>CAJNDT010005913.1:0-2960029 GCA_905221615.1 Symbiodinium sp. CCMP2592
GGACATCAAAGCGTTCTACATGCGTCTCAACGATTCGGGCACCGACGGCGCTCCGGCGGACACCGTCGCGGCGGTCGATATCCTCGTCCCGGGCGTCGGCGAACTCGTCGGCGGCTCGCAACGCGAGGAACGCCTCGATGTCCTCGATCAACGCATCGACGAAATGGGGCTGATCAAAGACGACTACTGGTGGTACCGCGATCTTCGTAAATACGGCACCGTCCCCCACGCCGGGTACGGACTCGGTTTCGAGCGCCTGATCCAGTTCTGCACAGGGATGCAGAACATCCGCGACGTGATCCCGTTCCCACGCGCCCCGCGTCAAGCGGAGTTCTAAATGCATAGGTTCGTGCAGACACTCGTATGTGCATGCATTGTCTCAATCGACCAAGCGTCGATCCCATCGCAGCGTGTGCATGAGACGCTCAGTCTTATGGAAGACGCTGTCCGTGCGGATGATATCGGTGCGTTCATGTCGCAGGTAAGCACCAAAGACCCTGTGCTCACGACGGAACTTAGGGCATGGTTTGAGGATATGACGATCAATCCAGTCACCGAGTTCGAGATCGAACCGATGGAGGACCTCATCGTCGGGATCACGGACCAGGTCGCAATGATGCAGATACGCATGCACTGGACGCTCGAATCCGACTCCATCGCTCGCTCAAACGAGTTCAATGCGCTGTTCGTCCCGATGGGTGGTGAAGCGAGTGGCCCCTGGCTCTTCGCGGGAAGAGCGTGGGAGTTCAAGCACACAAGCGACGAAGGACTCCGCGTGATGTCCTCCAGACAGCACCACGAACTCGCGAAGAACATCGCTGAAGTGGTCCCGAGTATTCAGAGCAAGATCGAAGACGCGATGGACTGCGATGTGCATCATCCGCTGACGATCAAGATCTATCCGGCGATGCAGGATTTGCAGTTCTCGATCTCGATGGGATACCTCAATCCAATCGCAGGATGGAATGAGCCTGGAGAGTCCATCAAAATTCTCGGACGCGAATCAACTTCCGTAGAAGACATATCGTCATTGCTGTCGCATGAGATCGGTCATGCTGTGAGCTTCGAGTTTGGTGAGCAGATCATCAACGCGCCGTGGTGGTCGCTCGAGGGGATCGCGGAGCTCGTCGCGGATGAGTACCGATCAACCTCTCCAGAAGAACGCGAGCTTGCGATCGCAAAGCAGATCGCGCGAGGTGACCGACGCACATGGGACCAACTCTCCGATTTCAAAGGCGAAGCGCTCAATCATTCGAGCTATGTCTACTCGCAAGGATGGTCCATGATCCGCTACATCACCAACCTCTACGGCCGCAACGCACGCAACAAATGGTTCTCCGAAATGGGTAAAGGTGTCAGCGTCGAGGAGGCAACGCAATCCGCTTTGGGATTGAGCTTTGAAGACCTTGATCTCGCATGGGAAGCAGAGATGCTGTCGATCGCACAGCAAGCAGTATCAGAATCGGATTAAGAATCAGGCAGCACGCTGCTCGGCTCTGGATTGATCGGCTCGCTCGCATCAATCACACGCGTTGGTGCTGTGTCAGGCTGCGGAATGTGTGGCGAGCGGAACATCATCAGGTAGATCCACACTACCATTGCGAGGAACCCTGTCCACAGCGCGATATATCCAACCGCGTTGCGGATTTCGGGAGATTGTTTCGCGAGCGGCTTGGAAATCACGAGCACCGCTTTGGCGCCAAGAGGGCGCGCGTGTCAATGTCAGAACGATCGCGGTGCCCATCCCAGCCGCGACGGCATCCATGGTTTTGCCCTTGAATGGGTCATACCGATCAATACGAGGTCGAACGATTTCAATAGATCGTTCAAACCACGCGGGAACAGCAATGGGTTCAGCGGCTTCAATTTGTTCGAGCGCTTCGATCTCTTCAAGAACCTCGCTGTCAGGTTCTGTTTTCGATTGCTCGGCTTCAGTATGTTCTGTGGGTGGAGGCGCTCCATTCTCAGAGACAAGCTCGGCATCCGCTTTCTCAGGTGTTTCATTCTCGGTTGACGCTTCCGGCTCAGCAGTCGCTTCTGGTGTACTCTCTGTTTCCGATGCAGTGTCAGTGTCTGAATCCACACGCTCTTCAACTGAGGTTTCTACAGCATCACTTTCGAGGATCTCTCCAATAGCTTCCTCGATCGATGCTTCATTTTCAGTAGTGGACTCTGCAACAGGTTCCGATTGTTGCTCATCGCTTTGGAGTGCCGCTTCCACTTCCGTTGGGACCGCATCTCCGCTGACAAGCTCTCCATCCTCAGTCTCGAAATCTCCTTCGAGCATGTCGTCCGCGGCTTCTGCGAGCGCTGAATCAAGCAGATCCATCGAATCATCAATCGACTCCGATGATGCTGTATCCTTCTCGATTGTGAGTGCCGCCTCGATCTCTTCAAGTGATGCGGATTCGTCGTCAGATTCTGTAGAGTCTTGTGCTGATCCGACAGGATCTTCATCGGCTTGGTCTGTTTCGGAATCTGTCTTCGGAGACAGCATCGCTTCGAGTTCTTCATCAACTCCAGAATCTTGCGAATCTTCTTCAAGCAGTGCATCAATCGCGCCTTCCAGAGCGTCGTCTGTTGTGTCCGTGCTCTCTGGGTTCGATGCTTCATGTTCTTCTTCAGTGCTCTCACCAGCCGCGGCTTCGATCTCGCTGCTCTCTAGATTGAGCTCAGAAGTGTCGGTCGTCTCATTGTCAGCATCGCTGCTTGCTTCCGCAGAATCTAGCAGCGCATCGATACTCTCCTCCACCAATCCCTCGGCTTGCTGCTCGATATCCTCGATCGCATCGAGCGCCTGTTGAGCGCTCTCAATCGAGTCGGTTGGAGCTTCTTCCGTTTGATCTGCAGGTTCAGGATGTGGTTCGGCGACCGCTCCATCGTCAGTCAGCAGCGCGCCAGACTCCACCGCGCGTTCCTCTTCTGGGGTGTACGCCTTCGCGGTTTCTTCGATCTGTCCGAGCAACTCGTCGACCTGCTCGATCAGTTCGGGTTGGATGTCTTCAGTTGAATCTGACACAACATGCAGATGATCGACCCAATTCCCCTCGAACTCAAGAGATATCGGCTGTAAACTCTTGGATATGAATCCATTGGGGTCGCATCCCGAACCACACAAGAACGCATGACCACACCCACTCCCATCCATCATCGTGTGATATTCTCGGACCTGCGTGGCTGCCGCTGCCCGGAACTGATCACAATCGAGGGTCCAGAAGCGCAGCACCTCGCTCGCGTCAAACGCGCTCGCATCGGAGAAACGGTTGGGGTCCTGGATGGTCAGGGCGCGATGGGATTCGGAGAGATCGCCGAGATCACAGGATCCAAGCAGCGTCCGATGGTCGCGATCCTCCTTGATCACATCGACATGATCGCGTCAGTGGAGCCTCGCATTGAGATCTGCTCAGCGATCCCCAAGGGAGATCGTCTGGATCGGATGATCGATCAGCTCACACAGATCGGGGTCGAATCGTGGAGGCCGTTGATCTGTGATCGCTCCGAGCGTGATCCCGACTCCATCCGGACCGATCGGATCGAGCGAATCATCAACGAAGCGTGCAAGCAGTGCATCCGCGCCCGCTCGCTGATGGTTCAACCCCCGATGACCTTTCCTGAAGCACTCACAAACACTGATGTCCCAACGATCATTTGCGACGGATCTGGACAGTCAACAATCGTTCCAGTCAAGGACACGCGATCTAGGTTACTCATTGGTCCTGAGGGGGGATGGTCCGACGATGAACGAACAGCGATGCGCGAGTCTGATGCACAGATATGTCGCATCGGAGTCCATACCCTCCGATTAGAATCCGCCGCAGTGGTTGCTGCTTCTATTGCGTTGTCAGCTGCTCCCTCCCCGATCCCGTTTGGAGCTTCCGAATGATCCGTAATATATTCTCATGCCTAGTCCTCTGCGTAGCCGCTCTCGGCTCCAGCGCTGAACCGCTCGATCCACAATGTTATGAACGAGGACGAGCGGTCGTCGATCGCGCGATCGAGTATCTCAAATCCACACAGAACACAGATAACGGCGGATGGTCGCACAACCCTTCGGGACCGAACCTCCCCGCGATCACCGGACTTGTTGTGAATGGCTTGCTCCTGGATCCACGCATCGACGCGAGTGACCCAACGGTTGAGCGCGGCATCGACTACATCCTCTCGTTCGCCAAAGACGACGGCTCGATCCACGACAACATGCTCCCGAGCTACAACACCGCGATCTGTGTGAGCGCCCTGAGCCATGCACGCACACATCGCGCCGATTCAGCACTCGCATCAGGGATCGCGTTTCTCAGAACCGTCCAGTATCACAACAACAACACGGGCGGCATCGAAGCGCCAGACTTCAAAGAACCCGTCGATCCCGATCATCCCTACTACGGCGGCGTCGGCTACGGAAAGCACGGTCGTCCCGACCTCTCAAACCTCAGCTTCTTCCTCCAAGCGATGCACGACGCGGGAGTCTCGTCCGAAGACCCCGCATACAAGCGAGCGCTCGTGTTCCTCAAGCGCGTGCAGATGGACGAGGACATCAACGAGATGCCGTACGCAGACGCTTCCAAGCAAGGCGGGTTCATCTACGCGACCGTCCCCGACGCGGAATCCGTGGACAGCATCCCGGGACAATCGCAAGCGGGGGGGTTCAAAGAAACCACCGCAGACGGAAGCTCGATCACACGCCTCCGCGCCTACGGCTCCATGACCTACTCCGGATTCAAATCGCTCCTGTTCGCCGACCTCCCACCCAACGATCCGCGCGTCCTCGCGGCGTGGAGATGGATCGAATCCAACTACTCCCTCGAAGAAAACCCTGGGATGGGTGATCAGGGATACTACTACTTCCTCTGCGCCATGGGACGCGCCCTCGATGCCTACGGCTCAGACACCGTCGCGGATCACGACTGGCGCGTCGATCTCATCAGCACACTCGAATCACTCCAGCAAGACGACGGATCCTTTTCGATCAAGCACGAACGCTGGATGGAGAATAACCCAACACTCATCACCGCGTACGCACTCATCGCGCTCCAGCATGCTCTAAACTAAGATATTTGAAACCATAGATTCAAACGGAGAGACCCAATGACCACCGCAAGCCAAACACTCCCGAAACACTACACCGACCTCTGCGCCTTCAAACGAGAAATCGGGAACCTCGGATCCGTCGCCGCCCTCGTCGGATGGGACCAGGAAACCTACATGCCCCACGGCGGCGCCCGCGCTCGCGCCGAGCAGTCCTCGCTCCTAGCGCGTCTCCTCCACGAACGAGCATCATCGACCAAGCTTGGTGATCTGCTCGCGCAGTGCGAAGCGGACTCATCCCTCAACGATCGGACCTCAGAGCACGGCGCAAACCTTCGCGAGATGCGCCGCGACTATGACAAAGCGACCAAGCTCCCTTCGGATCTCGTCGCGAACCTTGCCAAAGCGCAATCCGAAGCGCAGGATGTCTGGAAGGTCGCTCGTGCCAACGATGATTTCAAGTCCTTCGTCCCCGCGCTCACCAAGGTCATGGACCTGACCAAAGAGAAGGCATCGTGCCTCAAGACCGACGAGCACAACGAGCTCTACGACGCGCTGCTGGGTGAGTACGAGCCGGGAGAGAAGGCGACGGAGATCGAAGCGGTCTTCACCCCTCTCCGCGATCGTTTGAGCGCGTTCATCGCCGAGCTCCGTGACAACGGCACTCCCCCCAAAGTGGACTTCCTCCATCGCGAGATCCCAGTCGAGAAGCAACACGCGTTCGGACAAGCCGTGACCGCCGCGTTCGGATTCGACTACAAGAAGGGGCGCCTCGACACGACCACCCACCCCTTCTGCTCTGGATTCGGTCCCGGCGACACACGTATGACCACGCGCTACTCGCTGACCACCTTCCCCGATGCGATCGGTTCAACGATGCACGAGTGCGGGCATGGTCTGTACGAGCAAGGCATACCCAAGGAATCTGGTCTCTTCGGCACGCCGCTGACCGAAGCGATCTCGTTGGGAATCCACGAATCGCAATCCCGCATGTGGGAGAACATGGTCGGACGGAGCAAAGCGTTCTGGACCTGGGCGCTGCCGCTCGCGAACAAGCACTTCGACGGCGCCTTCGACGACATCGATGTCGAGACCTTCACCAAAGCGATGAACACCGCGACGCCGAGCTTCATCCGCGTCGAGAGCGACGAGAGCACTTATAACCTCCATGTCATGCTCCGCTTCGAGCTTGAGCGTGCGATGCTCCGCAATGAGCTCGCGATTCAGGACCTCCCCGAAGCGTGGAACGCGAAGTTCAAGGACTTCCTCGGACTCGACGTCCCAGACGACGCAACGGGATGTTTGCAGGACGTCCACTGGAGCTTCGGTCTCGTGGGATACTTCCCGACTTACTCGCTCGGGAACCTCAACGCGGCGCAGATGTGGGAGACGATCAACGAGCAGATCCCAGATCTCGACGACCAGATCGCGCGAGGCGAGTTCGGGGCGCTCCTCAACTGGACCCGCGAGCACATCCACCAGCACGGCCGGCGCTACACCGCAAGCGAGATCATCGAACGCTCGACTGGCAAGCCGCTCAGCGCCGATCCGCTGATGCGCCATCTCGAAAGCCGCGTGCGTCCGGCGTATGGGTTGTAAATCGGTCTACCAACCAAGGGTGCCACGGCTTGACCGTCTTCGGCAAGCCGTGTCTTTGTTTAGCACTGATTAGCACCGGTCTATCTCAGCCCATTCAGTATTCAAGTTCATCCAAGCACGCGCCGAGGACCACGCCCAATCTTGAGGACGGTCTACGAGTCCCCTCCGCGCCGGATTCTCATGGATATACCGAACCTTCTCATGGAGTTCGTCGGTGGAATGAATGTTTCGGTCATACCCGCCCCCAACTTGCCAAAATCGGTTGGGAGTATTCTGACCTCGAATTCGCCAGTGCTGCAGCACCTTTGTTGAAACGCGCCTCTTGAGTGACATCAGGATCTTGGATACTGGAGCATCTGGAAGATTGGGATGAATGAGCAAGTGGACGTGTTCGGGCATCACAACCCAAGCATGGAGTTTGAAACCCAGGCGTGATCGTGTGATCATCAGTTGGTCCGCGAAGATATGCCGAGCGTACTCGTCGTCAAAGAAAGGCTATCGTTGATTGCAAGAACATGTCAAGAAACGAGCGTGTCCTGGGATCTCGTATCTTTGGAGTTTCTTGCGGATTGGGTCAATCGTGGGTAGTCTATGGGGAATCCGAAGACACGGCTTGCCGAAGACGGTCAAGCCGTGGCACCCTGCTGGAGTTAACCCAGCTCAATCTTGAGCGCCTCAACAAGCTTCTCAAAGTCTTCAATCGTGTTGTACAACTGCGCACTCACACGCATCACACGCGGATGAATCCCAGGCAGCGCCCACACAGGGACCTGGATGTTGTGCTTGAGGTACAGCGCGTCCCACAACGCATCGTCGTAGATCTTCCCCTCCGTGACTTCGCCGGGGAGCGGGATGCCGACCATTGTGCCGATCATGGATTCGGGGACACGCTGCTCGATCCCGAGCGCATCGCAGATGATGCTCGCGCCAGCGATGACAAGATCGTGATTGCGTTGATACAGCGCATCCCATCCACCCGGTAGCTGAGCCCCCATGTGCTCGATCGCAACGGGGATCACGAGATTCCCGGTGTAGTCGTTCGTCCCCACATAATCAAAGTCGCACAAGAACGGCTGACGATCCTCGCGAAGCTCATGCACGCGGCACGAAAGCGCGAGCGGCTTGAACCCCGTCTGCTGATCGGGTGACGCATAAATAAACCCCGTCCCCTTCGGAGTCGCGAGCCACTTGTGACAACTCGCGGCGTACCAAGTCGGATTCAACTCCCCAATATCCAGCGGTATCTGCCCCGGCGTGTGCGCTCCGTCAAGAAACACATCAATGCCCTTGCTGCTCAGCTCAGGAACAATCCGTTCCACAGGGAGCACGATCGCGCTGGCGCTGCAGATGTGCGACATCAGCGCAACCTTGGTCTTGCTCGTGACCGCTCCAAGCACGGCATCGACCACCTGATCCGGATCAACCTGCGGGAACGGGATCTTCGCGATCTTGAGCACCGCGCCGGTCTGCTTGCAGAGCTTGTTGAGCTCGTTCATCGTCGCCATGTATTCGTGATCGGTGATGAGGATCTCGTCGCCCGCTTGCAGATCAAGATTCGCGAGGACGGTCGAGACCGCGACGGTGCCGTTGGGGATCAGCGCGAGGTCCTTTGCCGGCGCGTTGACGAATCGTGAGATCGCGCCGCGCGCGTCGTCGGAGTAGAACTCAAGCTCGTGCTTGAAGAAGTGGACCGGATCGCCTTCGAGTCTTCTGCGGAGTTCCGCTTGCGCCGCGCCGACGACCTCGGGACAGCAGCCGTAGGAACCGTTGTTGAGCTGCGTGAGTCCCGCGCGGATCGGGAAGCGTGCGGGCTCGGAGATCCGATGCGCGACAAACTTGAGGATCGGATCGGGACGATGATCGCTCGTGTTTGTGGATTTGTCGGTCGGATGGGCGATTTGGGGGGTATCAATCACGGCATGCACTCAATCAAAGTTGTGGATCGGTCAATGCACAGGGTATCGACGAGCCGAGCGGTTGTCGCCCAGCGGATAACACGCGGACCAGAGAATTGTTGAATCGGGGACAGTTCCTTACGAGTCAACCGCTGGGAATCGTGTCCGCTGACATGTGCTCATCGCTTGAGGATCGCATGCAGCGCGTCCGCGAGGTACTCGTACTGCTCCATCGAGTTGTACACCTGCACGCTGATCCGCACCGACACCGTCCCGGCGGGAGTCCCCCAGACCGGAACCTGGATGCGGTAGTCATCGAGCAATCGCTGCTTGATCTCCGGCGCGGTCCTGTTCCCACTCGGAAGATCAATCGTCGCCAGCGGCCCAATCATCGACTCGGGAAGCGGGGGCTCCACACCCAAACGATCACAGATCATCCTCCGAGCTTCCAAACACATCGCACGATTGCGCTCCATCACGCCGTCGATCCCGTCTGGGTGAGCCGCTTCGAGCCACTCGATCGAATCCGCGATGGTCAGGTACATACTCACATCGTCCGTCCCGGCGTAATCAAACGCGTGCATGAACGGCGTGCGATTAGTCTTCGCCGACGCTTCCTCAAGCTTGATCGCGTCATTTGATACCACCAAAGGCGTGAATCCATCCTGCAGATCCGATCGCACATGCAAGAACGCCGCGCCCTTGGGAGCGCACAACCATTTGTGCGCGTTCCCGGTTGTGTACGCCGCGCCCCACGCGGAGATATCCATCGGCACACACCCCGGCCCATGCGCCGCATCCAAAAGCGTCTCAACCCCGCGTTCCTTGAGCGAAGGAATGAGCACCTCGACCGGGAATCGGATCCCCGTCGAGCTGGTGATGAGCGACAGCAGCGCGATCTTGGTCCGATCGGTCACCTTGCTGTGGACCGCTTCGACCAGATCAACATCGTCCTCGATCGGCCATGGAATATCCGCAACGACCACCTTCGAGCCTGTGCGCTTCGCGATGCGATCAAAGTTGTTCAAGCATGCTTGGTACTCGCAGTTGGTGACCAGCAGCTCATCGCCGGGCTCGAGGTCCAGATTCTCCAGCACCGTTGCGACTCCAGTCGTCGCGTTGTGCACGAACACCAGATCCTGCGGATTGCAGTTGACGAGTGTTGACAGCGCGTTCCGCGAACGATCAATCATTCCCCACGAATCCTGCACATAAAACCGTACGAGTTCATGCTCCGCTTCATTGCGATGAGCCGATTGTGCATCGAGGATGGCTTTTGGGCACGCACCGAACGAGCCGTGGTTGAGGTAGACGACATCGGGATCAATGACAAACTGGTCGATGATCGGATCAGGTTTGGGGAGTGATCTGGTTGATTCGGAGCTCATGCTCCAAGTCTATGCGATCCGCTTATCCATTGAGATCGAGCGATCGTCCCACAGCGACCCCAGTCGCGGCGGTGTTGCGTGACGCCGCGGATAGATGGATCGAGTAGGTCCCAGCGCTGGTCATCATCGGCTTGGGGCCGCTGACCGTCGCGACATCGCTGCTCAGATTGATCGGATTGACCTTCGCCGCGACCAAGCGCGATGGGTTAGCAGCGGGACGCGGAGCGCTTGGCTGACCGATTCGTCCGATCGGACTGGTTTGTCTGATTGAACCAGTCTGCTGGGTCGCTTGGGTTGGGTTGACTGGTGCAACGGAGGAGGTCTTGGTGACCCCCGGAGCGCCGAGCGGCTTGTTGACCTTGGTGGTCTGTGCGTACGCTCGAAGCGCGTGATTCGTCGAGATTGAGGCGTTGATCCGGTCCATCTTCACATGCCTGACTGAATGCGGATGAAAACTAATCATCCCGATCCGCACGGGTGTTCATCATCCCGATCCTCGGCTGATGAACTAAACTGAGCAACGCCCATCCATGAGCGACGGCTCCATCCTAACAGACCCTCCATCGACGATCACGCACATTCCCCTCCATAACCAGCGCGGACCTTGAGAATTCTGATTCTCGGAAGTCGATTCTTGCGCCCAAGCAGGATATTCAGGGCTCTGAATCGGACTCGCGTTCTTTCTCAACTCGTTCAGATTCTTCACGAATCAAGGTAAGCATCATCTCTTTTGCCTGAAACAGCTCGTAGAGGTCATGACTGGGATCCATGATACTCTGGGTTTTCTCTGTATGGGATTGCAGACCGCCTTTAGTTACGAGCGTGATCCTTGTTTGCCCTAGATCTGGGAAGGGGATAGTCCCGGTGAGTGGCGTGAAGACATGGTGGTATGAACTGAATCGATCAATACAGAAACGGGCCGCCTGATTTACGCGATCGTATTCTCCGCTACCGATGACACCAAACCCATTACTCATATAGAGGCTGGCTGTACCACTTGCGTCGATCAGAATAGTTCCAACGGTGTCTTGATCTTGCCGCCACTCATATAGAACTGCGAGAACTGTGTCGTCAGGGACATCACTTGAGAGTTGCACAATCTCCGGGGTAATCTTGGAAGCTGTTGTTCGCAGCTTTAGGTACAGTTCATGCGGATTGAACTTTGCTGGGATCTGATCGCTCGTTACCGTTTGTGGAGATGAAGCCGAAGTGTTATCACATCCGGCAACGAAGGGTGTGAGTACGACTGTTGATGAGATGAGCAATCTGCGAGATTTCATGTTTCGATAATAGTCTGGATATACAAATACCCCCAGGATCTTTCCCGGGGGTATTGGTAGAAATGGTGGTGATTCAATCGTCGTCGTCGTGTCCTGCGAACGACGCGATGACTTCCTGCTGGATATGAGCAGGCGTGTTCTCTTCGTGCGAGTAGTCCATCGTGTACGAGCCCGAGCCACCCGTGATGGACTTAAGCTCGGTCGAGAAGTTCTGTAGTTCGCTCAATGGAGCTTGCGCGATCACAGTACACATGTCTCCAGGCAGCATCAGTGTGTCTTGAACACGACCACGCTTAGTGGACAGGTCACCCGCGATATCACCCATGCGATCCGAAGGCACAGTCACCTCCAGATGCACGATTGGTTCAAGCAGCACCGGCTTCGCTTTGGACACCGCTTCAATGAACGCCTTCTTCCCGGCCGTGATGAACGCGATTTCTTTCGAGTCCACTGGATGGTGCTTGCCGTCGAAGACCTCGACCTTCACGCCGGACATCGGATACCCCGCGACGGCGCCGTGCTCGAGCGCCATCCGCACACCCTTCTCAATCGCAGGCATGAACTGCCGCGGGATCGATCCGCCAACCGTTGCGTTGACAAACTCGAAACCCTCCTCGTGATCCGCAGGCAGCGGCGATACACGCAGGTGCACCTCGCCGAACTGACCCGAACCGCCGGTCTGCTTCTTGTGCCGATACGACGCCTCCGCGTTGCCCGTAATCGACTCGCGATACGCGACCTTTGGAGTCTCGGTCAGCAGTTCCAAGCCGTACTGATCTTTGAGGCGTTCCAGCACGATCCGTATGTGCAGCTCACCCAATCCACGAAGCACTGTCTGTCCCGTCGCTTGAATGCGATCAAGCTTCAGGCAGGGATCCTCAGCGAGCAGCTTGTGGAGCGCCGCAGAGAACTTGGTCTCGTCCGCGTGGTTCTTGAGCTCGATCGCGAGGCCATAAAGTGGCTTCGGTAGTGGGAGTGGTTTGAGGTGCACCGAATCCAGATCATGCCCCTCATGGAGCACGGCATCGAAGTGCACATCATCAATCTTCCCGATCGCGCCGATATCACCCGGCCCAAGCTCTTCCACCTCGTGCGATTCCTTACCCTGTCGTTTAAGCAGATGACCGATGCGCGTGGGTTTCTTCTGATCGCCGATGATGAGCTCGGACTTTGCTTTGACCGTTCCCTGATGCACGCGGAAAACACCCAGTTTCCCGACGAATGGGTCGGTGGTGCATTTAAACACATGCGCCACGACTGGGGATGTTGGATTCTCGTCGCCGTGGAATGCGACCTCGTCTGCGTCCTCGCTCTCGCGTTTGAGGAAGGGGCGTGGGTTGCCTTCGAGCGGATTAGGGAGCAGCGACGCGAACAAGTGGAGCATCGGGTTCACGCCCGCGCCGGTTTTGGCGCTGCAGAAGCAGATCGGAACAAGGTGCGCCTGGCGCAGTGCTTTCTCGAACACGTCGTGGAGTTCTTTTTTGGAGATGTTGGACTCGTCGCCGTCTTCGAGGTACTTGTCCATGAGATCGTCTTGCATCTCGACGATCTGCTCGATGATCGCTTGGTGAGCGTCCTGTTCCGATGAGAACAGTGTGTCGCCCTCGCCCTCATCGTCAAAGACCGAGATCGTGTCGCTCTTGTCGGGAGTGGGGAGGTTGATGGGAAGGCACTCTCCTCCGAACGCTTCACGGAGCTGCTCGGTGAGCATCTCTAGATCGCACTGCGGATCATCGATCTTGTTGACGATGATCATGCGTGGGAGGTTCCGATCCTTCGCGATCTTCATCATCCGGCGCGTCATCGGCTCGATGCCCTTGTGCGCATCGACCACGACCGCGATGGTCTCGACCGCGGGGAAGACGGAGATCGCGTGACCCGCAAAGTCCGCCAGCCCCGGGGTATCAATCAGATTGACCATGTGTCCCTCATGGTCGAAATGCAGCATCGTGGTCCGGAGTGAGTGCTGATGGTGTTTCTCTTCGTCGGACCAGTCAGAGAAGGTGTTGCCCTCTTCGATCGATCCCATACGCGAAATGGTGCCGGTTGCGAACAGCAAACGCTCAGCGAGCAGAGTCTTGCCGCTCCCGGTCTGTCCTACAAGTGCAATGTTCCGGATATCTTCAGTGGGTCGCGCGTTTGTCACGGCTGGACCGCCTTCCTGAGGTAAGGCGGGATGTCGGCCCCGTACACACACTGCGGGCCGGCAGCCCGCGGGTCATCTTGTCTGCCCCCGATCGGAGGCCAACAACCATCATAGCAAGCACCCGAGAAATTGAAAGACAAAAGCATCCTCTTTCCCGTCGCTTGAATTGCCCCATCCGCTCGTCATTCTGACTCGACCCCCTAAACTTTCATCCCATGACCAACTCCGCTCCCAATCCGACGATCACCCGATTCGCGCCCTCCCCGACAGGGCACCTCCACATCGGCGGCGCCCGCACCGCGCTGCTGTGCTGGGCGTTCGCAAAGAAAAACAACGGCCGATTCCTCCTGCGAATCGAAGACACCGATCAACAACGCTCCTCCGAATCCTCCACCAGAGGCATCCTCGAAGACCTCGCGTGGCTCGGGATCCAATGGGACGACGGACCAGAGCTGGATTACAACGGCTCAACCTTCGGCGGAGACTCCCGCAGCGTCGGGCCGTACTACCAAGCGCAGCGCCTCGACCTCTACAACGACGCGATCAACAAGCTCATCGAAGAAGACAAAGCGTACCCCGCGTTCGAGACTCCCGAAGAACTGGAAGAGAAGCGCAAGGAAGCGATCGCCGCCAAGCAAGGGTACAAGTACGACCGCGCCGCGCTGGACATCTCGCGCGAGGAGCGCATGCAACGACTCGCTGACGGCGAGGCACACGTTGTCCGCTTCCAGATGCCCGACGAAGCGATCACCGTCCACGACGAAATCCTCGGCGAGGTCACCATCAAACCCGATGAGTTCGACGACTTCATCATCCGCAAACGCGACGGATTCCCGACCTACCACCTTGCCGTGACGGTGGACGACGCGATGATGGGGGTGACGCATGTCCTGCGTGGACAGGAGCACCTGATCAACACGCCGCGCCATGTCGCGCTGCAGTCGGCGCTGGGATATCCGCATCCTGTCTATGGGCATATGCCGCTGATCTTCAATCCCGATGGATCGAAGATGTCCAAGCGGGATAAGGCCAAGGCAGCTCGAAAGTATTGTAAAGATAACGGGATTACAGACTGGGCTGAGTCAGGAATGCCAGGCGACGGATTCCGGCTTTGGTTAGAACAACCCAAGCTGGTTGACATGGACCCTGCAACTTTAACTGCATTTGCCAAGGATAAAGGTATCAACCTCCCTGAGATCGATGTCGAGGACTTCCGCCGTGCTGGATACCTTCCCAGCGCCCTCAACAACTATCTTGCACTCCTCGGATGGAACCCAAAGACCAAGAACGAGGACGGGACCGATCTCGAACGTTTCGATATGGACTACCTCGCGTCGCACTTCGCGATGTCGGGGATGGGCAAGGGACAATCCAAGTTCGATCGCGTCAAGCTCCTGAGCTTCAACGCCGACACCATCGCGGCCCTCTCCGACGTGGACTTCGCAAAACACTGGCACCAATGGGCGACCACCTACGACCCCTCGCTCGCGACCCGATTCAGCGAGTCGGACATGGTCGAGCTCGCGCCTGCGGTCAAAACACGGAGCAAAACCCTCGCCGACGGCAAGGGCGTCATCGGATTCGCGTTCATCGACGACGACGCGATCGAGTTCGACGGCAAAGCGGTCCACAAAGCACTCATCAAAGGCGACCATAAGGGACTCGAACTCCTCAAAGCATTCCGCGATGAGCTGAGCACATTCGATGACTTCTCCGCCTCGTCCATCGAAGCGAAGGTCAGCAGCTTCGCAGAGTCCAAAGAAGTGGGTATGGGCAAGATCGCGCAGCCCCTCCGCGTCGCCGTGACGGGTTCGGGGGTCTCGCCCTCGCTCGGACAGACCCTCGCGATTTTGGGCAAGGACTCCGTGCTCAACCGCATCGACCGCTGCATCGAGCACGCATCCGCTGAATAGCTCTCAATCTCGTTGGTCGATGCCCAGAGCGTGCATCACGCTGGTGCTTCCCATCGAACTCGCAGGTATGCAAGCATTCGATTCATCGTGCCGTCCTCAAATTCCGCTTACGATCTCGTACTGGGATCGGATCTGTCCGCTTGACAAGATCCCACACATGCAACGGGTCTGATATCCTGCGATTGTGTAGCGGAGAATGAATCAATGACTGATCGACCAATCATCCTCGCAGGCGGCACCGGATTCCTCGGCATGAACCTCGCCCGCGCCCTGGTCGCTCAAGATCGCGCTGTCGTCATCCTCTCGCGCTCTCAGCCCGAATCGGGGCCGTGGACATGGGCACAGTGGGACGGCCAATCCCAATCCGACTGGTCAAAGCACATCGACGGCGCCCAAGCGATCGTCAACTTCTCTGGGAAGTCCATCGACTGCTATCCGAATGACGACAACCGAAAGCTGATACTCAGCTCCCGCGTCGACCCGATCAGCGCTCTGGGTGAAGCGATCAACAGCGCCCCGAATCCGCCATCGACCTGGGTCCAGCTCAGCGCCGTCGGGATCTACGGCAACACCACCAACCAATGCACTGAATCTACTCCCCCCGGCGAGGGGTTCCTTCCAGATACATGCATCCAGTGGGAAGCCGCGTTCAATGAGTCCTGTCCTGACTCTGTGCGGGGTGTTTCGATCCGTTCCGGAGTTGTGCTCGGAAGGAACGACGGCGCTTTCCCGCTGCTCCGCAAGCTCGCGAAGTTTGGATTCGGAGGAGCCGCGGGCAACGGCAAGCAAGGCATGTCATGGATCCACGAGGACGACATGACGAGCATCCTTCTGCGAGCGATCGACGACGACTCCATGCAAGGCGCCTACAACGCGTGCGCCCCCAATCCCCAATCCAATCGCGATTTCATGAAGACGCTCCGCAAAGCTGTAGGGATGCCCTTCGGACCACCCGCGCCCGCGTTCGCCGTGCGTCTAGGTGCCCTCTTTGTGCTCAAGACCAACCCCGATCTGGTCCTCGAAGGGCAATACGCGATCCCAGAGCGAATAAACCAAGCGGGATTCGAGTTTGCCTATCCCCAACTCGAAGACGCGCTTCGAGATTTGTGCAAGTGAGGATCAAACCCGATGACCAGTCCAGACTCAGTGTTGCTCTCCCCGATTGACTCGTACGCCAACCGTGTATGGATGGCGCCGCTCACACGTTCGCGTTCCTCTATGCCGGGCAATATCCCCAACGAACTCATGGCGACCTACTACGAGCAGCGCGCCAGCAGCGGACTCATCATCGCTGAAGCAACCCCGATCTCCCCGATGGCGCACGGCTACTACGCGACCCCCGGCATCCACAGCGACGAACAGGTCGCGGGATGGAAGCTTGTCACCGATCGAGTGCACGCCAAAGGCGGCAAAATCTTCCTCCAGCTCTGGCACGTCGGACGCGTCTCCCACAGCGCGCTGCTCCCTGACAACCAACAGCCCGTCAGCTCGACCGATGTGATCTCGCAGTCCAAGACCTACATCGACCATTCGATGGAGCGCCACGACAACACCCCGCCGCGAGCTCTGGAGACCGACGAGATCCCTGGGATCGTGCAAGAGTTTGTCGATGCGACCCACCGCGCCAAAGCCGCGGGATTCGACGGCGTCGAGATCCACGGCGCCAACTCCTACCTCCTCGATCAGTTCACCCGCGACGGCGTCAACAACCGCACCGACCAATACGGCGGATCGCTCGAAAACCGTCTCCGCTTCCCGCTCATGGTTGCCCAAGCCGTGGTCGAAGCGTGGGACGACCCATCGGGAGTGGGGTATCGGATCTCGCCGCTGAGTGAGCACAAAGATGTCCGCGACTCTGATCCCGAAGCGACCTTCTCCGCGCTGGCGCAAGGATTGGGTGAGCTCAAGCTCGAGTATCTTCATGCTGTGGAGACCTGGGACCGATCCGAGCTCGATCCGCGCGTCGAGCAGGTCATCCCGGCAATTGTCAAGTCCTTCAAAGACGCCGGAGGGAAGCTCTACATCGGGAACGGCGACTACTCCCCAGAGCAAGCCGAATCCGCGATCAACTCAGGTTGGTGCGACGCCGTCGCGTTTGGTCGTCCCTGGATCCCCAACCCCGACCTCCCGGCACGCATCGCAAACGACGGCCCGTACCGAACCCCGACCCCAGAGACCTTCTACGGCGGAGGTCCGGAGGGATACACCGAGTACGCGCCGCTCGAAGAAGCGTCCACAAACTGAGCAATTCCGCGGAATCCCCGGCTTACACTCTTGGGTGCCTGCAGACGCAGGACCGGAGCAAACGCCATGACCGAAGCCGTTGAACAGCGACATTTCATCCAGCAGATTATCGACTCGGACATCGAGTCAGGGAAGTGGGGGATGCCCGGAGACCGCTCCGTCGTCACGACCCGATTCCCTCCCGAACCCAACGGGTATCTGCACATCGGACACGCGAAAGCGATTTTCATCTGCCACGGATTGGCACGTGAGTTTGGTGGCCGATTCAATCTCCGCTTCGATGACACGAACCCCGCTGCTGAGGAAGCTGAGTTTGTTGAATCCATCACACACGATATCCATTGGCTCGGTGCCCACTGGGACGGCGATGTGCTGTTTGCTTCTGACTACTTCGACAAGATGCACGGCTGGGCCGTGGACCTGATCAACAAAGGACTCGCGTATGTCGACGAGTCCACTCCGGAACAGATCCGCGAGATGCGTGGCTCGACCGAGGTCCCAGGAACCAACTCACCGTACCGCGATCGTCCGATCAGCGAATCGCTCGACCTCTTCGACCAGATGACTCACGGCAAGATCGAGAATGGGAAGATGGTCCTGCGCGCCAAGATCGACATGACGCACTCAAACATGAACATGCGCGATCCAGTGATGTACCGCGTCGTCAACACGCCGCACCATCGCACAGGGGATAAGTGGCACATCTACCCAATGTACGACTGGGCGCACGGCTTGGAAGACTCCATCGAAGGCGTCACGCATTCATTGTGCACACTCGAGTTCGAGGACCATCGCCCGCTCTACAACTGGTTCATCGACGCGATCAACAAAGACCGAGACAACCCGATCCATCACCCTCAGCAGATCGAGTTTTCCAGACTCGCGATCAGCTACACCAATATGTCCAAGCGCTACATGCGCCAGGTCGTCGAAGAGAACATCGTCATGGGATGGGACGATCCGCGCATGATCACCCTTGCGGGATTCCGCCGTCGTGGATTCACCCCCGAATCCATCCACGCGTTCGTGACAGGCGTCGGCGTGACCAAGTTCAACGCGATGATGGACATGGGACGACTTGAGGGCGCCCTCCGTGACGATCTCAACAAACGCGCCCCGCGCCGCATGGCCGTGCTTGATCCGATCAAGCTGGTCATCACCAACTGGGGTGACGGCGGAGATGAATCACGCGTCGAGATGATGGACGTCATCAACAACCCTGAGGACGACTTTGCAGGAACTCGCCAAGTCCCGTTCGGGAAAGAGCTCTGGATCGAGCGTGAGGACTTCATGATCGATCCTCCCAAGAAGTTCTTCCGTTTGGGACCAGGTCGCGAGGTCCGTCTCCGCTGCGGATACTGGGTCAAGTGCCACGACTACACGCAGGACAGCGAAGGCAACATCACCGAGATCCACTGCACCTACGACCCAAACACGCGAGGCGGGAACAACCCGCCCGCAGACGAAGAGGGCAATGTCCGCAAAGTCAAAGGCACGCTCCACTGGGTCTACGCCGGGGATTGCGTTGATGCGGAGATTCGTCTCTTCGATCGATTGTACAAAGCCGAGAAGCCGGGCAAAGCGACGGGCAACCACCTCGACGATCTCAACGAGCACTCGCTGGAGATCAGTAACCGCGCCAAGGTCGAGCGATCACTGCTCAATAAAACACCCGACGAGCCCGAGTGGAGCGACGGCATCCGTCGCTTCCAGTTCGAACGCACCGGGTATTTCTGCATCGACCGCGAGTCCAGCGACGACAAGCTCGTCTTCAACCGGACCGCGACCCTGCGGGATTCATGGGCAAAGCAGCGCTAAGCGAATCTACGATTAGCCGACATCCGTCCATCGCTCGCGAGGGAGCGATTCGTACATGATGTTGACGATCGACCATTCCCCATTCACGCGCATGAGCTGGAAGTAATCGAACCATACCGAGCCGGTCATCTTCGCGATCGCGACATTGTCGCGGATCTCGTAGACCTCGACTTCACAGCGTGCCGTCTCTGGATCAAACCCCCAGTGCTTGTTGAAGGTCTCTCCGAGGATCTCGATCTCTTCCCAAGTGATGAGCTTGAAGAACTCGAAGTCCACATTGTCAGGTTTCTCAACCGTGCGCTTTGAGAGTGTCGGATGGCAGGTGTCCTGTACTTTCTTCCCATCGATCTCATAGAACCCAATGCAATAGTCGCGGACGATCTTCTCGATTGTTTTCATGTCTTTCGTGGATTTCCCAGGCGCTCTGGCACCCGCTTCATCAAGGATGATCACTGCGGAATCCGCGATGAGCCAGCGTCCCTCGAAGTGCACGAGGTGCATGAAGTCCACCACATCTTCCATGATCACTCGAGCCGCGGCGGTCTGCTGCTCGATGTCAAAGACCTCGATCTCGCATCGCCCTTCTTTGGGGGAGTCAATCCTGTTTTGGTTGAGTTCAGTGCCGTAGTACTGGAGCTGGTCGTGCGAGTAGGTTCGCACCCATTCCTGGCTGGGTTGTCCCCAGTAGGTATCGAAAACCACGCGCCGAGCGAGATCGTGATGCGCCCGCGAGCGGACCGTTTCTTCGTCCCCAGCGTACTTCGCGAAGACATACTCCTGAATCGCCGAGTACACCGCGTCCTCGTTGACAGGTTCAGCTTCGAAACTCAGCGTTTCGACCAACTCAGTCTCACTCTCCGCAGCGTATGTCAGCGATGCAGAGCCAACAGCCAATGCGATAACAGCCGGAACGACCGGCGACAGTCCAAACACTTTCTTCATTGTTTTGTCCTCCTGTGTGTGCGACATTTGTACTGCCGTCAATACCACAGGTTGCAGCGAACCTATACTTGCCCATGAGTTTGATTGTCACTGGAACCATCGGGATCGACACCGTCGAAACACCAGAAGCCGGACGCCGCGAGGAACTCCTCGGCGGCTCCGCGGTGTACTTCTGTGCCGCATCGTCTTTCTACACCAAGCCCCGTCTCGTTGCTGTCGTCGGAGACGATTTCCCCGAGCCCTTCATGGACACGCTCAAGTCCTTCGATGCCGTGGACCTGACAGGTCTCGAAGTCCGCAAGGGGTCCAAGACCTTCCGCTGGGGTGGCAAGTACCACGACGACATGGACCACCGCGACACGCTGTTCACCGAACTCGGCGTCCTCGAAGAAGCACCGCCGGTCGTCCCCGAGTCATTCAAAGACTCGAAAGTCGTCTTCCTCGCAAACTCCCATCCGATGGTCCAGCTCGGGATGCTCGAGCAGCTCGATAGCCTCGACCTCTCCGTCGTGGACACGATGGACCTCTGGATCGACATCGCCAAACCCGAACTCACCAACCTGCTCGGGAAGGTCGATGGACTCGTGCTCAACTTCGACGAAGCGGAGCAGTACACCGGACACCGCAACCCAGTCGCGGCAGGCAAGCACCTGCTCGAACTCGGACCACGCTTCGTCGTGATCAAGAAAGGCGAGCACGGCTGCATCCTCGTCCACCGCGACGGACTCTGCGCCCTCCCAGCGTACCCAACCGAGCACGTCGTCGATCCAACAGGAGCCGGTGATTCTTTCGCCGGCGGATTGATGGGACGCCTCGCATCCCGAGGCGGACACGACCTCGGATCATTCGAATCCGTCCGCGACGCGCTCGCGCACGGCACCATCATCGCGTCCTTCAACGTCGAGTCCTTCTCGCTCGAACGCATGCAGTCGATCACCCGCAAGGATGTCCACGACCGCTACGACCAGTACGCCGCGATGATGCGATTCAGTGAATAAGTCCGTCCGATAGAGGGTTCTGAGTGATACATGAGAGGACCCCGATGACAAATGATTCTTCCTATCTCGATCCATACCGCGACGCCGTCGCGGATATGGGCCCCGGATTCGAGGCCCAGCTCTGGCTCTCCAAAGAAGCCCAAGCGACCCGCTTCTCCGTGATCGCAGACGCACTCGGAAACGATTCAAGCATCATCGCCGACCTCGGATGCGGACAGGGAGACCTGCTCGTGTACCTGCACGAGCACAACGCGATCCCCAAGCACTTCATCGGCGTCGAAGGCGTCGACGAGATGACCCACCACGCGCAGCAGCGGATCGATCAGCTCGGCATCAACAACGCCGTCTTTCAGACACACGATTTTGTCGCAGACACCAAGCTCCCATCCCAGCTTGTGCAAGACGCGAAGGTCGATACCTTCATCTTCTCCGGATCACTCAACACGCTGCAGATGCAGCAAGCCCAAGCCGTGCTCGCGCGATTCTTCAACGCGCTCAAGGACGCGGGACGAGGAAAGCTCGTCTTCAACTTCCTCTCGAACCGTCACGACAAGGACCGCACCCCCGCACAGCCACCCGCCGTGCGTTTCGATCCCCCATCAATGCTCGATTGGGCGCTCGAGCAGACCCCGCTCGTCACGCTCCGCCATGAGTACCTCAGGGGCCACGATGTGACGATCACAATGAATGTTGGCTAAACGGATCAGCAATCGCCGATCCGTATTGCATGAATATATCAATCTCCACCGCGGCCGCGCTTTCTGTCGGAATGTTCATCTCTGCTGCTCCCGCCGGGATGGGTCAACATCCCCGGGTTGAGGTGATTGAGTCTCCTCAAGATCTCACACTCTTTAATGCAGAGTTTTCGAGCGACGGGTCAACTGTTGCGATCACCGGCGAGTGGTCGCTTGCGTGGGATATCTATATTCATCGTGATAACCAGTGGAAGCTGGTGAGCCGATCGGTCGATGAGGTAGCGCCGGGTCCAATTGTCTTTGGTTTGTCAGACGACGGATCATCAGTAGTTATATCTGACTGGTCGTACACAAGCATTTACCAAGATGGTACCACAACATACTTGCCAAAGTGGTGGCGTGAGAGCGGTGGAGTCTCTGGACAGGGACGCACCTTCTTTTCAGGCGCCATATCTGGGGACGGCTCGGTGGTGGGGTACTCGCCTCAACCATATGACACGGAAGACAACCAGCCTGCGCTGATCTGGAATGGTGAGAGAGAACCTGAAATCATTCTCGCTGATCCAAATGAAGATGGTGTCAACTATGAGATCAACTCCCTCAGTTTCGATGGTTCGGTTGCAGCGATCAATGCTCGATACCAAAGCCAGCACAACAACATCCGAAGTCTCGGTTCGGCACGCGAAGCCTGGGTCGTCGATCAAGTTGAAATCATCATGATCCCGCCAATCGACACCGACTACGAAACACTCATGAGTGCGACGGAGATTTCCGGGAATGGACAAGCCGTGATCGGTTCCGCATACAGCGTATGGCGGGACGGGTTCGGAGAAGACATCCCGTTCAGCACCGAATCAAGACGGGATATCAACTATGGACCATCACTCGCATGGTTCTGGTCTCGCGATACAGGCACAGTCGAGATCCAGAATCCAGACCGATTCGACAGTATCAGTGTCTGGGATATCACCGATGATGCGAGCACCGTGCTCGGCATCGGCAGCTCAGGTGATGGCGAAGCATTTGAGCATTTCCTCTGGTACAGCGCGGACAATCAGTTTCTCATGATCGACGATCTCTTCAGCAGTCTTGGCATCGTGATCGATGCCGACTCGTACTACTTCGCGCAGATCTCAGGCGACGGCTCAAAGCTCATGGGAGTTCTCAATCGAGACGGAAAGAGCTCGGTGTTGATCGTCACGATCCCCGTTCGTTAATCCCGCCGTGAGTCTCAGATCCGCTGTTGATCGACAACCGTGCGATCGGTCACATGCTCGCCCGTGTGCTTGGTCTGCGCTGGTTCAAAGAGCAAGACCGATGTCCCCGGCGCTGCGACCGGATTATGCTCGACTCCTCGCGGGACGATGTACATCTCGCCGGGATTGAGCGTGACCTCACGATCGCGCATCTGCAGCGTCAGCGATCCCTCAAGCACCAGAAACAGCTCGTCCTCATCCGCGTGCGCGTGCCACATCAGCTCGCCTTCGAGTTTCGCGAGCTTGACCTGTTGCCCGTTGAGCTCGCCGATGATCTTGGGGGTCCACGTCTCGCTGAACAACCCCAGCTTCTCTTTGAGATTCACGACCTGATCACTCATGGTTTTACTCTTCCCAGATGTCCATGAACCGGTCCGAGCCCTGGTTGCGGATCGAGTTGTCTTCGAGGACTTCCTCAGTCGATTCAATCAGTTCCTCGGCATCAAAGATCAGGTTCTCCTGACTGCGATCAAAGAACTTGAAGATCAGCGTGTCCTCGTCGTTGTCACGCAGCAGCTCAACGAGGTGTGAGAGAGATTTGATCTCCTCGCCGTTGAGGCTCTTGAGTGTTGGATTACCGTAGACCTCGTAGCCCTTGGTGACCGAGTGGGGGAGGAAGGTTGCCGCGAGGACCACATACTCCTGCCCCTCAAACTCTCGCTCGTCGTTGATGTGCAATCCGACAGGAGAGCCGTCGACGATGCCGTATCCGAGATAGAGGTTGTAGAAATGCTCGCGTCGGACAGGTGTGAAGATCATCGGGCCACAGATGAAGTACTCCGGATAATCATTCCCGATATACGGCACAAGCTCGTCCCGCTCGTTGGTCACATGCAGATCAATCTCCATCGACTCCCCACCGCGGATAATCGTCACCGGAATCGTCCCTTCGCTGACAAGCTCGCGGATGAAGTAGCGCCAGTGCAGGCGCAAGCCGTCATGACTGGTCACCATCCCCGCGTTATCAATGTCGTACTCCCCGATCTTGTCGAGCAGGTCCCACTCCAGCATCGGAGACTCGGACTCAGACTTGGGACGCGTGAACACAATCCCAGTCTGCTCTCGGCTCAGTCCCAAGAACGAACGCAGCGCATCATTTTCGCACGTCTGGAAACGCGCGTCGTACAACCGCTCCGGTCCGTCGTAGCTGCCGTCCTCGATGTCCTTGAGGAAGATGTGGACCTCTTCTGCCGGGATCACATACCCGATGTTCTCCGCGTACTCGACGCCGCTGAAGACCACGCCGCAGACCTTGCCGTCAAGAATCACAGGCCCACCCGAGTTTCCATGATTGAGCGCCGCGTCCACCTGCACGCGGAGCCCCTGCGCTTCCATGTTGTAATCCGTGTACTCGATCCGCGAGACGACGCCCTCAGTAATCGAGACCTGCTCGCCCCCCATCGGATACCCGATCGCTTGGACAGTCGATCCGATCGAAGGAAGCGTGTCGCTGAGCTCAAGCACAGGATGCGCCGAGTGGAACTCTTCGCGTTCGGAGTCCTTCTTGATCTCGATGACCGCGAGGTCCATCTGCTGCGAGATCCCGATGACCTCCGCGCGGAGCTTGTCCGCGCTGTTGGGGGGCTGCACATAGATCCGCGTCGCTTGCTCAACAACATGCGCATTGGTGAGGATCCGATTGCCCTCGATCACAAACCCAGTCCCCGACAGCTCCTGAGGCGCTTGCTTGGTCCATGGACGAGCAAAGTCCGGACCGCGATATGTTGAGAAAATCTTGACCACTGATTCGCGAACAGCGGTTGAATCCTGCGACCCAATCGCTATGAAACTGCTCGCCATCAATATCCCTACCATCAACATCATTCGCATCGCTATCTCCTTGAACTCACAGTGCATCATCAAGAGATGCTACAGCGATCATAGTGCCTCCGTTTCAGTCCTTCTGAGATTGCTACCATCAGTGCAATGACCACCACGCTCAACATCCAAGCCCCAAAGGACTTCCATCTCGCAAGAGATGTTTGTTCCTACGGCTACTTCCTGCTCGCACCCAATCACTGGGATGTCGACAAACAACACATGCTCCGCGTGCTCGAGTTCGAAGCCGGACCATCATTGTGTGTCATCGATCAGCCGAAAGATCGTGTTCGTGCGCGTTTCGACCGATCGCTGAATCGATCCGAACAATCGAGCGCTAAAAAGCAAATCACGCGGATGCTCTGCTTGGACTCGCCGCACGAAGAGATCAAAGCGTTCCACAAGGTCGATCCACGATGGAAGATATCTGGCGCTGGAAGACTCTTCCGCTCCCCGACGCTCTTTGAGGATGTCATCAAAACCGTCACGAGCTGCAACGTGACCTGGCCGAGCACCGTCAACATGAACCGCCGACTCTGCGAAGTCTGCGGCCGAAAGTCACCCTCCGGAGTCCCGTCCTTCCCGACAGCAAAAAAACTCGCACGCACACGCGTCGGTACGCTCCGTGGACGCTGCCGAGTCGGATACCGCGATCAACGCATCATCGACCTCGCCAAACTCTTCAACAAAGGTCAGATCGACGAGCATTGGCTCGAGAACACCGCGACCGACGACGAGGTCTTCAAGTTCCTCATCTCACTCCCAGGGATCGGTCCATACGCCGCGGGAAACATCATGCAGTTGATGGGGCGCTACTCACGCCTCGCGCTGGACACCGAATCCATCCGACACGCAAAGAGCGTGCTGGGCATGTCGGGAACGGACAACCAACTCATGAAGCGCCTCAAAGCGCACTACGAACCATTCGGGGATCACAAGTTCCGTTCCTACTGGTTCGAGCTCTGGGAGTTCTATCAATCCAAAGCGGGACCCGCGACCACCTGGCGCCGCGACGCGACCGCGACTATGTTTACTTCCGCGAATCTGAGCAAATGAGAGTTGAATAAAAAAACGCCGGCGAATCACGAGGAATCGCCGGCGCATATATGAACTGCGCCATCTCCAGAGTGGCGCAGAGCAGATGCCCCAAAGTCCGTTTCTGTTTATCAGGGATGATGTTCCCTGTGCAAAGGACAACCTACTACAGATTCACTCAATTGCAAAGAGAATTCTTCAAGAATGCGCGTGGTTAAGCGATGCATTGAGACCGCTGAGGTCTTGTAACGCGTGCACTCCCCAGAATCCCGCACGCAGCGCCTCGATCGCATGCACCGCTTGCCCCGCGGCGGTCGCCGTCGTGATCATCGGGATCCCCAATCGCACAGCCGTCGCACGGATGCGTCCCTCATCCGTTTGCCATCCTGTGCGTGTTGGTGTGTTGATGACCAGTTGGATCTCGCCGTTCTGCATGAGGTCGATGACATTGGGACGTGCGCCCGCTTGGATTTTCTGCAAGACTTTCGGACGCAGTCCGTGCCGCGCCAGTTCATCCGCGGTGCCTTGTGTAGTAAACACCGTGAACCCCATCGCCATCAGCGAACGCACGATCGGGATCATCGCGGGTTTATCTTCCTGTCGAACAGACACAAACACGCCGCCGTCTTTGGGGAGTGAAATCCCGGCAGACTCGATCGCCTTGAGATACGCGTTGGGGAGCGACACATCGACACCCATGACTTCGCCCGTCGATCGCATCTCAGGTCCGAGCACAAAGTCCACGCCTGGGAACTTGCGGAACGGGAACACTGGTGCTTTCACTGTGAAGTACCCAGCATCTGGGATCTCTTTCGTTCCTTGCTCGATCAGTGAGACTCCCATCATCGCCTTCGCCGCGACCGATGCCCACGCAACACCCTTGGACTTCCCTGCATACGGCACCGTCCGCGACGCACGCGGATTGACCTCGATGATGTACACCTCGTCGTCCTTGATCGCCATCTGTACATTCATGAGACCGCAGACCTTGAGCTCCTTCGCGAGCTTACGAGCGGTGTCCTTCACTTGCTCAAGTACCACTGGTCGGATCGTCGTCGTCGGGATCATGCAGGTCGAATCCCCAGAGTGCACACCCGCTTGCTCGATGTGCTCCATGACCGCCGCGACGAACGCCTCGCCCGTACCATCTCGGAAGTCCGCGACGACATCGACGTCCAGCTCCGTCGCGCTGCTCAGGAACTGATCGATCAGGATCGGCGCATCATCGAGCCCCGACACATCTACGGCTGTCAGCATGTAGTGCCTCAGCGCCGACTCATCAGAACAGATCTCCATCCCGCGACCACCAAGCACATAACTCGGACGCACAAGCACCGGATACCCGATCCGACCCGCGATCTCGATCGCTTCATCGATCGAACGCGCGATCCCTGATCCAGGACGACGAAGATCCAGCTTGGTCAGCAACTGATCAAACCGGTCACGATCCTCCGCTCGATCAATCGCTTCCAGCGCCGTTCCAAGCATCGGTACACCCGCAAGGTCCAGACCATGCGCCAGATTCAACGGCGTCTGTCCGCCGTATTGAACCACAGTTCCCTTGAGATTCTGCGACAGCTTCTCCGTCACATTGAGCACATCCTCAAGCGTCAACGGCTCAAAGAACAAGAGGTCGCTCGTGTCGTAATCCGTCGAGACTGTCTCAGGATTTGAGTTGATCATCACCGCGTCGTATCCAAGTTGTTGTGCGGATTGTGCCGCGTGGACGCAGCAGTAATCGAACTCGATTCCCTGGCCAATGCGGTTTGGACCGCCGCCGAGGATGATGATCTTTTGTTTCGGATCAATCTCCGCGAGCAACCGATCCCGCAGCTCACATTGCGCAGGGACTTCCTGCACCGACCAATCCTCACCAACCTTGCGAGTTCCTCGCTGATAGGTGGAGTAGTAGTAGGGGGTGATCGCTTCAAACTCAGCAGCGCAGGTGTCCACGCACTTGAACACCGCCTCGACTCCCAGCGACTTGCGATGGTTGCGGACCTTGAGGATCGTCTCCGAACTGATATTTCCGAGATACAGATGCGCCAGCTGCGCATCGGAATATCCGAGTTCTTTCGCTCGCTGCATCAGGTCGCGATCGACATGAGCGAGTTCCTTCGCTTCAACAAGCCGATCCTCGAACTGGACGAGTTCTTGGAACTGATAGAGGAAGAACTTGTCAATCCGCGTGAGTTCATAGATCCGATCGATGCTCCATCCCATCTTCATCGCATAGCGAATGAAGTAGAAACGCCCTTGGGAAGGGACCGACAGCTTGCGCGTCAGTGTGTCTTCATGGATCGGCCATTCAACTTCGCTTCCGTCGGGGAGCTTCCCATCCACCGAGCGTTCAGAAGCGAGCCATTTGTCGTTCTTGTCAAGTCCGAGCCCGAAGCGTTTGACCTCCATCGAGCGGATCACTTTTTGCAGCGACTCTTTGAAGGTGCGTCCGATCGCCATCGCTTCGCCGACCGATTTCATCTGCGTCGTCAGCGTTTCATCCGCTTCCGGGAACTTCTCGAAGGTCCAGCGTGGCATCTTCGTCACGACATAATCAATCGTCGGCTCAAAGCACGCGCTCGTCGTCCCAGTGATGTCGTTGCGGAGCTCATCGAGCGTGTATCCCACCGCGAGCTTCGCCGCGATCTTCGCGATCGGGAATCCCGTCGCTTTCGATGCAAGCGCCGACGAACGCGAGACACGCGGATTCATTTCGATCACCACAAACTCGAACGACGGTTCCGATCCATCCGAGGTCGGCTCCGGATTCGGATTGACCGCAAACTGCACATTCGATCCGCCAGTCTCCACCCCGACCGCACGCATCACCGCCAGCGATGCGTCACGCAGGACCTGGTATTCCTTATCTGTCAGAGTCAGCGACGGCGCGACGGTGACAGAATCCCCAGTGTGCACACCCATCGCGTCGATGTTCTCGATCGAGCACACGACGACGCAGTTGTCCTTCTTGTCGCGCACGACCTCGAGTTCGTATTCCTTCCATCCGATGAGCGACTTGTCGATCTGGATCTGTCCGATCATCGACGCGTTGATGCCACGCGTGACAAGTTCCTCGAACTCGGCGCGGTTGTACGCGATCCCACCTCCCCATCCGCCGAGCGTGAACGCCGGACGCACAATCGCGGGAAGACCGATCTCCTCAGCAAACCCAAGCGCCTCCTGCAGCGACTCAACGGTTTTCGACTCCGGAGTCGCCAGACCGATCTCGTCACAGATGTCGTTGAACACCTGACGATCCTCGGCGCGATGGATGATCTTCCGATCCGCGCCGATCATCTCGATCCCGAACTCTTCAAAGATCCCTTGATCACTCATCTCGCACGCGCAGTTGAGTGCCGTCTGCCCCCCCAGCGTCGGGAGCACCGCATCGATCGGGGTCCCAAGCTCGATTTCCTTCTCGATGATCTTCCGGACCGATTCAGGAGTAATCGGCTCGATGTATGTCCGATCCGCGAACGCGGGATCCGTCATAATCGTCGCTGGATTCGAGTTGACCAGAACAACCCGATACCCCTCGTCTTTCAGCGATTTACACGCCTGTGTCCCTGAATAATCAAACTCACATCCCTGCCCAATGACAATGGGTCCCGATCCGATCAGCAGAATGGTCTGCAGGTCATCGCGTCGCGGCATTCAGTGATTCCTGTGGTTTGGGATTCATGAAGAAGGTCCGGAAATATCAAGCAAGAGGCGCAAACTGGACAAGTGTAGCCCTGAACCTACTCCAAGGTTTGATCAAAGAGATAACGATCATCCGCGTCCGATTCGATGAACCTGAGCCACTGACCCTCGTAAGATCAATCACCGGGCCTGAAGGTTCGATATCCCTGATCCGGTGCACCATTCGCACCCTCTGGAGAAATGCCTATGTGTGGCATCGTTGCTTACATCGGAAACAAACCCGCTCAGCCCCTCCTTATCGAAGGTCTCAAGAGACTCGAATATCGCGGATACGACTCCGCCGGACTCGCCGCGATCAACGGCGAGGGCCTCCAGATCGCCAAAGCCGTCGGACGCGTCGCGAACCTCGAATCCGAACTCGAAACCATCGGCGGGATCCACGGCTCCATCGGGATCGCGCACACAAGATGGGCAACCCACGGCGGAGTGACCAAAGAAAACGCACACCCACACCGCGACCACGATCACGGCATCGCACTGATCCACAACGGGATCATCGAGAACTATGCCTCGCTCCGAAAGCTCCTCGAAGAGAAGGGACATCGTTTCGACACCGAGACCGATACCGAAGTCCTCGGGATGCTTATCTCCCACCTCTATGATCCAGACAACGGGGTCGATCTGGAGAAAGCGGTCCAAGCCGCTTTGCGAGAAGTCCGCGGCGCCTACGCGATCGCTGTGATCTGTGAGAAAGAACCCGATGTCATGGTCTGCGCGAGAAAGGGATCGCCTCTGCTCGTCGGGATCGGATCGGGAGAGTACATCGTCGCGTCCGATCCATCCGCGATCATCGCGCACGCATCCCAAGCGATCACACTCGATGACTACTCCGTCGCTCGTCTGACGCGCGATGGATTCCGCACAACAACCGTGGACAATGTCGAGCTCTCCCCAAAGGTCATGCAGCTGGAGATGGATCTCGAAGAGATCGAACTCGGATCATTCGAACACTACATGCTCAAAGAGATCTATGAGCAACCCGAAGCGCTCCGCCGATGCTTGCGTGGACGCCTGGACGAGAATGAGGGGAAAGTCGTCCTCGGCGGTCTCAACGCGTACGCGCAGGAACTCGTCAAATCCCGACGAGTCATCCTCACCGCACAAGGCACGGCACTCCACTCCGCGATGATCGGAGAATACCTCCTCGAAGACCTCGCGAAGATTCCTGCAGAGTGCGAATACGCGAGTGAGTTCCGTTATCGCAACCCACTCATCGAGGACCGCTCCGTGGTCGTCGCAGTGTCCCAGTCCGGAGAAACCGCCGACACGCTCGCGGCTCTCCACGAAGCGAAAGATCGCGGTGCGCTGTCTCTCGGCGTCATCAATGTCGTCGGATCCACGATCCCACGCGAAACTGACGCAGGGGTTTATCTCCGAGTCGGACCAGAGATCGGGGTCGCGTCCACCAAAGCATTCACAGGACAAGTCGCTGTCCTCACGATGATCTCCCTTTTCATGGCGCGCCGCCGCATGATGTCCCCAGAAGCCTCCGCGCGACTCATGGCGGAGCTCAAGCGCGTCCCCGACATGATCGAGCAGGTCCTCACGACCGACCAACGCATCGCAGAGATCACCGCCAAGTATGTCAATCGAGATAACTGGTTGTTCCTCGGACGCGGATACAACTACCCAACCGCAATGGAAGGGGCGCTCAAGCTTAAGGAAATCAGTTACATCCACGCCGAGGGCATGCCCGCCGCAGAAATGAAGCACGGCCCGATCGCATTGATCGACGAAGGCATGCCCGTCGTCTTCATCGCCAACCAAGGGAACCAGTACGACAAGGTCCTGAGCAACATCGAAGAAGTCCGTGCAAGAGGTGGTCATGTCATCGCCGTCGCAACCGAAGGCGACAAACAGATCGAATCGCTTGCCGAGGATGTCCTCTATGTCCCAGCGGTTGAGGAGTGCCTGAGCCCGATGGTGACTGTTGTTCCGCTCCAGCTGCTTGCGTACCACGCCGCGGTCCTGAGAGGGCACGATGTCGATAAGCCGAGGAACCTTGCGAAGTCTGTGACGGTGGAGTGAGTCGTTGGAACAAAGCGATCCTCATGCGCACGGTGATGTACTTTCAGGCAAGCAACTGCGACAACTGTATCGGCACACATTTCTGACCCGCTGGTCTGATCGGGTTATCCGTTGGTCTCGTCTGTCTCTGCTGGCCATTCCAGCGGTATTTCTTGCCTGTGTTGTCTATAGCTTGGTTCTCGATGCAGATCTGTTTAGCCTGCTCACCTTTGGTGCGGGTTTATCATTTGCCTGGGGTGCGCTGTGCTTCACGGTGTTCTGCGTATTTGAACTCGTTTTGTTCATTGGCAAGAAGCGATTGGTATCAAGGGTAATCCGGTCTCGCTGTCACCGTTGTCCAGGTTGCTTTTACGATCTTTCAAAGCGACCGAGCGGGCAGGTCATATGCCCGGAATGCGGAATCAATGCGTCCCGCCGCGAATGCGTCCGGCTCTGGTGCAAACTCCTGCGATCAAGAATCTGATCAAGGTCCGCTTTCCGGTTCTCACCTCCCATAAAAACCCGCGCTCCCCTCAAGTCCCATAGGAATGGTTCCGATACCCAATCTGTACCATCCTTAAAGGACCATCATGAGCGTGCAAACCGCTACAACCCAGCTGACCCGCAAAGCTCCCGTCGAGTTCGAGTCCAATCAGGGACTCCGCACCGACACGCTGATGCTGCGTCCGCTTGGGTATGCGGATGAAGCCGTGTTTGTCGAGGCGATCAACCGCTCGCGCATGCCGCTCCGCAGATGGATCCCGCTGGAGTCCAAAGGTCAATCCACGCGCGACTACTTCCACGCGCAGGTCCACAAAGCACTCGAAGGCGACAAGAATAAAACCGCGTGCCGAAGGGCGATTTTCCTCAACGACAACACCTTCGTGGGAATGGTCAACCTCATCAAGATCGAGCGAGGGATGGAGTGGACCGCCGAGGTCAACTACTGGATCGACAGCAAGCACGCCGGCAAAGGACTCGCGACCAAAGCACTCCAAGCGATGCTCGACCACGCGTTCGCCGACATGCCGATCGGTCTCGGACTCCACCAGGTCCGCGCCCAGATCTGTCTGGACAATCCAAGCTCCGTCCGTGTCGCCGAGAAGCTTGGCTTCCAGAACTCAGGTCACAAAGACCTCCTCGAGATCAACGATGCACTCATTATGCATCACGAGTTCACGCGGTCCGCGTAGCCAATCACTACCCAAACAAATCAAAGCAAATCCGAGCAAGTACTCGGAGAATTTTCGATTTTTCAGCGCCCCCAAGACAGCAATTCCACACACGGCGAGCTCATAGACGAAACGGATTTTTTAATCTTATAAACACTTAAATTACAGTAGTTTACAATATTAATGGGGTTCTCGACTCTGAACATAAAATCGACCGTTTGGCCCATGGTCGGGTGCGTTCAATTTGCCTTTCACATGATGCCGCATACGGTCTAGGTTCGCATTCATTTCCAAAAATGGGAGCCCAAGACCAATGCCGACAGCCAACTACGACTCGCGCACCCTGTCCATCGACGGCAAACGAATCTGGATCGTCTCCGGATCCATGCACTTCCAGCGCATCCCCCACGAACTCTGGGAAGACCGCATCCGCGCCGCCAAAGCCGCGGGCGTCAACACCATCGAGACCCCGATCTTCTGGAACCTCATTGAGCCGCGTCCAGGATCCTACAACTTCAAAGACAACAACGACATCAAGCACTTCCTCTCGCTGCTCGCCAAGCACGAGATGTACGCGATCATCCGTCCCGGCCCGTTCGTCGGCGCCGGATGGGACCTCGGCGGTCTCCCCGCTTGGCTCCTGAATATCCCAGAGGTCAAGCTCCGCGCCCCGAACCAACCTTTCCTCGAAGCCGTGGGCAAGTACTTCAATGCACTCGCCAAGCAGATCAAGTCCATGCAAGCGTCCGTCACCAAAGGCGGCCCGCTCATCATGATCCAGAACGAGTCCCAGTGGGACTGCGACGATCAGCAAGCAGCACCAAAGTATCTCGGAGAGCTCGCACGCTACCTCCGAGAAGCCGGATTCGCGGTCCCCAAGATCAACGCCAACAACCTCTGGCAAGGTGTCGAGGGCGAGATCGATGGGTGGACTGGTGAAGGCGACATGTTCGCGATCATGCGCCAGCTCAAAGCCGTGCGCCCAGACCAGCCCACCATCGTCATCGACTACGGCCCGCTCCGTCGTCCGATCTTCGGACAAGAACTCGAAGCACCGGTCGATGGATACACCCTCCAGCGCCAGCTTGGAGAGATCATGTCCGCAGGAGGTCAGTTCAACCTCGCGAACTTCATGTCCGGCACCTCCTTCGGATTTTGGGCCGGACAAGCTTCCGCCGGAGAACCCTGCGCCTATGCACCTACCTACGACGCCGGCGCGCTCATCGACGAGCACGGCCGCATGACCAACGAGATGGGACCAGTGCGTCGCCTGCTGACCTTTGGATCTTCGTTTGCCAATGTGCTGGCGCACACCGAGAACAACACCCCGCCGGTCGTTATCGATCCAGTCGTCGATGAGGACGCGATCCAGGGGCACATCGTCAACCAGATGAACGGCTCTCAAGGGAACATCATCTTCATCTTCTCTCCGCCGAAGGCCAAAGCCGGAACCATCAACCTCCTGCTCTCAGACGGATCTTCACTCCCAGTGCGATTGGGGTCCCAACGCGTCCACTGGTGCTTGACCGATTACAACATCTCCTCAAAGCACACGCTTGATTACACCTCACTCTGTGCTCTGAGCACCACTGAAGACATGCTCGTGCTCTTCGGACCCGGCGGGGGGATCGGCGAAGTCTCCATCAACGCATCACCACTCGTTGTCGAGGTTCCGAAGGGGCGCAAGCCGGTTGCAGTGATGCATGAGGGGATCTGTGTTGTCGTTGTTTCCGAAGATGTTATCGACGAAACATTCATGCAAGGCTCCGAAGTCTTCGTCGGTGTGCAAGGGCTCACAGCAGATGGAGAACCAATCCCATCCGCAAACGGCAAGACGCACACTCACATCACACCTGACGGAAACGCGAAGACCACAACCACGAAGTACCAAGATCGTGATCCTGGAGAGAAAGCACCAAAGATCGCTCTGGGGAACTGGGAGTGCGCCCAAACCGAACTCCATATCGATGGTTCGAGCCCTCGCTACGCCGTGATCCCAGGTCCAGCAGACCTTTCAGAGCTTGGAACACCATACGGCTACGGATGGTACAAAATCGAAGTGAAATCACTTCCGAATGGAAAGGTCAACTTCGTCGCTCCGAGTTCAAGTGATCGTATCCAGTTCTTCCTCGACGGCGATCCGATCGGCATGATCGGAGCAGGACCAGGCGCTTCCGATTCGATCGCACTACAACTCAAAGCAGGATCCGATAGTTTGATCGCACTCGCGGACAACACCGGAAGGATCTCCGGCGGTTCGGTCATGGACGAGAACAAAGGTCTCTACGGGCACCTCGTTGAGAACACCCCGTTCAAGCCTGGGAAGCCAAAGGTTGTCACTGGTGATCCGATCGATGTCCTTGGATATTCGACTCCAGTCTTCGGTGTGCGTGAAGGAGAAACCACACACCACAACCGACTGCAGTGGTCCTTCAAGCACCTCAAAAAGTCTTCGATCTATTTGGAGATCCCGCCGATCAACGCACGCGTGATCGTCGTACTCAACGAAGAACCAATCAAGCTGATCGGCGCGATGCGCCGCACAACGATCGAACTTGACGATGAAGCCACCAAGCGAGGCAACAATGTCCTTGAGCTGGCGCTGCATCTGGATTCGCCGAGCCATGAACTCGCTGATGAACTGTCCGAGGAGATCCTCGCAACGCTTACAAAGCAAGTGAAGTTCATCGAAGGTGCCAATGTCATTTCTGAGAAATGCGAATGGTCCTTCGCCAAATGGGAAGCACCTGCAGAGATCGACTTTGACTTAGTCAGCAAGTCCAAGCTTTCATCAACTGGGAAGCCGAGCTGGTGGAAGACCACCTTCCAAGCTCCAGAGATGGATCTCGCGATCTCGCTCGACACGAGCGGGCTCACCAAGGGTCAGGTGTACATCAACGGCAACGCGTTGGGGCGCTACTTCACTTCGACTGCAGACGGCAAGTCAGTGGAGCCAACGCTCAATCTCGCGATTCCTTCATGCTGGATCAACGAAGACTCAAACAACGAGTTATTGATCTTCGATGAGCACGGCGCCTCACCCGCAAAGGTGAAACTGATTGTTGAAAGGCGTTAAGCTTATTCGTCAGGTTGACCAAGCGCTTCAAACTCTGATGTGAGTTCTTCGTGCAGTTTCTGAGCCGCACGGAGTTCTCGCATGGCGATATCAAGCTTTTCTTTTAGTGACTGATCATCAGGACGCTCCAAGATCTGCTTGTCGTATTCCTTGATTCCGCCTTTGAGGAGTTTGAGCCGAAGATCAGCAATGTGGAGCTCTTGTGAAAGCTCTCTACGACGCGCTTGAGTGATCGCATCTTCCGCGTTGTCTTTGTTGGACCAAGGCTCGATGCGCCCTCGCGTGACTGTTCCTGTGCCGACATGCACATCACGCCCAGCTCCCGCGTTGACCACTCTGGGAGATCGCCGAGCGTTGCTCGCGCGGAACGCGCCAGGCTCTTCCGGATATCCCGCGTCAACCCAGTCGTCGACACTGATCCCGCTGCCAATGCTCTGACTCTCAGGGAGCACGATCCCTTGTCGATTCCAGCGGAGTCGGATCGCACGCTCCGCGATATGAGGGCTGATTGGAGCCGCGCCTCGAAGGAACTTGTACGACCCCAGCGGCAGGTCCAGATCGAGCACCCGCTCCCCTCGCTCGATGACGACATTCATCGTCTCGCCCGGATCATGACTCAGGATCATCGCGCGCAGATCGTCTGATTGCATCAGCGGCTGTCCATCGGCACGAACAATCAAATCCCCTGGGACCAGCATCGCCGCAGCGGGAAACTGGTCGACTTCTTGCACAACTGTCCGGATCTCAACCCCACCATCACGCATCGCGCCGAATCCGACGCCGAGCCCTGCTTTGGTCGTGCGTCCGAACAGTTCTCTGGATGCGATCCACAAGCGATGCCTCGCTTCTTCTGAAAGATCGTCACGCTCAAGCATCGGTGCAATCATGCTCAGCTCGAATCCCTCGTTCGGATTCCCGATCATCTGTGTCGATTGTTCGCGAACGATCCACGAAGGGTCATCCAGCAGCGAAACCAGCTGCGACAATCGTTGCTCAGATCGCTGGACATCCTGCGCGTGCGAGACAGCAGCAATCACAGTCAATCCAAGAACCGCAGAGATGAGATGCTTCCGGATCATCGCTCTATCGTACCTCAAAGGCCAAACAGCCACACAGATGTATACGGCTCAGTCGCGAACAGGTTCAACTCGACTCCAGCGCCCGCACGATGGTGGGGGATTGCTCATCGAGCCAGCACGCTTTTTTGATCGCCGCATTGACGAGTGGACCTTGTCTCCCGACCGTGCCTCCAGCGAGTGCTTCGTCGATAAGCACCGCAGGGAGCAGTGAACCGATGAGTCTCGGATTGGGTGAGGTCCCGAACTGCTCGATATACCCCTTCCAGACCGCGAGCAGATGCTCCATGCTCGCGTCCTCAGGGATCTGATCAACACTGGGTCGTTTCATCGAAAGGTACACGAGCGCCTGCGCCAGTTCCCGATCCCGCGAGCCGAGTCGGCAGTTGTCAAAGTCACAGATCGCGATGATCTCAGGGCCATCGAAGATCATGTTCCCAGGATGCCAATCACCGTGGACGATCGCCGAGGCGCGAGCGTTGGCGCGATGCGCATCAAGCCCGTACTCCAGGATCTTCTTGAGTCGATCAAATGAGGACGATTCAAGCTCGATCCCATCGACGCGCTTCGGATTGACCACGCTCGTCTCGACCGTCGCTTCAAAGCTCGTGTTGATCTGATCCATCGCTTTGTGCAGTTCACCAAGCAGCATCCCCGCTTGGCGCGCATGCTCGACGGATTGATCAAACATGGTTCCCTCAATGAACACAAACAGCTCGTAGGTCTTGTCCCCGATCTGACACATCGAGTTGTTGTCAGCATTGGTCCCAATCAGCGGAGGGATACAAACCCCAAGACCCAAACACCCCAGTATGACCTCATGCGCAAACCCAACGAGCGATGCGTGCTCCAGTCCCGGAGCGCGACGCTTGAGCAGCAGCTTCCCGCGTTCGCTCTCGATGACCGCTTTGGGCGCTTCGGATGATCCCGCGATCATTTCGCGGATGCTCTGCACCTTCCCGATCGGATAGTGTGACAACACCTCAAGGATCTCGTCGCGTGCAAAGCTCGCGCGTCCCTGAGTGCTCTGGGGTGGGGGACTTGGATTGGTTGTGCCTGCAGGTGTGTGCAAACGCGTTACTCCGCGTTCTGGACTTGCTCTTTGATCCGATCGATCGCGCCCTTGATCTCAACAATCAATCGGCTCATCGTCGCGTCGGGACTCTTGGATGCGATCGTGTTTGCTTCGCGGAGCAGTTCTTGTGCGAGGAAGTCCATCGTACGGCCGATCGGACGCTCGTCCTCGTTTTGTAGCAGTTCGCCAAAGTGCACGAGATGTTCCGACAGACGAGCGATTTCTTCCGCAATATCCGTCTTCTCCGCGTACACCGCGATCTCACGCACGACTTCCACGGCATCCGCTTGCACATCAAACTCGCTCATGAGCGATTCCATGCGCGCCTTGAGCCGCTTCTCATAATCACTGGTCACATTGGGTGCGATCTTCTCGATCTCCTTCAGACGCGTCCCGATGTACTCCAGATGACTGGTCAGATCGCTCTTGAGCGCCGATCCCTCGCGACTACGCATAGAGACCAAGTGCTCCAGCGCCAGCTCCACAAGCGGACGGAGCGCCTTGCGTGCGGATTGCAATCGTGATTCTTCATCGCCCGGAGGTTGAAGCACTCCTGGGAGGTTCATGAGTTGCTCAACCCCGATGTCGTCGATCGAGCAACCCTTCGCGTCCGCGATCTGCTGAGCGTATGAACGCAGCGCCGCTTGATTGACTGTGAACGCCGCCTTCTCGTTCTGTTCCGAAACACTGATGGTCAGAACCACCGATCCACGGGCGATCGCGGCCCGGATCATCTGCTCAAGCTCAGGTTCAAGCGATTGCAGACGCTCAGGAACTCGGACACTCGTCTTGAGGAACTTGTTATTGACGCTGCGTACTTCGACGCTGTAGACCGTTCCTCCATCGTTACCCGATGCGTCGCCAAAGCCTGTCATACTGCGGATCAAGTGCGTGCTCCTGTCATGCTCAGCACATCAGCATATCGGATCAAAGAATGCTTTGCTCAGTGATATAGTCTCTTATCGAGGATTCCAGATCACTCGTCGGATTCAGGGGTCCCAGTCGGATCTGTGACTTCTCCAGTCAGATCATCGACCACTTCTTCCGCTTGATCCAGAGCTTCTTCGCCTGTGTCCTCAATCACATCCAATGCCGATGGATCAGCATCTGGATCAATCGCTTCAGAATCGTCGACTGGGATGGGTTCGGTCGTCGCCGGTGCCGCGATCGTTGGTTGCTCAGCTGTTGCCTCAGGAGGACGCGTCACGAAGTTCAATATCACAGCAAAGGTAATAAAGAGCACAAAGATCGCGATGGTCCCGCCCGTGAGCACATCGCCCGTCTTGGTGCCGAACGCGGTCTGTCCCGCGCCGCCACCACCACCGCCCCCGCCGGCGCCGAACGCACCACCCAGACCGCCGCCTTGTGGACGCTGGATGAGCACGATCAGGATCATCACGATCGAGATCAGCAAGAACAATCCCACGAGCAGATTGATCACAATGGGGTTCACCTGCGCAAGCGTCATGGACGCTGAAGCGAGACTCATAGATTCATTGGTCAGGATATCGAGTGTCATAAGTCGTGGGATCTCCATCAGCACACACCGATTCATTGGGATTTTACACCCCAAGCATGCAGGGCAGCAACTCTAGGCAGCCACACACCTTGAAACCGATTCTCGAACCTATTCGCTCCCCCAATCGGAGCACAGAATCATCCAAATTAGACGCTCAGGAGCCCACAAGCGATCCTTGAGCGGCTTCGATGATCGCACAGAAGTCTTCAGCTTTGAGACTTGCACCCCCGATCAATCCGCCGTCCACATCGCTCATCGCCATGAGTTCCGCCGCATTCCCAGGCTTCATCGATCCGCCGTAGATGATCCGGATCTCTTGGGCCGCTGAATCGGAGTACATCGACGCGATCAACGCTCGGATCTTCGCGTGAGCGTCCTGAGCATCCTCAGGGGTCGCTGTTTTCCCAGTCCCGATCGCCCAGACCGGCTCATACGCGATCACCACGCGAGCAAGCTGCTCCTCGCTCACCCCATCAAGACCCGCACGCACTTGGCGCTCATTCACAGCATCCGTCTGTCCTGATTCACGCTCCTCGAGCTGCTCTCCGATGCACAGCACCGCTGTGAGTCCCGCTTCCAGAGCCCGCTTGGTCTTTGCGTTGACCAGCTCGTCGCTCTCTCCGATCACATGACGCCGTTCTGAGTGTCCTGTGAGCACTGCTGAGACGCCGCAGTCTTTGAGCATGCTTGTGGAGACCTCGCCCGTGAACGCCCCGTTCTCTGAGTGCCAGAGGTCCTGAGCACCCAGAGAGATCGGTCCGTTGAGCTGCTGTCCGATCCCCATGAGGTACGGAAACGGCGGAAATACCGCGATATCCACGGATCCCGCCTTCATCGTCGAATGGATCGAGTCGATAAGAGTCAGTCCTTCCGCCGCGTTGGTGTTCATCTTCCAGTTGCCGCCGACATAGGGAGTTCTTTGAGTGCTCATTGGTGCTCGCTCGTGTTTCTGGTGTTTTAAGTTCGATTTTATAGGACACAATCAATCTGACATTCAATCAGACTAGCCTGAAATAGGGGTTCATTTCCCTACCAAACTAGTGTAGTCTGTTGATGCATTTGAATCGTCTGACTTTCGTGGGAGTGTGAGTCATGATCAGCCAAGCGTCGCAAGCAACCGATTACGACATCGTCATCATCGGAGGTGGTCCATCCGGGACCACCCTCGCATCCATCGTCAAAAAATACAACCCTGACCTCTCGATTCTCATCCTTGAGAAAGAGAAGTTCCCAAGAGAGCATGTAGGAGAGTCGCAGCTCCCAGGAATTTCACAGATCCTCGACGAGATGGAAGTCTGGGACAAGATCGAAGAAGCAAACTTCCCGATCAAGCTTGGAGGTTCATACACCTGGGGTAAAGACGCCGACGCGTGGGATTTTGATTTCTTTCCTGCCGAAGAGTTTGTGGACGAACCGCGTCCGGCACAATACAAGGGACAAAGAAAGCACACCGCGTTCCAAGTCGAACGAGATCGCTACGACGAGATCCTCTTGCGCCATGCAGAGCACCACTGGGGAACCGAAGTCCGCGAAGAAACCATGGTCCGCGAGATCATGAAAGACGGCGACATCGTCACAGGCATCAAACTGGACAGCGGAGAAATCATCACCGCGCGTCACTATGTCGATGCTTCGGGACATCCTGCTCTGCTTCGCAAAGCGATGGGCGTTGAGTCCACAGCTCCAGATGAACTCAAGAATGTCGCGTTCTGGGATTACTACGACAACGCGAAATGGGCCGTGGAAATCGGAATCGGGGGCACGCGCGTCCAAGTCCGCTCGCTCCCCTACGGCTGGATATGGTTCATCCCGCTCGGACCCTCACGCGCCTCCGTTGGTCTCATCTGTCCGAGCGAGTATTACAAGAGCACCGGGCTGACTCCGAAGGATCTCTACCTCAAAGCGATCAAGGAACAATCCGAGATCAACGAACTCCTCAAGGATGCAAACAGCTCCACAGACGACAATGTGCTGACGACCAAGAACTGGTCCCATCTCGCGGACCGTCTCGCGGGAGACAACTGGTGGATCATCGGAGAAGCGGGAGGATTCGCAGACCCCATCCTCGCAGCCGGACTCACGCTCGCGCACGGATCAGCACGACATGCCGCGTATTCCATTCTCGAAATCGAGAAAGGCGAACTTGATCCTGATTGGATCAAAGCGTTTTACGACGAGAAGAATCGGCGCAATATCAACCAGCACATCCGATTCGCGAAGTACTGGTACGCCGCCAACGGCTGCTTCACCGATCTGCAGGAGCACTGCCAGCAAATTGCAAAGGACGCAGGTCTCAAGCTCAACCCCTCCCAAGCATGGCGCTGGCTCGCGCAGGGAGGATTCTCCAACCAGAGCATCGAGTCCGCCGCGTTCGGTGCCTTCGACATCGGATCGTCAAAGAAACTCATCGAGATCTTCAGCGGCAAAGAATCCAAGTTCAACTTCTCAAAGTACAATGAGTTCAAACTCAACCTCGCGAATGCGAAAGAGATCAAACAAGGCAAGCTCATCGATGGTCGTATCGAAGAAGTGACCTGCTACATGCGTGGTGAATCCATCCTCCCGAACACCGGTCTTTGGAAACCAATGATCGCGGTGCTCCAGAAACACAGCGATCTGCAAGAAATCTTCCAGATTCTCGAAAAAGGTGTCGCGGCAAGTGGGGCGCAAAGCTCAATTTTCCCGTATGTACAAGTGCTTGAAGCAATGATCGTGGACGGTTGGGTGACCGGAAAGCTCAACAAATCCCGTCCTCGTTTATCGCTCGAGACAGGTGTAGGAAAGATGATCCGCTCAGCGGAAGAGGGGCGGAAAGCCCTTGAAGATCGAGACAGTGCATAACTTGAACGGAAACAACGCATGATTCGTAGCGCGTCTGAAGCATCAGAATATGACATCGCCATCATCGGTGGTGGTCCATCCGGGACTACGCTGGCATCGCTTGTCAAAAAATACAACCCCGATCTCTCAGTGATCATCCTCGAAAAAGAGAAGTTCCCGAGAGAACATGTAGGCGAATCGCAGCTTCCAGGGATCTCAGCGATCCTCGACGAGATGGAAGTATGGGACAAGATCGAAGAAGCAAACTTCCCGATCAAGCTTGGGGGTTCATACACCTGGGGTAAGGACGCCGACGCGTGGGACTTTGATTTCTATCCCGCCGAAGAGTTCAAGGACGAGCCGCGCCCTGCGAAGTTTGTTGGTCAGCGTCAACGGACCGCGTTCCAAGTCGAGCGCGATCGCTACGACGAGATCCTTCTGCGCCACGCAGAGCACCACTGGGGGGTCGAAGTCCGCGAAGAGACTATGGTCCGTGAGATCTTGAAAGACGGTGACCGAGTCACAGGTTTCAAACTCGACAGCGGCGAAGTCATCACCGCGCGTCACTATGTCGATGGATCAGGACATCCGGCGCTTCTGCGCAAAGCAATGGGGGTGGAATCCAAAGCGCCGGATGAGCTCAAGAATGTCGCATTCTGGGATTACTGGGATAATGCGCAGTGGGCTGTGGAGATCGGGATCGGCGGGACGCGCGTCCAGGTACGTTCATTACCCTACGGCTGGATCTGGTTCATCCCACTCGGACCCTCCCGCGCCTCGGTCGGTCTCATCTGTCCGAGTGACTACTACAAGAGCACAGGACTGACTCCGAAAGAGGTCTACCTCCGCGCCATCGAAGAACAGAAAGAAATCCATTCGTTACTCAAGGACGCAAAGAGCTCTACAGACGGCAATGTCCTGACCACGAAGAACTGGTCCCACCTCGCGGATCGACTCGCCGGAGACAACTGGTGGATCATCGGAGAAGCCGGTGGATTCGCCGATCCGATCCTTGCCGCTGGAATGACGCTCGCACACTCATCAGCAAGACACGCGGCGTATTCAATCCTCGAGATCGAACGAGGGAGCGATGAATCGTGGGTCAAAGGGTTTTATGACGAGAAGAATCGCCGGAACATCGATCAGCACATCCGCTTCGCGAAGTACTGGTACGCAGCAAACGGATGTTTCACCGATCTCCAGGAACATTGCAAAACCATCGCAAAGGAATCGGGACTCAAGCTCACCCCATCGCAAGCATGGCGCTGGCTCGCACAAGGCGGATTCTCGAACCAGAACATCGAGGTCGCGGGATTCGGTGCGTTCGATATCTTCTCGTCCAAAAAACTCATCGAAGTCTTCAGCGGGAAAGAGTCCAAGTTCCAGCTCACCAAGATCAATGAACTCACACTCAATCTAAACAACGCTGAAGAGATTGTCCAAGGACAACTCGCCGATGGACGCATCGAGCAGATTCCCTGTTTCAAAAGAGCTGAAGCCACGCTCCCTTACACAGGAGTGTGGAAAGAGCTCGTCGATGTCCTCAAGAAACACAAAGACCTCAAAGAGATCATCGACACCATCCGTGCCGGCCTCGCAAAGTCCGCGTCGCCCAGCGAAGCAGAACGCGCCCTGTCCGCGTACTACGAAGCATTAGAAGCAATGGTCAACGACGGCTGGATCATCGGACGAAAGATCAAATCAAGACCAATGCTGAACCTATACCCTGAAGCTCGGCAGATCCGATCATCAGAAGAAGGGCGCAAGGCGACCGAGAGTGCGGAGGTCAGCTCAAAGTTCTTCGTATTTGAAGAGTGATCACTTCGTCGCTGGTTGCTGCTCTTGTTTCGCGGCCATCTGTGCTTCCAGTTGAGATCGACGAGCGATCTTGATCGCGTACACACCGATATAGAATGAAACAAGCAGAACAAGTGCGTAGATGAATCGTGCTTGGAACTGACTTAGCAGCACGCCGAGTACACAGAACACGATTCCGATGCCGTAGAGAGCAAGCACGGCGCCCTTCACTCCGAGCGATCGCTTGAGCATGTGGTGTAAGTGATCAGCATCGGGATCAGACATTTTCTTCCCAGCGAGCTTTCTGCGGATAATCGCGAGCATTGTGTCGATGATCGGGATTGAGTAAATGATGACGCCCGCGAACACCAAGCTGGTCTGCCCTGTATCGCCGAGCGACAGGATCATCAGCGCTGAGCAGTACCCCAGCAGCAACGATCCTGTATCACCTAAGAAGATCACTGCGGGATTGAAGTTGTGGGGGAGGAACCCCATACAGGCGCCGAGAATAGCGAGTCCGATGATGATTCGAGGTGCATCGAGTGGACCATTGTCCGCGAGCGCCATCCCGGCCGCGATGAACAAGAACCCGATCATCGCGATGGAAGTCACACCAGTGAGCAGACCATCCAAGCCGTCAATAAAGTTCGATGCATTGGTTGCGCCAAGCACGAACACAGCGATCACGACAGTGCCTGCCCAGTAAATAAAGTCGAACTCAACACTTGTCCCGAATCCTGGGACTTCCATAGGGAGTGGTATGTCGTATGCCAATCGAGGATTGTCGAGCAACCTCCCAAGTGTCGGACGCAGAACACCCTCGGCGACATTGACACCCACATCGCCAATTGCCAGAGCGGCGCCCGCCATGAGCTGACCGCCAAGTTTGACACGCGCTGGAATACCGCTGATGTCGTCAATGAGCCCGACGACGACAATGATCGTCATCCCCAGTGCAATCCAAGGCGGCACCTGTGGGATAAACACTCCATCGATCAGGTTCTCTGAGCCAATCTCGTGATAATCGATTAATCCAGGCATGGAATCCGCGAAATAGGAATAGACAATCCCCGCCATGATCCCAACGTACACCGCGACTCCACCCAGATACGCGATAGGGAGTTTGTGTTGTTTGCGTGCTTCATTCGGATGGTCCACGATCCCGTTGCTGATCGCAAGCCGGCGCACGATCGGTGTACAGAGCACGGTCACCAAAAATGCGATCACAAAAACACCGATATATCCCTGGAGCACACCCAATGGCGTGTCCGCCATCAACTGAGCAGGCATTTCAGCGACCACTTCTTCGACTGGAAGCGTTGGCAGGAAGTCCGGAGGAAGCATCAAACACCCTCCCCACGCATGGAGTCTGCGTTTGACTTCGCGCTGCGGATCACCGCCGCCATGTCCGCGATGGTGTCCTCAAGCGTGAACGCGTACTCAAAATCCACAATCGAGCGCAATCTGGTCAGATCGGGTCGGCGATGTCTGAGATCCTCAAATCCAGAGGTGTACGCGTCCGCATAATCCACCATTTCGATCTGAGAGTTCGATCCCAGTACATCGATGACCTTCTGTGCGAGTTCAAGAATCGTCATCGAGCGATCCGAACCAATGTTCATCACGCGCCCAAACGCATCACTGTTCTCAAGCAGTTGAGGCAGCACACGCACAACATCACGCACATCACAGAAGCATCGCGATTGCTGACCATCTCCGAACACCCGGAGCGGCGTATTCCCAAGCGCCGCTTCCACGAATCGAGGGAGAACCATGCCATAGTTCCCGACCTGTCGAGGACCAACTGTGTTAAAGAACCGAGCGACCACCACAGGGAGATTGTGCTGCGAGTGATACGCCATCGCGAGGTACTCATCGATCGCTTTGGTATGCGCATACGACCAACGCGTGATCGAGGTCGGACCATAAATCGAGTCATCCTCCTCGGAGAATACACTCACGCCAGGCTTGCCGTAGACCTCCGAAGACGAAGCAACAAAGGTGGGGGGCGCTCCGTGTGCCATCGCGTATTCAAGCAAACGATCCGTCTGCATGATGTTCGTGCGGATCGAACCGATTGGATCCTTAAGTACGAGATCGACCCCTACCGCCGCAGCGAGGTGGTAGATCCGATCGAATCCCATGCCTTCGGCATCAAGCGTTGTTAATCCATCGCTCAGATCACAGTTCTCAAATCGAATGCGATCGGACTTCGCGGGATCATGAATGTGATGATCAAGATTCGTGCTCCGTCCGGTCGAGCAGTTATCGATGATCACCACCGAATCACCCTGCGCGATATGGTGATCTACCAGGTGCGAACCAATAAACCCCGCGCCGCCGGTGATCAGCACCTGTTTCGGAGTGGGGAATGGTTCTGGAGATGTGGGAGCCAATGGAAGTCCTTCCGATCGCAGCGACGGCGAGTCACGATCTTACGCCGCTGTATCTTTGGGAGCCTTCTTCGAGGATTTCTTCGCCTTCTCCTCGATCTGACGATAGTTGAACGAGGTGCGGATATTCTTGCGCATGTACCCGCCGGCAGCACTCCGGACCGCGTTGACCACGATCCCGATGAACTCGCCGTTTGCTTCACCCAGTTCTCTCGCCATACGAGCGACCTGGCCGCGCTTCTCGCTCATCGCACGAACGACCAGCATCGAAGCATCAGTGATATTCGCGAGAATACCCGCATCACCCGCGACGATCGATGGAGCAACATCGATCAGCACGATGTCATACTTGGAGCGAAGATCACTCAAGAGTTCCTTCATCGCTCGGCTGCTCAGACGCTCCACCTGACGGTTCTGCTTCGATCCGATCCGGAGCACATCAGGCCCGTTATCGATCTGAACCAAGCATTCATCGAAGGAAGTCTCCCCCGCGAGCACATCGCCGAGCCCTTGCCCATCTCCGATCCCAAGATCGGTATGAATGCTCGGACGGCGGAAGTTCGCGTCGATGACGAGTGTATTGAGTCCTGACGCGACACACGATTGAGCAAGATTCGTCACAACAGTGGTCGAACCAGACTTAGGCATCGCGCTGACTACCAAGAGTGTCCGATGCTCGCCTTTGCCCATGCTCGCGATGACATTGGTGCGGAGTTGGCGGTAGTACTCCGCAAACACCGAACCTGGGGAGTCGGCAAACGCCGTGGAGACATTGTCCGGCGAGGTCGGGTCTTCCGAAGCATCCATCAGAATACCAAGCGAGCGTGCGCGAGGGATCATCCGAATATCTGCTGCGCTCTTGATCCGCTGATCAAGCAGCTCAAATGCGAGGATTCCGCCAACAGTCAGTCCCACAATCAGGAACATTCCCGCTGGAACCATGACATAGAAGACAGGGAATGTCGGGAGATCCGGAACAGTCGCGGATTCAACAACATTCACACGCTGAGCACTTGAGAGGTTCGATGCCGCTTCAAGATCCGAGAGCGCGGTTTCATCGTTGCCGAGCTGAATAATTTTGCCCTCGATCTGACGATCGATATCCGCAATTTCTTGGGTAATACGAGTAAGCTCAGTGAGTTTCTCAGCGAGCTCCTCTTTCTGGGTGATCAGCTCGGACTCTTGAGCACGAAGCTGCTGGATCGTGGTCGCAGTCCCTTGAACACGCGCCTCGAATGCTTCACGCAGCAGTTCTTCGCGTGTGTCTTCGATCTTTCTCTTGTGTGCCGCGATCTGCGACTCCACTTGCTTGTACTGACGATGGTCAGGCTTGATCCCATTGCTTTGCAACGCGACCAGTGCTGTTTCAAGACGCTTGAGTTCCTGCTTGAATGTCTGCATCATCGGAGACATGTTGACAGTCTCGCGGAGCTGCGAGTCGTACTCGATCCCTGTATCGCGTTGGAGCTGTGCTTCATCGTTAGCTTTGATGACAGAGAGTGCTTCGAGCGATTGCTGGATCCCGACAAGCTCAGCATTGATCAGACGCAGTCGCTCAGAAGCGGTCGATTTCGCAGAGTCAATCGAGTCGATCTGCTCTTCACGCACGAGTCTTGTCTTACGAGCAGTGAGGTCCGCGATCGCGTCATTCGTCGCTTCGATCGAGTCACGGATCGCTTGGCGACGGGAAACCACATCACGCTGGTACTGTGAGTTGAGCTCATTCAGGTACGCATCCTGGACCATGGTCACCAGACCAGCGGCATCCTGCTTGTCACCAGTTGTCACAGAGAGACGGATAAGGAAGGTCTTCGGGACAGCGCTGGCGCTGACCATTTTCTCAAAGTCTTTAAATGCGCGGACGACATCAATGTTGCCGCGGCGCATGTAGTTGCTGCTCCAAGTCGGTGCAAGGTCAGGGAGCCGAGGATCGGAGATCACCTTGTTCAGAATCAACTGAGATTTCATGGTCGCGACCTGCGTTCCCATGAAGCGTTCCATTTCAGTCTCGTCCACTGTAGAAACACTGATGACTTCAACCGCTTCTTCAGCAGGCGCACATTCCCATGTGATATGCGCTGTGAACTTGGGCGCGAATCGTGCGAGCAAGATATGAGATCCATACCCCACGACAATCCCAACAAACACCGAGATCGCAAGCACGAACTTGTACTTGTGAAGGAGTTTCATTGGATCGATCGCGATCGCCCCGCCGCCGCCGGCTTGCTGAGGTGGTCCCGACATCCCGGGCTTGCGTTGTGGTGCGCTCATGAGAAAGCTCCGTATCCTGTAGCTTCGATCCGCAGACCGATGAATTGACTCGTACTACGGCCCTATCGGCCTTTTTGTTATCCGGCTGAGTCGATCTTTGCTTCAATCGCCTCAACATCCTGTTCCAGTCCTACATCACGCGTTGGCATAGCACGCATCAATGCTTGAATATCAGTGAGTTTCGAGCGTGCCTCGCTAACTCGCCCTTGGGCGAGATCGATGTTGATCTGCGCAATCACCAGCGTCACGCGAGAACGGACCGATAACGCATATTTCATACCATTCGCCAAGACCTCACTCGCCTTGTCATACTCACCGAGAGCGGTGTAGATATTCCCCAGTGTGTCATACGGCTCGGATCGATTCGGGTTCATCTCAATCGCGCTCAGAGCAAGCTCGAGTGCACGCTCATGCTCACCAAGCTCTGCAGAGAGCACATATGCGAGGTTGTTGCTCATTTCCCAATCCCCTGGGAACAGCTCCACGCCTTTGCCCCACATCTCAGCGGCACGATCAAACTGGCCTTGAGTGAACATCGTGGTTCCATAGCTCTGCAGTGTCAATCTCTGCAACACCGGCTGTGATCGAGCTTGAGACAACTTGTCATAGATACGGAATGCGATATCAGTCTGCTGACCAACGCTGACAAGCCGCTGTGCGATGAACAGATCGATCCAGTTGAGCACTTCTGGGTTTGTATTCCGTTGTTTGAGCGTCTGCAGATATTCAATCTGCTCATTCATCGGCTGACCCTCGAAGAAGCGAGAGATGTTGCCAGACCACTGGATCAACAACTGGTCATCGTTGCTCGAAAGGTCAAACGCCTTGGTCAACTGCTGAAGCGCGAGTTGGTCTCGCCCGCGTGCTTGCAGAATAAGCGCCTGTGCAGCGAGCAACCCCGGACTGGAATCAATCTCACCCGCGATATCAGTCAGATCCTGAATGATCGAGTTAGCGAGATTCGTGTCAGGGTTTCTTGTACGCACCAATGAGTCAATCAGCGTCGCGCCCGCATTCGGGGTCCGCTGGGTGTTCCACACGATTTTGTAGAACTGCGTCGCATGCTCCCAGTCCCCTCGCGAGGCAAACAGCTGACCAAGAGAGTTCAGCAGGGAAGCATCCTTCATCCGAGATTGCACAATCTCGAGAGCGAAGTCATACGCTTCAGAGTTCCGGTTATCGATCATCATCTCATTGATGATGCCGTAGAGAGCTTGATCCAAGCTCGGATTCAATCGCACAGCACGCTGAAGATCTCTCAGTGCATCCTTGCGTTGGTCAACAGCGAAGTACCCAGCAGCACGGACTCGATATGCACGCCAGTCATTCCGATTGATCTGCAACGCCGCATCAACATCCGCGAGCAGGTCAGTCAAGCGTTCTTCGTTTCCTGCGTGATACTCCGCGCGCTTGATGTAAACGAGAGGATCATCCGAGAATGTTGCGACGGCTTGATCAAGCAGTCTCAACGCCTCGGCGCTATTCCCAAGGCCTTCCTCAATTTCAGAGTTCTGTAGCATCGCGATCTTGGTCGTTTGATTTTCCTTTACAAGCAGATCGAAGTGCTTTCTGGCAGACTCAAACTGACGAGTCCTGATCAGCATGTCAATCAAACGAAGTCGGTAGTTGTCCTCGATATCCGCTCCGCCTTCGACCACCTTCTCAAACTCGGTCGCCGCATTCGCATACTGATTGAGCATCAGGAACAAATCACCCAACAGCTTCGTTCCGTCGAGTGTTTCGGGATCTTGACGCTCTACCGCGTTTGACGCCGCTTGGATTGCGAGTTCTGGACGACCACGATCAAGCATGAATCGCGCGAGCGAAATGTATGGAGCGGCATCGATCTCATCCTGGTTCTTCTCGATGTAATCCGTGAATACCTGCTGAGCCGCCGAAAGTCCGTTTACATTGCCCACACGTCCCTGATCCGCATACCAGCGAGCTTTGAGTTCTGCGACTCTGAGCGAGTCTTCTTCCGCAGAAATCTGATCAATCAGTTGCTGAGCTTCATCCCAACGACGAGTCTCGATGTACAAGCTCGCTAGAGCAAAGTTGTTCGGGATGTTGTTCGGATCGAGTTCAAGGAACTTCTCTCTTTGACGGATCGCGAACTCTTGACCCTCAGGCCCACCGTATGCCGCTTCAAGCGTGAGCCAAATGGTGAGGAACTCAGGATTGTCGATCGCGTACTTCTGGAATCGTCTTGCAATATCCAATGACGCGTTGTAGCGACGGAACAAGTTGAGTGTATTGATGTACTCCATGATGCTGGACTGGTCATCTGGTCGGATAGAAAGCGCACGCTCAAAGGACTCAATCGCCGCCTCTTCTCGCCCGAGTCCCCTCTGCTCAATCCCGAGCATACGGAACACATTGGCGCCAGCGACCCCGCTTTCACCTGCTTGCTGGAGAAGCTGCACGGCACGCTCGTTGTTGCCTTGGTAAGAAGCCAGTCGCGCTTGGTATGTCAAACCCCCGACACGGTCGGTGTTGTTCTTCGTAGCCAACTCAGCGAACTCTTTCGCGCGATCTTCTTGGTCAAGACCGATTGCACGCACGAAGGCAAGATCAATAACGCGGCTGTCATCTGGTGCGACCTCTAACAATCTCGCAATCGTGTCATCGAGGACATCAAACTTGCCGCGAGTGAACGCAACGCCAGCGATCGAGATCAGCTTATCGAGTTCCTCACGATCGGAAAGTTCGATCATGCGGATCAGGATCTCAGACTCGTCATTCCCCTGTGCCGCAGTTTGCATGTCGCTCAGTGTTCTGTCATCTGGATTGGCTGCTACTGCGCGATCAAGCAATGCTCGCGAGCCATTGATATCCCCCTGATCAAGCATCATTGAAACAAGATCGCGGACGACATCCGGGGCATAGTTCACACTTTCCAGCCCGTCTCTGAGGATGTTGATCGCCTCCGAAATATCACCCGGCTGTCCGTCTTTGCCACGACGAACCTGCCGTGCTCTGATAATCAGAGCCGCGACCGGATCATCAATCAGATCAGGATTGTCAAATGCCTCGATCTTTGCGATTCCATTGAGTGCTGTTTGGTTTGCTGGATCGCTCACAAGCGCTTTCTGGAACAACTCTTTCGCCTTCCGATTGTCCTGGAGCTGCATGTATGTATCAGCCAGGACGAGGAGTGCGCGTACATCATGAGATTTCTTCGCGATCAACCGTTCCAACGCATCGCGAGTTGTCCCGAGTTGACGCAGCTCACGTGCCGCGAGAGCTTCAAACCACAAACCATCAGTGTTCGAGTTATCAGTCTGCTGGTTGTACATGCTGAGCAAGCGAAGCGAATCTTCAAACTTGCCATTCACATACTCAAGCCGTCCGTCAATGAGCATCAAGTTCGTGTTGTCTTCCGTAACACGCGAAGCATACTGGTCGCGTGCAGCGATCGCTTCATCCAGCTCGCTTTGCATCACTGCCGGATCAGTATCGGGTTCGTTCTGCATACGAGCGTATGAATCTAGCTTGATCGAAGCAGTCGTCAGCATTGCCTCACGCTTGGAGTTGAACAGCATGATCCCGTCGATACCAATTGGCTGGGGTGGGAGATCGATAATATTTTTGTAGAGCACAACTGCTTCGTCAATATCACCACGGATAGCGCTCAGACCAGCCGCAGAAACCATTGCCTCGATTGATTCTGGATCAGCAGCGAGTACCTTCTTCACCAGCTCATTGCTCCTTGAAAGTCTGCTCGATGGATCGATCCGAATTTCGACCTCAACGAAACGATTCAGCATGATCATGCTCAGGTTCTCAGGCTCCAAGCTCATCAGCCATGATTGGAGTTCATCCAACTCTGATTGGAGTGCAGTCCATGAACTCAGAATCGCTTGTGTCCGAGCTGAATCACTCTCATTATCTCCGTAATACGCATCTGATCCTGAACTCTCGACCTTGATCCCCATCAGGGTGACAGCGACCAACGGCGAGTTCGGATACTCAGTCATGTGTGCTTCACCCATCGCGACAGCTTGTGCACGAGCTTCAACCACAGGAGTGATGTCTTCTTCCTCGACTTGTTGTACTGCTTCAATTATCAGCCATCGCATCAGCGCGGTTCGGGTGAGCTCATCTTCTGGATTGGCTTCGAGTGCAGCGGTGAGATCATCACGGATCAGATCATACTGCTCAGGCTCAATCACACCGCCGCGTTCCGCGATCCGATACCACGCGAGTCCGCGGTAACGACGCAAAGTTGGCCATGCTGGATCGACTCCACTAAGCCCATCAAAGTTCCCAAGGACTTGAGTTGTGCGGGAGATGATGTTGTCCGCCATAGAACGCGAATACTCCCGGCGAAGCAGTTCGAACTGCAGCCCAATCTCGCGGTGGTACGCATCAACATTCGTGCGTTGTACGATCGCCGCCTGATGGATCGCGCCCAAGTAGTCTCGTCGGAATGCGTCGTAGAACGCGGGCTCGGTTTCCGGAATCCACATCTCGATTGTTTCGATCCACTTCTCAAGGTTCTCAACAATCGTTGGGTCTTTACTCACTGCTCGTGAGTACATCTCGCGTGCGGTTTCATGGTCACCCGCCGCCATCGCCTCGTCGCCCTTTCTCGCAAGGTCTTCAGGGGTCTTCGTAACGACGGTATATGCCGCGAATAGCATCCCAAGGATCGCAACAACCGCAACGATCAGAATGACGACGAACTTTGTATTCACACGAGAAGCCATAGTGAGTGTCCTCTTCCACTATCTAGTCAGTGGGTTCGCTATTTCATATCAGATGCCAAGCGCATCTGAAATCCTGTACTTTCAATGTCAAGCCGCGCCCGGAACATCCGAGCGCGAGCATTACAACTCATTCTCAGCCGGCGGATAGTTCCCCTGCTGCACTTCAATCCAATCGGGAGTGCAACGCATGAGCTCTCCCAGCACATCCCCAACGATCGAGCTCGCGTACTCGACAAACTCATCCATCGAATCTGCAGTCACACAGTTCACTTGTATTTTCAGGTAGTACGCATAATCATCAGAAAGGTTAAACGCGAGGGTGCGGACCTCGTTCGCATTGGCGCGAGTCCCGCCGTTGGCAATAAAGAAATACCCTGCGTAAATCTTCTGTCCTTCTCCAAGCAAGAACTCCGAGCACCGCATCTCGATCGGGTTCTCGGGAGTCACATCCCGAGGCAGCCGCACACGCTGACCAGGAGCATCCGTCCAATTGCGATTGTTACTCAATCGGACAGTGTAAAGCTGACCCGCAACGCCGGCGAGCTCTTCGGGAACCGACGGGTCCGCGATCCAAGAACTCGTATCAATATCCAAAGGCATATTCCGCGATGACTCGCTTTGCTGAAGTCCTCCCCCAACAAAGCATCGCTCTGGGACATGGGGAACCGTATCAATCATCCCGGTGTAGTACGCCGCGTGGAGTTCGACAACAACCTTCTTCTTGGTATCCTGAGATTCTTTCAGGATGTACTCGCGCGATAAGTAGTTCTCTGTCCCGAGCGTCTCGACAATCTCACTCGATGAAATCCGATCCGACCCGATCCGCACCCAGTTGTCCGTCTCAGTCGGGATCGCAGAAACCTGACGATTCCCCTCAGGATAAATCGGGATCTTCTGCATGTGCAGATCCGCGAACTTGATGTACACACCAATCCCGATGGAAGAACCCAGCATGATCGCTCCCGCGATCATCGGTGCCAGAATGCTCCCTTTGCGATTCTGAGTCTTTTGAGTCATGCCTTCACCCCCGCGTTCTCTTCCTGTCCACTCCCGATGATCCGATTCAGTGTCCACACAACCCCCATGAACAATCCGAGCGAAGGCACAAGCAGGATCGTCCCAATCAATGTGTGTGCATCGCCCGAAGCGAGATTCGGATCAACAAGCGTGAGTATCCCCAGCACTGTGACGCGGACCATATTCATCAGGATCGCGACCGGACCCGCGAGCAGGATCAACGCGATCCGCTGCCACCACTGGGAGCAACCAAGCAGCGCGACCGCCCCAGCAAGAGCGTAGAACGCGACAACCATCCGCATCCCAGAGCATGCTTCAGCAACATTGAGCGGATGGATCTCGCCCGTGCTTGTGAAGATGTCCAAGCGATTGCCGTCCAGATCCACAGTGAAGTTGAAGAGCTCGCCGAGCAGGCTCAGCATCACCCATGATCCTTGTGACGCGAGAAGCTGAAGCTTGAATGTCACCTGGAGCATGATCGATTCCGCGATCGTCACCATCAGAATCAGGTACAAGATCGGAAGGAACACATGCCGAAGCATCGCGGGACCAGTGAGGAACAGAACCATCGATCCGAGCACAAGGACCATCGAGAAGCCTTGGAGCATCGGATTGCTGATAAAGAACAAGTTGTACGCGTACGCGTGGATCCCAGCCAGGAACGGGACCAGCGCCGGCCAGAACACCTGCACCGGAGTCTTTCGGATCAGATCTCGGGACTGCCAGAGCAGATATCCCGAAATGAGAGGAATCACCAGAGCATGACCCCAGTCCTCTTTGTTCTCCCAGCTGACTTTCACTTGGAACAAGAACCACTGGTTGAACAACCAGATCAGGATCAGTCCCAGAATCACGGAATACACCAGACCCCGACGCGTCATGAATCCAAAGAGCAGATCCTCCGCGCTCGCCTTCTTTGAAGCGTCTGTGGCAGCGGATTGTGCGTTCTGAGAAGTCATACAGTGGTAACAACCTGATCGGACAGAGAGGCCCGATTCTTTGGTCCAGATTGGGGGTCCGCAATGATTGGCGCACTATCCTGCGCACACTTGAAATACCTGAGAATTCATGCGCATACAACAACCACCACGAGCTATTGCTACGGCACTGAAGAACATCAGGTTCACTTCAATTCTCAGGAAACTATTTATCTCAAACGAGACGGTGGAGCACCAAACACATCATTACCAAAGTTCCGATCCAGGAGGAACCCAAAACCGTAACTGGTCCGGAATCCGGAGCGAACCACCGCGAGCGGCGTTGCCCAGAAGTTGGTACCCACATTGATCCGATCATCCGGCTTGATGTACACATCCGGCTGAGTCCCTTCCGCAATCGCGCGGAGATTCAGCATGATGGTCGCTTGCTCGTTATCCCCCACAATTCGGGTCAAATCAACCCGCTCAGGGATCGCGAGTCCGTTCAGCCCACCAGCACTCGTGATCGCACGCGTCAGCGTCAATCGACCCGCGACTGGGAGGTTGTACACGCCCGGCCCGTTGACCTGACCATCGATATACACATTGCCCGTTGGAGCCGGAGGTACATTGATGATGTCACCAGGACGCAGGATCACATTGTAACGAGCATCACCAGCAAGCAAAGGCTTCGTTGGGATACGGATCACACGCTGCGTGAACAGCTGCCCGCGAGAATCCGAAGGATGCATGCCGTCGCTCTTCTGGATTTCTTTGCGTGCGGCGACAGGGACCGCTTCGCGAACCCAGCGACCATCCACAAAGCGCCAGCGAGGGGTCAGCATCGCCGACTTCATCTTCTCGTTCATTTCGTCCGAGTTTTGGGCACTTTGGGACGAAGAGCTGTTTCTTGTCGACGATCCGCTCGGCTCGATCAGATCGATGATCGGATCATCCATCCGCTGTGCCGAAGGAGCGACCAAGCCATTTCCGTTGCCCGAAATCATGCCGGGACTGGAGAGGTCGTCGATCACATCGAGCAGGTCCTCGCCATCCTCGCCGTCCATCGGATCCGCCGCATCCGGCAATCCCTGAGGCTCAGGCTGCAATCGGCTCGCAGCATCATCCAATGGGACCTGACGAATAAGGTAGATTTCATCAATAAACTGCGGAATCCCGCCCGCGCCGACGAGCCCTTGGAGGAGTCTAAAGTCAGCACTGGGAACAACATACGGCGCCGGATTCTGGACATTTCCCATGAGGTAGAAGGTTTGTTCACGCCGTTGCTCAACAACCACCGAAACAAGGGGGTCGGCAACCAAGCTTAACATCGCTTCGGCGATCCGGTCCGCGACTTCCTTCTCCGTCAATCCAGTGACGAAAATACGCCCGAGCTGAGGGATTTCGATATATCCGTTCGGATCCACCTGACGAGGGAGCGATTCGACCTGATCAGTCGCGACCAAGTCCCAGATGCTCAGTGTCAGGATGTCACCTGAAGCAACGCGATACACAGGAGTCTGAGGGATCAGGTCTTCCGCTGTGATCTCAGAGATCTCAACAAACTCATCCTCAGGAGACTCGATCGCTGCGAGGTGTTCAAGAATCGGAACAGCCGTAGGAGTGTGCTCCCAGCGTCCGGTAATACTCGGATTCAAGTACGAATCCTGGTTCAGGCATCCTGAGAGCGGACTCAGAGCACATGTGCCAGCGAGCAGTCCAAGCGTCAGTCCGATTCGGCGATGTCCGCGCGAGCGTGAATTGATCTGAGTAGTTTGCTCAGACGAGCTCAAGCTTTCAGTACAGTGGGTCACAAGTTCACTCCTAGACATTCCAGACACACCAAATCATGGTCTCTATCAGGCTCTGCGCTCGGCAACTCAAGCCGAATCAATCATCAAAGCACTCCATGCCCTCGCACGATGCTCTAGTGTAGCACCCATCAACGAAAGCTCGCAGCACTCCCAACCCGCTCCATCGACCAGCAACACCCACTCAGTTGATTCAGACCCCGAAAAACGAATGGTTTTCGGTCTTTGTGCCGTCCTTGCGCGTCGCCGATTCAAACTGAACCGAACAGTGCTCGATTCTGGGATACGCCCGAAAGATCTGCTCCGTTCTCCAATCCCTCAATTCTCCGACATAAACTTCCACAATGCCGACCGATCCTTCAAAAACCCACGAGTCGCCCGCGACCCAAAAACCCTCCAATGCCGGGCATTCTCGCACGCTTGCCCGTCACCCTCGCCCCCTCGGAGGCGACCCCATCCGCACCCTCCGTCCGACTGTGTCGCTGAGCTCCATGATCCTCAACAACGAGGACGACGCCGTCCATCACCTGAGCGTCAAAAAGAAACCGAGCTGGCTCAAAGCCAAACTCCCAGGCGGCGAGAACTTCCGCGCCACCAAAGCGAACATCGACTCGCACAAACTCCACACTGTGTGCGAAGAAGCCGCGTGTCCCAACATGGGAGAGTGCTGGGCGCGCGGGATCGCGACCATCATGATCCTCGGAGACACCTGCACACGCGCCTGTGGATTCTGCAATGTCAAGACAGGCAAACCACTCCCGATCGACAAAGACGAACCCCGCCGAGTCGCAGAGTCCCTGAGAGGCGCCGGACTCAAGCACATCGTCATCACCTCCGTCGATCGCGACGATGTCCCCGATGGCGGAGCCGGGATCTGGGCCGAGACGATCATGCGCACGCGCGAAGCCTGCCCCGACATGTCCATCGAGGTCCTCATCGGAGACTTCAAAGGCGACGAAGCCGCGCTGCAAATGGTCATCGACGCGCAGCCCAACATCATCGCGCACAACCTCGAAACCGTCCGCCGCTGTCACCCCGCCGTGCGCCCAAGCGCGCGATACGAACGCACGATGGAACTGCTCAAGCGCGTCAAAGCACAAGGCGCCGTCGCCAAAACCGGCATCATGGTCGGGATCGGTGAACGCAAAGAAGAAGTCTTCGAGCTCTTCGACGACCTCGTCGCGATGACCGCGGACCACTCCGGACCACGCGACAAGGACGACCAATCGCGAGGCGACGCGTGCGACATCATCACGATCGGTCAGTACCTCCAGCCGACCCGCAACCACCTCCCGATCGACCGCTGGGTCCACCCCGACGAGTTCGCTGAGTACAAAGCCGTCGGCGAATCCAAAGGCATCAAGCTCGTCGTCTCGGGACCACTCGTCCGCTCGAGCTACCTCGCCGACGAACAGGCGGATATGTTCGGACTCTTCGATGACAAGTAAAAGACTCACAACCACTGTGTTTCAAGGGTCAAAGTAAGGATTCGCATCCGATGAATCCCGCGATCGTCCAAGACCTTCTCCAGCAGATCGAGCGCAAGGATCTCTCCACCGCCGCCCACACCTGGCGCGTTGTGCTCTACACCCGCGCCATGCTCGAAGAGTTCGGACACGATCAGGACATGATCGCCCTCGTCACCCAAGCCGCGGCTCTCCATGACATCGGGAAGCTCGACCTCCCAGACGAGATCCTCCAGAAACCAGGCAAGCTCACCGACGAAGAGTTCGAGATCATCAAGTACCACCCCGTCACGGGTTACGCGCGCATGATCGACCTCGACGTCACCGAAGAACCCATCCTCAACCTCGTCCGCTACCACCACGAACGATGGGACGGCCTCGGATACCCCTTCGGACTCAAAGAAGAAGACATCCCCATCGGAGCACGCATGTTCGCCGTGATCGATTCGTTCGACGCGATGACCTCCGTGCGTCCCTACCGAAACAAACTCGGAGACAAAGCCGCCGAGAGCGCCCTGGTCGAACTCCAAGCCGGGATGGGCACGCGGTACTGGCCCGAAGCCGTGGAAGCGTTCACGAAGCTGTTCCGCTCCGGATCACTCGATTACATCCTGCACTACTGCAACGACGAGGTCACACTCCCCGCCTTCGAGCACGCGCGCGAGGAACAGTTCGAAGCGATCCGCAAGCGATTCTCTTCAGTCGATCCCAAACAGTAGTTCATCAAGCCAGTAGTTAAACCAAGCCGCACATCTTGCGGAGCAGCTTATCAAGCTTCGGAGGCACCGGCATCGCGCTGAGCCGCGACAGCTTCACCAGATCAAAGTCATCAAAGCGACCATCATCCTTGATGTCCTTGAGTGTCAACACCTTGGTCGCTGCCTTCACCGGAGTCAGATCAAACAAAGGCCCCTTGAGCTCGCCCTTCTTCGTCAATCCCGGATTCTCCGGATCTTCATAGACATCCGTCACGATGATCGCGAGCCCCGCGATGCGTTTCTCTTTGCCCGTGTGGTAGATAAACGCCTCGTCGCCTTTCTTCGCGGTGCGCATGTGCATCAGCGCCGTGGGGTTCTTCACCCCGTCCCAGTGCGTGCGTTTGTCCTTGACAAGGTTGTCATAGCTGTAGCAATCCGGTTCGGTTTTGAGCAAGAACGTAGTCATGCCCGATCATACGCGACAAGCGAGTACGTTTATTCGCGATCCGAGCTGTCCGTGTGCCCCTGCACATACGAACCCACGATCCGCGTGATCTCACCGTTGCGGTTGCGTTCGAAGGTCATCATGAACCCATCGAACCCATCAATCACAAACTGATCCTCACCAACCGCGATCAGTCGGCTCCAACTCGGACGCCCCTTGCGTCGATACATCAGCTCATCCCCCTCCATCATCAGCTCACGATCCGTGTACTGACCCGCGTATTCCGCAAGCTCATCCGCCGAGAGCTCAAGCGGATTCAGTCGGCTCTGCAGATTGATCAGCCCCCAGCGTGCCGATTCATCCCCAGTCTCCGCGAGCGTCTCCAGAATCTCGAACATCGCTCGATCCAGAGCGCGATCGGATTCGATCTCGATATCAGGCTTCACCCCAGTCCCCTCCCAGTTGGTCTTGGTGATCGGATTGATCGCGCGCCCCACCGGGATGTTGACCACAAACCGATCCTCAACGACAAACCCATCCACCGGATGCGCCCCGCCCCCAGTCGTTTCGCCAACGATTGTCCCACGCTTCAGGCACTGGAGATTGTACGAGAACTCCTCCGCCGCCGAGAACGTGTACCCGCTTGTGAGCACATACACCGGAACCTCAGGCATCGCGTTGGCAACCTCGATCTCATCATGAGTCCAGAACTCTGTCGTCTCATCCGCCGGACGGAAGTAGAGCGAGTTCAGATGCACCGGCTCATCAGGATCAAAAAGATAACTCGTAATGAGCTGCACCGTCTCCGGATCGCCGCCTCCGTTGTCGCGAAGATCAAAGATCAGCGCGCTCGATCCGTTGAGTAGCTGCATCGCCGCGTGCGTGTTCGCTCTCGCGGCCTCCACCTGCATGAACCCATCCAGATCCAGATACCCGATGTTCCCATCGAGCCGCTCGACGCGCATAAACCCGTTGGGTGTGGTGTTGGGTCTTGGGTCCGCGAGGTCCTCGCTGTCCGATTCCGATCGCTGCTGCCAGCCCTCAGGGAGCAATCGGATAGCGAAGTGCCGATCGCTCGTAAAGCTCTGCAGGTCCTGGGTGATCGTCATCGCGAGCTGCGGATCATCGAGCCCCTCATACGCCCCCTCGCTCTCGCGTTTGAGCAGGTAGTCCGCTGTCCGCTGACCAATCTCCGGAAACACATAGTTGTCACGGATCTCTTGTGCGAGTTCGGTAATCAGATCTTCCGCCGCGTCTTCAATCGCTTGACCAAGGATCGGGAGCAGCGACAACGCGCACACTGAAGGCACAAAAACAGACGACATCGAGATCATGGGAGTTCTCCTGAGCTTTGCTGCCCGCGTGCCTGCCAGATCGGACGCCGACCAATACACAGATGGTCAAGATCGGAGTTCCCGTCAAAGAATCCGATCAAATCGCAAGCGAACTTTGGTCGCGAGCGTTTCATTTGGACTCAGCACGCGTAAACCGCTGTCATTACTCGCTGAGTTGAGCGCATCATTGACCATCGTCACCGGCTCCACACACACCCAAGGCAGTGGGGGAGCGCCAGCCGCATCCCCATCCCTCGGCGTAAACACCACCAGATGCGAATACGCCTCGCTGCATGTCATCGAGCACTTGATCCCGCTTTTGTCCCACACAAGCTCCGTTTGACCATCGAAGCCACCGAATACATCATCCAGATCCGGATTCCCGATCACACCGCCGCTGCGAAGACTCGCACAGACATCATCATCTACCATCGCGCTATGTGGGATCTGATTGACGCATGGATACCGTCCTGTGACTCCCGCACGCACCTGCAGATCATCCCCTTGGTCCCAAAGCGTGCGATTGAAGTATGGATGATGCCCAACTCCACAAGGCATCCGCTCCTCACCAAGATTCGTCACATCAAGATCGAGCTCAACCCAGTCATCTCCAATCTCGATCCGAAACACCGCGCCGAAAGGGAACGGCCAGTTCACATCATCCTCCAGTCGAGAATCAAACATAAACCGCGCCGAATACGGCGAGCGATCCGCGATCGACCACGCAAAGTCTCGGCCGACCCCATGAATCGCCGTCCCATCAGGATGATTCGTCTCGAGCTTATACGGACCCCCCTCAAACGAGAACACCCCGTCCTTGATCCGATTGGTCCAAGGCAGCATCAAGAAGCTCCCCACGCACGCTTCTCCTGCACCCATCACACGATACCAATCACCATCAGGACCAAGCAGCTCGAGCGCATCAACTCGGCATCCGTTCATGGGGTCAATCACCACCTTCAGACTCTCACTGCAAAGCACGACTGGATTCATGTGAGACTGTAGGTTCAGATCAAACGCCCAGTTCCCGGACCTCGTCCGTAGGTCCGATTCAACGCAAGACTCACCCAGACGGAACAGCCGGTCCATACCCACGGCTCAAGTACGCGAATCTTGCGCATTGCGTGACAACGAATCGAACACTCTACTACGCCGACCGATGTTGTCTATTGACCATCGAGCCCAAGCTAGGGGCTCAACCCAACATCGGAGTGGGACTGGGAGGATCTTGGACAATGAGTGATCACAATCAACCAACACATAAGACGGGCAGACTCACCCCGCCGCGTTCCAAGAGATCAAAGTCAATCGATCAGCTCCCATCAGAGATCAAGCCTCCAAAGGACGCTGATGAGGTTCTCGGCGCCATCGAAGGTGTCGAGAAACAACTCGAATCTCTCCGTACTGCCCACGAAGAGCATCGCCGTGTGACCGCCGAACTCGCCGCACGCCGCGCTCAGATCGAAGAAGCCGCGGACTTTGTCGAAGCACGCGAATCAGAACTCGCAACGCTCGAGGTCGAACTGGCGCAGATGCGTGAAGAGCTCGAAGAGCGTGAATCAGAAATCGTTCAGCGTGCATCAGGTCTCGAACAGCGTGAATCACAGCTCGCACAACACGCAGAGAAGATCGAAGAACTCGAAGCGGTCGTGCAGGACAAATCAGACCAAATCGATCAACGCGTCGAAGAACTCGATAAGCAGCTCGAAGGAATCTCCATCCGCAAGGACGAACTCGCAAAGCTTGAGGAGCAAGCACGTGAGCGTATCGAGAAGGACAACGAGCTCGAAGCAAAGCTCACCCAAGTCTCCGAGGACCTCGCGAAGACCAAAGCAACACTCGGCGGACGCGAGATCGAGCTCAAGGATCGTGCTAAAGCCGTGGAAGAACTCTCGATCCAAGTCGGATTGCTCGAACAACAACTCAACGAGCAATCCGAAAAGGCGCACGCCGATGAGGAATCATCGCTCAAGCTTGTCGAAGAGATGCAATCCCAGCTCGACGAAGCGGAATCAAAGATCGCTCAGCACGAAGAAGCGATGCAGCGTGCGTTGGACCGCGTAGATGAACTCGAATCCTCGGCTCAGAAGCAATCCAAACAACTCGAAGAAGCGACCAAAACCATCGCCGAGTTCGGTTCAATCGAGCAGTCGCAAGCCGAGTCAATCGCAAAGATCGAAGAACTCAAGGCGCAACTCGATCAAGCGCCAACGAGTGAGCAGATCACAAAACTCCAGTCTGAACTTGAAAAAACATCAAGCAAGTATGAATCTGCTCAATCCGAAGTCGCTTCGCTGAAAGATCAGCTCGAAGCTTCGCCGACCGATGAGCAGATCCAGCAGCTCCAGACTGAGTTGGAATCCGCAACCAGCAAGCATGAGTCCGCACTCGCAGAGGTTGCATCACTCAAGGACCAGCTCAATGTGATCGGCGAGTCCGCAACCCAGGACATCGAACAATCCAGCGCCAAGATCGATGAACTGACCCAAGCGTTGAAAGATGCGAACGCGAAGCTCGAGCAAACTCAGCAGGATCACGAGCAAATCCAATCGCAGCTCAAAGCCAAACTCGAGGAAGCACTCACCTCCAGCCAACAGCTCGAGAGCTCTACCGGTGCTCACCAAGCAACCATCGACGAGCTCAAGCTGCAAATCGAGAAGCGCGATGACCAGATCGAGACAATCCGCTCCAAATACGACGAGCTCAGCAATCAGCTGCTCGAAGCCGAGGAGTCCTCTGAGAAACAAACAGCCGATGCGCAAGAAGCAAACAAACAAATCGAGCGTCTCGGCGAGCTGCTCGATGCCGCGGCTCAGCGCGAGCAGGAACTGCTCACAAAGATCGAGGAACTCCAGGAGCAGATGAACTCCGCCGCAAGCGAGTCCGCATCACGAACCGATGAATGGGCACAGGTTCGTCGCGAGCGATTGGACAAAGTGAAGTCGATCCTGCGTCAGCAGTCCGACAAGGTCCGCCGCGCCACTGAAGCACTCCGCGATCGCTATGACCAGTGCGAGAAAGTGCTTCTCAAGCGATCCGAGCTCGTCGAAGCGTACCAAGCAGTCGCGGATGCACAGGCAAAGCTCGCCAAGCGTGAAGCTCGATCTGGCACTCTGCTCGGACTCTCTGGTCTCGGATTGCTCCTGATGATGATCGCCGGGATCAGCTGGTTCGTCGCCGGACAAGTACAACCAGGTCAATACGCAGCGACCGTTACTGTCGCAGCCAACGCCGGAGAGCGAGCACTCACTTCCGACGACCTCGCTTCTTGGCAGGGTTACATCGAGCAAATGGTCAGCGATCCTCAGTTCATCGAGCAAGCCGCCTCACGCATGAAGCGCCGCGGGATCGATTCGCTTTCGGTCGCTGGAACCCTCAGCGCCCATATGCAAGATTCGCTCGATATCACCAGCTCCGAGCCAGGCACGATCACCATGGAATACCGAGGTGATGGTTCCGCTCGCACACAGCGTGTGCTCGATACCTTCGCGATGACCGTGACCAGTCAAGCAAACTCGGCGCGTGCACGCCGGATCGACGGAGCGTTGACCACCATCGAAGCACAAGCACAAGTGGGGGATTCACCGCTCGACACCAGCCGCATCGAAACCGCAGGGATGATCTTCGGCGGCTCATCCTTCGCGACATTCCTCTTCGGAGGCATCTTCTGGAGACGACTCGCGAAGATGAAAGCAAACTTCGAACGCGATTCACGCGTCGAACCACTCTTCGATGAAGAGTCCTGGGAAGTCGAAGGTCAAGACCTCTAAGCTGTTAAATCATGTATATCTCAAAACGCAAACCGCCGCATCAGGAGCCCTGATGCGGCGGTTGTTGTATCACGAGATCTATGCCTCTGAGAACATATTGAGAGACCAAGAGAGAGGCAATACCCCAAACAGTGGGAAAGTCTTGTCTTAAAGATCCGAATCCATGCTGGTCATGACAGGCTCAGCGTTCTCGATCGCTTCTGCCATGCCCTGGTAGATCGCGAGCTTCCGATCACTCTTGAGATTCACGCGGACCTCAAAGTCATCCAACTCGCCTTCGGATGCGAAGGTCGTGACCTCGCGGACCACATTGCCTTCCGCATCAAGCACGACCAAGCGGAATGGGTTTTCCTCCGAAGCCTTCATGTTCTTCACGAACAGACGAGCCGTGTCCCAGTCCGGATTGTGCCAGACCGACGCGACTGAGTTGGATGTCCCATCGGAGGATACGAGAGAAACACGCTCAGTGGTCGGATCGAACAGCGTCGATTCAAGGATGTCAGCGCCGATGGTATCATAGAGCTGGCCGAGCAATGCATCAGGAGTCATCTGGTTCACAGTCTGGTTGTTATTCGTCCAGACCACGCTCAGCGCAATGGTCGCGGCTGCGAACCCGATCGTCGACGCACGCCAGAGACGATGCACGCGTGGAGTTGTCGAGAGTTTGGGTTGGGCGCGACGAGCGGATTCATGAGTGATGCGACCAGCAACCGCAGGGGTGCTCGCAGCGATCCGCAACTCGTTCTCTTGCTCACGCATCGCGGCGCGGACCGCGGAGACCACAAGCTCACGGAGCGCCGGATCGGGCTCGTTATTCGGCATCAAATCGCCAAAGTCAGCCATCCGAGTCGCTTCTTCGCGTACGAGCAACTGCACAGATTCCGGAGCAGCAGCGAACGCCGCTTCGTATTCTGCGATCTCCGAGTCTTCGAGAAGACCCAGCGTGTGCAACATCGTGCTTTCAATTAGTTCCTGTGTGTTCATCATGATGGCACTTCTTCTTCCGTCCGTTCGCGCAGCCGAACGAGTGCTCGGCTCAACGCGGATTTAATCGTCCCGAGTGGGGTATCGAGTTCTTCACTGATCTGTCTGAGTGTCTGACCACCCAAATACGCACGAACAACGACCGTGCGCTGGAGTTCTGGTAAGGTGTCGACTCTGGTCATCAACGCCTTGAAGTTCTCATCTCGCTCCATCCGAGCAGAGATGTCTTTCGCTGCTGGAGTGTGCCGACCGTCGCCGTTGGCGCCAGTTGACCCATCATCAAACATGGAGGTCTTGATCCGAGCACGCTTGCGACGAAGCTTGTCTACAAGGTGTCTGCGTGTCAGCAGCATGACCCAAGTGACCAGTGCGGCTTTGCGAGGATCGTACCGATCTGCGGTCTTCCAAAGACGGACAAAGATCTCTTGCACCGCGTCGTCCGCCTCGTCCCGTGTCGGGAGTGACTGCACAGCCATACGAAACACCAACGATCCGAAACGGTCGTAGAGTTCGCCGACACCGGCTTCCTGGTTGGCTGCAACACGCTGCATCAACTCGAAATCGATCCTGCCTTGACCCGAAAAATCACTCGCCTTCAACGGAGGAGAGCCATCACCCGCCCCAACTCCAGCAGAGCCGATTGGGGGGGTGTTTCCGGGTTGTTCCGATTCATTCTTCTTCATATTTCCCGGGTCCACGAGCGTGCCCGGTGCCTGTGAAACGACCACAGAGCACCTCCCTATACGCTAACAGCATCATACGGATGCTTGCAAGTCCTTCATTTAGGGAATTTTCTGCACTTTGAATTCATTATTATTCGGACTGTGTTCGCATAGAACAATGTTCTGAGCCTCAGTCCCTCGGAATTGCGCTTGCAAATATCCCACGAACCCACTATCTTGTGAGTGCGTTAGGATGGTAAGGCTGAGCAATCGGTCTAGTCCGAGAATCGTTCATTCACCCGGCAGGAGTGGATCGCCGATACATCGGACACTGAAAGTGGTCTATCTCGTGAGACAGTTTCAACGCCAATCAAAGACTCTCCGCAGTGTGCATACTCGCGCCGGCGCGTTCACTCTGATCGATGTGCTCGTGTCGATCGCCGTGATTGGACTCTTAATCGCGATCATGCTCCCAAGCATCTCCATGGTGCGAGAGTCTGCACGCAAAGTCATCTGCTCGTCGAGCATGCGTCAGGTTGGTCTCGGCATGAACCTCTACGCCGAGGATAACAAGGACATGCTCCCGTCAAGCGTTTTCCTTGCTAACCCAGAGTCTCGTTTCACCGAAGCGTACTACCCACACCTGATGGACACCATCCGCACAGATGCCAATGAGTTTGAGCCTCGTGAGTGGAATCAATGGGACGGCCTCGGACTCCTCTACTACAAGAGCTATGTCACCGCCCCAGGTGTCTACTACTGCCCAAGCCATACCGGAGAGAACACACTCGAGAAGTACGAGGATCAGTGGAACTTCTCGACCGATGGCGAGATCATCGCCAACTACCAGTTCCGTGGTGTCGGACCAGACGGCCAACGCCATCTTTACAACATGCGCGCCACCGACGCGATGGTGACCGATTCGCTCCGTTCAGTCGAAGACCTGAACCACGAGAACGGGCTCAATGTGCTCGCCGCAGGTCTTTCAGTTGCATGGTTCGAGGACATCGACAGCCGACTCATGCAGTCTGTCATGTCCCGAACTGACGAATCTATCGCAGATGACACCACCCAAGCGTGGCAACTCTTCGACGGCGGACCTCGCTCACCTATCGACTAATCATCTCGAAGGCCAAACCATCCCCTCAAACACCCGTGAATGAATGCACCACGCTGTGAATGCGGATATTGTGTGGACATGATCCACACACCCCCAGTTATTCGTCTGCTATCAGCCCTGCTCGTGTTCCTCGCGATCATCACCCCGACGATGGCGCAGATCACACCAGAACGCTTGTACTACGGCGTAGGACAACGCGTGATCGTCAACATCGAAGTACCCGAAGGATTCTTCGGAGAGATCACCGTCCGTGTTTATGACCCAATCGCCCAAGAATGGACCCACGAAGCGCCAGCCGCAAGCGGACGCGTCGATCTCACCAGTTTGCTCCCATACCTTTGGGAAACCAAACCGCAGACCGTCAGCTACGCACAGCTCGAACTTGACGGCACGCCGACCGGCGCCCCGCTCGTGCTCCAGCCTTTGGTCACACCAAACCGTGCCAAGCTCGTCGACGCAACCACGATGGCGCTCTCAGAGGACCCCAGAGGAGCAGTAGTCTTCGAAGACAAGCGACTCCCAGCGCTCCAAGGGCAAGGTAAGTCCGAATCCGGATTACGACAAGTCACCTTCTCAGGACTCCGTGTGTATGTCGATCAAGAAGTCGTCATGAAGACAAGCGCCGGAGACATCGTCTTCCGCATGCGTCCCGACGCCGCACCCAACACCGCATACAACTTCCTCCATCTCTCAGACGGCGGCTTCTACACCAACATCATCTTCCACCGCATCGTCGCAGCTCTTCCCAACGGCAATCCATTCGTCATCCAAGTCGGAGACCTCTCAGGAACAGGTTCAGGAGGTCCCGGATACATGATCGATCTCGAAGACTCATCACTTCCGCATGACTTCGGAGTCCTCTCCATGGCGCGCGATTCAGATCCCGACACCAACGGCTCACAAGTTTTCGTCGCACTCTCCAGAGAAGGGACCGCATTCCTCGATGGACGCTACACGGCATTCGCTGAAGCCGTCCAAGGCGCCCAGGTCATCCGCGAGATCGCAGCGACTCCAGTTGGAGCCGAGGACCGTCCGATGGATCCCCCCATGCTCCTGAGCTGCACCACGCGCGACGCGCCCCCAATCCAAGATCGGCTCCCAGCACTGTCCACGCTGGAACAATCTCCAGCCGAGCAGCAGCCCGATCCCAACGAACCGGATCGTTGAAACAGTCCATAGTTCTTGTTGAGTTGATCAGAACGAGATCTTCAATCCCGCGCCCACAAACACCGATGGATCGATGTCCTCATCGACCACTGTGTTTCCTGCGCTGTTGAGGATCTCCATATTGCCCGCGAGTGTCACGCCGACCTCCGCGAACAGAGAAACACGCGATGAATCCCCGCCCTTGAAATCGATGTAGTAGGACACAGGCACACCGGTCGTGTTCACCGCGCCGTCTGGGACCAGCGTGTTGTCATCATCAATCCGGAAACTCTGTCCATTGAACCTCGCTTGGATCCCCATGCTCAGCTCATCGCTCCACTTGTAGTTGAGTCGAGCGCCAGGACCCTCAGTGCGGATCGACCAGTACTCATCAATCGTGTACGAAATCTGCGGCAACGGCACAATCCGCACATCATCCTCAATCTGTGAGAATACCCCGACCCCAATCCCGAGCTGAAGTTTTGGATTCACCTGGAACATGAACCCACCCAGCGCGTTCCAGACCAACGCATCACTCGCGCCACCCTCACCAGCGAATCCAATACCACCTCCGACGAAGAATGATCTCTCCCTGTCGATCGCCCGCGTGTACAAGCCGTCAAAGCCGTACTCAATGACTGTATCAAACTGGGTACCCACCGTCCCAGCAGTTGTCCCCACCGCACCCGCCGGCGGCGTGATGTCATAGTCCGTGAGCTCTACGCCAACCTTCAGCAGCAGTCGTGCCCGATCATCGATTGGGATCAGGAACCCTAGATCCGCGCCATACTGACGAGTCTCGATCTCACCAACCGCCGTGTCAAAGTCCGTCTCCGCATTGAATCGTGCGCCCAGGTCCAGAGTCACAACGGTGCCGGGACCTTTAGACTCCGCGATCTGCTCAATCTCCGGATCATCAGCAGTGGTGGTCACTTCCTGACCCGAATCCTGAGCGAGTGCCAATCCGGAACATGACAAGAGCCCGGAAAGGACGAGATATGGGACCATTTGTGGGATCGAGGGCGATGACTTTGCCATGAATAAATCTCCTGCTCGCATGGTACCCCCTCTGATTCGCTGTCAGGCACCGATCGGATGAAGATTCCATGCCCAATCAACTCGCCGAGCGACAAATTCAAGGCTACACTCATGCCCCGATCTGGTCGATAGACCACATCTGGATAGCCCTGGGGGGCTAACTCAATTGGTAGAGTGCCAGCTTTGCAAGCTGGAAGTTAGGGGTTCAAGTCCCCTGCCCTCCACTTTCCCGGATCCGTCCGGCTCTCGATTCCGCAGGATGTGAATCATCCCGCTTCCCGGTTTGTCCCCGGCCAAGCACACGCGTCGAAACGAGAAAACCCGCGAGGGTCACTATGACAACACAGATGTACACCGATCAGTATCAAGTGATCGCGTTCTATAAGTTTGTCCACATCGACGACTGCGACACCTACGCGCCGATCCTCAAGCAGCACATGCTCGATCGCGACATCATGGGAACCATCCTCCTCGCCGAGGAAGGCATCAACGGCACGATCTGCGGACTCCCACAAGCAATCGAAGAGATCGTCGACCTGATGCGTGCGCACACAGGTCTCGAGGACCTCCCATACAAGTCCAGCTACGCGCCAGGACATGTCTTCAATCGCGCCAAGGTCAAAGTCAAACCATCATTAATCAGTCTCGGCGCTGAAATCGATGAAACAATCGATCCCAACCAGCTCGTCGGTGAGTATGTCGATCCCAAAGACTGGAATGATCTGATCTCCGATCCAGAAGTCGTGCTGATCGACACCCGGAACGACTACGAGTACTACGCGGGAACATTCGAGGGCGCGATCGATCCAAAGATCACCCGCTTCCGCGATCTCCCGGAGTTCGTCAACAACAACTACGATCCTAAGGTCCACAAGAAAGTCGCGATGTTCTGCACCGGAGGCATCCGCTGCGAAAAATCAACCGCGTGGATGCTCCAGCAGGGGTACGAACATGTCTACCACCTCAAAGGCGGCATCCTCAAGTACCTTGAAGATGTCCCACAAGAGCAAAGCATGTGGAAAGGGGATTGCTATGTCTTCGACGAACGCGTCGGAGTCAACCACGATCTCCAACCATCAGATGAAGCAAAGTTCTGCCCAACCTGCGGACACGCGCTGACGACCAAACTCCGCTGCGCCCCAGAATACATCCCAGGCGAGCGCTGCTCGTTCTGTCCAGCAGATTCAGATTCCTGATCAGTTCTTGGGTTTGGTCCCGAACATCACCATGTTCCACGCCATCCGCCGGACCAGCGGAGTCCTTCCGAGGACATTGTCCATCGCCGCGAGCGGCTTCCACCACCAAAGTTTCTTCGGATCCTCCTTGAAGATCCGCTTCCAGTACCGATCGTCATTGGGTTTGACCGAATCGATCAGGTAGTACTTCAAGAACAGCACCAGCGAAGCAATCCAGAACTCGCGATGCTGGACATCCTCGAAGTACTCTCCGAGCAGATCAACATCCTTGAAGGTCAACGGCTCTTCATCCGGAGTCCGCACGTCCGTCGCCATGTTCCGATACACATTAATGACCGGGTTGTACGCGAGCGGATCCCAGGTAAACACCCGACCACCAGGCTTGAGCGCCCGAAGCACCTGCTCGTACATCGCGCGTTTATCCGTCACATGATGGATTGTGTTGGCGATGTACACCAGATCAAAGGTCCCCTCAGGAACATCGATCGTCTCACCCGCCGCGACAAGCCCATCGAGCTCTACGCCGTGGTGCTTTCCGAGCTCGATCGCTTTATCCACCATCCCTTGCGAGATGTCGCTCGTCGTGACCTTCGCGCCCTTGAGCGCGAAGTACACCGATGATTCCCCAAGCCCGGCGCCGACATCGAGCAGCTTCTTCCCATTCAGATCACCCATCATCTTCAAAATGAACTGATTCTCCGGAGCAGTGGGGGACTCAAACGCTTCATACACATTGATATCTTCGATCGGAGTCGACTGCGCCCACTCGTCATGGAACGCGGCCTCATGCTCATGGATCGACTCCGTCGACTCATGTTTCTCGAAGATCGGTTTCTCAAGTGTCTGTTGCTCGCTCATGTTCCCTCAGCTTCCGTTTCCCGCTCGAGCACCGCGTAAATCGAAGATCCCGCGACCTGCTCAGGTAGTAGAGCATACTCCAAAGACATCACTCCCGCGATCATACCATGCACAGGACGCATCAATCCGCTCGGCGGATGGATGATCGTCGAACGCTTCATCCCGAGCTTGCCCGTGATCCACCCCGCCGCGAGCAATGCTCTGAAAGCGTATCCACATGATTTCAGCCGCAATCCAGCTCGCTCAGCGAGCGTTTGCATAGAGAATCGGTCGTATCGGAGGTAATGCCCGTAATGCTCGTCGTAGTTGCTCCAGAGCTCCATCCGCGCCGGCATCGTCACGATCACCCGCTCCAATGAAGGGGCTCGATCCATCACGGCCTGCAAGAACTCATCCGGCTCCTCGATATGCTCAAGCACATCGAGCATTAGGATCGTCTTGAAGCGTCCGATCCAATCCGAATCAAGATCAAAGAAATCCACGCCTGTCTGGAGATACTTCCCGATCCGATCATTCATCGCCGGAGACCGCTCAAGATCCACACCCCAACAGTCGAATCCCTGATCCCGGAGAGACTGCGTGACGACCCCTCGCGCGCATCCGATCTCCAATATCGGCGCTTGGATATCCGCGTGTTGCGAGACCAAGTTCTGGATGATGCGATTGCGTGCGATCGACCAGTAGTGATGCTCGATCCCGTCGGGATACGCATCAAGAAACGAACCATGCTCGGATTGTGAACTCACCGGATGATCCAGTTGAGCCTCCGCGCTGCTCATGCTGTGGTGCTCTCTTCTTCCAGAACCTGAGCCGCCGATGCCCAACCATCGACAGGACGCTTCGCGAGAAACACCTTGGGTTCGCTGATCGTCGATGAATCCACGACCCGATCACCCATCGCGGTCCGCTTCGCGAGCGCGACCTCTGGGATCTTCTGCTTGAACCGCTTGGGATCGATGTTGTGCGTCTGCGACACCCAGTAGAGCGGTCGCCCCTGCCCCTGCTCGAACACGCGCCCCACATACTGACCGATCACCGCGATCGACATCAAGATCAATCCCGTATACATCGTCATGAGGAACACCGCTGAGGTCCAGCCCGGCTCGTTGATCCCGCTCACGAAGAACACGATCATCGAATACACCAGATACGCAAGACCCAAACCCCAGGTCAGACCCGCGGCCCACATGATCGAGCGTATCGGAGCCGAGGACATGCTGAACACCGCATCCGCTGCGAGCTTGAGCATCTTCATGAACGGATACTTGCTCTCGCCCGCATGACGCACATCCCGATCATACTGCAGGATGCACTGCTCGAATCCCAGATGCGTGAACATCCCACGCAAGAAACGATGAGGCTCACGAAACGCACGCATCGTGTCCGCGACCGGCTTGGTCACACAGCGGAAATCCCCCGCGTTCTCAACAACCTTCACATCCCCGATCTTGCGAAGCATCGCGTAGAACAACTTTGCCGTCCAGAGTTTGAACTTCGTCTCGCCGGGACGCTGTGTCCGCTGCGCGTGGACGATGTCGAACCCTTCATCAATCAGTCCGAGCATCCGAGCGATGACCTCAGGAGGGTCCTGTAGATCAGCATCGATGATCACCACCGCATCGCCGTGGGCGAAGTCCAGCCCAGCTGTCACCGCGACCTGATGCCCGCGATTGCGCGCGAGGTTGATGACCTTGACCCTGCTGTCATTGACCGCGAGTGCCGCGAGTATGTTGGAGGTCCGATCCGAGGAGCAGTCGTTAACGAAGACCCATTCGTGGTCCCAACCCTCGATCGCGTCCGCCGCCGCAATGCTCCGCTTGTAGAACTCAGGGAGGACCTCTTCCTCGTTGTAACAAGGCACGATGATCGACACAAGCTTGTTCGATTCAGCAGACTTCACCAGAGCGTCCCCTATCTCAGCGTGCCGCGGAGAACTCCACAGCTCGATCAGTGACCACAAGTATAGCCGACCACGACGGGGTTTACCCCCAGCCCAATCGCCTCACTAGCCTCACTTGAGATCAGAATTTTGCCCATTGTCTGGGAGTTCTCGGACGATTCCGAGCCCCACCCAGAGCGTGGTGAAGAACAACGCGAGCAGCGCCCACATCGCACCGCCGATCGCCCTCCATTGCATCGTGAGCTGCTCGTACTGCTCCCCGCCAGGCGGGAAGGTCATCGAGACCCAGAACAGAAACAACAAGATCCCGACCGGGATTTTCCGCTTCTTCGGGATCTTTGTGTGCAGAACCGCCGACGCAAGCGCGACGACGATGATCGCGAGGAAGAAGTGACGCACCGTGGACTGCGGTGAGAAGATCAACATCCCGACAATCAACCCCGCCCATTCGAACCCAACGAGCCCACGCCCGCGAGCCCTCGCATCGTCATGCTTGACCGATCGTCCCTTGAACAGCGACACACCACGCTTGAGGTACATCATCCATCCCACCGCGACAATCAGACCGATCATCGCGAGTGTCCCGAGTTTGATAACCGATTCGCTGAGTCCCCAGTGGATCTGCGCACGCGCGAGCACGCTGGGGATCGTTACGCTCCGCTCCCACTCGAGCGGATACAACCCCGACTCGATCGCGGCGTTCGTTTGCTCCACGCCTACCAAGCCGCCGACCCACCCGAGCACAGTACCGAGATACTCCATGTTGCGATCGAATCCCCAGATCAATGCGCCGAACATCGCAAAGAATACCGTCCCCAGCACAAAGCCGATCAGATTCTTCACACGCCCCCGAGCAATCAGATACGGCAGAAACACAATCCCCTGCAGCTTCACATTCACCGATCCCCCAAGCATAAAGCCCGCAAGGATCGGTCGCTTTGCGATCCACATGAGTCCGAGCATCATCCAGATCATCACAAATGCATCGGACTGCCCCATCCGAACCTCGCTGCGGAGCTTGTCCATGAACACGAGCACAACAAGGAACGACACACCCACCAGCAGGTTCGCATTTGCTTTCATCCCGAGCCGGGTGATGGACTCGCGCACCGCGATATACACGCACAGCACGATGAGCAGCGTATTGATCACGCTCCACGCAGCGCCCGCGCCTCCCAGTCCCATCCACACCAACGGCGACAGCACCACCGCAAACAAAGGGAAATACGCGTACCAGTGCACTCCAGTAAACGGCTCTCCAGAGGTATAGATATTCTGATCGTGCACCACACCGTATGCGGCGTAATAGAAATGTTTAAAGTCCCCGCTTGTTGGTTCGTTGAGAAACCGAATCACGCTCTCAGCGCCGACAACGACAAAGAACCCGATCATCAGGATCAGGAGCAGCCAATATTTAAGCGTCAGACGCTGACCTGTCCCCACAGAGCGCGTCATACCGAACGAGCCGCCTCGATAATCCCTCGGCACTCACCAAAACCAATGCGCCGATATCCCTCACGCTCGCAGTACGCCTTCATGATGATCTCGTCACCATCAGCAATGAACTTCCGCTCCTCGCCAGTTGGCAACACAATCGGAGTCCGCTGTGTCCCTGGCACCGAGATCGGCGGATTTGCGAACGGATCACCATCCCAGGTCAACTCGAGCATCGAACCACGCGAGTCACGCGTCGTCCCAGAGATTGTTCCAGATCCGAGCAGATCACCTGGCTGCAGATTACAACCATTGACCGAGTGATGCGTGACCATCTGCGCCACAGTCCAGTACATATCCTTGAAGTTGCCCTTCGAGAGCTTGATCGGATCCATCCCCTGCTCACGCATCTTCTCAGACGCGAGCCAAACCTCAACCGTGATATCAAATCCGCCGCTCTTGCGATTCTCGTCGCTGTCCATGTAACCCAGCGGCTGAGGATCACCAGCATCCCGCTCCTGCGCCCCACAACGGAACGGCGCCAGCGCCTCCATCGTCACAATAAACGGCGAGATCGTGCTCGCAAAGTTCTTCGCAAGGAACGGCCCAAGCGGGACATACTCCCACTTCTGAAGATCACGCGCCGACCAATCATTCAAGATACACAACCCAAGGATGTGGTCTTCCGCATCCTTGATATCGATCGGCTCACCAAGCTTGTTTCCGCGTCCGATGAACGCGCCCATCTCCATCTCATAGTCGAGCAGTTTGCAAGGACCAAAGCTCGGAGATCCACCTTCTTCCGCAGGCGCCTGCTGACCAACCGGACGCTTGATCGAGGTTCCTGAAGGAATGATCGACGACGCTCGGCCGTGGTATCCGATCGGGATGTGCTTGTAGTTTGGGAGCAGCGGATTGTCAGGACGGAACATGGACCCGACATTCGTCGCGTGATAGAGCGAAGCATAAAAATCCGTGTAATCCCCGATCGGATCGATCAGAGGCAGCGACATCATCGAATCATCACGAGGGATCACGATCTCATCACGCAGCGGATGATTCTGCAGCGCGTCGTTGTCCTTGCGGAGCAAGCCCTGGACCTTCTTGCGTAGACCACTCCACTTGCCCTCAGCAACGATCTGATCCACAGCGACGAAGTCCCAGTCCGAATCGTCCTCCGGAGCGAGCTCAGTCATCGAGAGCCGATTGAGATCCAGCAGCATGTCCCCGATCGCGACAACAGCCGAAAGCGTGAACTCATCACCAGTCTCCGAATCCTCAACACGGCGAATCACCGTCGCGAGCGGGAGATTCTGGATCGGGAAGTCCGTCGAGGGATCGTTCGCGCTCTCCACCCAAGACTCGAGTTTGGGATCATGTGTCTCATCAATCGCGTATGGCATTCAAGCACCTTTCAGACTTAAGCATTACAACTCAACTTCGTGCATATCCACTGGATCGGGATCTGGAGTCAGATCAGGATCAGCCGGCGGAGTCGGTCTCTTGAGCATAGCCGTCGCGAACATCAACGGCACACACCAGATCGCAAAGCTCAACAGCACCGGACCGAAATCCTCGCCCGCAAGCTCGTACCACTTCCCAGCGAGATACGGCGCCAGTCCAGTCGCCGCCACCCCGAAACTCGTCATAAATCCGCGGATCGCACCGTGGTGCGTGCGTCCAAAGAATCGCGCCACCGCCGGAGATCCAACCGCGACCGAGACCGCCATCCCCAAGCCATAGATCAGCATGCCGACCTTCATCGTGAAAACCACATCCGCAGTGCGTCCAGTCGCTCCATACCAGCACACCAACGATCCAAGCATCATCAGGAAGGGGGCAATCGGGAGCAAGACACGCGCTCGAAACTTATCCGCGAGCCAGCCTGTGCAAAGCATCCCCAAACCAAAGCTGATCGCCCACATCTGATTCGCGCCAGCTGCTTGTGCTTCTGTGCCTTCAGCACCGCCGACACGGATGATCTCTTGCATATGAAACAGCAGCGCCGTTCCGATGCACCCTGAAGTACACGAGAGCGTGAGCAGAATCCAGAACGAGAGCGTCGCGCGAGCTTGTGCTGCTGTGAACGCAGGATCCCCGATCGGAGCACTCCCGCCGTGCGCGACATCATGATACAGGTGCTCCGATGCATCGCCGTCCAGATGCTGACCGATGTCCTCGGGTTTGTTGCGAAACACAAACACGATCAAAGGCATCAGAACGACGACCACGCCAATCCCCAGATACAGCATCGTCTGCGATGGACCAAACTCCCCGATCATCCACGCGACAGGTTTGGGAAGAATCGCGGACCCCAGCGCAAACCCACCCACAGCGAGCACCGAATGCGCCATGCCGAGCTTGCGCTCAAACCACATCGCGATCGTGTGTCCGCTGAGCATCCCAAGCGATCCCTGTCCGAGGAATCGGATACAGAAGAACCCAATCCCCAGCGTGATGATCCCTGTCGCCCAGTTGAGCGCGATCAGCGCCATCGCGTACAGAATCAGAATCACCGCCGCGACAATCCGAATCCCAAACTTATCCGCGGCTTTCCCCACCCAAGACAACGGGAATGCCGCGATGATCGTCCCGACCGTGTACGCGAGCGAGAGCTGTGCCACGCTCAATCCGAGCTTCTCACGAAACGACAGATTAAACAGAGACACGATCACCGTCTGCGAGGGCATCGTCGCCATCGCCATCAGCACCGCGACGCCCAGCATCACCCAGCCGTAGAAAAACCGCGCTGGTTTGGAAACAGATTCGTTTGTTTGATCGCTCAAAGCAGTCCCATCGCCTTCAGATCCGCGATCGGCTCATCAATCGAACAACTCCCATAGCTCGTCGCGAATCCCTCACGCATCTGTCCGAGCTCGATCGTCGAGACTTTCGTCCCCTTGTGCGTAACACTCTGATCCTCGAAAACAAACGCCTTGGGATCCATCTCTTCCAGAATCCCAACAACTGTACCCAGCTCCGGTTTCTTCGTTGCGCGGACATACGCCGCCGCAAAGAACACATTGATAAAGCCGTGCATCACACCGCGCGGCGCGTCGTCCTCGTAGGTCAGCGCATGCTCCGCACGGATCGGGTGATGCAATCCCGCAGTGCACTTAAACGGCACATTGGCGTTCTTGCACGCGAGCATGAACTCCGCGATGTTCTCACAACTCGGGAACATGCTTGGTTCCACCCCGCCGCAGCGGATCTTCGCGAGGACTCCCGATCCCGACATCGCCGCGATGAGCCCGCGTGGATCGCCGTTCATGATGATGTCCTGAGGAACCTCGAAAGCTGTGTCGATCATCTCCGGAATAATCTCCAGAGCGTCGTCAATCTCATCCGGAGTACTCACACGCATCTCGATCGCATCTACCAATGCCAAGCCGTGCGCCTCATCGTCGTGGTGCTCGTTGAACTTGTAGATCAACTCGAGGTTCTCTTGCAGATCACCGATGATGATCCCCGAAATCTGCCAAGGCTCCAGCACATCCGCGTGCTCGCGATACCCACTCGTCGCGTGCGTGCCAGGCATGAGCATCGCGCCGTGCTTCGTCAGCTCATCGAGCTTCGGAACCGGACAGATGAAGCGTCCGACAAAGTCCGCGTGCTGAGCGCGGAGATACTTCGCGTAGTTCTCTGTTGCTCGATTCATCGGGAGTTGACTCGGAGGGAACAGCCCCGCGTAGTCGATCAAACCACCCATCAATGTCTGGACACTCGAGAGCACACTTGTTTCAGAATCGGTCATGCACAACAGTAGGGGATCGGCGCGGATCAACCCATCACAAATCTCTCAAGATTCAGGGCATGAGATCGACATCTGGTCTTCCCATTTGCCCATGGAATCCGTCGGATGAGTATCGGGATCAAAGAAGTCCTGAAGGACATCCTTGAAGATCACCATCCGCCGATTCGTCGCAACATCCCCCTCGACATGACCACAAGGCACGCAGTAGCGCCACTTGTATCCTGGATCCGAATCGACCGCGTTAAACACCGCCGCCGCGGTCGGCGCTGGCGCGACTTCATCACGCTGCGCCAGCATCGCGAGTGTGGGACCTCGCACCTTGCGTCCGTGCACCACTGCGTCCATCAATCGCAGCCGATGGATCAGCTCTTCGCGTCGATCGGGATGCTGATCGAGGATCGCTTTAAACTGGGCGCTGAGTCCAGCATCGGAATGTGCCAATCGCCAATGCCAAGCGCCAAGCGACGGCACCTCAAGAGCGAGCCGATCCACAATCGGTCGTCCGAGCATGCGCCCCGACAACTGCGATGCCGCGATCGCCGCGAGACCACCACCAAGCGATCGTCCATGCAGATAAATATCCGGATGCCGAGGCTCTCCTTCAAGCCAAGGCTCCAGATCCCGCGCATCGCGTCCCAGCAAAGCATTCCGCATCACGCGAACCGCATTACACACATCTGCGAGCGCATCCGGGAGCACCCAATCCTTATGTTGATAATCCGCAAATCCTGTCGTGATCCATGACGGATCGCGCGCATCAAGATCAAATGTGCCACCCTGTGTGTTGGTGCGTGATCCAGGATACCCACGCAACCTGATCGCAAGGACCGCGACTCCACGATTGCAAACCTCGGACCATTTCCGATCCTCGTGTTGAAGCTGATCAGGAATCGAATAGCCATGGACTGTGACAAGCGATGCTCGAACCGGGACACCCTTCGCAGGAGTGATCAATCGGCACCCAATCCGTACCCCATGCGTCGAAACAAACTCGTGCGTCGCAGAAGGATCCGTAGGGTCTTCAGCACTCCGCGCATTGAGCACAGGAGACTCCTGCGCCAGTCGCTCAAACCACGCATTCCAGAACACCGAATGATCCGGCGCCGGAGTCGGATCACCCACATGCGCGTAGGTCTCGACCGCACCCATCCCGAAATCGCTCGGCAGTTCATTCATCCGTCGGACAGTCCCTAATCAATCACTCATCAAGGCTGATAGCTCTCAAACTCCGCCGCTTCCTTCTCCGCGATCATCTTCTTACGAAGCTTCTTGTACGCCTTGTCAATCGCTTTGAGGTTCACATCCGCGACCCACAGCTGCGAGCTCGGACGCCCCTCATCACCACGCAGCTCACCGCGCTGAGCTGTCCACATCATCGTCTTTCCATCAGGTGAGAACACTGGGAGCCCATCAAACCCCTTCGCATTCGTGATCCGCATGCGTGGAGTCTCATCGAGCGGGTACTTCCCAGTCGCATCGACGCAGAAGACCTCGTAGTTCGCGTGCGACATCTCGCTCGTCGCATAGAACAAGTATTTCCCGTCAGGCGTGTAGAACGGACACCAGTTCACATGCTCGTTATCAGTGATCTGAACCTCTTTCTCGATCCCAATCACCTTGCCGTCATCATCGAACGCGAGTTTCGAGACGAAGATCTGGAGCAGCTTATCCTCGCGACGATCCGATCGATAGCAAATCCACTTGCCATCCGGAGAGAAGAACGGCCCGCCGTCATACCCCGGCTCAGTGATGAGCGGTGTATGCGAATCATCCTTGGAATCCCAGATCCACAAATCGCCGTCCGTCCCGCCCGGCTGAAGACGCGTATACAGAATAGAACGACCATCAGGAGACCAAGACCCCTCCGCGTCGTACCCATCACGCTCCCAGAGCGCCGTCGCTTCGCTCTTGCCCATCTCCGCACAGCATGTCCCGTGTGCTTCAGTCAATGTCATCTCGACGATGTCCATCTCACGCGGGAACTGCCACGAGTACTTTGAGGTCCCGCGTTGGTATCCCGCGACATCCTCCGTCTCAGGAGCGACAAGCGTCGATCCAAAGAGCACGCGCGAGGAATCCTTTGGATGGAACCAGCCGCAGGTGTTGGAGGATCCCCAGTTAGACAGATTGGTGATGTGCTCGATCTTGGTGATCTCTTTCCCATCACGCACGACATCTGCTGCGTACATCAAGTAGTGCTCGAGCGGCTCATCACCCTTCGCCGGAGTCGGGATCGCTTGGAAGATGATCCGCTTGCCGTCGTGCGAGAAGTACGCCTCACCCGCTTTGATGAACCGATCCGCACTCGTGAGCTGAACATGATTCGTCAAAAAGCTCTTTTCATTACTCGGCCATTGATCATCCCACTCAGGATTGGGATTCGATGCCATCGCAGAAACAGCAAACAAAGAAACAGCGACGCTCGAAATCGCAAGATTCCGTGCACGATCGGTCAGTACGGATACACTCGTGTTCATGGGAGATACTAGGTCCACAAGACGCATCTATCGAAACCCGCCGGACATCACCGAGTCCATGATTCGTCGCGTCCAGACCGGACCGATCCCGCATTTCCAGTACACCCCCCCAGAGGGTCCAATCCCAGTGCTCTACGAGGACGAGACATTCGTCGTCGTAGACAAGCCTTCTGGTATCCTCTCCGTGCCTGGGATCGCTGAGGACAAGAAAGACTGCGTGCGAACGAGAGTCGAGGAGCAGTTCCCGCTCGCGACCGGACCGATGACCTGCCACCGACTCGATCAGTCCACCTCAGGGGTCATGATCCTCGCGCTCAATCCCAAAACCCACAAGAATCTCTCCAAGCAGTTCGAGGATCGCAAGATCACCAAACGCTACCTCGCACTGATCGAGGGACACCTCGAATCCGACGAAGGCACCATCAACACCCCGATCCGCAAAGATGTCGATGTCCGACCGCTCATGCTCGTCGATCACCTCTACGGCAAGCCGTCCGTCACACACTACAAAGTCCTCAGCAGAGAAGAGTTCAAAGGACAACCCGTCACCCGAATCGAGCTTGTTCCCCACACAGGACGCACCCACCAACTCCGCGTCCACTGCGCCCACCCCAAGGTCACGACAGTGGGGGACCCCAAAGAGGGCGAAACCGACGGACTCAACGCGCCGATCATCGGAGACGAACTCTACGGCTCAGATGTCAATGACCCCTACAAACAAAGACTCTGCCTGCACGCATCCATGCTCAGTATCCATCACCCAATCACGGGCGTCCGCATGACCTTCAAAGCACCAGATCCGTTTTAATCAATACCGAAACGGCGGCAGATGCGGCGCCGGCCAACTCAGGCCTGCGGCTTCCATGATCCTTCGAAGTTCGATCAGGTCATGCTCTCCGAACGAATCACGATCGCGTGAATCCACATCAAGCACACCCCAGCACTTACCTTCGTCATCAAACATCGGGATCACAAGCTCAGACTTGTCCCTCGGATCGCACGCGATGTACTCCGGACCTAGATGCGCCACATCCGCGATGATCATCGGACGCTTTGTTCGCCATGATTTGCCGCAAGCGCCGTGCAACTCGATCGGAGAACACGCCGGTGTATCACGAGAAGGACCGAGCGTCATCGACTCCTCACCATCATCGATGGTGTAAAACCCCACCCAAGACACACCCTCATCCTTGAAGAAGCGCCAGAGCACATCCACAACCTCACGCATCCGTCGGACACGATCACCCGCGACATGATTCAGCGCCAGCGCAACAGGTTCATACTCTCGATCAAACGCGGCCATGCCCAATCCTATCACCAGAATCGTTTCAATGAAAAAACCGACTGGAGATCCAGCCGGTCATGAATACTCAATCGATCGCTGGGATCAGAGGGTTGCGTTGGTGAATGGGAGCAGTCCCATGTGACGCGCCCGCTTGATCGCCGTCGCAACCATGCGCTGCTGACGAGCGTTGGTGCCGAGACGCTTGCGGCCGTAGATCTTGCCGTTTGGAGTCATCATGCGACGAAGGTTCTCGACATCCTTGTAGTCGACATACTCAACTCCCTTGCCGGAAGTGGTGGTTACCTTAGTCGGAGCGGTCTGGAATCGTTGGAATCGGCTCATATCTCTGTTTCCGTCCTGGTCGTTGTGGCCCGAGTCTGTGATCAACGCGATCAGCACCCCGAGCGACGGATTTCATTTGCGGAGAGGAGTTTAGCCCTGTTCCCCGCCATTGTCGACTGTCCACTCAGGTGCATCATCCATGGATTTGTCCCGGAAGACCCGATCGAGTGCCAAAAAACCGCCCTGGCGCCACACGAGGTAGCTCGCTGGGATCAGCAAGACCAGATTCCGGACCACCTGACACCAGCCGACAGTCGCGTCACAGATCAGATTCATATCCCCGAAGCACGAGCAATCCGCGCTGATCGAGTCATCCATGATCACATGAATCAACGCCGCGATGAACCCCGCGAGCATGAGCCAGACCGCCGCAGCCGCCGCTCGAGTCCAAAGACCAAGCACCAAGAGCACGCCAGCGATCATCTCCGCCCAAGGCATCATGTGCGCCGCCATGATGATCAGATGCCCGTATTGATCCGCATCGACCACCTGGAATCCCTTGATCGCATACGCGAAGGACTGGATCCCGTTGAGCTTGTTGTACGCCGCGAAGATGAACAATCCACCCAACCCCACACGGAGCGGAGTCTGGAGTAGAACGGATTCGGCCCAGAGTTTGCCTTTACTCATGGCGACACCCCCTCATCAGCACCAGTCGCTGTGGGGAATCCCGCGTTGACCCAGTCCTCGTACCCCGCACCCATGATCCGCAGATCGGTATACCCGAACTGTTCAAGCATCGCCGCGGTGTTTTTGGACGCATCGCACTCACCACCGACACAGTACAGCACGATCGTGCCGTCCTTCGGGATTGAATCCATCACCGCAAACGCTGCGGCACTGTCGGTATCGAACAACTGTGCTGGGAGCCAAGCCGCGTATTGAATATGACCCGTTTCAAACTCGTAATCGTGACGAGCATCAATAAAGTACGCACCCTCTTCCCAGAGTATGTGCGACTCGCGCAGAGTCAGTGTTCCCTCCGGAACCGGAGCATCCAGATCAAACCCATTGCCCGTGAACGAAACCGTGGATTGGGTTGGTGGACTCGACTCTGGTTGATCATCCTCAATCACAGCCGAAGATTGCTCATCAGGAGTGTTGACATCCTCCGGCATTTCTTCAGGGATGGTGTTCGCAGGTGCTCCCCGGTTGGGATCACCCTTCACCCCATCAACACCAGACTTAGTAGCCGCTTCCTTGAGCGTGACATTCCCGCTGACAAGCGAGTGCCCGGTACCCAAAAGAAAAGCGCCGCCGACGATCGCGAGCAGACGCTGTGGAGTCTTCATACGCATGCAGTTGCCCCGTGAGTGTGTGTGGAGAATTCAGGACAGTACAGGAGCCGCGCTTAAGGCAGTTTCGGCTGGAGCTGCCCGTACATCTGCACAGTCAGCATCTCTTCATCAGGAACATCAGTCATCACTGTGAGCTGAGCGTTGAAACGCTGAGCAGGATTGATAACTGTGCCCTTAGCGCGGATGATCCATTCGTTGCGCTTCTCAGCATCAACCGGCTCCGCGGTGTATTCCGCATCGAGCACGATGTTGTTGGAGGCAACCGAGGTAATCTCAAAGGCTGCCCCGCTCTTGGATTTCAGAGTGACTTCGCGTTCAAACTCATCACCAACAACCAAGCGACCCATGGTCATCCGGACCGGAGTAAGCTGGAGGTCACCAATCACGCGACCAACCGCCGCGATCGAGAAGATCGGCTTGTGCTCGTCGTTGGTCCGAACAGAAAGCTCAGTCCGATGGTTGTCCGGCTTCGCGCTCTCAAGCACCTTCACGCGGAGAATTTGAAGCCAGAGCTCATCGCCGTCCTTCTCAACCTTTCCGCCGTCGATGACCTCAACGGAGAAGGTGTCCGGATCTTGAGTGGTAGCGCGAGTGACCTTGAAGTCCTCGAAACGACCATAGATCTTGATGTCCTTGGTCGAGCTCGAACCCTTCTGAGTCAGATCGAACGCAAGCACGCGAGGCTCAATGATCACCGCGTTCTTCACAAACGAGTGCACATACACAGTATGGACAGGCTTGCGAGCCGAGTTTGTGTAGATCGTGATGACGCGAGAGATCGCCCCTTTCTTTCCAGATGGATCGAAGGTGACCTTCATCGTGCCGGTCTCACCCGGAGCAAACGACTTCTGCTCCATCTCAGGAACCGTGCATCCGCAAGAAGGCTTGACAAGCTGGATCTCCAGTGGCTGCGTACCAGTGTTCTTGAACTCAAACTCAACAGGGACCGGCTCGATGTCCAGAATCGTTCCAGTACTCACCGTGGTCTCTTTAAAGAGCAAAACCGAATCCGCGAGCGGTCCGTCAGTCTGCGGCTCGTCACCCTGATTGACAGGGATGTTCTGCACATTGGTTGGTTGCACACCATGGTTGTGTCCGTGATGCTCACCAGCGCCGTGATTGTGCCCCTCGTGCCCAGTTTGAGCAGGCTCAACTTCCTTTGCCTTGTTCTCATTCTTCTCTGGAGCAGCACCAGCGACCTGAGCGATCGAGTTGCCCGCAAGAATCCCAAGCACAGAAATCGATGCAATCGAAAGTGTTCGTTTCACGCGTTTCATCTTCAGTATCCTCCCTGCGAGCGAGATTAAGTCCCACGCCCGCGGCATAGTTTCAAGATGCACAAGTCTAGGTCAAAATCACACACCATAAAACAAGCACACAACTCCAGAATCAGGCAAAGCAAGACCGCTCGCCAGACAGAGCCCAGATCGACCAATGCGCAAACACACACCAACCCGATCCAGCCCTACCCAACAAGAACGCCCCTTCCGACGGCATATTGCACCAAAACAGTCCGGAAATCGCCGAATTGAGCGATCAAACCCCGACTAGATCCCAACTCATGGACATCCCTGACCAAACAGCGTGAGATACGCTGAAATATCGAGGAAGTTGAGCGACCCGTCGCCATTGATATCAACACTCAGATCACCATCGCTATAGAGCACAATGAATCGGCTCACATCCATAAAGTTGAGCGCCCCGTCCTCAATAAGGTCCGGAGCACAAGGCAGCGCGCGGATCGTATAAGTCCGAGTCTCGCTCATAAACTGTTCACGCATCGCCTCGTCCCGCACCCAGTTGGTCTCGTCCACAACGACGACCTTGAGCTCGTGCTGACCACCGCCCAGATCAAGATCATCGGTATCCACCAATGTCGCGCCGAACAGATCGAGTTGGAACACATCATCAAGATACCAATAGATCGACAGATTGTGATTCAACGGCTGCATCGGAGTAACCCCAACCGTACCACCACGCGAGATCAACGCGCCGTCTCCAGTCCCCGAATCAATCGGAGACACCTCGCGATAGATCTCCTTGAGCAACTGCTCAGCGCTCACCAAGTTAAACGGGCGACCCAGCGCCCGCATCATCGAGTTGTTCGAAGGTCGATACACACCAAACTCGGAGTAGTTCCCACCCTCGAATGCACTAATCGGTCCATCAAATCCAGATTGATTCGCGTCCATCCAGTAGTGCCACTTGCGATCCTGATCGAGCTGCTCCTGACGATTGTAAATTGAAACATCCACAGGTCCCAGCTCTGGACCGTTGTATGTCGTCGGACCTCCATAGGTATACTCGTCTGCGAGATCACCAAGCGAGTGACCAAGCTCATGGATCGCGATATCCGCCGCCGCGCCGTTCTGACCCGCAGCAGTCCCGAGGTTGTTCGACGGATACCCTGCGCCGCCGTACTTGCTTGAGTTCGCGATCGCGATCACCTGATCGATGTCGTTCGCTGCAGCCGCCGCCGTGTACGCCTTGCCGACATTCACGCACAACAAGCGCTCGATCCCATTGCACCAATATTGCATGTCCAGCGCTGTGTCCCGGCTCACACCCTGATTCGGATCATTGTCGACGCCTGATTCATTGGACACGACTTCAACAGCCGTCACGCGGAAGTAGTTCTGGTAACTCGTGAACGGCTCATATTGGTAAAGAGAATCCACAATCCCGTTGACATCCGTATGGAACTGCGCCATTTCCCCGGCCGTGTACCCATCGCCGACAAAGACCAGATCGACGCGATTGTCAACGAGTCCTTGGTTCGCAACATTCATCGCATCGATGAACTCACGCACCTCATCATCCATCGGGACTTGGAAGATCCCGCCGTACAGATTGCCGTGCTCATCCCCAAAGCAGCCATGCACGCTGGTCATCCCGTCATTGGCGCCGATGTCCTTCGGACCCACATGCGCGATCGCGCTCCCAGTCGACAATGCAAGTACCAACGAAAGCGAAGCAGTCCGGCTCATAGCGAGATCTCCAGATATATCCAAGATGCGAGTCTTTGAGGTCATCCACACCAGACAACCCATCGGCACGAATATGCCCATTCATGCCCACTATTCGCCCAAAATCCAACTTGGTTCCTGCCCAGTCGGACCAATCACACCCAATTCCCAGCCTCGAAAGTGCCCCTTACGGACAACCCGCGGAGAACGCCTGCAAGAACGCGCTGACATCCAGGAAGTTGAAGTTCCCATCTGCGGCAAAGTCCGCAACCGGATCCATCACAGCCATCGCCGAAAGGAACGCGCTGACATCGAGGAAGTTCAGATCACCCTCGCCCGTCAGATCCGCCGCGCACTCAGCGCCGCTTGGAACAACCGCCGATCCGCTGACCGATTCGAGCTCGCCTGGGACAAACATCCCCAGCTCAACCGATCCCGTTGTCGGCGCATCGCTGCTCACGATCGAGAAGTTGTACATCGTCCCCCAGCGGATCGCGTTCGCGTCCATGTTCGCGAAGTAGTCCTCCGTCTGCCAGCTCGTGACCCCAGAGCCCAAACTCACCAACCAGTCCAGCGAGCTGATATTGCTGTCCGGCGCATCGAGGTACTCGACCCCATTGAAACCCGTCGAGATCGGATGACCGCCCTGCGTCGGGACGGCAAACGATCCGATCCCGCGCGCCGAGTTTTGATTGTGCACCGCGTACTCGTAGCGCCATGTCCCGTCCCCCAGATCGATCGCCTTGGATCCAACATGCACGATCCCGTCTCCCGGAATCTGGACCTCGCTGATCATCACCGATGGATCGGGAGCGTCCGCGCCCAGCCCGTGATCCGCCCACGCATAGATCGCGGCCCTCTGACTCTGCGTCGCGCCAACAAGCGCGAGATTCCCGTTCGCAAGCACCGTGAACTGCCGGTAGCTCGCGTTGTTGTTCCGTGCCGCGTCCGTGGTCTCCGCGACGGAGATGTACTGCTGCTCGACAAAGTACAGCGCGTCCTCTTCACTCAGTTCATCCACCGGCGCTTTGACGCGCTTGTAGATCGAGTTCCCCGACTGTCCAAATGTTGTAAACGGGAAAGGCAAGTCCGCCGAGTATGGATTGATCTCGCTCCGCGGCGCCAGATCACCCTGCGATCCGCTCAATCCACTCCCGATCGTGTCCGAGCACCCAACCCCCAGCGAACCGAATGCCGCAGGAGTGCAACCAAGCGCGCACGCGTTGTTCTGGAGCGGGAAGAACGTGTGCCCCACAAACCCAACCCCGATCTGCTCGATCCGCCCGTCCATGATCCGATACAGCGTCGAAGCAAACACCGGATGCTCGCTCGTCGCTGAGTTGTACACAATCGCATCGCCGCCGATATTACAAGTCACATCCCCAAAGCTGAACGCGCGATACCCATCCAGATCGTTGTAGCGCACAACGCTGTTGATCTCGCTGCAGATCAGATCAGCCCCCGCGCCCTCACCCGCGACCGCGTGCGCCGAGGAAAGAAGAAACAAACCTGAAACGAATCCAGAAACCAATCGAGTCTGTGAATGCAACATGCGAGTGTCCTCCTTATATGAGGACCATTCTAATGGAAACAGACCGCGCGTCCAAGCCAATCCCAGTTCATCCGCAAAAACAGGCGTTCCAAGCATGCAGAGGCGTTAATTGCTAAAGACCATATCTTGCTTGAGCTGCTGATCCGTGATCCGTCCTCGGCAATGGTGCCGCCGCCGACGCGTCCGCACGTCCCACGCCAGCCCGCATCCTGCGCAGACATGCATCCCATCAACCTCGTGCGCCTCATCACTGATCGTCTCCTCGCACGAGGGGCACACGCGATCATCAATGAAGTCCCGCACCAGCCGCTGCATGCGCGCAAAGCGGATCCCGTCCCGCGCCAGCTTGATCCCATATACCGCAATCGCAATGAACGCCGCGATCGCTACTACTGAAGCAACCCTGCCCCCCATCGTCTGCTGCATCGACACCATCAACCACCCCGCGCCGAAGATCCCGCCCCCCATCAGCACCAACAGCAGCAGCACCAAGAAGCAATCCCACAGCATCAACCGCGCTGGACGCGTCCGGATCTCCGCCTCGCGATCGACATGACTCCGATTCATCAGCACCCGCATCATCTGCCCGCGCCCATCGCGCAGGAACTGTCGCCTTCGCTGACGCATCCGGATCGTGCAGTAGAGCCCCTGTCGTTCCATCCGCAAGAACGCGTCCCATCGATCCGGATTCCACGCCCCGCCGCATTCAGGACATCGCACGCACCCGTCGTCCTCCCGCTCGATCTCCGCGATCGAGAACCCGCACGCGGCGCACAGCTTCCACTGATCCACTGCATGAAACACCTGCGTCAAATCCTCAAGATTCTGCTTCCCCCGCCGAGCACGCGCATCGCGCCGCGCGAGCGTCAATCGGTTGCTCAGCACTGTGTACACACCCCACACCAGCAGCGCCGTCGCCAATCCCGCGATATTCCCAAGCACCCCAGGCACATTGAGCAGCTGACTCCCGATCCATCCACCAAACCGCCACGCGAACACGATGAACCAAAGGAGTAAGAACGCATGAATCAGCAACTTCCCAATGAGGTACAGCACACTCCACGATCGAGCACCTAACCGAGCCCACCAAGGAGTCCATTGAACTTCCATTTCCTCATGTTCAGTCCCGATGCCCTCTTTGCGTGCGAGGTCTTCAGTGCGCTTCTCGAAGTCATCCGCATCCCACTCGCTCACATAATCCGTGTCGATCACTTCCCCCCGATCATCGAGCACACCCCGGCGCCCCTGCACATACGACACCAGCAGCGTCCACATCACGCACGCTCCAGCGCACCGATGCCCACGCGCCAAGACTCGATCGCTGCGAGCACATCCTCAGGAGACTTCGACAGCCGCACCCCATCCTTCAGCGCCCGGCAGTGCCCATCATTGATCGTCCGCCCCAACCAGCTGATCTTCTGACGGATCACATGCATCGCGTGCTTCTCGTCGCGATACACAACCATCCGCAAAAAATAATCCCGCACAAAGTCGAGCTTCTCGTCCTCGCTCGGATTGAGCTGCCCCAGATCAACCCGCGCGATCGCGTCATCGTCGTGCACATCAATCCCGAGCTCATCGATCTGCTTCTGCAATCCCCACGCCTGACGGAACACCCACGGATTCCCGAACGACCCGCGCCCGATCATCACGCCTCCGCACCCCGTGTTGCGGCGCATGATGACTACATCCATCGCGTTCTTGATGTCCCCATTCCCCTGCACCGGAACGCCGCCTTGCATCGTCCCGTCGTATTCGCCCGTCGCGTCGCGCACCGCATCGACGACGCGCTTGATCCCTTCGTGATCACACGATCCCCTGAACTTCTGTTCCGTCGTTCTGCCGTGGACCGTGATGCACGCCGCGCCGCGTTGACACAACCCCACCGCAAGCTCCGCCGCGACGCCCGCTTCGTATGCATCCTGATCCCACCCGAGCCGCATCTTCGCCGTCAGCGGGATCGTGTCAGGGAGCGCCTCGCGCACCGCTTCAAAGATCTCATACGTGCTTGGAAGATCACACATCAGCTTCGACCCGCCGTTGCGTTTGCAGATCTTGTCCACCGGACACCCCATGTTGATGTCCACGACATGCGCCCCGTGCTCGGCGCACCATCGCGCCCCCTCCGCGAGATGCTTCGCATCCGCGCCATACAGCTGCATCCCGATCGGCTGATCCAGATCGTTCGTTCGCGCCAGATCTCGAGCCGCGCCCTCATCGCAGAGCAACCCCTGCGGATTCAATAGATCTGTACACGCGAGTCCCACCCCGCCCACCGATCGGCCTCCGATTGCGTTCAACTCACGCACGCCAACGCGCCACGCAAGCTCGCACCACCCCGCAATCGGGGCCAACATCAGATTGCTCTCAAGACTGACCAGCCCACCCGGCGTCTTCAGGTTCAAGGGTTGTGCGAACATAAGTGTAGTCTAAACAGCAAATTGAAGCAATCAAAAAACCCGCCGCTTACATCGCCAAATGCACGATCCAAATCGCGATTCCTGCCATCAACCCCGCGATCCAGTCATCGAGCAGGATCCCCCAACCCCCGCGAATCCCCTGCATCGCCCCGGCAGGCCAAGGCTTCAGAATATCAAACGCCCGAAACAACAAAAATGCTCCGATAAGTACGAGGATCGTCGATTGGGTTGTCTCAAACATCGCGCCAGGAATCATCAACAGCGTCACCGCTTGTCCCGCCGTCTCGTCCGCAACGACCTGCCCCGGATCTTTCTTCCATCGCGCCTCAGCATCCGTCCCCCACGCCACGCACGCCCAGCTAAACACGACAAAGCACAAGATCATCAACACATCGTAAACGCTTCTCATCGCTGGATTTGAAGCCCCGATCAGCATCACTGCCCCGCCGACCACCACCGGAGGGAGCGATCCCCACGTCCCCGATGCAGGCTTCAGGTGACCAAGCCCAAACGTCGTCAACAACCGCTCAGCAGTGGGGGAGATCGTATTCATAAACGCCTTTCATGCTTCGCTTTAGCGACGCTTCTTGCCTTGCCCGCCCTTGTTGGACTTGGGACGAGCCTTCGCGCCTGGAGTCGTAGTTGACTTGGTAGGCTTCCGAGCCTTCTTCCCACGCATTACTTCCAGCATCCGAGCATTCTCGTCGATCGTGTGCTGCAGCGCGCGTCCAATGTAAGGCAGTCCCGATAACAGCGTGACGACCACAGTCGCCCAGACCAAGATGACGATGATCGTGCGCTCGCCGGACTCAGGTCCAGGATTCCCCAGCGCGATCAACAACAAGATGATCGGGATCGTGATGGACTGGAGCACCATCTTCGCTTTACCCATCGCTCCAGCGGGGAACTCGACGCCCTCACCCTCGTACACCCCCCGGATCGAGGTGACGAGCAGCTCGCGAGCGATCATCGCAACAACCATCCAGCCGGCGACGGCAGAAAGCTGCATCGAACCGCCTGAAATCAATGGACTTGCAAAGTTTGGGCCCGCGAGGATCACGAACCCTCCAAGCACCAGCAGCTTGTCCGCAAACGGATCCATGATCCGTCCGAACTTCGTGATCGCATTCCACTTACGCGCGAGATGACCATCCAGCGCGTCTGTGAGCGCCGCGATGATGAAGATCGCCGCGGAAATGATCAGAAGCGTCGTCGATCCCGATGAGAGCTCGCCGATCCGATCCCCGACGCTTGCTTCAGGATTGATCGTCGGCGTCGAAACACTCGACAACAACCCCACAAACACAATCGCGAGTCCGACGCGTGCCATCGTGAGCAGATTCGGGACATGTACTTTCTTGTCAGGCTGTGCCGCCTGCGTCTTTGTTTGCATCTGTGCCATTGCCCATCCTATCACCCTCATCCGAAGAGTGACCTCCAATCATCAGCGCAATGTGTCCGCTCATCGATTTCGACTCAAATGTGTCGATGAGATTGTTGAACAAACAAACCACCCCAAACACGCCCCAAGACCCCTCTGAGAGTTGAAGGATGCCCCCTATCGAACTATCCTGAGGGTCACAGCGCAGGTATATCGGTTGAGCAATGAAGCCGCTCTGCCTGCGCGCGATGGGAAACCCGTACCGGAGGGTCTTCTATCTGCCGCGTGGCATCATTCACAGGCCGGTCCTCACCTCCGAGATACAACCACGAGGAATAACGCGGTGGATTCAATCATCAACCCAATCGTCCTCTACCTTATTTGCGCAACAGGCGCGATCGGCATCGCCGCCGCACTTCCGCGACGCAACAAAGTCGCTGCGATCACAGGAGGGATTGTCCTTGCCGCTGCAGTCGGATTTGCGATCCTCATCCTCGGACTCAACGCGACCGAATCCGGACAACCACTCCCCAACTACTTCTTTTACCCCTTCGCGATCCTCGGACTCGGATCCGCAGCACGCATGATCACGCACCCGCGTCCCGTCTACTCCGCGCTCTACTTCATCCTCACCATCATCGCCTCCTGCGGCATGTACCTCCTGCTCTCCGCCGAGTTCATGGCTTTCGCCCTCGTCATCATCTACGCCGGCGCGATCCTCATCACCTACCTCTTCGTCATCATGCTCGCGACCCAAGCACCCTCCTCCGCCGCTGAAGAGTTCATCGACGAGACCGACGCTGTTGCACGCGAACCAGTCATCTCCTGCGGCATCGGATTCGTCCTCCTCGCGATCCTCACCACCGCTATGTTCCGAGGACTCAGCGACCTCCCCGCACCACCAGACCAAACACTCGCGCAAGACTCCGTGCTCGTCAATCTCCCGAGCAAGGTCGAGCGACTCCTCGATCGTGCAGATGTTCTCAGCGTGGGCGAACGCCTCGCACGCAACGACGATGGCACCGCCGCCATCGATGTCACCGCTCGCACGATCACTATTGAGAACACCGATCTCGGCACCACACGCACACTCGGAGCCGATCAATGGCCCGAGCAGTTGACCGCCGGAAATCTCGATCGTCTCGGATACAACCTCATGCACGATCACCCAATGACCATCGAGATTGCGGGTGTCATCCTGCTCATGGCGATGCTCGGGGCCACCGTCCTCGCACGCAAGCACATCGAGCTCGAAGACGATCTCAAAGCTGCCCAGTCCAGAAAGCTCGGAGAGAACATGAAGATGGGGGACGCATAAATGGATTCGATCCTCTCGACCAGTCTCGCACAGCTCGCGTTCCCCGAAGCTGTCCCAACCATCACTTTGGCGCACTACCTCTTCGTCTCCGCCGCGATGTTCGTCATGGGACTCATCGGATTCCTCACACGCAAGAACATGATCGTCATGTTCCTCTGCACCGAGCTCATGTTCCAAGGCGCCGGACTCGCACTCATCGCCTTCGGTCGTCACCACCTCGGCGCCGATGGACAGACCTTCGTGATCTTCGTCCTCTGTGTTGCCGCTGCTGAAGCCGCGATGGCCCTCGCCCTCGTCGTCTTGCTGTTCCGTCATCGTGAATCCCTGTCGTCCCAGTCCTGGAAGGAACTCAACGGGTGATCAATACAACACTCCTTTCCAGCATGCTCGCACTCGCGCCAGACGCGCACGCCGCCGATGCCTCGCACGCGGCCGCCTCGCATGCCGTGACACAAACACAAGTCGGCACCGGACCGAGCTGGGTACTCCTCATCGTCGGACTCCCGCTCCTCTCCTCCATCATCTGCGGCATCTACGCGATGATCGGGAACAAATCCAAAGCCCCCGCGTGGACCACCGTCATCGCCGCGGGAATCGCGTTCCTCTGGACCGTCGCGATGTACATCAACTTCGACGGCACCCCCTACACCGTCCACGCCTTCGACTGGATCCAGGTCCACTTTGGCGAGAAGTCCATGATCGCGAACTTCTCGTTCTACATCGACACCCTCACCATCTACTGGATGCTCTTCGTCACCGGACTCGCGACCTGCATCGCGCTCTACGCATCCGAATACATGTCCCACGACATCGGAACAAGCTACTGCCGATTCTTCGGCGCCTTCGGTCTCTTTGTCTTTTCCATGGCGTGCCTCGTCATGGGAGACAACTTCCTCATGCTCTACCTCGGATGGGAAGGCGTGGGTCTCTGCTCATACCTGCTCATCGGATACTTCTACAAAAAACCAGAAGCCGTCGCAGCGGCAAAGAAAGCGTTCATCGTCAACCGCATCGGTGACCTCGGACTCGCGCTCGGCATCTACCTCATCTTCGTCCACTTCGGGACCCTCGAGTACGCCGTGCTCTTCAACGATCCGACCCTGCAGAGCTACCTCGCGTCCGCGAAGGTAGGCGACTTCTCCGCGATCCCAGCGATAGCTCAGTGGATCCCGCTCCTGCTCATGATCGGTGCGTTCGGCAAGTCCGCACAGTTCCCCCTCTACGTCTGGCTCCCCGACGCGATGGAAGGCCCAACACCAGTCTCCGCGCTCATCCACGCCGCGACGATGGTCACCGCAGGTGTCTACCTCATCGCGCGAACCTACCCACTCTTCCTCGCAAGCGAGAGCGCCCTGCCGATCGTCGCATGGATCGGAACCATCACCGCACTCCTCGCCGCGACCATCGGGATGGCGCAGTTCGACATCAAACGCATCATGGCGTACTCGACCGTCTCCCAGCTCGGATACATGTTCGCTGGACTCGGTGTCCTGACTCCAACAGGTGGCGCGTACCACGTGCTCACCCACGCGTTCTTCAAAGCGCTCCTCTTCCTCTGCTGCGGTGCCGTCATGCACGGCTTCGCCGGACAGCTCGACCTCCGCAAACTCTCCGGACTCCGCAAGGTCAAGGGATGGGGCATCGTCTCGCTCGGCATGTTCATCGGATGCATCAACCTCGCAGGTGTCCCCTTCACCGCGGGATACTTCTCGAAGGACACCATCCTCGCTGAAGCGTTCGTGACCCCTGGATACTCCATGATCGGATGGATCCTGCTCATCACCGCCGGACTCACCGCGTACTACACCTTCCGCGTCTTCTTCCGCGTCTTCATGGGACCAGTCGAATACCACGCCGGAGATGAACTCCACGATCACGACCACGACGGTCACGGCGAAGAAAACCACCACGACGCCGGACAACACGGCGATCACCACGCGGACCACTTCCACCCACACGCACCAGGCTGGGCAATCAACACCGTGCTCGTGGTCCTCACCGTGTGCTCGATCCTCGCCTCAGGTCTGTACATCGTTGGTGGAAACAAAGACGCGCACACCAAGCACTACGCCGACACTATGGTCTCCGCATCAACCGCGTCCTACCACTCCAACTACGGCTCACACGCCTTCGAGTACTACGAAAAAGATCCAGCGCACTACCCAGTCGCCGGGATCGGTCCTCGCGGAACCATCGAGCACCCACTCGAGATGCCACTCGTCGGAGGCGATCCGCACAAGATGATGTACTACATCTCCGGCGTCATCGGTGTCATCGGTATCGCACTCGCATGGTTCCTCCACCTCTTCGGACGAACCAACGCCGCCGAGTGCAAGATGGACCCAATCGCACGCATGTTCGGTCCAATCCCAAAGTGGGCCGAGAACAAGTGGTATGTGGATGAAATCTACTGGGCAATCCTCGTCACCCCGCTCCGCATCGGATCACACATCCTCCACTGGATCGACAAGCTCCTCGTAGACGGCATCGTCAACGTCTTCGGATTCCTCCCACGTCTCCTCGCGTGGATCCTGCGTCCATCGCAATCAGGTGTGCTCCAGGGATACGCCGTCTCAATGGCCGGCGGGATCGCGCTGCTCCTCCTCACTGTGTTCGTGATTATCCTGCAAGGAGGCGCCTCATGAGCCCGATCTGGACCATCCTCCTCATCGTCATCCCGCTGCTGGGCGCCCTGCTCGTCGCGTTCGATCGCGAAGAAGGCGCCTATCAGTCCGCGATGCGCACCATGCTCTTCTCGCTGATCCCCGGCCTCTTCATGCTCTACCAGTTCAACTACTCTATGGGATCCGAGTACCAAGGAGCCGCAAGCATCAACTGGATCGCGGACCTGGGACTCAAGCTCTCCATCGGGACCGACGCGATCGCGCTCCTGCTCATCGCGCTCACCGTCCTGCTCGGACCGATCGTCGTCGCCGCGTCCAAGACCGCAATCACCGAGGACCGCCGCAAGTACTACGCGTGGCTGCTCGTCCTCCAAGCCGCGATGGTGGGGGTCTTCGCCGCTCGCGACCTGATGCTCTTCTACATCTGCTTCGAGTTCACGCTCCTGCCGATGTTCATCCTCATCCGCTGCTACGGATCGACCAACCGCGTCGCCGCATCAACCAAGTTCTTCCTCTACACCTTCACCGGATCCATGATGACCCTCGCCGGTCTCATGTACGTCGTCTACTTCGTTGCACAACAAACCGGCATCTGGACACTCGACATCGCGACCATCACCGCGATCGCGCCGCGCATGCCACTCGAGCACCAAGCGTGGGTCCTCTTTGCGATGCTCGCCGGATTCGCCGTCAAGGTCCCGTTGTTCCCGGTCCACACCTGGTTGCCACTGGCGCACACCGAAGCACCCACCGCAGGTTCGGTCATCCTCGCGGGTGTCCTCCTCAAGCTCGGTACCTACGGCCTCATCCGCTTCGCGATCCCAATCACCCCAGCCGCATTCATCGAATACGCACCATTCATCGCGACCCTCTCCGTCATCGGAATCATCTACGCCGGTCTCATCTGCTGGGTCCAAGAAGACATCAAGAAGCTCGTCGCGTACTCCTCCGTCTCCCACCTCGGATTCTGTGTCCTCGGACTCGCCGCACTCAACGTGTCAGGTCTGTCCGGATCAGTCCTCTACATGCTCTCCCACGGCCTCTCCACCGGCGGCCTCTTCCTCATGATCGGATACATGTACGAACGCTACCACACGCGCGACATGCGACAAGTGGGCGGACTCGCATCCAAAATGCCCGTCTGGGCCTTCTTCATGGTCTTCTTCTCAATGGCCTCCGTCGGACTCCCAGGTCTCAACGGCTTCCCATCCGAAGTCCTCTGCCTGATCTCCGCGTTCCAATCCGACGCCGCATGGACCGCCGCGCACGAAGCCGGCGCGTGGGGCACCACCCTCGGACCATGGTTCGCCGTCTTCGCAGGAACAGGCATGGTCATCGCCGCGATGTACCTCCTCTACATGGTCGGGAAAATCTGCTTCGGTCCCCTCCGCGAGCCCGCAGATCACCACGCCCATGAAGTGCTCCCAACCGACCTCAACCGCCGCGAGATCTGGACGCTGATCCCCCTCGCCGTCGGATGTCTCGTCTTTGGTCTGCGTCCTGTCTACCTGCTCGACGCCGTCAGCGATCCGATCAACGACACGATCGTCGCCGCATACGAAAACCAGCATCACGAACTGCACATTGAAACCAATGAAGAGCACGCGATGACCGAACACTCCACATCGGAGCAGCACCCATGATCGAGAAGCTCTCCTTCATCATCCCGGAACTGATCCTCTTCATCGCGACCTGTATGGTCATGGTGACCGGCCAGTGGCCCGTCCGCGCAATCCGTCAGTTCACGCCGTGGATCGCCGCCGTCGCGCTCATCGCCGCTGGAATGATCGCGACGATGACCCCATCAGATCCAAACGCGCTCTTCCCCAACATGATCCCATACGCGAAGTTCATCATCGCGTTTGTGGGACTCATCCTGCTCGTCAACCTCACAGGCACAGTCGACCGCGAGCTCGAAGACGATGTCGACAAGGGCAAGCCATTCCTCCCGCTCCGCTCAACCGGAGCGGAGTTCTACGCGTTCTTCCTCTTCTCGATGACCGGACTCATGCTCACCGCGTCCGCCGATGACCTCATCTGGTTGTTCCTCGCCCTCGAGCTCACCTCACTCCCGACCTACATCATGGTCGCGATATCAACCCACAAGAACGCATCACGCGAAGCCGCGGTCAAGTACTTCTTCCTCGGCGCCCTCGGAGCCGCGATTTTCCTCTACGGCTTCGCCCTCATCTACGGCGCCGCAGGTTCAACGAACCTCATGCAGATCGCTGAGCACTTCGCGCACAACGATCTGGGAACACTCGGACTCGCCGGGATCCTCCTTTCTTTGATGGGAATGAGCTTCAAGATCGCCGCGATCCCGATGCACTTCTACACCCCCGATGTCTACCAAGGCGCCGCTTCACCAGTCAGCGCGATGCTCGCCTTTGTGCCCAAGACCGCCGGATTCCTTGCGATTATCGCCATCGTTTCGACAGTCGGATGGAACGAGTTCGGACGACTCCCAACCACCGTCGAATCCGTCATCTGGATCATGGCCTGCATCACCATGTTCGTCGGCAACACCCTCGCGCTCCTCCAGAACTCCGTCAAACGCATGCTCGCCTACTCCTCCATCGCTCACTCCGGATACATGCTCGTCGGTGTGCTCGCTGGTCCAGGTCACGCCGGCGCCCCCTTCTACCGCAACGGCATCGCCGCGATCCTCTTCTACCTCCTCTGCTACGGCGTCATGACCATCGGAGTCTTCGCCGTCCTCGGAGCGATCGAAAAGAAAGACCGCGAAGGCAATCCACAAGAAGCCGACGACATCGAAGACCTGCGTGGACTCTGCAAGACCCACCCAATCCTCGGATGGACCGTCGTCATCTGTGCTCTCTCGATGCTCGGATTCCCACCACTCCTTGGATTCGTTGGGAAGCTCGGCCTCTTCGCCGCAGGCGTCAGCGCCAAGCAGATCCCAATCGTCATCGTGCTGGGTATCAACTCCGCAATCGCCGCCGTCTACTACCTGCGTCTCGTCGCCGTCGCATACCTTGACAAAGGTGATCGTCCTTTGCAGACCGTCGAGCTCTCGCCGTACATGTCGCGCCGCTTCGCTGGAGCATGCTCCGCGATCGGAGTCATCGCCCTGCTCGTGATCGCTCAGCCCCTCGTCGACGCAGCACTCAGCGCCGCCAAGTTCAACGGCCCAAACCGCATCCAGCACCACCAAGCCGATCACGAACTCGAATCCGATGAACACGCCGCTGTCTTCATCCTCGACCCAGCACACGAAGACTGATGGACCTGACCCACTCAATCCTCACCCTCGCATCTGATTCGATCGCCTCAGCGACCCCGGAACAGGTCGCGTTCTTCTCCACCGCCGGACTCCTCGCGCTGTTGACCCTCACCGTCCTCGAGATCGTCCTCGGCATCGACAACGTCGTCTTCATCGCGATCCTCGCCGACAAACTCCCCAAAGAAAAACAAGCCCGCGTCCGAACCATCGGTCTGCTCCTCGCGATGGTGATGCGCCTCGTCCTCCTCGGACTCGCGTACTGGATCGTCAAGCTCACCGAGCCGTGGTTCCATGTCTTCGATCGACCATTCTCCGGCAAATCTCTCCTCATGCTCGGAGGCGGATTGTTCTTGATTTTTAAAGCCGTGCTCGAACTCCACCACCTCGTCGAGGGTGACGGCGAACACAAAAACGATCCCCACACGCGTCCAGGCATGAAGAAAGCCGCGACCACAGTGGGTCAGGTCCTCATCCAGATCCTCATGCTCGACCTTGTCTTCTCGCTCGATTCGGTCATCACCGCCGTAGGCATGACCAGCAACTACTACATCATGGCCACCGCCGTCATCATCTCCATCGCCGTGATGCTCGCGTTCGCTTCACCGATCGCGAGCTTCGTCAACAAGCACCCTTCTATGAAGAACCTCGCCCTCGCATTCCTCGTCCTCATCGGCATCCTCCTCGTCGCCGAAGGCATCGGGGAGCACTTTAACCGTGGATACATCTACTTCGCGATCGTTTTCGCCTTCGTGCTCGAATTGATAAACATGCAGACCGACAAACACCACGCAAAGAAAAAAGCGAAGAACCAGTCGCAGTCTTCATAATGCCCACTCAGACGAGACCCGCTTCGCGCCGCATCACCTTGTGCGGCCCGATCCCCTCGATCTCAAACTCATCAATCACCATCACAAACCCGTACCGCTCATAAAAGCCGTACGCGATCTTGCGAGCATTGCACCAGATCGGGAGCCGCTCGATCCCCATCGCGTGGTTGATCCCAAACTCCAGCACCCTCCCCCCGCACCCGCTCCCGCGCACATCGGGATGCGACGCCATCGACCGAATCCGCCACGCGTCCTCGCCAGTCTCAGGCACAGCATCTCGCAACACCGACATGATCGCAACGATCCGGTCATCTACACGATACCCCACATGAAACGTCCCCTCCGCGTGGTCATACTCCGCCCCGACCTCGTCCACGCTCAAATACGGCCGCAGCACCATCTGCCGAAGCGGATACGCCTCACGCGCCTCGATCAACACCGCTTCCCCAATCGCCTCACTCATCTGCAAGCGCCTCTAAGAACACATCCCCAAACGCATCAAGCTTCGCCTGTCCGATGCCCTTGACGCGCAGCATCTCGTTGCGATTCGTCGGACGATCCTTCACCAGCGCCCGCAGCGTCGCATCCGAGAACACCACATACGGAGGCACCCCACGCTCCTGCGCGATGCTCGTTCGCAGCGTGCGCAATCGCTCAAACACCACCCGCTCATCAACATCAAGCACCACCGCCTCGCGTCCCTGCTTGCGTCCGCGCACGCGTTCCTTGCTCGCCGACCCCGTCCCGAGCGGATTGCTCAGCACAATATCCTCCGCCCCCTTCATCACCGACACGCCGCAGTCCCCGAACCTCAGCGTCTCAAACCGCTCCTCAACTACCCGCTCCAGCGCGCCCTTGGAGATCAACTGATCCAGATACATCCCCAGCTGCGCCTTGGAATACCCCGCCAGCAGTCCATGCACGCTCAGCTCATCATGCCCCCTGCTCACCACCTTCTCCCCCTTGCTCCCGCGCACCACATCACACACATGCGCCGCGCCGTACCGCTGCCCCGTCCGCGCGACCGCTGACATCAACACCTGCGCCACCTTCACCGATTCCTGATCAATCTCCGTCTCCCCGAGACAGATGTCACACGCCCCGCACCCCTTCTCCGCATCGATCTCCAGCGCCTGCCCAAAGTGCTCACTCAGCGCCTTGTGCCGACACGTCATCGCCGCGATCAGCGAGCGCATCTCGCGGATCAATCGCAGCTGCCCCGCCGGATCAGCGCCCGAATCCTCCGCGCCAAACCCGATCAACCGCTCCCAGCGCCCCGAATCACTCGGAGAATACAGCAGCAAACACTCCGCAGGCTCCCCGTCCCGTCCCGCGCGCCCCGTCTCCTGCTGATACGCCTCGATACTCTTGGGCATCGTTGCGTGCACCACTAAACGCACATTGCTCCGATCGATCCCCATCCCGAACGCGACCGTCGCCACCACCACATCAAGCGTTTCATTGAGGAACGCCTGCTCGACGCTCATCCGTTTCTTCTCGCTCAATCCCGCGTGGTACGCATCCGCATCCAAGCCATGCTCGATCAGATCCTGCGCCAGCTCTTCTGTGTCCTTCCGACTCAAGCAGTACACGATCGTCCCGCCGCTGTCCCCCGCGCTGCGATGCCTCCGCACGGCTTCTGCGATCTGATCCGCCGTCCGATTCCGCGCCTGCACGCGGTAACACAGATTCGGTCGATCAAACTTCCCGATCAGAACCTCAGGATCCCGCAGCCCCAGCTGCTCGACAATGTCTTCCTGCACGCGAGGCGTCGCCGTCGCGGTAAACGCCTGCATCCCGATCCCCGGCGCGACGCGGCGCAGCTCTTTCAATCTCCGAAACTCGGGACGAAAGTCGTGACCCCACTGCGAAATACAATGCGCCTCATCGATCGCGATCGCCCCCAGCCGTCCCGCGTCGTGCAGCTCCGCCAAGATCGCCTTAAAACCAGAAGTCACCAGCCGCTCCGGAGCCGCGAAGATCAGATGGATCGATCCATCAAACGCCCTCGTGACAATCTCCCGTGCTTCTTCCGCTTCCACCCCAGAATGCAGCGCCGCCGCGCCGTACCCATTGAGTTCCAGCCCACGCACCTGATCCCGCATCAGCGCGATCAGCGGGGACGCAACCACCGTCAGCTTTCCGGTCACCAGTGCCGGGACCTGATAGCACAAACTCTTCCCACCACCTGTAGGCAGTACCGTCAAACAGTCCCGCCCCTCGACCCCCGCAGCGATCGCACGCTCTTGCATCGGACGCAGCGTGTCGTACCCCCACACGCGGCCGATCGCATCCAAGATCGCCGGATCGGTCGCACTTTTCTCCGCAAGCTCACTCATCGCGACAGTATACAGAACCACTCCACGCCAGTGATCTCAAGCCAGAAGGAATCTCCGGAAACTAGGACAAAAACAAACAAGCGACCCGAAGGTCGCTTGCTCATTGTGACAAATGTCAATGTCGCTTAGCGGCGACGCCGTGCAGCAAACGCAGCTGGGAGCACGAGTGCAAGACCAGTTGCCGGAGCTGGAACAGTTGAGACCGCGAAGGTCACCTGAGTCTGGTCGAGACCAGCGAAGGTGTCCTGATCCCAGCTGAAGCCGTCCATGATCCCGTCGATAGCGATCACGCCACCGATCTGGTTGGTGTTACCCAAGCCGTTCATGAACATGTTGCCGGATTCGAGCACGAGCCCGTTGGCTTCGGTGGTGTCCGCGAGTGTCATGTTGTAGTCATCGCTGAAGTCCCAAACCGCAGCACCGAGCAGGTTCTGTGGGGTGGAGTCGTTCGGAGCACCGATGATGATCAGCACAGAGCTAACCTGGCCATCGAAGCTGAGCGACGAAGTACCGATCATGCCAGCCATCATGTTGATGGAACCAAAGCTACCCGAGCCGTAGGACAGGTTGTTGTACCCTGCAGCACCGTTGTAGTCATTGGTGGTGACGATGTCGGAAGTGATGTTCATGGTTTCGAAGCTCACGCCGATGCTGCCAGCTTGACCGCTTGCAGTATTGGAGTCGCTCGACACACTGGTCCAATCGACCGTGTGGTACTCTTGGCCATTGAAGCCGATAATGTCTGCGTTCGCCGCAGCGCACAGGCCGGCAACAGCCATCATTGAAAGTGCATATCTCATCCCATTCTCCTTTGGTGAATGCAACCGTGTAGATGTCCAGCGGACGCCGCATATATGGGACGCCTCGAAGGGAATGTGCACCATGCTCCGAGAAGTGCAAGGGAATCACCCATTTAATTGACACAATTCGATCCCCAATTACAAAAAAAACGGCCTTTCGGCCGTTGTTTTGGGAGATGAGTGTAGAGATTTATCGACGACGCCGTCCGGCGAGAGCCGCTGGGAGCAGCAGTGCAAGCCCGGATGCCGGAGCAGGAACTTCGTTTGATGCGATCGCGAAGGTGATCATCGTCTGATCAAGTCCAGCGGAGGTGCCTTGTTCCCAGTTGAGTTCCATGATCGACTCGCCGCTGATCCCGAGCACACCGCTCTGGTGGACCGCAGGACCGATCGCGTTGGAGAGGATGTTCGACGCGAGAGTGAGCCCTGGAGCCCCTTCACTGTCGATCAATTCGAGATCCAATCCCTGATCAAAGCTCCAGATCGCCGCTCCGAGCTGCGTAAAGGTGGATGTATCGTTTGGTGAGCCGATGAGCATGAGCACCGAATCAACCGATCGATCGAAGCGGAGTGTGCTGGATCCGATCACGCCACCCATGATCGTGATGGATTCGACTTGTCCAGTGGTGAAGTTGAGCTCATCGAAGCCTTCAGCTCCGAGGAAGTCGCTCTGTGTGATGGAGTCGTAGCTCACATCGACTGTTTCAAAGGTGACTCCAACACCCGCAGCAGTGCCTGTAGCGGTGTTGGTGGCGCTCGAAGCGCTGCTCCAATCGATTGTTTCGTAGATCACACCGCCGAACTCGATTGTGTCCGCGTGTGCCATTCCTGCGAGGCCAGCCATAGCCATTCCAAAGAGTAGACTCTTCATTTCGATCTCCTTCCGCTCTGCATTTGTTGTCAGACCAGCAACAAAGCGGTCCTACCCAAGTGTGCCCCACAGAGCGTCTCTCGCAAGGATTTTGCATCGATTCAGATCGAAATAAAAAGTCTTAAGTCCTTTAAATACAGTTGTTTGTGTCATATCTTGCCTAGATTCACACCCAAGCGTTGAATCGGACCATCCATAAGCCAATGATTTAGAGCAGTTCTAAATAAGCACGGTCAGGAATCGGCATCAATGACCGATAACTGATAGTCAAGATGTCCAAAGTTGGTCGTCCCAAAGGCAACCCAGCTACACATCACAAACACTCTCTCTAAAGAAGCCGCCCAAAGGTCTCGGGCGGCTTCTTTCTATGCGCAAACTAAGTACAGCTAAAAACAGAGATCAGCCGACGACCGCCTCGCACTCGATCTCAATCAAGAACGCATCATCAATCAGCCGCGCCACCTCAACCATCGTCAGACACGGCGCATGATCCGATTCCCCCTCACCAAAGAACGCCTTGTGCGCCCGCCCAAACTCATCCGCACGAGCGATGTCCGTCACATAAAACTGACTCCGCACAATGTCGCTCTTTGTGCCCCCAAGCTCAACCACCGCACGCTCGATGATCTCCAGACACCGCATCGCCTGCGCATACCCATCATCGGGAACATACGCCGACGCATCGTCATTCATCGACACCGTCCCCGTCGTAAAGATCATCCCCCTAGACCGCACGGCTCGAGAGTACCCATACCGCCGCTCCCACTCATTGCCCGTCGAGACTGTCGCATCAATACCCAAGTTTCACCTCACGAATCCGTGTTGCTGTGCAGCGCAAAGTAGTTGCCCTCCGAATCCTCGATCAGCACACGGAACCCATGCGGACCAATCGCATGCACATCCAGCAGCACCGTTCCCCCAAGCTCCGAGACCTTCGCCGAAGCCTCGCGGATCCGACCATCACAGTTGAGATATACCAAAGGCACCCCCTTGCACGACTTCCCGGAAGACGAAACCGCCTTCTCCCCTTCACGCGGCACCAAGCACCCGCCGTTGCCGTCCTGATGCTCAAGCACCGCAAAGTGCACATCCTCAAACGACTCCCGATGACACGAAACCCCAAGCACCCCCTCATAAAACGCGCACGCACGATCCAGATCATCCACCGGGATATCCATCCACACAAACCGGTTCTTCTCGCTATTGAAATCAGACATGGAACTCTTTCTCCGCGATGCGTTCTAAATACGCAATAAAATCAAGACGCGTCTGCTGATCTCCGAACGCGTGGAACGGGATCGACGCAGCGACATCGCCGTTACGATAAAAGTACAATCGCCCATCATTCTGCGCCAGCCGCTCAATAGAAGTGATCGGGAACGACACCCGCTCCTTCCCCTCGAACCAGTACCACTCAAGCAACTCCCCATCCGAGCAGAGCTGATGACGCCCCTCCGGAATCACAGGCATCTGCTCTACATACAACCGAGCAAGCCGCTTCGCGTTGGACCGCATCGCCTTCGCATTGGGTTTCTTGAGCACAGTGACCCAAAAGATAAAGCTCACCGCAACACCAAACACAATCATCGAAGCCAAAGACTGTTTCTCATACTCGGCAACGAAGAAGATCAGCAGCGGGATGCACACAAACCCAAAGACGATGAGCCGGATCTTTCTCTGAGCCGTTTCTACCCACTTCCGCTGCGTCGTGTGAAGCAACTGATACTCGATCACCACCTGATGATCATCACGCGAGTGCTTCCACTCAAACCGCATCTCCGCTTCCGAATCCATACAACCCAGTATACAAAAAAGCACGGCCAAACGACCGTGCCTTCAAGATTCAAACTTCAATAAAGATCAAGCGAGTTGCTTGCTCTCATTGAGCTTCTTCCGAATCACCGTGTGCAGAATACCACCATTGCGGAAGTACTCGATCTCCACAGGTGTATCGATCCGGCACACCGTCACAAACTCGAAGCTGCTTCCGTCAGAGCGCGTCGCGCGGACCGTCACATCACAACGAGGCTCAACAGGATCAGGCATGATGATGTCAAACTTCTCGTCGCCGTTGATCCCGAGCGATTCCGCATTCTGTCCCGACTGGAACACAAGCGGGAGCACACCCATAAACACCAGGTTGCTGCGGTGGATCCGCTCGAAGCTCTCCGCGATCACCGCTTTGACACCCAGCAGCAGCGTGCCCTTCGCCGCCCAGTCGCGTGAGGAGCCCATGCCGTAGTCCTTACCCGCAACGACGACCAAAGGCGTCCCCGCACTCTTGTAATCCTGCGCCGCGTCGTAGATGTACTCCACAGGCGCCGATGCGAGATCATCACCCTTGGTAAAGTTGCGTGTCCATCCGCCTTCCGGTTGATTGTCACCATCTTTCGCGATTCGGTTCTTCACACGCACATTCGCAAATGTACCGCGAGTCATCACGCGATCATTCCCGCGCCGCGAACCAAACGAGTTGAAGTCGCTCTGCTTCACGCCTTGCCCGATCAGGTACTGACCCGCCGGCGTCTCAGGCTCAATCCGTCCCGCAGGAGAAATGTGATCCGTCGTCACCGAGTCACCAAGCAGACACAAGCAGCGAGCGCCGCTGATCGCACCGAACCCAGGAGCCTCCTCAGTCATCCCCTCAAAGAACGGCGGATTCTGGATGTAAGTACTGCTGTCCTCCCACCCATACAACTCGCTCTTGCTCACCGGAACATTGTTCCATGTCTCGTTCTCGCTGTACACCGCGCCGTACTTCTCCTCGAACTGCTTCGTCGTTACCGAGCTGTTGACGATCTCGTCAATCTCCGCCCGCGTAGGCCAAAGGTCTTTGAGGTACACATCCTTCCCATCAGGTGTCTGACACAACGCCTCGTTGTACACATCCACATCGATCCGCCCCGCCATCGCGTACGCAACGACCAGTGGGGGGCTCGCAAGGAAGTTCCCGCGCACCTCAGGATGCACACGCCCCTCGAAGTTTCTGTTCCCCGACAAGATCGAAGCGACCGCAAGATCACCCTCCTTGATCGCGCCCTCAATCTCAGGTGGCAAAGGTCCAGAGTTCCCGATACAAGTCGTGCAGCCGTACCCAACCGTGTTGAAGCCAACCGCATCCAGATGCTCAGTCAGTCCAGACTTGTCGAGGTACTCCGTCACCACCTTCGATCCAGGAGCAAGCGAGGTCTTCACCCAAGGCTTGCGAGTCAGCCCAAGCTCATGCGCCTTCTTCGCAACGAGACCCGCCGCGATGAGCACATCAGGATTCGAAGTATTCGTGCACGAAGTGATCGCCGCGATCACAATCGAGCCATGCTTGAGCGTTGATTCATCGCCCACATTCTGTGGATGCGAAGCTTCAGTATGCACAACTGTCGCCGTAGCGCCAGTCTTGTCCGCGTCAACCCCAAGCCCCTGAGGACCCATCGGTGCAGTGAGCATCGTGACCCATGCAGTATGCAATGTGTCCAGATCAATCCGATCCTGTGGACGCTTCGGTCCCGCAACACAAGGCTTCACGCTCGCAAGATCAAGCTCCAGGGTCGCACCAAACTCTGGTTCCGGCGCATCGGGAGTCCAGAAGAACCCGCTCGCCTTCGCCCACGCTTCAGTCAGTGCACATTCGTCCTCAGTCTTTCCTGTAAAGCGGAAGAACTCGATCGTCTTCTCATCAATCGGGAAGAACCCACAAGTCGCGCCATACTCCGGTGCCATGTTCGCGATCGTCGCACGATCAGGGATGCTCAGCTCCGCCATACCCTCGCCGTAGAACTCAACGAACTTCTCAACCACACCGTGCGCACGCAGCATCTGCGTGACCGTGAGCACAAGGTCCGTCGCCGTCGCGCCCTCAGGGAGCTTGCCCTTGAGCTTGAAACCAACCACTTCAGGAGTAAGCATATAGACCGGCTGACCACACATCACCGCTTCCGCTTCAATCCCACCAACACCCCAGCCAAGCACGCCCACGCCGTTGATCATCGTTGTATGCGAATCAGTCCCGACGAGCGAATCGGGGTACACCCAGTTCATCCCATCCGCACTCTTGGTCAAACATCCGCGTGCGAGATACTCCAGATTCACCTGGTGCACAATCCCCGTCGCCGGCGGAACAGCACGGAAGTTATCCAGCGATTCCTGTCCCCACTTAAGGAACGAGTACCGCTCGTTGTTCCGCTCAAACTCCTTCTCCGCATTGATCGTCAGCGCCACGCGCGTTGCAAAGTCATCCACCTGCACCGAGTGGTCGATCACCAGATCACACGCGACCGCTGGATTGATTTGCTCCGGATCACCCCCAAGGTTCTTCATCGCGTCACGCATCGCCGCGAGATCCACCACACAAGGCACGCCGGTAAAGTCCTGCAGCACCACACGCCCCGGCATGAACGGCATCTCCACGCTGTTCACATCCTTCGCGTTGTAGTTCGCGAGCCCCGAAACATCGTCGTTGGTCACAATGAACCCATCAAGATTCCGCACCATCGCCTCGAGCAGCACCCGAATCGAATACGGCATCTTCTCGATGTTCCCGACGCCCTGCTCCTGCAGCGACTTGAGATTGATATAGCTGTACTCGCTCCCATTGACCGAAAGCGTGCTCTTCGCGTTGAAAGGATCGTTTGCCATGCCGTTGCTCCTTAAGAGTGGGGGACTTACCTAACCTATATACAGTATCGGAGCCCATCATCCATGAATCAAATCAATGCAAATCACTTTGTCAATCAATAATTTGAATGTATTGATCCCAAGTCTCAATCCGCCCAATACTTCCTTCAACCCAGATAAATCAGACGGGATACAGCAGAAAGCAGCACCAACCATGCGACACACACTGAAACTCTTCACGCTCATCGCAATCTCAGCCATGTCCGCATGCGCTCTGCCAACAGTCACCCAAGAGCATACCGATCAAGCAGACCTCCCAATTCAACAATCCGAAGATCAACTCCTCGACTCCACGATCTACGGCATCTGCTACTCCGGATTCCGCAAAGGACAACACCCAGATCGAGGGGACGGCGCGAACAACCCCTCCGAATCCGAAATCTATGAAGACCTCAAGATCATCCTCAAAGACACCCCATTCCGTGTCCTCCGTCTCTACGACAGCAGAGAGAACTCCGAATCCGTCCTTAAACTCATCAAAGAACACGATCTCCCCTTCACCGTCATGCTCGGAGCTTGGCTCAGCGCCGAAGTCAACAACCCCAACATCCCCTGGAAGCCCGAACCCTTCACCGATGAAGAACTAGCCGAGAACAAACGCGCCAACGAAATGGAGATCAGCAACGCCATCCGTCTCGCGAATCAGTACCCCGAGATCATCACATCCGTTGCCGTCGGAAACGAAGCCCTCGTCGTCTGGAACGATCACATGGTTCCGATCGATTCCGTAATCGAGTATGTCCTGACCGTGAAAGCCGCCGTATCCCAGCCCGTCACTGTCGCCGACAACTACGACTGGTGGGCCACCAGCGGTGCCAAACTCGCCGCGCACCTCGACTTTGTCTCGGTCCACATCTACCCAGTCTGGGAAGAGCGCGATATCGATGAGGGACTCAGTTACTCCATCGCCAACATGCAGCGCGTCCGCAACGCACTCCCAGACGCACAACTCGTCATCACCGAAGCAGGCTGGGCAACCAGCGCCTGGGAGTTCGGTGACCGCGCCTCAGAAGCAAAGCAAACCCAGTACTTCCACGATCTTTACGATTGGGCAAAGCAGATGAACATCACCACCTTCTTCTTCGAAGCATTCGACGAAAGCTGGAAAGGTGACCCCAACAACCCCTACGGCGCCGAGAAACACTGGGGGATCTACTTCGAAGACCGCACCCCCAAAGCCGTCATCAAAACCCTCAAAGACTAAAAAGAAAACAGCCGGCACAAACCGGCTGCTTCTCAAAGCTTCAAACGATCTGCGATGGATCAATCCTTCGCGTCATCCGCCGTATCAGCGATCGCATCGCCCGCGGACTCGATATCGCGCCCAACACCCGAAACAGTGTTGCACGCCGCGAGTGTCATGCCGAGGAACCCAGCGATCCCGAGTGTGTACAGGATCATCAGGAAACGATTCTTCCGTTCAGTATTCTTCATATCAGTATCCTTTGGTTGAAGGTGTCTACCCATTGTACTGTTCCAACGCTGAGCACGCATGTTCTATTCAGAATCACACCCCGTATTCAGTCATATCAGCTCAACACTCATCCAGTTGCATATCGAGTGCTGCCCGCTCGTTACGGATCTGTATGATCTTGATGCTTGATCGTACGATTAACACGATTCCAACCAACCAGCCCAACAAGAAAGCCAAAAACCCAATGAGAATCACGAGTTCTCGTCTTGTTTGCATCGCAACCATCAGCAGGATGCACGCAATGATATTCCATATGGAAATCATCCCAATGACCATCTGGGTTGGAAGAAAAGCATCAGACTCGAACAAGTCGTCCCAAGTCAATATCAATGTGGTCCACAGAATCATGACAACTGATAAACAGACCGTTGAACAGATTACATGAAGCCGATGCTTTGAAAGCGTTGACAAATCGATCGTACTTCCTGTTCGTTCACTCATGTCAATCCCTTACTTTCGTAACAACGCCCGTTCGAACGCACCTGCCGCGTGACTTAGGAAACGATCCCCACGCCGAACCACCCCGAGCATCCGCGTCAGCGCCCCGTCCTTACAACGAATCCCCGCACCCTCCGGAATCCCGAAACGAGACACAAACCCAACCCCGATCCCCGCGCGCACCATCTGCACGATCGCCTCGATCGACCGCAGCTCCATGACCACAGACAACTCCACCCCGTGCGATCCCGCTTTGGAATCAAGCAGATGACGCACGGCTGATCCCGCTTCAAACGCGATCACCGATTCACCCTCCAGATCCACCCAGCGGAAACTCTTGCGTCCACTCAACCGATGCTTGCTGGGAACGATCAACATCAACTCATCCTCAATCTCATGCACAACCCGCAGCTCCGCAGATCGCGGATGCTCGATAGGCAGCGTTACGACCCCAAGATCCAGCTCCCCCGAAAGCACCCCCTGCACCACCTGTACGCTCCCGGCTTCGCGGATCGAAAACTTCAATCCAGGATGCTCCTTCCGCACCGCCTTGATCACCCCAGGAAGCAGATACCCAGTCGCCGTCGCCCCAGCACCCACACGGATGGATCCTTTCTCAAGCCCCACCAGCGATCGCACCGCTTCCCGCGCCTGATCCGCCGCGATCATCGTGTTGCGAGCGTGCTCGATGAACACGCGTCCCGCTTCCGTCGCTTCCACGCCGTGCCCTGTCCGATGAAACAGCTCCGTACCCAGCTCCTTTTCAAGCTTCCCAAGCGCTGCCGACAAAGCAGGTTGCGACACCCCCAGCGACTCCGCTGCACGCGTCATGTGCCCGAACTCCGCAATCGCGACCATCTGCCTCATCGATCGAAGATCCATGCCACATCCTACCCGCGCCGCCCCTATCCTACCTCGTGACCAAAAACACCATCCAACTCACGATCCTGTCCGCTCTCCTCTTGGGCCTGCTCTCCCTCCCCGCGATCGCTCAAACCGAGTCCGAGCTCTCTCCTGACGGCAACTGGGAAACCACCGCCGCCCCCGAGCCCGGATCCGATGCCGCGATCATGGCCGAAGCCCAACAACTCATCACCGAAGGCAACCCCGGCGCCGCCGTCTCCAAACTCTCAAGCTGGATCGAGAAGAACAAACGAACACGCACCCCCTACATCGCCCAAGCCTACTACCTCCGCGGACTCGCGAGACTTGAAAACGACCGCGAGTACAAAGCCCTCTTCGATTTCGAGCTCATCATCCGTGATCACTCCGACACCGAGTACTACACCCGCGCCATCGAGCGTGAGTACGACATCGCGAAGATGTACCTCGGAGGACTCAAACGCCGCTTCCTCGGAATCCGTTTCGAAACCGGACGACCTATCGGAGAGGAACTCCTCATCCGCACCCAGGAGCGCCTTCCAGGTTCAGAGATCGCCGAAGCCGCAGCGCTCGATCTCGCAAACCATTACTATAACAAGCGTCGCCTCAAACTCGCCGCAGAGATGTACGAGATCTTCCGCATCAACCACCCAAACTCCCAGCACACCCGATTCGCGATGCTCCGCGAGATCGAGTGCAACATCGCACGCTTCAAAGGTCCCGGATACGACGGCTCAGGACTCCTCGACGCCAAACTCCTCATCGAGCAGTACCGCCGCAAGTTCCCCGCCGAGACCATCCGCTCCGGAATCACCGAAGGACTCGACGCGTGGATCGACGAATCCGCCGCACAGCAAGCCCTCGATACCGCACGCTGGTACCTCAAAACCGACGACCTTCCCAGCGCCAAGTTCATCCTCGCGCGTCTGCTGCGTCGTCACCCCGCAACCATCGCGGCAGACCAAGCACTCGACATCATGCTCGAAAAAGGCTGGTTGACCTTCGATGAAGCGGAAGCAGACGACCCTCAATCCGAATCAACCGCCGCGAGCATCCAACCGCAATCAGGCACCGAATCTAATCAGCCGTAAACGAACCGCGACACACCACATGAAACGACTGTTGTCCATCTTGATTCTGTTAACTCTTCCAGTGTGTCTAGGAGCTTGCGCAAGCAACTCCTCCAATGGGTACGCCTTCAACTCCACCTACGACGAGTCCATCGAAACCATCGCGATCCCCATCTTCGAGAACAACACCCTCCAGCGCGGTCTCGAAATCCAGCTCGCCGAATCCCTCAATAAGCAGATCCAAGCACGAACGCCCTGGAAGCTTTCTAAGTCCGCACAAGCCGAGACTTCACTTGTCGGTGTGATCACTTTCCACTCACTCTCGCAGATCTCCCAAGCCCCAAGAACAGGGCTGGCGCAAGAGCAAGCGATCCGAATCACCGTGAACTTCGAATGGCGCGACAACCGCACCGGAGACATCATCGTCGCCCGCAACAACTTCTCCGCGACCTCGACCTTCGTCCCCCAGCGAGGAGTCTCCGAACGCATCGAACACGCTCAACGAGAAGCCATCGAAGAACTCGCGATCGACATCGTCTCACAACTCCGCGAAAGCTGGTAAACCCAACACACGCGAGCGTCGTATCTACAAGCAGCAGCTACAATAAAACACGCCTGAAACACCGACAAAGCACCAGAATTCAGCCATTTCACGACAATCCGAGCCAATCACGGATGAGGATGAAATACAAACCCCAACCCAACCGATAACACTCCACATGACCGACCCAAAAGCCAACAAAGACGACCAGACGCCCATCGATCCCCAAAAGGATAACAAGGGCAAGCAAGCACCCACGCCGCCACCGAAATCCCGCGGTGCCTTCGGCTTCATTGTCGTCATGCTCATGGTCTTCATGCTCGCGATGTTCCTCACCAGCGCCCAGCAAGGACGCGAGATCACCTTCCAAGAGTTCTCCCAGTACTACGAAGCGAAGAAAGTTAAACTCGACTCCGTCGTCCTCACCGACACCGCGCTCAACGCGCAGCTTATCGACTCCGAAGGACAAGAAGGCAAGTCCACCTCCGTCCGCGTTCCGATCACCGCTGTCTCGCGCGAAGTCATCGCCGACAAGGTTTACGAACTGACCAACAACCGAGTCAAAGAGAAACCAACCTCAGGATTCATCCTCTTCCTGTACTCGATCGGTCCGATCCTCCTCATCCTCCTCCTGATCTGGTTCCTCCTCTCCCGCTCCATGCGTGGCGCCGCCGGAGGCGGAGGCATGCTCGGCTCCTTCGGGAAATCCAAGCACCGCGCCATGACCAAAGAAATGACCGGCGTCACCTTCAAAGATGTCGCCGGAATCGAAGAAGCAAAGCACGAAGTCGCCGAGATCATCGAGTTCCTCAAAACACCAAAGAAGTTCACCAAACTCGGCGGACGCATCCCAAGAGGTGTGCTCCTCGCCGGACAACCAGGTTGCGGCAAGACCCTCCTCGCCAAGGCAATCGCAGGAGAAGCCGATGTCCCCTTCTTCTCCATCTCAGGTTCCGACTTCGTCGAAATGTTCGTAGGTGTTGGCGCATCCCGCGTCCGCGACCTCTTCAAACAAGCGAAAGAATCAGCTCCGTGCATCATCTTCCTCGACGAGATCGACGCCGTTGGTCGTCGCCGTGGTGGAGGATTCACAACAGGTGGACACGACGAACGCGAGCAAACCCTCAACGCAATCCTCGTCGAAATGGACGGCTTCGAATCAGGAGACGGCGTCATCGTCATCGCCGCGACAAACCGTCCCGATGTCCTCGATCCCGCGCTCATCCGTCCAGGACGCTTCGACCGCCAGATCTCCGTCCCGCTCCCAGACGTCAAGGGACGACTCGAGATCCTCAAGGTCCACGCCAAAAAGGTCAAACTCGGACCAAACGTCGACCTCTCCAAACTCGCGCGAGGCACACCGATGTTCTCCGGCGCCGACCTCGCCGCGATCATCAACGAAGCCGCGATCGGCGCGACCATGCACAACAAAGACTTCATCGAGCACGAAGACCTCGAAGAAGCACGCGACAAGGTCAAGTTCGGTCGCGCCAAGAAGTCCCGCGTCCGCGAGAAGGACGAGAACAAACTCGTCGCGTACCACGAAGCCGGACACGCCGTGCTCCAAGCACTGCTCAAAGACGCGGACCCACTCCATAAAGTCACCATCATCCCGCGCGGCGCCAGTGGGGGAGCAACATTCTCCCTCCCAGAGAAAGACCGCATGGGTTACTCTCTCAAGTGGCTCAAAGCGACCATGCGCGTCATCTGCGGCGGACGCATCGCTGAAGCCAAAGCTATGGACGATGTCTCGTCCGGCGCCTCAAGCGACATCCAGCAAGTCACCAACCTCGCGCGAGCGATGATCCTCGAATGGGGCATGTCCCCACGACTCGGATTCGTCAACTACGCCGGTCAGGATGATGCATCAGGATACATCCCAGACAAGGACTACTCCGACGAGACCGCACGCATCATTGACGAGGAAACCAAACGCCTCGTCGATGAAGCCTACTCCCACGCCGAGTCCATGCTCACCGACAACTGGGACAAGGTCGAAGCCGTTGCAGAAGCGCTGCTCAAGTACGAGAACCTCTCAGCCGACGAGGTCCACTCCATCATGCGTGGAGAACCAATCGGCCGCTCAACAGTCGCCGAGCTCCTCGCCGCCGAGCCACCAGCCCCGACCTCCACCAACGGCAATGACTCGGGTCAAAAGAAATCCGAGTCCCCAGACACGGACACCCCACCCGACACACTCCCAAGCCCGGCATAGCAAATCTAGTCTCAGTCAACTACAGATCATTTACACCAAGCCAAAGCTGGAACTCATGATTCTGAATCAACCCATCATGGCTTCAACAAGCGCCTCGCCAGCTTCAACGATGGACTCCCACAAGTCCCATTCAGCTGCTTCATAGATTTCTTCTTCCAGATACATCAGAGTATCGGTCTCTCGAAGCCAATCTTCTACTTCGTTTCCCAGACCTGGGAAGTGCTGGACCGCCGCGTCTATAGCCTCTTGTTGCCCAACCTGCATACCCTGGGCAAAGGCACGGACCGCGTTCTCAGCCGCTTCGCCGGTACCGGGAACAGTATAAATATCCGGAGTATTGGCAACCGCGATCATCCATTGGTCGGTCGCGTCGTTGTATTCGATGATGAACGAGGGCATCTACTACTCCTCAACTCGACTTAAGTGATTTGATGATGATGGTTACACTAATACTCGTGTGGGTAATCTTTGGTGTTGCAATCACACTGTACTCAGAGAGGGGATAAGTGTAAGGTTCCGATGCATCACTCTCATGTTTAACCCAGTTCGGAGTCGAATCCGCTTTCCCATGGGAAGCATACCAATATGGCGAATGACCAATATCAAAGATTTGCACTGGACGGAGTAAACGCATGCCAAACTGTTGGTCACTCTTTGGGTCGTAAAAACAACATCCCATATGAATCTTTGGATTCGATAGATCCTTAATGACATTCTCGCTAATAGACATCGCAGTTTGGCCATCGATAGCCTGCAGCACCTTGCTCGGTGTCTGCGAGAGCGTGTCCGTGAACGGGCTCTCCGTATAATCCATATTCCCTCGTATCCACTCAATCTTCGTCATATTAATCCATGTTATTTCGAACGCCATTCTGATCTCCAGTCCTGATGCAGGCATTGATATGTCGAATCCGCAAATCACATATTGATTACTATGCACCCATGGCAGATGCGAATCGAACATACATAGATTAACAAGAATCTCATCTTTGTGAGAGATACATGAAAAAATAGAATGCTGACAGTACTGGAATCATATTTGTTTCCCAGTTTTCCGAAGCTTCGATACAGACTACTGCAAACTCAAGAGAGCGTGCGGATCGCCCCCGAAACCCCAAAATCATGCGAAAAGTGTGCTTCTTTGTTATGATGACCGCATGTTACCAAGCGACAAACCCAACCAGCACACAGAACACCCCAGCATCATCGCACAAGCAAGCGATCAAATCCTCGCCAAGCTGCACAAGGGTGTGTTCATCATCCAAACCGCGATCATCTGCTACATCCTCCTGCTCTTCATTAGCATCGGGGTAGGCATCGCGCTCGCATCATCTTCATCCCCAGGGACTATCAGCCAGCCACCCCCTGCCTGGCTCAACGCCATCAACGCCATTGGCAATGTAGCATTCGCTGTTGCGATCATCTGTGGATGGTGGCTTTTCTCAAACCCGATCGAGGACCCGGAACATGACAACACCGGCGCAACCCCAAGAAAGCTGGTCCGCATCATGGTGGTCCTGAGCGCCGTATTCACCATGATCAATGTCGCCACATCGTTCCATACTTCAAACACCAACATCGCGCTGCTCAGCTTCCTCATCATGATCATCGCGCTTGGATTCTCAGTTGTAAAGTTCTTCGCCGAGATGTTCTACATCCGTTGGATGGCGCCTCTTCTCCCAAACGATCGTGTCATGAAACGCGCCACCCTCCTGCTCTGGCTCGGTCCAGTTCTTATGACCGTGGGACTCCTCCTCCTTGGTCTAGGTCCAATCATCGCCCTCGTCCTCTATTGGAACATGCTCGACTGGATCCGCAAAGACCTCAAAGCAATCCGAGAGTCAAAGCTCGCGAGCGCGTAAAAAACCCGCTGACGATTCAGCGGGTTTGATTCAACATCCATATCGAGATCACACACCCATCGCGATAATCGCATCCGCGAGTTTCACAAACCCGCCGCGATCGGCGCCAACGCCGTAATCCACCACGCCATTGACGATCGGTGCGTGCTCCACGCACTGCTCGTGGATGTCCAGCATGACGCCGTGCAGCTTGTCGAGTGATCGTTCCTTCGTCCACGCATCGTGCGAAGCGTTCTGCGACATCTCAAAGCACGAAGTCGCAACGCCACCCGCATTCGCCGCCTTGCCCGGACCAAACACCACCCCATTCTCATGGAACACCGAGCGTGCCTCATGCGTGCAAGGCATGTTCGCGCCTTCAGCAACACACTTCACTCCGCGATCAACCAGCGCCGCCGCATCGTCCTTCTCCACCTCGTGCTGCGTCGCACATGGGAGCGCCACATCCGCATCAACAAGTGACCAAGGACGCGCCTCGGGATGGTAAGTAATCCCATCACCACCAAAGTCTTTGAGTCTTCCGCGTTGGACCTCTTTGAGTTCGGTAAGCTCTTTCAGTTGTTCGCTGTTCATGCCTTTATCAAAGCTGATCGACCCTCCCGAGTCAGACATAGTGACGACCTTCGCACCCTTCTGAATCGCAAGCTCCGCAGCGTACAACGCGACATTGCCAGATCCAGAGATCATCACGCGCTTGCCGTCCAGCGACTGACCGTTGTGCTTGAGCATCGCTTCCGCGAATGTGACTGTGCCGTAGCCCGTTGCTTCAGTACGACCAAGCAATCCACCCAGACCCATCGGTTTCCCAGTCAGCACACCGTCGCGCTGCTTCGTGATCTTCATGTACTGACCATACAAGAACCCGATCTCGCGTCCGCCCACACCGATGTCACCCGCCGGCACATCCACGCTCGGACCGATGTGACGGTACAGCTCACGCATAAACGCCTGACAGAACCGCATCACCTCGTTGTCGCTCTTGCCTTTGGGATCAAAGTTGCTCCCACCCTTGCCGCCACCGATCGGTTGTCCAGTCAGCGCGTTCTTGAAGCACTGCTCATACGCAAGAAACTGCAGCGTGTCCTCAGTCACACTCGGATGGAAACGCAAGCCCCCCTTGTAAGGCCCAAGCACATTGGTGTGCTCAACGCGCCATCCAAAGTTGACTTCAACGCCGCCTTGATCATTCACCCACTCCACGCGGAATCGAATCACGCGATCAGGAATCAACAAGCGCTCAAACACACGCGCATCCTGATACTTCTTGTTCGCTTCGATGACCGGCGCGATCGACTCCGCGACCTCCTCGATCGCCGAGCGATACAAAGGTCCAGGTTTCACAGCGTCAATCATCGGATTCAAATCAAAAGAGCGTGCAGCGGTCGTCATTCAAGTCTCCAAGTTCAAGGAAGTCCTGTCGGAGTGCGTGCATGCAAACCCAAGGACCGGGGAGAATTGTTCCCAGCCGCTCACCAAAAGTCACGCAAAAACACCGCTCGCACAGCCAGAATTGATCCCATTTCCTCCGCCCCGAAACAGTTTCAACGCCGTCGGCGCCATCCCATCACCAACCCACCAAAGAGCACGCCCCCAACCCCCGGCGAAGGAATGATGCCTCGATACTCGATCGTCAGCGTTGAGCCCTCAAGAAAGAACGCATCCGCATTGACCGGATCATCCACGAAACTCTCAAAGATCTCAATCTCAAAGAGATTGTTCGGCCCAAGAAAGAAATCAAGATCCAGACTCACGAGATCAAGCACACCTCCGCTGCTCGCCGATGCGGATCCGGGAAAATCATTTCCAAGCAACGGAGCCAGCACAAACCCCTCCTCGCCATCGCCGCCAATATTGAAAGTCACTTCAGAAAGCCAAGAAGCACCTTCAGTTCTGATAGTGAGATCCCATCCGAACGACAAGATATGAACAGACGACCCCTCCGCTTCAAAGTCATAACCCACCACCTCATTGAGCATGCTCCCCATCTCAGCAAACGAGCCGAGACCAGAAATGTCAAAGGTCAGCGAAGGCAGTCCAGTCCCATTCCCCGATTGCCCAGAAGCATGAATCACATCATCAGCATCAACAACTCCACCCAGCGCCAAACCAGACAGCCCAGCAACAACACACAAACCACTGCGATACATCATCATCCCTTCCAAACTCAATCAAATTCACAACCTACTACGACGAGCACCAATCAATCCAACGCACACCAGCAACCCAGCACTCCCAGGCGCCGGCGCGACCAACCCAAAGCTCAGCGTCGAGCCGCTCATCACAAACGCGTCCGCCTCCCCAGTCACATCATCGAAGCTCTCGAAGAACTCCACCCGCACTCCATCCATGACAAAGAAATGATTCCCCATCCCAAACAGATCAACCTCACCCTGAAACCATTCATCCCCAGGAAAGTCCAGCCCAACGCCAGGAGTCAGTGTGTGCGCATTGCCGTCCGTGCTGATCTCCATCGATGCCTCAGACAACCATGAGTTCCCAACCGTCGAGATCCCGATGTCCCAGCGGATCTTCGCGATCAAGATGTAGTCATAAAACGGATCATTCCCCAGATCCATCACCTGATTCATCGCGCTGCCGAGCCCATCATTAAAAGTCGCGCCGCTCACATCGACATCGAACCAGTACACCGTGTCCCCGTTCGGATCCAGTTCAACTCCCGTCGGCGTTAACCCACCAATCGGATCCACTACCGAGCCGGATGCGCCCCCGCACATCAAACCCAGAACTGCCGCAGTTGCAATCATTCCTGTATTCATGTCATGTCCTCCACAGCCCAAGCTTATCACACCTCGCAAATACTTCACAAGCAAATTCTCGCGTCCGAATCAAACGATCGTTCGAACTCACGCTCATGAACTCCTCAAACTCCATCACCATCACCCCCGACACCCACCCCAAGCATGGCAAGATCTGGCGCATCAACGCCACCCAAACCCTCCCGCGACCCATCGAGGAAGTCTTCCCCTTCTTCACCGATGCGTTTAACCTCGAACGCCTCACGCCGTCATTCCTCGGCTTCAAGGTCCTCACACCCAAACCCATCAAGATGCAGTCAGGGACCGTCATCAACTACACACTCAAAATCCACCACATCCCCATCCGCTGGAAAACCACCATCCAGAACTGGGACCCGCCCCACACATTCGTCGACAACCAAGACAAAGGCCCCTACACCCTCTGGCACCACACCCACACCTTCACCCCAACCGACGACGGCAACTCCACCCTCTGCCAGGACGCCGTCCTCTACAAACCCAAAGGCTGGATCCTCGCGCCCCTCATCAACAAGTTCTTTGTGCAACGAGACGTCAAAAATATCTTCGAGTTCAGGTTCCAGCAACTTGAATCCATCTTCCCGCCTCAAGAAACAAAGACAACCCTTGTACCCGAAGCCGTCTTGACATAAAATAACATCGTGAGCAAGACCCCCTCCATAAATAATCTCAAACAAGCCGCGATCGAAAGCGCCGAGCAGTGGGTCATCGAGTGCAGCAAGTGCCACCACGCCGCGCCCGCCATGGAGCGAGGCATCTTCCGAGCGTGGGCATCAAGCACATCCAAACGAGTCCTCGCCCGCTGCACCAAGTGCAACAAGTTCACCCTCGCCAAACTCACCAAAGACCCCGTACGCGCTTACTCGATTGGCATCGAGGAGTACGACCAGATCCTCGATCAGCTTGATCAACTCGACCAGTTCGATCAATCGGAATCATCCGCCCCAAGCATCAACTGATCCCCAGCCGTCAGCTGCCGCAGTTCCCCGCTCACCGCCTTGGGTTCCACAAGCGACTTCGTGCTCTTCGCCCCCGCATCCTCAAACCGCCGCAAGGTAGGCATCATCCGCGTATCGATCGACCCCACCAGCTTGTTGTACCGATCCACACTCTGACGGATCGAATCCCCGAGCTTGCCCGCGTGCTCAAACGCCGTCGCCGCACGATCGTGTAGCTCCTTGCCGAGCTCAAACAACGCCGCCGCCTGCTCACTCAGCGCCTGCTCGCGCCACCCAACCGCCACCGCACGCAGCAGCCCAATCAATGTACTCGGCGATGCCAAAATCACCCCATGCTGCGCCGCATCATCAAGCAGCCCCGGATTCCGCGACAGCGCCGCATCAATAAAGTGATCCCCAGGCACAAACATCACCACAAACTCAGGTGAACGTTCAAACAGCGCCCAGTACTTCTTATCCGCGAGCTTCTTCACCTGCTCGCTCGTGTGCCGCGCAAACCGCTGCATATGCATCTCACGTTCTTCATCATCCGCCGCATTGACCGCCTCGATGTACGCGTTGATGTTCGCCTTCGCATCGACAACGATCACCCGATCATTCGGAAGCGTCACCACCATGTCCGGACGCAGCAGATTCCCGTCCCCATCACGCTCGGAGAACTGCTCATTGAAATCGCAGTAGTCCGTCATCCCCGCGAGCTCCGCAACGCGGCGCAGCTGGATCTCCCCATACCGCCCGCGAATCTCCGGCCGCGACAGCGCCCGAGTCAGCCGCGCCGTTTCTTCCTTCAATGATTCATTCGAAACACTCGACGCCTTCACCCGCTCATCCAGCTGAGTCAGCTGCTCGCGCGTCTTCCCAAGCGTCTCACTGATCGGCTTCACCATCGCCTCGATCGCGAGCTTCCGCTGATCAAGCTCCGCCTGCGACGCCTTGCCCGCCTGCCCGAGCTGCTCGGACAACAGCTTCGTCAGCGCCTCCTGATTCGACTTGAGTGTCCGCGACCCGATCGCCTCGAACGTCTCCTTCAGCTGCGCCTCATTTTTGATCAGCTCCTGCCGCGAGCGCTCCGCCGATTCCAGCCGCTCCCCAAACTGCGCATTGAGCATGCTCAGCTCCGTGATCCGAGCCGTCTGCTGATCGACCTCCGACTCCAGCCCCGAAATCTCACCCCTCGCCGCGCTCAACTCCCCAACCAACCGTTCCCGCTCCGCGCTCGATCCCTCAAGATTCGCCCGCGCCGTCGCCAGCTCCTCCCCGAGCCCCGCCGACTTCACGCGTTCCCTCGAAAGCCCCTGAAAAAGGACAAATACAGCGATCCCAAGCCCGAGAGCCAACAGCCCCACGATGATCAAAGCGATTTCCATGTCAGGAGTATATCAGGGTAGTAACGCAGATGCATCAACTCCTCACGCCGACCCGATCCCATACGCCTCAATAAACAACGACTCCGCCTCCGTCCCCCCCGCGAGCACCAACTCCTGCCCCGCCTTCAAAACCGACGTCGCCGACGGCGTCGCGATCAGCCCCTCCTCCGGATCTCGGATCGCGATAATCGTGCACCCCGTCCGATCCCGGATACCGCACTCGATCAGTGTCTTCCCACCAAGCGATTCAGGCACAGGCCTGCGGAACATTTCTAGCCCCTCCGCTACAGTCGCGATCCGATCACCCGTCAACTGATTGAAGATACTCGATGACCCCATCGACGCATACGAATGCACAAAGTCCGCCCCCGCGCGATGCAGTGTCTCAATGTTCTGCTTGAGCGTCGATCGACAGATCAACTGTGCATCCTGCCTCATCGATCGACAATAGATCGTCAGATATATATTGATGCTGTCATCATGCGATGTAATCAACACCGCCGGCGCCTCCATCAGCCCCGCCTGCTTCAATACCTCAGGATCGGTCGCATCCCCAACAACGATCCGATCACGGAACTCACCCGCCCGACGCGCCCTCTCAGGATCGAGCTCAACCGCTTTCCAATCAACACCCCTTCGAGAAAGCGCCGCCCCGGCCGCCGCCCCGACCTTTCCCCACCCAATAATCAGCACCGGATCCACCGAGACATTGTAAATCACAAACTCCTCGTCGTAGTTCATGAGCTGCTCTTTGGTCCCCGCCATCATCAAAATCGAATACTCTGTCACCACCGTGTCCGCCATCGCAGGTTTGAACTCCCCGCGATCCCACAACCCGATCACATTGACCCCCAGCTCCGCGAGCCGATTCTCCGCAAGCGTCTTCCCAACCAAAGGCGTCTTGTGCGCGTTCGCCTCCGCGATCAGCAAATGATCGATGTTCCCGACAACATGCGTCAACGCATCGCCCCCAACCATCCCGCGCGCCAGCGCCCGCCCCATCAACTCCCCAAGCTGGAACACCTCAGTCGCCCCCGCGTGCCTAAGGATCGTCGTCGTGGTCTTGTTCGTCGAGATCGCGACGATCGGGACCTCCGGCGCCACCTGACGCGCCATGAACGCCACATTGGTATTCGTCACATCATCACTCGTCGCCGCGATCAGCGCCGCCGACTCCGCACGCGCCGCCGTATAAGTCGACACATGATCCAGCGGCCCATACACCACACGGATCCCCATGTCATGCAGATTCGACGCCTCCTCAAAGTCAGGCACAATCAACACGTACCCAATCCCAGACTGCTCCAGCTTCGCGATCAGCTCCTCCGTCACCGCGTCATACTGAATCAGGATCACATGCCCCGAAGTCTCCTCCGCCGCCTTGCGAGGGGTCCGCGCCGCCTCCACCGCATCCACCCATGGCGCATAGAAAAACTGAATGATCGTAAACGGCAGCAACACCAATAAAAACACAATCCCCGTCCCGAGCACGAGCATCGAGAAAAGCCGACCGAGATCGCTCTCAAAGGTAATGTCCCCAAACCCCAGCGTTGACATCACCGTCAGCGTCCAGTAGAACCCCGTCATCCACGAGTGGTGCTGCCCTTCCATCTCCATGATCACATGGAACAGGATGCTGTACACAACAATCAGCCCTGTCAGGACCAATATGAACCGCATCAGCGCCCGCACATTCCGCTGCGTCCGCCGCTCCTGAAAGAACACCATCATCTGTGAAGTACTGAATTTCATGAGCCCATAGCATACGAGATCAAGCCCACTCGCAGGGGCATCCCACACCGAATACCACCGATCTCGTGTCAGGGGTATATCAGGGAGATCCGATCGCAACGACATCCCAAAAATATCAGCACCCAAAAAATGAACAGGCGACACATCGGTGCCGCCCATTCAAGAGGGGGTCAGATTGAAATGAGTACGCCGATCCGATCAGCGCCGTCTGCGTGCCGCGAGCAAGCCCGCCGCTCCAAGCACCATCGCGCTCCCAGGGGTTGGGACCGCGCTCACGCGTGCATCACCAACATCCGCGCCAGTCAGATCGACCGAAGCAAGCCCGTTGTCAAACAGGAACGACGCGAACTCACCAGACACCAGCAGATTCGCCTCGATGGTTAACTGTGAGCTGTCCGCGATGACCAGCGAAGGTGTCTCGATATCAAAGAGGATCGCTTCGATCCCAGTCGTGCTCTCAACAAAGAATCCACTCCGGGAGTCACCTACCCGCCCGGCGTCGAATGCGATCGTGAAGTTCCCGACCTCGACCGTGTCACTGTTGAAGAACACCGAACCCGTGTGCTCGATCGTTCCAGAAAAAGCACTCAATCCCGCGTCGTACGAAAATGTTGTCGGAAGCAGTGGGGCATCCACACTGTTAATCCCGAACGCAACACTCCCAGCGCCCAAATCACCCGGCGCGATCACATCGGGAGAAACCGATGAGAGATCCAAGCTCGCCGCCGCAGAGAGCGTTGCAACATCCAGAAGAACATTCGTCTGTCCTCCTGTCACACCAAAGTCTTCCGCATGAGCAACACTCCCTGCGAGCAAGAGAGTACCAGCGACGCCGGTAGTAGTCTTCAAAATCATGTCCAGTTCCTCCTAAAGAATGGCGCCCGCAATCAGACAATCGATCGCGAGCTGATACAACGAAAAGATCTTTCTATCTCTTTCGTGCGTCCCACGAGGAGCTGAAGATGCTCACGATCGAGTTCGAGCCACCGGGAACGCTCGATGCGAAGCCGTAAAGTTTTTTACCGCACCCCCAGCCATGCTCGGCCCTACTCCCATCCCTCGCCAGATCAAGCCGGTCACGCACCCCTTCCTGCCAACTTGGCACTCCCACGCCCCGATCTGCCCCGTCACGCCGTTTATCGAGTGCAAATTCCGTCAATTACTCCCAAAATCGAATCCCCTGAACCCCCCGAATCGGCACGCTCTTTGCCATACCTCCCCCCAGTATGGTGCGCGATCACACCCATCCCGACCTCTCCACCCCGCCCGGCGTGCCCGGAGGACGTCTCAACCTCCTCCTCTCCCGAGCAGGTTGGCAACCAGACCCCTGGGTAGATCGCCTCCCCAGAATGCTCGAACCGATGGGGATCCAGTCCCACATCGCCCACAACGCCGACGCCGCCCAGCGTGTGATCGACCACAACCCGATCCACATCGCCGTCGTGGACCTCGCGCTCCCGCTCGATGAAGCGATCGGCTCACCCGCCGAAGAATCCGGACCACGCCTGCTCAACCTCCTTTCACGCCTCGCATCACCACCCCCGATCGTGGTCATCAAACGAAACCGAACCGCACGCGACGACATGCGTGAACTCAGCGCCGCCCTCCGCGCCGGAGCGTTCGCCGTCGTCGATCGTCCAAACGCACAGCGAGACCTCGAGTCCCTCCTCGAAGTCCTCCGCCGATGCCTCACCCGTCACTACCAAGGCCGCTGGCCCGGAGCATAACTCGTTACCAAACCCCGCAGCGATGCGGATTCACATAGGACCCAATCTCTGCTGCGAAGGCAGCAGACAGAACAAGCTGCGACGCAGGTCGCGGACTAAGAAAGCAAGGAACAAACAGCCATGGCAACCAAAACCAAATCCAAAGTCGCCGTCCGCCCACTCCACGACAAAATCCTCGTAGAGCGTGACGCCGCACAAACCCAAACCTCCGCAGGCATCTACCTCCCAGAATCCGCCTCGGAAAAACCACAGTTCGCCACCGTCCTCGCCGTAGGTCAGGGAACCATGTCCGACTCAGGTCAGCGTATCCCCCTCGATGTCAAAGTCGGAGACCGCATCATCCTCTCCAAGTGGGGCGGCACCGAACTCAAGCTCGACGGCGAAGAGTACCTCATCATCAACAGCAGCGATGTCCTCGCGATCGTCGACTAACGACCACCCGCTCTCACCGTGACCAGCATGGATCAAATGAATATTGCATCCAGCAGAATCATCCGCCGGTACCACCAATATTGATTCAAATCCAAGCCCACGGCCCACAGGAGCAAGCCAATGCGTCGCACAACAATCATCATCGGAACACTCGCCCTCCTCGCCATCGCCGCAGCGGTCATCGTTGTGGTGTTCAACAAGAGCAAGAGCACCGCTTCACCAGAAGTCGTCGCCGAGCTCAAAGCAGACATGGAGAAAAGGCAGCACCTGATGAACGATCGTGTGATCGAGCTTCTCAAGGACAAATCGGGACAAGACGCGCTCGCCCAGCTCGCCGAGGAGTACGACAAACTCTTCTACAACGGACACAAACGATTCGCATCGATCGGTCCAATGTACTCAGCGTTCCACACCGAGCCACTCGTAGCCCTCACCCTCTTTGAAGGTGAGCAAAGCCTGTCGTTCCCGATCACGTACAACACCCGCCTGCTCAACGCCACCATGGACGACCAGTTCGACATCGAGTTCAAACAGGACTCCGTCATCGTCACACTGGTTTCAGCAGGAGACTCAGCAAGAAGCAACGGCACCCACTCGGTTGAAATCGATTGGCCACGCGGCACACTCGGACCGCACGGCTACTACAACTTCAACACCGGAGAAACGGACCTCAACAAATGAACCAATCCCAACTCCGACAAGCACTCAACGAACTCAACGGCGAACGCAACGCGCACTTCGCCCTCGTTGGAATGCACGAAGCCGCATCCACACTCACCATCGCAAAGGCAATGCTCATCCCAGAAGAAACAGACAAACTCGTCAAAGTCACCGACGGACAATCCGTATACATCATCGAAGCCGAGCGGATCGCATACATCCGCATCGGCCTTTAAACCAATAAGAACAGCGTCCAAACACGGCGCAAGGAGATACAACAATGGCAGCGAAACAAATCGCATTCAACACCGACGCACGCGAGCGCATCCTCAAAGGTGTCCAAAAACTCGCATCCGCAGTCAAAGTCACCCTCGGCCCATCAGGCCGCGTAGTCATCCTCGAAAAATCCTTTGGCGCCCCAACCGTCACCAAAGACGGCGTCTCCGTCGCCAAGGAAATCACACTCGACGACCCATACGAAAACATGGGCGCCCAAATGGTCAAAGAAGTCGCATCCAAAGCTTCCAAAGAAGCAGGCGACGGCACCACCACCGCGACCATCTACGCCGAGTCCATCTTCTCCGAAGGTCTCAAGAACATCACCTCCGGCGCCAACCCAAACCAAATCAAGCGCGGCATCGACATGGCCATCGAAGCCATGATCACCGAGCTCCACTCCATGTCCAAGCCGATCTCCTCCTCCAAGGAAATCGCACAGGTCGGAACCTGCTCCGCAAACCAAGACGCCGAGATCGGCAAGATCATCGCCACCGCGATGGACAAAGTCGGTAAAGACGGCGTCATCACCGTCGAAGAAGGCAAGTCCCTCGAAACCGAAGTCGAACTCGTCGAAGGCATGCAGTTCGACAAGGGATACCTCTCCCCACACTTCGTCACCGACACCGCCACCATGGAAGCCGTCCTCGACAAACCATACATCCTCATCCACGAGAAGAAGATCAGTAATGCCAAGGACATCCTCCCAATCCTGGGTAAGGTCGCCGAGTCGGGATCACAACTCCTGATCATCGCCGAGGATATCGACAGCGAAGCACTCGCCACCCTCGTCGTCAACAAACTCCGTGGCACATTGAAGGTCGTCGCCGTCAAAGCCCCAGGGTTTGGCGATCGCCGCGCCGAAATGCTCCAGGACATCGCCACCCTCACCGGCGGCACCGCGATCATGGAACAGCTCGGCATCGACATCGAGAAACTCGAACTCTCCGAACTCGGACGCGCCAAGAAGATCACCATCTCCAAAGACAACACCATCATCGTCGAAGGTGCAGGTAGTGGCAGCGACATCAAGGGCCGCATCGACATGATCCGCGCCCAGATCGAAGCATCCTCCTCCGACTACGACCGCGAGAAGCTCGAAGAGCGCCTCGCCAAGCTCGCCGGAGGCGTAGCACAAGTCAATGTCGGCGCAGCAACCGAAGTCGAAATGACCGAGAAGAAAGCACGCGTCGAAGACGCCCTCCACGCCTGCCGTGCAGCGGTTGAAGAAGGCATCCTCCCAGGTGGTGGCACCGCAGTCCTTCGCGCTCGCCGCGCACTCACCGCGATCCGCAAGAAAGCTTCCGGCGACGAACGCATCGGCATCGACATCGTCTCCCGCGCAGTCGCCGCACCGGTAAAGCAGATCGCCAAAAACTGCGGCCTCGACGGCTCCGTCATCGCGAGCAAGGTCGAAGAATCCGACGACAACACCTTCGGATACAACGCCCTCACCCACGAATACGGCGACCTCGTCGCCATGGGCGTCATCGTCCCAACCAAGGTCGAACGCGTCGCCCTCCAGAATGCAGCTTCAATCGCAGGCCTCCTCCTGACCACCGAAGCCGCAATCGTCGAAATCAAAGACAAACCCGTAGGCGCCGGCCACTCGGGCGAGGACTTTGATTACTAAAATTTGACCGGATTATGTTCGGTTAATACAATATTACGGAGATGCGAGCGAAAGCCCTTATCTCCGCTTACATGATTTGTAATGAGCGAGTCTCTTCACAGAAGAGCAATCACGCACGATTCGTACACATAAGGGACGCTTCCTGATAGGGAGCGTCCCTCTTCTATTGAAAGGAAACAGACAATGGCAAAAGTGAAGATGAAACTTGAACTAACCGGTTTCAAATTGGAAATCGAAGGCGAACGGGAAGATATTCCGATGATCGCTGAAAATCTAAATCAGCAGTTTGCTGGATTCATGGAGCCAGCTGCAAACATTGCAGATGGCTCAACACCTGTCAAGAATGTGCCCAATCAGGCTGCTAGCACTGAATCCAAACCCGCAACAAAGAAAAAAGCTTCCAGAAAAAAGAGTAATTCGAGTAGCAAGCCAAAAGCTTCCAATGTTGAGTTGCCATCATTTCGACATGATGTTGAAAAGTACGGCAATCCTGAACAGGAATGGGGTGGGATCGATAAGGCGATCTGGATGCTGTATGTATGCAAAGAGCAGCTTGATATGAAAGAAATGAGCAGCATTGAAATTGCTGCAATGTTCGATCGCCATTTCCGTGAGGCAAAAGCCCCAGATGCATCACATCTTTCAACTTACCTGTCGCGAGCCAAATCAAGGAAGCCTGCTCCGGTTGCAGCAGACAATAATCATGATTCGACCAAGTGGTATTTAACTCAACAAGGCATAGCTGACGCTCAACAATTGATTTCTGATGTGACACAGTCGGTGTAAAGAGGTGCAAATTTTGGATATTGCAGACTCAGTACTCGCATCAATTCCTTCAGGATTGCGGGATGAATTGCTACATCATTACCGAGTAATTTGTTCAAGTTACGCTGAAGGTAGGTGGGAACCCGCAGAGTTGAATGGTGGCAAATTTTGTGAAGTTGTTTATACGATTGCCAAGGGGTATTTGGATGGGTCATATCCTGATGCAGCTTCTAAGCCGGCGGATTTCAAAAAATCATGCCAGCAACTTGAGCAAGTATCAAAAGATGAAAATCGTATCGGTGATCGGAGTGTCCGTGTTTTAATTCCTAGGCAATTAGTTGCCCTTTATGAAATTCGAAACAATCGTGGTGTAGGGCATGTTGGCGGGGATGTTAGCCCGAATGCAATGGACTCTTCGTTTGTGTTGGCTTCGACTTCTTGGGTGATGGCGGAACTGGTGCGAATATTCCATGGGATAGAGCCTGCTGAAGCACAAGGGATTGTTGATTCACTTGTACAAAGGCGTTTGCCTTTGGTATGGGAAGGAGAAGATGTTCGCCGCGTGCTTGACCATAAGATGACCACAGATGAGCAAACTTTAGTGCTCTTGTATAGTGTTAGTGGTTGGTGCGATGTGATCGATTTGGTAAAATGCATCGAATATAGCAACGCATCGGTGTACAGGAAACAACGACTGAAACCAATGCATAAGCGTCGACTGATTGAGTTTGATGAAACATCTGATAGAGTACAAATATTGCCACCTGGTGTTAACAGGGTAGAAGAAGAAATTCTTGCTGATCAAGGATTTTAGGTGATATCGGATGAAAGGTGTCTTGCGAACGCGCAGCTTGAGCGGACCTCTTGTTTACCCCTATCCTCCCAAATCCCACCCCCAACTGGTCCAAATTCCGCCCATTCCCCGACCCCCGCAAGCACGGCATCCTCCGCGCCCCCCCCCCTCGGCCTAGGCGTCTACGACCTCCGCTGAATCTCCAACTGGAACCCGCCCTTTTCTACATCTATATCCGAATAGTCATGAGTGCCAAGTTCTATAGATTTGCTGGTTGCGTAAGTTATTCACAAAACATTAGATAAATCGAAAATATAGTGTTGACAAAGTCGGGAAAATCCGATATAATAGAATAAGTTTATCAGTCAAACCGAAACCCTTTCGGCGTAAGGGTCTATATGGGCTGGCGCTCGTATACTGACGATGGTAGGCCGGACTGTGAATTCAATTTTAAACTGCGTCAAAAGGAGGGTCATTAAGAAAGTCAGAAAAAGTAAAGGAGTGTTCAAGATGAACAGAAACAGTAATATTAAAGATTTGGTATTTGTTTTAATTTGTTACGCCGTCGCCATGAGCACTAGCGCCGACCCCATTTCGCGGTTTAACCGCCTGATGAGCCAATGAAATTTTGGCGAAAAATGGGACCATTTACATTTGTCTAGTGCTACAAGCCGGGTGCCCTGCTTACGCGCAGCTTAAGCAGGTCTTCAAAAGAGGGGTTGCAGGGGAAACCTCCCCTGCACTCGCAAACCCATCCCCAACCAAAAGCAACATCCGTGCGCATTCCCGCGCGCACCGACCACATCTGTGCGCAATCCACCCTCCCAAACCCAACCAATCCAAGACGCCGCAAACCCACCCCGCCTTCAATTCCACATGAACACGACATGTGAACCAACCGACCGATCAATCAACCAGCTCACCAACGACCTCCTCGAAGACCTCCAAAACCCCACCCTAGGCCCACTCGAACTCTGCCAACTCCACAACCTCACTCTCCCAGAGCTCGCCGCCATCCTCGAATCCGAAAGCTACCAACGCGCCGTCGAGTGCATCGAGCGCATCACCATCGCCCGCGACAAACTCCTCGACCCCCAATCCAAATCCCTCGCCAAAGCCCGCCTCACCGACCTCTTAAAGACCTACCCCGAAACCGAGTCCCAACAAGAAACCCAACGCAAAGCCGCCACCACCCTCCTCAGAAACACAACTCTCCTCCCCCAGGCTTCTGGGGGAGGTGTCGCACAGCGACGGAGGGGGTCTTCCTCTCGGGTGCCACGGCTTGACCGTCCTCGGCAAGCCGAGTCTTCAGAGGGGTTGCAGGGGACCCCTCCCCTGCACACGCGCACATCATCCTCCCCATCCCTAAGCCTACCGTTGAACACATGGCAAGAAAGGCAAAGCCAGAAAGAGCATTCCGCCCCTGGGCAATCTCAATGTGCATCGCGGCGATGCACTGGGGTAATCTCTTGGGTATGCTCGGCCATCTCACGATCCACGATGGACAGCTCCTGATTTCAACGAAAAGGTATGGCAAGATTGCATACCTGGAGATGCCCACAGGACACACGATTTCCTATGCAATACTCTCCGTCATCGGCTGGCTAAGCATCCCAGTGATGCTGGTGAGTTTGATCTACATCCGTGATATGTTCGATTACAAGGATGAGCGCTTCAAGAAGTACGCAGGGATTGCATTCCTCTGTACTCTCGGAGCATTCATCCTCGGCATCCTCATCGGCAACTTCTTCAAAGAGTACACGACGCTCTACACACCATAAACCCAGCGAGTGTCCCAACCCAAACACCACCAAAGCGTGCACGATCAATCACCCGCTATCATCGCTCGTGCAAAAAACTGATCCAACACCAAACTCTGGGACCAATCCAAAGACTGATCCAAAGGACCCGCGCCGTCACGACCTCGATGCGCTCCGCGCTTTCGCGATGGTGCTGGGAATCGTCCTCCACGGCGCGCTCGCATACACCCAGTTGCCATGGATCGTCCAAGACTCGCAGAAGTGGGTGGGATTCGATCACACATTCGAGTTCATTCACACTTTCCGGATGCCCGTGTTCTTCCTGCTCTCAGGATTCTTCACAGCGATGCTCTGGCGCCGCCGAGGCACACTCGGACTTGTTTGGCACCGCTCCAAACGAATCCTCCTCCCGCTGCTCGTCAGCGCCGCGACCATCATCCCCGCAACCATGTGGTCCATCCAGTACGCCAACCGAGTGCAAAGCAGCGTAGAAGTCGAGCAAGCAGAAGAAACCGAAGTGCTCGACATCTGGCGCGCCGCCGCAGAAGGCAGCCAAACCCAACTCCGCGCACGAATCGACGAAGGCGTCGACATCAACGCCACAGACCCCAACTTCCGCACCACCCCGCTGGGATACGCCGTCCTCTACGGACAAACCGATATTGTGGAAGAGCTCCTTAGCGCCGGCGCCGAACCAAGCACCCAATACGGCGACGGCGGCACCGCACTCCACACCGCGATGTTCCTCGGACGAACCGAGATCACATCTATCCTACTCGATGCCGGCGCCGACTTCGAAGTCAAAAACATCCGCGGCGAGACCCCCACAAACTCGCTGACTGTCAATGAACAGATCACGATGATGATCACCGGCTTCCTCCAACTCGAAGACACCTTCGAATCCATCCAAAGCGGCCGCGATGAAATTCGCACACTCCTCGAAGAGCGAGGCAAACCAGTTGTAGCCCCAACCCCAAGCGAGCGTTTGCGTAATCTCGTCAACCTACTGATCGCGATCCCAGTCTTCTATCACCTCTGGTTCCTGTGGCATTTATGCTGGTTTGTGGTCGCGTTTGTCGTGCTTGCTGTGATCACAAAGCCGCTCTCAAAGTTGAGACGACTCGCATTCCTGACGGCGTTCCCTTGTTGTCTGCTGTATCTTGTTCCATTGACCATGTGGACCCAATCATTCATGGATCTCCGGATGGGACCGGATACCGCGATTGGTTTGATCCCTGCGCCGCATGTGCTTGCTCACTACGCCGTGTTCTACTTCTTTGGATCGGTGCTCTACAGCACTTTCGGCTCATCACTCCGGGTCGGGTGGTGGGGAATCCCGTCACTCATCATCGCGGTCGTGCTCTATCCTGTAGCGCTTTCGATAGACGAATCGGGTACAAACGAACAAGGCTTTTTTAACCTGTTCACATTGATTCAATCAGCGATGGTTTGGCTGACGATCTACGGCCTCATTGGCTTCTTCGAAATCGCCGCGAACGCAGAGAAGCGATGGATCCGCTTCCTTTCAGATTCATCATATTGGCTCTATCTCGCGCACCTGCCGCTCATTGTCGTTGTGCAAGTGTGGGTGCTCAACTGGGACGCGCCATCTTGGATGAAGTTTGCGGTCGTCACTTCGTCGGTCTTTGTTGTGCTGATCGTGAGCTACCGATATCTCGTGCGTTATACACCCATCGGGACGATGCTCAACGGCAAGCGATTACGACGCACGATTGAGCAGAGAGAATCTTTGGAATAAGTTTCACACTCACCGCCCCAAAATCTTCTCCATTTTCCGCCCTCGCGCCAGTTCATTGATCAGCTTCTCCATCTGCTGACACTTTGACTTCACACAAAAACAAAAATGCGGGCTTGCGGCGAGAGTACCTGCAAGCCCGCGATAATCTGTGATTAAAGAGTTATGGAATCCAGGTCATCACCTGATTTACGGTTGAACTCGGCTCTCGATGATAGATGTAACCTGAGATCTGTTGATCTTGTGCAATTTGCTCAAGCAAATCAACAATCCGCTGTTTGCGCTTCATCGCGCGTTTGGTTTCCTTCATGGTTTTACGCTGGGGAAACAGAATTTCCACATACGCTTCAGGAAACTCATCGCCTTCTCGGATTGGTTTCTCGCCGGAAACGAGAGCCCATCCGAATGGCAGCTTCCGGATGATTTCTTTGAGCACCGGGCCAAACTGACCGCTCACCGAGCAAGTGAAGGTCAGTCCGATGACTTCACAGTCCAACCCTGTTAGGAGCGGAGCTTCATGCCTTGGTAGTGGATAGATGCAGTTGATTGAGTTGATATACGGCTTCAGGGTAGGCCACGGATCATGAGCAAGTAGACGAGCTTTGCGGAGCGGGAACATGGCCCCAAACTCAACATGATACTTTCGGCCAAATGGAAGCAGGTGAATTCGGTGCAGCTTTGGGAGAGCGTTGTTGTATCCAGGCGACAGGTAATTGACCATTTCAAGGAGTCGTTGGACATCTTTGACTGTCCCTGCTGCTTGCCCGACGAGCAAAGCGGTGTCGTGCGGATCTTCATCTTCAAAGCCAGTCCCAATGTGCGTTGGCGGCTGGAGTGGGATTAACCCGTTGATGATGTCTGTGAGAGAGAATGGACTGTTCAGGTTGTTTGGTTTGTTAGATTTCATTTCTTTGAACTCCAGAATGCGGTGACGGGTGATAAGCGCGAGATACGGCAAGGTGAACGGAGGTGATGGACTCTGCCCATCGTGATTTGACTTCGGACTTGTGCATTGGATTCTCCTAACATGGGGTTGTAACGAACTGCACATCGGTGCAAGTTTTCTGTAACAAAGTACGCAAGGTCCTTATAATTAGTTCCCTATTGGCCGTTGCGGCTGATCGCACCGACTTCCAACAATCCACTCGGTGATCACTAACATGCCATTTCTGTTCAGTTTTTTGCCATTATTAGGATTGTGTGTATGCGAATAAAAACCTCCAAAGAGGCTCGTTGCATGTCCAAAATGTCACAATCAGAGGAGAGATAATTTCTTCTGCGCCCACTTCACTCCCGCAAAATTTTCTCCATCTTTCGCCCCCGCGCCAGTTCATCGATTAGCTTTTCCATTTGCCGACACTTCTTCGTCAGCGGCGTCTCGATCTCCTCGATCCGATACCCACACACCACTCCTGTGATGAGCTTTGCTTTGGGATTCATCTTCGCGCGCTTGAAGAACTCCTTAAACGTCACTTCCTCATCAATCAAATCCTGGATCTCCTGCGGCTCAAAACCAGTCAACCAACCAATGACCTCATCGAGTTCCTCTTCGGTCCGCCCGTTCTTGATCAGCCGATCCAGATACAGCGGATAGATTTTCCCAAAGATCATCTCTGCGATCCGCTTGTCATGTTCAGGTGTCGTTGACGGCATTGTTCATCTCCAGAGTTCGTAGTTTGAGTCAGTATACAAGAAACCCCCGCATCTCAGCAGGGGCTCTCTCTTGGGTCAGTTATTCATATAACTAGGTAATAGCAAGTTCAATTATCGGCGGCGCCCTGTCGCGACGAGTCCACCCAAACCAAGCAAGGCGAGCACACTCGGAGTTGGGACTGGACGATACTCCCAAGTATGGAAGAAGCTCTGGATCGCGGCCCCTGTTGTGGTGACATCGATCGTGTACACCGTTCCAGCGGTCAGATCGATCGGACCGCTTTCCCAAGGGGATGTCCCGATCATGTCGGCGTCGTTGTCATCGCTGAGCAGATCGCCGTCGTCGAGCAGTTGGAAGGTCGGATTCCCAAGGATGAATCCCTGATCTCCGATCGTGTACGACAACAATGTGACATCGGTATCGACGGTGAACTCGAAGCTGAGTGTGCTGCCGCCGCCTCCGCCGAAGTGCAAGCCGTGGGTATCGGAGACGAGGAAGCGATCCGCGCCGACGAGGTTGTTGGTCGGCATGAATGCCCAGATCACGCCGTCGCTGCCTGTGAGTGTCATCTCGGAATCGGTGATGAATCCATCCATGTTGGTATCGATGGTCATCGGATCGACTCGGAAATCGACCACTTCTGCTGCAGCGGTCATGCTGAGCAGTGCGATGCTCAGTCCAATCGTTGTATTTCGCATGTTGTGTCCCTCCACGAGAGTTCATAGACCTAGCCCTCCCCCCAAAAGAGAGGGTTTTGCTCTCAAATGTAGCACAAGCTCCTATAACAGCCAAGAAAATCACAGGGATTTTCCCTAGTTCTGATTTGAAATCAGTTGGGTATTCTGGTACTCTCGGCTTTGCAGCGCAGAGGGGCAGAGCTGCAGTTACCCAATCGTCGTGGATTGGACACCACAAATCGGGTCTCAGAGAAACCGGAGATCGCTATGCGCACACCAATCATCACCACCGCTCTTGCCATCCTCGCATCGTCGGCATCGGCACAGTCCTTCAACATCGAGTGGGGCACCCCTGATACCGCTCCGCCCCCAACCTACGCCGGTGTCGGACTCGCCGGGGTATGGAACACCTTTGACTCGATGCCCAACTTCCAGCAGTTGAATCTTGTTGGACTCGACGGCAATCCGATCAACGCGACGATCATGAACATCGGGTTTGATGTCATCGAATCCCACGACAATCCATCAACCTTCGGAGACAATGAGGCGCTCCTTGACGATTGCTTTACCTCTTTCAATGACCCGATCGATGGGTGTTTGTTTATCTCGAATATGGAGCCGGGGGAGTACACGGTGATCATGTACGCTGTGGCGCCGGATGATGACTCGCTGCTGAGCCGACTGCGGATTGATCAGAATACGGAAGACCCTGAACTTGTTGGGGGTCAATGGGTCGGACAACACATTGATGGCATGTCCTATATGTCACAGACCGCGACGGTCGGTCCCGGCGGCGATCTTGATATGCACTCCGGACTCCCTGGTGCCAATATCCGCTCGGTCCTCAATGGCATGCAGATCATCGCTCATGCTGACCTCTGTCAGCCGGACTTCACGGGAGAGGGTGACCTGAACTTCCTTGATGTGAGTGCATTCCTCAGTGCCTTTGCGAATCAAGACGCGTCCGCGGACTTCACTGGAGAAGGGCAGTTTAACTTCCTCGATGTTTCCGCATTCCTCGCGGCGTTCGCGAAGGGTTGTCCCTGATCAGGATTCCACATCCGGCACCACGATCCGCAACAGATAGTCGTACAGTTTCTGCTTGCGATCATCATCCAGTAAACGATAGATCTCGTGCATCGCGTCGCGTCGTTGCTGCGGACTTGCTTCCAAGCGGGTCGCTTTGATGTGCTTGATGATGACCGAACGGATCGCTTCCCGTTGCTCTTCCGTGGGTTCAACCGCTGAGTAGATCACCTCCAGCGCATCGCGATAGCGTTTGAGTGAGATGTCGTACGCTTCGACGAGTTCGCGTTGAAAGAGTCGGGCCGCGAGTCGATTTCGTGTTTGGTTTCGGACGCGATCGTTGATCTTTGTTTCACGATTCCGGAGTGTCCAATCGATCCATGCGTCCCAGTATTCCTCGAGCACACTGGTGTACATTGTGCGTTGTGCATCGTTGAGCAGCTCGATCAGGTGCTGCGAGAGTGGCTCGTGTGTCCCTTGATCGAACTGTTCGTGGAACTGTGACTGGATTTCTCGTGCTCGCTTTTGATTGCCGTCTCTCATCGCGTCGGTGGATTCGCGCATGAGGTCAATCTCGTCGACGAGCAGCAATGAGAGTTCGATCGTGCGATCGAGGGCGATCTTTCGTGCGTGCTCGTTGAGCTGCGGATCATCGGTGATCGCTGCGAACGCGGCGATCTCTGGTCGTCCCTCAACTTGTTGGAACTCTCCGGACATGGATTGGTGGACGATGGTGGGGTGCTGCTTTGAGTTGAGGTCTGGGCCTTTGAGTACATCGTCCTGTGCAGTGGTGGGGGACGCGATGGTGGCGATGATCGTGCACAGCAGGAGGTAGAGGGTGGACTGGGTGCAATTCGGAGTGTACATACACGAGTGTACTCGATTGGGTAATCAATGAGCACAAAAAATAGACGACCCCACGGAGGGGCCGCCTGTGTACAGAGCGTGTTACTCGATGTTTAGATTACGGGCATCCAGCTGCGAATGCGGCGAGGAACTCGGAGACATCGAGGAAGTTGAGTGAGCCTTCTCCTGTGAAGTCTGCTGCGAGATCTCCTGCACCGAAGAGTGCGAGGAACTCAGAGACATCGAGGAAGTTGAGGTCGCCTTCACCTGTGAGGTCTGCAGGGCATGCGTCGTCTACACAGTCGAGCTTGGCGAGCATGACGGCATCAACACCTGCTTCGACGACATCCTGGGTGCCGTTGTCCGATGCGGTGAAGCGGATCTGGAACTGGCTGTTGGAATCGAAACCAGGGATTTCGCTCAATGCGAACTGTTTCTCGATCCAGCCGCCTTGGGTTTCAGGACCGGCAGGTCCGACGGACTCGAGAACTGTCCATGACCCACCTGCGTTGTCTGAGATTTCAACAACAAAGCTGTCGTCTTGTGTGGATCCGAGTGTGTTGTCATACCAGCGAGCGTAGCTGAGAATGGTTGTGTCACCCGTTGCATCCATGACTGGCGATGTCAGGATGGTTGAGCCGTTGTCAACATCATTGTTGTCGTTTGGTCCACCATTGCCGGTGACATAGCAGAGTCCCGATCCGTCCTGATCGTTTGCGGGTTCGCCACGCGTTCCAGCTCCTGTTGGAGTGGCTCGTTCCCAGCGGCCTGTGCCGTTGGTGGTGACATCACCTGAAATGGTCCAGCCCATATTGGTCTGGAAGTTGTCATCAAACGCGATGACTGCTGGGCTGAAGGAAGCACGGGTAAGGTAGAATCCATCGGCAGGAGCGCCGATCGGGGAGTTCTGTGTTGCTCCACCTGTCGTGTCCGCGGTGATGTAGTAGTTGACTTCATCACCACAGGTTGCGCCTGGGAATGCGGCTTCGAACTGATTTCCAGAAACTTGTGACATCGCGACCGGCATGTATCCGGATCCGGTGTCGACCATGAGGGTTGCGGTGGATGGATCAAGCGTTCCTGCGACATTATCGATGTTGACATTGATCATCGTTCCGCCGTTCGGATCAACGACTTCTGGCAAACCGATTGGGAAGGAGATTGCGAGTGCGTTGATTGGTGGGGCGTCCATGTTCTTGGCGCCGAACCCTGCAGCGATCTGGTTGTAGTGTGGGGTGCCGTTGCCGATGTCCGCATCGTCGTCATCGAGTGTGAGCCAATCGATGGTGATTGATGGGTTGATATTGGTCCCGGTGTGGACGAGCACGGAGTTGACTGCGAGGAACATGAGAATGTCTTGGTAGTCGGAGATGCCGTCGAGGACCATCTCGTTGCGGGTTTCCCAGACACATCCTGAGAGGAGTCCTGCACACGCGTGTCCGTCTGTTTCACATGGGTACGAGAGTGAGTTTTCGGCGTTGCGGAGTGAAGAGCCGCAGGAACCAAAGAATCCGAGTCCTAGGCGGTTGTCGTCGAGGATGATGGTGCTCATGGTGTCACCAAATCCTTCGCCGTACTGACCTTGGCCTGAACCACCACGATTGACGATGTGGTGTCCGTATTCGTGGTGAACGACGGAGGACCATGCGGTGTTTGGGTTGGAGGATCCTGAGAGGCAGAAGTTGATCGACTGCTCGCTCGGGCTGTACCACGCGTTGCCTGGGCAGAATCCATCGGTGCGGTTGACGGTGACATTCATCTGGAAGTCGGTGCCTGGGTACGAAGGGTTTGCGGCGACGGTCCAGTCGTAGACGCGGTTGGATTCGATGAACGCGTTGACCTGTGCGCGGATGTTTTCTGAGTTGTTCAGGGAGTTGAACTGAAGGTTCGCTGGACCTGGAGGGGTGACATTCGCTGAAACCGATTGCACTGAACCAAGGAAGTCGATGATCTCGAAGTGTGGTCCTTGGAGGTTGGAGTTGATCGAGATGCTTCCTGAACCGCTGTTTGTGAGTACGAAGTCGCCGTTCTCATCGGTGACTGCGACGCCGTCAGGTCCGTTGACATACAGATCTGAGATCGGATTCGGGACTTCTGTTTCACAGATGTCGGCGCCAGGGCCTGTCGAGGAGATGCCTTGGACATTGCCTGTGACATCGACGGTGCAGATGAGGCTCTCTGTGTAGAGGATTTCGCCGGTCGCGGCGTCGGTGACGACGAGGTGCTCTTGGAATCCGTCAACGATGACATACGAGATGTCTGCGAGGACTGGCGCGTGTGGCGCTGCGTCGAATCCGGCGTAGACCATACGCTCGGTGGATTGGAGCACGACTGGTTTCTTGTATTGTGCTTGTGCTGCATCGAGGATGCGGGCGTGGTTGATGCGTGTGTTCTTGAGTTGCTGATCAACAGTGAAGTTGGTCAGGTCGTGGAGCTCGGAGGACGCTAGGACGAGGGGGTTGTTTTGTTCGTTGCGTGTGAGGAGAACGAGCTTTGAGCGGAAGACGGGGAGGCCGTCTTTGATTTGCTGGTAGTAGTGTCCGGTGAACTTGTAGGTATCGAAGTCAGGCTCGTATCCGATTTGTTGTGTGTGGCGTGCGTCTTCGAATGGGCCTTCGGCGACGATTTCATCGCGTGCGACGCCCCACATGTTGACATGCTGATCGAGGAAGCGCTGTGCGGAGATGGCGCCGGTTTGTCCTTGGCTGAATGCTTTGCCGTAGACGCGACCGATGGTGCCGTTTTCGCGCATCGCGAAGTGAGAGCGCTGATTGAGAGCTTTGAAGCTGGAGATCGCTTGAACTTTATTGATCGACGCGGGTTGTCCAGCGGCGTTTGCGAAGTCGGTGTTCGATGCCGGTGCTTGTGCGACCGGCATCGATGTGATGGCGGCGCAGGCGACGCCGAGGGTGAAGATTGAGAAACCTTTGCTGCTCATTGGTTGGTTCTTTCTTTTGTTTGGCTCGGAGCGAGACTGATCAGATTTGTGGTCACTGGATCGACGACAGGACGCATATAGATGATGCGTCGCTCATGATCCGGTGGTGAACCGGCGAACTGATTGTCTCGTCCATTCGGTGAGACCCGAGATATGGGCCAGAGAACTGGAAAACAACGCGATACCCCCGCGTGGGTCTTTTTTACTGGATCACAGGAGGGGTGTCAAGTGGATTCGCCCTTGTTTGGGGCATTTACGGTTGTGCACCGTTCGATTGGTTATCGGAAGTCGGTTCTCGGTCTAGGTTTCGGTTGAGACACCAGAATCCGGCGCAGATGGTCCCGATCGTGTTGCTGACGAGATCCCATCCGGTGTTGGTGTATCCGCCGACATTGGTTTCGGTGATCCGGGTCGCGATGAACTCGATGACCTCGTTCAGAGCGCCGAGTCCCATTCCCATGATCGCGGCGATGATCGAGAGGGTGACGGATCGACGAACCCCCAAGAGGGCGCGGACGGCTTCCCAGCATGCGACGGTGGCGCTGAAGAATCCGAAGGCGTGGATGATCTGGTCGTAGCGGGGGAGGTCGGGGCGGAGTCGGAAGGAGTACAGGACGGCGGACCCTTCATCGGGTACGAACTCAGGGCTGACTGGGACTGTACCTCCGATCATGTGGAGGAATCCCCAGATGGTCAGCAACCAGAGCGCGGTTCTGGTGAAGGTGACGCGTCTGTGGAGTTCAACGAGGATGTAGATGATGAGGAGGAGGGTGAAGCCGTAGAAGAGGAACTCGTGGTTGCCTTGGTTGATGGCCATGAATGTGGTGATGGACATGAATGCGATGACAAAGAGCGTGAGTGCTCTTGGGACTGGTGGTATGGGTTTTTTGTCCTTAGGCATAGGTCTCATGGTACAAGATTTGGTGGGGTGGGTGAGTTGCTATGATGGGGTATGACCAATGAGCATCCTGATCCGGTTGTCGTCGCTCGGTATCCAACAGAGTTTGAAGCGTCCTTGACGCGGAATATGCTCAATGAAGCGGGGATCCCTTCTGAGCTTGTCGGTGGGATGACGGCGGGCTTTCGTGCGGAGACGCCTGGGATGGTGGAGGTGCTTGTTCCCGGTCAGTTTGCTGAGGAAGCGAAGCTGCTGATTGAGGAGCAAGAAGAGGGGGAATCTGATGTCGCTGATGGTGGGCTTGAAGGAAACCACGAGTAGACGACCTCCAAATGCGGGTGTGATCGGGTGGTTTGTGGTTGGCGCCGTACTGATTTGCGTGCATAATGCTCAGAGGGATCCGTGATCAAGAGGGATCGGATGACAACGCCTGTTTAGGCGGGAGAGGTCAGTAGATGGCTATTCAGACGCTTCGGGCTGCGACATTGATCGCGGCATCTGTATCGACACTCGCGCACGCTCAGGTTCTTGAGTATCCGGAGGGGGCAGAGATTCCTCGTTCGATGACCGAGGCGGAAGCGGAGTACACTCGGCTCAATCCGATCCAAGCGGTCCAATCTCGTGGTGTGGCTCCTTCGGCGCTTGTGCGCACTCCCGGCGAGTATGAACCTGCCGAGGGGATCATCATGGCATGGGAGGGTTCGAATGCTTGGAAGAGTATCCTCGCTCAGATGACGCGTGAGATCACGACGACGGGTGAAGCGAAGGCGTTCATCTTTGTCGATACTGCTTCAGAGTTGACGACGGCATCGAACCAGGTTGCGGCTCAGGGCGCGGATATGTCGCGCGTGCAGTTTGAGATCAAGCGCACCGACACGATCTGGGCGCGTGATTATGGTCCTCGGTACATCTTCCTTGGTTCGCAGGCAGACGGGACTGGGGGCGTGCGTGCGATGGTTGATCACACGTACAACCGTCCTCGTCCTAATGACAACTCGCTTCCTTCGTACTGGGCGAATGAACGGGATGAGCCGTATTTCTTGATCCCGCTTGTGCATGGTGGTGGGAACTATCACCTCGAGACTGGTAATCCGGCGGGTGTTGGTCACGCGACGCGGTTGATTAACAATGAGAATCCTGGATTGACTGAGGCGCAGATCATCCAGCTTTGGAGTGAGTACCAGAATCTGACGACGACGATGTACACGCCGTATCCGGCGTCTGTGGATAGCACGCAGCACATTGATATGTGGATGATCATGCTTGCTGATGACAAGGTCATGATCTCTGAATGGGTCAATGAACCGAGCGCATCTTGGGCGATCACTTCGGATAACGCGGCCGCGGACTTTGCGGCTCGTGGATTTGAGGTGTATCGCGTGCCGGCGGTTCGATCGGGCGGGACGCACTATACCTTTACCAATGCGGTGATCTGTAATGATCTGGTGTTGGTGCCTCTGTATACCAACGGCACAGCGGGACAGTTTAATGATGATGCACTCGCGGTGTGGGAATCGGCGTATCCGGACAAGACGATCGTGCAGATCAACTGTCAGTCGCTGGTGACGGCGGCGGGTGTGATGCACTGCATTGTCAAGCATGTGCCTGGTCCGGCCAATGGTGAGGCGCCGGGGGTGTACATGACGAGTCAGAACGACAGCCCGACGATTGATCCGGGTGAACTGGTGCAGACGACCTGGTTGTTTGATTCGCCGGATGGTGTGACTACGGCGGATCTGCTGCTGTCGACTGATGGAGGGGCGACATTCCCGACGAGTCTTGGTGCAGGGTTTGATGCGTCCACTGGCTCGTTCGCGTGGAATGCGCCTGATGTTGGGACGAGTGATGCTCGCTTGCGATTGGTGATCCGTGATGGCGATGGGAACGAGTCGTTCGATGATTCTGATCTGTCGTTTACGATCACTGGGACCTCGTGTGCACCGGATCTGACGGGTGATGGGAACCTGAACTTCCTTGATGTCAGCGCGTTCCTCGCGGCGTTCGGAGATATGGATCCGGTTGCGGACTTTACGGGTGATGGCTCGTTTAACTTCTTGGATGTGAGCACATTCCTCAGCGCGTTCAGCGCTGGTTGTCCTTGATTCGGATTGGTTGAATGTTGCGTGTCTAGAATCGCCTTTCTTTGCAATGGAGAATCGACATGCACATGCGTCCGCTTGGTCAGTCTGGTATTGAAGCGTCCACGGTTGCGATCGGGACATGGGTGATGGGCGGCTGGATGTGGGGGGGCGCCGATGAGAACGATTCGATCCGCGCGGTGCACGCGGCGCTCGATGCGGGAATCAACCTGCTCGACACGGCTCCGATCTATGGGTTCGGACATTCCGAGTCGGTGGTGGGCAAGGCGATCAAGGATCGGCGCGACAAGGTCGTGATCGCGACCAAGTGCGCGATGGTGATCAACGCGCCGGGGGGGCGGAGCGTCGGTCGATCGACGGCGGCGGGTCCGAGCGAGCATGGACACCTCGAGATCAAGATCTGGAACAATCCGGAGTCGATCCGCAACGAGGTGGAGCTTTCCCTGAAGCGACTGGGCACGGACTACATCGATCTGTACCAGACACACTGGCAGGAAGAGGAGACCCCGATTGAGGACACGATGGGGGCGCTGGTGAAGCTCAAAGAGGAAGGCAAGATCCGTGCGATCGGGGTGTGTAACGCGACGCCGGAGATTATGGAACGGTACCGCTCGGTGGGGCCGCTGGATTCGGATCAGGAGCAGTACTCGATGATCCATCGCAAGATGGAGGGTGGGACGTTCCAAGGGGAGGACGGGCTTCCCGATCAGTTGGGGTACTGCAAGGAGAATGATGTTGCGGTGCTCGCGTACTCGCCGTTGGTGCTTGGGCTGCTGACTGGGAAGGTCGGTCCTGAGCGCGAGTTCCCCAAGTCGGACCTGCGGAGCTCGCAGAAGCGGTTCAGCAAGGCGAATCGTCAGAAGGTGGCGGACCTGCTCAAGCAGTTCGAACCGATCGCGGATAAGCACGGGTGCAGCATGGCGCAGCTGGTGATCGCGTGGACGGTGCATCAGCCTGGTCTGACGCATGCGCTGGTGGGGGCGCGGACGAGCGAGCAGGCGATCGAGAACGCGGGTGCGGGGAAGATCACGCTCGATGATGAAGACCTGAAACTTATGAATACCTTGGTTCGCAGTGATGCGACGGAGCTGGACATGTCGTGATGCATTTCGGCAGGCACCACAAACCTGAACAGCTTCGTGCTGATCCGCATCCGACTGCGCGTTTGATGACGCTCGATGACATCGGCGCGTTCACGGCTTTGCGTAAGGAGATGCTGCATGATTCGCCTTGGGCGTTTGCGGCTTCTCCGGAGGATGATCTTGCGTCACATCCGGAAGCGGTGAAGTTGTGGTTTGATGAACCTGAGCACGAGGTCGTGGTGGTGGATCATCCGAGAGATCCGGGTCGGCTGGCGTCGGCGCTGGGGATCAAACGCGAAGAGAAGGTGAAGTTCCGTCATCGTGCATCGATCTGGGGGGTGTACACGACTCCCGATGCGCGGGGGAACGGGTTTGCTCGGATGATCATGAATCGGGCGATCGAGATGGCGCGTTCTTGGGATGGGGTGGATGTGCTTCAGCTTGGGGTGTCGGGCAACGCGCCGGCGGCGATGGCGTTGTACCTCTCGCTTGGGTTTGTTGAGTGGGGGGTTGAACCTGATTGTGTGCGCGTAAATGGTGAGTCGTATCCGGAGCATTACCTGGCGCTGCGATTGAACGATTGAACAGGTGCATGGTTTGTGCAGAGTTGGCGCATGAAAAAACCCACCGATGTGGTGGGCTTTGGTTGAACGAGTTGATTGATTAGCCTTCGGCGCCGGCGAGTTCGAGTTCTGCGGCTTGTTCGTCGGTCAGTGTGGTGACGGTTTTGATGATGATGGATTCGACTGGGACATCGCCGTGCATACCTTGTGGGGCGGTCTTTGCGGCGCCGATGGCGTCGAGGACATCTTCTCCCTTGACGATGTGTCCGAAGACGGCGTATCCGGCGCCGTCGCGTGGTTGATCGAGGAAGCCGTTGTCGGCGAGGTTGATGAAGAACTGTGAGGACGCGGAGTCAGGTTGACGACCAAGGCGCGCCATGGCGATGGTGCCGCGGGTGTTCTTGAGACCGTTCTTCCATTCGTTCTTGATTTCTTCTTTGGTGGATTTTTTCTTGAGGTCTTGGGTGAATCCGCCGCCTTGGATCATGAATCCTGGGATGACGCGATGGAAGATGGTGTCGTTGTAGAAGCCGTCTTCGATGTAGGAGAGGAAGTTCGCGGTGGTGATTGGGGCTTTGGTCTCGTTGAGCGCGAGGTACATGGTTCCTTTGGTGGTTTCCATGGAGATGTAGACCATTTTGTCCTCCTGGACTGCTTCTGTTTCGGTTGGTTGGGATGCTGCTGGCTTTGCGGCTTCCTTGGTGGTTGGTTGCGTGAACGCGATGGCGGCGAAGACGGCTACGCCGAGGGTGAGGGTGGTGATTGGGATCAGTTTTTTCATCTGTTTCAGACTCCGTATTGATGAATGGTGACGCGTCGATCGTCACTGTTCAATGGTAGCACTGGTGTGCGGCGATTCCCCACTTACTATTGGGATGGGGCGCGGGGAGGTTGCATGAAATCGGTCGATGATCCGATCCAGAACGCTGTTTACAGGGTCTGAGTGATGTTTTTTACTTTCGGCGTGCTGGTGCGAGTTGGGATGGGTAGTCGATTCCGCTCAAGCCTCCGAGCGTCCAGCGGTAACGCATGTTGAGCTCAGTTTGATCACCAAGTCCTCCCATCGGGAGCGGAAAGGTATCAAGGGGAACATAGGTCTGGGTCCACACGGCTTTGCTTCCAAAGAGATAGTCGTTTGGGCTGACGGAGCTCTGCGCGAGTCCGGATTGGAGGGTGTTGATGGAGCCGTCGAACATCAGTTTGGATGAGGCGGCGTGGTCGTATGCGAAGTAGGGGGTTCCCGCTTGCTCGCGATCGAACTCCTCGAACATGTGGACTTTCATGGATGGGAAGCGGACCTGGTGATAGCGGCGTTCGCCGATGACTGTGGATCCAGTTCTTGAGAAGAGATGAGGTGTACTGTCTATTGGTATGTACTGATCACCAAAGTCCGGATTCCATGCGTGCGGAACGACTTGATAGGAAGAGGCGAAAGCCCAAGCTTGTACGATTCCGATCGGCCCCCAGTTGGAGTCCTCGTCATATCCAGCATATTTTGGTTGACCATTGCCGTAGGGGAATGAGTTGTCTGCTTCGGTGTATTCGAGCGGGTTGAGTTGCCAATGCAAGAGATTGGCGTCGGCGGGGTCGGCCCATAGGAGATCGGAGACATTGCCTCCCATGTAATCCGCGAGTACGAGGTGCGACCAGCGCCGGTACATCAATCGCTGCTCCGGAGCGATGAGGCTTCCAGGACCGGTGATCCGGCCAGTAGCGCGTTGGAGGATATTATGTGTTTGCCAAGCGGCGGCTCGCGCATCTGTGCCTGGAGTTTTGAAGGTGCCGTTCTTGAGGTTGAGGTAGGAGCCGCCTGCTCTCCAGGTGAATGAGAAGATGCGGTCTTCATGGTCGAGGGCGTACATGGCGCTGACCTGTCCGATGGTGGAGAGGTTGGCTTGTGAGCTGAGTCCTCGCATCTGTTTGCGTGCGGAGCTGAGTGCTGGCGCGAGGATGGTGGTGAGCATCGCGAAGATTGCGATGGTGATGGTGAGCTCAACGAGGCTGAACGCCTTGCGTTGTGTGGTATGCATGTGAGTCCCCAGATCCACGGCTGTATGAAGCGCGATGGGTGTCCATCGCGGGGGACTATCCGCATGGATAGAGGTTTGGTTGCGTTTGTTAGTGCGTGTGCTTGTCGTGCTTATGTTCGTGATGCGGCGGATCGAAGTGGATCGAAGCACTGAGCCAACGCGCGAGGCGGAGGTTGATGTAAAGGACGAGGAGCACGACGAGGGCGATGACGAGGTACTTCGCATCGGCGAGATCGGTCGCGGCGTCGGATGCGGATTGAACGAAAGACTTCCAGCCTGCAAGAGCAGTGGAATGGGTGAGGGCGTTGAGCAGGGATTGGAATGTGTGCTCGAGCATGTATCTAAAGTGTGTTATTGGTCGAATCCAATGGCGAATGAAGTGTGATATTGGACACGGCTTCGGAAGAATTCTGATTGGATGGATTGGGTTGTTTCGGAAGGACAGTCCGAGAATCAACCAGTGAAAAGTGCGTTCAGAAGGCGTGTTTTTGATTCGATTTTCGGGCTTGCAGGTCGGTTTGGGGGTGCTGAAGACAATGGGAGTGAAACTGGAGCGGAAGAAATCGGTATGACGAGATAGAGATGTTGACGATGTTGCTTTCTCGGCTGGCATTCGTCGGCGTGGAATGAATCGTTGGGGACTGCATGTACGACTTTGTTGATGACACACCGAAGACAGTGAACGAACCCACGGCGGGTGAGGCTCTTGTGGAGTCTGGCGGCGTGGATATTGAGCACGAGATTGCTGAAGAGACGCGGCACACGGGCGAGTTCTCGTTCGATCTGCATGGTGTGAGTCATCCCGATGCGTTGTATCGCGCCGCTGGGGGTGAGTCGATCACCAACAGTGATGTGTTGTTTGGGTGTCCCTGCTGTGGACGAAGCGTCGGGCGTGTGATCCGTGTGCAAGCGACTCCTGAATCGCACTGGATGGCGGTGTGCGCGATGTGCGCTGCGTCGGTGTTGGATCGGTACCCTCAAGCGTTGATCGGTGGTGTGGTGCGGAGCGGGCGTCGTCGCCGACGGCGGTATCGCGAGCAGCAGCGTCCGATGCGTGATGCTGGATGAAGCGATTGAATATGGAATGAAAAAACACGCCTACTTGGCGTGTTTTTCTTTGGTGTGTTTGGGGTGTGATTAGTTTCCGGAGTAGGAAGTCGAGGGATTGTTGTTCGCGTCGGTGCGGTATTGCTTTGGTTCGACGGGGAGCCATTGGTGGTCCGGATCCGGGAAGATTTGTTCTTCTGGTGCTTCTTCTGGGAACTCAGGTCCCTTGCGGAGCGAGACGCGCATCATGCGGGATTCTGGTGAAGGGACGGCCATGGAGTTCTCGTAGCGAGCGGTGCGGCGCTTCTGGTCGTAGATGACCCATTCCATGATGTCTGGACGGCGAGCGGAGCCTTCTTTGATTTTGTTCTTGCGGAAGCGGAGGGAGACTTTGGATCCGATCGGGACATCGACGGTCCAGATTGGTTCGTTGTCGCGGTTGTCGTAGAGGGTGACGGTGAGGGGCTCGTAGGGGGTGGAGATGTAGGTGTAGGAGTCGTCGGAGTACATGTTCCCGCCTGGGGATTTGGAGAGTGCTTGCTTGGCGTAGAAGCAGCCTGTCATCGGGAGGATGAGGAGCACTGCCAGGACGGCGAGGGCGGTCGTGGCGAGTTTGTTGGTCGTGGTCATCGGTCGTGGCTCCCAGGCGTGTGGCTGAGTGAGTTCGGATGGATTGTATGGCCCGGAATGGTGTTCAAATGGGCATCGGCACGGATATTGGGCGTGCTTGCGGTTCTTATCGGTAAGATAGGAGGCACGCTCCAGTGAAGTACGACACAGCGGGCGATGCGTTCGGAGATTTACGCGATGAGTGAAAATGACGGGCAACAGGCTGGATCGAGTGGTTGTGGAGCGGCTCATCTGCGGATTGGTCATGGTTATGACCTGCATCGGCTCGATGTGCTCGTGCCTGAGGGTGAGGGGAGGCCGTTTGTTCTTGGTGGGGTTCGGATCGAGCATTCTCGCGGTCCGGTGGGGCATTCGGACGCTGACGTGCTGATGCACGCGGTGACTGATGCGCTGCTGGGAGCGATCGGTGGTCCGGATATTGGGCAGTTGTTCAAAGATACCGATCCGGCGCATGAGGGTCAGGACTCTGCGGTGTTCTTGAAGGAAGCGGTGAAGCGAGTGACTGAGTCTGGTTACTCTGTGGTGAATCTGGACGCGACGGTGGTGTGCGAGCTTCCCAAGATTGGTCCGCATCGTGATGCGATCTGCGCCAATATCGCGCGGCTGCTTGGGGTCTCGGCAGATCGAGTGAACGTGAAGGGCAAGACGCACGAGCGCGTGGACGCGGTGGGGGAGGAGCGCGCGATTGAGGCGCACTGTGTGGTGCTGCTCACGGCTCAATGAGTTTGTTAGAGTTTATTAGTTCTTGTCGTCGGCGATGGAGTCACGCATGGAGGTGTCGGCTTGGATGTTTTTCATGCGGTAGAAGTCCATGATCCCGAGGTTTCCTGAGCGGAAGGCTTCGGCCATTGCCTTTGGGACCTCGGCTTCGGCGAGGACGACGAGAGCGCGGTTCTTTTGGGCTTCTGCTTTGTGCTCTTGCTCGGTTGCGACAGCGAGGGCGCGTTGTTTTTCAGCGCGAGCTTGCGCGACTTTCATGTCTGCTTGTGCTTGGTCTTCTTGGAGTTTCGCGCCGATGTTGACGCCGACATCGACATCCGCGATGTCGATGGAGAGGATCTCATAGGCGGTTCCTGAGTCCAGACCTCTCGCGAGCACGGCTTTGGAGATCGCGTCTGGGTTTTCGAGGACCTTGGCGTGTGAGTCTGCGGAACCGATGGAGGAGACGATGCCTTCACCCACGCGTGCGACGACGGTTTCTTCTGTTGCACCACCGACGAGTCGTGCGAGGTTGGTGCGGACGGTGACGCGGGCGCGTGCTTTGAGCTGGATGCCGTCTTTCGCGACGGCGTCGATGGTGGGGCGTCCGAGTGTTGGGTTTGGACAGTCGATGACCTTTGGGTTCACGGAGGTGTTGACCGCGTCGAGGATGTCGCGTCCGGCGAGGTCGATCGCTGTTGCGACTCCCCAGTCGAGTTCGATGCGTGCGTTGGATGCGGCGATGATCGCGGAGACGACATTGCCGACATTGCCTCCGGCGAGGTAGTGGTTCTCGAGGTCGTCGGTTCCGATGCCTGTGATTCCGGCTTTGACGAGGCGGATCTTGTTGATGACGATGACGGTGGAGTTCACTTTCCGGAAGCGCATCGCGACGATGGACATGAGTCCGACATTCGCTTTGGAGAGGAGGGCTTGGAACCAGAGTGAGAAGTAGTTGAAGAGGATGATGACAAGGATAAAGACGACGAAAGCGGCAACGCCTGCGACAATCCAGAGTAATGGGGTCATGATGAATCTCCAGCGGTTTGTGTGTTCTTGATACTATGCGGCTGTTGTGTGGTTAGACCGCTCGGACTTCGATTTGCATGCCATCGACTGCGACGACGCGGATTGGGGTGTCTTTGTCGATGATTTTGCCCTTGGCGATCGCGTCGTGGCGCTCGTTGTTGATCAGGACAATCCCGACGGGGTGGAGGTCGGTGAGTGCGGTGCCTGTCTTGTCGATGAGTGCGTTGCGTTGTTCGCGCCAGCGGGAGGACTCCTGATCTCTGCGTGCGGCGATGTCTTCGTCGGAGTCGCCGAACATGGACTTTCCGAGCGGGGTGCTTGGGAGGAGTTTGAGGGTCCAGAAGAAGAGCATTGGTCCAAGGATCAGGGTTGTGAGCAGACCGATTGCGCCCCAGGTGGTGTCGTGCTTGAAAAGGAGCACGATTCCGGTGATCGCGGACGCGGCGGCGACAAGACCGATGATCCCTCCTGAGGGGACGAACGCTTCAACGACGAGGAGGAGCGCGCCGAGGAGGATGAGACCGATGCCGGCCATGAGGAGGGTTTCCATTTATGTGGACTCCTGATCTGTTGGCTGAGTGTCGGGATGATCGATTGGTGTGGATTCGTTCGCATGATCGTGGGTGATGCGATCGACGACAATGCGGAATGATTCGACCGCGGTGACTCGGATCGGGGTGTCCGCTTCGATATATCCGAACTCGGCGACGACATCGATGAGGGTGTCGTTAATGTCCGCTTGTCCGGCGGGGCGGAGGTCGGTGGTTGCCTTGCCTGTATTCCCGACCTGGATCGCGTCGTCGGTGTTCATGGCGGAGAAGACGGAGGTCGCTCTTGGTTCAGCGGCAACTCCTGAAGCGCCTGAAAGGATGAGACGATCGAAGACAGGGATCCGCTGGACATTCTTGCTGATGATCCAGATGACGATCCCGGCGGTGAATCCGGAGAGTAGGAGTGTCACAACGGCGCTGAGCAGGTCTTGCTGGGTCGCGGGGTTGGAGAGTGAAGATCCAGCGGGGATGAATGACCAGAGGATTCCGGCGAAGAGGGAAACGAGTCCGAGGGCGCCGAAGATCCCGAATCCTGGGAGGACGAACGCTTCGATCGCGAGGAGCAGGAGTCCGACGACGATCGCGATGATTTCCCACCAGCCGGCGAGTCCGACCATCGCGGGGGGGGCGATGAGCGCAATGAGCGCGATCACGGCGACGGTGGCGCCGATCCCGGTTCCTGGTGTGATGAGCTCGACGAACATCGCGATGATGAAGATCGCGATAATGATTCCTCGCACAGGGAGGGAGGTCATGAAGCGGACGAGTCCTTCGGACCAGCTCTCGTTGGCACGGGAGAGTTCTTTGGCGCCCATGAATGCTTTGAGTTGTTCGTCGGTGTTGACGATCCCGGAGGAGAATCCGAGGTCGATGAGTTGTTGTTCGCGCATGACGATGGGGGCGGAGCCGTCGGTGATGTAGGCGATGGGGGTGTAGTTGATCGCGTCTTCTTTGGTGAAGGTTGGGCGTGTTGAGCCGGCGAGCAGCGAGAGTTCGGCGACGCGTTCGGGGGCGTTGAACTCGCGGACGACATCGTCGAGTGTATCTGAGGCGGGTTTGAACGCGTTGTTGTCGGCTGGCGTGGTTGGCTGCTCGGTGGTGTTGGTTGTCTCGGTCGGGGAGTCACCTTGTCCATCGGTTTGTCCGTCGGTGGATGAATTAGGATCTTCAGATTCGCTTGGATCTTCTGTTGGGTTGTCGGTGACTCCGGTGGGTCGTCCGCCGGTGACTTGGGCGATGAGGGGCATGCCTCGCGGTGGGTCTTCGCTAAAGAGGGCTCGGTACTCGGCTTCGTTGATCGCGTAGCGCTGTGCGGTGTTGGTGTTTTCGATTTGCCAGAGTTCGATGCCGTCGATGACGATGGCTTGGACGAGGTATTCGTCGTATCCGTTGCGGCGCGCCGAGTCTGTGACATCAGCAAGGAGTGGGGGGAGGAGTTTGGTGCGCTCGTCTGCGGTGAGTCCTCGGAGTCCGCCTCGGGTTTGGTTGCCTTGGGTGACGGCGGTCATGATGACGGGGAAGGCGTCTCCCATGGATGCGGGGGTGGAGGAGATGATCTCGGCGCACGCGAGGGCGATGATGGCGCCTCCGGAGTAGGCGTCGGGGTTGACCCACGCGATGGTGTTGGTGATGGTGGAGGATTTGATCGCGTTGGTGATGTCGAGGACTGGGCCGACTCCTCCACCTGGAGAGTCGATCTCAAAGACGATCGCGTTGTATCCCGCGGCTTCGGCTTCGTTGATGCGACGGCGGACGCTCATCGCGGTGATCGCGTCGATCGCGCCCTCGATGGTGATGATCGCGACGCGGTCGGCTTGGCGCGATGATGGGACGGAGACCGGGGCGCTCGGGGTTGGCTGCGCAAGCGAAATCGATGCGAGAAGCACGATCAATCCCGAGAGGATGATGCGGAGCGATGCGGGGATGTTTGATGCGTTAATCACGCTTGTATTGTACGGCAAAACCGATGCTGAGATTCACATCTGTGCGTTCAGAAGCGATGCAGACTTGTTCTGCTGGCTTACTCGGTAGGCATCGGGAAGTAGACGATGTAATCAGCGGCTGGGCCGGTGGTTTCGTCTCCGGCGTCGTCTTCGGTGAGGGTGTCGAGATCGCCTTCGGTCATGTGCATGACGAGTGAGCGGAGTTTGATGTCGTTTCCGAGTCGATGGTGGATCGCGTCGGCGAGGGCGCTGCCGCCGGGGGTTGGTGCGTGGTCGACGTGGAAGTGTCCGACGACGTGGAAGATGCTGGCTGCTTGTTGTGTGTGGTGACTGGCGATGGAGGCGGCCATGGTTTGGTCCCATACGGTCTGGGAGCGGAGGAAGGAGTTGATCATTTCATCTCCGCCGTGGGCGGCCATTCCTGCCATCGCGTCGCGGAAGCGGTCGGCGTAGGAGCCGGCTGGGAGACTGTTGGGGATCTCGACGAGGGCACGCTGGCGGTGGTTGAGGTCCGCGAGGGCTTGGAAGCCTCCGGTGCGCGCGAGGCGTGTGTAGCGGCGAGGGGAGTTGGCGGCGATGATGGCGCGGTCGTTGAGACGCGCGAGCTCGACCATGCGGAGGTGTCCGATGGGGTTGTTGGATTCGGTGCGTCCGGCGGCTTTGACGAACGCGGCGTAGTCGGTGATCCCGGCGAGGTAGTCGTCGAGGGCGATCTGTTCGTCGCGTTCGTAGAACTCCATGGAGAGGTCAAGTGTGGTGTTGCGGGCGATGAGTGCTTCGAAGGTGGTGGCGATGAAGTCGAGGGATTCGGTGTGGCCGTGCATTTCTCCGACGAGGATGACGTCGGCGTTTGCGAGGTCGGTGATCAGTTCATCGAAGGAGATTGATCCTGAGCCGTCCCCTTTGAGGATGGTGAGGGCGGTCGCGTCGTGTCCGTCGTCGAATCCGGGCGCGGCTTCGGGGGGAAGGACGATGGGTTGTGGTTCGACGGATTGGGTTGAGGCGCATCCGGTCAGGAGGGCTGCTGGGATGAGGAGAGCGGCGAGGAGGGGGCGCATCATGTTGTGGTCCGTTCTGTCGATCAGGTCGTTTCTGCTTCTGGTGCTTTCATGCCTTCGAGCATGTCCATGACGAGGGAGAATAGGAGCGGGACGAGGAGGAGTGTGAAGACTGTGGAAACCAAGAGTCCTCCGACGACGACAGAACCGAGTCCGCGGTACATTTCTGAACCCGATCCTGGGACGAGGACGAGGGGGAGCATGCCTCCGACGGAGGTGAGGACGGACATGAAGATCGGACGCGTTCTGGTTTTGACGGATTCGATGATTGCGTCGGTGTGGTGCATCGGTTCGAGCACGGCGTCGGATTGATCGAGGTTGTCGTCGGATTCGCCTCGCATGAAGTTGAGGGCTTGGTGGACGAGGAGGATCGCGTTGTTGACGACGACTCCGATGAGGATGATGAATCCGAGCATGGTCAGGACGTCGAGTTGCTGCGGCGCTTTGGTTGGATCGGCGAGGGTGACCTCGTGGACGATCTTGAGTCCGGCGAAACCGCCCACGACGGCGAGGGGGACGGTGAAGATGATGATGAGCGGGTAGAGGAAGCTCTCGAAGAGGGCGCACATGAGGAGGTAGGTCACGAGGAGCGCCCAGATCATGCGTGCGGTCAGGAGCTGTGGGTTCCCTATCGCGGTGAAGGTGAGGGCGGCGAGGATGATCGCCATCAATGCAACACCTGCAATGGCGTAGGGGAGTTTCGGGTTTCTGGCTTTGGCGGCGCGGATGATCGCTGGGATTCCGATGAGGGTGGTGATGATGAGTGTGGCGATCCCGAGGTAGATATTGAGGTTTGATTTCTTGGTATCGCTCTCGGGCGCGACTCCGAACATGGAGCTCTGTATTTTTTCAAGATCCGCGGCGCTGCCTTCGAGGCGTACTCGCATGGAACGATCGATCAGTCCTGCGTCGTATGCGGCTTCGATGACATTGGTGTCGATCCATGCGATGGCTTCCCCGATGGGCATGGACTCTGGTGGTGAGATGTTGATCGAGATGCTCGGGAGTTCTTCGATTCGATTGATGGATTGGGGAGCTGTCGCTGGGATGAAGTCCGCGATGGATTGAACTGGGACGACTGGTCCTGCGGGGGTGGCGATCGGGATATCGGCGAGTCGTTCGAGCTGATCGAGTTCGCCTCCGATTGGGACGACGACGAGATCGATCGCGTCGGATCCGAGTGTGTATTCGCCGACGAGGGCGCCGTCGAAGAGACCTCGGATTGCGATGCCGAGTCCTTGGTTGGTGAGTCCGAGTTCGCGTCCGAGGTCGTTGAGGACGACCTGCATTTCTTGTTGCTGGATCGCGAAGTTTGCGGGGTCTGGTGATGCTTTGGATCCGCCAAACTTGCCCATCGAGATGCCGAGCATGAAGTTTGCGGCTTCGTTCACTTGATCGAGATTTGGTCCCAGGATTTCGATCCGGATGGATCCTCCGGAGTTGAATCGTCCGAAGAGGGAGGTTTGTCCGGCGCCGCCGTAGGAGTCTGGGATGGAGTTCATGGCGCTGGTGAGCAGGTGCGCGATTGGGATGACGACCTGATCATCCTGGCTTGTTGCGCCGACGAAGATGTTGGTGTCGAAAGCGCCGATGAAGAAGTTGTCGATCGGGACTGGGTCGAAGACGGGCATCCCTGGGAACATCTGGATGTCTGGGAGGTCTTTCATAGAATCCGGATCATTGATATCGGCGCGAGCATATTGACCGATGCGTGATTCGATTCGGTTGGCGATGATGGTGCGCTGCTCAAGCGAGAGGCCCGGAGGCGTGAGCAGTCCTCCGAACACAAGGTTGCGGTTCCCGGCTGGGAGGTAGTCCATCGGTGGCATGAGCGCGAGGGCTCCGAGGACTGAGGCGAGCGCCATGACGATGATGATCGCGGGACGCAGCGTCCATCCTTTGATGCCTGTGATCAATGTTCGGATGGTCCATCCGAGGAAGTCGACTGCTTTTTGTCCGATGATGGTGAGTCCGAAGAGAGAGTCGATCGAACGCATAATCGCGGACTTGGATTTCTTGTGGGGCTTGAGCCAACGCGAGCAGGCGGTGGGGATCACGAAGATCGAGACGAGCAGCGAGAGCGAAACAGACGCAACGATCGCGATCGCGATATCTCGGAAGAGCTGTCCCGCTTCCTCGGCGATCGTGAGGACGGGGATGAACACGGCGACGGTGGTGAGGGTGGATGCGAGGATCGCGCCCCAGACTTCTCCGCCGCCTCGCAGCGCGGCGCGCATTGGTTTTTCTCCGAGTCCGATGCGCCGGTCGATGTTCTCGAGGACGACGATGGAGTTGTCCACGACCATACCCACGGCGAACGCGAGTCCGGCGAGGGAGACGACATTAAGCGAACGTCCGAGTGCGAGGAGGATGAGGAAGGTTCCGATGACGGAGATGGGGATCGCGATCGCGATGATGCCGGTCGCTCTCCACGAGCGGAGGAAGACGATGAGGACGAGGGAGGCGATGAAACCACCGATGTAGAGATTCTGGGTGACGAGGGAGATCGCGGACTTGATATAGATGGTTTCGTCGTAGACCTGGCGCAGACGGAGGTCTGGGCCGACTGGTCCGGCGGCGGAGGAACCTCCGATGTTGGGGAGGATGTCGGACTCGACTTCCTGCAGTCGGATTTTGAGTTCTTCCATGATGTCGATGACATTGGAATCGGATTGGCGGATGAGGTTGATCGCGATCGCGGGACGCGCGAGCGAGCGGATGAAACCGCGCTTCTTGGTGTATCCGATCTCGACCTCGGCGACATCGCGGACATACACAGGGAGGCCGTTGCGGTAGGCGATGATGGTGTCGAGGATTTGTTGCGGATCGGTGTAGCGTCCGATCAGGCGGACGCGGTACTCGCGTTTGCCTTCGGAGAGTGATCCTGCGGAGGTATTCTCGTTCTCGCCTTGGAGTGCTTGGATGACCTGGACATGGTTGAGTCCGCGTTGTGCGAGTGCGACGGGATCAGTGAGGACTCGTGCTTCGCGTTCGCGTCCGCCGTAGATGTTGACTTGTGCAACGCCGTCGATGCGTTCAAGGAAGGGTTTGACCTCTGAGTCGAGTGCGTCGAAGAGTGTGGTGAGGTCGTATCCGGCATGCTTTTCGAGGTTCTCGTCGTTGAAGTCGACGATGATCCACGCGATTGCTCCCGCGGCGTCGTTCCCTGTCGACTCAATGACTTGGGGTTCGGTGACGCCGTCGGGATAGTCTGGGACCTGGCGCAGGGAGTCTGAGACTTCTTGGAGCGCGCGATCGATGTCTGATCCGACGGTGAACTCGAGTGAGATGGAGGTGGTGCCTTCTGATGTGGTGGAGGACATCACATCGAGGTTGGTGGTGTTTTTGAGGAACTCTTCTTGTTCTTTGGTGATCTCGTCGATGATTTCTTGAGGCGAGCGTCCGGGCCAGCTTGTGGTGACGGTGATGATCGGGCGATCAACAGTGGGGGTGAGCTGGATGGGGATCTCGCGCAGGCCGATGAGTCCGGCCATGACGAGGAGGAAGACAGCGACGGTCACGGTAACAGGGCGCGAGATGCACCACGCGAGCATTCCCATGGATTAGCCTTCCGATCCGGATTGGTTTTGTTGTGCGGATTGGTCTTGTGCGGGGGGTGGTCCGCCGTCGATGCCGAGCACGATCATGGGTTGGGTTGGGAACATGCGCTCGTTGCCCTCGATCACGACTTGGACTCCGGGACGGATCATTGGTGAGCGGATCACGACGCGGTCTCCGACACTAAACAAACGAGTGATCGGGGCAAGTGCGGCGGCGCCGTTGTTGTTGAAATAGACATATTCGCCCGCAGCGTTGCGGAGCACTGCATCTTTGGAGACGGTGAGCAGATCCGCTTGGGTTCCTGTCGGGACCATCGCGGTGAGTGACATTCCTGGGCGGAGTACTTTCTCGGGATCCTCTACGAATAGTCGAACAGGGAAGAGTCTTGAGAGAGTGTCGGCTTGCGGGACGATCGCGTGAACGCTCGCTCGCATGGGGGTGGGGATACTCGGGAGGCTGATCTCGATTGTTGGTTCGGTTGCTGAGCCGTTCTTGGTGCGTTCGAGTGCTGGGAGGAGGGTTTGTGGGATGTCGATGCGTGCTTCGAGCTCTGACATCGAGACGATGGTGCAGATGGGGTCACCTGTTGAGATCCACTGACCGATCTCGGCTTGTTTGGCGATGACCGTCCCAGCGAATGGGGCTTTGATGGTCATGTCATTGAGTTCTTTTTCAGCGAGCGCGAGACTTGATTTGGATACGGCGAGGTCAGCGCGTGCTTGGGCAAGTTGTGCAGCACGCGATGCAACGAGCGTGCGTGCGGCGTCGAGGTTCGCGGCTCCTGCGGATGCTCGTTTGTCGAGTTCTTCGAGACGAGCAAGGTCTCTGCGTGCTTGCTCAAGATCCGCGACGCGCTGATCGATCAGTGATTGATCAGAGAGGAGTTGAGCTTGGGCGCGTTCGTACTCAAGCTTGGCGCGTTGGTCGTCGAGTTTGGCGATGATCTGTCCTTCCTGGACTTGATCGCCGTCTTCGATGAGGACTTGCAGTGCGAGACCTTCGACCTGGGATGCGAGCTCTGCGGTGCGCCGGGAACGGATCTCTCCGGTGACTGGGCGCGCATCAGCGAGGGTCTCGAGTTTCGCGGTCTCGAGGAACACTTGTGCTGGTGGTGGGCCTCCCTGTGCTTGCGCTGTGCTGGATATGCCGAGCGACAGGGAAATCAACGGGAGTGCGAGTGTGCTGATGAATCGGGGGGGACGCATGCGTGTCATAAACTGCTCCACACTGGGGACGCGGCGGCGCGCGTGTGCTTGGTGCGCGAACTCAACAATAGACCAGCAGTTCTGTGATGCTGAACGATCGTTTATATTCAAACCATTAAGTCGTGAAATTGTTGCAGAGAAGCACAGCAACAGGGTGTTCGGTCTGGGGTGAACACTTTAGTTTTTGAACTGTTACGCAGCTCCAGTCGCGGCGGGGACTCCGATTCCCTTCCAGTCCACTCCGCGAGGGGTGACGAGATAGAGGTACTCGGTGTTGCGGAGGTGAGTCACCTTTCCGACCTTGGTGCCTGACTGGTTGTGGATACCGATTTGCGCGCCGACATAGCGTTTGTAGTCGTGACCGATGGTGTAGACATTGCCGTGGGGCGCGAGGATGGACTCCATCGTTGCTTTGTCGAGGTATCCCTCGTTGTTGAAGGAAATGAGTTTGTAGGGGCAGCGGACTTTGTTGATGAAGTCTTGCATCGCGATGATGGATTTGGGTTTGGAGTTGAAGTCGGACTTGCGTGTTTTGCAGTCGATTCGTTTGTTTGCGATGCCGTAGGTTTCGGGTTTGTCCCAGCGGACGAGCGATTCCCAGATGTGGTAGTTCCCGAGGTAGGAGTGCTGGTTGTATGGGGGGTCGATGTAGGCGAGGTCGGCGGTGAGCTGGCGCGCGGCGTCTTGTGCTTCGAGGTTGGTTGCGTTGCAGGGGCGGTCAGGGAGTGATGGGAGGAGATCTGGGACGCGGAGTTCGAGTGGGTTGTGGGCGCGCGGGGCCCATTTCTTGAGGTACGCCATCTGGACGCCGGTGGTTGAGTCGACGCGGTCGGCGGCTTCCATCAGCGCGACGAGCATCACGGCTTCGAGGTTGGGGTCGAGGGATTTTTGAGCGATGGACTCGCGGATCGCGTCGATGCGGGCGCCGTTTTCTGGTTTGAAGTAGCGGGCGTCCTCGCAGAAGGTTTTGGTGAAGTATCCCGCTTGTGGTTTGATGGTGTTGAACTCGGTGACGAGCTGGTCGGCGTGGTGGAGGACCTTGTCGCGGTCGGCTTGGACGTAGCAGCGCGCGAGGCAGTGCGCATAGGTTGCGTAGTCGTTGGCGGTGACCTGATATCCTTGCGCTTTGAGCGCATGACCTACGCGTGAGGTTCCTGAGAAGAAGTCGACGACGGAAGTCACCCCATCGAGTGATTCGATCATCTCGAGGATGTTGGGGATGAGTGTTCTTTTGGATCCGATGTATTTAACCACGCCGGGGTATCGGCATGATTGTGTTGATTGCGTGAATCAGAATTGTCTGGAGATCACTGTTGTTTTTGAGTGGTGGTTATGTTTCGAGTGATTGTTCTTTGATGACGGCTTTGGAGAGCGATTTGAATCCGAAGGTGCCGCAGAGGGTGATGACGAGACCGACGGCGAAGACGAGCGATCCTTCTCCGGGCCAGATTGATTCGTAGAGCGAGTAGAGGGCGACTCCGAGGAACGGCGCGGTGAGTCCGCGGACTCCGGTGAGGGTGACGTGGACCGCCATGTAGTCTGTTGAGCGTTCGGGTTTGACGTATTGCAGGTGTCCGAGGTTCCATGCGAGGGCGCCACCACCGAAGGCGATGCCTCGCGCGACGGACGCGGCGTAGAGCAACCAGAGCGTGTCGGTCTGTGCAGCGATCAGCGAGAGGACGAAGGTGACGACGAAGACCCACGAGTGGACGGCGCGGAAGGTGACGATGTGGACGCGGTCCATGAACTTGGCCCAGAAGGGGATGAAGATGGGCATCATGAGCAGCGGGATGACCTGGGTGAGCATGAGTCCTGGGAGGTAGTCGAGTCCGAACTGTTCTTTGGCGATGATGACAAAGGGCGCCCAGGACATCATGTTGCCGATCCCGATCATGAACTGGCATGTTTGGTAGCGGCGGTAGTCGCGGTCGTCGAACATGACGCGGATGATGCCGTGGAGGAGGGTTTTGATGTTGGAGATGGAGCTGGTGGTGCTGTCGGACTGTGCTTGCTCTCGCGCGAGGATGGTGGACTCGGTGCGGACCTTGATGCGTGCGTAGGCGCCGACTCCGATGAGGGCGATGAGTCCGAAGATGGGGATGAGGATGCGGTAGGAGTTCTCCGCGATCTGCATGGAGTATCCCAGACCGATCGCGATGAGCGAGGAGATGGTCACGGAGACCGCTTGGAACTTGCCTGTCATGCGCGCGCGCTGAGTGGGGTAGTTGACCCCCCACACGGTGGCGCGGATGGTGACGACCCCGGCGAGGCAGATGCGCGCGACGTACGCGGCGGCGATGATGATGATCAGTCCGAGCGGCGAGCGCGGGGCGGCGGCGATGGCCATGATCGCGACGACGACCATGATCTGGAGTCCGGTGATGAAGGGGATCTTCTTGCGTCCCGAGACGGCGACGGCCCAACCGAAAGAGGTGATGTTGGCGAGCGCGGGGGCGGCGATGAGGGCCGCGACGAGGAAGTTGAGGAGGGTGTCGGCGACGACGCCGTCGTAGAGCTTGCGGACGATGAATCCGATGACCGAGCCTTCGGTCGCGGCGATCGCCCATGGGAGAAAGAAGGAGGCGCGGAGCTCGCGCGCGTAGTTGGCGCGGGCGAGCCAGGGCATAGCGGAGGGATGGAAGGAGAGGAATCCGAGCAGGACGAAGCGGACTGGGGAAGCGACACGAGTGAAAAAGCTGGGGGAAGACCCCGCGGCATCCCCCTCAGGATTGCTCGATTCGTTGGGCGATTTGCTCACTGGAGAGTTGTAGACCAACGACACGCGGAAAGCGCGGATATTGTGCGTTCATGTACACACTCACACAGATTGATCGGGGCGTTGGGGTTGAGGTCGATGGCGGCGTGCTTCCGGTGACTCAGATCATCGGGATCGGACGCAACTACGCGGAGCATGCGCTCGAGCAGGGGGCGGAGATCCCGGATCATCCGCTCGTGTTCTGCAAGAACATCAACGCGCCGATCTTGGATGGGGAGGACATCGTGATCCCGGCGATTGCTCGCGATGAGCGGGTCGGCGGGAATCAGACGGATTACGAGGCGGAGCTCGCGGTGATCCTTGGGCGCGATGTGAAGGATGCGACGGAAGAGAACGCGATGGAGTGTGTTTTAGGCTACTGCTGCGCGAACGATGTCTCGGCGCGGTGGTGGCAGAAGAAGGGGTCGGGGGGGCAGTTCAATCGTGGGAAGTCGTTTGATACGTTTTGTCCGCTTGGGCCGAGCGTTGTGGCGGCTTCGGAGATTGCTGATCCGCATGCACTTGGGATTGTGTGCCGTGTCAATGGGGAGGTGATGCAGGACGCGAACACGATTCAGATGATGTTCCCGATTCCGAGACTCATCGCGATGCTCAGCAGCGGGACAACACTCGCGGCGGGGACGGTGATCCTGACGGGGACTCCCAGCGGCGTGGGGATGGCGCGGGATCCTCAGGTGTGGTTGCAGGATGGGGATGTGGTTGAGGTTGAGATCGAGTCGGTGGGTGTGCTGACAAACCGGGTTCGGTTCGGTTAGATGTCGCACGCTTCGGCGGATTCTTGCTTCCATTTGATGGAGCATCCGATCGGATCGGTGTGGGGATTTGAGATGGGCTTATTGGCGAGGTGCTCGTCGAGGGCGGCCTCGAGGTCGTGGGTGGTGATGTCTTCGGGGATACGCGGGGAGTCCACGGCTCGTCCGGAATAGATCAGCTTGCGGTCTTTGTTGAAGACGAAGTAGTGGGGGGTCTTGGCCGCGCCGTAGGCGCGGGCTGTGTCTTGGGATTCATCGCGGAGGTAGAGCCATGGGAAGTTGTGCTCGTTCATGCGCGCGATCATGTTGTCGAAGTTGTCCTCAGGATGCGACTGCGCGTTGTTGGCGTTGATCATGACGAAGCGGACGCCTTTGGGGGTGTACTTGTTGACGGTTGCTCGCGTGCCTTCGTCGGAGTTGTAGACGTAGGGGCAGTGGTTGCAGTTGAAGGAGATGACGAGGGTGTCTTCGGTGAAGTCGGAGAGGGAGTAGGTTTTGCCATCGGTGGCGGGGAGGGTGAATGATGGAGCATGGTCGTTGAGGGTGAGCATATGAGTTCCCTTCGTTTGTTGTTCTTATCCGAAGATGCGTTGGCGTCCGAGTGATTTGCGGATGTCGGCGAGCTGTCCGAAATGCAGTGATGGGTGGTGTGCTATGAAGTCCAGGCATTGAGCAGCGGTCCCGAAGTGGGGCTTCCACTCTTCGGGACATCCCAGAGCCGGCCTTTGGAGATCGGCTTCTGATATCGAGTCGAGGTATGCGTTGGTTTCGGTTCGTGCGGTGTCGTAGTCCTTGAACAGTTGATCAAAACTTGGGTAGATCGATGCGTCGGTGGAGGGATCTCCCTCGGCGTCGAATGTTTCTTTGTGATGCGCGAGTGTGCAGGTGTCTTTGCCTTGGATCATCTGGTGAATCATGACGGATTCCATGTATGCGAGGTGTCCGAGGATCCAGGTCGCGTGGTTGCCGCCGTTGGTGGTGGGTTGTGCGAGCGGTTCATCTTTGAGGTCGTGGATGAGCGCGAGGGACATCTCTTTGGAAGCGGTCATGGACATGCGGATGAAATCGATGGTGTTCATTGGTGTACCTCTGAGACCTGCTGAGCGTGACTGTACGTGTTGTCTGGAACGATGACTGACGGGTATGAAAAAAACCGACCCAAGCGGGTCGGTTTTGGGTATTGATTGATGTGTGGTTTATGCCTTTGGTCCGCCGGAAAGGATGTCGGCTGGGAGGTCGTACTTGGTGTCGTTCTGACGGAAGAGTTTGGCGAGCTCGGTTGCTTTCGCGTCGTACGCGTCCTTGTCGGCCCAGGTGTTGCGGGGGTTGAGCACTTCGTCTGGGACATTGGGAACGGTGGTCGGCATGTGGAGTCCGAAGATTGGGTGCTCTTGGGTTGGAACGCTGGAGAGCGAGCCGTCGAGGATCGCGGTGACCATGGCACGGGTGTACTTAAGTGAGAAGCGTTCTCCGGTGCCGTAGGGGCCTCCTGACCAACCTGTGTTGAGGAGCCAAACATTGGCGCCGTGCTGGTTGGTGCGCTCGGCGAGCATCTTGGCGTATTCTGCGGCCGGACGCGGCATGAATGGGCCTCCGAAGCATGGAGAGAAGCTCGGGATTGGATCGGTGACACCTGCTTCGGTTCCGGCGAGTTTGGAGGTGTAGCCGTTGATGAAGTAGTACATCGCTTGCTCTGGTGTGAGCTTGGAGACTGGGGGCATCACGCCGAACGCGTCTGCGGTGAGGAAGATGACATTCTTTGGATGTGAGCAGACGGAGGGGATGATCGCGCCGTCGATGTAATCGACTGGGTAGGTCACTCGGGTGTTCTGAGTGACCGAGACATCGTTGTAGTCTGGGATGCGGGTGTGCTCGTCGATGATGGTGTTCTCGAGCACTGAACCAAACTTGATCGCGTCCCAGATTTCTGGTTCGGTTTCGTGGGTGAGTCCGATGACTTTCGCGTAGCAGCCTCCTTCGAAGTTGAAGACGCCGTTGGGACCCCAGCCGTGCTCGTCGTCACCGATGAGACCGCGGTTTGGGTCCGCGGAGAGTGTGGTCTTTCCGGTTCCGGAGAGTCCGAAGAAGAGTGCGACATTGGAGGTGTCTTGCTTGTCGACATTGCAGGAGCAGTGCATCGGGAAGACGCCCTGGTCCGGCATGTCGTAGTTCATCGCGTAGAAGAGACCCTTCTTCATTTCACCGGCGTACTCGGAGCCGATGATGACGACGGTTTTCTTCTCGAGTGATTGGGCGATGATGATGGGTGTGTCGTGTCCGAGTTCCGCTTGCTCTTCTGGAGTCAGCTTGTGGCATCCTGCGTTGATGACTGTCCAGTCGTGCGACCACGAGCCGTCGCCGGAGTCTGATGCAGAACCTGGTTTGATAAAGAGTGTTTCGGCGAAGAGTGCGTGCCATGCTTTGGTGGTGAGCACCTGAACACCGAGTCTGTGCGAGGTGTCGGCGCCGACGAAGCCTTCGAAGACGAAGATTTCTTCTTGGGTGTTGAGGTACCTTGTCGCGATCTCGACGGCTTTGTCGAACTGGACTGGTGTGATGGGCATGTTGACCTTGCCCCAATCGATGTCGTCATGGATTGCTGGCGTGTCTTCCAGGCGTTTGTCTGTTGGGGAGCGTCCGGTGCGATCTCCTGTGAAGACATTGACGGCTCCGTTGGCGGCGAGTTTGCCTTCACCTCGTGCGAGGACGATCTCGACGAGTTGGGCCGTGGAGAGATTGGTGTGTGTGGTTTTGGCGCCGAGGTCGAGTCCAGGGATACTGATGGTGCTCATGAATCGTTTCCTGCGTCTAGCAAGGGCACTTTTGGGTGCTCCAAGTTTGTGTGGCGCCTGTGCCGGGGGATCCGTCGCAGCGGCGTCGCGTCACGAAATTTGGGTATGAATCGTAGACACTGAAGGGGTAAAAGTGGTTGAAAAGGTGGTCAATGGGGGGTGACTTTCGGTGTGATTGTCGGCTATCCTTGGAGCCGGGACTTGCTTAGCGGGTCTTTGAGTTGGTGGACGTAGCTCAGTTGGTAGAGCACCTGGTTGTGGTCCAGGATGTCGCGGGTTCGAGCCCCGTCGTTCACCCTTTCCAATCTTGTATTGCAGAATCTTCAAAACGCGTGTGCATTGGCACTCGCGTTTGTTTGTTTTTGTGATGATTTGAGGTTTAAGCGGCCTCATTGAACTGGGATTGGGCTTTTCGTAACTGTTCCGCGCACAAATCGAGCAGGTCTGACTTGTCGGCGGGTTTGGCGAGGTACGCATCGCATCCGGCTTGTAGGCATCGCGTGCGGTCATCGGCGGTGTTGTAAGCGGTGACGGCAATGATTGGAGTGGTGATCCCATCTTCTCTGAGGATCGCGGTGGCATCGAATCCGTCGACGACAGGCATCTGCATGTCCATGAGGATGAGATTGAACGGGGCGTCCGATTGGCTGGCGCTGAGCACTTTGTCAACGGCTTGTTGGCCGTCGGCTGCGAGTTCTACGCTGCATCCTGCTTTGGTGAGGTGACGCGTGAACAGTTGGTGGATGTCATCGTGATCATCGGCAATGAGCACACGCTTGGATACGAGTATGACATGGTCGGGATCGGACGATTGATCGATCGGGTTCGAGGTCGCTGCGAAGGAGTATTCTCCTGGATCGATCGTGAGGGTCGCGTAGCATCCAGCGCCTGATGCGGATTCGATCGCGATGTCTCCTCCGAGTTGCTTTGCCAGGGCGCGTGCGATGGTGAGTCCGAAGCCGTGATGATCTTGGGTGTTGCTTTCGCTTTCGTCGATGCGATGGAATGCATCGAAGATCCGTGGGATGTGCTCGTGGTTGATCCCGATCCCGGTATCGACGATCCGGATGATGAGTTGATCCTGTGTTGTCTCTTGGTGATTGGTTTGCTCCAAGGACGCCTGGATGTTTACCGATCCGGATTTGGTGTACTCGATCGCGTTGTCGATGAGTTTTTCGAGTATGCGATTGAGGTGGAGTTCATCGGTGGTGATAGCAGTGGGGCACGACTCGTCGAGTTGGACTTTGAGCGTGAGCCCCTTGTTGGACGCAAGGGTTTGGTAGCGATTCTCGATTGAGTCGAAGAGTGCTCGGAGATCGGTGCGTTGGGGGTTGATGCTGAAGGTGTCCGCATTGATCGAGGAGATCTGGAGGATGTCATCGACGAGCGTGTTGAGTCCATTGCTTGCGGTCTCAATGTCTAGTTCGTGTTCTGCTTTGGTTTCTTCGTTTTGCTGTGCGATCAAGAGCTTGGATGCAACTCCCATGATGGTGTTCATCGGCTTACGGATCTCTTGTGCGAGTGAAGCGAGCAGGCTCCAGCGGTGCGACGCTTCTGCTTGAGCGTCAACAAGCTGGGACTTGAGGGATAGTTGGGTTGCTTGCATCGAGCGGATCTTGGGGGCGATCACAAACACTGGGAGCGCGAACAGTGTGATCAGGAGCAAGAAGCACAGGCGCTGGATGCTTGCGATCGATTGCTTTCTGTTGTGGAGTTCGTGCGATTTGTAGAGTGTGTTGATCTGCGTGATTGAATCGATATACGCCGGGAACTGCTCGCGGATGGATTGAGCGGAAGCGAAGACCCTGGTTTGGGTGCTGTGGCTGATGTACGGCGCTCGGCGGACAATGCTGTCGGTGACCAGCTTAAGCTCGTTGAAAGACTGCGTGATCTGGGATTTGTTGTACGCGATTCGATCAAAGTGATCAGCAACGCTGAGTCCAGATTCGCCTTTGATATTTCGGTTGGTCCGATTGGCGCTGAGTTCTTGGTGGGTGGTATTCCACTGGTTGTATTGCTCGGTAAATTTGGTAATGGAGGGGTCGATCATGTCCCAGCTCTCTGTACGCAGCGCAAGATCGATGTCGTCGATCGTGCTTACGAACTGGATGCTGAGCACAGCTTGATCGCTGGAGAGGTCAACGAGTTTCTGATTGTGTGGGCTGTGGATTGATCCGAGTTCGATCGTGACGATCAGAGCAAGCATAAAAATGCCTGTGATCGAGACGCTTGTAGCGATACCGATCGTTGACACGAGCGTGTGCAGCTTGGTTCGCAAGAGCTTGATTTGTGGTGGGGTGGGCATGTTGATTACGCAGCGATACTGTTGAGGGCTTTACAGATTGATGTGATTTCACTCAGTTCATCGGCGAGGTGTTTGATAGATCCTTCTGCCGCGGTCTGTTCGGTCATGTTGTCGATCGCGGTTTTCATGGAGTTGAGTCCGAGGAGCGGTGCGAGCAGTTTGATGCGTTGACAGGATTGGTGGACATCCTGCTGGTTGTCGACGCGGACTTGTTGATCGAGTGTGATCCCGAGCTTAGCGATCTCCATAGTGAGGACCTGTCGTGTTTCTGGCGAGATACACGAGCGGATATTCTCAAGGGATTCTGGTGTCCATTCGTTGAATACAAACTCTCCGATCGAGCAGAGGAGTGTTTGATCGTCGACGGGCCAAGGGAGGACCATGTCTCCGCCGCAGGCGTTGATCACATGCAGATCCAGTGGGTTTTTGGGTTGTCCTACAAGGATGATTGGATTCAAGTAACCGTCTTCGCGGATGCTCCGGACGAGTTCAGCGAGGTTTGTTGGATCATCGCTGACACGGAACATGAGCATGTCCTGGTCCTTTGATTTCTCAACCGCTTCTTCCTTGGTCTTTGCGAATGTGTAGCAGAGGTTTGAGGGGAGGAGGTATTGACGGAGCAGTGAGGAGAACTCGGTCTCTGTTGAATAGACCAGGAGTTTGATGTTCATCTGTTCTGGGTCGACTCGCTCTCTTGCATGGAGCAGGAGGTCCTCGTCTTGGATGAGGAAGTTGCGGAGTTTGACCTCTTCGTCGAACTTGATTCCGACCTCATGGACTCGTCCACCTCGGTGTTCGCATCTGGTGACCGTTCCATGGCGTGGGACGACCATTCCTTGTGCATCGAGCAGGTCGACGGTAACGAGCGTGCCGTTGTACATGAAGCTTGAGTGGAGGATCGAGACGCCGCCTTGCGATAGGTTTCTAGTTGCGACGACAAGGGTCCGTGCGTTGTGTCCCTCGGATTCGATATGCAGATTGATCTTGGGGTGGGCGTATCCGAGGCGTCGATAGATTCTTTTGGCGCTCGGCTTGCCTTTGCTAGAGCTTTCATCGAGTTTTTCGATGAGGCGCTGGTACAGCAAGCCATCAACAGAGAGGGTATTGCGTGTGTTGGTCGCGACGCGCGGTTTGTCCATGAAGTCGTAAGCCATGATATTTTCTCTCAAGCAGTCCGTAGACCTGGGTGTGGTGTTTGTGCTATCGGGTGAGTGGTGTGGTTTGTGCGTTCAAATGGTTTATGCGGCGGCTTTAGGCTTTGCTTTGACCCTCCTGCATGCGATGATGAGTTGTCGTATGTCAGCTGCGGCGTCGCGAACGGCTCTCCCTTGCATGAGGGCAATTTCGGTCTGGACGGCGAGGTGTCCGATACTCTCAAATCCAAGCGGAGCTGCGGAGCACGCGAGCGACCTGCAAATTTTGAGGCAGTTCTCATAATCCGAGTCATGCAAAGAGCGTTCGAGTGTGAGAATCATTCTCGATAGATCGCTGAGAAACTTCGAGAGGATCTCGTACGCGGGATCGTTCACAGAAAGCGTGGAGTAGAGTGGTCCAGTGTCGCCGTCATCCAGCAGGAACTCAGCAAGAGCTTGATATAAGCGCTCTTGAGTGAATGGCTTTGTAATGAGTCCTGAAGCGCCGGCCATTCGCATTTCATCACGGCTGGTTTTGGATGTGTCGGATGTCATCACAAGCACTGGGACATCTATGCCCTCACCTCTGAGTGATACGAGGATGTCCGATGCGCAGTGTCCATCAATCGCATAGTCTGTGAGGATGAGTTCGCATCCCTTCTTCGCTCGAGTAACTGCTAAGTCTGGAGAGTTGGCAACAGAGATAGAGAGACTACTCGCTTCGAGCAGTTTAACGATGAGCTGTTGATCAAGATCTGATCCTGTGATAATTAAGACGGTCCCGTGGAGTCCTGTGGGGTCAATGTACTCCAGTGAGTACGCCTCCTCCATCGGATCGAGTCCGAGGAGTTCCTTTGTAGAGATCTGCTCGTCGAACTCGATCCCGATTTCATGGACCTTGCCACCTAGGTGGTCGCAGCGCTTGACCATCCCGTTAATGTCAAGCACTTCACCATTGTCAAACTGGGCGGCGATGTTACAGACCGAATCAGGATAGATGAATGAAGAGTGGAGGATTGAGATTCCGCCCCGTGAAATATTTCGAGTTGCAACGGGAAGTGTGACCTTGGATCCCGATGCGTGTTCGATCGTCAAATCAACTCGAACAAGGCGGAACTTCCATCTGACGAACTCGCGTGCCGCGTGTTTCTTGAATGGACGATCGCGTTCGACTCTGTCGAGCAACGCGTGGAGTTCCCGGATTCCAAGCCGGAGAGTGTTGATTTGGTTATCGTCCATTCGATGAATCCGACAAGCGAGGAAGATTGACTCTTGCGAGAGTCGTGATCGCACTGATGGATCATCGGGGCATTGTGTTGGACGAGTTAATCCAGTCGAATTTGCACCAAAAAGTCATCAAATTGTGGTCCGATACCCTCACTTGGCGCGCACGATTACTCCGGGAATGTGGGGTGTGAGGGGCGCGGAATTGAGTGAGCGATCACCCTGTAATGGTGGTCATTTTGACGACCTTCAACGGGTTATACATCGAGGTTCTTGACTTCGAGCGCGTGGTCCTCGATGTACTTGCGGCGCGGCTCGACTTGTTCACCCATCAGCAGCGAGAACAGCATGCTCGCTTCTTCAGAAGCGTGCTCCCACTGGACGCGGTAGAGCGTCCGCTTGGTGTCATCCATCGTGGTTTCCCACAGTTGCTCGGCGTCCATCTCACCCAGACCTTTGAATCGCTTGATCTCCATCCCGCGTCGACCGATCTGGTGGAGCGCTTCGAGGATCGATGGGATGTTCGCGGCTTCGACTGTGCGGGATTGTGAGACTGTTTCGCCGTCTTCGTTCTTGGTGGCGGAGTTTTTTTCGGTAACCCACGCGAATCGTGCTGGGAGGTTTTCGCCTGTGACGGATTCTTCTTGGACCAAGCCGTAGTCGTTGATGTCCAATCCGAGTTCGGCGAGGTTTTTGAAGATTGAATCGAGCTCGCGGTTCTCGTGGAGTTCGCGGAGCGTTGCTTGTGGCGCATTGTCCTGCTTGAACTTCGCGGCGTACTCTGGAGAATCGGGATCAAGTGCCGGTGTGTCGTCGTCTTCCTCCTCGATCCTGGCGTCTTGGGTGAGGCGCCATCCTTTGGATTCAAGGAGCTGGAGCGCTTCGGATTCAGACCACGCGTAGAGGTCCTCGGCTTGGGATGTGAGTTTGTGAGTTGGGAGCACGCCGTCTTTGCGAGCTTCGAGTAGGTCGATGAACTTGACCCCACGGCGCTCAGCAATGGTGACGAGATCACCCAGACGTGTGAGCAGTTGGATTGCTCTCCGGGCGTCCTGTCCTGAGATCGAGGTGATGACATTGGGTTCAATGCCAGGCTGTGCGGATTCGATGTCGCGGACTTGGAGGACCGAGCCGTCGAGTCCGAGATCGGTGAGCGCGTTGTCGAGGGTACGTTCGTTCAGGACGAACTGGGACTTCTTTCCACGCGTGATTTGGTAGAGCGGGGGCTGAGCGATGTAGACATGTCCGCGCCGGATGAGCTCGGGCATTTGGCGGAAGAAGAAGGTGAGCAGGAGCGTGCGGATGTGCGATCCGTCCACATCCGCGTCGGTCATGATGATGACCTTGCCGTAGCGGAGTTTGGTGATGTCGAAGTCGGCGCCGATCCCGCATTTGAGCGCGGCGATGAGCGTGCGGATTTCCTCGAATCCGAGAACCTTGTCGATGCGTGCACGCTCGACATTGAGGATCTTCCCTTTGAGGGGGAGGATTGCTTGGGTTTCAACATCACGGCCTTGGGTCGCTGAACCACCTGCAGAATCACCTTCCACGATGAAGAGTTCGGCGCGATCGAGGTCTTTGGTTTTGCAGTCGCGGAGTTTGTGCGGCATGGACCCTGAATCGAGCGCGGTCTTGCGGCGTGTGAGTTCGCGTGCTTTGCGCGCCGCTTCTCGAGCTTGTGCGGCGACGATGCCTTTGAGGCAGAGCTTCTTCGCGTCGGCGGGGTGTTCTTCGAGCCAGTTGTTGAGGGCTTCTTGGAGCGCGCCGGAGACGAAGGACTCGATCTCTGGGTTGAGGAGTTTTTCTTTGGGCTGGTTGTTGAACTGCGGATCGGGGAGCTTGACGGAGATGATCGCGATGAGTCCTTCGCGGAGGTCGTCACCCGATGGGTTGGGGTCTTTTTCTTTGAGGATCCCGGTGCGCTTCGCGTAGCCGTTGAGCGTGCGGGTGAGCGCGGTTTTGAAACCTTGCGCGTGTGTCCCGCCGTCGACGTTGTTGATGTTGTTGGCGAAGGTGAGGAGTGTTTCGTTGTATCCGTCGTGGTACTGGAGCGCGATCTCGGCGATCATGGACTCTTCTTCGAGTTCCTTGCGGAGGTAGACGGGGGCGGAGACGGTGTTCTTGCCTTTCATCAGGTGGGTGACGTACTCGAGCAATCCGTTCTCGGCTTTGAAGACCTCGTGCTTGAGCTTGCCGTCGGCGCCGACGCGTTCGTCGGTGAGCTTGATGGTGACACCAGGGTTGAGGAACGCGAGCTCGCGGAGGCGCGTCGCGAGGGTCTGGTAGACGAAGTTGACGTCCTCGAAGATCTCCGTGTCGGGCATGAACGTGACGATCGTTCCCGTTTCGCGGTCCGCGTTTGCGGGGATCGGTCCGATGTCGTGGATTGGTTTGGTGACGACGCCGCGTTCAAAGGCGATGCCTTTGATCTGTCCGTCGCGCCAGACTTCGACTTCCAAGAGTGAGGAGAGCGCGTTGACACAGGAGACACCCACGCCGTGGAGACCGCCGGAGACTTTGTACGCGGAGCCCTCTTGCTGGAACTTGCCTCCGGCGTGGAGCTTGGTGAGCACGACTTCGACGGCGGGTTTGCCGTCGAGGGTGGGGTCGTCGTTCTTGACGGGATCGGTTGGGATCCCGCGTCCGTCGTCGGAGACTTTGATGGAACCATCGGGCTGGATGACGACGGAGACGTAGGTCGCGAATCCGGCCATCGCTTCGTCGATGGAGTTATCGACGACTTCGTAGACGAGGTGGTGGAGGGCGCCGATGCCTGTACCACCGATGTACATGCCGGGGCGTTTGCGGACGGCTTCGAGACCTTCGAGGACCTTGATCTGGTCCGAGGAATACGCGCCGTTCTTAGGCGGGGTCGATGGTGTGTTCTGGTCGGTCATGATGTTGATGGGGTGTCCCTGTGAACGCTTTGGTGAGCGCTGAGAATCATCAGAATTGAGAGCCCGGAATCGGAGCTTCATGGGCTCGAATCTGGGACAGTTATGGTAGGTCGAAAGGCACGAAAAATCCCGCGTGTTGCGTGGACAACTTGCGTCAGGAGAGGGGTTCTAAAGGCCTGAAATTGGGGTCTTTAGCGGGCGAGTTACGGGCGGATCTCGACGACGGAGACGCGCTCGGCGAGGAGTTCGTAGACCATCGCGATGTCGTCATCGGCGAGGCGGACGCAGCCCATGGATTGGTCGCCTCCGATGGAATCGGGGTCGATGGTGCCGTGGATGCCATAGCCGGTGAGTGAGGCGTATTCGCCCACGCCGTCGAGTCCGAGCCAGTACTCACCGATGGGGTTGCGTGGGTCGTCTGGGGAGTAGCGTTCGGAGGCATCTCTTGGGTTGACCCAGCCTGGGTTTTCGAGTTTGTTTGTGGAGATGGTGAAGAGTCCGACTGGTGTGCCGTTGTCTTCTCCGAGTCCGACGTTGAAGGAGCGGATGTAGACCCAACCGGCGGGGTCGTTTGGTGAGCCGTGGTAGAGGTCCATGCGGTGGTCGCGTTTGTGGACGATCGCGTGGAATGGGCCTCGGACGAGTTTAAGTGTTTGTCCGAGACGGATGCGTGAGGGGTTGGCGATGTTGTTGACGCGCTGGATGAGTTTCCAGTGGGTCGCGAGTTCTCGGCGAGACGCGATGCGGGAGAGCGAGTCTCCGGACTGGACTTTGTATTCTTCGCACATCGGATCATTTGGTGCGACGACTGGTCCGAAGAGGAGGACATCGTTGATTGCGGTGAGCTCGCTGCGCAGACGCTGTGCGTCGCGCTGCGAGAGGTCGCGTGTGTTAAGGGTCTGGGAGAGCAAACGACGCGCGGCGACGCGGTCGTTCTGGTCGATCATGCGCTGCGCGGTGTCGAGTTGGAGTCGGAGGCGGTCAGCACCGTTGGCGGTGCTTGATGGTTGGTTGGCTGGCTGCTGGGCCGGTTGGTTGGTCTGGTTGCGTGTCGCATCGAGGAGCGAGCTTGGGTCGGACTGGGGATTGTTTGCTGGCGTGTTCGTCGAGAGCGATGTGCCGGTTTCGGGTTGATTGAGCGGGCGCGTGATGGGTTGCGTGCTCTGGTTGGAGATGGTGTTCTGGACTTCTTCCTGTGCGTTGGGTCGCTCACCTGATCCTGGGAGTGATCTGTTTGGAGATGCGTTGGAGATCTCGATTGGTTGCTCGGTCTGTTCGCTGCTTGCTTGTTCGGCGCTTGGTTCAGTTGCGTTGGTGCTCTTTGGTTTGATGAGCGCGAACCAGAGGATCAGCGATAGAGCTCCGACGACGAGGATCGCTGGGAGAAGTTTACGGAATGGAGAGTTGCTGCTCCGGCGGTAGTGGACTGCGGAGGAGCGTGCGGAGCGTGACGATTGGCTTGGTAGACTCATCCGTGGTTCTCTTTATGCGTTCGTGTATGTGGCCGAGGGTGTGATGACCATGTCCATTCGCTGGTCGTGCGGATCGGTTGGGATGCGCTCGACGATTTGTTCATCGAAACAGACACCAACGAGTGTGATGGGGGCATCAAGGCGCCGGCGTGCTTCGATCCATCGATCATAGAACCCCGCGCCGCGTCCGAGCCGACGTCCGTCTGGATCGAAACCCAGTCCTGGGATCAGCGCGAGGGTGATCTGGTCGTCGGGGATCGGTTTGCAGTCGATGCGGGGTGATCGGAGGTCGTATCGGCCAATTTGTAAATTGTTGTCCAGCGAATCAATTTGCACCGGTCGCATGGTCTTTGTGTCCCAATCGACGGCGGGAACGCAGACGGTTTTCTGCGCTTCGATGGCGCGATTGATGAATGGATCCAGTGAGAGTTCTGTGGGGAGAGAGGCGTACGCGAGGATGGCTTTGGCGGTCTCATACAGTTTCGAGCTGATGATGTTCTGAGCGAGGAGTTTGCTGTCTGAGGCATTGCGGTCTGCCGTGATCTCGGAGAGATTGGACTTGAGAGTCGCGCGGAGTGCGGGCTTTGAGGAGTGGTTATCCATCTGAGGATGGTAGGGGCTGGGCGCGGGTGGTACTGAATTTGGAATTGTGTTCTAGTATGTGTCCGTTTTGTGTTATCGTGTTTGGGTAGACATCCGACGAGGATTGACGGCAGTTCACAGAGCACAAAGGGTGCGGGCTCGTTTTGAGGGAGACGTGATCAACATGAATATGGGATATGTAGGAGTTGTTGTTTTCGCAACAAGTATCGTTGGTGGAACATCCAGTGCTGATGACGCTGTGCAGACACACAAGGTGATGTCAACGACGGCTGATCGCTTCGATGCGCTTGGGGGTCAGGTGGATGTCAGCGGGGAGCTCGGGATCGCGGGCGCGGAGGGTGATTCGAGTAATGGCTCTGGCGCGGGCGCGGCGTACATCTTCGACATGAGCAGCGGGGTTCAGCTCCACAAGCTGCTGGCAAATGATGGCGACTCGGGAGATGTGTTTGGGATTGCAGTCTCGATCGATGGAGATCTTGCTGTGGTTGGAGCGTTGCTCGATGATGATCTCGGCAACAGCTCAGGGTCTGCGTATGTGTTTGATGCGCAGACTGGTTTGCAAACGTTGAAGTTGAATGCGACTGATGGTGCTTCGGGTGATCGCTTCGGTGCATCTGTAGCGATCTCAGGGAACCTGATCGTGGTCGGCGCTCCGGAGGACCAGGACAACGGCCCTGAGTCGGGTTCGGCGTATGTGTTTGACGCGACAAGCGGGATGCAGTTGCACAAGCTGCTCCCCAATGATGGGGATATCAGTGACGACTTCGGGATCAGTGTCGCGATTGATGGGAACCTGATCGTTGTGGGGTCATGGCAGGATGATGACAACGGTAATTTTTCCGGCAGCGCGTACCTCTTCGATGCGACGACTGGTCAGCAGCTAAGCAAGATCCTTCCAAACGACGGCTCGGTATCGGATCTGTTTGGTCGGTTCGTCGGGATGGATGGGACGACGCTCATCGTGGGGGCGCACGGCGCGGGCTCGTCCGGCGCAGCGTATCTGTTCGATGTATCTGATGCGATGAATCCTGTGCAGTTGCATAAACTCACGCCGCCTTCAGGGGCGCCGATGTCGTTTGGGTGGGGGGTTGATGTTTCTGGAGGGGTCAGTGCGATCGGGGCTCTTCAGGACACGAACCATGCGGGGACTGATGACACTGGGTCGGCGTACCTGTTTGACACGGCAACAGGACAGTACATGTGCAAGCTTGTAGGTGATGATTCACAGGATAACGACAACTTTGGTTCATCCGTCGCTATCGATGGAGATGCGCTCTTTGTGGGTTCGTATCTGGAAGACACGGGGGGAACCAACGCGGGCGCGGGGTATGTGTTTTCGGTTGGGCCGGGATGTCCGGCGGATCTTAACGGTGATGGGATGCTGAACTTTCTCGATATCTCCGCGTTCCTCGCGGCGTTCTCGGCCAATGATCCCATCGCGGATTTCGTGAATGACGGGATGTTTAACTTCTTGGATGTCAGCGCATACCTCGCGGCATTCAGTGCGGGGTGTCCCTGAGGAATCGAGTCGAGTTATTGAGTGGACTTTGAGGCGCGGGCTTGTTCGAGGAACTGTTTGAGGATCTTTTCGGAGCCGATGTCTTTGGGTTCGTAGTAGCGTTTGGGGACTCCGAGATAGTCTTGGCCGGTGAGTTGGTTGTCGGCGTTGTGGGAGTATTGGTATTTTTCGGTTTCGAGGTCGCGGACGCGCTTTCCTGAGCCGTCGATGTCTGAGCGTGGTGAGGTGTTCCCGTCGCGGAGGTAGATGGGGACGGGGATGACGCGGTCTTTGCGGACATCATCGAGCGCGGCGTCGATCGCGACGTACGCGGCGTTGGATTTGGGGGCGCACGCGAGGTAGGTGGCGCACTGCGCGAGCGTGATGCGTGCTTCGGGCATACCGATGCGTTCGACGAGGTCCCACGCGGCTTGGGCGATCATGATCCCGCGTGGGTCGGCGTTGCCGATGTCTTCGGACGCGAGGATCGCGAGCCGGCGCGCGATGAATCGGGGGTCTTCTCCGGCGTCTAGCATCCGCGCGATCCAGTAGATCGCGGCGTCGGGGTCGGAACCTCGCACGGATTTGATCATCGCGGAGATGGTGTCGTAGTGGCCGTCGTCGCCGTAGGTCGCGACTTTTTGTTGGATGGAGTCCTCGGCGAGTTGCTGATCGATGTGGACTTCACCTGGCGAGCTTGAGAGCACGGCGACTTCCAAAGCGGTGAGGGCACGGCGCGCGTCGCCTTCGGATTTGAGCGCCCAGACTCGGAGCGCGTCGTCGGTGATGGTGATCGTGTGATCCGGGAAGGCGCGGGGGTTCTCGATCGCGTTGCGGATGAGTTGTTTGGTTTCTTCTTCGTTGAGTGATTCGAGGCGGAAGAGGGTGGAGCGCGAGATCAGCGCCGAGTTGACGGCGAAGAGTGGGTTCTCTGTGGTCGCGCCAATAAGAGTGATGAGTCCGCGCTCGACGTCGGCGAGCAGGACGTCCTGCTGGGATTTGGAGAAGCGATGGATCTCGTCGAGGAACAGGATCGTGCGTTTGTCCTGGTCGGAGAGGATGCGTGACGCGTCGTCGATGATCTCGCGGATTCGCTTCACTCCGACGGACGCGGCGTTCTCGCGGACGAATCTACGCGAGGTTGCTTTGGCGATGACTTCGGCGAGGGTGGTCTTTCCAGTGCCGGGGGGGCCGTGGAGGATGACGGAGGTGAGGGTGTCGGCGTCGATCATTCGGCGGAGGAGTTTGCCGGGATCGAGGAGGTGGGTTTGTCCGACGATCTGATCGAGGGATGCGGGTCGGACACGGACCGCGAGGGGTTCGACGGCTTTGAGTGCCTCGTCTCGGTTCGCTTTCCAGAGATCGTTCATACGGGAAGTGTACGGGTCAGGAGAGTAAAGAATGATCGCTATTCTGTCCGCTGGGTGGTGATTTTTGAATATTTTGTGAAACAGGAAGGATCACTAGCTTTGCATTTGCTAACATAATCCTGATGTCTCCACTCTTTCTAGTTCTGATCGCCGCGGGTTGTCTCGTGGTTGGATTGATGATCGCGGGCGGTCAGCATGGGCGATCGAAGCGTCCGCAAGTTGGTGTCTTCGATGGACTTATGTACTTAATCGGATACCTGTACTCGCGGATTGTGCATCGTGTGGAGTTCGAGGTGGAGGAGGGCGCGTTCGATGATCTGGACGGGCCCTTTATCGTGGTTTGCAATCACACGGCGGGGGTCGATCCATTCTTGGTCTCTGCGGTGGTTCCGCGGCGGGTTCGTTGGTTGATGGCTGAGGACATGCGCGTGCGTTGGCTCGCGCCGTTCTGGAACTGGGCCGGGATTATCTTTGTGGCGCGGAATCGGCACGGGCGATCGGGCATGCGTCGCGCCAAGGCGCACCTGCTTGAAGACGGCATGATCGGGATCTTCCCGGAAGGGAAGATCGAGCGCCCTGTGGGACGGCTGCTGCCGTTTGCGCCGGGGGTTGGTGTGCTGGTCAAGCGGACGAATGCGAAGGTGCTCCCTGTGGTGATCTCGGGGACGCCTTATACATCGACGGCGTGGGAATCGCTCTGGACTGGGTCCAACGCTCGCGTGCGTGTGATGAAGCCGATCGATTACAAAGAGATGGGGCTGGGGAACGCGGAGATCGCGCACGATCTGGAGAAGCGTTTCCAGGACTGGACTGGGTGGGAGCTTGGTTCACGCAAGCAGCACGAGAGTTCGGACACGCAGGCGGATGCGGGGATCATTCATCAGTTCAGTGATGACGACTCACGCGCGATCGCGTGAACGAAACTTCAACTATCTGTTAACTTGAGCAGCGCTTCGAGCCGCTGTTTGTGTATGTCGCGATCGGGTTCGATTTCGATAAGCGCTTCGAGTTGGTGTTGTGCGTTGTCGTAGTTCTCGATGAGCAGCGCCATGCGTGCGGCTTGTTCTCTTGTTGGTGCGTCGAAGGGCGCGATGCGTGTGGCGCGGATCGCTTTGTCGAATGCGCGTTCGTGCTCTCCGATCATTGCGTAGAGCTCGGCGAGTTGGTTTGCGTACGCCGTGGTGTGGACTTCGCGTGAGTCGAGGTATTCGAGGTGGGGGATTGCGAGGGCTTGCTCGTCGGGAGTTTCGGAGGCGAGGTAGTGACGCGCGAGCCGTTTGTGAGGCATCTCGTCTTCTGGGCGCACGAGGATGGTGGTTTTGAGGAGCTGGAGTTGTTCGTCGCTGAGTTGATCGCCTTCGATCGCGAGCGCGATCCCGAGTCGGAGGTTGAGTAGATCTGGGTGGTCGGGGAATTGCTCGAGCAGGTCGTCGAGCTCGTCGAGTTTCGGGAGTCCATTGGAGGGGTCACCCAGCAAGTCTTCGAGGGGCGGGAGATCATCGGGACGAAGGAGTCCACGCGAGCGGAGGTCCTTGTGCGCCCATTGCGTGAACTGGTCCATGAACTCGGATTGCGAGAGGTTGAGGACCTGCTGGAATGCTTCGGGCGCTGAGCGTCCGGTCGCGGAGCTGTCCATGATGTCGCGGGGGGCGGTGGGTCCGAAGCGCTCGACGATGAACTCGAACATCCACGCGCCTTGTGCATAGGCGAGCGAGCGGTCGGTGGGTTTCTTGGGACGCACGAACGCGATGTTGATCGAATCGAGATCGAAGAGTTCGTCGTTTCGGACGGCGTTGGTTAAGAGCGACCATTGCGATTGATCACGCGGCGCATCCTCGTTGAACACGGCGTTGGCTTCGGTCATCCAGTGGATGACGCGGTTGCGCGTGCGCGAGAGGTTGACGGTGTGGGTGTACTCGTGCTGGAGGACACGCGCCCAGTCGTAGTGTCCGACTTTGGACTTGGGTCCTTCGCGTGGGGACTCGAACGCGATGACTGGTCCTGTTGACGCGGCCATGGTGTGGATGTGCGGCATGCCTCCGATGCGCACGGCGAACCACTCGTGGTTGGGCATGAGCTCGATGATGGTTTTGTCCACTGGTTCGTGGTTCATCCCGCCTGGAAGATCGGAGCAGACACGCTCGTGGATCGCTTCGAGGATCTCGGGCATCTCGCGCGCGAGCAGCTCATCAGGTCCCGCTTTGTAGCGGATGATGAAATGTTCGGACTCGATGGTCTCGTAGGTCGCGAGCTCGGTGAGGAGCCGCAGCGAGTTCTGGGCGCGGAGGTTGAAGGGGTCGAGCTTGATCGCTTCGGTCAGCGCTTCGCGGGCGGCTATATCTTTCCCGGCTTGCACGAGCATGAGTCCGAGTTGCAGTCGTGGTTCACCCCAGTTGGGCGCGAGTTGGATTGCTCGTCGCAGGATTTCCGCGGCGTAGGTGTATTGGCGGTACTCGGAGAGGGTCTTTCCGACCCACACGGCGGCGGTGGGGGAGTCGGGGAACTGTTCGTTGTATTTGTTGAGCAGTCTGTTGGTTGAGGAGATTCTGTATCCGGCGGCAGCCGCGGATGCTTCGAGTGCGAGGAGTGTGGGGTGGTTTGGGTACTTGGCGAGTGCTGGATCGAGCGCCATCTCTGCGCCTTGGGGGTCCTTGCGGCGCAGCGCGATTCGGGCGCGGATGATGGCGCCGCCGATGGAAACTCCTGGAGTTTCGCCTTCTGCGTTTTGCTCGGTGCTCGACGCGACTTCGTCGAGGGTGTTTGCGAGACGCTCTGCGTTGTCGAAGTCGAATCCATCCACGGCGATGTGTCCCAGCAGGAGCATGGGATCAGCGGCTCGCGGATTGAGACGCAACGCTTCGATCGCGGCGGTGTGCGCTTCTCCGAGGTTGTGGTGCTCGTAGAGGAGTTGGGCTTCGGTGCTGCGGATGCGCCAGTCCAGACGATCAATACGATCGCGTGCGATCCCGAGGAGTGCTTGGATCGCTTCGTAGTCCGCTCTGGCGCTGACGGCTGGGGCGCGGAGGCGCGTGAGCTTGATCAATGCTTCGCTACCGATCGCGAGTTGTCCTGCGTCTTCGATGGTCTCTGAGGCGAGCGTATTCTCGATGCCTTCGAGCATCTCGATCGCTTCATCAACGCGTCCGAGCAGTTCGTAGGCTGAGGCGCGGATGAAGTTGCTTTCGATGGTTGTGGTCTCGACCTGTTCGATGAGATCGAGTGCGTTCTGCGCTTTGCCTTGGTTCAGTAGTGCGATTGCGCGGTGGAGCGGTGAAGTGTTTGGGTCATCGAAGATTGGGTTGCTGTAGTCGTGAAGATCCAACGCGATTTGGGATTTGAGCGCTGGGTTGTTGAGGTCTTCGAGGATCCATTGGCCGTGGAGGACGCGGAGGGTGGCGCGTTCGTCTTCGGTCAGGAAGTCCGCGTTGATGCGCTCAAGCACGGCTCGGATTGTTTGCTCGCGTGATTGTTCGTTGGGCTCGGGGAGTCTGACCGCGCGGTCTTTGGGATCAACTGGCTCGATCGGCTGGGCGAACGATGTCCCAGCGATGAGCGAGAGTAGCGCCAGAGAGAATCGTGGATTCATGGGGATTGCTCGTTGAGCTTTTCTTGGAGAACTTGTGTGCTTTGTTCGAGTTGCTGTTGTTCTTGTTGAGCCTGTGCTTCGCCTCTCCATTCGGAGATGTGCGTGCGCCAGCCGGATTCTTCAGGTGGAGTCGTGGTGTCGAAGAGCTTTTTGTCGAGCGTGATGTTTGTTTTGACATCGAAGAGTTGAACGATCTGCAGGTCTCCTGTCCAGTCGGATTTGACATAGAGCATGGGGAGCAGGGTGTCCTTATCGAACCAGATGCGGACCCATTCCCAGTCGTCTTCGACATTGGTGCCTGGTTTCGGTGTGAGCTTGATCTGCTGAGCGCCTTCGACGGTGGGCGCGAGGAACGAGAGCTCGGGGAAGTCGGGGTGGTCCATGAGTCCCGCTTCGTGATCGTGGAGCTCGATGTTGTAGGACTCGAAGACGCGATCGGTGTTGCGTCCCAGCGAGACCCAGAACGGCGCTTCGCGCATGAGCTCCATCGGATCGAGCTCCTGATCCGCGGCGACGAGCTCGCGCTTGTTGAACTGCATCTGATCTGGGAGACGCTCGACGAACCAGCGTCCATCGAATATGTAGTGCTCACGGATGTCTTCTTGGCGGTCATCGATCTCGAGTAGGTTGAATCGCACGGCGTAGTCACGGTGCTCCTCGTTGTACTGATCATCGCGGAGCGTGCGGAGGTACAGTTCGCCGAGGCGCTTCTGGAGATCGGACTCGAGTGCCTGGATGACGGTGTACTGCACATCGCCGGTGAGGGAGTTGATCTTGGTGTCCTGGTATGCGAGTTTGTCCATGAACGCTCGCGCGGGATCGACCTGAGGGGTCGAATCGGCGGCGGGCTGGAACGCGAGTGCGGTTGCGATGAGCAGGGCGTGGAGCAAGGCAGACCTCGGTGTTGGGCAAGAGTTCCTACATGGTATTCAACGGCTGAACCGCTGAATTGTTGCATTACTGACGATGTATGACCATTATGACGGATTCAGCGTGTCGATGGTCGCATCGGGGTCGCTCAGGTACAGCTCCGCGATCGCGGCGGCGGCGATCGCGTCGCGGCGTTTCTTCTTCTGCTTGTGCGTCAGTCCGGTCTGGGACATCTTGGAATCTGCGGCGACAGAGGTCCGGCGCTCATCGACGAGGATGATGGATCGATTGGTGTGGGCCGCGAGGCGCCGGGCGAAGTCTTTGACCAGCTTGGCGCGAGGACCCACGCTGTCGTCCATGTTGAGGGGGAGTCCGATGAGGATCTCGCAGTCGCTTGGTTCTGATGCGATTTCTTTGGCGAGTGCTTCGAGCAGGCGCTTCCCTTCATCGTGGTCGATGGGGACTTCAATCAATCCGGCGGGGGAGGCGATGCTGGTGATCCGATCGGCGCGTGCGAGTCCCGTTCGTTGGTCACCAAGATCGATCGCGAGGATGCGCATGTGTCAGTCTATGGCTTACTTGAGCTCGGTCTGCAGTTCTTGGTGGAGCTTCTTGATGTCCTGGGCGCGGTCCTTGGGGATCACGAGCGTGGCGCGGTCGGTGCGGACGATGATGAGATCATCGCATCCGACGAGCGCGATGGTGTGATCCTTGTCGCTGGCGCCTTCTCCGATGACGATGTTGCCAGACGAATCATGAGACGCGAGGTTGATCCCGATGGTGCGGTTGTCGTCCGCGTCCGGCTTGATGGTCTCGGCGTAGCTCGGCCAGGACCCGACATCGAGCCAGGTGATGTCCATCTTGACGCCGACGATGGTGACGTCTTTGGCGGAGTTGGCGGGTTCCATGATCCCGAAGTCCACGGAGGTTTTTTCGAGGCGCGGATAGATGTCGTCGAGGACCTGCTGCTGGTGGTCCGTTCCCCACGCGTCGATCAGCGCGTCGATGTGTTCGGCGTTGGTGGGCATGTAGCGGCGGTAGAGATCGAGAAAGGTTTTGGCGTGGAAGACAAACATCCCGGCGTTCCAGTCGTAGCGACCTGAGGCGAGGTACGCCTCGGCTTTTTCGAGGGGTGGTTTTTCGACGAAGCGGGAGACCTCGAAGGCTTGTCCTTCAGTGCCTTCGATTGCTCTGCCTTGCTCGATGTAGCCGTATCCTGTGGCGGGGTGGTCTGGTTTGATCCCGAAGGTGACGAGTCGCGAGGGGTCTTCCTCGACGAGCTTGTATCCGAGGTCCATGGATTGGTTGAACACGTCCGCGGGCTCGATGAGTTGATCGGCGGTGAGGACGGAGAACACGGCGTCGGGGTCTTCTTTGGAGAACACGGCGGCCGCGAACGCGACGGCGTTGACAGTATCGCGTGGTTGGGGCTCTCCGAGGATGCGGTCCTTGGTGAAGGTGGTGAGCGATGCGAGGATCTGATCGGTGTAGCGCGCGCCGGTGCAGATGTATTGTCTGTCCTGCGGGACGAGTCCTTCGAGTCGATCCGCGGCGAGCTTGAGCAGCGAGGCGCGGGAGCCGTCGGGCTGGTGGATGAAGTCGATGAGTTGCTTGGGTTGTCCGTCGCGGGACATCGGCCAGAGTCTGGTGCCGGAGCCGCCGGCCATGATCATCGCGTAACGCATAGTGGGGATTCCTTGGGAGGACGATCGGATGGATTACCCGCCCGCGAAGACGGCTTGGACAATGGTATCTGTATCGGCGTCCTGACCTGTGCGGGACAGCGCGATCTCGACCTTTCTCGCGGCTTCTGGGCGTGTTTCTCCCAGTGACATGAGGGCCGCGACGGCTTCGGCGGCGGGACCGGAGCTGAAGGTGGGCTCGATGAGCGATCGGGATTGGGTGGTGCCTTGGATGATCGCGTCTCCGGCGAACTGCTCGACCTTCCCGGTGAGCTCGGCGATGATGGTCTCGGCGGTGCGTTTGCCGATCTCTGGGAGCTTGGTGAGGGATTTGGCGTCCTTGGTGATGATGAAGGACGCGATGGTGGAGGGGGGCTCGGTGAGGGCTCGGAGTGCTTTTTTGGTCCCGACGCCTTTGACGGAGGTGAAGGTTTCGAAGAAGGCGCGTTCGTCGGCGGATCCGAATCCGATGAGGCGCGGGATGAAGCTGGTGCCTTGTCCTTGTGCTTCTAGGAGCGTGCGGGTGTGGAGGGTGATGGTGGTGCCGAGCTTGGGTTCGAGGGTGTCGGCGAGATAGACGGGGATGAGTGCTTCGATCGCGAGGCCTTCGATCATCCCTGATCCTGGGAGGAGGGTGGCGATGGGGATCGACTGGCGGCTGATGGATTCAAGTGTTGCGGACAAACGGGTGATCATGACCTGAGCATACACGCGATCGGGCGTGTTCGTGGGCGGATCGGATGATTTGGTGGCTGAGCGGACGCGAGTTGGTCGATAGATGATCCATGGCACCACGCACCTTGATCATCGGGACGCCCGAGAGCGCTGATTTACTGTCCAGACAGGTCGCGATGGTCGCGGATCCTCCGGAGTTGATCGGGGTGGTCTTGGTCGATGGTGATCCTGGGATCAAGTCCATCAACGGATTGAGCGTGCTGGGACCGATCGAGGCGATCGGCGCGGTTTGCAGCGCGGCGGGGGTCGCGCAGGGGATCGTGTCGCTCCCGGCGGCGTATCGCGACCAATGGCGCTCGATCAGCACGGAGCTGCGGAGGTCGGGGGTCATCGAGCGGTTCGTGACTCCGATGGACGAGCTGCTCAACAGCGCTCCGGCGGTGGGTGAGCAAGCGAGCGTGCAGCTGAGTAACACGAAGATCGATCTGGGGAAGCTGGTCGGACGACAAGCGCACAGCATCGATCGCGATCTGGTGGGTGAGAATGTTACTGATCAGTGCGTGCTGGTGACTGGCGCGGGTGGGTCGATCGGTTCGGAGCTGGTCAAGCAGATCGCGAGCTTTGGGCCGAGAAGGATCGTGCTCATGGAGCGTGCGGAGAACGCGCTGTTTGGGGTCGATCGCTGGCTCAAGGAGATCCATCCGGAGATCGAGCGCGTCGCGATTCTGCATGATGTGGTCGATGCGTCGACGACGCTCTCGCATCTGGAGCGGTGGGGTCCGGAGGTGGTGTTGCACGCGGCGGCGCACAAGCATGTGCCTTTGATGGAGGATCATCCGTCGCACGCGGTGACGAACAATGTGTTTGGGACCAAATCGATCGCGGACGCGTGTGTGGCGACTGGTGTGGATCGGTTTGTGCTGATTTCTTCGGATAAGGCCGTGAATCCGGTGAATGTGATGGGCGCAACGAAGCGGATCGCGGAGATGTACACGCAGTCGCTCGCGGCACAGGTCGAATCGATCCCAGGGAGCGACACGAAGCTGAGCATGGTGCGGTTCGGGAATGTGCTCGGATCCGCGTGCAGCGTGCTTGAGATCTGGGCGGATCAGATCAGCGCGGGACGACCGATCACGGTGACCGATGAGCGAATGACGCGGTACTTCATGACGATCCCGGAAGCGGCGACGCTGGTGCTGCAAGCGGGATCGATGAGCGGGTTTGACACGTTTGGTGGGGGCGAGGTGTTTGTGCTTGATATGGGAGAGCCGATCAATATCTTTACGCTGGCGCAGCGGTTCGTGCGCGCGTGCGGGTACTCGCCGGTGATCGGCGAGCCGGCGGGGGGTGTGGGTCCCGCGGAGGTCCCGATTATCCTGACGGGATCGCGTCCGGGCGAGAAGCTCCACGAGCAGCTGAGCTACGACGCGGAAGAACTGACCAAGACGGCGCATCCTGGGATTGCGCGGTTCAACGAGGACGATGCGTGGTTTATCGATTCGATGGACGAGCTGATCGCTCGGCTTGATGAAGCGAGGACCTCGACCTCGCGTCAGGAAGTAATCCGCGCGATCGCGTCGATGATCCCGACGATGGATGTCAAATCCACAAACGTGGTGTCTGCGGCGTGAGCGATGCAGCGGGGCTAGTTGAACTGCGCGAGCCGATTGAAGAAGACTTTGAGATCATCTTCGCGATGACGCAGGATCCAATCGCAAATGAGATGTCGAAGGTTTACCCAAGATCACGCGAGGAGTTTCGTGCGCGATGGGACTTCCGGGAAGAAAATCCCGATGGACTCGTCAGGACGATCCTGCTCGATGGGGAAACAGTCGGTCGCGTGAGTTGTTTCGATGCAGAGGGCGAGACCAATGTTGGATTCATGATTTGCAGAGCGCATTGGGGCAAGGGTGTTATGTCAACTGCTCTGCGTTTGTTCCTAGAGACGATTGATCAGCGCCCACTGCTCGCGCGAGCAGCGAAGAGCAATATTGGATCGTGCCGAGTGCTGGAGAAGTGCGGCTTCAAGAAGATCGAAGAGTGTGAATCTCCTGAGACTCCCAGGTATATGGCGTGTGTCGAATGTGTGTATCTGCTTGGGTGAAATCCTCATTTGTAGGGTTTAATCGCTGATTGTGTGCATGTATTCGGGATATTTATGGCACAATCAGATTCCTTACAAATCGATTGACAGTGAGGGTTGTGTTTGGTAGCATGCGAGTATGGTTCCCAAAGTACGCAGCTTCATCTTGTCGGGTATTGACGCTCAGGTGTGCGAGATTGAGATCGATCTCGACGACACGCAACTCCAGAAGGAGACTGTGGTGGGTCTCCCCGATGCGGCGGTTCGTGAGTCACTTGAACGCGTGCGATCCGCGATGGGGAACTCTGGATATCCGATGCCTCGCGGGAGGACGCTGATTAATCTCGCGCCGGCGCATGTGCGGAAGGAAGGTCCGGCGTATGACCTCCCGATCGCGGTGGGGGTGCTGATCGCGCAGGGGGTGATCCAGCAGCGCGTGCCGGCGGGTGTTGGGGGGGTTGGGGTTGGTAGCAACTGGAGTGGCGGGGTTGGTGAGTCGTCGGAGGAATTGTTTGGATTGGATCCGAGGTCGGTATTGATCGCGGGGGAGCTGGCGCTCGATGGGCGCGTGCGTCCGATCCGAGGGGTGATCGCGATGACCTCGCTTGCCAAGTCACTCGGACTCGATGCGGTGATCGTTCCCGATGCGAATGCGCCGGAAGCAGCGGTGGTTGATGGGGTGCGTGTGTTCGGGGTGTCGTCGCTGGCACAGGTGGTGGGGTTGTTCAATGGTGGTCTTGAGCTTGAACCGACGCCGGCGGTGGATGTCGCGTCGATGCTTGAGTCGTCGCGCGCGAGCGTGGACTTTGGGGAGATCAAGGGGCAGGAGTCGGTCAAGCGGGCACTTGTCATTGCGGCGGCGGGTCAGCACAACATTGTGATGCTCGGACCTGCGGGCACTGGGAAGACGATGATGGCCAAGGCGCTGCCTGGGATATTGCCGCCTTTGACTCCGGAGGAAGCGATTGAGGTGACGCGGATCTATTCGTCCGCGGGCGAGCTTGAGGCGGGGCGCGGTTTGATTTCGAGTCGTCCGGTGCGCACGCCGCATCACACGGCGAGCAGTCCCGCGATTGTGGGTGGTGGGATTGTGCCAAGAGCGGGAGAGATCTCGCTGGCGCATCATGGGGTGCTGTTTTTGGATGAGCTCCCAGAGTTCCCGCGAAGAGTGTTGGAGACGATGCGACAGCCATTGGAGGATCGTGTGGTGACGATCGCGCGGGCGCACGGATCGGTGAAGTTCCCGGCATCGTTCATGCTCGTCGCGGCGATGAATCCGACCCCGCGTGGCGATGTCGCGCCGGGAGAAGTGGGGCAGCAGGAGATGGATCGGTACTTGTCGCGGATCAGCGGGCCGTTGATGGATCGGATCGATCTGCATGTGGAAGCGCCGGCGGTGCCTTGGAAGGAACTGAGCGGGAAGGCGACGGGATCGACGACGGCGCAGATGGCGGAGCAGGTGCTCGGGGCTCGATTGATGATGCGGAGCAGGCAGGGCGCGACGGTGAACTCGGTCCTGCGTGGACGAGAGCTCGACGAGATGATGTCGCTGAGTGAGTCGGCGCAGATCCTGCTCGAGCAAGCGATGACGCAGCTTGGTCTGAGCGCGAGAGGATACGACAAGGTCCGGCGCGTCGCACGCACGATTGCGGATGTCTCGGGGAGTAATCAAGTGCTCCCAGAACACATCGGCGAAGCGGTGCAGTACCGATTGCTGGATCGGCGCGTCTGATTTGCTCGGACGGGTGGAGAATGTGCTGCTATTGTGTTGCTCTTCTGATGGTCTGCTTTGAGGGGAGCGGATCTGTGTAAACATATTAAGGAGCGCGTCGATGGTTCTTCCTGCTTGGGTCCGAGTTGTTTCTTTCATCATTGCGGTGCTGTGGGGTTCGCTGTTGAGTGGGTGCAGTGGTGATGACTTCCTGCGCATGGATCGCGGTTCGGATGTGATGACCGAATCAGTCGGCGCGATTGACGAACGCTATCGGCGTGAAGGCGGCGAAGACGGCATCAACATCTTCAAAGAGATTGATCTCCCAACACCAAACGATCAAAGACTCGGTTCCGGAGCACCAGGACCAGACTATTGGCAGCAGCGCTGCGACTACAACATCGACGCGACGCTCGATACGGAGAGCGATTCGGTGCGTGCGTCGATGACGATCCGCTACACCAACAACTCGCCTCATGAGCTTGAGTATATCTGGATGAACTTGGAGCAGAACCTGTTCCAGCTCGACTCAACGGGTTCGCAGTCGCGCACCCCTGGTTCGGTGATGAAGATGCTCGAGTACGACTTCGATGGTGGGTACTCGATCAGCAATCTCGCGGCTTCGGGTCAGGCACTGGAGATGAAGGTTTACGACACGCTCGGGAAGATAGATCTGGATCAGCCGATCATGCCGGGGCAGGTGTTCGTGTTCTCGTTTGACTTTGAGTTCAAGGTTCCTCCGGCGCTGCGGCGGATGGGGATGGAGACTGTTGAGGACGGGAAGATTTATGAGCTGGCGCAGTGGTTCCCGCAGGTGTGCAAGTACGACGATGTGAACGGTTGGAACACGCTGCCGTACTTAGGGTCCGGCGAGTTCTACACGGACTTCGGGGATTACCAGGTTTCGATCACAGTCCCTCGCAGCTACCTAGTTTCCGCATCGGGATTGCACACCAATGAATCGGAGGTCCTTACGCAGACGCAGCGCGATCGTTTAGCGCAAGCGGACGTGAGCGATGAGCCGATCTGGATCGTGACGAAAGACGAGATCGGGAGTGATGCGATCCGTCCTGCTGGTGATGGTCCGATGACGTGGGAGTTTGAGATCCAGAACGCGCGGACATTCGCGTGGGCCGCGAGCGATGCGTTTATGTGGGACGCGTGTCGAGCGACGATCACGGACGAGAACGGCATGGAGACAGCCGTGCGTTGTCAGTCGTTGTTCCCGGTCGAGGCGGAGGTCTGGGGCAATGACCACGAGGACGGCGGATCGACTCGGTACATCAAGCACTCGATCGAGTATTACTCTGAGTGGTTGTCGCCGTATCCGTATCCGGTGATGAGCAACATCAATGGTCCTGAGGGCGGGATGGAGTATCCGGGGATTATCTTCTGCGGCGCGCGGACGAATCCGGAGGGGTTGTTTGGCGTCACGGACCACGAGATCGGGCACATCTGGTTCCCGATGATTGTCAACTCCGATGAGCGCCGCTACATGTGGCAGGACGAGGGGTTCAATACTTTCATCAACATTTACTCGAAAGCCGCGTGGTACGGGAAGCGTCCTGATATCAAGCGGCACATGGAGCAAACGACTGAGATCTGCTCGGCGATTCATCAGCAGCCGATCGTGACCGCTCCGGATCGAGCGTGGCCTCGCTGGGTTGGTCGCTTGATGTATCGCAAGACGGGGTACGGGTTGTATCTGCTGCGTGAGTTCATCTTGGGACGCGAGCGGTTCGATGATGCGTTTGCGCAGTACATCGAGTGGTGGTCGTTCAAGCATCCGCAGCCGACTGATTTCTTCCGCACGATCGAGGATGCAGCGGGGACTGATCTCTCGTGGTTCTGGCGCGGATGGTTCCTCGAGCCAACTTCATTGGATCTTGCGGTTGTTAAAGTCGCACAGGAGGAAGGCGATACCGCGATCGTGGTGCTCGATTCGCTTGGGGATATGGTGATGCCGGTCCCGATGCAGATTATTTATACGGACGGCACGGCGGAGAGCCGAACGCTTCCGGTGGAGATCTGGCACACAAGCACGCGATGGAATGCCGGGATCCAGACGGGCGGGCGGGAGATTGATTCGGTCACGATCGATCCGGATGAGATGCTTCCTGATGTCGATCGCGAGAACAATCGCTGGGAGCGTTAAGAACCATTGGATTGGGTGCAACCTGAGGGCGCGTGATTGTCTACACTCGCTCTGTGTACCAAGCGCTGCTGACCAAGAAGTATCTGACAAGCAAACTGATGCCGATCCTCGCGATGCTCGCGGTGATGCTGTCGGTAGCGACGATCCTGATCACATGGTCGGTGATGGGGGGGTTCCTCAAAACGCTGGTGAACTCGGGGAGATCGCTGATCGGCGATGTGACTGTGTCATGGCCCAATGTCGGGTTTGCGCATTACGACGAACTGATCGCGATGCTTGAAGAGGATGAACTGGTCGAGGGTGCGACGCCGATTATCGAGACCTTTGGGTTGATTCAGCTTCCTGACGATCGGATTGAGCTGATCACGATCAAGGGGATCGATGTTGAGAGCTACAACAGGGTCACGAACTACGAGGACACGATCTGGTGGAAGCCGATCGATGAACCCACGGCGAAGGACAAGGACGCTTCTGATGTGAGACTTGAACCTGACTTCACGCAAGCGATGGAGATGTTCAGGTCCAACGCGATGACGCTGACTCGCCGGAATCCTGAGTCAGGGATCACGGAGCAATCGGGGGTGCTCGGTGTCGAGGTGACTGGACTCAATGTTCGCACACACGACGGGATTTACGATCCACGCAGTTTCGGATTCCGCGCGCTCCCAGATGGAGGCGTCGAGCGGGTTCCTGGGTTTATGCCTGCTGGTGGTTCGGTTGGCTTGACGGTGCTGTCGCTGGATTCAACAGGCAAGCCTGTCGATCCGGTGACTCGAACCATCCCGATTGCCAACGAGTTTCAGAGCGGGATCTATGAGATTGACACTTCAACGATCTTCGTGCCTTTGGATGTGATGCAGGAGATGCTCCGGCTTGATGAGGCGCGAAAGGTCGAGGTGGTCGAGAATCCGTTCGCGACGGAGATCGATCCGGAGACTGGGAATCGGCGTCCGAAGCGGAGCGAGGTCATCGGGATCGATCCGGCTCGAGTGACCACGGTGCTTGTGAAAGCGAAGGACGGTGCGGATCTTCAGCAGGTCCGCGATCGTGTGTACGCGATCTATCAGTTGTTCGAGGACAAGCACAAGGGTGAGGTTCCCAGTTCGTTCTCGATGGATAACCAGGTCCGTACCTGGGAAGAGATGAACGCGACGATGATCAACGCCGTGAAGAAGGAGACGGGGTTGGTGCTGTTCATCTTCGGGATCGTGTCATTCACGAGCGTGTTCCTTGTGCTCGCGATCTTCTGGTCGATGGTGAGCGAGAAGACGAAGGACATCGGGATCTTGCGGGCGCTGGGCGCTTCGACACCAGGCGTTGCGTGGTTGTGGATCCGTTACGGCACAGCGATCGGACTCATCGGCGCAACAGTGGGGACGATTGTTGGGATCGCCGTGGTTCGGAATATCAATGGAATTCATGATTGGTTGGGAGAAACCTTCAACCTCGTGATTTGGGATCCGCGGACTTACTACTTCATCGAGATCCCGCACGAAGTGGAGATACCCAAAGCGGTCATCGTCTTTGTCGTCGGCGTGCTGACCTGCGTGCTTGGTTCGCTCATCCCGGCGTTCCGATCCGCTCGCATGGATCCAGTGAAAGCGTTGAGGTTCGAGTAAATGAGCGATCAAAGCACTCAATCCTCGATTCTTGAAGTCAAAAGTGTCCGTAAGACTTACAAGCTCGGGCGCGTCAAGGTCCCTGTGCTTCACGGCGTGGACCTCACGGTCCATCACAAAGAATGGATCACGATCCTCGGCGCTTCGGGATCGGGAAAGAGCACGCTGATGCATCTGATCGGTGGTCTCGATCGTCCCGATCGGTATCCAGAAGATCCTGCATCGATTGTCTACGGCGATCGAGTGATCACGAGCCTTGGATCGAAAGCACTGGATCGGTACCGATCGACTGAAGTCGGTTTCGTGTTCCAGTTCTATCACCTGCTTCCTGAACTCGATGTGCTCGGGAATGTGTGCATCGGCGCAATGATCCGGCATGGGCGGTTGGGTTATGTCTCCAATCGCAAATCTGTTGAATCGCGCGCCAAGGAGTTGCTTGAGCGATTCGGGCTCAGCGAACGGATCAAGCATCGTCCGGCGGAACTCTCCGGCGGCGAGCGCCAGCGTGTGGCGATTGCTCGTGCGCTGATTAATCAACCCGCGATGTTGCTCGCGGATGAGCCGACCGGGAATTTGGATCTCAAAACAGGTGAATCGATCCTGGAAGTCCTTGCTGAACTCCAGCAAGATTCGGGTCTGACAATGGTCATGGTCACGCACGATGAGCGGATCGCGGCTCGTGCGGATCGTGTGATCCGACTGGTCGATGGGCGCGTTGAGGAACAATCCCTGTCCCAGAGTGTTTAAATACGGCTTGAAATCGCTGATTCTGCTTTTTTGTTTGGTTTGAGAGGGTCAGGGTTCTACGATTGCATGACAAAGCAAGTGTTTCCTAACAAGAATCATGAGCGTGGTCGTCCGTCGAAGCGGATTGATCTCAGTGTCAGTGGAGAACACACTTTGAGCACCGCACATGTCAATCCATCGGGAGCGACTCCCAAGACGGAGTTTGCCAAATCGCAGGTGACGCTGACTGGGATGAGCGGGAAGCAGATCGCGGCGGATGTTGTCGAGTGCGGATCGGGAATGCCTGTGGTGTTCTTGCACGGGTTGGTGGGTCTCAACGAGCACTGGGAGCATGTTGTTCGCTCGATCTCGGATCGTGCGCGCTGTGTGACTCTGGAGCTGCCGCTGCTCTCGCTTCGGAAATCGGACTGCTGCATCCAAGCGGTGTCGGCGATGACGATGCAGTTCATCGATAAGCACTTCGATGAGCCAGTAGTTTTGGTGGGCAACTCGTTTGGTGGACATGTCGCGTTGCGCGTCACACACGAGCGTCCTGAACTGGTCCGCTCGCTGATCCTTGCGGGATCGAGTGGGTTGATTGAACGGACTGTGGTCAAGGGCGCGCCTGTTCGTCCGACTCGCGAGTGGCTCGTCGAGAAGATCGGTGAGCTTTTCTACGACAAGTCGTTCATGGCTGAAGCGGATGTCGAGCGTGCGCACAAGCTGCTCAATGAACGCGGCGGGGCGCGGGCGATGGTCAAGCTCTCCAAGAGTGCTCGTCGTGACAACATGACGGATGATCTCGGAGAGATCGAGCATCCGACGCTCCTGATTTGGGGGAAGGAAGATGTGGTGACCCCTCCGAGTGCGGGACAGGGATTCAGTGAGTTGATGCCGAACGCGGAACTCTTTTGGATCAACGATTGTGGTCACGCGCCGATGATCGAAGCGCCTGGGCCATTCGCAGAAGCGATGCACGCGTTTTTCGATAAGCACGGCTTCAGTTCAGACAGCAACTCATAAAGCGGACCATACTCATGCGTGCACCCACCCCCAATGCCGGGTATTCCATGACGAGTCTTGTTGGTGCGGCGCTGCGTGCTCGCGTGGAGATGCGTCGGCGCAAGCTCAATGACTTGGACTATTGGAAGCGATCGACCTGCACGATCCAAGCGGCGCAGCTCCGCAAGAACCTGAGTCTCTGTGTTCGCACAGACTTTGGGAAGAAGCACGGATTTGGATCAATCGTCGAGATCGAAGACGATGCTCAGATGATCAGAGCGTATCGAGATGCACTTCCGATCAATGATTGGTATGTATTCCAGGATTCGATTGGGCGCATGCGGGATGGTGGTGAGTCCGATGTGCTTTGGCCGGGACGCGTAGATCACTTCGCGCAGACCTCTGGAACGACGGCGGGGGATAAGTACATCCCGGTCACGAAGGAGATGTTCCGATCGAACTACCTCGCATCGCTGGATATCTTCGCTCATCTGATCAATCGGGGTGTGCATCCGGAGCGGATGATGGGTGGGCGTTGTTTGTTCCTTGGCGGATCGACGGATCTGGAGTACAACGAGCACGGCATCGCGACGGGGGATTTGTCGGGATTGGTGACGCCTTTGATTAAGTGGCCGTTGTCGATGATCTATTCGCCGGGACCTGCGGTGGCGTTGATGAGTCATTGGCCCGACAAGATCGAAGCGATGGCGCAGCTCGCGATCGATCAGGACATCCGCTTTATCTCTGGAATGCCGAGCTGGGCTTTGGTGCTCATTGATCGTGTGATCGAACTCGCGAATGAGCGAGGGATGAATGCGAAGTGCGCGAGAGATGTTTGGCCAAACCTTGAGGTCTTCGTCCACGGAGGGGTGAACTATCGTCCATTCATCGAGCGGATGAGTGTCGCTTTTTCAGGTGATGCGCAGATCGACTTCCCGTGCCGACATGAGTTGTACCCCGCTTCGGAGGGGTTCCTCGCGATGCAGGATCGGGATGACGATCTGGGGATGAGGCTGCTGAGTGATAACGGGATCTTCTTCGAGTTTGTCCCACGAGAGCAGATTGATGATGACAATCCTGAGGTGTTCTCGTGCTGGGAGGTCGAGAAGGGGCAGCAGTATGTGGTGGTCATGAGCACCAACGCGGGACTCTGGCGCTACATCATCGGCGATGTCGTCGAGTTCGATACGATCCCAGATGGTTTTAATGGGAAGGGTGGCGATGGTCCTGCACGGCTGCGGATCGTGGGCCGGCATCGACACTTCATCAACGCGTTCGGAGAGAATCTGATCGGCGAGCACATCGAAGAAGGTGTGAGCGCGGCATCACGCGCGATCGGCGCGACGATCGGTGAGTTCACGGCGGCGCCGGTCTATCCCTCGCAATCTACACGCGCTGGACTTGAGATTGCTGTGGAGTTCCCGATTGCGCCGAGCACAGATCAGCTGATCCGTTTCCGAGATGCGTTTGATGCGCATGTTCGATCGATCAATGTGGATTACAACACGAAACGCTCTGATTCAGTGGGGATGAGCGATCCGACGATCACGATCCTGCCGGACGGGACATTCCATCGCTGGATGGATATGAAGGGCAAGCTTGGTGGTCAGCACAAATGTCCACGTTGTGCGAATCATCGAGACATCCTGTCTGAAGTGCTTCAAGCGGCGCATCGAGAGACTGTTTGACAAGTCCATAGAAAGCGATCGGTACGTCCTCTATAGTGTCTAGAGCGGGGAACTTAGACATAAGCGGGAGAAAAGAATGTCAGTACTCAATGTCGTCCATGCCGCGGACGCGATTCTTGAACAACTCAGCGACTACATCGGACTGATGGATGACGAGAAGTACACCAAAGCTTCAACGATCTTCCCAGCCGGGACGATCGGGAAGCACATCCGTCACACGCTCGATCATTTCCGATGCTCGATCAACACGCCTTCATGCGAGAAGATTGATTACGACCATCGAGCTCGCGGCGTGAGTGTGGAGACTGATCGTCAAGCCGCATTGACTGAGATTTCACAACTCCGCAGCGCGTTGAGTGGATTCGATGCCGATGGACTCAATGAGTCGGTTACCGCTCAGGTCATGTGTGCCGGCGATGGGTGTTGTGCGGAACTGCAATCCACTCGAGGCAGAGAGATCTTCTTCGCGCTTCATCACGCGATCCACCACAACGCGATCCTGAAGGCGATCGCGGCGGAGTTTGACATTGAGCTGGATGCCGCTTTCGGGACGGCACCATCGACGCTCAACTACGAATCCGGATTGGCATCCAACTGATATGTGCACTCTCAGCGTGATACAGCTGCCCGGGAACGGGTACAGGGTTGTCCATAGCCGCGATGAGCAGCGGACTCGTGGTAGTGCGTATCCGCCGGCTCAGCGGATGATCCACGGCAAGCGGGTCTGGTATCCAACAGACAGCGACGCGGGCGGGACCTGGGTCGTGTGTGATGAACACGGTGTCACGGCGGGGGTGCTGAACTTCAACGACTCGGAGCGGAGCAATCCGAATCCGACACAGTCGAGGGGTGAAATCCCGCTCATGATGATTGAGCACTCGGGTCTCGATTTGATGCTTGAGCTGCTTCGGGGAATGGATCTGTCTGCGTACGCGACATTTACAGCGTTTGCGATCAAGCCAACAGATTCGGGGATTGATGTGCTGATCGTGGAATGGGATGCGAGCAAGCTGACGGTCGTACGGACTCCGGATCAACCATTTACGCCTGTGATCGTTGCTTCATCGGGTTTGGGCGATGAGCTTGTGCAGGTGCGTGTGCCGTTGTTTGAAGAGATGGTTGCTTCAGATCCGACCCCAGAATCTCAGGACGCATTTACCTGGCATCGATGGGACGATCGGCCTGAATATTCTGTGCTGATGTCCCGGAAGGACGCTCGTACAGTCAGCATCACCACCATTGAAGTGGGGGGAGTCGGTGAAGGCTCGTCTATCCCTGAAATGACCTACGAAGAGCTTGCGGAGAATGACCCCAAGCACGACCCGATCGGGGCGGGGATGCTACAGTAGTGGCATCATGAGCGAGTTCTTCAGCGACCTTATCACCAGTCAGTTCATTGTTTCGGCGCTTGCGATGGCGATCGGCGTCCACATCATCCTTGGATGTGCCGCGCTCTCCATCTGGATCGAGCGGAAACTGTCCTCGTATATCCAGGACCGCATCGGTCCCAATCGTGCGGGGTTTGACTTTGGTCTCCCGTTCCTGTCGTTCCTCAAGGGGATGCTTGGTCTGGGTCAGGTGCTCGCTGACGGCATAAAAGCAGTGACCAAAGAAGACTACACCCCTCCCAATGTGGACAAGATCCTGTTCACACTCGCGCCGATGCTCTCTGTGATTCCCGCGCTCATGGCGTTCCTGATCCTCCCATTGGGTGGATACTGGTTGATGCCTGAGATAACCCTTCCTGTGATCGGTACAGTCGGAGGAGAGGTTGTTTCCGTCGCTGGTGCGGAGGTCTCGATCGGGATTATCTATCTACTCGCGATCGCATCGGTCGGAGCGTACGGCATCACCATCGGTGGTTGGGCTTCCAACAACAAGTACTCCATGCTCGGCGGTCTTCGCGCTACGGCTCAGATGATCTCGTATGAAATCCCGATGGGATTGGCGCTGCTTTGCTGCTTGCTGATCGCGGGATCATTCATGCCCAACGACATCATCATGCACCAACGCGAGCACGGCTGGTTGATCTGGTCGCTGCCTCTGCCGGCGATCCTGTATTACATCTGTGTGCTCGCAGAAGCGGGACGCGCGCCCTTTGATAACGCGGAAGCCGAACAGGAACTGGTCGGCGGATATCACACTGAGTATTCCTCGATGCGATTCCTCCTCTTCCCGCTCGCTGAATACCTGCACATGGTCACGGGCAGCGCGTTTTTCGTGCTTCTGTTCCTCGGCGGATACGATCTCCCGCTCGTTGGGGCTCTTGCGACTGACGCAACAGGAACGCTCGCGGTTCTTCTGAAACTCGGTGTGTTTGTTGGCAAAACCATGCTGCTCGTGTGCTTCACGATTGCGCTGCGTTGGACGATCCCTCGCGTGCGTTACGATCAGGTCATGATGCTTGGATGGGGCGCGATGATCCCTGCTGGGATGCTCATGATCGTGGTGACCTCGATCATGGTCTACATGGGATGGACCAGTCTGGGTCCGATGCTCGGCGCCAACGCGTTGATGCTTGTGGTGATCATGCTTGGTCGTGCCGTGCTCGCGAAGATGTTTGGTCGTGCTGTGGTGAACCACAAGGTCCCGCTCTATGGATCGCGATACTCACCTGTTGAGGGTGAGACTGTCATCACTGGACCTTCTCATCCGATGGCGCGTCAAGACGCTCCGGCGTGATCTGATTTACTGCCAAGGTTTGATGTCGGATTGACGCAAACGCTGATAGAAGGTCGGGAGCAGGTAGCCGCGATTGTTGTGGACATACACGCGTCCTGAGACGACGAATCTTGCAGAGTCTCCGAACGCGAGCGCTTGGTTCTCCATCGTCATCAGCAACGAACAAGGCTGTAGTGTCAGCTCTATCCCGAGCGGAGCGTCCTCGTCATCGTTGTCGAATATGACTCTCCACGACCCATCAGGGGCGCGGTCGATGCGTGCTGGCCTGCGGATCATCAGATCGCCTTCGCGGATACCAGGCGCGAGTTCAGGAGCCGCTACTTGGAGTTGCGTCGATTGGGAGCGTGGTCGTTGTGTGCTCGCGAATCGATCATCGATTGGGTTGTTCAGCGACGCGCCTGAATGTACTCCGCTCTCCTCGTCAAGTTCTCGAAGCAGATCGAGCACATCGGGGTCCTCGTCGAGTTCTGCCGGCGGAATCTCGGGCTGCACTTGCGGTTCTTCGGTGGTTTCAGTCGGCGCTTCGATGATGTCGGAGAGTCCAAGGGTAAAGTCAGAGATCAGCAGGTGGTTACGGCCGTGGTAAGTGAGAATTTCTCCTGAGACAGTGACTGGCTGGTTTGCCCAAATGTTTTCGAGTCGCTCGAGCGCGGCGCATGGGAGCAGGAGGACTGGACCCTCCCCAGGGAGTCGCTGCTCAGGATCAGGGACGAAGATCAAGCGATCATTCGGCGCCGGAACGAGTCGGCCTTTACGCGAGAGAATGAAGGAACCCTCTGCGAGGGTGGATGGTTTGTCGATCGATCCGATCGAGTTGTTGACGACCTGCATCCAGTCCTGGCCTTTGGTCAATCCCGTCTCGTGAGGTTCGGAGGTCCGAGGTTCGGTCGGTTCGATCGGGGTCTCATCAGTCCCTACACGCGGCATCGAATCCTTGAGGATCTCGATGCGTTGGTGTTGGTTCTTTTCCTCAGACTCTGGGGTATCAGTGTCCAGAGTCTGTGCTCCAGCGGTTGCGCCGGCGAGGAATACAAGAAGCATTGCGGAGGGTATGAATCGCATTGTGGTCCTGATGTGTGAGAATTGCGTGCTGATACCTGTATCCTATCGTGCTTTCGGGGTCGAGTTGTTGACCTTTGGAGGGGGGCGTTCTAGCGTCACCCCCGGCACTTGGTGTCGAGGAGCACATTTTGGCCGTGTGCCCGAGTGGACTAAGGGAGCGGATTGCAAATCCGCTGTGCGAAAGCCAATCGTGGGTTCGAATCCCACCGCGGCCTCTTTGAATGACCGACCTCTGTTAGGGGTCGGTTTTTTCATGCCTCAGAGTCGGTGATCCACTAGGATCGGGGTATGAGTGAAGCATCCCAGGCGAGTATCGAGCAGACCAAGCAAGCCGCGGACGCGTTCCGTCGTGATTTCTTGGGAGTCCAGGAACAGGTCGGACGAGCGGTGGTGGGGCAGCGCGAGACTGTGGAGGATCTACTGACTTGTTTGTTCGCGGGTGGTCACGCGCTGCTCGAGGGTGTGCCTGGGATCGGGAAGACGCTGCTGGTGCGGACGATCTCGCAAGCGGTGGATCTGAGCTTTGGTCGCGTGCAGTTCACTCCGGACCTGATGCCGGCGGATATCACTGGGACGACAATCGTCGACGAGATCGAGGATGAGTCGGGGCATGTGCGTAGAGGATTCAGGTTCCAGCCTGGACCGATCTTCGCGAACATCGTGCTTGCGGACGAGATCAATCGCGCGACTCCCAAAACGCAGTCGGCGCTGCTCGAAGCGATGCAGGAGCATTCTGTCACAATCGGCGGCGTGACTGGCGCGACGCACGAGCTTCCGAAGCCGTTCTTCGTGCTCGCGACGCAGAACCCTGTCGAGCAGGAGGGGACCTATCCGCTCCCTGAGGCGCAGCTCGATCGGTTCTTCTTTAAGCTACGCGTGGGGTACGCATCGCGCGAGGAGATGGGACGAATCGTGGAGCTGACGACTGGATCGGAGGAAGCGAAGATCGAGAAGGTCCTTGATGGCGAGCAGTTGCTCGCTCATCAGCAGCTCGTGCGGAGGGTTCCAGTGTCGGCGCATGTACAGGACTACGCGATCCGCTGTGTGCTTGCGACGCATCCGAGTGGTGAGCTCTCCGATGGACGCTTTGCGACTCCGATGGTGTCACGCTTCGTGCAGCTCGGCGCGTCTCCTCGCGCTGCTCAGTCGCTGATGCTCGCGGGCAAGTGCCGAGCGCTGCTCGACGGACGCGCGGCGGTCTCGATCGAGGACATCCAGCGAGCGGCACTCCCAGCGCTTCGGCATCGGATCATGCTCAACTTCGAAGCATCCGCGGAGCAAGTGGATGCGGACGCCGTGGTGCGGAATATCGTGGAAACACTCCCTCGCGACGCTCAATAGCGTTTTCTGGGTTTTTTTGCCTAGCAATTGGGCAGGAAGACCAGTTGTGATTTGAAATCATATTTTCTCTGGAACATGTGTCTCGTTCGATCGGATAGCTCGCGTCGATCGGTGTGATTGTGTGGTCGCCGACGGCGAGATGTGTGACATCAGCAGTCTTGCGCACAGAAGGCTGATTTAGGGACAAAGCCGCACTCAACTGGAGAAGAACATGAAAAATATGTGCGCGATCGTTGCGGTCATGCTGGCGGGGACATCAGCATGGGGCGCCGTGACGGACGACTTTGAGAGCTATGACGTTGGGGAACTGCCGGGAGGGGATTGGCAGGATTTCTCGGATTGGGTTGCCAATCCAACGATCCCGAGTCCCAGCGCGACGGTGATTCAGACGACTGATGCGCATGGGAATCAGACGCAAGCCGTGCAGATTGATGGGGACGGGATCGGGACTTCGGGAGGGATCGGTGCGCTTGTTGAGCACTCGCGTGTCCAGCGCTTTGAAGCGGACATCCGCATTGATCAGCGCGGGAACGGGAACTATCCCAACTGGACATATGCCGCGGGCTTCTTTCAGGTGACGGATCAGACCGATCCGATTCGCATGCCTCAGGCGCTGGTGTACTCGATCAACACTTCGCGTGCGTTCCGTTTGTACATCCACAACGCGGACGGCAATGGTGGGTTGACCAGTGATGTCGCGCTCGATGGGGCGCTGTATGAGCTCGATACCTGGTATCGCATCGCGATCGAGGTGGACACGGCGACTGGAGATTTTGAGACTTCCATCATCAATCTGGAAACTGGGGAGCAGGTTGTCGATCACACCCATTCAGTCACAAACTGGAACAGCGACTTTGGTCAGTACAACATGATCTCGGTCAACGACGGCGAGTACGGCTCGCGTCCCGGTACTCTCGGGAACATCACCACAATCGATAATGTCACCTATGTACCAGCTCCCGCAGGGGTTGGTCTTCTTGGACTTGGAGCGCTGTGCGTGCAGCGCCGACGCTGATTTAGAGGAGGAATTTTATGAAAGCAGGATGGAGTGTAGCATTTCTCTCAGTGTGCTCGTCTCTCGCGATTGCGGGTGTGACTGAGGACTTTGAGGGATACAGCATCGGGGATTCTCCCGCGGGTATTTGGCAAGACGCCGCGGACTTTATTACGAATCCGACGAATGCGTCACCAACGGTGCAGGTCATCGGGACGACTGATGCGAACGGCAACGCGACCAACGCGATGCAGATCCAGGATGGACTCGGGACTTCAGGTGGTCTGATTGCCCATGTTGGGCATGATCGGATTCAACGCTTTGAGACCGATCTGCGTTTGGATCAAGCCGGGAACGGGAGCAGTCCGAACTGGATTTCTGCGGCTGGGTTGTTCCAGCAGACTGTGCAGGATGACTTCAACTGGATGCCTCAGGCGTTTGTGTACGCGACGCGGAACTCGAACCGATTCCGTTTGTTCGTGCAGAACGCGGACGGGCGAGGTGGTGCGAATCGTGACTTCGGTCTGGGATTGCATACATGGGAGTTCGATACTTGGTATCGAGTCGTCCTCGAAGCAGACACGCTGACTGGTCAGTTTGAGGTCTCGATCATCAATCAGGAGACTGGAGAGATCCTGGTGGATGCAACACGGACTTACAACAACTGGAACAGCGCGTTTGGTCAATACGATCACATCACTGTCAACGATGGTGAGTACGGCAACAACATCGGAACCATCGGGAATATGGCGACCATCGATAACATCGGTTATGTCCCAAGTCCCGCTTCGATGATGGGGCTCGTTGGCGGTGCATTTATCAGCACACGACGCAGACGCTGATCGGCTCGTTAAAACGAGTACGGATCGTTGACCAGTGCCCGTCTTCGCACAACTGTGGGGACGGGCATTTTCGTTGCTTCTTCGCATGCTTGAGCGAGCGCCATCATGAACTTCTCGTGCTCAGGACACGCATCGATGCGATCGAGGAAGTCATCGACACGCCACGCGGCGGGATCATCGGGTTCTCCGGCTTTCATCGCGTCCTCGATCGCTTGATCTCCGAGCTGTTCGCTTGCGTAGTTGAACCACTGGGGATCGATGGTGTCGGGGTTGTTTGGAGGTTCGATGCGGATGCGGACGACGCGTTCTCCGACGCCGACGATTGGCCAAAGGCCGTTGGACATCTGTGGTTCGCGCGTGAGTACGAACACAGCCACGCCTGCGGCGTTGGCAGCCGTGCGGAACTGACGAGCATCAGCGCCGACAAGGTTGGGCGCGAACAGATAGCACCCCATCTCTGGAAGTCCCTGGATGTCTGAGCCTTTCGAGATGACTTGTGCCGGACCTTGTTCGAGTGCATCGAATCGGATCGCACGCTGCGCTTCGAGCAGCGGCATGCAGATGCGTGCCATGCGGTTGAAATCGCCTCGCGCGCGAGCGAGTTGGAGCGCATCACGGCAGAGCATCGCGGCGTGGAGTGACATCCCCGATGCGAGCGCATCGCTTGCATGACCCATCATGGTGTCGATCTGATTGGACTCGGCGGCTGCCTGCGTCTGAGACACGGGGGAGATGTCCTCAAAAAAGCCCATCTACAACGGCTTGCCGAGCAGATTAGGCGGGGTTGGTGCTCGATTTCATCGATGACAGCAGCGTTGACCACTGATCAGCGAGTTCATTGAGATCATACTCGATCGTGTCTCCAAGCAAAGACCAATCTTCGTTTTTGAGCGTTTCTCGGACATCCTCGAGCGACTTTGACAGTTTATTGACAATCTCAGTCGCGGGTTGTTGATTCACAGAGAGGGTTTTGATGTCAAGATCGGTAACTTGGGTAATCTGGTCAACAATGTCGCGCATCGCTTGCCAGCCTTCCATGATTGCTCGGAGCGATTGCATCGCGTTATCCATGTCTCCTTCGCGGATCTGCTGAGCGCCGGCTTGTTGGTCGGCTTTGAGCAGGTCGATGGATTCGATTGCGGTGTCGATGGTGTCGTTCACCAGAGCCGCGGTGTTCGCGGTGGTGAAGCGGAGTTCGGAGATTGGTGGGAGGTCGCTCGCGTCCTCGTCGAAAAGTGCATCAGTCGCTGGCTGACCATCGACGAGGATGTCCACGATCAGTCGGCCTTGTGATTCAGCGTGCAGCCGTGCTTGTTCCAGCGCGGTGTCCAGGTCTGCTGCAGATTCGAGTTGTGTGTCATCGATCCAGATGTTCATATTTTTTCCGTTCAGGTCGTGGGTTGTGTCGTCGATTGCGTGTTTGAGTCTGATTCAGGAACTGGAGCACAACGAGCGCGTTCCTTGTGAAGGAGTCTTAGGTTTCGTGCGTAGATCACGATCCCTGTGGATTGTCCCATGACGCCGACGATGTCGACGCGCCAGACGAAGTAGGTGAAGAGGCAGATGCCTCCGATGAAACTGAACCACCAGAAGATTTCAGGGACTGTTGAGACTTGTGAGCGTTCGGAGACGATCCACTGGATGAACATGCGTCCGAAGAACGCGGTCTGTCCGATGAGTCCTACGGCGACGAATCCGAAGGTACTCCAGCTGGTGATGTTGAAGAAACCAAGGAGGTGCCGTTCGAGCGCGGGACGTGCGTTCCAGTGCTCGACCTGCGATGAGATAAACGCGTCGAGCTCCGCAGGGGAGAGCATCTCGTCGGAACGCAGCGATGCTGGCGCGATGATTTTGTACTGGACCTGCTCTCCGGAGTGCGAGCGCATGAGCATGATCTCGTGGGCGCCGACGGAGACTGTGAGGTCGGTCGCGGAGCGCGAGAGCGCTGGTTGGAGGACCAACCACATCCCGAGAAACACAAGGAGGATCATCGCGATGATTGGGCCGGCTTTCATGCGTTGATGGTTTCTGAGCTCTCGGTGTTTGTGGTGTTCTTGGGGTCTGTCGTGTGTATCTCTGCTATCGGCTCGATGGTTGCTTCCACAGAAGTCACTGGACGACGGCGGTTGCGCATCCATCGCATCGCGAAGAGATCGACGAGACCTGGGAGGGCGCGTTTGGTGATCCCCATGCCGTATTTGGGCTCGCCGGCGTGTCGGTTGCGATGGTTGACGGGCATCTCGACGACGGTGTATCCGAGATGACGCGCCGTGACGGGGATGAATCTGTGCGCCCCTTTGAACTCGAGCGGGAGCTGGAGCGCGATCTCGCGTTTCATGATGCGGAGCGAGCATCCGGTATCGGTGATCGAGTCTCCGAGGACCCACAAGCGAAACTTGCGTCCGACCCACGATCCGAACTGACGGATCATTGCGTCGCCTTGCTTGCGGACGGCGGAGCGATCGCCTTGCACGAAATCGGCGTCGCTTGATACGAGGAGTTCGAGCATCGCGGGGATGTCGGCGGGGTCGTTCTGGAGGTCCGCATCGAGGGTCGCGATGAGTCGGCCGCGCGCGGCGCGGAATCCGGCGTGGAACGCGGCGGATTGGCCGTTGCCTGAACCCTTGGGGGTGTTGGTCATGGAAACGCAGCGGACCCACGGGCGATGTGGTTGGTGCGCGATCGCTTTGTCGCGTGTTGAGTCCGTGGAACCGTCATCGACGACGATGAACTCGTAGGTGATCGAGAGGGGCTCGCACGCGGCTTCGATCTCCTCGACGAGCTTATCGATGTTGTCTTCTTCGTTGTGCGCCGGCGCAAGGACAGTGAGCTCGATATTCGAGACGGGAAGGTCTTGATTGGTGGAGGGAGAATGCGTGTCCATTGAGGTTCCTGAGCGGGCCGTCTATCCTAGAGTCTCTTCCCCGATTTGGCAGGAAAAACACGGAGACTCCTCGATATGCACTTCCACGAAGAAGAGAATGTTGGCCCTCAGACTGTTCCGGTCCGGATTATCCTTGAGAATCCGGAGGAACTCAACGAGGACGGCTCTGACAAAGCGGAGCATGAGTTGATGGCGGCGAAGGGTGAGCACCTGCTGAATCTGGCGCTGCGCAACCACATCAACATCGAGCATTCCTGCGGCGGGGTCTGCGCGTGCTCGACCTGTCACGTGTATGTCGAGCAGGGGATGGACTCGCTGACTGAAGCGGAAGAGGAAGAGGATGATCGCGTCGAGGAAGCGCCTGGACTGCAGATCAACTCGCGTCTTGCGTGTCAGTGCGAGATCGAGGGTGAGGGCCCGATCGTGGTGCGTGTCCCGGCGTGGAACCGCAACGCGATCAAGGAAGTGCCTCACTAGGGTCATTCCGGTGTGCTGATGGGATCAATGCTCTATCCTATCGGTATGAAGAAACTGTCTTTATTTCAGATCACCGCGATCGCTTTGCTTGCGATGCTGTTTGCTGTCCCGTGTGCCGCGTCTGCTGATGCGGGTGATGAGGGAAAGAAGAAGCACAACTGGATCATGAATCCTGTGTGGGCGTTTATGCGTGTCGAGGTTCCTAAGCCTGAGCACCTTGATGGCGCGAAGGGGTTTGGTTTGGTCATCACCAACTCGGACTTTGACGATCCGGGAGAGGGCTTCGCGTGGGATGAACCGAACCATCCCAACGCGATCGGGGTCGGTTTTGATGTGCACAATCCGCCTCCGACGGAGATCGAGCCGGATGAGAACGGGCGCGTGATGGGGTGGTTCGATGAGTTCGGCAACTGGTACGATCGTCCGCAGCGGGAGGTGTCTGTGCATGTGGATGGTCAGGAGCGGATCAATGTGCTGTCTCCTGTGGAGTTCCGGACTGGTGAGCAGGTCGATATCGCGGTCCAGCTCAACTACGTCACGGGCGGGGCGCACATCGTCGTACTGATCAACGGCGAGGTGGTGATCGACGACATGCTCTGGGGGGTGCGTGCCGGGTTGTGCTCGCTGACGAGCGGGACGATCGGGGATTCGATCAAGATCAAGTCCGCGCGGATCATGGATCACGAGTTCAAGAAGGGGGACTATCAGGAGCCAGTGCGTGTGTCGGTGTTTGAGAAGGAACTGCTGACCAACGCGGCTTGGCTCAAGTCGGATGTTGATTTTTCAGAAATCCCAGAGAGTGTCGGGCGCGTGATCGCGACGCTGACGCTGAGTGAGCCGGAGGTGGGGTACGACCACTGGGACAAGAAGGGGACGATCGGGATACGAGTACCTTCAGAGGGTGAAGAGGAAGCGGAGCGGTTTGAGGTGTTCCGGTTTATTACGCCGTATCGGAGGGGGTGGACGTGGTATATGGATGTGACGGACTTGCTGCCGTTGTTTGAGGATGCTCGCGAGTTTGATGCGCACATCGGGACGTACATGAAGGGTTGGCTGGTGAGCTTTGATCTGGATTTCTATCCTGGGGAGCTTGAGCTTGAGCCCATCAAGGTTGTGAACCTGTGGAACGGGAACGCGGATATTGGTGATCCTGAGAAACCAGTCGAAGATTTTTATGTCGATCGTGTGGTCGAGGTTCCGGAGGGCACCACGCACGCACGCGTTCGCGCGACGGTCACCGGGCACGGCATGTTCCCCAACTCCAAGAACGCGGGGGAGTTCATGCCGATCTGGAGAACCCTGACGATCAGCAGTGAGGCGAACGAGGGTGATGTGCTTGAGCAGGACTTCATCAGTAAGTCTGAGCGGAATCATCTGTGGAAGACGGATGTGTATCTGAATCCGTGCCGTCCTCAGGGGGGGACGTGGAAGTTCGATCGTGCGGGATGGGCTCCGGGGGATAAGGTGGAAGCTTGGAAAGTGGATGTGCAATCCGAGTTCATGTTCGGCGAGACGATTACGATTGAGTACGATCTCGACGAGTACCTCAACGAGGGGCGAGGCGAGACCTGGGCGCCGCACCACTGGACTGATGCGGTGGTGGTCTTCTACAAGTAATCGAGATTCATATGGCACAACGCAAACTCCACGACAAGTACTTCAAGCAAGCGAAACGCGAGGGGTACGTCGCGCGCTCCGCGTACAAGCTGCTGGAGATTCAGCAGCGGCGAAAGCTCATCCGCAAGGGGGATCGCGTGCTCGATCTGGGGTGCGCGCCGGGATCGTGGATGCAGGTCGCGGAGAAGCTTGTGGGTCCGGATGGATTGGTGGTGGGGATTGATCTGCAAAGAGTCTCAACGCCGTTTGGTGAGAACGTGCGGATCGTGCAGGGTGACTTTACGAAGGTGGACATCGCGGAGCTGCTGCCTCCCAAGGTGATGCAGCAGAAGAAGGTGTTTGATAAACCTGATAATGAGCAGCCGGAACCTGAGCTGGTGCAGCCGTTGTTCGATGTGGTGATGTCGGACATGGCGCCCTCGACGACAGGGCACGGCGACCACTTCTTCTCTGAGCGTTTGTGTCAGGTGATCGTGGACGAGCTCCCGAACCTGCTCAAGAAGAACGGCAACTGCACGATGAAGGTGCTTGAGGGCGAGACGTTCCCCGATCTCCTGAATCGCGTGAAAAAAGCGTTCCGCACGGCGGGGGCGATCAAACCCGACGCGTGCCGAGACGTGTCGCGTGAGACTTATATCTTCGGGATCGGATTCAATCCATCGAAGGTTCGCGTGCGCGGGGATCAGGGACCGAAGGGGCTGCAAGCGCCGCCGGGTTGGGGCGAGTGAGTTTTTTAGCGCCCATCGCGGGACTGATCGCGGGCGGGATCGGCTCGACGCTCGTGGTCCTGTTCTGGATGCTCAAGCTCCGCAGACGTCCGGTGCGTGTGTCCTCGACGCTGCTGTGGAAGAAATCGGTGCGTGATCTTGAAGGGAACATCCCCTGGCAGCGCGTGCGTCCCTCGTTCTTGCTGTTTCTGCAGCTGCTTGCGGTGCTGCTGCTGTCTCTTGCGATCGCGCGTCCTGTGCGCGATGCGGGGTTGGTGGTGAGCAGCGAGGTGATTGTTGTGATAGATGCGGGTGCTTCGATGGGGGCGATCGGGGATCTGGATGGTTCGACGCGTCTGGACATCGCGAAGCGTGATGCGAGTGGACTTGTTCGACAGCTTGGGGGCCGATCATCATCTACGCGATTTCGAGTGGTGAGAGCCGGATCGCAAGCTCGGCTCGTGAGCGGACGCGCTGGGACCTGGCGACAAGCGATCGCGGCGATCAACAGCATCGAACAGTCCGAAGCGCCGTCTAATCTTGTCAGCGCGATGGAGCTGGTCGATTCGATGCAGTCTGACGACATCAGCCATGAAGATACTTCAACTGAGAGCGCCTCAGTGTATGTGTTCAGCGATGACCAAGAGATTGCTTGGGCGGGTGCGGAGCTTCGTGTTCCGATTTCAGACAATCCTGAAACGCTCGGGAATCTCGGATTGGTGGTGCTCTCGGCGCAGCGGGATCAAGCGGATCCCGATATCTGTCGAGTGTTCGTGACGATCGCCGGGATGATTGGTGTGAAGACTGGGGTGGTCGTGCAGGCGCGTGATGGGGAAGCCGTGCTCGCGAGTCGGGCGATGGAGCTTGTTCCGGATGAGTGGGGAGTCGCGGAGTCCACGGCGACGCTCGTGTTTGACCTCGATCGAGCATCGATGATTGAGGTGGGGTTTGCACGCAACGACGCGCTGTCGAGTGATCAGATCGGATGGGTGTCGCTCCCTGATCCATCCCCGATCGTGACGACGGTGATCGCTCCTGATGGGATCGCGGATCCGCTGCTGGTTGATGTGCTTGGTGCGTCGACTGGTGGTCGAGTGGATGTCGTCGCGTCTGGGGACTCGGTGTCTGGAATGACTGGGTTGATGGTGTATGACCGGATCGAACGGGACGCGTTGGTGCAGATTTCTTCGATCGCGTTTGTTCAATCCGAGGAGCAGCGAGCAACTCTTGATCGTGTGCTGAGCTGGGAGCGTGGGCATCCGGCGATGCGTGATGTGGATCTTGGTTCGCTCAGATATATCGGAGTTGATGGACTCGAAGGGGATGTGCTCGCGACGGGAACTCGCGGGGCGCTGATCACGGAATCTGCCGATCGTGGTGTCCGTCATCTGCAGATCGGGTTCGCGCTCGAGGATTCGAACTGGGGCGTGCAGATCTCGATGCCAATGTTCATGTCCAACACGATTGCGTATTTGCTTCCTGGAACGAGCGGCTCAGGACGCGTGTACAAGACTGGTGATCCGATTGGGGAATCCAATACAGTCGTCGAACAGGTGGGGGTGACGGAAGTCGATGGTGAACAGATCGGCGTGTCGTTGTTGGATCGCGAGCAGTCGATCCGTGCTGGTCAAGAGTTCATAGTGGGGGAGGGAGACATGACACGACAAGTATCGGCGAATCAATCCAGCGGGCGTGTGGAACTCTGGAGGTGGTTCGTGCTCGCGGGGCTCGGCGTGCTGATGCTCGAATGGGTGATCGACTTGTCGCGCCGGCGCGTTGCGTGACTAAGGATTCGGATTGGTTCCGGTCCAGTTGGTCGTGTCGATGACGAATCGTCCCGGCTCGGATTGCCAAGGCATCATGCGCCGCGGCCAAGCGGTTCGGGTGTTCTGGTCGATGCGTTCGAGTCCGATGAGCAGGAAGCCGTCGATCGTGAGGACTTGAGGGGGCAGATCGATCTGGACGATCCAGCGGTCTTTGTCGGTGGTGGAGATGATGCGTGTTTCTTCAGGGACATCGTGGTCGGAACGGAACTCGACCATCCCAAGCTCGCGTGAGATGGTCCACAAAGCACGCGAGTCGTCCATCGGTCCGGTCCAGACTCTGATCTGCGTGTCGATGTCAGACTTGGGGTCGATGGCGCACTCGAGGTAGAGGCGCCAACCCTCGTTGGTGTTGGATGAGATGATCGGCGCGTCGCGCATGATCAAGCCGGCGATTTGCTTGTCGTTGGGAGGGAGGAGTTTGAGTCCGGAGTTGCGTGAGCTCAGCGCGTTGAGAGTCCAGTCGTTGAGCATCGGTCCCACGATAATCCCAGGCGGTGATCCGAGGGGGATGCTCCCGAGCGATTGGAGTTCGATCCGGTCGTGTCCGATCTGCGTGCGGATCGTGCGGGGTTGTGTGACCTGTCCCGCTTTGGTGTCGATTGGTGTCGACACGGCGATGGTTCGTGTAGTCATCTGCGCGTGCGGGAGTTGATCGACGAGCGGCTCGATCCCTCTGCTCTGGATGCGCAGGAGCTGAGTGGTCTCATCGTGATTGATACTTAAGACCCCAACAGTGGGGGAGGTCATGAGCGGATGACGCGAGGGGTGTCCCGCGTCGTCGATGATCCACGACATGGCGGCGGGTTGGATCGCGAGCCAGCCCGTGACGCGCTCGACGCGGAGTTCGTCGTTGACAAACGGCGAGAGCAGGTCGTGCGCTAGCGCGGAGAGTTGCGTGGTATCGTTGGTCCACATCGGGATCAGCAAGTTGTCAGCGGTCGCGCTTCGGGTGAGCTGGTGCTTGAGTCGATGCGCGACGCTCGGATCGATGAGCCAGATGCGTCCGAGGATGATCTGCCAGCGTGCGGTGAAGTGATCAGCGATCTGGTCGAGGACTGAGACGCTGTCGGTTTGGAGGAGTTCGGTATGGATCGCTGTGAAGTCGCGATCGGTGGTGGAGGGTCCGGTGCGCTCATTGGAGTTTGGATTGAATCCATCGCTCATGAGCCGAGCGCGCCAGCGATTGAAGGGATCGGCGCGGAGACTGGTGAGCGCATCGCGGATGTAAGGGGATGATTGCTGCTCGGGTGTCAACGCGGCATCCCAGAATCCATCGTTGCTGCGAGCGCTGGATTCGAGGATCACGCGGAGCGGGGAGGGGAGCCAGTTGGGTTCGTAGCGTGTCTCGTCGATCCACAGGCCTTGTCCGACGGCGTCGATCGGGAGGTCGATGAGCGCGATCCAAGTGCCTGGGGAGTTGGGTTTGGATCTGAGGTACTCGCTCGGGGTGATGCTCGTCCAGTTTGGGGTGCCTCTCGTCCAGTTGGTGGTGATGCTGGTGAAGCTCGCGTAGACGAAGTAGGCGCTGGACTCGACGGGTCGGCCGTCGTCGATGCGGACGCGGAGTCCGGATCTGAGCTGTTTGGGGTCCTCGACTTTGATAGGGAGGACGAGGGGGTGCGCGACGATCGCGTCCACGCGATCACTGAGCGGGGTCACATTCTGAGCGTGGGAAATCGTGCTCAGGAGCGCCAGGAGGGGGATGAGGGACCGAAAAAAGTGTGGAAAGTGGCGCATTACACAAAAATACGCACGGAATGGGGAATTGTGTTGCAACCGAAGCGAGGATTCGGCATTATAGTAAGTGAGTGCTTACTTAGTGAGCCGGGCAAACTTCGGGATTCTGGCGGATTTGGTGTCAGGGTCTGGGATTGGGCGCGGTTCGTGGGTGAGACGGTCTCTTGAAGGAGGTTCACGATGAAAGCTCGAAACTCGAAACGAAACAAGCTCGCGATTACAGGTGCTCTGGCGCTTGGTGTCGTCACACTCGGCGGGTGCGACAACGCGGGTCAGGGGATGTTCTCTGGTGCGGCGTTGGGTGCACTGACCGGCCTTGCTCTGGGGTCTCTGGACGGCAACGCCGGTGAAGGCGCGGTTGCTGGAACGATCATCGGAGCCGCGGGCGGCGCGATCCTCGGAGACATCAACGAGCGCGAGCGTGAGAACGCACGCTATCGCGGATCGGACCATCGGTATGACTCCCGATACGATCGTCGTCATCGCTCGCACTCCCATCGGCACGGTCACTACAACGATCCGTGGTGGGAAGAGGACTGGTGCGATTGATTCGGGGGTTCTGATCGACCTCAAATCCCATTCCGTCAAACGCTTTGCGTATCATGCACGGCCCCTTTGAAAGGCTGATTCCTGTGCAGATACGCAATTTTTCTATCATCGCCCATATCGACCACGGCAAGTCCACGCTTGCGGATCGTCTGCTCCAAGCGACCAACGCGGTGAGCGACCGCGAAGCGAAGGCGCAGCTGCTGGATTCGATGGATCTTGAGCGCGAGCGCGGGATCACGATCAAGGCGTCCGCCGTGACGGTCATGCACCATCATAACGGCGAAGACTACATGCTCAACTTCATCGATACGCCGGGGCATGTGGACTTCGGGTACGAGGTGTCCCGCGCGCTCAAGGCGTGTGAGGGGGCACTGCTGATCGTCGATGCGTCCCAAGGGGTCGAAGCGCAGACAGTGGTCAATACATACCTCGCGGTTGAGCAAGACCTGGAGATTGTGCCTGTCCTCAACAAGATCGATCTCCCAGGTGCGCGTCCCGATGAGATCGCGGATGAGGTCGAGCAGGTGCTCGGGATCGACGCGATGGACTGCATCCCTGTTTCCGCGAAGACGGGCGAGGGGATCCCGGCTCTGCTTGATGCGATCTGCGATCGTTTCCCGGCTCCCGCGCCTCCGACAACGGAGAAGACGCGGGCGCTGATCTTTGATGCGGTCTACGACGACTACCGCGGCGTGATCGTGTACTGCAGAGTGTTTGATGGGAAGCTCAGGGTGGGTGACAAAATTCTGATGATGGGTCTTGAGCGGACCTTTACGATTACTGAGCTCGGGAAGTACAATCCGAAGCCGGAGAAGTACAAGGAGATCGGTGCGGGAGAGACGTGCTATCTCGTCGCGGCGATCAAGACGCTCGGCGATGTGCGTGTGGGTGATACGATCACGATTGACCACGATCGCGCCGACGAGCCGCTCGCGGGATATGAACCTCCGGCGCAGATGGTGTTCTGTGACTTCTATCCATCGACAACAGAGAAGAAGGGCAACGACTTCGAGGAACTCCGCGAGGGGATGGAGAAGCTCGCGCTCAATGACTCGTCGTTTTCCTACCAAGCGGTCCACTCAGAAGCACTCGGATTCGGGTTCCGCTGTGGATTCCTTGGTCTGTTGCACATGGACATCATCCAGGAGCGTCTTGAGCGTGAAGCGGGGGTCGAGGTCGTCCAGACGGCGCCGACGGTATCCTACAAGATCAAAATGCGCGGCAAGGGCAATGAGATCTTCGAGAAAGAGATCCACAACCCTGCGGATCTTCCCGACGCGGGATTGATTACTGAGTTTTCTGAACCGATCTGCAAGGTTGAGATCATGACTCCGGAGCGGTACATCGGAGAGACGATGAAGCTGTGTCTGGATCGACGCGGCATCTTCAAGAACCAGACGTTCGTGAGTCAGGGACGCGACATGCTGACGTTCGAGATCCCGCTCGCGGAGATTATTTTCGACTTCTACGACAAGCTCAAGGGGATCAGTCAGGGCTACGCGACGATGGACTACGAGGTCACTCGCTACGACAAGAACGAGCTCGTCAAGGTCAGCATCCTGATCAACGGCGATCCGGTCGAGGCGTTGTCATTGATCTGTCACAGGGATCGAGCCGTGGCGCGTGGAAAGCTACTGCTGAGCAAGCTCAAGAAGCAGATCGATCGTCACCAGTTCGAGATCCCGTTGCAAGCCGCGATCGGTGGGAAGATCATCGCACGCGAGACGATCAAGGGATTCCGCAAGGATGTCACGGCGAAATGCTACGGCGGCGATGTCTCGCGTAAACGCAAACTCCTCGAAGCACAGAAGAAGGGCAAGAGCAAGATGAAATCCATCGGCTCGGTCAACATCCCGCAGAAGGCGTTCATGGCGGTGCTGGATACGGGGGAGTGAATGCCAATCGAAAAACATATACGCCAAGACATATTCGATCATTTGCGGATGAATCAAATAGATTGGTTTGGCAGACTTAGTGACGCAGAATTTTTGTCGCGGATATGGGATCTATCAGTGTTGCCATCGACTGATAATCGGTTTTCGGATGCTGCAGGCGATATTTGGCAGCACCGAGAGAATAACCCATACGATTGGGATGATGACTGGGTTTACAGTGATCGCAGGTTTAATCTTCTAAGTTGTGATGACGAAAGATTCCTTGAGTTTTTGTGTACCATGCTGCACCCGTTGGTTCGGCCTGATGGTGATGAAGCACAGGAGTTGGTCGCTGTTTTTAACGGATATTTGTCGAAATCTGATTACGAAATAACTCCATCTCAGAAAGTTTCTACAGGTTATGTATACACGGCTCAGCACCGTGAATTTGTTGGCTCTATCGAATTGAATGAAGTTGTCGAGTGCGTTCCTGTTGAAAACCCCGACTACATTACAAAGCAAATTACAAGGATGGAATCTTCGATCAATGATGATCCAGAGTTGGCAATTGGAACAGCGAAAGAGTTTGTTGAAACTGTATGTAAATCTTTGTTAGACAAGTTCGGGGTAGAGTACTCTTCAAAAACCGACCTCCCGCGATTAGTGCGTTTGGCGCTCAAGCAATTAGATTTAGTACCTGAATCAATACCTGATAAGGCAAAGGCTTCAAATACGATCAAGACGATTCTAATGAACTTTGCTCAGATAGTTGACGGAATGTCCGTAGTGCGGAATTCATATGGAACCGGGCATGGCAAAAATCAGGTGGCTGGATTGGAAACTCGTCACGCGCGTTTAGTTGTTAATGCAGCCAAAACGCTAGTTTCGTTCATTGTAGAGACTCACCAGTCCTCCATTAAGCCATCTGGGAATGACATATGATGCAGACGGGTGGGGTGGAGGTGTTGTCTTCGATTCCTCCACGATCCAGAACCCTAGAATCCGGGAGTGAAGATTTGAACTGATACGGGGTTACACGATGAATGACTCTCCTTCCACATCACCATCCACCAACGACTCTGACTCAAAGGCCGTGGGCAAAACGAAGCGCAATATATGGAGAGGTTTCTGGCTGTCTTTCCTCGTTCTCTCGCTCGCCTTTGCGTGGTACAGCTTTTATGTCCCATCGAATGATGTCGCTTGGGCTGGAAACTTCACTTTGGCTCAGCAGAGAGCGGTCGAAACGGACAAGCCGATCATTCTCTATTTCACTGGGGTGTGGTGTGCTCCTTGCCGCATCATGAAGCGGCAGGTGTGGGCGGATGAAGAGGTGACCGCGTTGGTCAATGAGCAGTTCGTCCCGGTGGCGCTGGATGTCGATGATCCTGAGAATGCGGCACTCATGGAGCGCTACGGCATCGTCGGCCCGCCGGTCATCATCGTGAGTGATGCGGATGGGAATGCACTCCGATGGAAAGCGGGGGGGATGGGCAAAGCCGAGTTCCTCGAGCTGCTTAATCCGTCGGCTTCTGATTAGATTTCAACTTGCTGCAGGGCGACGGGGTTGTGCGATAGCAAACCGCTGGCTCTGTCATGTTGAGAGTTCAAGTTTCGCATCCACAGTGAATATCTGATACTCTGTGTCTAATTGTCATACATGCGTATGAACTCTGTCACATTGAGCGGGAGATCGGGATGAATGGGATTCGTCGAGCGTTGGTTGGGCTTGTTTGTGGGATGCTGTGTGCTGGGTCGGCTCACGCGACGTGGTCGATCATCGCGGTTGATCGTGAGACTGGGGAGGTCGGGATCGCGGGGGCATCGTGTACGTTTAATGTGCTCGGGATCGCGAAGGTGGAGCCTGGGGTAGGGGCGGTGGCGGTGCAGGCGATGAGCAGTAACGAAGCACGCGAGCGTGGGCTTGCGTTGTTGAGCGAGGGCGCGAGTGCTGCGGAGATTGTGGAAGCGATGCGCGATCCTGAGTTTGATCCGGAAAACCAGCAGTACGCGGTTGTGCTGCTCAAAGACGGCGAGGAGCCGGCGACGTATACGGGGACTGAGACTTCGGGATGGAAGGGGTCAGCGACTGGGGATGGTGTCTCGGTACAGGGCAATATCCTCGCGAGCGAGGATGTGGTGGTCGATGCGCTCAAGGCGTTCGAGGAGAGCGAGGGGCTGCCGCTGAGCGAGCGTTTGGTGCTTGCGTTGAAAGCGGGGCACGACGCGGGTGGTGATTCACGCTGCGGCGAGCAGGGGGCGCTCTCGGCATTCGTGACGGTTTACAAGCCTGAGAATCCGCCGCAGCGGGCGTACTTCCACTTTGTGGTCTACGGGAGTGAGATGGGTGGTGACCCCGCTGTGCTCCGGCTCGCAGAAGAGTACGAGCGATGGAAAGACTACGGCACAGAGCAGAGCAGCACGAGACTCTACATCATCCCTTGATGTGCGCGAGAGATCTGTGACTGAGTGAGTTCATGAGCAGGCTGGAGATTGGCGGCTTGGGTGGTTAGCAGAGCTTCGCACCTTTGGATTCGTAGAAGTCTGCGAGTCCTTCGCGTGCGGCGTAGCTGTATTTCTTTGCGATCGACTCGGACCAAGTCGCGGGCGGGGCGCCGCGGTCGGTGAGGTATTGCTTGTAGAGTTCGTCGTACTGATCGATGTGCGCGAGGTTCTGTTCGTCGTCTGGGTACTCGTTCTCGAAGAGCATCGCTTGGGGCGCGAGACGTGGGCGATGGCTTGGGGATTCGTCTGGAGTTCCAGAGCAGAGGCCGTAGAGGGGGAGGACGCCTTGCGGGAGGTTGAGGATGTTGTTGAGTTTGGGGAGGTCGTTGCGGATGCCTCCGATGTAGCAGGTGCCGTATCCGAGGGATTCGAGGGCGAGGGTGAAGTTTTGGGCGAAGAGCGACGCGTCGACCGCGCCGACGAGGAAGGCTTCGAGACCAGTCTTGTAGTCGTTGCCTGCTCGCTGTGTGATGAGCATGTGTTTGCGGAGGTCGGCGCAGATGACGAAGAAGGAGCCGCAGTCGCGGACTTTTTGCTGCGGTCCGGCGAGGTCGGCGATCTGTTGTCGTTTGTCGTTGTCGGTGATGTGGAGGATGCAGTAGGGCTGGACGGCGGAGGAGGTCGCGGCGGCTTGGCCGGCGATCATCGCGGCGTTGATGTGCTCCTGCGGGATCGGATCGGGGGTGTACTTGCGGATCGATCGATGCGCGAGCATGGTGTCGATTGTGGGAGTGGTCGGATTGGTCGATGGTGACTGGGTATTCATGTGAAAGGATAGTTCCCAAGATTGTGACGGGTAGAGCGGCGGGGCGCATCCAGTACTCTCATAGACGGCGGCATGCCGCTGATGCACGGGACTCAAGCAGGAGATACAGGATGGACTGGACGAAGCACGCACGCGGGGGCGCGGATGTGAAACTGATTATCGCGCTGCTCTTTGCGATCGGTGGATTGTCATGGGCGGCGGTGTCGTTCATGAGCAGCGGCAAGCAAAAAGCCGAGCCGACCGGGCCTCGGATTGTGGATGCGGTGATCGATGACGAGGGCAACGAGATCGATGCGAACTACACCAAAGCGAGCAGCGACAAGCAGATCGATGCTGTCAAAGGCGAGATCGAACGAGCGATCCAGCAGCAAGCACAAGCCGCACTGGCGCAGATCAACGCTCCGAAGGGGCTTTCTGATGGACTGAGCGACGCGACGCTCAACGCGTTTATCCCTGTCTTGAGCGGCGATCACGATTCGTTCATCGACGCGATCATCGCGATGGGTGGCAAGGTCCCTGGCGAGCTCGAAGACGATCATCCGATGTTCACGCATTTGACCAAAGTGTTCAAGGACGCGAAGGTGGACCTCTCGCGGATTACGGTCGAGCGGTATGTGGTTCCTGAAGGCGGGCGGATGCAGATGCGCCGCGAGGCGGAGACGGATGATGTCGATGTCGAGCCGGGTGAGGGAGGGCGCGGTGGGGTGAGCACGCAGGTGATGGAGATGCAGCCCGCGTCATTGTTCCCCGATGCGCCACCCAAGCAGGATCCAACAGCGGTGCAGATCAAGATCCCGGTCCAACCTAAGGGTGACAAGAACGAATCGATCTTCGCGCTGATCCTCACATGGAACAAAGACTCGAAGCTCTGGCAGCCCGCGGCGTACCAAGTCATCAAGAACCGATTGATGGAGGACGGATAAATGGACACGCGCACGAATCCATCACGCGGATTTACACTCATCGAGCTCTTGGTCGTCATCGGGGTCATTGGCATCCTGATCGGGATCCTGCTCCCAGCCCTTTCCGGGGCGCGTGGATCGGCGCTGCAGACGGTGGCGCTGAGCAATGTGCGATCTGTCGGGACGCAGTTCCAGGTCTTCGCGGATGAGAAGGGGAAGTATCCTCAGCAGAATCCTGGGGAGGTGCCTTCGAGTTTGAATCTAGGTGATGGATACGAACCTCGCGGCGATGAGGTCATCATCGAGTGGTATCCCGGCGGGATGGTCATCGCGACGACGGATTACTTCAGTCACAGCTGGATGTGGCCTGCGATGGTCGCGCCGATTGATGATTGGCCAACCTACTGGGAGACGTGGATCTCGCCACGCAAGGATCAGGATCTCCCGAAGCTCGAGGACTTTGACTTTCAGCAGGGGATCAACGAGCGGGAGATGATCTCGCTCGCGTACTCCAACTCGTTCGTCGCTCGTCCAGAGTACTGGGATGGGGAGTCACATGCTGGTGATCTGTCGTTGCTGCGATCGACGCGGCCGCATGATGTGAAGTTTGCTTCGGGGAAAGTGATGCTGTGGGATGACGACCTGTCGTACCTGACCGGCAAGAAGCTCCCTGAGCGTGTTGATGGGTTGCTTGATGCGAAGACCCCGATGGTCTTCGCGGACGGTCATGCGGATGCGCTGCTCCCGAGCGATGCGAGCGAAGGTGTGGAGAACTCCATGAACGGCGAATCCACGAAGCTGCACAACACCGCCGACGGCGTGCATGGTCGGGACTATTGATGCTGTGCTGAAAGAGTTACTTCCAGCGTTCTGGAGCCTCGATGTAGTGCGGGTTGTTCTCTGAGCTGATCGATCCGATCGCGTGCTCTGGAAGACTTCGGCTGCTTGGATCGTGCGAGCTTCGTTGGACTGAACCATCCACGCGTGCGTTGATCGCTTGTCCGAATGAGGTCGAGCGGTCGATGCCGTGTCTGAACGCGGTGGTGGGGGAGTAGTTCTCGTACCAGAATCCGTTCCCGGCGTACAGGTTGGGGGGGTCGAGCAGGGCGCTGCTGGAGGGGAGGTCACCAAAGAAAGAGATCAGTGCATCGGCGAAGACGACGAGCTTGGTTGGGTGCTGGATCTGATGGATCTTCACTGTTCGTTGGTTGATGAGTGTGTGGTATCCGGTGGTGTTTGGTGCGAGTCCGTACGCGTTGTAGCCGTAGGTTGAGGTGAAGGTGTTGAACTGTCCTTGGTGTTTGTATGTGCCTTCGGGTTGGTTGGGGCATTCGAACACAGAGCGATCTCCGAGCGCCGCGGCGAGGTATGGCGAGAGTGTGCCGGTGGAGTGGTCGAGCGTGTGGGATGAGGCGTGCTCGGTGCCGTACCAGTAGGTGCGGCTTGCGGATTGGTTATGGTTTTGGGTTTGGGTTTGCAGGTGAGGCATCGCGCTGCCTCGGTTTTCGTCGGTGTACATCGTCCATCCCAAAGTCAGCTGACGTAGATTGGACTCGCACTTGATCGCGCGGGCGCTCCCTCGAGCGGCACTGAGCGACGGGAGCATGATCCCGATGAGCAGGGCGATGATCGCGACGACGACCAGGAGCTCGATGAGCGTGAAACCATGATGGGCGCGATTGGTGGTCATGGGGTTGGTTTGAGTGATGAGACTGGTTTGCGGTCGTCGATGATCGCGCGGAGCTGTTGTGTGATCGGCTGTGGTGGTGTGTTATTGATGAGATTGAGGGCGCTGAGTCCTTCGCTTGAGGTTGAGAAGACGCGGCCGTTGAAGAGCGCGGGGGAGGTGCCGGTGAAGCTTTGTGTGGAGATGATGAACGCGGGATCGCTGGGGTGTTTCGAGAGGTCGATCGTGTGCAGGGACTCGGCGTGCGTGAACGGATCAAACGCGGTGGGTGGCGACATGGTCCCGGCGATGAGTCTGGTGTTGCCGCTCGCGATCATCGCGATGGGGTGGTGTCCCCAGCCTCCGATGGAGAGGTAGGGTTCGCCTTGGTCCCATGAGCCGGACTTGTTGAGGTCTTGGTGGGTTGCTTCGAAGGTGTCCCAGAGGACGCTTGCTGAGTTGCCAAGGTCCTGGATGAGCTCGATCGATGGGAGTGATCCTGTGAAGATGGTGGATGGCGAGGTGGGCACGCCGCCGGAGACAATGATCCTGTTGTTGCTGAGAATGATCGGGGTCGCGTTGGTGCGGACGGTGGGGACGGACCATTGGAGGGCGCCTGTAGTTGCGTCGAGTTTGATGGTGTTGGCGCTGCGTTGTCCGCCTTGGAAGTTGTAGCTCGATGCGTAGATGAAGCCGTTGTGGTAGGTCACGCCTCCGAAGAATCCGAGTGGTTCGGGGTTGGGGGTGTCCCAAATTGGCGAAGGGGTTGATGTGCTCGTTGCATCGTATGCGAGGACGTGACCAGCGCCTCCCGATCCGTTGTCGGCGGTCGCGACGTAGACGACGCCTTCGTGATAAGCCGGGGTATTCCCTGAGCAGTCCCCTGGGAGCGATGCGGTCCAGACGGCTTCGCCTGGTTCGTAGGGGTTGGTTGGCGAGGAAGGATCGAGGTTGATGCAGATGAGCGAGCCGGTCGCGCCCGCGGCGAAGGTGTAGTCGGTGATGAAGACGCGGTTGGTTCCGTCGAGATCATCGGTCACGCAAGGCGACGCGTTGACGATGGGCAAGCTTGTTGGCGTGCACCAGAGTTCGTCGCCAGTGATTCGGTCGTAGGCGGCGATCGTGAATCCCGACGCGACGATCACGCTGTGGTTATTGGGATCGATCGAAGGCGAGGACCACGAATCGAGGATCGCGAACGAGATTACGCTGGACCAGATGAGTTCTCCTGATTCTTGATCAAACGCGGCGAGGTGGCGCGCGAAGCTCTGGTCGAGTCCGATCGCGTATACATGCACTTCGTCGGCGACGACTCCCGCTTGCGGGACGAAGCTCAGCTCGATGGAATCGTCACCGATGCTCGTCCAGCTTGGGGTGTCGAGCTGCTGGCCTTGCGTGAACGGTATCGATGAGTGTGTGCTCGAACCTCCGAGCTGCGACCACCACGGCTGTTCGATCAGCACGGGTCCCTTGGGGAACGCGATCGGCTGCGCACTGGATATCGTGCAGGTCAGCAGGGCACACAGGATGGGAGCGGCTTTGTTCATGATTTGAATCCGCCTCGCTGTGTTTCCACAACGAGACGGGTCTCTCTCCACCAGTGGGGTGGAATGTGGTCCGTTAGCTTCTGCGGCGGCGCGATGCGACCAATCCAGAAACACAGAGCATCGCGATCGCTCCCGGAGCGGGGACGACAGCGACGGCGTCGATCTCGAAGGCGCTTCCGGATTCGTTGAGGAAGCGGACGAAGCTCGCGGAGCTGAGTCCGGTCGAGGCGATGTCGATCCCGATGCCTCCACCTGAGCCGTTGTACGCGTCGCGGACTTGATCGAATGTCATGTTGGCAAAGTCCGCGGCGGTCAGTGTGGGGTCGAGCGCTTGGGTGAAGTCGGTCTCGACCGATCCAGCAATGGCGGGGGATGGTGTGGTGTAGTCCGCGTATCCGAGTGTTGGGAAGAGGTCGAGGGTGATCGTGGTCGCGGTGATCCAGTTAACGCCGTCGCTGGAGACTTGGATGGTCGCGGCTCCTCCGGCGCCGAAGATGAATGGATTGGCGCCGGTGAATCCCGTGCCGTCGTTGTTTGGATCGGCGTCGGTCCACGTGGTGTCGGCGAATCCGGCGTTGGAGAAGACGATCAGGTCAACACCGAAAGCGTGGCTGGCGCTGTTGGTGATCGCGGTATCGAATCCCAGCGCGAGGTGACCACCCGATCCGACGGACACGATCTCGTCGGTCCCGAACGCGGGATTGAATGGCGTGACGCCGGACGGGAAGATGCCTTCACCTGTGAATCGCTCGGCGCTTCCCAGCGCCGTCGATGCGGTGGTGAATCCTGCGACGGCGTTTGAGCCTTGGTCGTAGGACAGGACGGATGACGCGAACGGCGATGCGTGAACAGCCATGCTGGTGGCGGTTGTGGTGAGCGCAAGCGCTCCGGTGGTGATGATGTTCATAGAACTCGTAAACTCTCTGCCCAAAACTGCGTGGGCTCCTGTGTGTTGCCCTGTTTCGCGCAGGACACTCCCTGGGATCAACATCCGGAGCTGCGAGTGTGGAGTGGGGGCGGGAGCTGCGAGCAGGGAGAGCGCACAACCGATCCGCCGACCCATATCGCGAGGTCCGGCACATCTGTTGAGGCAGGTCTTCCGGCTTGGGGCTCTGAGTCGCTCGTGCCTTCCCGGTAAATCAGTTACCAGTGGCTGCCGATCTGATCGGCGGAGCGGTCATCGTTGCCCGTTACGGCGGCGCGTCCGCGGTGGAGTCTCACCACACTTCCCTATTCACCGAGCTTGATACATCACGCTCGGCACCTTCAACGACAAGACTGTACCAGTTGCACGCGACCAGAGCAAACGCGGATCACGCGAGCTTGGCAAGAAGCTGCGCTAGCTGCTTGGGATCGCGGTTCTGGACAATATTTTTCCAGGATTCTGGTTTGAGATTGGTCTTGGAGAGCGCCTGCTCGGCTCGTTTCCAGAGCCGATCGAGCTTTTTCTGATCGTCCTGCGCGAGCGCGATGTCCGTCACGATCTCCCCCAATCGGGTCGCGAGGATGGTGTCCTGGTTGTCGTAGTAGCGATTGATGACCTTGCGTTGGTAGCTGGAATATTCTCGACCGCCGGCCATGATGATGCTCGCTTTGGAATTACTGGTACTTGCTTCTTGGATCCGATCTGTATCTCAGAAACCGATGATAGGGTCAAAACAGAATGGGTGCCTGACGGGATCGGTGCCTTGAAGGATGAAAGAGGGGTCGGGCTCCTCAGGATGAGAAACTCGTTGGCATTGGCAAATGATGGACCGGTCTTGAGCAGTTGTTGAGCTTACTCCGCAACACTGAGTTTTTTAGTCGTCGTTGTAGCATGCCCCTTTGGAGGGATGATATTCAGTGAGACATTGCTCCCTTTGACCAGACCAGTGAGTTTGAGATCCACTGTGCAAGAGTTCGTCAGTTCGAAGTGTGTATGGGGTCCCTTTGCAGGAGGTGCTGCTCCACCTTTGGGCACAACGCTAAGTATTGTTGCGTCTGCACCCTCGACCATGAGTTTGAACCCTTTGATCGGGTTCTTGTCTTTATCTGTTGGCAGAATGATGTGCACCTTGATGGTATCGGTGCCTTTGTCTGGCACTACCTTGGTGCGATTCACCACAAGCTTCGCTGCTGGCTTGAGTGTCGGGGCGTCTTTCGATTTGTATATCCATGGATAGAAGAGGTAGACATTCTTCTCGACTGAGTCTTCCTCAGATTTATTCTTGCATTTGATTGCTTTCTTTTTGCAGCGTTCTTTCTGACATTGACATCTTTGAGATCTGTTGTTGTCGTTTTGTGTCTGTTTGTTGTTTTCTCTATCGGAGTCGACAATTGTGATCTTTCGATCGAGTAACTTGACCATAAATGATCGTTCCGGAGTTGCGTGGCGAGCTGTCCTTTGGTTTATATCCGTTGGAAAGCTGTCTGTTCTCTTGTCGTTCTCAAGGCTTGCAATTATGTCCTCGAATCTTCCAGTATCTTTTTCGATTGTGACATCACTAACAAGTCTTGAGAGCTGATACCTCCGGTATCGATCCGGGATCTTGTCTGTATTGTGTGGAGTGATGCCCATCCGTTTGAGTGATGGGAACTTGAAGACCAGTTGCTTGTCGTTTCCATTGTATTTGGTTTCTCCAGACGAGATCGCATGCACAGTTTCTGAAGTTCCATCTTTAAAGAACCATGTTGCGACTACATTGTCTGGGATGATATTGACCGCATCGTTGAGGGTGACAACTGTGGTGTTGCCGTCATCGTATGCGAGAGCTGTCTGTACCTCACGCAACCACGGGTATCGCGGGCGTCTCCCCTCGACAACAAATTTCTGCGCCTTCGCTTCGTTTGGGTCAATAGTTTTCAGGCCCGAAATCGGATCGTGCAACTTGTAGGTGTACTGTGCAGTTGCCGAGATGGGATCAGCAACCATTCCCCGGTCGTAGTTTAAACCTGCTCGATCTTTTTCAGTTAGCTCGGTTGATGGGATCAGCAGCAACACGGTGACAAAGCGCGGTTCGCTTGAGGCGCGGTAATCGTTTTCCGCATATCTGCGTGGGCCAAGCCGGATTCTTAGTGAAGATTGGCTTGTGTTCGTTACCGTCAGCAAGGAGTTCATCTCGCGTGAAAGCGATCGATTGAGTTCCGCGTTGAGCGTTTCAAGACTCAGATCCGCGCCGATTCCTTTGAACATCGCCGCGAGTGAGAGTGCGACTCGGCGGACTTCCTCATTTCGTCGAGAAGCAAGGGCCGCCTCGATATGGTCGTTGATCAAGAGGGGGACCACGATTGGTTGTTCATCCTGATCGCTACTGAAGTTGAGATCGATATCCGCGACATATGACGATTTGACGCTGCTCGGGAGATTCGAGACCTGCATCCTGACGACATAGGGGACAAACTCTCGACTCTGAATCTTGTGCTTAAACGCGGCGTCGCTCACATAACGGTTCAGAATCTGAATCTCTTGCCACAGCGCTGTTGCGAGTAAGTACTGCAGACGTGGGTCGACATCGAGTTTGTCCGTATCGAGCACCTCCTTTGCGCTGGGTGTGGATGCGGGTTGCTGTGGATCTGAAGTATCTGAGGGAGTGACATCGGAAATCTGGTCAGCTTCTGGGAACTCGCCTCCGATGAGTTTGATCTTCGCGGCTGCAGCGACTGAGTCCAGAATCGACTGCTCAAGCTGAATCGTTGTAGGCACTGCCAGCTTGAGTGCTTGCTCTTCGGTGAGTGTGTATGTCGGTTGGAACTGATCTTGGTATTGGTCCCATCGAGTTGTGGAGACTGGAGAGATGAAGACCTCTCCGGTGTTTGGCACAGATTTACAAGCGCTGAGCACTGCGGAAAGCATGAGCAGAAGGACGGTGATTCCGGAGTGTTTGACCATAGCGAATGTGTCTCCTTAGCAATCTTGGCAATTGATAAAGTGCACAATAATCTGATATGGATCCCATTGTGTGGATTTTTGCTATACCCACAAATATTCACAAGTTGTTAACATGATCATTGTGTTTATACAAATTAGTATTGCGTGATACGGTAAAGAATGATTTTCAGCATAGAAAGATTTATATTGATGCGGTCAAGAAATTGATTGACCACTCAGTCCAACGGCTATGGCCTTTCCTCAGTGGTTGTTCAAACAGCATAAAGGGAGTAATGAATCATGCCTTTTTACCAATCCATCAAAGAAAACACTCCCAGCGGCAAGCGCACGATCGAAAAACTGCTCCTTCTCAAAGAAGCGCTCAACGAGATCCCCAAAAAGACGCTCGACGAGACGCTCCTGCTTGCGACATGGAACATCCGTGACTTTGACAAGCCTGCTTATGGCGAACGATCAGACGAGGCGATCTTCTATCTCGCTGAGATTGCTTCCCGCTTTGATATTATCGCGATCCAAGAGGTGTACAAAGATCTTCGTGGGCTCAAAAGACTTTGCAAAGTTATGGGAGGGTATTGGAAGTACATCACAACTGATGTCACAGGAGGTACTCGTGGAAATAACGAGCGGATGACATTTTTGTATGACTCTCGAAAGGTGAAGTTTGGTGGATTGGCAGGTGAGATGGTGCTGCCACCGGTCAAGGCGGAAGACGGGACAAAGGTGCCTGCTGAGCAGGTGTGGCGCACTCCGTTTATCTGTGGATTTAAATGTGGATGGTCAAGATTCATGCTCTCATCTGTGCACATCCTTTGGGGATCCGGAAAGAAGAATGGGGGGACTGAACCAGAAGATCGTGTGGCTGAGATCCGGAAGGTTGCTCAGTTTTTGAAAAAACGGACGAAAGACAAGACGGCTTGGTCACGCAATCTGATCTTGCTTGGGGATTTCAATATCTTTACAACAGAGGAAGACGGCACCGCGTTCAATGAACTCCTTGATGCGGGATTCGATATCCCTCAGGAGCTCCGGACCTTTGCCACGAACGCTGGACGCAACCGTCATTACGATCAGATCGCATTTAAGATTCAGAAAGACCGACTCGACTGGACGGGTAACTGCGGAGTCTTTGATTTCTTTGAGCATGTGTATCGGGTCGATGAAGAAAAAACCTACATCAGCGAAATGGGTGAACGCTACAAGAAGACCTCTAAGGGTAAGGCTCGCTCTGCAAAGCAGAAGACCACATACTACAAGACCCATTGGCGCACTCACCAAATGTCCGATCACTTACCGATGTGGGTCGAGCTCAAGATTGATTTCTCGAAACGATATCTAGAACGCAAAGAGACATCATCGGTTTGAAATCGCGACCCCGATGTTGCTAGAAATGTTAGTGACTAGCGGGGGTAGGTGGTGCTTGTGGGGCAACATATGATGCGTCTACAGGTTATTGCATGTGCAGTAATCAATCTTGTAGAGGAATGAGCCCATTCAGGACTCGGACCTAAAGCTGTTGAACTAGAGTCAGGCGCTTGAGAATGGCAACTGTAGTAAATCAGCATGTATAGAGAATGATGTCATGCAAATGATAATGGTGCAGTATGTAATTACAATGCTTTCTGAGTTCGTCTTCAAGAGCTCGCCTTAGATCGCATTGGTAGCTCAAGGTCATTTGATTTCAAAGCAGTATGTTGTCATATGTAGATCGGGGTAAATATTTGATCAGCGATCGTACTAGTTTAACAATGCTGCTGATGAGGCTGTGAAAAATCTACCCATTGGATTTTTCATTCAGTAGTTGTACTTCGGAATTGATATTGCTATCTTCTTTGTGTATGTGATATGCGATCACCAGCAAAATGATTTGGGTAGCGATTAGTACCATGAAGCGTGGAATCGATGCGACTGCCAAGCTGCTGACCATACTAGAAGCATGACTCCTGACGGATGCTATTTCATTCAGAAGCACAAATGCGACTGTGATTGGGGCAAGGTAGTACAGGCCGAATACGGCCCATGAGACTATGCCTCGTCCAGTTGTAGAAAACATGAAGTAGACGCCGAGCATGCTACTTAACAGTTTTCCAGATTCGCTAGCAGAATCGGTATTATCGTGTACGGCATGCCGAAGCGAAGATACCGCATTGCGAAGATGCCGGAATGAAAAAAACAACCATGAGTACATAACTGTGATTAAAACAGAGGCCACAGGTGCAAACTCATTTTGTGGAATATCAAGTCCAAACGGTAGAGTTTGGTCTCTCGGTAGGCGTATAGAGTTCATTTCATTCTGAATCATATGAACTGTTCGAAGCACACGGCTTCCGGTTCTGAGGATACTTGTGTTCACACTGCATTGTTTGCATGAATAGTTCCGGTCTTGATTAATTGTGTTTGCATCAACATCTTGTTGGAGTATCTTTGGATCAATGCTGCTTTTGTCAGAAATTGATTCTTGAGCTTCGGTAAGATCTTTGCTTGGCTTCTCTGTGGTTTTTTTCTTGTGTGGACAGAGGGGGACTGCGTGGTCGAGAAAGATCTGAGCCAGTTCCTCCGGCTTATCCAGATAATCGCCAATTTCCACATCAAGTCCGCAATCGTTGGTCAACGTTTGTGCGACGACAATGTACGACAAATGATTTTTCGCAATCCACTCATCAATACTGTATCGTTCAATGTAAATTATGATAAAGCACATTGCGCACAGTATGTTGATTGCAAATAGAAGCACTCGACATCTCGACATAGAGGCGACGGCAGTGTCAAGCGTCCGGTTTGTGATTTCCGAAGATGATAATGTCATTTTGTATCTTCTAGATGACTATGGCGAGATTAAGTCCACTCACTGGGGGTTTCGATCAGCTTTATTTTGTAGATTATAGGGTTATGCTCACCCAATACACAACAATGTTATTTCTTTTCAAGTAGTTGATAACATATCGCTGAATAAAGTCGAATTTTCGGGGGACAAGCCGTGGATCCTAGATTGGCTGGTTATTTCCCGGCCGCCAAGCTAAATGTAAATCAAAAGAAGCCGATACGGCATGTGGATGTGCGATGAAATGCCAACGAAGAAGATCTGTTGAATAAGCGTACCAATCCGGACCAGCCCAGGGTGGTCACGCCTTATCAATACGATCAGGAAGATCGGGTTGTGAACGGGTGTCTAGTGGAGTTTTCGAAGTTCACAAGAGTATGGGCGTGAAAACGCTTTTCTGAACAAAAAGGCGGTTATACAGCTAAAAAGGGAAGTACCCCCCTCAGGACTCGAACCTGAAACCCGCTGATTAAGAGTCAGCTGCTCTACCGATTGAGCTAGGGAGGCATTGGTCTATTGACCGAGCAGATGATAGACCGCCTTCATCTGATTTGTCCAGCATGGGGGGAGCGGATTGATTGACGCTGGAGGGGGAGGGGGCTATTGTTCCCGTCCAAATGCGACCTCTCGGGATGGTTCCTGAGTTGGTCATTAAAAAGGTCTATCACGGGTTCTGAACCCGGTTTAGGAGAGCGACATGCTTCCAGCACAACGACAGAGCCGAGGACGAAGCAAGCGTCGCCGTTCGCACGATGCGATCACTGGTGTGAAGCCAACCATTTGCCCATTGTCTGGTATGCCGAAGCTGCATCACCGTGCATGCACTGAGTCTGGGTATGTTCGTCCAGGTCTCCGCATCAAGGTCCGCAAGCTCGGCATCGGCGTCAACGCGTAAACCAGATTCATCGAGGTAAGCCGTGGCGGTTCGAGTTGGGATCGATGTCATGGGTGGGGACCATGCACCGGATGCGGTGTTGCGTGGTTGTATCGAAGCACTCCCTGTGATGGGTGATGATGTCACGCTTGTGCTGATCGGACCACAGGATCGCATCGAGCAGTATCTCAAAGAAAACAACATTGATGACGATCGTCTTGTGATCGAGCACACGACGGACGCGATCGCGATGGATGCGTCTCCGATGGAAGCGGTGCGCAACCAGAAGGACTCGTCGATTGTCCGCATGTCGATGCTCGGATCGAAGAAGGCGGATGTTCGTTGTGATGCCGTGATCTCTGCGGGCAACACCGGCGCGTGCGTCGCAGCGGGGCAGATGAACATGCGTCGTCTTCCTGGCGTGCATCGTCCAGGGATCGCGGTGACGATCCCGTCGTTCCATGGACCGGTCACACTGTGTGACGCGGGAGCGAATCCTGAACCACGCGCGACCCACCTCTGGCAGTACGGCTTGATGGCTGAGGTTTACGCGAACAAGATCCATGGTGTCGAGTCTCCTCGTGTCGGCGTGATGAACATCGGATCGGAAGAATCCAAGGGGTCGGGACTCGCAAAGGGAGCCGCGGAACTGTTGCGGAACTCTCCGGGCATCAATTTCGTGGGATTTGTGGAGGGTCGAGACTTTTTCGCGGGCAAAGCGGATGTCATCGTGACGGACGGCTTCCTCGGAAACACGCTGCTCAAGATGGCTGAAGGTATGGCGAAGAGCTTGTTCCAAGCGATCGCGACGGAGATCTACGAGCAGGACCCTCAGCTGGCGCTCAAGTTTGAGCCGGTCGTCAAGACCATCTATGCGAAGAACGATTACCACGAGCACGGCGGGGCGCCGCTTCTTGGAGTCAATGGCGTGATGATGATCGCGCACGGCTCGTCTGAGCCTCGTACAATCAAGAACGCGATTCTCAAGACTGTTGAGTATGTCAATGGTCACATCAATGACGCGATCGTTGAGCGTCTGGCGCAAGCAGAACGAGCGCTTCAAGGCGAGCCTGCCTAAAGCGGTTTTTGAGTAAGGGAACCCCGCATGGACACACAAGCAGGCGGGCCCAATCGGGTCGGCGTTGAGATCATTGGATCCGCGACCCATCTCCCAGAAGGGAAACTCACCAACCAAGACCTCGAGAAGCTCATGACCACTTCCGATGAGTGGATCACCAAGCGGACTGGGATTCATACACGTCGTCGTGCGGATATGGCCAACGGCGAGAAGACTACCGATCTCGCGACTGGCGCGATGGGGAAAGCACTCAAAAACGCTGGTGTGGAACCGAAAGAGTTGGATCTGCTGCTTGTCGCGACCATGACTCCCGATTCTCCGACACCTTCAGTAGGGTGTGTGGTCGCTCGTGATTTGGGATGCAACCAGATCGGCGCGATGGACATCAACGCGGCGTGTTCAGGATATGTCTACACCATGTCGATCGCTGATGCGCTCATCCGCTCGGGGATGTACAAAACCATCGGGGTGATCGGTGCGGACACGGTGACGCGTCACCTGGATTATTCGGATTACGGGCGCGGGGCCGCGATCCTGTTTGGTGATGGCGCCGCGGCGATGGTGCTCCGCGCGAGCGAGGATGCGAATAAGGGCATGATCGCGCATCGCATGCACGCCGATGGCGAGGGGGCGAAGCAGCTGTTCATCCCGTCGTGCAAGCACGACTTTGTGGAGCAGGAGCTGTTCGACGAGCGCAAGCTCGACAAGGTCCAGATGAACGGGCAAGCGGTCTTCAAGTTCGCGGTCAGCAAGTTCCAGGAGGTCATCGCGGACACTCTTGAAGACGCCGGGATCGATGCAGACGATGTGGATCATTACATCTGTCACCAAGCGAACTCGCGGATTCTGGATTCTGCTCGCGAGCGGTTCGGGATCCCTGCGGAGAAGCTGCTGGTGAACATCGATCGGCTCGGAAACACGGTGGGGGCGTCGGTGCCACTGGTGTTTGATGAGCTTGTGCAGGCGGGTAAAATCAAGCCGGGTCAGAAGGTCATGTTCCTTGCGTTCGGCGCGGGATTGACCTGGGGCTCCTCGCTCTGGCAGCTCTGAGCGGCGATCTCAACTTTCTATAGGGGTAATAGCAATGAACAACATCATTCTTTGTCCAGGTCAGGGTGCTCAGGTTGTTGGGATGGGCAAGCTCTGGAGCGAGACCTCCGAAGCGGCTCGCGCGATCTTCCAGCAAGCGGATGCCGTGCTCGGTGATTCGCTGGGCGCTCCGCTCTCGACGCTGTGCTTCGAGGGGCCCGTGGATTCACTGAATCGCACCGATGTTTCGCAGCCGGCGATCTACACCGCGTCGATCGCGTGTCTCATGGGTTGGCTCGACGGCGAAAACCTGACCAAGAACGAGCTCAACATCGCCGCGACCGCTGGACTCTCGCTCGGAGAATACACAGCGCTGCATATTGCTGAGGCGTTCAGCTTCGAGGACGGACTGAAGCTCGTCGCGCTGCGTGGGAAGGCGATGCAGGAAGCCGCGGAAGCGGCGGATTCATCGATGGTCGCGCTGATCGGGGCGGACGAAGCGCAAGCGAACGAGGTCTGTGACAAAGCACGCGAGGGCGACATCCTCGTCGCGGCGAACTTCAACGCGCCGGGACAGGTCGTCATCTCCGGATCATCCGCGGCGTGTGATCGTGCGGAGACTGTTGCAAGCGAGATGAAACTCCGCGCGACGCGACTGAGCGTTGCTGGCGCGTTCCACTCGCCGTTCATGAAACCCGCCGCGGATCAGCTTGCTGAAGCGCTCGCGGCGACCACGATCAATGCCCCAAGTAGCACGGTGATGTCCAATGTCACTTTCCAGCCGCACGACAGCGATGCGGACTCGATCCGTCAGCGTCTGGTCGATCAGTTGACCTCCCCTGTGCGTTGGGCGGCGTGCTGTGAGTACCTCGTCGAGCATCACAGCGAGGCGTCGTTCCACGAGCTGGCGCCAGGGAAGACACTCGGCGGCATGATGCGCCGGATCAGCAAAGGGACCAAGGTCCAAGCACACAACGAACCCGAAGCCGTCTCCTGAGTCGGCGTTTGCATACGAAACGAGAATCAATCATGACCGATCAACGAGTCGCTATTGTCACCGGAGCATCAAGAGGGATCGGACGCGCGATCGCGACGCGTCTTGCCGCCGACGGCCGCCATGTGGTGTGCGTGTCGCGCTCGCAGGGACCGCTCGATGAGCTCGCTCAAGAGATCCAAGCTGCCGGGGGCAGCGCGAGCGTCAAGACCTGCGACATGTCGGACTTTGATGCGGTCGCGAAGATGATCGAAGAGGTCGCCGACGAGCAGGGACGGCTGGACATCCTCGTCAACAACGCGGGGATCACCAAGGACAACCTGATCCTGCGGATGAGCGACGAGGAATGGGACGATGTGATCGGGACGAATCTCAAGAGCGTGTTCGTCGCGTGCCGAGCCGCGGCTCGTCCGATGATGCGCGGGAAGTTCGGACGCATCTGTAACATCGCTTCAACCTCGGGACTCGTTGGTAACTCCGGACAAGCGAACTACGCGGCTGCCAAATCAGGACTGACGGGATTCACCAAGACCGTCGCGCGTGAGCTTGGGAAGAAGAACATCACCGCCAACTGCATCGCGCCGGGATTCATCGAGACCGACATGACCAAGGACCTCCCCGCGGCGGTGACCGATCACATCAAGGGGGTTATCTCAACGCGCGATCTTGGGAAACCAGACGATATCGCGGCCGCGGTTGCGTACGTGACCAGCGATGACGCGGGATACCTGACAGGTCAGACCATCGCGGTCGATGGTGGCATGACGATGTGCTGAGCGGTCAGATTTAGCCGTACACCAGATACCCAAAGTGCATCCGGCAGTGGTTGAGATGCAGGTTGGTCCACTGCTCGTGCGTGAGCTTTCCGAAGAGTGGGCTTGGGATTTCCATCTTTTCGCCGTTGATGATGCGATCGATTTGGGTGCGCATCATCGCGAGTCCTTCCTCCACGCTGACCTCGTCAGCGGGTCGGAGTTCCTTCGCTTTCTCAGGGAGCTTGAATCCCGGCTTCATCTGCGAAGTTGGTTTGGTCGCAATGGGTTTGAGGATCAGCGAGATTGGGATGCGGACGAACCAGGGGGCGCTCATTTCGAAGCCGTCGAACGAGCTTTTGATGAACGTGGCGCAGTGCGCGAGGTTCTGTCCGACGCTCCATCCGCCATTGGTGTCGAGCGTGCCGTCGTTGTGGGCGGCTTCGATCTTGTCCAGATCAGCACGGAGTTCTTCGATGGAGTGGAACGATTTGGGTGACCATTTGGATTTATCAGCGACTTGCATGGTGTCCTTTCGACCCCCTCGGTATCCACGACAACTGATGGTAGACCGCGCCGTATACTCTGGACATGAAACCTCATTCCATTCTCGAAACGGTGCTCTATGCGGACGACATTGAACGAGCCGCGTGGTTCTATAGAGACGTGCTCGGATTCGACCAGCCCGGCGGGGAGTCGGAGCTGATGACGCACTTCCGGATTGACGAGCATCACGTGCTGCTGGTGTTTAATCCGCAGATGTCGGATCGTCCGGGACGCGATGTGCCGAGTCACGGCCCGCGTGGTGCGGGACATATCGCGCTGCGGATCGAAGACAGCGATTACGACGCGTGGAAGGATCAGCTCAGCTCCTTCGGGATCGGAGTCGAGCAGGAGATCACGTGGGGCGAGGACGACGGGTTCGATCACGGGCGTTCGATCTATTGCCGGGACCCGTACGGGAACTCGGTGGAGCTGATCACCGCTGATATCTGGCGTGGACGGCAGAAATCCTGACTCTGAAACCGGAGCGGGCTGAGTCCCTACACTCTGGCATGAAGACCTCCAACCCAACGTTCGTCGCATTCATCGCATCGGTGTCCCTGCTCGTGGTGTTCATCGCGGGCTGTTCCAAGTCCGAGGAGCCTGCTGCTGAGAACACGGCAGCGAGTGAACCCAAGGCGGATACGAGCTATCTTGATCAGCTCGCCGCGGAGCAGGGGATCGATCTTGAGGAGGATAAACCTCAGGTGACCTCGCAACCAGCGAGCAGCGAGGATGAGCCGGAGTCTGATGACGAGGGCGATGGCGAAGAGGAACGCGAGTGGGTGAAGGACGAAGGGTCAAAGTCACTCTTTGGACGATCACGCGATAAAGCGAAAGACCTCCAGAATCAAATCCGAGGCGGGACTACAGCTGAAGACGGCCTCGCAAACACGCTGCTTGAAGAGGAGTACGCGTCGAGTTCGGGATACCGCTGGGAGATGCCTGAGAGTTGGCGCATGGCGATGCCGTCGCGTGATCAGTTCGCGCAGATGTACATCACGAATCCACTCGGGAACGCTTCTGTTTCATTTACTGATGAAGACGCGAGTGTGAATGCACTGGTTCGCAGCATGCAAGAGCAGATCATTGATCCGATGGGTGGACGCAGCAGAGCAAGGACTTCTGAGAAAACGGTCCAAGGCAAAAGCGTCAGAATGGTTGATCTGGCTGGGACCTACCTCGATCCCGGAGCGAAGGGTGGAACGAACGAACAGATTTTCTACGCGATCCACGCCGCGATCTTCGATCTGGGTGATGCGCGAGTGCTCATCAAGATGTGGGGTCCCGAAGATACGGTCAATCAGAGCAAAGTGCTCTTTGATAAAATGATCAACGAGACCACAGCCGAGTGAGCGGCGTGCCGTGTCCAATCTGTCAAACCTCGTCCGCAAAGTGCGGACGCATTGTGCACAACAGTCCCGCGATGGTCGCGGGGGTCGAGATCGATCTGGGTGATGCTCGGTTTGAGATGCACAGCTGTCCGAGCTGTGGATTGCAGTTCAAGCACCCATTCATCCCTGAAGACCAGCTCATCGCGTGCTACGAGCAAGCGTCGGGAGATCACTGGGAAGACGCGCCCGACCCCTATAAGCGAAGGTTTGACGACATCGAGCGCGTCATCAACGCGCATGCGAGCGGTCCCAAGGTGCTGGATATCGGGTGCTCCAACGGGGCGCTGCTCGGATACATGGGACAGTCGTGGGAACGCTCCGGGATCGAGCCGGGTCAGCAAGCAGCGGAGCACGCGGAGCAGCGCGGCGTGCGGATCATCGCGCCGATGCTCGAGCAGTGCGAAACAGACGAACGATTCGATGTAATCCTCGCGATTGATGTGCTTGAGCATCTGCTCGATCCGAGCGATTTCATCGAGCGCGTCCGAGGGTTGCTGACAGAGGGCGGGATCTTCGTTGGGTTTACCGGAGACACGGACGCTCGCTCATGGAAGTGGCACGGATCGCGGTACTGGTACGCGTCGCTCCCGGAGCATCAGGTGTTTTACAACAGAACAACGATCGATCGGCTCGCACAAAGGCACGGCTTCGAGGTTGTGCACTACGAGCGGACAAGCCATGCGCGATTCAAGTCATCACGCAGAGTGCGCGACAATATCAGGGGCGCGATCTGGGGGCTCATGATGCGACTGGGGATACACAAGCACGCGTCCCCTCCGGGGTGGCTCCCCGCGAAGGATCACATGCTCTTTGCGATCAAGCTTCCGTAGCGTGCTCTGCAATGAGTTCTGAAAGAGTTTGACCTCTGAATCGAGCGATGTCTATGCGTTCTTGGAGTCCGCGTGCGTTGAGTGCTCGATCCGCGTAGTACGCGATTCGGCCCAGCTGGTAACGGATGGGGTTGTTGCGGTAGTGGGGGTATCGCTCGTCGAGGATGGCGCGTTCCTTGTCGTACTGTGCTCTCCATCGTTCGTTCTCGCCTTTGGCATCGGTGTGAATCCGGTGGATCCCGATGTACTTGTTGATCCGACGCGCGTTTGCGGTCGGGAGCATCCGGTACCAGAGATCGGTGTCCATCGTGCAGTGCATGGATCGGTCGAGCCCGCCGACGCTTTCGTAGAGCGATCTACGGAAGAAGGTGCTGGGTTGGTGGGTGCGCATGTATCCGAACCTCGCCCAGCGGTGAGAGGGGCCGGCTCTGCGATCACAGCGGATGACTTCGGATCGCTCGTTGACGACGATCGTGTTGCCTTCAAAGAGTCCGGTGTTTGTGCAGCACGAGAACCAGTCGCGCATCTCTTTGACCGCGTTGGGAAAGAGCGCATCGTCGGAGTTGACCCACGCGAGGATGTCTCCGGTGGCGCGTTTGAATCCGTTGATGATCGCGTCGGATTGGCCGTCGTCCTTCTCGGATTGCCAGTGGGTCAGGTGCGGCGCGTAGCGCTCGATGATGTCTTTGGATCCGTCGTCGGAGCCGCCGTCCATGACGATGAGCTCGTGGATCTGGTCGCGTTGAGCGCACAACGATGCCAGCGCCTCGTCGAGGTATCGCGCCTGGTTATACGAAGGCACAACGATCGAGACAGTGGGGATCGGCATCGCTTGGGTAAATTATTGGGGTGGGTTAGCTGAGTCCGAGGAGTTCGATCTCGAAGATCAGGTCGGCGCGTGCTGGGATCGCTGGTGGTGAACCCCACTCGCCGTAGGCCTTCGCGTAGGGGATGGTGAGCTTGCGCTTGCCGCCGACTTTCATGCCGGGGATGCCTTCTTGCCATCCTTGGATGAGGTTGTTGAGCGGGAAGTTGATGGACTGCCCGCGATCGTATGAGGAGTCGAAGACGGTGCCGTCCATGAGCGTGCCTTTGTAGTGGACCTCAACCGTCGCGCCTTGTGGGCACTCCATACCGTCGCCGGTGGTGATGTCTTCGATGATGATGTCGGTGATTGGTTCGCTCATTTCAGGTTCCTTCTGTTGGTGTCGCTCAATGGTAGTCTCCGCTCAGTCGAGGCGATGTTGGACACTGAGCTAGATCCCAAAGATCTTGTGGAAACGGACAATTGTGCGGATTTTGAGCTTGTCGATCCTTGAGTAGTACCGATCTCGGCAGAGGTTGAACTCGTCGTGCATCGTCTGCTGGTGCTGCGATTTGGTGGAGAGGCCGCCGAGTTTGAAGACTGAAACACAGATCGGGACAGCGCAGAAAAGCACCCCAAGTTTGTGGAGCGCTCGGAGGGACCATTCGTAATCCCCTCCGATCAAAAACGACTGTTCATACGGCCCAACACGCTCGAATGTGGACCTGCTGATCAGCATCGCTTGATGACTCATCGCGCCGCGATACAGCGAGACCCTGCTCGCTTTCTTGGCGCTGTGGTAGATGCTCTTTCCGGTCGCTGGATCAAAGAGCAGGATGTCGCCGTGGTAGATGTCGGCGCCTTGAGATCGCTGGACCGCGTCGACCAGCGCGTCGATGGTCTCTGGACGAATCAATGTGTCCCCGGCATTGAGGAACAGGAGGAAGTCTCCGGTAGCGAGTTTGGCTCCCTTGTTCATCGCTTCGAAGATGCCGGAGTCTGCTTCGGAGATGAAGGTGCTGACGACGTCTTGGTTCTGCTTGATGATGTCTTGCGTGCCATCGGTTGAAGCGCCGTCGGTGATGATGTACTCGATACGCGAGTACCGCTGGGCGCGGACAGACTCGATGGTGTCGATCAGCGCGTCGCGATCGTTCTTACAGACCGTGATGATCGAGATCCGTGGCGATTGAACATCATGTGTCGCTGTGGTCTGTGGCATTCACTGATCGCCGTGTGTTCTGGGTTGGTGCTGGGACTGAACTTCTGTTGTTTCAGAGCGTGCTCAGATCGAAATACTCGCTCACGTACGTGGGGATATGGGGTGCTTTGGTGAGTTTGACGACATCGAGGAGGCGCATGAGATCGCGTTTGAGCTTCTCCTCGATCCCATCCGCGTCGATCTCGTCGTCGTCGATGGTACGGATATAGCGGTAGCGGCCTCGGTCCCGTTCTTCGCCTTGGATATTGGTCAGCTCGATCGCTCCAAGCTCGGCGAGTCGGATGAGGACGTAGTCCATGATCCCGCCTCCCAAGCCATGGGCGTGTCCCTTGCCGATCACGTGGATGCGGAGGTCGTCGCTGTCGAAATCGTCGTGCGCGAATCGCGCCTCGATCGCGCTCATGGTCTGCATGATCAGGTCGGGGGTGGGGTTCTGCCAGCGGATGAACTCCTGCTGGATGGTCAGGTCGGACTGGGCGTACAGGATCTTGCAGATCGAATCCAGCCCGTCGCGTCCGGCGCGTCCGACTTCCTGGTGGTACGCCTCGACCGATCCAGGAAGCTGCGCATGGATCACGGCTCGCAGGTCGGACTTGTCCACCCCCATCCCGAACGCGTTGGTCGCGCACAGCAGCAGGTTCTCATCCGGAGTCGCGTTGATGAACTGCTTGTACACGCGGCGTCGCTCGCTCGGAGGGAGACGCCCGTGGTAGATCTCGACGGGACGATCCATCGCACGCTTGATCAGCGGCGCCATCCGATCGAGGTCCTTGATGAGCGTGAAGTAGACGATCGAAGTCCCTCGGACATCCTTGAGCGTGTCGCGGAGCTTCTCGATCTTGTCGTCATCGTCCCAGACCTCGACGCACGAGAGTTTGAGGTTCGGTCGATCCACAGGAGCCGCGAACAACGGCATCTCGTCCTCGCTCGTTCCCACCACAACACGCACATCCTGGCGCACCGCTTTGGTCGCTGTCGCGGTCAGCGCGATGGTGACGGGATTCCCGAGCTCCTTGCGGAACTCACCGATCCGCTGATACGCGGGACGCAGGTCGTGTCCCCACTTGGTGACGCAGTGGCACTCGTCGATTGCGAGGAGGTTGACCCCGCCGGGACATTGGTCGAGCGCTTCGCGGAAGTCGTCCTTGGTCATCCGTTCCGGAGTCGCGTAGAACAGCTCGTACTCGCCGTCAGCGAGTTTTTTGTATCGCTTTCGGCGTTCGTTCTTGGGGACTGTGGAGTTGACGTACTCCGCGTTGATCCCTCGCTGCTTGAGTGCGTGGACCTGGTCTTCCATCAGCGCGATCAGCGGCGAAAAGATGAGTCCGATCCCCTCGCCTCCACATTCTTCATGCATCGCGAGTGCAGGGAGCTGGAAGCACAGCGACTTTCCAGATCCTGTAGGCATAACAACGAGCGCATCATTCCCTGCCATGACCTGATCAATGATCTGCGCCTGGAGTGGGCGCAGGTCATCAAGACCAAAGCGGTCGTTGAGTGTGGATTGGATCAATGCCGAGTCCATCGGCAAGGGTATGAATGGCTGCGAAGAATGTCTCGGTTAAATCGCAGAATCCACCGATGCATTCTTGTTCGCTCTGAGCCATTCCAGTTTCTTGACATACATCACGCATGTGCTCACAAAGGTTGCGTGCGACCAGGTCAGCGGCGATACAGAGATCGGATCCCCAGAGTACGGATCGAACTGCTCTGCGAGCACTCCAGATGGTCGTGTTCGGCGGTGGGTCCACTCCAGCAATCGCATCGCGGGCTTGAGCTCGTCGATACTCTCCGCTTTCTCGATCTGGTACTGCGCCTGCCAGAGCGTGCAGATGACCCAAGGGTTTCCTGGAACTTCGTCGGTGTTTTCAGTCTCGATCTGGTGGTAATAGTCGCGTTCGTATCGAGCACATCCGCCGACATCGGTTTTGACCCAGAGCCGATCGCGCATCGTGTCCATCTCGGATCGGATGAGTGGATCATCTGAACTGAACGCATCGAACGCGAACAATGCGAAGTTCGCGCTGTCTCGTGTCATGTCGAGGCGATAGCTCCCATCTTCGAGGGGTACAGCCATTCGTGCGAAGTGTCCGCGTTCATCATGCCAGAAGTGTCTGCGGAGTGCACCTTTCATCCGCTCGGCGCCTTCGCGGAATGCTGCGGAGAGGTCCATTTCGCCAAACTCGCTCGCGAACTCGGACGCCGCGTTGAGCGCCCCGATGGTCGCGGCGACTGTGAAGGTATGGATCCCGCGTCGCTCTTCCCAGAGATCCCACGAAGGGAGTGGGAGTCCATTGTGATCGCGATGCTCGAGCATCCATTTCGCGGGCTTGAGCACCAGATTCACATACAACGGCTTGATGAACTCGACATCGCGGAACTCATTGAAGTGCTGGCGCAGTGCCCAGAGTGTCAGTGCGGTCTCGTCTTGCTGGATCGGGAGAACAGGTTTGCCGTCGATCATCCAGGGATGCCAGGAGCTTGCGAGATCGCCTTCCGGAGTGTACTTATGCAAGAAATACGGCTTGTCCCCGATGCAATCCGCAGCGTAACGGAAGAAGTTTCGGCTCAGTTCACTCTGTCCGGCGAGGATCAGTGAGTGAGCGACCAGAGCGCCGTCACGCATCCAGCAGTACGAGTAATGGTCACCCGCGAAGTGTGTGATATCGCTGTCATTGGCGGCGATGATCGCGCCGCCGTTGTCGATCTGTGTGCGCAAGATGAGCTGCGAACGGAAATACAAATCACGGATAGGTTCAGGTAAGACTGAAACATCCAAAGGCTCCTTGCGTGACCAGAGCTTCCAGAACGCTTCGGTGCGTGTGATCAAGCGATCAGAACCGATCTCCCAGACGCGTTGGTTGTGGTGCTTCGCTTGCTCATAGGTATCGGCGCAGACGACCCAGAGGGTTGCGTCTGCTTCTCCGAACTCAGGGACCTGGACATGCACGCCGACGGTTGCGTCGACGGAACCTTGCGAGATCGCGTTGCGTCCGAGTTGCCCGTCTTCTGCATCGCGCCAAGTTCCCTCGGCACCTCCTACACGCTTAGCACCGATCGCCCAATGCTCGATACCACATTTGGTTGGATCACTACTCGCGTTGATCAGGAAATACGAGTCATCCTTGTACATGATGACCGCATTGGTATTGGGATCGTAGTTCGCGGTGTCACCCACAGGGGAGCCGTTGATCGAGAGGTCGAAGTGCATGAAGATCCGCACATCGCGTGTCGCGCCGCGGAGGTCGCGGACATTGATCTTTCGGAAGTAGACCGGTTTGTGGTAGTCTACAAGGTCATTGCAAGTCAGTTCGAGTCCGAGTTCGTGATTGGTCAGATGGACCTCAGTAGTCATCGAATCAGGTTTGTAGCGGAGTTCACGCTCCCACGAGTCTTCCTCGATCCAGGAGAGCTTGCCGTCGGCCCAAACCCCGAAACGCTGCACATGCCCGTCAGTGTGGTTGTAGCGACCCACACGCGGCGAGTAGATATCGCGGATGCGGTAGAAGTCATCAAAGGTGAACAGGAGTGAGCCGTTTCCGACTGGGATATCACGAGGCATGGTGTGGGTCCTGACAAGGAATGAAACAACTGAAATCTAGCGCATTCATCGGCTCGATCTTCAGCAAACACCGATCATTTTGCTCAGAGATTACCAGAATGTCCGATCACCTGAGGGTTTTAACCCCCATCGGCCTCCAATCGGTGCCGAAGAGCGTTTTTCCCTGTTTTTAGGGGCTGTTTGTGTTATGCTCAAAGGAACTACACATGGAGGACTGGATGAAGTTCACAGAACGCTCAAAGCTCGGCTTCACACTCATTGAACTGCTCGTCGTCATCGCAATTATTGCGTTGCTACTCGGGATTCTGATCCCAGCGCTCGGTAAGGCAAGGCAGACGGCTCAAACAGTCAAAAGCAAAGCAAATCTCCGATCCCATGGTCAGGTCCAGTTCCTCTACGCCGGCGATTTCAACGACAGCTTCATTAATCCATTCAATACCACGAAAACCTCAGGAGGTGGCGTTGGTTCCCAAGGCTGGGCGGTCGCTCGCAAGCCAGGTCTCGCGGGACGATACGAGTTCGTAGGACCAGGACAGTGGTACTCCGAGATGTATGCTTTCCACTGGTATTCACTCGTGGGTGGTTGGCTCAATGAAGGGGACTACACATCTGAGATTCAGTTCGCTCCAAGCGATGTCGTAATGATCAATCGATTCAGAGATAACTTCATTGAGAATCAAAACAGATCCATCAATAACTCGATTTGGGATTGCTCGTATGTGCTCTCTCCAACAGTGTGGTTCAATCCCAAACGCTACGAGAATGACATCCGACCCGACTGTGTTCGGAATAGCGGTCCTGCATCGCTCGCAAAGCGGAACAAGGTCTCGGACACAACATTCCCTTCGAACAAGGTCATTATCTGGGAACGCTTTGACTGGACCAAGAATGAGCGAAACGCTTCTCAGCCCAATCCGTTTGACCCAACTGCTCCGGTCATTGAGCTCGGTATTGAAAGGCAACACCCTCAATGGAACAATCCCGCTGCTGAACCTGCGGTGCTCACCGCAGACGGCTCAGTTGTATCCACAAAGATCTCTGATATCCGTCAACTCGCAAGTGACGAGAATGAGCGTGCGGCACGCGAGTTCACGCCGACAGATGTATGGAACATGCCGGGATCACTCTTGGAAGATTACCAGATGGATATGGACTGGTTTGAAGTCGGCTTGATCAACCAAGACGGATTCGGAGCGGGACAATATCCGGCGTATTTCTGGGCTACTCGAGACGGTATCAAAGGGCGTGACATCTCGCGTTAATCGGTTAGTCGATTAGATCTGCCCCGCGAGCATCGCTGCGGCGATCTCATCTGGGGTCATCTCTGGCTCAGCGCTTGACGAATCCTCCGGACCCATTGCTTGAATCCGCTCCGTCGCGCCGAGTGTGGTGGTCATGCGGATCCCAAAGTTTTCACCAATCTTCACAGCAGCTCCAGACGCGATGCGTCGGTTGTTGATCCGAACCTCGAGGTCTTCCTCCGCATTGATTGGGAGCTCGATGATCGACCCTGGGACCCACTGACGCACAGAGTGTATATCGAGGTTGCGCTCGCCGAGCACGACGACGAGTGGGACTTCGATGCGCATGATTGACTTGAGATTCGACGACATGTGCTCCTCATCGGCACGAACTGCGCCTCGCTGGAGCAAACGCGCTCTGAGCAAGGATCTATCGCAATAATCGCAACCGATGTGCCAGTACGCAAGGTCAGAATAACTGGTGTCTGATATCGAACTTGGAGCAGTGGGGGGAGATTATCCGTCGAAGCGTCCCACGATCAAGCTGACATTGTGTCCGCCGAATCCGAAGGTGTTGTTCATCGCGTAGTTAACGCTCATTTCACGCGCGGTATTCGCGACGATATCCACACCTGAGCATTCCGGATCGATGTTGTCCAGATTGATCGTTGGGGCGACGATGCCGTCTGTGACCGCGTGGATGCACGCGATGAGTTCGACCGCTCCGGAAGCTCCCAAGCAGTGGCCGTGCATGGACTTGGTGGAGTTCATGACGAGACCGCCGCTGGTCGCGTGGTTCGCGAAGACGTTCTTAACGGCGATGATCTCGGCTTTGTCTCCGAGCGGTGTGGAGGTGCCGTGGGCGTTGATGTAGTTGATCGAGGTCGGATCCATGCCCGCGTCTTTGAGCGCCCACTTCATCGCGTTGGTGGCGCCGCGTCCTTCTGGATGCGGAGCCGTGATGTGTCCCGCGTCGCAGGAGTTCGCAGCGCCGCAGAGCTCGGCGTAGATCGTTGCGCCGCGAGCTTGTGCATGCTCAAGCGATTCGAGCACATACACCGCGGCACCCTCGCTCAGGATGAATCCGTCTCGATCAATATCGAACGGACGCGATGCTTTCTCTGGAGCATCGTTGCGTGTCGAGAGTGCTTTCATGGTCATGAACGCGCCCAAGCACAGCGGGGTCAGCGCGGCTTCCGCGCCGCCGGCGATCATGACATCCGCTTTCCCTGATCGAATCGCTTCCATCGCGTCCGCGATCGCGTGACCTGACGAGGCACACGCCGTCGCGTGGGTGGATGCGTATCCCTGCAGGTTAAATCGGATCGAGATATTCCCGGTCACCGCGTTGGCCATGAGCTTGGGTACTGTGAATGGGGAGATCCGCGATGGGCCCTTGCTTTCCAGTATCTGGACACTGGTTTCGATGGTGTAGATCCCACCAATTCCCGATCCCATAACGATCCCGCGTCGTTCGGGATCGCCTGTTGTGAAATCCATCCCAGAGTGATCCACAGCTTCTTGTGCGGCGGCGAGTCCAAGCAGCGAAACGCGATCGACGCGCTTCGCTTCACGCTTGTCCATGATTGTATCCGGAGTCCAATCGCGGACTTGTCCGCCGATAGTGACTGTCCAGTCGTTGTACTGGTCGAACTCCGGCGAGTCGATCGTTTTGATCCCCGATCGTCCCGACTTCATCGCGTCCCAAGTATCCGCGGCGTTGTGACCCACATTGGTGAGAGCACCCATCCCGGTGATGACGACACGATGACGATTGTTGGAACTCATGAGCGTTGTTGATCCTGAATGAGGGTTCACTGATCCATCGTATGGCGTTTGTGTTGATCAATCCGCGAGATGACCAATGCATAAGCCCCTCCGATATGAATCGGGGGGCTTGATGATTTCTTCACAGTGCGTCGATTATTCGGCGCCGTTTGCCTGCTTGATGAAGTCGATCGCATTGCCGACGGTCAGGATCTTTTCTGCCTGATCGTCTGGAATGGAAGTCTCGAACTCATCTTCGAACTCCATGACGAGTTCGACAGTGTCCAGACTATCTGCGTTCAGATCTTCCATGAAGCTGGTTTCGCGGGTGATTTTGTCCTTGTCGGCACCCATCTGCTCGGCCACGATTTCGATCACCTTTGATTCAATTTCTGTCTCGGTCACAGCGTATCTCCGCTCAAACTGATGGGGTCCCTATCTCAGACGCTCCAAACGCCCGAGAATCTCGTCCCCGATCTTGGCCTCGATTGTATCCGCTCAGTGTAGCATTTGCCAAACCCTGAATCGATCTGCTCGATAGAACTTTGTTCGGGATTTGAGAGCGCCCCTAGATTATCGTCCCCTCCTATCCAGAATCATCCGGCTCAAACGGTTCAACAAGGTCCTAGAGCCTAACTCGATCCCGCTCAGGGTTCATGTATCCCAAGAAGTCGTCGAAAACAGTTCCCAGCAGCACGCGGCGTATCCGCACAAGCTGGCTGGAGGAGATCGTCATGGGAGCAATGCCCAAGGAACCCGACGCGTTTGTCGAGCATGTGGTCAAGCTGATCAAACGCATGCAGCCCGAGTTCAATATCGATCGGGTCAATCCCAACGAGCTCCATGTCAACGGGCGTCGTCTGGATCTTGAGAATCTCTATCGCATGGTGGCGCACGAGCCTGATCGTGGGACCGACATCGTTGAGCATTTCCTTGATCAGCTCTTTATGGGGGACCATGTCGAGGTCAACGACATCCCGCTTGAGCAAGCGAAAGCGCGGATCATGCCTCGCATCCAGCCGACTTCGATCTTCGAGCATCTGACCGAATCGCTTGTGGCGCATGTGCCTTTTGTCAATGACACCGTGATTGTGTTTGTGCTCGATATGCCTCACATGACTGTGAGCATCACGATGGATCAGGTCGTGCGTTGGGGGATCACCATCGAGGAGCTGGATGATCTTGCTCGCGAGAACCTGGATCTGTACGCTCCGGAGCTTGAGATGCAGGTCATCGAGAGCGCCGAGGGAGGCAAAGCGGTCATCGTCGCTGAGCAAGACGGCTACGACGCCGCACGCTTGTTGATGGGTGATCTGCACAGCAAACTCGCGGGACATCTGGGCGCGGACTTCTATGTCGCGACCCCTGCTCGTGATATGTTCATCGCGCTGAGCTGTGATCCGGACGCGTTTGTGACTCGTTTGTGTGATCGTGTGAACGAGGATTTCACGCGTCTGCCGTATCCGATCACCAAGGACCTGTTCCTTGTGACTCAGGACGGCATCGCGGGAACGACCTGGATGCACAACGATGCGTCGGACGCTGCTTGATTCGCTCGGATCGACCTACACTCTCGCGTGATCTTGCTTATCGACAACTACGACTCTTTCACATGGAACCTCGTCCAGCGATTGGGCGAGATCGATCGGACGCTTGAGCCGGATCGTGATCTTGTGGTCAAACGCCATGATGAGATCACTCCAGAGCAAGCCGAGGCTCTGAACTCTGGAGCCGGTCCGACGCATGTCATCATCTCCCCAGGTCCCTGCACTCCCAAAGAAGCGGGGGTGTCCGGAAACATTATCAAGCACTTTGGTGGACGCGTCCCTGTGCTGGGAGTCTGTCTGGGACACCAGTGCATGGCGGACAACAACGGCATGGTCGTCGCTCGTCACAAGCTCCTGATGCACGGCAAGACCTCAGCCATCAACCACGATGGACGAGGGATCTATGACTCGATCCCAGCGCCGACGACTGTTGCTCGCTACCACTCACTCATTGTGGAACCTTCGACGATCCCCGCTCTGAAGCCGGGTGAGGATGGCTGGGAAATCTCCGCATCGTGCACAGACGACATCGATGGACAGCAGGTCGAGGTGGTCATGGGACTGAGGAGGGTCTGGACAGATCCAACCAAGGCGCCGCTTGAGGGGGTTCAGTTTCATCCTGAGTCGTTCATGACCCCCGCCGGTTCGATCATGCTCTGGAACTTCCTGAGGATGGGAGACGCCGGGAGGGATCTTCCCAAGCCCGCGATGGGGACGGAGATGGGTGAGCTCGCTCGCTGACAATTGGGTGCATTCTCGGCTATCCTTATCGCATGCTTCATCCAGCCCCAACGACCAAGATTGATCCGACCCTCACACGCGCCATCATCTCTGATGTCATCGATGAAACACACGCGAATCCCGCGATGGTCGTGCTCAGTTTCTCGAACACGAACTACAAGACACATCTCGTCGCGATGGATGATCTCGATCAACTCCGCTCGATGATTGGGAAGACGGTCCTCGGCACGATGCACGCGACCGCTCGTCGCATTGATCCTGCTGGAGCGGGGGGGCGCTGCATCGATCCGTGCGTTGGCCGCCCTCGTCGTGTGATGGGAACCATCGTCGGGATCGATGATCGCAACAACGGCATGGTCGTGAATGTCGGACCCAACATGTCGATGTGGCTCACGCTCAGCGCTCCGGGACAGCGAGCGTCCTCGTTTGCTAGCTCTGAGTTCCTGACTTGTGATGTGCTCCCAGGCGCTTCGTTCCGCTTCAAAGAACTCGCGTGATCAATCCCATCAAGTGATCCGCGGATCGACCCAGCGGTAGAGCACATCCACGACCAGATTAAACAGAATCAGCATCGTCGCGAAAATCAGGACGACTCCCATGATGAGGAAGAGGTCCTTGTTCTGCACGCCGTTGACGAAGTGCTGTCCCATACCTGGGATGGTGAAGACTTGCTCGATAACGAATGAACCGGTCATCGCGAGCGCTGTCGCAGGTCCGAGGAACGAGAGCACAGGAAGGAACGCGTTCTTGAGTGCGTGCTTATAGAGCACGGCTCGTTCCGAAGCACCTTTCGCACGAGCGGTCCGCACATAGTCCGTTCCGAGCGCTTCGATCATCCCCATGCGAGTGAGCCGAGCGATGTACGCCGCGAATGGGAGCGAAAGTGTGACGGCTGGGAGGATTGCTTTGGTCGGACCACCCCAACCCCCAACAGGGAACAACGGCACAAGCACCGCGAAGACGAGCAGCAAAGCTGTCCCGATGACAAAGCTCGGGAGCGAGATCCCGATCATCGCGATGGTGAGTGTGAATAGATCCGAGATCGAGTTGGGTTTGACAGCGCCGATGACTCCGGCGCCGACCCCAATGACGAGAGCGATCAATATCGCCGCGGCACCGAGCGTGATGGAGACTGGGAGTGCACCACCCACGATCTCGTTGACGGTCCAGTCGTCGTACTCGAGCGATGGTCCCAGATCAAACACAGGACGCGCCGGAGCAGGGAATCCAGCTTCTTCCGCTGCGATCCGTTCACGCTCCAGATCGCCGCTGATCCAGTCTTTCGCGTACTCGAATCCAGTCGCACTACTGAGATAGGACACATAGAACCTCGGGAACGAATCGAGGTTGTACTGCTTCTTCATCTGCTCGATGACTTCGGGTTTGGGTCGTTTCTCCGGATTCTCCAGCGGATTTCCAGGGACGGCCCACGCGAGCGTCAGCGTGATTGTGTAGATGATGAGCAGGATGAAAGGCAACGCCGCGAGACGACGCAGGATCATGGTCATCATGGAGACTCCCCCAATGCAGATCGAGTTGATGTCTGAATGTTCTCAGGATTCATCGGGCGAGGCTGATCAGGTCCGATGCCGTCTCCGAGCACATCGATCAGGAACGCATTCTGCTTCGTGCGTGGATGGGTGGATAGGCCTGTAATTTTCTTCGCGTCAAACATGTAGATCGTTGCGTAATGGAAAATCGGAACGAGTGGTAAATCCTCTTCCACGATGATCCGCTCCGCTTCACTCAGGAGTTCCATCCGCTTCACTGGATCGAGTTCATTGCTTGCATCCTCGAGCAACTGGTCGTAGATCGGATTGTTGTATGCTCGATCGTTGTTGCCGTCTTTGGAATGATTGATGTACAGGAAGGTGGTTGGGTCGCCGTAGTCCCCGAACCAACCGGCTCGTGCGGTCATGTACTGCTTGTTCTTGAGGTCCTCGCGGAAGATTTTGATTTCTTTCTGAGAGAGCGAGGTCTGCACGCCGAGTGATTTCTGCCAGCTCTTGGCGATTGCTTGCCCGATCAGATCATGCCCCGCGTCTTTGTTGAACGCGAGTTCGACCACAAAGTCATCTGGAAAATTCGCTTCTTCAAGCAGCGCCTTCGCTCGTGCGATGATCGATTGGCGTTCTTCCTCGCTCGTAGCGTCTCCGATGTTCGGGAGTCCCTTGGGGGAGGTGTATCCGCCAATCGATCCTGGAGGGATCAGTGTGTGTGCCGAAGGTTCTCCCAGGCGCCGGATCTCGCGTGCGATCGCGGGTTTGTCGATACACATCGCAAACGCACGGCGGACACGCGCATCGGCGAAGGGATTCTCGCGTCCGTCCGGAAGCCGAGGCTTGGTGTTGAAGTTGTAGAAGTAGGTCCCGAATGAGGACACGGCGTGCGTGTGAGCACGAGGGTCGTCAGGGAGCATCCGTGTAATGGAGAACTGGTCATATCCCAACGATTCAAGCTCCGCGACGCGTTCCTTGTGTTCTGCGAGGAACTCGAGTTTTTGTGCGACCATATCGCCGCGATAAGGACTCGTCACATCGGAGATCCAGTCAATCGATCCGGTCTGGTAAGCAAGTACTCCGGCGTTTGGATCAGAGATCGAAGGGATCGACACGCTGCGGATCGCGATGCTGTCGCGATCCCAGTAGTGGGGGTTCTGTTCCATCCGCATGTCGCGCTTGAAGCGCCATGAGGTGAGTTCGAATGGTCCATTTGAAATGAGTACGCCGCCTTTGGTCCATCCCGGACGGCGTACCAGTCGGCCGGTCATCGGATCAGGACGCTCATACTGCTCGACGAGTGGTTGGTAAACTGGAGCGAGCACAGTGAATGCACAGATCTCCAAGAAGTACGGCGTAGGTCTTTTGAGCTTCACGATCAGCGTGCGATCATCGACGGCTTTCAGTCCGACCATCTCAGCGAACTTGGATTTGGTTTCATCCCAGAGTGCATACGCAGCCTGGCGCTGCTGCTCATCTGTTTCGAAGTCCTGATCAGCAAAGGCATCGAGTGCTTCCTGTCTCCAGTTGTAGAACTTGTCTGAGCCTTCAATGTTCATGAACATCTTGACATAGTCTGAGACCAGATCCGGGAGCAGTGCTCGACGCCACGAGAACACGAAGTCGTGCGCCGTGACGGGCTCGCCGTTGGACCATTTCGCGTTTTCGCGTAGATGGAATGTGTAGGTCCGAGCGTCTTCTGAGAGTTCCCAGGATTCTGCAACAGCTGGGATGATGGTGAACTCGTCGCTCAGGACATCGTTCTTGACAAGTCCCTCGTAGAGCAGGCGTGCGGTCCGCAGATCGTGCATCCAGCTCATCCGCTGCGGATCGAGCGTATTGACTTCAGAGGAGTTGATGAAGGTCAGGTCAGCGCGAGGCTGGGGACGATCCCCAAAGATCGCAAATGCGACCAACGCGACCAGCACAACAACAGGGATCAGCATTCGGCTCATAGGACCACTGTACCCGTTGATCTGCTCGGATGTTGCTTGAGGAGCGTGCTTAGTTGACGAATCGGTCGTCCGCAAATCCGAACTCGGTCACAATCGGAGATCCAGGTCCCAGCAGCAGCGCCGCTTGGTTGCGGAAGCTGCGATCTTCATCTTGTTCGAGCAGCTGCGCGAACTGGGTCTGCTGGACATTCCCGACCGGTCTGCGATTGAGTTCCGCGTATTCTCGCAGCGCAAAGTATAGGAGCGATTCTCCCGAACGCACGAGCGCGACTTGTAGGTCACGGTTGTCCACATCAGGCATCGAGTTGGAGATGACCTGCGAGAGTACGACGGAGATCATGTCAGCGCCAAGCGCGACAGCAGATTTGATACCGTCTTTGGTTGAGTCCTCGCCGACTTGGAGCAGCGAGTTGGTTGCAGCACCCGATCCGAGCATGGCGATGCGGACTCGCGATTCGAGGTCCGAGCCGTTTCCGGTGAGTTGAGCTGCGGCTGCGTCACACATTGCGCTGATGCACAGTGCACGCGCTTGAAGGAAGTCGTTGGATGGGAGGGAGCAGCCGTATCCGAGTGCTTGGATGCACGCGCTGACGAGCGATTGGTCATCGCTGGAATCCGCGAGTGAATCGAGTTTCTGGATCAGTGAGGTCAGATCGCTCGCGGAGAGTGCCGGACCATTGGTCGCTGTGGTTCGGAAGGTGCGTCCGGCACGACCAGCAGCAAAGATGCGCGTTCCCGCGTCGTCGCTGTTGAGTCCGGCGAGGATGATTTGGGTTCCTCGTGAGGTCCCCAGTTCCCCTGCGATGCGGAGCGCTGTGAATGTTGAACTGATGTCAGCGTTGGATTCGAGTTCATCGAAGTACGATCCCAACGCATCGGAGTACGCTCTGCGGAACGAGATCGAAACGCGTGCGTTGATGAGCGGTTCAATGAGTTTAGTCTGTGCTCTCGATGCGGCTTGCATATCTGTCCCGCTTGCACGTTCAGTCCACTGAGATGCGTAGCTGGAGATCTGTGACTGCTGAGAGCTGTTGATCGAAGCCGCTTCCACAGTTGAGAGCGGGAGCGTCGCTTGCGCCATCGCAGTGCTGGTCATTCCAAAAAGAGCGATCGCGAGGATCGGGTTCATGATCGAGCGGGTCAGGGAACGGCGTCGTGTGGATTCGGTCCGCATGGGATCCTCCATCAGGTGCATTTCGTCGATCCGGGGCTCATTTCCGCTCCGGACTCTGGTCAGAGTGTATGGCATTGAAGCGTGTTGTTCTGTCTCAGGAAGGTATCAAATCCGCCCAGAGTGGAATCAGCGTCGCTAGTACACCTCAAGCATCAGCCGTTTGGTCGGTTTGATCCTCCTTGGGATCATCGATCTATTCCATTGGTCTGGGTCATTCCCGATGGAAGGATCGATCTTGAGGTACTGTGCGAGCGATTCTGGATCGAGGATGCGTTTGAGCATCCGAAAGATCCCCATTTCCATCTTTGCGATGCCGCAGATGTAGATCAGCGTCCGCTCGCTCTTGAGGATCTCTGTGAGCACGGCTCGATCTTCCTCAAGCCGATGCTGGACATACATGTATCGGGACTGGTTGTGCGTCAGATGACGCGAGATCGCGGGACGATAGAAGAAGCGATCGGGGTAATCCTTCGCGAGTTCCTTGAACTCGTTGTCGTAGAGCAGATCGGTCTCGTACGAGACGCCCATAAACAGGTCCACGCGTGAGGGCATCCCGGCTTTGACGAGATCCCCGATCATCCCTCGGAATGGCGCGATCCCAGTCCCTGCGGCGAAGAAGATGAAGTTGTGATCTTCTGGATGCTCTGGGAGCAGGAATCGTTTCCCGGCTGGACCGGTCAGTTCGACCTTGTCGCCGACCTGCAGATCCGCGAGGTAGTTGGAGCACTCTCCGAGATAGAGAGTGTGGTCATCCCAGTGCTCGTCGATGAGTCGTTTGAGTGTGGTTGAGATGATCGTGCCATCCCCTGTTTCGCCTCCTGTCGGACATGAGATGGAGTAGAGACGGAGTTTGTGGGGCTTGCCAGATTGAGTTGTGCCGGGTGGGATGACACCAAAGGACTGTCCTGCTCTCCAGGATCCTTCCAGAGCGGTTCCAGCGACATCGATCTCGATGTGCCGGACATAACTCGCGGAACGATCGGACACGGTGCAGCGTTTGGTGGAGACGATGGTTCCGACGACTGGATCATTGGGGCGCACGAGATGCTGCTGAACCTCAGGGAGCTTCGGAGCACCCTTGGCGGTCGAGGATTTATTCGCATCACTCATGTTGGCACAACTCGCGATGCCGAGTTGAGATGTTCAGTGAACGAGCAGGGTGGTGAACGCTCAGCCTTCCTCGTCAACATCCTCGGCTTCTGAATCAAACTCGCTGTCCTCGTAGGACTCGGAGTCATCGTACTGGGTTTCTTCGGAATCGTACTCTTCCGAGTATTCTGGCTCGGGTTCGAGCCCTCCGAGCAGGTCCAAACGAGCCGCGGCGGCTTCGAGCGCTTCGCCGCTCTCACCACGCACACGCACGCGACGCAGCGATGATGCGGCGTCTTGGAAGGACTGCTGGGATTCTGCGTAGAGCTCGTCACGGCGAGTCTCGTGGGATTGCATGCTCGATTCCCATGATCCGGAGAGTCCAGATTCCATGATCGATTGGTAGAGCATCGCCATCTCCGCTTCGCCTCGTGCTTGACGAGACAGGGCGCGAGCGAGCTGCTCTTGACCAGAAGCTTTCGCAATCGAGCCGCTGGTCTTCGCGTTGTCGGTGGCGCCGCCCGCGGCACGGATTGACTGTCTGATCACCGAGATGACCGATTCATTCGCAGGGATCACGGTCGATTCGTGGTATTCTTCGAGTTTTTGGACGAGGGAAGTGATCGCGGATCGTGCTTGCTCTGCGTTGGCGCGAGCTTGAGCGGAATCGGCTTTGGAATCACGCACACGCTGCTCAAGCTCATCGATCGAGAGTTGCAGCAGATCGATCTGATCCTTTGCTTTCTTGACCTGAAGTTCGACCTCGTGAGCGCCTGGGAGGAGCTGACCCACGATCCCTTGGATTCGTGTGGATTCGAGTTCGAATCCATCCGCACGTAGTGAATGCTCACGCACGCGTTCGGCGAGCTGTGCGGCTTGCGTCGCGCTCACGCTGGTCATCTGGAGCTCGAAACGAGCACTCTCATTGCGTTCACTCTGTGCTTTGGCATCCAGATCCGCGATCTGAGCGCGGTACGCTTCGATTTCTTCGTGGAGCGAATCCATCCGCTTGGTGTACTGGACCACATCGTTGTTCCGAAGTTCGATGAGTTCTTCGAGTGCGGCTTTATCGTCACTGATATCGAAGTTGGTCGATGCTTTCGCTACCGCGTTCATCGCGATCCACTCACTCAGATGGCCGCGGATGATGCGGGATTGATGCATCGCTTCGGTTTCTGCTGCTGATGCTTCGTTCGCGGACAGGGTCGCGAGGCCAAGCTTGGCGAGTGACTGAGCGACCGCGGCGGCTTCGCCGTATGGAGCGTCACTGCCGGCGTGCTCTGCGGTCACTTCCGCGGCTTTGTTGTACGCCTGTTTGCTGTAAGCATTGTCGTAGGTAGGATCCCCAATCGAAACATTCCTGAACTCAGAACCGGCTTGCGCCGAAGCGGACTTCGCATCGTCCGATTTAGAGCAGCCGCTGAGCATCAGAGCGGATCCGGCAAGGGCAATAAGGGCTACTCGGCTTGTGGTGGACGAAATCATCAAGTTCTGTGTCATTGGTCTCGCATCCTTCGGATACCCCGCTCAGTCAGTTTTGGGAGCAGGGAGATGAGGTCTATGGTAGCGCGCCAGCGCCAGTGGTGGGGGGTTGGGAGTCGTCTGCTGGAAGGTCAGGGTTGTGAAGCGTTTTCGTCCGATTGTTCGTCCGATTGGGAACCCTCAGCATCAGGAGGGGGGTACTGGAAGCCGTAATCGGGACGAGGGGTATAAATCGAGCGGATCCAGTCCGTCGTCCGCTTGAAGTTGGTCGCTTTAGTGGATCGGAACACGGGTCTCCAATCGCGTCCGAACTTCTGGGCGTCCACCTCAGGATGCGGATAGAGCGATCTGGATCGCACCAATCCCATATGCACCAAAGGGGAGCGATCCGGATCTACATAATCAATGAGCGGAGTCCCGTCGGCGAGTTCATATTGATCCAGGATCACGAAGTTGGTGTAGAGCACCTGCGTGGAGTTTGATTGACGACCGACGAGTTGTAAATCCCCGGCCTCGGCTCCGCCGTGACAACGCGTGGTGGCGCAGCCGTTGATCAACCAGCCCGTGCGTCCGGCGATGTGCTTGTTGAAGTCCTTGAAGGATTGGGGGTCTTCGAGCACTTGGACCTCGGAGTACAGATCGCGTGCCTTGTGCCGAAAGAGCAAGCGGAGCTTGTCCAGATCATCGCTATCCAAGATCGCTTCGCGTTCTTCCTCGCCGACCGGAAATGCGCCAGGCATTTGACTCATCAAGGCACGGATCGTCTCATTCTTGACCTTGAGATCAGGAGGATCCGATAGGTCCAGTTCATACACACGCACGAGGTTAATTTGTTCCTCGCTGAGCAGTGGGATCGCTGATTCTTTGATAGTGCGAGTTGATTTTGTTTTGTCGCTCGGATCAGATTCTTTCGAGCGATTCTCGATCAGTTTAAGATGCTGCTCGAGCCAGGTCTTGAGAATCTTTGCTTGGGGGTGGTTGGGTTCGATCTCAAGGATTGAAGCGAGCTCCTCGATCGCGAGCGCATAAGCGCGGCGGTCTCGCAACCAATCGACCAGCACCAAACGACCCTCGATGTCGTTGTCAGGGATCGCGGCTCTGAATCTCTTGAAGCGCTCCTCGACGGGAGGAAGGAACTCGATACTTGAGATGCGTGTGCGTCGGTAGGTCGTATCGATGCCGTTGATTCGGAGTACGATGGCGTCCTCGTCAGACTCCATCATGATGCCTGTCAGCGTGCGACCTGAGGTGAATGTGACCTCGCACTCTTGGAGTGTGGTTTCGATAGGATCAGATTCTTGCTTATGCTCTGGATCGGTGATTTGTGTCGGGGTGGATTGCTCAGGTTGCTGCGCAAAGCCGATCAACAGGCATGTGCAGAGCAATCCCATCACGCTGGTGGCGCTGCGGAGTTTGAATCTGCTTGCTTTGTTTGGTTGCCGTGCGGGCATGATGTCCTCTACCCATGTTCTGATGGGTCTGCTGATAAGCATATACCACTCGGAGGCACGAGCGGTTCTGGTGTGTGGTGAGGTTGGTTTGCTTACGCCGCAGCCTTTTGAGCCGGTGCGTCTTCAATCACACGCAGATATGTTTCATCAGTGAGCACACGCGCATGTTCGCTGAGTGGAACAGTTTGTCCGCGGAAGGTGATGCTTGGTTGACCGACGCTGCCGAGCTCGATGATGGACTCTCCGACCAGATCTTGCTTGAACTCGACGCGGTATCCTGGGAGGTAGAGGACACTCTTCGCGTAGATCGCTTTGTTGACGACCAGTCGCTGAGTTGTGTTGTTTGAGAGCAGTTCCTGATGAACTACACGCGCGTCACTCAACTGCGTGAGTCGTGATTGGTATTCCTGGAGTTCGAAGTCCATACCCATCATCTCTTCGATCTGACTCGCCGTCGGTTTGGCGATCGAAGCGGAGTAGGTCTCTTTCTTGGTGGTCATGGACTTGATCTGGGACTGCAGTTTTTCGCTGAGTTCGTCGATGGCGCGGAGTTCAACTTCGAGTTCTTCGAGCACCCCGATCGCGATCGTGGTCTCAACGCCTTGCGGAGACCCGATGCTGTTGACCACGGCTTCCTTCGAGACGAGCACCTTTCCACCCCGAATGACCGCTTGCTCGGCATTGAGTTTGCCTCGGACATTGATCGATGAGTTGGTGATTTCACTCTGGATATGAGCGTTCCCGATGACGATCCCAATCGTGCTCTCAAGATAGCGTGCGGTAAGATCTCCAGCGCAATGGAGTGTGCCGGTGTCTTTCCCGGCCATCCCACGCGTCAGGGTGATGTTCTTCAGTGATTCGATCTTGGCGCACTCGACCAATCCATGGATGGTGATGTCGTGATCTGCACAGATCCTGAAATGGTCTTTGACACCGCCGTTAACCGTCACTGATCCTGGGAAAGTGATCCGGCCAGTCTGGAAGTCAACATCACCCCTGATCTCGAGTGTTTCAGAGATGGATATCTTCAGTGGTGTCGCAGTGAGCACGCCGGAGACTGCTGCGGTGCACAAACCATTCTCATTGACGATGATCGAGTTGTCAATGACATCATCGTTTGCTTTGCCGTCCTGAGCTGTGATGGTTGCGCCGAACACATCGGAGCCATCCGTGCCCATCGAGCCTTCGGTTTTTTGCGCGATCGGATCGCCTCTTTGAACAACTACGAAAGCCATCTGGTCATAGAAGTTGACTGAGTTCGCATCATCCTGATCTGGAGGGGGCGGAGCAGAGTTCGAGCCCTCATTTTTCACAGCATCCTGGCGCTTCGCGAGCGCATCAAACTGCTCTTGGACGGAATCCACAAGCGTGTAGGTTGCGCTTGCGCCGTTGATCGCTTTCTCGCCGGTCGCGACAACCATCGAGTGTTCTTGTTTGGGGGTCTCGATGATCTCGTCAATCAACCTCTGCAGTGCATCGCGATCGATGTATCGCGCGAGCACATCACGACCAGTCAGGAACGCTTCAAGCGCCACGACATCCAGACCCTTGATGGAATCTGTAGGCGCGACATGCAGCGTGCATTTGATCGATGCCGCGTCTGTGCTCAGACTGAGCAGATGGTCAAGATCGCATGAGCCCTCGGCCACGATACACCTCAGTGGTTCTTGTTAAGAACCGATCGAGCATTTCGCGAGCGTTTCTGTGATGCGCTCTGAAAGCAAGTCTGGTGTGAACGGCTTGACCACATAGTTGTTCACTCCAGCTTTGATCGCTTCGATGACACGCGATTTCTCGGCTTCGGTAGTCACCATGATCAACGGAGTGGTCTTGTCGTTCTGACGGAAGTTCTTGACAAAGGTCAAGCCGTCCATCACAGGCATGTTCCAGTCGACCAAGCAAAGGTCAGGTTGGAAAGCGCCGACTTTCGAGAGTGCATCCTGTCCGTCGCAAGCTTCTTCGATTTCGGTGTACCCGAGCTGCTTGAGGACTGACTTCTGGATATTGCGCATGGTCTTGGAATCGTCGATGAGCAAGATTTTCATTGGGATAACTCCTGCGGTTGAGTGTGTGGGTGCATTCGTGGTGTGTAGTGCTTATGCAGCGGCGGACGAGTTCTCTGTAACTTGTGCTTCAGTCTCGCGAAGTGCAACTTCGAGAACGACCTCTCCACAATCAGTAGCACAGGGGATCATCACGCAAGGTGTACCGGTTGGGACAGCGATGGTATGACCAGATCCGATGACAACTGATGGGCATGAGATCGAGACATCACGGCGCTGGAACTCGGCTTTCGCGTTGCCGGAGATCATGTTTACGAGTTCGCCAACCGCGTCTGCAAAGTCTGCTGAGTCGACATCGAACTCCATCCCAGCGAGCAGGGTCACAATAGAGCTCGCGGCATCTGATGGCATCGAGAGCACGATGGTGCCGGTCATCTCGCCTGAGACACCGATGATTCCAGAGACATCGTGGGTGGACTTGTGTCCGGATTTGATCTTGGGTTCACCCACCTCGACAGGCAGCTGGAACATCGTTGAGAATACATTCTGTATTGCGCTGACAAAGGGGCTAATCATGCTGGCGTCCATTGGTTTCTCCTTAAGTGACTCTCTTGCACGCTGGTTCAGTGGTTGTGTGATTACGCAACTGCGTACTCTCGTTTGAGTGAAGTGGGTTTGGTGTACTGCATGAGCTTGGTGATGTCCCAGATCAGACTGACCGAACCGTCATTGCGGATCGTGGCACCAGAGACTGGTCCTTCACGCTGCACACCATCGAGTGGTTTGATAACGATTTCTTGCTGACCAATGACCGAGGATACTCGGACTCCGATCATGCGTTGATTGTGACTGATGACCACGACAAAGCTTTCGCTTGTGCGTTCAGATTCAGGTGTATCGAAGACTTCCTGAGCACTAATGAGGGGATAGACCTGCCCACGCAGGTGGATCACAGGATCCGATCCGATCTCGGAGATCTGATTCTCTTCAGGGCGAACGATCTCAGTGATGTTGCTCAGCGGGATCGCGAAGACCTCGTCAGCGACCGCGACCATCATCGCGGGCATGATCGCTACAGTGAGTGGGATCGTGATGGTGAGAGTTGTGCCTTTGCCCGTCTCGGATTCGATGGAGAGTTCGCCTTTGAGTTTGGACTCGATGTTCGTGCGGACGACATCCATCCCGACCCCTCGTCCAGACAAATCGGAGACTTGTGCCGCGGTCGAGAATCCGGCTTCGAGGATGAACCGGAAAACCTCTTCATCAGGCATGGTGCTCAGCTGCTCCTCGGTCACCAATCCACGCTCGAGTGCCTTGGCACCGATGACCTCGCGATCAAGTCCTTTCCCGTCGTCGATGATCTGCACGCGGACATGCGATCCGGCATGTCCTGCGATCAGCTTGATCGTACCGGTCTCTTCTTTCCCTGCCTTGATGCGATCTTCCGGCTTCTCAATCCCGTGATCTCCCGAGTTGCGGAGCAAGTGAACGAGCGGATCACCAAGTTCTTCGATGACGGACTTATCAACCTCGGTGTCCGCACCCTCGATGACGAGATTGATCTTTTTCTCGGTCTTCGACGCGAGGTCACGGATCAGTCGTGGGTACTTGCCGAACAGTTTTTCAAGCGGCTGCATGCGTGTACGCATCACGGCCATCTGGATGTCACCAGTGACGCGATCCAGCGTTCCCGTAGTTGCGCTGATTTGCTCGATGAGTTCACTGTCAACATTCGATTTTTCGATGTCTTCAGCGATCGCACCGATGCGGTTCTTCTGGAGCACAAGTTCGCCGACCAGGTTCATCAGCGATTCGAGTCGACCCACTTCGACACGGATGGTCTGTTCGATCTGACCAATCGCGGTTCGCTTGGTGGTGTTGTTTGTATCTGTGGATTGGCTTTGAGCGGGAGTGTCGGTGCTCGGGAGTGCCGCTTCTGAAGTTTCCGATGGGATCGGTTGTGTCTCTTGCAGATCTCCAAACATAATCCCGTCGGCGTGGAGTGCCGCGAATCCATCCGCGTGGATATCAAGCACAGCGTCCTCCGGGATGTTTTCCTCGAGAAGATGGTTGATACGTTCCAGGATGAGCGAGGTGTCCCAGCTGATCAAAATCTGCTGTTCCAGATGTGATGTTTGTTCTGCGAGGAGCAGACACAAACCAGCGAGTCTCGGAGATAACTGATGGATGATCTCATCGCCGAGCGAATCGAGCTTGCCAACGGCTACTCCGAGTTGGGTCGCGAGGATCGTGATCTCAGAGATATCAAAGAAGTCGACTGTTTTGATCAGTTCTTCGCTTGCTTCAACAAGCGCATCGATCGCCACTGCACGAGTTTCAGGATTCTCAAGCTGATCGAGGTTGCTCTGGATCTGCTTCAGCGAGTCATCAATGTCGCTCGTAAGCAGATCGATCAGATCGAGCTTTGAAGAATCGAGCGAGAGTTTTTTTGTCGTGCGTCCATCGGCGTGCTGCTGCACATCAGCATCAGAAGTGGTGTCCGTTACGCTTGGTACATTAGTATCAGACGCTGCTGAAGAACCGTCCGCGAGCACAGAGAGGGAATCAATGAGTTGTGAATCCGCTTTGGTGAGATCGCTGCTTCCGGAGGTGATCTCGTCGAACTGAATTTTCAGCACATCAACGGCTGCAAGAAGCAAGTCCATTTCGTGTGATCCGATGATGATCTCGCCGTTGCGTGCGGTGTTGAGAGCGCCCTCAGCGACATGCGCAATTTCTACAAGGTTGGTCATCGCGAGGAATGAAGCGCTTCCCTTGATGGTGTGTAAAGCGCGGAAGATCTGATTCAGTAGATCGGGATCCTCTGGTGTGGATTCAAGGTGGACGAGATCCCCCTCGAGCTGCTCGAGCAACTCGCCGGATTCGGTGATGAAGTCCTGTAGGATTTCTGGATCAAACTCGTGTGTGGACATGTTCGCTCCTTACGCTTTCATTTCGAGGTATTGAGGTCTTTGGTAGCAGAATCCCTGTGGGATAGGGAGCTGAACAAAGTCCTTTGTGAGGTCTTTGATGCGCTCGGAGTGACCAATAAACAAGGTCCCGTCCTTTGCAAGTTGGTTGGCGAACATCGAGATGACATTCTTCTTCATATCATCATCAAAGTAGATCAACACATTTCGGCAGAAGATGACGTCCCAGGTCCCGTGACGCTTCGCGGCCATCCGATCCTTCAGGTTGTGCCGCTCGAAGTTGACCATCTGACGGATGTTGTCATTGAGTCTGTAGTCACGCCCTTCAACTGTGAAGTAGCGATCCTTGATCAAGGAAGGCGTCGAGCGGACCGCGTAGTTGTTGTATACTCCTGATTGCGCGACTTTGAGCGCTTTCTCGGAGATGTCAGTACCCAAGATCTCGATGTGCCAATCGTTCTGTCGAACACCGAGTGTGCGATCGATCAACATCGCGAGTGTGAATGGTTCCTCGCCGGTCGAGCATGCCGCGGACCAGATGCGGAGGCGTTTGTTGCTCGAACGCGATTCGAGCAACTCAGGTAGAATCTGATGTTCAAACACAGAGAGCTGCGCGTCGTTGCGGAAAAAACTAGTCTCGTTGATTGTGATCCGATTGAACATCTCCTGGAACTCGTCCATCTGGTAGGGTCCCATGGTCAGATACGCGAGGTATTGATCGAAGTCATCCATCTCCAGTTCGCGGAGTCTGTGCGAAAGTCTAGATTCGAGGATGTATTGCTTGGATTCTGGGAAATGGATCCCTGAGCGGTCGTAAATGATCTTCGAGAGTGTTGTGAACTGCTCGGTGGACATAGCGATTTTGTTCGATGTGATGGTCATTTGTTTCCTCGTGCCTGTACCTATTGATCAAGCCGCTTTTGAGCGCACGGAATCGAGCATTTGTAATGATTCAGTAGAGATGAGCTTGTCAAGATCAAGCAGGATCATGAGGGTCTCATCGAGTTTCGCGACGCCTTGGATGTAGCTTGTGTTCTGTCCGCTTGTGATCTGAGGAGTCGGCTCGATGATGCGTGGATCGATCTGAAGAACTTGATGCACCGCATCAACGATGAACCCCACGGTTGAACCTTGGACCTCGACAACGACGATCCGTGATGACTCGCTCTCTTCCGATGCATCGATTCCCAGTCGTGTTCGCAGATCCAAAACCGGAACGATCCGTCCGCGAAGGTTGATCACGCCTCGGACACCTTCCGGACATTGGGGCACCTGCGTCAAATCCATCATCCGATTGATTTCTTGAACACGAAGGATGTCTACAGCGAACTGCTCCGATCCCACTTTGAAACTCACTAGACGGATCAGTTCATTCCCGAGTGAGGGGTCGACGGAGTTTGTTGATGTTTGATCATTCATGTCAGGGTCCTTAGAAGTGGAGTCGGTTGGTATCGTCAATCGAGCGGGACAAGTCAATGGTCAGTGAGAATTTCGTTCAAGCTATCTTGCGTTGGAGCGATGAGTCAGACTGACCACCTGTTTGTGTGGTGCTGCAAACGCGATGGAGCACAGATTTGATGTCTTTCGGACACAGAATTGTGTTTGCGGATCCATCCTCAACCACTGCGCGAGGCATGCCGTAGACAACACAACTGCGTTGGTCTTGTGCGATTACATGTCCGCCGGCTTGTCGGATTTTGCGTGCGCCCTCAGCGCCGTCTTCGCCCATACCAGTGAGTTGAATTGCGAGCACGCCGGATCCATAGAACTCCGCGGCACTGGAAAAGAGTAAATCAACAGACGGCTTGTATAGCGCGTTGTGGTATTCATCAACCGTGCGAGCGATGAGCTTCTTGCCGGCGACCATCGTTGGTTTGAGATGCTTCCCGCCTTGCGCGATATAGATCCGAGGTTCGATCATCGCTGTCCCATGCTCAGCGAGGGTAGCACCACATCCACTCTGTGCATCGATCCGATTCGCGAGCGATCGTGTAAAGAGTTCCGGCATGTGCTGAGCAACGATGATTGGGACTGGCAGCGTCGATGGGAGTTGGTCGAACAGATCTTCGAGTACCGGTGGTCCGCCAGTGGATGATCCAATAACAATCACCTTGATTCCCTCAGGCATCACCCAATCATCGAACTTGGTGCACACCCCTGAGATACTGTGTGAATCTGTTTCCTGATTCGCAGACGCCGCGGAACTGCTGTCATTCGATCTGGTGGCGTGAAGATTCTTGCGATGCGTCCCGATCGCTTTGAGTTTTTCGAGGAGTTGGGTATTGAACTGCTTATCATGACGGCCAACCACCTGTGGGTCTTTGGCAATGAAGTCCGAAGCACCGAGCTTGAGCGCCTTGAGTGCTTCTGTGCTGCCATCAACAGTGAGTGAAGAGCACATCAAAACCGCAGGCGGATTCTCTTTGCAGATCTTCATAATCTGTTTGAGTGCATCGATGCCGTTCAATCGAGGCATCTCGATATCGAGTGTGATGAGGTCAGGCTTGAGCTGCTCTGCTTTGGTAACCCCCTCGGCACCATCGCGTGCGATCCCGACAACCTCCATCGCAGGATCAGCGTTGATCATCTCTCCAATGACCTTTCGCATGAACGCGGAATCGTCCACAATTAGTACACGCACTACCGATCTCCTCTCAAAAGACTGAGATGATGGGGAGATCGAGCGGTTCGGCGTGGAACTTCACGAAGCCGTGAGGGAATGGCCAAAAATGACAAGAAGCACCCGCAATTGGTGCTTCTTGATCAATGCCCAGGAGAGGATTCGAACCTCCACTCCCTTTACGAGAACCACCACCTCAAGGTGGCGCGTCTACCAATTCCGCCACCTGGGCCGCGGACCCCGTATTTCACGGGGGAGGAAGTATACGCCTTTGTGGAGCGTTGTCGACAGCGTCGGACTCTAGATCGTGTCAAATCCTCGATTTCTCTCCCAGATCGGGGATGAACGGTTCTATGATTGGGACGACTTTGGTTACACCAAGGTCCGTGTAACACCCGAACCCTTCCAGAATACGAGCGATCGAGGTCTATCATGCCCGTCTCCACTGATCAGATCATCTCCACCATCTCCGAACGCGCCAAAGCCGCGAATGTCTTCGGCACCATCAATGCATCGGATAACCATGTTGAGCTCCAAGCGTGGGGAGCCGCGGAACCAGCGTTCTATCGCGTGTATCTGGAAAATGACTCCGCGATCGTTGAGCTTGCGACCAAAGACCGCTGGCTCAGTGAGTCCATCGAAGCGGAACTCGTCGAATCCGGCGATAAACTCGACGAACTCATCGAAGACGAGCTGGTCGATCTCGGATACGCCGAGGACACAGGGGCCGTGAAGTTCGAGCATTATCGCTCTGACGACATGGAATTCGTATTCCGTTCCAAAGTCATCCCGCTCGCGGGACAGGACCTCGACGATGCATGTGTGCAGTGGCTCCTCGCGTATGAGCAGTGCTTCCGTCAGCTTGGTGACATGGACGAAAGCGAAGAAGATTGATCGAAACCAGCCTTATGGGCGCACGCGAGTGAAAGTGCTCGTCAAGGATCAGCCATGCGGATACTCATGCTCGGGTGGGAGTTCCCACCATTCATCGCAGGCGGACTCGGGACCGCGTGTGCCGGCTTGACCAAATCCATGGTCGCGCAGGGACACGAGATCACTTTCGTGTTCCCACAGCCCATCCCAGAAGGGCACCAATCGCATGTGCGCTTGATCGGTCCACGCGTACTCAAAGAACGCATCAATCACCTTCGAGGTAAGGAACGCTCCGTAGATTCAATTGGGTCTGTGGTGCACTCGACGCACGCGATCCGCTCAACAACCACCACCCAGCACCACCAAACGTCGATCAAACAAGAGGTCATTGAGCAGCTCACTTCTACCTATCCAAGTTCGTATCCAGGAGTGGATGCGGGCGATGTGCTCCGCAGAGTCGTCGAATCCATCGAGCATTCCACGACTGAGCAGCACAACGAATCCTTCCATGAAGGGCAAACGACCTCAATCCTGAGAGGACTCGCGAGCAGCGATGCTTCGACGCTTGCTGATGCGATGCAGGACGCGCTGGACTCGCTGGGAGAACTCGGGACTGGTTCCAAGGGATATTCAGGGGATCTCTTCGCGGACGCGGATCGCTACGCTCGGCTCGCAAGCGCGCTGTGTTTGCACGAGCAGTTCGATGTGATCCACGCGCATGACTGGTTGACCTATCCCGCCGGGGTCGCGGTGCGTGCGTTGACGGGCAAGCCTTTGGTCTGTCACATCCACGCGACGGAGTTTGATCGCTCCGGAGAGCACATCAACCAGCAGGTGTATGACCTCGAGCGGATGGGGATGAACGCCGCGGATCGGGTGATTGCTGTGTCGCGTTTGACCAAAGCGATCGTCCATTCCAAATACGGCGTCCCAGACGAAAAAATTGATGTCGTCTACAACGGCGTCGAGCAGGACACGGTCCAACCAGGCAGTGGCACCGCGATCGAGAAGGACGAGAAGATCGTCCTGTTCTTGGGACGCATCACGATGCAGAAGGGACCTGAGTACTTCATCCGCGCCGCGAAGCGTGTGCTGGAGGTTTATCCCAAGGTCAAGTTCGTCGTCGCGGGATCGGGAGATATGGCCGTCCGCATGATCGAGGACGCCGCGGCTCATGGGATCGGTCACAAGGTGCTGTTTACCGGCTTCCTTCGTGGACGCGATGTCGATAAGGTTTATGCGATGGCGGACTGCTATGTCATGCCTTCGGTCTCCGAACCCTTCGGCATCGCGCCGCTTGAAGCGATGCGTAACGACACGCCGGTGATTGTTTCCAATCAATCAGGAGTCGCGGAGGTTCTCACGCACGCGCTGAAAGTGGATTTTTGGGACATTGACGAGATGGCAAACAAAATCGTCGCCGTCATGAAGTATCCGCCGCTCAGCAAGACACTGACAGAGCACGGGCGATTTGAGCTGCGTGGACTGACTTGGGACGGGGCAAGCGAGAAGACGGTCAAGTCATACGCTCGCGCGATTGCAGATCAATAAACTGGATTCAGCCTACATCCCGACCTTGGAACAGCACCACGGCAAGACCGAGGAAGACGATAATCTGGAATCCGCTGTAGATCGCGACGAGCACGAGGTGCGACATCGGGACGGGCTGGTTCTTGTTGATCGCGTCGATGAGCCAGAACGATTGCATGTTCGGGATGACGGACCACGCGACCAGCGGTGCCATGTTGGTCTTGGTTGGTGTTAGGAACACAGAGTCCTTCGGGAGTGGGGGACGCGACACGGGCACAACCTCGCGTCCGATCTGCATAACAAGCATCGATTGTCCAAGCGAGTTTGGATCGATCTCCACGATCATCAGTCCAGGCTCATCGCGTGTGTTCTCTATGAGCTCGTCTTCAGGATCGAATGGCTTGAATGTCGGAGTAACGAGACCAACACCGTTAGGAGATGAGCCGTAGTAGAACGAATCTCCCGGCTCAAGCTGCACTGTGGGAGGACCTAACAGATCGATAATCAGCATCGATCCCGGCTCACGCAGCATGATCTCGCGCCACTGCGGATCGTCGACATCACCCATCGCCATCACCTCGCGGATGCTGACGAAGTTGCGTGGGTCGTATCCGAGTGATTCAAACTCGAGCACATCCATCCCGTTCCGCAGTGCCGCGAGCTCCCAGACCTCGTTGCGGCGGAAGTCGTACGCATCGAGTTTAGTTGGAGATCGCGTGGTCGCGATCTCTGCGACGCGTTCGTTGGAGTACACATGGCGACCGATGAAGTGATTGGACATCAATCCGAGCAGGAATACAAAGGCGCAGATGACAATCGTGAGCACCTGTCCGACACGCGTTGAAACTGCGGTCGCGACGGCGGAAATCACCAAGAGCGCCAGTCCGAGCGCCACACACGACATCACGATCTGTGGTGTGAAATCCGTCCCGATCGGCTGGAACTCCCATTCATCATTGAGCAGCAGCATCCCCACATACGCAATCCACATGAGTGGGAGCATGAGCAGCGTCGCGGTCTGTCCGAACGACCAGCCGTAGATAAAGTTTCCGATCGCGGCGATCAAGATCGATCCGAACAGCGCCGTGAGCCCGAAGGTGATCACCACAGAGTCTGGTTCATCAGCGGCGGTGGTTTGCACGCCGTGACGCACCGCGAGCAGCAGCATCGCGACCATGATCCCGATCGCGATGGTCATCGCGCCGGCGATCCCGAGGTATTTTCCGATGATCACGCTCGGTCTGCTGATTGGTTTGGAGACCACAGTCAGGATGGTCTTGTTCTCGATCTCGCGAGAGATCGCGGCGGTCGCGATGAATGCCGCGAGCACGATCCCGAGTACGAAGACTGTGGACATGGAAACATCGTAAAGAAGCTTGTTGTCGCCCGTGACTTCGCCGGGGACCGAGGCGCGGCCCATCGTGAATCCGATGATCCAGGTGTTGAGGAGCTGAAGGAACGCGGCGATGAGCATCATGATGACGAGCACCGGCTGTCGGAGGCTCTCAATCAACGAGTTTCGTGCGATGGGGAGGATGTGGGCAATCATTCGGAGGAGATAGTAGGGGGTGTTCCCGCTTGTGTACGCACGGAGTGGGCGCATGTTTCGCGCCTGAGAAGATCATCTATCCCAGTGTGCTCCTGCTGAGCACGCGAGATCAGAAATCTTGATGGAGTTGGTATGATCCGCAGAACCCCCAACAGATCCTTGTCGTACTGGACACCGCCGAGGGGACACGACAGTCGGCTGGGGGACGGTGCTTGTGAGGGTTTGAGGCGTCAAGGGTGGATTCCCGGCGTCCTGATGCCCACAATAGAGCCACGGTCTCCCAATCGATGGATCCGGAAATATCCGTCGTGGAAGAGTACTTCCATATGCAGAGGTTGCACACACCCATGGCCCGAGGCGATTATCAAACATTCCGTAGAGCAGCACTGATCTGTGTGGTCGGACTCATCGTCCAGACTTTCGTCGCGCTGCTCATGCTGATCTACTCAACTTACTCCGGCGATCATGCCGCACGCAGCGCTTCGATCCTCTTCGGATCCGGTGTCATCGTGTGGGCGATACTGCTCTTTGTCTTTGATCAACATCGTCGTGAGCGGATCGAATCGATGGAAGCCGAGCAGTTCGCAAGCTCAGGAGGAGCATCCGCAAGCGCGTTCTCCGATGCAGGAGATGATCTGCGTGTCGCAGCTCGACGCTTGGTGTTCATCCAGAAGTGGGTCGTTCCTGCGGCGGGAGTTGTGTTCGCCGCGATCAATATCCTCGCAGGGATCTCGCGTCTTCGTTCGTGGAACGCGTATTCCTCGGACGAGACCTTTATATACAACACTCATATCGTCGGCGCGATGCTCGCGATCGGACTCGCGATCGGCGTCGTCGGCTTTATCTTTGCACGCTTCGTTTCAGGGATGGGCAAGATCAATGTCTGGTCCAACCTGCGAGCAGGTGCGGCTCAATCCGTCGCGATCTCGATGGTGGGGGTCCTGCTCGCGGTCGCCGCGTTCCTTGAGCTCTCGCTCGGACAGATGGGTTTCAAAGCGCTGACTCCGATGATCATCCCGATCGGGATGATCGTGCTCGGATGTGAAGTGGTCCTGAATCTGGTCCTCGATGTGTATCGACCACGCAAGCCGGGTGAAGATCCGCGTCCTGCTTTTGATTCTCGTTTGCTCGGATTGCTCGCGGCTCCGGATCGGATAGCCGCGAATATCGGCGAAGCGGTCAACTACCAGTTTGGCGTCGATGTCACTGGAACTTGGCTCTACCAACTGCTCTCAAAGCTCGTTTTTTGGCTCGTTGGAATGGGTGTCGCGATCGCGTGGTTGATGACCATGCTCGTCGTCGTTGAACCCCACGAACGCGGATTGATACTGACCAACGGACGCGTGAGCAGCCCGATCTTCAGCTTCGGAGAGCGAGGCGAGAGCGACATCGGACCTGGTCTACATGTCAAACTACCTTGGCCGTTCGCGACTTACGAGACTCCGGTCTCGTACTCGCGCAGCGGAGGTCAACAAGAAGAAGTCCGCACAACGACTGGGGTGCGGGTGCTCCAACTCGCCGCGAATGCTCCAGACGAGGGCAAAGACACGCCGTTGATCTGGACTGAATCACACTCAAGCCGTGAGAAGCTCAATGTCGTTCAGCCGAGCCTTGCCGGTCACGAAGACGAAGACGGCACCAACTCACGCGGCGACCTGTCGCTCGTGGCGCTTGAAGTCCCGATGCACTTCGTGGTTCGCGATGTGAAGCTGTTCGATCAGTTTGCTGGACCTGGTCAGCGCGAGGATCTGCTTCAGATGATTGGGCGCCGAGTGGTGACCCAGTATCTCGGACAGCAGTCAATTGATGATGTGCTCGCGCACAATCGGACCCAGATGCTCCCAGAGCTGCGGAGATTGCTCGAAGAAGCATTCGCACCGCTCAACGAGGGGCAAGGTCCCGGAATCGAGATCCTCTTCGTCGGTATGCAAGGGGCGCATCCACCCATCAAGGTCGCTCCTTCCTTTGAGCGTGTCATCGCGGCTCGTCAGAACCGTGAATCCATGATCGAAGAAGCGAGCCGAGTGGAGATCGCGACACTGACTGAGGTTGCGGGATCGGTTGAACTCGCCGAGCAGATTGTTGGAGAGCTCGATCAACTCGAGATCCTCCGCAGAGAAAACGCTGAACAGGTCGCGGTTTCCGAGACCGAATTGGAGGTCCAGCGACTGCTCGAGACCGCAGGCGGCGAAGCGGGTGAGAAGCTCCTCGACGCCGGCGCTCAACGCTGGACTCGTCATATGTCTGAGCGTGGACAGGCGTTGCTGCTTGATGGACAACAACAGGCGTACTCAGCGTCGCCAAGCTTGTACCGATCACAGACTTATTTTAACGCGCTGCTCGATGCGATCGAGAGCGCTCGTGTGTATCTGACTCCCGCGGATGTGGAATCGCTCCATGTACGCATCGACCTGATGGATCAAGAAGCCGGGACAGATGTCTTCGACCCCGAAGCGGGTGAAGCGCTGGCTGGTGACTAAGAAGAACGCAGGCCAAAGCGCCTGAAACGACCCCCGATGATGGGGATGGAGATCAACCGTGCGATATATCTCGCTCATTGTGCTTCTGCTGTTTGTGCTCGCGATCCTGAGCTTCAGCATGCTCTACACCGTTCGTTTCACTGAATCGGCGGTCAAGACGACCTTCGGAAAGGCCGGGGAGAACTCGATCATCGTCGAGCCGGGACTGCACTTCAAAGCGCCGTTCCCGATCCAATCGGTGACCAAGTACGACACGCGCACACGCATCGTGCAGGCGCGTTCGGAAACTCAGCAGACCGCGGACGACTTCCAGGTCATCGTTGAAGCGTTCCTGACCTACAAGGTCACCGATCCGCTCAAGTTCTTCCGCAGTTTCTCCAACGCTGGAGATCGCCCGATCGATCACTACATCAAAGCGGAAGACTCCGTTCTCCAGGACCTGCTCCGCTCGGCGCTTGGTGAGACCTCTAAGTTCTCGATCACCGATCTCTACTCACCTGACCAAGGCGGATCAGCACTCCCTCAGCTCGAAGAGCGCGTCCTCAACACACTCGCACAAGGCGGCGAGGGTGGCAACCCGCTCGACGACTACGGCATCGCCGTAACCTTCGTCGGGATCGATCGCATCATCCTCCCAGAGGACACCACCGATGCGGTGATTACACGCATGGGCGCCAATCGTGACCGACTCGCCGAACGCTACGAGTCTGAGGGACGCTCCCAAGCTCGCGCGATCGAAGCGAAGGCGAAGTCCGACGCGGACAAGATTCGTGCGTTCGCGCAGCGTCGTGCCGATGAGATCCTCGCGAAGGGTGAAGCGGAAGCCGCACCGTACCTCGCGCAGCAGAATATCAATCCTGAACTCGCGGTGTTCATCCAGAACATCCGACTCATGCGTGAATCCATGGCCAAGAAGTTCACACTGATCTTCTCGACATCGGACTACGGTATGCAGCTCTTTGATCCGGACATCTTGCAAAAAACGCAAGGAGAACTCCCAGTCCCACAAAGCAACCCAAGCGCCTCGGCAGGTTCGGAGGATTGATCGATGTCAGACAACGATCAACATCTTGATGATCTGATCAATGGTCAGTCCCCTGACGATCAGGATCAACAACACGAAGCTCCGAGCAGAGAAGCATCAGTTCGTTTGCGTGGCGCTGAATCCGCTCAGGATGCTGCAGATTTGGCGCGGATGGATTCCGCGAACCAGTCACTCGCGGATGCACTCAAGATCACCTACGGCTTGCTCAAGTTCGCGATGGTCGTACTCATCGTGCTGTTTGCAGTTTCGGGTGTGCAGTCCATCAAAGAAGGCGAGCGAGGCATCAGTGTCCGTTTCGGGAAGCAGGTTCGGACGAATCTCGAACCTGGATTCCAGTGGTCTTTCCCGTACCCGATCGGTGAGATCGTTCGAGTGGGTGAAGGTGCCGTGGAGATGGCGGTTGCCAAAGAGTTCATGCCCAACATCCCTGGTGAGCAGTCCGATGAAGAAGCACTCGCGATCGACATCGATCGCTTCAACGACTCGTCCACGCTCAACCCCGCTCAGGACGGCTCGAACATCACTTCAGACTTCAACATCGCGCACACCCAATGGAGCGTGAACTATCGTCGATCCAACCACGCGTTGTATGTCTCCAACATGATCCCTGAACAGGAACGCGCGATGATGAAAGCGATCATCCAGCGTGCGGTCGTTCATGTCATCGCGGAGGTCAACATCGACGATCTGCTCAAGAACTCCTCAGAGACCATCTCGGGAAGAGTCCGAGCGATGGCGCAGGACTCGCTCGACGAGCTCGAATCGGGTATCTCGATCGATCGTGTTGTGCTCACACGCAAGAACGCGGCGCTCTCGCTCCGCTCGAAGTTCAGCTCGGTCCAGACTGCCGCACAGACTGCAGGTAAGGCACGCGAAGACGCGCTGCTACTGCGTGACCAGATGCTCAACGAGGTCGCGGGACGCGGCAGCGATGTGCTGATTGCTCAGATCAATGAGTTCGAGCGCTTGATCGAGTTGGGTCAGACGCAAGCCGCGGAAGAGCAGCTTGCGAAGATCGATGCGATCCTCGAAGGTCGTCCAGTAGAGATCGACGGCGAGGTCTTGGAATCGCTCGTCTCCGGAGAAATCTCCGAGATGCTCACGCTCGCGCAGACGCTCTCATCGAACCGAGTCAGTCAAGCGATTGCGCAGCTGGAGAACTTCCGTTCCAAGCTCGCGCAGTACGAAGCGAACCCCAAGCTGATGGTCGCTCGCGACTGGTCCAGCGCGATGGCTGAGTTCCTCGACAAGGACTTCGTCTCCACGATGGTGCTCCCTGAGGGAGTCAGCGCCGAACTGTTGATCAATCGTGACCCAGACATTCTGCGAGAAATCGATCGCGAGAAGAAACGACGAGAAGCACAGGAAACTGTCGATCGCAGGCGTGAAGAGATGCGCCGTTCCTTCTTCCAGACCCAGCGTGGTCTCAAGGAACCAGAGGAGTAAGCATGAGCGTCGCGACGCCTGAACAATCCAGCACTGCACAGAATGCTTCGACCGATACACGCAGACCTGTCGTCGCGTGTCAACAGCTGACCAAGACATTCAAGGACTTCTGGATGCGCGATCGCGCGCGTGCCGTGGACAAGCTGGACTTGGTTGTGCGCGAGAAGGAAATCTTTGGACTCCTAGGTCCCAACGGCTCGGGAAAGAGCACGACCATCAAACTGATCCTTGGCTTGCTCAAACCAACAAGCGGGCGTGTGATGGTGTTCGATAAACCAACCACACATGTCGAGACCAAATCCAGGATCGGATACCTCCCAGAAGAAAGCTACCTCTACCCGTTTCTGAATGCACGAGAGACGCTCGATTACTACGGCAAGCTCTTCCGACTTGATGCCAAAACACGCTCCAATCGCATCGACGAGCTCCTCGAGATGGTCGGATTGACACACGCGCAGTTCCGTCCAGTCCGCGAATATTCCAAAGGGATGCAGCGGCGCATCGGGATCGCGCAGGCGCTCATCAATGATCCAGACCTGCTGATCCTCGACGAACCGACCACGGGTCTTGATCCGATCGGGACTCGGCAAGTGAAAGACCTCATCCTCGAACTGGGACGAAGAGGCAAATCGATCATCCTTTCGAGTCACCTGCTCACTGATGTTGAAGATGTTGTCGATCGAATGGTTATCCTCTACGGCGGCAAGATCCGTGGCGAAGGGACCTGCGAAGAACTGCTCTCGTCTAAAGAACGCACGACGATCGAGACCGATGAGCTCGACGATGCGACGATCGCGGAGATCGACGAAGTGATCCGCAGAAGGTCATCAGGAGGCAAGTCCATCCTTTCTGTCAGCTCTCCACGACAAAGACTCGAAGAACTCTTCCTCGGCATCGTTGAGAAAGCACAAGCGGATCGCATGAGCACCTCTGGTGTGACCAAAGGCGGAGAGACCGCGTCGTTCCTCAAATCCGCTGCCGCAGCGGCTCCAGTTGTTGGGGACGAACTCATCGAAAGCCTGCTGTCCAACTCAGACGAAACGACGGATACTCCAGAACAAGAAGCTCCACAATCTGAGTCTGTTGGTGAACCAGCCCCAATGGTCGAGTCCACTGAAGAAACGGATTCCGAATTGATCAGTGAGCTGCTCAACGACTCGGACGAGGTTGTTGATGAGCCTGTGACGCATACTCCTGAAGCGAGTGCTCCGACTGAACCAGAGCACAAGTCAGCAGAGTATGACGAGAGCGTGATTGATTCGTTGCTCGATGGGAGCGACGAGGAGCCGGAGAACAAAGGGTGAGTCTGAGCAATCGAATCAGTGCGATTGATCGGCACCAACGCGGGCGACCCTTCAAAATCGTCGCGACTGTGGTCGTTCTGCTGGGCCTGCTGACTTACGCGGGATTCTCGATCGTTAGCTCGACCACCGCTGAGAATGCTGATTGGGTTTCGGACATCCCAGAGATGCTCGAGGACCAGAACGGAAATCTCATACCCAACCCAATCGCGCAGCGTAATGAGCAGCTCCGCTCGATCCTCGATGTCTCTCAATCACCAATTAACGGCGTGATCAGTGTCTCGCTGATTACGGCATTCTTGATCATCATCATCTGGTTGGGGCTCGGACTGACCTATGTCGGAACCATCACATTGGTCGCTTTGATCGGCTGGCCCTTGTATTCACTCGGCGGCCCTGGCTGGTCAGGGCTCGGATTCGTGATCATCGGCGTGACGCTGCTCATGCTGACCTTCACCGTGCTCTTGCGTGGATTGCGTCTGGCGTTGAGCAATGCTCACCCAATCACGACGATCGCACGCAATGTCCTTGCTGAAGCGATCCGGATGAAAATCTCGCTCGTGTTTATCCTGCTGCTTGCGGTGATGCTCTCGATCATGCCGATCATGCTCGATGCGGATCAGCCGTTGCGCTATCGAGTGCAGGGTTTCTTGCAATGGTCCACAGGGATGTCGTTCTGGTTGATCGCGCTCTTGGTGGTCTTCTTCAGCGCCGCAACCGTCTCATATGAGCAGCGCGAGAAGGTCATCTGGCAGACCATGACCAAACCAGTCGCGGCTTGGCAGTACATCCTCGGTAAATGGCTCGGCGTCACGCTTCTCTCTGGGATGCTCCTCGCCGTTGCAGGACTCGGGACTTTCCAGTTTACTGAGTACCTGCGATCCCAAAAAGCACTGGGTGAGGTGGCGCCGTACCAAGCGAGCGAGGGGCGCATGATGACCGAGGATCGGATGATCCTCGAAACGCAAGTCCTCTCGGCTCGTAAGTCTGTCAATCCTGTGCTTCCATTCCATCCGATGGATGCGGAGTTTGATGCAGCACTCGAAGCGGAGATCGCTCAGGAGCGGCAGCTCCAGACAGACTTCAATCCCACTCCGGGCATGAAAGCCGGGATGCGGATGAAGATCTTCGAAGAAGCGGTCAGCGATTACCGCTCAATCGATCCGCGTTATGAGGGGTATGCAACCTTTTCATTTACTGGACTCGAGGAAGCGAAGCGTCTTGGTCAGCCACTCACTTTGCGATACAAGATCAACGCGGAGGGCAATCGTCCAGATATTTTCTATGCGGTGACCTTTGTATTTGAATCCGGCGCCATCTTCCCACGCAAGCAAACCGGACTCGGATTCTCACACACATTTACGATTGACTCGGCGCTCATCAACAATCGGGGTGAGCTGAATATGCAGATCTACAACGGCGAGCTTGGTCTCGATCGCGATGATTCATTCTCGCTGCGTCCGAATCCAGGAACGATGACCATCCCGCCGGACGGGTTGGAAGTCTCGTACCAAGTTGGGTCATACGCGGGGAACTTTGTCCGCATCATGACCGTTCTGTGGATCAAGCTGGCGCTGCTCGCGATGATCTCCGTTTGGGCCGCATCGTTTGCGTCATTCCCAGTCGCATGTCTGATGTCGATCGCCGTGTTCCTGATCGGTGAATCGGCGGGATTCGTCCAGTCCGCACTCCCGGCTTGGCAGATGGACACCGAATCAGTGGTGGGGGTCTTCAGGACATTGATCTACCACTTCGCGGACACCGTCTCGGGATTCTTCTCGATCTATCACGAGCTCAAACCAACGCAGCGAATCGCCGAAGGACGATTGTTGGGGTGGGGACAGGTCTCTTCTGGGGTGCTCGTCCTGAGTCTCGCGACCGGCGTGTTCTACTTCTTGAGCGTATACATCTTCCGCAAGCGTCAGCTCGCGATCTATTCGGGTCAGTAGGAGCATCATCATGACACACAACATGAAAGTGCGACTGATTGCGATCCTGGTCATGCTTGTCGGCATGATCGGATCGGGTGTGCTGACCACACAGATTGCCGCCTCACAAGGCCGTCACGAGCTCGTTTACACCGATCGTGCTGAAGACGGCGATCCGCCACAGATCGCGCTTGGGATCGCGATGGGCGCGTTCCGCGGAATCTTCGTGAACATCCTCTGGCTCGAGGCGACCGCCGCGAAAGAAGAAGGGCGATTCTACGAGTCCATCGAGCTGGCGCGGATGATCACGCAGCTTCAGCCTCGCCTACCTCAGGTATGGACCTTCCACGCGTGGAACATGACCTACAACATCTCTGTGACGACCCATACCCCAGAAGAACGCTGGGAATGGGTGATCGCTGGGATTGACCTGCTCCGCAAGGAAGGTCTGGTTGCCAATCCAAACGACATGCACATCCACAAGGAACTCGCGTGGATGCTTCTGCACAAAGTGGGTGGGTACACAGACGACGCGAACCAGTACTACAAGCGGCAGTTCGCGTACGAGTGGCAGAATATCCTCGGCCCGGCACCTGTCATTCTGCCAGACCAACGCCGACGTGATCAGGTGATCGAGCTGTATGCTCAGCAGACTCAACTGATTGTCGACGCTCCAAAGACACGCTCAGAGCTCGCAGAGCTCAATCCAGAGTCTGACGAGATCGCTCGCAAGTTCGAAAGCCGATTCAATATCGTTGGTAGACTCGGGAGCGACCCCGACGCTGGAGAAGAGTTCCTTCGTCGATTCCAGCTGGATCGCGAGCTCCAAAGAGCAGGACGCTTCGTCACTATGCAAGGACAACTGGGTCCAAAGACGATGCTGATGCGTCAACTGCGTAGCGAGTACCCCAACGAGCAAGCGTGGAATGACCTCGCAAACTTTGTCCGCAAGAATGTGCTCATCGATGGGTACAACATGGAACCAGTGCGGATGGTTCAGCAAATCCGCAAGTTTGGTCCCATCGATTGGCGACTCCCCACAGCGCACGCACTGTACTGGGGATCACGCGGCACCGATGTCGGTCGAATGGAAGTCACGGCACGCAATCGCACATCGCTCGACTTCCTCAACGCATTCCGTATGGTCATGCAATCCGTACAGGACCTCTGGCGCCACGGCGATATGTACTTCAACTACCTCGATGTCCATGAGGGACGCGCCGCATACTACCAAGCGGTACCCAATGTGTACTTCGTGCCTTCGTACGGCGCGATGCTCGAAGAGGTTGTCAATGCGTCGGGAATCTACGAAGCGGACCACAAGCCGTATCGTCAATACGCCGTCGGATACGAGAACTTCCTTCGTGATGCGATCCGCTTCTTCTACCGCCGCGGTGACAATGTGAGCGCCCAGTTCTGGTTCGATAAACTCCGCAACTTTGAAGGTGTGAATGTCAATAACCCGGACTTTGTGAGAGACATGGGACTCTCACTGAAAGAGTTTGCGGATCAGCAGTTGTACGACTCTTTGGGATCGCCTCAGGTTGCTGTTTCAGAGGTCTACGCATCACTCCAGAGCGCGTTCTACAACGGCTTGATGGTCAGGAACTTGGATGTTTTCAACGGACAATGGGATTACGCTCGCAAGGCGCACGCATACTTCTTTAGCCAGCAGTTCAACGAAGTCGTCGCTTCGACGAATACCGCTCGTATGGAGTTCATGGATCGCGACTTCACCTTCCTTGCCGGACAGTTGTTTACGAACATCATCATGACTGTCCATCCTGAGCAAGCGGAGTTGTTGTTCGGTTACGCACCAGATGACCTCAAACGCTACGCGTACGACTCGCTGGTGTTGCAGTTCAAGCCGACGATCGATGAGCTCGTGGCGCAAGGTGAATCCGAACCGTTCGAAATCCTGTTCCCAGAGCCAGAAGGTATGGAACAGTTCCGCATCGCGTATCAAGCGAAGATCGACGCCCGCACCAATCGCGGCGTCGAGGGGGCGAAGAAGAACTGAATCAAGATCCCAGCATCTTGCATGCTTGCTGATAGCGACCCAGAGTCCCTTTGATCACTTCATCTGGGAGTGCCGGTCCTGGAGGAGTCTTGTCCCACTCGCCCGTTTGGACAAGCGATTCGAGGTACTCACGCACAAACTGCTTATCGAAGCTCGCTTGTGCGTGACCGGGTTCGTACGAATCTGCAGGCCAGAAACGCGATGAATCGGGTGTGAGCGCCTCATCGATCAGGATCGGATCGTTCGAGGTCACTTTGCCTTGGGAGTCGATCGGTAGTCCGAACTCGAACTTGGTATCTGCGAGGATAATTCCGCGTGAGCGTGCATAATCCGAGGCGCGTGTGTAGATCTTCAGCGATCGATCTCGGAGGGTATTCATCAACTCGGCGCCGCCCAGATCTCGCACATGCTCCACGGCTTGCTCGAATCCAATGTTCTCATCGTGTCCGCTCTCGGCTTTGGTCGCCGGTGTAAAAATCGGTTCAGGGAGTTGATCACATTGCTGGAGTCCAGCCGGGAGATCAACGCCGCAGACACTTCCTGTGCGCTGATAATCCTTGAGTCCTGATCCCTCGAGATATCCTCTCACGACGCACTCGACCGGGATGACTTTACACAGCCGTCCGATCGTAGTGCGTCCTTCAAGATTCCCGCGCTGCGTGGTCGGAGTCAGCGCCGAATCTGGGATCAGGTGATGATCCGTGGAGATGAGGTGGGTCTTGCAGATCCGCTCATGCTCGATCCATCGGAGCCAAAACTCAGCGATGGAGGTCAGCAGGCGTCCCTTTCCTGGAATCGGGGTCGGCATTACGACATCGAAGGCACTGATCCGATCCGAAGCGATCATAACCAGCGCATCGACCCCATCGAGCAGATCCGGAGCGTGCTGAGCCGGGAGTCGATAGATATCGCGGACCTTGCCCTTGCGTGGATATGGGAGGTTCAGCGAGGTCTCGAAAGTCGTCAGCGCGGAATCCGATGAAGACGATGCGGCGGTGTGTGCGTCCATACCAAAGGATAGCAAAGCGACGCAACTGTGTTCCGCTCTGGAGCGAACATCTCTAGGGCTCGATTCGTTTCGATTTGGCTCTTGAGAGCATCCAATGGGATTATCGAGTCGGAATCGAGTCGGTTTCAGACTCGATTCGTGCTCTGAGGACTCGCCATGGCCCGGCTTTGCTCATATTCTAGATGACCGGCTTTGGGTGCCGGTCTCAATGGTCTCGCGGATGATGGAGTCAGCAACGCAACATGCTTCGATTTGTTTCACCTGATCCCACTCCAGCAACCACGGATGAACTCCCGGGCGCTTATCTCATCGGCAAGGACAATGTCGCGATTGCTGGAGAGATCACCGTACGCGACGGGATCGTCGTTTGCGAGAAAGGCACCACCGAAGCCGTCGCGATCGCGGTCCAGATCGATCTGGATCAGGATCGACTCGATCAGATCGAAGGCGACACCGAAATCGAGGGCGTAACACTGAAGCCCCTCGGGACTTGGACGCTCCAGACCTGCTTACTCCCACAGCGAGAAGCGCCGTACCTCTTGGTGCTCGAGCTCGCTCGTCATCGGATTATGACCTTCCTCACCAAACTCGAGGATTGGCAAGCGATCGACTCCGCCGAGGGAACGCTCCCGATGAAGCTCTTCGAAGCAGCACGCAAGTGCTTCATGCGAGCGCTGGTCCTCACGCACGACTCGATCCTCCCAGATTCAGAAGCATCCAAACTCGCGTTGCGAGCACTCTGGATCGCGCTGGAAGCTTCCGAGCGTCTAGCGCTCCAACAGGCTCAATCAGACTTTGGACCGCGTTGTGACGGCTCCATGTACGAGAACCTGGAATCGGAGCACTCTGACCCCGCATCTCGCAAAGCGATGCTCCATCCTGGACGAGGGGGAGTGGTGCTCCCGCTCAAGCCTGCCGTGGGATCACTGGTTTCGCCGCATGTGTTCGCCCCGGTCACCCATGACGCGATCACGCGTGCGTGTGATTTCATTACCGTGCCGATGCGCTGGGTCGAGATGGAACCCGCCGAGGGTGAATACGACTATTCGAAAACCGATCGCTGGATCGAGTGGGCGATCCGCACCGCGAAACTCCCAGTGGTTGCTGGACCGTTGATCGATTTCCGATCCGCGAGCGTCCCCGATTGGTTGTACATCTGGGAGAACGACTACGAAACGCTCCGCGAGCTTGTCTACGAGCACATGAAAACGCTCGTGACTCGCTATCGCCGAACGGTCACACGATGGACCGTCTGCTCAGGTCTCCACTGCGGCGAGCACTTCAAACTCAGCTTCGAACAAATGATGGACCTGACCAGAATCTGCGTGCTCGTCACACGCAAGCTCCATCCCCGCGCCAAGATTCAGGTCGAGATCACCCAGCCTTGGGGTGAGTACCACACGCATGATCGTTCATCGCTGCCTCCATTGTTGTACGCGGAAATGCTCTCACAAGCAGGAATCCAGATCGACGCGTTCTCGCTGCGTGTGCAGATGGGATCCTACCGATCGGGTCTGCAGACACGCGATCTCATGGCGTTCAGTTCCATGCTCGATCACTACGCGATGCTGGATCGACCGATCACGATCTCATCGATCGGGGTCCCAACCACCAAACTCTCCCCTCGCGAGGAGCTTCCCAACACGCCGAGCACTGGACATTGGCGTCATCCTTGGGATGAAGCGGTCCAAGCGGATTGGTTATCCGCGTATGGTGCAGTTGCACTATCTAAGCCGTATATCGAGAGCATCTGCTGGCACGAACTCGCGGACACGAGCGGCGCCACAGACATGCGTTCCGGCGGACTCATGGACATCAAGGGACTCGGACGACCATCGCTCGAACGACTCACCGATCTCCGCACCGCGATCGCAGAATCTCGTCTCCCAGATGAATGGTCCGCCGACAATCTGCTCAGTTCCGGCGGCGTAGCACAGCAGTCATGATCCAAGAACATCAACCATCCAATCAGTCTTCGAGTGATTGGTCCAGGACACCAGCCGCGCTGGTTGGGTCGCTCGTACTGGGAATATGTTCTTTCTTTGGACTCGTTTGGTCGTTTAGTTATCAATCCACATTTCTCTCTCAGCAATCAGATATTCAAAGCCCGCACATCCGGCTACTCATCGACCTCAACACCGCCAATGAAACACAGCTGCAGATGCTCCCATCGATCGGCCCAAAGATCGCTCGACGGATCATCGAAGACCGACAGACCCACGGCGGATACGAATCCGTCAGTGACCTCGACCGCGTCAGTGGGATCGGACCCAAGACCATCGAGAAGCTCCAAGATTGGGCAATGGTCTCCACCCCCTGAGTCAGTTGCATCGGGTATGCTTCATGAAATGAACACGCTCACCCCGCCGACTGCGGATCAGCCGGCTGGGGACGAGTATGCGCGCATTTCGTGTGAACTGTATGAACCTGATCGATCCCATCCAGAGTAACCCAGAGTTCCGCGCCCTCGCTCGCGCGATGGACGAGGGGAATCGTGTCATTGCGACTGGATCCTGTGGAAGTTCAGTCTCAGTGACCGCACTGGCGCTGCACCAACGCACCAAACGACCTGTCGTGATCGTCTGCGCCCACCTCGATGAGGGAGAGGACCTGCTCGCAGAGATCGGAGCGATTGATCCCGATGCCGCGACTTTGTTCCCAGCGCTGGAGCTCTCTCCCGGCGAATCGAGCATCTCCGCTGAACTGTTCACTCAGCGCCTGATCATCGCGCGTGATATCGAAGCGGGGAATATCAACGGCGTGATCATCGCGCCGATCGCGGCGCTCATGCAGCCGATTCCTGATCTGAGCCGAGGCGCGTCACTGATCCGCGAGGTGGGCGTCGGAGAGAGCATCGATCCGAGCGAACTGATCCAGTGGCTCAGCGATCACGGCTACGAACGCGCCGACACGATCGAATCTGGAGGACAGTTCGCGATGCGAGGCGGGATCATCGACATCTTCCCAGCGAGTGGGAGCGGTGGGGGTGCAGATCCTGATGCCGCATCGATGCCCGTGCGTTTGGACTTCTTTGGTGATGAACTCGAGGCGATCGCGGAGATCGATCTGGACACGATGGGATCGGATCGCAAAGTCGACAAAGCCCGATTCGCGGCTTCGGGATCCGAGTTCCTCGAAGAATCCAGCGACGACCAGTCCTTCCTTGAATCCATCCCACAAGAGGCGCTCGTCATCATTGCGGAAACCTTCGAGGTCATTGAGCAGGGGAGAGGGTACTACGAACGCGTCCACGATGGACGCACGATCTTTGGTCCTCCTGCGGTTTTGAAACTGCTCGAATCCCGATTCCACGCGCTCGCGGAGCTCAACCAGTTCTCGGCTGGGAAGTCCGGCGCCGATACACTCGTGACGCTTCCAGTGGAGCCCGTGCCGCCGTTTGATCGCGAGACCGGAGAAGCAATCAAGGAACTCGGAGAACTCGCGAGCGAGGTCGGGAAGGTCATCCTCGCGTGCAACTCGGAAGGGGAGTTCGCGCGATTGGGAGAGCTGATCTCCATCCATGCGCCCAAAGCGGAAATTGAGCGATCGATCATCGATATTCGCAGAGGATTCCTATGGAGAGTACACGATCCGGACAATGATTCACCATGCGGATTCGTATTGGTCCCCTCTGGAGAACTGCTCCACCGATCGAGCGTGCGCCGACGCATCACGAAGATCCGCGCGGGACGCGCGATGGACACCTTCCTCGATATCCAGGAAGGGGATTATGTCGTCCACGCGGACCATGGCATCGCGAAGTTCGTCGGACTCACAATCCTCGATGCCTCAGGTACCGCGAAACAGAAACAACAACTCGGACCCAAAGCTAAGAAACGCAAAGAGGATCAGGAAGAGTTTCTGACATTGGAGTTCAAAGGCAAGAGCCGACTCCATGTGCCGTGTGCTCAGATTGATCTTGTGCAGAAGTATGTTGGTGGATTCTCAGGCAAACCGCCGCTGAGCTCGATCGGTGGGAAGAAATGGAAAGCACAGAAACAACGCGTCGCTGAGTCCGTCAAGGATCTCGCGAGCGAGATGCTCCGCGTGCGAGCGGCACGAGAACATGTGCCTGGATTCCAGTACCCATCCGATTCGCAGCTATTTACTGAGTTTGAAGCCGAGTTCCCATACGACGAAACCGACGATCAGCTCGCGGCGATGATCGAAATCAAGAAGGACATGCAGTCTACACGACCGATGGACCGCTTGATCTGCGGCGATGTGGGATTCGGGAAGACCGAGCTCGCGATCAGAGCCGCGTGCAAAGCCGTGGAAGCAGGGAGGCAGGTCGCGGTTTTGGTGCCGACGACTGTGCTTGCTGAACAGCACGAACGGACATTCCGTCAACGATTCGCGGATTATCCGTTCCGTGTTGAGTCGCTCTCACGCTTCAAATCCACGAAAGAAGTCAAGCGAACACTCGAGGATCTCAAACTGGGACGCGTGGACATCGTGGTGGGGACGCATCGCATTCTCTCAAAGGATGTGCGATTCGCAAACCTCGGGATGGTCATCATCGACGAGGAACAACGCTTCGGCGTCGAGCACAAGGAACGCTTGCTGCAGTTGCGACTGACGGTCGATGTGCTCACACTCAGCGCGACCCCGATCCCCAGAACCCTTCATATGTCGATGCTGGGATTGCGGGATATCTCGTCGCTCACAACGCCTCCAGTCGATCGTCGTGCGATCGTGACGGAAGTCATCCCATTCAATAAGCATCGAATTCAGCGAGCGATTGAGCGCGAACTGGCGCGCGAGGGTCAGGTGTATTTCGTGCACAATCGTGTCCATAACATTGAATCGGTCGCCGCGGAAGTCCGCGCGCTTGTACCTGATGCACGCGTGATCTTCGGACACGGGCAGATGGATCCCAAAGAACTCGAATCCGTCATGCTCAAGTTCATGCGCCGTCAAGCGGACATCCTCGTTTCAACCACGATCATCGAAGCCGGAATCGATATCCCAACGGCGAACACGATGATCATCAACGATGCCGATCGATTCGGATTATCCGAACTCCATCAGCTTCGTGGAAGAGTGGGTAGATCGCACAATCGTGCGTACTGCTATCTGCTGCTCCCTGAAGATCGGACAGTCAAAGAGGTCGCACAGAAACGGCTCAAAGCGATCGAGGAATACTCGATGCTCGGCGCGGGATTCAAAATCGCGATGCGGGACCTTGAGATCCGTGGAGCCGGGAATCTTCTGGGAGCGGAGCAATCTGGACACATCGCCGCAGTTGGATACGAGATGTACTGTCAGCTTCTGGATCAAACGGTCGAACGACTCACCAACACCGATCTCAAGGATCAGATCACGCACACAAGCATCGACATCGGACTCACAGGATACATCCCCAAAGCGTACATCCCATCCGATGCTCGGCGGATCGAGGTTTACCGCAGGCTTGCGATGTCGAGCACGCAGGAACAGATCGACCAGGTCGTGGACGATCTCACGAGTGCGTACACGGCGCCTCCAGAACTGGTCCGGAGGTTGATCGTGCGTGCGAGGGTCCGAGCCGCGAGTCAGTCGCTGAGTATCCGATCGATGAGCACGCGCGGCAGCGACATCGTCCTGCTCTCGGCGGACCCTGATCGTGTCTCCGATGTACTCCGAGGAGCTCCGATCAAGGTCAGCGTGGTGGGTGCGGATCTCGCTCAGACAAATGCGCGGACCGCGGCCGGTGAGGCGTATTCGGAGATCTACCTGCGTCCCAACAAGCCATTCAACTCACCGATGGCGCTCGCTCGTGGGATTCTGGAATGGATCACTCCCGGTGGATAAAGCCTTGTACAAGGGGCATTCGTTCGTTTTTCTTTGGTTTGCGTGCAGAAAACAGGTATAAATCCGCGATTTCTACTATGATTGGTGATTCCAATCCGCACCGATGGACCGGCGCGGGCCGTTCACAGGACGATCATGCCACACGAACACGAGACCGATACGACAACCGACGCGCTGGAGCCTTTAGCATCCAACGAGATCGCGTTAGACGAGGACCTTGCCAAAGTACGCCGACGAATGATCCGCGAAGCGGCGCAAGCGATCGATATCATCAAGTTTGCGATCAACGCGCTCTGGGATATGGACGAATCCTCGCGTAAGCAGATCTCCAAGATCGAGAAGGAGATCGATAAGGAGGAAGTTCGCATCGAGCAGGAGTGCTATCGAATCCTCGCGCTCAAAAACCCATTCGCGGCGGACTTCCGCTTGATCGCGTTCATCCTTCGTGTCAACTCCGACATCGAACGCGTCGCGGATCACGCGTCATCGATCAACAAGATCATGAGCAAGCTCGATTCCGAGGACTTCCAATGGCCCGAATCGTTGCGCGAGATGGGTGAGCGGATCCCAGTCATGTGTGAGCAGCTGCTCAGAGCGGTGGTCAACACCGATGCGGAGCTCGCGAAGTCCGTCGTACAGCAGGATCGTGCGATTGATAAGCTTGATTCGCAAGCGTTCGATGAGATCAGTGACATGATCGAAGATGATCCAGAGAACGCATCGAACTACATGCTGATCTATCGCATCGCACGCGAGCTCGAACGAGTGGGGGACTTGCTCGGGAATATCGCTGAGGGGATCCTGTATCTGGTGACCGGCAATATTGTTCGCCACACGCCTCGGAAGAAGAAAAAACCGGCGTCCTCGTAACTCTGAATCCAGGATCATCCCTTACTCACATACAGTACACTGATCGCATGATTCAGATCGGTGCTGTATTGACATTCATTTCAGTGGTCTTCATAGTCCTCTCGTGGCGCGGGCGTGTTTATGAGCGCGGCGAGTTCTGTCGGAAGTGCAAGTTCAACCTCGCGGGACTCCCCGAAGCGTCCGAGAGACGATGCCCAGAATGTGGCAACTCGCTCCAAGACCCCGCGAGTCGAAGTAACAAGATTCGACGGAAGTCCATCATCGGATTGCTGCTGGGACTCGTGCTGCTGATTGCGGGGGGAGGACTCATCGGCGTTGGGTCCAGCGGGATGAAGTCAGCGTTCTATGCAAAGCTCCCTGATGCGATCATCGTGTCACTCACCACGCTCGGCTCTGATGATGCTCTCGATGAACTGGTCCCAAGACTCACTCGGCCGCAGATGATGAGCGATCAGCACTGGGACAAGATCATCGTGCACGCACTCAGTGTGCAAGCCGACCCAATGGCGCCGTGGGACCCACGGCTTGGAGAGGTCCTTGCCAATGCGTGGATGTTTGATCGATTCAGCGATGAGCAGCTCGTCAGTTACCTCGACAACGCGATCGAGACGCAGATCATCATCCGAGACCGCGTGCGCCAGGGTGCTGAGAGCATCCCCTGTTTCGTTCGCATCAAGCCGAGCCGGATGCACAGCGTGTATCGTGCTCAGTCTGGGGTGAGTCTCGAGATGGGAGTCATCAGCACGAAGATCCAAGGCGATCCACCAAGATACGCGCACACACGCGAGATCCAAAACTCACTCGGATCCTACGGCGTCAATGTCCCGGATCAGGGATCCAGCTGGACCATGGGAGGCCAACTCGATGTCAAACGCGCTGTAGGGACTATCGATGCTGAGGTGGGATCTGTTCTCCAGATTGATGTTGAGTTTGAGTTCCGTCTCTCCAAGCAAGGCAGCAAAGAGAAAGAGAAGTACAAGACATTCAAGTATTTAAAGGCCGTTCGCGTAATCGATCCAGACGAGCCCATTATCGAGTTGATCCAGGATCAAGCGATCGCCGAGTCGTTGTGTAAGCAGTTCAGGGGCTCGCAGGTTGCGGTGTACAAGGAAATCGGTCAAGACCACAAGTCCTGGAGACCGATCCTCGGATTCTCGATCTTTGCTGAAGAGGGGTTTCCAATCCCAGTCGCGATGCGCGTGTTTCTCGATGTTGATGGTGAAGAAATCGAGATCGATCAGTTCATCCAGGAGCAAAGGCTCGGAGGGGCGTTCGGGACGATGGTGGACTGGAAAGTTGACACGGAGGATGAAGACGTAGTTCGCCGTGCAGAGTCAGCAATCAAACAGATGCTTGCGCAAGGGACAACGGATGTCATTTTCCGCACAGATCCTGTGATCGCTGAGGGGAATCCCGCGGTTGATCGTGTGCTGGACCTGGAGCTAAGGATCAATGATCTGCCGATCTCAGGGGTGGATGCGGAGGGACAGATTTGGTCTTCACTCTCCAACCCTCAGTGGACTCACGCGGTGTGCGATGACTGAGGTGGGGTGACACGAGTGGGGGGGCATAGGTTAAAATGTATAGACACGAAAAAACCTGCTTGGGTAAGCAGGTTTCGTTCGCGGCTTTTGACCGGTGAACAGTTGGGTCCATCTTCACGATTCATTACTGAATCACTATCCTCCCATTGAACCTCGCGAGAGATCAATGTGTGTGGAGGGCAAGAATGTGCTCATAGTCTTGATCCGGTTCTCACCGGGACGATTCCAAATCATGGTTTCGTACAATCAAGTCTAAGGAAATCCCTTAGAAAGGAGGTGATCCAGCCGCAGGTTCTCCTACGGCTACCTTGTTACGACTTAGTCCCAGTCACCACTCTTGCCGTAGGCACCCCTGAAACGAGGTGACTTCGGGCACTAGCAGCTTCCATGACTTGACGGGCGGTGTGTACAAGGCTCAGGAACGTATTCACCGCGTCGTAGCTGATACGCGATTACTAGCGATTCCGGCTTCAAGCAGGCGAATTTCAGCCTGCTATCCGAACTGGGGCACAGTTTTTGCGATTTGCTCCACCTCGCGGTATCGCATCGCTTTGTCTGTACCATTGTAGCACGTTTGCATCCCTAGGCGTAAGGGCCATGCTGACTTGACGTCATCCCCACCTTCCTCCGGTTTGACACCGGCAGTCTCGCTAGAGTCCTCGCCATAACGCGTTAGTAACTAACGATAGGGGTTGCGCTCGTTAAGGGACTTAACCCGACACTTCACAGCACGAGCTGACGACAGCCATGCAGCACCTGTGTATGTTCCACCCAAAGGGCGTGGCTAATCTTTCGAAAAGTTAATCCATACATGTCAAGCCTAGGTAAGGTTCTTCGCGTTGCCTCGAATTAAGCAACATGCTCCACCGCTTGTGTGAGCCCCCGTCAATTCCTTTGAGTTTTAGCCTTGCGACCGTACTCCCCAGGCGGCACACTTACCAGTTTACCTTCGGCCGCGAAACCATGAGAGGTACCGCGACCTAGTGTGCATCGTTTACGGCGTGGACTACCGGGGTATCTAATCCCGTTCGCTACCCACGCTTTCGTACCTGAGCGTCAGAACAAGCCCAGTCAGCTGCCTTCGCCATTGGCGTTCCGATATATATCTACGCATTTCACCGCTCCACATATCGTTCCACTGACCCCTACTTGTCTCAAGACTTGTGGTTTACCCTGCAGTTCCACGGTTGAGCCGTGGGATTTCACAAGATACCTACAAGTCCGCCTGCGTACGCTTTAAGCCCAGTGATTCCGAATAACGCTCGGGCCTTCCGTATTACCGCGGCTGCTGGCACGGAATTAGCCGGCCCTTCCTCTGAATCTGATCAGTATTTCTGGATTCTGACAGTGGTTTACACATCGAAGATGCTTCATCCCACACGCGGCATTGCTCCGTCAGGCTTTCGCCCATTGCGGAAGATTCGTTACTGCAGCCTCCCGTAGGAGTCCGGGCAGTGTCTCAGTCCCGATGCGGCGGGTCATGCTCTCACACCCGCTACCCGTCTTCGGCTTGGTGAGCCTTTACCTCACCAACTACCTGATAGGAGAATCGCTGCTCTCAAGGCGGTAAACCTTTCCTCCGTAGAGCACATAGAGTATTACCCCTCGTTTCCAAGGGCTATCCTCTACCTTAAGATACATTCGATTCTATTCCTCGCCCTTTCGCCACTCCCTCCGAAGAGGTCGTTCGACTTGCATGTTTTAGCCATGCCGCCAGCGTTCAATCTGAGCCAGGATCAAACTCTTCAGTTGAATATTGTTGCTTGATATAAGACGAATCCTACATCAATGCGCATCAAATGAAGCCGATCCGACTTTCCCGGTCGTGCCTACAAAGTAGGGCGTACCGGGCCGGTCATCACATACGATTTCTCGTTTGTGCCTGAGACGGCAAGTCTCAGGTTTGTTACACTCAAAGTGTAGTTCTATATTTAGAAAATATAGGGCTTCCACTTGCACAAGAATGTAACGACAACAGGTTGTGATGCCTGCTGAAGCATTTGTATACACAACGACATGCTCGCTATAGAGCCCGGTGTGCACCGGTGTCGCCGCGTCACATTCTTGCGGTGGACCCAACTGTTCACTTGTCAAAGAAGCCGATCAGGGGGCATCAAGCCCGTCTGATTGTCTCGCACACTCTTTCGAGTGGCGAGGGAGAGCATAGACATCAACTTCGCAAGGTCAAACTTTGAGAGTCAACTTATTGCTCAATTTCTTCCTCTTTTGACGATACAGGTCAATTCTTGCCCAAATTCCTCGGCTTGCCATTAGTCCCCAAACTCACCCTCGATCGTGCTCGCCAGCTCGAGCGATGCTCATGGCCCAAATTTCGCAGTTTTGGGTGTTCGGAAGTGTCTTGAGTCCCCCTCTCAAAGCCCGGCATGCCTCGCCCAAGGTTGCTCCAGTAGTACGGACATCGTCGAGCACAACCAAAGCTCGGATTGGGGTCTTCATAGCTCGTTTGAGTCTGGATTGATCGACAAAGAACCCACCTTTGATGTTTTTGAGCCGAGCGGTTGCCGAGAGTCCAACCTGTTCCTCGCGAGGCCTTGCTCCGAGCAATCTGCGGACAGGAATCTTGCTCTGTTTGCTCATCCCAAGAGCAATCACTTGTGTGTGGTCCACACCTCGCGCGATCCGCCGACGATGAGTCATCGGGATCGGGACAATGCACAGTTCATTGGGAGACCATTCGAGTATCTCGATCGAATCAGCCAGCTCATTCCCAGCGGCAGCGCCGAGTTCCATTCCAGTCTTGCGCCATCTGCGGAACTTCAGATCCAGGATCGCGTCTTTGACGATCCCTTCGTAGCGTCCAAGCCGAAGGGCGCGATCCCATCGGAGTTTGATCGATCGGCACGAAGCGCACCCATCCCCATCAGTCTCGTGCGGACCGACGGATCCGGCGCACCTCCAGCAGACAGAGTCGCGCGGTTCAGGAACCCACTCGAATCGTTTCGCGGCTTTCGCAAAGGACAAGCCGCGCCGACCGAGCAACTCGACCTCGACGCTGTCCACGATCTGCTCGATTGTGTTCATTGATTACTTCGCGTTCAATCGATCGCGAACAAGTTTCGCACGCGCGACACGTCGTTCGCTTTGAGAGAGATCGATCCCCACCACACGCTGGAGATGTCCAGGCTGGATCATCAGTAGCAGATCATGTACCGTCGCGAGGGTGACATCGGGGATCACTTTACAGAGCACGCCCAGACGCACCATCCCCAGGTGCTCAAGCGCTTCGTCGGGTTTGAGTAATCGAGCGTTCTGCAGTATCCCCATCGATCGGCAGACTTTGTCTTCAAGCAGCATCCGATTCTCAGTCATCAGTTGCGCACGCGCGTGCTGCTCGTAGCGCACAATGCTTGGGACAACCTCGCTCTCGATCTCGCGGAGGAGCATCTCATCGCTGCGTCCGAGCGTGATTTGATTGGAGATCTGGTAGAACTCTCCCGCAGCTTGCGACCCCTCGCCGTACAGACCTCGCACGGCGAGTCCCATGTCGCTCGACGCGTTGCGTACTTTCTCAAGTTCCCCTGTGATTTTGAGTGCCGGCAGATGCACCATCACCGAAAGCCGAAGACCTGTCCCAACATTTGTGGGACACGCGGTGAGGTACCCGAACTGGGGATGGAATGCGTAGTCGACGATCTCTTCGATGCCGTCGTCGAAGTTGTTGATCTCATCGAGACACGAAGCGAGGTCGAGTCCTGAGCGGATGACCTGGATACGCAGATGGTCTTCCTCATTGACGAGGATGCTGACTCGTTCGTCAGGTTCGATCACCGCGACCCCTCTGGGAGAGTCCGGGCCCCCTTCGCCGTTGGAATAGCGTCCTCGCGCGTGTTGTCTGGACATAAGCTGGCGTTCGACAAGCAGTCGGCGTTCGATCGGTTCGGAGTTGCGTAGATCAAACCAACGAATGCGTGATCCAGACGGACATCCGAGCGATTCGATACATCGACGGCAGATCTCCATGATCTGCGAACGATCCGCAGAACTCGCAGCAGGGGGGAAGGGGAATCCAGCAAGATTGCGAGCCGCGCGAGCTCGCGAGGACATCACGACATCGCTCATCATGCCGTTGCCTCGAAGCCATTCAGTGGTTCCCGTTTGGATCGGTCCGCCCTCGATCATGCCTTGTCCCTCGATCGAGATCCTGGGATTGGTTCCCGATTTTTTCGGATCGGGGAACTCTTGAGTGGGACCTGATGAATCGTTGGCCTGCATGGATCGGATCGCCTGTTCACGGATTCAGGGACTGGAGAAATGGGGACTGGTTCGAATGAACCACACCGACGCGGAACGCAACGATTACGAACTGTGTTCTGATTCCTTGATCGTACTCGATTGAGTCGTCGATCGGATCTCGACCTGAGCCGATGGGAGCGACGCGAGGCGCGTCATCTCGTCACGCAGCATCGCGGCTTGCTCATAGTCCTCGTGCTCCACGGCATGATTCAATCGCTTGCGAACTTCAGTGAGTCGCTGCTCGCGTTCGGACTCGCCTCCGAGCAGGGACTCCAGTCGCGAGCCGCCTTCATTTTGGGAGAGTGATTCGAGCGCCCTTCGTGGGACTTTCCCGATGTGCTGCTCACCCCCTTCGTGAGCTCGAGCGATCAACGGCGAGAGCCGTTTCTGGAATGTCGAGTAGCAGTTCGGACATCCCAGGAGTCCTGTGTCTTTGAACTTGCTGTAGGTCATCGAGCATGAGGGGCAAGGCGGGATCGAGCCGGGCTTGGATCTGGAAGGACGAGGCTGGTCTTTCTCGCCGACGGTCGGGATCGACAAGTTCTTGCCTGAAATGTAGTTGGAGATGAGTTGAGAAATCGGCATGTGGGGATCGGTTGAAACACCAAGTTTCGCGGCGCACTGCTCACACAAGTGGCGTTCGACTTTCTTCCCATGCTGGATCAATACCTCATGGATCGTCGCCTGCCTTTGTTGACATTCACAGAGCATCCGGTGCCCTCCCAGTTGTAGCGATCGCGTGCGGTGGTGAGCGAGAACTCGATCAGCGATCAAAATGCGGTCCGTCTTCGGACTCCGATCATACTCGAAAAGGTCCCAAAACAAAAGAACCCACTCGCAAAGGAGTGGGCAAAGTATCATTTTTTACTGTGAAATAGGGGGTATTTCGTGTCAGATCAGCCCTGCTGAGCTTCTTTTTGCTGACGCGTGTAGCCGTACTTCCGCTTCAGAGGCTTGGTGACGAGACCCGCTTTGATCGCACGAGCGGAGACATACACACGCTTGGCGTGCTTGTTGCCCTTGTCGTCGGTGATCTCCACATTCATCTTGTGCAGGTTAGGCTTGAAGGTTCGGCGAGTGATGCCGGTGGTCTTGAGACCGAAACCGCCCTTGGAGATCTTCGCACCGCCGTAGGCACGCTTTTTACCAAAGGTTGTCTTCTTGCCGGTGTAATGGCATTCGTAGGGCATAGCTCACCTCGTCAAATAATCCGGCACTCACCCTGAGCACCGGGTCACGATGATAGCCCGTCATTTCGCTCAGGCAAGCCCTTGTGAGCACCTCGGATGCACCAATTCTGGATTGGACAAAGATCCATCACGCCCGTCGGGACAGATTCTCCCTCGAGAGCATCAGTTCCAGCGTCTGGACCACCAGATCCACCTCCCGATTGGTCATCCATCCATAGAAAGGCAACGCCAGCGTCCGAGCACTCACCGACTCCGCGATCGGGAACGCTCCCTCACGATACCCGAACGCTTGCTGATAGATCGGTTGCTGATGGATGCAAGGGAAGTAATCGCTCGATCCGATGTCGTGGATCCGCAGTCCTTTGATGATTCGATCCCGCTCGTCGCGTGTGTAATCAGTAGACAGCCGAGGGACAAAGACGAACCAGCTCATCTCGCACTCATCCGGGATCGTCGGGAGCACGAAGTCGTTGAGTCCCGCCATGCGCTCGACGTACATCTCCGCTGTCGCCGATCGAGCACGGAGGATCTCATCGAGCCGTTCCATCTGCGCGACGCCGAGTGCCGCGGAGACTTCCGACATGCGATAGTTGAATCCGAGGCGTTCGTGATGGAGCCAGCTCCCAGCGGTGGACCCGCCCTCGATGGATCCCTTCCCCTGGACGGCACGTCCATGATTGCGGAGCGATCGGCAGAGGTCCGCGAGACGCTCGTCATCAGTGACGATCATCCCGCCTTCACCGGTTGTGATCTGCTTGTTTGGGTAGAACCCAAAGACCCCGGCGCGTCCAAACGATCCTGCAGCTTTCCCTTTGTATCGAGCACCAAGCGCCTCGCAGCAATCCTCGATCAGCGGGATCTCGTGCTTCGCGGCGATCCGTGCGTACGCGTCCATGTGCTCAGGATTCCCGAACGCTTCAACGGCGAGGATCGCTTTGGTGTTGGGAGTGATCGCTTTTTCGATGAGCTCGGGATCAGCGTTCAAGCTCCGAGGACAGATATCGACAAACACCGGTTTAGCGCCGGCATAGAGGATGACGTTGGACGACGCGATGAACGAGAACGGCGTCGTCACCACCTCGTCTCCTGGACCGATCCCCAGAGCGACCATCGTCATGTGGAGTCCAGCAGTTCCGGAAGAGCACGCAACGGCGTGGCGCACACCGCAGCGCTGCGCGACCATCTCCTCGAACTGCTCGACCATCGGTCCGATGGACAGTCTCCCGGAGCGGAGGACCTTGAGCACGAGTTCTTCCTCGTGTCGTGAAATGTTCGGACGGCTCAGTGGGATTTCTTTATGCGACATCACTCAGATTGTCGGCACAACCACCCGCTCAGCACAACCCCCCACGCAAAAGATTCTGCAGGATTTCTCTGATTCTCTCGACAATCGCCGTTCACGCACGCTCGGCGAGCTGTCGATGCGTCCTTCGCACACGATCAATCAACTCATCCACCAACGCGCCGACGGTCATCCCCGATTCAGGATCTGAAGGTCGGCACTGCTCGTTGGATGCGATCCGTCCGTTGATCCGCTTCGCGGCGGTGATCACGGTCGAGTGGTTCGGTCGACCAATCGCATGCGCGATCTCAGGGAAGCTGCTCGCCGTGAGTTCTCTCGCGATGTGGACGATCAGTTCACGCGCCATGACCACAGTCCTATGACGACCCCGTCCTGTCAGATCGCTGCGGGAAACACCCAGATGCTCGAGCACGATGCGGATGATCAGATCGATCGGGATCGGTCCGAGCGATTGAGCCGCGTAATTTGAGCCGCTCCGGAGTTGGAGTGCTTTGTGGATGCTCGTCAGATTCATCGAGCCGTTCTGATCCTGATCCAGCAATCGAGACACGGCTTGGACTTGCACGATCGCGCCTTCGAGCTCTCGTACAGAAGCACCGCTCCCGATCCCGGTGCGATCGAGGATCGTTCCCAATCCCGCGTCATCGATTGAGATCCCACGCTGCAGACAGATCTGCCTCGCAAGACGCAGTCCCAGTTCACGATCCGGCGCGTCGATCCGAGCGACCACGCCTCCTACGAATCGCGAAGCGAGACCAGAGTTCAAACGTGCGATCTCGTTTGGAGGCGCATCGGACGCGATCAGGATCTTGGCGCCACTCAAAGACAGCGTGTTGAAGATCTGGAGCAGCTCGTGCTGCGTGGATTCCTTGCCCGCAACCATGTGGACATCGTCGAGGCACAGCACATCGAGTCCCTTGAACTTCTTCTCAAACGCTTCGACGCTCTTGGTACGGATCGCGTTGACGAAGGAGTTGGTGAACGCTTCGCCCGTGATGTAGCGGACTTTGGCGCCAGGGAACATGCGCCGATAGCGTTGAGCGCTGGCGCGGAGGAGGTGGGTCTTTCCGAGCCCGCAACCGCCGTGGACATAGATCGGAGGACACGCCGAGGCAGATTCGAGCACTGATTTGACAGCGCTGTACGCGAGTTGATTGGATTTGCCAACAAGGAATGACTCGAAAGTCGGGCACGCCGGAGCTTTGGGTGACTGCTGTGCCGATCGCTGCTGCTGAGGAGTTTGACGCGAGACGAGGGATTCGACCTTGCTGGGTGATCCGGCTTGTCGTCCTGGCACTGACGGTTTCGAGTTGGTCTCGTGATTCTGAAGTGAGAAGTGGACTGAAGCGTGGTCGCGACCAAGCTGATTGCTGACCTCTGTTCGCAGTTCGCTCCCAAGCCGACGCTCGATCATGTCGAGCGTGAACCGATCCGAGGCACGCACATGGAGTCCACGCTCGTCGGCGTCGAGCTCAACTCCAGATCCGAGATACCGACGCACACAGCTGACGCCGAGCCGAGACTCAAGACCTGAACGGATCTGCTGCGTGTTGAGTGTGACCTTGATTTGAGCGTGCTCTGGTTGTGTGGTGTTGCATGGGATGCTCTTTTCGTCGTGTACTCGAAGCTCGTTCACTGCAGGCCTCTTGGTCGTCCGGGACCGCACAGGAGATGCGAGCGCGATCCGATCGCGCTCCGCTTGCATTTCCGAGCGGGCAAATCATGAATATCAATAATCAAACGAATCCTTCACACACGGGCACAGCGATCGCGATCAGGATGTGGGTACTCCCATTCCTGCTTGGATGATCGATCTGATTCGGGTGCTCTGTGTCGTCCCGCGTGTGAGGAAACAGCATTAAACACGCGTCGTTCCCTGATCTCCATTCACTCGCCCGCGTGTCCCCATCGGCTGTGTGATTGCTGACGGCACGGGCCATGAACTGGCTGGATCGGGTTGTAAACACAGAGCAGAGAGAGTCCTGTCTGCCCGCCGGTCATTCCATAACCTGCAAGGCTGAGTGTAGAGCGCGATCGGTTGATCCGCAACAGTTTCGTTCACTCTCAAACACGCGCACACGACGATGGATCACAAATGACAGGCACTTACGATCGCAAAACTTTTTTCATCCACAAGCATCCCGATTTATGCACATCAGACCGCACGGACATACCCACAGCGTGCATCAAAACGCTTAAATCCTAGACTCAAATAGAGCTTGCCCGCCGGTGTATTCCGACGATCCACAGCGCAAGTCACTTCATGAACTGAGTCTTTGATGCGTAGTGATTGCAACGCATGTCGCAGCAGTTTGGTACCCATTCCACGGCCTTTGATCTCGGGACTTATCCCTATGTACACAAGTTCCACAGACTCATTCGCAGGACAATGCGTCAGCAGACAGCACCCGACTGGAGTGTTGTGCTGCATGAGTACCCACCAACGCGAAGGATCGAACACTCCAGTCGATTTATGGCTCGCGATCACATCCTCCATCGAGCGCATGCCGCACAGTTCGGGACAGTCGAGCGTCCCCTCGTAGCTCGCTTCCAGTGCATTCGCGAGGAGTTGATCGTCGCACGCAAGTTCTTGGAATGTCTTGACCTCGATCCCGTCACCCCAATCGAACTCTTCGCTCGACCAAGTTCGGATGAGGTTGTAATCCACACGCAGGTAGTCGAGCGTTCCAACACTCGTCATTCCCGCTCTTTGACAGACCTCGTGCGTCCACGACTGCTCAGGTTCGAAGAGCATCTGCGCGATTCGCACTCGATCGCCCGCGGCTTTGGGGAGCTCCTCGATCGCTGAGAGCAAGGACGCACCGATCTCTTGGATTTGAGTCTTGCGAGATCCGAATTGAGCGGGATCACGCTCAGCTTGAGGACCCTCCACTGGGATCGAGACAAAGCACATCCCAGTCCCTCCAGCTCCTGGAACAACCATACAGACCTGTCGCACGGCAGGCTGATTTTGCGATTCATCCCCCAGTACCCCCCAAACGAGGTCCAGATCGATGCCGTGCGCTTTCGCGTTGCGGACCAGCCGTTGCGCACCAGTTTTGGGATTCCCCGTTTGGATGAGCCGTTCGAGAGCGACTTGGACCATCGAACGCTCGATCTGGACACCGATCGGTGTTTGACTGACCCCTTGGGGGTCCTTGGGAGCGTGATGGTGGGGGTGTATGCTCATCGTTGAGTCGATCGGAGTCTGGACTGATACGCAACCATCGGCGAATTCCTGCGGATCGGGACATCCCGCTCGGATGTCCAGGATCTGGATAACCTAGCGAGGAACACTAGACTACCATGCATCCGCGTGGAGCGATTCCAAATCCGCTCTTGAGCGTATAGAATCCATCCGATCCGGAATCGCCGGATCTGTACGACCACAGAGGACCTAGAGATCATCATGCAAAGACTCAAAGCGACACTCCAATGCTCGATTCTGAGCGTTCTTGCACTGATCGTTATGCCTTTCGCGGCTACGGCTCATGCCGCTCCTGAACCGTCGCCCGTCGCGATCACTTGGGAGTTCACCTTCGATCGTGGACCTTTGCGTCTCGCATGGGTGGACGATGGAGAGGGTTCCAAGCCGTATTTCTTCCTGACCTATCGCGTGACGAACTACTCTGGCTCGGATCTGCTGTTCGCTCCGGATGTCGCGCTGATGACGGACAACACCAAGGTCTATCAGTCCGGACGAGATGTTCCGACAGCTGTGACCAACGCGATCCTCGAAGAACTCGATAATCCGCTCGTGGAATCCCAGATCGACATCGTTTCGACTGTCCTCCAAGGCAAAGAGCACGCCCGTGACGGCGTGCTGATCTGGCCTGCTGAACAGCTCGATGTCGATGAGGTTTCGATCTTCTTTGCCGGACTCAGCGGCGAGTTTGAGTCCTATGTCGTGGGACGAGAGTCCAATAATCCTCAGCGTTACACGCTCAGAAAGACGCTCATGCTGCGATACGCGACTCCAGGGAACTTCTCCGATCAGGGAGCGCGTCCCTTCGAACTCGTCGAAGAACGCTGGATCATGCGTTAAGACCAGCGGTAAGTCAGGTTCGACGCAGAAATTGTGTCCAACTTGACGCTGGACACGGCTTTGGGATCTGGACTCAATCCCACATCCCGCCTACGCTTGCCCCCGCGACAGAATTGTCGCTCAAGAGAATATCAACCCCGATCCCGGCTCTATGAACGAGCCAACAGCGGATCAGATCGACGGAGATCAGTGACATGGCACATAAAAAGGGCCAGGGCTCAACCAAGAACGGACGCGACTCCAATCCGCAGTATCGCGGAGTGAAGCTCTACGGCGGTGAAGCTGCGAAGCCGGGCGCGATCATCATCCGTCAGTGCGGCACCAAGTTCACTCCAGGCTTCAATGTCCGTAAGGGCAAAGACGACACGCTCTTCTCCGTCGCGACCGGCAAGGTCGTCTTCCAGAAGAATGGCCGTGTGCATGTCGATCCATACGAGGAAGATGTCGCTCGTCCACAGTGGCTCCGCGACTACCGCGCCGCACACGCTGGTTGATTGACTTTACCAACCGAATCAACGAAAGCCGTCCGCGATTGCGGGCGGCTTTTACTTTTTGGCTGACTGTTGAATGACTTGATGAACCGAGGCTCCTGAGATGAGCAATCCGACGATTACGAGCGCAATTCCCCCTGGAGTTGACCAAATGTAGTTCAGTACATCTCCAATCAAGTTGCCGCCGCCCTCCGCTTGGCTGGAGTTCTCTCTGATTGGATTGATAATCATCCGAGCTCCAACGATGGCGATGAGTACACCGCCGATCAAGCCGCCCAGTATATCTTTAATAGACCATCGATCTTTGTTTTTTGACATGGACCTGTTTCCAAGTGAATAGAGAACTACTTCGATGAAACGATTCGATTTTCAAGTTGATCATTGAATGCTACCAAGAAATCAAGCATTGGTCGGATGGTTTTTTGACCAGCTATCCCAAAGTCAGCATGAATGATCCAGTTCTCATTCAAAATCCACTGCTCAGCACGACCAGAAGGGGGCATCATCTGAAAGGTCAGTGGTTTCAGCTTTTTGATATGAAACCAATCAATCATACTTGGCAAGATGAGCTTCGCGAATCTCAAATCATCTGAAATGATCTCACGTTCTTTGTCGAAGGAGTCAATGCCGAGGTCTTGCTCATTCCTGATTCTGTCGATAAGTACTCTTTTGCGAATGATTGTCTTGGGCCATTTATGAGGCGTCCAAATGGCGCAGCACACAATGCGTTGGGCATATTTACCAGAGCCAATTGTGTGTTGGGTGACAATCAACTCTCTGCCTTGATATTCACCGGTCGCAGAGAGGTTCATGTTTGCTTTCATCAGTGCTATTGGTTTCATCAGAGAGGCAGAATCCAGAAAGCACTCGTCTAATGCATCTGGGGCGCATTGATTTATCCCAAATGAGTGGAGTTTTTGATAGATTTTTTTATTGCGATTCTTTCTGTCGAAATACACCCCAACCCACATTGGGATCATCAGCATAAAGATCAACATGTAAACTGCTGGCTTTCCAAACCCCCTCGAGAAATCACGTAGCATAATCAACAACACTACAGTTACGAGAAGCCCGGCCAGTGTCCAGATTCCTGGTAGCGGGATAGTCAGGTGCTGGGCTCGTTTGGGGATCGAGCTCATACTGTCAGTTTCGACACGCTCGTAAGAACTTGCTCAAACACCTCAAACCCCACCTGTGTCGCACCGTCCGACCATGCTTCCTTCGGGTTCGGATGACACTCAACAAACAGTGCATGCACACCGATCGCCGTCGCGGCTTTCGCGAGGTGCAAGGCGCGATCGGGTCGTCCGCCGGTTTGTTCATTTGCTTTATCGAAAGCCGAAGTATCTCTTCTCTCGAAATCACTCCCTGGGAGCTGCGTCGAGTGGGTGACATCAAAGCACACTGGAGGCGAGCCGAGTGTGCTGAATTTGCTGCAGTCCAGTTCCATCATGTCGACGATCCCTATGAAGTCGTTGACGAGTCGGTGGTATCCGAAGAAGGTGCCGCGTTCGGTAAGCATGAGGTTCTCGCATCCCGCTTCGGTGGCTTTGCGGACAGGACCTCCCATCTCACCTGGTGAGAGGAACTGTCCTTTCTTGATATTCACACCTTTACCTTGTGCTTTCGCGGCTTTAGCCGCGGCATTGATGAGATCCGTCTGTCGGCATAAAAACGCTGGTATCTGGATCAGATCCACGGCATCCGCGATCGCTTCCGCTTGCTCCGGCGCGTGGATATCTGTCGTGGTGGGAACGCCGAGCTCTTGTTTGATTGCTTTGAAATGCTCCAGTCCCTTCTCGATCTCGATGCCTCTCCTGGAGTGAATCGAGGAGCGGTTCGCTTTGTCGAAACTTGCTTTGAATATATAGGGGAGACCGAGTGATTCGCAGACTGATTTACAGTGTCTGCCGACTTCCAACCCCAGTTTCAGCGATTCGAGTGTGCAAGGGCCGGCGATGATCGCGAGGGGGTAGCCCTCTCCAATGGTGACAGAATCGACGGTGCATGTGCGTGGGGGATTGGTCATGAACTAGGGTAGGGCATTCGGCGTGGATTTGCGTGCTAGACTAGTGACCTGATTACCCGGGCGGGTAGCTCAGTTGGCTAGAGCAATCGCCTTACACGCGATGGGTCGTGGGTTCGAGTCCCTCCCCGCCTATTTCAAAGTCCCTGTCCCAAACAGGTGGACCTCTATCGAGATGAATGCACTCGACCTTCTGTACATGCCGATCGCGATTCTCAGCGCCCCGCTGTGGGCTCGCAAGAAACGCGGAGGCTGGTCTGAGCGCGTCGGCAAGATCGAACCGATGCTCAGCGAGCGGTGGGGGGCAAGAAGCGAATCCAAACCAGTTGTGATGCTCCACGCCGTGTCTGTGGGAGAGGTCAACGCGTTGCGTGCGTTGGTCCCGCTGCTGACTGATGATGCGACGGTGGTGATCTCCGCGACGACGGATACAGGACTCAATCGAGCGCAGACACTGTTCTCCCAGACCTGCGAGGTTGTGCGCTATCCGCTCGATTGCTCGTGGATGGTCAAGCGGTTCTTAGACTCGATCGATCCTGACGTCGTGGGTTTAGTTGAGCTCGAGGTCTGGCCCAACTTCGTCAAAGCGTGTATGAAGCGAAAGATCCCAATCGGGATCATCAACGGCCGTTTGTCCGCGCGATCGTTCAAGGGATACCGAAAGATCAAAGCACTGCTCCGCAAAACCTTCTCACGACTCTCTTTCGTGTGTATGCAAGACGATGCGTACGCCAAACGCATCGAGGCGCTCGGCGCCAAGCAGGTCAATGTCACTGGATCGATGAAATGGGATGCATTGGATGTGAGTGGGCCGCTCCCGAATCCGACTGAAGCCGCGATCGAACTTGCTGAGCAGATGGGACTGGATCTTGCAAAGCCCATCATAGTCGCGGGATCGACAGGTCCCGGAGAAGAGGCGATGCTGGACCGCGCGTGCACGGCTGGAGCTCAGCTTGTGTGCGCTCCGCGCAAACCTGAACGCTTCGAGGAAGCCGCGCTCACGATGCAAGGCTGCACACGACGATCAGACGGAGAATCAAGGGCAAACACCCGATTCCTGCTCGACACCATCGGTGAGCTCTCAACGATGTATCAACTCGCGGATCTGGTCGTGATTGGGCGATCGTTCTTTGATCTGCACGGATCCGATCCGCTCGAAGCCGCGGCTTTGGGCAAAGCGGTCCTCATCGGACCTCGAAACTCGGATTTCACGACCCAGATAGCCGCGTTGCGGGAATCGGACGCGATCGAGGTCGTGGACTCCCAAGACCTTGGGGATCGGCTCGATGCGTGGATGGCTGCTCCTGAGGATCGGATGCGGATGGGGATCCGAGCGCGTGAATGCGTTGCAGAGCATCAGGGGGCATCAAAAGTCCATGCAGAACTGCTCTTGAATTGGTTGAAATCTTGATCTGGACAAGGGATTGGGCATACCATGACTCTCTTATGCCCTCAGCATCCGTTGAGGTCATAAGAACTGCTTAGGAGCGTAGCTCAATCGGTAGAGCATCGGCCTTTTAAGCCGCAGGTTCAGGGTTCGAGTCCCTGCGCTCCTATTCCAAGATTCCTCCGCCTGAAGTGGCGCCAGCATGGAGCCTTGAATTCGTGATCAACGCGAGTCCCTCTGAAACAATCAGCGCTGATTCCCAGAGTGTGGTGCAAGTCATCCACGCGAACTGGGCCGATGATCATCTGCACTTCTGGATCGAGCAGTGCCCCGATGGGCAGTGGTGGGATCGCGAATCCGAAACATGCGACAACGACACAATTCTTCATCCCAACGCGTCCATCCCCGATTGGATTGATGGTGAAGCAAGTTCCGTTGTCCTTCGACTCCCAGTCAGCAGCGATCGTCCAATGCCTTCTCAAGTGTTCGCGATGTATGGGGGAGTCGAGACCGAGGATCATCAAGCCGCGGGACTGAGCGATGTGCGAGTTCCGACCGTCGCGGTCAAGCCGGCTCATGTGCCGGCATTGCTCGAATCGCTGTACGATCGCCAGGATGCCATTGAGGACTTCCATGTCGGCCCAGGTGTCGAGTACTTCGTCGCCGCAAGTCGTCTCGCGGAGCACCTGATCGCGGGACACCGATTTGTTCCCATGGTCTATCAAGACGCCGCGGGGATGCTCTCTGGTCGCTGGCAGCCCTGGTTGTCCGACGATATGACGACCAAACGCGTCGCGAAGCTGATCCGCTCGATGCCCGCCGCGGCTCGTGCAGTTCCCGATGGACACGCGCACGACGCGTGGTCGATCACCGTAGATTTCCTTTCCCAGATCACCGACGCTTCGTGCCGACGTGTCATGGTCAGCGAAGAGATGACCGACACCATCGACTCGATCGATCCGGGGATGGATCAACAAGTCGCGTGGCTCAACGGCTTGCTCGGAAGCGGGATCGAAGTCCCCGCATCCACTGGTCAGCGTGCAGAGATCTCGCGCACAGTTCGCAAATGGATCTCCGAGCTCGAAGACCGCGGCGAATCGAGTACATGGCGATTTGGTTTGCGCCTCGCTGAACCCATCGGCGAGAGCTTGGCGCTCGACATCGATCAACCAGACGAGTCCGTCATGTGGTCGCTCAGCTTCTACCTCCAGTCGCTTGACGATGAGGAAGTCATCCTCCGCGGCGCTGATGTTTGGCTCATCAATCGCGATCGCATTGTCTACGAGGGACTTACGCTCGAGAATCCGCAAGAGCTGCTCATGGGAGAGCTCGGACGTGCGAGTCGATACTACAAGAAGCTCGAAGATGCGCTCGACGAGAGCGAACCGATCCAGCTGCTGATCGAAACCAAAGAAGCGTACCGCTTCCTGCGCGAGGTCAAACCAGTCCTCGAAGAGCAAGGGTTCGGCGTCGAATGTCCGAGCTGGTGGGACTCGCAAGCGGGACGATTGGGCACCAAGCTCAAGATCGATTCGGATCCATCAGAAATGGTGCTCGGCGAGGGCGCCGACGCGGACGCCGCTGGAGCACAACTTGGTCTTGGCACACTCGTCGGATACCACTGGGAGATCGCGATCGGGGACACCACCCTCACGCTCCACGAGTTCGAGGAGCTGGCGCAGAAGAACTCGCCGCTGGTCCGCATCGGTGGTCAGTGGGTCGAGATCCGTCCAGAGGATGTCGAGAACGCGATCAGCTTCATGCGCGAGAATCCCGGCGGAGAGATGGAACTCGGAGAAGCGATGCAGCTCGCGCTCGCATCGGATTCCTCGCAGACCGGACTCCCGGTCACCGGCGTCGAAGCAACGGGCTGGGTCGCGTCCATGCTCGGAGGAGAGGGAGGCGTCTCGCTCGAGCTCCCAATGCTCGATACTCCGGAAATGTTCAAGGGCACGCTGCGTCCGTACCAAGCACGCGGCTTGAGTTGGATGGCGTTCATGGAACGCTTCGGATTCGGCGCGTGTCTCGCAGACGACATGGGTCTTGGTAAGACGATCCAGATGATCGCACTCATCCTCCACGAGCGCGCCAGCAACCCCGATGGAGTGGACCCAACGCTGCTCATCGTTCCCATGTCGGTAATCGGGAACTGGGTCAAAGAGTTCGAGCGCTTCGCGCCGAGCATCAAGGTCCAGGTCCACCACGGCGTGGATCGCAAGCAAGGCGACACCTTTGTCGCAACAGCTCAAGAAGTCGATGTTGTCATCACGACCTACGCGCTCGTGCATCGTGACAACGAGTTCATCACCAAGGTCAAGTGGGGACGCGTCGTGCTCGACGAGGCGCAGTTTGTCAAGAACCCCGCCGCGAAACAGTCGATGTCTGTGCGAGCACTCAAGGTCCCTCGCCGCGTCGCGATGACTGGTACTCCAGTGGAGAACAGACTGTCCGAGCTCTGGTCGATCATGGACTTCCTCAATCCGCAGTACCTCGGACCATCGGGAACTTTCCGCAAGAAGTTCGCGCTCCCGATCGAGCGCCATCGTGATCAGGTCAAGATGGACAAGCTTCGCACGATGGTGCGTCCGTTCATCCTGCGCCGCGTGAAAACCGATCCCGCGGTCGTCTCGGATCTTCCAGAGAAGCTTGAGTCCAAAGAGTGGTGTCCGCTCACGAGCGAGCAAGCGTCGCTCTACGAGGGATGCGTCAAGCAGATGCTCACCGATGTTGAGCACGCCGAGGGCATCCATCGCCGAGGACTCGTCCTCGCAGCGCTCATCAAGCTCAAGCAGATCTGTAACCATCCAGCGCAGATGCTCAAGGACAACGATCCGCAGCACGGCAAGATCATCGATCCAGGACGATCCGGCAAGTGTGTGCGATTGCTGGAGCAGCTCGACGAGATCCTCGCAGAGGGTGATCAAGCGCTTGTGTTCACACAGTTCCGTCAGATGGGACACATCCTCTCAAACATGCTCAAGCATGAGCTTGGAAAGGAAGTCCTCTTCCTCCACGGCGGCACGGCTCAAGGTCAGCGTCAGAAGATGATCGATAAGTTCCAGGAAGCAACCGGGAAGAATCCGATCCTGATCCTCTCGCTCAAAGCGGGTGGTGTGGGTCTGAACCTCACCGCAGCGAACCATGTCTTCCACTTCGATCGCTGGTGGAATCCAGCGGTCGAGAACCAAGCGACCGACCGTGCGTACCGCATCGGACAGACACGCACAGTCCAAGTTCACAAGTACATCGTGCGTGGAACGCTGGAAGAACGCATCGACGAGATGATCGAGAGCAAAACCGAACTCGCAGAAAACATCATCGGGCACGGCGAGCGCTGGCTCACCGATCTCGGGACCGACAAACTCCGGAGTCTGCTCGCGCTGCGTGCCGACACGATCTCCGACGAGATGTAAATGGCAGAAGAGAACAAGCCAACCAAACCCGCGGCTAAAAAAACCGCAAAGAAGACGGCCAAGACAGCCGCGAAGAAGGTCACCAAAAAGACCACCAAGAAAGCTGCGCCTTCGAAACCCGAAGCGGTCACGAAAGCACCCCCCGCTGATCGTGAAACCAAGATCATCGCGCGTCCGACTCTGTCCGCGAATGTCCCGACAGCTCCGAAGAAGGTCAAACCTCAGTACGCTTCGTTTCGTTCTTCACGCAAGTCGCTGACGAATCCTCGTCGAGTGCGAGGAGGCGTGAAGCTCAAGCTCAAGCCCGACGAGCAGCCAAGCTCATGGATCACACAGCGTTTGCTCCGCGTCGCTGAAGATGGAGCGGAGGGACAGGTCAATCGCGAGGGTCTTGAGTACGCACGCGCCGGACAGACCAAGCGCCTGACAATCGAGGGCACGCTCTGCGAAGGGGTGATTCAGGGACGATCCGACAAGCCTTACAAGACTGAACTCAAACTAAACCAGTTCAGCGTGCACGATCAGGAGCAGATCATCCACGCGATGGCGGATCAGATGCGCTACGCAGCGAAACTCCTCGCGGGAGAGCTTCCATCCAACATCGAAGATGTGTTCGCACCGCTCGATCTGCGGCTGTTCCCGACTGAGCCGAGCGATCTCTCACCAACCTGTTCCTGTCCAGACTGGAGCGAGGATCAGCCTTGGTGCAAGCACGCGGTCTGCTTGACGGCGCTGCTCGCTGAGCGTCTCGGAAACGAACCCATGCTCGTGTTTGATCTCCACGGCATGCCGGGACAGGAACTCATCGATGGACTGCGACAGAAGCGAGCGATCGGGATCCAGGGGCCAGGACCGACTCCTGTGCTTGTGCCTCATATCCAAGGCGTGACCGATCTCCAGAGTCCTCCGCTCGAAGATCAGATTGATGACTTCTGGAGTGTGGGTGATGAACTCGCAGAGCTGGACACACCGATTGCGCCCCCGCCGGTCAACTGCGTGCTGCTGCGCCGATTGGGACCGAGCCCGTTCGTTGGGAAGTTTCCGCTCGTCGGATTGATGCAGACCTGCTACGAGCTGATCGGTCAATCCGCGCTCATGCAAGAAGAGCAATCCAACGGCGATGACTAGTCCTGCTTAAGGACATCCCTGCGAGTACAGGTTCAAAAAAAGCGATACATCGAGGAAGTTGAAGCTCCCGTCGTTGTTGAAATCGACGAGCGGATCCTCATCGCCGTAGTACACGAGGAAGACCGAGATATCCTGGAAGTTCAGATTCCCGTCCGCAAACAGATCCGCGGGACATGGTGCGTTGACTGTGAAACTGTCGATCCAAGTTTGCCAACCCGTGCCAGCCTTTTGATACATCCCCACGATCCAGAAGGTCTTGTCGTCATTGGGGTCCACAGCGATGTCGAGGTAATCACCCCAGCGTCCGTCGGCGCCAGCGTTCCCGATCGCAAGCTGGATCGGATCACTCATGGTCCCGAGCGGATCGCTCGGGATACGACCAGAGACCTGCACGCTCGCAAACTCTGATGGACTCGATCTTGCTGAGATCATGCCGACATGATGATCCTTGTCTGAGTAGATTGCTGGGAAGTAATAGTGCTCGTTGTTGTCCCCAGTGATCTCGCCTTGCTGGATGAGACTCGGGAAGCCGCCGTTGGGCCAGCCGTTCATATCGACATGGTACCAGCGGGACACGGTTTGGTTGGTGCCGCCATCGATGCCGTGAGAGGTGTAGAGGTTCCCATCTCGATAGTGCACATTCATGAGCCGACCGTCGAGTGTTGAAATTTCGCCACCGCCGGGGTTTGGTGCGTTCTGCGATGGTCCAGACACCGGATCGAGTCCATGCACAAAGGTCGATTCGAGTGTGGGTGCGGTGAGTGGGTTGTTGATTGTCCAGACTTTCAGCGAGGTTGTAGCCGCACGCGAGACAAAGTACGGCTGCGGCGCTTCACCAAACATCTGCGCCACTTGCAGCGATGCTCCAGCATCCGGCGCAATGTCCATCACGGTGATCGGATCGCCAGCAAGCATCGGAGCTTTGTCAAAGATCCGGAAGAGCGCGCCTCCGAACCCATCGCCGTCGCCGTTAAGCAGGAAGAGATTCCCAGTGACATAGAACGCGTTATCGTCGAATCCGAATCCCGGATAGTCCACCCAGTAGTTCGAGCCGTCGATGCCGATGACTGAGAATGTGCGGTATTTGTACCACACGCCGTTGGGGTCCGAGTCGTCGGAGATCGCAATATCAATCCAAGATTCCGTGTCTCCGATCTGTTCTAACGCCATGACAACGAACCGTTCCGATTTGTGGTCATAGAAACACTTGGGATCGAATACAAAATTTGAGCTCGCGCCGACTTCCTCGAAGAATCCAGGATTGCCAGGGGTTCCAAGATGCGCTGAGAAGGTCTGATTGCCTTGCTTATCAAAAAACGCGATCGCGGCGTTCACAGTCTCAACAATGTGATTGGGACCAACCGCGATCGTCGGATCAGGCGGGGACCACTCAGTCTGGGAGATCCCCTCAAATCCCGTCGATGCTCCAGCACCGACTCGATCCATTGAGGTCGTTTGTCCAACAGGCAGCGGCTCGTTGTTTGGATCGGTCCGAAGCGTCTTGTCCCGCCCGTGCTTTGGGAGCACATGCTTGATCATCCTGACCTCACCCTTGAAAGGACCAGTGATCTGCTGTTTGCGAGCGAGCGCGTTGGTATCAATGATCGTCGGCTCAACCACAAATCGACCCACGCGATTCGGATCGCTCAGATCGATCGGATCTGGGAGTTGATTCGCTGGGAGTCCCTGCGCGAGCCGCGCACCCTCAGGTTGGAGCGGTGTTGGCTCGTTGCGTGTCTGTTGTGCACATCCGGCAACCCAAACGGCGGCACTGAGCAGTGCGGTCGATGCAAGAGTGAGCGAATGCCGAAGTTTCATCTGGTCTGTCATCGTGTGAGTACTTTCTGTTTGCTGCCAGTGGGGTAAAGATCAATCGGCGATAGGGAATGCTACAGAGAGTGAACTTGACCCAAAAAGCCCAAAATTCGCAGGAATCCGCGGTTTTACTCGGGCTCAGCACCAATGTAGCACATCTGATCCTCGTCAACACCCACAATCAGCCAATTGGCACTCAGAATCGGGATTTCTGACCTTTAAAGAGGGACACTCAGGTTGACCAAACGAAGCTTGGGTCTAGACTTGTCCTCACGCGGAACCGTTCGTGACGGATGCCGAGGTCGCAAGACCAGAGTTGAGGCACGGGCAAGGGTTCTTCCCATGAGATCGGATTGATTTCGCAGCCGGGAGGAGTCCAAGTTCCAAGTCTTGGTGATCACACTCGTTGTGTTACCAAGGCGACACGAGCTGCGGCCGATGCCACTGTCGATTACCAAATCGATCGGTGTCCAAGCCGCGAAGGTTTGAGACATCGATCACAGAGTTTGCGCTCTTTGGTCACAACGACAGCGGAGGTCGAGCAGCACTGCTCAATGAATCGGTCAGAATGATCCGATAGAGTGATTCAGACAAGTGAATATTGCCCCATGGTGTAATGGCAGCACTTCTGTTTTTGGTACAGACAGTCCAAGTTCGAATCTTGGTGGGGTAACTTTCTTCTTCACTCTCGCGCATCGCGACCAAAATTGAGTCCAGTCCTGCCAACTGCATATGGCGGACACGAACAACAACTCATCCAAACGACTCGAAGCCGTGATCCTCGCCGCAGGGAAGGGCACTCGCATGGAGTCCGATCTCCCGAAGGTGTGTCATCCTGTCGGTGGTCGTCCGATGGTCTGTTCTGTCGTTGATACCTGTCTTGATGCGGGATGCGATCGCGTCGTCGTGGTGGTGGGGTACAAGCAAGAGCTCGTCCGCGAAGCACTCGCGGACTACGGCGACAAAGTCGAGTTCGCAGTCCAAGAAGAGCAACTCGGGACAGGTCACGCCGTGATGAGCGCCAAAGACGCGTACGCAAGCAGCGACAATGACAATACCGATATCTTCGTGCTCTGTGGAGACGGCCCGCTCATCCGCACCGAAACACTGAACAAACTGCTGGATCTGCACCGCTCTACGAGTGCCGCAGGAACGCTCGCGACGAGCCGGATCGAAGACCCAAGCGGATACGGCCGCATCGTCCGTGATGACAGCGGCTCGTTCGCACGCATCGTTGAGCAGAAGAACGCGAGCGAGGACGAGCTCAAGATCAACGAGGTCAATCCGAGCTACTACTGCGTTAACGCCAGCGCGATGTTTGACGCACTCGATCGCGTGCAGCGCAACGAACTGACTGGTGAGTACTACATCACCGACATCTTTGAGTTCATGCTCGACGACGGCAAGCGTGTCGAGGTCATCGACGCGGTGCCTCCTGAAGACATTCTGAGTATCAACACGCTCGATCATCTCGCGCAGGTGGATGCGATCTACCGAAGTCGACAAGACGCACATTCCGCACAGGGGACACAGTCATGAGCAACGGCGGCATCAAAGTCTTCTCAGGACGCAACACCAAAGAACTCGCGCAGCGTGTCTGTGACTCAGCAGGTCTCGAGCTCGGGAAAGCACGCACCATCCTCTTCCCAGACGGCGAAGTTATTGTCAAGCTCGATGACGATGTGCGTGGCCGTGATTGCTTTGTAGTGATCTCGACCTGTGATCCAGTCAACGACAACCTGATGGAACTCCTGGTGTTCTGTGACTGTTTGCGTCGTGCAAGTGCGAAGCGGATCACGATGGTTATGCCGTACTACGGCTACGGGCGTCAAGACCGCAAAGACGAAGGGCGCGTTCCAATCACCGCGAAACTTGTCGCGAACCTGATTACTGCTGCGAAAGCGGATCGCGTTCTCTCGATTGATCTGCACGCCGCTCAGATCCAGGGGTTCTTTGACCTCCCGTTTGATCACCTCTCCGCGATGCCGGTTTTCTACAAGTACTTCGAATCAATCCGTGACGAGCTGGGTGAACTCTGTCTGGTCTCTCCTGATGTAGGCAATGTGAAGGTCGCTGAGAAGATGGCCAATCTGCTCCACGCGGATCTTGCGATCATCAACAAGCGTCGCATCACTGGGGAAACTGTCGAAGTCGGGAACCTGATCGGTGATGTGAAGGGCAAGACGGTCCTCATGTTCGATGACATGATCTCGACCGGTGGGACAGTTTGCGAAGCCGCGAAGCTGGTCATGAATGAGGGGGCTTCGGACATCATCGCCGCGGCGACGCACGGCGTGCTCGCAGGGAAGGCGATCGAGCGACTCGCTGATTCACCGTTCTCGCGTGTGATCCTGACGGACACCATCCCGACTGGAGATCGTTGCGATCCAATCAAAGACAAACTCACCGTGCTCTCAGTGGGAGAGCTGATCGGTAAAGCAATCAAACGCATTCATAACAACGATTCCATCAGCGCCATGTTCCGAGGAACCGCAGAGACCAAACGCTGATCGACAAAGTACCAAACGCACAAAGTGTAAAGAAATAAGTGAAGGAGAAACACTATGTCAGACACTACCCCAATGCTGAGCGCCACCAAGCGCGAGCGCACCGGATCGCGGTACTCCCGCCGTCTGCGTGAGTCGGGCTCGTTGCCCGCAGTCGTCTACGGGCACAAGGAAGAGCCTGTTTCCATCGCACTGGATATGCACGAGACCATGCTCCACCTCCGCAAAGGCGAGAAGGTCTTCGAACTCGACATCGAAGGTTCAAAGCAGCATGTCCTGCTCAAGGATCTCGGATACGACTACCTCGGAAACAACATCATCCACGCCGACTTCTCGCGTGTGGACCTCAACGAGCGTGTCGATACCAAAGCACACCTCACATTCGTTGGTGACGCGGTTGGTCTCAAGACCACCGGCGCGATCATGATGCACCCTGTGAACGATATCGAACTCAATGTGCTCATCACCAACCTCCCTGACCACATCGATGTGGATGTCTCAGGCATGGAAGTCGGCGATGTGCTCCACGCATCAGATGTCAAGCTTCCGCTCGACTCGATGGTCCTTCTTACTGATCCAGATACCATCATCGCACAGATTGTGATGAAGGCACAGCAAGCTGAGGGCGACGAGGCTGGCGAAGTCTCCGCAGATGCTGCGAGCCCTGAAGTCATCGGTGAGAAACCAGCAGAGGACAAGGCTGAGTAATCATGAAGCTGATCGTCGGACTCGGAAATCCAGGTATGCAGTACACCAAGACCCGCCACAACGCGGGGTTCATGGTCGTCGATGCACTGGCAACCAAGTTCGCCGTCGGACAGATCGCCAAGTCTCGCTTCAACAGCGTCACCCTCGACGCGAACATCGGATGCGAGAAGTGCTTGCTCATGAAACCCACAACCTTCATGAACAAGTCCGGACAGAGCGTTGGGGAAGCACTCCGCTTCTTCAAGCTCGATCCGCTTGAGGATCTCTTGGTCATCGTTGACGACATCGCTCTCCCAGTCGGATCCATCCGGATCCGCAAGAGCGGCGGCGCCGGCGGTCACAACGGTCTCAGCGACATCGATCGCGTGCTGGGAGGTGCTTCCTACCCACGCGTCCGCATCGGTGTTGGGGAGGTCCCGAAGATGATGAACCAAGCCGACTGGGTGCTCAGCAAGTTCATGAGCGAGGAGACGGACAAGCTCAACGAGAGCATCGACAAGGCGACCAAAGCCGTCGAGCATATCTTGAGCGAGGACATCGTCAGCGCGATGAACACCTTCAACGAGAAACTCGCAAAGCCGAAGCGTAAAGAGCATCCCAACGACAAGCAGGATTCCACAGACGACGATCAGTCTGTTCAAGATAAAGAAACTAAGAACGCAAGTTAAACACAAATATCCGGCGACCAAAGCCGGACACGATTTGGAGAAATCAATATGTCAACTGACACAGCAGCACGAACCGGTACTTACGAGGGCATGTTCCTCGTCACCCAAGCCGCGGCGGCCGCATTCGGTGAATGCGTCGAGCACATCAACCACCTCTTCGAACGCGCCGACGCGACCGTCATCGCGATGAAGAAGTGGGACGAGCGCCGTCTCGCATACGAGATGGACAAGCAAAAGCGCGGCGTCTACATCCTCGCGTACTTCACCTGCCCGACCGACATGGTCGCTCACCTCGAACGCGACGCCGTGATCTCTGACAAGATCATGCGTCTGCTCGTGACCACCGCTGACCACCTCACCGAAGAGGAAATCGCGGCTCACGACGACCGCAAGGGTCTGGACACCGAAGCCAAGCTCCGCGCCGAGCAGGGCGCCGCGGAAGAAACCGCCAAGTCCTCGACCGTCCGCCTCGGCGCTCCAGTCAAGGAAGAGGCACCTGCCTCAGCCGCTGAGGAAGCCGCTCCGGAAGCTTCCGAAGGTGACGAGGACGCTCCAGCCGCTGAATAAGCCGCAGAGCACGCATTTCAGGCAGTTTTCAATCAACCCGCCCGAGTCTGGTCAGACCAGACTCGGGCGGTTGTGATATACTGCACATCGGCATTGGATCGGTCCAGTGCCAATCCCACCAGTCGCGTTACATCAATCACGACACATCTGAAACGGAGACATCAATGGCCGGTAGCTTCAACAAAGTCATGCTCATGGGGAACCTGACTCGAGACATCGAGATCCGCCACACCCCTTCCAACACCGCGGTCGGCAACTTCGGTATCGCCGTCAACCGCAAGTACAAAACACAATCCGGCGACCAACGCGAAGAAGTCGCGTTCATCGACTGCGAAGCGTGGGGACGCACCGCAGAAGTGATGGCGCAGTACCTCACCAAGGGACGCCCAGTGTTCGTTGAGGGTCGACTCAAGCTCGACCAGTGGGACGACCGCAACGGCGGAGGCAAACGCTCGAAGCTCTCCGTCGTTGTCGAGAACTTCCAGTTCGTCGATTCCGGAAACGGCGGGGGCAACTCCGGCGGAGGCGGTGGGGGCGGCGGATACGCCCGCTCAGGAGCCGGCGGCGGAGGCAATGATGTCGCGATCGATCATGACGATATCCCGTTCTGATCCGTCCTCCTGAGTTTCACAAGTCCGATCGAACCCCGAACCCACGCTAACCGCGTGGGTTTTTTCATGAATTCGTTCCCAACCAACTCAGAATCCATCACTTGCGACCTACACTCTGGACCCGGCTCAGCCGGCACTCCAGACTCGTCTGGAACCCTTAGTTGGGGATCCTCGCCGTGAGGGTCTCCTCAACTCTCCGTTCCGAGTTGAAGCTCGGTCGGTCAGGACAGCGAAAGGAACCATCCAAATGCGCAAAACAGTCAAGCTCCTCCTCACAGAGAATGTCGAATCCCTCGGTATCGTCGGCGATGTCGTCAATGTCAAAGTCGGCTACGCACGCAACTACCTCCTCCCATTCGGATACGCGACCGAGCCTTCCGAAGAACTGATCGCCTCGCTCGCTGAGCGTCGTGCTCAGGCAGAGAAAGAAGTCGCTGAGCGTCGTAAGCAACGCGAAGAGATGATCCACAAGCTCGACGGCCAAGAACTCACGATGGACCGCGCGTGCAACGATCAGGGTCACCTCTACGGCTCCGTCACTCAGCAAGACATCGCAAGCGCACTCAAGGAAGTCGGCTTCAATGTCGCTCCTCGCGAAGTGCGTCTACCAGGCGCGATCAAGCGCATCGACACCTTCGACATCCTCGTCAAGGTCGATTCGGACCTCGAAGCACATGTCAAACTCTGGGTCGCTCCAGACCGCCACATCGAGGATGACGATGCCGAAGAGATGGAGTTTGACAGCGAAGGCGAACTGATCGTCAAGGACGACAAGCCCGCGAAGGTGGAAGCAGAGTCAGCTCCTGCTGCTGAGTAATCTCGCTTGATCCCAAAGCATACAAAGACCCCTCTGATTTGGAGGGGTCTTTTCTCATACAAAAAAAGCACCCCTAAGGGCGCCTTGAGTTGAATGACAAGTTGGATTAATCGCTACCCAACGGCGGATCAAACTCCATCTGCACGACATCGCCGATGGTGTAGTACTGAATGTCGACCCTAGTCGAAACCAGGAAGATCAGTGTAAGGTTCTGCCCTTCTTTGGATCGTGAGATGTTGGGAAGCCCGTCTTCATCGAACCCGCTCATAGTCGAGCCGGGTGTGTAGCGGACTTCATAGAGCTGTGTACTCGTATCGTGATAGATATATCCGACAGCTTCGTACTCATTCCCATCTGTGTCAATGAGCATGAACGGTTCGTCAACTTCAGCTTTGTTCGCGGCTTCAGAGAGAAACCCGCCCTCAACCGAACTACCGACACTGACTTGTACCATCCGTTGGCTGTTGCCATAGGCAAACTTCTCAACACGGAGAGACTTCGTTTGAGGAGTATTGGAGCGTCCGATCTCCTCGTCAGAGAAAGTCGCGGTTCCCTCGGTCACCTCATTGTCATCGTTGATCCGCATGCCACGCTGCTTGACAAGCTGGGAAGGCATCACTGTGCCGAGCGATTCTCCAAAGCGTGCAGCACCTCGCTCAACGACCTTCACAGATTCAGACAAATCAAACTCGCGTTTCACGCGCTGTCCAGTAAGCAACTCTCCAGAGCGGATGAGTCTTTCGCGTGCTGATGCGGTTGCGAACTCATTGTTCGCCGCGATCGAACCCACTGGTACGCGGATGTTTTTCACAAACAACGCGATTGGTGTTTCGTCCGCAGGGACGAAGAACTCGAATCCCATCGGGATTCGGCTCTTGCCGCCGCTGGATGTGATGAAGAGGTCCTCACTATCGAACAACCAGCGTCCGTATTGGCCTTGATCAGAGGATTCTGAAATCGTCGCGATCGGGAAGATTGTTCCAGTCGAGCCGTCGGCTTTCTCTGTGAGCAAGCGGATCTGACCATTTGAGATCACTACCTGTCCGCCCTTGCTGCCTTTCTCCTTGGCGCTGGGACCAAACTCGACGACATAGCCCGCGACATGCCCAGCCATCTGAGGGGTGATCGCTTTGCCGTTGATATCCACGAAACTGTGCTCACCAACCACATCGGACTTCGGACTCCCGGCGCCTGTCGCATCGCCGATTGTGTAGGAGGACATAACCTTGAATGCGTCCTCTGAGATTGCGTTGCGTGCGGCGCCTTCGCCGGGATTAATTCGTGCGGCGTATCCAGTGAGTGTCAGGTCGGGATACCACTTCTTAAGCGACTCGGAGGAACTCATCGAGCCCTCGGACAGGTTTGAGTAAACCATCGCGGTGACCGAATCGACCGGGAGCCAGAGCTTGTCGGTCTTGACAAGCGATCCCGCTCCACTCCGATCACTGGTGTAATACACGGGCTGGTATCCGAGGAAAGTGGAAGGCAATCGCATGTAACCAATCCCGATGACCATGACTCCTGCAGTTAATCCGCTGGAAATCAGACCGAAGACCGCTCCACCGGCATAATCGATCGCCGTGGCGTTTTTAATGTTTGCTTTGACCACCTTGTCGGTAATCACTCGGAAAACGATCATCATAATGACGAACGGGAGAATCAATGAAACGCCCCACGCGATTCCTTCAACCAGCGGCATGTCGCTCAGACCCAGGACGATCATCGCGAGCGGTTCCCAGAGAGCAAATGCGATCGCACCAGCAAAGAACACGCACAGCGCGTGAAGCATCGCGTTAAAGACGCCACGCGTCATCCATGCGTATGCGACACTGAGCACAAAGACTATTACTAGGATATTCATGAACATGGTTTACACTCCGTTGTGAGCTGACTCACGCTTCTCTGACTCAGTCGCTTATGCCTTTGCCGTTGCTTTGCTTGAGCTACTTTTCTTTGGTGCTGTGATCCGTGTGACTTCTTCGATACTCGTGATACCCATGACCGCTTTCCGCAACGCCGCTTGCTGGACACTTGGGAACCCACGCTTCCGCATCACCGCACGCAATCCATTCCAGTTGCCTTCAATGATCATCGCACGCTCCTCATCCCCAATCGGGAAGATTCCAAAGCAACCTGTCTGTCCTGAGTATCCGACGCCGGCACATACGCTGCAAGTCTCAGGTTTGTTGCGGACCAAGACCTGTCCACCCTTCTTGAACAACTCGCTGACTTTGTCCTCTGGGAGGCCAAGCTTCTTGAGCATGTCAGGGGTCGGTTGGTAAGGGACTTTACAGTTGCCACAGAGAACACGAACGAGCTTGCACGCGACCACACCACGCAGTCCCTTCGCGGCAAGCTTCGGATCTCCGACCGCTTGGACATAGGTCTGTATTCCTTTGAGCGCCGAATCTGTGCGGATGTTGAGATACACGCGCGTGCGTTCCAGATCCGAGTTCGCGACAGTCTGTGCGGTCTCGACATCCGGAAGATCGCAAATGCTCACGATGTCCGGATCACGACGCAGCGTGGATCGGACAGTTGTCGCGAAGTCCGGTCCCTCAACACTCGAGTCCCATTGGATCTGCTTGATGCCTTCGAGCTGATCCTCGATCTCATACTCAATCGATTGGATATTGGAGGTGTACGCGTCATGGAGTTTCATGATCGAGTACGCCATCGTGGTGCGTCCGTTGTCCGATGGGGCACACAGGAGCACTGTGCCGCCCACATGCTCGAGCTCGGACGCCCAGTTCTTGACCATGTCGAGTTGTTGATCGAGCATCCCCAGATCCGATGCCTTCCGGCGGACCGCTTGAGCGGGATTGAAGATCAGCGACATCCGCATGCCGCTCTTGGAGCCCGAAGTATTGAGCTTGAGTTCCGCGCTGCTGATCGATCCGCCGGAGACCGTGACTTGTCCTGTCAGTTTTCGGCGACGATCGTTGACATCAAGACCAGCGGTTTTCTTCCAGAAATCGATGATCTGAATCGCGTCCGCGGCCGCGATCGGATCACCCGCTTGACGAACACCATCAACCAAGTACGAAGCCGCGTAGGTGCTCTCGTTTGCAGGGAGGATGTCGATCTGACTCGCGTGGGCCTCAAAGCCCTTAATCACAATCTGCTCAGCAGAGACGCGGATTCCGAGTTCCGGAGTATCCTTCGGCGGAGGTTGCACAGTCATCTTGTTGGCGCCGACGATGTTGAGTTCGGATGAGCCGATCTGCTTCGCCGCCTTCTTCGCTTCTCGACTCTCGCTCATGTCCTTCATGTTCAGCGTGAGACGCTCACCCTCAGGCACCTTGGTGTCTTTGTTGGTGATCGAGACAAAGATCAGGATGTCGAGTCCGAGGATGATAAGTGATCCCACGAACGCCGCCGCGAAACCAGCGATGCCTGATACCGGCAGCGCGACTACGAGGATCAGTGCCGCGACACCAAAGATGATGTGGATCGCGTTCCATTTCTCTTGACCAAGGAAGAAGCGTTGAGCGTGCTTGTCGAGGACCGTTGAGATCATCCACGCCCAACCCACAAAGGGGGCGAACAAGAGGATTGGTTTCCAGATCGACATCAGCATGTAGGCATCAGCCGCGAGTGTGATCGTGGGAACAGAAGCAAGTGCTATCGACATAGTTGAAACCCTTTGCTGGGGTGGTGGTCTATCTCATCATCATGATGTCCAGCAGGGCTTACCCGCCGGACTGGACCATCATAGGGGGCTGACAGAGCGTATCCGCAGACGCATCAGGTGAACTTCTTGAGCTTCATCTGCAGCTCGTCCACGTTTGGCGATGCCTCGATCGCGGTCCGCATGTGGATGTACTCGTCCTCAACGAGTTTCACGAGCGAATCGTTGAAATCAATCATCCCTTGCTGCTGAGCTTCGATGGAGTTGAGGATCTCGCGGATCTCGCCCTCACGCTCGTCGAGGATGTATTTCTGGACCACGCCGTTGTTGATGAGAATCTCGAGTGCCGGGATGCGGAAGATGTCCTCGTGGAGCGTCGGGAGCAGTTTCTGGTACACGAACGCACGCATCTGGTATCCCAGAATCTTGCGGACCTGCTCGACCTCTTCCGAAGGGAACAAGCCGTAGATACGGCTGAAGGTCTGCGTCGTGCTCGAAGCGTGGATCGTTCCGTACACTAGGTGACCCGTTTCCGCCGCGTGGAGTGCCGCTTCAAAGGTTTCCTGGTCACGCATTTCACCGATGAGCACGATGTCCGGATTCTCACGCACCAGCGCACGAAGGCCGGTCTTGAAGTCCAGACAGTCGAGACCGATCTCGCGTTGGTTGATCGTCGCTTTCTTGTCCTCGAAGATGTACTCGATCGGATCTTCGAGCGTCAGGATGTGCACACTCTTGCGAGCGTTCACATAGTCGAGCATCGAAGCGATGGTGGTGGACTTACCAGAACCCGTCACACCACAGAGCAGCACAATCCCCTGAGGCTGCAGCGCGATGTCCGACATAATCGGAGGCAGGTGCAGCCCCTCGAACGGGAGAATCTCGGAGGTAATGTTTCTTGCCGCGACTGATAGCGTGCCGCGAGCTTGGAAGAGGTTGACACGGAAGCGGTGCTTTGCGTCGTAGTTGTACGCGAAGTCAACGGAACCAAACTTGTGGAGGTCTTTCATCTGCTCATCAGTGAGGATGTGCTTCGCAATCTCGAAGAACTCGACTGCCGTGACGGGTTCAACATCCATTGCCTTGAGCGAACCACGCATACGGATCTTTGGTTTCTGCTCCGACTTCATAATGAGGTCAGAAGCGCCGAACTTGATAGTCGCTTTCAGAAAGTCACCCCATCGCGTCGCGTGCGGATCGTGGTTCTTTCCAGCAGTCGGATCTAAGTCAACATGCCCCGCGGTCGCGGTACTGGCTGGGGTATCAGTCACACTCATCGTGATTGCTTCCTCTAATTCATGAACAGAACCCACAGAGCAAAAATCGCTCCGCAGGAGTGGTGGGGAGGTCTGTACGATATGCGAACAAACGCACGAGAACCCCCATTGTGAGACTCAATGTTCGTGTTTCTAAGCGATTGGGTTCCCATTTCTGAACACAATGGAAACAGGATCAAAACAAAAAGACGGCCCCTGTTTGGGGCCATCTTTGTGAGAAGGATGCAGAGTGATTCAGACGATTACTTCATGCCCGCGGCTTCAAGCTTTTTTTCGTCTTCCATCGTGCCGAGGAAGTTCGATTCGAGCTCGACGCGGATTTTCTCCATCGCCTTGTTCTGGATCTGACGCACGCGCTCTTTGGTCACGCCGATGATCTGGCCGACCTGCTCAAGCGTCATCGGCTTCTCGTGACCGCCGGTCTCAAGACCGAAGCGGTGCTCGAGCACCGTACGCTCAACATCGGAGAGATCCGCACGATTCGCGATCACGATCTCACGCACCTCAGAAGCGGTGTCTTTCTCGAAGTCCGCACGCTTGGTTTCCAGGAAGTTGGATTTCTCCAGCTTCGGATCGAAGTCCGTCGGGAATCGCTGACGGTACTTGCTCAGTTTCATGCCTTGACGGCTGAATGCTTTGAGAATCGCACGACACGCGTAGGTCGAGAACTTGAAGCCACGCCCTGCGTCGAACTTGTCAACCGCACGAAGCAGCGCCATGTTGCCCTCAGAAACAAGGTCCGCGAAGTCCACTTCGCTCATGCGAGTACGCTTCGCCATCGCGAGCACGAGCGCGAGGTTGGTCTCCGCGATCTGCTCGCGGATCCGCTCGCTCTTGCGATACCAGTGGAGGAGTTCGTGTGCCTGCTCAGGAGTTGGTTTCTTGTCAGGACGAGCCCAGACCTCTTGCTGGAGCTTCCAGACACGATGCCGGGAGTAGTTGAACTGATGGAACAGGACGCGTTCCTCAGCACCAGTCAGGATCACTTGCTGTGACGACTTGACGGTGCGGGAACGCGAGATCGAGGAAATGTCGTCCATCACTGGGTGATACCAGGTGGTATCTGGTTTCGCGATGTCGGGAGCGTCCTCGTAGATGTTCTGTTCAGCGTCGTCTTCGTAGAAGACCTCGGAGTCGATGTAGTCTTGCTCTTTGAGCATGATGGTCGCGAGCAAACGCTCGTCCTCATGCGAGAGCTGCTTGGACGATTTGCCCGCACGCGTTGATGTACGCGAAACACCGACACGATGTCGTCGTCGCATCTGCTCAAGTGGGCTCGGGCCTCGGCTCGATCCCATGGTTTTCGTTTGGCTCGTTGCCTGCGTCATGCTGTCTCCTCGCTGCTGTCCTGCAGCGGTATTTGTCTCACTGATCAGTCCTGCAAACTGATCGAAAGTTCGTGTTGTTGGTCAGAATCCTGACCGAATCTCGTACCGATCGAGACGACGAGTCGTCACCGATCCCACCACACCAAATCGCGAACTTTGCGAATCTGAAAAAACTCAGATTTTCTCCGCGACTCAGATTGTCTCAGTCCATGAAGATCAACCGATCAGCTGAACCAAATCTTCCTGTAGAACACATTTTCCACCCCACATCCGGTGTGGAGCACTAGGTTGCCGGCTTCTCGAAAGAGTTGGTCAGGCGCTCATCGGCGCTCGCTGACCGAAATGGTGTTCGAGAGCGGGCGAAGTAAGGGGTAATTCCCTACTGCAAGTCGACTCAAGTTGAGCCGGTCCCAAGTCTTACGCACTGTCTGAGGCAGAGTTTCCCAACACAGTACGAATTCAAAACAAAAACTCAAATTGTCGGGCGGCGTGTGGTGCCGACCACAACATGTCAGGTCTTGACGGCTTTGCGATTCGCAGACAGTCGTCGTTCCGGACAGTGGTTGTCCCCGACCATTCCTTCGATCGTTCTCCGACCTCGGCGCACCCGCCAAAGTCGGAATCCGATGCCGTCCTGGCATCAGCACGAAGTGTTCATTGAGTCGCCTATTCACACACCAACTCATTGAACTTGACGGCCGATAATCTGCCGCCTAGAGTCGTCACAGCTCAACCTTCTGTTGACTTCCCGATGCTTATCCTGCGGATTCAGGGCATCGGAAGTATGCGCCAAGTGAAACAAGCTGTTCCGAGCCGCCATGATACCTCATGGCCGATAGTTTGGCAACCCCAGACTTAAAAACTCCACATATCCACAATTGCACGCCCGATAATCCATTTATTCTGCATAATCTTGTGCGGAATATGTTCGGTGAATCCGTGCCTATGATTCTCTGTCAATTCAAGAACTTTCGAGCCGCGCATGAGCGAATGCTCGACTATCAGGAGAAAATAATGCCATTCACACTCCCAGAACTCGGCTACGCATACGACGCACTCGAACCCAACATCGATGCGAGAACAATGGAAATCCATCACACCAAGCACCACGCGGGCTACATCGCCAAAGCGAACGCCGCGCTCGAAGGCACGGAATGGGACGGCAAGTGCTACGGCGAGATCCTCGCACGCATCCAGATGGTCCCTGAGAACATCCGCACTGCCGTCCAGAACAACGTCGGAGGACACGCGAACCACTCCCTCTTCTGGTCCATCCTCTCCCCCAACGGCGGCGGAGCACCAGAAGGCGAGCTCGCGGAGTGCATCAACTCGACCTTCGGATCATTCGACGCGTTCAAAGAGCAGTTCGCAAACGCCGCCGCGACCCGCTTCGGATCAGGTTGGGCATGGCTCGGCTTCGACGAGAACGGCAAGCTCCACGTCGGATCGACCCCAAACCAAGACTCCCCGATCATGTTCGGACACAAGCCAATCCTCGGACTCGATGTCTGGGAGCACGCGTACTACCTCAACTACCAGAACCGCCGTCCGGACTACATCAACGCGTTCTGGAACGTCGTGGACTGGTCCAAAGTCGCTGAGTACTACAACATGTTCAAACCAGAAAGCTGCGGCAAAGAGGGCTGCTGCTCGTAATCCCAGCTGAATGAATCTACCAAACCCGGAGCACCCCTCCGGGTTTTTCGTGTGCTCTCATAAATGAGGGGTGCCACGGCTTGTCCGTCTTCGGCAAGCCGTGCCTTGGGTTCTTGAACCCCATACCATCGCGTGTGCGAAAGCAAACCCTCATCCTCACGGCTTGGCTCGCGCTGCCGTTCATCTGCCTCACGCTCATCATGGCGTGGATCTTCGTCTCGCTCGACAAAGACCGATTGATGAACGAGCCCCCAGTCGGCGCCGGCGCGGGAGACACCGGGAACGCCAACGCGCTGGGACAACTCCTTGCCGGTCGTGACCCTGATGAAATTTCAAAGGCCAACGACGCTCGAAGAGAAGGCGCTGCCGTGGATTGCTTCAACTGGCCCGGCGGCACGCTTTTGACATTTGAGCACACCCCGTCCCCAGAACTCAGCGAGATCACCCTCGAAGCACAGATCGTGCTCATATCGCAAGGGGATATTACGATCCTTGTCCGCCATCCTGAACAACTCGAAGGCAACAAGTGGGGGATTCAACTCGATCAGTTCGAGACGACGATTGATAAAGCGCAGATCGCAGTGGGGTACAGAACCGACAGCTCGGATTCGACCGATTGGAATCAGACGACCATCCCGCTCACCGTTGTTGCCGGCGACACGCTTTCTTCGGATCCGATCGAGATTCCTGTGCGGATCGACATCGTGATGCCATGAGACTTCTGACCACCAAGATCTGGCGTGCCTACCCCGAGCTCGATCGGTACGACGACGATGTCTGCAAACGCTACATCAAACGAGCGAAGCGTCTACAGAACGCGTGGAAGTTCTGGGTGCTCGTCCTCATCGCATTGCCGTTGTCATTGTCCGTTTGGCTCGGGGTGATGTTCGGGACTGGTTACTTGCTCAATGAGTATTTCTACAATATCTCAGAGACACCAGAGACCATTATTCTTCTCTTGGTTGGTACGGGCATCGCATGGATGCCTGCGTTCACCGTACTCCTGATCCGTGATCGCTGGCTGCATCGCTGTATCCGCAAGCAACTCGTCGGCGTCCAGTGCCCGCCGTGCGGCTACTCGCTCATCGGACTCACGATCAACAACCCCGAAGCCCCAAGTGTGCACTGTCCAGAATGCGGACAGGTCACACTTCTAAGTGACCTGGGGCTGACCGAAGCGGACATCGATCCAACGTTGATCGGTGAAGCATCATGAGACTCCTGAGCCGAAAGAATTACAGAGCGTACCCCGAGCTCGATGAGTTCGATGATGAGACCTGCAAGCGGTACATCCGCCGTGTGTGGGATGGGGAGAGTGCAAACAGCTATGGCATCGTTCTGTTGTTTGTAGTCCCACTGTCATTGCTGATCTGGTTGGGAATCATGATTGCGGCGTCAGCGATCTTCGATTTATCTGTATTCCCGGAGATGTCCGATGCCCTCACGCTCATGCAGGTAGGATTTGTAGGGATGCCGATCATCATGATTATGCTCTCGCGTGATCTATGGGTAAGCAAACAACTGCGGAAGCAAATCAATGGTGCAAACTGTAAAGAGTGCGGGTACTCGCTGGTCGGATTAACGATCAAGTCAGAGGGCACTGCAGAGAGTGTCACCTGTCCAGAGTGCGGCACGAACTACTCGCTCGACAACTATCTGCTTTCTAGGGAAGACATCGAAACCAAACCCGCTAGCTCCTAAGCACCTGCAAATGCGAATACCCGCGTCCCAGCACATCCTTGCTCGGCGCGCTCAGCCAGCCGTCCAGAATCTCTGAATACACCTGCCTGAAGTCCGCGGTGTATTTGAGATCGCCGTTGTCCAGATCGGTCAGTGATGGATAGCGCGAGTGCAGTCCCGGATTGACCATCGGTCCGAACAGGAACATCGGCGCCGCGGTGCCGTGGTCCGTGCCGCCCGAGCCGTTCTGTCCGACGCGTCGTCCGAACTCGCTGAAGCACATGCTCAGCACGCGTCCGTCATTCTCCTGCGCCTTGAGGTCACTATAAAACGCGTCCACGGCCTCAGACAACTGCTGCAGCAATCGAGCGTGCGTGCCTTGCAGTCCACCTTGGTTCGCGTGCGTGTCGAAGCTGCCGTGGGAGACATAGAACACACGCGTCGGCATCCCCGCGCGGATCATCGACGCGACCATGCTCAGCTGCGATCCCAGTCGCGTGTTGGGATACTGCACGAGCGATTCGGTGCCGACCGCTTTGCGGATCTTGGTGCTCGACACCTGCGCATCCATCGCCGTGCGGACGAGGAAGGATTTGTTGTCGTCCTCTGAGGATTGCTTGCTGTTCTTGTCGATCGCTTCGTGGTACGCGTCCGACAAATCCTTGCCCATCTTGTCGCCCGTCCACTGGTACATGTCCGCGTCCTCAATCGCGACAGGCATCTGCGTGCGGCCGTTGAGCATCAACGGCGCTTCTTTCCCGATCGCAATCATCGGTGGTGGGGGGTCTTGGTTCTGCGCTTGGTTCTTGCCGGGAGTTCCCGATCCATACCCACAGCACTGCGAGTCGATGTACTTCCCGAGCCAACCATCGCCCGTCCCATTAGTATCCGCGGTGTGCCAGATATCCATCGACGCGAAGTGCGAGCGGTTCGGATTCGGATACCCGACGCCTTGCACGATGCCGCAGAGTCCCTTGTCGTAGAGGTTCTTAAACCCGCTCATCGCGCCGTGCAGACCCAGCCCTCCATTGCGATCGAGCTTGAGGACTTCATTCGCTGAGAGCGCAATCCGAGGCCGCACGCGTTGGTACCCATCCTGTCCGAACGGCACAAGCGTGTTCAATCCATCATTCCCACCCGAAAGCTGGATCACAACAAGGATCTTGTCCTCATCGACACCCGCGATCGAGCTGAGTCCTTCCATTGGGCGGGGGAGCGCAAAGGCGCTGCTCTGCAGGAACGCCGGGACCGTGAGGGCCGCGGACGCGAACAGCGTCGAGTTCTGCAAGAACGCTCGGCGTGTGTACGCCTTGACATCGCCGGGATTCAGGTGGTTACTCATCGCATCGCTCCAATCCAGTTAGCACAACTGATACTCCGGCATCGAGGTCAGCAGCACAAGCGCCCGTACCGCCGCATCGTTTGTTCGCATCGTGCCCTCTTCGCCATCACCGCGAGCGCCTTTGAGCACGGATCCCACGACCTCGTCGTCGTCATGCCCCAAGGTCAACAGCGACAACTCACGCACGATCTGCTCATCGCTCGCTTCCAGATCACTCGCTCGCTGCAAGCTCGGCACAAGCGACAGCGCATCAAAGTTCGATTGATCGCGCATTATCAATGAACGGTTCGGGAGCGCCCCAGTGAGCAGATAGACGAGCGTGTTTTGGCGCACGAACATCGTCGAGGTGTTGATCCAGCTGCGTCCGCCGTCCCACCCTTTCACGCTCGGAGGCAGGAACACCGACTGCCCCATCAGATCCATCGCGTCCGCGACCACCCCGATATCACGAACCGGAACCAACAACGAGCGCACCGATCCGATCAACAGCTCGCTTGGACTCTTGATCTTCGTACCCATATTGATCGGGTCGTAGAAGTGCCTTGAAAGTAGGAGTCTGCGGATAAGTGGTTTGAGCTCGTAGTTCGATGCGCGGAAATACTGCGCCAGTTTTAGGATCACTTTCCGAGTTGATGAATCAAGTGCACTGAGATCAAACGGGATATCTCGCACAAGATACTTGTAGAGCTTGAATACAATGAACAACGCACACGATTCTTGACGCAGGATCGCATCGACGAGTCCATCGCCGTCCATGTTCCCCTGCATCCCCAGCACATACTTGGTCCCTTGGTCGTGCTGGTTCTGATTGAACATAAACGAGTCATCTTCATAGGTAAAGCCCGTCAGCGTCCGCGCCGCTTCCTTGATGTCCCGTTCCGTGTAGTGCCCCTCTCCAAGCGAGAACAACTCGAGCAGCTCGCGGCCGAGATTCTCGTTCGGAGAATCCTTGCGGTTCTGGTTGTTGTTGAGGTACCGCAGCATCGCGGGATCACGGATGATGCCTCGCAGCAGATCCCCAAGATTCCCCATCGAGTTCGCGCGGAGCATCCGGTTCTGTTGGTACATGTGGTACGAGTCTTCGACCGTGCGATAGCTTGTCGCGAAGTGCCCATGCCAGAACAATGTCATTTTTTCTTCTAGCGGACGAGGCGAGCGCACCATCCGCGTCAACCACCAACGTCCGACCTCGCGCATCTGTCTGCGATCGGCGCGTTGCCGTCTTTGTCGCTCTGTCCGATACTGCGCCAGCGCGTTCTCGTCTTGCGTCTGCCGAGCGCGATTGAGCGCCATCCGTTCCTCGCGCGTCAATGGCCGCATGATCCCCGAATCAAACTCGTCGGCTGTATCACTCTGCGCCGGGATGTCCTCGCAGTTAACCAGATGATCGACCGCCTTTTCAGCACCCCACGACGCGAGCGTGCGGATCTGGTGATCGGTTCCCCCGAATCCCGCTCGCAGGAGCAGGTGCCGAGCTTGCGCGTATCCGAAGTGGTCATCGCGAATCGGAGAGGTCGAATCACTCACTCGTTTGGTAGGTGCCGAAGCGATGCCGCTCATCGTCATAAGTCCATCTCCCGCGTGTGTATGCAATCACACACATCTCCAACGAACGAACGATCGATTCATTGCATCGATTTGCACGAGTGCTGAGATGGACCCAGAATATCAGGATTTGGGACGTGATGCGACGCGAATTGCCCACATCAGTGCCCCAAAGATCGCAGCGATGAGCAGTGCCCCAATCACATGATGTGAACTCGTAATCACAGTTTCCATGATTCGAATACCGTGAGCGTTGTCCAGCTCCGAAGCCGTTGGGAGCGTCGGGTGACCCTCTTCGCCGGTCTGTGTCATCGCCAGTGCGCCCCAGCCGAGCGTGAACTGCAGCATGACGAGTCCGTGGACGACAGCGCCATAGCGGCGCATGTGCTTGAGTGTGTCATCAATCTTTCCGAGCCGGATGCACTTGGCGCCAGCGATGATCACGAGCACAACAACGATGAACGAGAATCCAATATGCGACATCAGCGCGTGTCCTGAATCAAGGTGGCGCGTCATCGCTCCGAAGACCAGTTGGATCGTGAGTCCGATCGCTGTGAGCAGGAGCAAGAGTCGAGTGGATTTCGCAGAATCGATCCCCTCGTCACTCGCACCGATGGATTCCCAGCGTCTGCTGCAAACAACACCAGTTGAGATCGCGAGCGCGAAGACCAGTTGCGCGAGTACGCCGTGTAGTGCAGCAAGTGCTTGAGATTCTTCCGAGACGCGGAGCGCCCCCATGATTCCTTGCGCACTGACCGTGATCAGCAGCAGTACGCTCAGGATGCGAGGAAGCAAACGCGATGGCGCCCCGAACATGCGCACCACCAAGATGATCGTCGCGATGCCCGCGAAGGTGCCGAAGATCCGATGCGAGTGTTCGAGGTAGATCCTGATCTCATCCATCAAGCTCAGCGGGAACAGCACGCCGATCGCGCCGTATGTCGTCACCGAGTCCGGCACAGCAAGTCCAGATTCCGTGCTGGTCACCAAACCACCCACGGCAATCAACGGCAAGTAGCTCGCCGCGACCACCCACGCGAATCTGGCGCGCCAATCGATGTCCTTTGATGCGTATCGAGGCTTGGAACTCAGCAGCTTGCCCATCAATCCACCGGCTATGGCGAGCAGTGCGATCACCACAATCGCCATGAGTGTGCCGCCGACACTGAACTGATTTGCTTGCGATTCAAACCCTTCCAGAGACTCAGGTTGGACCACCATGAGTGATCCGAGGTAGATCATCGAGATCACGCCGCCAATCAGACCTGAGGCAGCGCCGACTCGCATATGCTGCGAATGTAAATTCCTGAGAAACAGGAACGCTAAAAACCCGAACGAAACCAACGAAATTGCAAGTATCGCCAGCACTGGAATGTCACGGTTGATGAGCAGCAATACCCAGCTCACGATCCCCATCAAGACCGCTCCAGCGACTCCAATCGTTGTGGAAACCCCCAGAAACGCCCCTGAAAGGGGTGTAGAGCGGTTATTTGTCATAAGCTCTTGTGAATTCATGGGATGTGAACTCCTTTATGGATCTGGCAACTGAGACTTAGTCGCAGTTGCGATTTCGCCGTCGTGTTTGAGAATATAGGGCCGAAAAACATCGGAAATTATCGCCCAGCCGCACAACTTCTCAGTGATCTCATGCTACGCTCAGACCGAATGCCAGACCCTTTTTTGGAGGGTTTGGTTTTCGTATTCGGCGGATCGTGTGTCCGCAGACGCCTTTTCGAGCATTTCCGGAGTTCAACCCGTGAAACCTTTCTTCCCCAAATGGATGAACAGCATCCCAACGCTGCTCTTCATCGTGGTCCATTCAGTAGCGATCCTCGCGATCGGATTGATTTGGTACTACGCGACACCAAAGTTCTGGGAAGTCGGATACATGCCGACACAACCAGGCAGTGGGTTCAATCACCAGATTCATGCCGGCAAACTGGGTATGGACTGCCGCTATTGCCACACCAACGTCGAAGACTCCTGGCACGCAAATGTCCCAACAGTGAAGACCTGTATTGGATGTCACGAAGAAGGCAAGCTCGGACCCAACGCTTCAGCGACCGATGAAAAAGTCCAGTTCATCCGCGACGCATACGCCGCAGACAAACCAATCGAATGGCGCAACATCCATGTCGTTCCCGATTACGCGACCTTCCCACACAACGCGCATGTCAACGCAGGCGTGAGCTGTTTCTCATGTCACGGCGCGATCAACAACATGCCGGTCGTGGCGCAAGCTGAATCACTCTCGATGGGATGGTGTCTTGATTGCCACCGCAACCCTGAAGAGCACCTCGTGCCTCGCGAGAAAGTCACCGATCTGCACTGGGTTCAAACCGAGTGGTTCGGGAAGGAAGCTTCGGAGCGTGTCCATCAAGGGATGTCCCCTGAAGCACTCCGAGAGGCGCTCAAGCAGAACCCACCTGACAACTGCAGCGCCTGCCACTTCTGATCCGCTTCAAAGAGCACCATCGACCCAGACGACCAAGCACACCTTGTGAGATTGAAACCATGAGCACACTCGATCAATGTCCATCGACAAAGAACACGATCGAAATCCCCGAAGAAGCACCAGAGCTGGGCACCGTCTCAGGCCGCAAGTACTGGCGCAGTCTCGAGGAATACTCCTCCACTCCAGAGTTCAAAGAACTCCTCGAGCGTGAGTTCCCGATCGACGCGTCCATCATGGACGACAGCTCGCGCCGCTCCTTCCTGAAGGTCATGGGCGCATCGATGGCTCTTGCTGGCGCCGCAACCATCCCAGGTTGCCGTCGCCCGGATCGCAAGATTCTTCCATACTCCAAGGAAGTCCCAGAGCATGTCGTTCCCGGCAAGCCGCTCTTCTTCGCGACCGGGATGCCACTCCCAGGCGGAGGCTCTGAAGGACTCCTCATCGAAACCCATGCCGGCCGACCAACCAAAGTCGAAGGCAACCCACTCCACCCAAATAACCAAGGCAAGACCAGTGCATACGCACAAGCATCGGTCCTCGATCTCTACGATCCCGATCGTCTGAAGTACCCTGTCTACAACAACCCCGCGCGTGGCAAACTCGCCGCGACATGGGACGACTTCGATATGTGGGCCGAGGAGCATTTTGCGAAGTTCGATGCGACCAAAGGCGTAGGGCTCGCGTTTATCCTCGACAAAACATCAAATCCAACTCGAGATCGTTTGCTTGTGCAGATGCAACAGCGCTGGCCGAACGCGGCGTTCGCTGTCTGGAATCCAGCAGAACAACGAGGCGAAACCGACGGCTCCGCAGCGATCTTTGGCAAATCCTACTGGACACGATACAACCTCAAAGGTGCACAGCGCATCCTCGCAGTCGGGGAAGGTCAAATCGATCAAGGTCCTGAAGCACTGCGTCTTGCTCGCGAGTTGACCGCATCCCGTAAGGTCATGTCAGCAGATGACGAGATGAGCCGTTTGTATGCTGTCGAGTCGAGACCATCCTCGATCGGTGTGCTCGCGGATCACCGATTCCGTCTCGCGCCGTCGCAGATCCACAACTTCACCATCGCGCTCGCGAAAGCCGTTCAACTCAAAGTTGCTGGACTCGGCAACTACATGCCGGATGTCGAAGTCGCCGGAATGTCCGCCGCGGATATCCAAGCGATCGCTGACGATCTCTACGAGCATCGCGATCACGCAGTCGTGCTTCCTTCCGACGGAATCTCTCCAGAAGCATGGGCGATGTGCCAGCTCATCAACGAGACACTTGGCGCCCACGACAATGGTTCGGTTGAGTTCTTTATCAAGTCGCCTCAGGAAGCGGTGGATTCCGTTCGCACCATGGCGCGTATGACAGCACTGCTCAATCAGGGCAATGTCGACACGCTTGTCTGTGTCAACTCCAACCCGGTCTTTGATGCACCGGGCGCGATGAACTTTGGTGACGCATTCTCCAAAGCGAAGAACACCATCACGCTCTCAGTGGGTCAGTCCGAAACCGCTGAAGCGTCGGATTGGTCACTCAACGGCACCCACTTCCTCGAAAGCTGGGGATCCGCGCAAACCATTGATGGGCAGATCTCAGTCACGCAGCCGATGATCGCCCCGCTCTACGATCCTGCACGCTCAGATATCGAGTTCATCTCGAATCTGATCCGCATCGGAGCACCAGGCGAGAAACCAGACGGTTACACCATCGTCAAAGACTCCATCCGAGAGATCATGAACATCGGATCTGGAGAAATTGACAAGGTATGGAAGTCGATGCTCCACGACGGCGTGGGAAGCAATGCGGTCATCGCGAAAGCGAAGCCGAACTTCAACAAAGAAAACCTCGTCAAAGCAATCGCTCGTCAAGGCGGCAAAAAAGCACCTGGTCAGTCACATCTCGATGTGATGTTCTACACCGATCGCTACAACATCGGTCAATCCGCAAACAACGGCTGGCTCCAAGAACTCCCTGAATACGGCACCTCCGTCGTCTGGGACAACCCGCTCTTGATGAGCCCAAAGACCGCCAAGGCGCTCGGAGTCCTTCCAGAACACACGCACCTCGACGAGTTCAATCCGTACACCAAATCTCAGATGCCTCAGGCGCAGATGGTCACCATCACTCTTGATGATCAGTCCATCGACATGCCCGCTTGGATCCTCCCAGGGATGGCGGACAACACCGTTGCGATCAAAGTCGGATACGGGCGTGAGATTGCAGGCTCAGTAGGAAACAAGGTCGGATTCAACTCCTACAAGATCAAATCCCCAGCAGGGATGATCGCCGCGGGAGCGACCATCAAGAAAGCGAAAGGCACCTACACCATCGCTTCGACACAGAACCACTGGTCCATGGAGGGTCGCGACACCATCGTCCGCGCCATGGACAAGAACTGGTTCGACAAGCACGCAAAGAAGGGGAACAAAGAAATCCCCGACAAGATCTACGGCAACACCACCGCTTCGCTCAATGTCGCGGAACAGATGGGTGAGCTTTCGCACACACCACCAAATATTTCTATCTACGACAACCCACAGAACGAGTCCAAAGCGGACGCGGCGCCGGGATCACAGTTCTCCAAGAACCCACAGTGGGGAATGTCCATCGACATGAACTCCTGCACTGGTTGCGTGACTTGTACCGTCGCATGTCAGAGCGAAAACAACATCCCCGTGGTTGGGAAGTCCGAGGTCGCAAAGGGCCGTGAGATGGCATGGATCCGTGTCGATCGCTACTTCACTGGAGATGACCTCAACAATCCAGACGAGATTTTCAATCAGCCTATCGCGTGTGTCCACTGTGAGAACGCGCCATGTGAAACCGTGTGCCCCGTGAATGCGACGACCCACGGCAAAGAAGGCACCAACGACATCGCGTACAACCGATGCATCGGCACACGCTACTGTGCGAACAACTGTCCGTACAAGGTTCGTCGATTCAACTTCTTCGATTACGCACCAGCGAAGCTCAATGGTGGTTTGGATCCAAACTACACCACCAAAGCCGGTGCTGAAAAATTCGATGAAACCATTGGTCAAGACAAGACCTTCAACCAGAACCTGATCCCGCCTCGTCTTCGTAAGAAGCTCGACGAGATCAGCAAGATGAAGTTCAACCCAGATGTCACGATCCGCAGCCGCGGTGTGATTGAGAAATGTACCTACTGCATCCAGCGTGTTAACCAAGCGCGTCAGGAAGTCAAGATCCAAGGCATCTGGAAAGACAAGGATCAGGTTGGGCCAATCCCAGACGGATTCTTCCAGACGGCATGTCAGCAGGCATGTCCAACCGACGCGATCGCCTTTGGTGACATCCTTGATCCAAGCTCACGCGTCGCGAAGGAACGCGACTCGCAGCGTACATACGCGTTGCTCGGGTACCTCAACACGCGTCCACGCACGACACACATGATGCGTGTCCGCAACCCGAATCCAGCGATCAGAGTCTTTGATGACCATGATCCACTGGATCACTCTGGTCATGGAGGAAGTCACGGCAAGAGCCATGGCGATGACCACGGAGCAGATCATTCTGAAAGCACAGACACCCACGGCGAATCACATTCGTCCGTGTTCACAGATTCAGTCAAACAGTACCTCGATCAAGGCTACTCACTGAGCCTCAAGGTCATCAGCTAACCAAGCCGCACACCAAGCAGCTCAGACTGCGGAGAGAACTCAAACATGAGTGCAATCCATCCAGACGAATCCATGGCCCGCAGAATGCACGGGCTCCAGCCAGGCGAGCAGCCCGTCGCTCGTAAAAACCCGATCCTTCCAGGATCAAGCGACGACGGAACTCTCTCCGAAGATCCAGGCAAACGAGCTCCATGCGTGCTCGGCGATCGCTCCTTCGAGGATGTCACCAACATCGTCTGTGGATACGCCGAAGCCAAAATGCCCAAGCCGTGGCTCGCCGCACTGACCATCACCTCGTCCATCGCCGCACTCGGGACCGGCATGATCCTCTATCTGATCATCACCGGCGTCGGGGTCTGGGGTCTCAACAACCAGGTCGACTGGGCATGGGACATCACCAACTTTGTGTTCTGGATCGGTATCGGTCACGCGGGAACACTCATCTCCGCGATTCTCTGTCTGCTCAAGCAGAACTGGCGCACCGCCGTGAACCGTTCCGCAGAAGCGATGACCATCTTCGCGGTGGTCTGTGCAGGCATCTTCCCAGGCATCCATGTGGGTCGAGTCTGGTTCGCGTGGTTCCTTGCTCCGCTCCCCAACTCCAACGGGATCTGGCCAAACTTCCGCTCGCCGCTCCTCTGGGATGTGTTCGCGGTCTCCACCTACGCAACAGTCTCCCTCCTCTTCTGGTACATGGGCATGATCCCCGATGTCGCGACACTCCGCGACCGTGCGTACATGCGTCTGACCAAAGGCATCTCGCGTCCGATGGCGCTCCCGATGCCGATCGGGAATGACATCCCGCTCCCGATGCTTCCTAAGCCTGACCAACTCCGTGTCCTCATCTACGGCTTGATGTCCCTCGGATGGCGCTTCTCCAGTCGACACTGGCACCGCTACGAAAAGGCGTACCTGATCCTCGCAGGGATCTCGACCCCGCTCGTGCTCTCTGTGCACTCGATCGTTTCCTTTGACTTCGCGACCTCCGTGATCCCAGGTTGGCACACGACCATCTTCCCGCCGTACTTCGTCGCGGGTGCTGTGTTCGGCGGATTCGCGATGGTGCTCTGGTTGATGATCCCGCTCCGGATCATCCTCCCGAACTTCTCAGACTTGCTCACCAAGCGTCACCTGGAGAACATGGCGAAGATCCTCCTGCTCACAGGAACCATGGTTGGTTTCGCCTACGGCATGGAGTTCTTCATCGCGTGGTACGGCGCCAACGAATACGAGTTCGCCGTCTTCGCGGACAACCGTGTCAATCCAGCCAAAGCACCGTACTGGTGGGCCTACTGGACAATGATCATTTGCAATGTGGTCTTCCCGCAGCTGTTCTGGTTCCGCAAGATGCGTCAGAACCCGCTCGTCATTTGGATCGTCGCAACCGCAGTGACCATTGGTATGTGGTTCGAACGCTTCGTGATCATCGTGACCTCGATCCACCGAGCATTCCTCCCAGGTGAATGGCACATGTTCTTCCCGACATGGGTCGACATCCTCACCTTCGTCGGCTCGTGCGGCATCTTCATGACGCTGTTCCTGCTGTTCCTCAAGTTCCTCCCGGTCTTCGCGCTCGCAGAGCTCAAGGTCGTGATGCCTCAATCCCACACGCACGACGACCACTAAGGAAGGAGATCAACGAATGAACCCCAAAGAACTGATCTCATTTGTCGCCGATTACTTCCCGATGCTGGTCCGCAAACCAGCACCCAAGTATGTCAGCGAATCCGGAAACCGCGTCTACGGCATGGTCGCCGAGTTCCATGAGACTCCCAAGATCTATCACGCCGCAGAGATCGTCCGTGACGCTGGTTACTCCAAGTGGGATGTCCACACCCCATTCCCGATCCACGACATGGAAACCGCGATGGGGATCAAAACCACCAAGCTCCCGATGATGGCCGGCGCCGCCGCGATCACCGGCGTGAGCATCGGTGTCCTGCTGCAGTGGGGGACCACCGCGTTCCTCTACCCTACCGTCGTGCAAGGGAAGCCCTTTGAAGCTTGGGAACCGTTCGTCCCCATCATGTTCGAGCTCGGCATCCTGCTGACCGCGTTCATGTGTATCTTCGGGATGCTCGCTCTCAACGGGCTCCCACGCTTCCACCACCCGCTCTTCTCACACGAGCGTTTCTACAAAGTCTCCGACGACCGCTTCTTTATTGCTATCGAATCAACAGACCCAAAGTTCGATCCGAGCGAAACCCGCGCCCTGCTTGAGAAAGCCGGAGGCACCGGGATCGCACTCATCGAGGACGAAGACTAAGGACCACCGAGTACCGACCAAGGAATCATGATGAATCACACCAATCCATCAACATCCAAAGCGACCAAGGGGCTCTCCATGCTCCTCGGACTCGTGGTGCTCGGCTCTTCACTGAGCGCCATGACCGGTTGCCGCGGAGATCGAACCGATAAGCCGCCGCGTCGTTTCTTCCCCGACATGGACTACCAACCGAAGCTCAAGCCTCAGTCAGAGACAGAGTTCTTCGTTGACGGCAACTCCAATCGTGATCTCGTCGAAGGTACCATCCCCTTCGGAACGACGACGCATGACACCTCGGGACTCGAGAACACCGACTGGGCAAACAAGATCGTCGCTGATCGCGCTCGCATGCTCAAGGACGATGAGACCTTCTACTTCGGACTCGTCGCTGGTTCAGCAGACGCCGAGACACCCCAGTATGTCGATCGCATGCCGATGCCGGTCACTAAGGAACTGATCCTTGAGGGGCAAGAACAGTTCAACATCTACTGCTCCGCATGTCACGGCTACGACGGACTCGGAGGAAGCTCAGGGACAGTCGGCCGTCTATGGTCGATCGCTCCCGCAAACCTTGCAGGTGATCAACGCTTCATCGATCGCTCACAAGACTCCGCGAAAGACGGCTACCTCTTCCATGTCATCCGCGAGGGGCTCTACACCCCTGACGGACAGATCCGCATGCCTTCTTACAAGCACGCGGTCAACCAAGAAGAAGCTTGGGCGATCGTTGCATATCTGCGTGTGTTGCAAGCCGCACAGAATGTTGATCCGTCAACAGTCGATCAATCCTTGCTTGGTGAGCCACCCGCTCAGCCCGCGACCGAATCTGCAAACGATGGAGGTGAAGGATGAGCCAGATAGCCGCCAATAGTCCATCCCCAGACGCGACCGGCTTGTCCGATCATGATTGGAACCATCGTCTTGAGCGCATCGCAAGCGACGCGCGCATGCACGAGGACAACATCCACCTTCCGAAATCCGCAGCAGCGAAGATCGGGCGCCCGATGCTGATCCTTGGTCTCGTTGGTCTCGTCGTCGCCGCAGTCGGTGCCGTCTCGATCAATGTCGCCCACGCGCTCGCCGGGATCGAGATCGGTCTGTTCACAGTCCTCGCGATCTCGCTCGGATCGCTCTTCTGGACGATGGTCTTCCACGCACTCAACGCCGGATGGTCCATCACCCTCCGTAGACAGTTTGAGAATCTTGCCTCGCTCATCTGGATCCCGTCAGTCTGCTTGATCCTGATCGCGATCATCGAGGTCATGTCACAAGGCATCCTCCTGACTTGGCTCGATCCCGCTGTTCGCGAAGGCAATCACCTCCTCGAAATCAAAGCACCGTACCTCAACGGCACAGCGCTCATCGTCCGTGTCATAGTCTACGCGATCTGCTGGATTACCCTCTCGCGTCTGCTCCTCGGATGGTCACGCAAGTGTGACGAAACCGGAGATCGCACACTCGGACGCAAAGCACGCTTCTGGTCGAGCTTTGGTATCCCAGTCTTCGCGCTCTCAACAACCTTCTGCGCCTTCGACTTCCTGATGTCGCTCGATTACCGCTTCTTCTCCACGATGTGGGGTGTGTATTTCTTTGCGTCTTGTGCGCTCGGATCCGCATCCGCCGTCGCGATCATCGCCGCACTCACCAAGTCCGCTGGTCGTCTCCAAGGCATCGTGACCGAAGAGCACTTCCACGATCTCGGGAAACTCGTCTTCGCGTTTGTCGTGTTCTGGGCATATGTCACCTTCTCCCAGTACTTCCTCATCTGGTACTCCAACATCCCAGAAGAAACCATGTGGTTCACCGCGCGTCGAGCGATCGGATACGACTGGCTCTTCAAGGTCATGCTGCTTGGCCACTTCGCCGCGCCGTTCTTGGTCCTCATCTGGCGCCCCGTCAAGCGGAGCCCCAAGCTGCTCGCGATAGTCGGCGCGTACCTCATCCTGATGATCGTCCTCGACATGGCATGGATCATCCTCCCGATGCTCACCGTCAACGACGCTGGACAATCGGAGCCAACCATCCCAGGTCACATCATCCATGTGGCCGCGGTACTCGGAGTCATCTTCACCTACGGCTGGTTCGTGACCGCCAAGATCACTAAGTCGCCACTCATCCCAACCAAGGACCCGATGCTCCACGAAGCACTCGCACACAAGAACTATGTCTAATCGCACACCTCGTACGAATAGATCCATATACCAAGGAACACACCAATGACCGATGCATTCCACGACCACTCACACGACGAAGCACCTCAACAGGCGCACGCAGAAGTCGCATCACCAAAGGCAATGGGCATTACCCTCATCCTTATGGTGCTCGGCGTCCTCGCCGTGATCATCATCCTCGTCGCGTACTTCGACTCATTCATGTCCAACTACCGTGCGGAGATCGATGAGACCTCTGCGCTCTCGGCACCGACATGGGAAGAGAAGCAAGCCGTCCTCGCCAAACTCGACACCTACGGCTGGGTCGATTCTGAAAACGCACGCCAACCACTCGAACTCGCGATGGATCAAGTCATCGCTGAATACAACGGGAACTAAACGCTCCATGATCTTTGCGAAGCACAATCCGATCACCGTACTCATCGCCATCTCGGCGACGGCGATCGCTCTGCTCGCAGCTCCCGCATCCGCTCAGCGCGTCCTCGAGAAAGAAGAAGTCCGCCAACTGAACGGCGTAGATCTCCTCGAATCCCAAGGGACGAAGCTCCCGATGGATCAGATCTTCACCACCGCGGACAACAGAGAAGTCGCACTGGCGCAGTACTTCCTCGACGACAAACCAACCATCCTCGCGCTCGTCTACTACGAGTGCCCGATCGTGTGCCCGACCGTGCTCCGCTCGCTCGGGAACACCATCAACGATCTCGACTACACCGCTGGCGAAGACTACCGCATCCTCGTGATCTCTTTTGATCACCAAGAGAACCCAGGTCAAGCGTTCGCCAAGCGTGAGAACTTCATCCGCAACTACGAGCGTTCAGCAACCAACCCAAGCGTGCGTGATGGGATAGAGTTCTTCACAGGATCCGAAGAATCCATCAAGGCACTCGCCGGATCCGTCGGATTCGCATTCAACGAGATCGCTGGAGGCGAGTACGCTCATCCAATCTCACTCATGGCGATCTCACCCGAAGGTGTGCTTACTCGCTACATCTACGGCTACGACTATCCAACACAAGACCTGAAACTCACACTACTCGACGCAAGCGAGGGACGCATCGCCGACTCCATTGGAGATCGAATCCTGCACTTCTGCTTCCGCTACGACCCGCTCGAGGGGTCATACTCGCTCGTCGCGTTCCGCGTCATGCAGATCGGCGCAGGACTCGGCGCGATCATCCTTGCGATCGTCATTGGTCTCCTCTTCATCGGAGATCGTCGGCGAACACAAAGACTCGCACAACAACTCAAAGCTGATGAGCAATCATCGCATTCCGATACAGACAGTCAAAACTCAAACCCATCAACCGGCACCGTCGCCGGCGTTTCCACGGGGCATATGTCATGAACATCCCGACGCTCGCATCATCAAACGCGTCCTTCCTCCAGAGAATCATCTTCGGCGATAACGCCGCGTCCGAAGCCGCCGCATGGTCCGACGGCCTCTTCATGATGATCTTCTGGTTCTCCGCGTTCTTCTTCGTCCTGCTCATGGGACTCATGGTGTACTTCTGCATCAAGTACCGCCGCAAGCCAGGTGTTGCCGCAGAGCCATCCCCGCACCACAACCTCCACATCGAGATCCTCTGGACCGTCGTCCCATCTGCATCACTCCTCGTGATGTTCGTGCTCGGATTCAAGGGATACGCGATGAAGACCGTGTCCCCAACCGACGCGATGGAACTCAAAGTAGACGCATGGAAGTGGGCATGGAAGGTCACCTACCCCAACGGCGCTTCGTCTCCAGAAACCAAGTTCCTGTCCTACCAAGAAACCGATATCGGGATCTCGTCAGGTCTTGAGTACCCAATCTTCTATGTCCCTGAGGACACCGAAGTGAAACTCCGCATGCACTCGCAAGATGTCATCCACTCCTTCTGGATCCCAGAGTTCCGCACAAAGATGGATGTCATCCCCAACCGCTACACCGGATACGGCTTCAAGACACCAGAACTCCGCGACAGCGACACCGTCATCCAAGTGGATGACCAAGGAATCTCCAGCGAGATCCCAGGACGCGATATGTGGATCTTCTGCGCCGAGTACTGCGGCGACGAACACTCCCGCATGGCCGCGACCCTCCGAATCGTCCCACGCGAGATCTACGACGAGAAAATCAAGTTCTGGGGTACACCAAAGGATCCGAAGGTACTCGGTGAAACGCTCTGGAAAACCATGTGCGCCATCTGCCACTCGATCGATGGCTCACCCGGCACCGGTCCGACTTGGGGCACCGGAACAGGCTACGGCTACGGCTATATGGCGCAGATGGATGATGGCACCGAGATGATGCGCGATGCAAACTACATCCGCGAATCGATCCTCGATCCAAACGCCCACATCGTCTCGGGATACGCCCCCGCGATGCCGTCCTTCCAAGGGCAGCTCTCGGATACCGACATTGATGGACTCATCGCATTCATTCAATCCCTCTCGGACAAGAATCCAAACGCTGACGAGAGCGGCGAAGACAATCAACAGGCGGACGATTCCGCTGGGAGTGACGGATAATGACCACACTTGACGCACACGCACACCACGACGAAGGGTCCTACTTCTCAGGTCCCCCAGGCATGCTGTCCAAAGTCTGGCAGTGGATGTCCACCGTCGATCACAAGAAGATCGGCGTCATGTACCTCTTCGCCATCCTCTTCATGTTCTTCCTCGGCGGCGTCGCCGCACTCGCTGTCCGCTACGAGCTCATGGATCCCGTCCGCACAGTCCAAACACTCGACATGGAAACCGGAGAGATGATCACCGTCACCACAGGTGAACGCCTCGCGGGACTCCAGGACATCATGGGCGCCAAGAGCGCCAACGAAGTATACAACCGCATGTTCACGCTCCACGGCGCGGTCATGGTCTTCATGTTCATCGTCCCATCGATCCCCGCATCGCTCGGGAACTTCTTCCTCCCGATCATGCTCGGCGCGAAAGATGTCGCGTTCCCACGATTAAACCTTCTCAGTTGGTACATCTATGTAACCGGCTGTGTGTTCGGCGTCCTCTCGATCTTGATGGGGGGTGTCGATACCGGATGGACCTTCTATACGCCGTATTCAACGACGACCGACGCGGACCACTGGCGCGTGGTCTTGATGATCCTCGCCGCGTTCATCCTCGGATTCTCATCGATCCTCACAGGTATGAACTTCGTCGTCTCTGTTCACAAACTCCGCGCTCCAGGAATGGGCTGGTTCGATATGCCGCTGTTCCTTTGGGCGATCTACGCGACCTCCATCATCCAGGTCCTCGCGACCCCGGTCATCGGGATCACACTCCTGTTGCTCGTCTTTGAACGCACGATGCACATCGGGATCTTCGATCCAGCGATGGGTGGCGATCCGGTTCTGTACCAGCACTTCTTCTGGTTCTATTCCCACCCTGTGGTGTATGTGATGATCCTCCCCGCGATGGGAATCATCTCAGAGCTCCTTGCGATCCACTCACGCAAGCACATCTTCGGATACCGCGCGATCGCGTTCTCCTCGCTGGGGATCGCCGCCGTGTCCTTCCTTGTGTGGGGTCACCACATCTTTACCGCGATGGGTGAGCTCGCCGCGATCCTGTTCTCCGGATTGACCTTCCTTGTCGCGATCCCAACTGCGATCAAGGTGTTCAACTGGATCGCGACGCTGTACAAGGGATCGATCGTCCTCAACACGCCGATGCTCTATGCACTCGCGTTCCTCTTTACTTTCTCGATCGGTGGTCTGACCGGTCTCCCGCTCGCGACCCTCGCGACCGACCTCCACCTGCACGATACCTACTATGTCGTCGCGCACTTCCACTATGTGATGATGGGTGGAACCGTCATCGCGTTCATGGGCGGCATCCACCACTGGTGGCCGAAGATGTTCGGAAAGATGTACAACGAGAAAGCAGCCATCCTCGGATGCATCATCGTGTTCATCGGATTCAACCTGACCTTTTTCACCCAGTTCTTCCTCGGAACACAAGGCATGCCTCGCCGCTACGCGAACTATGTCGATGAGTTCCAGACACTCCATGTCATCTCGACCTACGGCTCGTGGTTGCTCCTCCTCGGATTCCTCATCCATCTCGGGACCTTCATCGCGTCCTTGATCGCAGGAGAGAAAGCACCTCCAAACCCTTGGGGTGGTCTGACCCTCGAATGGGAAACCGAATCCCCACCAATCGAGCACAACTTCCACCACGAGCCCGTGCTCACCCATGGCCCGTACGACTTCGAGACCACAGTGCCGCCGCACTGGGATCCGAAAGATTACCCACTCCCTGAGAACCCATCGAGACACTAAGCCGGAGCAACACAGACATGCAAACAACACTCGATGCAGATACCACCCCCGCACCGGCGCACCTCGCCAATCATCCAACGCATTGGCGCAACCGCGGCTACGCGCACCACTGGAAGAACCGTGACGAGGACTTCGAAGCATCCAAGTTCGGGATGTGGTTGTTCCTCACCACCGAAGTCCTCCTCTTCGCAGGGATCTTCTGTGGATACGCCGTCTTCCGCTTGCTCTACCCAGATGCGTGGTCCAACGGCAGCCACTACCTCGACTGGCGCTTCGGTGCCGCCAATACCGTGGTCCTGCTGATCTCCTCGTGGACCGTCGCTTCCGCAGTCCGTTGTGCACAGCTCAACAAACAGAAGTGGCTCAAGATCAACTTGATCATCACCCTGCTCTGTGCAGTGCTCTTCGTCTTCATCAAACTCAAATTTGAGTACTATGTGAAGCTCGGAGACGGAAAGGCACCAGGTGTCTTCTTCACCTACGCGTTCGCAGAAAACCCACACGAAGTCCTCTGGTGGTCCCTGTACTATGTCGGGACCGGAATCCACGCACTCCACGTGCTCATCGGCGCGTCACTGCTCGGATGGGTCCTCTACCGCTCATGGAAGTACCAAGCCTACGGCCCAACCGAGTACCTCATGGTTGAAAACTCAGCGCTGTACTGGCACTTGGTTGACCTTGTTTGGATCTTCCTCTTCCCACTCCTGTACCTGATCCACTAATCGTTATTCAGTCGTCATACCGCGAAAACACAACTCATTCGCAGAGAATACCCATGAGTAATCACGACACACACGCAGAAGAACACGCCCACGGCCACCCAGTCGTTAGCTGGCAAATCCAGCTCGGTGTCCTCCTCGCACTGCTGTTCTTCACCTTCACCACAGTCCTCTTCTACAACGCAGAGAGCTGGGTCGAACACGCATTCGGAATCCACCTCCCAGGCTGGGTAAACATCATCGGCGCGATGTCCATCGCGACCGTCAAAGCGATCCTCGTCTGCATGTACTTCATGGGACTCAAGTACGACAAAGCACTCAATACCTTTGCGATGCTCTTCTGTCTCTTCTGTGTCGCGCTGTTCCTTGGATTCTCAATGATCGATCTCGACACACGCGACCGTGTTGAGCCGTGGAGAAAGCCGGAAGCGTCATTGGGTGGAACCGGAAAGTCTCTGGATTCCCCTCCGATCGATGCTCGTTTCGATGCGAACCCATCCCCAGCAGTCAGCACCGGAGGTCTGAGCATCGTCGAGTTCCGCCGTCAGCAGAAGCTCGAGGAGAAAGGCTCCGAAGAAGCTTTCTGGGGATACTACTACAAGAAACACGCACACCATCGCCACAGTGCTGACATCAACAACTACTTCGCGAAGCTCGGATACGACCACCATATCGAACTCTCCGACGCAAACAAGTCAATCCCACGCCACGGCCTTACACCAGGTCTCTTCGATGCAGTTGATCCGAGCGAACACGCTCACGACGACCACAGCGACGACCATGACGACCACGGCAACGATCATGCTGATGATCACAGCGACGACTCAGACCACTAACGAAACACAATGACCACATCAACACACACGAAGAACCCGCGCAAGATCCTGTGGATCATCGCGGGTCTTTCTTTACTCACACTCATCTTCTCCTCATACGCGCTCGCGAAACGCATCAACCAGTTCCACAGCAATCGAGCCGCGCCATTGTTCTCGTTCCGAGATGTACAAGAAGAAGCCTTCCTGTTTCAGGATCAACCATTTCAAATCGTCGAGGCCACCATCGACGAGAAACCTCATCTCAAAATCAACTACGCCGATGAAGAACTGCTGATCCCAGTCACCATCCCACCTCGTCAGCCGCTCCCGACGCTCTTTGATCGTCAGCGTGAATGGATGTCGATGATGATCCTCGCGGATCGCGCGGGAATGACCCTCGATGAACTCGAGACCAAGATCGATCTCGGCGAAATCACCCCAAGACTCATCCTCGCAACCCGCACACCCTTCGGCGCCGAACCAACCAAAGACCCCAAGTTCGACTCCATCGCCGTCGAACGCAACTGGGCATGGGGCGAAGTCCGTCGCGACCTTTGGCTCTTCGACTTCTACGAGTTCAATCCCGACGGCACCATAACCGTCCACGAACCACTGCGTTGGCCCGAATCCGGGAAGTCCCTCCTCCGTCGACAAAACTACGCCAAACTCAAAGGACAGCCGATCCCAGAACGACAACCAGGCGAGATCGTCGAATACACATGGCAATACGGCGCCGCGATCAAGCTCACCCCAAGACCACCCGCGATCACGATGGAGAACCAAGGTCTCCTCGCCGCGGGATGGACCCTCCCAACCGCCGCGGGATCGATGCTCCTGCTCATCGTCGCGATCTTCTTCGCCATCGCCCCTCCAAGAGTAACCGAAGAAAACTACGAACCACCGACCAACGCGTAAGCAATAAAAAACACCCGGTATTTCCGGGTGTTTCTGTAGAGTCAATGTCAACTCACTTGGTCGGATCAATGCCCGTCGAAGCCGGAGCTTCGTAAGTCTCGATCTCAGTCGGAACATCCGCAGTCGTGAAGTCTGCAGTCGTCGCAGGGACCAAGAAGATCTCAACTCGACGATTCGCCGCAGTCCCCTTACCGACATTGTTCGCAACGACCGGACGATGCTCGCCCCAGCCCATCGCGCTCATGCGATCCCAAGGAACACCAGCATTCCCAAGCGCATTGCGTACAGCAATCGCACGATGCGCCGCAAGGTGCATGTTGGTTGGGTGATTCCGACGAGTCACCGAGCCCGGCTTCTCGTCATCTGTATGACCAACGATCTGGATGTCATACCCAGCCGCGGATCCCGAAGTGAACACCTCAGCAAGACGAGCAAAGCTGCCGTCTGCTGTGGATTGAATCTTGTCTGATCCGGAACCGAATGTCAGGTCCGATGCAAATCGGAGCATCGAACGGTCGGATTCATACACGATCATGTCCGGATACTGAGCTGCGAGATCACGCAGTGCGCGATCGGTCGCAGGATCAATCGAAACGATCGAGAGCGAGTTCATTCGATCCTCGATCCCTGACATCGCGTTCTGTGCATTCTGCAGCTGAGAACGCAGATTCGCGTTGTCGTTGCGGAGCTGGGAGATCACCGATCCCGCGTTGCCCGCGGATCCTTCGAGTGCTGAGTTCGCCGAGCTCATCGAGTCGAGCTGCGATTGCAGTTCCATGTTCCTGTTTGTCAGCGAGCGATTGGTTTCCCAGAGCTTGTCGTACTCACCCTGGCTCACACATCCTGTCCCCAATCCAGCAATCGCGATGAGGGTCGTGCTCAGCGCGGCCCGTTTGATTCCATTCTTCAGCATTTGAGCCTCCTTGGTCTTCAGAGATGCATCATTCCTGTGATCGCATCCGATTCTTCGTTCGTCAGAACCAATCCATAACCCGATCAGCTCCAACCCCATACTATCGCATCTGACCCACAAGAACACGACGCCCAATCATCTCAATCGACCAATCAAGCAGAATTGCATGACCCGAACCTTCACCCCCCCAACCCCGACCATCCAGCCCCCGAACCTCCACGATGGTCCGCGTGTTATCCGCATCAACGCCGCCCTGATCGCCGATGCACACTACTCTTTCGCCCCCGGCTCACTCATCCTCGAAGCCGACAATGACCAGTGGATCATTCACGCCATCAACACTCAAGCGGCTATCGACCAGCTCGATCTCCCATCAGATCTCCACACCATCGATCTCGTTGATCAGATCATTATCCCGCCGGTGATCAACGCCCACACCCACCTCGACCTCACGCATATTGGTCCCCAGCCCCACAATCCTGCCGAAGGATTCGTGCCATGGCTCGACATGATCCGCGCCAACCGAATACTCGAAGACGAACCGATCGCCGACTCCGTAACCCTCGGCATCGAGAAATCCTTGGCAGGAGGCACCATCGCAGTGGGGGACATCGCCGGCGCCCCAAACGCGATCCTCAAAGACATCCCCATCCGCACCCTCGCCGATTCCCCAATGCTCGGCACCTCCTATCTCGAGTTCTTCGGCATCGGAACCACCGCGACCACCATCATTGACCGACTCCAAGCCTACCTCGACGAGCACCTCGAACCCCTCCAGCAACATCTGCACAACTCCGGTGTTACATTTGGACTCTCCCCCCACGCGACCAACACCATCTCCATCGCTGTCTACCACCGCGCCGCGCAGCTCGCCCTCAAACACAACATCCCCCTCTGCACCCACCTCGCCGAGACGCTCGAAGAACGCGAGTTCATCTCCCAAGGCACAGGTACACAACGAGGATTCCTCGAACGCTTCGGGATCTGGGACGACTCAATACTGAGTGAGATCGGACACCACGAGCACCCCATCAAGCACCTGCATCCTGTCTTGAAGCAACTCCCGATGCTCTGTGCTCATGTCAACGACGCACCAACAGACGACGAGTTCGGAGATACGATCGCCCTCCTCGCGACCACCCAGACCTCCGTCGCGTACTGCCCTCGCGCCCATACCTACTTTGGGCACTACGACACGCTTGGGCCGCACCCCTTCCAAGCGATGCTCGACGCCGGGATCAATGTGACACTCGGGACCGACTCCATCGTCAACCTCGACACTCCTGATCGCATCACCACCCTCGACGACATGCGTCTGCTCGCAACGCGTGACCAGACCCCGATGCACACGCTCCTTTCGATGACCACCACCAACCCCGCACACGCACTCAGACTCGATCCAAACGCGTTCAAACTCCAGCCCGGCCATCGACCCGCCGGACTCCTGAGCCTCGCCGTAGAAGCGAATCACCCAGACCCGTGGTCCAGCGCCATGCTCTCAGGATCATCCCCCAACTGGATCGTGTTTGCGCCGAAAAACGCTTTGAAAATGGGAGCGGACTGACTCTGGTTCATACAATCCCCGACGAACGGAGTCGAACCACATGAGTCAAAAATGGCGCCGAAATAAAGCCTGGGAAGATCAACACCTCACAGGCCCACTTACCCTCATCAAGATCCCGCTGCGTGCACTGGAAACCATCCCGCTCGCGATCATTCTCTTGACCTTCATATCGCTGTACGCGATCGCCGCTTCGATCCCCATCGGGATGCTCGCGCAGATCCCGACCTACCTCATCTACGCGCTCTCGCTCGTTATCCCCCTCGCGGTGATCTCTTACCTCTCCATCAAACTCATCCGCGCCAAAATGACCCAAGCGACGCGCGCCTCGCGCTTCCTCGCGACCTTCTTCATCACCCTCGCGCTCGCCGCACTCATCACTGTCATCTGGGTTTGGCAAGTCCTCCCAACAATCAAGTACAACCCCGCGACCGGTGATGGCATCCGACTCTTCGGCGCCTTCTCAGACACCTACCCCTCAACCACACTCCGCAGACTCCCCGGCTTCGAAATGACCGAGATGCAGTTCTACGGCTGGTGGCCCCTCCGAACCGCGCTCTTCCTCTTCACTCTCAACCTCATCGTCACCACCGTCCGGCGAATCGAGTTCAACTTCAAAAACCTCGGCGTCCTCTCCGTACACGCCGGGATCATCATTATCGCGCTCGGATCACTCTTCTACACACGCTACAAACTCGAAGGCGATGTCCTCCTCCCCGCACCACAAACCACACAGGTCGGCACCCAGCAACCTGTCCCGCAGTTCTCATTCTTTTCACGCGAAGAAGTTGTCCTCTACCTCGCGCAGGAGATGGGATTCTCCGGACAACCCCGCTACGAGCAGCGACCGCTCCATCGACTCCCACGCTACAACGATTACGACCTCAACATCAATATTCCCAAGGACGCCCCAACCCTCTCCGACACCCTCGGCGCCTCGCACAACCACGGCGACCTCAGCTCTCGCAAACTCAACATCAACGTCCCGACGCGCCCCGACTCCATCATCGACCACGACATCACCATCGACATCGTGGGATACGCCAACTACGCCGAGCTCGAGAGCCACTGGTACAAGGTCGATCTCCAGCCCGGAGAGCAGCCCAACCCGCTCACCGTGATCGACATGTACGCCGTCGTCCCAGGATCAAGCGTCCCGCAGGACCGCCCGCTCTTCCGCTTCCCCTTCTTCCCGAATGTCCCAGCGGATCGCATCCGCGAGAACCAGGTCATCGGGATCGAGTACACCGTGGACATGCCCCAAGAACGCTGGGAAGCACTCACCACCGCTGTCCCAGTCTCCGATCCACCATCACAGATCCTCCACGCGATCATCGTCGAGATCCCAGATGCGGGATTCAAGAAGACCTACGCAATCCAGGAGGGGGACACGATCACCCTCGACGAGACCGGATACGAGATCGCCGTCGATCAACTCGCGCCGACCCCGCCGTTCCCGATCATCACGCCGGGATACGAGGACGCGACCTCATCCGTCGCGATCCTCAACGTCACCAAACCAACCAGCAGCGTCCCTGTCTCGCGTTGGGCCTTCCACCGCTTCCCAGAACTCGACCAGGACCTGACCCCAACCCCGACCGGTCGCCCGCAGCGATCCGCCCCTGATCCCGCGATCAAGATCACCTACCTCGACATCTCCCGCCTCCAGGTCTACATCGACGACCAGAGCGACGGCATCACCCGCGCCATCATCCGCCAACCCGCGACCGCGGAACTCAACGTCATCGACCTCGTCGGTCCAGACGGTCTCCAAGACATCGTCCCCAACAACGACGGCGCGCGTGTAGACCTCCGCTTCGCCGAATCCTGGACGCACGCGCGCGAGATCGCCCACCCGATCCCAACCCCCGACGCGAACAAAGACAAGTCCCTCATCGGATCGCACACCCACGCGTTCGTCGCTGTGAAAGTCGGATACAAAGACAACGACTGGTCCCACATCGCGTGGGTCCCCTTCGCCAAATACATCGGGATCGACGAACAACCCGTCACTGTCACCCTCCCTGACGGCTCGCCACTCTTCATCGGATTCGGACGCACGCAGCGCCCATTCCCAGGATTCTCCGTCGCACTCGTCGACTTCGAGATGATCGCCTACGACCACCGCGGCGCGCCGCGCGACTACCAATCCCTCGTCCGCGTCCAGCAAGCCGCGTCGAGTCTCTACCCCGAACCACCAAACTTCGACACCTTCGAGCACATCGTCAAACTCAACGCGCCCCTCCGCGCCCCCTTCCACTGGGACCCCAACAAGCCCTGGCTCGCCAACACCATCAAACGCATCCAAGCCGGACTCAACCCCGAACAGTTCAAGTTCTCCCAGTCCGGATGGGACCGCGCCGGATGGAACCAATCCCAAGAACTCGTTGACCAAGGTCAGCTCGACAAACCCCGCGTCAACTTCACCATCCTCGGCGTAGGGAACAACCCCGGAATCCACATCATCGCGTTCGGATCCATCCTCTTCTCCATCGGAGTCCCGTGGGCCTTCTACTTCAAGCCCTACCTCGTCCGCAGAGAACGCGACAAAATCAAAGCACAACTGGCAGCAAACCAACCAAAGGCGGCCGCATCATGAAACACATTCTCGCCATCCTCATCTCATCCGTCCTCTCACTCAGCGCCATCGCCCAACCCTCCGGAAACGCGCACCCTGAATCCCAAGCCGTCTCCGAAACCTCCGCCGAGATCGAGAACCCCTTCGGTCAACCCCAGATGCCCACCATGTCCCTCTCCGAGAAGCACGCCTTCTCCAAGCAAGTGGACCTCTCCGAGCTCATGACCGCCGCCGTGTTCCACAACGGACGCGTCAAAATCCTCGACACCCTCGCCCGCGAATCCACCGCCGGACTCACAGGCAAATCTAAATACTTCGACATCCTCGTCCAAGACGGCTCTGACCCAGAGAAACTCAAGTTCGACCCAAGCTTCACCATGCTCGATCTCATGATCGACCCCGTCTACTACATCGACCGCCCCCTCATCGGGATCAACTACCTCCCCCTCCGCCAAGAGATCCTGCAGCTCGCCGCCGCTGATGCACAAGACGGCACCTTCAACAAACAAGGCTGGCTCAAGACCGGCATGATCTCCCCGCGCATGACCGAGCTCTACACCACCGAAGCCTTCAACCGCAACGCCGACTCCGAACCATTCCGCAAAGCCGTCGGACAACTCGACCGCGCATCCAACATCTTCCGCAACTCCGTCTCCAACCTCCTCGTCGTCGCCCCCGACGCGCCAGACGATCCCTGGAAACACCTCGGCGCTCTCCCATCCTCGCACCCCGCACGCGTCGCAGCCCAACAACTCGCCGACGCCTGGCGCGCCGGAGACGCCCAAGCCGTCAACGCCGCCGCATCCCAGCTCGCCACCCAGCTCAAATCCATCCACCCAGAGATCCAAGCGAGCGCCAACGCCAGCGTCGAAGCGATCTACAACAAAGCCAACGCCTTCGAGTGGGGATTCTGGATCTACCTCCTCTCCCTCGTCTCCCTCATCCTCGCGTTCGGCACCGGACGCAAATCACTCATCACCCTCGGCGTCACCCTCCTCTTCATCGCGATCGCATTCCACGCGTTCGGATTCACCCTCCGCTGCATCATCGCCCAGCGTTTCGCGATCCAGAACCAGTTCGAGTCCATGACCGGCATCTCACTCTTCGCCGCCATCGTCGGATCCGTTATCATGCTCGCCAAACGCCAATGGCTCTTCGGCGCCGCCGCCGCGGGAACAGGATTCCTTGTCCTCATCACCGCCACCCAAACCGGAATCCCAGGAGAAGACATCGGACGCGAAGCCGCGATCCTCAACACCTCCGTCCTCCTCAAATACCACGTCACCACCGTCCTCACGTCCTACGGCCTCATCACCCTCGGATTCATCGTCTCCCTCTTCTACCTCGCGACCCACTACGCCAACAAATACCTCAAAGCCCCAACCCCAGCCGTAGCAGGAGGCGCCCCAACCGAAGAACCCCTCGCCGACGCCGCACTCGGAATCGAAGAAAACAAAGCAGGCGTAGCACGCACCCTCAAAGACCTCGACACCGCACAGATGACCATCCTCCAGCTTGCCTTCTGGACCCTAGGAGTCGGCACGCTCCTCGGCGCCTGGTGGGCCGACCACTCCTGGGGACGCTGGTGGGCCTTCGATCCAAAGGAAACCTGGGCGCTCGTCACCTGGATCGTCTACCTCATCGTCATCCACGCCCGCTTCATGCAACTCAAAGACCGAGGCTTAACAACCGCCTGGCTCTCCGTCATCGGCTTCTTCGTGATGCTCTGGACCTACTTCGGAGTCAACCTGCTCCTGCCGGGACTTCATGCATATGCATAACACAGCATCCCGATAACTCCCGGCGGATAGTCAAGCGATATTGGATACCCGATCGAAGATTGCTTCCTCAGTTGGAGTACATCCAGCATCAGAAACAGGAGATGTGGTTAATATTAAGCTAGATTTAGAATGCCTATTGCATTAAACTAGGATTCGCATTGTCGACACTCAGGAGGCTTAAGCTGACATGCAAGCATTCAAGCGCTTTGTGAATATCATTCAAGCATCAGCGACGCTCTTCTTGTGTACCAACGCATCTGCTGACGGTGTGCTGTGTCAAAGCAGGGCCTATCTAGGATCATACGAGACCGCAGATTCAACTTTCGATCTTGCAGTTGTTGAAAATGTAGTCTATGTAGCAACAGGTGACGCTGGTTTGTTGATCTTCGATGTGACAGACCCAACTTCCCCAGAGTTGAAAAGCATTTATGACACGCCAGGCGACGCATACGATGTAACGGTTCAAGGATCGGTGGCTTTTGTATCTGACAGAGATGCCGGATTGCAAATTATTGATGTTTCTGATCCGTCCAACCCAGTCTTTTTAGGTTCGTATGACACTCCAGGAAATGCTCATTCAACAAAGATCCAAGGCACAACAGCCTTCATCGCGGATCGATATTCCACTCTGCAAATTGTTGATGTGAGCGATCCATCGAACCCGACCTTCATTGCCTCGTATGACACAGGAGATAGCGTAAAGGGCGTAGATGTTGTTGGAACGATCGCATACCTTGCCAACACAGATGCCGGGTTCACTGTTATAGACATTAGCAATCCCGCTATGCCGACCTTACTAGGATCCTTTACATCTACCGACTATGTCAAAAAAGTAGCCGTCGTGGGCTCGACGGCGTATTTGGCTGACGACTCCTTTGGTCTGAGAATTCTAGATGTCAGTGACCCTACAAATCCCACCTCAATTGGCCATTACAACACGAGGGGTTATGCGTACGACATCTCTGTAGTAGATTCAGTTGTCTATGTAGCTGATTCGGTAGGAGGCGTTGTAGCTGTAGATGTAAGCGATCCGAGTGATCCCCAACTAATCGGAATATTTGATACACCTTCTGCGGCGACAGGAATTTCAGTAGCAAACGATACCGCCTTCATAGCAGATCAATACACCGGCCTACGAATCATAGATGTTCGTCACCCGATGTCTCCGCACATTGGGTCTCTAGATACACCAGATTACGCCAGGAATATCGAAGTTGTAAACACAACAGCCTATGTCGCAGACAGCATTTCAGGTATGCACATAGTTGATATGAGCAACCCTCAGAACCCAACATTACTCGGATCGTACGACACACCTGGCTTCACAAGAGATGTAGCTGTCAAAGGAACTACAGCATATATTGCAGATGGGGTGTCGCCACCACTTGTCCTTGATATAACTGACCCACTGTCAATTCATCAAATCGGATCATTCAGCGCAATTAATCGAGCGGATGTAGTTCAATCCATAGACGATAAAGTGTACATCGGAAACTCACAAGGTCTGTATGTGTTTGACTCGAGTAACAAGACGGCACCTATTTTGTTAGGGTTTTTTGATGCCTTTGGAAGTGTTTCGGATTTCGTTATTCAAGGAAACACCGCATATATTGCTGATTACTCCATTGGGCTTGTCGTAGTCGATTTTAAAGAACTATCGAACCCAATAGAAATCAGTTCAGTGATCTCTCCTGGGAATGCCACAGGAATAGATATCAAAGGCACGACTGCTTATCTCTCCGATTGGGACCATGGACTTCAAGTTATCGATGTGAGCAATATCGCTTCACCGACTATCCTGAGCTCATATAACAACTTCACTTATGCTCGTGATGTATCAGTTCAGGGTACTGTGGCATATGTGGCAGATAACAGTTCAAGCTCAAGCACTCCGACTTCAATCCTCGCTATTGATGTGAGTGACCCGACAAATCCTATTTGGCTGAACTCCTATACAACTCCGAGTGACGCATCATCAGTATTTATAACTGGTGATGTTGCATATGTCGCCGATGGGTACTCTGGGCTTCAAATCATCGATATCTCCGACTGCCCCCCATGCCCCGCCGACTTCACCCAAGAAGGCGATCTCAATTTCCTCGACATCTCCGTCTTCCTCGCCGCCTACAGCTCGCAGGACACCGCCGCCGACTTCAATACCGACGGCTCATTCAACTTCCTCGACATCTCCGAGTTCCTCAGCGCCTTCGCGACAGGATGTCCATAAGAACTAATCGATCGCCTCAGCAAGCTGATCAAGCTTCGCTTGCTCAAAGTCACCCTCGACGATATCGACCACAATCCCTCGTTCATCGAGCAGCACGCCGTAGATTGTGTCCTCGCTCTTGAGTCCCAGCGCTTGCCGGAATGTCCCAACATCGGTGTACAGCGTGATCGTCCGCGCTCGCGCTTCTGGATCGGGGATCCCTGATCGCATCCCGCCGTCGATGAACCCCGCCATCCATCCCCATTTCTTCCCAGAAATCGTCGGCGTCTCGATCACACGAACACCCTCAATCGTGGACTCGATCAGTTCGAGTTGATCGAGCCATGTGTTGACATTGATCTGCTGCCGCTGCTTGAACGCGACCAGTACCAACGCCGGATTCCCAGCAAGATCATCTGGGAGCGTGACTTCCTCATTGTTGAGGTTCTTCGCGGTGATCTGTGGGAAGTACGCCGTGACCTGAGCAGCATTCGCGCCCTCAGTTTCTCGTATTCCCAACTCTTGGTATCGACACGACGCGATCGACACACACATGACCCCCGCAACCAACAAAGGCACGGCAACCCCCAAACGCTTGATCAATGAACCGCCCATGTGACCTCCTCAGTTGGATCCGAGTTCGCCGAGACACACAGCGCAGACGCAGCATAGAGGACTTTGCCTAATTTCACAGCTCACAACCCTGTGCTATGTGTATTCCCGCAGAGAACCACTCTTGTGCGCAAATCTGCTGTTTTTCAAGAATCCACCCCTTGCCGCGCTACGAAAAGGTCAAGAACCAACCCCCAATCCCCCGATCGGGGAAGTACGGGAATACAATTCCCAACCAGCAGTTGTTCTGGTACTAGATTGTTCCATGTGGAACAATCGGAGCGAAGTCATGCACGAGCACACCATCGACCTCCAACAGATCTTCCAAGCCGCCGGTGGATATTCCCCGGCCTGTTTCCCGTTCATCCGCGATGGTCTCGCACACACAGCACAGATGGTCCACGGCCAACCAGAAGACCAAGCCTCCCATGACCTCGGACTCGTCGACGAATCCCGGCATGTGGATGGCGCCCAACTCTGCATCGGACTGCGTGATCACGCGATCGATCGCTATGGATTGCTCGCTAAATCCGTCCTCAACAAATGGGGCATCTACGAAACCAAGGATTTCGGGAACATCATCTTCGCACTCGTCGATGCCGGATTGATGCGGACCACTGACGAGGATTCGATCGAGGACTTCGAGGATGTCTACGACTTCAATGAAGAGTTCGCTTCACCCAAGGCTCCTGTGTCTCCTGAACCCGTCGGGTCTTGATATACTGGTCCTATGACCAGTGATTCTCAAGACAGTTCGCAATCAAGTTCATATCCAGCGTGGTCAAAGCTCCATCTCTGGCAGATGCAGCCGGTTCGCGATGTTCTTCTGGGACTCGGTATTTTCGCGCTTGTGCTCATCGGACAGAAGGCTTCGGTGGTCACTGTGCCGCTGCTGCTCGCGTTGTTGTTTGCGTATCTGTTTGAGCCGGTGATCGTGTGGTCAATGGGGAAGTTCGGCATCAAACGCCGGACATCCGTCATCGGGATCATCACAGCCGTGGTCATACTGGTGGTCATCCCATCGACGATCGGTGCATCGTTCGGGATTGCGCAGATGGTCAACTTTGGTCAGGGGATGATCAACAACATCGAAGCCGTCCAGCAAGCGCAGAAGATCCCGGACATTGAAAACGCTCATCGAGCACTCGCCGACCAGAACATTGGTGGCGCATGGATTACTATCCACGACTCAATCCGCAACGCCGATGACGAGGATAGTGCGGTCGGACAGTCGCTCGCAGCGATCAACGATTGGCTGCTTGAGAATAAGGACCAGGTTGCCGAGACTGCTGCGAGTGTGGGTATTGATATGGTGAACAAGTTTTTCTCGTTCATCGGAGCCGCATTCGGATTCGGATTCATGGGATTCGTCACTGCATTTTTCTTCTTCTTCATCGCAACTGAATGGGTAAAGGTCAAGGGCTTCGGCGCGAGTTTGCTCCCTGACAAGAACCGCGATCGAGTGATCGATCTGCTGACCAAGTTTGATGCTGTGATCTCGGGATTCATCCGTGGTAGATTGACGATCGCTTTTGTCCAAGCGATTGTGTTCTCGATCGGATTCTTCGCGATCGGAGTTCCAGGTGCGTTTATCTTGGGGCCTGTCATCGCGGTGCTTTCGATCGTGCCGTATCTTGCGCTTGTTGGCGTTCCCATTGCGATCTCGCTGTTGTGGCTTGAGGGGCACACGGGACTGCGCGGCGAATGGTACTGGGTTGTTGGCGCACCAACGATTCTGTACTTCTTTGGACAGGCGCTCGATGACTATGTCTGGACGCCATTGATCCAAGGCAAGAGCACCGGGATGGATACGCCGACGATTCTGTTCGCATCACTCGCGGGCGGGGCGCTGTTTGGGGTGTTCGGATTGCTGATCGCGATCCCGATCGCGGCGTGCGTGAAGATCCTGATCCAAGAAATCTTCTGGCCCAAGTTCAAGGATTGGGCCGAGGGGCGAGCCGAGGATCCGTTGCCGATCGAGAACTGATCAAACATCCTGAATCTGATGCAGGTGGTACTCCAGATGCGCGAAGTAGTCCTCGATGAGGTATCCAAGCGTGCTTGGTTTATCGGCCGGGAGTTCGCGGTACGCGGTCCTGTCGTAGGAGTGGGTGTCGTGGAGTGCATCAAGTATGTCGAGCGGGATCTTGGTGACGATCTCGCAGATGTGTATGTTGAGTGAGCACCAGAGGGTGACGAGTTCTTCCCAGTCGGCGTTCTGGTAGTCTTGGAGGTCGACCCATTGCTCGTGTTTGTAGCCGTTGAAGACGAGGGAGCCGGTGATTTGTGCTTCGATGATGCGCTGATGGTTGACGGATGCGGAGTCGATGAGGTGGCCGAGGATTTGCTTGCGTGACCACGCGCCCTCTTTGCGTGGGAGGCGCATGTCCTTGTCTTCGAGTTCGAAGAGAGCTTCGGCGATCTCGGCGATGCGGTCGGCGTTGAAACCCAGTGTTGAGAGTGGCATTGGTGGACCTCCGTGTGCTTAGCGGCGTTTCTTTGGTTTGCGCTTCTTGATGCCTCGGGATTTGGATTTGGTTGCGCCTTTGCCGAATCCTGGGAGTCCACCGAGTCCCATGCCGCCTCCGCCGCTGAGAGATTGGGCGAGCGCGGCTTTGCCTCCGGCGCCCATGCCTCCCATGTTCTTCATGAGCTTGGAGAGCATCCCGAACTGCTTGGTGAGCTTCCCGACCTGGTTCGGATCGGTTCCCGAACCTTTGGCGATGCGCTGCTTGCGTTTGTGGTTCACGATGTCCGGCTTCTTGCGTTCTTTCGGTGTCATGGACTGGATCATCGCCTCGGTGCGATCGAGTTCTTTCTCGTCGATGTCGATGTCCTTCATCATGGACCCGACGCCTGGGAGCATGCCCATGAGTGATTTCATGGATCCCATGCGGCGCATCATCTTCATCTGCTTGAGGAAGTCGTCCATGTCGAGTTGGCCTTTGGCCATCTTCGCTTCCAGTGCTTTCGCTTCGTCTTCGGAGACTTGTTCTTGTGCTTTTTCGACGAGCGAGACGACATCGCCCATACCAAGGATCCGTCCCGCCATGCGCTGGGGGTGGAAGGGTTCGAGCGCGTCGAGTTTCTCGCCGACCCCGATGTAGCGGATGGGAGCGCCGGTGACTTGTTTGACGGAGAGCGCCGCGCCGCCTCGCGTGTCGGAGTCGAACTTGGTGAGGATCACGCCGTCGACTTCGAGCTGCTGATGGAATGCCTTCGCGGAGTTGACCGCGTCCTGTCCCGTCATCGCATCGACGACGAGGAAGATGTGATGCGGATTGAGCATCGAGCGGACGGACTTGAGCTCGCCCATCAGCTCGTCGTTGACATGGAGACGGCCCGCGGTGTCGAGGATGAGGACATCGACGCCTTTGGCCTTCGCTTCCTTGAGCGCGTTCTGGCAGACTTGGACCGCGACGCCCACGGCTTTGCCGTATTCAGCGGTCTTGTCGTGCTCGCCGTAGAAGTGGACCTGGGAACCGCCGGGGAGTTCGGTGTTGGCTTGGTTGGCGACGGTTTCGAGCTGATCGACCGCAGCGGGGCGCTGGAGGTCCGCGGCTGCGAGCATGACGGAGCGTCCCTGTTTTTTGAGGACTCCCGCGAGCTTGCCACAGGTGGTGGTCTTTCCCGAACCCTGGAGGCCGCACATCATGATGACGGTGGGGCCGGGGGAGAGTTTCATGATGCCGGGAGGGGCGGGTTGTTCCTCGGCGTTTGGGTCGCCTCCGAAGAGCTCGATGAGTCTTCTGTGGACGATGCCGATCATCTCTTGGCTTGGTTTGAGCGACTTGGTGACCTGCTGACCGATCGCGTCGGTGAGGACATTCTTACAGAACTCGTCGGCGACCTCGTAGTGGACATCCGCTTCGAGGAGCGCGGAACGGACCTCGTCCATGGATTCGCGGACATTGGATTCGGAGATGGAAGCGTTTCCTGAGAGTTTGCGGAACGCGTTGTTGAAACTGTCTGAGACTCGATCGAACATACAGAACTCCCGCGATTGCTCACGACTGGTTTGTGATGTTCAGGGCCGTGACCGCAGCCGGGGGATGGTAGGCTCGGCGGTATCTGAAGGTATTACGGTGAAGTAGATTGAGTCTCTTCGGTCAGTTCTTTGAAGAGATTCTTTGAAGACTCAACTTGTGAAATCAGTGTGTCCAACATACGAATTTGAAGTAAATCAGGAATCAAGTTGTTGGCGGCATTCGATTGAGCCACAAGTACGGAGATATTTTCCTGGTTTACTACTCCATTCATCAGGTCGTCACAGACCGCTCTGGCAGCTTTTGATACGGAGTTGTAGCTATCAGATAGCTGCTCAAGCTTTGGTGCGAACTCAGTGTTCTTCGATGCTGCTTTGTGGAAAAGTTGTTCGGGTGATTCTGACGAAGATATGAGGTTCAAACGAGCATCGCTGGGTAAGTTCTGGGAGGAGTATACCCTCGATATGATTACATTGAGTTGTTGATGTAGTTTCCAGAACTCAAGTGATGTCTCGGGTGTTTGGAGCTGGACATCAAACCAGTTAATCATTGATAGGGTGTGAACTGCGAATGCGGATGAAGTATCGTCGAAGAGTTCGCTGTCGATGGAGTTGAGTGCTTGGTTGACAAGCAGTTTCTCGTCTGGTGTGCAGTCGTATGTGTTGATCATCCATTTGAAGTTTTCCAGTGCTTTGCTTTGCAAATTTGCTGAGCTGGCAATGAGAATGGGGTCGTTATTCCGATATTGAGTAACGAGTTCACTCAACTGGAGTATCGTGACTAGTCGCTTGATCGATTCGCTGCGGTCCCCTCCAACCCAGTGTCTGATAGCGTCATGTGTGAGGATGTTGCTCGCAAAGACCAGTGCTGGCCGCAACTGAATCCGCGGGTCATCTTTGGCGTAGTTGTAGATGAAGTTGCCCTGTGAGGGAAGGAGTTCGGTGGTTTCGGTCAAGGTGATCAGGTCTTCGATCACGTCCTGGCTTTCTCTCAGCCATTGGCAGTAACTGTCCGTTTTGTCACGCATAACTCCGCGTCTGTACATGTCGCGATCCAGCGCTATGAATGAGCTTGAAGTTGTTTTGAAGGTGATCGGTGTTGGGTAAAGATTTTGAATAATCTTGTTGTATGCGTGGATAATTCTGCCGGCAGCATGGGGCGAGGTGCTAGAGATGTCCAGCTCGATTTGTGGGGCGGTCTTGTACGTGTATGTCGGTATTTGTGCATCAGTTTGCGAGGGGGTCCCAAATGCTGGGAAACTTAGGCATGTCGCAATGAGTGCAATAAGGTGTTTCTGAGTATTCATGATTTGTATCATTGAATCTCATCGCTTCGAGGTCAACCACGTGTGGAGTTTGTCGTGGTCCCACGCATTCACGCAGAGGTCGGGCGTGAGCCAGCCGCGTTGTCCGGTGAGGACGCCGAAGATCAGGTTGTCGTAGTCGCTCGCGTGGTGGACATCGCAGTTGATCGCGATCTTGCATCCCGCTTCCACGGCGGCGCGGACATGCGTGTCGCGGAGGTCGAGGCGCATCCAGTGGGCGTTGATCTCCAGCGCCACATCATGCTCGATCGCGGCGGCGATGAGCTCGTTGATGTCGGGTTCGAGTCCCGCTCGGCGCTGGATGAGCCGACCTGTGGGGTGTCCGATGATGTGGACGCTTGGGTGCTCGATCGCTTTGAGCAGGCGCTTGGTCGCTTGCTTGGGTTTGGCGCGGAGTCCAGCGTGGGGGGACGCGACGACGATATCAAGCGCGTTGAGGAGGTCGTCGTCGTAGTCGAGCGATCCATCGACGAGGATATCGACTTCTGATCCCGCGATGACGGTCAGTCCCTCGAACGAATCGTTGAACTTGTGGACGGCTTTGATCTGCTTCTTGAGTCGATCGGGCTTGAGTCCATTGGCGATCGCGGAGGATTGCGAGTGGTCGGTGATCGCGAGGGTGTGGAATCCTCGGGATTTGGCGATCGTTGCGGATTCTTTGAGCGAGAGCTTGCCGTCGGAATCGGTGGTGTGGGTGTGGAGGTCGGCTTTGATGTCGCTGAGCTCGATGAGGTGGGGGAGTTCTTCGGTCTGGATCTCGCCTCGGTCTTGTCGGAGTGTTGGTGGGACGGAGGCGATTCCCAGCGCAAGGTAGATGCCTTCTTCGGTTTCGCACGCGATGGGGTCGTTGCGATCGTCGTTGTTGCGGAAGAGGCCGTACTCGTTGAGGGTCATGCCTTGCTTGATCGCGAGTTTGCGGAGGGCGACGTTGTGGTCTTTGGAACCCGTGAAGTACGCGAGCGCGGCTCCCCACGATTCAGCGGGAACGATGCGGAGGTCGATCTGGATCTCCGCTGGGGTCGAGAGGTCTTTGAATCGCTCGCTCGTGGACGAGAGCTCGTAGCGGACGGAGGACTTGGTGTCGCCGTTTGCGAGGACGCGCGTGACGGCGGGCATGGTGGTGAACGCTTCGCGTGCTTCGTCGGGTTTGTCGGTGACGATGAGGATGTCGATATCGCCGATGGTTTCTTCGCCGCGCCGGAGTGATCCGGCGTATTGGGCTTTCTTGGTGCCTTTGACCTGAAGCATGTGCTCGACGATGGACTGAGCAACGGGGAGCGCGAGTCCGAGGTGGAGGCGGTCTCCGGAGCTTTCCATGAACTCGATCGCGGCGACGATGTTCTCGATGGTCTTGGCGCCCATGCGTGGGAGCTCAGCGACGCTGCCTTTGGCGATCTCGTTCTTAAGGTCGTTGATGGACTCGATCTTGAGATCGTCCCACATGAGCTTGACGGTTTTGGGTCCCAGTCCTGGGATGGAGAGGACCTCCATGAGTCCTTGCGGGACCTGCTCGGAGAGTTCTTTGTGCTCGGAGATGGAGCCGGTTTGGGCGAGCTCGATGAGTTTGGTCGCGGTGCCCTTCCCGATGCCTTCGAGTGCGGTGAGGGCTTTGACATCCTCGGCTTTGGCGAGGGGCTCGAGATCGGTGGTCTGTGCTTTGAGCTCGCGGGACGCTTTGCTCGCGGCGTTGACTCGGAAGCGGTCGGACCCAGTCAGTTCGAGCATCTGGGCGATCTGGGCGAAGAGGTTGGACGCGGTTTGATTAAAAGCCATGCACGATGGTAGTGCTGGATCGGGGGAGGATCAGTCGGAGAAGTCCGCGACTATCTGCGTTTCGACGGCTTGGACGATGGATTCTCTTTGATCTTCCGGGACGAGCATGAGGGCCGCGACCCAGCGCCGGACGAGGGGCATGGACTCTGGTTTGCAGAGTTCAAGCATCAGGGCCATGTGGTCGTTGGGCGATAGCTCTCGCGATTCGTCGCGCGGTGTTGTCATCGCTTCTCTCGTTTGATCCGGATCTTGCTGCGTCATCGCTGCTCCCTTGTTGGTCTGCAGAGATTGTATCCGAACTCAGCTTGTGCTCGACAAGCGAGTTTGATGACGCGTTGAGTTTGGTTTCCATCTTTTGCACAAAGCGATCGAGACGATCCACGCGTTCAATGAGCTGGGTGAGGGTGTTGGCGATCGCGCCCATCAGTTCGTTGGGATCCGCATGCTTGAGCGCGTGGGTCTTGATGTCGCGGACTTTCATAGGTCCCTGACCTGACAGGAGCCATTCTCCTGAGATGCCGAGGTTCTGGCAGAGGTTGGTCATGAACGCGGCACTCGGGGCTTGGCCTTGCATGTAGCGTCGGACCGTTTCAGGATGTGTATCTGTGAGTGTCCCAAGCTGTCGATATGAGGTTTCGCCTACAGCTTGGTTCAAACGATCGTGGAATGCGGATGTGGTGTGTGCAGTGCTCATAGACACAGCATACACAAATGTTTGGTTCTGGGAAGGGGTATGAATCGGATCTGTGCGGGTTGGTGCTCATTTTTGGGTCAGAAACCACGATCTTGCGTTGGATATGGGAGACTCAAACCTGAGTTATCTTCAGATACGACACAAAAATGAGTTGAAAAAAATTTTAAAACAAAAATCTGGTAACCTAAGAGTTGTTTATTCAGAAGCTGATTGGATGGAGTCCAGATAGTGCTGGGTTGCTGCATTCATGAGTGTTTGGGGCTCTGCGTTCTCGATGACATACTTTGTGAAGTCTGCAATGAGCATCGGTCCACGGCCGGTAAGCAACCATTCACCAGAGACTCCGAACTCCTGAGCAATATTCGCCAGGAACTTGGCGCTCGGTGCGTACCCATTCATGTATCGGCGCACAGTTTCAGGGTGTGTGTCTGTCAACTGACCAAGTTTCTTGTAGGTCATTTTGCCAACAGCGATGTGGACACGATCATTGATCGTTTGTTCTTCTGTAGATTCAGTCATGATGCACATACTCAGCGATTGAACCATTTGGATAAGGGATATAGAGAGGTAGTTCTATGTATACCTCATTCTGAAGCGGTTTCGTTTTGCATAGTAAAAAATGCCTACAGATTGGGTAGTTCACCCTGCGCGTATCGTTCGTTGCGGAACAGTTTATCTGTATAGATTTTTAACCGACATCTCCAACACCGAGCCATTGCCCGTGAGCTTTGAGCAATCGGCGGCGGATGAGTGCTTCCTCAGGTGTGTGCAGTTCAGGGGATCGTTTGATCCATTCAGCCGCGTCGCGTCGTGCTAAGTTGAGCAGATCATGATCCTCAAGTGGATTCGCAACTTTGAAGGGCGGCATTCCTGATTGACGCGTTCCGAACACATCGCCGGGACCACGGATCTCCAGGTCGCGCTGCGCGAGTGTGAATCCTGAAGTGGATTCGACCATCGCTTCGAGTCGCCGTTTGCCGTCTTCTGTCTTCGGGTCCGCGACGAGGACGCAGACGGAGGGTTGGTCGCCGCGTCCGACGCGTCCTCGGAGCTGGTGGAGCTGCGCGAGTCCGAAGCGGTCCGCGTCTTCGATGACGATGACGCATGCGTTGGGGACATCGACGCCGACCTCGATGACGGTGGTTGCGATGAGGCAGTCGATGTCGTGGTTGCGGAAGCGGTGCATGATGCGTTCGCGTGTGTCGCGTTTGAGCTTGCCGTGCATCGCGGCGATTTTCACATCGTGGAGCTCGGCGGCTTCGAGTTCTTTCTGGAGGTCGCGGAGGTTGCGTGTGGGGGCTTTGCCTCCAAAGGCAGTTCCGTCGGAGTGGAGGTTCGCTGTGGTCTTCCCTACCGGCTCGATCGCGGGGACGACGATGTACGCTTGCTGACCCTGTTTGATTTTCTCGTTGAGCCAGTTGTAGACCGTCGAGCGTTTCTCAGGAGTGACAAGCTTTGTCGTGATGGGTTTGCGTCCCTTGGGGAGGTGGGTGATGGTGGAGATGTCGAGGTCGCCGAAGATGGTGAGTCCGATGGTGCGCGGGATCGGGGTTGCGGTCATGACGATGACGTGGGGGGTCTCGTTGGATGACTCGGCACCGCCTTTGACTCGCAGCTTGGCGCGTTGCTCGACACCGAATCGGTGCTGCTCGTCGATGATCGCAACAGCGAGGGAGTGGAACGCGACGGAATCGGACACGAGCGCATGAGTCCCGACGACGAGGTCGATCTCTCCAGACTCGATGAGCGCGAGGGTTGCTGAGCGTTGATCCGAAGGCATGGAACCAGTCAGCAGCGCGATGCGTGTGCTCGAGTCCTTGAGCATGTCGGAGATGGAGAGGAAGTGCTGCTCGGCGAGGAGTTCCGTGGGCGCCATGAGCGCGGCTTGGTGGCCATGCGCGATGGCGCGGAGCATCGCGGTGACGGCGACGACGGTTTTGCCTGAACCCACGTCGCCTTGGATGAGTCGGTTGGTTGGGGTGGTGAAGGAGAGATCGCGTGCGATCTCGTCGGAGACTTGTTTTTGGTCAGCCGTGAGCTTGAAGGGGATACGAGCGGCGATGCGGTCGTCGATCTCTTGGGAGGTTGGGAGCGCCGGAGACTGGAGCGTGGAGCGGAGGTGGGCGCGTTTCATGTGCACGCCGAGTTGGAGGAGCAGGAGCTCGTCGTACGCGAGTCGTCGTTTGGCGCTGCCGACCTCGTCCTCGTCGATGGGTGCGTGGAGCATGCGGTACGCATCAGCGAGTGTTGGGAGGGCGCGCTCCTTGCGGAACTCCTCGTCGAGGTGATCTTCGAGGAGCTGGGATGCTTCGTCGATGAGCGGCTTGATGATCTCTTGGATCTGCTGAGAGGTGAGTCCATCGGTCGCGGGGTAGACGGGGCGGTACTCGTCGCCCTGATCGGTCGAGAGGTGCTGGCCCAGCTGATCTTCTGGGATGATGGAGAACTTGGGATTGGCCATCTGGAGACCTGGGCCGAAGATCTTGGGAGTGCCTTGCACATTGAGATACATCCCAGGCTCGAGCTTCTTCGCGAGGAATGCTTGATTGAAGAAGACGAGATCTAATCGCCCGTGTTGAAGCGCGTTGGGTGCGGAGTCGTCGATCAGAACAACTTGTAACCGAGCTTTGCGCCCGTACCCGGCAACTTTGATGGCGCTGATCTCTCCGATCGCACTCCCGATCACTCCCGGCACCAGATCATCGAGTGTCGCGCGTGCACGGATCCACTCGTGACGATGCGGGAGATGCGTCAACAGCGTCGCGAGATTGGTCACTCCCAGCGACATCAGCTTGTCCGCGGCATGCTTGTTGACTCGCGGCAACTTCTGAACCGGGGTGTTCAGTGAGAGGGCCAATGCGTTAGAGTCCTAGAGGGTTGTTGTGCGCCGGCGCGTTGTCGGATTTGGTCTTCCCCTCGGGATTGGTCGCGGGATCGATCTCTCGGAGGTAAGACCACGAGTAGAGACCAGTTGAATGTCCGTCGGAGAAGGTGATCTTGAGCGCGTAGTTCCCGACCATTTCCGCATCGGTTGCGACGATGTTCGTAGATCCTGACATCCCATCAGGGAGGATGGTGAGTGGATTGGAGTTCATCTGCTTGCGGAGTTCACGCATCTCGGCGCTTGGGGACATCTTGCGGAGGTACGCGATCGGATAGAACGACTCCACCCCATCGGACCAGCGAACGCTGAGGCCGTGGTCTTTTTTGAGATCGAGATGCTCTGGAGTGATTCCGTTGGTGCCCATGGTGATAGTGTATGGTCACGCAAGACGGAGGGCACACAATGGGCGCGATGGAACAGCTGAGAAGTGCGATGGATCAAGCAGGATCATGCGCCTGTGTCGGGATTGACCCAGTTCTTGAACGACTTCCGGATGAGATCGAAGGCGATCCGATCCAGCGGATGCGTGCGTTCTGCCTTGGAGTGCTCGACTCGATCGTTGGGAAAGTGGGGGTTGTTAAGCCGCAGTCTGCGTGCTTTGAGCGATTCGGGAGCGCGGGGTATGGAGTGCTCGAACAGGTGGTGGGGCACGCGAAGGATCTCGGATTCGTGGTGATCCTCGACGCGAAGCGCGGAGACATCGGGTCATCGGCGGCGCATTACGCGGGCGGGGCGAGAGCGATGGGCGCGGATCTGATCACCTGCTCGCCGTACATGGGGCGCTCGTCCATCGAGCCGTTCCTCGAAGAAGGACTCGGCGTGTTTGCGTTATGCAGAACATCCAATCCCGATGCGGACGAGTTGCAAACACTCACAGTGAATGATGGCGTGACACTCGCGCAGCACACAGCGAAGATGATTACTGGATTGGGTGATCAGGTCGGCGCGGTGGTTGGCGCGACGAACAACACGGCTGAGACGCAAGCTTTGAGAATTGAAATGCCGCACGCGTTGTTCCTCGTCCCAGGAGTCGGTGCGCAAGGCGGCACGATCGCGGATGTCAATGCAATGTGTATCGAGGGTGCTTCTACACATGGCGGGTTGGGTGTAGTAATCAACGCATCACGATCAGTGTTGTATCCGAACCGTGAATCAGGGGAGAACTGGTCAGATTCGATTGGTCGTGCCGCGGGTGTGTTTGCGTGCGAGTGTGCTTCGCTGCTCAGTTGAGGATGAAGTTGAAAAAAGAAGAGAGGCCGACGGTTCGCACCGCACGGCCTCTCTCTTGCGTTTAGCACACTCCACGGGAGCAGAGTGCGGGGTTAAATGTCTTAGCGACGACGGCGTGAAGTCATGAGACCACCGAGTCCGAGGAGCGCGAGGCTGCCTGGAGTTGGGACATTGACGAGGATGCCGTCAAGCTGGGTGGTGCGTGCGTTGAAGTTGCCGTTGTTGGAATCGAACCACTCTGGCATCTGGAGGAGCATCGAGAGTCCACCAGTGAGTGCGTCGGTTGGGACCGCATAGGTCTGACCTGCATTTCCTTCGAACACGGAGTTCCCGGATTCGGTCGCGTTGTAGGAAGCTTCGGTGATTTCACCGTCGAAGAATCCGAATCCGAACTGGTTGGTCCAAGTTCCGACATAGGTTCCTGAGAGGGTGTCGCCGTTGATGTCGGTGATCATGAATGTGCCGGATGCATCCGCAGTGGTTGCGGTGATGTTGGAGAGATCCATAGTGAACTGGGAGTCAGCGCTGGTCGAGCCGTCTGCGAATCCCGAGTTGAAGAGCGCGGTGGTTGGGAATCCAGCGCCGAGGTAGTTGGTGATGTCACCAGAGGTGTTCAGTGTGTTGGTCGCTGATGCTCCAACAGTGAGTTGGCTCGCACCCTGATTCCAGTTCGCGCCCATATCGGTGTACCCGAAGGTCGCCGCGAGGTCAGCGTGTGCAGCACCTGCGAGTGTGGAGAGTGCTGCAGCAGCGATGATGGTTGAGTTCTTCATTTCGTTCCTCATGTATTCGTTTGGCTTTGGTTTCGAACAGATATCCCCAAACCCTGACGAATGCAGGGCACGACGAGAGTAAACAAGTACACCAACACAGCCGAAACACCACCATTCTGGGCAGAATTCCTATGATTTTGAGATATAGGACGATCAAGAGCGTCCGATAATCATGTAGAAATTCAACTCAGAATAGAGACCGAATGAGAGTGCCCTGCTGCATGTATCAGAAAGACCGACGGTATAAAAAGAACCATCGTTACAGACGGAACTCGAAGACTGAGCGAATTTTTTCTGAATGAACGCGGGAGTGAATCAGAGCGGCTTCTGATCGATCGTGAGGTCGTAGATAGACAGGAGTTTGGTCTTGTCGTAGATCATTTCCTGACGGCTCTTCCCGACCACATCATAGAGAGGGGTCAGTTCGATCGCGTCAACGGGACACGCTTCTTCGCACATGCCGCAGAAGATGCAGCGGAGCTCGTCGATCTCGAACTTCGCAGGATACTTCTCACGGTCATCCCAAGGGGATTCCGCGGCTTCGATGTGGATGCAGTTCGCTGGACAAATAGTGGGGCACATCATGCACGCAACGCATTTCACGCGTCCCGCGGCGTCTTTGTTGAGGCGGTGCACCCCTCGGAAGTTGCTCGGCTCGATCCCGCCTTTTTCGACGGGGAGGTCCTCGCGGCGTTCTTCAGGATACTGCATCGTGTAGCTGGTGCGTCCCTGTCCGAAGGAGGTGAAGAAGTGACGGAGCGTGGTCCCGAATCCCCCGAAAATCGCAGGGAGATAGACAGCCTCCATCGAGGTCATCGGCTTGGGGGTGATGTCTTTGATCTGGTCGTCTGGGATGCTCATATCGGTGTGAGTATAGCGGCTCTCGGAGCGGGTTGGGGAGTGATCATCGTCCAGAATGTGGGTTTGGATGCGAGTATCTTGAGCCGGCTATGATTCTGAGTTATGACCGATCGCCGGCCCGGACCCCCATTATTCGAACTGCTCAATAAGGATCAGCCTGATCCTGATGATCGGCGTGACACTGAGCATCAGCAACCTGAGCAGCAAGAACAGTCCAGTAGCACTCCAACGCCGAAGAGTGAGCGTGCGGAGGAGCGTGTAGCTCAGCGATCCGCTGGGGTCTCGCGTGCAGAACGATCAGCCGCAACAATGCCGGAAGAACCCACCCAAGGCGAGGGGGGGGTTGTATTGAGCATGTCTCGCGTGTACCTCCTGATCGCATTGGCAGCGGTGGTCGTGGTGCTGGTGTGGGCATTCGCGTACAAGACCGGTGTTTCTGACGGCAAACGCCAGATGGAGACCTTAATCTCAGACAAGCCGTTGGTACTCCCTCCGAATGAGGTGGTGAATCAGGGATCGACTGGACCTGCCGTCGATGACTCAGTTGTCGGGGAACCTCCCAGAGTCCCCGCTCGCCCGGCTCAAGCCGTGATGACCGCTCAGGGGTATACCGAAGCGGATCCACGCGTTTCAGGGAACAACTATCTGCAGCTCGCGACGCTCCCTACCGAACAGGCGGCTGACGCGGTGCTGTTTATGAACGAGAACGGGATGTCAATCATCGGGGTCCCAGTAGTCGACTCGAGCGTTCGAGCAGGCAATAATCCCTCCCGCTATACCCTGTACTCCATTGGGCTTGCGGTCCCGGGCGGATCTCAGTTCGGCGCAATGGAGTCACAACGCAACGAGCACAAGCGAGCGATCGCGAATCTCGGAGAGCGTTGGCAGCGGGAACGCCGCGGCGGATCGGACTTTGGAGAGTCCAAGACGCAGTGGGTGAAGTACAACTAAGCGGGCGAGTCCCGAGCATTTGAGAAGACAAACGGAGCACGCCATGAGTATCCACTCCTCACTGAAGACCGAAGGCAACCTGACCACCAAGCGCACTGTGATGACCCGCACCGAGCGTGTCGCGGCGCTCAAGGACGAGAAGAAGCACACCAACAAAGACGGTGCGCTCGGTCTTCCAAAGACCAAAGTCCGCGAGTAATCAGCACAAGCGGGTGGGGTTCGTCTCTCCATTCAGACAACTCAACGAAAAGAGGTTGACATGATTGAGCAGCTCATTGCGGATCGTGCGGGCGCGATCGATGCATCCGGAATCCGTCGAATCTTCAACCTCGCGTCCACGCTCAAGGACCCGATCAACCTTTCGATCGGTCAACCCGATTTCCCAGTTCCCGAACTGATCCGCAGTGCCGCGATCGACGCGGTCGCGAATCACCAGAACGGATACACACTCACGCAAGGCGATCCCAAGCTGCTCGCACGCGTCATCGACTGGCTCAAGCTCGATCTGGGATGGGACTGTGCCGTGACAGGTCAGGGAGCAGCGGGGCAACCTACCGCGTTTGTGACCTCAGGAACCAGCGGGGCGCTCACGCTCGCGTTCATGGCGCTGCTGAATCCCGGAGACGAGTGCATTATCCCTGACCCGTACTTCGTGTGCTATCCGCACCTCGCGACGCTGTGTGGAGCGAAGGCGGTGCCGTGTGATACCTATCCGGATTTCCGATTGACCGCGGAGCGTGTGGAGCCGTTGATCAATGAGCGGACGAAGTTTGTGCTGCTCAATACCCCTTCGAATCCGTCGGGTGTGGTGATCAGCAAGGAAGAGGGCGCGAAGCTCCGAGCATTGTGCAAGTCCAAAGGCGTGCTGCTGATCTCTGATGAGATCTACGACGAGTTTGTGTTCAGCGAATCACTTGGTGATGTCGCGAAGGGTGATGCGTCCATGAAGCGCTGCCCGTCTCCGGCGCGTGAGGACGGGGCGCACGAGGACACCTTGCTCATCCGCGGATTCGGCAAGACCTACGGCTGCACCGGTTGGCGCCTCGGATATGTCGCGGGACCATCGGCGATAGTCGATCAGATGTCCAAGCTCCAGCAGTACACCTATGTGTGTGCTCCCGCTCCGCTGCAAGCGGGAGTAGTCGCGAGCTTTGATACGGATATGAGCGCCCATGTCGCGGAGTATGAATCGCGCCGGGATATGGTCATCGAGCGACTCTCCAAGCACACCAAGGTCGCGACTCCCGGCGGCGCGTTCTACGCGTTTATTGAGGTCCCGGAATCCCTCGGACTCAGCGGGACACAGTTTGCGGAGAAATGCATCGAGCGTGAGCTGTTGGTGATCCCCGGCGGTGCGTTCTCCGAGCGCGATACGCACTTCCGCATCAGCTTCGCGACGGCGCGCGATCGCTTGGAGAAGGGCCTCGATATTCTCGAATCCCTGCTCAGCGGCAGCTAAACCTGTTTAGAAGCGGATCTGGAGTCTCGCGAAGAGACCCTCTTGGTTCAGATCAGTCGTCACGGCTCCGAGGTCAAACTCTGAGCGGATGATCTGGTATCCAGCACTCAGTCCAACGCGATCAGAGATCCGCCAGTCAGACTTAGCGTGGAATCCGACCAAAGACGATCCCATATTGAGTGATTGGGTGGTTGCTTCGCCGCTGAGTGACCAATCGCGTGAGATATTCCATCGAACAGCAGATCCGATGGTCGGCACAGCGATGACCTTATGGGTTGCATCGAGGATGTCGGTGCCTCCACCGCTTTGCACGCTCTTCGAAACATTCGCTTCAATCGCAGTGACACCTGAAGTCAACGAAAAATCCAGCGCCCCTGTCGAAGCGGCTTTCCATTCCAGTTCCATCTCGTAGAAGTTGTATTCGCCTTCGCGTTGTGTGAGTGACGCAACAGAGTTGTCGGATCCTGGAAGCGAACCTGAACTCCCTGATATGTCACCATCATTGAAAGTTGTATTGCGATCTACTGAGAAGCGGAGATCTGTGCTTTCAGATTTAATCGAAGTGGTCGAGTAGAACAGGTCCTTGATACCTTCATCGTCAATGTCACGGATTGTGCCGTCGAGCGTCATCCGGAAATCGTTGTTCTTTGAGTTGGGTTGGACGAGTTCAATATCAGCGCCTTGAGCGCGAAGATCTGTCAATCGTTTGGTGTTGATGGTGATGCGTTCCGACTTGAGTTGCGATCTGTTTGCGATCACACTCGCGTGCTCACCTTCAGGATGAAGCATCACGCGCGGGCCGTAGTACGCCCAAGCGGTTGATGGCGCCGTGGCAAGCACACACGCAACGCTGAAACCGAGTTGTGAGAATCGTGTCCGACTCATACCGGGAATTGTGGACATACGCCTCATAAAAGTCAAATCGGCGTTTGGGTGTGGTTCGTGTCCACAAACTTAGTGATCAACTCGATGACATCCCTCAGTTGGGGTGATATTTGCCCGTCCTGTGGCGCAGGATTGGCCGTATTGAGCACATGATCCGCTCCTTGGATCGGAGTCACCTGCGTATTGAGTGCGGATGCGATTCGTTCACCAGCAGCGAATGGCACGCCTGGATCTTCTGTGCCGTGCAAAACAAGTGATGGGAGTCGAATAGTTGTGCACAACGAAAGGACATCGTGCGACGCTGGATCATCGATTTGTTCTTGGAGCCAAGCGGCGTTGATCGGGAGCTCTTGTCCAGTGCGGGCGCTTGGTGTGGTCATCGAGCCGGATTTGAGCAGAGCATGCTGTTGCTCGTCACTTAGTCCATTGCATCGATCCACAGCGTTGATCGTGATAAGACCTGCAAGATGCAGAGTCTCATCGCGACCTGCTGTGAGCAAGGTTGTGGCGCCGCCTCTTGAGTGTCCCGCAAGAAAGAGAGGCAAGCCAGATCCTTCGATCGCTCCGGTATGGATCGCATCGATGATGCAGTGCACATCCTCGACTTGTCGATTCCATGTGTCTTGCGCGAAGAGATCAGGGCGCTCAAAGGTTGATATCTGATTGGTCATCCCGGAGCATGAGAAGTTGAACCGATGGACAAGTATTTCGTTATCAGCCAGTGCGCGAGCAAGCACCGGGAGGAAGCCGTAGTCTTTGTATCCTTTAAAGCCATGGAGTAAGAGCACGCTCGCTTTGGGTTTCCCGGCAGGGTGATCAGTGTTCCCGAGGATATCGAGACCGCGAGTGTTCTTGATGGTCCATTCAGAGGTTTGGATGCTCATGCGGTATTGTTCGCGTGAAATTGCCCTCAAGCGATGGATCGGCTACGCTGTCTCTTTATGGGTAAGCAAGACAGAGAACATCGAAGCTTGGATATCCCTTGGGGGAAGCGTCCTCCAAAGGGGGGAGAGCACGATCTGCTCAAGGGGCCGCGTCTTCGCCGTCAGGAACTCTGGACGGCGATGAAGGTCTTTGCGGAGTTCATCCGTGGATTCCGTAAGATGCACTTCATTGGTCCATGCGTGACTGTCTTTGGTTCCGCACGCTTTGAAGAGGATCACGAGTACTACAAGCTGGCGCGTGCTACCGGCGCGGCGCTGGCGCGTGCTGGATATGGTGTGATGACGGGTGGGGGGCCCGGCATCATGGAAGCCGCGAATCGCGGAGCGCGTGATGAAGGTGGTTTGTCTCTGGGATGCAATATCGAACTCCCGATGGAGCAGTTCCCCAATCCGTACCTCGACCGCTTCGTGGACTTCAACTACTTCTTCGTCCGCAAGGTCATGCTCGTGAAGTATTCCAAAGCGTTCATCGTCATGCCTGGAGGATTCGGGACGATGGACGAGATCTTCGAAACACTCGTGCTGATCCAGACCAAGAAGATCGAGCGTTTCCCGATCATCGTGATGGGCCGTGATTTTTGGGAACACATGCGTGACTTCGTCAACGAAGCACTGATCTCACACGCGACAATCGATCCAGCGGATATGGACCTTGTGCAGTGGACGGATGACCCAGAAGAAGCGGTCGAGATGATCGCTCGTTACACCGCGAACGGGAGTTAATGATTGATCAGATGGTCGGCGAGGCGTGCCTTGAGTTTGTATTCTGCCTGCTCTCGCAGATACTCGTCGGGGTGATCAAGAAAACGGACAGCGATCTGGTCGATCTGTTCATCGAACTCTGATCCGAGTTGTTCAGGTAGATTCGAGATGATCCAGTTCTGAAGCTCAGGATCAGTGGAGTTGACAAACTCCCCGAAGTACTCAATCCATAAACCGACAACTTCGATTTCATACTGGAGCGAATCACTAAAGTACAAGTTTGGAGCAAGTGAGGGATCGGCTTTGAGCTGTTCTTTGATGAGCGGGAATGAAACTACTCCACTCATATCATCTTGGGAGATGATACGAAGTACCAACTCTTGTACATTAGTGTACCAATCTTCCGAAGGTTCTACTAAGTCATCAGAGCGTCCCCTCGCATCCAAAGCCGCCTGAACCGCTTCGTGATACTCATCAACGGGTGTTCTGCTGTTCATAGGAGTAAGACGTTGGCAGAATGTCAGCGTGTTCAAAGCAAGCAAGAGTGTGTCGGGATCATCAGAACGAATTTGTTCTGTCAGAAAACGAAAAAACTCGTTGAGCTCTTCATGACTGAACCCTTGTGTAAGCCAGGCAAGTGCGAATCTTCGGCTTCTGAGATCGGAGTGGTCTTCGTGCGGACAGGAGTCAAAGTAGATTTCGTAGAGGTCCATAGCGATTCCAGAATCGATTGCGATGGAATACGCTGTGTAATTCCGTCCATCGTAGTTGTGGATGAGATTCAGCTTGAACACATCAGAGAGAATTGTGTGTTCAAAGTCGGTGAGGAGTTTGCTGCAGTATTGAACCGTTTGTTTATCGAGAAGTTTGTAATCGATCTCGTCGGCTGGTTGTATCAGTTCTTCTCTGATCAGATTTCTAGCGATTGAGTATGGGTTGCTTTCATCGCCGTATTCCATCAGTTCCATGATTCGAACATGTAATTTGCTGGGGTTACTGGTGGTCACCGCAACGATCATGTCGGCGGCGCTGAGTTTGTATAGCTCGTCTGTCTTTGGAGGTAGTCCCTTCCACTCGTTGTTTGAGTTGTGTGTCATATCGTGGCTGGCAGATTGGACCAGTGCTATCCGGATCGGATCCCAGCGATCTTCGGGTGATGCGAGCATGCCTCGAAAGAGTCGATTTCCAAACCACTTGTTTACTGATTTCGAGGTCCAGTCGTCATAGGACATACGTTCCTCTAAACAGGTGTAATACTCACGTTTCCCCGAACTCCAGTCTAAGTAAATCCAGTTCTCTGGAAGTTGATCCCACCCAAGCATCAGGAACCAGGTAGGGACTGCCGCGAGCCATTCTTCGTGCTCGGCGACACGATCAGATACGGAGAAGGTGTACCCGCCGGTGCTGAGGAAGAATGCTGCAAGGACGAAAGGCCACTTGGGACGCCGTGATTTGGTGAAGGCGCGTTGGTTCTTTGCTTCATTGCCGCATTCTGGGCAGGTCAGGTTCTGAGCCGCGGACATGTCGTACCAGCAACGCGGGCATCGGATTCGGCCTCTCGCTCGATCGCCGATGAGTCCCCAGACGATGAGAAAGCCTGCAAAGACACACACGCTGGCGCTGACGATCCCGATCGGGGTGGAGATGCCGGTTGCGTCATACGAATACTCGGACTCAAGTTCGATCGCGTACGACGCGGTGAAGTACGCCGTGGCGGCACAGAGCACGAACACGGCGAGTGCGATCCATTTCGATTTCTTGTTGTACTGCGGTGCGAGCCGTTTGCGTTTGGTTGCGACCCAGTCCGACAGCGTGCGGACGATCACTGAGAAGCACCAGCACGACATGATCGATGCAATAACCCACAGCAATGTCAGCTCGGTGCTCATTGGTCAGAGTATACAACAAGAACAAGATTGAGCAATCTCAGCAGACCTGCACGCCTTCGTGCTTTGTCTTCTCGATGAATAGCTCGCTGAGTTTCTTGGTCATCGGTCCCATTGAACCGGTGCCGATGGTTCGCCCGTCGATGTTGCCGACCCATGCGAGCTCGCCCATGGTGCCGGTCGTGAAGCACTCGTCGGCGTTGTAGACTTGCGTGAGCGAGATGTCGCGCTCGATGCAAGGGATGTTGTGCTCGTTGCAGATATCGATGATCGTCTGGCGTGTGATCCCCTCTGGACACGCGGCGGTGGTCGAGGTCTGTACCACTGGGGTCGGATCTCCAGCGTGCGCGGGGTAGGGGGCGACGATGAACACATGCGTCGCGTTGGCTTCGGCGAGGAATCCGCGATGATCGAGCATGAGCGCGTCGTCGGCGCCCGATGCGTTGGCTTCGATCTTGGCCATGATCGATTGGATGAGGTTGTTGTGATGGATGTTGGGGTCCATCGTGTCGGGAGAGAAGCGGCGAATGCTGCTGGTCGAGAGCGACAACCCGCTCGATCCCTCCGCGTCGCGGTACACCGGGGGCTTGTGCTCTGCGAGGACGATCAGTGTTGGTCCGGACTGGTTGAGTCTTGGGTCCATCCCGGAGGTGATCTTGGTCCCGCGCGAGAGGGTGATGCGGATGTGGACGCCGTCAGTCATGTTGTTGGCGGCGAGGGTTTTCTTGATCTGCTCGACGAGCTCGTCGCGCGTCGGGATCTGCGTGAACGCGAGGGCTTTGGCGCTGCGCTGGAGACGCTGGAGGTGTTCGTCGAGTTTGAAGATTTTGCCGTTGTAGACGCGGAGTCCCTCCCACACGCCGTCGCCTCCCTGGACGAGTGAATCGAATGGGGAGATCCCGGCGTGGTCGCGGTGGATGAGCTTGCCGTTGATGTTGATGAGGAGGTCTTTGTTTTTCTCGTTGAACTTCTGGAGCATGTGGTGTTCTCTAGAGCTTGTGTTGTGCGAGTTGATCGTAGATCGCTTGGCAATCTTCGAGGACGCCCCTGAGTCGATCGGGGACCGGTTCATCCTTTGGGGCATACGGCGAGAACCCGGTGGATTGATAGACGGTCGCGTACCAATGGGGCGCCCACACGCCGTCCTCTGGACGAGGGCCGGGCTCCCATGCGAGCATCGAGTCATCAAAAGGCACGCCGATGCGATCGCAGAGCGTGTTTAAGGTCTTTGCGGGATCGGTGAGCACATCCTTTGAGTCCAGCACGATCGGCAGTGAGTTTGTGTGCGATTGAATCCACTCGAAGATCCGCAGCAGTTGCGGGAGTCCGAGGTCTTCTGGGGTCGGGTTCTCGATGACCTTGATGAAACTCGTGATCATCGCGGCGGGTTCGCGGATGAGGATGCAGTTGGTGAGACAAGCGAGCCAATCCATGCCGAAGTCGTTGGTCAGATGGTGTGCCATGTGTTTCTGGTACCAGATCGGTTTGTTGTCTGGTATTGGGCCGGTGAGCATGCTGGCAAGCTTTTTCGGATCGGTGTCCTGCGATTCGATCACTTGCTGATAGACCGGATGCTCGGCGCGTTTGGATTCATCGAGCGTGCTGAGGTAATGCGCGTAGAGGGGCTCGTCGCTGACGGCGCAGTCCGCACGAGCGCCCCATGAGCGCATCATCGCTGTGGAGATGTTTCGAGGGCCGGACCACATCGCGATCCGAGTGCTGCTCTGTTGGGTTTGAGCGGTCATGCAGCGGCATGGTATACCATGTTGGTCATGATCACACACCTGCTTAGCGTCGTCCTCGCGTTCGGATCGTTCTTTGCAGATCCCCCGATGTCAGATGAATCCAGTCCGTACGAGTTGGTTGCGGAGGTAGTTGACCTCTCGATGACGGTCAACGATCAGGAGTACGCGGGCAAGGTCGTGATCAACGAAGCCGCGGAAAGGGGCGGGGCGGCGATCCTCTTCTTGCACGGCTACGGCGAGTGCGGCACCGATGGAGAAAAACAACTCACCGTTGGTCTCCCCAAGCACGCGAAGGAGAACCCAACCGATTGGCCCTTCGTGCTGATCGTCCCTCAGAAGCCGATCTTCAATACGGAGTGGGAAGATCACGAAGCGGCGCTGCTCAAGATGCTCGATGAAGCCGCGGAGCAGGGGTTGTATGATCCCGGTCGACTCGCGATCACTGGTCTGAGTCAGGGCGGACACGGCACGATCATCATCGGATCGAAGCATGCTAAGCTGTTTCAAGCCGCGGCTCCGGTGTGCGGCTACACGGATCGGCGGATATCAGAAACACAACAAAGACTCGAAGAAGTCGGCGCCAGCGCGAGTGATCCTACGGTCGTCAAAGCCGCGGAGGCGCTGAGCGCGATCCCGACCTGGTTGTTCCACGGCGACGACGATAACGTCGTCCCTGTCAGCGAGTCGCGGTCCTTGCACGAAGCACTTCAGAAACTTGATGCCGACACTCAATACACCGAACTCGCGGGCGTGAACCACAACTCATGGGACGACGCGTACACAAGCGCCGAGCTCATGCAGTGGTTCCGTGAGCACCTGAGCGACTAAACCAGCTCGCGATCAAGCGGTCACGGCGGTGAAGTAATCCTTCACGCTCGATTTGCCCTTGGTGTCGTACTCGTTCTTGACGGATTCAACGAACTCATCGAGCGGCATCGAGCCCAGGTCCTTCTCTGTTCCGAACGCACGCACGGACACGGCTCGGTTCTCCGCATCGCGCGGTCCGACCACGACAAGATACGGGATCTTCATCTCTGAGCCGTTCTTGATCTTCCCTTGGACGCGCTGATCCGCGGTGTCGCAGGTCGCTCGGATGCCCTGCGCTTTGAGCAGTTCGAGCACTTCTGATGCGTAGTCGTTGCTTTTCTCTGAGATCGGGAGCACGCGGACCTGCTCGGGAGCGAGCCACACAGGGAACGCGCCCGCGAAGTGCTCGATGAGCACGCCGATGAATCGCTCCATCGAACCGAACGGGGCGCGGTGGATCATCACAGGGCGGTGTTTTTCGTTGTCGGCGCCGACATAGCTGAGGTTGAATCGTTCCGGGAGGTTGTAGTCCACCTGGACCGTCCCGAGCTGCCACTCGCGTCCGATGACATCCTTGACGACGAAGTCGATCTTGGGTCCATAGAACGCCGCTTCTCCGGGTTCTTCGGTGAACGGCACGCCGAGCGTTTGCGCCGCCTCGCGGCACGCTTGCTCCGCTTTGTCCCAGTTCGATGGATCTCCGGTGTACTTGTCCGAGTCCGGATCACGCAGACCAACGCGGACTCGGTAGTCGTCCATCCCCAGCACATCGAAGATGATCTTGACGAGTGACAAGCATCCCTGCACCTCGTCGCTGACCTGTTCAGGGGTGCAGAAGAGGTGCGCATCGTCTTGGGTGAATCCGCGGACGCGGGTCATGCCGTTGAGCTCGCCGGACTGTTCCCAGCGGTACACCGTCCCGAACTCCGCGAGACGCACAGGGAGGTCCTTGTACGAGTGGGGCGCGGAGTCAAAGACCTTGATGTGATGCGGGCAGTTCATCGGCTTGAGCATGAACCCCTCGATCTCGCCGTTGCTCATGTTGTTGGAGAGCTGGGCGCAGCTGCACCCCTCGTTGGAGAGCTCGACGAGATGGTCACGCTCAACCAGCGGCGGGAACTGCGAGTCCGCGTAGTACGGGAAGTGTCCCGAGGTGCGGTAGAGGTCCAGCTTCCCGATATGAGGCGTGAAGACCTCGTGGTATCCCTGCTTGGTCAGTTCCGCGGCGATGAAGTTCTGGAGTTCCTTGCGAACGACCGACCCATTGGGAGTCCAGAGGATGAGCCCCTGACCGACGGTCTCGTCGATGTGGAACAAGCGGAGCTTCTTCCCGAGCACGCGGTGGTCGCGTTTCTTTGCTTCTTCGAGACGCTCAAGGTGCGCGTTGAGGTCTTTCTTGCTAAAGAAGGAGGTGCCGTAAACGCGGGTGAGTGAGTCTGAGTTCTCGTCGCCGTGCCAGTACGCGGACGCGAGGGACATGATCTTGTATCCACCAATGCGTCCGGTGCTCGGGATGTGTGGTCCTCGGCACAGGTCCTCCCAGTTCTTGCCCGGCTCTCCGGTCGCGTAGAACGAGAGCGAGTCCGCGCCCGCTTTGATCGCTTGCTCCGCGTTGTCGAGTTTGTATTTCGAGCCCTCGGATTTGAGTTTCTCGAGCCCGTCATTGACGGACATGTCGTAGCGGGTGAAGGGGCGGTCTTCTTTGATGATCTTGCCCATCTCCGCTTCGATCGCTTCGAAGTCGCCCTCTTTGAGTGGACGATCGTCCGGGAACTTGATGTCGTAGTAGAAGCTGTTTTCGAGTGGCGGGCCGTAGACGAGCATCGCGCCTGGGACGACGCGTTGGATTGCTTCAGCCATGACGTGAGCCGTCGAGTGGCGCAGCATGTTGAGCGCGTTGGGGTCGTCGGACTTGTCGCGGTTCTTCTCCGTGACGAGCGCGAGCGAGCAGTCGTGATCGATGGTGGTGGAGAGGTCGCAGAGCTGCTCGTCGATGATCGCGCCGACGCATGCTTTAGCGAGGCGCTCGCCGATGGTCATCGCGACGTCGTACGCGGAGACCGCGTGGTCGAATGATTTGACAGAGCCGTCCGGGAGGGTGATGTTGGGCATTGGGTGTGCTCGCTTCTGAAACCTTGGCTTACCTAAGCGTGGTGGTGATTGGTTGATCCTATGAAAAACGCCCAGCGTTGGCTGGGCGTGGGGTGTGTTTTTCAACAATATCCAGCCAGCCTTAGAGCGGGGTCGTGGTGGTTCCGGTCGTGGTGGTGGTCTTGGACATGGTCAGTGATCGTAGGCGGTCAAATGTGCGTATTTCAGCAGCATCCCGGACCGCAGCCGCAGGGTTTCTTCGCTTGGATATCCAGACTCGTGATCACATCTCCCGCGGCTTGTCCCTCTGGCAGCAGCGCCGAGACCTTCGTATAGAGCGGATCGTTCGCTTCAGTCAGTGCTTTGACATATTCAGGTTTGGGAGTCAGCTCGATCTCTGACAACCCCGCATTAGTCATCTGCTCACGCATGGTTTCCACAGGGATCGCGCCAGCGACGCATCCGGCCCACGACTCCACAATTTCTTTGACCTCCGAAGGAAGCGGCTTGAGCAGCGCGATATCCGACACCGCGACGCGACCCCCCGGTTTGAGCACACGAGCGATCTCGTTCCAGACCTGCTGCTTGTCCATCGAGAGGTTGAGCACGCAGTTGGAGATGATGACATCGACCGAGCTGTCCTGGACTGGGAGGTGCTCGATCTCTCCGAGACGGAACTCGACGTTGTCCAGTCCCGTTGTGCTCTGGTAGTGACCGATGTTCGCTCGTGCTTTGTCGATCATCTGAGGGGTCATGTCCACCCCGATCGCTCGGCCGGTCTTGCCGACCTTTGGGCCTGCGAGGAAGATGTCGAATCCCCCTCCGGATCCCAGATCGAGGATGGTTTCGCCCTCTTTGAGATTCGCGATGATGGTGGGGTTGCCGCAGGAGAGCCCCATGTTCGCGTCCGCTGGGAGTGCTTCGAGTTCTTCCTTGGTGTACCCGATCTGCTTCGCCAAATCCGCGGCATCAATCGATTCGGTCACACCACACGCGCCAGCGCAGCAGCAGCTCCCGCTGGATTCGGTCTCTCCTGAGAGTTGATCGCGCGTGACTGTGCTGGAGGTCGCGATCCCGGCGTAGTCGGTGCGGATTTTCTGACGGATTTCTTCGTTGGTCTTCATGTGTACGGTCCTCCATGAACTGCTCAGCAGCAGTCGTTTGTGGTGCAGCACGATGCTGTCCGTTGTTTCTTAGCGAGCTCGACAGGGTCGATGCAGTCGATCTCTGCGAGTTTGATCTGATCAGCTTGGATCTGGTCGTCTTCCATCGCGTGCGTGCGAACGAGCGCGTACGCATCAGCGATGATTGGGTCAGGGGTGGGATTGGCTCGGTAATGCACCCAGCGTCCTTCTCTGCGGGACTCAAGGAGTCCAGCGGCTTTGAGCGTCGACAGGTGCTTGGAGATCGACGCGTTGGACAGATCGATGAGCTCGACGAGTTGGCAGACGCAGCGTTCTTTGTCCAGACACGCGATCAGCAGTCGCAGGCGCGTCGTATCGGAGAGTGCATGAGCGATGGTGGGGAGTGTGATTATTTGATTTCTCATTTTCCAAAATGAGAATATGAATTATCAAGCACCAAATCAACCCCTTTTCAGCGCACTGAGGATGAATTGTGATAAATTATTGAGATATATCGAAATTTGATATATACTGACGCGTACTACTTGTCCGAGGAATACCACATGCTCAAACTCAAGCAAGACCACTCAGAACTCGTCGTCCTCTCCGTGCTCGCGGCGGGGCCTTCCTATGGATACGCGATCTCCAAAGACATCGCCGCTCGTTCCGACGGGCACTTCAAGCTCACCGCTTCGGGGATGTATCCGCTGCTCACCAAGCTCGAGAAGAACGGCTTGGTCACTACAAGCTGGGAAGAAGTGAAAGCATCAGGATCTGATCCCGAGTCCAACGGACGCCGGCGCAAGTGGTACACGCTGAGCGATAAGGGACAGCGTCACCTCACCAAACGCATCGAGCTTCATCGTCAGCTTCAGTCGATCCTGGATGGTTTCGTTCATGGATCGATGGGAGAGCAAGAACCACACACTGGACTCGCGGGATGAAGCTCAACGCGGATCAATCCAAGAGCAGAGCGTCGCGCAAGCGATCGGTCACGCCTTCAAGCAAGGACTCGATCACGGGCTGGCTCGATGTGCTGACCTCGATGCTGCCGCTCTCAGAACCACAACGCTCGCAGGTGCGTGACGAGATCGAGGACCACCTCCGTTCTCGCGTCGACGACCTGTTGATCACCGGGATGAGCGAACACGAAGCCGTGCGAGTCGCCGTGGGCGAGCTCGGGGAGACGGCGGAGCTCGCACAACTCATAACAAGCGCACACCAACGCACCACACCAAGGAGACGGATCATGAATACCGCACTCATCATCACCGCAATCGCCGGCATGTCGATCGGGGGATACTCCCTGACGAACAACGGGAGCGGGAACAACAGCAATAACACCAACCACGGCCTCATCGCCGGCGCGGGAGCGGGGGGGATTGCGTCGGTCGCTGCTGCGGAAGATGAATCCAGCGATTTTGAGGTCCACTCCTTTGAAGTGAAAAACAAGAGCATGAAAGAAGTGTTGACTTCAATTGCCAGCACCTTCGATCGGACTGTTGAGATCAGCTGGGATGTGCAGCGGAGCGATCTGGGAGCGATGCTCAACATGCACTACGGGAACTTCATTGGTGAGTACAACTTCACGCAAGCGATCGACGCGTTCAAATCGATCTTCCGCGAAGAGATCAGAGGGTACAAGCTGACGATCACGGATGACGCGATCCTTTACCAGTCCTACGACGAGTTTCAGAAAGCAAAGATCATCAACATGATCTACGCGACCCCCTCATGGATCGGTGGTACCTCAGAGCGGCAAAACTACGCCGAATCACTGGAGGAGCTACTCAAGGTCAAGCACGATCTGTCCTATGCCTCGATCCGTGTTGTTGATCAAGCGATCATCGTCGCGGCACCGCCTGAGATTCATACTGAACTCGGAAAGCTCGCTGCGGAACTCGACGCGATTATTCAGCAGCGTCGAGAACAGCAAAGCATTGAATGGAGAGCGGAAGAGCAGCGCATGAAACAACGCGCTGAGCAGAGGGAGGCCGAGTTCCAGATCGCGGTTGATCAGCTCCAGCACGAACTGGACGCAGCACGAAATGAACTCTTGGTTATCAAGCAGAAGGTCCGTGTGGTCGAGAACAAAGTCCAGTCCGCTCGAAATGTCTTCCGAGGTCATCAGTCGGATGAAAAACAGCAAGCGGTCAGAGATGTCGATCTCGTGAGTCAGCATGCAATGCTCGATGAACTGAACCTGGAGCTTGACGAGGCGCAAGAACGGTACACCTACCTCCGCAATGCGCTTCTGAGCTCTCAGTACGCACAGCTCTTTGATGTTCTTGAATAAGCACAGGATCTCGTAGGGATTCGACGCCTCTGAGCATCGGGCTACCATACTTGGTATGATCCGTGTATCGGAGGCGTCTTTGAATGATCTGCCCATTCTGTAACCACAATCAGGACAAGGTGATCGATTCACGCTCAACCGAGTCCGGTTCGGTCATCCGTCGTCGTCGGCATTGTCTCAAATGCGATCGGCGCTTCACGACCTACGAGCGCGTCGAGCCCACTGGTCGGTTGATGGTCGTCAAGCGGGACGGATCGCGCGTGCCCTTCAGCAGCGAGAACATCATGCGAGGCATAGCCAACGCGTGCGGCAAGCGTCCGATTTCCGAAGACATCAAGCAGCAACTCGCCGGCGAGGTCGAGGACGAACTCCATGCGGAATACGAGCGCGAGGTCCCGACCCAGATCATCGGCGAGCGTGTGATGAGCAAGCTGAGAGGCGTAGACAAGATCGCGTATATCCGCTTTGCGACTGAGCACCTTCAACTCTCCACGCTCGAGGACATTCAGAGAGAACTGGATGACCTCTCTTCCCGACCTACCGCGGGACCAGATCAAGCGTCCTTGTTTGTTTCAGGTCGCTCGGCAAAGCATCCGAAGCACTGATCACCTTTTATTGTCACATTTGGGAATGTACTTCGAGAACTGTACGCGCTGACGACTCGCGTCATCGAACTGGAGAGCCGCAAGCTTTGCAAGCGCAATGAGTTCACCTCGATCGTGGACATCGAGTTTGTCTCCGATGTTGTCGCGATGATTATCAACCGTCGAAACCGATCGACTGAGCTGCTTCGCGATATCTTTCGCGCGCAGTCCCTGACCCATCAACGCAAGCACTTCCAACTCCCGATTGGTGAGCACATCAAGCTTACCCAGGTCATTGATGCTTGCATGAATTACCATCTCGTTATTGCGTTCAGATGATGCAAACTCGTATTCCTTGGATGTGATTTGCTCAACAGTGATCAGCGCGAACTCCTTAGTCGAGTCCTCGTGTATCAGTGTGATCGGGCGCATAAGTGTGCGCAGTCGGAATCCGCCGAGAATTTCGAGGAATGTAATCCGCTTACCAGATTCGATTGCGAGTTTCGCGGCTTTGTAGCGTTCACGCGCCCAGTTCTCCGGCGCAAAGTCGTAAAGGGTCTTTCCAATGACACCGTCAATTGAATCACACTGGAAACCGCGTGCGGCGACATCATTGCAGCAGATAATGTGGTCATCGCTATCCCAGACCATGATCGAGACGGCGTACATCCCAGTCAGTAATTCCAGAAAAAGTCGGTCGGGAGTGAGCGGCGGGAGCATCCTAAAGGATGGATGAATACTACTTGTCTCGGAACTCGATTGGTTTTGTTCAATGGTCATCAATTATGGCCTCAGGTAATGAATGACCGAAGTATAACAGATTTGATTGAGTTTGAGCTGGATTTAGTTCGATTCGCTGAGTTTGCTTTTGAATCGGGGCAAGCCAAAACTAACCTGCTTCTTCGAAGCATCCTCGATTTCTAGTGCCGCCTCTCGTGCCATTCCCACGAGTTCGATGCGGTCAGTGATACCGAGCTTCACTCCGATTCGTTCTCTATGTCGATCGATTGTAGAGACTGAGCGATGGAGACGCTCCGCGATCTGCTTCTGCCTCAGGCCCTGTCCCATGAGTGCGATGACTTCGAGTTCACGAGGAGTGAGTACGGCAAGCTGTCCCAGATCAATCACCTGTGCGTCGATCAGCTCGTCGGGACTCCTTCGGTTCCTGAGCCATCGAAGCTTCGCGGGCGTGACATGCTCAACAGTGGTGAACATGAGCCATTCATCTTTACCATTTCGATGGATCTTGATCGGATTCATCGTGGAGCTCAATCGTGTACCAGCGAGAATCTCCAGCACAATGATCGGGTGTCCACGCTCGATCGCGAGCTGCATGATCCGGACGCGTTCCTCGGCCCATTCCTTTGGAGCGAGCTCCATGAGGTTTTTGCCCACGAGGGATTCTGTGTCATGTCCAGGGAAAGCATTCGCGACAATCTTGTTTGCAAAAAGAATTGTCCCATCAGGGGTCGTCGCGAGAATCGATGTTGCGTGGAATCCTTTGATGAGACTCTGGACAATCAAGTGCGCAAACTCATCATCCAGTTGAAATGACGAACCTGGAGTCAACTCCTCGGCGTGCTCAGATGAGCCGTCGTTCGGTACTGATAGTGACTCGTTGTTCACGAGCATGTCCCTTATAGAATTCAAGACCGTCACAATCTTGCCCCACCCAAACAGATCAGTGCTCGGCAAACGGCTCGCCGAGTCGCATAGACTATACAGAGATTCGACAGTCTATGTACTGGGAAAAAACACCAATCGGAGATTCCTATGGGGTCCAAAGTATACGCAACACCATCGTCATGTTTCCAAGACCTGAAAGAACGAGGCGTCCTGTTTGACGGGATGATGTGCATGGTTGGTGGTTTCGGTTTATGTGGCATTCCAGAGCAGCTCATCATGGCGCTTCGTGACACGGGTGTGAAAGAACTCACATGTGTGTCCAACAACGCCGGTGTGGACGATTGGGGATTGGGTTTGTTGCTCGCTACAAAGCAGATCAAGAAAATGATCTCCTCGTATGTTGGTGAGAACGAAGAGTTTGCACGACAGTTTTTATCCAACGAACTCGAAGTTGAGTTTAATCCGCAAGGCACACTCGCTGAACGAGTGCGTGCTGGTGGTGCTGGTATACCAGCGTTTTACACTGCAACCGGAGTCGGTACACAAGTCGCAGAAGGTAAAGAAACACGCGTCTTCGCAACTCCCAACGGCGGACAAGAACGAGAGTTTGTTATGGAGACCGGTCTGTTTGGTGACCTTGCTCTCGTCAAAGCCGCGAAAGCGGATCACTTTGGAAACCTTGTCTTTCACGCAACAGCACGAAACTTCAATCCTGAAATGGCGACCGGCGCCAGATTCACCATCGCGGAAGTTGACGAGATCGTCGAGACCGGCGCGATTGATGCTGACGACATCCATCTGTCCGGTGTCTATGTTGATCGCGTTGTGCAAACCGTTTCGGAAAAACGGATCGAACAACGCACCATCAGTGAGGGGTGAACACATGAGCGAAACTGCAGAAGTCAAACCCAGAGCGTGGTACACCAAGCCTCGCATTATCGCGATCATGTTCGTCTCGCTGGTCTTCTTGATCCTGATTCTACAGAATATGGAATCGGTTATGATTCAGATCTTGTTCTGGAAAGCGTCCGCGCCCGCGGCATTGGTCTATGTGATCTTCGCTCTTGCCGGATTCGGAGCCGCGAGAATCACGCTCCGCCCTCGTTCCAAGAAGAACAAGGGCGAGAGCAAGTGATCCAATCGCGGTGCGTTGTGTATCGCAACGGCATCGAAGAGAGCTCATCGTCTCCGGCGGAGTCCAATCACAGTTCCCATCGCGAGCAAGCTGGTCGCGCCTGGAGTCGGTGTGATGGTGACATTATCCACCAGTCCCGCGAACGCGGTGTATGTTCCATCGGGCATGCGTGCTGAGAGCTGGAGCGAATCAAAGTTCACGCCGTCGATAGACAGCGCCATGCCTACGAGATTGTCTCTGCCCCCAAGATCGGAGATCACGAACGAATCGCTTGCAACGACTTGGCCATCAAGCAGCGCGTCGAGCGAGATGGTGTTGCCACCCCAGGGTCCGTTCTCGAACATCAGCAGATCGAGGGATGCAAAGTTCTCGACCTGTCCAGTGCTCATGTGGAACGAGGAGAGGATGTTAATCGAGAGATTGTCGCCCGCGATGAAGGAGTTCCCGAAAGAAAGCGCGTTGGTCCCGCCGAGGACCCCTGGGAAGTCGTTGATCGCAAGTGTCGCATTCTCGACGATGAACTGACGCCCGTATTCTCCTGGCTCAAACATCGCGCCGTCTGGATTGATCCCAGAGACATCATTCAAGCGAGAAAAGGTGATCCCTCCATCGACGAATGTTTCGCCCGCGAAGCCTTCTCGTGCTGATTCGAAGTCCGCGAACCCGGCGAGAGTTGAGCTCGCGATGAGCGTTGGGATGAGTGTGTGAACGATAAGTGTTCCCTTTTTCATTGGGTGTCCTTTGTGATTGAAATGGTGGTGAGTACTTGAACGGGTTTAAATCATGTGGTCGAACGCTTGCGTCGTGTGCTTAGCACGCCGCCCATCGCGAGTAGACCAAGAGCGCTTGGTGCTGGGACGAATCCCTCGATGACAAACGCAGAAGTGCTGCCGTCATGGAGCAAGCCGTATCCAACGATGTCGCCGTTGTTATTGACGCCGGTTGCTTCGATCAGCAGTGAGAACATTGAGCTTTCATCAAGCAGGTTGTTGAGATCGTACATAGTGCCTTCAACCCACGCCCATGCGCGCGAATCGATTCCTGAGTGCGTGCCGTCCCATGAGTATCCAACGATCATGCCATTGTCGTTGACATCATTTGCTTCCGAAGTGTTCAGCCCGTCGAGAGATCCGAGCAGTGTCGGAGGTGTAGGTGGTCCCATGAGGTCAGTCGTAAAAATCGCGGCTTGCCAAGCGCCGTCAGTTCCAAAGTTGGTGTGGCCAACGCTCATGCCGTTGTCGTTGATCGCAGTGGCGATCGAGAAGTTGAAGCCCGCTGGGCCGAGATCGCCCGTGAAGTAACCGCCGCGATCGTCTGGAATCGCGATGGATGCGGTGTCAGGGTCTCCGAAGAAGAACGAGTGTCCGACCATGACACCAATGTTATTGATGCCAAGGTTTGAGCCCCCCATCCCGAGGGTGCCAACTGCTCGTCCTCCGGTGCTGTCCCACAAGAAACCTTCTCCGAATCCGCCGAAGAAACTCGCGCTCCCAACAATCTGTCCGAGGTTGTTGATATCGCGAGCGACAGAGTCGCCGACGGCTCCGAGGTCTGCGCCAAGATCTGTGATCCGCCCGTTATCCCAGAGGGTCGCGGTGCGCATCCCTGTGGAAGTGACTTCGGAGTAACCAACAACTTGTCCCATGTTGTTGATCGCGTATCCGAAGGATGTGTCGTATCCCGAAGCGGCACCGAGGTTCATCCCTACGCCATTCGCGTCCCAGACGGTGGTGCTGATCGAGAGTCCCGAGTTAGATTGACCCACGACTTGCCCGAGATCATTGATGTCGTGTGCGACTGTTGATCCGCCGGTAGGTCCTTGGAGTGCATTGACACTTTGTGCCATCGCAAAGCCGCTGATGCTTGCTATGCACAATGCCGCAGTGATCTTGTGTGCTTTCATGAGGTCTTCTCCTGTTTCTCTTCTCTCTAAAGAGGTATTGGGGTGATGTCCCGACTGTCGTGGTAGTGGGGTTTTGGTCTGGGAATGGAATATAAACAAATCTGACTTGAAATCAACCCTGAAATCAGATATTCTACCAAAAACATCCCACAATGCGGGAATTTGTACTGGAACAGGAGAAAGCGGGTTTCATGTCTCGGCAAAATACAGACAACCTCCATCACGCGTTTTTACGCACAACTGCTCTGGAAGGCGGTATTGTGCATGTGATGCCTGCTGATTCCTTGATGCCAGCGATAACGAAATCAGCCCCACTCAGCCCCGCTGAGCGGGCTCGCTGTGAGCGTGTCGCCGCCCGACTCTACGGTGAACTCGGAGCGCTCGTGAGTTTGCTTCCTGATCACGCGCAGGGGGGATCAGGGATGTCAAGGCACCTAGGGGTTGTCCGGAACACCTGCCAGCGTCTCGCTCACGCGCTGTCGGACAACGATCCAAGTCTCCAAACGCTCGTCAAACTACCAGGCACGAAAGGTCTGCGTTTGTTGATCGATGCGATGAAAGCACAGAAGTACGATCAAGCCGTGATTGAAATCGCTTCGAATGGAATTGAGCAGTTTGATGTGCTCATTCGTGAGATCGCGGGATCACATTCCAAACTCATCGCACGCATTGACGCTCACGATGATGACGAAGCGCCGTTTGAACTTGCATCCCTCAAAGCACGCCAAGCGTTGTACCACGCGGCAACTGGGATTACAGGCCGCGCCGCGCAAACGACCATATCGCTGTATGCATTCCGTCATGCACCAGATGATCCCAACATACTCCAGCGAGCAATCGCGACTGGAATGATCCAAACCACCGTCGTTCCAGGCGGGATGCCGGTCGTGATCTCCAATGGCAGCACGATCCAATGGGATGACGACTTCACTCAGGCTCTTAAAAATCTCGATGATACTGATGCGCAGGGTTCTACTCCCGATGCTTTGCTGCAGGATTTTTGTTCTCAGCCTCTCCCCACAGTGACTTCGCGTGGGAGCTCTGAATCGCTGATCCGCGTGATCGATCCAAAGAATCTTGATGGTCCGCAGACATTCGATGTCGTGAGTGCCGCAAGATCGAATCATCCTGTGCTCGACCCAAACGGTCAACCAATCTTTGACGAAGTCTGGTCGCTCTCAAACTGCCCATCGACGAGATTGATTTTCGATATCTACCTGCATGAAGACATGGAACGCATGTACCGTCCTTCAATCGATGCGCAGATGTGGAACCCGAATCTCTCAGCACCCGGCGGAGACAAGTGGGTCCTGCGTTATCCGCAGCTCCCAACGCTTGAACTCTTGGGGCGTGGGATAACGAATGCCGCATCGAAGGGATACTCCAAACATAAAGAGCTCACCCAATCATTCTTTGAGCGGATCGGTTGGAACCCAGACCAGTTCTTTGGTCTTCGTTGCGAGGTCGACTACCCAATCTGGCGCGGCGGTTACTGCATGAAGTTCAAGCCGATTCAATCTGCAACAGACTGAGCTCGGCTCCAAATCCCTGATTTCAGCTCAAGAAGACGGTATCAGCAAGAGTTTCTGCGATTGAGTCTCAATTGGAGTCTGCTATTGGATATACTCAGGTACGATTTGTACAGGAGCATCACGTGTTGACTGACCAGACAATGGACATCGCAACCAACTCAGTGCCGTTGACAGAGCTTCCGCGTGGACAGCGCGGGCGAGTGCAGATCAATGGCAGCACAGAAGAAGTCAAAATGCTCCGCGCCATGGGACTGCGTCCGAACGCGTCCGTCACGATGTGCCGACTCGGAGAGCCCTGCATCGTCTCGCTCAGCGGCGCCTGCGGCGGCGGATGCCGGATCGGTCTCGCGAAGGAAATCGCGGGACGCGTGATGGTCAGTATTGACACCGAAACCCAGAAGTAAAGATCCAATGAGCAGCGTCGATACTCCAGCTGTTGTCGATAGCCGCATCGTCGCTTTGCTCGGGAATCCCAATGTTGGAAAGACGACGCTGTTTAATCGCATCGTTGGGATCCGCGCCAAGACCTCCAACTTCCCAGGCACGACGCAAGAAGCTCGTCACGCGCTGCGTGATGGTTCGGTGCTGATCGACCTCCCCGGAGTGTACTCGCTGAATCTAGAACAATCCGAGTCGCGCGTCTGCCGACAGACACTCGAGGGCGAGCTCGCGCCGATCGGTGTCGAGGCGCATGTCCCCAACGCGATCCTCGTGGTCATCGACGCGACGAACCTGTCGCGAAACTTGATGATCGTTGCTGAAGCGATCGAGCGCCGTTTGCCAACCGTCGTCGCGGTCAACATGATGGACTCCGCGAAACGCCGAGGCATCCACATCGATCTTGAGCGTCTAGGCGAGTGCCTGGGATGCACTGTGGTCGGATGCTCAGGGAAAACGGGCGAGGGTGTCGATCAACTCCTCGATGCACTCAAGCACGCGAAGGTCCCCGATCGCAGCGCCCCGACGGAGCTGGATGCAATCGAAGCGTGGAGCGATGATATTTACGCGCTCGTCGCAGCCGCTCGCGAGACGCCGGTTGATGATCGACTCACCGATCGACTCGATCGCGCGTTCACGCATCCGCTGCTTGGTGTGCTGACCTTCGCGATCGTGATGACGGGATTGTTCTGGGTGATCTTCAAGCTCGCGTCGATCCCGATGGACCTCATCGACGCGTGGTTCGGGACCATCGGAGGCTGGGTCGGATCGATTCTCCCAGAGGGCGCGATCCGCGATCTGATTGCCGATGGCATCGTCGCAGGCGTGGGGGGGACGGTGATCTTCCTCCCTCAGATCGTGCTGTTGTTCTTCTTGCTGGCGCTGCTGGAGGGTACGGGATACCTCGCACGCGCCGCGTTTGTGATTGATCGCGTGCTGCGTCCGTTCGGATTGAGCGGACACGCATTCGTGCCGTTGCTCTCGAGCCACGCGTGCGCGATCCCAGGCATCATGGCGTGCCGAGCGGTTCCCGATCCCAAAGATCGGCTCGCGACCATCCTCGTCGCGCCGTTCATGAGTTGCACCGCTCGCATCCCGGTGTATGTGCTGCTGACATTGATCCTGTTCCCAGACTCCCCAGCGATGCAAGCCGTCGCGTTCACCTCGTGCTACGTCATCGGAGTGCTCGCAGGACTGCTCAGCTCGCTGCTCGTCAGACGAACAATCCTGCAAGGTTCATCACGGCCGATGGCGATGGAACTCCCGAGCTACCGATTCCCTGATCTCAAAGCGGCGCTGATGCTGACGTTCGATCGAGCGATGGCGTTTCTCCGCAAAGCGGGGACGCTGATCGTCGCGGTGTCCATTGTCTTGTGGTGGCTCAACGCGTATCCAAACAAACCAGTCGAGATCGATCCAGCGACTGAGATGACCGTCGAGCAGGTCGAGCAGTTCCAAGCATCCGAGCAGGCACGCAACTCGTTCCTCGGACAGATCGGGTCGGTCGTGCAGCCGGTCTTCGAGCCGTTGGGGTACGACCGCAAGCTCACGATCGGTGTCCTCGCAAGCTTCGCGGCTCGCGAGGTCTTCGTCTCCACGATGGCCGTGCAGGTCGTTGGGAATGACGACACGGAGGACGAGGGTGTGCTCGATTCCATTGCAAACGCGAAACGAGATGACGGCAGCGTGCTCTTCGATCGCGCGACGAGCTGGTCGTTGTTGGTGTACTACATCCTTGCGATGCTGTGTCTCCCGACCGTCGTCGTGACCGCGAAAGAAGCCGGCGGGTGGCGATGGGCGCTGCTCCAGCTCGGATGGATGACCCTGCTCGCGTACGGCGGGGCGCTGATCGTGTATCAGTCGATCACGCTCTTGTCGTGAGGGCTAGAGTACGCCATGCCTGTAGATGATTGGCAGTTCTGGGTCGTGACAGCGGTGGGGGCGCTCGCCGCGCTGTGGCTGATCCGATTGGTGCTTCCCAAGAAAAAGAAAGGCACCAAGGCCTCGCTGACCGTTGGGGGCAAGCCGGTCAAGAAATCAGGTTCATGATCCCGATCGCGGAGCGTTCCTATACTCTCGCATGCCACTATCACGCGATGAAATCACCAAACGCGCCGCTCAGGAACTCAAAGACGGCTATGTCGTCAACCTCGGGATCGGGATGCCGACGCTCGTCGCTAACCACATCCCCGACGGCATGGAGGTCTGGCTCCAATCCGAAAACGGACTCCTCGGGATCGGACCGTTCCCAACAGAAGACAAAGTCGACGCCGACCTGATCAACGCGGGAAAGCAGACCATCACCGCGCTCCCAGGATCGTCGTTCTTCTCAAGCTCCCAATCCTTCGGCATGATCCGAGGCGGACACATCGACATGTGTATCCTCGGCGCGATGCAGATCTCCGAGAAAGGCGACATCGCGAACTGGATGATCCCAGGCAAAATGATCAAAGGCATGGGCGGCGCGATGGATTTGGTCGCGGGCGTCAAGAAGGTTGTCGTGACGATGGAGCACTGCAACAAGAAGGGCGAAGCGAAGATCCTCAAGGAGTGCAACCTGCCTCTGACGGGACGCGCGTGCATCGACATGATCATCACCGATCTCTGTGTGCTGACAATGAACCACGAGCGCGGCTTGTTCGAACTCACCGAACTCGCGCCGGGCGTGAGCGTGCAAGAGGTTGTGGATAAGACCGAAGCCGAGCTGATCGTCAGCGACGAGCCGGCTGTCGTTTCGGTGTAATCTTCCGGAGAAATACCTATTTTCTAGTCCCTGCACCACCCGATCGGGGTGATGCAGAACGGTCGTTGCACGCGCCAACTTGGTCTGTGGTACTCTGGTGCATCCAGCTGAAGGACCAGCACAAGGGGATGCACACATGGCGTTCTACGAAGTCACCGGTCAAGACCATCGCACACGATCTCAGAAGACCCTCGAAGTCAGCGCCAAGAACGCCGACGACGCGGCATTGACTGCCGTCGATCACGGGCTCATCGAGGTCAAAGTGAATCAGCTCACCGATCGCGATCTGCTCCACAAAGACCTCAAGTGCTTCATCTATGCTGATCCGCTCGCAACCAAACGCGTCCACGCGATCCCGGTCAACGCAAACTTCCCGGCGTCGATCCTGATGGATCATCCAATCCTCACAATCGGCGCCGGAGTACTGCTCGGGATGGGGTCATTCCGATTGCTCGAACTGGTCGCGACGCGTCTAATGAGCGTGCTGCTCTAATCGATCAAGGTCCATCGTTATCCTGTGTCTCGGCAGGATCAGCAGGTTCGTCTGAAGCAGGTTCATCAGATTCGACTTCAACTTCCACATCCGCAGCGATCTCACCCAACGCGGTCGCGATCGCTTTCTGTACTTCATCCGACAAATCGACCGGCTCTGGACTTTCAGTCACACCCGCTTCATCCGCGAGCGCTTTCGCGTTTGCGATGAGTTCACGGAGCTCCTCAGTCGAGACCTGATCCGCTGATTTCAATGCAGTGATGGTTCGGCCATTCTCGTCGATCTTCAGATTCAAACGGATGTCATCATCATCGGGTGAGTGAGTAATCACTGGTTCGAGCACATCATTCATGCTATCCGGATCGATTGTTTCGTCGAACAATCCTTGCGTGTATCGAGCAAGGTCGATCCGTGCCTGTGCTTGTTCTCCCTCAGGGAGTTCGGACTGAGCTATGTAGAGCCGATCGATCGAGATCACCATCGCGGACGGAATGATCGGCGACTTTGCCAGTTGTTCAACGACTTGTCCGAGTTGATTCCATTCGATTTCACCATCTTCGAATCGAGTCATGAGTGATTCGACATGAACCATGATTTCGGCGTGTTCATCCGGATCGATCTTTGCTTCAACGAGCATCTGATCAATTGCTTTGGTGCTCGCATCCGCCGTCCATCCACGAATGTTACTGATGACAAAGTATGCGCCGACTCCAACGAGGATGATCAATACGAGCAGGACAACGCCGCATCCAACGAGGAGATTTCCCCTTCGAGTTGGGAGCGTTTGTGCTTTGGAAGGACTCATGGTTGACTCAACGAGATCAGGGTATTTCATAGCTGTTCCTTGTGCGTGTGTTCACATTCTATTCGGAATCACACGGCTTCAATTTCTCACAGATTCAATGATCTGAACAGTCCAGAGCAATGTTTGGACAGTTTCATAACTATACTCTATAGGGACTATCCACCACACTCTCGCAGGGAGAATTACCAATGGCGAACTACAAAGTTGAAGATGTTGAAGGAATCGGACCAACCTACGGCGAGAAACTCCGCGGAGCTGGGATCGATGATACCGATGCACTGCTCAACGCATGCAAGACCCCAGCACAACGCAAGGATCTCGCTGAGAAGACCGGCATCTCAGATACTCACATCCTCAAGTGGGCAAACATGGTCGATCTCTACCGCATCAGCGGTGTCGGATCCGAGTTCTCCGAACTGCTCGAAGCATCAGGCGTCGACACCGTTCCAGAACTGGCGCAGCGCAACGCTGAGAATCTTGCCGCGAAGATGATCGAGGTCAACGATGCGAAGAGTTTGACCCGTCGTGTGCCAACCGCTGCTGATGTCGAGAAGTGGGTCGCGGAAGCGAAGACCCTCCCTCGTGCTCTTGAGTACTAAACCACTCAACGAAAATGATTGAACATTGAATGACTAAGATCCCGGAGTACCGCTCTGGGATTTTTCATTGGAGAATGCATGAACTGGTTCGATGCCCATCTTGATCTTGCGTACCTCGCCGAGAACGGGCGAGACATGCACGCGGACCTGCGGACCTGCCGGGGTCGCTACCAGCCGCCGAGTATCACACTCCCATCAATGATCGAGGGGGGCGTGAAGCACTGTCTCGCGACGATCTTCACCGAGGGAGTCGATCCACGCAAGGACGATGAGGAAACCGGCGCGTTCACCTATCCGTTTGGGGATGCGAACGCGGCGTACCGAGCCGGGATGCGTCAACTGCTCCTGTACAACGCATGGCGCGACGCGGGCGTGATCCGTCAGATGCCCCGAAGGGGACACGACCAGATCGACATGGTCGCGGAGTGCCCACTCGAGGGCGGCCCGATCAACATAGGGATCCTCGTTGAATGCGCCGATCCGATCACCGATCCCGATGAACTCGAGATGTGGGTCGAGCGCGGCGTCGTCGCGATCGGGATGGCGTGGTGGCACCAGTCCCGTTACGCCGGGGGCAATGGCACCGATCACACACGATCGGGAAATGGACTCACCGATCTGGGACGAGCGCTCGTCCAGAAGATGGATCAGCTCGAAGTCGTCCACGATCTCTCGCACCTCTCGCAGCGCAGCGTAGACGAGCTGCTCTCGATGACGGATCGTCCCGTGATCGCGTCGCACTCCAACTGCCGAGCGTTGATGGGTGATCCCAACTCGCTCCCGAATCAGCGTCACCAGAGTGATGAGACCATCGCTGAGATCGCCAATCGTGGGGGGGTCATCGGGATCAATCTGCTCTCCGCGTTCCTTGAGCCGGGACTCAGGGACAAGGGACGCGCGAAGATGGACTGGATCGTGCGCCACATCGAGCACATCTGCGAAATCACAGGCGGCACTGACGCAGTCGGTCTGGGGTCAGACATGGACGGCGGATTCGGCGCCGATGAACTCCCAGAAGGAATCAACACTCCGAGCAATCTGCAACTCATTGGAGAAGCGCTCCGCAGTCACGGCTGGAGCGACACGGACATCGCAAAGTTCTCGCATCAGAACTGGATGAGATTCTGGGAGTGGGAATAAGAGAACATGCTTCATCGACCCTCAGACGCTGCTCTTCGAGATTCGATCGAATCCACATTGTGACCACACTCCGGACATGTGACCGGCGGCTCAAGCCCGTGGATGTTGTACCCACAGAAATAGCAGTTCCCCTCCGCATCAGTCGCGCGTGGAACCAAATCAAGCATCGCATCCCAGATGACATTGATCGCTGATCGAGCTTGCTCTTCATCGCCGTCGATGAGCACGATCGCAAGCGGATCGTGTGATTTCTTCCGATTCTCGACAACCCGCGCCCCGATCCCTCGCAGCTCAAGCCCGTAGATAATCTGCGCCGCCGCAGATGAGTTGGGCGCTGTGGTGAGCAGAATCGGATCGGTGTCAGACGGCATGGGAAGACAATAGGGGATACTGTGGGGTGTGTCCGAGCAATATGACCACATCCCTGTGCTTCCAGAGCAAACAATCGATCTGCTGCAACCTCAGCGAGGACAAGTGTTTGTGGATTGCACGGCCGGATTGGGTGGTCACGCGAGCATGATCGCACAGCATATTGGCGCCGAGGGAACGATCGTCCTCAATGACATGGACGAAGGGAATCTCGCGCGTGCCGAGCACGCCGCTCGAAAAGCACTGAATCCACAGAATCCTGATTCCGCGAGCGTTATTGCCATCCAAGGCAACTTCGCTCAGCTCCCGCAAGAACTCTCAAAGCGTGATATCCAAGCGGATATGGTCCTCGCAGATCTGGGATTCGCGAGCACACAAGTGGACGATCCGGAGCGGGGGTTGAGTTTCCGGAACTCTGGACCGCTGGATATGCGACTGGATCAAACCTCGCCGATCGATGCCGCGGAGTTGGTCAACACCCTCCCAGAACGCGAACTCGCGGATCTGATCAAGCGATTTGGAGAGGAAAGACACGCTCGGAGGATCGCATCAAAGATTGTTGAAGCGCGAGGACTTGCGCCGATAGAGACGACAGATCAACTCGCTGATCTTGTCCGATCGGCTGTCCCGTACACTCGAGGACCTCGACCTTCCATCCACCCCGCGACTCGCACCTTCCAGGCGCTCCGCATCGCGGTCAACGATGAGCTCGGCTCCCTCGAATCGCTCCTCCGCTCCATCGCGATCGGCGCCGCGAAAGTGCACAAGGGAGAACCGAGCTGGCTCGCAAGCGGCGCACGGATCGCGATCATCGCGTTCCACTCGCTCGAAGATCGTCCGGTCAAGCAAGCCTTTGCTCGGATGAACACGGACGAGCACATCGAGTTGATCACACGCAAGCCCGTAGGGGCCGATGAGCAAGAGATCGAGGTGAACCCACGATCCCGCTCCGCGAAGCTGCGTGTATGCAGGGTGCTCGATCCAACGATCGGGTGATCCAGTTCCAGACGCAAGGCCGCGTCTATGCATTGATCTGTTTGATCATGTTTCAGTTCAGTTGTTTCATTCGGTGCAGAGCCAAGGACCAGGCCGTGACCAGAGAAAGCAAACTCGCGCTCATTCTTTCCTTCGTCCTCATCCTCGTGGTCGGAGTGCTTGTCAGTGACCACTTCTCCCAAGCGGGAGCGATGGATCCTGAGAGTCTCGATGCGTCGCCCAACCAGCCCATCGTGCAACTGCCCGGCGCTGAGCGTGATCGTATCAACGAAGCGATCGAACGCGTCATCCCTGAGAAGCAACCAGACCCCATCGTCATCGCCAATGGATCAAACTACAGCAACTCCACCTCCTCAGGCTCATTGCTCGACCGCTTGAGCAACGGGATCAACAACGAACTCGCGAAGAACATCGAGCAGATGAATGCGCCGGCGCTTGCGAGTCCGACTAAATCAGAAGACACCAAGACCTCAACCCTGCGTCCGCTCAAGGAACCAACCTACGCGACCTACATCGTTGAAGAAGGCGATTCGCTCTACCGCATCGCGGCGCGTTCGCTTGGAGATGGGAACCGCTGGCGCGAGATCCAGGAACTCAACGCTGATAAGGTTGGTCGTGACGGAGTGATCGCTGTAGGAATGAAACTCAAGCTCCCATCCAATGCGCGAGTCTCCGCACCTACGCAAAGCAAGCCAACTCAATCGGAGCGGAAGACCAGCCAATCGGTCAAGACCTATGTTGTGGTTCCAGGTGATACGCTCGGAGAGATCTCCATGCGTCTGCTCGGAACTTCCAAGCGTGTCGATGAGTTCGTGTCATTGAACGGGCTCGACGACGCCAACGACATCCGTGTGGGTATGAAGCTCAAAGTCCCTGCAAAGTAAGCCGTCTATCAAACGCCGGAGCCGATGATGTTTGTGAAGTTGATCGTGCTGATCGTGGCGCTTGGTTCGACTGGAGTCGGTGTGCTGTCCGTGCGTCAATCCCGCCTCGTCGCATCCAATGAGATGACCCAGTCCAGACTGCGGAGCCGACAGCTCACACAGCGATCTATGGAACTGCGCGCCCAGATCGCACAGAACATCACTCCAGATCAGATCCGCGCGATGCTCGGCGACGACGCGACCAGCGAGTTTGTCGACCAGACGCACCACAACATCCAACTGCTCGATCCAAGCGAGCCGGAACCAGAGCAGATCGACGAGCTCCAAGATACTGGGCATGAAGTTGTCGAACCAAACGACAACTTCTGGACGCTCGAAGACGGCACACGGATCAGAATTCTCAATCCATCAGTCAATCCGTAAAGCAAGGAGTACGCATTGTCCACCGCGATCCCCGCTCAAGAATCTGTGCTCACCCATCGCGTCCTGCTTGCTCTGAGAATCGCCATCATCTTCGGACTCGTGCTCGTGCTGGGACGCGTCGCGCAGCTCCAGCTCTTCCCAAGCGAAGCGCTCGCTGATCACATCCAACCTAGAGCAACTACGCACACGCTCGGCGCTACACGAGGAGACCTACTCGACAGACGCGGACGCGTCCTCGCGACCACACGCGTCGCGCGTCGAGTCATCGTCGATCCAACAACCATCGAGAAGAACCTCGACCAAGCCGTCGTGGGGTTGTCCGAAACGCTGAATCTCAACCCCGGCGAGTTGGGCGCTCGCATCATCGGCGCTGTTATGGAGAACAAACGCCGCGCTGAAATCATCGCAGAAATAGAGCAGCGTGAGCGTGACGGACTCGCGCCGCTCGTTGATGAATCGGGTGAAGCAATTGCCAAGCCCCGATTGAGCCGATATCTCCCGATCGGTGGATTGATCGATCTGGAAGCCGCCGAAGCGATCAAAGCACTCAAAAAAGAGCATAAACTCAGCGGCATCTTCCTCGAAGACCAGCAAGTCCGACAAGCGAGCGCCAGCCCACTTATTGGATCCATCATCGGGAAACTCGGATACGAAGACGAAAGAGCGGTAGAACGCACAGGGATCATCGGCGCTGAAGAACTCTTCCACAACCGACTCAAAGGCGACGACGGCTCGCTCACCTATGTCCGCGATGCGAGTGGGGGACCATTGTGGGTCCAGCGCGGCGCGTGGACCGAAGAACAACGCGGCGACGATGTGCGACTCTCGATCGACCTCGAGATCCAACGCATCGTGCAGGAAGAACTCCAGAAAGGCGTAGAGCATGCTGACGCTGCTGGAGGACGAGCTGTTGTGGTCAATCCACAAACTGGTGAAGTGCTCGCGATGATTGATATCATCCGCGAGATCCCTGATCTCGTCGAGTTCCCTTGGTACGACCCCAAGGGCGATATCCCGGCACAAACACTCCCAGACCAAGCTGATCGCCCACGCTGGCGCGTCCTTGAACCTGATACACAACGAGGACAAGACGAAGCACTCACACGCAATCGCTGCGTGCGCGATCTCTACGAACCCGGCTCGACCTTCAAGCCGTTCATCTGGTCGCTCGCAAAGACCAAAGGCTTGCTCCCTGACGACGAGGTGCTGCGCTTCGATGTCAACTACTACCAGCCCTATCCAGGACGCTCGCTCGAGGACGTCACCTTCCGCAAAGAACTCACCTGGGACTCGGTCATGGAGTTCTCATCCAACATCGGCATGTCCATCGCATCAAGCCGACTCGAAATGCAGCAGACACGCAACACCATCCGTGCTCTGGGATTCGGGAGCAAGTCGGGACTCGGGATCATGGGTGAACAGCCGGGACTCGTGACGAGCGACAAGAACTGGTCCAAATGGACTCAAACCTCCGTCGCGATGGGGTACGAGGTCGCGGTGACTCCAGTGCAGATGGCGCGTGCGTTCTCTGTATTCGCTCGCGAAGGAGACATGTCCGGCACACTCCCGCAACTCCGACTCACCGCCGCGGGACTGGACGATCGCCGCGGACTGACCAAAGACGAGATCATCATCGAGCGTGTGTTCGATCCAGAAGTTGCTCGCCGCGTACGCGGACCGATGGGATTGGTCGCCGGACGCATGGATCGCAACAACCAGAGCGTCAATGACGCTCCAGAACCCAAGTACTCCATGTTCGGAAAGTCAGGAACCGCATACATCCCTTGCATCCCTCCCCAAGGCATGCGCCGTCCAAATAACGCGAGCGGATACTTCGCAAAGCAGTACAACAGCAGCTTCATCGCCGCGGCTCCAGCGACGGCTCCTGAGATCGTCGTGCTCGTGGTGATGGACGATCCGGGACCAGAGCACATCGCCCAGCGCCGTCACTACGGGTCTTGGGTTGCGGGACCGGTTGTTCGCAGCATCACCGAGCGTGTGCTGCCGTACCTAGGTGTCGAGCCCGATGTCCTTGAAGACGATCAAGCGGGAGATTGACCGTTCAAGAGCATGTTGCGTCCGCCGGGACGCACGATGCGTGTGATGAACGCTTGATACTGCGCATCAAGCTCGCGGAGCTCCACGCCAGGCGCGATGATCGACAGCACCCCGGGTCCAGAGCGCCGGCTCCGCATCGAGCGTGCCTCCGATGGACTCAGTTCGTCGAGCAAGCCGCCTCTCAATGCGAGCTGCAACACGCGAGCGAGTCCAGATGAATAGCGTCCGCCTTGGTACTCGCGGAAGAAATGCACGAGCGCCCAGTGCTGCGCGTAGTAGTTGAGCACGCGATCGCCGCCCTTGTCCGTCGCCATGAGGTCCTGAGGTCGATTGCTCACGAGCGTGTGGAGCGACATCAGCGTCCCCTCCGCGTGCGCCTTGCGGAGCTGGTCGTACCGCTCCAGATTCGACCAAGGCAGGAACACGGGCTGATCCGGATTGATCTCGTCCCACTGGAACCCTTCGAGATAGCACGCGATACCCTCGTCGAGCCAGACCGGGAGCCGATCGATCATGACCGAGTGTGCGTACTGGTGCCAGCCCTCGTGCGCCGCGATCGCGAACGAATCGCGTGGACCAAGGTCGTAGTAGACGCCTGTGGTCCCGATGCTGAACCCGCCGCGCTCGATCGCGAGGTACACCGGGGCGCGGTCTTTGAGCACCTTGCGTGTCATCGCTTCCCATTCACGCCGCGACCCAAGAAAGAACGTATCGACCGGCTCACTCGGAGCAGGGAGCGTCGTCAGCGCCGTCCGAGCATGGATCTGCGAGAGCTCGACAAACGCCGGGATGCGGATGAGCATGCGCCGATCCGTGATCGTCGTGCGGATCGTCGCGCCGGGAGTGAAGTAGGTCCATCCATCGTTGCCCTGATACGACCAGCGATGACGCTCCGCGACAAACCGCTGCACAGGAGCGCTGCGAACAGTGGGGGACGCGGACGGACTCGACGATGAGCAGCCGCCCATCATCGTCCCGGCGATCACGATCAATGCGAGCGTGCGCTTCATCCGAGTTTATCCAGCGACGCTTGAACAGAATCGCGATCCTGCTTCTTCTGCTCAAGCTCCGCACGGGTCTGATTCACCAGATGCTCCGGTGCTTTATCAACATACCCCGGATTGGAGAGACGTCCTTCGAGACCGCTGATTGCCTTATTCAAGCTCGCGAGCTCGTTGGTCAAGCGTTCCTTCTCCACCGACGCATCCACAGCATCCGCGAGATCACTCACGCGATACTCCGTGCCCTCAAACACAAACGAAGCACTCGCGTCCGGCGCGTCCTCGCCGCTGACCTCGCTCAGATTACACAGCGTCTCAACAAGCGGCGACCAACGCGCGACATCGCTCGCAAGCTCACCCGAAACATGCAGCACAACCTTCCGCTTCGGAGGCACCTTGTTGGACGCACGCACCTCGCGAATCGCCGTCGTCAGCGCAACCATACGCCCGTACGCTTCCTCCGCGACCTCGTCACGCAAGGACTGATCAGGATTCGGCCAACCCGATTGGCACAAGGTCTCCGAGGACTTGGTCTCGTCGAAGCGGAATCCTTCGATCTCACGCATCGGGATCGCGGACAAGCGTTCGTGGATCGCCTCGGTGATAAACGGCGTCACCGGATGCATGAGCCGAAGAATCGAATCGAGCACATGACGGAGCACCGCCGCCTGATTCGGATCGGTCCCGACGGTTGGTTTGATTGATTCGAGATACCAATCACAGAAATCTCGCCAGAGCAGGTCGTAGATCGCGTCCGCGTAGTCCTTGAACATGTAGTTCCGCAGAGCGGTGTTGACCGCACCCGTGGCGTGGACAACACGCGAGAGCATCCACCGATCGACCAGCGAAAGCTCCTGCGCATCAATCGGAGCGCCACTTTGGACGGGATTCTTCTCCAGCATCATCATCGCGAACTTCGCCGCGTTCCAGAGCTTGTTGCACAGGTTGCGTCCGATGTCGAACTTCGGAGAGGTGTTCTTCCCAGTCGATTCGTCGAGCTCGACAGGCATCCGAACATCCTGCGTCTGCGTCGTCATCTGACAGAGCGTGAAGCGCATCGCGTCGGCGCCGTGCGAGTGGATGATGTCGAGCGGATCGACGCCGTTGCCGAGCGACTTGGACATCTTGCGTCCCTCGCCGTCCTGGATCATCGCGTGGATGAACACATCCTTGAACGGCGCCTTCCCCGCTTGTTCCTCCCCGAGAAAGTAGCGATTAAACATCGTCATCCGCGAGACCCACAGCGTGATGATCTCACGAGCCGTGCAGAGAACGGAGGTCGGATTGAACGCACCGAGCACCGACTCAAAGTCCGCAACCCCCGACGAGTCTTTCGCCGCCGAAGCGTCCGGCCAACCCATCGTCGACAACGGCCAGAGCGCGGAAGAGAACCAAGTGTCGAGGACATCGGGGTCTTGGGTATAGCCATGTTCTAGGAGAAGCTCGATAGCTCTTTCGTCCGCATCAGCAATACAAATGAAATCACCGTGACCTTCTGACTCAGCAACTTCATCAGCTCCAATTGAAACAATTTGATAATCCTTGAGCCATCCAAGTACGATTGCATCGCTTTCTGATTCCATTGCTTCAAAAGATTCATACTCCTTGAACCACACAGGAATCCGATGCCCCCACCAAAGTTGGCGTGAGATACACCAGTCCCGCAGATTATCGTGCCAGGTCTCGTAGGTCTTCGCGTAGCGCGAGGGGTAGAACGACATCGTGCCGTCGTTGGAGCCTTCGGTCATCATCTTGGGACGCGACTCGACCCAGTCCTTGATCGACTGCTCCGTGCGTTGCTCTGGATTGAGCGCCCGCTGCGCGTTGCCGCGGAGGCGATCATCGGTCACCTTGCAGTACCACTGATCGCTCAAATACGGCTCAACCGGCACATGACTCCGATACGAATGCCCTACCGAGTGACGATGCGGGACCATCTTCTCAAGCAGCGACCCCTCACTCCCCTCAGCGACGCTGCGTGCTTTGAACTCCTCGATGACCAGCGTGCGTGCATCCTCGCGTGACTTTCCGAGGAAGACATGCCCTCCCTCGTTGCGTTCTTCGCGATCCCAGCCGTGCTGATCGGAGATGCTCGCATCGGGCGCCATGATGTTGATCGTGTCCAGATTGTGTCGCTGACCGATCATGTAGTCGTTCGGATCATGCGCCGGAGTGACCTTCAGGAACCCAGTCGACATCTCCGCTTTCGCGTCACCCTCCTCGCCGCCGTATTTGACGGGTAGGACGACATACTCATCCTCAATGATCGGGATCACGCGCCCCACCAAAGGCAGCATCACATGGAATCCACGCACCGATCCCGCACGCGGATCCTTCGGATTCATCGCGACCGCCGTGTCTCCCATGTAGGTCTCAGGACGCGTCGTCGCAACGGTCACCCACGCCTGCTCGTCTTCCGGATGCTTCTCCGCATCGGGATATCCGCGAGGCACAAGCTCACCCCAAGTGACCGGGATGGTGTCATCGCCTTCAACAGATTTGACAAGCGGATAGCGGAGGTAGTAGAAGTGTCCATCCACTTCTTCCATCTCGACCTCATCATCAGCGAGCGCCGTCTGCGAGATCGGATCCCAGTTGACGAGGCGCTTGCCCCTGTAAATCAATCCATCCTTGAACAATCGGAAGAACGCCTCGCGGACTGCTCTGGCGCAGATGTCGTCCATCGTGAAGCGCTGTCGCTCCCAATCGCACGAGCACCCCATCGTCTGGAGCTGATGCGTGATCCGCTCCTCAAACTCGTCCTTGAACTCTTGGACCAGTCCGATGAACTCGTCGCGGCCGTTCCCGCCTTCGAGTTCTTTCTTCTTGTACTCCGCGATCCCGGCTTTGCCCTCTCCTTTGAGCTTCTTGTCCACCATCGTCTGCGTCGCGATCCCCGCGTGGTCCGTTCCCGGCATCCAGAGCGTCTCGAACCCCTTCATCCGATGGGCGCGGACGAGGATGTCCTGGATCGAGTTGTTGAGCGCGTGTCCGAGGTGCAGCGCCGCCGTCACATTGGGAGGCGGGATCAGGATGCAGTACGGACGAGCATCGCCGCTCAGGACACGATCTGGATTGGCGTGGAACGCGCCGGAATCCATCCATTTGGACCACATCGCGGGCTCAGTCGCCGCGGGGTCGTACGCCTTGGACATCGGTTCGAGGGTCGTGGTGCTCATGCGTGAATTTCCGATCTGATCGGTCATGGGAGTAGGTCAGTTTCGTCGACTACAGTGTACGCGACGAGCGTAGGAAAGATGATCCAGAAACCAGCGTCCCATCCCGAATCTCCCCGTTCCCGAGCCGCTGTGATCGAGCGGGAAACCCTCGCCCTCATCCTCGGAGCGTTGGTCTCAATTGTCCTCATCATCCTCGCGATCCGCTCGCTGATCGGCTCCACTGAGCATTCAGCAGATGCAACTCCTGAGACCACAGCATCCCAAACCACCACCGCACCGACCCAGACCATCGAGCAGGTCCTCGAGAGTGTGCAGGTCTATGTCTCCGCTGAGGACTACCCACCCGCGATCGCGATCCTCAAGAGCGCGATCGCTCGCTATCCGCTCGATGTCGACCTCCGCTTCGCGCTCGGTGATCTCTATATGGTGACGCAGGAATACTCGCTCGCGTACGAGCAGTTTGTCGCAGCAATCGAGCACTCCGAGAGCACGCTCCCAGAAGCTCAATTCACCGCAGGCACCCTCGCGAACATGATCGATCAGCCGGAGATGGCGCTCGTCCACTACCAAACAGCGCTCGATGCAGACCCCAACAATGCGGACTATGCGCTCTATCTCGCGAGCATTCAGTTCAAGCTCAACAAGCTCGACGAAGCGAAAGCATCCCTCGCGATCGCTGCTCGGCTTGCTCCGGACCGCGCCATGATCTACGGCACCTGGGCGCAGATCGCGCTTCGACAAAACAAACTCACCATCGCCTCCCAGCAGATCGACAAAGCTCGGCAACTCGAACCAACGAACGCAGCATGGACCATCCTCGATGCCAAAATCCAGAAACGATTAGGAGACCCCGATCGAGCGATCGAGCTGCTGACCTCGCTCACGGACAGCAGCTTGGATGATCCCGAAGCGATGAAGCTCCTCACCGAGAGCTTCGGGATGGTGGGTCGAGTTGAAGAAGCCGCCTCACGCATGATGGACTACGCGACGCGCCACAACGAGGACGCACAAGCCGCGTTCGACGCCGCGATCTGGTTGCAGCGAGCGAAGCTCATGAACGATGCACAGCAGTGGGGGCGCCGAGCACGCGATCTGGGACACCCACGAGCTCAAGCTTGGCTCGACTCGCTCCCAGACTAGTTTAAACTTCCTCGTCGAACTCCGTGATGCTGTCGTCGAGCCGTTTGCTCGCTTCGGACCACGCATCGACGCTCACATCCGTCGGGACCGCGGCCCGCTTGGTGCGTTTGCGCCGAGTGGATCGCATGACCATGATCACCGCGAGCATGCACACCACAAGCACACCAAGCAGCGAGAGCATCATCAGCAGCGACATCCCCTGACGCATCGCCTCGTCTCGGCTCTGAGTCGTGGGGAGTACCGTCGCGATGTCGAGGAGCGTCAGGTTCACACCCAATTGTACGGACGAATCGCACCTAAGGATGCTACAGTTGCCCTCGGAACCCAATGGTTCCATGAAAGGACCCGCTCATGCATCTGGAAGCCCACCAGAATGTGATTAACGACTTAGAGGCGCGGATTGTAACGATCCGTGACTCTCTTTGACTACGACAACAAACGCGATCAACTGAAAGATCTGGAAGACCAGATGGGAGCGCCCGATCTCTGGGACAATCCCGATAATGCGAACAAGGTTGTCGCTCAACTCAAACTCGTCAAAGCTCAGACCGAACCACTCAGCGAGGTGCTCTCTCAGTTCGAAGACGCCAAGCTCGCGTACGAGATGTCACGCGAAGAAGGCGACGACGATCTGCTCTCTGAAGCCGACGAAACACTCTTCAATCTGCTCTCGAGGATGGACAAAATCGAGATCCAGTCACTCCTGGGAGAAAAGCACGATCACCGCGATTGCTTCATTTCCATCCACGCCGGCGACGGCGGCACCGAAGCGAACGACTGGTGTGAGATGCTCTTCCGCATGTATCTCTACTACTTTGATCAGATGGATTGGAAAGTCGAAGAAGTCGAAAAATCCCACGGCTCAGAAGTCGGACTCGATTCCGTCACCCTCCATATCAAAGGTCCCTACGCGTTCGGATACCTCAAGTGCGAGAAAGGCACCCACCGACTCGCACGCGTGTCCCCATTCAACGCGCAGGGGAAGCGGCAGACCAGCTTCGCAACCGTCGATGTCACCCCAGAGTTCGAAGACGTCGAGGTCAACATCCCCGATAACGAGCTCGACATCGTCGTATTTGCACGCTCAAGCGGTCCCGGCGGTCAGAATGTGAACAAAGTCGCAACCGCGGTCCGCGTCACACACAAGCCGACCGGCATTCAAGTCGTGTCGAGCACGCACAAGGAAATGCCTCAAAACCGCAAACAGGCGCTTTCAATCCTTCAGGCGAAACTCGAACAGATCGCCGAAGAACAGCGCCAAGCGGAAATCGACGAAGCATCAGGCGGCAAGCTCGAACACAAGGGATGGGGTGCTCAGATCCGCAGCTATGTACTCTATGACAATCGAGTTAAAGATCATCGCACGAATCACGAAGCCAACCCAACCAATGTGCTCGATCGCGGAGACCTGCAACCCTTCATCGACGCGGAACTCAAACGTCGGCGCTCAGAACGAGGATGACCGGTGTTCGTGGTTGAAACATTCCTGAGCATGCTCTTCGTCAAGTGCAAAACCCGCGGCGAGCAACTCGCCGTAGTTATTGGGATGCTGATTCTGATCGCCGCCTGCTTCGGGGTTGGAAAGTTCCTGCTCGGCATGGGAGAAGCCGGCGCGGAAACATTCGTTGAGATGTCGGCATCTGATGGACACGATCATTCCGACTTCCAGCGAGGAAGCGGCGAAGTCGCGATCTACGGCTACGCCGGAGCCGCACTCTGTGCACTTCTCGGAATCATCTTCGCGATCATGGCATCGATCAACCTCGTCCGCTTGATCACAGGGACTGGACTCGCGGATCCCGATCAGGGGTGGTCGTAATCAAGTCACTTCTTCTTCGGATGTCGGAACGCTCTGAGCGGACGTGGTCCAGGACACATCCCAACCGCACACCCATCGTTCTCGCAACCGCCCCCCCCGTTGGGACCACGCGGATCGTCCGGGTCGTCCCAGAAGTCATCCTCGTCCTTGTTTTCTTCGCTTGCCGTGAGTACAGCTCCTAGGAAAATCGCAAGGAAGCTCAGCACAGGGACAATCGGATCGAGTCGTAAACCATACTCCGGGAGCACAATGTAAAAAACGATCCCAAGAAGGGCAATCAGGATAAACGCGATCACCAATCGGCGTGCAAGCCGAACACCCTCGCGATTCTGCTCGTCCTGCTTCCGGATCCGCTCGCGTGCTTCGTCGAGAAGTCGATCCGGATCATCCGGACTCGTGGCGCTGGAATCAGGACCGATGTAGAACTGAGGTGCAGGATCTTGAGGTTCTCGGCTCATACCACATCCGAACCGCTTCCGACAAGCGAATATTCGATCAGATCAGACCAGCAAGGAAGCCGGGGATTCCAGCAGTTCCTTCACAGTGTTCAGATATGCCGCCGCCATCGCGCCGTCGATGATCCGGTGATCGCTCGAGATCGTCATCGACATCTCGTGACCAACCACCAACTCCGGCTCACCTGACTCGTCATATTCAACGAACGGCTTCTGGATCGCTCGGCCCACAGCAAGGATCGCCGCATTCGGAGGATTCACAATCGCTGTGAAGTGATCAACCCCAAACATGCCAAGATTCGAAATGGTAAAGGTCGATCCGCTCAGTTCTTGAGGGGACAGCCCCTTCTCGCGTGCCTTGGATGCGAGACGCTTGGTTTCTGTTGAGATCTGACGCAGACCGATCTGATCCGCATTGTTGATCGTCGCAACAACAAGACCGCCGCCTTTCTCCTCTGGGAGCGAGACCGCAACACCGATATTTACATGCCCGTGCAGATCAATCGACGGCCCTGACTTTCCAGACCCTGGATTCCACGACGAGTTCACGAACGGATGCTGATGCATCGCGATCGCACACGCACGCACGAGGAAGTCGTTGACGCTGAGCTTGACGCCTTGCGTGCTGAGCTGTCCGTTGAGTTCCTCGCGAAGCGCAAGCAGCGAATCCATACGAGCGGAGATCGTGACCTGGTAGTGGGGGATCGTGGTTTTGGATTCAACCAGACGCTTCGCGATCGTCTCACGCATCGAGTTGAGCGGCACACTCCGCGACTCAAGCGCCGCGCCAGGTGCTGGGAGTGGTGCAGGCATCGGTGCTGCCGATGGAGATGCCATCGAAATCGGAGCTGCGGGAGCTCCAGCAGCTGAGCCATTCTGAATCATCTGTTCGACATCCTTCTTGACGATACGTCCGGAAGGCCCAGATCCACTGATCGATCCGATCGGGATGTTGTGTTCTTGTGCAATCTTGCGTGCCAGCGGCGATGCAAACACACGCTCACCGGCATCAGCCGTATCGCTTTGTGGAGTCGCTGGAGGTTCAGCGACCGCAGTAGCTGACGGAGCAGGAGCGTCCGAACCACCCTCTTGCTGTGCAGCGTCAGCCGATGAACCAACCGAAGCGATCGCGTCATCCACAGACTCACCGTCTTCTGCGAGGATCACGATCGTTTCTCCAACGTTGACCTTCTCGCCCTCTCCGATTGCCAGCGATGCGACCACGCCGTCGTCGAAGGACTCGAGTTCCATCGTCGCTTTGTCCGTCTCGATGTCCGCGATGACATCACCGGAGTTGACCGTGTCACCGGCATTCACATGCCACTTGACAACCGTCCCTTGTTCCATCGTGTCCGAGAGGCGAGGCATGGTGATGTTGATAGCCATTTTCGAATCTCCGTCATCTCAGTTCGCGGCACAAACTTGCCGTACTGCTTCAATCGTATTCTTCTTAAGCCGTCCGCTTAGATCCCTATCCAGATCAACAATCAGATCCATCGGAGCTTTCGGAGCAACAATATCGTAAAGGTCATGATGACCACCAACGCGATGCTCATCAATAAAAATCCATTCTGATTCTCCATCAGCGGGATCCCGCCGACATTCATTCCCAGCAATCCAGTCAGCACAGTCAAAGGCAAGAAAATCGCCGCGAGCACTGTGAGGTTGTACACACGCTCATTGAGCTGCTCTGATCTTTTGCTCACCATCTCGTCGCGTGTGACCGCCGCCTTCGCTTCGATCGCGGAGAGCTCGTCCACCATTCGCGCGAGCTGATCACGAGTGGAGGTCGCTTGTGCAAGCACCCGCTTTGAGCCAGTCAACTGCTTTGCATTACACAGCGAGACCGCCGCGTCGTAGAGCGGGACGAGGTATCGATGCATGCTCACTGTCCTCAATCGGATCGGGCTGAGTTCGGGGAGATCCGCAGACTCGACGCGGTCATCAATCACACTGAACTGAATCTCGTCCAGTCGATCCCCAAGCTCTTGCACGAATGGCGCAATCCTTTGAGTCATTTGCGAGAACAACGAGACAAGCACACTCGCCGGAGAGTCAGGTCGTTCGGTACTCAAGAACCGCTCTGCGATCGATTCCGCCGATCGCATCCGCCGTTTAACCACAGTAACAATCCGATTCTGCTCGATCCACACGCGGATCGATTTCATATCCTCAGGGAGACTCCCCTCGTCGAGGTTGATCCCACGGCCTATGAACAGCAGTCCAGTCTCAGTTTGCACACAGCGCGGCCGAGCATGATCCGCGATCAGTGCTTGTGCCTCAGGTTCGGGGATCCCCGCTTGATTGCGAATCCAGTCGCATGCTTCTTGTGAAGTTTGTGAGAGGTGCAACCAAGACCAACCCCCAGCCGCGATCGGCGCGTACGCATCGGACAGCTCATTTCCTGAGCCGTCCACAGCGAACATCACGCCGTGGGGGGCAGTGGTTGGATCGGTGTGCATTCCCATGTGTTCTTACTGAACTCCGAGCAGTTCCTTCACTGAACCGACAATCCGATCCGGATTCGGAAGGTAGTCGTACTCCAACCCCTTCGCATACGGCGTCGGAACATCCGCGGTGTTCAAACGAGCCGGAGGTGAATCGAGCCAATCGAAGCAGCGCTCGCAGATCTGCGTGATCACCTCACTCGCGATCGACGCGAAAGGCCACGACTGATCCACAACAAGAATCTTGTTCGTGATCTTCACGCGCTCGATGATCGAATCGATGTCCAGCGGACGGATCGTGCGCATATCGAGCACATCAACCTCGATCCCCTCAGCGCTCAACCGCTCCGCGGCTTCCAGACAGAAGTTCACAGGACGACCAAAGCTCACCAGCGTCACCGCATCACCCTCGCGAGCAAGACGCGCCTGTCCGAACGGGATGTAGTACTCCTCCTCAGGGACATGCGCCTTGTCGCCTAGCATGCGCTCCGATTCAAGGAAGAAGACCGGATCCGGATCGCGAATAGCAGTTTTCAACAAGCCCTTCGTGTCGTACGGATTTGATGGGATCGCCATCTTCAGACCAGGGACATTCGCGTACAGCGCTTCCACGCACCACGAGTGGGTCGATGCAAGCTGACCACCCGCGCCGTCGTTCCCGCGGAACACGATCGGACATCCGAACTGCCCGCCGGACATGTAGAGCATCTTCGGAGCGTTGTTCAGGATCGGATCCGCGGCGACAAAGCTGAACGACCAGCTCATGAACTCCACGATCGGACGCAAGCCGCTCATCGCCGCCGCGATGGACATGCCCGCAAACCCGTTCTCAGAGATCGGCGTGTCGATTATCCGCTGAGGACCAAACTCGTCGAGCATCCCCTGCGAGACCTTGTACGCGCCGTTGTACTGCGCGACCTCTTCTCCCAGCAGGAACACACGCTTGTCGCGTCGCATCTCTTCGCTCATCGCTTCACGCAGCGCCTCGCGGTACTGAATCACCCGATCCCCTTCAAACGGAGGGAGCTGGTCATTGGGAAGCATCTCAGGCATCTCGAGCATGTCCTCGATCGCAGGATGGATCTGATCAGTAATCGGCTCGATGGTGGGGAGTGTGGTCATGTCTTTAGTTCTCATTTACCAATAAAAGGGCGTGCCTATTGAAATCTTTCGTACACCGTTTGCCAACAGGATTGATTCTGGCCCAAATTCTACACTGAAGCTAGTTGTTGTAATGGTTCCAGGCTCATCTCTGCGGAGTTCGCAATCTGCTTCATAATCCTGTTCAGTTGTTATAGAGCTTTGGTGCAAAAGGCCAAGCGTTTGGCATCGAACGGCCCAGCGACCTAGATATTCCTGGAGATTGATGGTGTTTGTCACTTCCGAGTTGAATCTCCAGTTGCTGTCTGACTGGTGACTTTCGAGTTCAACACGGTATTGTTCACCAGTCTGCTCAATTGAAGAGTCTTCTAATGATTGGAGGATGAATTTTGAAAATTCAACAAGTTCAATATCGTCCAGGATTTCTGCAGCAGACATTGATACCAACTCATCAGGCTCTGCCTTTCGGCAGTCATTCAAAATTGTTCCTGTCAAGAACGCGATATATCTAGGTCCTAAAATTGCTGACTTGGCGAACACGGCGCTCTTGTATGCACTAAACAAAAGCTCTGCGCTGTTGGGGTCGTTGTCAATTCGTTGCAGTTGTGCTGCTAGATCCTGCTCGTCACCTTTGCTAATTGTGTCAGTAAATTGGTCATAAAAATCAACTGCGCGGGCGTGTGATCGACCTTTAATGATTGAATTGAAAATGCTATCCGCTATGCGTTCTATGCCTCGTTCCGCAAGATATGATGCAATTGCTGACATATGGGTTTTTTGAGTTTTAGAGCAGGGGATTATTCAACCCATGACCAAACTCAGTCGTGGGTGACAGGTTCTTCTCAGGATTCGCGTACACATCCGTGTACAACTCGTTCGCTTCCGGAGCAGGGGATTCTTCCGCGAACTTCATCGCGCCCATCACCTGTGCCTTGATCTCGCTCTGCATCTCTTTCCATGATTCTTCCGTCATGTCACCAGAGTCCATGAGCTGGGAGAGCAAGCGAGCGATCGAGTCCTGTTCCTTGAACGACTCGACCTCGTCCTTCGTGCGATACTTCTGCGGATCGGACATCGAGTGTCCCTGGTAGCGGTAGGTCTTGAGGTCCACAAACCCAGGCCGTGAACTCTCCCGGCACTTCTCCGCGAACGGCTTGAACTGCTCGTAGAGATGACAAATATCCAACCCATCAATCTCGATCGAGTTGATGCCGTACGACTGACCACGCGAGATCAGGTTGTCGCTGTTCGCCGTATGACGCTTGATTGCTGTTCCCATCGAGTATCCGTTGTTCTCGATGATGAAAATCACCGGGATATCGTGGACGGCCACATAGTTGAGCGCCTCGTGGAACGCGCCCTGATCGATCGCGCCGTCGCCGAGATAGCAAAGCGTGACCTTCTTCTTGCCCTCGCCCATCACCTCGAGCTTGTACTTCTCAGCAAACGCGAGTCCAGCGCCCAGTGGCGTCTGCGCGCCGACGATGCCGTGACCGCCGAACAACCAGTTGGGTTTGTCGAACATGTGCATCGATCCACCCTTGCCCTTGGCGCAGCCGTGGATCTTGCCAAACATCTCCGCCATGCACGCTTCTGGGGTCATCCCGCGCGCCAGCGCGTGCCCGTGATCGCGATACGCCGTGACGACGGGATCGTCGTGATTGACCGCGCCGATGGTTCCCACAGCACACGCTTCCTGTCCCGTGTAGATGTGACAGAACCCACCGATCTTCGCTTGCTGATACGCCTGCATCGTGCGATTCTCGAACTCGCGGATGAGCTGCATGGATCGAAGCCATTGGAGCTTCTGCTCAGTGGTGGGGGAGGCGGAAGTGTTGTCAGTCTTGACGCTCATGTTCTTAGCCGCCTTCGCTGCATGTGCTGAGTCGGTCGTGGTTTGGGTCATTCGGGTGCCCCTGTTTCCCATCGTCGGAACATGCCGGAACAGTTCCAATCGACTGGGGAGATATCGGTCGTATTCAGTGCTCGTTTGACTCGGTCCAGAAAGATCGCGCTGATCTTCAGGACCGATTCGCACATTGTAGGGGTACTTCGCTTGTCCGGGGGATCAAGACGCGGTTTAAAGCCCAAAAATGGGGATAATAGAGGGATCCATGAGCAAAAAGAAACAAGCCATCAACCCACTGGAGCCGGGTCGATGGCCTGCTTGTCTCATTCTTGATGATCACCGATCGGATTCGGCACCAGATCATCAATCCTTCATCGTCGTTTTCGCGATCGAATCCTGGACCTGCGATTGGAGAAGCACAAGAGCCGTCTGCACCTGGAGGTCGATCCCGTCGCTGATCAATGTCGACGGATCAGGACGCTCAGCATCGACAATCTCGTTGCCAAACTGATCGATCGGGAAGATATCCGCATCCCTCCGGAGCAGCAACGCCTCCGCGGATTGGCTCGGGAGCATCTCTACGTGCAGATCCGGCTCAATCCCCCATTCCGTCGCGCCAGGGATCTTGTGGATCATGCGAGGCGAATCGATCTGGTAGTGCTGTGTCGTCAGTTTCATCGCCGACAAACCGCCTGGGAGCATGTACACATTCTGCACCGATCCCTTGCCAAATGATCGAGCGCCAATGACGAGCGCCTTGTTCTTGCCTTTGTGTGCGCCCGCTTGGATCGCTCCGGAGACAATCTCAGATGCTGAAGCAGAACCCTCGTTGATGAGGACCACGACCGGGATATCCCGCACCGAGTACTTCGGATTCACAGAGCGGACATCCTGACGATCCTGCGTGATCCCCGCGGCATCGACAGTCTTCACAACCATCCCATGCGGAACGAATCGCGACGACAACTGGACCGCTTGGTCAAGCAACCCGCCTGGGTTGTAACGCAGATCAAGCACGAGCGCGTTAAGTCCTTCTTCTTTCATCGAAGCAACCGCACGATCAAAGTCGCGAGTCGTATCCTCAGTGAATCCAGTCAGTCGCACATACCCGATGCCCTCATCTCGATCGAGGAAGTAATCCCAGTCGTCATCAGTAGGGCCGTTCTTCGACCAACCCTTCACAGATGGCAGGTCGATCTTGGCGCGTGTGATCGTGAACTCGATCTCTTCAAGAGTCTCCGCACCAGTCTCGTCCTCGCTGCGGCGCTCAACCGTCAGCGTGACATCAGTGTTCGGAGGACCGGTGATGACCTCGACCGCTTGATCGAGTCCCAGACCGACCGCGGAGATGCCATCGACCTTTTTAATAATGTCGTCCGCTTGCAGACCCACACGCTGAGCGGGAGTTCCTTCGAGCGGCGTCACAATCGTGATGTTCTGGAGCTCATCAAGCTGGATGCGGATACCAACGCCGATGAACTCACCCTGAGTCGAGCGTCGGAACCGAGCGACCTCGTCGGGCCAGATTATCGAGGTGTACGCATCAAGCTGAGCGATCGCTCCGTTGCCAAACTCGTGCAGCAACGCCTCAGGCATCACACTCACCGAATCACGCGAAGCCGACATGATCGAATCAATCGCTCTACGCAGGTCGTATGCACTCGCGGGACGAGAGTTGTCCGCGTATTTCGCACGGATCGCTTCGAGCTCGCGGATGAACTGTGAGCGCTGCCGATCATCCGCGAATCCAAGAAACGCCGCGGACAGATCGGTGGTCGTCGCCATCGTGCTCACCGCATCGATACCGCCGACGATGAGATCATTCATCGAGACTCCACTCGGATCGACCTTGGATTGACGCGACAAGTGCTGCGCTGCGGCACGCTGGATCGCTGTACGCACCGTGATCGAATCGATCCCCTGGAGTTTGTCTGTGTATAGATCGCCGTACGAGTTGTATGGAGGAAGCCCATCAAGCTCTTCCGCAAGCCGGCGCTCATTGCGCAGCTCCCACAATCGCTCCGGAACATACAGACGGATCATCGTCAAACGACGCGTCAGACGATCGACATCGTCCTTGAAGGTTCCCGTTTGATCGTGGATCGCATCGAGCCGGTAAAACAGCTCCGAAGCGATCAACCAATCACCCTTCGATTCCGCTTTTTTCGCGGCCTCGATCGACTGATCAATCAATCGCGAGATCTTCTCATCCGAGAAGAAGACATCCTCGTTGTCATAGAGCAGTTGCAACGCGACCGCGGCGCTGAGTGCTTTGGAAAGCTCGATGTACGAACCGTTCTCGTCAAACTTGGCCAGATGCTCATCGAGCGTCTCGTTCGCCTCATCAATTGATTCTCCGCGTGTCTGTTCACGCTTCACGATGTTCTGCTGCAGCAGCGCCAGCGCATCGGTGAAGTCCGCATCCGCGCTGCTCATCCAAAGATCAGGAGTCAGTAGATCCGCGATCCCAGAATCTTCCCCCTGCAACGCTTTGTCCCACACCATTTGCGGAGTCGGAGTGATAGGAGTCTCGGTCGGAGTCCCAGAAATCGCCGGGAGCGTGCTCAGACCGAGTGTGGTCCCGAGGACCGCGAGAAGAATGGATTTGGTTGGCTTCATGTGAACTCCGTTGAAAGACCCAATCAAAAGGTACAGAACTGCATCGTGGATCGGCTGAATAGACCAAAACAAGCGATCGAGCACCAAACTTGGGTACGCACGCATGGTATCGGACAGTCCGAACCGTGTTGACCCACATTGGGTGTACGCCTGAGAACCGATAAAGTTTCTGTTCTCAGCCATGAGCTAAAACGAACGAACACCGCTCAGTATTTCAACAAGAACGCGAGTCTACCTGTGTTTGTAAAGATCAGCTCAGCAAGCACGCTGCTTACGAGCACCCACGACCGCAATCCCAACCATCATCAGCACCACCATACTCGTGATCCCGATCACTCCAGCAGGTCCATCGGTCATCATCCCACCGAACAATCCGCACAAAGGTCCAACGGTGTATCCGACCCCTATCAGAGCCTCATGCTTTCCGCCCGCATCCACATCCGCGTTGCCGACCGCCATCGCGTAGTAGAGAGCGCCGTAATAAGTCGCCGCGATCCCCACTCCAGCGAGAGACAGTCCAGCAACGAGCAGTACGACACCGACAACATTCAATCCCTCGGCATTCGGAAGTCCAATCGTCGGTGCGAGCATCGCGAGCGCGAATCCAAGAATCATCGCACTCATCCCGAGCCAAGGCGTCCACCAGTGCCCGTGCCAGCCGTGCCAACGCTCAAACACAAGGAAAAATACCACACGCACCGTGAGCCAGGTGCTCGCGATCGGTGTCCACCAGAGCTCATCAAGTCCCAGTCTTGCCTCGATGCTCGGCATCAGCGGGATCATGACAGACAAGATCACATAACTCGCTATCAACATCATCCGGAACACGCGCAGCAATGGCACATACACCGGTGGGTGCGGCTCGTGATCCTCCTCCACATGCTTTGCCGGCTCATTGGGAAGCTGCGCGATAAAGAACGCGATAATCACATGCAACCCACCAAGCAGCGAAACAATCAGGAACGGATTTTTCTCCAGCAGCGGCGCCATCATCCAGTACACAAGCACAATCGCGCTCGACCAGACGATATTGAACTTCCCGATCGCGTTGCGAAGATTCTTTGCTCGCCGACCACCCGATAGATACGCCTCGACGATGGGCCACTGCACACCCGTCGCCCCCATAAACACCAATCCCATGAGCCAAAGCGCCGCTTCTGTCAACCGAGCAGAGTGCTCACCCCCGAACCGATCCGCAAGCAGCGGCCCCTGCGCCACAAACGCAAGCAAAAACATGATGAACAACAACACTCGCCGAGTCGTCAATGCGGGATTGCGTCTGATCAGTTTCCGTAACGCCGGACCACTCACGAGCGCAAAGGGGATATACACCGCGCCAATCACCAGTCCCAAGATCAGGTTCTGCGTCCCTGTATACCCTAACCCCTGATCAGCAATAAACGCGATCCCATTCGTGACCACGGCGGTTCCCATGGACGCGAGGAAGGTAATCAACAGCACCCTCCACAGATGTGCCGTGCGAGAGATCCCTACAGATTCGATCATTGGGTGTTCAGGATTGGTGGGGGGGATTGCCATTGCTCAGCGGGGATCGTAGACTCACTCCGCTCCGACAAGTCACAAGACACTTCATTTGAGGCGTCCAAACACTTGTGGGATGTACAGGTCCCGTAGCTCAACTGGATAGAGCGTTGGCCTCCGAAGCCAAAGGTTCTGCGTTCGAATCGCAGCGGGATCGCTTCCCCTTTCAATCTTCATCCTCCCCGAGACCCCTCCGTATGGATCCAGCAACTGGAAACACAATGCAGGGGTGGTCGAAGTGAAGGGCTGGGCGAAGTTCTCCGACTGCGAGCAGTACCGCTACACGCTCGGCCGCCGATGGGCCGAGGGAGGACAACGCGTCTGCTTCTGTCTGCTCAATCCATCGACCGCTGATGCCAAAGTCCTCGACCCCACGCTCACGCGCTGCCACCGCTATGCCGTGCGATGGGGGTTCCACGCGATGGACGTCGTCAATGTCTTCGCGCTCAGGTCCACCGATCCCAAGGGACTCAAGCAGGTCGATGATCCCATCGGTCCCGACAACGACCGACACATCACGCGCCTCGCAAAGCAAGCCGATCTGGTCATCGTCGGATGGGGAACCCACGCCGCCCTTCTTGATCGTGGCACTCAGGTCCACCAACTACTCGAACAGGTCTGCACGCCGCACTGCCTCGCGATCACCAAGCATGGCTTCCCAAAGCATCCGCTCTACCTCCGCGCGGATCTCAAACCCAAGGTGTTTGCGACGGCCCCCTGCTAGGATCAATCATGAGCAAGCACGGCGTCCAACGAGTCTTTCAGGTCATCCACATCACCGCGCTGAGTCTCTGGCTCGGAGCCGTAGGCATGAGCGGCATCGTCGCCGCAACCGTCTTCCCAGGAATGGCGCGCATGCAACCGACCCTCGGCGCTTACCCAGAGTACGAGGGCGACCACTCACTGCTGGCCGCGGGACAGATCGCCGGGAAGGTGTTCTTGATCGTCGACTCCATCCAGTTCGGAGCCGCGGCAATCGCTCTGGGATCACTCGTCACAATGCTCATCGCAGGATACTCGCTCAACACCATCCCAAGAGTCCTCCGCGTCATCACGCTCATGGCAACCATGGGACTCCTCAGCTGGCACCTCTTCATGCTCATGCCTGGAATGAGCGAAGACCTCGTCCTCTACTGGGATTACGCGCAGATCGGTGACACCGAGCAAGCGGACATCCACAAGAACAGCTTCATGGCTCTTCACGAAACCGCCGCCAACTCATTGAAAGCCCTCACCCTCGGCACGCTCATCAGCCTGACCCTCGCCGTCTGGACCGCGATCGGCGCTGAGCCCAAGAGCCCGATGAAAGCACGCTGAATAAAAGAAGATCACCCTCGCTGAGGATGATCTTCTCGTTGTGGTCCAGATGAATGGACTTATTAATCGTTTCTGATCAGCGCCGTCTGCGTGCGATCAGCAGACCAGCAACCGAGAGCATCGACAGAGCACCCGGACTCGGAACATAGTTCACATTATCCAGTGCCATCGCGTCACCGCCGTTGGTGTATTCGCCGCGAATGTACAGTCCAGTCACATCCGCGAGCACGGCTTGAATGTCAGCGATCGTCGCATCTGTCCCAGATAATGCGCCATCCGCGAAATCATTGACGATCCGCCAATCAAGATCAGCCGACACAATAGTCGACGCCGAGATCCATTGATCCAAGACGGGCTGGACACCAAAGTCGATCCCGATTGTCATTCCCGCGCCGCTGATCATGACATCCGCACGATCGCCGCCGAGCGCCTGATTCCCAGTGAGTCCCAGGAGGTCGTAGCTGATCGAGTTGCCGTACAAGCCGGACAGATTCCCCAGATCACCCGCTGGAGCACTGAAGTACCAGATGTCCCCGCCGACGACATCCCGAGCGCGTATGGCGCCGAGGCCACCATTACCGATCGTGCCGTCCCACATAAAGCCGGTCGCGTCGGAAACAGTCCCCCAGCCCATGTCATCAGAATCAAACGAATACGTGATGCCTCCGAATGAGGTCGAAGTCAGAGCCGCGATTGAAAGCAGTGCGAAATGTGTGCGCATATGGAAACTCCCCTTATCGAGTATGCAGTGTGCAGTCACTCCAAATATGCCCGATATTCCAGCGATTGCCAGCCAACTACCGCGGTTTTGACCTCTTTCGAGCGGTTTTTGATCCCTACGATCGCCCATGGCGACCAAACAACACCCCAAAGGCAAGGACAATCCAAGAGGACTCAAAGACATCCCCTTCGCGCTCCCAGAGGTCACCGCAGAAGAACGCAGCCGAGCACTCAAAGTCGCCAACGCCCTCCGCAAGCACTACCCCGATGCCCACTGCGCGCTGACCTTCTCCACCCCCCACGAGCTCCTCATCGCGACCATCCTCAGCGCCCAGTCCACCGATGCGGGAGTCAACAAAGCGACCCCCGGACTCTTCAAAGCGTTCCCGACCCCAGCCGACTACGCCGCCTCGACCCCAGAGAAGATCGAGCCGTACATCAAAACCATCGGCCTCTTCCGCAACAAAGCCAAATCCATCCACGCGTCCATGACCTCCGTCGTCAACGACTTCGATGGAGAGGTCCCCAGCACCATGGAAGAACTCCTCACGCTCCGAGGCGTCGCGCGCAAAACCGCCAATGTCGTCCTCGGAAACGCGTTCGGGATCAACGTCGGATTCACAGTCGACACCCACATCCAGCGCCTCGCGTGGCGTCTGGGATTCGTCGACGAACCCAAGATGGACACCGCAAAGGTCGAGAAACTCCTCATGGCCCTCTTCCCAAGACCCCGCTGGTCCGAACTCGGACACGCCCTCGTCTTCCACGGCCGCTACGCATGCTCCGCACGACCCAACTGCAAACACGACCACCCCATCTGCAAAAAATTCGGGGTTAACTGCGACAAACCATACAATAAATCGAAACTCTGAGCGTTGAACCAATGCGTCCTGTCACATCAATGTCACTTCATTGATGTTTCAGATCTGTTTACTAAATTCTGCGTATATTGGTCCAATGGCAGCATTCAAAGCAAAGTTGGAAAGAGCATGGAAGCGTTCCCCAGCGTGGCTGTTTGCTGTGTTTGTTGTAATCTTGATACAATGCATCGCATGGATTCCTGAGATATTCATCAAGCCAGCAGTTGTGCCGGTGAGAGTTACATACGATCACAAGAATGACACTTTCGATGTTGAAACCACACGAAGGTATTGGTGGTCACTAGAGAAAATTCCAAAACGAGTTGAGTTCGTCGCCCTCAATCTTGAAGGCATAGAGATGAGCTACGAAAATGCTTTGTATGTCGATCCAAAGTACATCGAAATAGGGCCAGTCTCTGAAGAAAGTTCGAGGAATACATCGCAATCCCCATTCATTCATGCGATATGGAATGCGCCCACGCGGATCTACTATCAAGACAAGACTTGGCATGTAAAGCGGTCAGAGACAAAGGTACGCTTCGATAAGACCTTTGGCGTTAGGCATGACAGACCGGAGACATTCGCGAGTACCTATGACCTAACAGCATACCAGCACGGTGCGTTGGTAGATAAGAATGAGTATGTGTGCAATGTTCAGCACTCATACTTCAGCCGCATGCCGCGTTGTGGTACAGGCATGATCAAACTCCGGCGCCGGCCATCATGGGGTCTGCATCGATACTACAGGTTCACGCCATACACATTATTGCACAAGATCAGTTTTCTGTAAGTAAGCTATGAGATCTCACAGTTTCGCGAGTTCTTCGCTATCAAAGTCCGCGTTGGTGTAGACCTTCTGAACATCGTCGAGGTCTTCGAGCGTCTCGATCAGGTTCATGACCTTCTGGACATCGTCGCCCGTCACCTCGACCGTATTGTCAGGGATCCGCGCGATGGTCGCTTCCATGATTTCGATGCCGGCCCCCTCGAGCGCTTCCTTGCATCCCTGGAACTCGCTGGGTTCGGTCACGATCGTCCAGACACCCTTGTCGTCGCCGTCCGCTTCAGGGGATTCCACATCATCGGCGCCGCTCTCGAGCGCGACCTCCATGATCTGATCCTCGCCGTACTTGTTCGCATCGACGATGATCTGCCCCTTGGTCTGGAACATGAACGCGACGGTCCCCGCGTTGCCCATCGAGCCGCCGCCCTTCTTGAAGCTTGTGCGAACATCACCGACCGTGCGTGTGTTGTTGTCCGTCAGCGCGAGGATCAGCACCGCTGTGCCTCCTGGCGCGTAGCCTTCGTAGACGAGCTCCTGGAAGTCCGCGCCGCCCGTTTCACCAGCGCCCTTATCAATGGCGCGTTTGATCGTGTCCTTGGGCATGTTCTCGTACTTCGCCTCGTCGATCGCGTAGCGCAGAGCGAGGTTCGTATCAGGATCTCCACCTCCAGCACGAGCCGCAGCCATGATCGCCTTGGAACACTTGGACCAGATCTTGCCCTTCTTATTGTCTTGACGCGCCTTGCGGTGCTTGATATTCGCCCATTTACTATGTCCAGCCATCGATCAAATCCTCTGCTTACTTCGTTGGGTCCAGCCCGTTCATCATATCACCACGCTCCGGGACCGCAATCCCTACAGAGTTGGGAGCAACCTTAGGGGTCCGTCCCGATTCCGCGTCCGTGATCTTGAATCGGATCAAACTCAGTTCGTCTCTCAACATATCCACGGCACGCGCGTTGGTCTGCTGATCTGAGATCTCCGTGAGCCGATCACGCAATCGATCCTCCGCTTCGAGCCAAGCACTCATTGCTTCGTCGAACCGCGCCAGCATCCAGAGCGTATCCCCAAGATGGTCATGGATCGTCGCGTTGGAATCGTCCAGTTTCACCGCTTCCACAAGCAATGATCGAGCACCCTGACGAACAACTTGACCCTCATCATTGAGTTCATCCTCAAAGATCCCCATCGCGTACCGCGCCCATGCGAGCGAGTCAGTGATACTCGCCGTACCTGGTTCAGATGCATGCGCGATCTCAAGCAGCCTTTGTGCTTCTTCGAGATCCTCGCCGTCCTCAACCATGCCGTAGCCGAGATCGTTGTTCGCCCATGCATGCAGTTCGTCGTAACTCAACGCGAGTCGGTACATCTCTCGAGCATCGCTCTTTCGGTCATAGAAGGAAGCAACCACCGCGATCGAGTACACCAGATCCGCGACCACCCCATCCGGATCCTCGGCGCCCGTGAGTGATCCCTCATTGAGTGTCCCCAGCCCTTCAACAACACGATCCCGAGCTTCGATGAGGAGCCCCGCATCATCAAACCGCGTGACCGCCGCTTGTAGATCTTCCGCCGAACCCATCTGCCCCATCAATGAAGCAAGATCGCTCGTCATCACTTGATCGAGCATCCCGTCATCGTCGATTGATAATCGGCTCAGCAGTTCCAGCGCCTGACTCGGAGAAGTCCCACGCATCATCGACTGCATCGCGATGGTCAGGATCTGATTCGCTTGATCAGGATTGTCTAAGCCACGCTCTCGGTGCAGTCTGCGAACCAGCTGTTCGTATGAGTCCATCGAGAACGCAGTGCCCGTCGGACGAGCAACCACTTCGATCTGATCCAACGCATCAGCCGCTGTGATCCCATCGCCTTGGTCCTCACCGATCTGCCCGCGAGCAACATCGATCAGTTCCAGGACCCGATCCGCAGTCGCTTGATCTGTACCTGATTCGATCACGGCACCAAGAACTCGTGCAAGTCGCAAGCCTTGTGCTCTGCTGTAGGTCCATGAGTCATCCGCTGGAATATACAACTCAACCTCGAACTCGTTGACCTTGCCCACTGATCCCGCACGCTCAAGACGTTCAAGTCCATCCTCGATCGAGATCAATCCATTCAATCGATCCAGCGCGATCAGGTCCGCTTCCTCTCGTCGTGCTTCATCCGAGCGGATCAACCCCTCGTGGAGACGGCCAACCTTGCGTGATGGGATCCGCTGATGCAGTTCATCGAGGAATCCTTCCGCCCCAATCTCATCACCGCGCAGTACCAATAACCGCGCCAGTGCTCCGGATAGATCAACCGAACCAGGCATCATCCCAAGTTGAAAGTCCAGCCAACCCAATCCACGAGAAAGTGCCGAATCATCTCCCCTCGATGCTTGTGTTGCCCAGATGCTTAGCAGCAGATCGATCCCGATCTCTCTCCATGGATGCTGCTCATGAACTTGCAGAAGCAGACGCTCGCTCTGATTGATCAACGCCGCGGCTCGTCCATCTTGCTCACCACTGGCGCCAGCGCCAGCGAGCTCATGCGCCCTGATCAGTTGAACCAGCGCCGATTCAGGGAGTCGCTGCCCAAGCGAACGCGTGACCGTTCGCAGTGCATCAGTGTCCGGAGCAGCACCAGTCGGTCCTCGCAGCGAGATCAACTGCTCATACACGCCCTCGTTGTACGGATCCAGATCAATCGCACGCTCAAGCGCTTCGATCATCGCATCCTCACGCTGCAATCGCTGCGCCATTCGTGCATGCGCAATCCAATCGGAACTCGAATCGGCATTCAATGCCGCACGCTCTCGTGAGAGCTCAAACGCGAGCTCCAACTGATTTGAAGCAGCCAGTGAATCCAGAAAGAAGAACCACTGCGCATCACCCATACTCGATGCCCGCTCGGCACAACTCTTGAAGCAAGCCTCCGCAACATCCCACCAATCCGCGATCGCGGCTTCGCGCGCGATCGCGATCAGTTGAATCGTGTCATCGATCTCAGCTGAATCCAACTGAATCTGAGCAAGATCGCTATCAGTCGCAAGATCGGGACGATGAAGTTCCAATCGAATCATCCGACGCATCAGCGACGATGTATTCCCATCGCCAACAATCGATTGGTGCAACTCATACGCATCCCCATCGATTCGTATTAACGCAGGGATGATGATGTGTGCCGATCCAGAGGAACTCTCAATGATCGAATGAGCGGCATCAATCCTATCAGCCCGATCTTCAAACGCACTGAGAACGCGAGCCGCAGAGACAGGTGAAACAACAGAAGGGTCAACGGAACCCAACAGTTCCGCACCCTGCTGTACATCACTACTCATGGACAACAGCATCCCGAGCAAACCGACTCGATGAGAGACCGGTCGTGAATCGTCCCACACGCGTTGAGCAACCGCTTCAACAATCAACTTCCCGATCACCGGGTGCTCAGCAACAATCGCAACTCTTTGTTGAAGCTCTACTCGATCATTACCGGGATGAGCATCAATCCAGTCAAGCAGCGTCGCTGCTGCACGAGCGCTCTGTCCAGACAGAAGATCCGCGCCGACGCGCCGGAACATCAGCTCGCGTGGTTCGATCCCTACGAGCGATCGAGAAATCTCATACGCCTGCACCGCACGCTCACCGTCTCCGAGGAGCATCCACGCATCACCCATGGATGCGAACCGCTCCGCACGCTTGGTGTATAACTGCACAAGCTCACGCCGATAGATCGGATCACGCGCGACCTGCGCGTTGAGCATCCCAAGAGCCGACCCCATGACCTCCGCGCCAGCGTCGTAGGATCCAGTCTCGATGAGCGTTTGGCCAAGCAAGACTCCCGCGAGCAATCGCCCCGCGTAATCGCTCGTATTCTCATCGCTCCAGACCATCGAGGTCAGTTCGATCACGCGATCCGAATCATCCACGATCCCCATCGCGCCGTAGACAAGCACACGCGTCTCACGCTCCCCTAAATCCACGGCTCGCAGATACGCCTCCGACGCTTGCAGCCGATCGCCTGCACGAAGAAACGCATCGCCCAGTCCCACCAAGAACTCTGTGGTTTGAGGCGATGCTTGGTGGAGTTCATTGAACATCCCCGCCGCCGTTTCGTAATCCTCGTTTGCGAGTGCTGCTCGCGCTCGCACATATCCCTTCGCAAGCTGCGGGATCAAAGGCAGTTCTGCTCGCTCGATCTCTTCCACCCCTTCAAGCGCAACGCGAATTACATCTTCAATCGAACGATGCGCCTTGGTGTATTCAGGAGTCCCATTGCGGATCTCCACAAGCCGACCATCCATGAGCCGATTCACGAGCTCGCGTGCTGATTCAGAGGGCTTCCGCGCCTCACGCTCCGCGATGGATTCAAGTGCCGCGGATGGATCGCCCGCATCATAGTCTGCAGCAAACGAATACCCGTTCTGTACTTTGCCTTCCCCGCGCTGTTGCGAAGACGAGCACCCACCGATCCAGACACCCGACACGCCGAGCGACTGAGCGAGCAGAATCCCAACAATCCAAGAGTGATCTCTACGCATCACGATCCGTTCTCAAAGGAAATCAACCAGCGTTCCAGACGCGTATAGGTCTCGAGCGTCTGATTGGCGCGGATGACGCGTTCCATCGATACCGCGATGGTATCGGGATTCTTCGAGCTCTGAATTAACTTCGCCTTGTGGAGCGCACGCGCGATCTTCGCATCCAGTGGGAGTGCATGAGCGTCGAGTCCAAGCAGCAAAACACGCGAGACAACAAATCGCGGCAACACTTCCAACGACTCTAGAAACTCTCGAGCGTCCCGCTTATTCATCTCAAGCAGCGGCTTAAGTGTTAAACATTGATTCTTCTCAAAGATCAGCGACAACGCAATATGCAATCTCTGCGAACGATCCTCGCCGCGCTGATAGCGTGTGCCGAGCAATGATTCGATCTCACTTGGAAAAGCAACACGGAGCTCGTTGTAATCGACAAACTGTTCGTGGACTTTCTGCATCGCGCGGACTGCGTTGTCCATCGTCGATTCCCAGAGCAACATCGAGAATACCAACTCATGGAGCAAGCGATCGTCACACCACTCCGGCATCGGACACAGCGAGCACGCATCGACCGATTCAGCCCATTCATCGCGTGAACTCAAGGTCTTGAGGATCGGTTCAGGGTTGTACTCTTGCTTGCTCGCCACGATTATGCGTCCCCACCCGTTTCGCTCTGTACATCTCCGTCATCTTTGCGGAACGGATCGGATGCCAAGAGCTCGGAAATCATCTGCTGTTCCTTCATCCCGTGGTCGTACTCTAGCTTGAGGGTTGGCATCTCTTTGAGATGAATCCGCTCCATCACATCCTTGCGGATCCGTCCCATCGCCGCCTTGAGCCCGTGCATCGTCAGATCCGCCTTGTCCTCAGGCATCACGCTTACAAACGCTTTCGCGTGCTTGAGATCGTCAGTGATCTCAACCTTCGTGATTGTGATCAAGCCACGAATGCGAGGATCGTTGAATCCTCGTGCGATCCGATTCTGCAACTCACGCTGTATGTTTGATGCAATCTGCTGCGCCCTGCGTTTCATAGGACACCCTCCGCGTGAGCAAGCATCTCACGATCAATCTGCTCAGAATCAATCGCAGGACTTCCAGCAAGATCTTCCATCCGCACAAACTCACGATGCGTGTCGATGATTTCGCAGTCATACCCACTGCGGATGCGTTCGAGAACACGATCCAGTGTCTGTGCCGCGATCATCCCCGAGTTCGAGACGATCGACACACCAAGCACCGAACGATTCCAAACATCAAGTGCCGAGACTTCCGCGACACTGACCATGTGGTGACGATGACACGCGTCCTTGACCGAACGAATAACCCGGCGTTTGTCTTTCAGACAACCCGCGCCAGGGATATCGATCTCGATCTGCATGACTCCGATGACCATCATCACTCCGCTTTAGTCCAGTGTCCGCTTGATCTCAACACTCTTGTAGCACTCGATCACATCGCCTTCCTTGATGTCGTCGTATCCCGCGACCTTCATGCCGCACTCCATGTTCGCGCGAACCTCTTTCGCGTCGTCCTTGAAGCGCTTGAGTTGATCAAGCTTACGATTGTTCTCGATGACCACACCGTCACGCGTAACGCGGATGGACGCGTCGCGTTCGACGATACCATCGGTGACATAGCAGCCCGCGATCGCGCCGACCTTGGACACCTTGAACACCTGACGCACTTCCGCGTGACCCAGGACCTCTTCGCGGACTTCCGGAGCGAGCATGCCTTCTGCCGCTTTCTTCATGTCCTCGACGATGTGGTAGATGACCTGGTAGTTCCGGATCTCCACGCCCTTCGCTTCCGCGAGGGTTCGACCCTTCGCATTCGCGATGACATTAAATCCGATGATGACCGCGTTCGATGCGTTCGCAAGCAGGATGTCCGATTCGGTAATCCCACCGACCGCCGAGTGGATGACTCGAACGCGGACCTCGTCTCCCGAGACCTTCTCGATCTCGGATTTGAGCACATCGACCGACCCTTGTACATCCGCCTTGAGGACCACAAGGATCTCTTTGAGTTCGCTGTCCGCCATCTGAGCAAACATCGAATCCAGCGTGACCTTGGGTTGAGCAAGCTGCTCGAGTCGCTCGCGTTCGCGTCGTTGCTCCGCAGCCTTCTCAGCTTCTTTCAGCGAACCAACGCAGTAGAACTTGTCGCCCGCATCAGGAAGCTCATTGATACCCGAGATCTGGACAGGTACAGGAGGCAGAGCTTTCTTTGTTTGATTGCCACGATCATCCGTAATGTCACGAACACGACCAAACGCGCGTCCCATGACGATGAAGTCGCCGACATTGAGTTCGCCCTCTTGGACAAGAATGTTCGCAACATTACCGCGGCCACCCTCAGGACGGGCTTCGATCACTGTACCCTGTGCTTGACCAGAGTAATCCGCCTTGAGTTCCAGCACCTCTGCTTGCAGATCGAGGATCTCAAGCAGTTCCTGGATACCAGTGCCCTTGATCGCAGAAGTTTTGACGATTTCCGTGTCGCCGCCCCATTCTGTCGGATTCAAGCCGTGCTCAGCGAGTTGACCAAGAATGCGTTGGATGTTGCCTTCAGTCGCTTGCTCCTTATCGATTTTATTGAGCGCCACGATGATCGGGACACCCGCCGCTTTGGAGTGCGAAATCGACTCAATCGTCTGAGGCATCACGCCGTCATCCGCCGCAACCACAAGCACCACAATATCAGTGACATTCGCACCACGGCTACGCATCGCGGTAAACGCTTCGTGACCAGGTGTATCAATGAATGTCACAAACTTCTCACTGTCACCAGCAGTTACTGGAACCCGGAACGCACTGGTCGCTTGGGTAATCCCGCCAGCCTCGCCTTCCGCGACATTCGCGTTGCGGATCCGATCGAGCAGTGAAGTCTTGCCGTGATCCACATGACCAAGAATCGTCACAATCGGTCCGCGAGCACGCTCGTCACCACGATCGCGCTCAGCGAACTGTTCAGCGACCTGCTCTTCAGCGCCCTTCGCTTCAACGACTTCGAGCTCGATGTCCCAGTCCATCATGATTTCCTGGGCCTTCTCCGAATCAATCCCCGAGTTGATCGTCGCCATCACACCCTGCATGAAGAGCTTCTTGACTATGTCCGCACCCTTCACACCAGTCTCTGCGGAAAGGTCCTTAATGGTGAACGGCTCAGAAATGGTCACCTTGCCGCCAACCTTCGCAGGTGTCTGCGATGCCGCGGCGCTCGAACGCATCTGGTTCTGACGCTGCTTGAGATAACCACCAGATTTCTTGAGCCGTGCCTCGCGTTCAGCGAGATCTGCCGCACTCCATCCGGATCCTTCTCCGCCATCGTTACGACGCACACCGCTCCCGCCAGGTTGACGACGGCGTGTGCTCCCGCCTCCGCGAGGTGCACGACCTCCTGGATCCATACCAGGGACCGCATACCCGCCACCTCCGCCACCCTGGTAACCACCAGAATCACGTGGTGGACGCCGACGAGGAGCTTCAATCTGCTCAGGCGCTTCCACGCGAACAACCTTCGGACCCGAAAGCTTCATCGATTTCTTCTTGAGATCCTCGATCCGAGGACCCGCAGGGGTCACGACTGATGGACGCGTAGGCACATTCATCTTCGGCGGTGGTGGTGGAGCACTCGGCTTCGGTTTTTCAGGAGCCTTCACGACCTGTTCTGTACCAGATCCAGAATCAGTATCGGTGTCTTGCATCGGCGCTTGTGCTGCAGGCTTCGATTCCTCAGCACCCGCAGCAGCAGGAGTGATCTTCTTCGCTGTCGGAGCAGGTGGCGCCGCGACCTTCGCCGCCGGAGGTGGTGGGGGTGCCGCAACCGCAGTTGCCGGACCCTTACTGTCTGCGGCATCATCGTCGTCAGAAGTAGTCTTCTTTGCCTTCGATGCTTTCTTCGGAGACCGCGCCTTCTCGAGATCGACCTTCTCAGTCTTCTCAACCGCGGTGTGAGGAGATTCCTCACCATCCTCAGCGCTGAACCATTCACGCACCGTCTGCTCAAGACCAATCGAGATCGTTGACATGTGATTCTTAATCACATCCGCAGGAATGCCTTCCGCGTGACACTTCTCAACAATCGCTTTGGATTTGATCCCAAGCTCTTTTGCCAGTTCAAAGATTCGTTTATTCGCCAAGTGATCCTCCGTTCATCGAACGGTATTTGAAGTCTGATTCTCTATCCAAGTTCTCTATACGGATGTGCTCTTTACGAACCACCCAAGATATCTGATGCTCTGCTTTCCGCTTCCTCAGTAGTTTCAGCAGCCTCGTCGCCTTCTTCAGGTACAGCGTCAATCGCACCACCCAAGATCGCCGCAGCCGCGGCTTCTGGATTATCCGATGGGTTGACATCACCAGAAAGAATGGACGAAGCCGCAGCTTCTTCCTCTGCGCGACGCGCCTCGGCTTCCGCCTTCTCGCGTGCCTGCTCTTCTTCCACGATCTTCGCACGCTCAGCACACAGCTCAACCGCTTGCTCAGCAACCTCCGGAGACAGTTCGAGCTCCGCTTCGAGCACTTCGGTGCCGACCTCTACAACATCGAAGACCGAGATCATGCCCAGCGCCGCGAGACGATCGACTTTATCTTCTGTCACGCCCTCGACCTGCGTGAGCGTCTCAGAGAGCGTGGTCAGCGTCTTGGTAAACTCTTCAGGAGTGAGAATGTCCACATCCCACCCAGTCAATCGTGCGCCCAAGCGGACATTCTGCCCGCGCTTACCGATCGCGAGCGACAACTGATCATCACGAACAACCACTGTAGCGCGCCCTAGCTCGAAGCACAGCGAAATCTCGTTGACCTCAGCAGGCTTGAGCGCATTGGCGATCAGGATTTGCGACGATTCGTTCCAGCGGACGATGTCGATCTTCTCCCCATTGAGTTCATCAACGATGGTCTTGATGCGCGAGCCGCGGATACCAACACACGCACCGACCGCATCAACCTTCGAGTCGATCGAAGCGACCGCCATCTTCGTGCGGTATCCCGCTTCGCGTGCGATCGCCTTGATCTCGATCGTGCGATCGAGCACTTCTGGCACTTCAACCTCAAAGAGGTATTTAATAAAGTCCGGATGTGCTCGGCTCAGGTAAATCTTTACCTGCGAGCCCATGTCCTTCACATCAAGCACAAACGCTCGCACCCGATCACCAGGCATGAACTGCTCGCCAGGGATCTGCTCGCTTCGGAGCATCACGCATTCAGCGCGATCGACCTGCACAATGAGCGCCCCGCGATCGTACCGCTGAGCCGTGCCTGTGACGAGCTCGCCCTGACGCCCCGAAAACTCTTCCATGAGCGACTGTCGCTCATCATCTCGGAACCGCTGGATCATGACCTGCTTAAAGGTCTGAGCCGCAATGCGACCAAAGTCCTCAGGACTGATCTCAAGGGGTTCGTCATAACGGAACAGACTGATCTCCCCTGTCAACGGATCAACAGTGCACGAAAACTCTTCCGCATCCAAAGTCCCGAAGTATTTGCGACACGCCGAAACCATCGCGGCTTCAAGATCCGCGATCAGCAGTGATTTTTCGACATTACGCTCGCGAGCAATGCCATCGAGGAGTCGCATCATTTCTTGGGTATTCATTCTGTAAGTCTCCGTGCTACCGAGTTGCTTGGTTGTTGAGTTGTCCAAACCCCAGCTCTGCGTACATATCTGGGGAATTCCTAAAAACAGAAACGACCGGAGACTCCAATGAGTTCCGGTCATGCACATCGAGTCCGATCCCAATCAGGGTCGTTCCCATCAGGCTGGATGCTCAGATCACCGCATGATCCGCATCCTTCCCGCCCGGCTTCGATGCCGGACAGTGATCGGGCTGGAGGAGCCCATCACCGACATTGTGCATAACCGTTGTTCATGAAGAAATCTCCAGCGACAAGCATTCCACGCTCGCCGTGCATAAGTCTAGAACACGACCCGGACAGGATCAATCCGGAACCTATATCTATGCAACTCAATGAATAGTCTAAAACGCTTTCAATTGACCCCACAGGGTCTTAATCCGCGATCCGCTCGCCTTTATTGATCGATCGGATGACCCGCACCGCACGATTGTTGCGATGCTGCCCGACTTCGACCAAGAACTTGGGTTCCCCCTCGATATTGAGCACTGCAGGCGTTTTGGCGTCATGTGTCGTCTCGATTAGATCCCCAACCTGCAGCTCAGAGAGTTCCTTGAGCGTAATTGTGGTGTTCGCAATCGCGACTGAAGCCTGCACACCCGACTGATCCAGATTCTGATTGATCCGCTCCTCGGATTCCTTGCTGTCATCACTGCGAGTGACCGCAAACCAGCTCTGACTGCTCAGGTCCTCCATCACAGGCTCGATCACATTGTAAGGAATACACAGATTCATCGTTCCTGCGCGAGACGACATCCGCATCTCCAAGCCGATCACCATGACCACCTCATTGGGTGGGACGATCTGCACAAGCTGCGGATTCGATTCATGCGCGACGATGTTGAACTCAAGCTCACGCACACTCGCCCACGCCTCAGTGAGCGCCTCGAGTCCGCGCCCGAGCACATTGGAGATCAGCCGCTGCTCGATCGGGGTCATCGGACGCTGAGGGATAAACAAATCCTGATTGGTTCCACCAAGCAAGCGATCAATGATCGGATAGATAATCAGCGGCGAGATCTCCAAACACATCTGCCCTTCGAGCTTGTCTGTCTGGATCAGGTTGTAGCTCGTCGGATTGGGGAGTCCCGAAACGAACTCGCCGTAGGTCATCTGCTCACACGCCGCGACGCGGACCTCAACGATCGTGCGGAGGAATCCAGAGAGCGAAGCGCCGAAGTTTCGAGCAAAAGCCTCGTGGAGCGTCTCCAGCGCCATCATCTGGTCTTTGGACACACGCTCCGGACGCTTGAAGTCGTACTGCCGGACCTCGATGTTGTCCAGGTCCTTCCGCGTCCGCGAGAAAATACTGATCTGCTCCAACGGCTCGGAGATCTCGTCCTCGTCCACGGCCGCCATCAGTGAATCAATTTCACTCTGATCAAGCATGCTCATGGACCAAGTACTCCGCGTTTGGGCGCACCGCGCCCCATGCTGTCTCCAGACAGCGAGCCAATTGTGCGTTCTATCGGCCGCCATGCCCAGAATTCACCAGAAACAGTCCGGATTTCATCCCACAATCACCACCCAAACCCACCGAGCGGGAACAAACCCGCCGCAAACCCTGTTCGCACCCTGAGCATTCAATATGATGCCCACACGAACACCCACCGGAGCCAACGACTAATGACCACCCGAGTCCTCTTCCTCATCGCATGCTGCGTCTCTGTGCTGCTGTCTCCGAATGCTCCCGCTCAGCCCGATTTTCTGAGCATGGCCAGCTCAGAGCCGGAAGTGACCACCTCCGTTGAGCCCTCCGTCACCACCACTTCCCCCGGCTCCACGATGGTCATCGCCGTCACCCTCAACCACGCCGAGGGTTTCCATACCTGGCCAAACCAGCCCATCATCCCTGAAGAACTGGGCGATTTCCCCGCGACCGCGACCACGATCACCATCATCAACCAAGCCGAGCTCGAAGCCGCCGGGATCGAAGTTGGACCAATCCAATGGCCCGACACACACACCGTCCAGGTCCGCTTCCTCGGCCCCCCAATCAACCTCGAAACCTACGACGGCGAGGCGACCGCGTACATCCCCATCCGCATCGCCGACGACGCACAACTCGCCGACCTCGATTTCACCATCGAAACCTACTTCCAAGCGTGTGATGACTTCACCTGTCTTGCACCAACCGCGGAGCAAGTTTCCTTCACCCTCACCATCGCCGACACCGCCGAATCCCCAGCTCAGAACGACCTCTTCGCGAGCTTCGATCCCGCGATCTTCTCCGATCCCGATGCATGGGACGCATCAACCACCGCACCAGCACAAACCGATGCTTCCAATCAGCGTCAGTTCCTCGGACTCTTCGTGCTCCCACCGATCGACACCCCAGCCGGATTCGCGATCATCGCCCTCGCCGCGGCAGTGGGGGGATTCATCCTCAACCTCACCCCCTGCGTGCTGCCAGTCATCCCGCTCAAGGTCATGACCCTGACCAACCACGCCGGAGAGAGCAAGAGCCGCGCCCTCAAGCTCGGCGTGATGATGGCGCTGGGAGTCATCGCCTTCTGGTTCGGGATCGGTCTCCCCGTCGCGTTCGTCGCCGACTTCGTCGATCCCTCCATCATCTTCGGGGTCTGGTGGGTCACCCTCATCATCGGACTGCTTATTGCCCTGATGGGACTGGGAATCATGGGATTGTTCACGATCAAGCTCCCCCAGAGCACCTACATGATCAACCCCAAAGCCGACTCCATGTCTGGCTCATTCATGTTCGGAGTCATGACCGCGATCCTCGGCCTCCCATGCTTCGGATTCGTCGCCGGCGCCCTGCTCGCCGGAGCCGCGACCATGGAACCTTGGCAGGTCCTCACCATCTTCTTCTCCCTCGGATTCGGGATGGCGTTCCCGTATCTGATCCTCACCCTCAACCCCAAGTGGATGAACAAGATCCCCAAGACCGGCCCCGCCTCTGAGCTCGTCAAGCAAGTCATGGGACTGCTCATGCTCGCCGCCGCCGCGTATTTCCTTGGGACCACCGCGATCTCGATCTCCTCCTCCCAGTCGTGGTCCATGCCGTGGTGGTTCAAGACCATCCACTGGTGGATCATCGCGTTCTTCGGACTCGCCGCCGGACTCCTCCTGATCGTCCGGACCATCCAGATCACCAAGAGCGCCGCTCGCCGATTCATCTTCTCGACCATCGCGCTGCTCGTCACCGCCGGCGGGATCGCCGTCGCTGCCAACCAGACCAGCCACCAGTACCACTACTTCTGGGAGCCGTTCTCTGAGGCCGCTCTCTCCGACGCGCTCATCAGCGGCAAGGTCGTCGTGCTCGACTTCACCGCCGAGTGGTGCCTCAACTGCAAAACCCTCGAAGCGACCGTGCTCTCGCGGAACCCCGTCAAGCCACTCCTGCTGAGTCCTGAGGTCGTCCCGCTCGTTGCGGATCTCACGTCGACCTCCGCCCCAGGATGGGACAAGCTCAAAGAGCTCGGACAGACCGGCATCCCGCTCCTCGCCGTCTACGAGCCCGGCAATCCCAATCCGATCTGGCTCTCCAACGCATACACACCGACACAAGTCGTGGAAGCGATCGAGCGTGCCAAAGCCGGTTCAGATCGATAATCCCGATCCGGACGACCCAATAACACCCTCAACTCCGCACTCTTGCCATGTTCATCAGGAAATGGTTTGACGAACGCGAATTGTGAGACTATTTTTACCCCTGCCGGCACACCAGTCCCGGCGACAACCAAACGCGGGTGTAGCTCAGTGGTAGAGCGTCACGTTGCCAACGTGAATGTCGTGAGTTCAAATCTCATCACCCGCTCTTCAAAAGCACCCAGTCCCGCAAGGTACTGGGTGCTTTCTTGTTTAGGAGTTTGAAGATTCCTGCTCTAGTTAGTCAGCCCAAAGCGCAACCCACTCATCCTCAGCCTGTACAAAGTATGGTTCAAGCAGCTCAAACCAAGGATGTGTCGGACCAAGCCTCTCTTTGATCTCAGCGCATTTTGCAAAAATATCATCCAGTCTTTCCGGCTGGTCACCAGTCACAACCAAAGCCGCGGCAAGCAGGGGAGTTGCGTACACATCCCATCGATATGTTGGCACAGAATACTCAGCGCCAAACTCAAAGACTGACTCTAGTTGTAAAACGGCTTCATCTGCTTTCCCGCTCAACATTGCAGAAGCCGAGATCAAGATATCACTCTCAATCAACTCCGGGGCCCATGCCTTTGGTGAAGTTTGGAAGAACGCTTTGGCTTGTTGAGCAAGAGACCTGCCGCGATCAATCTCTCCCAGGTATAACGCATTGGTTGCCTCGTTGAGAATCGCCCTGTAGACCATCACATCCATCGGCCCATTTAAAACAGTTAACAACTCACGAGCGGCGACATGATACGAAGTCGCTTCCTCATGCTGTTTCATCGTGTCCAGGATCAATCCGTATGAAGAATGCCTGTGCGCAAAGTCCGTTCGTGCTTTGAGTGACATATGTTCAGGTGGGTCCTGAAAGGATTCATACAGTAACTCTTGAGCGCTTTCATACTCGCCTTGAGTCCATAAGAATCCCCCATAGCAAGCAAGACCATGAGTCCGAATCCTCCAAGGAAGATCCTGGAACTCCGGGATACTGAGCACATACTCGTACATCTCGCGAGCGATCTCAGGTTCTTTGCAGTTCTGCAGTCCATGAGCAGTTGAGATCCATGTGAACCATATGTTCGTGTGATCATGCGCATGGAGTTGATCGATCTCTTCGCGAATCTGTAGATAATACTGACGTGCTTCATCGATGTTCCGAGCTTTTTGAGCCAAGTACGCCTGATTAATCAAGATTGCGTGCTGCACTCTTTGGTCAAGTTGATCAATGGGACCAATTCGTTCGATCAGCTGTCGGTATACTTGCCTTGCCTCATCAAACTCGCCAGAATCAATATAGGCATTCGCGAGTTGAACCTGAGCATTCACATGTCTCCAAACACTTTCGAGCTCTCTGGTCGCATTGAACTCTTCCGTTGTTTGTTCCAAAGCAAGACGGTTACTCTTGACCAGCTGGATCGTCATCCACCCGGTGCCGCTTGCAGCTACCGATGCCAGTAGGGCAATCAAAACGACAAGTCGTCGATGCCTTAAAAACAACCGATTCGCTGATGCTTTTACTCGGCGTTGATAGCTCCGTATGTGTGACACAAATCGTGTGTTATCAAACGCTGCATCCAATGCTTTCTGTGCATCTAGTACACTTGAATACCGATCTGATGGCTTATCAGCAATCATCCGTTGAAGCACATGCCGAACATGCTCGCTCAACCCAGCGCGCTCAGTCTTCTTTACTCCTGAATCGTTTGAATTTGCCCGGCCATCGGAAAGCAGCTCTTCAGCAAGAACGCCAAGTGAATAGATATCACTGGCTACATTCCCGCCATTGCATTGCCCAGAAATTCGCTCAGGACTCATATACCGCAAAGTCCCGAGCAGCTGAGCATCCAGCGTTCGGATCGAAATCGGTATACTTGTATCGTCAACCAGTTTCGCGATCCCGAAGTCGACCACCTTCACGCCGGTCAAATCTGAAGATTCAGAATCAAAGTCAACAATCACATTGGAAGGCTTGATGTCACGATGAATCACGCCCTGCTCGTGTGCAAAATGAATCGCCTGGAAGATTGAACGCAAAATACTCCGGCGGATCTCAAACCCGAGCTTCGGATCATGAATAACCGATGTCAGCGGCACTCCTCGCACATACTCCATCGCGATGTATGGGCGTTCCAAAACCCCGCTTCGTGTCACTCCGGTCTGATACACCCGTGCGATTAACGGATGCTCGAGACGAGCGCCGATGTGCCCTTCGAGTTTGAAGCGTTCCGCAGCGTCAGCCGCTCCGCTCGTCAAACTCAATACCTTGATCGCAACTTGGCGATGCGGATCCAACTGTTCCGCTTCATACACAACACTATTGGCGCCTTGCCCGATCTCACGAATGATCCGAAACCCATGAATCTCAACACTGAACTGTAATAGAGAACTCAGATTGCCTGGTGTGAGCCAGTCAGGATTCAGAGAAGGCAACTCGTCAATCTGCTCGGCAATCGACTCAAACTGAAGCAATGAGATCACTTCCGCAACAACATCCGGCTCATCACGACACAATGTTTTCAAATACTCAGCACGCTCCTCATCCGACAATCGAAGAGCATGGTCAATCGCCTCGTTCACTCGATCCTGGAAGACTGGATCAGTGTTCGTTCGCGAGTTCTCTTGCGAGCCAGAGTCGAGCATGATTCCATTCTAGTTGAACCGTGCGTACGGATACACTCAAAAACTCAGCAATCATCTCTGTTTTCATGCCCCCAAAGATTTTCATTTGGACGATGGTCGACTGCCGTTCTTCAAGCCCCTCGATCGATTCACACAAACACAGCAGATCAATCGGAGAGAGTCCATCCCTGCTTGCAGGCTCAAACATCACGCGATGACCGCCCCCCTGACCACACGACTTGCCACCCCGTTTCTGAGCGGACTTTGATCGCAAATGACTCATCAACACCCTGCGGACCATCAGAGAAGCAACCGCCAGCAGGTGCGTCTCATTGTTCCAGTCCCGTTTCTTCTGCCGAAGCACCCGCCCGATCGCCTCATGCGTCAAGTCCGTCGGCCCAAGCGTGATGTCCTGATGCATCGCCGACAAGTGCCAAGCCGCGACCCGCTTGAGCTCCGCATAGATGTCATCAATCAACGCCGAATCAATGCCCGTCAGCATCCCATGGCGATCTTGTTCAACTCCGAGATCAATCATGTTTGTACCCACGAACCTGAGCAAAGAAACGACGCCCACTATCGGGCACACAAGGCAAAGATCGATCCGACCGTTCCCTGCTGAATGTATACGAAAACCAGTGCAAATGGTTCGTTCGCGGCCTCCAAATCGGGTTTTTTACCACGCTCAGAATGCACCACCTCGACACCGAGTGCTCTCAAGAACTTCAAGTTTTTCTCAGAATCCGTTGCGCAAAGCCCAAAGTTCAGAGCGTTGTTCTCTGGAGCCATTTCTATATCCCGGCTCTCTATGCGATATATGCGATCAGTAAATCAGAACCACCGAGGAGAACCCCATGAATGGATTCAGCTATTCAAAGTGCATGAAGATGACCCTGCTAGCCGGAGCGGCAACCCCAAGCATGCTCTTGGGACAGACGGCTTCATTCAAACTTATGGATGTATCCGGTGATAAGGGAATATCTGATGTTGAATACTCTTTCCCCGGGCACCTTTTGGCATCGCAAAGCAGTGGGATAGCCGCTGCTGACTTTGACAATGATGGTGATATTGATGTCTTTGTCCCTTTCGGGTTGATTACTGAAGGGGGGTCATCAGGAGGCCGTTACAGGCAAGACATTCTATTTATCAACAACCTCTTCGATCAGGATGGAAATCAAGGGTCGGCGACATACACAGCAACTGAGTTTCAATCAGTAGTATCCAACTGGGATATCGGATTGGACTTTCTCAAATCAGTTACTGGATTGTGGGTCGATTATGATGGTGATCGCCTCTTAGATCTTGTGGTATTTGGTGATTGCCATACATGTAGTAGTACAGCTAGTCCTAACGAGATCAAGCCCCGTCTCTTTCGTCAGCGTCACGATAACACCTTTGAAAATGTCTCTGCAGAATCAGGACTCTCAAGCTTAAACTTAACCCAAGATCTCCTCAATGCAGGTCTCCAAATCGGGAATAGGCAAGCTGGTGGAGTTTCAGCAGGCGATCTTGATGGTGATGGATACCCAGAGCTATTCCTAGGGTATTACGTAGTGAATAGTGCTTCGAATCCGTATGTAAGAAATGCACGGTTGCTTCGGAATGTTCAAGGCCCCAGCGGCAGAATGTTCGAAGAAGTCCCAGCTGGAACACTCACGCCGACAATCAATGATCCCCAAGGGAACCCACAGGATGACGGGGATCTGATCGCCAGCATTTGGCAGTCCGTAATGATCGATCTCGATCAAGATGGTGACCTCGACATCTTCGCCGCGTGCGACGGATTCGACAACCGGATGTGGATCAACAACACCGTTCCGGGAGGGGCACTGGATCTGGAGTACATCGTTGCGTCGTCTGTTGGAATGGCGAATGATGACTTTGACATGGGGGTCGCATTCGCTGATTACGACGCGGATGGTGATCTAGATCTGTTCACCTCCAACATCACCGATGACAGCATTGCACCGAACTTTAATGTGCTATATCGAAACAATCTGACACCGAATCCGCCCAGCGTTTCCGGTGCAATGCACCCTGTTTCGAGTGTCAACAACCTTTATTCTCAAGATACTTGGAACTGGGGAGCTACATTCGCTGATCTGGACAATGACGGATGGCAAGACATTCTCGTTACGAATCAAGTTCATAATTTGAATAATAAGTCTCATGTATTCATGAACTCAAGCAACTCATCGAATCCTCAAAATCCCGCTGAAGAGGGGCGGATCTTTGTGGAAGAACTGTTTTCCTCCTTGAGTGTGGACTTCCCGAGTGTAAGAAATAGCAGTTCATTGATCAAGTTCGATTATGACCGTGACGGCGACCTCGATGTCATGGAGACAGTTGAAAAATTCGCTACCGATCCTTCAGCAATCCTCCTCTACGAAAACCAACCAACCGGCATAGGACAAATCGGACACAGCCTCACAGTCAAACCGCGTGGCGATGAAGCGAACCCGTTCGCGCTGGGTGCCAAGATCACCGTGGATGTAGACAAAGCCGTAGGCGATGACCTGAGCATGCTCCACACCATCTCCGCAGGTGTCAGCTTCATGGGTCACGAACCCGCCGAAGCCCACTTCGGACTCGGAGACATCAGCCCAGCCGACACCATCACCATCACCGTCACCTGGCTCGATCCAAACGATGCGCCATCAGTCGTGACCATGACCGGTGCCGAAATCATGGCAGGATCCGCCACCACCGCGGGCAATGTCGTCCGCATCGGATGGTGCTCATACGCAGACTTCGCTCAGCCATTCGGTCAGATCGATTTCTTCGATGTCAGTGAGTTCCTCGTGAGATTCAACGCACAAGACCCAGCCGCAGATCTCAGACCTGGTTGGGGGGAGTTCGATTTCTTTGATATCAGCGAGTTCCTCAGACTCCAAAGCCTTGGCTGCAATCTCAACTGATTGGCTTCAAGTTGCTGAGCCAAGCAACATTCCCGAGATTATTCTCGTGACCTGATTCGCCAGGTCACCAATTATGAGAGCGGCCTGCCATTGGCAGGTCGCTTTTACATCCGCCCACCCTAATCAGTCAAGCGATCAAGCAGCGAGTCCACATGCGCCACCCGCCGATGCTCCGCACCCATCGCCGCGACCAGGTTCGGACGAGCGTCAACAAGCATCGAGCGTGCATCCTCGATCTCCCCGCTGAGCATCATGCACTCCGCGAGCTTGACGCGAAACTGCGCATGAATCCAGTGCCCCTCTGGGAGAATCGTGCCGGTCATCGTCGCCGCTTCTCCGAGCATCTCATGCGCCCGCTCCAGATGCGACCGCTCGAGATGCATCACCCCAGCATTATGGATCGTGATCGCCAGCCGCAAGCTCGGATCGCCCGGATTGATCCGGAAGATCCCGATCGCTTCATCGAACAGCTCGCCCGCCTCGTCATACGCCTCGCGATCACTGAGCAGATCCGCAAGATTATTGAGCGTGATCCCCACCCGCTCATGCGTCGGACCAAAGACCCGCTTGCGCCGCACCACAAGTTCCCGCAGCTGCGACTCCGCCTCTTCAGCGCGGCCGAGGTTGTTGAGCACCTCCGCACGATTGCTCAGACACGCGAGCGTGTCGGGATGATCCTCATCGCGAACATCCGCGAGCAGCACCAGCGCGCGTTCATACGCTTCAAGCGATTCCTCGAACCGCTCGAGCCGTTTGAGCGAGACCCCCATCCCGATGAGCACCTGCGATCCGATCCGCTTGGACGAGTCTTCATTCAGATCACCAAGCCGATCCATCGCACGCTGATACACCTCGATCGAAGCCGCGAACTCTCCGCGTTCATACAGCAGCGACCCGCGCTGATGTTCGAGCTGCCCCAGCAGCTCATCAGGAGCATCCGTCTCCTCAATGAGTTCCAGCGCCCGATCGAGCGTCGCGTCCGCGTCATCAAGCCGCGTCGTCGCCGTCTGCACCTGCGCCAGCACCACCAGCGTCGATGCCATCGCCATCACAGGGGGTTCATCAAGCGACTCCATCGCGATGATCGCATCATTGAGCTGCCGCTCCGCCGCCTCGTAACTCCCCAGCCGCGTGTACGTCTCGCCAATCGTGCTCTGGATCGAAGCTCCCAGCTCCGGATACTCCGCGAACCGCTCATCGACCTCACCCGCCGCGACATCGAGCAGCTCCATCACGCGCATGTCAGGACCGCTCTGCCCCGGATCAACCTCAGACAGCAGATCCCGGAAGAACACGCTGATACGCGATTGTTTATCCAGCTCCGTCTCCGCCGCGATCCGTCGCTGCTCCGCCAACCGATTCGCCGCGTTGGTCCGCACGATCCCAACAGCAAGCCCGGTCATCGTCCCGATCATCCCCAGCAGCAGCACACCCACAACCGCAACCCCCGCGCGATGCCGACGCGCAAACTTTCGGATCTGATACACCGTGCTCGCGCGACGCGCCTCAATCGGTCGATGCTCCAGCACCGCGCGCACATCGTTCGCAAACCCCTCAACCGTCTGATACCGCCGCTCCGGTTCATGCTCCAGTGCATGGAGCACCACAACATCCAGATCGCCGTCCAGCTTCCCGTTGATCGCGCTGGGCGCCTTGGGAGTCTGCTCAAGCACGCGCTGGATCACCGCCTCGATCGACCCGCTCATCTCATGAGGCAGCTTCCCGCACAGCATCTCATACAACAGCACCCCAAGCGTATAGATATCCGTCCGCGCATCGATCAGCGACGGATCCCCGCGCAGCTGCTCCGGAGAAGCGTACGCGAGCGTCCCCATGAACTCGCCCTCCATCGTCCGAACCATCGTCGCCGATTCGTTCAGATGATCCTTCGCGAGCCCAAAGTCCAGCAGCCTTGGTCGCCCCGCCTGATCAATCAGAATATTCGCAGGCTTCAGATCCCGATGCAAAACCCCACGCTGATGCGCCGCCACCACACCATCACATACCTGCACAAACAACCTCAAGCGATCCTCAACCGACAACTCCCGCTCCGCGAGATACCCATCCAGCGTCGGCCCCTCTATCAGCTCCATCGCCAGAAACCCACGCCCGTCTGCCGTCTCTCCGCGATCAATGATCGAGACCACATTGGGATGATTGATCCGCGACGCCAGATCGATCTCCCGCTCAAAGCGCCGCCGCTGCCCCTCACTCGCCAGCGCCCCCTTGAGCAGCACCTTGATCGCGACCTTCCGCCCCGTCGAGTTCTGCGTTGCGTGATACACAATCCCCTGACCACCCCGATGGATCTCGTGCGAGATCGTGTACCCCTCAATGCTCAGTGTTCCCGCTGCCTGCACATCTTCGGTTCCCGAAACCTCACGCACTCGACTCACCAGCGCATCAAGCGACCCAAGCTCCGCATGCGTCCCCTGACACGCCACGCACGAATCCAGATGCGTCCGGATCTCATCAAGCGAACGCCCATCATTCACTCCAGCCGCTTCCTCCCCAGCGCGCAGCCGTTCAAGCTCACCGATTGAAAGATGCTCGCTCATGAAGCCATCCCCCCAACCCCATCAAACTCACTCCGCAACTCTTCGAGCCGCTTGAGCACACGATACCGCGCCTGATACACCGCATCGCGCGACAACCCCAGCTGCTCCGCGACCTCCATCGCAGGCACCTGCCGAATCGTCATCAGCTCAAATGCGCGATAGTGGGTGGGGTTCACCTCGCCGCGCAGCTGCGCCATGCACCGATTGATCGAGTGCCGATCCCAGTCCATCTCCCATTCCGCGCGAGCCGTATCCTCATCAGGAAGCGCCGAGAAGAATGTTGTCCGATGCGAAGTCGTGGGTTGCAAAGGCGTGGGCGCCTGCTTCGGAGAGCGGAACCCATCGCGCCGATGCGAGCGGATCGACTGGTACATCAGCGCAAACAACCAACTCCCCAATCGTCCCTTCGACCGATCGTACTTCCCCTCGCGATACCCCTCGAGAAACTGCACCAGCGCATCCTGCACCGCGTCCTCCGCTTGCGCGTCCGATAAGCCCATCCGCGACGCAAAGTGCAGCATCGGCTCCCGAAAGCGTGCCGTAAATCGCTGCCACGCATCGTCTTCCGAGTTCTGGAGCTGCTCAAGCAGAATGGTCGTCGTTTCCCACTTCATGAGCGATCAGTATACAAATCCGCCCCCCAAGCCGCAATGAACAACTTGGACAACCACGAACCCCAAATCACAAGAAAATCTCAAATCCGTGTCAAACCCGCCTCCCCCAAGGCCATACAGGAGGACCCATCCACCAAAGAGGAGACACGGATATGCCAAGCCGACGAACCACTCGCAACTTGATTTCATCATTCTGTATCCCACTGGTCGCCTGTGGTTCGTCGGCTCAGCCGATCCCAGAACCAGGCACCATCCTCGTCTCCGCGATCGACACCCAGTCGGGACTCCCCGACATCTTCTCCATCACCACCACAGGATTGGTCGGGGAAACCGGATACACCGGAGGGCTCCAGCTTCCATCCACAGTCGAGCTCGCGCCCGTCAGCACCATCTCCGAAGAAGGACTCGAACTCGTCGTCCTCGATAACGGCTCCGGAATGCTCCGCTTCACCTACTCCGGCAATGGCTCCATCGAAGGCGGCCCCCTCTACACCTCACTCCTCAACCCAGCATTAGGTTTCGATTCCTTCGACAACCCAATTGTTGCTTTCGATGATCCACTGTTGGGATTCAACAATCCCATCCTCGCATTCACTCCAAGCATGATCGGAATCCAACACCCCATGCGTGCCGACATGCCGGATTTTTTTGATGATCCACTACTCGGGTTTGATGATCCTCTGCTCGGATTCGACGACCCTTTGCTTGGATTCGATGATCCATTGCTGGGTTTCACCGCAAACTCCGCGATTATCAGCTACCCAACACTCGATCAAGAACACGAACTCACCATCGCATCCGCAACCGTCGCCGCCGGACTCGCCTACCCACGCGCCTGGTTCATCGACCCCAACGAACTCGACGCCTTCGACGGCATCGACGGCGAGTCCTACACCAACTACGCCGGATTCGCCGTCTTCAGCTACGACGCACCAAACGGCCCAGGGATGTACCTCGCGCCCCTCGATCGCGCATCCATCGAAGATGAGCTCCTCGAACTCGAGCCCTTCGCCGTCAACGGCGTCTTCGCAGGACCATTCGCAATCGACGGCATGCACATCGATCCCGTCATCCCAGGAACAACCTATGTCTGGGGATCCGACGGTGCTTCCAGAGGAGTATCACCGCCACAACCCATCATCTACCGAGTCGATGCAAGCGGGGGAGTGACCGAACTCACCAGCGCCGAAAACATCCAGTCCATCGATGATCTCGTCGTCGCACACGACGGCAACATCTATGTTCTCGACGCAACCAACCCACAAAGCACCATCATCGCTGTCGACACACAAACCGGATCGCAATCCGTCCTCGCGACCGGCGGCACCGTTTTCAATAACGCAACCAGTCTGAGCGTCGTCCAGCAACCCTCGCGCGTCATCGAGCTCAACACCACAACCGACCTCGCCGACCCAACCCCAGGCGACGGCGACTACTTCAACCCCGGATTCCTCCTCACCCTCCGAGCCGTGATCGAAGAAGCCAACGCCCAGAACATCCCGCACACCATCGTCCTCCCCGCCGGAACCTACGACATCTCAACGCTCGGTGAACTCAATATCCAAACCACCATCACCCTCGTCGGAGATGGATCAGACACCACAACAATCACCGGCTCCAACACCTCACGCGTGTTCAATGTCGCCCCAGCCGCGATGCTCAAAGCCCGAGGACTCACCATCCAAGACGGCCGAGCAAACAGCGGAAACGGAGGCAACATCCTCGCATCAGGTCCCGTCGCACTCGAAAGCGTCGCAATCAAAGACGGATTCGCCGCTGACCACGGCGGAGGGATCTCCACCACCGCGCCAATCCATATCTACAAATCTCACTTCACCGGAAACCAAGCCAACAACGACGGCGGCGCGATCCACACCTCAAACACCAGCGCCACCATCAAACGCTCCTCGTTCTTCGAGAACGAAGCCCTCAACGGTGGGGGGGTCTATGTCAACGACTCCGCCGTGGACATCCTCAACTCCACCTTCTACCTCAACCTCAGCTTCTGGGAAGGCGGCGCGATCCGCACCCAGTCCAATCAACCCGTCCGCCTGCTCCACTGCACGATCCTCGAAAACGAAGCCGGCGTCTTCCCCAACGACGACTCCGCCGGAGGCATCGACGCACTCGGTTCATCCGAACAACCCATCATCAAATCCAGCGTCCTCGCATACAACACATTCGACGGCGACGACGCGGACGCGATCGGAAACTTCGCCCTCGCCGATCACTCACTCCTGACCACACTCAGCGGCGCAACCTTCGGTTCACTCGTCAACGTGATGGTGGGCGACAACCCCGAGTTCCTCGGAACCCCGCTCCAAATCGGAACCACCTTCGCGTTCCCGATGCAGCCCACCAGCCCAATCATCGACGCCGCCGCGACCGACGAGGTCCCATCCTTCGATCAACTCGGATACCACCGCCTCATCGACGGCAACGCAGACTCCATCCCCGCACCCGACATGGGCGCGTACGAAATGGAAGCCCCCTGCCCAGCCGACCTGACCGGAGAAGGACAACTCAACTTCCTCGACGTCAGCGCCTTCCTCAGTGCCTACGCCAACATGAACCCCATCGCTGACTTCGAGCCCGACGGCTCATTCAACTTCCTCGATGTCAGCGCCTTCCTCGCCCAGTACAGCGCGGGATGCCCATAAACACACACCAACACCAAACTCAACACCACCCAGATAGGAACCACCAATGAACACCACACTCGCAACAATCACACTCTCCGCACTCGCAGCGATCGCATGCGCCGGACCGCTCGATCCGCCCGCAGGTCCCATCGACTCGACGATGAAAACCCTCGACGAGGTCGAGCCGCGCACCCCCATCGATGCGATCAACACGCCAGGCGACGACAACTCCACCTACAAGATCACCCAGCCCGGATCGTACTACGTGCCGCGCAACATCAGCTTCCTCCAGTTCGGCGCCGCGAGGCACGCGATCGAGGTCGCCGCGGACAATGTCACCATCGATTTCGAAGGATTCTCCTTCATCACCCTCGGAGAAGCCACCCTCAACGGCGTGACCACCGATGGTGTCCGAGTCAAAAATGTCACCGTCAAGAACGGCACACTCATCGGTTTCAACACAGGAATCGCCCTGAACTCCACCGAGAGCGACAACATCATCGTCGAGAACATGCGCGTCCTCGACAGCGACAACACCGGAATCATCATCCACGAAGGACGCGTCTCCGAGTGCATCGTGAGGGACTCCGCTGGGGTTGGTATCTATGTACTCAGCAACGGCTTCGTGAACCACTGCATCTCCGAAGACAACCAGCAGGGAATCTACGTTGGCGCCAACACCATCGTCCATGACAACATCGTCCGCGACAACACCGAGGACGGGATCCGCGTCGGTGAGAACTGCATCGTCCGCAACAACCTCGTCACCGAGAACGGCATCGGTTTCGGAATCACCGCAGGCATCCAGATCGAAGGCAACGGCTCACTCATCGATTCCAACGTCGTCAACAACAACGAAATCGGTCTCCGCTCGATGTACTCCTCCGTGTTCGTCCGAAACATCGTCAGCGGAAACTTCCTCGACCTCGACATCAGCTCAGTCCTCCCAGGACTCGCCGACGAATCCTCCACACCAAACGGAGCCGGCGCGTGGGACAACATCGTCCTCCCATAACCCACAAACTCCGGAGGTCACGACATGCGACACATCACATCAACCACCATACTCGCCGCGTGCGCCTCGTTCGCTCGCGCCCAAGCCATCGATCCCGCCAACAACTTCGCGTGGGGAGAGAACATCGGATTCCTCAACTTCACCGGAGCAGGTGCAGACCAGGTCTTTGCAAACGACGACTACCTCGAGGGCTACATCTGGGCCGAGAACATCGGTTGGATAAACCTCGGATCAGGCGCCGGACCATACCCAAACACCACAGGACTCGACTTCGGAGTCAACCGCGACCCCATGACCGGAGACCTCTCCGGCTATGCCTGGAGCGAGAACACCGGATGGATCAACCTCGCAGGCGGCGCGATGGCATCACCCCCAAACCCCGCCCGCATCGAAGACAACCGATTCAAAGGCTACGCATGGAGCGAGAACACCGGATGGATCAATCTCGACGATGATCAGATCTACGTCGGACTCCTCAACTGCCCCGCCGACCTGACCGGAGAAGGCCAACTCAACTTCCTCGATGTCAGCGCCTTCCTCAGCGCGTATGGCAACATGGACCCAGTCGCCGACTTTGAGCCCGATGGTTCGTTCAACTTCCTCGATGTCAGCGCTTTCCTGAGTGCCTATGCGATGGGATGCCCGTAAAGCAGATTGGTACTCAACGATCCCCACGGATCTCCTCGAGTTCCTTCCACCGCACCGCCTGTTCAAGGAGTTTCTTGTCGATGTCCTCGATTAACCCGTCCTGATTCATATCAATCGGGGAGTCATTGAACGAGTACAGGTCCTCAACATCCACCACCCCGTCCTGATTGATATCCCACCCAAAGTCAGGACGCTGAACCGGAGCCGTCAGCACATCAAGCTCGCTCGCTGTGATGTAACTCGCCGAACCACCAACCTCGCCACGGACACGCACACCATCAATCATCGTGACCTGATCGAGCACAAAGTCAATCCGCTCAAACGGGATCGTCTCATCAAGCGCGTACTCATCCCCACGCGTAACAGGCATCCACACTCCATTGACACGAATCTCGAACACAAGTGTTTCAAACCAGCCGCCATCAACAAAGTGATCACCCTCAATAAAACGCAGCGTGTGCGCTTCAACGGGCTGCGCGTACTGCACCTCCAGCGCCACCTCGCCGTTCATGTCTGGCGCCGATCCCTTCGTCCAGTAGAATTGGAAGTCCTGTGTATCTAGATACTCCCGGCCGCTCGGATCATGCTCCACCCCATTGGCAAACCGATCCGGGAGCGGAGACCCCGCTTGCAATACAGGATCTTCAACCAAAGATGTAGACGCAACAGGGGGTGTCCCGAGCTCAATCTGCTGAACATTGGCGCTTCGTAACCCCTCTCGGCTGATCGGATTATGCTGCGTGTGATCACCCGCTGGATGCTCAGGAATCAACCATCCCGCAAAGTTCGCTACGCCGCCCCCCATCTGGACCGCACGATCAATATTGCGGAGCTGCCGCTGCGCGAGCAATGTGAACAAATCCTCTGCTTCAGCATCTTCGGGAAGATAATCGAACATTGCATCGCGTGTCCGCGATATCCAGTACCGATCACTCAGATCTTCTCCCGCAAACTCATCGCGTAACGCATCCGCACCCAGCATGAGACCGATCAATCCGCCCATCGTTGCCGTGGGATTATCGCTGTCCCATCCAGTGAGCGTCCCGATGCGCACAGTCTCGCGATAGTCCCCCTCGCCGTACAACAAGCACACCAGCGCCGAACCAAAGTTCACCGAGCTCTCAAACCAAGCCTGGAATCGGAAGCCATTTGCCGCATCATTCACCTGATACCGATCCGCAACCAGATCGCGTGTGCGTTCCCAGTTGGTCTTGTCCGGATTCGATCGGTAATCAGTCAGCACAGTTTCGACAATGTCATAGACCTTTGATGTGCTAGGTATATAAGCCTGCGCATCCTCGACAAGCTGCTCAATCCCAGACGCATTGAGAGCATCCTGTCCTCGAACCGCACCCAGCGAGTGCAACACCACAAAGAACTGTGCCGCGTGTGCCGCGTGCCCGCCCGCTGTGGTTCGGATCGGAAGATCCGCAATTTCCAGCGCGACCGAAGGCATCCCAGGCGACACAGCCCCAAAGTACTCCGTCGTCAACTGCGCATCGATCATCTGAAAATCAGTATTCGCCGTCGCCAGCGCCGTCATCGGAGGCGAAACCCCACGATCCATCAAATCTCGCGCCTGTGCATTACTCACCCAAATGAAGCTGTTGATGTGTTCGATCCAACCCTCACGGATCTCATCAGCCGAGAGCAGAACAGTTTGCTGTTCTGTCATCAGGGATGCGTAGACATACTCGATATCCGTATCATCATCCGCCTGCCACGGATCTTGGTGGATCACAAACTCAAGTGCGACCCCATCAAATGTATTGGGCCAGTCCGCATCTGTATAAAATGGATGCTCGCGCCGTCGACCCTCTGTCTTCAATCCAGTCCAGTTTGCAATGCATTGACCCAGCCAGAACCCTTCAAGTTGATCCGCATATGCCTGCCGATCCAGTTCTGTTGCCCCCGGAGGGACCGCGCCTACACCGGACTCAGTGCACAAACACAATACCAAAATGGGCGTCAACAACGCTGAACTCGAACGAGCCATGGGTAACCACAAAGTACCAAGATCTCACGCTGGATTCAAGAATACTCCCGCTGAATCGCCCGTTTCAATGGCAATTGCAATCGCCAATAATGCAGCAAGCCCGATATGGAGCACGATCGATCAAATCGCACCGACCTATCGGGCCTGCCAATGTCCCTTTGATTTTCACCAGCAAACTTCTTGATTACTCAGGGCACCCATCACTAAACGCCGCAAGGAACGCACTGACATCCAAGAAGTTGAGCGATCCATCCGAGTTGATGTCCGCGGTACAACTCGGAGCCGGATTAGGCTGGTACTCAAACGCACCCAGATCCACACACAACTCCCAGGTCGAGATCCCGCTATTTACAGTATCCGGATCATCCAGATTCCGGATATCCCCCGCTAGATCGGTATCCAGATCCAACACATCGATGATTCCGATGTTCGGCGCTCCCAGCACCCCACGCGAGTTCCCCGCATCGATCGCCGCCGAACCAGCCATCAGCGAGTAATCGCCGATCATTGGATCGACAAACATCGGATCCGCATTGAAGTTCCCGTTGGAATCCGCACTGCCCGCTGGTCCCTCAGGGAGCAAGCTATATGTCGCGTTCAGATCACCCGTCCCGCTGTCCGAGGTCGCCGAGTCATTGACCACGATGCAGTTGAGCAGGTTCGTATCCGCATCCGTGCGCGCCGAGCGGAATGTATCCGCCACACCCTCCGCGACAACATCATTCCCCACAAATGTACAGTTCACGGCTTCAAAGATCTGCTCATTGCGAACCGCACCGCCGTCAACTTGCGCCATGTTGTTTGAAAACACCGAGTTCGTCGCGTGGAACACATCCTGATCCGAGATCCACACCGCGCCACCACCAGAACCCGCGACATTCTGATCAAAGACACAGTCCAACACATCCACAATCCCAGCGCTCGATGTACCAAGCACCGCGATCGCCCCGCCGCGGACCGTCGCGTCATTGTCAATAAACCTACAACCGATGAAGTCCGCCGTGTCACCAGCCGACGCATACGCCATTCCGCCGCCTTCAGTCCCAGTGTTGTCTTCAAAGGTGCAGTTGATGAAGGTCTTGTTTGTCGTTGAAATTATGTACAACCCGCCACCGTCGCCTGTCGTGGTGTTCCCGCGGATGATCGTGTCCATGACCGTCGCTGTGCCGGAGATGTACAGCCCGCCACCATTGCCCGTGCCCGAGTTGTTCTCAATCACACAGTCCATGATGATCGCCGTCGATCCGCCCTCAATCGAGACCCCCGATCCAGCAGTCGCCGATGACCCATTCGTGAACGTAATCCCATCGAGCACCACATCGGTCGTTCCTCCTGAAGCGAGGAAGCATTTCCCAAGCCCCTGTCCAAACACAACGACATCTCCGCCGCCCGCATTCTGGAGCGTCAGATCCTTCCCTCCCGTCACACTCAAGTTCTCCGGATACAGGTCCGGCTGGATCACAATCACATCCCCACTCGAAGCCGCATTGATCGCCGCCGTGATCGTGATGAAGTCGTAATCGACAAAGTTCGGTCCAACAGTAATCGTGTCCGCAACGCTCAGCGAAGTCGCCGCAGCGATAGCCAATGCCCCGGCAAAGCAGTTTTTCATATACATGTTCCAGCTCCGTTTTGATGGTTTATTTTGTTCCGAGACCTCGTCTCGCCATCAAACAAAGCGACAAACGCCATCCCCGCGCGCGGTACGGAGTCCGTTTTTGCATGAGTATCTAAAAACCCACAGTAAACTGGTCTTCAGCATTCGAAACTGTTACTTCCGTAACTGCAAACAAGAATCAATACAGACACGAGAAAACAAGTCTAAAAACAACCGCATCACATGCCAATTCCCTTAATTTGCCTTGCCAAATCTCCCGATAAGTGGTTCAATATGTCCGTAATCGCAATCTGTTGTCAGTTCATGCGTTATTCAGACGGTGAAGTCCAAGAAGGACAACGAACCACGACAGATCGCATCCATCAGGAGGGAACCCATGAAGCTGGGTAGAAATCACGCCGTCACCATTACAATCCTCGCCACCGCGTGCGCACTTCCCGTTGCTATCGCTCAGATGCAGCCGAGCAAGTCCACGAAGTCTGCTGACAAAGGTGCCCAACAACAAGACCGCCGCTCGTCGCTCAACCAGCGTAAAGCACAACCCATCGGCGAAGTCGAAGGACAAGGCGTACCCTCAGGTCCAGCCGTCTTCCCGCTCGAGTTCCGCACCATCGACGGCACATTCAACAACTCAGCAAACCCAACATGGGGCGCCGCCGGAACGAACCTCGTCCGCTCCGTTGCAGCAGACTATGCCGACGGCCTCAACACCCCAGCAGGTGCCGGACGCCCATCAGCACGCAAGGTCAGCAATGACATCTGCGCTCAGGGCGCTGTCGCAATGCCCAACAACTACAACTACTCCGACTTCGTTTGGCAGTGGGGGCAGTTCCTCGACCACGACATCGACGAAACCCCAATCGCATCCCCAGCCGAACACTTCGATGTGATCGTCCCATCAGGTGATGCATGGTTTGATCCAGGCGCCACCGGAACCGTCACCATCGCCGTTGATCGCTCCGCGTATACACACGACAACAGTGGCGTGCGTCAGCAAATCAACAACATCTCATCGTGGATCGATGGCACCAATGTCTACGGCTCCGACACCGCTCGTGAAACTGAGCTCCGCACCAACGACGGAACCGGGAAGCTCAAGACCTCCGCAGGGAACCTCCTGCCGTTCAACACCAACGGCTTCCACAACGCACCAACCGAGCACGACCCGACGCTCTTCCTCGCAGGAGATGTCCGCGCCAACGAGCAGGTCGGACTCACCGCGATGCACACGCTCTTCGTCCGCGAGCACAACAGACTCGCCGACCAGATCGCGATCGACAACCCAGGATTCACCGGCGAGCAAATCTACCAGCACGCCAAAGCAATCGTGACCGCGCAACTCCAAGCGATCACCTACAACGAGTTCCTGCCCAAACTCCTCGGACCAGGTTCAATCCCACCGTTCGCCGGATACAACGACTCAATCGATCCGGGAATCACCAACCTGTTCGCGACCGCAGCGTACCGTGTCGGACACACCATGCTCTCGACTCAGATCATGCGTACCGACGAGTTCCGCAATGAGATCACCGCCGGACACCTTTCGCTCGCCAATGCATTCTTCAGTCCGGACGAAGTCATCAACCACGGCATCGATCCGCTCCTCCGTGGTCTCGCGTCCCAGCACGCTCAGACCGTCGATATCTTCGTTGTCGACGATGTCCGCAACTTCCTCTTTGGCGCACCTGGATCAGGCGGATTCGACCTCGCATCACTCAACCTCCAACGCGGACGCGATCACGGCCTCCCAAGCTACAACGACATCCGCGTCGCCTTTGGTCGTCCAGCAGTCGTTAACTTCAGCGACATCAACCCAGACGCCAATGTCATCGCAGGACTCAGCGCCAGCTACGCCGATGTCGACCAGATCGACGCGTGGGTCGGACTCCTCGCAGAGCCTCACCGCCCCGGCGCCTTCGTGGGTGAAACACTGTTCCGCGTCCTCAGCGAACAATTCACAAAGCTCCGCGATGCCGATCGCTTCTGGTACCAGACCTACCTCCCGCCGCACATGGTGACCGAAGTCGAGAACACCAAACTCTCGCACATCATCCGCCGCAACACCGGGATCGGTCCTGAACTCCAAGAAGATGTCTTCTCCGTTGAAGCCGTCTGCGTTGCCGACTTTGCAGCACCAGCAGGCGCCCTCAACTTCCTCGATGTCTCCGAGTTCCTCACCCTCTACGGCCTCGAAGATCCCGCCGCAGACATCAACGAAGATGGAAACTTCAACTTCCTCGATATCGCGAAGTTCCTCGACTTCTTCGCAGCTGGTTGCCCGTAATACGCAACACACATCCTGACCCAACACCCAGATATCCCCGTTGTGATCAGCGGGGATGTCTGCTATATTCGCCCCATGATGATTCCAACAGATCAGCTCACCCGCCGGAGCGCACTCAAAGCCGTCGGCGCCACCTGCGCCGCGTCCATGCTCATCCCGTCCACCCTCCTCGGATCAACACCAATGAGCAAATCAAAGCCCATCTTCAAAATCTCCCTCGCCCAGTGGTCGCTCCACAAGCTCCTCTTCGCAAACGAAATGACCACCCTCGACTTCGCGAAAGAGGCTCGCCTGATGGACTTCGATGCGATCGAGTACGTCAACAGCTTCTTCAAAGACAAAGCCGACGACGACGCGTATCTCCAACAACTCAACACACAAGCCTCCGACCACAACATCACCCAGCTCCTCATCATGTGCGATGGTGAAGGCAACCTCGGAGACCCCGACCCCAAAGCACGAACCCAAGCCGTGGAGAACCACCACAAATGGGTCCGAGCCGCGAAAAAACTCGGATGCCACTCCATCCGCGTCAACGCCGCCAGTTCAGGGTCCTACGAGGAACAACAAAAGCTCGCCGCCGATGGTCTCCGAAAGCTCTCCGAGTTCGCCCAGCCCCACAACATCAACGTCATCGTCGAAAACCACGGCGGATACTCATCCAACGGACAATGGCTCGCCAAAGTCATGCAACTCGTCGACCACCCAAACTGCGGCACGCTCCCAGACTTCGGAAACTTCTGCATGGACTGGTCCAAAGCCGACGACCCCGACGCGTGGTACGACCGCTACCAGGGAGTCTCCGAACTCATGCCCTACGCCAAAGCCGTGAGCGCCAAGTCCTACGACTTCGACGATGACGGACACGAAACCAAAACCGACTACCACCGCATGCTCAAAATCGTCCAAGACGCCGGATACACCGGATGGGTCGGCGTCGAATACGAAGGATCCAACCACTCCCCAAGAGAAGGCTGCATACTCACCAAAGCCCTCCTCGAACACGTCCGCGAAGAGCTCTCAAGCTAAACCAAAGTCGTCTTAATCTGCTGCGATCTTCTTCGCCGGAAGCACGCAGTCAACCATGACCGCCAGCCCAACGATCATCGTCCCTGCAGCGTACAACCCGCCGCCAACAACGATCGCGTACGCAAACCCCGCGTACTCACGCGTGATCCACCACCCCGCCATATCAACCAGCAGCCCCAGCGCCGAGACGAACACCACAAACCCAAGCACACGACGCGAGAACCGCGTCATCATGCCCAGCAGTCCCAGCACGATCAGAATCACCGCCATCGTCGGCGCGTGCGCATGCTGACTCGTCGCCACAATCTCCGTCCCCGCAGGCTGAATATCTTTCGACACCGCGATCTTCTGGATGTCGTCCCAGTACTCCAGAGGCACCTGCGGATACGCATCAGGTCCCGACGCACTCCGCGTGTGACAATCCAAACAACTCACCGCGATGATCTCCGACGGCGCCTCATCCCCAAGATCCAGATTGTCATAATCCTGCGAGACCCGATCCCCCTTGAGCCAGTCCAGCAGCGCCGATCGTTCGTAGTCCTCGATCGTCTCCGGATGCCCCGACTCCAGCGCCTCAATCAAAGGCGATGGTGATTGCACCCCGTGATACGCCCCAACGATGTCGTTCATCGTCAGCCCCGGAGACTCATCCCGATTGTCGTAGTGCCACTGAAGGTGCAGCCCCGAAACCACATACCCGCCCAGCAATGTCAGCACCGACAGCGCGATGCCAAGCCGAAAGCAGTAGGGGAGTCCGCTAAGCCGAAAGCCAATCGAGTCGTTCATTCTTAAAGCCCGTCCAGATCAATATCAACCGTCTTCCCGCTCACGATCGCGTCGTTTGCCGCGATCCCGACCACCGTCGCCCGCGCCGCTTCCGCGACTGAGCACGCCGGAGCGCCCTTGCTCGCGATCGCCGTGACCCAGTCTTCCAGCGCGTAGTACACCGCCGGATTCGGAAGCCCGACGCCCTCCTTGAGCTTCCCCTGCTCCGCGAGCTTCGTCGCCCCCGCGATCAGCGTGATGCCCTCATCATTATGGAACTGCTGACGATTCGCGTAGACCTCCCAGCCCTGCGTCGGCGCATCCGCTTCCTTAAACAGCCACCCGTGCGACCACCCGAGCTTGATTGCCGCGTTGGATCCAAAGAACACCTCGTGCTTCCCGCCGTACGAGTTCGCGAGCGTTGCGTCATACCCCAGCACCGCCCCGTCCTCGTACATCATCGAGCAGTTGATCGTGTCGTGCACCTTCCGTCCGTCCTCATAGAAGCGAACCGAGCCGTACCCCGAGACCCTTGTCGGATACTTGCCCGTGTACCAGTGGAACACATCGAACTGCTGCGTGCCCCATTCCCCCGCCAATCCGTTGCTCCGCGCCGGATCCAGCTTCCAGTTCAGCGCCTCGCGCCGCGCCGGATCATTCGAAGGCGTCACCCAGCTCGTCTTCCGATTATTCTGCGCCCGCATCGACACCAGGTCCCGCACCGAGTCGGAACGGAAGAACCCACGCGCCAGCTGATAGACCGGATTCGATCGCCCCTGAAGCCCCGCCGCGACCACACCCTTCGCGTTGCGTGCCGCGTCGCTCAGCGCCACACAATCCTCCCGCGTGTGCGCCAGCGGACACTCAAGATACACATGCACCCCCGCATTCAAGCACTCTACCCCAACCTCGCGATGCGTATGCGTCGGAGTCGCCACCGCGACCGCATCAACACTTCCCGAAGCGAGCATCTCCTTGACACTCGCGTACCCCGTTGCGCCCGATGCACGCCGCAGCCCCGATTTGAGCCGCCGCTCATCAATATCACACACCCCGACAACCGACACCCCATCGATCTTGCCGAGCTCGCCCATGATCTCGCGTCCCTGTCGCCCGACCCCGATCACGCCGACCCGCAAGCCCGCATCAATCCCAAACCCGCCAAACGCACGAAGCTCCGGAACCAGCGCCATCGCCGCCAGTCCACCAGCCGCCTGCGAAAGAAACATCCGTCGATCAATCTCAGTCATCACTACCTCAGTTCTACATCAGCTCAGCACAACCCCAAGCGGGTCACACACACGCGGCGAGTCGCCGCCATCAAAGATCATCAGTGTACACAAATCCGCCTCAACATGCGGCTCATCCATCACCCCATCAACCCCCAACGCCGTAGACAACGCGTCCGCCACCGCACAACTCCGATGCACACACGCCACCCGCGAAATGTTGGTATTCGCAGACGACATCAGCCGCGGATCCATCACATGCCCAAGCCGCTCCCCATCACGCTCAACAACGCGCCCCCCAATCTCCGAAACCCCCAATCCATATCCCCCAAGCGACACCCGCACCCCATCCCCAGCATCCACGACCCAATCTGATCCCCCAGATGTACCGATCCCGATCGCGCTCGAGGTCCCCCCGTGCACAAACGCATGCTCAATCCCAAGATCCTCAAGCTCATCACGGATCAGATCCAGCACAAACCCCTTCGCGATCCCCCCAAAGTCCAGCCGAACCCGATCGTCCACCTTGGTCACTGTCCGCCGAATCTCATCAAGCACCACCGCTCCATCGAGCGACAGCCCATCAAGCGACAACCCATCACGACTTTCAACCCGCTGATCTCGGAACCCGTGCGCCTCCATCAGCGTCCCCGCCGCGATGTTAAACGCGCCGCCCGTCACCACCCGCATCCGCTCGCTGAGCTTCAGCAGCCCAAACAACTCGTCATCAACCACAACCGCCTCACCCGCCGAAGAACGATTGATCCGAGACACCAGCGACCCAGATTCAAACACACTGAGCCGATGATGCCACTCCATAACCAACTCGCGGATCTGCTCAGTCGCCGCTTGACAATCCGTGCGTGACAACCCCGACCCATCGATCCCGAGCAGCAGCTCAAACCGACAGCCCATCGCCTCAAACGATCCCGCAACAAACTCAGATTCGAGTCCCGCTAGCAACTCACACCTTCGAGGCGCGCATCTTTTGCGGATCAAACCGGAACGCGTGCCCCTCCCACATCGAGCGCGTCGCCAGATCCACCGCGACCAGCACCTTCGTCGCCAGATCAATGTTGCTCTTCGCAGGCTCGCGTGTACGCATGCACTCGAGCCAGTTCAGACGCAGCTGATCCTGATCGTTCCCGATGTCCTCGCACTCGATCCGCTCCGCATCGATGTCATCGACAAAGATCCGCTCCGGACGCACCTCGCAGTGACGCGAGTTGAGATACATATTCGCTTTGTGCCCGCGGATCATCGTCTCCAGTCCCACCTCGTTCGCCGTCGATCCAGCGAGCACCATCGTGTGCCCGTCCTCGAACTGCACCGTCAGGTTCACCTGGTCATGGTTCTCCATGTCGTGATCCACCACATGCGCCCCAGTCGCGACCACACGCGTAGGCCAACCAGAATCCAGCGCAAAGATCAAAGGCGTCATCACGTGCACCAGCAGGTCACCGATGATCCCCGTCGAGAACTCGCGGTACCGGCGCCAGCGTGCGTACACCTTCGGATCCCACTCACGCGGTCCAAGGTACCCAAGCCACGCATCCCAGTCCAGATTCACACCAGGCTTCCAGTTCTCATCAATCCCGTAGTAGTTCCACTCCCCCGACGTCGAGTTGCGGCAGTAACTCGTCTGCGACCACACCGGAGTCCCAATGAGCCCCTCCTTGATCACCTCGCGTGCCTTGTTGTACTTCGGAAGCATAATCATCTGCGTCCCCACCTGGAAGATCCGCTCCGGATGCGCCAGCACCGCCTCACGAACCTCCAGCGCCTGATCCAACCGAAGCGTCATCGGCTTCTCGGTATACACGTCCTTCCCCGCCGCGAGCGAATCAATGATGTGCTGCGCGTGCCAGTGCTCCGGAGACGCGATGATCACCCCATGGATGTCATCCCGCTTGAGCAGCTCGCGATAATCCCGATACCCCTTGACCTCGATCCCCTGTTTTTCCTCCGCGGCTTTCACCGCACCCTCAAGCTTCGAATCACACACATCCGACAACGCGACAAACTTCGCGTCCGTCTTCCCGCTCTGAGCGAGCGAGATGATCGAGTGCAGGTGACCGCCACCCATCCCGCCGGTCCCGATGATCGCCAGATTGATCGACTCGCCGTCCTTGGGAACACGCCCCTTCGCCGCCTTGACCGTAGGCACCAGCCGTTCTCGTCGATTCGTATTGAGCCCCGCGCCTCCAAGCATGCCCACGCCCGCCACACCCGCAAGCGCCGCGGTCTGCGCGAGAAAAGTACGCCGAGAGTCATTCGTCTGATGCCCGTTCGATGGGTTGCTCGTTCCGTTATCGTGTGCCATGCGGTGATCCTCCAGATCCATACCAAATGAAACGGCCCCAATCAAGAAGCGGTGCCTGTGAGCCGGTCAGCGTACCATGAACCCGATCCCTTTACAAACCTCGATAGATTGATCCCACAGAAATTCCAGACAAAATCCAGAGAACCAACCAGAGAACAAGCATGCCAAAGAACACCGCCGTCTGCTCCTGGTCACTCAATCCCAAAGATCCATCAGATCTCTGTGCCAAAATCAAACAGACCGGTCTTCACCAAACACAACTCGCACTCGACCCAATCACTTCCGGACATTGGGATCACGAATCACTCGTTAAAGTCTTCAACGACTCCAACATCCAGATCTGCTCCGCCATGATGACCACCATCGGAGAAGACTACACCACCCTCGAAACCATCAAACACACCGGAGGCCTCCGCCCCGATCAACACTGGGAAGCCAACCTCCACCGCGCCCACGCCAGCGCCCACCTCGCCGCAGCCCTCAATATCAAACTCATCACCCTCCACGCCGGATTCATCCCAGACCACTCCACCAACGAGTACACCACCATCACCGATCGCATCAAAGCCGTCAACGAAACCTTCCAAACACTCGGCATCACCCTCGCCCTCGAAACCGGGCAAGAACACGCCGAAGACCTCCTTCACATGCTCGATCTTCCCAACCTAGACACCGTCGCCGTCAACTTCGACCCCGCCAACATGATCCTCTACGCGATGGGCAACCCCGCCCAAGCCATCGAACTCCTCAAACCCCGCATCGCGCAGGTCCACATGAAAGACGCAACCACAACAACCACCCCAGGCACCTGGGGCGCCGAAGTCCCCGCAGGACAAGGCGAGGTTGATTGGCCACACTTCTTCAGCGTCATCAACACCCTCCCCGACACCGTCAACGTCGTCATCGAACGCGAAGCCGGAGACAACCGCATCAACGACATCATCACCGCACGCATCATCGCCGAGCAATACCTAGGGACCGCATGAGCAACCACGCAAACATCAACGCCGCCGTCCTCGGCTACGGATTCATGGGACGCACCCACGCCAAGTGCTACCAAGACGCCCAAGCCGACGGCTACCCCGTCACCCTCGCCGCGATCGCAGATGCAAACCTCAAAGACCTCAACCAATCCCAACCAGCAGGCAACATCAACACCGATCAGCAATCAATCAACACGGAAAACATCACCTTCTTCAACGACGCCCAATCACTCATCAGAGATCCCAATATCGACCTCATCTCCATCTGCACCCACACCGACTCCCATGTCGATCTCGCGATCGATGCGCTCAGCGCAGGCAAGCACGTCCTCGTCGAAAAACCCATCGCGATCATTCCAGAAGAAGTCCAGCGGCTCGTCGAAGCCGCTCAAAGATCAAAGACTCTCTGCATCCCCGCGATGTGCATGAGACATTGGCCCGCATGGACCACCATCCACGAACTCATTACCACAAACAAACACAACCAGCTCGAGCTCGGCCCTCTCCGCTCCGCCGCCTTCCAAAGACTCGGATCACGCCCAACATGGGGCGCCGACTTCTACAAAGACCAGTCCCGCTCAGGAGGTGTCCTCCACGACCTCCACATCCACGATACCGATTTCATTCTTCACTGCTTTGGCAAACCCAACGCCGTCACCACGACGGGCGATCCGCTGCATCTCACGACACTCTATCACTACGACAACATCCCCCATATCACCGCCCAAAGCGCGTGGGATCAACAACCCTCAGCGGGATTCCAGATGAAGTGCACCATCACCTTCGAGCACGCAACCCTCGACTTCGATCTCAGCCGAGATCCGCAGCTCATCCTTCACCACGCCGATGAATCAACACCACTCGAAACCAGCCTTCTCACCGGATACGACCAAGAGATCCGCTGGACCATCGACCAGATCGTCAGCAACACCCACACAACCAAGCCGATTGAAGACGCCCTCATCGTCGCGCAGATTCTTAAAGCCGAATCAAAGAGCATGCAATCCAACAAACCAGTCGAGGTAGAATAAATGCCAGCCTAACCCTCGCTCGGAGGACGCGCATCCGCGAGCTCTTCCTCTTTCGGTTCATCTTCCGACACATGATCGCCGTCCATCCGGAACGCCACCGCGATAAACACCGCGCACACCAGACCGATCACGCCCTGCACCCACCAGACCGACGCCCAGTTCGCGACGACACCGTTCTCCTCGCCGCCCACACCGCTCAGCATCTGGTTATAGAACCCCGCGAGCACCGGACCAACCCCGAGAATGATGATCGCAAACACCGTCTGCGCACTGTGCCTGAGATCCGCCGGCGCGACGCGCTCAACATAGATGTACGCCCCCGCAAAGAAGAACCCATAGCACAAGCCGTGCAATCCATTGGATGCCGCCGCGATCCAGTTCGTGTCCTCCTGCGCAATCGCAAAGAGCGCAAACCGCAAGAAGTACGCCAAGCACCCCAGCGCCAGCACCCATTTGAACCCGAGTTTCTTCAAGAACAACCCAAGAATCGCAAGGAAGAAAATCTCCGACACCTGACCGATCGACATGATCGGCCCAACCAGCGCCGTATCAAAACCGACCGCCTCAAGAAACGGAGCCGTGCGGATAAAGTACACCTGATGAATCATCGAAATCGGAAGCGCCGCAAGCGTCACCACCAGCAAGCCAGGCTTCGTGAACAACCCAAACGCATTGAGAAACGCCAATGGATGCTCGCTGCTCCGCGTCGGAGGAGTCTTGGGAAGCACAAGCATCGCCCAGATCCCATACAGCACCGCGCCCACACCCGAAACCTGCAGCGCCGTCGCAATCAGACCCGCCTGATCCATCTTCGGATCACCGGCCAAGAACGGCGGCAACGCCGTGAACTCCAAGTTCGTCTGCAACCAAATCAACGGGAACGCATTGGACGCGACAATCCAGCCGATCGTCCCCCAAGTCCGCACAGGACCAAAGCTCTTATCCGGATCCTTCAGATGCGCAAACGCGATCGAGTTCGTCAGCGCCAGCGTAGGCATATACGCCACCGAATACGCGATCGACAACGCCATGAACGCGCCATACGAGTGCGCATAGAAAGTCATGAACTTGAGCACCCCGCCCACAATCAGCAAGATCCCAAGATACTTCTCCGCATTCAAAAACCGATCCGCGACCTGCCCCGCAAGAAACGGCGCACTCACCGCACCGATCGAACCCGCGAGCCCCAGAATCCAACCGATCTGCGCCCCGCTGAACCCCAACCCACCCCCGACATGATTTCCTGCTTCATCCAGGATCGGAGCCGCCCCCAGATAGCTCGCAAGGTAAGGAAGCCAAACGCCCCACACCGCATACTGAAAGAACATCATCAACGACAGCGAACCTACACGAGACTTCTTCATCTTCTTCCGTTCCTTCAATAGAAAGTGCCACGGCTGAGCCGTTCAAAGAACCCTCAGTGTATCAAAACACAAGCCATCCCGCACTCCGATCGTGTATCATCCATCAATCACGCACTCGTAGGATCGAAGGACCAGCACGATGACACGACCCATCACCCTCTTCACCGGACAATGGGCCGACATGCCCCTCGCCGTCCTCGCCGAAAAAGCCGCATCATGGGGATACACCGGCCTCGAACTCGCCTGCTGGGGTGACCACTTCGACATCAATCGCGCACTCTCCGAAGACTCCTACTGCCAATTCCAACTCGACACCCTCGCAACCCACGGCCTCTCCTGCCACGCCATCTCCAACCACCTCGTCGGACAAGCCGTCTCCGACCCCATCGACTCACGACACCAATCAATCCTCCCCGATCACATCTGGGGAGACGGCGACCCCGCCGGCGTCCAACAACGCGCCGCCCAAAACATGATCGACGCCGCCCAAGCCGCCAGCAAACTCGGAGTCTCCGTCGTCAACGGCTTCACCGGATCTCCCATCTGGCACAAACTCTACTTCTTCCCACCAACCTCCGACCAAGACATTAACGAGGGATACCAACACTTCGCCTCCCAGTGGACACCCATCCTCGACGCCTTCACCAAGCACAACATCAAGTTCGCCCTCGAAGTCCACCCAACCGAGATCGCCTACGACATCATCACCTTCCGCCGCGCGCTCAAAGCAGTGGGGGACCACCCCGCCTTCGGGATCAACTTCGACCCCTCACATCTGATCTGGCAAGGACTCGATCCCGTCCAGCTCATCAACCACTTCCCCGACCGCATCTTCCACGTCCACATCAAAGACGCCGCCACCACCCTCGACGGCTCAAACTCCATCCTCTCAAGCCACCTCTCCTTCGGACACCACCAACGAGGCTGGGACTTCCGCTCACCAGGACGAGGCGATGTCGACTTCGAATCCATCATCCGCGCCCTCAACCGCATCAACTACCAGGGACCACTCAGCGTCGAATGGGAAGACAGCGCCATGGACCGCGAGCACGGCGCCGCTGAAGCCGCTGAGTTCGTCGCCAACCTCGACTTCCCATCCAACAACCGCGCCTTCGACGCCGCATTCGACAAGGACGACCAGTCATGAATACCCCCCAACCCCCCCTGACCTACGCCATGATCGGAGGAGGCGCCGGCGCCTTCATCGGAGAAGTCCACCGCAAAGCCATCGCCCTCGACAACACCGCGACCCTCGTCGCCGGCGCACTGTCCTCAACGCCTGAACGCTCCAAAGAAAGCGCCAGACAACTCGGTCTGTCCGATGACCGATCCTACGGTAGCTACCTAGAACTCCTCGAAAATGAATCCGCGCGCGACGACCGAGTGGATTTCATCGTCATCGTCACGCCCAACGACACGCACTACCCCATCGCCAAAGCCGCGCTTGAAGCAGGATTCCACGTCGTCCTCGACAAACCCGCGACCCACACCGCTGAGCAAGCCGAAGAACTCCTGCAACTCGCTCGCTCCAGATCCCTCCTCTGCTGCGTCACCTACAACTACACCGGATACCCGATGGTCCGCCAAGCCCGAGCCCTCATCGATTCAGGTGACCTCGGCCCTCTCCGCAAAGCATTCGTCGAATACCACCAAGGCTGGCTCGCAACCGACCTCGAATCCTCCGGCCAGAAACAAGCATCCTGGCGCGTCGACCCAACCAGAGCCGGACTCGCCGGAGCCCTCGGAGACATCGGCACCCACGCCGAGAACCTCCTCGCGTTCATCACCAATCAAGAACCGCAATCTGTGTACGCAACGCTCAAAGCCTTCGTCCCCAACCGCGCCCTCGACGACGACGCGAGCGTGATGATCAACTACGAATCCGGCGCCCACGCCGTGCTCACCGCATCACAGATCTGCATCGGAAAATCCAACGCCCTGACCATCCGAGTCCACGGCGAGCTCGGCTCAATCGAATGGAATCAGGAATCCCCCGACAACCTCGTCGTCACCAAACTCAACGCCAACCCTACCACCTACACCAGAGGCGGCCCAGACCTCCACCAAGACGCCGAGCTCTCATCACGCATCCCCGCCGGACACCCCGAGGGATACCTCGAAGCCTTCGCCAACATCTACCGCGGAGTCGCCGACCACATACACGCGCTGCACAACGACACTGAGCCATCACGCCTCGCCCAACTCATCCCAACCTTGACCGCCGGAAAGCAAGGCGTCCGCTTCGTTGAAGCCTGCGTAGAAAGCTCAACAACGAAATCCGTAGTCAGCTTGTAATCAGTCCAACTCAAGCACCCGAATATCGCGGTACTCGATCACATTCCCAACGTGATGCCCCTGCACCGCCAGATGCCCGAGATCAAACTCGCTCAGCTTGGTATCCACCATCGCCTCGCCGTTGATCCAAGTGCGGATCCAGTCCCCCTCGACACGAACACGATAATCAAACCACGCATCGTCCCGAGTCAACGGCACCGCATGATCTTCAGGCCACGCCTTGTCATAAATCACGCCCGTGAAGTTCTTCGGATCATGATTGTCCACCTGCGCCTCATACCCGATCGGCCAAGGATTGTTCGGATCAGGATTCGGCTTCACCCGGAAGTACATCCCCGAGTTCCCACGCTCGTTCACCTTCACCAGCGCCCGCATCTCAAAGTCCTCGTACTCGCTCTTGGTAAACAAATGCCCAGGACCCTTGCGTCCAACAAGCGTCCCGCCCTCGTTCGTCCACTCCGCGTTATCCTCCGCAAACCAGTTGTCAAGCTGCGGATCAATCAGCGCCACCATCCCATCAGGTTCCGGATCAACCGATAGGTCTTTAATCTTGATATTCCGGTACCGGAACGGATGCCCATGATCCTGCAGCGAGATATACCCCGTCGTCGCCCGATCCTTCAAAGGCAGCGGATTCTCTGGTGATCGGTAATACCCACGATCATCCAGCTGTTGATTGTCAATCACCTTCACCCCGTTGAGCTTCACATCAATCGTGTCCCCGATCACTTTGATGTGGTACGAGTTCCACTGCCCCGCCGGATTCACCGCCATCGAATCTGCAGAAATCGCCGTGTACACCGAACCGCACGTGTAATCCGCAGGCTCCTCACCATGCGTATCCAAGATCTGCACCTCAAACCCCGTAAACGCCGGATCACCATTGGACGACCCACGCAACCCTACCCCTGAGTTCCCACCCTCAGGCATCCAGAACTCCAACTTGAGCTCAAAGTCCCGATACATCTTGTCCGTCCGCAGCCACCACCCCTTGCCGGGATTCAGTGTCACGAGTTCCCCGTTCACCACGCCCCACGCGTCTAGATCCCCCTCGCACGCCCACCCATCCAAACTCTCGCCATCAAACAGCTTGACCCACCCATCCTTATGAATCTCGTCCACAATCGGAAGCGTTTCGCACCCCGCCATCCCAAAGACCATCAGTACCAACCCGATCAACCCAGTCATACGCATTGTGCATCCCTTCTTCGTCCAAACATCTGGATCAACAGCGTACCAGCTTCGCCCCACCTTCGAAAGCGCTCCGCATAAAAACCACCAGACAAAAAAACACCCCCCCGATCGCTCGAGGGGGTGCCGAGTTGTGGTTTGATCAATGCTCAATCGAGCAGTGATTCACTCATGGGCATCCGTTGCCGTACGCAGTAAGGAACGCCGAGACATCGAGGAAGTTGAACGAACCTTCACCCGTGAAGTCTGCGGCTGGATCCATGTTGCCGTACGCAGTAAGGAACGCGGACACATCGAGGAAGTTCAACTGACCTTCGCCAGTGAAGTCCGCCGGACATGGCTGTGCCTGGGTTGCATCCCAAGCAGCCAAGTCGTCCGCGTCAACATCGCCGTCACAATCGAAGTCGCCCTCGCTGTAGAACGCGCCCTCGCCCTGGAACGAGACGATGATGTCACGGTCATCCGCGTCCGCATCGCCGTCGAGGTCGATGTCACCGATGACCGAGTCGAGGATGTTGACGACGATCTCTTCAACATCAGCGCCATCAACGACGAGGTCGCCGTTCATGTCACACGAGAGGTCGATGTGAACGGCTTCTTCGATGACCGACCAGTCACCGAAGTTCAGGCAGACGTAGTCGATGTCCGCACCATCAACAACGCCGTCGTGGCCGTTCGGACGGAAACCACGAGTTGGGAGGTTCTGAACACCGAGACCAAGAGCAGCAGCCGAAGCGACATCGCCACGCGAGTCACCGTCGTCGTACGAACCAGTCGCGAGGGTGGTGCCGAAGAAGTTGATCCCAGCAGCCGCGTCCACAGCGGTGAAGCCCGCACGACGATCAAGGTTGCCACCAACAAGGTGCAGACCGTCAGCCCAGTAGCGAACATCGATCGCGTTGAAGTTGCCATCGCCATCGAAATCGCCAAGGATTTCTGGACACGCACGACCGTCCGGGTTGACGCTGCCGCCATTCCAGCTACCACTGTTGAAGCGGAAGTTGTACGCATCGATCATGTCCGCAACATCAGCAGGGGTGCGAGCACCATCGCCGTCAAAGTCGCCCGCGATCACATTACGATCGTTGTCCATATCGGTATCGAAGTCCTCGTCACCAATAAACGCGCCGTAGCTGATGATGGTGCCATCGATGGACTCGTAGTGAGTACCGCCGAGCACACCGTCGTCGTAGGTCACGCCTGCGGTACGAGTCGGAACCACACCACCGGATTCGGTGTTGTACGAAGCGTAATCCGCGAGTGCAAGCACATTGTTCGGATCGTTGAGCACGAACTGAGTCAGCACATCGTTACGAGCTGCGTTTGCAACGATCGGGATGCAAGGCTCGCTCGCATCCGGATTGGTCTCAGGAACATTAAACGATGTCGCCGGAAGCACAAACTGGATACCAAGGAACTCACCAGGCGAAAACGCATTCGCTGGATCAGTCGGAACCGCAGTCACCGCCGCAACCGAACGAGTGATGTTGTTCACATACGCCGCAGCCTCAACATTCGCCATCGGTTGGATCGGATTTGGATTCGGACCAACTTCCGATGCATCCCAGCCCCAGCCACCCTTCGCGGCAGGTGCCGAGCGAGGATCACCGATGGTCGCGATGCCACCAAGCCCCTGGATGTTGTAGCCGTCAGCGCTGCCGTCAACGACATTGCCGATGGTTGGACGAGCGTACACGCTGCCGCCCTTGAGGTCCGCCTGGACCGCGAGCAGTTCGAGCTCACCATCAACGAGCCAGCCCTTGGACTCACCACGCTCAGCACCAGTGTGCCCAACACCGAGACGCGAGTTCTTCACGGTTGCTTCCATACGCGACGAGCCACCCTTGTTCGAAGGCTGGAAGTCCGCACCAAGCTTGTCATTGTCAGAAGACGAAGTCTTCGGCCCGATGTTTTCACCAACACCCCACGATGGATCCAAGCAGATACCGTTCATGAACGCGTTACGAGTACCAGACCCCGAGTCACGAGTGACAACCATCAGGTTCTCACCCGACATGCGACGGCCGGTCGCATTGAGGTGACGAAGGTCAGACATCTTGATCTCCTGAAGACCAACACCGAAGTTGACCGGAGCCGCAACCGGAGTCAGCGTCACAGGAGTATCAAAGATCGTGAACGCGTCAGGAGCGTTCACATTGGTGTTGAAGGTTGGGCCGTTCGGGGAAACAAGCGTCTTGAGCTTGTTGCCCTGCGAGAGCTCGCTCCCGTCCCAGTCGACAGCCTTACGAGGGTTGTCACCGTACCCAGGAGCACCAGGAACCTTGTTGTACAGCGGAGCGCCGCTGTCGTTGATCACAAACCAGCTCACAGGAACATCGAGAGCCGAGAAGTCGATCTGGACACCAGTCCCAGCACCAGTGCCGGTGGTAATCGCGAACGAACCATCGGTGAGTGTACGGAATGGAGTAGCGCCAGGATTGTCGCTATCCGCAGCACCCTGAGTCATCGCCGCATTCACAAACAACTGTGTGTTGAAGTACGCCGCATCAGCCTCATCCGAGTTCAGAGTGAGGTTCGCCGCGTCACCGTCCATGCCGGTCGCGAAGATCGTGCCCCAGTCACGCATCTCAGCAAAGCCGTTCCCCGAACCGACCACGCGGTAAGTGAACTGCCAGTGCTGAGAAGCAATAAACGGCGAAGTCGCATCGAACGGAGCAAGCTGCTCCTGGACCATGCTGTCCCCGTCCGCGTCAATAAAGTCGAGCGTGTTCGCTGGAGCCTTAAACAAAGCCTCCAGAAGCGTCGCGCCCGATCCATTCACCCCAAACGGCTGCGCCGAAGCAACACCCGAAACAGTACCGCAAGCCGCGGCGAGCATACAAACCTTGTGCAAGTTAGTCATGTCAACTCTCTCCTAAGTATGAGCAGAACGATCACATACGCCGCAGAGCAACACGCCCCGTGGCAAGGTCAAATCCAATATCTCCGTCCTTGTGTCAGCTACGAATCAAGAACCGCTGTCCTACAGCTCTGAAAGACAATGAGCACCGATTTCTCAGTGCTCATCATGCAAACTCATTCAGTCGTCGTCATCAGCTTCGATGATCTCGTTGTTCCCAGAGATCGAGTAGAAGCGTTCGCCCCATTGACGATTGATCACGGTATTGAGCACTTCATCAAGCGCCACATGCCCATCCACAAACGCAAAGTTCGCCTTGCCCTTGAACACATCGTTCACCGCTTCGAGCGACGATCCCGATCCGCCCTGTCCGATGATCAAACCAATCTGATCATCCTGCAGCGTCTTAAGCACCTCGCGGAACTCATCCACATCCGGATACTCATAGCGAGCAAGGTCATACTGAGAAGGCTCATCAAACACCGCCGCACCCGCCGAACGCCCCTTAAACGGCGTAATCGGTCGGTGACTCTTGATCACATTCTCGCTCCCGCCATCTCCGCCAATCCCGACCGGATCAGCAAGAGAACGCCAGTTCGCCGTTTCGCGGAACTCAGTAAACAAGATCTCATTCGCCGGACGCACGATCTTGTGCTGCTTCACAAGAACCGCTTTGCGCTGAGAGCTCCCAAGGAAGAACTTATTGCGAGGCATAATCGCCGCATTGGCCGCAAACGCCAAACGCTTGACCTGACGATCCTGAGGCCACCCCGCACCCTCACGCTGACCCATCGCGTTCACTTGCTCACTCTCCCACGCTTCCGGATCAGGACCCGGATTCGTGCGAGGAGCACCGCGAGACGGAACCGCTGGGGATTCAAACGCATCGTCAGGAACCTCACCATTGTCATACAACGAGTACGACCAGTGGATGTATCCATTGATCGGAGACGGATGACTCTCACGCTGCATCTCAGAGCGCCAGCCGTACCCATCACGATCCTGTCCATACACATACGAGGGTGGGAACAAATCTTTATTGCTCGAGTTATACAGCGTCGCCGCCTGCGTCACTCCGCGAGCATTTGAAGCCACGATGATCGATTGAGCACTCAGCCGTGCCGAACCAAGAGAGGGAAGCAGAATACCAATCAAGAGCGCGATGATCGCGATGACCACCAGCAGCTCAATCAAAGTAAATCCCCGAATATTCCGTAGATTACGACGCGTGTGTTTGTGCATTCCAAGATCTCCATTTGGAAAGAGGCGATTGTGTTCGGATCAAACATAGACCCCGCGTTCCCTGCTCCATGTTGCCAAAGCATGAAGACTGCGCTACCTCACACACTCTTTATCAATCCTGCACACGCTCTTCACAAGTTCTTACTCATGCGTTAACCACAGCCATGCGCGTTAACAATTCCAGCACAAACCGCGCACAACAAAGGCGCACAAAAAACCCGCACCATCCGATGCGGGTCGTGGGTTTTCAATAAGAGAGCACTTAGCTGGAGACCGTCGCCGTCGAGCGGACATGCAGCTCATCAAGCTGCTCGTCGTCCACCACATTCGGCGCCTCGCACATCAGGTCCTGACCAGTCATCGTCTTCGGGAAAGCGATCACCTCGCGGATGTTCTCCGTCCCGCACATGTGCATGACCAAGCGATCAAGCCCGAACGCGATCCCGCCGTGAGGTGGAGCGCCGTAACTCAGCGCATCCATCAGGAAAGAGAACTTCAGCTTCGCTTCCTCTTCGCTCAGACCAAGCAGCTCAAAGACCTTCGCCTGCACATCAGCACGATGGATACGGATCGAGCCGCCGCCAATCTCAGACCCATTGCAGATCATGTCATACCCATCGGACACGATCGACTCAACCATGTCGACATCCTTCGCATCCGCGCTGAGCAAACGCTCAACCTCGTAATCCGTCGGAGCCGTGAACGGATGGTGCAGCGCGTGGTAGCGTCCCGCATCCTCAACATACTCAAACATCGGGAAGTCATACACCCAGAGGAAGTTCCAGAGCCCATCAGGAATCAGATCAAAGTCCTTCGCGATCTTCAAACGAAGCTCACCAAGCGAACGCGAAACGATGCCATAGGTATCCGCCGCGAACACCACGGCATCCCCGTTCTCAAGCCCCAGCGCCGAGACCAGTTCATCCTGAACATCCCCAAGGAACTTACCGATCCCACCCTCAAACGCGCCATTGACATACTTCGTCGTCGGAATCCCACCCGCACCAAAGTCCTCAGCAAACTTGCTGAATCCATCAGTCACCTTCCGCGAGAACTTCTCCGCAACCCCAGGCACACGGAACGCCTTCACGCACCCCTTGTTCTTCTCAAGCGCGTTCTGGAACACACCAAAGTCCGTCTTGCCTGCAATCTCAGAGACATCAACCAGCTTGAGCTCGAACCGCGTGTCAGGACGATCGCTGCCGTAGGTGTCCATCGCTTCCTGGAACGTCATCCGTGGGAACTCCCCAAGCTCCACACCCATGATCTCCTTCCAGATCTTCTTCGCAAACCCCTCCATGATCTCCAGCACCGCGTCGCGATCCACGAACGCAAGCTCGAGGTCGATCTGCGTAAACTCCGCCTGACGATCCGCACGCGGATCCTCATCCCGGAAACACCGCACGATCTGCAGGTACCGATCACACCCCGCGATCATCAGAATCTGCTTAAACAGCTGAGGAGACTGAGGCAGCGCATACCACATCCCTTCCTGCTGACGCGAAGGCACCAAAAAGTCCCTCGCACCCTCAGGAGTTGACCTACACAGCATCGGAGTCTCGATCTCAAGGAACCCGTGCTCATCGAAGTAATCCCGAGTCAGTTTCGTCAACCGATGCCGAGTCTTGAGAATCTTCTGCATGTCGGGACGGCGCAGGTCAAGGTACCGATAATTCAAACGAGTCTCTTCCGCCGGAAGGTTCTTCTCGTCGCTCGGAACAAACGGCAGCTTCTTCGTCTTCGAAAGCACCTGCAGCTCGCTCGCGAGCACCTCGATCGAACCCGTCGGGATCTTGTCGTTCTTCTTCGCCCGCTCGCGCACTACACCCGTCACCGAGATGCAGTCCTCGTTCCGCAGACGATCACCCGCCTCGATCAGTTCCGCCGGCGCATCCTCGCTATCGAACACCACCTGTGTGATCCCATCGCGATCCCGCATATCGACAAAGATCAGCCCCGATCCATGCCCACGAAACGCGTTGACCCATCCATTGAGAGTCACCGTCGTCCCGATGTCCGATTCCCGAATCTGCCCGCAGCTGTGCGTCCGAATGCCCATAGTGATGCCCGTGCTTTCTTGGTTAAATCACCGATCGGAGCCAACTCCCCGATCGAACCAAGATCATAGCGCCCGCTGCACCCAAAGCCCCCAAAAACGCACCACCGAGCTCAGGGGCACCCAGCCCCAAACGCCTGCAGATACGCGCTGATATCGAGGAAGTTGAACGCCCCATCATCATTGAAATCCAGCTGCGAGCTCAGGAACTCCGAGATATCCAAAAAGTTCAGATCTCCCTCCCCAGTCAGATCCGCCGCACACCCCATCGGGTCGCCCCAGTGAATGCGAACTGAGTCATCCATATCGGATGCTGTAATAACATCCATCGCACCATCCAAGTTCAGATCGCTTAAACCAACAGTAGACCCTTCCGGCGCAGGGAGCACAGAACTCGGCACAAATGCTCGATCCGCAACTTGTTTCCAGACAATCGTGTGGTTGATGACATCCGAAATTGATTGTGTTTCAACACCCACAAGATCAAGCAGCCCATCGTGATCTAGGTCGTGCGCGATAACCTCCGCAACACTGCTTGAACTCACAGAAAGATTGTTGAGGAGCTTCGTAGACTCGATCTGGCCATCAGCTCCTAAGAAGTGAACTGATAACCCGGAGCCTATATCACCCTGGTCAAGATTGGCGCTGACCAGATCCACGATCCCATCCCCATCCATATCCGCAATGATGATCCAATATGGTCGCACAAATGCTTGTAAAACATCCGAAGCTGAAAATGTTCCATCTTGGTTATTCAAGTAAACCTGGAATCCCAACTCTGAAGCAAGCACAAGATCATCAAAGCCGTCGCCATTTTGATCGAACACCGCCGGCTTCACTACTCCGGATCTTGTTGGAACCAACACATCATGGAGAACTACTGATCCGTTTCCGTTTCCAAGCAGCACATGATATTCGCCATCAACCTGATCATACAGAACCAGATCATCATTCCCATCCAGATCGAAGTCGGACGAAGCTCCTGAGACATAAGGATTCCCGTTTGGATTGGTTATCAGCACCCGCTGACCAAAGGTCCCATCCCCATTCATCGGCACAACCCCAGCCCCATCCAAAAGCCGTGTAACCACAATCTCATCCTGCCCATCCCCACCAAGATCCGCAGCAATCGACATGAAACCGTTATTCAAACCCGCGAGATTCTCAACCGTACCCGCGTCGTAATCCACAAGCCGACCGCGTGTGTTCGCGCCAACCATAAAGAGCTCTTCAACACCATCCTGATCGACATCAATCGGAAGCAGATGGAGCGGAACCTTCTGCCCCTCGCGCTGTGTCGCCCCAAAGCGTGGTAACCCCACACCCTTGTCCCGCTGCTCGCTCACACGAAACAAATGCCCAATCGTATATGACCCAGTATCCATGTCCTGGATCTTGTAGGAGTTCACATCAGCGAGCCAAAGCAGCTCCTCATCCGCATCGCTATCAAGCCGAACCGTTCGACAAATCGGCACCCGTGGTTCACCCAGCAATGTAAGCATATCAGCATCAGACACATTCCCGGTCTCAATGACAAGCTTCTGTGTATCTACCGAAAGCGGATCAAAAATCAACGAAACCTCGTCCACTAAACCTACAGCATTCGAAAGCGGATCATCACCAACGACGAGTAAATCATCAAAGCCCGATCCATCAACATCGCCTGGAACTTCCACAACACGCGATCCCGGATCTACCCCAAGCTCTACAGAACCATCAAGACCACCAACAAAATTCGGGATCAAAAGCGACTGATCACTCATCGCATCAAAGATGACCAGATCCATCGCAGGATTCGCATCAAACATCCCAAATATCGGATACTCAAGCGCACCCACAAATCCCGTCACCGGAATGTTGAAGCTAGTGGGTATCGTCAACGAGTCAGACCCTGTGCTCGACAGCAACGAGAACCGTTCATCCGGAACATCCAGCAACAACACATCCAGATCACCATCCCCGTCATAATCCGCGATGGGATACAACCCATTCCGATCATCCAATCCAGGCACAAAGTACATTGAATAACGCGTTGCCTCATTCCGCGATGACCAGCGCACCACGATCCCCTCACTCCATGTGTTCATAACGAGATCATCGATCCCATCCCCATCCAGATCCGCCGCCCGGATGGTCACCCGCGCATCGTGATAGCCATCCGGCATCGAGTCGTCATACTCAAGAAAGAAAAAATCCTCCTGAGTCATAGCGACAATTTCTCCCTCATCAACCCACCAGATGCTGATCGAATCATGCTCATACTCCCGAGTGACAAGATCAGGCCAACCATTCCCATCAAGATCACCGCACGCCAGCGCATCGTACTGCTCAGTAACTTCGAAGGTGTATTCGGTAAACCCAGTAGATCCATCCTCCTGTATCCCGCCGAGGAGATACCGAATCGTCGATTGTGCCGACAGTGAAAAACCCATCAGCATGTCATCGACACCATCCTTATTCAAATCAGAATACTGAACAACATATCCAACAGAGCTCACGCCCCCTCGCTGGAGATATATCGAAGAAAAAATCACATCACGTTCAAACCGCAATCCACCCGCGCCCAACACCTGATCGTACTCAGAATACACAGGAGGCAGTCCAACACCCGCAACAGACCTCTGTGCCAAACTACCAAAAACCAGCCAGCTCGCAATCAACAAACAGCACAGTCGAACCATATCAGAACCCATCCAATAATTAAGGCATAAATACAAGAACTCGCCCAACCAGCATGCTAACCCATATCCCGGAGAGCCACAAGAAAAAACACTCCTATGGCTCAAGGACACCCCGCCGCATACGCCTGCAGATACGCACTGATATCTAGGAAGTTGAAGCTCCCATCCCCATTGAAATCCAGCTCTGTGCTCAAGAACTCCGAGATATCCAAGAAGTTCAGATCCCCCTCTCCAGTCAGATCCGCCGCACACGCCGTCGGCGACCCCCAGTGCACACGCACCGAATCGTCAGCGTCAGAAGTAGTCGCCACATCCAATGCCCCATCCCCATTGAAATCGCTCATCGCAACAGTCGCCGATGCAGGAGCCGGCAAAGTAGCGGTACTCACATACTTTCGATCACCCTGCTGTATCCAGACCTGATGACGATTCTGTGTCCAACCAGCATTAAAAGTTCTTATCCCAATGCTCCAGGCCAAATCGAGTAGTCCGTCTTGATTTAAATCACCAACAACGACTTCATTCATCGGAGCAAACGAGTTATCAAACACATACACATTGTCTTCAATGTTTCCTTTTGTATCCAGGTAGTGAACCGAGACAGTCGGAGATTCAGTAAAAGAGATGTTTGCAGAAATAATGTCTGGGTTTCCATCTTGGTCCATGTCCTCGGAAATCACCCAATACGGATTAACAGATTGATTTACGAGTAAAACTCCCTCAGAAAAAATGCCATCCCCTCGATTCTCATACACCTGAAAACCGCCCTTCAATCCATAGACCAGATCGGGATACCCATCCCCATTGTGATCCAAGACGGCAGGCTTCACAACTTGACTGCTCCCCTCGTCATACTCCAAAAAGGAGTGATAGCTCAGCACGCCCACATCAACACCCTTGAATACATGGGCATGATGCAAACTGATCTCAACCGCGATCACATCATCACGACCATCGAGGTCAACATCAGCGACCACCACCCCACGAGCAACAGCACCATTCGGGATTGGGACCACAATACGCGGACCGAATAGACCGCCGTTATCAATCGGCTTCAAAATGAGCTCATCCTCAATCGTGGTGACAACAGTATCAAGAGCTCCATCACCATCAAGATCAGCAGCAGCGCTCATAAACCCATCATTTGCGCCAGGGATATTCACTACGGTACCCGCATCAATATCAACCAAGCGAGCCCGCGTTCCATCGCCCACCACATACAACTCATCGATCCCATCACCATCAACATCTACAGGCAACATGTGCAAAGGATCCTTCTGTCCCTCGAACTGTGATGCTCCGAACATTGGCAGTCCTGAATCAAGCGATGCCTGCGGACTCACGCGAAGTCCGAATCCCTTGAAGAAACCAGGATCAGAGTCCTGCTCAAGCTTGTGATAACTCAAATCGTTTGGCCAAATCAAATCGATCAGCCCATCCCCGCTCACTTCAACCGCACGACACACAACGAATCGATCAACATTACCGCTCAACTCATCGGGAGTGTTCCCAGTCTCAATCGCAATGCGATCAGAGCCCGAGCTGGACGGGTTCAATAAAATCGTCTTGTCTTCAACCTCTGGATCTGAGTTTGAGAGCGGATCGACACTCGTGAGAAGCACCTCATCAATCCCGTTCTGATCAATATCACCCGGAACACACTCTACCTGTTCCCCCTCAAGCACCGGTAATACAAAGTAATCTTCAGCGCCCTGCACAAAGTTTAAATACACCCGAGTCTCACCACTCGTTGAGTCTCCCAGAATCACATCCATCGCCGGATTCAAATCTAACTGACCAAGTTTCGCGGGATTCGAAGCCGTCGAGAATCCAGAAAGAGAAAACGAAATCACTTGAGGAGCGCCAATCGAATCGGTCGATTGCCCTGCAAAGAAGACAAGCCCCTCGTTCTCCAAATCCAGCAACAGAATATCCGGAACCGTATCCCCATCATAATCCTGTAACGGATATAGCTTGGTCTGCTCTGTTCCCGATGGAGTGTTGTAAGATGCGAACCGAGAAGCCTCGTCTCGGCTCGACCAACGCACAACCAACTTCTCGTTCGTGGTGTTCAAAACCAAATCGGCTATCTGGTCACCATCCAGATCCCCAGCACGAACCCAAACCCCCGCATCGGGTATCCCTAAGTCTTGAACCTCTTGATAAAACAGATCTTCGTGTTGCTCGACTGTTGTGTCGACAACTTGTCCATTCTCGACCCAATCGACTTTATATGTACTGTTGTTTGAGTTACGCCGAATCAGATCAGGCCACCCGTTGCCATCCAAATCACCCGCGGTCGCTGTTGTGAAACTGGCCTCGGAATGCATCTGATGCAAAACATAACCGATCGAGCCATCTGATTGAATCAATCCGAACGCATACTGGATCCGTCCGTTGTATGAAGAAGCATCGAGGACCATGTCCTCCACACCGTCAAAGTTCAAATCAACAAACTCAATCGCATGACCGAGCACAACATTCGAGAACAGATTGTTGTCCGGATCGTAATCAAAGCTCAGCAAACCCGCACCAACCGCTTGGGTGTATTTGGATGAGACTCCTGTAAGGACCTCGCCAGCAGCAGCGCGATGTGAGCAAGTCAACCACAAAGCAAGCGCCAAGACAACGATTAAAAAACGAGGCTGGATCATCATGAAAAAAACCTATCTGATGTGAGTGAGTTCGCTATCCCCCTGATCTTAGTTTATCGATCAAACCAACACAAGAACTGATCCATGAACACACTCAAAAACAGAGGCCCGAACCACGACAACCGCCGCGTCCGGGCCTCACGCACAGGACATCAAATATCACCGGCACACAACCACGCCACCGGCGCAGAGTACAACCCCGATACTCCATCCACTATTTCAAGATTTTACAAATTCACGCCGCCGACCAATGCCCGTCTTCAAGCGTGTCAAAGCCGCTCTGGAACAACCGCATCTTCTTCACAGCCTCAGGATCGGTAAACCGGAACCCCACCTCAAACTTCCGGAACCCAATCTTCTTGCTCCACACAACCTCAGCCTCGCCGCAGTGTGTGCCCCGCTCAGATTCAATCCGCAGATCGATCACATCGTCAACCTCGAACTTGGGCTTCTTGGAATAAATCACGCGAACACCGGTCGCAGAAAAATCCTGAACCTGCCCAGCACCCTCGCAGCACATATTCCGCGCCACAAACCTCGGAGAACGACGCCCCTCAGGTTTGTCCTGTTCGTCAATCATCTTCGCGATTGCAGTCCATCGGCTCATAACTTCTCAAATCGACCTTCAACAAACAAGGTTCCAGACCAATACAGAATCAAATGATCGAAGTCGATGAGGCGACGGTTCACCACTCACAATCGTCACAAACCAACCCAATCTCAGCCCGCTTCGCTCATAGGCTCTAACATCAGCCATGGATATCCTCAATGCTTATCCGGACCGACCCGGAAACCGCCCGATCTACACTCCGCCCAACGGACCTCCGCAAACGGATCGCGTGCCGCCCGCTGTATACGAAGCGATGCGAGAGGACAACATCACCGCCTACTTCCACGCTTTCTATAAACGCCTCTCACAATCTTCGATCGCCCACATGTTCCCAAAGAGCGAGAAGAATCTCCTCCGCGCCGCCGACAAATCCGCCGCGATGTTCACCTTCCTCTTCGGCGGGCCGCACCTCTACCAGCAGCGCTACGGCCGCCCCATGATGCGTGCACGCCACCTCCCATTCATCATCGACGAACCCGCACGCCAGGAATGGCTCCGCTGCTTCAAAGAAACCCTCGACGAAGCCCCAGAGAAATACGCCATGCCCGCCGAGCACACCCAAAGCGTCTGGAAGTTCGTGTACGATTTCAGTAGTTGGATGGTCAACGCCCTACCAGAATCGGAAGACTCATGATCACACACGCCACTCGCACACTCATCATCACTTCGCTCTTACTTCTCGCGAGCTGTTCCGAGCAGGTCCGCAAGGATGCAAAATCCAACAGCTCCTACAACGACATCAACCAATCGGACATCAACACTGTGCTCGACAACTGGCACCTTGCCGCATCCAAAGGCGATCTTGAACGCTACATCGGAGCAATGACCGAGGGGGCGATCTTCATGGGGACCGACGAGCACGAACGCTGGACGCGTGCCGAGCTCCGCACCTATGCCGAGCCACACTTCGCCGACGGACACGGCTGGACCTACACACCACGCGACCGATTCATCCGCACCAACGCCTATGGCGATGTCGCGTGGGTCGATGAAACCCTCGACCACGACCGCTACGGCGTCCTCCGCGGCACAGCCGTGCTGCGCGAGAACGGCGAGGTCTGGAAAATCGCGCACTACTCGCTGACATTCCTCATCCCAAACGAGCATGTAGGAGATGTCATGCGAGTCATTGGAGTAGCGAGCGAATGAAGCTGCGATCCAAGGACATCATCAACGCTATCTTCGCGTCGATGGGGTACAAGCTGGAACCGATCAGGACGAAGAACACGCCGAGCGTGCTTGCTTCGGATCCGTTCGAGGCGCAGCGTGGCATACTTGAAAAGTTGGAAGTGTCCGATCCAGTGATTCTGGATGTGGGGGCGAACAAGGGGGACACGGCAGCGTTGTATCGCTCGATGTTTCCAGGAGCGAAGATCCACTGCTTTGAGCCGTTTCCGGAGACGATTGCTCAGCTTGAGGATCGGTTTGGGTCGGATGCGGGGATCACGATTGTCCCCAAAGCGGTCTCGACGGAGGTGGGGGAGACGACCTTCTTTGTGAATCACGCGGCAGCGACGAACTCGCTGCTGCCTCGTCCAGAGCAGGATCGGTTGTATCCCGAGTCCGCGGGTCCAAAGGGTGAGATCAAGGTCGAGACGGTGGATCTGGATTCGTATTGCGCTTCAGGGTCGATTGATCGGGTGGGTATTCTGAAGCTCGATATCCAAGGCGGGGAGCTGATGGCGATCGGGGGGGCGGAGCGGTTGTTGTCGGAGCAGTTGGTGGATGTGGTATACAGTGAGATCCAGTTTGTGCCTTTATACGAAGGGGCGGCTCAGTTTGATGGGGTGTGGTCGAAGATGCGCGAGCTGGGGTATGCGCTGTTTGATGTGTACGACCTGCATCGTTCGCAAGGCGGACAACTGCTCTACGGCGATGCATTGTTTGTTTCTCAGCGCATACAGGAACGGGTCATCCGCACCTTAGCCGGAAACAGGTCGTAGCAGATTGCATTAGCGATCAGGTAACAACAATAACAGTACGCAAACAATTCAAGTTGGTATGTTTCTGGTCGCCAAAACATTCGCACGATTCGTAAGATGGAATTCATTTACAAGTTACGACTAGCGCAAATATCCTCTGGATAAAAAAGGCTATTTTGTGATATAGAAGCCTTCAACGAAAAGCGCACACCCCTCCACATCAAAATGCAAGGTAAGTTGAAAGAAATCGCACAGTGCGATCGAGTTTCAATATTGATATGGAGAAAGAAATGTTTATGAAAGATCTGATGTCAGCAAGCTTTGCTATTGGACTGCTCGCCGGGACTGCAAATGCACAATGTACCAACATGTACACTGAAGCGTATGCAACAATGAGAATCGATTGGTCTCTGACTGCACCGACTCACTTTGAGCCGGGGTTTGGGATGGCCTATGCCTTCACCGCATCATCGAATATCCCGTTGTTCTGCGGCAATCCTTCGACCTGCACAGATGGTGATGCGGATGTATTCTCAGGATACGGATCCGCATCGGCGTCCAGTAGCCTGTGCGGAGATGCATCGTCCTATGTCTCGCTCAGTCCGCAGTTCATGGCTGTGAGAAGCAGTGTCAGAACAGTGACCGCGATCAACTGTGCCGAATGTGGATACATGCTCAACTCAGGTGGTTCAGCCGGAGCGATTGTGGCCACTGAGATTGACGGCTCTTACACATTTAATGTTGAAATCGACACCGATATCGATTGTGATAATCCTTCAGGCACACCTGCGACGGACACCGTTGGGTACTTCATTAACTACACCGACACGAACGGGAACCCTGCGTATGACATCTTTTACCCGTGGTGTCTCGTTCCTGGCGGAGCGGCGTGTGGGACTGATTCCATCACGATCCCAATCTCCGGCGGGCCTGGTCCGGTTGTGATCGGGACTATACCGTCTGCGGGTAATGGCTACTGGGATTTCAATGGTGATGGACGCGTGAATCAGATTGATGTGCTTGATGTGTTCTCGCTGGTCCCGGCGACTTACTCATCTGGGGATCCGATCGAGGCGTATGACCTTGATAATGACAATGATGTCGATTTGACAGATCTCAACCTGCTTGGGAACTTCTTCAGCTCGCTCGATCAGGGGGTTGCTGGGGATGATGACGGCGATCTCGCTGTGGATTGTGATGATCTTGCAGGAGTGCTGGCGCATCAGTTTGATCCGGCGCTGACTGTCTGTGATCCTGGATATCGAGTGGAGTTCGATGTCGATCTGGATGGTGACAACGATCTGGAAGATCGGGAGTGGATTCTGCTCAAGATCCAGCCGGCGGATCTGAGCTTGGATGGGGATCTTGATTTCTATGATGTTTCGCTGTTCACAACGGCGTTTGGGTTGATGGAAGAGCCTGCGGATTGGGATGACAACGGCATCTACGACTTCTTCGATGTCAGCGGATTCCTTGATGATTTCAACAACATCAGCTGTCCATGAGATTGACGCTCTTGTAGCGATTCAATAGACACAGGAACCCGCCGGCGATTGGATTCGTTCGGCGGGTTCTTTGTTTTTCGAGCGGGATTGTTTGTTAGTGTCGCTTGGTTTACTTGAGTACGACGATCAGGCCGTGGATGATCCCGCCGATCCAGGTGAAGAACCAGAGGAGCAGGTTGATCCAGAAGTGCGCGGTGAATCCCACTTTGAGTCCCACGGCGAGGGGTGGGATGAGGATCGCGAGGATGATCATGAGGACTTTGTTTTCTGCGGCTCCGGCCATTGTTGAAGACTCCTGTGGGTTGAGTGTTTTGGGTATTGTACCGGATTTATACTTGCTATGGGGCGAAAAAAAAGCTGAGCGGGGAGCTCAGCTTTTGGGGTCTTGTGGATTTTAGATTTTAGCGGCGGCGTTTGGTGGTTGCGAGGCCGGCGAGTCCTAGGAGCATCGCGGATGCTGGGGCTGGGACGACACTGAAGGTGCCTACGGTGACAGAGGCTTCGGCTCCGACATCGGCGGCGATTCCGAGATCGAGGGCGACCCACTCGACGTTGGACCAGTCGGTTGCTCCTGCGAATGAGGAGAACATGATCTCGGTTGGTCCGGAGTGAGGGCCGACGCGTGCGTCGAAGTCGAAGTGGGCGTTGGCAAAGGTGCCGTCGCTGAACTTGACGACGACGAGGGCGGAGGTGTTGTTGGTTGTGTTGTAGGAGTCGAGGCGGAAGCGGTCGTTTTCACCGCCTTCGGAGAAGTCGTAGGGGACTGTGCCTTGGCGATCTGGGCCGTCCCAGTAGGTGGTGAAGAAGTTGCGGGCGCCGTTGGTTGCGGAGAAGCGGAGGCGGTTGTCGGAGATCTCTCCGGAAACTTCGCCGTCTTGTGATCCGGCGTTTTGGATGAAGGTTCGGCGGAGGTCTCCGAGCATGTTTCCTGCTTGGGTTTGGTTCCATCCGTTCGAGGGGTTGTATGGGCCTTGGCTTGTGGACCAATCGTCGATGATGATGTCGGCGCTGGCGACGCTTGCGGTTGCGAGCGCGGCAAGGATGGTTGCTGCTTTGATGTTCATGGTGTGTCCCTTTGAGATTATCTTCGTGTCCTTGGCTCTGTTTGGCTTCGGGCACTGGTTCAAAGCCGGATGGCTTTGGATGGGGCGTTTCGAGTGAAACGCTCTGAGTGTGGGCAAAGGTACCTCTTGAGTGGTGAGATGCCATGAAAGTGGTGTTATTTTGATCTAGAACAGCGTTCTGGTGGGCTTTCGGGGACTGGGGCGCGTGGTCAATAGAAGCTGTTATCGGGGTGGCTTTGAGGAGAGTGGTTGAGGACTTGCGGAGGGATTCGTGGTCCTGCTTCTGCTGCGCCATGTCGGCGGCGTCTTTGAGGGTGGCGAGGGATTGGAGGTGGGTTTGGGATTTGATGGTTTGAGCGCGGGAATCGTTGATGGACTGGATCATGCTGATCGCGGATCGGTAGTCTTGGGAGTTGGTGATGGTGTTGAGCTGCGAGAGGGTGAGGCCGTGGATCTGGCAGATGAGGATGGGGGTCATCGCGGGATCGAGGAGGTCTTCGAGGAGTTGTTCGGTGAGGGGAGGGGTTGAAGAGCCCTCACCCCGACCCTCTCCCCGAGGGAGAGGGGGAAAGTCGAAGACCCCCTCCGTGTGCGAAGACGCAGTCACCTCCCCCGCCCCCCCAAAGTGAAGCCCGGGGGAGGAGAGGTTGTTGGTGCGTTGTGGTTTGTCTGTTTGCGACTGCGTGTGCGACTGAGTGTGCATAGTGCCCCCTTGGTTGAATGTGGGTGGGGGCTGGGGGAATTGTAGTTGGTCGGCGTGGGGATTGGAAGGGGGGAGTTGGGCGGCGAAGAAGATTTGCGCACGGATGTGGTTGTTGGTCAGTACTTAAAGATTTGAGCGATCAACCCAAACAGCTTCGAGTCTACGAGCTTGTAAGTCAAGTGCGTTTGCGAGCATCTCGCGTGATTCGCCAGGATTATTGGGAGTCAAGATTTTTGATAGTGCTGCAATGCGTTTGTGTTCATTGATCGCAAACCATTTGTAAAGCGCTGTCTTTAAAGATTGATTGAGGTTCAGTGTCTCGCTTGCAATTGCCCTGAGGTCTTCGTTCTTCAGCATGGAGTCAATAGAAAGCGTTTGCATTCTGCAAGCTGTAGGGCCGACAGCACCGGAGTAAAATCCTGCCAGGTAGAATAAATCTGGACAGAACGCTACCAATGATTGGAAATCTTCAACGCCAAAAGGATTCGATGCATTGGCTTCTTGGATTAACTCCGAATCTGATGAGTACATAGATTCAAGCAAGTATGCAGTTTGATAACACACCCTAGCTAGTTTGATAAATTTTCTTGCAGTTAGGTTTAGCATCAACAATCTCTTGTGTTATCACCATCATTTACTGGTGGCCAATATTCGTAGCTTGACGAAACATCGAGGTTGTGGATCCATCGAGTTTTCTTCAAACTGTCACTGTGTCCTGCGAGACCAAAATATGGGAACATAGCCATCGATTTTGTACAAGAGTCGCAAAACTCTGTATTAGGCAATTGAATTACCTGATTTGACAGAGGTTTGCGAATACCACGCAGAATAGAGCGCATGTTCTCAATCCAGTCCAAAATAAAATCTATCCGATCACTAATCACATCAGCTTTCCAATGAGTGCTCCATTTGACTACATTGTGAAGGCTATATTGCTTGTTTTTTGTAATTTGCATTGCTCTTCTAAAAGTTGTTCCATGCGTAGAACTCACAATGAACGATTCTTCAGAGTTGTTTTGTTCCGATACTTTGAACATGGTCAGTTGGTCAGCGCTGGGTAAAGCTCTCATGCCGTGTTTGATAGAGTTGTACTCGTTTTGGAACACTTTGTCAGTGAACTCTTTAGCGAGCACTTGAAGCACATTCGCATTTGACTGAATCGACTCACTGTGATCGATCCATTTTAATTGTTCGTTTATAAGCAACGCCTTTACAACGCCAAGCCATCCGGTGCTATTTGGGACTCTTGATACACGCAAGGGGCATTCGTTTGTGATTTTGTCGACGACTGAATAAAGTTCTCTGTTTGTATATTTCAACATCCAGCCTATCGGATAATCTTTGGCTTGTAAAAAAGCCGCAATTAATGCGAATAGAGTTTCCATGGATTGGAAATATACCTGCCTCAGAATCAAGTCTTTTGGGATATTGCTTGCTTCGGACTTAATCATCCAGTGGAAGTATTCTGGGTCGATTGAATCTAAATAGTCATCAACAGTCTTTGATGGATCTGCATCCCAAAAAGCTAATGTGCGATCATCAATATGCACATAGTAAATAAAATTGCTCAGTGTGTTATCCAACCGCAGCAACTACCTTCTGTGCCGCGTCACCCAGATCCCCTGCGGCTTGCAGGGTTGGGAGGTCCGCTGCGGCGTCTTCGAGGATCTTTCTGCCTGCTTCGACATTGGTGCCTTCGAGTCTGACGACCAGTGGGACGGAGAATCCGATGGATTTGGCGGCGTTGACGATGCCTTGGGCGATGATGTCGCAGCGCATGATTCCTCCGAAGATGTTGACGAGGATGCCGTTGACGGCGGCGTCGGAGAGGATGATGCGGAAGGCTTCGGTGACGGCTTCTTCGGTTGCGGAACCTCCGACATCGAGGAAGTTTGCGGGTTCGCCGTCGTAGAGCTTGATGGTGTCCATGGTTGCCATGGCGAGTCCGGCGCCGTTGACGAGGCATCCGATGTTTCCGTCGAGTGCGATGTAGGACATGCCGTGCTTGGCGGCTTCGACTTCTGCTGGGTTTTCTTCGGTGGGGTCGGCGAGTGCTTGGAGGTCTTTGTGTCGGAACATCGCGTTGTCATCGAAGTTGAACTTCGCGTCGATCGCGATGACTTGGCCGTCGGGGTAGGTGTCGTTTGGTGGGGTGACGACGAGCGGGTTGATCTCGGCGAGTGAGCAGTCTTTCGCGTGGTAGAGCTCGGAGAGCTTGAGCATGATCATCGCGGCTTGGCGGACCTGCTTGCCTTTGAATCCGAGCTTGAAGGCGACTTCGTTTGCTTGGAATGGTTGGAGTCCGATTTGCGGGTTGATCGGTTGCTTGATGATGAGTTCCGGTGTGTCGGCGGCGACTTGTTCGATTTCGACGCCGCCTTCGCGCGAGGCGATGAGGGTGTTGCGGCGGGTGTTGCGGTCGGTGGTGATCGCGATGTAGTACTCGTCAGGTTTGCCTGGTTCGCGGTCGGCGATGTCTACGCCTGCGGCGACGAGGAGGGTGTTGACGTCGAGGCCTTCGGGTCCGGTCTGGACGGAGACCATTTTGTTGGAGAGCATAAAGTCTGCGGCGGCGGTGGCGTCTGCGGCTGAGCGGACGAGCTTGACGAATCCGGCTTTGCCTCGGCCTCCGGCGAAGACCTGGGCTTTGACGACGGCGAGGTCGGTGCCTGCGGCTTGGGTGACTTCGGTGTATGCGTTTGCGGCGTCGTTGGCGTTGGTGATTGTTTGACCTGCAGGGACGGGGATACCGAAGGAGGAGAGGAGGTCGCGTGCTTGGTATTCGTGGATTTTCATCTTTTGCCGTCCTTGCGGGGGGTGGAGGGGGGTGTGGTGTTTGAGTGTTAGTTTAGCGGGTTTGGTGTGGGTTTGGTGGTGGGAGAGGGCATGAAAAAACGCCCCGGAAGTGGGGCGTGTGGTAGTGGGGAGTTTTTTCGATGCTCAGTTTTGTTTGAGTGGGTTCTGGGGAGGTTGCTCGGTGATGATTGGTAGGCGAGGAGCTGGGGGGGGGAGGTTGGGGTTGAGTTCCGAGTCTGTGTAGGGTGTGTTGAGCGGGATGAGCGGTGGGCGTGGTTGGCCTTGGATGGCTGCGGCGCCGGATGTCTTGAAGGTGACGAACTGGAAGTTTGTTTGCGCATAGGTCTGCGTGTCGGTGTTTTCGAAGTAGACGATGAGTCGTCCGCCGGATGAGTCGGTTCGGGTGCTGACATCCGCGGCGGTCGGGGTGACCACAGTGATATATTCGTTATAGAAGTAGTTTTCGTTGTCGATCTCGATTTCGTATCTTGGTGGCGATGTACTCAATGTGGCCGAGAAGTTTGGAGTGCCGTTGGCGATGGTGCCGTCGAAGTTGACAAAGCCGTAGGCGATTGGAGTGGCGAGGTCGTATGAGCCCACGGTGTAGTTCTTTGTGATTTCTCCGTCGGTAATCCGGACATTGCCTTGTAGATCGGCTGAGTAGTCGTCGGTGCCGAGCAATGCGTTGTTGTTGCTGACGGAGTTGAGAGCCCAGACTGCGGCTTGGCCCCCTGGTGCGCCAGAAGAGATTTGACCGAGGACCGCGGCGCTGTTGAATGTTGCTGTGTCTGGTCCGAGGACGCCTGCGATCGGGAACTGGTTTGCGAGTCCGAGTACGCCGATGGGTGTGTTTTCTGATTCTGCTTCAATGACGCGGTCGACGAGGCTGTTGGCGAAGGTTCCGCCGAGGCCTCTTGTGACTCGGAGGGCTGATGCATCCGAAGCGGTGCTGTCCAGGTGGATGGTGACGAGGTTGCTTGGGTCGGACCCTTTGATGATTGTTGGGGTAATGAGGGTGTCCGCGGTGTTTGCGTGGTATGCGTAGGGGGTTGCTGAGAGTAGCTGGCGTGGGTTTAGGGTTTCGTATGCACCGCCCCCTGCTGGTGAACGGACGATGAGTTCGAGTTCGTAGTTTGTGCCGTCGAAGTATGCGGGGTCAAAGTTCAGGTCCAGTTCAAAGAGCCCGTTGGTGATTGGGACGTTGAGTTGGCTGATGCCGGTGATGAATGTGGCGCCGTCATAGAGGCGGATGATGAAATCCGCATCAGTCTGGACCGGCTCGTCATCGACATTCAGGGTGCCCTGATATGTGAACGATCCGGGGACGGGTGCTGCGATTGTGAACGATGCGCCGGCCGCGACGATTAGTGCGGCTATGGTGTTTGCGAGTTTCATGTTGGACTCTCCTCATGGTGTTTGCTCAGTACGCCCAGTGTATTGGCTGCTGGGCGTATCCTTTCACACAATGCGTAGCTTTGCAACAAGAAACAGGCATCTGTGCAGAAAGGGTGTTTGAATTATTGATTCGAACAGTACATGTAAGTGTGGTATGTGTGCGTTTGCACTTGAGTTGTTATATGTGTGTAGGGACTGTTTGTGTGATCAAAAAAAGCACGGACTCGTGGGAGTCCGTGCTGCGAAGTAACTGGATTCATCCGTGTGCTATCGGTGGATAGCGTGTTGGATGGGGTCGTTGCTGATTAGCGACGACGACGGCCAGCGACGATGCCGCCGAGGCCGAGGAGTGCCATTGCACTTGGTGCTGGGATGACATTCCACTGGCCGATGACGACGCCGATGTCGTCGTCGGTGTCTGCGAATGCGATGATGTCGCCGAAGGTGTTGCCTGCGAGCATGTCAGCGTAGTCGTCGGAGTCAATGTCCCAGGTTGCTGAACCGGAGAATGCTTGAGCACCGGTGGTGAATCCCACGGTTGCGTCGTTGGTCCATGACCAGAAGTTCAGACCGAAGTTGCCGGACGAGTTGAAGAGACCTGGTGTGGTGTCTGAGGAGTCGCCGTTGGCAACGAGGTCGCCGGTGCCGCTGGAGAAGATTCCTCCGCCGCCTGCGCCGGTGAAGAAGTCAGCGAGGAGGACGCCGGTGGAGTCGGAGCCCGAAGCGTCTGCGGATGAAGCCGCATCGGTTGCGGTGATGGTGATCTGGTCGACGACGCTGAGGTCAACGTTCATGAGGACATCTGCCGAAGCGGTTGCTGCGACTGCGAGGCCTGCGATCAGTGCGATCTTGTTCATTTGTTTTCTCTCTTTCTTTCTCTGTACAGAACTGTGGCATCTATCTGAAAGTGCGAATAGATGACACTTACACACGAATCAATACAGCGGTGCTGCATTGAACTTTTTCTTACTCAGATGCGAAACGGTTTCTCTCTCTCGTGCCGCGTCTAGAGGTATACCCCCTGTAAGTGGGTGTAGTATAGCGGTTTCTGGATCTAAGTGTAGTAAAATAGAAGCAAATCTGGGTATTTTCCCGGATTTGGACTGTGCAAGGTCCGGTCCGGTCCGATCCCTCGTGATTACTAACGACGGCGGCGATTCATCACAAATCCACCGATCCCGAGTACAGCGAGCGCACTTGGAGATGGGATGTATCCCCATTGGCCGATTAGGGTCGCGGTGGCGATGTCGTCGTCGGAGTCAGCTGGAGCGTAGATATCTCCGAAATGGTTGTTTGCGAGCATTTCAGCGTAGATGGTTGGGTCAACGGTCCAGGTCGCTGAACCAGTGAAAGCGACGGTGTTTTCAGTGAAGCTGCCGCTACCTCCGAGTGACCAGACGTTGAGTCCGACGCTGTCTGCGGAGCGGAAGAGTCCGGGGGTAGCGTCGGAAGGGTCGCCGTTGTAGACGAGGTCTCCTATGCCGGCGGACTCGAGGAATCCGGTACCCAAGCCGGTGAAGAAGTCTGCGAGGAGTACACCAGTGAAGTCGGTGCCTGCGACGGTTGCGGAGGATTGACCGCTGGTCGATGAGATGGTGATGGTGTTTGGTACTGTGAGGTCAATGAGGAGGAGTATGTCTGCGTTTGCGTTGATCGAGCATGATGCGAGTGCGATGCCGAGGATCGGTGTTGGTATGTTCATTTGCATACTCCTTTGATTGTCTATGGATTCCCTCTAGGCCTCAGTGTACCTGATATACAAACTGAGTCTAGAGAATTGTGCTTGTTTCACATGCTGCTTGATCAGGAGGTAAATGTGAAAAAGAACAGCACGAGTCCCGAAGGACTCGTGCTGTGTGTGTTTATGTTACTTCAGTTGAACTGATGTTCGTATGAAGTGCTGTCGTGCTGATTAGCGACGACGGCGACCAGCGACGAGGCCACCCATGCCGAGAAGAGCGAGGGAGCTTGGTGCTGGGATGATTTCCCACTGACCGACGAGGACTGCAGCGCCGATGTCGTCATCGGAGTCAGCTGGAGCGAAGATGTCGCCGCCTGCGTTGCCTGCGAGCATGTCAGCGTAGACGCCTGCATCGACTGCCCATGTAGCCGAACCGGTGAAGCCTTGCGAGCCAGCGGTGAAGCTGCCGGTGCCGCCGAGCGACCAGACATTGAGGCCAGCGCTGCCTGCAGCGTTGAAGAGGCCAGGGGTACCGTCGGATGCTTCGCCGCCGTAGACGAGGTCGCCAACTCCGCCGGACTCAAGGAAGCCGACGAGGGTTGGAGCGCCGAAGAAGTCAGCGAGGAGTGCACCGGTGAAGTCGCTGCCTGCGACGGATGCGGAAGCGAGGCCGTCGGTAGCGGAGATGGTGATGCTGTTGGTGGTGCCGAGGTCAACGATCAGAAGGGTTTCTGCGTTTGCGGTCATAGCGGAAGCTGCGACTGCGAGACCTGCGATTGTTGCGATCTTGTTCATTTGGTTGCTCTCTTTCTTTGAATCTTTCTCAAAACGAAATACTGCCTTTGAAGCTCAAGACACACCCTTGAGCGGGCAATCACACACGAAGCAGACAACAAAAAGAGTTGCGCTGCGGAATGACTTACTTCAGTTTGCGAACGGGATTTCTCTCTCTCGTGCCGCGGTTTTGGGGGTATTCCCCTCTGTAAGCTGGGTTTATGGTACTGGATATAGGGTTGAGTTCAATGGCTAAATATAGATTTTCTTAGTTAATTTCACGCATACCTGTGTTTTTGATGCTTTAGCGGTGGTCATTGGGTTTTTTTGCTTATGGGACAGTCAGCGATTTATATAGAGTTTGTCAAGTTATCGGACGGGTGCTGTTTGCGTTGGTGTATTGAAGAGCCGTGTGCTCACTGATCCGGGATACCAAAACGCTTGTTGGTTATGGAAAGACTTGGTAGGGTGTGTGGACTTTTGAAGAGGAGTGATGCGATGTCAGTTGTGTTGGGTTGTATTCGATGTGCAGTTGCTGGTACAGCGATCGGTGTTGGGACGACTCAGTCGGTTGGTGGAGAACCTATTCAGATAGGGTTCCTCTGGCACATGCATCAGCCGAGATATGTGCCTGATCTTGGACCGATTGGGTCGGATGGGTATTTCAGTTTCTCGGTTCCCGACATTCATCATCAGCGATTCGGGCCGTATACGAACTGGCCGAAGAATGCGGTGGATGCGGGATCTGGGATGGCGCATCTTGGGGCGCATGTCAGCTTCTCTGGTTCGTTGATTGAAAACTTGATGGAGCTCGAAGCGGCGGGGAGTAATGGAGGGTTGTGGAGCAACTGGGAGTGGGCGTATAGCGGCGAGCAGTCGATGTCCCCATCGAGCAACTACACGGCGTTGGGGAATCCACGGCTTGAGATGATCGGGTTTGGATACTTCCATCCGTTGATGCCTTTGATCGATGAGCGATCGATCCGGTTTCAGATCGCGCTGCATGATCGGGCGCGGGAGCTGAGCTTTGGGACGGCGGGTCCCTCGACGGGGTTGTTCCCTCCAGAGACGGCATTCAGCACGCGAATGATTCCGGCGCTTGTCGAGCAGGGTGTGGAGTGGGTGCTGGTGGACAACTTCCACTTTGATCGTGCATGCGAGAACTATCCGCATGTGGATTCGTCTGGTGTGGCGCGTCCGAACAAGGCGGATCAGATCAATCCGGATCCGGCAAGCACTGGTGGGCGCTGGGTTCAACTGCAGAATCTTTGGGCGCCGTCGCGGGTGAGTGTGCCGTTTGGGTATCAGCCGCATTACGCGCAGCATGTGGATCCCGAATCGGGCGTGGTGTCGCGGATTGTCGCGGTTCCCGCGGCGCGGTACGAGGGCAACGAGGACGGTCGTGGGGGGTATGGCGCGTTCTTGTATGACCAGGTGATGGATGCATACCTGCAGGACAACACGGACGCGGATCATCCGATGTTTGTGATGTTGCATCATGACGGGGACAACTTTGGTGGTGGGAGCGAGGGGTACTACCACCACAACTTCCAGAACATGGTGAACTGGGCGAGCAACGATCCGGATTACGATGTGACGACGGTGGATGATTATCTCGAACGCTTTCCGGTGGATCCGAGCGATGTGATTCATGTCGAGGATGGGTCGTGGGCGGGCGCGGACGCGGGCGATCCGGAGTTTAAGAAATGGCTCGGCGGTGATGTCAGTGCGGGCGCGGTGTCTCCGGACATCAACTCTTGGGCGGCGCTGACCTCGGCGCGCAATGCGATTGCGACGATCGATGTGGACTTCCCGATCAATCCGAACAATGTCAGTGATCTGGATCACATTATCAACGGCACGGGGACACTGCAGCACCAAGTATGGCGGATGATGCTGATCGCGCAGGCGTCGGACTATTGGTACTGGGATGGGACCGAAGTTTGGGATTCGAATCCGACGCGTGCTGCGAATGCTGTGGTCGAGATGATCGATGAGGCATTTGCGGATGTTGCGATCAATGATCGTGTCGGTCCAACGATCTTTGTGCCGCAGCGCGAGCCGTATAACCCTGGGGGGCTTGAGTTTGGGGGCACTCCGCAACCAAGCGATTTTGAGGTGTGGACGCTGATTGATGATTACATCGCGGTGACGAGCGCGACGCTCAAGTGGCGTGTGGATCTCGATGGGGTCAATCCGCTGAGTTCGGTGCAGAACGAGACTTATGCAGGTGGTCCTGAGGTTGGCGCGTGGAACAGTGTTGCGATGAGCAGTGATGTGGTGCCGACTCCTGCGGGGGTGCTTGCAGCGACGCGCAAGGCGAAGCGGTACGGCGCGATGATCATGGGTCAGAACGATGTGTTGATTGATTACTATGTGGAAGCCGTGGACACGGTTGGGAATGTGAGCAAGTCGGACATCATGCATGTGTGGGTGGGGAGCAGCACGACCAGCGGTGGGGGTGGGGGAGTGACGATCACTCCCGATCCGGCGCAGGCGGGGGAGATGGTCACGGTTTCGTACGATTCCAATGGGACAGTATTGGATGGCGCGAATCCGGTCTGGATTCACTACGGCTATGACAACTGGGCGAGCGTGCTTCCTGATGCGGCGATGGATGACAGCGACGCGGACGGCATTTGGGATATCAGCTTCCCAATTCCTGGTTCAGCGATGCAGCTCGACTTGGTGTTCAATGATGGCGCTGGCACCTGGGACAACAACAACGGCGCGGATTGGCACTTTGCGGTTGAGGGTGGGGATCCCAATGAAGGCTTTGTGATTGATGGAACGCTCGATGCAGGCGCGTTGCTTGTTGGCAGTAACAATGGCGTGAATCTTTGGGGCGGGATCGACGGGAGCACGCTCTATGTCGCGTGCACTCCGGCGGGGAACGGTGAGGATCGGTTCCTTGTGGTTGCTGAGCAGCCCGGCGTAATGGGCAACGCGATGTGGGCGAAGAGCGCTTCGGTCGCGGCGTGGGATGCGTTTATCGGGAATGAAGCGGATAACAACTTCAATGGTTGGTTCGATCAAACAGGTGCGGCTCAGGTTGCTTCCGGTGCTGTGCTTGAGGGCACGCTGGATATCGGTGCTGAATTTGGATCAGTTCCGGATCAGGTGCATCTTGGTGTGCTGAGTTTCGGGAGTCCGGATGGTTCGGCGCTGAATCCAACGAATCAGGTCGGGGTGACGCTTGATGGGGATGGCAACTACGAGGCGAACGAGTATGTGGTTGTTGATCTGTGCACGCTGATGGATTCGGGGTGCTGCGCTGCGGATCTGACTGGGGAGGGCGATCTGAACTTCCTTGATGTCAGCGCGTTCTTGAGCGCGTTTGCGAATCAAGATCCGGTCGCGGACTTTGCGGCTGATGGGAGCTTTAACTTCCTTGATGTCAGCGCGTACCTGAGTGCGTTCTCGGCGGGGTGTCCGTAAGGGTTAATCCGCAGGAACTTCGATGACAAACCAGCCACGCAGGTCGCCGGCTTTGTATCCGGTGGCTTGATCGTGTGGGTAGAGTTTGTTGAGTGTTGCTCTGGTTTGTGGGGAGATGTCGGATTCTGAGCCGTGGCACTGGAGACAGGTGGGGGCGAGCTGGATCGGTGAGAGGACGGCAAGATCTCCGGCGTTGTTGGTCATGATGTTGGGTTCGTTGGAAATACGCTCGGTGATCATGCGCGCCCAGAGGGGTGGCGCGTTGTCGGGATTGCGGAGTTTGCTTGAGGTGCGACCGATGCTGAGTTGGTATTCTTCGCTGATTTGCGCGGCGATCTCTGGTGCACGCTCGGAGCAGATCTGGATCGCGTGGGATGGACCAGACTCGCTGAGTGCGGCTGAGAGTTCTGCGAAGAGGGCGCTGAAGAATGCTTGTTGTGCTTCGCTGGCGCGGCCGAGCTGCGATTGTTGTGTGGTGTTGAGTTGTGGTTGGGTGGTGGGGCGCCAACCTGAGCCGTGACGCGTGAATGCGTGGAGGTGGCGTTCTTGTGATGCCCAGCGTAGTCGCTTGAACACCGCGAGGACTTGCTCGTCGCTGACCATGGATTCGATGCGATCGTATATAGCAACATTCTCGATCTCGGCGACGATGGACATGTCCGCGGTTTCTTGGAACGAGTCAGGGACCTCGAAGGTGTGGGATTCCCAGCGGTCCTCTGGGATTGGAAGGTTGAGTCGTTCGTACTGCGCGATCAGTGCGTTTGCGTGGCGCTGCTCGGAATGGATGATGTTTGAGAACGGCTTGCGATCTCCGAATTTTTCCATCACGGCTTTGTAGAATGCTTTGGCTTTGCGTTCGTCGTCGAGTGCGGTGTCGAGCGCGACCTTGAGATCAACCTTTGCTTGGTCGTGCTGGATCACTTTCGTGGGCGCGGTGTCTTTGGGACCCATCGCGGTGAGTGTGGTGAGCGCGAGGATGGATGTGGTGAGCAGCGCAACGGTTGAACGGGTCATGGGTGACTCCATGGGTGATGGTTGAAGATTGTTCTCAGAATGCGATCGTGTTATTCAACACCGAGCGCGTCGAGGGCTTCGATGAGTTTGGGGGTGTAGACATATCCCGGTCCGCCTTGCATGGTGACGACGACTCCGGCGAGTTCGAGCATCTGAGCGCGGGTGGCGCCGGCTTTGACGCACTTTTCGACATGAGAGTAGATGCAGGGCTCGCAGCGGAGCGCCATCCCGATTGCGAGTGCGATGAGCTCTTTCTCGCGGACGGAGAGGGCGCCTTCTCCCATGAGTTTTTGGAACATGGCGCCGAATCCTGATGAGAGGTCGGGGGCTTGGGCGTGCATGTTTTTGGCTTTGGAAGACCAGGTTTCGTAGTGGACGGCGGCGTTGGTTGGGTGGTCGGTGGTGGTCATGTCAAGCCTTTCTGGTTGGTGGTGGATCCTGTCTCACACAAAAAGAGACCCTATTATCCGAATAATAGGCCAAATAGACAGATCGGTCTAGCGTATTTGGAAAAGTAATTTGGTACTGTGGGGGTGTACGCGTGAGATTGCGGGGTGGGAGATCAGGAGTTATCGATGATCCATGGTGCGTTGAATATCAAGAAGCTGCTCGGTGCGATGCGTCGCTTGGATGCGTCTGATCTACATATCAAAGTGGGGATCCCGCCGACCTATCGGATAGGTGGTGAGCTCCGTCCGATCGAAGCGGATCCGGTGAGTGAGGACGAGGCTGATCACTTGCTCGATCCGTTGCTCAGCGAGGTGCAGAAGAAGAAGTTTGATGAGACTGGGGATCTGGATTTCGCGTGGCATCTTGAAGATACGGAAGGTGGTGGGGGTGATCGATTCCGGATCAACATGCTGCGTTCAGGCAATCACACGCACGCGGCGGTGCGGCGCGTGAAAGCGGAGATCCCGACCTATGCGGATCTGCGATTGCCTCCGGTGTACTCGAACATCGTGAAGAATCAGCGCGAGGGTTTGGTGCTGATCGTTGGGGTGACGGGGTGCGGCAAGTCATCGACACTCGCGGCGATGCTTGATGAAGTGAACGCAACGCGCCCGGTGAACATCATCACGATCGAAGATCCGGTGGAGTATCGGTTCACTCCAAAGCAAGCGATCATCTCGCAGCGTGAGATCGGGATTGATGTGACGGACTTCCATGAGGCGCTGCGCCATGTGGTGCGTCAGGATCCGGATGTGATCTTCATTGGTGAGATGCGCGATCAGGAGACGGTGCTGTCGGCAATTCAGGCGGCGGAGACTGGTCACTTGGTGTTTGGCACATTGCACACGGCGGACACGATGGGCGCGTTTGGTCGCATGCTCGAGTTCTTCCCGCAGGATGAGCGGGCGTTCGTGCGCAACTCGCTCGCGGCGACGATGAAGGCGATCTGTGCGCAGCGTTTGGTTCCCGCGAATCCGGAACTTGGAGGATCGAAAGTGGTCCCTGCGGTGGAGGTTCTGCTGACTTCTCCAACTGTGCGCGAGTTGATTCGCGATGAGCGGGACTCGGATCTGCCTGCGGTGATCGCGACGAGCCGTGCGGATGGGATGGTGAGCTTCACGCAGTACCTCGCGGAGCTGGTGGACAAGGAATGGATCAGCTCGCAGGTCGCGCAGGAGTATGCGCCGAATCGCGACATGCTTAACTCGATCCTGAAGGGTGTTGAAGTGAAGGCTCAATCATTGGTTGGGCGGATTAAAGGATGATTCTTGTTTTGCAGGAATGAGTTTTGATTTTTACTCTGTATTTATCAAACTTCGTGATCTACAGTACTGTGTGCCGCGAATGCGTCACGGTGCAGGAATCGAATTTGAAGGAGTACATGGCATGAAACAGATGCTCACAGCAGTGTGCTTGGCGGCGATGGTCGGCGGGCTGGCGATGGTTGGTGGTTGTGGCGGTGGTGACGAGGGGTCATCGACTCCGACAAGCACTTCGACCGCGAAGAAGCCGAGCGTGAACGCGATGGCGGTCAAGGGCGCTTTGGTATTCAAGAAGACCTGTGCGTCCTGTCACGGCGCGGACGGCAAGGGGATGCCGAACAATGGTCCTGACTTGACAGCGTCGCAGTTTGTCAAAGACACGAGCGACGAGGATCTGCTGACGTATGTGCAGGTCGGGCGTGAAGTTCCCGGCGGTGTTCCGATGCCACCTCGTGGTGGGTTCACTGAAGAGATGCTTCCTGACGAGGACATCATGAAGGTGATCGCGTATCTTCGGAACTTCCCAGGGAATCAGCCTTGAGTTGATGAGTTGATTGTTGTGAATGCCGCGGTGTAGTGCCGCGGTTTTTTACGCGCGTGATTATCCCGCTTGCGCGTGATCGCTCGGGTCGATGTTGAGCGATTTCATTTTCTTGTAGAGCGTGGTGCGGTTTATCCCGAGGATTTCAGCGGTGGTGGTGCGGTTCCAGTCGTTCGCGATCAGCGCGGACAGGATAATCTGGCGTTCAGGTTCGCGGAGCGCATCGGTGAGTGTCATCGGTGTCCACTCGCAGGATGATTGTTGAACTTGGAGCGGTGGTGTGTCGGACATGAGGTGAGGTGGGAGATCCTCGGCGGTGATCATCTGTCCCTTTGCGAGCACAGACGCACGCTCAATGATGTTGGATAGTTCGCGGACATTCCCTGGATAGGGGTAGGACTTGAGCAGTTGCATCGCTTCATCAGTGAATCCCACGAACTTGCGAGAGAGTTCCTGGGATTGTTGGTCGAGGAAGTGCTGCGCCAGATCCGGAAGGTCTGCGGTGCGCTCGCGGAGTGGGGGGACCTCGATCTGCACGACATTGATGCGGTAGTAGAGGTCTTGTCGGAACTCTCCAGACGCGACAAGGTCTTCGAGGGGTTGGTTGGATGCAAGCACGACCCGCACATCGACCTCGATGGTTTCGTTGGATCCGACGGGCTCGAACTTGCGTTCTTGGAGGACGCGGAGGAGCTTGAGTTGCATCGCGGGGGATGCGGAGTTGATCTCGTCGAGGAAGAGGGTGCCTCCATCGGCGGCGAGGAACTTGCCTTGCTTGTCGGCGTGGGCGCCGGTGAAGGCGCCCTTGACATGTCCGAACAGTTCGGACTCGAGGAGTGTTTCGGGGATCGAGCCGCAGGCGAGTTCGACATAGGGTTTCGAGGCACGCGGTGATGCTTGGTGGATTGCGCCGGCGATGAGTGATTTGCCGACACCAGATTCTCCCGACATGAGGACAGTGGTACGCGATGGTGCGACGGCGTTGATGGTGTCGAAGATTGTGCGCATGCGCGGATCAGTCCCGACGATGTTGCTCAGCGAGTGCGTGGATTCGATACGCGAGCGTAGGGATGAGTTTTCTTTGAGGACCTCGTGCTGCTGCAGTGCGCGGGTGAGCGCTAAACGAAGCTCGTCGTCAACGACGGGCTTAGTGAGGAAATCCACAGCGCCGGTTCGGAGTGCTTCGACGGCGGTCTCGATCGCGGCGTATCCGGTCAGCAAGATCACGGCGGTCGATGGGGAGATGGACTTGGCTTTTCGGAGCAGATCAATCCCTGTGATTTTGGGGAGATTGAGATCGGTGAGGAGGATGTCGTAGGTGTTCTGCTTAAGCTGCTCGATCGCGTCGTGGGGGGTGTAGACCGCGGTCGCTTCGCATCCTTCTGATTGGAAGAACGCGGCGAGCGAGTCGGCGACGATCTGATCATCGTCCACAATCAGGATGGAGTGCTTGGGTTTGCTCATGCGTGTGATTAACCAACCTTGCGGTCAAGGGACTTGTCGTCGTGCGGGATCGGGACTCGAGCAGTGAGGATCGCGCCGGGGCGTGAAGAGGTTTGTTGATCAGGTCGGTTCGTCAGGGAGATGACGCCTTCGAGTTGGTCGATGATCTGACGGGAGATTGAGAGACCCATCCCGCTGGGTTGATCGTGTGATTCGGTCGAGTAGCCGTGCTTGAAGGGTTGTTCTGGGTTGATCCCTGGTGTGAGTCCGACGCCGTCGTCGGTGATTGTGATGACGAGCTCGTCGTGACTCTTGTCCGTGGTCGCGGCGACCTTGATCAGACCTCCGGGATCGAGCGAGTCGACGCGCGTGGCGCGTTGGATGGATTGCACGGCGTTGAAGAGCGCGTTGAGCACGACGGTGTAGAGCGGGCCGGCGGGGATGCTTCCGGCGGAGTGGTCGATGTCGATCTCGATGCGGACTCCAGCTTGGGATGCGAGCGGACGCACGACATCCACGGCGTGGTCGATCGCCATCGCGGTGGAGACGGCTTCGGAGACTCCCAGCATTGGGGAACCGATGGGGATGGTGTTCGATCGCATCGCGGTATTGACCATCGTGGACATGCGATGAAGCGTTTGCTGTACGGTGTCGATCTGCTGACGCGCGGTGTCGAGTTGTTCGTTGGGATCTTCGGATTGTGGATCCATCTGTGTGATCGCGAGGGAGAGCCAACGCATGGAGCCGTCGATGAGGTTGGAGAGATCGTGTGCGAGTGTCGTGAGGTTGTCCGCGGAGTCTGGTCCGGCGGAGGGATCGCGCGGCGGGAGCGTGTTGCGAGCACGCATCGGTGGCGAGACGACTTTCTTCTCAGGAGTCGGCTTCTCTGGAGTCGGATTGCTGTTTGAGTCGTTGGTGTTGTCGTGGCTCATGTCCCGAGTTTCGGTATGAATCTTGGGACGGTTCGCGGTGGTGTTGCATCGAGGCAACATTGGGGGTTATCGGGATAGATGTGGACGCCGCAAAACGCACGACCGGTGTTGGCCGTGCGTTCTCGGACTTGTTGAAAGGATCTAGTTTAAACGAGTCCCAGTGCTTGCGCGTCGCGGTCGGAGAGCATGCCACCGTCGGAGCGTTGTTTGACGGTGGTGTCTCGTTTCCATGAGCGGTCGCAGCGGGGCTGGTCTCGGAGGTCGGTGATCTCGACCTCGCCTTCCTTCTTTAGTTCGAAACGGGAGACGCCGCAGATGTCGGCGAGGTCTTCGGTGTTGAACCATTCGAAGGTTGAGTCTGGATCGGGGAGTCTGACTCCCAGGTCGAGCGGGTTGTCGATGTCGCTCTTGGCGCGTGTGTCCTCGGCGGCTTTCATGACCTGCTCGATTGCTTCCCAGAGCTTTGGCCAGCCGGTCGCGGTTTCGAGGTTGACCTTGGATGGGAATCCGGTGAGGTGGACGCAGGTGGTCTTGTCTTTCTGGTCGACCTTGTGGAGGGCGCGGTACGCTTCGTCCGCAGTGTGGCACATGATCGGCGCGAGGAGTTTGCAGAGTCCATCGGTGAGGACGGCGAGGGTTTGCTGGGTCTGACGGCGGCGCTCGGAGTCGGGCGCGTCGCAGTAGAGGCGGTCCTTGACGGCGGAGAGGTATTCCGCGGAGAGTGTCGTGTTGCAGAAGCGGTAGAGGAGTTTCTGTGCTTCGTGGAACGCGTAGTTCTCGTAGGCGCTGGTGACCTTGTCGATGAGCGTGTTGAACTCGCCGAGGACCCACGCGTCGACGGAGTGGACGTGGAAGTCGGAGAAGTCGGGCTCTGCTTGCGTTTCATAGTCGTCGAGGTTCGAGAGCATGAAGCGGAGGGTGTTGCGGATCTTGCGGTAGCTTTCTCCGGCGAGTTTGAAGAACTCTTCGTCGACCTTGACGTCATTCTCGTATGCGAGCGAGCTGACCCACCAGCGGAGGACGTCTACGCCGTAGCGGTCGAAGAGGTCTTTGAGCGCGGCTCCGGCGGACTTGGAGAGTTTCTTGCCGTCTTTGTCGACCATGAAGCCGTGGGTGAGGAGGGTACGGAATGGGGGGCGTCCCATGACTCCGAGTGCTGGGAGGAGCGAGAGCTGGAACCAGCCTCGGTGCTGGTCGGACCCTTCGAGGTAGAGCTCGACTGGGAAGTCTTCACCACCTGAGCGCTGGCGCATGACGGCGTTCCAGGATGAGCCGGACTCGAACCAGACATCGAGGATGTCTTGTCCTTTGGTGAGCTGGTCGAAGGTGACGGAGCCGTCTTTGAGGGAAGCGGGGGCGTCGGGGTCTTCCGATGGGTTGTAGTTTGCGAGGAGGGTTGCGGGGTCCTCGGAGAACCAGAGGTCCGATCCCTTCTCGCGGATGAGCTCGTTGACGGCATGGACTGAGGCGGCGGTCATGAACGCGTCACCAGTCGGGAGCGTGAACGCGGGGATTGGGAGTCCCCATGATCGCTGCCGAGAGATGCACCAGTCGGGGCGCGACTCGAGCATCCCTCGCATGCGGTTGCGTCCCCACGCAGGAACATACTTGACGGAGCGGTCGTCTCCGGTGGATTTCATCGCCATCTCGCGGAGTGAGTGGCCGTCGCGTTTGGTCGGTTGGTCCACGGCGACGAACCACTGCTCGGTGCAGCGGAAGATGACTGGGGTCTTGGAGCGCCAGTCGTGTGGGTAGGAGTGGTTGAACTTGTAGGCGTGGAACATGTGTCCCGATTCAGTGAGGCGCTGAGCGACGAGGTCGTTGGCTTTCCAGATGGACATGCCGACGAGCCAATCGGGTGCGGTGGTGTCGTAGGTGCCGTCTACGAGGACTGGGCAGTAGACTGGGAGACCGACGCGGAGACCGGTTTGGTAGTCGTCGGCACCGTGTCCTGGCGCGGTGTGGACGAGACCTGAGCCGTCTTCGAGGGTGACGTAGTCGGCGTGGACGACGGAGTAGCAGTTGCTGGTGTCGGCGTCTGGGTCGTTGATCGGCGCGGGGGCGTTCTTGATGAACGGGTGCGCGTAGGACAGTCCGACGAGTTTGTCGCCTGTGGTAGTCGCGAGGGTTTCGACTTCTTCACTCTTGGCGAGTTTTGTGACTCGTTCGATGGCATCGACGGCCATGACGGTGAGGTTGCCGTCTACTCGGACGAGGGCGTAGTTGAACTTCTCGTGGACCGCGATCGCGAGGTTCGCGGGGAGTGTCCAAGGGGTTGTGGTCCAGATCATGAAGCTCGGGGTCGCGCCGGGATGGTCGGCTTCATCGAGACCGAACGCGTTGAACACCGCAGTCGCGTCTGAGGCTTCGAAGTCGACATACACGGAGAGGTCTTCGCGGTCCTGGTATTCGAGCTCCGCATCGGCGAGGGCTGTTTCGTTGGCGACGGACCAGTGGACTGGTTTGAGGGCTTTGTAGACGAGCCCTTGTTCGCAGAGTCCGGCGAGGACTTCGAGGACTCCCGCTTCGTAGCGTGGGAGGAAGGTAAGGTAGGGGTCTTCGTAATCCGCGACGGTCATGAGTCGTTTCATTTGACCGGCTTGGAGTTTGATTTGTTTGTCGGCGTAGGTCTTGCACTCGCGGCGGACGGCGGTGCGGCGCTGGTCGTCGGTGAGGCCGTCGAGTTTGGCGGCTTTCCCGGATTCGACGAGGTCGGTCATGACCTTGTGCTCGATGGGGAGGCCGTGGCAGTCCCATCCTGGGACGAAGGGGCAGTGGTATCCGGCCATGAACTTGCTTCGGACGACGAGGTCCTTGAGCGTTTTATTCATGAGGTGTCCGAGGTGGATGGAGCCGTTGGCGTAGGGGGGGCCGTCGTGGAAGACGAACTTCTTGCGTCCCTCGGAGGTTTCTTGCATTGCGTGGTAGAGGCCCTTCTTGTCTGCGAGGGTGTCCCAGCGTTTGAGCGAGGCGGGCTCGTTCTGGACGAGGTTCGCCTTCATCGGGAAGGAGGTCTTTGGGAGATTCAGGGTCTTCTTGTAGTTTGGCTTGTCGGTCTTGTTGTCGGTGGTCGTGTCGGTCATATGGGGTATCCGTGGTGTGGATCAGATCGCGAGCGTGAAGCGGTCGCGGGTCAATCGTTGATGATATGTGTGGGATTGGGTGGGGAGGTCGGCCGAGGTGATCGGCGGCCCCGCTATGAGCAAAAGATGCGGCTCAGGATTGGCAGCATCGGCCCTCAGCGGGGCGTGGTAATTCGTCCGGATGGGATCGAGAAGTTGCTCATGGTGAGAAGCATACTCGACAAGATCGTCCATGGCCTTGTTGGCAGCAAGAGAAAACGCTGAAAATAGGCACTCAGACGGTTATTTGAGCTCGAAGATCGACTGGGTGCGGAGGACGAGGTTCTCGGCGGCGATGAGGTGGTAGCTCTGGAAGTGGATCTGGTTGGCGAACTTCTGGGTGTCCACGATCGAGAGGCATGAGCCGACTCGGTCGTTCCAGCGGTGGGTGAGGGCGTCTTGCTCGCGTGCGAGTTCGTCGAGCTCGTTATAGGTGTCGTGGTAGATGTGGTCGGAGAGCTGCTCTGTTTGAGCGGCGGTGATGTAGTTGATCTTGGTACGCGGGATCGAGATCTCGATGTCTTTTTCTGCTGAGCAGAGTATGGATTCGAGGAGTCCGATTTCGGAGTTGTCAAAGGGGGAATCGGTGACGACTTCCGTGGCGCAGCCGTCGACGGAGGTGAAGGTGCATGCGTGGGCGCCGGGCATGATGGACATGGAGAGGGTGTAGTAGTCCTGGATGATGGACTGTGTATCAGCGCATTGATAGAGCTTGGGTTGGACGGATCGAGCGTAGAGGGTTGTTTGGTACGACTGGAGTCGTGTGGATGTCTGAACTGTGGTCGCCATGGATTCCTTCCCATGCGGTCGATCGGGGTGAATTGGGGGGAGACCCGATCTGGGGTGAGATTGTCCCTCGGAAATTCTCGCAAAAAGCGGGATTCAGCCGACGATGTTATCGGATCAACTGGAATTGCTAAAGGGAAAAATCCAGTGGAATCCAAATTGGGGAGATCGGACTGATTTTCCGTAACTGATACAAGATAGCAGGTGTTGAAGATATTCAAACACAAGAAATGGTATATTGGGTAAGATTTTCGAGTTTCTGAGTAGGTCAGAACGAATCCCTGACGCGAGCGAGTTTGTTGAAGAACGCACCGATCCAACTGGAAGATACGCTGATGCATACGCGATCGATGCCGTTGCGTCTTGAGGTCGCGGCGTTGGGTGAGGGATTGCGTGTTGGGGAAGGTGTTGAATGTCAACACTTTGCGCTTCGGCTCATCGAGATCGCGGGGTATGGACAACAACGGATCGACGATCGAGGGATGGGACCGATCGAGTTGGTCACAGGATTGTCGGGTCGCTGGAGAGCTCGCTATGCGCCGATGGCGCTCCGTGCGCTCGCGGCGGGTTGGGAGAATCTTCCCACTGATCTTCGCAAGCTCGCATTGTCGCTCGGACGCACGCGATGGGTTTCGGTCACGAAGCAGCTGTCAGCAGATCCTGATGCACGGATCCGCAAGATTGCTTTGGACATCGCTCGGGATACAGGGGATCCGGGATTTGGGGTGATGGTCTGCTCGATGCTCAGCGATGAACATCAACAAGTGCGGCTCGCGGCTGATAGAACGCTGCTCGCGCTGGTGCTGGACATGTTCGGACATCTCGATGGAGATATGCTCGGCGAGCAGTACGACGCGATTCGGAAGCGCCAATTGAATCCGATGCTGGGTGATCCCGCGATCCTGGAGCTTGAACGGTGCTCGATGCTCGCGGCGATCGCGGATGCGGCGTGGTCGTTCTCGAATCATCGCTGCCGATCTCCGTTGCTCGCGTCGCTGCTGCTGATGGATCGTCAGGGCGCCACTTCGATGGAACGCAGAGCGTTCGAGAAGATGCGTCGGCTGCTGAGCGAACGGCATCATCCGAGTCACATGCCGATGCGGACGGTGCTGCGGACGACGGCGGCTCCGATCCTGCGTGAGCGGGCGCTTCGGTGGTTGGTGGTTGATCCGATCGGAAATGTCGCATCAGCGCGACTGGAGATCGCGGAGTCGATCGCGGAACATCGCGCGGTGCTCGATAACATGCACCTATGCGTGCGTCCGATGAGGGCACGCGGGCTGAATCGTGTGCGCGTCGCGTCAAAGCAAGAAAATGGCACGGTGGTGCTCGAAGACAGTGCGCCCTTTGTGAGTCAGCAAGAGTACACCGAGCTCGATCAGGGCGCTAAGCGTGGGTACATCCGCTGGGTGACTGGATTGAGCATGGATGCGGGGATCCGCAGGCAGTTGCTTGAACGCGTCATGGCGGACAGCGATGCGCACATCCGATTGCATGGATGCTGTGTCGCAGATGCTTTTGATCTTGCGGACTATCTGTATGATCCCAACGCAAGCGTAGCGCGACACGCGGCGGTGCGATGGTCTTCGGTGGGGACGGCGACACCAACGGTGGGGTCGGCATCGTGTGAACGACGGCTCAACTCGGCGCGGCTCAATCAGCGTTCTTCGTCGGCGTGGGTCCGCAGGATCTCGGATGAGGAAGTCGAGCGTTTGTCGATCGATCTTGCATCGAGTCCGTCGTCAAGATTGCAGGCACGGCGACTCTTTGCGAGTGATCCGGCGAAGTTTGTTCGACTCATCCGTCAGATGCTGCACCAACCTGCTCGCAGAGCTGGGGGGGTGGACATGATCCTGGCGCTGGGTCTTGAAGATCGCTTTGAGATGGATCTGATCTCACTCGCCAATGACCACCAACTGGATGATCGACTCGCGGCAACACTGGTGCGTGGTCTGAGCAAAGTCGGATCAGCCGCGGCTCGCGATGCGGTTCTGCGGAGTCTTGAGAGCGATGATCAGCGCGTGGTTGCCAACGCGATTGAATCGGTGCACACACCGATCGAGACGCTGATGGAGTACAAAGGGGATGACCATCATCGAGTGCGATCCAGCGCGATCAGAAGGATGCTCGTTTCAAGCAAGCGAGGTGAGGTTGCTGATGCGGCGGTTGAAGATCTGATCGGGATGCTCACTGATGCACGCGTCGGGCATCGACTCGCAGGAGTGTGGGCGGCGCAGCGTGTGTTCGAGAGCAAGCCGAACGATCGCATGGTTGGATGGCGAGAGCTGGTTTCGATTCTCGACGAGATGACTCGACACGAAGCGGATGATTCGGTGCGAGCTCGTGCGGATCAGTGCGTGCATCGATTGCTCGTGCAGCAGCGTGCGCGCGTGCTTGAGGAGAACGCGGTATGAATCTCGGGAGCACATCGGATTGGGTTGTGGTGACGATCGCGCAGATTGGTCCGACGGAGCTGTTCATTCCAGAGTCGATGGGGGCTACCGAAAGTGGCGGGTTGATGCGATGGGCGTTATGGGGGCTGGTGCTGTTGCTGTCGATGATCGTTGTTGTGTGGATGCGCGGATTGAAAAAGCAGCGTGTGGACTCGCGAGAGCTCGCGTTCCGATCGCTGAGCAGGAAGCTCGGGTTGAGCAGCAAGGAAGCATCGGCGCTGCGCGCGATTGCGGAGCGGGACGGCGTGCATCCGGTTGGGGTGCTCATGAGTCCCAGCGCGGTGCGCGCGAATCTGAGCAGCTGAGTTCAGATGCCTGAAATGCGCTAAACCGCTGCGGTATCTTCAACGATTTCGATTTTGAGTGCTGGTACTCCTGCATGCTGCGCGAGCTGTTGGAGCACTTCGTTGGGGATCGCATCGGTGAGTCGTTTGCTGAGATTCGAGGGGGCGTCGATGACTCGACCATCGTTGAGGACGAGGTGCAAGTGGGGGGCTTGGTCGGCGTCGTATCGATTCGCGCCTGAGCCTTGCCCTCGATTCGCGATCCGTCGAGCGAGACCATGGTCAACAAGAAGTTCGAGTGTGTTATAGATCGTTGCAAGGCTAATCCCGGCGTCCTGATCTTTGACGATCTGATGGAGCTGCTCAGCAGTGGGGTGGGACTTGGTGCTACAGAGTGCTTCGTAGATGAGCACACGCGGCTTGGTGCAACGGATGCCTTGCTCGGCAAAGATCCCTTTCGCGTCGAGGTGCTCGTGGGTGCAATCGTCGTGATGGTGGTGATCTATGGAAACCATAACCCATTCTACATTGAGAACGATTCTAAACCAACGCGAAATGCTCTGGGGCTCAGAAAAACAGCGTGCGTGTGTTTATTTGGAGGTTTCGGAGGGTTGTGGGGTGACAATCTGCATGCGTTTATGATCGATCCCGGCTTCTTGGAATGTGTCTGAACCGACTTCCCATCCGAGCTTTTCGTAGAACGGCATCGCGGAGATCTGCGCGTGGCAGTACAGTCCCGGCAGCGCGAGCTCGGTGAATGCTCGCACTTCCATCGCGATCATGAGGTTGGTCCCGATCCCCTCGCCTTGTCGCTGGGGATCAACGCACATTTGCTGGACTTTCCCTGAGGTTTCGTCGGAATCGGGCTGGGGAGGGAAGAGCGTCGCGGCTCCGACGACCTTGTCGCCTGTCGGATGGTCGATGACGGCGACGAAATGATCGCACTTTTCTTCGCGTCCCGGTGCCATGTTGTAGTAGTCCTCGATGGTCATCCCCAACGGCTTGAGCAGCACGGAGGTGCGCAACGCGACCTCCTGCTCGTAGAGGGGGTGGTCCATCGAGATGCGTTGAATCCTGATCACGGCGAGAAACTCCTGAACGTGTCAGAATGTAGCACATTTTGTGCGGACTTTCACAGCGACGGATCGGGAATCGTCAGGATTTGTTGATGGTGAGCTCGGTGTGTCCCATGCGCTGGGAGGCCATTTTTTCCCATCCTGAGCCGAGCTCTCCCTCTGGGTCTGGGGGGACGATGTCGACTTTCTTCTCGCCGAGCTTTGCTTCACCTGAGAGGATCTTGGATTGGAAGTCCTTGCACTCAGCGAGCAAGCGGTCGAGGATGTCGGATTCGGGGATCGTCGCGACCTTCTCGCCTTGGACGTAGATGATGCCTTTGCGGTCTCCGGCGAAGACGGCGATGTCCGCGCCCTCTGCTTCTCCTGGGCCGTTGACGACGCAGCCCATCACCGCGACTTTCATAGGGACGGTGATGTCCTCGTTGAGCTTGTCGTTGACTTCTTGCACAAGCGAGAAGAGATCGACCTGGATGCGGCCGCAGGTGGGGCACGCGATGAGCTCGGCGCCCTTGCGTTCGCGTTTGCCGAGGGTGTAGAGCAGTTCGAGTCCGTCTTCGACCTCGTAGATGGGATCGTTGGCGTAGGAGATTCGGATGGTGTCTCCGATGCCGTTGGCGAGGAGGGTTCCCAGCGCGACGACGGAGCGGATGCATCCGGTTTCTTTGGGTCCCGCGTGGGTGACGCCCAAATGGAGCGGGTGGGGGAAGCGTTTGGAGATTTCCGTGTACGCGTCGATGACGAGGGCGGCGTCCATGGACTTGGCGCTGATCGCGATGTCGTAGAAGTCGCGTTCGTAGAAGATGTCGAGGTATTCTTCGAGTTTGGCGATCATGATCGCGAGCATGTAGCCGTGCTTGTTTTCGGAGAAGATCGCGCCGAGTTCTTTGGCGCGGGATTGCTTGTCCTTGCGCTCGATGATGGAGCCTTCATTGACTCCGACGCGGATCGGGATGTTCTTTTCCTTGCACGCGTCGATGACTTCTTCGACTTGTTTGCGATCGGTGATGTTGCCGGGGTTGAGGCGGATCTTGTGGACGCCGGCTTCGATGGATTCGAGGGCGCGTTTGAAGTGGAAGTGGACATCGGCGACGATGGGGACGGTGGTCTGCGCGAGGATCTCTGGGAGTGCTTCGGTGTCCTTCTTTTCCGGGACGGCGACGCGCACAACATCCGCTCCCGCGGCGGTGAGCTTGTGGATCTCGGCGACGCACTTGTCGATGTCGTGCGTGTATCCAGCGGTCATCGTCTGGACGGAGACTGGCGCGGGGGTGGTCGCTTGGGTGAGCCCTTTGGAGAGGGGGTGATCGAGGGGGAGGCCGCCTCCGATCTGGAAGCGTCCGGTTCGGTCATCTCCGAGGAAGATTGGGCGTGTTGGGGCGGGGGGCTGCATGGCGGGATTCTAGGGCTGGGGCTGGTCTGTTGGTCGCGGACGGTTGGCGTATTTGCAGCGGCGGAGTCCGAGGTAGGCGAAGGTTTCGAAGATCAAGAAGCCTGGAATCCAGCCAAAGAGGAGTATGAAGTTCGCGCGGCTATTGAGCTCATCGATCCAAGCGTATCCTGATCTCCAAGTATCGCTGTTCGCATATGCCGATATTGCTAGCATCTTCATCAGAAACCCACATGCAAGTGGGACGCCAAGAACAAACCATCCTACACACGCATGATTCACAATCGATTGAGCAATTTGTTCTGTAGTTCGAAAGCCCTTCGATCGACCAATTACTTTCAATCCAAACTGCTCAGTTGCGGTTAATGCGAAGAAGATGCCCACTGCAAATAGACAAACGATGGGACTAATCAGAACGGTTAACAGAAGATCGATAACCCATCGCTCTTTGTTCAAGAAAGGGATATTGAAAACTATCGCGATGATGGTTGAAATGATAGTGGCGAACTTCAGAGCGTGAATCGTACCGGAATCTGAGACATGTCTGCCAACATACATCATGTCAAGAGTGCGGATAGGGTGTCTCAGTGTGAAGTACCAGGTCTTGATCAGTGTGGTGACGCGACGATCACGTTGCCACGGCGTACCCACGCGTCGTTCGGGGAGTGATTCGCTGATGGGTTTGCCGCATTCGGGGCAGGGGAGGGCGTGGTCGAGGTCTTCGATGATGTAACCGCAGCGTTCGCAGAGGAGGGTGTATTCGTCCTTCCATTCTGTTTTACGCGTTGCGGGTTTGGGCATGCACAACAGTACGGCTGCTTGTTCGATTGGGTTCAGCTTTGCGGAGTGTGATGTCAAAGAGCACCAACCCCGACGGATCGGGGCTGATGCCGTTGTGGTAGATTTTTGTAGAAGAGACTCGTTATGGACAGCCGTCGGCGTAGATGCTCAGGAAGAGCGAGATGTCGGAGAAGTTGAAGTTGGTGTCATTGTTGAGATCCGCTGATGGGTCATTCGCGGAGTACGCAGCGAGGAAGCTGGAGACATCAAGGAAGTTGAGCTGGTCATACGGCTCGGCGACATCCGCGAGAGAGCACGATGCATCGGAGATCCGCGTGATCCGGAGCGTGCCGATGCGTGGGGTGTTGGTAAATGGGAACTCGTTGGCGATGTTTGCGATCGGGAGGTGTGGGGTGATATCGGCGTTGGAAGAGGTATAACTGACTCCGGCATCGGTTCCTGAGTCGTAGGGGTCGAGATTGAATACTTGCTCTTCGATCCAAAGGCCGTCTTGGAGGAGGTTGAGGTCGTGGATTCCAACGAACCAATCGGGGCTTGGCGCGATCATTGTGACGAGCGACAAGAGTGGGAAGTCTCTCGAGACGGTGAACTGCGCCGAGGTCGATCCGGGCGAGAGTGGGACCGATCCGAAACGCAGGAACTTGTCGGCGTTTCCATCGTCGATATGGTCGAGGACTTCGTTGCGGAGTGTGTTGGTGCCTCCGGTTTCTGCCATGACTTCGATGCCGGGGGTAGCGATCCCGCCGGTGGACCACAAGCTGATCGCATCGGAGTGGGTCGCGCCGGTGACGGGCGAGAAGTGGGGGTTGCCTGGGAACGCGGTTGGGTGATTGAAGGCGCTCCATTCTGCAACGAACTCAAACTCATAGGTGACTGAGTCTTGCGCCAGAGCTGTGTTGGATGCGAGTGCGAGCGTGAGGATGAGTGATCGTGTCGGGTTCATGTGTTTTTCCTGTATGTTCTGAGCGGAGATGTATTGTTAACCAATGGTAAACAATCGTTATTCCGATGAATTGGAAATTGTGTATATGTTGAGATTGTGGAATCCGCTGAGCATGGCTTCATCCATGATCTGAGGTCAAGAAAGGGGTTTTTAGAAGATTCTTTACAGGATTGAGCGTGTAGACTTGCGCATGAGAACGACTCAGATTGTGATCGCGGTGTTGCTGTTACTGGTGCTTGGGGTTCCCTTTGCGATGAGCGGCGCGAAGCGTTCGGATATGCACGCGGATGGTGCTCGGAAGCTGATTGTGGTGACGCCGCATGTGCCTCAGATCCGCGATGAGTTTGCTCACGCGTTCAGTGATTGGCATGAGCGTGAGTACGGCGAAGCGGTCGTGATCGACTACCGCACTCCTGGGGGGACCTCCGAGATCCGCAAGCAGCTCTCGGCGATGTTTACCGATGCGGTCAAGCGTCAGTACGAGGCGAACAAGGACAACTGGGAGCTGGATGATCTGTTGGTACTCGAGCCGGGTGCGATCGCGTTTGATGTGATGTTTGGTGGTGGGTCGTACGACCACTCGGCGCTTAAACGCGGATCGACGGTATCGGTCAAGCAGAACGAATCGACGACGCTGGAGCTCAAAGTCGCGCAGTCGGCGCCGATGGACTTCACGCAAGCAGAGCTTGATGAACTCTTCGGGGAGAATGTGATCGGGCCGCAGCAGTTGTATGACCCAGAACAGTACTGGATTGGGACGGCTCTTTCCTCATTCGGGATTGTGTACAACAGGGATGTGTACGAGGATCGTCTCGGTCTTCCGATCCCGAAGCACTTTCGGGATCTGGCGCAACATGAACTCAGCGGCTGGATCGCGCTTGCGGATCCTCGTCAATCCGGTTCCATTACGACAACTTTCGATTCGATCCTTGGGAATGAGGGTTGGGAAGACGGCTGGCGTATTTTGAGAGGCATGTGCGGCAACACGCGTTACTTCACGAACTCATCAACCAAGCCCCCGATCGATGTTTCGAGCGGCGAAGCCGCGGCGGGGCTCGCGATTGATTTCTATGGACGCGGTCAGGCGCAGGTCATCAAGGACTCAGGGGGAGGCGATCGTGTCGGGTACGAAGATCCGCAGGGCGCGGTGTATGTGGATGCGGATCCGATCTCGATCATCAACGGCGGTCCCGATCCGGAACTCGCGAAGCGATTCGTTCGGTACTGTCTGACGGAAGAAGCGCAGGCGCTGTGGCAGTTTGCGAAGGACAATCCGGACAATCCGTTGGGTGCCAACGGCGAGCCAATGGGACCAGAGTGGAGCGAACTCCGGCGCATGCCTGTGCGCCGTGTGATGTATGAGAAGTACTTTGAGTACTTCATGGATCGGGTCAATCCGTTCGAGATCGTTTCAGATGTTGAGAATCCGGGGTGGCGTACAGGGGTGCAGGTCATGATGGGGTGCTTCGGGATCGATATCGCGGAGGACTGCCGCGCAGCGTACGACGCGCTGGGAGAGGCGAAGGCATCGGGCGAGTTCAGCGATGACGAGATCGCGGAGCTGGATAAGTTGTTCTTCGCGTTCCCTGAGACGGAGATCGATGGTGAGATGGTGCCATTCACCGAAGCGACCTATCGCACTGTGCGGAATGCGTGGCGCGAGCCTGGTCGTCAGCAGCGGTTGGAGATTGAGTACACACGCTTCTATCGCGAGAACTATCGCGTGATCATCGAGCGTGTTGAAGAACGGCTTTAGTTGACCGCTTCCCGGCAGTGCTGGCAGTAGAGCATCGCGTTGATGTACGCGTTGGCCTGTGCTTGTTCCTGCGGGGTCGGTGCTGGCGCTGGTGGGAGGTTGTCGAGTCGATCGAGCATTCGTGTGCGATACTCTTCGCGTCTTTCGACGAAGCTGGGGTTGCCTTGCGTTGTTGCGTATTCACCGGCGAGCAAGTCCTGGATCCGATCGATGCGTGATTCGGGGAGTGGGTGGGTTGAGAGCCATTCAGGCGGACGATCAGTACCGCGTGATGCATCGGCAAGGATCTGCATGACTTCGAGTTGTCCGCGTGGGTTGTATCCGGCGCGCGCCATGTATCGCATGCCGAGCATGTCGGCTTCGAGTTCTTCGGAGCGTCCGAACTTCAGCAGGAACAGGTTTGACCCCACAGCGACGGCTGGGAGTCCGAGCTGGCCGTATTTGCGGACATCAGAATCGGGATCGGAAACACCAACCGCGACGGCGGCGGCGCCGATCGCGAAGTTCAGACCAAGCTGCGCGGACATCTGCTGATTGGAGTGGCGTGCGGTGACATGTCCGATCTCGTGTCCGAGCACTCCTGCGAGTTCGGCTTCAGATTCGAGCTTGTCGGCGAGTCCTCGGGAGATGAAGACCTTGCCTCCTGGGAGCGCGAACGCGTTGATGACTGGGGAGTTGAGGACGGTGAACTCCCAGTCCAGATCGGGGACACCTGATTCGATGCCGGTCACGAGCTTGGCGCCGACTTCCCACGCGTAGTCACCCACGGCGGCGTCGGGGACAGCGCCACCGAAGGCTTCGGTCATCTGCGGAGCCGCGGCGAGTCCCAGTGCTTTCTCTTTCTCCCACGACATGAGCGTGAAGGACCGCTTCCCGGTCGCGGGATTGACGGAGCATCCTGTAAGGGGGGCGGCGATCATCGCGAGGAGTGTGCAAGTGAGCAAAGCTTTGAATAAACGGTTCATCTGGAATCTCCGTGGCATCTGCGAGTGGGTGACTGTCGAAGTCTACACTCATTGTGTCATGACGGAAGTGCAAACACAACCCGATGAAGCCGTGATTCGTGCGTGGGAGGACGCTGAGCTGTCTGATCTGCACGAGAACGAGCAAAAAAGCGTCAAAGTGCGTGCGATGTTTAACGCGATCGCTCGCTCGTATGACCTGAATAATCGCGTCCATTCCATGTGGCGCGATGAAGCGTGGCGCAAGCATGCAGTAAAACGCGCGGGAGTCAATGCTGGAGATCGCGTGCTCGATGTCGCGTGCGGGACTGGGGATCTGACGCAAGCATTCGCGAAACGCTCTCGAGCACGCGAGGTCATCGGGGTGGACTTCACGGAGGGGATGCTCGAAATCGCGGGACATAAGAAGGATCGATTGCATCGAGAACTCGGGAATCGATTGTCCTACGAACAAGGCGATGCTATGGGCCTGCGATTCGACGATCAGTCGTTTGATGTGGTGTCGATCGCGTTCGGGATTCGGAATGTGCAAGAGCCTAGCAAAGCGATCGGGGAGTTTTATCGCGTGCTCAAGCCGGGCGGACGACTGGTGATCTTGGAGTTTGATCAGCCGAGCAATCCGCTGGTGCGTTGGTTCAATGGGGTGTACTGCGGGACGATCATGCCTCGCACGGCGACTTGGATCGCTCGGGATACCTCAGGCGCGTACAAGTATCTGCCTCGATCAGTGACCAGTTTCATGACTCGATCGGAGATGATGGACGCGATGGGGGACGCCGGGTTTGAAAATCTAGCGGTCCGTGGGCTCACGATGGGTATCTGTGCGTGTTATTCGGGCGTGAAGCCGGCATAATCGGATCCGCGTTTTCCCCTAGTTTCTATTGATTGTTGAAGCAGATTTGCACATTCTCGGACTCAGATTCGTATCAGGTCCCAGAATAACGGCGTTTATTTACTCAGAACGCGGTTTCGGGGTTGGTGCGCACAAACACGCGCCAGAGGGGTGGTGTGCTTGTGATGTTGAGGCGTTGTGTTCGATAGCTTGGGCTCGGGCCGCGGCGTCGTCGCCCGTGCACACAACCTATCCCACCCCCGATCAGGCGGAAGGGAATCACATCGACGAGGAAGTTTGAAATGAGTGTCCATGTACTGAGCGAGCGTCTGTTCGAAGCATTGGTCGAAGGGAACCGGTCCTTGGCTCGTTCCATCGTGAATGAACAACTCAACGAGGGAGTGTCTCCCGAGTTGATGCTGACCGATCTGTTCTGGCCGACCTATGAGATGATCGACAAGCTTCATCGTGAAGACCAGATCTCATCGCTCGCGTACAACCTCTCGACACGATTGTTCCGCGTGCTCGTGGATCAGACCTCGCGAGCACTCATCGCTGGATCGAACGCTGAGCCGGTTGGTCGGAATGTCTTTGCATGCTGCGGCACTTGTGAGGGATCTGAGCTTGGTGCCCAGATGGCCGTGGACCTGCTGGAAGCTGCGGGCTTTGGTGTCCGCTTCGCTGGTGGCGGCGTCCCGATGGACGAGGTGCGCCAGACAGTGCAAGAATCCAGTCCAGATGTCCTGCTGATGTTCTGTTCAAATCCTGCGGATCTGCCTGACATCCGCGAGACAATCGACGCGCTCCACGAGATCGGCGCCTGTCCAAATACGCAGATCGTCGTGGGTGGTGGGGTGTTCAATCGTGCGGAAGGACTCGCGGAAGAGATCGGTGCCGACCTTTGGGCATCGCATCCGCTCGAGCTGGTCGATGCGATGATCGACGATGCGGACATCCGCGCGACTCCTGAACAGCGGACTGTGGGACGCACTCGCAAGACCCCGATCTCCAAGGCTGCGTAACCAGAGCGGTCATTACCAATACAAATCTCTCTCCAACCCTGCGTATGCCTGACTGGTATACGCAGGGTTTGTTTGTATAATGTTTGGAATTGGAATCGATTTCGCGTAATTTCCAATGAGATGGGGCGTTTGTTCGATTTAGTGTGCATCCGAATCCGGGTGTCTCTGTATAGTGGTGGTACCGGTCTGCAGGCCGGGACCCAATGATGGGAGCGAATTCGCATGGATCGTGCCGTAGAACGAGATCTAATCGAGCGGGCCATCGCCGGCGAGCGGGCAGCCGCGGGTGAGCTGATCAAAGCTCACCAGCGATCGGTCTATGGATACATTCTGCGGATGTCAGGTCGTCATGAGACGGCTGAGGACATCGTTCAAGAAGCATTCGTGCGCGTGCTTGCGAATCTGCATCGCTTCGATTTCCGCTTCCGATTCTCTACCTGGCTCTTCACGATCGCTCGGCGTCTGTATATGAACGCGGTTGCCAAATCCAAACCCGCGTATGACACGGACTTTGTTGGGTCGATGGGAGGCAAGGGGACAATGCCTGACGCGTCGACCTATTCGGATGAACGCTCGACGACCCAGAAAGACGCGATCCAATCAGCACTAATGCATTTGTCTGTTGAGCAGCGTGAGATCATCGTGCTGTTCCATCAGCTGGATTGGCCGATCGCGTTGATCGCTTCGCATCTGGATATGCCTGAGGGGACGGTTAAGAGCCATCTCCATCGTGGGCGTCGTCGTTTGCGTGTGCTGTTCAAGGAACACAAGCAGCTTGCATCGTTGTACAAGGACCACTTCGGTGGAGCGTTCAACGAGACTGGTGACGAGGTGCTCGCATGAATCGGGGGCAGGATCACGAGTCGTTTGATGAGCGGATTCCAGGTCGGATCCCAGAGTCGCTGATCGATGCAGCGCTCGATGGTGAGATCTGCGATCGCATGCAAGAAGAGATCGCGCACGCACTCCAGTACGATCACGAGCGTCGCGCTGAGCTTCTTGAGACTGCGGACGCTGTTCGTGCGATGAATCTTGATGACATCCCGATGCCTGATATGCAGTGCGCTGTGCTGAATCGACTCGACGAGCATGAGCGTTTTATTCCTCGCACGATGCGCCGCTGGGTCCGCACTGGACGCATGGCGATCGCGGCAGGGATCTTGCTCGGATTGATGCTCGTCGCGGGACTCCAGAGTGTGTATCCGCGTCTGACCACGATCGGGGCGCAATCGACTCCTGTCCATGATGTCGCGACGGCGGTTGAGCAGGACACACAGCGTGTCGCTGAGAATGTGCAATCACAGGTTGCGCAGATGCGTGCGTCGCTTTCCCCGCTTGAGGGGTTGCTTGCGGCTCCGAAACCAAGCGGAACGAAGACCTTCACCCTCACACTGAACCATCAAGTCGTGCGATTGAGCGAGGCCGATCTCGCGGCGCTCCGTGCTTCGGGTGTCATGGTGCGTACGGACACGGAGATCAATCGATTCCCCGCACAGTTGAATCGATCGCTGACACTTGTTTCATACGGCGGGGATGGTCAGATGCTGATCAATACGCATGATGGCCTGCGCACGCTCTCGCGAGCAAAGGAGACGCGTGGGGTCGTGGTAGTCACTGAACGGGTCGAGCTGGAATCTACCAGTGATGAGTGCATCGCCGATCTTCCATAACAACAGTATTTCTGAGCTGATCTCCACAGTGCTCCGTATCAGTTGTGTATTGGTACTCCTGTGCACCGGAGCTGCGCAAGCGCAGCAGGAGCAGCCTTGGGGTTTGATTGATGCGATCCCTGAGGACATCGATCTTGTCGCTGTGGTGGATAATCCAGCAAGAGCGCTTTTAAGTGATGAGGGACAAGCATCGCGTGGGTTTATTGGGTCCATCGGGATGTTCAGCAAGACAAGGCAAGCGTGGGGATCGATTGCTGATTTACTTGGTACGGATGCGGACGGTGTGATCGAGCAACTGCTGTCACGGCGTGTGGTAGTTGTGGTTGATTCGCTGATCGAGCATACCGACAACCCAATGATGATGGTGAATAAAGCGGACACCAACTGGGTACTCATGGGAGAAGTCTCTGGTGGGGATGACGCGTTTTCAGCTCTGCGCAAGCGGCTCAAGCCGATCCCACGAGAAATTGTTTCTGGAGTCGCGGTCTACGGCATCGAGCAGGGACGCTACGCGCTGGTAATGCTGAATCCAAACGATGACCGAGCGGGGCGATTGCTGCTGTGTCCAAAGGGTGGGCGGGATCTGCTTGAGCGTGTGTTATTGTCTGTGAAAGACGCAGAGCATGCTGAAGGTGATGAACCCATCCCGATGTGGAGAGAGGATGACAACTGGTCTCTGGCGCTGCGTATTCGTGCGGACAACTGGATTCAGCAGGTCCGTGGTGGTCAAAGAAGTGGTGCATCACATGTGCGAGTGTTTATGGGATTGAGTGAGGATGGCGTCGCGATGGAACTCGCGATGCCGTTCAGCGGAGACAAGATCCAAGGCGTTGCGCCAACTGGGATGCTCGATGCGCTTGATGAAGATGTGGTGGGAGCGATGGCGACCGCGGGAATCTTCCATTTAGTGCTCGATGAGCAGGAGGGGCTATCAATCCTGCTCCGTTCTGATGACATCGAAAAACAGCAAGGCACAGTGCTCGAACCCAACGGGGCGTTGATGGTGTTCGATCGTGACGATCTTCGTTCAATCCATCGAGGAAACGACTCGATGGGGATGACGATGCTCTCTATTTTTGATGAAGCGGTCGTCGATGCGACGAGCATGGATGCGATCATCGAGCCGATGATTTTCTCGGATTCTCCTGGATTCCCAGAAGTCTCTCAGAAAGGCGGCGGATCGTACCAAGGACTGTTCCCCAAGGCGGTGCGATCGCACAAGATCATCGATGAACAGGGACTCGAGGGCAATGTCTCTTGGCTCACATCCCAGCGGAGCACATCATCAGATCTGATCTTTTCCTTCGCGGACGCGGATACTGAGACCTCACGGCGTGTCCGATCGATCTCAGAGCTTGTCGCTTCACTCGATGCGATTGGTGGGGGTGCGGTTGAGAGTGCTGTAATTCTCAAGGGGTATGCTCGGATCAGTGCGCTGGCGGAATCCTTTGGGGCTTCGCCTTGGATGGGAGGGGACGCGAGATTGAACGATATGGGGTTCGTCCGCTGGGAAGTGGTCCAGGAGCGTGGGGCGCTGCGTGGGAGTGTGCGGATCGAGCCGGCACAGGATTGAAATGATCCGGCTTTGATGCTTGAAACTGTGCGGAGTCCCCGATTGATAGGCGTCATCGGTCTAGACTTTGGACCAAGGAGATCCGGTGGTAGCCGGGTTAAAACCCTCGGCTCACCATCGACCTGATCCGGAACCACCAATGGCATCTGAAACCACCACGATTACGACCCTTCGTAATGTTGCGATCATCGCGCACGTCGACCACGGCAAGACCACGCTCGTCGATAATCTGCTCAAACAATCGGGCAACTTCCGCAGCGGTGAACTCGAGAAACTCGAGGGCGGTCAGCACGGCTTGATCCTCGACTCGGGAGACCTCGAGCGCGAGCGCGGGATCACGATCTTGTCGAAGAACTGTGCCGTGCAGTACCACGATCCATCGGGGACGGATTACCGCATCAATATCATCGACACCCCTGGTCACGCGGACTTCGGTGGTGAGGTCGAGCGCGTGCTGCGTATGGCGGACGGCTGTCTGCTTGTGGTTGATGCGTACGAGGGACCGATGCCTCAGACGCGCTTCGTGCTGACCAAGGCGCTGGAAGCCGGACTCAAGCCGGTCGTTGTGGTTAATAAGTGCGATCGTCCCGATGGCGATCCGGATCGCGTGATCGGCGAGGTGTTTGACCTGCTCGTCGCGCTGGGTGCGGATGATGATATTTTGGACTTCCCAGTGGTGTACGCGTCGGCGCGTGATGGGTGGGCCGTGGACGATTGGGATGGGGAGACGAAGGGGACCGACCTGCGTCCGGTGTTCGAGGCGATCACCAAGCATGTGCCCCATCCGGATGTGTATCTAGAGAAACCGCTGCAGATGCAGATCACGACGCTCGGTTTTTCTGAGTACGTCGGACGCATCGGCGTCGGGCGCGTCTCGCAGGGGACGATCCACGCGGGACAACCGATCGCGCTGGTCAAGCAGGACAAAGAGGGCAACGTCACGACCAAGAAAGCGAAGATCGTCACGCTCCAGGGATTCGTGGGTCTTGGGAAGAAGGACATGGAGTTCATCGGCGCGGGAGACCTGTGCTCGATCTCTGGTGTTGAGGGATTGGACATCGGAGACACGATCTGTGATCCCGATCATCCGGAACCGATGCAGCGGGTCGCGATTGATGAGCCGACGATTTCGATGACGTTCAAGGTCAACGACTCGCCGTTCGCGGGACAAGAGGGCGAGTTTGTCACCTCGCGTCAGGTCAAGGGGCGTCTCGATCGCGAGCTTGAGCACAACGTCGCGTTGCGCGTCTCGACGGGACGGACGATGGACGAGTTCGTCGTTTCAGGGCGCGGCGTGCTGCACCTTGGGATCCTGCTCGAAACGATGCGCCGCGAGGGGTATGAGCTCGCCGTGGGTCGTCCGATCGTGATCGAGAAGGAGATCGATGGGATCAAGCATGAACCGGTCGAAGAGCTGGTGATTGATACTCCCGACGAGAGCGTCGGTGCGGTCATGCAGCTTGTGGGCGAGCGCAAGGGCGAGATCGTCAAGGTCGAAGCACGCGGCGATGGGTTGACCCACTGTGTGTTCGAGATCACCTCGCGGGCGCTGATCGGTCTTCGCAGCCGAGTGCTCACAGCGACGCAGGGGCAGGGGATCATGCACCATACGTTCCTCAAGATGGTCCCGGCGACCGACGAGCGTCCAAAGCGACACTGCGGCGTGATGATCGCTTCGGAGACGGGACCAGTGACGGCGTACGCGGTGGAGAACCTCCACGATCGCGGTGTGCTCTTCGTGCGTCCAGGTGACAAGGTCTACTCCGGACAGGTCATCGGCGAGTGCAACAAGAACACCGACCTCACGGTCAACATCGCACGCGTCAAGAAGCTCGACAACATGCGCAGCGCCAACAAAGACGCGACAGTCACGCTCAAGGCACCTCGCGACATCTCGCTGGAGCAGGCGCTTGAGTACATCGAGGAAGACGAGTACGTCGAGCTGACCCCGACCTCCGTGCGATTGCGGAAGGTTGAGCTCAACGAGTCGGTCCGCAAGCGCGATGCACGCATCGCCAAGAGCAAGGCGCTCGCTGAGGATTGATTTACAGTTGAGCATGTCACAGCTGTGTCACGCGAGCGTCACGCGCGCGTCACAAGCACTGATTCATGCTTGCGGTCCGCGCGAGTTGCGTCGATAATCCGTGCATGAACACCACAGCACTTATCGTTGCTCTTGCGTTGAATACAACTACTTGTGATCGTGCGCCTCATCAGAACTCGCTTCGGTCTTCTGACTACTTCGTGGATCGAGCAGTGGCACTTGATGGGCGTGATGATTTCGTCACCGTCCCGGCGTGCGAAGCGATGCGGTATCCCGGAGAGGGAGGCTGGACGCTGGAACTGTGGGTCAAGCCAGTCATCTATCCGCACAAGAATGATGTGACCATTGTTGGGCAGGAGTCTGTTGGCATCGATGCACGCGATGCGTGGTCGTTGAGGATTCATCCGACGCACTTTGAGTTTCTTGTTGATGATGATCATGGCGAGCGTGAGTCTGTTCGCTTCGATATGGCGCTTGGGATCTGGCAACACATCGCATGCGTGTACGAAAGCACAGAGGTGCAGGGGCAGCACGAGCGATGGGTTTCGGTCTATATCAATGGGGTCCTCATTGAACGCCGAGAAACTGATATCGAGATGGCGTCCAGACTTGATCCGGTGTACATGGGAGCGCTGGGCAAGGCTCGATTCCGAGGATTGCTTGATGATGTTCGTGTTTGGTCAACCGCGATTTCGCCAACAGAACTCAGCACGGCAATGCAGGGGGACATCGATCTTTCAGACGATCGTTTGAGAGGGTGCTGGACCTTTGATGAAAGGGATGGATCGGTCGCGATTGATTCATCGAAGTATGGATCGCATGCCGTGCTTGGTCGCGCTCATGATCCGCATGATCATTCGGATCCAATCCGTGTTGTCAGATCGACATCGCGTTAACTCTTGACCTCGACATCGACCGCGATCGGTGGGGAGGTCTTGAAGTTAATGTCGCGCTGCGGGAACGGGATGGTGATGTTGTTCTCGCGGAACAGCTCGTCGATCTTGAATCGCAGGTCCGACTCGATCTGACGGCGGTCAAACACAGACCTTGGCGAGATCCAGAAGTGGACCTCGAAGTCGAGCGATGAATCGCCGAATCCCATGAACAGGACGCGGTTGTCGGGGTGCTCGAGGACACGGATGTGGTCTTCGAGGAGTTTCTCGAGCGTTGCTTTGACCATGACGACGTCGGTGCCGTAAGCGACCCCGACGGGGATGATCGAGCGGATGCGACGGTCCGGGAGGTTCCAGTTGGCAACCTGCCCCTCGAGGAGCTGCGAGTTAGGGACGATGACCGTGACGCCGTCGTAACGCTGGATGTGCGACGCGCGAGGACCGATCTTCAGGACGCGGCCGGTCTCACCTCCGACAGAGACAAAGTCATCGACCTGGATCGGACGCTCGATGAGCAGGATGAGTCCGGAGATGAAGTTGCTGACGATGTTCTGTGAACCAAAGCCGATACCCAGCGCCAGCGCACCACCGAAGATGGTAAAGACCGTCAGCGGCACCTGCGCGATCTGAAGAGCGACGATGGCGGTGATGATCAGGAGAATGTAGTAGAGGATTGTTTCGATCGCACTCGCGGGTCCAGACTCGACCTTTAGCTTGGGGAGGACTTTGTTGCCGATGCGATACGCGATGATCTTGGACACGATGAGACCCAGAACAAAGCACACCAAGGCAATGATGAGTTGTTTGACATAGACCTGAGTTTCACCGATTGAAAATGAGAACTCCCACGCCTGTTCGGCTTTCTGAACAACTTGCGTCAGGAAGTCCGCGGATTGCTCTGAACCTGCTTGCAAATCCGCGGCGGTGGTGGGGACTTCCTGATAAAGCTCTTCTTGCATCATGAGCGATTGTACGCTCTATGGGTGCAGGTCGAGACCAGTCCTAGACACGGAATGCGGGCCAGCGTTTGTTCACGATGTCCTCGGCTTCGATGAACCCGACCACTTCGTCCGCAATCTGCTCAGCGAGTTCGAGGTGTGTGGTGAAACCGACACAGGATGCGTTGATCTCTCCGAGCACATAAGTGTCGTTGCCTTCCTCGTCGTTGTCGAGCATGAAATCCGCGGTCCAGAGCAGCGGGATGGAATATCCGCCGAGCTTGTCGATCATCATGTCGAGGTTTTGGTCCACCATCTCCATGAGCTCAGGCCATTCCTCTGGTTTCTGGTATGTGTACTGAGCGCCTGAGAAGAGCGTCGCGGAGAACGCGTCCTTGGTCTGCGCAGGTTTTTTGTGCACGACATACACAGGGGTACGGCGGAGCATGAGCACACGGATTTCGCCTTCGACAATGCGAGGCATGAACGGCATATCAATCAGCATGCCGTTGCGTCCTCCGATGTACTGGGCGCAGAAGTCGATGAACTCACCAAGCTCGCGTTCTTCGACATGGTTGTCCTTCGCTTCGGTGCAGCGGACCATCGCGTCGTGTGGCGCGTTGTTGTTCTCTGTTGGTTGGACATCACCGACGAGTTCGACGCGCCAGATACCCTCGCCCGTCGATCCTCGGTTTTGTTTGAGCACGCGCACTCCTTGAAGGATGTTCTTCCGAAACTGCTCTTTAAACGCTTCGAAGTCGTAGTACGCGTAGGTGTCGTCAGGGACGAAGTTCGTATCAGTCAGTTTGCATAATGCGTTCTTCGCGCCATACGCAACCATCGCATCGGGGTGGGGGAGCCCTTCGACGCCGTTGGATACAAGTTCACGCAGCATCTGAAAGTACCCAGTCTCGTCTTCGAGATTCCCTGGATTGATCCGCGATATATACGCCGTCGCTTTGTCCACGGCGTAGCGATAAATCTCGCCTCGACGCTCGTCTTCGTAGAAGATGATTTCTGCAGTCCAGTTCCGTTCACGCAACGCTTTGACGATCGGCATGGAATCTTTGCGATAGCCGTACTCGCCCTTGTCCGAACCGCCTCGAGCCTCGAAGATCACGACATGATTGCCCATTTCTTAATCCTTTCATCCAGATAAAGAGATTTAAAGCCCATTTTATCGCCCGGCTGTTAATAAGGCTATTAACGGATCAATAAATCTTTAATATACTGCCTCGCAGGATTCGTAGCCTCAGCTGCATCCTGAGCTTTAGGAAGTGGGTATACAAATCGATTGCAACCTGAAAGGGCACCGAATGAAGAGTACCAATCGATTGAAACTCGCTCTTGGGATAGCTGTGACGATGCTGCTTGCGTCTGCCGTTGCTTCTTGGACAAATCAACCTGAGTTTGGGACGATGATGATCTTCATGCTGATCGCGCTCGCCGCGGCGATGGGGCTGCTGAGTTCTGATTCACCATGCAACGAATTCAGGTGCATCCGGAAGCTGATTGGTCGGAAGGCGGCTGCAGAACCCAAAGCCGTGGATATCGATTCCAGTCCATCCGGTCCCCAGAAGCGATAAGTCCTTGCTCCAACAGGTTTCCCTCCGCTCATCAGGGGTCTATCATCTCGACCCCGATGTGAGACGGGTCAAAGCGGCTTGACGATTGAGCCGCCCCGATCCCACGCGGCAGCTGAACGGAGCACCTCCAATGGCAGACACCTACGCAATCATCGAAGAGTCCGGCGGACAACGCAAGGTCACCGATGGCGAAACCATCTACATCGATCTCTACAACGGCGGCGAAGCGAAAGCCGGCGACAAAATCGACATCGACAAAGTCCTCGTGGTCGGCTCCGTCGGCGGCGATGCAAAGCTCGGCGCTCCATATGTCGACGGCGCGAAGGTGACCCTCGAGATCACCGAGCCAGTCGTCAAGGGCGACAAGCTCTACATCCACAAGTTCCGCACCAAGAGCACCTACCAACGCAAGACGGGTCATCGTCAACGCTACACTCAGGTGAAGGTCGCCGGGATCAAAGGCTGAGCTGGGATCAAAGCATTTGTGATACAATGACGACGCCCGTCTTCGTATAGGATGAAGGCGGGAGTTTTTATGTCCACAAAACCAACGACGAATCCACAGATAGAGATTCAGCAGTGTGCGAATTGTCAGTTCGACTTGTCTAGCCAGGAATCATATCTGGTTGAAGAGTATCACTTGATGATTGTTCGTTGTCCCAAGTGTGGGCAGCAGCAACCAGCGGGTCAGCTGCCTACCTCGAGGTTGGTCCAATGGCTGAGTGTTTCCGCGCTTGGATCTCTATGGCTTGTGTTGTTAATCACATGTGTTGTTGGGTTGTCTATTGCGTTAATTAGAATGGGGCAATCAACGGCGTATGCAGCGGCGCAACCATTTGCTCAAAAGATGAGCCAGGTATTCAGTGAATCAGATCAAGAGTACCTTATCGACCAAGACCAGTACGGAAATGAGTTTGAATTTTGGCCAAGGGAGCAAATCAATCCAACTTGGTGGGAAGAGGTTGGGCAGTCACGAATGCTAGCTGATCGTGATATATTTGATGACATTGATCTCTTTGTGTTGACTGATTGGTTCTGGTTCTTGCTGATATGCCCGCCGCTCGGTTTGTTGTTTCGAGTGCTATTAAATGGAACGAGCATTGTGGTAAAGATACCAATCTTCGCTCTGACTGTGCTGGTTTCTGGATTTTTGATGTGGCTGTCAGTTTTGCTGCCTGGGAGTCTTCTTTATCTTGGGTACTATTTGCAACGCGACTATCTTGCAGCCAGGGTTGTTGGAATGCCTTTCGCGTGGATGACCTTCGTGGTGTGTTTACTTTGTTTGAGCATCTCGTATTTGTTTGCTCCAAAGCTGTTTCGACTACTCGGAAAGTTTTTTCCAGGTATGCCAGTATCACTCCGTAAAATTTAGTTCACTGTGCTTTTTGTTCGTGAGTGACTCAACCGCCATCTCCAACGCATCCACACATCCCGCCATCCTCACAAAGTCCAGCGTCTCGATCGTGTCGCTGGATTTGTGGTAGTGGGGGTTGCGGTATTCGCTCGTGTCCGTGATCATCGCGGCGGGATACCCCTGCATCCAGTAGTTCGCGTGGTCGGAGCGGTAGATCGCGGTGACCATCGGTGGGAGCGGGGCCGCGACGATGGGGATGGTGCCCGCTTCGGACATGGACTCAGCGAGCTGCGTGATCAGCGGGCGATCCGCGAAGCGTCCGACGATTCCGATGTAGTTGCCAGTGGTGGGGAGGTTCATCCCGAGCTGAGCCGCGGTTTCGGGAGGGAAGGGGTATTTCTGCGAGTTGGGCTCATCGGAGTAGTACCCCAGCATCTCGAGCGAGAGCATCGCGATGATGTGCTCGCCTTTCATCTTTGACGACAGCGCAGTGGTCAGCGATCCCATCCCATTGGACTGCCCCTTCCCCGCGGCTTCGCGTGAGTTGGAGTTCTCCTCGTTGGTAAACGCGATGAACCGAAGCGTGCGGGGCTGTGGGTTGTCCGCGAACCGACGCGCCAGCTCGATCATCACCGCGACCCCCGATGCGTTGTCATCAGCGCCAGGGGTGTTGACCTCGGTGTCGTAGTGTGCTCCGAGCACGATGATCTCGTCGGGATTGGTCGTCCCTGGGATCTCCGCGATGATGTTCATATCCTGCGGACGACCAGAGATCGGTAGCGCTGGGGTTGGGGCGAGATCGACCTGGAGTCCCATCGCGACGAACTGGTTGGCGATCCATCCGCCTGATTGAGCGAGCTGGTCGCGGTTGGTCGCGTTGCGATTCGGGAATCGGGTCGTGAGTGTGTGCACATCTTCCCACAATCGAGCTTCGGTCGAGGAAGGAGTGTCGCTTGTCCGATTTTGCGTCGCTCCGCAGCCGGCTGAGAAGATCATGAGTGCAATGAGCAGGAAGCAGTTGGTCGTGTATTTCATCTACGATGATAGGAAATCACGCTTGTGCATTGCTCATGTTGGTGATTTTGAGGTTTCATCGAATAGATGCAGCAAAATCCATATTCGCCTATAGTTGGAATCAAACCAGCAGAAACCGCACCTTGCCCCTCAATACGGAGATCTCCCGATGAATACCACCGCTGAACCCATCACGATGACCGCTGATGGCCTACAAGTCCCCGCAAACCCCATCATCCCCTTCATCATCGGCGATGGGACCGGTCCGGACATCTGGAACGCATCGGTCAAGGTCTTCGACGCCGCGGTCGAGAAGGCATACAACGGCGAGCGCAAACTGCATTGGCACGAAACCCTCGCGGGACAGAAAGCGTTCGACGAGACGGGAGATTGGCTCCCAGAGCAAACCCTCGAGGATTTCCGCAAGTACCTCGTCGGGATCAAAGGCCCACTCACCACCCCAGTCGGAGGGGGGATCCGATCGCTCAATGTCGCGCTGCGTCAGATCCTCGACCTCTACACATGCTTGCGTCCAGTGCGTTGGTTTGAAGGCGTGCCTTCGCCAGTCAAAGCGCCTGAGAAGACCAACATGGTCATCTTCCGAGAGAACTCCGAGGACATCTACGCCGGGATCGAGTTTGAGGAAGGCAGCGAGGATAACGCGAAGTTCAAAGCACTCCTCAAAGAAGCGTTCCCAGACCGATTTGAGAAGATCCGCTTCCCAGACACCAGCGGCATCGGGATCAAACCCGTCTCCAAAGAGGGGACGACGCGTATCGTGAAAGCCGCGATCCAGTACGCGATCGACAACGACCGCGACAGCGTCACGCTCGTGCACAAGGGGAACATCATGAAGTTCACCGAGGGCGCGTTCATGGAGTGGGGATACGAGGTCGCGCGCGAGCAGTTCGGCGCCCAGCTCCTCGATGGAGGTCCCTGGTGCACGCTCAAGAATCCGAAGACCGGCAAAGAGATCATCATCAAAGATGTCATCGCGGACGCGTTCCTGCAACAGATCCTCACGCGTCCCGCGGAGTACGATGTCGTTGCGACGATGAACCTCAATGGGGATTACATCTCCGACGCGCTCGCCGCGTGCGTGGGAGGGATCGGCATCGCGCCAGGCGCGAACATCAACTACGACACAGGACACGCGATCTTCGAAGCAACCCACGGCACCGCACCCAAGTACGCGAACCAAGACAAGGTCAATCCAGGATCCGTCATCCTCTCAGGAGAGATGATGCTCAGGTTTATGGGCTGGACCGAAGCCGCGGACCTGATCATCAAGGGGATGAACGGCGCGATCGGCGCGAAGACAGTCACCTACGACTTCGAGCGACTGATGGAAGGGGCAACCCTCCGCAAGTGCTCGGAGTTTGGGGATGATGTGATTAGCCACATGGACTGATCTCGAACTTAATATTTGTCATTTGCTTTTGTCATACGAAGCTGTTGAAATAGAATCTCCTGTGGGAGTCTATTGCAACAGCGTTTTTGGTGTGCGTAAGGAGATACTGATGGCAGACGAGTCAAATTCAGGCGGGGCGGCCACGAATTCAGGTATTGAATATCAACAACATGTCAGTGCTTGGTTTATGTTTGCGATGTGCTGCGATTTTCAGTGTCGGCAGTCTCTCGGTATTGGTTCAAATGCTGCAATCAGTAGAATAAGGTTTGAATCTAGTGATCCAATTGATGATTTGGTTGTTGAGTATGAAGATCATGTAACTACCTATTTCCAGATAAAACGCCAATTGGCTTTGTCGGCAGATATTGCTTCAGATTTTTACAAGACAGTGCGCCAGTTTTGGCATCAGCACAATCAGGGATCTGGAGGCAACAGTAGCTATGTGTTAGTGACCACATCAGACGCATCTAGGAATATTCGAAATGTATTGAAAGGGCTTTTGGATTCTATTCGTTCGGATAATGAGTCATGGAGTTTGAACCCTAGTACAAAGGAGCAGGAGGGTGTACTAGCTAAGCTTAAAGAAGTGATCCAGTCTGTTGCTCAAGATGATTCAATTGACATATTGGATAGGCAGATCATTGATTTTCTCAAATCTGTTTATGTACTGGAGCTCGATGTTGATAAGGGAAAGTCTTCTTTGCTGGCGGCATATACTATTTTGCAACAGCAGTTTATTCCGGAACCAGATTTAGTATGGTCGATACTGGTTAAAATTAGTCTTTCTTATGCTGCAAAAAGAGGTAGTGTTACACGAGAGGCATTAAAACAGCAGCTCTCGGAATACAAGCAGGTTGTGGGTGAACACAATGATCTAGATCATGCTATCGAAGTAGCATCAGGGGTAGTTCAATGTGGTGTGGATATAGTCTTGGTTGATTGGCCGGAGGATGATAGTGCATGTTCTGTTTTGGAGCTATATCGCTTCGGCGAATCAGGTGACTACCGCACTAAGTTTAGTGAAGACAGGCTTTACTGGGGTGGGAGTGAAGCCGAGGGAAGCAGGGTACTGCTTAGGGCATCGACGTGGACAGGATTTGAAAGGGAACTTGGTTATATCCAAGAAGAAGTCGCTAGTTTTAGCCATATCAATTTGATGGGTGCCAATTTTACTAGAGACGAGAATGAAACGTCATTTTCAAGAGCTCGCGCTGAAGTATGTAATGCATTAGTTAAGGCGCGAAAAGAGCCACATCGATGTGTGCATTGCGAGAGAGCGGTTTCTGAGGAACTGCCTCCACTTGTAGAGATTGATTATTATGAAGAAGATGCTGTTGGGGTTGTGCATAGGAAGTGCAGAAAACCATCTGACCGTATTTTGGGTCATTTGCGAATCCCTGCATATGAAGGAAAGTCATATTTAGGTACATTAGACATATACGAATGGTCCAGCTTGCTCTTGTGCAGTTCTCAGTTTCTTGCATCTATGAGATTGGATTATCAAATCAATAACGGGCTTACACCAATACTCTGGAATCTAGAGAATGCAAGGTGGACAGATGGGGATTACTGTATCGAGGTTCAGTTGGAAGATGGTACAGTCCGTCATTTGATGTCACGCGGGAAATTAGATCGATTTGACAAAGAAACTGCTGAGAAGAAGGTGGAATTGTTCTTGGACAATCTCGATTCTGCGGCTCAGGGAGGAGATCCCGCTTGTTATTCTTCAGATGGAAATTTATTCTCAACATATTCGGGTATATTGAGACATTCGAAAACCGCAGGAAATCCGGTACAATGTCTGTCAGCGAGCGTAGTTCGGTATACTTCAAGTATTGGAAAAATGTACCCAGCCAAGCATTTTTATGCGCCGCTTTGCAGATTTATAGATTCTGAAACAGGCAAGCCACTCAAAATCGGCGGTGTTGATGTGTTGATATCAAACATACTTGATATTCCTGTATTTCTAGCTAATTGGAGTGCGTCTGGTAAACAAATCAAAAACTATGATTTGCGTGTGATTCAAAATGACAGGCAGTTTGACGATTTTGTGAATGATTCCCTCACGGAAGGATCCGAAATTGTGATTGACCCCATGGTAGGGTTGGACGGGAAGTTCCTGCGTGGCTTTATAATTGTTTCTTCAAGTGAATTTGGATTGAAGGCGTAGAGTGAGGCCTAGTGAACTTTAATTCTAGTGCAGATATCCTGTTCTACGGTTTTAAAGCCATTCCCCTCAGGCATTCTGGTATAAATGTGCTTAGTTTAGCTTTTGAACTCACATGACAACCAAATCTTTCGCATCCAATCCCCTCCCCTCCGCGAATAAATCCCCAGTCGCCGGGGTTTCTCCCGGCTGTGTGTCTATCTACAGAGAGAGGAAAACAGGATGATTAAATCAGTAATTGCAAGCTCGGCGATGCTTGTCGCGTCGACCGCCGCCGCTTCGGTCTACAACGAGTCCATCGACGGCGATCTCTCCGGAGATCGCTTCAACCCCACGATGATCAGCGTCGACAACGGCCTCAACACCGTCACGATGCAGGTCGTCGATTCCGCACTCCCAGGAGGGGATCGTGATTACTTCACCTTCTCCATCGGTGCGGGACAGTCGATCGACTCGATCGTCGTGACCGACGCGTTCAACCCAGCCGGCGGCTTCGACAGCACGGCGTTTGTCGGTCTCGCGTTCGACAACATTTTCGATTTCGATCCCGATACCTTTGTTGGTCCAGGTTTGGAGGGATTCGTGCTCACTGATATGTCGGTCGTCGGAACCGAATCGATCGGTGCGTTGACCGGCGGTCTGACCTCGCTCGGAGCCGGGGATTACTCCTTCTGGGTCCAGCAGACTGGTGAAGACATCACCGAGCTCTCGCTCGCGATCAATGTCGTTCCATCCCCAAGCGCTATGGGTGTCCTCGCGTTGGGTGGTCTCGCGGCTGTGCGTCGCCGTCGATAAACTGGCGAAATCAACCAGATTCGTATACAGTGCACGGAGGCCTCTATGGCCTCCGTGTTTCTTTCAATGGAGCGAATCATGTTGAGCAAACGAGTCGTGTTGACTGGGATGGTGTTGGGAGCATTGGTCGTTGGTTCAGCGATGACGGGATGCGCCTCGACAGGGATCGCCGTGCGCGAGACCTTGGGAACTCCCAAGCGTGAGCAGCTCGTCGATCGAGTCGACGAGACACGCGATGCTCAAGAGAACGCGAAAGAGCAGTTCGCGACCACACTCGATGAACTCAAGTCCCTCACCAACTTCGATGGCGGCGAACTCGAAGACGCGTACTCACGACTCAAGAAGCAGTACGAGCGTGCTGAAAGCCGCGCTGACAAGGTGTCATCCAAGATCAAGTCCGTTGAGCGTGTGGGCGACGCGTTGTTCGAGGAATGGGAAGAGGAGCTCGAAGAGTACTCGACCGAATCGCTCCGCAGCGCCTCGGAGCAGCAGCTCGACGAGACACGCCGAGCGTTTAACAGCGTGCTCCGCGCGATGAAAACCGCGGAATCGAAGATGGGACCGGTCCTTGCGGCGTTCGGAGATCAGGTGCTGTTCCTCAAGCACAACCTCAACGCACGAGCCATCGCATCACTCGACGACACGCTTGTTGAGCTTGAAGAAGAGATCGCACAACTGATCGCGGATATGGAAGCGTCCATCGATGAAGCGAACTCGTTCATCGACGAGATGGGCAGTTGATCAAACCGGCTGCGTCTGAGGACGCGGGCACGAATCGACGAGATTAAACATCTGATCCACGCGATGCTCCCACAAGCATGTGTTTTCTGCATGGATACGCCCTCGGCGTGCTTGTTCGAGCGCGACATCGGATTGCGCGAGCAGTTCGTCGATCTTCTCGCGAGCGTTGTGTAGGTTATTTCCTGACCAATCAAACAAGGTCGCCGTGAGTTCTGTTTGCATTGTGCTCATCGTGCCATTGAAATCTTTCCGAACCATCAATCGGTCATCCGCGACGACGCACGCACCTCCCGCCATTGCTTGCATGATGCGTTCGGAATACGAATGCACAAACTGCGTCGGTCCCCACGCGAGCCCTATCCGACCTCTGCTGAACGCATCAGCGCACTGCGCGTAGGTCGCTTGTCCGGCGTATTTGATTGTCCCGCTGCAGTGCTTCGCCCACTCGTCTGATCCGAACACACCAACCTTAAGTCCCTGGAGCGATTTGACTGTTTCGATCCTACGGAATCGATTCACAATCGCGATGACCAGATTCCAGAGGTGCTTCTGTGTGGTCCACTTCCCAGTGATGATCCCGCGTGATCCCAGCGCGATATCGCACGCGGCGACATATCCGAGCTGCGGATCGCGGATCATCATGTTTGCGAGCGAGTTGATCAACTGGACCATTCCAGGATCTTTGATTGCCGCGATCGCTTCATCGATCTCTTCTTGCGGACGCACAGAACTGGTAACCACGACATCAAACTCGCGATTCGCGAAGTTATCAGGAGTCATCGAATCCAGATCACACAGCGCCGAACGTGGGATGCCGTGGGGAATGAACGCGTGCACGAGATTCGGGAATCGGTATCGGAGCAAGTGCGTGTCATCAATACAAGGTAACGCGAGCCGATAGTTCGACAAGGAGTTGGTCCGATTCCACTGATCGATCGAGCCATCGGACAACCCGAACGGATGATCGACATAGTACTGGATCGCACGCATCTGCGAATCAGGTGAGAACAAACCCGGCGGAAGCCCCTCAAGCGAGTTCCCGGTATTCATGAAGAACAGTGTCCCATCGGCGGGCATGTGATCGCAAGAGAGGTTGAAGATCTCTGCGTTGTACCCTTTCGCATTAAAAGCTTCGAGTAGCTCCTCAGACATCGCGCCGAGTAAATCAAACTGCGATTGATACCGAGAGTGGATCCAGATTTTCTCCTGCGACGGCTGATTCTGTGGGTTTTGCATACCGAACTATCGGCAGTTCAGCACAATTTCAGCAGATTCCACTCAGACCGCGACCACGCCTTTGATATGCGGATGGGGGTCATAATCCTTGAGTTCGAAGTCCTCGAACTTGAATCCGAAGATGTCGTGCACTTCGTGGTTCAAGCACATCTTCGGGAGTGGTCTCGGATCGCGATCCAACTGCTCCTCGACCTGAGAGAGGTGATTGAGGTAGATATGCGCATCACCAAGCGTGTGCACAAACTTCCCAGCACGCAATCCCGTCACCTGCGCCACCATCTTGGTGAGCAGCGCATAGGACGCGATATTGAACGGCACCCCCAAGAACAGATCCGCCGAACGCTGGTACAACTGGCACGAGAGCCAATCGGGTCCCTTGTCCTTGGACCTCGCGACATGGAACTGGAACAAGCAGTGGCAGGGGGGCAGCGCCATGTCATCGACCTGCGCCGGATTCCACGCCGTGACTATGTGCCGACGGGAGTGGGGGTTGTTCTTGAGTCCGTCGATCAGGTTCGTGATCTGATCAAGCGTCGATCCGTCGGGGCTCGCCCATGATCTCCACTGGTGTCCATAGACCGGACCCAGGTCGCCGTTCTCGTCGGCCCACTCGTCCCAGATGCGGACGTTGTGCTCTTTGAGGTAGCTGATGTTGGTGTCGCCGCTGAGGAACCAGAGCAGTTCGTGGATGATCGAGCGCAGGTGGAGCTTCTTCGTCGTAATGATCGGGAAGCCCGCGGCTTGTCCTGTCTTGATCTCGTGCTCGATCGCTCCCGGCGCGTTGGGATCAAGGTAATAGCTGGATTGATGACCGAAAATGGACAGCGTCCCAACCCCGGTCCGGTCATCGCAGGGGGTGCCCTCTTTGAGCACGCGTTGGAGGATATCGAGATATTGAATCATGATTCTTCACCATACAGCACAGCCGGGATCGCCGCAAACACAACTTCAAAACCGCGATCAAACCCGCTCAAACGACTTCAGCAGGATCGTAGACGCGGCGAAGATCGTGATAGAACCCCGGATACGTCTTCGCGACGCACTTGGGATCGTTGATGACGATGTTGTCGAGGCGCAACGCAAGCAGTGACAATGACATAGCCATCCGGTGATCGTCGTAGGTGTCCATGTAGACCGGAGATTCTGGGGATCGGAAATCTGAAGGAGGCGTGATCGAGAGCGTGTCCTCGTCGCCGTTGAGGTTGTCCGCGATGGTCACCCCGAGCTTCCCGAGTTCGGTCTTCATCGCTTCGATCCGATCGCACTCTTTGACGCGGAGCGTTTTGACGCCTCGGATGATCGTTGTTCCCTTTGTGAAGCACGCGATGGACGCGAGCGACATCACCGCGTCCGGCATATCCCGCATATCACACATGATGGGACGCAGCGAGCTCGTCCCTCGGCACGCGATCGTGTCCTCACCAGTCACGATCGTGCATCCCATCTGCTCAAGCAGCTCCGGGAATTGTGCATCACCCTGCTGACTCTGGCGCTGATCGATCCCCTGCACGCGGACGAGTGAATCAGGGAGCAGCACGCCCGCCGCCCACCAATAGGTCGCGCCCGATGCATCAGGCTCAATATCTAGGACAAAGCGATCCATCCCTTGCTGGATCCGAATCACTGATAGGTCACCTGAATGCTGCGTCTGCACACCGAGATGATCGAGCAGCTCGAGCGTCATCCGCACGTAGCTCTCGGAGGTGATCCCGTTGGGTTGCGTGATCGTCAGTCCATTAGGGAGCATCGGCGCGATGAGCATCAGCGCCGAGACAAACTGACTCGATTGGGTTGGCTGGATCACCACCGTCGTCGGGATCGACGACAGGTCATTCGGAGGCGTGATCCGGATCGGAGGACAGCTGTTGTCCTTGAGATACTCGACTGTCGCGCCCAGCGTGGTGAGCAGATCCCCGAGCTCTCGGATCGGGCGCTGCTGCATCCGCTCGTTCCCAGTGATCGTCATCGGCCCATCCGCGAGCAGCGCCGCTGCCGAGAGGAACCGCGTCGCCGTGCCCGCGTTGTTGAGATTGATCGTGCTGTTGCTGGGATCAACCAGCAGCTTTCCGTTGGTCCCAGTGATGCGGACCGAGTGCTCATCGTGCTCGACTCTGGCGCCCAGTTGCTGGATCGCCGCGAGCATCCGGTGCGCATCGTCCGCTTCGATGAGCGGGTGATTGATCGTCGATTCCCCCGGACCGATCGCCGCGAGCAACAGCGCCCGATTCGTTAAACTCTTGGATCCGGGAGGACGGATCGTTACATCCAGCGATGACCGCCCAACTCCCCGCGACCATCTCGGGAGCGAGAGCTGCTCAGGGAGCGTGTCAATCGAAAGCTGAGATGGATCAGGGAACGGCATCGCGTCAGCCGTCTTTGCGGAACACCGCGACGACGTCCTCGACCGGGATCACGAACAGACGGTTATCCCCCTCGAAGTCCACTGGGATCGCGTGCTTGGGATTAAAGAGGATCCGATCGTAGTTGCGGATGGGGTAATCCGGATCGTTGTCCACCTGAGTGGAAATCGCGACGACGCGCCCTGTGATGGTGGGGATCTCGATCTTGTCAGGGAGGTGGATGCCCTTAGAGGTCTGCTTCTTGTCCTCGTCCTTGCGGATCAGGACACGAGCGCCGATCGGCTCGACGGTTTCGAGTTCAGGTTTGGATGCTTTGCTTGAGGCCATGGAGGATTATAGGAGTCCTATTACTCGATGCCCTTGAGCGTCATCTCGACCTCGATCACATCCCCACCTCGATCCACCGTCAGCTTCACCACATCGCCCGGCTCATGCTCAAGAAGCACAGGTGACCACGACTCAACCGACTTGATCCGCTCGCCGTTCCAGTGCGTGACGCGATCATATTGCATGAGCCCCGCCTCGCTCGCGGAGGTCTCGTCGAAGACACGCTGAATCAGCAAACCGCCCTTGGTGTGGTCCGCCGGGATGATCCCGATCCTGACCTTGGGTTGCGAGTTCCCCTGCTCCTCGTCTGACCTGGTCCCAGTATCACGCGTATGAAGGAATGGCTCGCTCGTCATCGCGGCTCCAAAAGCGATGTCCGAAACCGTCATCGCGATCCTTGCCGCACCTTCAATGTCGATCTTGTCGAGCGTGTCGTCTGGAGTGTGGTAATCGTCATGCAACCCAGTGAAGAAGAACATATTCGGGATGTCCTTGTTCTCAAAGTTCGCGTGATCAGATCGACCATTCCCGACAGAAGTGTTCCGGTCGTACACCATTCCTGAGTTGTCGAGGTGATAAGTCGCGAGCGCATCGAGTTCCTTGCTGGACTCGAACCCTCCGATCTCCAGTGGATCGGATTCGAGTCTTCCGATCATGTCCATATTGAGCATAATCGTGTGCTGATCAATCCCAGCGATCGGATTGTTGACATAAAAACGCGAGCCGTTGAGTCCCGATTCCTCTGCGGTAAAGAGCAAGAACAGCACCGAGCGTGCGTCTTGATCCGGAGCAAGCTGCGCGTAGCGTTCGCTCAAACGCTTCGCCGCGAGGATGACCCCTGAGGTTCCCGACGCGTTGTCATCGGCGCCTGGATGGATGATCCCGGTGTGTCCGCCGCGTGATCCGAAGTGTCCGTATCCGACATGGTCGTAGTGAGCCCCGATGACGATGTACTCGTCCGCGAGTTCGCCCCTGCCTTCAAGCACGGCACCGACATTGTCTGTGTAAGTAGGTGTGCGTTCGATCTCGACGCTCACTTCAACAGCTGATCCATCGATCTCCTCAACGACGCCTTCTTTGTTTGCCCGTGCGATCAACTCGTCGAGCTGCAAACCTCCTCGATCGAGGATCTCTTGCGCCACTTCTGAAGTGATCGAGAGCACAGGAATATCAAACTTTGGACCGCCGCGATTTCCGCGCCGCACACCCGCTGGTGGTGAGGTCGATCCGATGGAATCGAGAATCCCCGCGTTGTTGTCGTTTGCTTCATCAACCGAAACAATGAGCACCGCTTCAGCTCCGCGCCGTTCGAGCGCGCTGATCTTGTAGGTCAATCGTGAGTGATGAGACCATCCGTCGTCTCTCCAGAGCGAGTTCCCCTGCTCATCCATCGGCTCGTACTTGAGGCACATCGCGATCTTGCCTTCGAGGTTCTCGTTGGAGTCAAACCCAAGATACCCATCAGGTCCAGAGACCACGGCATACCCCGTGAACACCACCTCGCCCTCCGCATCGGTCGATCCCGAATACGCAAGTGGTGCGAACTCGTGATCCGCGATTAAATCATCGCCGTTGACCGACATGGATTGAACTTTGGCGCTGAGCGAGTACCCGATCGGGACCGCTTGTCGAAAGCTCGCGTTCTTGGTGACAATCTCCACGCCGTCTTCAGTGGTCTCGGTCTCACTGAATGCCGGCTGCAATCCAATCTGCTTGAGTTCGTTCTCGATATAGTTCGCCGCGTCCTTGATCCCCTGTGTTCCCGGCGCTCTCCCCTCACGCTGCGCATCACCGATGTACTCGATCATGCGTGTGTATTCCTCGATGATCAGTGCGTCCATCTCTGGAAGCTCAGCCTCGCGTGCTTTGCGCTGCAGATTCTTCTTGTTCTCTTCGAGGTTCCGCTGAGCACGCTGCTTTCTCATCTCGCGTGCAGTCTCAGGCGTGCTCGACCAAGCCGGTGCTTGAAAGCTCGCGCCGAACAGCACAACGCTTGAAACGATCAGGAAGCGGGATAGGTGTGTACGAAAGGGATTGGATTGAGTCATGCTGATTTCTACCGGTTCCTAGAGCTTTGGTTTCGTGCTCACGGCTTCAAACTGCTCAATGAGCAAGCCGCTGAGATGGGAATACAACGAGTTTACAAGATCACTCATCGAGGGTGCACGATCTCCCAAAATCTGCTGAATCGAGACTACAGGGCGTCCTGCAAGACCACATGGGACAATGAGCTTGTAGTGATCCATATTGGTGCTCAGATTGATCGCGAGCCCGTGCAGCGTGATCCACTTGCGAACACGCACCCCGATCGCGCAGACCTTCGCGGATTGATCGCTCTCGAAGTGATGCTGTGGGTTGTCCTTGGGATCAATCCACACCCCAGTCGCATCGGGATCGGTCGATCCGACAATGTCATACTCCGCCAAGGTCCCGATGACCGCGGCTTCGAGCAAACGGATGTACTCATGAATCCGGACTTTCACCGCGTTGAGATCGATGATCGGATAGCACACGAGCTGCCCAGGACCGTGATAGGTGACATCGCCACCCCGATCGGTCTGATGCAACTCCACACCGTGCTGAGCGAGCAGTTCTTCTGACGCGATGACATGCGACGCCGCTTCAGGTCGTCTCGTGACGGTAATCACCGCCGGATGCTCGACCATCAGAATCCGTCCGATCTCGGATCGGTCCTGCTCCCTCGATTCGAGCACCGCTTGGTGATGCTCGCACTGGACCTCATACGCCTCTGTATACGGCGTCTTCCCGAGCACGAAACGGGATAAAAACTGGGATGGTTTGGAGGGATCGGGCACAGCAGATGGTATGCAATCGACCTAGACTCTTCGCATGAGCAATATCCACCCAAGCGCGATCATCGGCGACGAAGTCACCCTCGCCGAAGATGTCCTGATCGGTCCAAACTGTGTTGTGATGGGCAAGGTCACGCTCGGAGCAGGCGTCCGACTCATGGCATCCGTCCACCTCCAGGGACCACTGACTGTGGGTGAACGCACCACCTTCTATCCCGGAGCGCTCATCGGATTCGAGCCCCAGGACTTCAAGTTCAAACCGGGAATGCCAACCGCAGGGGTCGAGATCGGTTCGGATTGCATCTTCCGCGAGCACTCCACTGTCCACGCCGCGACCAACGCAGAGAAACCGACGCATGTCGGAGACCGTACCTTTTTCATGGTCAACACCCACGCCGGTCATGATGCGTGGGTCGGTTCCGATGTCGTCATGGTCAACAACACAGGATTGGGTGGACACAGCGAGGTCCACGACCGCGCCATTCTTTCCGGCGGCACCATGCTCCACCAGTTCGGACGCGTAGGCCGTCAAGCGATGACCTCAGGGGTCACGACGCTCACCAACGACCTGCCCCCATACTTCATGGCCTCTGAACGAAACACCGTCGTGGGTATCAATGTCGTCGGGATGCGCCGTGCCAGGATGAGCCGAGACGATATCAACGCCGTTAAGCGTGCCTATACCGAGGTCTTCCGCCGCAATCTTCCCGCGAAGGAGATGCACAAGGAACTCGAAGCTCGCGCTCAGGAGTCCACAGCGGTCAAAGATATCTACGAGTTTGTGATCGCTTCCAAGCGAGCAATCTGTCCGGTCGGAGGACGCAAACGCTCACGCGCTATTGACGACCAAGGCTCACTCATCGCACGCGCATGAGTCTCTTTCCGATCCAAATGGGAAGCGAGAATCCACCGTTTGATCTCAACGGCGCACACGCCGCGCTCTGTGTCCTCGCCTCCGGATCACGAGGGAACTGCAGCGTACTTGTTATCCCGTGCACAGAAACTTCTCCGCGTCGAGTCTACCTGATTGATGCGGGACTGAGTCCACGCAGAACCGCATCGCTGCTCGCGCAGCGTGGAATCCGTCCCGATGAAGTGGACGCGATCATCTACACACACCTCGATTCGGATCACTGCTACGCAGGATGGGTCCGCGCGATCCGTCCAGGATACTTCCGCGCCAAGCTCATGATCCATCGAGGACACCTCGGACGCGCCGAACGCATGGGGTTGCTCGCACTCAAGACCGAACCCTTCGACAATGAGCACGAGCTTGGACCGAATCTTCGCTTGTTTACCGAAGTCCTCTCGCACGACTCGCTTGGAGTCGCGTGCTTCCGCTTCGTGTTCGACAACGATTCAGGGAAGACCGCACACCTTGGATACGCGACCGACTGCGGCAGAGTCACACCTGGACTCATCGAACACCTCAGCGATGTAGATACCCTCGCAATTGAATCCAACTACTGCCCCGACATGCAGGAAGCATCTGGACGACCCGCATACCTCAAGAAACGCATCATGGGAGGATCGGGGCACCTCAGCAATCAACTCAGCGCCCACGCCGTGTCGCGTATGAAACCGCGTGAGCACCTTGTGCTGCTGCACCTCTCGCAGGAATGCAACACGCCCGACCTCGCCGCGAGTGAGCACGTGCATGAAGGGATCACGCGGACCATCTCGCTCCAGCACGAAGCAACCCCGTGGATCCCGATCAACCCGTGCGCTGATGAGCGTCCTGTGGTCTATCCGCGTGTGGCGATGCGTCAGGGTTCGCTCTTTCGCCAAGCGAGTCATCGAGGCTCCTGATGTCCGCAGGCTCCCGCGTTCTCTATAAGTTCAAACGATTGCTCCGCTACCTCGGAGTCTATAAACGCACCATCACGATGCAAGACGGCGTCCGCTACCGAGAACGCTCCGGGATCTCCCTGCGAAGAGCACTCAGCGATGCAGGTCCCGGCGTCAAAGAATACGATGTCCGACTCCCCTGGATCGATATGGATGGCCGAAGAGGTATGCGCATCCGCTACACCAACAGCCGTCTTTATGCTGATGTAGGACACGATCCGCGCGTTGTGCTTTACGCGCAGTTCCTCGAACACATCCGTCCCGGCATGCGCGTTCTCGAACTCGGATGCGGGACAGGAGGCGGCTCCGCACTCCTCGCGCACGCTGTCGGCCCATCAGGTGGGATCGTCGCCGTGGATCGAGATGGCGAATCGATCCGCTTCGCGCGTCAGCGCCACCGATCTGATCACTGCTCATTCGAGCTCGGATGGATCGAAGCACTCGAAGGGGAGATCAATGGTGCCTTCGAAGCGGTGGTATGCGTGGATCTGCTCCGAGGGACCAAAGACACCCCAGAGGGCGCCCGCGTCATTGTCGAGGTTGGTCGTGTCGTTCGGCCCGGCGGCTTATTGATCGCGATTGTGACCGAAGAATCCGATCTCGCGCTGCTCAAAGACGGCTTCGAAGGTCTCGGACTCGTGCTCGAAAGAACACTCATCCCTTGCAATCGGACTGGGTGGACCGGATCCTTTTATCGTCGTCCAGGTCAGATCCAAAGACCACCAACTCGGGATTATCACGAACCAGATCCGTTCCTTGAATGAGTCGGGTTCCACTGGGGAATCCGGACCCATCCGCCTATCCTTGATCTATATGAACGAACACAGCGACCAACACTCTTCAGCCCCTGATCCATCCGCAAGCACTGGAGGAGGGACCACCCTCTCAGATCAACAGGGGATCCTCGAAGTCGAGCAGGCGCGGGACTTTGCGCAAGCGATGGGCACCTCCCTGCTTGGAGATAAGTGCGAGCATGTGGTGATCCTCGATGTCCACAAGACCTCGCCAGTTACTGGATTTATTGTCATCGGATCGGGAACCTCCGCTCGTCAGATGCGATCATCGCTCGAGAACCTTAACGATGTCGCGAAGGGCTTCGGGACCAGCGCCTATCACATCTCCAGCGACAACGACGCGCTGTGGTTACTCGCAGACTTTGTCGATGTGGTCGTGCATGTCTTCGAGCCCAACGCACGCGCCCACTACGATCTCGAATCGATGTGGCCCGAAGCGCCGATGGTCGAGGTTCCGCCGTTCATCCCGCCTGCAAGCGAGACTCAAGCGTGAGCAGTCCAAGCACGGTGCATGTCCAGCTCGGAGATCGGGGATACGACATCGCCATAGGTCCCGGCTCTCTCAAGCACCTGCATCCCACGCTCACATCCATGCATCAAAGCGGCGCCCGCAACGCGTTTGTGGTCGTTGATTCGGGAGTCCCAGCGCGTTTCCTTGAAGCGATCGAGCGGACTTGTGAAGCGATCGGACTCAAAGTATCAACCGCAACGATCACGCCGACCGAGTCCATCAAGACCATCGAAACCTATCAAGACCTCCTGACGCAGATCGCATCGACCGGACATTCCCGAGTCGATCCCGTGATCGCGCTTGGAGGAGGGATCGTCGGGGATCTCGCCGGATTCGTCGCCGCGAGTTACCGAAGAGGCGTCCCGATTATCCAGTGTCCAACCACACTGCTCTCCATGGTCGATGCGTCAGTGGGGGGCAAGACCGGCTTCAATCTGCAGATCAGCAACGCTGATGGCTCCCCAAAGCTGCTCAAAAACCTCGTCGGCGCATTCTGGCAACCCGATCTCGTCATCGCAGATATCGATGTACTCGATTCGCTCGAAGCTCGATACCGCCGATCAGGACTCGCCGAGTGCATCAAGCACGGCTGCATCGCTCAAGGATTCAACCATCCCGAGCTTATGGACTGGATGATCGCGAATCTCGATCAGATCATCACCTTTGAGCCTCAGGTTGTCAGTGAGTTGGTTTCGCGTAATGTTGCGCTCAAAGCGAGCGTCGTCGCCGCGGACGAGCGTGAAGACACGAGCAAGCTAGGCGGACGGATGCTCCTCAACTTCGGACACACCTTCGGACACGCGATCGAGACCATCGCGCATCTCTCCCCAAAAAAAGACAACCCCTCCCTCGCCCCACTCCATCACGGCGAAGCCGTCGCACTCGGAATGGTCGCCGCATGCAGAGCCGCGGAGTCTGCTCACAATCTCTCCCCAACAGTGGGGGACGAGCTGGTGTCCCTGCTCGATCGCGTCGGACTCCCATCGTGCGTATCGGGACTCCCAAGCAACGACGATCTGATCGAGCGGATGGGACACGACAAGAAAGCAACCGCTGGATCGGTCCGCGTGATTTACCCGATCCAGCGAGGCAAATGCGAGGTCTTCGCAGACGCTGATCCATCGCACCTCGCCGCCGGATTCGACGCGATCCGCTGCTGATTTGAACCTCGGTTTATACGACATGGCATCTGCTTTGGGGGAAACCCTTTAGATTCGTGTCAAGTTCGCTCCAGATTGGAGCGATCCGGCGCATGCTTCCGATAAAAGCACTCATCGGGCTTGTTCACCGATGAAAGGCTGAGCTCGCGTGCGGACGATCGTCATCATCAACCAGAAAGGCGGCTGTGGGAAAACCACCAGCGCCATCAACCTCTCCGCAGGATTCGCGGCTAGGGGCTGCCGCACACTCCTCGTAGATATGGACCCCCAGTCTCACTGCGCCGCAGGACTGGGTGTCCCAGAAGACAAGCTCGACCAAACAATTTATGACGCACTCCGTGCTGAACCAACAAGCGAGCTGAATCACGACCGACTCGTCTGGCATGTCTCCCGCAATCTCGATCTGATCCCGAGCCACATGATGCTCGCCGGGATTGAATCCGCCAACGGCGGACTCATGGGTCAACCTGAAAAAGAACTCCGACTCCGCTCTGTGATCGATCGAGTTTCTCGACTCAGTCAGGACGCAGACGAAACTGGACAGGTCCCTCGTCGATACGATGTCTGCATTATCGACTGTTCCCCTTCGATTGGTCTCCTCTCATACAACGCGATCGCTGCAGGTCGTGAAGTCATCATCCCTGTCGAGACGAGCTTCTTCTCCCTCAAAGGCGCTGCAAAGCAGGTCCAGACTGTACGCTCGATCGCTCGTCGTGTGGGTCTGCGACTGAATCCACGCGTGCTCGCAACGATGCACGATCCGAATCAGCCGCTCGCTCGCGACCTGCTCGACGATCTCCGTGATCGATTCGGGACCGGACTGATCCCACTCGTCATCCGCTACGACCAAACATTGAAAGAAGCCGCGAGCTTTGGTCAGCCGATCGAAGCATTCCGATCTGACTCAACAGGCGCCGAAGACTACCGCTCACTCTGCGAATGGCTCATCGAACACGCCGCGATCGATCGTCCAGAGCCAGGTTCAGAAGAGCTCGACCCAGATCACAACTCCGAAGAACTCCAGATCACCTCCAACGGCTCAACAAATAACCTCATCGCACAGTCTGTAGACGCTGTTGCAATCGAAACCCCGAAGCTCACCCGCGCCCAGGAAATGGCGGTCCGAGCACGCAACCTCAATCATGAGCCGGCGGCTGCAGTTGCAACCACAGCTGTTGCCACCGCACCATCACCCACACCACTTCGGCGCTCGATGATGCCGCATCGTCCAGTCGCTATTGAAGTTGTGGATGATCGCGTAGTCACCCCAGTTCCACAGCAACCCGCACAGCAGGTCCGTCATCTGCTGGGAGTCCGTCCTGTGACCGGAGGGGCGCTGTTCGTACAGCCCGCTTCAGTTGGCGAAGATGTCCGCATCGCAGGTAGTTTCAACGCCTGGAACCCAGCGCTTTCCAAGCTCACGCTCAACGAGCAGCTCGGGATCTACGAGCTCTACTGCAAACTCCCCGCCGGATCGTATGAATACAAGCTCGTTGTGGATGGACAATGGGTGCTCGACGAGCACAACCCAACCAGCATCCGCAACGGGATCGGATCACAAAACAACATCGTCCGCGTGCGGGCGTAAAGCATTGCAGTTTCATGTAGGATATAGACAGCTCACGACGCTCAGGACGAGCAGCACATGAGTGGAGACTCACGATGGACGACAACGACCGCACAATCGACCAAGCCGGAGCTTCTGCAAACGCAGGTGGTTTCATGAAACTCGCCGGGATCGACGACGGCGAATACGACGCGCTCGCTGACCTCTTCCTCGGAGACAGCGAACTGGCGCCCGAACCATTCTCGAGCACCGGGACCGATTCGGTCGACTCGAACCGTCAAGCCGTGCCTGTCCGACTCGCTCGTCCTCCAGTTGAGGTCGAAGCTCGCCATGAAGAAACTCAAAAGCCTCATGTGACCCCAACAAGCAAGCCACACCTCGCTGAGCAAGCGGTCACTCGTGTCGAGCACGCGATCGAGTCCGGATTGGGTTCCGTCCCTTGCATCGAAGCCGTGCTTCTCGGTCATCTCCCAGTTCGTGCATCGCTCTGGGTCCGCCAGTACGCGTGCTCGACCGCTCGTCGCAAAGACGAGGTCGTCGCGCTCATTCGCGCCGCCGCGGGATCGACATCAGTGGATCTGATCGCCGGATCGCAACAAATCGAATCCCGCGAGTGCGCCTCGCTCCATGATGCACTCGCTGTGGTCGATTCGATCGCAGATCGCGTGATCCTCCGCGTGGACGAGACCACCGAACCCGAACTGCTCGATCGCGATGAGATCGACGAGATCACCATCCTGACCGGCGCTGATGAGACCGCGATCGTCGCATCCTACCGATTGATCAAGACCCTCACCAGCGTCTGGGACGCCGATGAGGTCATCGGGACACCGCACCTGCGTCTCGCTGTCATGGGCGCGACAGGTCAGCAAGTCGCTGATGCGAGCGCCAAGCTCACGCGAGCGGTGGATGCGTTCCTTGATCGTCCGATCGAAATCATCGACGCCGCCGGACGCATCGACGCGACCGGAACATCGAACATCTACCGCGACTCCGTCGCTCACGAGGTCGCCAGCATCCTTGATGAACTCATCCAGATCGGATGTGGTGTCCCGGCACTGGACGCGATCCAAACGCCTGCCACTACAGCAGCTCGACCTCAGTCTCAACCCGAGATCGCTCACGAAGCATCGCAAGCACTCGAGCAGATCCCAGCAGAGATCCGTCCAACCGTCGAGCAGATGACCGAGCCTCCCGTTACCATCGAGACCGCGAAGCCGAGCACCAACCTCGCGAGTCTCATCGAGGGATTGACGCTGATCGAAACACGATGCCCATTCGCGCTCGATGTCGAACTCTGCGTGGACGACCAAGGCAAGCTCCATCTTGTCGCCGACGATGACCACCGCGCCCCGATGGGTCGACTCGAAACGGTTCGCGCTTGGGTGCGAGCGCACCTACCGCTGATCCTGCGTGCCGAACCGACGCTCGCGATGCCGAAATCCTCAGATCGCGAATCAGACATCCAGCTCCATCTGATCTCCGACGACCCGCACACGATGCGTGGATTGATCGATTCACCGATCAATCTCTACGCACTCGCGCACGCGAAAGTCGGAAACGAATCCATCCGCGTCGCGACGCGGATCAACTGATCCATCCCAACACACCAATGAAAAAGCCCCGGCATGACCGGGGCTTTGTTCTTCAATCGTGTCAGCCTTACGCCGTGTGTGCCTTAGAGACACGCAGTTCTTCGAGCGATCGTGGATGCTCGATGTGTGCCGCATCGATGATGTAGTGCGCCCCTTCGTTGTCCATGTCTGGGAGGTGGTACATCAGATCCAGCATCGTGTCTTCCATCACCGCACGCAGGGCGCGAGCACCGGTCGCACGCTTCGCGGCTTTCTCCGCGATCGCAAGCAACGCATCCTCTGTAAAGGTCAGCTCAGCACCCTCAAGCTTGAAGAGGTGCTGGAACTGCTTCACGAGCGCGTTCTTTGGTTCTGTCAAGATCTGGACGAGCGCCTCGTTCGTCAACGGCATCAGCGGAGTGATGACCGGCAAACGACCCACAAGCTCAGGAATCACACCGAACTCAACAACATCCTCGTTGGAGATCTGCGATTGCAACCATTCCTTCTCCGCGTCTTCCGATGCGAAGTGCTGACGACCCTTGGTGTCCGAAGCGGAAGTCGCCGCGCCACCAAACCCGATCCGTGTCTTGCCAAGACGACGGCGGACAATGTCTGTCAGTCCGACAAACGAACCGCCACAAATGAACAGAACATTCGTGGTATCGAACTGGATGTACTGCTGCTCAGGATGCTTGCGTCCACCTTGAGGTGGGACATTGGAGACCGTACCCTCAAGCATCTTGAGGAGTGACTGCTGCACGCCTTCACCCGAAACATCGCGTGTGATCGAGACATTGGACGAGGTCTTCCCGACCTTGTCGATCTCGTCGATGTAGATGATCCCGCGTTGTGCTGCTTCGACATCAAAGTCCGCGTTCTGCAGGAGCTTGAGCAGGAGGTTCTCGACATCCTCACCCACATATCCCGCTTCAGTGAGCGTGGTCGCGTCACCGATCGCGAATGGGACCTTGAGCATGCGAGCCATAGTCTTTGCGAGCAGCGTCTTCCCTGAACCGGTCGGGCCGATCAGGAGGATGTTGGACTTATCAAGCTCGATGTTGTCCGCGTGCTCCGACTCGTGGTGCATCAGACGCTTGTAGTGATTGTGTACCGCGACCGACAGCGAACGCTTTGCAATCTGCTGACCGATCACATACTGATTCATGAACTCGACGATCTCGCGTGGGGACGGGATCTCCGAGAGCTGCGCCGAGACCGACGACACGCGCCGGCGCTCTTGCTTGAAGATGTTCTGGCAAAGCTCAACACAGTTGTTACAGATGTACACCTCGCCAGGTCCTTCGACCATCGGCCCGACCTCGCGAGAGGTCTTGCCGCAGAATGAGCAGGTGGTCACCTTTCGGCCGCGGAACCCGCCGTTGCCGCCATCGCCGCCCGAACCGCCAGCCCCGCCTCCATCACCACCTGAACCGTCGCCGGATCCGGAGTTGGAGGAGTCTGAGCCTTCTGAACCCATGGAGTTCACTGGTTGAGCGTGCGGGTTATTCATTGGATCGGTGTTGGTCATGTGGATCTCTCATGTGGTTCACTGCCGGAAAATCACAAGGCAGGTTCCACTGCTATCGGGTGGATCGGGGTGCCGTCTCAACCCGATTCTACGCGGTTTTGCGATGAAACGGCGCGATAAGTGCGCCACAAGAACATCGACCGAAAACCCTAGCCCTCTTTGCTCAAGAGTACCAGTTTGAATCAGCCCAATCCACTGCTCAGTGCCCGTGCATTTGATTTAATCCGCACAACCCCACCCAGTATGCCAACCAGTACTCCCAACCACTCACCCCGACTGTTCGTCACTCGATTTGCGTGCGTCCATGTCCTCCTGAACCTTCATCAGGATCGAGCTCCGCGCCCGAGCGAACTCCTCATCATCGATCTCGCCTGACTTGTGCATCTGATGCAGATGATCGAGCAACCCTGACGATCCCACATTCATTGAATCATCGCTCGAAAGCATCCGTCTACGGAGCGTGAAGACGATGAAGCCTCCGATCAGGACCACAACGATCAGGATCAAAATCCACATCAGCATGGAAGAGACAGAAGAACTGGACTGCGCAAGAAGTATCGAAAGCATCGAACAAGTATACATCAAAAACGCTCAATACGAACGCGAGCCAATCTCTTCCCGCAAAGGAAGCAGCAGATTCGGCACCGCGTACTGATCCACAAGATCCTGCCCCCGCTCTATCAACTCGTTCAGCTGCGTACCGAGATCCTTCAGATCCGTCACCGGGTCATATCTCCGCAGCGTCAGGTACACCGAGATCGGTTCGCTTGATGATCCAGCGCTATGTGCGCCCGGCCCAGTCTTGGTCCGCGTCTTGATCTCAAAGTGCGCCTCCAGTCCAGGCTCATCAAGCAGATTCATCCCAAGCAAAGGCTGGCAATCGCTGATCTTGATCGACTCGTTATCAATCAACGCCGCGAGCGGAGACCCCGCGAGCAGAGCGCTCGCCGCAATCTCATCATGATTCTCTTTCGCGGCAAGATCAAACCCATACAACAGCTCAATGTACTCAAGATCCAACGGCGAGATCGACAAGTAATACGGAGACACTTCCGCCGCGAGTCGATGCAGCGAGTACATCTCATCCTCGTTGCTCGGATTCACAACCCCGCTCCGAACCGAAGCCGCACGGATCGCCATCCAACGATGAGGCTGAGCATTCGCCGCTGACTCAAGCGCCAGTTCATCCTTGTACCGACGGAACGCGTTCATCGCCGGGAACGATCGTCGAGTGCGCTCAAACAAATCCAGCACCGGCTCGCGATTGCTTGGAAGCTCCATGCGGACATTCAACTTTGAGTTGATGTAAAAATCAGAACAGAGAGCACGATACGAGCTTGGCATCTGCAGGCCTCCTTGCCGGTCCGTTCAGTCCAGACCGTTCCGATCAACTCGGGAGCACACAGACCATCCTGATCGTGCTCTATCCCGACACAATAATTGTAGCGACTCAATCGGAATTATGCGTTCCAATGGGCAGATCGGAGGAAGATCGGCGCACAATGGGGACAAGCTGTCGATAAGTAAGCACGCGCCACACCCATTCAAACGGCCCCATCACGAACACGCGTAACCACAGCATTGAGAAGATGATATTGACACTCCACACGCCGAGCACGACGAGCCAAATCATCGGATATTCAAGTTGCGCAAAGAGCCCGAATCCGATGCCGTACCCATAGAAAATCGTTGTGCACAGGAAGGTTTGCAAGAAGTAGTTGCTCAGCGCCATCCGACCGACCGCCGCCAGTGGCGTGGTCACAATCCGCGCCCAGTCGCACTTGGTCAGCGCCAAGATCAGCGCGCCATACCCCAATGCGATCGGTACACCGATTGGCTGAGCCATCGATTGCCAGATGAAACCCGGCAGCAGCGTGAAGTGCTGATGCACCAGCGAATACCCAGTCGCCGTCATCGGGATCCCGGCCCCGAGCAGTACCAGCGCCCAGATCGCGTAGAACCTGAGCGACCGCTCACCAGTCAAAATCTTCATCTTGGTCAGCCCCATCCCCATCGCCATGATCCCCCAGAGGATCGGCTGGAAGAAGATCCCAAGCACCAACTGCATAAACAGCACCGAGAAGAATCGAACCTTGAACGCTTCGATGTAGGTCCCTGTGTATCCCGCGATCTCCACATCGGGATTCGCGCCGAACGAGTCCACTGTGGTCTGCCCCTGACTCAGAGCGTTGTAACCAAGGAACGAGAATCCGATCAGCAGCAGCGAACCAAAGAAATACAACCCCATCCCACCAAAGAACAGCAGTTTCGGATTCAATCGACGGATCCACCATAACGCGGTGAGTCCAGAGATCGCGTAGAAGGTCAGAATATCGCCGTACCAGAAGCAGTACGCGTGGATCATCCCGAACATCAGCAAGAGACAACAGCGGATATACCAGAGCGTCGCGCCCTCGCTGAGCTTGTGCTTCTTTGCTTTGCGATCAGGACAGTTGCACTCGGGACACGGAGCATCACCATCGAGCCCCTTCATCGGATACCCGCATCGAGCACAGATGTCCCCGAGCTCGCGATGATCATACTTGCGTGCGTACATGATCACGCCGGATCCGAATAGCAATGCGAAGAGGAACATGAACTTCCCAAGGAACACCGTCGTCGTGATCGTGTGCGCCAGATGATTCGCAGGAGTGTCCCCGATCACATTCGGATCGGTCATCGCATTCATCGGCTGCGAGAACGCCACAATGTTCGGACCCAGAATCCCCAGCAGCGCAAACCCTCGCAGCGAATCGATCGCACCGAAGCGCTGCTTCCCGCTTGTCGGACGAATGTCAGATTGGGATGTGGTGCCCATGCTTAGCCGTTCCCCAGGATCCATTGAAGGATTCCCTCAGTGTCTTTCAAATCCTCGACCGTGTGGTCCGCGCCCGCATCGACGAGTTCATCAAAGCCCGCATGCCCCGTCGCGACCGCGAGCACACGGCAGCCATTGTCTTTCCCGCACGATACATCATGAATCGTGTCGCCGATGATCACGACTGATTGGGGATCGATCCTGATCTCTTTCTCCGCGTGGTACAAATCCATCGCGACCGGAGGCAGATGCGATCGGTGAGGCTTCTCATGCGGCGACGAATCCCCCCACGCATTGACCGTAAACAACGCCGGATCAAACCCCGCTGCTTGAATCTTGATCGTCCCAGTCTCCGGATAGTTCCCTGTCAGCAATCCCAGCGTGGGTTTGCTGTGATGACTCGCTGTCGCGAACACCAGGTCATGCGCACCTGGGAGCGCTCGCGCCACCGATTGTGTTTTGGAGAGGGTTTCAAGATGCTTGTGGTATCCCGTCCGCATCGCTTGGATGTTCTCTTCGCTCGGATCAATCTCATTGAGCACCAGCATGTCCGCGATGATCACCGGATCCAAACACCCCCCGAAGGTGATCCCCTCGATCGTGAAGTCATCACCAAACAACGACTGGCCCGCGTGACGCAAGCAATCAATCCCGATGTGATTGGTCTCCAGAAGCGTCATATCGATGTCGTACAGAATGAGCATGCCAAATCATCTCCCTGACTGTGTCCGAATCCTGCATCAATATAGACGATCCGTACCATCAAGAGCGTGATTTCGCGTGCAGGTCCTTATATGAATAGAATGCCTATTCGCTGGATCGCCCCACGGATTGGCGATTCTCATCCCATGGAGTCATTTGAGTGAGCCTGTACCCTTCCCAGCCCAACGATGATGTGCAGCGCGTGCGCGATGCCTCCGACATCGTGGGAGTGGTGGGGGACTGCATGAGTCTCAAACCCAAGGGTCGCGAGTATGTCTGTCTCTGCCCATTCCACGACGACCACTCCCCATCCATGTGCGTCGTGCCAACAAAGCAGATCTTCCACTGTTTCGTCTGCGGCGCCGGAGGTGATGTCTTCACCTTCGTCCAGCGCTACCACTCAATGGACTTCCGCGAATCTCTCCAGTTCCTCGCCGAGCGCGCCAACATCGAACTGACACCATTCAATCCATCACGATCAAGCAACTCGGATACACAGCAATCATCCGGACTGAGCAAGCAAGACATCATGAACGCCAACGAGCAAGCGCAGTCTTACTTCCGCGCCCTGCTCACGCACCCCGAGCACGGCCAAACCGCTCGCGATCTCATCGAACGCCGAGGAATCAACGCCGACATGGTCGAGCGCTTCGGGATCGGTGTCAGCGCCGATCGCTGGGACGGGCTGCTCATGACCATCGAGTCCAAGGGATACAACCCCAGAGCATTCTCAGAAGCCGGCCTGCTCAAAACCAGAGACAACGGCGGACAATACGACGCGCTCCGCAATCGACTCATCTTCCCCATCTGCGACCAGATAGGTCGCGTCATCGGATTCGGAGGGCGCCGAATCAACGACGAGGACGACCCCAAATACCTCAACAGTCCCGAAACCGTCGCGTTCAACAAATCAAGAACCCTCTACGGCCTCAACAACGCGCAACGCGCCATCAAACGCGAACGCGTCGCCGTCGTCGTCGAAGGATACACCGATGTCATCGCATGCCATCAGCACGGCGTCGAACATGTCGTCGGAACACTCGGGACTGCACTCACCAAGGGACACGCCACCATCCTCCGCCGACTCTGCGACACCGTCGTCCTCCTCTTCGACGGCGACGAAGCCGGACAACGCGCCGCAGATCGCGCCATCGAAGTCCTCTTCTCCGAAACCATCGACATCAAGATCGCCGCACTCGCGGGATACACCGACGCGAAAGACCCCGACGAACTCCTCGCACGAGACAACGGCTCCAAAATCTTCAGACAAGCCATCAATGGTGCCGTCGATCTGCTTAAATGGCGCTTCGATCGACTCCGCGCTGAACTCACCGGAGCGAATCCCGCTCGCGTCACGCAACGCATCGAAGAAGAAATCCGCACGCTCCTCGATCTAGGAATCGAGAAACTCAGCCCGATGCGCCGTCAGCTCATGATCCGTCAGATCGCCGGAGCCGCCGGAGTTTCTGAGCAAGTCGTCAAAGCATCGATGCGATTGGGTCGGCGCGTTCCCGCATCAATCGAACCCAAAGCAGCGACCCAGCAGCAAGCGGATCGTCCGCTCACCCCACGCGAACTCATGCTCGGATGTTTACTCAACGACGAGAAACTCTGGTTGACGATGACTTCCGACGAGCACGACCTGCTGATGACGACCTCGATCGAGTCTCCAGAGTCCGCGTATGTCGCGCAGGCGCTCCACGAGAGCGTTGCGAATCGGACAGGGACCGGACTCCACGCCGTGCTCTCTGAGATCACCGAGATGCTTGCCGATGGGACGATCCAGTCCGGCAATCCAGACAACCCTCTCGATCCCGCCGGAAGAGCGACCAAGATCAGCCGTCTTGTTGAACAACAATGCGAAGGGGAACCCGAACGCACAGCAAGACTCCTAAACGAGTGCATCCGACAGATCGATCTCGCACAACAGGAGTCCAAGGTCCGTGTTTCAGAGGCTCAGCAGGACGACGAAATGGAAGCGCTGCGAGCCTTCGCTCAGCAACAAAAAACACTGCGTGACAAGTACTCCACACTCAGGGGGCGTCTGTCGTCAGGTGACTCCTGACCACTGATTTCACTCCCGTTACCTGCTTCCCCTGCTTTTCGCGCTACGATGTTCGCATTCATAATCGATGGATTGATTGGAGCTCTGAGAGAAACATGATCGGGATGACGCATCCAGCAGTAACCGCACTCATCGACTCAGGCAAAACCCGAGGCTGGTTGAGCTTCGAAGAACTCAACAACATCCTCCCTGACGAGTTCGTCGATCCAGTCGCGATCCACAACATCCTCGCACTCATCGATGACTCAGGAATCGAACTGGTCGACGAGATGGAGTTCCGAGGACGCGTCTTCCGCGCCAAGCGCTCCGGAGACGCCAAGACCCTTGAGAGCATCCAGCACCTCGACACCGAGTTCCGCGCCATGTCCGTCCCGGGCGGCGAAAACCTAGGCAACAACGAATCCCTACGAGTCCGCATCAACGCCCCGCATTTCAATGACACCGTCATCCTCAACAGCGATGATCTCAAGCAAGCGGACAAGGATGTCGAAGAAGCCAAAGGCATGAACGACCGCGTCGTGCAGCGTGATCTCGACGAAGCGATCAATGCTGAAGCTGATCGACGCATGGACGACCCTGTCCGAATGTACCTCTCGCAGATGGGGACTATCCCGCTCCTGACACGCGAAGAAGAAGTCCGCCTTGCGAAGAAGATCGAAACCACACGAATGATCTTCCGCCGACGCTGCCTCGAGTGCGACTACATCATCGCGCAAGCCGTCGAAACGCTCAAGCTCGTCAGCGATGGACAACTCCCGTTCGACCGCACGATGCGCACCAGCACGCTCGACGAGAACGCGAAAGAAAAACTCCTCGTCCGCATCCCATCGAACCTCCCAACAATCGAAGCGCTCCTCAAAAAGAACCGCGCCGACTGGGAAGAACTCGAAGGCCTCCGCCACGACGACGGCACCGTCCACGAAACCAAAAAAGCACGCGAGATCCAAGATCGCATCGCCCTCCGTCGCAGAAGAATGTCCGCGCTCGTCGAGGAACTCTGCCTCCGAACAGGACGCATCGTCCCGTTGATGCGCAAGATCAAGTCCATCTCCGAGAAGATGGAAGCGCTCCAAGCCGAGATGCTTTCCGCCGCCAAGTACCCCAAAAAGTACGACGAGGAAGACCTCGAAGTCATGCGCATGGAACTCGACGGCCTCCGCGCTCTGGTCCTCGAAGACCCCGCAGAGCTCGCGACCCGCATCGACCGCATCTCCACCGTCTTCTGGGAATACGAACAAGCCAAACGTGACCTCTCTGGTGGCAACCTCCGCCTCGTCGTCTCGATCGCCAAGAAATACCGCAACCGTGGTCTGAGCTTCCTCGATGTCATCCAGGAAGGCAACACCGGACTCATGCGAGCCGTGGACAAGTTCGAGTACAAGCGTGGATACAAGTTCTCCACCTACGCGACCTGGTGGATCCGCCAAGCGATCACCCGCTCGATCGCCGACCACGCGCGCACCATCCGCATCCCGGTCCACATGATCGAGACCATGACGCGCCTGCGCAACATCCAAAAACAAATCAAACAACAGACCGGCGTCGAGCCATCCCCACAAGAGCTCGCCGAGAAAGCGAAGATGACCACCGCCGAGGTCGCGCGCGTGCTGAGCATCTCGACCCACCCCGTCTCGCTCGATCGCCCTGTCGGTGAATCCGAGGACTCGAACTTCGGTGACTTCCTCGAAGACACCAACCAGAGCACCCCAGACCAAGCCGCGGGACAGGATGCGCTCAAGCAGCGCATCGAGATGGTCCTCAAAACCCTCTCCTACCGCGAGCGCGAGATCATCAAACTCCGCTACGGCATCGGAGACGGCTACACCTACACACTCGAAGAAGTCGGACGCATCTTCAAGGTCACCCGCGAGCGCGTCCGCCAGGTCGAAGCCAAAGCGATCCGCAAGCTCCAGCACCCCGTCCGCTCCCGCAAGCTCGGCGGATATGTCGACGACCAAGCAAAATAACGGCTTTCATCACATCCGATTTCCAGCGTGTGCTCGCAGAATCATCCCAGAGTGAAACGCAGCCGAGTCGAATCGGTATACATGTGTACAATGCACCCATCGTGCATGGTCTCATGTCCGCATGCCGATGAACTCGTCAATCTACTCGTAGGGGAACCGCGTGAGTGATGCAATATATATGAACGGCGTCCGCAAGACCTTCGGAGCAAAGGTCGCGGTCGAAGGGATCGACCTCCAGATCCCCCAAGGATCCATGTACGGCTTCATCGGACCAAACGGCGCCGGGAAAACCACAACCATCCGGATGATCATGTCCATCCTCTTCCCAGACGCCGGAGAACTCAGCGTCCTCGGAAAGAAATCCGCCGTCGAATCCAAAGACCGTATCGGATACCTCCCCGAAGAACGAGGCGTGTACAAGAAGATGAAGGTGGCCAACTTCCTGATGCACATGGGAAGACTCAAAGGTCTCGACGCTCGAGGACTCAAACCCAAGGTCATGAACTGGCTCGAACGCGTTGAACTCGCTGAAGTGAGCAAAAAGAAATGCGAAGAACTCTCGAAGGGCATGCAGCAGAAAGTCCAGTTCATCGCATCAGTCCTCCACGAGCCCGACCTGATCATCCTCGATGAACCCTTCTCAGGACTCGACCCCGTCAACATGCGCCTCCTGCGTGATCTCATCAACGAGCAGCACACCAACGGCAAGACCGTCATCTTCTCCACCCATGTCATGCAGCAAGCCGAGCAGATCTGCGACCACATCGTCATGATCCACCAAGGCAAAAAAGTCCTCGACGACACACTGGGAGCGATCCGTACGCGATTCGATCCGCACTCCATCCACCTCGACACCATCGGGCCAGACGATCACACAAATCAAATCAACAGTGTCGAAGGCGTCGCGAGCGTCCGACAGCACGAGGGTATCTACGAAGTCAAGATCGACGAATCAATCGATCAACAACGAGCGATGCAGAGCATCCTCGCCTCTATCCCAGCCGCAAAGATCGAGATCAAACGACCCACCCTCGAAGATGTCTTTATAGAAATCGTCACCGGCGGAGACACCCACGACGATCCAGAACAACTCCGAGCCCAGCTCCTAGCCGGATCCTCAAATGAAGAGGAGGACGACTCATGAATATGCACAAGATCATCCGTGTCGCTGGAAGAGAGTTCGCTTCAACCGCAATGACCAAAGGGTTCATCATCGGCGCCCTCGTCGTCCCCGCGTTGATGGCAGTCCTCATCCCCGTCATTGTCATGCTCTCCGCAGCCGCCCAGCCACCGGCAGACAAAGGGACGATCTATGTCCTCGACCGCTCCGCTGAAGTTTTCGATGACATGAGCACGCGTTTGTCTCCAGAGCAAGTCCGCAAGAGATGGGAGGACCGCGCCAAGCGTGCCTCCGACTTCGCCAAAGGCATGATGGGCCAAACCGCCACCGACGCCGCGGGTGATCCTGTGGAAAGCGCGATGAGCTTCATCAAAACTCCGGAGTTCCGCGTCGTCCCAACCGCGCCCGACGCGGACATCGAAGAAATCAAAGCCGAGATCCGAGATCAAATCTCCGGCGCCTCCGCGATACAAGACCCGATGGACAAGGTCCTCGCCGTCGTAGAGATCGATGCTGACGCAGCCCAAAAAGTTGAAGACCAATACGGCGGGTTCCAAGCATACTTCAGACCCAAACTCAACGAAGAAACCGTCGGTGAGATCGAAGCCGGAATCCGCTGGTCCATCCGCCAGCGCCGCTACGAGAACGCCGGGATCGACCGAAACCAGATCGACGAGATCTGGGTGATCGATTCCCGCGAAAGCAAAGAAATCACCGAAGAGGGCGAACGCAAGGAATCCTCAGGGATCGCCACCTTCCTCATTCCAATCGCCTCCCTCGTCCTGCTCATCATCGCCACCATGACCGGAGGACAATACCTCCTCACCACCACTATCGAAGAAAAATCAAACCGCGTCGTCGAGGTCCTCCTCTCCGCGTGCTCACCGATGGAACTCATGACAGGCAAAATCGTCGGACAGATGGGCGTCGGTCTCTCACTCCTCCTCGTCTACAACTCCGTCGGGATCGCGGCCCTATTCGCATTCGAACGCCTCGACATGATCGAAGCGTCCACCATCATCCTCTTCTTCGTCTTCTTCCTCCTCGCGTACTTCATGCTCGCCTCACTCATGGCCGCCATCGGCTCCGCAGTCAACGACATGCGCGAAGCCCAATCCCTCATGACCCCCGTCATGCTCATCATGATGCTCCCATACTTCTTCTTCATGCCAGTGGTCCGAGCACCAAACTCGATGCTCTCGACCGTCTCGAGCTTCATACCACCGATCTCGCCCTTCATCATGATCATGCGTGTCTCCTCCACCGACCCTCCTCCAATGTGGCAGACCGCCGCCGTGATCCTCATCAACATCGTCGCGGTCTTCTTCTTCCTCTGGTTCGCCGCCAAAGTCTTCCGCGTCGGACTCCTCATGTACGGCAAGCCACCAAACTTCCGCACACTCATCAAATGGATCCGAATGGCCTAACCCCCTCAACAGCACTCATCCGCACAGGAGACACCCAATGACAACCACCGCCGCCGACATCAAGCAACTTGGCCAAGAACTCATGGAAGCCAAAGCCAAGTACTACGACGCCATCAAAAACCTCCCCGACGAACCCGTCCAAGACTGGGAACTCAAAGACACCGACGGCTCCCCTGTCAAACTCTCGCAGCTCTTCGGAGATAAATCCGAACTCCTCGTCGTCCACAACATGGGCAAGCACTGCAACTACTGCTCCCTCTGGGCCGACGGCTTCATCGGATTCGCCAACCACATCCAAGAACGCTGCGCCTTCGTGCTCTGCTCCAACGACGACCCCCAAACCACCGCCGACTTCGCCAAAGAACGAGGATGGAACTACCGCTGCGTCTCCGGAAAAAACTCCGGATTCGCCGAAGCGATGGGATACAGAACACCCGACGGAGCACTCCCCGGAGTCTCCGCATTCCACAAACAATCCGACGGCTCCATCGTCCGCACCGGACACACCCCATTCGGACCAGGAGACGACTTCTGCTCAGTCTGGCCCCTCATGGACCTCATCAAAGACGGCGTCAACAACTGGCAACCAAGACACGGCGGCCCATCTTCATGCTGCGGCGGATCAACATCCTGCTGCAATGGTTAATCACAGCCAACTGCATATCCTTCGCCAATGAGTCAAGACGAAGGTCTCCTATCCAAACTCAACGAACTCGCGTCCCAGTACGACGAGCTATCAACACAGCTCGAATCCCCCGAGGTCCTCGCTGACCACAACCAGGTCCGCACCCTCTCCATCAAACGCGCCGCCCTCGCCCCCGTTGTCGAGGGGTTCCAGCACTACCAGTCCCTGCTCACCGAAGCCGACGAACTCCGCGAAGCACTCACAAGCGACGATCCTGAACTTGCCGAGTTCGCCAAAGCCGAACTCCCGTCCATCGAATCCGCCGCGACCCAGAAGCTCGAAGAGATCAAATCCACCCTCGTGACCACCGACGACCTCGCCGTCGGATCAGTCATCCTCGAAATCCGCGCCGGAACCGGAGGCGACGAAGCCGGACTCTGGGCGCGCGACCTCCTCGAGGTCTACACCCGCTTCGCATCATCACGAGGATGGAGCGTCGAGGAGATGTCCCTCGACGCCGACTCGTCAGTGGGGGGGATCCGCCACGCCGTCCTCAACTTCAAAGGAGAAGGCGTCTGGCAATGCCTCTCGTTCGAGTCGGGAGTCCACTCCGTCAAACGCGTCCCCGCCACCGAAACCCAAGGCCGCGTCCACACCTCCACCTGCACCGTCGCCGTCCTCCCAGAACCCGAAGAAGTCGAGGTCAACATCGACTGGTCCAACGACGTAGACGAGCACATCACCACCGCCCAAGGCCCAGGAGGCCAGAACGTCAACAAAGTCGCGACCGCCGTCCAACTCCTCCACAAACCCACCGGCGTCGAAGTCCGCATGCAGGAATCCAAATCCCAAGCCCAAAACCGCGACAAAGCACGCCGCCTCCTCATCGCCCGCGTCCACGAGATCGAGCAAGCCAAAGCCCACGCCGAGCGCGACGAATCACGCCGCGCCCAGATCGGCACCGCGCAGCGCTCCGAAAAAATCCGCGTCTACCGCTACCAGGACAACATCGTCGCCGATCAGCGCTTAACCGAAAAGTTCAACAAATCATCCATCATCGACAGCGCCGACCTCACCCCGCTCTTCGACGCCCTCATCGAGCAACAAACCGCTGAGCGCCTCGCAGCATTGTGAAGGAGTCCCATGAGTATCAGGTCTAGATTTGAAGACGCCCAATTCTTAATGGCTCACAAGCGGTTCGATGGAGCTCTGCTAAACATCTGTGTTGCAATTGCTGCCACATCGAGGAAGCGATATTCGCGAAATCAGATTCCCGAAGATCGTGTGTGTTTTACAAAGTTCATGCATGATGAAATTGGAGTTCTAACTCACGGTGGGATTGGACAGAATTTAAACATCAAGGTTCCTGGAAGCGACAAAAAATACTATCCAGACAACATGGTTCCAATTCAAGATCTTTTTTACACTTATGTCAGGTGCACACTTACACACGAGGCAACACTTCCATCTAATGTGAAGTTTAAACAAGAAGATTCAGATTCGTTTTCGTTTAGTATCAAAGATGATTATGTAGAGTTGTCTACTACTTGGTTTGAGGGGCTAGAAAAAATTGTACAGTTCGCTCCTGAGAATGCTGGCGAGTTCCCAGAAGTTGCAAATTTGCCTACTGATGTACTCGCATGGTTTCTATTTGGTGAGAGGCGTGAGGCTGAAATACATCAGGTGTATTTAGCTAAGCGTGCAGGCCGTTTAACTACATGAAGCAGTGCTGCTTAGTCAATAGACAGAGTCTCAAGGCACCAGCACATAGTAGTACCGATCATTCGCGAGCTTGCGGAAGCTCCCCGTCGCCAGATCACCATTATCAAACCGCTCGTCAACAAGGATCATCACGCTGTCACCGGGATTCGTTCCGCCGTTGAAATGCACCCCGACCGCCGCAGTCACCCCCGAGTCATTGAACTCCGTATCCCACACCCCGCCCATCGGCGTCCCCTGCGTCCACTCATCCTCGTCGATGTACGACTCAAACCCCGCCGGGACGACGCCCGAGCTCCCATCAACCGGATAGCTCCCCTCTCGCACCGCGTAATACTCCGCCGCATCCGCGTAGGTCTTGACACTGGAGATAAACGCCCCGATCTGCGCATCCTGCGCCGTCCCCGCGAACTGCGGCACAACAATCGCCGCCATGATTCCCAGAATTATGACGACCACCAAGATCTCAATCAGCGTAAAGCCACGGCGATGTGTTGAAGCGAGAAGCACACACTGATATGCAATTCAGATCCATCGCAGACCAGCACTTTGAAGCGCACTTCCGCTTATCGGTCCAACTTTACAGCTCCGGCGCAAACCCACGCCGCATCGTGTTCTCACAGCACGCACGCGGATCGACAAACTGCATCAGATAATCGGGACCGCCCGCCTTCGAGCCTACGCCCGACATCCCGAACCCACCGAAGGGCTGCCGTCCAACAAGCGCCCCAGTGGACCCGCGATTGATGTACAGGTTCCCGACGCGGAACTCCCGCTTGGCAACCTCGATATGCGTCGGCTTGCGCGTAAACACGCCGCCCGTCAGCTTGTACATATGACCGTTCGCCAGCCGCAGCGCCTCGCCGTAGTCCTTCGCGTGTACGACCGCGAGCACCGGACCGAAGATCTCCTGCTGATAGATCGTGTTGCTCTCCGTCACGCCCGTGAAGATATGCGGCGCCACCAGATTCTCGATGTCATTCGCTGGGAAGTCCTTCGCGCCCACCAGCTCGTTGAGCCCCTCATCACGCGCCGACTGGATAAACCGATTGATATTCCCCGCCGCCTCCGCGTCAATCACAGGAGACACATCGCTGTTGGGATCCGTCGCCTCCCCAAGCACCAGCGTCTTGGTCGCCTCGCCCAGCCGCTCAAGGAACAGCTGCATACGTTGACCGTTCGGACCCTCCGGATCAACAACGATGCACCGCGAGCACGCCGAGCACTTCTGACCCTGGAACCCAAACGCCGAGTAGCGAACCCCGAGCACCGCCTCATCAAGATCAGCACTCACATCGATCACCACCGCGTTCTTCCCGCCCATCTCGCACACCACCCGCTTGACATGAGGCTGCTCCTCAGGAGTCGCGCCCGCCGCCTCGATGATGTTCAACCCCACCGCCTTGGACCCCGTAAACGCGATCAGGTTAATCCGCGGATCACGCACCAGCGCCGCCCCGGTCGTCTCACCCGGAGCCGGACAGAACTGCAGCACGCCCTCCGGCGCACTCAACTGCGTCAGCGCGTTACTCATCAGCTCGAACATCACCTTCGCGATGCCGGGAGTCTGCTCCGCAGGTTTCACGATCACCGTGTTCCCCGTCACCAGCGCCGCCGCCGTCATCCCGCAGCAGATCGCCAGCGGGAAGTTCCAAGGCGAGATCACCACCGCGACCCCCTTCGCCTGGTACCACAACTCATCAAGCTCCCCAATAAACCGACCAAGCCGATCCCGCGTAAACAGCTTCGGCGCCAGACGCGCGTAGTACTCACAGAAGTCGATCGCCTCGCACACATCCGCGTCCGCCTCGCGCCAAGTCTTGTTCGATTCCTTGCACACGATCCCCGCGAGCTCATCACGCTGCGCCCGCATCATCCCCGCCGTCAGCGTCAGCACGCGTGCCCGCTCATACGGATCAAAGTCGCGCCACGCCGGGAACGCGCTATGCGCCTGCGCCACCATCGCCCCCGCCTGTTCCGGAGTCCGATCGTTGTTGACTTCAGGAACATGCGCCTGCTCGATCGCCTGCGCAAACATCCGCCGCTGATGCGCCTCCGCAAAGTCCCGCATCGGTTCCGTATAAAACGGCCGCCCGTTCCCCACCCGCTCATCCGCCGGAGACAACTCATGCCGCTCCGGCGCAATCAGATACAGATCCTGCTTGTCTCGTCCCGCCCCGACCTTCGCCGGATCCATCAGCAGCATCGACGTATCCGCGTTATCCAGGAACCCCGCCTTGAGCCACGACTCGTTGCTCGTGTTCTCAAGCAACCGGCGCACAAGATACGCCATCCCCGGAATCATCTCCCCGACCGGCACATACTCGCGAACCCGCAGCCCCATCTCCGCCGCCGCATGCTTGAGCTGATCCGCCATCCCGTGCAGCATCTGAAGCTCGATCGTCTCCATCCCGAGTCCACGCTGCTCAAGCCCAGCAATCGCCGCCGCGATCGACCGCACATTATGCGACCCCAGCGCCAGCTTCACGCCCCCCTCACCCGCCTTGGTCGGACAGTGATCAAGGAACACCTTGACCATCTCCTCAAAGCACTGATCCGTCTGCCACTTCTCATTCCAAACAGGACAAGGCCACCCCTCCTGCTCCGCATGGATCGTCTCAAAGTCCCAGTACGCCCCCTTCACCAACCGCACCGTCACCACACGCCCCGTCCGCTGCGCCCACTCACAGATCCGCTTCGCGTCATCAACCCCAGACTTCAGATACGCCTGCATCGCGATCCCCGCCTCAAAGTCGATCTCATCGCACGCGTGCATAAACGTGTCAAGCGTCAGGTCCTTGAACTCGTGATGCTCCATGTCAAAGTTAATCAGCACCCCGTTCCGCTTCGCCGCCTCAAGCACAGGACGCGCCCGATTCATAAAGTCCGCGATCGAACTCTCCGGCGCAATCGGATTAAACAAAGCGCACAAGCTCGACACCTTGATCGAAACATTCACGCGAGGCACCACCCCAAGGTGGTCCTTCTCAAGCCGATCATTCGACTCCCAGCTCGAAGCCGTGTCCACCAAGTTCTCAACCAGGTCCAGATACTTCGCCTGGTACATGTCCGCTTCCGCATTGGACACACACGCCTCGCCAAGCAGGTCCACACTAAACGCGATCCCCTGCTTCCAAAGCTTCGTCAGCATCGGGAGCGCATCCGCGGCGTCCGTTCCCGCAATAAAGTTGTGCGCCATCCCCGTGATCTGCCCCGAGATCGTCTTCGCCGCTAGCCCCTTCGCGACCCCGCCCGCCTTGATCGCCAGATCCATCCCCGGTGGCGCCTTCACGCCCGGCTGCGTCATGTAATCCACCAGATGATCGTGCACCATCTCAGGAGTCGTCAGTGCCGGGAACGCATCGACAAACCGGAACATCTGCACCTTAAAGTTGTGGTCCTTCATCGACCAGTCCATCAGTTTGTCCTGATAGAACTGCTTGGACAACAACCCCGACTTGTGCGACCGCGCGATGTCGAGCATGTGCGTCCCGATCCGCAGGATCGCCTCCTCACGCTCGGGATTCGATGAACTCGCAATACTGCTATTGACGGGAGGACGCATGCTCGGTGCAGGGGCGGCTTGAGTCGCCGGCTTCGGAGAGGACTTTGCTTTGCGACCGAACCACGCCATATGAGAACTCCTTCAGAAAAAATAGGTACAGCTCACCCCGAGTTTCTGAATCAACCGGGTCCCCATTCTAGATCATCTGCAGCGTCCCATCCCTCCAGTTGAGACATCCAGACGCTGACAAAAAAACTTGATAAACTCCCATATGTCTGATTCGTCCAACATGCTGACAGCCCTGAGCATCGGGAACTACGACGCGGTCCACCTCGGACACCAGATGCTCATCCAGCGAGCGAGATCGCATGTCGGAGCCGCAGGCCGAGTCGTCATCCTGACATTCCATCCCCACCCCATGGAAGTCCTGAACGCGAGTCAAGCTCCGCACCCCATCGAGCCCTTCCAGATCCGCAAGCAGCGTTTGCTTGATGCCGGCGCCGATGAAGTCGTCGAGCTCAAGCCCACCCCCGAGCTGCTCGCCCAAGAACCCGATCAGTTCCTCGATGACATCATCGAGCAGTACAACCCAGCCATCATCGTCGAGGGACACGACTTCCACTTTGGGAAGCGCCGCGCCGGAACACCCGAACTCCTCACCAAACTCTGCGAAGACCGAGGCATCCAAACCGACATCCTCGGACCTGTCCAGATCACACTCACCGATCAGTCCATCGTCACCGCCTCCTCTTCCCTCACGCGTTGGCTCATCACACAAGGCCGAGTCCGCGACGCCGCCTACACCCTCGGAAGATCGCACGAACTGACTGGCACCGTCGTCCAAGGACAACAACTCGGACGCACCATCAACATCCCCACAATCAACCTCGACACCAACTCCCTCCTCCCTGCCGATGGGGTCTACGCAGGTCACGCACGCTTCGCGCACAACAACCAAGAGCACCGAGTCCTCGCCGCGATCAATGTCGGATCCCGACCAACTGTCCAAGGCCTCACCCGCCGCGCCGAAGCGCACCTCATCAACAACGACGCTTCGCAGTGGTCACCACCAAAGGACCTGCCCGAATACGAGTGGTCATGCACGCTCGAACTCACTGGTTGGGTCCGTGATCAAGTCAAGTTCGGATCACTCGAAACCCTCAAACAACAAATCCGGCGTGATTGCAGCCGGATCTGTGAAACACTCAGTTGTTAAACCACTTCAGAACGCGAAGAGCATATCAAAGAACTCCGTGATGATGCCCTTCTCTGATGCCTTCTTCACTTCGCCCTCGTTCTCAACCGCGAGCGACAGATTCGCGAGCTGACTCGACAGCACCGTATTCTGAGCCGTGATATCGTCACTCCGCGCTACACCAGCGATCACAAGCGTCTGGATCTCTTCATCCTTCGCGATCCGCTTGTACGCCTCGAGCACGAGCGATCCGTTGGGTTTGACCTCAAGGACTGTCGCCGTGATCCGAGCGCTGAACCGATCCGATCGCTCGTAATCACCTTCTCCCGTGAACTCACGCGATGCCTCCGCATCAAAGATCGTACGGTTCTCAAGTCTCGGATTGGTGTTGACCTGCAGCTCAAGCAGCTTGAGCAGATCGATCATCGCGTTCAGTTGAACCTCGCTCTTGCTCTCTTTCTCAGTTTCGAGCTTCTGCGAGCTCGTCTGGGAGGACACCTCATCGATGATGATCGTGATGATGTCGTGCTTCTGGAATGTCCGCACCTCTGGTTCAGGAATATAGGTCAGCGAAACATCCTCAAGCAACATGACCGGAGCGTTGCTCGCCTCTGGACCCGCGCTAAACTCCTCATCCGCCGTGAGATACAAGCTCTGTGCAACAGCGACCTGGGCAGTCAGTAAAAGCACACCTGCAATGGATAACGCACGCATCATGATACATCACCTTCCTTCAGAATCACCGCACGACCTTTTCCTGTCGCTTTGGCGCGGAACTGATTCTCACCATTCATGGATTCAAACTCAATCGTCTCCCCAAGTCGAGCATTCGATTGGGCCCTGCCGCGCACTGTGACCACCACCGATCCCGAGATCGACTTCGCCGAAACGATGTCACCCCGCCGGATCACGAGCGGGAGCTCGATATGCTGCGCTTGAATAAGCTGCCCCGCGTTGATCGTCTTGGACAGCGCCATCCCCATCGCCTCATCCACGCTGACCGAGTGCTCTTCCGGACTCACCCAGCGCCGCTCAGTCATGAACATTGATTCATCCAAGCGAGTCCCACGATTGACGCGTTGGTTCGCAATCAGCACCTCGCGGAACATCTCGACATCAAAGATCAACGCGCGTTCCGCTGCAACGATCAACTCGTCAAGCACGATCACGCGGATAGCCGTGCGTCCGCGCCTTGAAACCTCACGGATCTCAACCAATCGACCAGCAGTCGAGGTCTGCAGAAATGACTCATCATGCTCACGGAACGACATCTTGACGAGGTCCGTACCGACCTGGTAGCGATCCCGAACCCACCGCTCGATGTGATCCCGAACCACCGGCCCATCGCTGACCTGCTGCTCATTGGTATCCGTATCGACGCGGACCTCCGCCGTGCTGTTCGTGTTGCCGATCCGCCGGACCGAACTCTGTGTACCGTTGATGACGATCGAACCACCATTGAGCTGCTTATCCGAATCAATCAACAAACGGACCTGATCGCTACTCAGCACACACCACGCGGTATCCACATCAGTGAGCATCTCATCGAGCGAGAGTCCATTCAAAACTTCTGCCTGATCACCCGAAACGCTGCTGATATCCGCGAGTGTGATCGAATCATTATGCGAAACACGAACCGTCGAGCGCAGCGTGACCGTCGTGATCCCCGCGATCGCATCCGTCGCGAGCAGGAGCATCGCCGAAGCCATGATCAACCGGATTGTTCGTGTCACATCACGCATCATTACTTACCCATTACCGCCGGAGCTGTGAGATCGACTGCAGTGTCTCGTCCGCGGCCTGGATCGATTGCGAGTTCATCTCAAACGCACGCTGTGTTCTGATCAGTTCAATCAACTCAACCGCCGGATCTACATTTGAACCCTCAAGCGAACCACCCAGTATCGAACCAAAGTTCTCTGAGCCAGGTTCACCAGTAATCGGTGTTCCGGATGCCGCAGACTCAACCCAGAGATTCCCACCGATCTGCGTCAATCCAGTCTCATTGATAAAGATCGCGAGCTCGACCTGTCCCGCTACGCTCGGCTGCGCCTGTCCAGGGATCACTTCCAGAATCTCACCATTGGCACTGACCGAGAACGACTCAGCATCTGCCGAGATCGTCACAGTTGGCTGCAAACGACGACCATCAGAGTTTGCGAGCACCACTTCATTGTCCGCGTTGAGGACAAAGTTCCCTGCTCGTGTATATGCGATGCCGCCTTGCCCTGTATCGCTCTCCACCTGCACCTGGAAGAACCCCTTGCCCTCGATGTACATATCGAGCGGGCTGTTCCCAGGGATCGGTGGTCCCTGCGAGAAGTCTTGTTGCGTGCCCGATTCGCGAACACCCAGTCCGACATAGAGACCAGTCGGACGCTGATCGCCGTTCGCGTTCTCTGTGCCAGGCTGTGCCTTCTCGATATAGAGCAGGTCCTCGAAGTTCACGCGTGACGCTTTGAATCCTTCAGTGTTCACATTCGCGAGGTTGTTCGCCGTGACATCGAGCCGTGTGTTGAGTGCTTTGAGTCCGGAAGCCGCGGATTGCATCGCAATAACTGCCATTGTTCTATCTCCTGCTCGCTTACGCGATGCGTCCAAAGGTGTTGATGGTGCGGTCCATCATGCGGTTCTGCATGTCGATCATGCCGATGTTTCCCTGCGCTGCTCGTGCGGCGGACTGGATCTGCATGATCGCATCGATTTCGTTCACGCCGGACGCTTCGATCGAGCCTTGATGGAAGACGCCGGTGCCGTCGATGAGGTTGAGGTCGGTGCCGTATTTGGATACAAACAAACCTTCGCCGTGCTTGGTGAGGATGGATCGGTCGGGGACATCCGCGAGTCCGAGCTGTCCCACGGCGGTGTCGCGCTGGGTGATCAAGCCGTCTTTGTGGATCTGGACTGGTCCCATTTGGGGGTCGATGCGGATGTGTCGGCCGTTGGGATCGAGGACGGGGCGTCCGGTTGCGGACTGGACGAGGGTTCCGGTGTCATCGATCGCGAAGCGGCCGTCTCGGCTGAGGGCTTGTCCGCCGTCGTATTCGATTTTGAAGAATCCGGATCCTTCGATCGCGACATCGAGATCGCCGTTGGTGATCTCTATTGCGCCTTGCGCAAAGTTGATCTTGGTGTGCGCACTTAATACGCCTGCACCTAATCGTTCGAGCATTTCGTTGCTTGGGAGGTTGAAGACGCCGTCTTCTTGGCGGACGGCGGGGCGGAACTGGGTTCCGCTCATAATGGGCTTAAACCCTGCGGTTCCGAGGTTTGCGAGGTTCCCGGTCAGTGCGTCCTGACGGTGGATGGAGGTGAGTGCTCCTGATGCTGAAATTTGGATGCCGTAGTTCATGGCGCGCCTCTGTCGGTGTATCCGTGTCCCTCCGTGGACACCAGATACCCGCGGGAGACTTCACACAAACGGCGTGCCAGAACTTGTTGGGGTTGGTTTGGGGGGATTCTGATTTGAGGGTGGCACGGCTTGTCGTCTTCGCAAGCCGTGTCTTTGGTGGGTGAGGGACTTCCCATTTCGACGAGCACGGCTTGCCGAAGACGGTCAAGCCGTGGCACCCATTGTTGGATGGTTTTCTTGGGCGGCGTGAGGGGGTGGGGCGGGTTTCGCGGAGGAGGACGGTTGCGGACTTGCGGAGGGATTCGTGGTCGCTTTGCTGGTGCGCCATGTCGGCGGCGTCTTTGAGCGCGGCTTGGGACTGGAGGTGGAGATTGGACTCGATGGTGGGGGTTCGCGCGGCGTTGATGGACTGGATCGATTCGATTGCGGCTTTGTAGTCGGTGGACTGGGTGAGTGTGTGGAGTTGTGAAAGGGTGAGGCCGTGGATTTGGCAGATGAGGATTGGACTCATCGCGGGATTGAGGAGGTCCTCGAGGAGGGCTTCGGTCAGCTGTGGAGTGTCTTGTTGTGTGTTTGCGTGCGATTGGCTTTGCATTGTGCCCCCTTGTGTTTGTGGTGGGGGCTTGGGGAATTGTAGTTGATCGGCGTGGGGATTGGAAGGGGGGAGTTGGGGGAGTGGGGGAGATTTGCGCACGGATGTGGTTATTTAGCTAGAATTGGCATATGACAGGATTATGAAATGAAAGATTTGCATACTCATTTAAATGGTATTTTATCTGTTGATGATGTTGCAGAGATTGCCAGGCATGCGGGATTGAGACTGGCAGCTGAAGATTTTGATTCACTCCAGATTATTGATCCGGTAAAAGACTATACCGACTATTTTATTCCGTGGAGAATACTGCGTCAGTTGCCGAAAACGCATTCATGCCATCGGTTGATCTGGGAACACGCAGCTAGGCAATTAGCTAGATCGCAAGTGCGATATGTCGAAGTGCAATTCTCGCCTTCCACGCTAGCCAGATGTGCCAGTCTTTCTATTCTTGAATCCATTCAATGGATATCAGAAGCGGCAGATTCAGCTTCAAGTATCTACGGCGTAGAAATGTGGCCAATCATCACGGTGAATAGGGTAGAGACAACAAAGGACTACTTGGATGACCTGTCGATTGCTTTAAGAAAAACAAAGCTATCTAGAATTGCTGGGATAGGGTTAACGGGAGATGAGAGTGAGCCAGTTCCAAAAGTTGCAAGCAGTTTCTTTAGGGAGATTAGTAAGGACTTGGATATCGGCGTTACTATACATGCGGGCGAGTTAGGGAGCCGAGAAAATATAAAGTGGGCTATTGCCGAGTGTGGTGCAAGCAGGATAGGTCACGGATTGGCTGCTTCACAGTGTCCGGATACGATTCAATTGATAAAATCGTATGGTTGTTGTATCGAGTGCTGTATGACCAGTAACTATTTGTCGGGTTGCGTGACATCATATGACGAGCATCCCCTAAAAGTGTTTATCGAAGAAGGGGTGGATGTCTCTGTTTGCACTGACAATCCTGGAATTCATAATGTCGATTTAAATGCCGAACGAGCTCTAGTTGATTCTGTTATTGGCGAATGGGGCTTATCTAGAAATTTTGTTGATTGTTCTAGGAATTACTGTTTTAGGTAGCAAGTATGACACATCCAAAAAAAATACGATTTCTCTCGTCGAATAAATATAAGATTAAAGAATTTTCAACAATTTTCCAGTCTTACGGGATCGAAATAGTCCCAGTGAAATTTCAAATTCACGAGATACAAATTCAAACCCCTCTTGATTTAATCAATGATAAAATTATTCAAGCGTTTTCGATAATACGCAGGCCATTGATTGTTGAGCACACAAGTCTTCTCATTAGCCGAATGAATGGGTTTCCAGGCGGACTCACTCAATGTATGTGGGACTCTCTCGAAGCGGATAGATTTTGTGAGATTTTTGGAAACTGTGAAGACAACTCCATTGTCGCTCAGACTGATATTGCTTACATAGACGGCAAAAACATACACCACTCCGTGGGGCAGGTTCCTGGTAAAGTAGCAAGGGAACCCCGGGGGGATCGTACTTTTCAATGGGACTGTGTTTTTGTTCCAGATGGATACGACAAGACATTTGCGGAATTAGGGGATGAGAAAAACAAAATTTCAATGCGCAAATTAGCAATTGACAAACTTATAGAGGGCTGTTTCAAATGACATGTGTACCTGGGGCGTTGCTAGAGGCAGCAAGAGAAAATAAGCTATTGGTTTTTGTAGGGGCAGGAGTCTCAATGAATGCGGGCCTCCCAAGCTTTAGTCAGCTAGTTAATACAATGGCTCAATTGCTGGGTTTCGACGAGAGAGTTTTTCGTGCATACTCGAATGACCCTAGGGTCTTGGCGGAGTTTTTGAAACTCAAAATGGGTGGTTTGGGTGAGCTAAGAAGCAGGTTGGATAAAGAGTGGATAGTCGAGAAAGAGCAACTGAGAAAATCGAATGTACATAAATTGTTAACTCAAATTGGAGCTTCGCAATTTTATACTACCAATTACGACACATTACTTGAAGATGCGCATGAGTTATACGGAGTAGATTTTCATGTCGTGAAATCAGCCGCAGACCTCCCCCTGCCCGCATCTGTCACTCGTGCAATAATTAAATTTCATGGTGATTTTAGTCGTGATGAATCAATCGTTTTGACAGAGGAAAGTTATTTTAAGCGATTAGATTTTGAATCGCCTTTTGACCTGCTGTTGCGAAGTCATCTATTAAACAGAGTTGTGTTATTTATTGGCTATAGCTTGGAAGATGTTAATGTTCGATACATGCTGTGGAGAATGCGTGAAGTATGGAAAAAAAACGCGAGCGATCTTAGTCATCCAGAGATATTTTTTTATACAACTAGCGGAAATTTAATCCGTGATGAAGTCTTGAAGTCCAGGGGGATAACAGTATTGACTGCAGATCGTTTGTTGAATACTGACAATGATGATCATTCTGAGGCGATGGAGCAATTCCTAGAGATATTGGTAAATGGTCTTTAAGGAATTCTGGTGAAATGGTTAATCAAGTTTTCTCATCACCAACAAATAGTTAAACCCTCGCAGGAAGAAGTTCTCTTCTTCTGCGGCTTTGTGCCAGTTGCCGCGTTGTAACTTGGTGTTGTGGCGGACGACGCAGATGATGTCTACGGGGGTGAAGGCTTGGCTCATCATGGCGAAGAGTTCGAAGCCGATGGGCATGAAGGTGCCTTCGCCAGGTTGGCCGCCTTTTTTCTTTTTCCATGAGTCGGAGACATAGAGACCGAGGTGTTTGCCTGGTTTGAGGACGCGGTAGAGTTCGGCGAGGACGGCGTCCATTGCTTCGTAGTACGCGTGTCCCATCATCTCGTCGTCGTGCTCTGGTTGTTGTCCGGCGTCGAGCTTTCCGATGCAGCGGTCGTCGTCGGAGTAGTCGACATGGGTTGAGTACGGCGGGTCGATGAATGCGAAATCGATGGAGTCGTCTTCGAGTGGGAGCGATCTAGAGTCGTTTTTCTTGATGTCGGGTCGTTGTGGGTTGAGGTCGAAGGCGATGGGTTTGCGGTTGAGGTCTTTGCAGACATCGATGGTGGTTCCGGAGCCGCACATGGGATCGATGACGGTGTCGTGTTCTTTGGTGTAGCGTTTGAGGAGTTGGTAGATGACCCAGGAGGGTGTGGCTCCGATGTAGTCTTTGGAGCCTTGCATTGTGGAGTTGGAGCTGTCGTAGTGTTGTGAGGGGTATTCCCAGAGTGTGGTGGTCATGATGCCCATGGGTGGGCGTTTTCCTGGCTTGACTCTTGGGGGTTTGTTTGCGGAGTGTTGTTTTTTGTAGGGTTTCTTTGAACGATTGCGCTTTGGTTTACCTGAACCACTGCGGAGTTCGTCGTTGATTTTTTTGCGGATGTCGTCAGAGTTGCTCACGGCAGTGCCTCAATGAGCATTTGTTTTGTTTCTTCGAGCGATGCGCGGACTCTTGCGCCGGCGGCTCTTGCGTGACCTCCTCCGCCGAGGGATTGGCAGACCTGGTTGACATCGACTGCGGGTTTGGAGTTCCATTCGCCTTCTTTGGAGCGGAGTGAGATTTTGGTGAGTGTGCCTTCGGCGTCGTGTTGTTCGTTGAGGAGCGCAACGACGCGGATGGACTCGATGGATTGAGGGATGTCGACGAAGCCGCCGGAGTCTCCCGGCGCGGCTTTGGTTGCTTTGAAGTCTTCGAGGGTGAGGGTCATGATGGCGGCGTTTTTGTCTTTGATGAGGTCGAGGGATTCGAGGGCGCGGGCCATGAGTTTGAGTCGTGGGGCGCGGTCGCGTTGGTAGAGCATCGCGAAGAGCGCGTTGTGGTCGACTCCTGCGTCGAGGAGTTGTCCGGCGAGGCGCATGACTCGGCCGTCGACATTGGAGTGCTTGAACCATCCGGTGTCGGTGGCGAGTCCGACATAGAGGGGGGTTGCGATGTCCACGGGGAGTTGGTCGGGGGATTCAACTCCGAGGACATGGCAGCAGATCTCGGCGACTGGTTGGACGACGGCGGCGGCTTTGGTGTCGAGGAGTCTTCGGGTGGAGATCTCGGAGTTGCCTTGCAGATGGTGGTCCACGATGGTGGTGCGGTCGAGTCGGGGTTTGAGGAAGTCGGCGAAGGGCGCGAGCTGTGACCATGATCCGGTGTCGGTGATGATGATTCCATCGGGATCGAGCACGGCGGGGGCGGGTTGGGGTGGATCGATGAGGCGGAATTTGGTGGGGATCGCCATCTTCGCGCCCCATTCGGGCATGGGAGCGGCGTACCAGCATTCGGCGGCGGAGACGGCGCCGGTGGTTCCTCGGGATGTGTTAATGGCTCGTGCGAGCGCGAGTGTGGATCCGAGCGCGTCGCCGTCGGGTTTGGTGTGGGTGAGAAGGACGAGGGTTTCTTGCTTCGCGATCCAGTCGGCGATGGATTTGGCATCGGTGGTGGAGGTCCACATGGATGCGGGGTCTTCGTTGGATGCGTTTGGGGCGCTGGCTTGCATGGTCATAGAGACATGGTATCGGCGGATGTGGGTTGATGCCGAGTGATGTGTAAATCTGTTGATGAATCGTTATCCCTGCAATCGATGCTGGTCGTCTGGGTCATCTGCGAGTGGGATGCTGTCTCGGTGCTCGTCGTAGGACAGTGGGGGCGGGGCTTCGGTTGGACCGTCGCTGATTGGTGAGTCGAGGTTCGGTCTGTGGGTGACCTGTCCTCCTGTGGAGTCGGACATTTGGATCGGGGTGTCGTCGTGGCGTGGGGTGTCAAGCGCGGGGTCGCGGATACCCATGATGCCGTCTGATGAGCCGTAGGCTTCTCCGCATTCTGGGCATCGTCCTGTGAAAGCGAGACCTTCGAGGTTGTAGCCGCAGTATTCGCAGTTGGTTTGGTTGGAGATCGAGGACTGATGGTTCATCTGGTTCTCGATACGCTTGGCGAGGCGGATGTGTTTGTCGGCGCTGATGCGTTGGTGACTGAGCGCCCAGTTGAGAACAACGCTCATGCGGAACATCGACCAGAAGAAGACGACTGTTGCGCCGAAGCAGAAGACTGTGGTCCAGATGAACACAAATCGTGCGGGGTCGGATGCTGGGAAGTTGGTCATTGAGATGAGGCGCGAGATGACGGCGAGGACTCCGAAGACCATCATGACCCACGCGGTGGCGCGGAGTCTCGTAGCGAGTCGGTCATCGGCGGCCCAGTACGCGAGCTCGGCGAAGTAGACACACGCGGGGATGAGTCCGATCCATGCGATGAGTCCGACGGATGCGATCGCGATGCGGTGCAACATCGAGACATTCCCGGTCTGCGCGATCATCGCGGCGGAGACGATGAGGAGGATCCAGGTTGGCCAAGCGAATGAGATCAATCGGATCGATTTGACGAGTGTTGTGTTGTCGAGGACTGGGTCGTGGGAGACGGTGTCCATCCCTTTGCGTGAACGCGTGATCATCCAGACCCCAGCGGTCCAGCATCCGCTCGCGAGCACGAACATCGCAAACGCGAGGGGGACAATCATGCTCTTGGTCCCAGATCCGATTCCCGCGGCGGCGGGTCCGGCGAGTCCTCCGATCAGCGCGATCATGCACAGGAGGAATCCGTAGCGGATCCACTTGATGTACCAGGTGGGCGCTTGGAAGCTCATGGTTGCTTGTCGGATGTTCTTTGATCGGCGTGCGGAGCTATGGCCACACTCGGGGCACTTGGTTCCGAGTGGGAGTCCTGCGAGGGAATAGCCGCAGGAATCGCAGGATTGACTCAGGTTGTCGGATTGTTCATAACTCATACCAAGACCCGATGCTCTCTTCTATTTCACTGTACCCGATCTGGGGCGATTGGTTGCTTTGGGACGCTGCGGAGAGCTTCCTGAGCAATCATCGGTGATTTTGGGGTGTGCCATCACAAACAGACGGCTCTTGAGGGAGCCGTCCGCAGAGAGAGGTCTTGGGATTTTTGTGGAGATGATTACGGCTTGCGCATCGCGGGATCGGGTTTGACTTGGATCCAGCGTTGGTCGCCCTTGGCGCGGACGGTGTGGAGGCGTGCGGGCCAGAAGTCGTATCCGACGATCTGGCGGTGGATGTAGTCTGGGGCGTTGATCACGAGTGATGTGCCGTAGACGGTGAGGGAGGCGCCGTCGCCTCCGGCGTTTGCCCATTGGTCTGGTTCGACGCTGGACTCGAGGAGATCGATGATGCGCTGCGAGCGATCGGCGGATGACTCCATTTGGATTTGTGTGCCACCACCTGTGAAGGGGCTCTGTCCTCCGCTGCTTCCTCCGGAGCTCTGGATGTTGAACTGCGGCGCGTTGTCAAAATCAGGGACGACCATGATGAGGTCGGCGATGTCGTAGAGCTCGATGCGTTGGTTCTCGTTGAGGACGGACTTTGGTCCACATTCGATGGAACCGATGTCGGTGAACTGCCAGGTGTATTCCTCTCCGATCGCTTCGATGCGTTCTGCTTTTTTGAGCACGCGTTCGAGGACGGTGATCGCGGGGATGTTGGAGACGCGGAGCGAGAGGAGTGTGTCGGGGTCCATTCCTGTGGAGGCGATGCCGTCGAGGTAGATCGGTTCGATCTGGGCTTCGGTGACATCGATGAGGAAGTTGATGATGTCTTCGAGCGGTTGGTCCTCGACATCGAGAGTGATGGGTTTGGACATCTGGCGGAGCGTGTTTGCTTTCTCTTGCGACTCGCTCTGGTTGGTGGACGCGGCGGTCTCATCGGCGAGGAATCCAAGGACGCCGGTGGTCGAGATGACCGCGGGGGCGCTGAGTGATCCGAGCGCTGCGGCGAGCATGGAGCATGCTGTGATGCGTGGGTTGTTGCGGGGTGTGTGCGTCATCGTGGTGACTCCTGCGGATCGTGTTTGTGTCCCGTATTCTCGTCGTGTGCATCGCTACGAAGCGATCGGCATCGATCCATGTGCTGATCTGCTTGCGACGAACTGCTGGCGATTCGAGTGTGCGGTCTCGATCATACCAGATATGAGTCGATACGCAGCATGGAAAGTATTGGATCCCTGCGATCCTGAGGATCGGGGCTCACGGCGTGGGAATAGGGTTAATAAAAAGGGTTTGTAGTCGTAAATGCTTGTTTTGCATGGGAATAGGAGGGGAAGAGCCACCTGCGAGACTTGAACTCGCGACCTAAGCTTTACGAAAGCTTCGCTCTACCGACTGAGCTAAGGTGGCGTTATCAGCGATTGAAAGCCTTGGCTCGCTGTAGAAGGATGATAGACCTAGCGGTGGGTTTTGGGCTAGGGGGTTGGAGTATGACAGCGATGAAAAAGCACCCCTGAATTCACAGGGGTGCTTTTGTAGTGGGGTTTTTGATGCCGGGTTATGGGCAGCCGGCGCTATAGATTGCGAGGTACTGGGAGATGTCGAGGAAGTTGAGGGCGCCATCGTTGTTCAGATCCGCGGCGAGGTTGCCGGAGCTGAACTGGGTGAGGTAGGTGGAGATGTCGCTGAAGTTCAGTGAGCCGAACGGTGCGACGAGGTCGGCTTCATTGCATGGACCTGCTGCGAGGGTGTAGAGGTCTGGGCGGTAGTTGATGAGTGTGCAACGCATGCGGTTGGCTTGTTCTGGGGTGAACTTGTTCATGCAGCGATCGTCGGCGTAGTCCATGTAGTTGTCGAGCGGGGCTGGTTGGCCGCACGAGTTGCGTGAACCTGGGCATCCGAAAGTTGGGCTGCTTTCAGGGTTGGTGTCCACGATGAGGTCACCTGAGGTGTAGGTGTTTGAGCATCCTCCTGAGAAGGTGTGGGCGAGTCCGAGGTAGTGTCCGACCTCGTGTGTACCTGTGCGTCCGAGGTTGAATGGTGCGAGGGGCGCGTTGGCTCCGAAGGTGGAGTGGAGGACAACGACGCGGTCGGCGTTGGATCCGACGATACCGCCTTGCGGGAGACTTGGTACATACCCGAGGTTGCCGCTGGCGCTGTTGGTGTAGATGTTGAGGTAGCGGTCGGTGTCCCATGCGAGGGTGTTCCAGTAGGATCCGCCGTCGTTGAACCAGGTGTTGTTGGTGGAGCGTGTGATCCCAGTGGTTGGGTTGCCTTGCGGATCAAACTCGGCGAGGTAGAACTCGATTTGGGTGTCGGTTCCCGGCGCGCCGTTTGATCCGGCGATCGCGAGGAAGTCTTCGTTGAGGATGTCGATCTGTGACTGGACGCGGGAATCGGACATCGCGCCGGTGCCGCCTGTGGTTTGGATGACATGGACGACAACTGGGATGCGGTATTTCTCAACGGATGGATCGTACTCGGGCATGATGCGCGTGCGGCTGAGCGTGCAGTCGGACGGGGTACCTGCGGGTTCGTTGAGGCCATCGATGAGTTGAGGGTCTAGGGGGTTAACGCCGCAGCGGGTGCCGTGCTGGTGGAAGTATCCGGACTGTGCGACTTCTTCCCAGGAGTTGTATGTGAAGCCGTCGATGATGATCTCGTTGTCGGAGATGATCTGGAAGTTTGGATTCGGATTGATGTCCTGGTCCACATGGACGGCTTTGGAGTCGGCTTGTGGAGCGGATGTTGCAGGAGCGAGACCGGCACCTGCGAGTGCAAGGGTAACGAACGCAGTCAGCATGACTTTCCTCTTCTCTGAAGTTGGTTAGGGCGAGACCATCAGCAACAAATACACCACAGAACGGGTCGATGGGCAAGCGGATTGGGAATTGAACACGACGCCTGAATAGACGCATGGGTCTTTACGCCCATCATACTGGGTAGTTCCAGAAAACAGCACAGAAAACAGGTCCGAAAACACTGGTATTCTGCGGGTAAATGCGAGTTGTTGATCTGGAATTTTGTTCTAGTTATTCGTCGGTTGGGACTGATGAGAGCTGGCGCTCTGCGTGACCGACTGAGTCGAAGTACGCGAGTTCGATCGCTTCGATGAAGCGTTTGTGCGGCGGCATTCCGAGTGCAGATCGGCGTTCGTCGAGCTTTTCAGCGTTCCAGATCACTGCGGATGGGACGGCTCGCATGACTCCGAACTCGTCTGGTGCCATGGTCATTTGGGTGCCGTAGATTTGAGGGTCTCCGCGAGAGAGGGAGACGCGGTCGGTCATGAGCGCGAGGAAGGCGCCTGGGAGTTCTCCCTGATCGACTTGCTCTTTGATGAGCGCGAGGCACTGGGACTGGAACTCTGGATCGTGATCGGCGTGTTGGACAGCGATGTAGGCGCCCTGGACGGCTTTGAGACCGACCATTTGACGGGTTGGCCAACCGAAGCGGTCGATGATGGATTCGAGGGTTTGGGCATGCTCTTTGTCGAACTGCGCGATCATGGTGAGCGCGTGGATGCGGTTGGGGTCTTCTTGCAATGAGGCGGCGACGAGCTCGGCATCGCGGTCATAGATCGCTTCGAGCGCCTCACGAACCTGCTCAATTGTGGAGAGTGGTGCAAACTGCGGCGAAGTGAGTTGGGCTTGCTCGGGAGCGATTGTGCTCTGAGTCGGTTCTGCTTGTGGCTCGTTTGTAGCGATTTGGTCCGGCATGTCGTAGACAACACGCTGGACTTTGACCTCGGATGAGCAGGCGCTGAGCGCGAGGACGGTCCCTGCGAAGGTGGAGAGGAGGAGGGAACGGCGTGTGGGGAGGTGTGTTCGCATATGTTGAATATCGAATCGGATGGTGCGGCGTGGCATCTTGAATAGCGGTCAAACTTGCTTGTGAGTGATCACCAACCGGTATAATCGGCATGATCGGCACAAGTGCTTGGGATGTCTTTGATGCGTGGTGCGGGGTAGGGGGGAGAGTTCGGACGGGGGGTGGTCCGATATGAAACCGAGGCGTGGGAGGGCTGGTATACCTATTCGTCCAACCAGTCCGAACAGTTCCAAGTGGAGAATGAGAAATGAACGCACTGAATCGAATGCTGATCGCTGTCCCTGTCTGCCTGTCCTTGTGTATGGCGGTGCCTGCCTACGGAGTGGAGGGGTTGACCGCTCCGACGATGAATGATGTGAATCAGGCGCTGCAGCAGAATGACTTTGCGGAGATGGAGCGTCTGTGCCGAGAGATCCTCGAGGAGAACGCTGAGCATGCGCAGGCGGTGTTCATGCTCGGCTACGCGCTGCACGCGCAGGGGGAGCTCGATGAGGCGGTGCTGTACCACATCCGCGCGACCTCGTTCCCGGCGACAGCGCCGCTCGCGTACTACAACCTTGGGTGTGCTCAGGCGCTCAAGGGGAACAGCGACCAAGCGTTCAAGGCGTTGGAGAAAGCGGTTGAGCTTGGGGTGACCAATGCGGCGCAGTATCGCGGGGACTCGGATCTGCAGTCGCTGCGGACCGATCAGCGTTGGAAGGGGTTGTTGGACTCGATGCAACCCAATCTGACAGCGAGCAGTTCCGCAGATGCGAAAGACAGTAAGGGAGCATCCAAGCACAAAGCGAGCGGCGTGACTCCGGAGGGTTTGCACTTCTGGGTCGGGGAGTGGGACTGCTACAACGCGAAAGACGGCAAGCGTGCGGGGACCAACACACTCAGCTTCCGCGTCAACGGTTTGGTGATCCATGAAGAATGGGAATCGACCGGCGGCTCGTATATGGGAGAGAGCTGGAACTTCTTTGATCCGATCAAGAAAGCGTGGAAGCAGACTTGGGTTGGTTCGGGTGGTGGCGTGACGCAGTTTGTCGCGGATAAAAAAACCGATGTCGAGGGTGTGATGTTTGTGGGCAAATCGTTTAATCCGACGAATGTTGATGAGCGTCCGATGCACAAGATGCATGTGCGTCCGATCCACGGCGGCATGGTGCGTCAGACCGGATCGTCGTCCACGGATGACGGCACAACCTGGACGGTGAAGTACGATCTGATTTATGTGCCAAAGGGTGAAGCGTTCGAGCTCGAAGATCTGAGTATCTGATGCACAATTAATCCGCTGATGCCTGGTCTTGCAACGCTCGCAGCGCGTCGAAGGCTTGCATCGGGGTCATCTCGTCGAGTTTGACTTCGCGGAGTTGATCGACGACGGGGTGGTTGAGGAACTCGGTGAAGAGTCCCATCTGGCCTTGTGAATCTCGCGCTGAATCAGCGTTCGCTTTGGCGACCGCTTTTTTGTGTGTTGCTGGTGGGGCGTCGATCCGGTCGGCTTGTTCTACGGAGAGGGATTCGAGGACTTCGGTGGCGCGGTTGGTGACAGAGTTTGGGACTCCGGCGAGTCGCGCGACGTGGACGCCGTAGGACTGGTCGGCGCGTCCGGGTCGGATGGAGTGGAGGAAGGCGATTTCTTGGACGCCGTCTTCGGAGGTCCATTCGCGCACGGCGACGTGGAGGTTGCGGACTCGGTCTGGGAGTTGTTCTTCGAGCTGGGTGATCTCGTGGTAGTGGGTCGCGAAGAGTGTGCGTGGTTGGTGGTGGGCGAGGTGTTCGGAGATGGCCCACGCGAGGGAGAGGCCGTCGAGAGTGGAGGTTCCGCGTCCGATCTCGTCGAGGATGATGAGGGATTGATTGGTCGCGTTGTTGAGGATGTTGGCGGTCTCGGTCATCTCGACCATGAAGGTGGAGAGTCCTTGGTGGAGCGCGTCGTCGGCGCCGACGCGTGTGAAGATGCGATCGCAGATCCCGATGTCTATGGACTCGGCGGGGACGAAGCTTCCGGTCTGCGCGAGGACGGCGAGGAGGGCGCACTGGCGGATGTAGGTGGACTTACCAGCCATGTTCGGGCCGGTGATGAGGGCGAGGTTTGGGGTGGTGGTTTCGGTCGCGAGGTTGCAGTCGTTGGGGATGAAGCGTTGCTCGAGCATCTCGTCGAGGACGGGGTGGCGTCCTTGCTTGATGTCGATGGAAGGGGTTGTGTTGATGGTGGGGCGGACCCAGCCTCGGTGGTGGGCTTTGTCTCCGAATCCGTTGAGGACATCGAGCTGTCCGACGGTGTGGGCGAAGGCGCCCAGCTCGTCGAGGATCGAGCGTGCTTGCTCGCAGAGCTCGTCGAAGAGGATGCGCTCGCGCTCGATGGCACGTCCTGAGGCGCCGAGGACTTTGTCTTCGAACTCTTTGAGCTGGGGGGTGATGTAGCGCTCGGCGTTTTTGAGCGTTTGCTTGCGTGTGAAGGTGTCGGGAGCGCGCTGGGCTTGTCCTCTCGGGAGCTCGATGTAGTACCCAAAGACCTTGTTGAATCCGACTTTGATGGAGGGGAGGTTGTGCTCTTCCATCAGTTTGGTTTGGTAGTCGACGAGCCACGACCCGGCGTCGCGCTCGAGGGTGCGTGCTTCGTCGAGCTCGGGGTCGATCTTGTCGCGGATGAGTCCTCCCTCGCGCATGTGGCTCGGGGGATCGTCGATGCACTTGGTGACGATGGACTGTGCGACGGGTGAGAGGGCGCCCTCGATGTTGATCAGCGCGGCGCGGAGATCGGCGAGGGCTTGGCACTGGTCGAGGGTGGTGATGAGAGACTTGATATTGACGGCGCTGGTTCCCAGCGCGACGAGGTCTCTTGGGGTGGCACGTCCGAGGGCGACGCGGCCTGCGATGCGTGCGACGTCGCAGATGGGGGCGAGCTGTTGTCCGAGTGCATCAGCGAGAGCGCGGTCGTTCTTGAGTGCTTCGACGGCGTCGAGGCGAGCGTTGATCGCGCTGGGTTCTCTGAGCGGAGCGCTGAGCCAATGACGGACCATGCGTTTGCCCATCGGGGTGCGGAGGACGCAGCGGGTTCCTGTGTGGGATGCGAGGAAGACGCCGGCGAGGGAGCCCTCGACTTTGCTTCCTCGGATGGTTTGCTCGATTTCGAGGGCGCGGAGACTGGTCGCGTCGATGGTGCAGGTGGTGGCGCGGTCGATGAGGGTGGGTGGTTGGAGGTGGTCGAGGGTGGAGCGCTGGCGCTGGAACTCTGAGCCGCTGGTGGCGTTGGTTGATTCGCGATCCACGGCTTGGGTTTGGCGGAGGTAGCGGAGGACGACTCCGGCGGCGCGGATGGAGATGAGGTCGTCGGAGAGTCCGAAGCCGGCGGTGGTCGCGGATCCGAACTGGTCGTGGATGACCTCGAGGGCTTCCTCTTTGCGGAACTGCCAGCTTGGTTGTCCGGTCCCTGAAACGCTGAGGGCGTCGAGGATTTTCTGGGTTCTCGGAGGGGTTTGGGCGAGGGAGGACTGGGCGAAGAGGAGCTCGCGGACTCCGGTGCGTGCGAGCTGGTCGATGCAGTCTTGGGGGGAGCCGTCGAAGACTTGGAACCCTCCGGTGGAGAGCTCGACGATCGCGATCCCGGCGTGGTGGTCGTCGTCGAAGGCGATCGCGCCGAGGTATGCGGATTGCTCGTCGAGCATGAGTGCTTCGTCGACGAGGGTTCCTGGGGTGACGACTTGGGTGACTCCGCGTTTGACGACGCCTTTGGCTTCTTTGGGGTCTTCAAGTTGATCGACGACGGCGACTCGGTATCCGGCGTCGATGGCTTTTTGGAGGTAGTTGGATTTTTGGTGGTGGGGGACTCCGGCGAAGGGGATGTTGCTTGAGCGCGTGGTGAGGGAGAGTCCGAGGTCGCGGGAGAGGTTGACGGCGTCGTCTCCGAAGAGTTCGTAGAAGTCACCCATGCGGAAGAAGAGCACACACTCGGGGTGCTCTTTCTTGATCGCGGTCCATTGCCGCATTGCTGGTGTGTCCCACGGGTCCTTTGGCATCGAACAGACAGGATAGCACGGCTCGATTGAAAGCCCAAAGGGATTCGATGATGGAAGTGAAATCGTTGTGTGGAAAACAACAACCGCCCGGTGAGGGAGACCGGGCGGTGTTGCTGGAAATCAAAGTTTCCAAGAGAGACGGCGTCCTGCGCACTACAGGACGCCAGAGGGGAGCTTGGTGAGTTAGAGTCCGAGTGCTTCGATGTATGCGTTCGCTGGACGGAGTCCGACGAGTGTTTCGAGGACTTGGCCGTTCTGGAATATGAGAACGGTTGGGATAGAAGAGACGCCGAACTTCGCGGCGAGTGAGGGGTTGTCATCGACGTTGAGCTTGGCGATATTTGCTTTGCCTTCAAGGTCTTGTGCGAGCTGCTCGATGGTTGGTCCTAGGGCTCGGCATGGGCCGCACCATGGTGCCCAGAAATCGACGAGGGTGGGGGTGTCGGAGTTGATGAGGGCATCAAAGTTGTCAGCGTTGACCTCGATGGATTTGATTGGTGTGGTTTGATTACTCATGGGGTGTCCTTTCGTAGTGTGGTTCGTAGAGGAGAACAATTAGACTTATTGTTCTATTCCGAGTAGACAAGGTGTTTTATTTGCTGGCTCGTTCAAGTAGAATTTCGGCGATGTTGAGCGCATCATCGGCTGGAGTTCGGGCTTTGGCCTGTCTTGCGACGCATGAAGCACCTGATGCGAGGAGGGCGAGCTTGCGGGAGAGTTCTTCGGGATCTTTGAGCATGGCTTTCTGACACAGTTCGTTGAATATTGCTGTTAGACGCTTGAGGTGTGCGAGTGCGGCTTGGGCAGGGGCGGAGTCATGGTCAGGGAACTCCGCAACGGCGGCTTGGAACATGCAGCCGCAGAACTCGGGGTCTTGGTACCACTCTCCAAGGGCTCGGAAAATGGCGAGGATCTGCTCGTATGAGTCGCTGCTGGCTTCGAGAGCGTACTGCTTGATGCGTTCCATCATGAGCAGGGAGCTTTGGTTGAGGACCTCGACGATGAGTTGGTCTTTGGATCCGAAGTTGTTGTAAAGGGTCATCTTCGCGACGCCTGCTTTGTCAAGGATTCGGTCGACTCCGGTCGCGTGGAAACCTTCGCGTTCGAAGAGTTCGCGGGCACAGGTGAGGACAAGATCGCGTTTGGAGTTGGCCATTTTAGAATCCTTACAAAATATTGTTGGAAGTCTGGAATATTTAGAACGACTTGTCTATTGTATTCGTAGAATCATTCTAAGCAAGAGAATTCAGAAGAAAAGTCTAGTGCTCAGAACGAACAACTGATCGAAATACCATTTCCTGCTCAGAGTCGCCCGGATGGTCCGGGCGGCTCTGTTTTTGGCTATGGAGCGGAATCGCAGAGCCACGGACTGATCGCATCATTGCGGGGATTGGCGATCAGACTAGGGAGCGAAAGTCCCTATTTTCTCCATTAAGCTGTTTTTTGAGTTGGGAGCGATACTGTTGGCGCGTGAGTGAGCAGAACGACCAACCTATCCGCGGCATCCTGAGTATCAACAAACCTAAAGGGTTGACCTCGATGATGGTCTGCCGTGTGGTTAAAGGTCGGCTCAAGAGCGGGGGGGCTCCCAAGAAGGTGAAGGTGGGGCACGGCGGGACACTTGATCCGCTGGCGAGTGGGGTTTTGGTCGTGCTGATCGGGAAAGCAACGAAGCAGCAAGATCGGATCATGGGAACGAAGAAGGCGTATCGCGCGGTAGTGGATCTGGCGCACACTTCGGAGTCGTGTGATATGGAATTTGAGCCGATCCCGAGTGAGATTGAACGAGAGCCGAGTTTGGAGGAAGTGAGAGCGGCATGCGAGCGGTTTGTGGGGGATGTGGAGCAGGTGCCTCCGATGTACTCGGCGGTGTGGGTGGACGGCAAACGCGCGTATCACCTCGCTCGCGATGGCGTCGAGGTTGATCTGAAGGCGCGGACGATTCGGATAGATTCGATCGAGATTGTGGATTACAAGTGGCCGATGCTTGAGATTGATATCAAGTGTGGGAAGGGGACCTACATCCGTTCGCTGGCGCGAGACATCGGTGTTGAGCTTGGGGTGGGTGGGATGCTCGCATCGCTCGTACGCACTGAGGTTGGGGACTTTGTTCTTGACGATGCGATGGAGCTGGATGATGTTCCGAGTCCGCTCGATCCATGGGATCTTCCGACTGACGGGCTTCTGTGAGTTTGTATTGACTCAGGATTGGGCGCTCGGCTCGGGGTCCCAGACTTCGTTGGTGTCTTGTCCATCGCAGACTCGACGGATGTTGAGGTAGGCGAGGGTGGATGAGCAGAAGAGGAGGCTTAGCACATATCCGGCGACGATGAGTTGGAGTGCTGAGCGCGCGAGTGTGATGATGCGGTGGGCGACTGGTTCGGTAGCGCTCATGTCTTCGGTTCCGATGAGCACGCGTCGTCCGGCGTCGTTGGTGAGGGTTGAGGTGAGTCCATCGGCGAGTTCGATGGACCATCCGGCGAGGGTCGCGACGATGGTGGTGATGGTGGTGCCGAGGATCACGAGGATGAGTGTGTAGAGTCCGAGGCGGATGGGGCGTGCGATGATGTAGGCGTAGGCGCGTTGGAGCGCGTCGAAGCCGTCGGTTCCTTCGATCGCGAGCGCCGAGATGGAGAGGGGGAGTGTGAGGATGTGGAGCGTGAGGATGCACGCGATGAGTATCGCGAGTGCGAGTGCGATGATGTAGAGGATGCCTCCGAGGACATTGACGACAGGGAGTCCAAGCGGGAGTCCCAAGATCATGACGAAGATCGCGAGTATCACGATGAGGAGCAATGGTCCGAGTGTGGTGAGTGCGGTTTGTCGGATATTGAGTAGCGCGGCGGTGAGGGCTCCGATGGCATCGGTGTGTCGGCCGTGGGCGTATTGGATGCTCGCGGAGCGGGTGATCGCGAATCCGAAGATTCCGAGCACGAGCAAGAGCGGGATGAGCAGCGCGGCGCTGATCCAGGGTGACTCCGTGAGCTGGAGGGTGTAGAAGCGTCCGGTGTGGGCGAGGCGTTCAATGAAGACGCTCGGATTGAGCGACATCATTGACGCGAGCACGGATTCGAGTCCTTGTGATGGAGCAAACGACTCTTCGGGGTTCTGGGTGTTGAAGATGAGCTCGTGGAAGGCGCTGACGAGGACGATGAGGAACGCGGCCATGGTCCCGAGGAGCCAGCGTGGTGGAGCGAAGGCCATTGCCGGGGCTTTGAGGAGGGTTGGCCAGAGGAGTCCGGCGGTGAGGTCTTCGAGGAGTACGCGAGGCTCGCGTGTGGAACTCGGATGGGATGGATTTGGTGATTGATGCGTGCTCATTGCATGATGCTACACGATGGAGGTTGCTTTGGCGCGTCGGATGGGCGATGATGGGGTATGAAGAAAGCCGTGTGGATCTGGATTGTGCGTGTGATTTCGCTGTGTGTGCTCGGACCGATCGCTGGGGGCTTGATGAGCTCGATGCGCGGAGCGGATGGATCTGGGTATGCAACGGCGCTGGTTTCGGGGTCGCTGATTGGTGGGATCTTTGCGCTCATCGGGGTGTTCTTCCTTGCGATGGTGGGGGGGATCATCGCTACCAAAGCGGTGTCGCTGCGTGAAGGTGTGCTGAATGTCGGTCTCGTTGTTGCTTGGGGCGCTTGGGGGATGGGGCAGGTTGGCGAGGCGCTACGGAGTGCGCCTGGGAGTGGATCTCTGTTGATGCTTGCGATCGAGGGTGCGATTGCTGTCGTGCTTGCGCTGTGGGTGCTGATGATGTTGAGCAAAGCATCGAAGGATGCTCTGGAGCATGACGACTGTGTCCGGCTCTCGGGGGTAGAGATTGGTCAGATGAAATCGAATCTTGGGACACAGGCGCTGCTTGTTGGGGTCGGGCTTGTGGTTTCGATGGTGCTGGTTTGGCTGCAGGTCCAGAATGATCTTTCGGGGCAGTCTGTGTGGGGCGGGTTCATTGGGGCGATCATTGCGGGAGTTGCGGGTGGGTTTGTGCTCAAGAATCATGCACTCAAGAATGAGCGGTCGAGGGAACCTGATTTGTCGTTGGTTCCTGTTATTCTGGGCGTGATGTTGGGGGCTGCGGTGGGGCCGATGGTTTCGATGGTGATTCCCGGCGGGGGGAAGATTCTGGAAGCGATCGCTTCTGGGGAAGCACCGGGATGGATGTTGATGTCCTCGCTCGGATGGGTTGGCGGGGCGTTGATCGGGACACCTATTGGATATTCGTGGGTGGAATCTTCTGTGGCGCGACAGCAAGCGGCGCACGCGGCGGCTTGATGCTGGTGTTTTTCGGAATATTGAGCAAGCAAAGTCCTTCTTGAATGAGTTGGGTTTCGATTCTTGCGTCTGACTAGAATACTGAGCGAACCCAGCGTGCCGAGGATTGCTTGGCAGGTGCGGACACTTGGCCACTTATATCACTGCTTGGAGCACAGCTTTGTCTTGTACAACCGATTGTAATCAAGGGACTTCCGGTCGAATGAGTAGCCAATCTGAGCCGAAGGCGACGACTGCGTCGGGGATGCCTGATGTGCAGGGTACACAGGACGATCGGATGGTCGCGATCGATAGGGTCGGGGTGAAAGAGGTGGTCTATCCGATGCGTCTTGCGACGCGGGATGGGGGCGAGCAGACGGCGGTCGCGACGATCAATATGTATGTGGCGCTGCCTCAGGAGAAGAAGGGGACGCATATGTCGCGTTTCCTGGAGGTGCTCAATGAGCATCAGTGCTCGCCGTTCCGTCCTGAGGACATCCCGACGATTACGCGTGCGATCAAGGAGCGGCTCAACGCGAGCGAGGCGCACTTTGAGGCTTCGTTTACGTACTTCATCGAGAAGCCTGCTCCGGTGACGGGGCAGAAGGGCTTGATGAACTACGAGGTGACCTTCGAGTGCACGGCGAACAGTCACGAGGATTTCGTGATGCGGGTCGCAGCGCCGGCGACGAGCTTGTGTCCATGCTCGAAGGAGATCTCGGAGTATGGGGCGCACAATCAGCGCTGCCGAATCGAGGCGGCGGTGCGGACCGATGGGTTTATGTGGATCGAGGATCTTGTTGAGCAGCTTGAGTCGGCGGCGAGTCATCCGGTTTACGCGGTGCTCAAGCGTCCTGATGAGAAGTATGTCACGGAGAAGGCGTACGAGAATCCGAAGTTCGTTGAGGACATCATCCGCGATTTGGCGCTGGGTCTGAACAACGATGATCGCGTCGTGCAGTACTCGATCTCTTCGGAGAACTTTGAGTCGATCCACTCGCATAACGCGTACGCGGAGATCGAGCGGGACAAGCGCGCCCCACAAAGTTAGGATCACGGCTGAGATGCTGTTTGTTAAATTAAAAAGACCCATCCGATCGGACGGGTCTTTTTTCGCGGGATGCGACTTCCGATTATGGACAACCTAGTGCGTAGGCGTTGAGGTACTCGGAGATGTCGAGGAAGTTGAAGTTGCCGTCTTGGTTGAAGTCGGCGATTGGGTTTGTGTTGGAGAAGGCGCTGAGGAATGCTGAGATATCGAGGAAGTTGAGGTCTTCGTCGTTGTTGAGATCTGCGGGGCAGATTGGGGGGCAGTCGGAGAGGTCGAGCATGAGCATACTTGATGTGTCGTCAGTGAAGTCTGAGATGATTGCAATCGAGTTTTCTACCGAGATAGCGAATGCCGAGTTCGGTGTTTTGTACGAGCCGGTCAAGACTGGGAGTGTTGGGAATTCGATATCGTAAGATCTCAGGCCATAAGTGTTATCTACCAGATGCGCTGTGTTATTGACAACAGCGACATCTCTCGGGAACTCGTCGATTTGAATCGAGTTGAGCAGTGTTGGAGAGGATGGGTTTGAGATATCAATCATATGGAGACCGTAGAAATCATCTGTGACATAGGCGATGTTTCCGGACACCTCTATCTTGCTCAATCGAGTGGAGGCTGGAGTAAGGTGTGTGTAGAAACCAAGCTGGACGGGAGTTAGGGGATCGGAGACATCAACTGTGTAGAGACTGTGGCTTGTGATGTAGTAGGCATTTGTGCCGACGACTGATAGATCCCGCATTGAACCAGTTGCATAGGTTGACAGTAGGGTTGGTGATTGGGGATCGGTTAGGTCGGCAATACAGAGTCGATAATCGTTCTGGGCACTGCCGTAGAAGTACGAGGTTGTCCCAACCATGTTTAGATAGTTCACAGAGAGGGAAGCGTGTTCGTATGTTCCTAGAAAAGTTGGCATCTCTGGATTTGAGACATCAACGATATGAAGACCTCCGTCGATCCCGAGATAGGCGGTCGTTCCCGACACAAAGATGCTTAATGCACGACCACTGTCTGTGTATGTGCTTGTCAGAATGGGATTGGTGGGGTCTGAGATGTCGTAGATCAGCATCCCGGAGTCATGATCTGCTACAAAGAGTGTGGAGCCGATGGTTGTCCATTCTCGGAGGAAGTCTGGTGTTTCGATTTTCGAATAGATTGGTGATGCCAACTCTTGATCGGAAACATCAATGATGTGTAAGCCGTTTTCACTGTCTGCGACATAGGCGATGTCGCCAACTACACACACATCTTCGTAGACGCTGGATGGTTTGAGGTACTTATTGAGCAGTGTGGGTGAAGATGGATCGGAGGCGTCTATGACTTCCAGACCGTCATGTCCGGTGGCGATGTAGACGGTTGTGCCGTTGACTGTTAATCCGCCAAGCAGGTCAACATCGTATGAACTAAGCTTGCTGGGTGATGAAGGGTTCGATATGTCGACGATTTCCAGAGTGGGTTCTGAGTTGTTTTGAGTTGTGTCACGCACCATCACATATGCGAGGGTTCCCTCTGAAGCGACTAGTCTGAAGATGTTCCCTTCTTGGGCATCGTATGTGCCGCTGATTGAGGGATTGGTGGGATTTGAGAGGTCGATGATGAGAAGTTCCGAGTTTGATGAGGCGTAGAGGGTTGTTCCAGAAATAATGGTCCGCCATAACGGAGAGGAATGAACGAACGCGTTGAGCATGAAGGGGGCATGAGAATCTGAAACATCAATAATCTGCAGCTCGTTCGTGGAGTTTGTGAGGTATGCGATCGAACCGAAGATCGCTACGCTTTTGGCGCCCCCAGGAATGTTGAGTGAGCTGACCAGAGTTGGGGCTGCTGGATTTGAGATATCCAGTATCTGTAGACCAGCGGAATCGGAAGCGAGGTATGCGAAATTGTTCGCAATGGTGAACTGGCGGATGTGGTCCGTGGTCTCGAATGAGCCGAGTATCTCTGGTGAGTTTGAAACGGAGACATCGACTGTGTGAAACGAAGTCAGGCCTGAGGTGTAGGCGATGTCGTTTATGGTGATTACTGAGTTTGTGAATCCGAGTTCATCAAGAGTCGCGAGATAATCTCGTTCGTTGCACAACACGCCGTCGGCTTGGGCTGGATGAGTTGTGAGAGCGATGATCAACAGGCAGGTTATGAGGACGCACTTTGGAATGATGATGTTCTTTAACATGATTGAATACCTCAAATTGATTCATAATAAACAAAAGCATGTCACGATCGTACTGGAGGATGTCGGGTGACGCAAGGATGAAACGATGGGGCGCTCCGGATTGTTGTGATTTGGGGTGATTCGCCGATTGTGGGTATGATGGGGGGCGTTGATACCTGATTGGGTCTGTTTGGCGGTGATGATGCGGGCTGTTTCGAAGCTCATTCCGAGTATGTTCCATCGGCGGCTGGTGCTGCTGATGGCCGCGGTGTGTCTGGGGTTTGCAGGGTTGTTGTCGCGGATGTTCTGGATGACGGTGGTGGAGGGGGACTCGGCGCGGGCGCTCGCGGAGTCGAGGCTGATCCGTCGGACCTGGCTCCCAACGACACGCGGGCGGGTGCTGGATCGGACTGGACGCGTGCTGGCGTATGACCAGGCGAGTTACGATGTCGCGATTGACTATCCGGTGCTCAGCGGCGAGTGGGCGCTGACTCGCGCCAAGCGGTATGCGCGCAAGGCGCATCGGGATCGGTGGGATCTGTACGACGATCGTGAGCGCGACGCGATCATTGAGAACTATCGGAAGATCTATCAGCAGCATGTCGAAGCGTCGCTGCGGACGATCGCGGCGTACACAGGGGTTGGGCTCGAAGAGGTCCACGCGAAGCGCGATGAGATTGTTGATCGGATCGAGGGGCAGTATCGGCAGCTTGTTGAGGCGCGCGTGCGCAATGATGTGCAGGAGCGCGAACGTCAGGGGTTTGCGGTTACTGATCGGGATCTGGATCGGTTCGTCAAGAAGGCATCTCAGAAGATCAGGGAGCAGACGATCGCACATCCGGTTGTTGAGGGCGTGCGCGATGCGGTGGGCTTCGAGTTGATGCGGATGACGACGCGAGAAGTTCCGGCGATGACTTATGTGGATGGTGGGGAGGCGGCGCTGGATGAGTTGATCCCGCTGTTTCCTGGGATGGAGATTACGGACAACACGCGGCGTGTGTATCCGTTTGAATCGCAGGCGGTGATTTTGGATCGGTCGAGCTTCCCGCTGCCGCTACGAAGCAATGAGTCGGTGCGGGTGCGTGTGGATGATCTGGGGGCGCTGCTGCTTGGACGCGTGCGGGACAGTGTGTATAAAGAGGATGCGGATCGAAGGAAAGCCGCGATCGAAACGGATAGCTGGTTGCGCGGTGTGGCGTTGACTGAGGAAGGCGTGGATCGGGGGCGGTATCGCGAGCACGATCGGGTGGGGCATACGGGGATCGAGTCGGCGATGGAGCATCGATTGCGTGGACTGCGTGGGTTGCGGACGGAGCATCTGCAGACACGCGGCGTGAGTGAGATCCCTCCCGATCCTGGTCAGGATGTGACACTGACGATTGATATGGCGCTGCAGGCGCGGATCCGTGCGGTGCTTGATCCATCGGTGGGGTTGACGAGGGTGCAGCCTTGGCATGAGAACGAGTACATGGCGGTGGGGACGGAGCTTGACGCGGCGGCGGTGGTGCTTGAGGTCGCGACGGGGGAGATTCTGGCGATGGTCTCGACGCCTGTCGCGCCGAGGGACGGGGACTGGCGCCGGCTTGGTCTCAATAGTGAAGAAGAGGTGGAGCGTTTTCGTGAGGAGCGTTCACCTTATGTGAATCGCGCGATCAGTAAGCCGTATCAGCCGGGGTCGGTGGCCAAGGCGTTGGTGCTTTGCGGTGCGAGCAAGCTCGGGATGTATGCGGAGGGTGAGCGGATCGAGGCGACGGGGTCGTTGTATCCGGATCGGCCGACGATGTTGCGGTCTTGGATCTTCCGCAAGTATCCTGGGATGACGCACTTTGATCAGCTCAAGCGGCATCCCGATGGGACGGACGCGTTGATGGTGTCGTCGAATGTGTTTTTCTTCAAGCTTGGAGAGCGGCTGGGTCCCAAGGGGATTGATGAGGTGTACTCGATGTTTGGGGTTGGGGTCCCGATCGAGCTTGGGATTGGTTTTTCGTGGGCGGGATCGACTGGGGTGTTTGATGGGAAGGGCGGGACGCTCCCGATCAGTCCGGAGGATGCGATCCAGATGGGGATCGGTCAAGGGCCGATCACTTGGACTCCTTTGCACGCGGCGGATTCGTACGCGACACTGGCGCGTGGTGGGTTCATGATGAAGCCGAGGGTGATCCGGGGTGGGGGGATGCCTGAGGTGACGAATATTGGAGTTCCTGGTTGGGCGATCCGGGACACACTCGATGGTTTGTACGAGGTTGTGAATAATCCTGAATATGGAACAGGTGAGCATGTGACCTATGACATGTTGCGTGATCCGGTCTTCAATATTGCGGGTGTTGATGTGTGGGGCAAGACGGGCACAGCGACTTCATCGCCTTTGGTGATGGATCCGGATGGGGATGGTCCGATGGAGGCGCAGGTGGTCCGCAAGGGGGATCACTCGTGGTATGTGTCTTTGGTCGCACGCGAGGGGTCGGCGCCTGAGTATGCGGTTGCGGTGGTCGTGGATTATGGTGGATCGGGGGCGCGGGTTTCAGGCGCGATCAACAATCAGGTGATTCAAGCGCTTGTGGATGAGGGGTATTTGCCGAGCGTTGATGGTGATCAGGTCGCGGGGGGTGATCAATGAGTACATACACAAGAGATCCTGTATGGATGCGCGCGATCCGCGGGGCGGGGTGGAGTGATCAATCGGTGTGGAGCGCGGTGAAGGTGATGAACGCGGCGTGGTTCACGCTGATCGCTTCATTGGTGCTGACGCTGATCGGGATCTACTCGATTGATCTCGCGGAGGGGAGCGTGTCGGTGAGCTCGTCGAGCGGCGGGGGCTTGGCGGCGGAAGCGATTAAGCAGGTGGTTTTCCTGATTGTGGGGTTGATGGCGTGTGTGGTGATTGCGCTGCCTCACTACAAGGTGGTGGGGTTGTTTTCTGTATTGATGTATCTGGTGGGGCTGGGGCTGTTGATATTCTTGCTGGTCCCTGGGGTTCCGAGTTGGCTCGTGACTCCAAGGAACGGGGCGAAGGCGTGGATCAATCTGGGGGTGGCGGACTTCCAGCCGTCTGAGGTGATGAAGATCGCGTTTGTGCTTTTGGTGGCGCGGTATATGCGGTATCGCTCGGCGCATCGGCAGTTCAAGGGGTTGATTGTGCCTGGGATCATCGCGGCGATACCGGTGGGGTTGATCACGCTGCAGCCTGATCTGGGGACGGCGAGTTTGTTTGTGCCTGCGTTGTTTGCGATGCTGATCGCGGCGGGGGCTCGGCTGCGGCATCTGACGTTGATTGTGGTCTGCGCGGCGCTTGCGGCGCCGGCGGCGTATCCGATGCTGCGTCCGCACCAGAAGGCGCGGCTGGTGGGGATTGTCAAGCAGTTCCAGGGGGACGACTCGGCGTCGCACGATATTAACTATCAGAGTACTCGGGCACAGACGCTGATCGGCGCGGGGCAGCTGAGCGGGATTGATGCGGCGGAGGCGCGGGCGATCGTGCGGTACAACGCGCTGCCTGAGGATCACAATGACATGATCTTTGCGGTGGTGGTGGATCGGTTCGGGTTTGTGGGCGGGGTATTCGTGCTGTGTATGTATGGGATGTGGATCGGGGGGGCGCTGCTGGTGGCGGCGAGTTGCCGGGACCCTCTGGGGCGGATGATCGCGGTGGGGATTCCGGCTTTTATTGCGGCGCAGGTGCTTATTAATGTGGGGATGAACCTCGGAGTACTCCCGATCATCGGGATCACGCTACCCTTTGTGAGTTATGGCGGGTCGAGTTTGCTGACCTGCTGGGTGATGACGGGGCTGATTGTGAATGTCGCGCTTCACCGACCTAGGCCGCCTTACAGGGCTTCATTTGAGTACGCGGATGACGATGGACCACCAGGAAACAGCATGCAACCAACGAGGTCTTATGGACGAGCAGCGGGATTCTCGGGGCGCGCGATCACACGATAAAAAACATGGGGATCCGATCGCTTTTGCGGACGATCTGCGTGCGCTGGTTCCCAGCGATGCGTGGATTGCGCGGACGCGGGAGTTTGGTATCGAGCTGGAGGATTGGGAGATCGAGCTGCTCGGGAAGTACCTCGCGGCGCTGATGGATGTGAACACGCGGACGAACCTGACGGCGATCCGGGATGCGGAGCAGGCATGGGATCGGCATATCTTTGATGCGCTGACGCTGGTGGGGGTGCTGCATGAACTGCCTGAGTCGGGAGGACGCAAGCGGGTGATTGATGTGGGGTCTGGGGGAGGATTGCCTGGGGTGCCTTTGGCGATCGTGATGGGGGATGTGGACTTTGTGCTGCTTGATGCGACGAAGAAGAAGACGGACTTTATTGCTCGGTGTGCTGAGTGGTTGGGGCTGGAGAACTTGTCGGTGATCAATGGGCGTGCGGAGGGTGTGGGTCAGGACAAGAAGCATCGGGGGATGTACGACGGCGCGATGGCTCGCGCGGTGGGGAAGGTCGCGATGATTGCGGAGCTGACGGTACCGATGGTCAAGGTGGGGGGCTTGGTGGTGCTGACCAAGGGGGAGCAGGCGGACGAGGAGCTCAAGCAGGCGAAGAAGGCGCTGCACATGTTGCACACGCATCACATCGGGACTGTGGAGACGCCGACGGGTCGGGTGGTTGTTTTGGAGAAGCAGCGGACGACTCCGAAGATGTATCCGAGGCGTGACGGGGAACCGAAGCGGTCGCCGTTGGGGGTGAGTATTTGATGATGAGAAGTTTTACGAAGAGGTGAGAGTTTGGTCAGTTTGGGAGCCCTCACCCCGGCCCTCTCCCCGGGGAGAGGGAGGAAGAGAAGACACGGCTTGCCGAAGACGGTCAAGCCGTGGCACCCGGAGCAGAAGGAACTGCATGAGTCACGATGTTGAGATGTTGCTTGGGGCGGGTGGTCCGATCGCGGAGCGGTTGGGGGAGGGGTATGAGCCTCGTGATGAGCAGCTGACGATGGCGGCGGCGGTGGATCGCGCGATGGAATCGCGGGGGCATTTGTTCGTGGAGGCGGGGACGGGGGTCGGGAAGAGCTTCGCGTATCTGGTGCCTGCGATTGTGCGGGCGATGCGGGAGCGGACGAAGATTGTGATCGCGACGAACACGATCGCGCTGCAGGAGCAGCTGGTGAAGAAGGACATCCCGCTGCTGCTTGATGCGCTGGCGGGGTTGAATGGGGGGGATGAGGACGAGGAGCGTCCGATCAAGGCGGTGCTGGTCAAGGGGCGTGGGAACTACATGTCGATTCGTCGGCTGCGTCTCGCGAGCGAGCGTCGGAACAAGTTGTTTTCGGATGGGCCGTCGCGGAGGTCGCTCGATGTGATCGAGGACTGGGCGTACGGGACGGAGGATGGGACGCTGAGCACGCTGCCTCCGGTGGAGCGGATGGGGGTGTGGAATAGTGTGCAGTCGGATTCGACGAACTGCATGGGCCGCAAGTGTCCGCATCACGCGGATTGCTTTTATCAGGAAGCGCGAAGGGACATGGAGGATGCGGATCTGCTGATCTGTAATCATGCGCTGTTCTTCTCTGATCTGGCGCTGCGGATGCAGGGGACGGGGTTCCTTCCGGAGTATGACCATGTGGTGCTCGATGAGGCGCACGGGGTTGAAGACGCGGCGGCGGATCACTTTGGGCTGTCACTGAGCGAGGGGCGCGTGAACTTCTTGCTGCGTCAGTTGTATCAGGAGCAAACGCAGCGGGGGTATCTGGCGCAGTTGTCTTTGGTGACGGGGGATATTGAACCAGTCGAAAAGGCGATCAAGCTTGTGCGCGAGGCGCAGCGGTGCAGCGAGGCGTTCTTTGATGCGCTCAATCGAAAGATGGTGAGCGGGGAGCTGGTCAATGGGCGCGTGCGAGCGCCTGGAATTGTGCCCAATGTGCTCAGTGATGCGATGAATGATCTGTACCTGCGGATCAAGCGGCTACGGGATGATGTCACAAATGAGCCTGATCGCTTTGAACTCAACGCGTTCGCTGTTCGAGCGAAGGAGATCGCGGATCAGGCGGAGACGCTCATCGAGCAGACGGCTGAGAAATGCGTGTACTGGATCGAGACTTCGGGACAACCTGGGCGCGGGGGTGTGCGGGTGACCTTGGCGTGCAGTCCGACGGAGGTCGCGCCGCTGCTCAAGGAGCATCTGTTTGGGACGGATGCGTCAGTGGTGCTGACCTCGGCGACGTTGACGACGCGGGAGGTGGAAGCGGACGAGACTCCTGAGCACGCGGAGACGGCGTTTATGCATGCGCTGACGCGGCTTGGGGGCGAGGGGGCGAGCACGCTGCAGCTTGGGAGTCCGTTTGAGTATGTGTCGCAGGTCGAGGTGTTTGTGGACACGAGTGTGCCGACTCCGAAGCGGGGTTCGGTGAATATGAACGGCGAGAGCTTCGAGGATGCGATCGCGTCGCGGATTCATGATCATGTTGTGGCGACCGACGGCGGGGCGTTTGTGCTGTTCACGAGTTTCAAGCTGTTGTATCAGACGGCGCAGGAGCTGCGGCGATCGTTTGAGTCGATGGGGTACGGCGTGTGGGTGCAGGGGAAGGATGGGCCTCGCACGCAGATCCTTGAAGAGTTCAGGGAGCATGATCGCGGGGTGTTGTTCGGCGCGTCGAGTTTCTGGCAGGGGGTGGATGTGCGCGGCGATCGCTTGCGGAATGTGATTATTACGCGGCTGCCCTTTGAACCACCGGATCGTCCGATTGTGGAGGCGCGGAATGAGTTGATCCGTGAGCGTGGGGGTGATCCGTTCCGGGATGATTCACTGCCGAGGGCGGTGATCCGGTTTAAGCAAGGGTTTGGAAGGTTGATCCGCTCGAGCAGTGATCGTGGGCGCGTGGTGGTGCTTGATCCGCGGATCGTGACGACGGGGTACGGACGCGCGTTTCAGAAGGCGATTCCTGGGGGGGTGGAGCTTGTGAAGCTGGGGAGTGGGGTATGAATATCGAAGAGCACATCGATGGGTTGACCATCGATCGTTTACTTGAGATACATGATTACATTCAAATCTACTTCACAAATGGCGACATCATGAATCTGAACAATCGGTATGTATGTCAGCCAAGTGATCTTTCAGCGTTTCAGGGTGAGGTAGTCATTCAGATATCTGATACTGATCAGGAGTTGGTTGTGAAAACCGGATCGGGGTATTCCATCACAATGAGTATGTTGGCTGCGGATGTGCTAGGACCTGAAGCAGCGGAGTATTACCGGTTTGGGTCAGATGGTCAGATTATCATCTGGAAGCAGGTCAGTTGAACAGTAATCTGCGAGAGCAAGTTCTTTGAGATTTTGCGCAAGTTGATCGGATGAGCAACGACTATGGGTTGAAAGGGGATTGACATGAGTTCATATCCGCAACCGATAGCGTCTGAGTCCGGGTTTGTTGATGATTTGACGGCGTTGAAGATGTACGCGAGGCGTGGGGATCCGAGCGCGTTTGATGTGCTCGCTCGTCGGTATCAGAATATGGTGCTCGCGACATGCCGGCGTGTGCTACGCAATGAAACGGACGCGGAGGACGCGGCGCAGGATACATTTTTGAAGTTGGCGCGGCACGCGGGATCGATCCGGTCGCACGCGGGGGCGTGGCTCCACGCTGCGGCGATGGGGTGCTCGATCGATTTAATGCGACGCGCAGAATCAAGACGCAAAGCGGAGCACGCGGCGGGGATCGAGGGGGCGAGCGTGCGTGCTGATGGCGCTGAGGAGTATGCGCTGTGGAGTGAGATTGAACCGATGCTCGATGAAGCGATCGCGGCGCTTGATGTTGCGGATCGTGAGCTGATTGTTGGACGATTCCTGTGCGATCGATCGCAGCGAGAGATGGCGAGGGAGCTCGGGGTCAGTGATGGGACGCTGCAGAGACGGACGACCAAGGCGCTCAATCGATTGCAGAAGAACCTGGTCGCGAAGGGGCTTGTTGTTGGTGGTGTCGGGGTGCTGAGCACGGCTCTGGGATATGCAACAAACATTCAGGGGAGTTCGGTCCTTGCGGGGTCGATCTCGAAGATTGGGTTGGTGGGTATTGCAGGGAACTCGTCGAAGTCGGTGCTGTTGAGTAAGGGTGTGCTGCTGGGTGGTGCAGCGGTGATGCTTGCTGGGGTGTTGTCTGTTGCGGTGATGAACTCCGCAAGCCGTGGTGGTGGGGGAGGTCTCGGAGGGGTGTTTGGGATTGAGGGTTCACAAGTAGAACCAGGTCCTGAGCGTACGAGTGGGACGATCGGACCTTTTGAGATCGTCTCGGCGGGTGAGCGAGGTTCGTTTGATCGAGGCGTGTGGATTACGGAGGACGCGTTTGTGATCAATCATGGGATTGATCCGAAATCCGGAGAAGTGAAGAGCGCTCGGCTCAAGATCCTCAGTATTGATCGATCACAGGAGGATGACGGAGTGGTGCTGCTTCGAACTCGAGTGGAGCGAATTGAGCCGCTTGGAGATGAGTGGAGTCGGTTCAAGCGTGGTCAGCGTGTGGAGATGAGTGCGGAGTTTGATGATGTTGGTCGTTTGGTGATCAAGCCTTTGACGGATGGGGTGCAGCTTGGTCGGAATGAACCGAAATGGTTTGGGGTGCGTCCTCCGAAGGGGTGGGCGGAGCATGGTCGTGTTCCCGATGATGCGGGGGTGTTTGGGTTGGATGGGCCTTGGACGGAGGCGGAGCGGATTCCGTTTACGATCACGAATCGTGAGATCAAGTTTGGGGCTCAGAGCTGGACGGCGGCGAACTATCGCATCATCGAATGGACTCCGATGGATGGATACTCGCGCGTGCTTTCGGTGTACGCGACTGGTCGCGATCCGCGATTGATCGGGACACGGTTCCGGCTGTTGTTGCGGCAGGATGAAAATGGGTATTCGATCGCGTACTTCATCCCTGGATCGACGCAGAGTAATCAGTGGCCAAGCTCGTTTGAGTACAGCGCTGAGAATCCGGTGCAGATTGTGACGATTTCGGGGGATGAATGATGCGTGCTTCTCAGAGACAAGGGTTCACGCTCATCGAGATGCTGGTCACGATCGGGATTGTCGCGGTGCTGCTGACATTGGCGATTCCCGCGCTCAAGCACGCACGGGATTCGGCGCGTCGGGCGCAGTGTTTGACGAATGCACGGCAGATCGCGACTTCGGTCAATGTGTTCGCGGGATCGAATCGGGATCGGTTCCCGGAGAATCGGACGATTGTGGATGAGGGTCAGTACATCACTTGGCGCGGACGGTTTCTGGAGGAGGGGTATGTGTCGTCTGGTGAGAGTTGGGGATGTCCATCGCATCCGGATCCCGGACCCCGCTCTGAGCTTGGGTACAGCGAGGATGGATTGACTTGTGTTGGGGATGTGCGTTCGAGTTATGCGATCAACGGGCATGTGTTGTGGCGAGCGGGGATTACGGATGATGGTGCAAGAAGGTCTGATACTGTGATCAGGAGGCCGAGTCATACGATCCTGATTGCGGAGACGAATCGTGCGTTTGCTGATTTGCGTGTGAGTAATCCAAACATCGCGAACTACTATGGGAATTACCCAGGGCCTTATGGGTACTGGCATGGTGGGGAAGCGGTGTACTCGTTTCAGGATGGGCACGCGGAGGTCATCGGGCTCTTGGATACTGGGAATCCTGATTGTCGTTGGCATAACGGGCTGGATCTGAGTGAGGATTTTTACGTGCCTCAGACGGCGGACGAGGTTCGGAGTCATGGTCATCCTGACTGGGAGTATCTGGTCCCGAGTCTGTATCTGCCTTGAAATGTTGTGAGGTGGGGGATTGTGGGGTCTGAGCGAGGTTGGCAAATGGGGGCTCCTCACCTATCGTCTGGGTTCACGCGATGGGGCGTGATTGCGGAGATGAACCGATGCTCGGACGGGTTTTTAAGGCGTATGACATTCGTGGGACATATCCGGATCTGCTGACGGATCGGATGGGTTGGCAGATCGGGTGTGGGTCGGCTCGGTTCTTGCTCGAGGATGCGGAGAACGATGGTGAGTCCACGCCGATGATGCGGAACGTGGTCATCGGTCGCGATATGCGCAAGTCTTCTCCGACGCTTCGTGAGGAGCTGGTGCGTGGGTTGACGTGCTACGACGCGAGCGTGATCGATCTGGGGTTGATTGATACTCCGATGATGTACTTCGCGATTAACTACCTGGATGCTTCGGGTGGTGTGGTGATTACCGCTTCGCACAATCCTCCTCAGTACAACGGGTTCAAGATTTCCAAGCGCAAGGCGAAGCCGGTCGGTGAGCAGACTGGATTGGATCTGGTTCGCAAGTACGCGGCGATGGTGGACAAGAACGCGGAACCGAATCCCAGCGCGATTGTAGAGGAGCGGGATCTGTGGGGGCCTTACTCGAAGCATGTGCTTAAGTTCCTCGATCTGGGTGAGCACAGCGCGGACAATCCGATGAAGATTGTGGTCGATGCTTCTAACGGCATGGCGGGGATGATGTGTCCGAAGGTCTTCGGTAAGAACGGCGAGAACGTTGAGGGTCTCGAGATCATCGAGATGAACTTTGATATTGAGTCGGGTGAGATGGCGCACGAGCCCAACCCATTGGTGGCGTCGAATCTGGAGCAGCTCCAGGCGGCGGTGATCGAGCAGGGAGCGGATCTGGGTCTGTGCTTTGATGGGGATGCGGATCGGTGTGTCGCGGTCGATGAGAAGGGGCAGATTGTGCCTTGCGATCAGATGACGGCGCTGCTGGCTTCGTTCTTCCTGGAGCAGGAACCCGGTGCTTCGATCGTGTACGACCTGCGCTCGACCAAGGCGGTTGAGGAAGAGATCGTCAAGCACGGCGGGAAGCCGTTGCGTGGTCGCGTGGGGCACGTGTTTATGAAGGCGCTGCTCGCGGAGAACAAGGCGATCTTTGGTGGCGAGCTTTCGGGGCACTTCTATTTCCGCAAGAACTTTAATGCGGATAGTGGTGCGATCGCGATGTGTACGTTCCTCTCGGTGCTCGCGAATAGTGATAAGAAGATGAGCGAGCTGATCAAGCCGATGGCGCGGTACAAGCAGTCTGGCGAGATCAACTTCGAGAACGAGGAGTCGCAGGAAGCGATCGAATCGGTCATGGAGTTCTACGCGGAGAAGTGCGAGATCGATGAGCTCGACGGGATCACGGTCGATTGCTTTGACGATGAGGGTTGGTGGATGAATATCCGCATGTCCAACACGGAGCCACTGCTGCGACTGAATGCTGAGGCGAAGGATCAGGAGACGCTTGATCGGATTCTCGCTGAGGTTTCACCGATGCTTGGGACGCGCGTGGCGCACTGATTTAATTTGGTACGACCGATTCTTTAAGCCGTTTTATTGAACGCTTCACTTCACGGATGCTTGCAGGATTGCCATCCTTGTCGATGAATGAAGCCTTGGCGGGGGGCAGGAATATTTCAAATGGCGGAATGTGTACATCAATTCCATCCATTAGAAGCTCAAAGATCGGGGAGTAGATAGTCGGTGTGGTAACCATCGAATACTCATTGTCCAACTCGCCAACAAATTCTTTGATGTTGTAGAAACGAAAATCAGTAAGCAAGTGTCCCGTGTTGTCAATGATCGCTTCACGAAATTGAGGGCGCCCGCTTGAAGGGTATTCTCTTTTGAGAACCGCTCGGCTGTTGAATAAAGGGTCGGCGTAGTCCGCTTTTATTGTGAATTCGACCGATCCGTCTGGGCGATGATATTCGATCCTGCCTCTCTGTTCGCTTCGCACTATTGAAAGACCTTCGTAGAACCCCATGCCTGCATCTGCGGGGTCGTTCGTCCGACGAAATGATGACACGAGCAATCCGTTCTGGTTTGCTGAATCTAGAAGACTGTCGTAGAGGTTTAAGCAACGCTTATTCTGAAAGTGAATCCAAGAGATGGACAGGATGTAGAGCATGGGCAGAAACAGAATCGCTCCGCAAATACTCAGTCCTTTTCGATGTTTGACGATAAATCGTTTCATTCGCCTAGATTGTACGGGATCCGGTCTCCCGAATTTTAGTCAAAATCGCCGATATGATCGTGTATGAATCTTTCCCAGTTCTTCGAGCATTGGTCGATTGTTGAGAATCCTTTCCGGGGGGAGGAGGCGCGGCATGATTCGATCTTTGCGCGGATGGGGATTTCGAGTAGTGTGACGCGTCCTGTGCGGAGTGAGCCGGCGCCTGGGGAGGTGGAGCTGACGCGGCAGGGGACGTCGAGCACGCACTCGGACTTTGAGAAGATTCTTGGGGAGCTGCATCAGCCTTCGACTTCGATTGTGTTTGGGGAGAAGGGCGCGGGGAAGACGGCGATCCGCTTGCAGATCGCGGGACGCATCGGGCGGCACAACGAGGACTTCCCGGACAACAAGGTGTTCATGATTCCGTATGACGATCTGAACGCGATGCTGGATCATTATGTCGAGCGTGGGGGGAAGAAGGACAATCCGTTTGCGGGTGTGCGTCTGGTGGATCACATGGACGCGATGATCTCGATCGGGGTGGGTCGGGTTCTCAATGCGGTGCTTCCGGGACCGACGGATCCACCTGCGGCAAATCTTGGGGAGCACGCTGGGAAGCAGGCAAGGAAGATGCCGGCGCTTATTCGGCGGGATTTGTTGTTGCTGCAATCGGTGTATGACACGAACGATCCCAGCGGGGCGCGGACGGCAAGGCTGCGGCAGCTGCTCAAGATGCCCGGCGGGGGGCACGGGGCGCTGACGGTCATCGGGATGTGGCTCGGATGGATCCCGGCGGTGGCGTTGTTTGTGTGGTTGCAGTTCTACTCGGGATGGGACACTGGTGGGTTTCTCTTTGGCGTGGCACAGATCGGGTCGGGAGTGCTGCTGCTGTTGTGGTTGTTGCTGCTCGGTAAGGCGCTGGTGCTGGATCGGCTGGTGATCAATCGGATCGCGAGCAAGGTGCATCGGCAGCTTCGGATGGTCCCGCGTCCGGCGAGTGGGTTCTTGGGATCGCTGCGGCGGATGCCTGGGAGTGTGCTGGGGTCGGGAGAGCTTCCGACGACGGACAGCGATGAGCAGCGGTACGCGATGTTTGCTCGTCTGCGGCGAGTGATCGCGGAGTTTGGGTTTACGGGGATCATGGTGGTGATCGATCGGGTGGATGAACCCACGCTGATCAATGGGGACACGGATCGGATGCGTTCGCTGATCTGGCCGATGCTCAACAACAAGTTCTTGCAGCTCGATGGGGTGGGCTTGAAGATGCTGCTCCCGATCGAGCTTCGGCATGCGCTATTCAAGGAGTCGAGCGCGTTCTTCCAGGAGGCGCGGCTGGACAAGCAGAACATGATCGAGCGGCTCGCGTGGACGGGGGCGATGCTCTATGACCTGTGCAATGCTCGACTGGCGGTTTGTCGTCCGGCGACATCTCCGCCGTTGGCGCTGGTGGATTTGTTTACCGAGGATGTGACGCGGGGTGATGTGGTCGAGGCGCTGGGGGCGATGCAGCAGCCTCGCGATGCGTTCAAGTTCATGTATAGATGTCTCAATGAGCACTGCGCGAGCGTAACGGCGGACGAGGGTTCGTGGCGGATTCCGCGACATGTGCTTGATCAGGTGCGGCGCGATGAGAGTGAGCGGGTGATGCAGCTGCAGCGCGGGATTCGGCCGGCGTAGCGATTTCTGCGAACCAGTTTCAGGCGAATCTAATAAGATTGTTCTTTATGGAATTGTTGATGGTCCACTCATGGATGCCATAACAGCAAGTGCTGCATAAATGACAATGATAACGAATCCGATTCCGAATCCGAGCCAGCACCAGAGCTTTGCTTTACCTGCGGCATCCCGAGCGCCGGTGTAATCACCGGCTGAGTTTTTACCCATTGCAATCGCTGAAAATACGATGGCGATAATGCCGAAGATTTGGCAGCAGAAGAGTGTTACTAGGATTGAAGGAACGAGGTAGGTTGGGGATGGGCCTTCGTAATGTATAGGTGCCTGCGGAGAGTGTGTGGGGGATTGGTTGTTGATATCGTTTGTTGCACAGCCGCATGACGGACAGTTTTGGAGGCTCTCTGGTAGTTCGTGTCCGCATTGTTGGCAATACATTTGTGTTCCTTCGTTGAATGATTTCGTTTATCATAACAGAAATAAGGCAACAGCGAGGACGGAGCATGCTGAACCAAGAATGATGCCGGTCCAGCAGCGGCCCTTTCCATAGAGATCATCCGATTTGTTGATTTGGTGAAGACCGATACATCCAAAGATGATTGCGAATGGGGCTGGGAGAAAGAGAATCGAGAAAAGACCTAGGTAGCCTGCCATGACTGCTGTGACAGGAGTCGCCATTGGGAGGAGGTATCTGAGTTCCCCCTCTATCTCGTTTACAGACTTCGGCTTATGGGCAGTTGCAGTTCCGCATGCTGTGCAGAAGTTTGCATTTGATGAGACTTCAGTTCCACAGTGCATGCAATACATAAGAGTTTATCTTTCCGCGTAGAGTATCTTCAGTGAAACAAGATCAAAGATCACATTCAAGGTCATTCTACCAAGTTGAAGTTAAGCAACGGCTTTTTTCGGGATGCATTCTTCTCGTGATTCTTGTCGTGGCTACAACACTTTGGAAATGGCATCCCTCAGGATGGGTTCCGGTGTGTCCTTTTTGGCGCATAACCGGATTGTACTGTCCGGGCTGTGGCTCACTGCGTTCAACACATTCCATGCTGAATGGTGATTTAGGTTTTGGGATCAGGACCAATCCGATGATGGTCTTCATCGGGATCCCGCTTGTGCTTTGGTACTTGCTTGATCAGTCGATGATTCTTTGTTTGGGAAGGAAGCTACGGCCGATCTTCAACTCGTCAATGTATGGTTGGATTGGATTGGGCGTATTGATCGCGTACTTTGTGTTTCGGAACTTGCCATTTGAAGTGTTTGAAATGTTACGGCCTTAGAAGGCTCTTCATCGGATTCTTTTGAGGCGTGCGTATTCGAGGACGAGGGTCTTTCGGCCGACGGCTTTGAACTCGATGATGACGCGAGCGTTCTGGCCTAGGGTGGTTTTCATGACCACGCCTTCGCCGAACTGGGGGTGGGAGACGGTGCATCCGACGGGGAACTGGTTGGTGTCGGCGCCGGATGACGAGCGCGACGCCGCGGGGTTGATGCTCGGGCGCGGGGGGGCTTTGCGGCTCGGCGATACACGCGGCTGGACATTGGCGAGGCGTTTTTCACGCGCGTCGTTGATCGCTTGATGGTCTGGTTTGAAGTTGGCGAAGGATCCGGCGCGGAAGCGGTTGGAGGGTTTCGAGGTGAATGCGTTGTCGTACTCACCCATACTGTCCATACCCCCCGCACCGAAATCGGAGTCGGATTGGTCGGAGAAGATGATGTTGTCGGAGCCGATCTCTTCGAGGAAGCGGGATTTGATGGTGCGTTCGGTGATGCCTCGGACGGTTCTTCTTGCGGCGCTCGTGATGTGGAGGTGTTTCATCGAGCGTGTGATCCCGACGAAGGCGAGGCGGCGTTCTTCTTCGAGCTCGGCGATGGATTCGGCGGCGCGGGAGTGGGGGAGGGTGCCTTCTTCGAGGGCGATCATCGCGACGGCGGGGAACTCGAGGCCCTTGCTCGCGTGGAGGGTCATGAGGGTGACCGCGCCGGATTCGTTGTCCACGGCATCGGCGTCGGCGATGAGGGCGATGGATTCGAGATACGCGCGTACGAGGGCGAGCAGCGGTGGGACGGTCCCGACGTTCCCGGCTTGCGCTTGCTCGGTGTCGGTGAAGGACGCGGGGTCGTCGGCGGGGTCGTACTCACGCTCGAAGTCACGCGCGGAGGTGATCAGTTCGTTGAGGTTGTCGAGGCGTTCCTCGTCGGACTCAGCGCCGGAGGCTTTGGCTTGTTTGGTATAGTGGGCTTCGAGGGTGGACTCGGTGATGATACGCTCGACGAGGTCGGCGAGGGAGGTGGAGACGGACGCGCCCATGAATGAGCCTTCTCCGGTCCATTCGTTAACCATCTCGGTGAATTTTTTGATCGCGTTGAGGGCGCGGTCGTTGAGTCCGAGTTCTTGGGCGCGGTTGAGTCCTTCCCAGAGCGAGATCCCGGCTCGGGCGCATGCGCCCTGGATCGTGTCGAGGGTGGTCTTTCCGATGCCTCGGGTCGGGGTGTTGACGACACGCAGGAGCGAGACGGGGTCGGAGGGGTTGGCGACGACGCGGAGGTAGGCGATCGCGTTTTTGATTTCTTCGCGCTCGAAGAACGCGGTGCCGCGGGCGATTTTGTAGGGAATGGAGGATTGGCGCATCGCGTCTTCGAGCACACGGGAGAGGGCGTTGGTGCGGTAGAAGACCGCCATGTCTTTCCAGGCGATGTTGTGGTCTTCGTTGAGCTGGCGGAACCAGTCGGCGACGAGTTCGGCTTCGTGTCGTTCGTCGTTGGTGGTGACGACGGTGATGGGCTCGCCTCCGGGTTTGGAGGTGAAGAGGGGTTTGTCTTTGCGTTTAGTGTTGTGCTTGATGAGTGTGTCGGCGGCTTTGAGGATGGGGTTGGTTGATCGGAAGTTTTCTCCGAGCATGATGACCTTGGCGCCTGGAAAGTTTTCTTCGAAGTCGAGGATGTTGGTGATGTCGGCGCCGCGCCAGCCGTAGATCGCTTGGTCGGGGTCTCCGACGACGCAGATATTGGGTTGATCGGGTTCGTCTTCCATCCCTGGGAGTGGCGGGGGCGCAGACGCGAGGAGCGAGGCGATCTTGAACTGGACGGAGTTGGTGTCCTGGTATTCGTCGATGAGGAGGTAGCGCCAGCGGCTGTTGAGTTCCTGCTTGATGTCCTCGTGGGTCTCGAGCATCTTGGCGGTGTAGAGGAGGAGGTCGTCGAAGTCGATCGCGCCAGCGCCGCGGAGGGCTTGCTCGTAGGCGAGGTAGATCTTGGCGACTTGCTTGGAGTAGTAGTCGAACGCGTTGGCTTCGTATTTCTTGGCGTCCATCATCTCGTTCTTGGCGTTGGAGATGGTGGAGAGGACGGAGCGGGGCGGCCAGTTGCTGGCTTGGAGGTTCATCGCTTTGAGGACGCGTTTCATCGCGGCCATCTGGTCGGCGCTGTCGTAGATGGTGTAGTCGGGTTTGAGTCCAGGGAGCTCGGCGCGTTCCGCGTAGCGGCGGAGGAGGCGGGCGCAGAGGGAGTGGAAGGTGGTGATTGTGAGTCCGCGGAGTCGTGGGTCGCGCGGGGCGTCTTCGTCGAGGGCGTTTGGGCCTGCGATTTGGAGGGCGACGCGCTCGCGCATCTCTCCCGCGGCTTTGTTGGTGAAGGTGAGCGCGAGGATCGACCAGGGCGGGGTGTTGTTGGCGACGAGGTGAGCGATTCTTCGTGTGATGACGCGGGTCTTTCCTGATCCGGCGGCGGCGAGGATCAGGAGTGGTCCCTCGGTGTGGAGGACGGCGTCGCGCTGGGGATCGGTGAGTCCATCGAGTACGCCTTGTCCCGGCGCATCTGGAGCGTCGTCGGGGTCGGGCATGAAGTCCGGGATGTCGTCGATGGGGATCTCAGCAGGCATCTGGATAGGGTAGGCGGGGGGATTATTTTTGCCAGTGTTTCTGGGACAACTTGAGCAGTTGGCGGCAGCGAGCTCGCACGGAAGCGGCTTCGTCGTGCTCGGATGCGTGGAGGATTTGAGTGCGTGCTTGGTCGCGGAGGTTGGGGAAGTTGAGGGCGAGTTGGTACTGGCCGTTGTATGACCAGGCGCGGACGAACTTGTTGTCGCTGGATTTACATTCGTTGATGAACTTGATCGTCGATGCTCTGTGCTTGGATGGGATCGGGAGGTGCTCCATGATCTGGAGGATGTGGAGCTTGGACCCCCAGTGGGTGAGCTTGGGGAAGTGCTTGTAGATCTGCTGGACGAGTTGATCGGGGAGAGGGGACGCGTCTTCTTCGAGGTGGTGCTTGAGGATCCAGGTGGCGCCGATTTCGGTTGTGGGGAGCGGGATGAGATCGATGAGTTCTTGGATGAACTCTGGACGGTCCATGTGCTTCGCGTAGACGCGGGTGATCGCGGCTTTGGACTTGGTGTCCCACGACTCGATGTCTGCTTTGAGGGTCATCTGCCTGATGTTACTCAACTTTACTTGGTCACACCGGTTCCCATTCCTGGTGGCATCATGGCGTGGGGGACGTCCGCGGCGCGGGTCATGAGGATGATTCCTTCGGGGAGGTCCTTGGCGACTTGTGAGATCACGTCACCTTCGAGACGGCGCGCCACGTTGGAGCGGCGGGACTTGCCGAGGATGAGGGTGTCGCAGCTGTAGGTGACGGTGTAGTCGAGGATCTCTTCTGAGATGCTGGTCGAGGTGACGTAGATGGGGATGAAGGGGACTCCCGCTTCTTTGGCGAGCATGGCGGTGGTGCCGAGGGTTGTTTGTGCGTCGTTGTCGGTCTCGATGCGAGGGCTCCGGTCTGGTGCCATATCGAGGACACGGACCTGGCGGACGAATATTGCGAGCAGGGTTGCGTCGCGGCGTTTGGCGAGGTCGATCGCGTACTCGGATTGGTAGCGTCCGCGCGCGGCGAGCATGATCTTGGGTTTGCTTGGGTCAATCTCGATCTGATCAGACAGTATCGACATCCATCCAGCGCCAGGTGCTTCGATTGCTTTGCCTGTCGATGGTGGTTTGAGCGAGCGGATTGTGCGGATTCCGAGCGCTGTGGCGACGAGGGTGCCGCTGAATGCGGTGGAGATTGGTTGGGTGATCCCGATGGTGATGGTGATGGAGAGGAGGAAGAGTCCGAGCGCCCACATCGCGATGCGGACAGGGGGGGAGAGTTCGAGTTTGGTGTTGATGGCGCTGGAGAGCACGGTGACGGTGATTGCGCCGGTGACTCCGAGCACATAGAGTGATGCGAGGACAGTGACATCCTGCTCGACGAGAATCACGGCGGCGGGGATGATGATTGAGACGATGAGGCCTATATACGGCACACCTGAGTAGTTGAGGCGCGTGAGGGACTGGGGGAGTTCTCTGTCTTGCGCCATCGCATAGAAGACGGAGACCATGGCCATGATCGCGGTGTTGGTGGCGCTCAGGAGCAGGAGTCCGAAGGTGATGCCTGCGATGTTTCCGAAGATAGTTCCGAAACGCGGTCCGATGACATCGTTTGCGGTGTTTTCTGCGATCACACGCATCGCGGCGTTGGTGTAGTTCCCGACTTGTCCGCGATGGGCGGCGAGATCTTCGTATGCGTCACGGGAGTTTGGTGAGAGAGATTCGACCTGCTCGTCCGTGAGGATGATTGGACGCGAGGTGTCGTACTGGTCGTGAGTCTCAGCGGGGAGGGTTTCGACGAACTGTTGGCGTGTTTCGGTCAGGCGCTGGTCGTCGGGGATGTGGATGTCTTGGAGCTGTGTCCCAGCGACAGTGAAGGTGAGTCCGGCGAGGGCGAGTCCGAAGACGAGGTTGAGTCCGACGACCTCGATGGAGACGGGCCAGATGGTTTTTTTGGCTTCTTGCTCGACCGGTTTTTTCATCATGCCGGTCATGTTGGCGACGGCTTCGACTCCGGCGAGGGCGAGACAGATCTTGGTGAAGTTGACCCAGACGTCTTGGGGTGGGCTGTGTCTGATGTAGTCGAAGGAGATGGTCTCGATCCCACGCGCGAATGCGGGGATCGCGATGAGCGCCATGACTGCTGAGACGCCGAGTGCAACAAGTGCGATGATGAGCGCGAACTTACCGGCACTCTCTGCGCCGAGCCAGTTCACGCCGCCGACAAGGACGATCGCGGTGACTGCGAGGGGGAGGACGAGGTGGTGGGGGACATGGAAGTAGTGGAACGCTTCGATCGCGGAGATCGCGGCGGTCATGATGTAGCCGGAGAGGAGGAGGGTTGATCCGATCACTGAGAGAACAGGGGAGAGTTGGCGCGCGGCGGTGTAGACACCCCCTCCATCTGGGAAACAACGACAGATGTGGGTGTATGCCCACGACACGGCGAGCATGAGCAGGCCGATCGCGGCGAGGTAGATGATCGAGGCGTGTGCGGTATAGAGGAATGCGAGTCCAAGCACATAGAGGCGTGAGGTCCCCCAGTCGCCGTAGAGGAGCGGTCCTGCGTGGATCCAGCGGAGGTTACGGGGGCGTGCGTCTGTGGTCAGCATATTTTTGAGGGCTCACTCGCGTCGTGGAGCGTGAGTATACGACTATCGGGCGTACCACTGTGGATTCAATCGCGTGGAATCTATGATTTGTGCGTATGTGATTGATCCGATACCAAATTCTGCTCGTATCTTGGTACATTGGATGTCCCGGTTCTTGGACTCGTCAAGAGCTGATCAGGGGCAATTGCTCAGAGGGGTCTGTTGCTCTTTTCGGGCTCGTGTCTGGTGCCTACCCTCGTGTGGCCACTGGTTGCGGGAATCGGTTGAGCAAACCGAGCTTGTGGAGTGTGCGACTCGTTCGCTTGAATCAAAGAACAATGTCTCAGAAACATGATGACAACTCGGTTCCTCGTTTGCTTGATGATTCCAATATCGGGAATGGGGCATTGTCACCAGAGGATACAGCGCCGCTTGAGCCGGGCTCGACGGATGCGGCGAGTGTCGAGGATTCTGAAAAATCGATCATGGCGGCGACGAAGTCTGGCACCAATCTGGACACGCTGATCGGTCGATTGGTGATTGATCAGGGACTCGCGACGAGCGATGAGGTCAAGCACTGCAAGACCATGGCTCGTGGAGAGGGTGAAGGTCCATCAGAAAAATCGCTGGCGCATGTGCTGGTCGATAAAGAGTTCATCACCAAGCGTCAGCTCGCTCGATTGCGTGAAGCGATTGAAGCTGAGCGGTCTGGGAACAAGATCTCTGGATACAAAATCCTTGGGAAGCTCGGCGCGGGCGCGATGGCGACGGTGTACAAAGCGAAGCAGGTGTCGCTGGATCGTTTGGTGGCGCTTAAGAAGCTTCCCGAGAAGTTCTCGCAGAATCCACAGTTTATTGAGCGGTTCTTTGCAGAGGGACGCGCGGCGGCGCAGCTCAATCACCCCAACATCGTGCAGGCTTTCGATGTGGGGAACGAGGGTGATCTGTACTACTTCGTGATGGAGTACGTCGAGGGACGCACAGTTCACGAGGACATTGTTGAGCATAAACGCTTCGATGAACGACAGGCGGTTGAGATCATTATCCAGGTTGCGGAGGCGCTTGAGCATGCTCACCAGCGTGGGTTGATCCACCGCGACGTGAAACCCAAGAACATTATGATCACCAAAGAGGGTGTGGTGAAGCTCGCGGACATGGGTCTGGCGCGAGGGATCAGTGATGTGGAAGCCGCGGAAGCGGAGGCGGGGCGTGCGTTTGGTACGCCGTATTACATCTCACCTGAGCAGATCCGAGGCGAGAAGGACATCGGACCTCCGGCGGATATCTACTCGCTTGGGACGACGCTGTATCACATGGTGACTGGTGCGGTGCCGTTTGAGGGCAAGAGTCCCAGTGCGGTGATGCATAAGCATCTTAAGAGCGAGCTTGTGCCGCCTGATCATGTGAATCCCAAGCTCAGCGCGGGGATCAGCGAGGTCATCGAGATGATGATGGCGAAGAAGGTCCGTCATCGCTACCAGAACTGCACGGATCTGCTTGTGGATCTGAGGGCGCTCAAGAACGGCGAGGTGCCTCCGATCGCGCACAAGGATGTGATGGCGGAGGCGGATCTGACGGCGCTCGCTCAGGCGGAAGCGGCGATCACGACCCCGATCCAAGAGAACACGGCGAAGAAGGACAGCAATGGGGTGGTGGATCGGTTGCTGTGGCCGCCGTTTTTGATCGTGCTGGCGCTGCTGCTGGGGTCGTTGATTGGCAACTTGCTGATGGCGATGTGAGCGCTTAGCTCAGTTTCACTTGACCAACGAGATCAGAAATTGATGCGGCACTTTGCTTGGCGCACCACTTGTCGAGTCCCTTGACGACTTTGCGTGGGATGCTCAGGTCGGCGAAGCTGCCGGCTCCGATCTGCACGGCGGATGCGCCGGCGAGGATGAACTCCGCGGCGTCTTCCCATCGGGTCACGCCTCCGGCGGCGATGATTGGGGTGTTGGTGTCTTTGGTGAGCTGCGAGTAGACGAGGTGGACGAGTCGGACGGTGATGGGGTGGATCGCGGGTCCTGACATTCCGCCGGTGGTGTTGGCGAGGATGGGTTTGCGGGTGTGGACGTCGATCCCCATCGCGGGGACGGTGTTGCAGAGGGTGAGTCCGTCGACGCCGCAGTCCACGGCGACGCGGGCGAGGTCGACGATGGTGTGTGGGGTCCCGACGGTGATGGGGGAGAGCTTGACGAAGAGCTTGGTGTTTGGTGTTTGAGATCGGACGGCGGTGACGAGCTCGGTGAGGGCGGCGGGGTCAGCGCCGAACTCGAGTCCGGAGTGGACGTTGGGGCACGAGACGTTGAGCTCGATTGCGGGGATGGACTGGACCTGGTCCATAGCGGAAGCGATTTGGACGTAGTCTTCTATGGAGTCTCCGGCGACGGATCCGATGATGTTGGTGCTCACAGATGAGATTCTGGGCGCGATGTCCGCTTTCCATGCATCGAGTCCGGGATTGGCGAGTCCGATCGCGTTGAGCATCCCGGCACGGGTCCACGTGATGCGCGGGAAGGGGTTGCCCTCGCGTGGGTGGCGCGTGATGGATTTGGTGACGATCCCTCCGAGGAGGGTGATGTCCATGACGTCGTTCATTTCGTCGATGGTGCCTGCGGTGCCTGACGCGAGGAGGATCGGCGAGCGGAGTGCTATGCCGGAGAGTGAGGTCTGTAATCGCGGACTTGGGGCGTATCCCATGCCCATACAGTACGCGTGATGACCTACAGTTGCACTGCAGGTTGCACGAAAGGAGCCATGCTGTGGATCTTGATACGAGAATCAATCAGTTTCAATCATTGATCGAGTCCGATCCGGACAACGACATGGCGCATTTTTCGCTTGGCAACGCGTTGCTTCAGGCGGAGCGGTTTGATGAAGCCGCGGCTTCGTTTGTGCGCTGCACGGAGATCAATCCGGGGATGACCAAAGGGTACGAGCTCGCGGGTCGGTCATACATAGATTCGGGGAACACGGAGCAGGCGAAAGAGGTCCTGACCAAGGGGTACGTCGAGGCGGTCACGCGTGGGGATATGCTCCCCAAGAAGGCGATCGAAGGGATGCTCAAGGAGATCGATGTGCCGATTCCCGATGTTGTTCAGACTCCAACTGAGTCGGAAGATGTTGCGGGCGGGGACTTCCGGTGCGGGAAGACTGGGAAGATGGGGCATCAGATGCCGCGTCAGCCGTTCCGTAATGGGATGGGGCAGTGGATCCACGAGAATATTTCGAAGGAGACGTTCGACGAGTGGATTATGATGGGAACGAAGATCATCAACGAGCTCCGCTTGGACCTGTCGCGCGATGAGCATGACGCGGCGTATGAGTACGCGATGCGGCTGTATCTGGGATTGACCGATGAGATCTACCAGTCGGTGATGGATGGGGCGACGCCTCCTATGCCAGATGCGCAGTTTAAGGGTGTCATCGAGGACATCATGGCGATGGGCGGGCATCTTGAGAGCGAGCAGGGGAACCTGCATACACGCGTTGAATGAGTGGGATTGGGTGGATTTGAGTGGATCGTGAGCAGGATCAATCCGATGAGCGGTCTATGCACACCGACCCTTCAGTGAATCAGAACGCGCCGCTGAGTATTGTCGTTGATGATGAGTACGATACCGATCGTGGATGGTCGTATGTGGTTACGCTCTCGTGGAAATCTCGCGGCACGACGGAGCATGAGATCACGCTGAGCTGGGTGGATCACGATCAACTGTCTGGGGGGTTGATGCCTCCGAGTCGATTGGTCGAGCGGGTCGCGGAGGTCGCGGCGACGGCGATGGGTGTGGACGAGCTTCCAAAGCGATTCGATGTGTCTTCGATGCGGCGAGCGATCCCCGAGTTTGAACGGCTCATGCGCGGCTAATCCGCGTTGGTGAGGGATTGCATTTTGCATTCTGTTTGTATTTGGCGCTGAGGTGATGCTTTGTGGGCATCATTTTCGTAGTTTATATGTATCTATTTTATAAGTAAGTTCTAGTAGTAAATTAAGAATATAAAGACTGATCTGTTGATAAACGGTGGTGCGCGGAATAGAATCGCGCGGGGAGCGAAAAAAACTGGCGGGCTCGAAAGAACGGGTGTGCCGCGAGATCAAGTCCGCCGCAGAATGGAAGGACTTGCCATGAGACATTCAATGACAGGCGTACTCACTTTGTTCGCTGGCACCTCGCTTGCTCTTGGTGCTCCGACACCGTTTTCACTCTCTGACGCAATCGAGTTGTCTTCGACACCTGTGATGGGTGTGGATGGAGAGGCAGCTTCGAAGGGGAAGATCGTTCGTTTGGATTACCCTGATGGGATGGGTGGTTTCAATGTCGTGCTCGTGAGTGTGTATGGGGACGCTCAGGGACCTGAGGTCTGGAAGCATGACGGGAGCACACACGCTGCGAAGGATCTGTTTGTCATGCGTTCGCTCGACAATGGACGGACTTGGTCGCAACCTGTGAACATCTCCAACACGGCGCATCTATCGTCGATGGATGCGGATCACGATGGTGATGAGAGCACAGCGAAGGTGCCTTACTACGGTGATTCTCAGAAACCCAACATCTACAACAATGGGAAGAATGTGATCATCTCTTGGGTTGATCACTATGTCCCCTCGGGGCTTCAAGAGAGTGTTGTCTATCCGGAATCCGGTTTGCTCGAAGTGCCATATGCAGCGACTTACTGTGTTCGCTCGACGGATGGTGGTGCGACATGGAGCGCTCCACAGAGGCTCTCAACGGGTGAGCGGGACGCGAAGCAGGATGTTCCTCGTGGATCGAGTGCTGGGTTCATCGTAACCTGGCAGGAAGATCCGAAGGGATTGCAGCCTGGTGATGCGGAAGGTCCCGGCGAGGGTGGTTCGGGCGCCAAGGTCAGTCATGGTACTGACATCTGGTACACGGCGCTGCGTGCTCCAGATTTCAACGCTGGGGTTGATTTCCCTGAGCCACAACGCATCACGGACAACTTCACCCACTTTGATAATGATGGAGACGAAGCTGGTCGGCATGGTGCTTCGCGGGCCAATACCTTCATGGTTGGATCGACCGCGATCGTCGCGTACGAGGAAACGAAAGGGCTTGAGGGGTTGGATGACGGGAAGTACATCCGTTACCACACCTTCTCGGCGTTTGATGACTCGATGCCAGATGCTACGGATGGTGCGGGATGGATCTTGTCACTCCCAGAAGAGAGCGCCCGTCGTGTACGCTTCATCGTTCAGCCTGGTCCATTGATGAATCAGAGTGATGTTCGCATCGTCTGGCTCTACAAACAAGGCGACTTCGATCAGGGTGGCCCTTCAGACATCATGTGTCGGGTTGGACGAAAGAACTCCAGCGATCCGCTGTCGACTGGGTTCCGTCCTGAAGATCTGAATCCACCGATCGATCCGGATGCGACCACGCGTGAGAATGCATTCAACAACGAACAGGGGATGAATCTGAGTTCGTCGCTCGGACTCGATGCTCATCCTGAGGACGATTCGTTCGAAGATGCACGAGCACATCGTGGAATCCTCCGCGGCGACTTCATGGCTCTTGGATGGAGCTGGACTCCAGACTGGGCGGTCGCACGCTACACGGATCTTGAGAACTACAACTTCTACATGAGGACCTCGCATGATGGTGGTCAGACATGGACGCAGAAGGTGAACATGTCCAACATCGATGCGAGCGAGAAGGTGAATGTGCGTGAACCCAGAATCGTTGGGGCGCCGTTCAGCCCAAATCCTGCGACTCCAGCAGATCCCGGCTCGTTCTTGGTCGCATGGGGCACTGAAGTCAATCAGTACGAGCATGTCTCTGAGGGAATCGTTGACCTCGATGTGTACATGACTCGAACGGATGACTATGGAATGTCGTATGCACCAGTTGTGAAGCTTGCGGATGATGTTCCAGTCGATGCGGATGTCGGTACCTTTGAGAGTCAGTTCCGTTTGGATCCGGATGGCAACAGGGTCTATGCGGTCTGGATGGAAGAAGATCGGGATGAAGGGGTTGTCAACGCGATGTTCCGTGTTGGATCAACCTGTCTGCCCGACTTCAATGTTGATGGCGTGCTGAACTTCGAAGATGTTTCGATGTTCCTCGAACTGTTCAGTTTGCAAGATCCATCGACGGACTTCGTGATGGATGGCCAGTTCAACTTCCTCGATGTGAGTGCGTTCCTCACTGAGTATGCTGCTGGTTGCCCATGAGGGTCAAACTGACTGCTGATTAGGTCGATCCTTAATCTCTCACAGCCGGTCCGAAAGGGCCGGCTTTTCATTTTTGAGGTCGTTTCGAACCTAGAGTGCTCACTCATCAACCATTGGAGCATGCATGGACCCCATTGAGATTCTGATACGAACCGCCTTAGGTGTTGTCGCGGGACTCGTTGGTGGGCTCGCGGGTCTGGGTGGGTCGATCATCATGCTCCCAGCGATGGCGATGATCTGGGGGTACACAATCAACGGCGAGGAAGACGAGTCGCAGACGCGGCATCATGTGTACATGGCGGCGGCGATGTGCGTCAATGTCATAGTCGCGTTGTCGTCAACACTCATGCACGCGAAGAAGAAGGCGGCTCGCAAGGACGTGCTGATGTCGCTGGTCCCCTCGATGACGGCGGGGATGGTCGCGGGAGTATTGATGGCGGGGGAATCTCCGGGACGATGGTCGCTGATCGCGTTCGCGGGGTTCATCTGGATGTACTGCGCGTACAACATCATCACGACGGTGAAGAAGATCCCGGATCATCCGCTTGATGCACCATCTCCGGCGCACTGGAAGATGATCGTGATCGGGTTGTTTGTGGGCGGGGTTTCGGGGTATCTGGGGATCGGCGGCGGGATTCTGCTTGTGCCGTTGCTGCAGATTTCAGGGCTTCCGCTGCGTCATGCGATCGCTGGGAGCGCGGGGGTGATGTGGATCAGTTCGATCATCGGCGCTTCGATGAAGCTGTATACATTGCCTTCGATATCGTACCCGGCGCCGAATGAGTCGGTTCGCCTGACGATCTCAGAAGCGATGGGGTTCGCGATCCCGATCGGGGTGGGGGCGCTGATTGGCGCGTACCTTGGTGCGTGGATCGCACACAAGATCAAGCTGCCTCACCTGAAGCTGGTGATCGCGTTGATTCTTGCGGTGGCTTCGGTGCGGATGGTGATGTGATTACATCGTTCGGCCTTTGCCGCGGGTTCCGGGGGCACCTTTGCTGCCTTGGCGTTTCTTGGGGTTGCCTTTGCGTTTGAGTCCTTTGTTCATGACCGCTTCGATCTCGGAGCGGCGGACCAGCAAGGGATTCTCGTCATCGTGTTGATCGAGGAGTTCTTTGACGTGGAGCATCTGGTCGCGGAGGCGAGCGGCGTCTTCGAACTGGGTCGCTTCGGCGGCGATGAGCATGTCGGCTTGCAGCATCCCGACGAGGACCTCGGCGTCGATGAGGGTGTCGGTGACTTCCGCGGCGTTCTTGGCGGATCGGCGTGCTTCGAGCTCGCGGTCGATCCCGGTGCGGATGCTTTTGATAACGGTGGTGGGGGTGATTCCGTGCTCTTGGTTGTGGGCGAGTTGCTTGTCGCGTCGGCGCTGGGTTTCGGTGATTGCTTGGTCCATGCCTTTGGTGACGCGGTCGGCGTAGAGGATGACGCGGGATTCGCTGTTGCGTGCGGCGCGTCCCATCTGCTGGATGAGCGAGGTCGCGGAGCGGAGGAACCCCTCTTTGTCGGCGTCGAGGATGCAGACGAGTTTGACTTCAGGGAGATCGAGTCCCTCGCGGAGCAGGTTGACGCCGACGAGGATGTCGAAGTCTCCGGCTCGCAGCGCGGTGAGGATCTCGAGTCTGTCGAGGGTTTCGATCTCGGAGTGGAGGTAGCGGACGCGGAGTCCCTGGTCGCTGAGGTAGGTGGTGAGGTCTTCGCAGAGTCGCTTGGTGAGCGCGGTGATGAGGACGCGTCCGCCGCTGTCGACGATCTCTTTGGATTGCTCCATGAGGTCGACGACCTGATTGGTCGCGGGGCGGACCTCGATCTCTGGGTCGAGCAGGCCTGTGGGACGGATGACCTGCTCGATGACTTCTCCGCTGGTGGCTTCGAGTTCGTAGGGTCCTGGGGTGGCGCTGACGAAGACCATTTGGGGGACGAGGTTCTCGAACTCTTCGAAGCGGAGCGGTCGGTTGTCGAGGCAGGAGGGGAGTCGGAAGCCGTGGTCGACGAGGACTTGCTTGCGTGCTTTGTCGCCGTTGAACATGGCTTTGATCTGCGGGAGGGTGACGTGGGATTCATCGACGATGATGAGCCAATCCTTAAGGTTGGTTCGGGTGACTCCGAAGCGTTGCGAGTCGTGCTCGTGGTCGCGTCCGTCGTATGGGAGGTCGAGTTTGGTTGGGTCCACACTTCCGGGCGCGTAGTCGAAGTAGTCGAGGAGGGTGAAGGGACGCTCTCCGGGTTGTCTGCCGTCCATGTAGCGGGAGTAGTTCTCGACGCCTTGGCAGTATCCGACTTCTTCGATCATTTCGAGATCGTATTTGGTGCGTGCCAGGAGACGCTGTGCTTCGAGGAGTTTGCCCTCGTGTCGGAGCTCCATGACGCGTGCGTCCATCTCCTCGCGGATGCTTTCGAGCACGGCGTTGAGGCGGTCCTCGGGCATGACGTAGTGGACGGCGGGGAAGAGGAAGTACTGGTGTTCCTCGGCGAGGAGTTCTCCGGAGGTGGGGTTGATGAGCTCGATCTTGTCGATCTCGTCTCCGAAGAGCTCTATTCTCACGGCGAATTTTTCGTACGCCGGCCAGACCTCGATCGCGTCGCCTCGCGAGCGGTATTGGCCGCGTTTGAACTCGATCTCGGAGCGTTCGTAGCGCATCGCGTTGAGGGCGAGGAAGAGGTCGCGTCTTGGGAGTTCCATGCCTTGCATGAGCGTGTAGACACGCTCGGAGTAGGCGCTTGGTGATCCAAGACCGAAGATGCAGGAGACGGACGCGACGACAACGCAGTCGCGGCGTTGGAGCAGGTTGCTCGTGGCGGCGAGGCGGAGCTGGTCGAGGTCGTCGTTGCGGGAGCTGTCTTTCTCGATGTAGATGTCGCGTCCTGGGATGTACGCTTCGGGCTGGTAGTAGTCGTAGTAGGAGACGAAGTAGTTGACGGAGTTGTTGGGGAAGAACGCTTTGAACTCCTCGTAGAGCTGGGCGGCGAGGGTTTTGTTGTGACTCAGGACGAGGGTGGGCTTGTTGGTGCGAGCGATGACGTTGGCCATCGTGAAGGTCTTGCCGGTGCCTGTAGCGCCGAGCAGGCAGGAGCGGGGCTGACCTGAGTTGATGGAGGCGACGAGCGCGTCGATCGCTCCGGGTTGATCTCCGGCGGGCTCAAAGTCGCTGACGACCTCGAATGGTTTGTTGAACGTCTGCATCGTGGGATCGTATGCAGTTTGGGGGGATTACTCGCGGAAAGTTGGGAGCTTTGCGGGCATCGCGCTGCCGTACCACTGGTCGATGTTCCAGTTGGTAGGATCGCATCCGGCGTCTTTGAGGACCTGGCTTGCTTCGTCGGCGGTGGTCGCGTCGAGGAGGATGAGCCAATGGTCGTCTTGGAGGCGGGAGTCCTCGTTCCCTATCAGGGTTCCGAGGAGGGCGACGCCTAGGACGCGGTCTGGTTCGTTGGACTTTGCGACTGGAGCGAATGCCCAGAAATATCCACGTCCGGCCCATTCGTCGGGGATGTCAGGATCGGAGAGGCGGCGCTGTTCGTCTTCTTTTTCGAGGCGAGGGAGTTCGAGGAGCGCGTCGTCTGTTTTGAACTGGAGGATGTCGAAGACGAAGATCCCGAGTTTGCCTGGAGGATCGGTGGCTGCGAACTCGCTGGCTTGGTCGAGGTCGTCGGTGTTGAAGATCCACATGCCACGCATGTCGTCCCAGGTTAGGGGTTCCCAGTATGGTCCGGCGATGAGGAGGTCGCCGTCCTCGGCCATTCGGGTCATGTTGGAGAAGTGGCCTTGGAAGGCCACTTCTTGGGTCTTTGCATCGATGTCGGTCGCGGGTCCTGTGAGGATGAAGACGAAGGTGTAGGTCTGGAGTGGGCCGGCGGCGAGGGCGCGTGACGCGAAGCAGAGGGTGACGAGTGAGAGCAGCGGGATGAGCTTTGATTTGAGCATGATTGATTCTACTGAATCAGGGCTCAGAGGATGCGGATGGGGTTTTTGAAAGTGTGCTTGACATGGTTAATAGGTGACTGTATAGTCACCTATGTAGCGCGTGAATGACTCGCGTGCTTTGGAGGCATGAGGCCGAGTATGGAAGGGCAAGTCGATCAGATGGATCGGGTCTTTAAGGCGCTGGGAGATCCCACACGGCGGGCGATCCTGGATCTGCTGCGTGATGGTCCCAAGACCACGACGGAGATCGTGGGGGAGTTCCCAGAGATGACACGGTTCGGCGTGATGAAGCATCTGGGGCTGCTCGAGGACGCGGGGCTGGTCGTGTCGCGGAAGGACGGACGGACGCGATGGAATCATCTCAACGCGGTCCCGCTCCGGATGATCTATGAGCGATGGGTGAGCAAGTACGAGGACCAGTGGGCGGGCTCGCTGGTTCGGCTCAAAAACAAGTTGGAAAGCAAATCAACTCGATAGGAGAATGGCATGTCAACCAAGATGATGGAACAGTCGGCGCGATTGGCGGTCGCGAATGTAGAGATCACGATCAACGCGCCTCGGTCGGAGGTGTACAGGGCGTGGTTTGATGACACGAGCGAATGGTTCTACCACTCGGATGAAACCAAGAGCTCGCAGCCGACGCTGTGCGAAGAGCGGATGGGCGGGAAGTTTTACACGTCACTTCCCGACGGCGGGTTCAATGTGCTCGGTGAGATCACGATGCTTAAGCCGAACGACAAGATCCGGATCAAGGGGGATTGCACGATGCCCGCGGCGGTGATTATGAATATGACGGTCGCGTTTGAGGATGTTGATGGCGGGACCAAGGTCAGTGTTGATCATCGCATGGCGGGCGAGATTTACGACGGGATGGCCGAGGAGTTTGAGGAGGGGTGGCTCGATGGGCTCCAGAAGCTCAAGGTGCGTGTTGAGTCGTAATCGCTCTTAAGCTTCGACTGGATTATCGCTTTCTCGCATGGAAGCGAGTGCCGCACGCAGCGCCCCGGAGGGTTTTTGGCCTTCTGGGGTTTCTTCTTTGACTGGTTCTGGTTCGAGAGCTTCAACCGGCGCGTCTTTGACAGCTTTAGCATCGATCTCACCGTCGTCTCCGACTTGGTCGAAGCGGACTTCGACGCGTTTGGAGACGCCTCGTTCTTGCATGGTGACGCCGAAGAGTTTGTCGGTCGCTTGCATCGTGCGCTTGTTGTGCGTGATGACGATGAATCGGCTCTGGAGCGCGAAGAGGTCGAGCGTGGAGCAGAAGCGTCCGACGTTCGCTTCGTCGAGCGCGGCGTCGACTTCGTCGAGCACGCAGAAGCAGGATGGTTTACTGCGGAAGATCGCGAGGAGCATCGCGACGGCGGTCATGGTCTTCTCACCACCTGAGAGCTGGTTGATCGAACGCGGCTCCTTTCCTGGTGGTTTGGCGATGACTTCGATTCCGGATTCGAGGAGGTCGATCTCGTCGGTCTGGACCTTCTCGCCGTCCACTTCTTTGATGAGCGGCATGAGACGGACCTCGGCGCGTCCACCACCGAAGAGTCGGCGGAACATACCGTTGCGACCGCCGAACTCGTCTTTGATGCGGTCGAAGACTTCACCGAAGCGGGCGCGGGACGCGACATTGAGTTTCTCGATGAGCGTCGCGAGCTTGATGCGTGCCTCGTCGATGTCGCGGACCTGGTTGATGAGATCCTCGTTGCGCTGGGTGAGGTTGGATTCTTCGTCGATGGAGTTGAGGTTGACGTTGCCGAGCTTTTTGATCTCGGTTTTGAGGACGTGGACGCTCGCGGTCATCGCGGTGACATCGATGCGTGCGACGCCTCCGTCGTCCATCATGTGTCGATACTCGGGGTACTCGAAGACGAGATCGACCTCGAGGTCTTCGAGGGTGCGCTCCTCGATGGTCTCGCGTTTGACTTCGGTTTCGCGGCGTGCGGATTCGACGGCGTGCCAATCTCTGTTGAACGCTTCGGCTTGGTCGCGTGCTTGGGACATCGCGGAGTTCGCGGCGTTGACCGCTTCCTCGGCAACGCGGACGACCTCTGCTTGCTCGTGCATCGCGGATTCGAGGGACTCGATGAGCGCGTGGGCTTTGAGCTGCTCGTCGTGGGCTTCCTGGGCGACGCGTTTGTGTTCGTCGAGGTTGGCGCGGGCGCGTTCGATCATCGCTTGAGCTTGGCTCGAGGCGCGTTCGATCTCGTCGCGTGAGCTGGTGAGGGCGGAGAGGTGACGCGATTCGGAGCGGACCTGCTCGTGGGCGGTCGAAACGGCGATGCGAGCGGCGCTGGCGCGTTCGTTGACATCGTCGAGAGCTTGCTCGTACTGACCGATCCCGGCTTGAAGGGTCTCCAGTTCGGTGCGTTGCTCCTGCAGGAGTCGCTCGAGCTGACCTGACTTGGTGACGAGTGCTTCGCGTCCGACGCGTGATTCTTCGAGTCGGTTCGCGTGGGTTTGTTGTTCGTCAATGCCTCGCTGTTGGTCACGTGTAAGACGCTCGGCTTCCGAGCGGTGTGTGTCGAGCGTGTGCTCGGTGCGGACGCGGGATTCGCGGAGTGCCGTGATCTTCGAGTGGAGCTTGCTGCGCTGCTCTCCGAGATTCGCGGCGTCGTGGTCTACACGGGCGAGTTCCTGCTTGGCTTGATCGAGATCGGTGCGGATGATCTCGACCTTGCTGGAGAGTTCGTGAAGCTCGCTCTGTCGAGCGAGGAGTCCATCGGATTCGCTTCCTGAGCGTGTTCCGGCACAGACGCGGCCGTCGGGTTCGATGACGACGCCTGCTCGCGTGACGAATCGGCATGGAGTCGATGCGAGCGGTCCAGCGCCGAGGAGCATCGCAGAATCGAGGTCGCTCACGAGCAGGGAGTTCCCGAGCAAACGGTCGAGGAGCGCATCAACGCGTGGGTCTTGGTCCCTGCTGGTGACGGTGTTTCGCAGGCGGATGACGCGGCCGTTGGTCGCGTCGGTCAACCAGCCTGGGATGGAGTTGGTTGGGGTGGTTGTGTTGGTGAGCGGGAGGAATGTGACTCGTCCTGGGAGTTGTGCGAGTTCTTCACGCGTTGGCATCGCGTCCATGGATTCGACGACGAGTGCTTGGAGGGTGTCTTCGAGCGCGGCTTCGATGTGTGTAGCGTGCTCGGCGTTGGCTTCGATGAGTTCGGCGAGTGGGCCGATGACTCCGGAGAATCCTTCACCACGATCTTGGATCTCGAGGACAGCGCGGACGGCTTCATCGAGTCCGACGCGTCCCTTGACCATCTCGTCGAGCGTCGCGTGGCGGGTTTCGAGTCGGACGCGTTCCTCGTCGAGGGTGTTGACACACTTGGCGAGATTGCCTCGTGAGGAGTCGAGGGATTCGACGCGCTGATCCAGTGCGGCGAGGGCGCTTTGGTCTTTGGCGATCTCGCTGTCGATGAGCGTGATAGCTTCTTCGGTATTGGTTGCGAGCTGTTTGGTTTCGCTGATTTTGGTGTCGAGTTTGCGGAGGCGCTGGGTCAACTCGCTCACGCGTTCAGTGATGGACTCGATGCGGCGATCATCGGACTCGATGCGTGCGACGAGGGTGGCGTGCTCGCGCTCGACGGATGCGACGACGGAGCGGGTCTCATCGATCTTCTGACGATGCTCGTTGAGCTGACGCGCGGCGTGCTCGCGCTGATCGCTGGTATGCTTGAGTGTTTCTTCGGAGGTCGCGAGTGTTTCCTGTAGTCCTTCGAGGGTGTCGGTGTGCGAGGTGATCTGCGCGTCGATCTCTTGGAGACGTCCGCTGGATTCGGTGAGGCGGGTGGTTTCGGTTTCGACGAGATGGGCCGCGTCCTCGATCGCTTTGTGCGTCATCTCCTGACGCTGGTTCGCGGACTCGGCTTGGTGACGCGCGTTGGTCAGCGCGTTCTCGGTTTCGCGGAGTGCTCGTCCGACGGTGAGTCGGTGCTCCTTCGCTTCGTTGTACTGATCCTCGGCTTCTTCGAGCATCTGCTGGGTTTGCTGGCGCTCGTTTTCCAGAGCCGCGATCTGCGAGGTCAGACCTTCGAGGCGACGGCGGATGTCATCGTACTGCTCGAAGCTCAGCGCGAGGCGCTGGGCGCGGTACTCGTCGTCGAGTTCCTTGAAGCGGCGCGCTTTGGCGGCTTGTCCCTTGACCATCCGCAAGCGGCGCTCGGTCGAATCGAGCTGTTCTTTGGTGACCGCGAGGTTGGACTCGGCTTTGTCGAGCTTGCGCTGCGCTTCGACGCGGCGCTGGCGGTACTTGGCGATCCCCGCGGCTTCCTCGAAGATGACGCGGCGCTCCATCGGGGATGCGAGGAGCATGCGGTCCACCTTCCCCTGCTCGATGATCGAGTACGCGTCGGCGCCGATCCCGGTATCGAGGAAGAGGTCGCGGATGTCTTTGAGACGTGCGAGCTTGCCGTTGATGAGGTACTGGGATTTTCCGTCGCGGTAGAGGCGGCGTTGGACCTCGACTTGATCCGCATCGATTGGGAGCGGACGCGCGATGCGGCGGCGCTCGGTGATGATCGATGCGGCTTCGGACTCGCCCTCGCTCGCGGCACGGTCGGCGTCTTCGTCGCTGATGTGCTCGTCGTGCGCGGGGTGGTGTTCTTCGGTGCTTTCGACGTCTTGGTCTTCGACCGATTCAACGGACTCGACTTCGACATCTTCGACGAGGACTTCGTGGGTGTCGGTGGGGGTGGTCTGCTCGTCGGCTTTCCCGGCGGCTTCGGTCAGGATCTGCGCGGACTTGGGGTTGTCGAATGAGAGGGTGACGGAGGCCATCCCTGAGGGTTTGCGTCCTGCGGATCCGGCGAAGATGCAGTCGAGCATTTCTTTGCCGCGGAGGGATTTGGAGGAGCGTTCTCCGAGGACCCATTTGATCGCGTCGACGACATTGGACTTTCCGCAGCCGTTGGGTCCGACGATGCCGGTGATCGGATCATCGAAGGTGAAGGTTGTTTTGTCGGCGAAGGACTTGAATCCCGAGAGGGTGAGCTTGGTGAGCGCGAGGCCTGAGCGGATCGGCTGTGGATCGCTCTGAGAGGGCGTTTGGGTAGGTGATTGAGGAGTGGATTCTTGAGTTGTCGTCATCGTCGTCATGTCAGCGCAACCTCCGTGTTGGCTGGCAACACATCACCAGTACAGCACTTACGAGCAAGTGCGTTCGATATGTCACCCCGGCTGATTGGGCTCCGCCCGCCGGTAAGACGGATCATATCGCATTTGGGGGTCTGATGCACGCGTTACGGCGTTGAAATCCATGCGATTTAGGAGCCTGATGGACACATTTGAGGACAGTCCCAGCGTCCATCAGGGATGCCGTCTTCGCGGAGTGCTGGTTCTCTCGGCTCGAAATGGTCTTGTTTACTCTTTGGGTCATTTCGCTTGCAATTGGTATTGTGAAACGCACGGAGCGGCTCACCACGAAAGTTGACTCCTGATTTGTTGGCATTGCAACCCTCATGAATCGGTATATCCCATTCGTGTGAGAGCGAACGCCAATGCCAGCAATACCGCCGGGGGCATTCGCAAGGATCCATGGTGTCCACCCGCTTGAGATCTTGTTCTGTAGGTAGGAGGTTGAGCGGAATGTCGTTGCAAATCAGTCGATTCGTCCGCTTATGGTTGGGATTCAGTGGTATGTCCATGCCGTAGATTCTAGGGATTGAGTGGGATTCGAACCAAAGTGCAGAGTTGTCCAGAGATTAATCACTCCTTACACTCCGGTCTCACCTCAATCAGGAGCATCCATATGTCCATCCCAACCGATCGCACGTACTCCGAAACCCACGAATGGCTCAAGGTCGAGGGCGATGTCCTGACCATCGGTCTGACTTCCTATGCGGTCGATCAGCTCACAGATGTGACCTTCGCGGAGATGCAGCCCGTCGGAACAGAGATCGGAGCGGGCGACTCGATCGGTGAGGTCGAATCGGTCAAGACCTCGTCGGATGTGTACTCGCCCGTGGGTGGTGAGATCATCGAGGTCAACGACGAGGTGGAGTCCTCTCCGGAGATTCTCAACTCCGATCCATTCGAAGCGGGATGGCTCGTGAAGATCAAGATCAGCGATCAGGGATCGCTTGGTGATGCGATGGACGCTGAGGCGTATTCCGCGTCGATTGCGTGATTGTTCGCAACTTCGACATCCCAACCCCCAATACTGTGACATGATCCGATGTATTGATGTCCAGAAGACCTACGCGAGCGGCGGGCACAGTGTGCATGCGTTGCGTGGGGTGGATCTTGAGATCAATGATCCTGGGTTTTATGCCGTGATGGGACGGTCGGGGTCGGGGAAGTCGACACTGCTCCATGTGCTCGCGGCGATGGATCCGTGCGATTCGGGAGAGGTCCATGTCTCTGGAGAGCGCGTCGATCAACTCAGCGAGCGCCAAGCGACCAAGTTCCGCAGGACATCGATCGGGGTGATCTTCCAGGCGTTCAACCTCATCCCCACGATGACGGCTTTAGAAAATACGCTGCTCCCTGGATTGCTCGCGGGAGATGCGAGCGGTCAGCTCAATGATCGTGCGATGGAGCTTCTGGATCGGTTGGGGCTGGGTGATCGGACGACGCATCGTCCTCAGGCGCTTTCAGGTGGTGAGCAGCAGCGTGTCGCGATCGCGCGGGCGTTGTTGTACAAGCCGCCTGTCGTGTTCGCGGATGAGCCGACGGGGAATCTGGACTCGGTTTCGAGCACGCTGGTGTGGAATGTCCTGCGCGAGATCGCGGAAGAGCAGGAAGTGACTGTGCTGATGGTCACGCACGAACCAGAGGCGGCGAGTTATTGCAAACGCGTGTTTGTGATGGGCGATGGGGTGGTCAAGGGCACGATCGATGCGGATGCGGAAGGGGGGCTCGATGCAGGCACTCTTGCGGCTCGCACGCAGCATCTGCTTGGGTAGACCCTCGCGATTGATCCTCCTCTCGGCAGCGGTCTGCATGTCCGTGGTGCTGATCAGCGCCGTCGCGTGCGTGATGGGATCGATCAACGCGTCGTTCACGAAGCAAATCGACACACAGGTCGGACTCGCGGAAGCGAGGGTCGTCGCGATCAAGGGATCGACGATGCCTGCATCGGTCGCTGATACAGTGCGTGAGTGGGACGGCGTGCAATCGGTGCTCCCGAGATTGCAACAGACTTACTCTGTGCTCTCGACACTCCCGACGGCGATGCCGATCGATATGGACAATCCGGAGACTGAGTACAGCGTTGTGGATCAGGGGTACCTCACCAGTGTGTTTATTAATGGGGTCGATCCGAGCGCGGAGTTTGATGCGCGTCCTGTGGAGCTGCTTGAGGGGCGGTATCCGGAGAATGACTTTGAGATTGTCCTCGATGCGCGTGCGGCTCAGCGGATGAGCTGGGTGTATTCGACGGATGAAGGGGTGTATCGCGCGACGAAGTTGTTTGATGATCCGATCGGGTATCACAATGATCCGAAGCCGTTTGTTGGTCAGCGAGTGATTGATGCGGATGAAGCGGAGCGTGTGAATCGAGCCGTGGGTCCTCGGGTTGGGGATCAGATTGAGATCGCTCGGTTGCTGCGTTCGAATGTGACGCTGACCTTAGTGGGGATTACGCAAGCTCCACCAATGGGTGGGCGTCCGATGGGGTACACGACGATCGCGACGCTTGATTCGATTGCTCGCAAGAAGAATCAGATTACGGATCTGGAGATCAAGCTCGCGGAGGGTGTCGATCCGATAGAGTTCGTCGCAAGGCACGAGGACGCATACGAGGGGCGCGCGATTGTGCAGACCACTGAGCGAGTGACTGCAGGAGTGCAGCAGAACCTCGCGGCGGCGCAGCTGGGGTTTATGCTGATCTCGGTGATTACGCTGATTTCCGCGGCATTCATTATCACGACGGGATTGACGACAGGGATTGCTGAACAGCAGCGGATGCTGGGGGTGCTGCGTTGTATCGGCGCGCATCGGCACCAGCTCGGTATCGCACAGTTGTTGGTTGGACTGACGGTTTCCGGGATCGGGGCGATTGCTGGGCTCCCGCTTGGGATCGCGCTTGCGTGGGTGTTGGTGAGCATCTTTGAGCAGCAGCTCCCGGCTGGGTTGGTGATCCCGCCTTTGAATCTGTCGTTGACCTTGGTGGGGGCGCTGCTTGCGGGACTCAGCGGGGCGCTCTGGCCCGCATGGAGAGCGGCGAGATTATCTCCGATCCAAGCAATGGTGCAGCAAGCACAGCCGACCAAGCCGGCTCAGATTGGGTTGGTCACGATTGTTGGATTCATTGGCATTGTGTACATGGCGAGCGTGGTGCTTTCGCCGTTGAGTGGGCAATCGTTTTTCTGGGTGTACATCACGACGGGACTTCCCGCGATGTTCCTCGGATACTTCCTCGCATCGGTCGCGGTGGTGGTCGTGATCGCGAAGCTGATCGGGCCAATGATTTCCAGAGCGTTCGGGCTCCCTGAGTCGTTGTTGGTGCGGACTGTTCGAGCGACTCCCTATCGACATGGGTTCACGGCGGGGGCGCTGATGACAGGGCTCGCGCTGCTGATCGGGATCTGGACCAACGGCACAGCGGCTATGCGCGACTGGATTGATCAGATCCAGTTCCCCGATGCGTTCGCGTACGGGCTTCCGATGACGGAGGAATCGATCGAGATCCTGAACAATCTCGATGTCGTCGAGCGGACCTGCGCGATCAATATGCTCGCGGTGGAGACCGATGCGTTCGGGGTTAAGGCGTTGCAGTCCTACAAGACGAACTACTTTGGGTTTGAGCCTGACGCATTCTTTGACATGGTGCATGTGGAGTTTGTGCAGGGTGATCGAGAGACGGCACTCGCGAAACTAAAGGAGGGCGGGAGCGTCATCGTCGCGCGGGAGTTTCTTGTTGCAAAGGGCATGGGAGTGGGGGACACATTTACTTGTAAGGATTCATCCGGGAACGAGCATAGCTTTGAAGTGGTCGGCGTGGTGACCACGCCGGGGCTCGAACTGGTTTCGCAGTACTTTGATCTGGGTGAAAGCATGGTCCAGCAGGCGATCAGCTCGGTCTTTGGATCACGCGCGGATATGATCGAGCACTTCGGGATTCGTGAACCGATGCTGGTCCAGCTCGATCTTGATGATTCGGTCGAGCCGAGGGTCGCGATCGAGGAGATCGAGCGGGCGCTGGTCGGGACAGGGGTGCTTAATGTTGGTTCTGGCGCTCGGATCCGTCATCAGATCGAGACGGTGTTTGCGTCGTCGTTTGCGGTGATCTCGATCGTTGCGGTAGGGGCGATGCTCGTTGCGTGCTTCGGGGTTGCGAACCTGATTGTCGCGGAAGTGAGCGCGAGGAGGTACGAACTCGGGGTGCTGCGAGCAGTGGGCGCATCGCGGGGTCAACTCGTTCGGCTGATCTGCGGTCAGGCGTTGATCATCGCGCTCGCGGCGTGCGTGCTTGGGACACTGCTGGGTTTGCAAGCGGCATGGGGAGGTCAGCACATCAATCGGACGCTCGTGGGGATCGATATGACCCTCCAACCCCCGATTGTTCCGATCGCGTTGTCTTGGGGAGTGGCTATTGTGTTGACCCTGCTCGCGGCGGCTCCGAGTGCTGTTCGGCTCAACAAAGCTTCTGTCCGCGACCTGATGAGTGTCGCCAAAGGCTGAAGTTGGATTAAATCAGATAGACATTCGTCCGATATAGAGGGAGTTCGCTTGCTTTCTTGCTCAGCGGACGGTTCAATAGAGCATCCCCTAGGAGGGAGCCGCTTCGGAGAGTTTCCGAGGTGGAATGTATGGACTTACAGGAGATTTGACATCGCTCGCAGACGCTTCTTTCGGCAACAAGGTCCCGTCACACGGACTCGTATCAATCACATGATCCGCCTTTCCCCGATCCGCTTGATCGGAGAGGACGGCGAACAACTCGGGGTGGTCGAAACACCCGACGCGATGCGCATGGCGCAGCAAGCGGGTCTCGACCTTGTTGAGGTCGTCCCTGACTCACGCCCGCCCGTGTGCAAGATCATGGACTACGGCAAGTACAAGTACGAACTCTCCAAGCGCGAGAACAAGTCCAAGTCTTCAGGCGCGGAAATGAAGGAAATCCGTCTGGGCCGATCTGTCAAGATCGATCCGCATGATGTGCAGATCCGTGTGGATCAGGCGCGTCGATTCCTGATCTCTGGACACAAAGTCTCGATCACACAACGCTTCCGTGGTCGTGAGATGATGCACAAAGAGCTTGGTGAGGAACGATTGTTCCAGATCTGCCAGGACCTGAGTGATGTTGCGAAGATCGAGATGGCGCCGCGTACTGCTGGGCGTTCGATCTCCGTGGTGCTTGGTCCAGACAAGGCGAAGATTGAGTCGTACAAAGCGAAGCTTGAGAAGGAAGGCAAGCAAGCCGAGGAAGACCTCGCGAAGCTCGAAGCGGAAGTCGCGGCACAGAACGCCGCGATCGATGCTCAAGAATCTGCGGAAGATCACGCAGAGGATAGCAAACCCAAGAAGAAGTCCAAGGGACCGAAGGACGATCGTGCGTCCAACCCTGTGGATGACGAGATTGCAGACCTGCTGGGCGGGTAACCCAGAATTAGTTTGAATACTTCGAGCCCCGTATGCATTGCATGCGGGGTTTTTCGTTGGGGATCAGCCGTCGCGTTCGAGCAGGAGTTTCGTGACTACTTCTTGGAGTCTCGCGTGGAGTTGCTGGTCGTGTCCAGACGCGTCCGCTATGCGCGCGTTTCCGAAGTCGTACGCTTCAAATGGTCCTTGCATGCGGAGCGTGGGGTCTTCGGAGTCGAAGCGGGGGACGCAGTGGCCGTGGAGTTCGGGGACCTGGTTGCAGAGGACGAGGTAGTTGATGCGATTGGATCCGGTGGCTTGCATGATCGCGTCTCCGAGCAGTGTGAGGTCGGAGAAGAACTGGGCGCGCTGGTCGTGGTCGAGGTCGTTGGGTGAGGCGACGACGGTGCGTGGGAGGAGCATGCAGCAGCCGTTGATGGGATCGGGTTGGTACTTGCCGAGGATCGCGTATCCGGAGGGCATCTCGCAGATGAGTTCGGTGTCGTTGCCATCAACGATTCGTTGAACACGATTTGAGATTGGACCTGATTGTGTTGAGTTTGTCATATCGCAGTATACCAACAGAAGCTAAATGACTTGCAGTTTGCTGGGTGGGTTCTTGTTGGCTAGGTCTTCTATGTTGAGGCAGTTGAGTTTGTAGTTCCAATCAGACATCAAAGTAAGAGCAGTTTCCTCGTCCGGGCAGCTTTGCAGTAATGCCCATCTCTGTCGATTTTGATAAGACATTGAAATCCAAACTCCATAGTGATCGTTTCTGATGTCTGCCGGAAGCTTTGCCTCGGGTATTGGATTGCTATTCGCGTTTACAAAGGTGATCTTCGCAAATGTGACTACTGGGTTGAGATCGTTGAGCAAGCACCAATCACTCCGGTTTGCAAGTTGTGCGATGACCTTGCCATCTACATTTCTTATGACCACGGGCCAGAGTTCAAAGAATCGTGCAAGCAGTCCAAAGGAGATGCCAAACGCGAAAAAGACAGCTCCAGCAAGTGCGGACATTCCAAGGATTAGGAGCAGCTCATCTTTAGAGACCGGTTTCTGGTTGTTAGACAAGAAGAGATAAACAATGCCAAAGATCACACATGATCCGATGCAACAAGTTGCGAGTAGTTTCAAGGAGAAACGATGGAATGGATAGCAGCGAATCGGAGCGTTCTCTGCGTAAACACTATCGATAGGTAAGGGATACTTACGAGGGACATACACAGGTGCCCCTGGATGGTCTTCGTGTTGGCATAAAGTATGCCAAGTAGCTGGTGATTTTAAGACCAACTTTGGTGATGGTTGAGGCTTGAGCTGGGCATCGCTCACAGCATGCCTTTCAGGTATTGGCCGGTGTAGCTCGCTTTGACTTTCGCGACTTCTTCTGGGGTTCCCGAGGCGAGGAGGGTGCCGCCTTTGTCGCCGCCTTCGGGGCCCATGTCGTTGATCCAGTCGGCGCATTTGATGACATCGAGGTTGTGCTCGATGACGATGAGCGTGTTCCCGGCGTCGGCGAGTCGGTTGAGGACGCTGATCAGTTTGTTGATGTCCTCGAAGTGGAGTCCTGTGGTGGGTTCGTCGAGGATGTAGAGGGTGTGTTCGCTGGATTGTGTGCCGTCGTATTTGGTGCCTTTGCCGAGCTCGGTCGCGAGCTTGACGCGTTGGGCTTCGCCGCCTGACAGTGTGGTTGAGGGTTGTCCGAGCGTGATGTATCCGAGTCCGACATCGCGGAGGCATTCGGTGAAGCGGAGGATCTTGGGATGATTCTCGAAGAAGTCGCACGAATCCTCGACGGTCATCGCGAGGACATCGGCGATGTTCTTGCCTCGGTACATGACCTCGAGCGTTTCGCGGTTGTAGCGTTTTCCGTTGCAGACCTCGCACTCGACAAAGACATCGGGGAGGAAGTGCATCTCGATCTTCTTGGTCCCTTGTCCGGCGCACGCTTCGCAGCGGCCGCCTCCTTTGTTGGACGCGACATTGAAGGAGAATCGTCCCGGCTTGTATCCGCGGATTTTGGATTCTTTGGTCGCGGTGAAGACCTTGCGGATCTCGTCGAAGATCCCTGTGTAGGTCGCGGGGTTGGAGCGCGGCGTGCGACCGATCGGGGATTGATCGACCTCGATGATGCGGTCGATGTGCTGGAGACCAGTCACGCGTGAGTGTTCACCCGGCTTGGTCTTGGATCCCATGATCTGCTTCTTGGCGACCTGTAGCAGGATCTGATTGACGAGGGTGGACTTTCCCGATCCGGAGACGCCGGTGACGCAGACCATGCCTCCGATGGGGAAAGACACATCGATGTTCTTGAGGTTGTTGTGACGAGCGCCCTTGACGGTCATCGCTTTCTTGGGATTCAGATCTCGGCGTTCTTTGGGTACCTCGATCTTCTTGCGTCCCGCGAGGTAGTCGCCGGTGAGTGAGCCCTTGGTGTTGATGATGTCGTTGATGGAACCTTGCGCGACGACGGTGCCGCCGTGGACGCCTGGACCGGGTCCGATGTCCACGATGTGGTCCGCGGCTCGGATCGTGTCCTCGTCGTGCTCAACGACGAGCACGGTGTTCCCGATGTCCGTGAGGTGACGGAGCGTGCGGATGAGTCGGTCGTTGTCGCGTTGGTGGAGACCGATGGTGGGTTCATCGAGGACATAGCACGCGCCGACGAGTCCGGAACCGACCTGGGTTGCGAGTCGGATGCGTTGTGCTTCTCCGCCGGAGAGGGTCGCGGTGCGCCGATCGAGGGAGAGGTATTCGAGTCCGACGGATTCGAGGAACTGGAGTCGGTTGATGATCTCGCGGAGGATCGCTTCAGCGATGTGGGCGTGTTCCTTTGAGAGCTTGAGTCCCTTGATGTAGAGGATCGCGTCGGTGATGTTGAGTCGCGCGAGTTCGGAGATGTTGAGGATGGAGCCGTCGCTTGTGGGGCGTCCGATGACGGTTTCGGATCCCGCTTTGGTCATGTCTGCTTTGTGCGAAGATTCGACGGTGACGTGGAGGGATGCGGTTTTGAGTCGATCGCCGCAGCAGCTGTGGCAGGTGACTTCCTGCTGGTACTGGTGGAGGTGGTCTTTGACCCAGCTGGATTCGGTTTTGTGGAACCACGCGTGGAGCATCGGGAAGACGCCGTCCCATTGCTTGCGGTATTTGGTTTTGCCTTTGAGGTGTGCGTTGGCGTAGTCGGTGCCGTGCATGAGGAGGTTGTAGAGGTCGTCGGACATCGCGGAGAGGTGCATGGACTGCGGGATCTCGAACGCTCTGCAGAACTTGCGGAGCATGCGTGGGTAGATCATCGCGCCTGGGCCGTTCTTCTTCCAAGGCTGGATCGCGTTGTTGAGGATCGCGACATCCTTGTTGGGAACGACGAGGTCTTCCGCGAACTCGAGGATCACTCCGAGTCCGTGACACTCTGGACACGCGCCGAAGGGGGAGTTGAACGAGAAAAGACGGGGCGAGAGCTCTGAGAGGGAGATCTCGGGATGGTCGGGGTCCGCGAAGTGCTCACTGAACGCATGGTCGGTCCACAGGTCGCGATTCTCCGCGTCGTTGATGGAGATCAGGACGGAGCCCTCGGCGAGGCGCAGCGCTGCTTCGATGGATTCGACGAGACGCTGACGAGCGTCGGGTTTGATGACGATGCGATCGACGACCGCTTCAATGGTGTGTCTTTTGTGTCGATGGAGCTTGAGTGGGTTCTCGTTGTCTTCTTTGAGGGTTTCTCGGAGGTCGACGAGGTCGCCGTTGACTCGGGCGCGCATCCAGCCGTGCTTGACGAAGTCTTCGAGGGTGTCCTTGTGGAAGCCTTTCTTGGCGCGGACGACTGGAGCGAGGACCATGAGTCTGGTGCCCTCTCCGAAGTCCATGACATGATCAACGATCTGGGTCGCGGAGGAGGACTCGATGGGTTTGCCTGATCGAGCGGTGACGGTGCCATCTTTTTTGGTTTTGGTGGGCGCCCAGGAGCGCGGGGTGCCGCAGCGTGCGAAGAGCAGGCGGAGGTAGTCGTAGATTTCGGTGGTGGTCGCGACGGTCGAGCGTGGGTTGTGCGAGGCGCTGCGCTGCTCGATCGCGATGGTGGGGGGGATGCCCTCGATCTCTTCGATATCTGGTTTTTTGAGCTGATCGAGGAACTGACGCGCGTACGCAGAGAGCGACTCCATGTATTTGCGTTGACCCTCGGCGAAGATCGTGTCGAACGCGAGGGAGGACTTTCCTGATCCGGACAATCCGGTGATGATGACGAGCTGATCGCGCGGGATATCGATGTCGAGCGACTTGAGGTTGTGCTCTTTGGCGCCGCGGATGCGGATGTGCTTGCTGGGGTCTGTGGAAATCTTGGTCGATGCAGCCATCGATGTTGACTTCGAGGAAGGCTTCTTCTTGGACACCTTTTTGGTTGCTTTCTTTGACCCGGCTTTCTTTGGACCAGTCTTCTTGGTCGCTTTCTTCACGGCAGGGGTCACGGTGATGATTCCGGGATGGATTGGTTGATCTGTTGCTGCGATGCGGCGCGTTGCTCGCTGCGATGCTTCTGGAGCATGAAGAATCCGAGGAGGAGGAATCCGATCGCTAGGCCGGTCACGTAGGAGCCTAGTTTGGAGCGGAAACTGCTCGGAGTTGAGTTGGGATTGTCGAATCTGCTCATGTTGTGGGACTTTATCCGTATACCCGATCAAAACCCACCCCAGTTGTGTGGGAACTGGATTTTGAAGCATGAAGTCGAAGAATATCGGTCCCGTATAAGTTGCTTTCGAGAATCCAATCCGAACTCTCAGGAGTCGTACACCTTTGTGGATTCACGGGATACCATTGCACCCAAGGCATGGAGCGCCTTGGCAACCAGATCTACGAGCCACGGTCGGCTGAAACGCGCACGCTTGCGTGCACACGCTCCATGAAGAAACCCAACTCCATCCCGGTCATCAATATTCGCAGTCGAGCTCGCGCGATGGGTGTGTTCGATGGTGTGCTCTGGCTCGTGGCTCTGTCGCTCGTCGTTTCGAGTGCAATCTGGACCAAGACGACTGGAGCACTGCCGGCGTTGGTTGGACTTGAGCAACCAAAGCAGGTTGAGCAGGTGCAGACTCCAGTTGTGGAGATTACCGAAGCAGCGGCTGTTGAAACTCCAATCGTCGAAGTCGTTGAACCCCAGCGGGTTCAGAGCGAAGAACTCGTCGAGGAAGAAATCATTGATCCGACGTATCGATACTTCGATGGCAAGCTGGTGCGTCCTGCTCGCGTCATCTATATGACTGTGACGGGATACTCTCCAGATGCACGCTCGTGTGGTGAGTTTGCGGATGGGAAGACCGCGATCATGAAATCGGTCTGGACCAATGGCATGAAACTTGTCGCTGCGGATCCGAAGGTGCTTCCATACTGGTCGATGGTTTCGGTTCCTGGATACGCGGGATCTGAGATCGTCCCGGTGCTTGACTGCGGCGGAGCGATCAAGGGCAATCGCCTCGATCTGCTCTATCCGACTCACAACATGGCGCGTCAATGGGGTGTGCGTCAGGTTCCTGTGACTGTCTGGGAATATGTTGACGAGCAATAAGCACGCAACGAATCATCAAACGAATCAAGTAGATCCACACAGGACGAAATCGCTGTCCTAGAGTGCGTCCGCATGATGTTTTCGCTCAATACCAACTCCATCCGTACTGTCCTGAAACGAAAGGGAGCGCGTGCGATCTCGCCTGCAGATCTTCCGAAGTACACGATGGATCAGTTCGGATTGCGTGCGATCAACTTCTCAACGGATCAACTCGCGGGACTCACTCCAAAAGACCTTGAGAAGATCCGCGACACAGGAGATCGTGTCGGATGTTCGTGTTTGCTGCTCAGTCAGTCTGAGCCGCTCCCGCTTGGTGAAGTCAAGGGTGATGTCGCACTTGAAGCGGTAGAACGAATGACGCGGGTCGTCAAGGCGGCGTCACTGATGGGTTGCAATGCGGTTTCGGTCGGGATCAAGTCCAAGGATTCTGATGAGGCGTTTGAACAAGCGGTTGAGAGTATGAAGCATGTGCTGCAAGCCGCGGATCGTGCTGAGATCAATGTGCTCATTGCGCCAACAGCTGGATTGACTGAAGACACGGAACGCTTGACTGATTTGCTCAAAGGGATTGGTGGTTTCCGGATTGGAACGATGCCTGACTTTGATACTGCTGCAAAGACCGGTGATGGGGTGTCGTACCTGAAGAAACTCACGCCGTATGCATCTGTGGTCAATGCTTCGACATTGGGGTTCACGATCCCAGAATCGGAATCTGGATCGAAGAAGGCTGAAGAAGAGGACGAAGCGGATGAGGGGCTGAGCGGCTTGGATGCACTCGCGGCTGAGCTCGAAGGGATGCTGATGGAGGATGATCCGGTCCCTGTCCATGAGGGATACGACCTTCCTCAACTGGTCGGAGCGATCGCGGCGGTGGGCTTCGATGGGACGATCTCGATCGATTATCAGGGGGATGGGGACGAAACACTCGGCGTAATGCACACCAAAGAAGCGATTGAAGAGGCGCTCGCTGCACTCAAGGAGTAAATCGTCTATGGTATGATCGGGTGTCCCCCAGTCCGTTTGAATCGCTATGACCTCCGAAAGAGGACCTCTCGTGAGTACGCAGGCAACAAAGACCCAGACCTCGCCCGCCGTCAAGATATCAGTCAATACGATCGGGAAATCGACTCCAGTGCCAGCCAATCGACCCATCATCATCACCATCGATGGTCCCGCAGGGACGGGGAAATCGACGGTGGCGCGGATGCTCGCGGCTAAGCTGGGATTGGACTTTCTTGATACTGGTGCGATGTATCGCGCCGCGGCCGCGATCATGATTGACAAGAAGTTCGATAAGGATCAGGTTGGGGAACTGGTGAGTGAAGTCATCGGTGCCGATCTTCACTTTGATTGGTCACAGGACCCTCCGACGATTCTTGCATGGGACAATCCGATTGATCATCGAATCCGTTCGCAAGAGGTGACTGATCTCGTTTCGTATGTTGCAACGCTTTCGGAGCTTCGACAGCACATGGTCCGGAAGCAGCGGATCATCTTTGCTCAGCATCCTCATCTGGTCACTGAGGGGCGCGATCAGGGATCGGTTGCGTTCCCCGATGCTCCGGTCAAGTTCTATCTTGATGCAGAACCGATGATTCGCGCTCAGCGACGAATTGATCAGCTCGGGATTGATCCGCAGACGATGTCGCTCGAGACGATGTGTGATCGGATCATCCAGCGGGATGAGATGGACTCGACGCGTGCGGATGGGCCGTTGGTTTGTCCCGATGATGCGATCCGGATCGATACCTCAGCAATGGATATCGAAGAGGTGGTGGATCTGATGGCCAAGCATGTGATGGCGCGTGTTCAGGATCTGCCGGAGCTTGATTCGTAGGATGCTTGCTCGATTCAGATCCAAGCATCCGGGATCATCACTGCTGCACATCGCGTTCTTTAACCTGTGCCGTGGGATTGTGCACTTTGTGTTCATTGTGGTATATCGCGTTCGTCATCGCGGTATATCTCGAGTTCCCAGGAGCGGTGGTGTGCTCTTGGTCGCGAATCATCAGTCGTTTCTGGATCCGCCGTTGATTGGTGGGTGTTTGACGACGCGAGATACGGATTTCCTCGCTCGCGGCGGGTTGTTCAAGTTCAAGCCGTTCGCGTGGATCATCACCAAGCTCAATGCGACTCCGATCAAACAGGGTGCGGGCGATACAGGCGCGATCAAAGAGATCATCAAGCGATTGAACGAGGGCAAAGCGGTCGTGGTGTTTCCAGAAGGTTCACGCACTCCAGATGGATCGGTTCAAAAGTTTGAGCGTGGAATCTCTGTGCTGCTTAAGCGGGCTCACTGTGTGGTGGTCCCAGTGGGGATCGCGGGAGTCTTCGATGTTTGGCCTCGGCATCGCAAGTTGCCCAGACTCATCACACGCCCGGTCGCGGTTGTGTACGGCGAACCGATGCAATCGGATGCGCTGCTCGAGTCTGGTCCCGATTACGCGATCGCACACCTACAAGCTCGCATCGAACAACTGGTGGAAGAAGCGGAATCGATGCGGTAGGAGTTGCTTACTCGGCGCGTTGCTCGACAGGTTCTGAAGAGCCGTTGTTGACAGGCTGGAGAAGTGAGCCTTCTGGTGGTTCTTGTGCTGGTGGAGCAGGAGGATTGACCGGAACGAGCAATGAACGGCGTCTGGTAACCGGCGAGTTCTCGCGATCGACGACCTGCTGACGCGGATCGTTTACTGGGACCATCGTGATGGAATCTTCAGGACCTTCTGGTCGGATCTCAATGTCTGGTTGCTCTGTGGATGCGAGCAGATCCGCGAGCAGTTGGTCTTCTTCAGTCGTGAATCCGGCAACGATCCCGAGTTCTTGGTACATCTCGTAGAGCGCACCGACGACTCCTGAATAGGAGAGTCCTAAGCCTCGATTGACTGAACCTGGTGTGGGTTCGGTTGCGAGGAACTCGACAAGTGATGGAAGATCATCCGGGACATCGGAGTGGGTATAGGTTCGGCGTTTCTTGTCATCACGGTAGTACAGGCGGATCGGGTCGCCAGCGCTGTCCGAAGCGAGCATCAGTCGATCAGACCATGCAGTCGCGAGCAATGGTGTATGCACAAACTGATCCGCGCCAAAGAGCACGATGCGTGGTTCTTTGTGTTGAGTGACATAGATCAATGGATCGCCGAATGGGACGGTGTCGAGGAAGAACTTGCCGGCGACGAGTTTTCTCGATACCCCACGGACTGGATCTGCGGGGAGCTGGACTCGTGCGAGGACATCGATTTGTTGGTCGAGTCCTACGCCCCCTCGTTCTCGATTACTAAGGCTGCGTGCGATCTGACGCTTGCGTGCGCTAATGGCGCGATCCATGAGCCCCTCGTAGGCTTCGACACGGACATTGAGTCGGTCAGATTCGAGCAACTCACGCAAGACCTTGTCAGGGATCAGTGAGTCTTCAACGCGTGCGAGCAGCGCGATCGCGTCTGTCCTCAAGCTCTCGGGACCCTCGCGTGCGATCTTGGAGAGTGCATCGACACTCATTGGATCTCGCAATCCCGCGCCGGCGCGGAGTGCGGCGAGTCGGGGCGCTGCTTCTGGGTGGTCATACAGAGGACGGATTGCATTGAGTGCTCGTTCTCCGAGTGCTTCCAAACACCACGACATGTCGTTGGCGAGGTAAGCATCGGTTTTCAGTGCTTCGGCGTAACGCTGCGCGTAGACCTCTGGGAATGACGGATCGATGGTGAGGTGTGAGGTGAGCTGGAGGAAGTCGTCGCGACGATCTTGATAGCGTGATGGGATCTGGACAACGATTAAGGATTCATCGACGCCTCGCGCGGTTTTGAATCGGTCGATGCGATCCGCTGGGAATGCGGAGTTGATCGAGCTCACCATCTGGCGTACGCGTTGGTGTGATGGGTTGTCGAGGATGATCTGAATCTCGGTATCGCCGGTGGTGTATCCGCCGTCGAGGACGCGTCCGATGTTGCGAGAGATCCCACCCATCTGGACGCCTGGTTCCGCGAATGGGTTGAGGAAGATCGGTCCCTTTGCCTTACCCAGTACATGTGCTTGCTTGTCGTTGAATGATGCTGGTGGTCCGACACGGAGTTCGGTGGTCCAGAGTTTGCCACCTTCGAGACTGGTCGCATTAATCGCTCGGACATAGACATCGAAGCTGTCTCCGCTGCTTGATCCTGGAGGGACGGCGGCTTGGACGATGACGGCTGCTGTGTTTGGGTCTTGAAGGAGTTCGCGAGGGCTTTTGCCGTAGAGCGGCGACTGAGGGTTGTCGTTCGCGACGCTGACGCCGCTGAGTCCCATCATGCGTTCGAGGTGTGCGGCGTACTGCTCGGGCATCGTGAGCCCGCCAGTGCCTTCCAGGCCGACGACGAAGCCAATCCCTGAGACGAGTGTTGGGTTGTTTCCGAGGATGCGCGCTTCGGCGCCAACGGTTCCGCGCAGTACAGATGGGATTTGTCGTTCAACCTGCGGTGTAGAGATGCGTGCTTTGGGGACTGGTTGTTTCTTTCTGAATCGTCCGCATCCCGGCATGAGCGTGCTTGACATGACGAACGCCGCGATGCAGACAGGCAACGCGATTCGGGTGATGAAAGAGAGGCGATCAATGATCGGTTTTTGCAGGCTCAATGGATGTCCCTTGTCTGGTTGCTAGTGCGTTGCGGTGTGACGACTTGCGTGCGCGCCGTTGGGTGGTTTGGTGTGTCATAGAGACGCGCGATGTCCCGTGGTGTTAGCTTCTATACGCACCTCACTGCAGAGTGTATGCAGCGCTCTGAAATTGAGCAGCGAAGAATTCTGATCCGTATTCAAGCAATCAGACGCGTGTGCATGTGGAAAACTTCAATGCGCGGCGATGAAGCACTTAAAATCTTTGTTCGGGAGATGTACTTTATCTGGATTCTCCGCATCATCAGAGTGCAAAGCGATAAGCGTTTGAGATGGCATGGCTTTGGTCTTGATCCTCTGCAACTGTTTCGATGATGCGGAATGTGAAGATGTGCGATGAAATCAGTTTTTTGTCCGATTTCGCTCCAAAGTGGTTCCACAATACCTTGTGGGTCGCTATCATCAAGGCCCGTCGCACTCGATATATTGGGGTGTTACAGGAAAAATTGAAGATTTCCATCGTGGGAAGTCGAGAACTGGAGAGGACTTGGAATCAACCGACAGGATATCCACAGGACCCACATCCGACGGATCTTTGAAGTTGAACCCAATCTGAACACGACTCGGCAGCACGCTCACGGAAGTTTGGAAAATATTCAGTTTCTGTTTTTGTGAAGGTCGCTCGATTCTCTTTCGACCAATCGCGAAGACGGCACAGAGCACGCAGCGTCCCGGTGGGCAACCAGGGATTTGCACGCTCAACCAGTGAGGCGTCCCCTTCGTTCCGGGGCACCTGGAAAACATGCACCACGCTTGAGTGGTTAGGGATGATTCCCTAGCCGCGAAGGGTTGTCGTGCGTCATCTCGTTCTTGGTTCGTGTGTGGACACGCGGCTCAGGGACACTTTCGGAGGCCGGGACATCGGAAGTCCCATCGAGATTGATTCAGTGAGACTGATTCAGTTTCGACAGACAAGACGGAGCAGAGCGTTATGCCAGTCCTTTGCGATACACAGATCGAAAAACTCGTGGACATCAAACCCTTCGAGCGCGCCATCAAGCGTGAGGGCACGATCTCCTACGGCGTGTCTTCCTACGGCTACGACGTCCGCGTCGGGACCGAGTTCAAAATCTTCACCCCGACGCCGCCTTCTGGTGGTGTTGCGGTCGTTGATCCCAAAGCATTCACTGACGACTTCATGGTGCGCGTCGATACCGCCGAGCGTGGGACGGACCATGTGATCATTCCTCCCAACAGCTTCGCGCTTTGCGAGACTGTGGAGTGGTTCGATATCCCTCGTGACATCCTTGTGTTGTGTGTTGGCAAGTCCACATACGCACGCTGCGGATTGATCGTGAATGTCACGCCGCTGGAACCAGAGTGGCGCGGCAAGGTGACGCTCGAGATCTCCAACACGACCCCGCTTCCCGCAAAGGTCTACGCGAACGAGGGGATCGCGCAGTTCGTGTTCCTCAAGGGCGACGAGGTGTGCGCTCAGAGTTATGCGGATAAGGCCGGGAAGTATCAGGATCAGGGTGGGTTGACATTGCCGAGGGTTGATTAACAGATGAATGTTCACCATAAAATAAACTATGTTGAGTTTCCATCTCGGGATTTAGAACTCACAAAATCTTTCTTTACGAAAGCTTTCGCTTGGTCGTTTGAAGATTTTGGTCCAGATTACACAGCGTTTGAAGGCCAAGGTCTGGATGGCGGATTCTACCGATCAGACAAATTTTCAAGGGCTGAATCAGGTGCATCGCTCGTTGTGTTCTACAGCGACGATCTTGAGCAAACGGAAAGTGAGCTCAAGAAAGCTGGAGCAGACATTGTGAAACCAATTTTTTCGTTTCCAGGGGGAAGACGATTCCACTTCGCTGAGCCGTGTGGCAATGAGTTTGCAGTTTGGTCTGCGACATAAAGCGTCCATCTCAGGCATTCGTTCAGTCTGAACATCTCAAATATTTCCGTAACACTTTTCTTTAGTTAGGTTGAGGCAAATGAAAATAACCCGCAGATTCACCAAGGAAGGTATTGACCCGTTTGCATCCACGGAGTGGACCACGCGAGCGAGTCGGATCACGAACCCGGACGGTTCGATTGTCTTTGAGATGCCTGATGCTGAGGTCCCGGTTGGGTTCTCGCAGCTCGCGACCGACATCATGGTGTCGAAGTACTTCCGCAAAGCGGGTGTGCCTCAGCTTGAAGAGAAGTTCGCGCTCCCAGGTCAGAGCGAGCAGCTCCGCGATGAGGACGGCTCGGTCACGATGGGACCAGAACGCTCGGCGCGTCAGGTGATCCATCGTCTTGCGGGATGCTGGCGTCACTGGGGCGAGACGCACAACTACTTTGACAGCAGCGACGACGCGCAGGCGTTCTACGACGAACTGGTGTACATGCTGGTCCACCAGATGTGCGCACCCAACTCTCCTCAGTGGTTCAACACTGGACTCAACTGGGCGTACGGCATCAGCGGTCCTGCACAAGGTCACTGGGTTGTCAATCCCGAGACTGGACTTCCGGAACTCGCGGATGATGCGTACACGCACCCGCAGCCGCACGCGTGCTTTATCCAGTCGATCGATGACTCGCTCGTCAATGATGGCGGGATCATGGACCTGTGGATGCGCGAGGCGCGTCTGTTCAAGTACGGCTCGGGAACGGGCACCAACTTCTCCAACCTCCGCGCTGAGAACGAGCTGCTCTCAGGGGGTGGCAAGTCGTCGGGTCTGATGTCGTGGCTGAAGATCGGTGATCGTGCCGCGGGCGCGATCAAGAGCGGCGGGACGACGCGCCGCGCCGCGAAGATGGTGTGTCTGGATATGGACCACCCTGATATCGAGTCCTTCGTCAACTGGAAGGTCCGCGAGGAGATCAAGGTCGCGGCGCTGGTCGAGGGTCTCAAAGCGATCCAGAACGAGAAGGCATCGGACTTGGACTCAGAAACCGTCGGCGAGACGGCTGAGCGTCTTGGTCTCAAGCTTGATTACGATTTTAATGGAGAGGCGTACGGCACGGTCGCGGGTCAGAACTCGAACAACTCCGTGCGTATCCCGGACTCGTTCTTCGATGCCGTCGATGCTGGAGATGAGTGGAAGACTACCTACCGCACGACCGGCGAGACCGCGAGCACTGTCGATGCACGCAAGCTCTGGGACGATGTCGCGTATGCCGCGTGGCGCTGTGCGGACCCTGGGGTTCAGTACGATACCACTATTAATGCGTGGCACACCTGTCCGAATGCGGGGATGATCAACGCGTCGAATCCGTGTAGCGAGTACATGTTCCTCGACAACACGGCGTGCAACCTCGCTTCGCTCAATGTGATGAAGTTCTACGACGCGAAGACACGCGAGTTTGACATCGAGCGTTTCGAGCACGGCGTTGATCTGTGGACGATGGTGCTTGAGATCTCGGTCCTGATGGCCGCGTTCCCATCGAAGGAGATCGCTGAGCTGAGCTACACCTACCGCACGACGGGTCTGGGGTACGCGAACCTCGGCGCGATGCTGATGCAAGCGGGGATCCCGTACGACTCAGAAGCGGGCACGGCGATCTGTGGTTGCTTGACCGCGATCCTGACTGGTCGTTCGTACAGAATGTCCGCGATGATGGCGCGTGAGCACGGGGCGTTCCCTGGATACGAACCAGAGCGTGACAACATGCTGCGTGTGATGCGCAACCACCGTCGCGCCGCGATGGGTGTGGCGCGGGACAGCGGGGAGTACGAAGAGCTCCGCATCGCTCCGGTCCCGATCGATCACGACCTGATCCGCGATCATGGGGTGCCACTGGGGAACGCGATGGAGCTGCTGCACCACGCGACGACCGCATGGGACGACGCGCTGGATCTCGGTGAGCTGTACGGCTACCGCAACGCACAGACGACGGTCATCGCGCCGACAGGGACCATTGGTCTGCTGATGGATTGCGATACGACCGGTGTTGAGCCGGACTTCGCGCTGGTGAAGTTCAAGAAGCTCGCGGGCGGCGGGTACTTCAAGATCGCGAACGCTTCGATCGATCCGGCGCTTGAGGCGCTGGGATATGACGAGGTTGAACGCCGGGAAATGATCCAGTACATCCTGGGTACGCTGAACCTTCATGTCCCGATGCCTTCGGATATCGAGGACAGCGTGGGCGTCTCGCTCGCGGCGTGGTTGAGTGATCACGGTCTCGATGATGACGATCTGCAGAAGATCACCGATGCGCTCCCGAGCGTGTTTGAGATCGGGTTTGCGTTCAGTGCCTGGTCGCTGGGTGATGACACGCTGCGTCGTCTCGGAGCGAATCCAGAAGATGCGAAGGCGGATCCGAGCTTCAACGCACTCAAGTTCCTTGGTCTGACCACTAAGCAGATCGCAGAGCTCAACGAGCTGGTCTGCGGCACGCAGACCATCGAGGGCGCTCCGCACCTCAAGGACGAGCACCTCGCGGTGTTCGATTGTGCGAGCACCTGTGGTGCGAAGGGCACGCGTTCGATCTCGGCGGGTGGTCACATCCGCATGATGGCGGCGGCGCAGCCGTTCATCTCAGGAGCGATTTCCAAGACGATCAACCTGCCTCACGACGCGACGGTGACTGATATTCAGGACGCGTATCGCTTGTCGTGGGAGCTTGGTCTCAAGGCGAACGCGCTGTACCGCGATGGATGCAAGCTGAGCCAGCCGCTCAATGCCAAGAGCGATACGGAGACCGAGCTTGACGAGGACATCGTGATTGATGATCTCGATCACGCGGCGGCGCTCGACGAGATCGCGACGGATGTCGCGGAGCTCGCGGAAGCCGCGGGTGATGAGAATGTGCGTGTGGTGGTGAAGAAGGAGGTCGAGATCGTGCATCGTCCGATGCGTCGTCGTCTTCCGGAGACACGGAGATCGCTGACGCACAAGTTCAACATCGCTGGTCACGAGGGGTATCTGACTGTTGGGTGCTACGAGGACGGGAAGCCGGGCGAGTTGTTCATCACGATGGCGAAGGAGGGCTCGACGATTGGCGGGCTCATGGATTCGCTCGGGACCTCGACCTCGGTCGCGCTGCAGTACGGCGTTCCGCTCGAGTCGCTCGTCCGCAAGTTCACGCATCAGCGGTTTGAACCAGCGGGAATGACGACGAATCGGGATATCCCGTTTGCCAAGTCGCTCGTGGATTACATCTTCCGCTGGCTCGGGATGGAGTTCATCGACGGCTATCGCGAGGCGAACATGCCGGCACGCTCGACTCCGGAACCTAAGGAACAAGCGGACAAACCCGATCCGGTCGTCCGTCGAATCCCGGTCCAGGAGATCGAACCCAAGGCGAAGGAAAGCAAGCCTGAGCCCAAGCTCATCAAAGCTGAACTGAAGGAGACTCAGGTCACCGCGAAGACGAGCGATGGGACTCAGGTTGATGCACGCAGCGCGACGCTCTCGATGGCGCTTGATGCTGCGGGTGACGCTCCGCCTTGCGATGTGTGCGGCACGATCACGGTTCGTAGCGGGACGTGCTACAAGTGCCTCAACTGCGGTGCTTCGATGGGCTGCAGCTAAGCAGGATTTGTTTAGGAAATGAAATCAAGGGCTGTGTTTGCGCCCGGTTCACGGTTGATAACTCGCGACGGTCAGGATGACTGGTCGCATTCAGATAGGGATGGTCAGCAATCGAATGGAATGAATGCTGCGGGTGCAGGTCACGGAGAGATCGGCACCCGAACCCCGGCAGACGGACGGCTCTTTGGAGCCACGGAGTAGTTGAAGCCGGAATGAGCTGATGAACTCGCACTCTCTGACCGTCGCGGGTTGTCAGCCGTGAACCACCAAGCTTGTCTCTCTCCCAGAGACATGTGAATCCCGGGCATCCCCTGCCTCCAGCCCGGATTCACCCTTACCCCCGGGCAAGCCCACCACGGCCCGGGGGTTTCTTGTTGAAATGAGCGAACCGCTCATCCCAACTCTGGTATGGTGACACAGCATGCATGAACACACTGAACAGGATCAGTCCATCCGTTGGGATGTTGTCTCGGTGATCGCGGTGATTTCTGCCGTGGGGGTGCTTGGGTTCAAGCTGCTGTGGATGATCGAGGGATACCGAAACTTCATTTGGTCGCTTCCGATCGATGTCCAGTTTCTGGTGCATCCGGCTCTACGGATGCTGATCGTGCTGATCGGGGTGCTCATTGTATTTCGCATGTCTCGGGGGAATGACGAGCCGACGATGGGACTGGGTGTGGGCTGGGCGCGTACGATCAAGGGGGCTGCGATCGGGTTCGGATGCACGCTCCCGATGTTGTTGCTTGGGCTCTGGAGCGATTCGTTTTCTGTTACGAGATACGGGGTTTTGTATGGATCGATCTCTCCTGGATTGACGGAGGAGATTTTCTACAGGGCATTCATGTTTGGATTGCTCGTGCAGGTGGCGCGGTGTCCGATGTGGCCGACGGCGATCTTGACGGGGGCGGTGTTTGGTTTGGCGCATGTGGACATCACTCCGGACGAGGGGCAGACGATCATCGGGCAGCTCGGGTTCTGGATCGCGATGATCGGGGTGGGGGGGATGATGTACGCGTGGATCTACTGGTTGTCGCGATGGAACCTGTGGATCGTGATCGCGTTGCATGCCGGGATGAATCTGTGGTGGGATATGTTCGAGATGAACAGCACTCCGCTGGGAGGATGGGGGGCGACGGGTGTTCGTGTACTGAGCGTTGGGCTGGTGGTGTTGATTGTCATGCGATCGCGCGGGATGGGATCACCTCAGCGATCTACGATCGAGCGTGAGTAATACAGACAGAACCGATTCGACGACGTGGGCTTCGCTTTTAGCAGGCTGGGTGCAGTTCGCGCAGGGCGCGTTGGCGCTCCCTGACGATGTGGAGGGTGATCGCTGGCGTGCGTGCGTCGCGCCGTCGATTGGGCTGCATGCGATCGCGATGGCGCTTGGGGAGCTTCACAAGATTGATCCGAGCGAACGCCCGCTCGCGATGGACAAAGCGGAGATCGGGATCAAGCAGCACGCCGGGGAGATCAACTCGGCGTGGGCCGCCGAACCAATGCCCGAATCTCTGATGGAACTGATCGAGGACGCGAAATCCGCGTGGGAGGATTCGCTTCATGAGGGGGTCGTCTGGCGCTGCAAATCCGAGCGGTTCACCACTCGGCATCCCGGCGAGATCGGTCTTGCGATGCGAGAAGCGGGGTTTATGGGGGAGATCTTCGTCGCGGCGCCTGGAGTCGAGATGTTCAAGGATGTGCCGGTCGCGTGGTGCCGGGACCAGTCGGGGGGGATGCCGGACGAGCAGGTGGTGGAGTTTGTCGACGGTTTCCTCGAGACTTGCACCGGGAAGGTGGAGCGTCCCGAGATCATGCGTCCGCTCCATCAGGTGTATCGGCAGATGGACTTCCTTTCCGGCTCGATGCACGATTTGGTCGCGCCGGTGACTGGGGATCTCCCGGCGGGGCAGCCGTTGCTGGTTCCTGTGGTGGTGGGGGGCGAGGTGTGCTCCGTGTCGCTTCCACCCAAATCGGGCAAGCCGATGGATCCGATCGAGGTAAAGTGGTCAACTATCGCGGCGGACGAGGCGGAAAACTAGACCCTCGCTCAGCGGTGTCTAGGATGCGTTTGACGGCTAGTTGACTCGAATTCACACGGAAAGGACACCGTTTCAATGGCAACCAAACGAGCAAAGATTTCCATCATCGGCGCCGGTAATGTCGGCGCGACCTGCGCCCACTGGGCCGCTCAGAAAGAACTCGGGGACATCGTCCTCCTCGACATCCCTCGCGCCGATGCGCCGGATCAGCACATGCCCAAGGGCAAGATGATTGATCTTGGTTGCTGTGCTCCGATCGATGGGTTTGATTCGAACCTGACTGGTACCTTTGACTACAAGGACATCGCGGGATCGGACGTGGTCATCGTGACCGCTGGTATGCCTCGCAAGCCTGGGATGAGCCGGGACGATCTGATTGAGGTCAATGTGAAGATCGTCAAGCAGGTCTCGGAGAACATCAAGGAGCACGCTCCGGACTCGATCGTGATCCTCGTGTCCAATCCGCTCGACGCGATGGTCTACACCGCGTGGAAGGCGACGGGCTTCCCAACCAACCGCATCGTTGGTCAAGCGGGCGCGCTGGACTGTGCTCGCTATCGTGCGTTCATCGCGTGGGAACTGGGTGTCTCGGTTGAGGACGTCCAAGCGATGCTGCTTGGTGGGCACGGTGACGACATGGTGCCGTTCCCTCGTCTGACTTCGGTCCACGGCATCCCGGTTTCCGATCTGCTCCCAGAAGACAAGATCACGGCATGCGTCGAGCGCGCCAAGGTTGGCGGCGGCGAGATCGTCAAGCTCATGGGAACCAGCGCCTACTACGCTCCGGCGCTGGGCACCATTCAGATGGCAGAAGCAATCATCAAGGACAAGAAGCGGATCATCCCATCGGCGGCATACCTCGATGGTCAGTTCGGACACAAGGGGCTGTTCGTCGGTGTCCCGGCGCTGCTCGGCAAGGACGGCGTCGAGAAGATCGTCGAGTTCAAGCTCACTGACGAAGAACAGAAGCTCTTCGACGAATCGGCATCGCATGTTGAGGACTTGGTCAACATCGTCAAGGAACGATTCCCAGAGCTCGCGTAAGGTGTATGAACTCTATCAAAGTAAAGCCCCTGCTCAATGCAGGGGCTTTTTTGTAGTCAGCGTTTGTTCACTACTTCTCGTCTGGACGGGAGTGTTCGTAAAGATCTCCAACGGCTTTCACATATTTCTGCCGTTGTTTCGCTTCGTGCGCTGCTTTAAGACTCTCCGCGTCCTCTCCGAGTGAGGTCAGCAGTTGATAGCAGTACGGCGCGGATCCGAGCCAGCGTTTCCAACGAGAGCGGAACATCCAGAATCCGATGGGGCACAGCACACCCGCTGCGATATAGAATGGCATCGTGCGGATGGTGACGGCGAGCGCGAGTGAACCGAGCGAGATCGCGAGTATGAGGAACCCGTAGACGAACTGGGCGCCCTCGCTTTTGAGTTGTCGCTTGACCGCGTTGCGGTGATCGGAAATGCGTGAGATCTCTGCTTCGGGATCATCTCCGAGGAGCCAAGCGGATCCTGGATCATCAGGATCAAACTCAAGTTCGGGTTCGGGTTCAGGGCGGAGTGCCTCACGGACCGCCTCTGGGTCAGCACCCGGCAGCAGTTCCATTCTATGCTTTGAGCGATCGGGCTCTTTCATTGACTATCCCCACGCGAGAGCGTTTATCAATGTTCATCATATATCAATACGCAGAATCGGTCTAATTCATTCATTATCAATAGCTTCTTCGCTGAAATCAGCTTCCAGGTTCAGGCGTAGGATCATTTGGATTTCTTAACGCCGAGATTCAGATCGCCCTCAGCAGGTTCAGAAGCTGAGTCATTGGAGTTAGGAACGAACCTGGCGCGTCTATACTGCATAAATGACAGAAGTTTGACTAGTAATGCCTGTACTTTATGGCAGCTCGATTTCGGAGGAAGAACGCTCATGCGAAACAGTTTCATCATTGCATTGTCGGTTTCACTCACTGTGCTGGGATCGACTCCCACGAAGGCTGTGGAGTTCTCGGCTCGTTCAGTCGAAGTCAGCGTCTCGTCGATTGATCAGATCGCGGAGCAACTTGTTGGGACTTGGGTGACCAATGCCCCATTCCGCAGCATCGAGAATGAGGGTGGGGGCACGACTGATCAGTACATGATGATGAGCATTGCTCCGGTACAGATCGAAGGCATGGAGAACACCATGTACATCGAGAGCTCGGTCTCGGACTCACCATGGGATCCTTTCCGACAAGCGATCTTCCAGCTTTATGAGTACAAAGGGAAGGTTCGATTGCGGACCTACACCATCGCGGCTACCGAGGATTCACTCGGATTGCTCGATGGGATGACCGCGGTTCCAGAACGCTTCATTGGGATTTCTAAGGACCAACTCATCGCGACGCTCGATGTTGAACTCGATTCGAACGGTTCCGGATTTAGTGGATCGACGCCGTATCCATACCCTACAGGTGTAGGTGGGGCGGTCGAGATGACCAGTTCGATCACTTTCGACGGAACCACGCTCTCCACAGCGGATCGCGGTTACGATGCGCTGGGGAATGTGGTCTGGGGTGCAGGGGAAGATTCTTCATACCAGTTCGTCCAAACAGAGCCGTATGTGGTTGCGACTGAGCAGGAGAATGGATTGATCATTCTGGATTACCCTGCGAGTCAGACCGACATGGTCGTTCAAGAAGGCGACGAGATGCAGGTGCATTACTACGGCTACCTGACTGATGGTTCGATCTTCGATACGAGCTACTCCAGAGGAGTGCCTTATGGGTTCCGTTTCCCTCCTGGGAATCGAGCGATCGTAGGTTGGGGTGAAGGCATGGTTGGTCTGAGCATGGATGGACGGCGCAAGTTGATCATCCCTTCTGATCTCGGATATGGTCCGGGAGGGAATCCTCGCGCACAGATCCCAGGCGGCTCAACGCTGGTCTTTAATATCCATCTTGCAGGACTGAATCGTCCTGAGCCGGCACCTGAATCGTCGATGGAGAATGCTGAAGAGGCTGGTCACCAAGGGCACGATCACGCACACGATGACCATGAGGGACACGATCACGATTAAGCGCGTGAAATGTGTCATTGAATGATCTATTCTGAGTTTCGAGCGCTCACCAGACCACTCCTCGCAGACTCTCGCATTCAGGAATATGCGGCTTTGAAATGCTGAAGCAACGACATCAGCTCTTTGTGACTCTGTTTGCGTGTACCGATGCGGTCTCCGCGATTGGTGCGTGTGCAGGTGCGTGGGCGATTCGGCATGCACGGTATGGCGGATTTGATCAGACATTTCGTGTGTATCTCCAAGAATCTCTGACTGTCCTGGTGGTTCCGGTACTTGCGTTCACCATGTACGCGATCGGTTTGTATCGTCCACGGCGCGATCGTGCGTTGTGGGGTGAGATCACACAGGTATTCCGGGCTTCGATTGTCGCGATGGTGATCGCGATCGCTTTGATCTGGGTGATCGGCGGATTGCAGACTCCCAAGGTCCAGACGGTCGGTCCGGTCGTCCCGACTGAGATCTTTACTGTCCCATTCCGTTTTCAGATCTTGACGCTGACCATTCTGCTCCCGACTCTGCTTTCACTCCAGCGTGTGATGGTTCGGCTCGGGCTTCGTGCGATTCGTCGGCGTGGACGCAATACTCGGCATGTCGCGATCCTCGGGGTTGGTCGACTTGGACAAATTGCAGCGCAGACGCTTGAACGCAATGACTGGACTGGTATCCGTGTTGCATACTTCATTAGTCATCACGAGCAATCGAATCGAGACGAGTGCATCGGAAAGCCTGTATTCGGAGGGACAAAGCAGCTCGCGACGATTCTGGAGCAGCATCCTGTGGATGCGATTTATCTCGCGATGCCCAATGCGAAAGCCGCGAAAGTTCCGCACTTGTTGCAGCGGCTTGAACGATTCGCGATCGATGTTCGTCTGATTCCTGATGTGCGATTGAAGTATCTTCCCCAATCGATGGCGGTGTCCGAACTGGAAGGGATGCCGATCTTGAGCTATCGCGAGAACCCACTCTCTGGAGTGGGGGGTATGTTGAAGCGGTTGGTCGATATCGTGGGGTCGTTGGTCGGTTTGGTGCTCTTTGCGCCGATCATGATCGTGATTGCACTGATCATCCTCTGCACTTCAAAGGGCGGAGTCATCTTCCGGCAGAAGCGTGTGAGTCTGGGTGGTGGTACCTTCTGGATTTACAAGTTTCGCACGATGGATGCGAACGCGGAATGCGATTCAAAGTGGACACAGGTTGACGACCCTCGTGTGACGCGTGTCGGTAGCTGGCTCCGGAAGACGAGCCTGGATGAGATCCCGCAGCTATTCAATGTACTGATCGGGGAAATGTCGCTCGTGGGTCCTCGTCCTGAGCGTCCTGAGTTGATTGATCGCTTTCGTGATGACTGGCGCGGCTACATGATCCGTCAGCATGTGAAAGCCGGGATGACCGGCTGGGCGCAGGTCAACGGGCTCCGTGGGAACACCAGTTTGAGGAAGCGATTGCAGTACGATCTGTTCTATATCCGGCACTGGTCGATCTGGTTCGATTTCAGAATCCTGCTGATGACGATCATGCGTGGATTTGTCCATAAAAACGCGTACTAAACCCTAACATCGACTTGAATTCGTGGAATTTGTACCGTTGAGTCGGTCTGAGGGTTGCGATTTTTATGTGAAATCTGTATAACAGTCCCAAGGACATTGGGGGGTTCGTGTGGAACCCCTTGTGAACCCTGTCTACGAAACGCGCTCTACCCGCTAACTGATCGTGTTCGGTCGATTTTACGGAACAATTCGGATCAGCTTGCGAATGGAGCATGTGGGACTATGACACACCACGCATGATGCGTGAAGAAACAACCAAGATTGAGATCACTCCTGCATGGGAACTGGCCCTTAATCTTCAAGCAGACGGAGGCCGTCGTGGCAAGACGAAACAAGGCATTTACACTGATTGAACTACTGGTGGTCATCGCGATCATCGCTCTTCTCATCGGCATCCTCCTGCCCGCGCTCGGACAGGCACGCCGATCGGCACAGAATGTTGTGGCGCAGGCCAACGCTCGCTCCCTCAACACTGGTGCAGCAAACTACGCGGGCGATTCTGATGACCGCATCTTCAGCTTCACATGGCGTCAAGGCGGGTATTACATCAACCTGAAGAACGGTAACATCCGTCCTTCACCTGCTCCGAGCGATACCGTCGCCGCAGCTTGGCAGGCGCAGAACATTCTTCAGCGTGCGACCGGTCGTCTGAAAGGAACGGGTTCGTTCATCGCTCCTCAGCAGCGTCTCATGCACCGTCGTTACTCGCACCTTGTGCTTCTTGATTATCTGACTGATCGTCAGCCGGAACCGATTGCGGCGTCCCCGTTCGACAAGAACCTCATCAACTGGCAAGAAAACCCACTCGAGTACCTCGAGCCTGGCAACTCATTCCCATACGGGAACGGTCAACCGAGCCAAGCAGGGTACGATATGGATCCGAACTGGACGCCAACAGCTATCAAGCAACTCTGGCCGTTCGCTTCGACCTACCAAATGGTTCCTGCAGCATGGAACACTGACGGCATCAATCGTACAAACACCTATGTTCCGATTGACACCACGCCGCACCTGTTTACCAGCTTGACCGGTCAGTTCCCTACACTCGGTCGTCGCAAGATGACTCAGGTCGCTCACCCATCAGGCAAGGTCATGATGTTCGAAGAGTTCGACCGATTCTCTGATCCATCAGGTCTTTACTTCGCATATCCTGAAGCGAAAGCGAACCTCGCGTTCTTCGATGGATCCGTGCGTCAGGAAGAGACCTCAAGTGCTAACGCGGGTTGGAATCCAGAAGATCCAGATCAGCCATGGACTCAGAGATATGTTCCGCTTGACACATTCCCATTGCCGAAGGGTGGATTGGGTGACCAGGCTGAATACTGTCAGCGTTACCGCTGGACTCGCAATGGTCTCCAAGGTATCGACTTTGGTGGAGCTGATGTAGGGACCGCTGGCAATCCAGACATCATCAATCCTGAGTGTTCAGTCCTTCCATAACTGAGGATTAAACATACTCACCATAACACAAAGCCCCGTCCATGTGACGGGGCTTTTCATTGATGGCTAGCTACAAAAGTACTCTGCTCGAAGCAAGAAGAAATACCCAACACCGTTTGGGGTTGGGCATGATATTGCTCACGGAGATGGTATCAGAAGTCTCGGAGTATCAAGGTCCCAGACGGCGGACACGGCGGAGATCTGCGAGGTAATCCTCGATCTGTTGTTCCCAGTAGACGACATCGATCGCGTTTTCGTACCCGTCGACGATCGATGGCATCTCCATCTCTTCTGCTTGTGCCATGATGCGCTTGTAGAGTCCAAGGTTCTTCTTGGCGCTCTGGAGAGAGGCGCCTGCAAAGGTGATGTACTCGCTGTTGCCAAACTGAGCGATATCAGTTTGGAACGAGTTGATGGTTGCGTTGAGTCGATCGCGGAGTCGTTTGCACTTCTTTGTATCGCGATCCGTGATCTCTGTGCCCATGTCGCCTGCTGAGTCCCATTTCTCGATTCCCTGAGCCTTTGCAAAGTCTTCGAGGGACTTGGATTCGCTTTCTTTGACGATGCCGTATTTCGCGGCTTGTGTCGTAGTGAGCGTAAGAACTGTGTTCGGGCCATCGATGGTCTCATAGCCTCTTGGGAGCCCATCCTTTGAGTTTGTCAGGACCCATTCGCCCCTTTCTCTGTAGGCGTAGACCTCGGCTTCTGAGAGCATCATGGCTTGGACGAGGTAGCGCGAGTGTCCGTTGGCTTCAGCGGCTGAGCCGAGCTTTGAGGCCATGATGGAGGTCATCTTCTTGTCCACTTCAGCTGAGCCGGTCGAGTTGGTTGAATAGACCACGGCTCCTCCGAAATCCGCTCCTGGTGCCATGGTGATGGTTTCACACCAGAATGAAGGCCAAATTGAGGCGCTGATCGCGTGTTCGATGAGCATGTGATAGTTCAGGTCGTCTGAGAAGCGTTCCATGACGGCGACCATGTCCTGAGCGGCCCATACTTCCCCGCCTGGCGAGTTGATGCGGAAGACGATGTCGGTCACGCCTTGTTCTACAGCCCATTCAAGGGAGTTTTTGACTGAGAGTGGGTAGATGTCTTGTCCGAAGGTGCCTGAGAGCGGGATCTCCATCAGGAGCTGATATCCCTCTCTTTTAAGCGATTTGGTCTCTGTCGCTGCGTTCGAGCTGCTCTTCGGGATGCTCAGGGTGGTTGGCTGATCATTGGTGACCTTGGGAGTGTCCGAGATCGGTGTACGCTCCACAGAGCGGACTTCGCGAGCGTTGAGCGTCATGCGTGTGCTGATGCCATGGATCTCGGTCTCGATCACGATGGTCCGGCGATTCTCGGTGATGATGGTGCCTTCATAGGTTGTTCCATCACGTAAGACGACGATATCAGCGAGCGAGGCGCTGGACAGACACGCGAGAGCAGAGCCTGCCGTAATCGCGATCAGGGATGGGCGAGAGAATCGTTTGGATCGGGGCATCATCAATCTCCAATGAATGGGAGTCTGTTTGGTATTGTTCATTAGTGTATCAAACTGTGAGAGATATGCCAAGATAGATTTGTGTGAGACTACAGTTTGGGCGTGAAATCGAACTATCAAGTCATCGTGGTTGGGGGCGGTCATGCCGGGATCGAAGCGGCGTGGGCGGCTGCGAACACACTCGGGGCTGAAAGTTCCGTCGCTTTGGTCACGCTGGATGCTCAGAAAATAGGCGTTATGAGCTGTAATCCAGCAATTGGGGGGCTTGCGAAGGGACAGCTTGTCCGTGAGATTGACGCGATGGGGGGGATGATGGGTCTGGTCGCGGACGCGACAGGGATTCAGTTCAAACTTCTGAACACTTCCAAAGGGGCCGCTGTTCATGGCCCTCGTTGTCAATCAGACAAGCACGCGTACGCTCGCGTCGCGCAGCGATTCATCAAATATCGTCCAGAGATCGACGTCGTAGAGGGCAGTGTCGAGGCAATCCTTACTGAGGGTGAACAATCGAACCTCGTTGCGACTGGAGTACGCATCGGTCTCAAGGACGGTGGGGAAAAGGAGTTGCACGCTCCTTCGGTGATCCTGACCACTGGCACATTCATGCACGGGATTATGCATCGAGGTCAGGACACGACTGAAGGTGGTCGTGTGGGAGAAGCCGCGACGAACAAGATTTCTGATGCATTGCGTTCGCTTGGGTTTGAACTAGGGAGATTGAAAACCGGTACTCCACCTCGTTTGGATATCCATTCGATCGATTGGGACGCGCTTCCTGTGCAGGATGGTGACGAAGTGCCGATGCCGTTCTCAGAGCTTACGCGTGATGGTTGGGAGATCGGGGATATTCTATGTGATCAGTTCCCGCTGATTGAGCAGGTTTCTTGCCGACAGACGACGACTGGACCAGGATCACATGATGCGATCCGCGCCAATCTCGATCGGGCGCCGATATTCACTGGACAGATCGGATCCGCAGGACCACGATACTGTCCGAGCATCGAGGACAAGGTGGTACGCTTCGCGGAGCGTGATCAGCACGGCGTGTATCTCGAACCTGAATCCCATGAATCGGATTGGGTCTACTGCAACGGGATCTCGACGAGTCTTCCCGATGATGTGCAGGACACGATCGTGCACTCGATGCCGGGATGTGAGCATGCGAAGATTCTGCAGTACGGATACGCGGTTGAGTATGACATGGTGCGTCCGCATCAGATCTATGTGACTGGGCAGTCTCGATTGGTCGAGGGGTTCTACCTTGCCGGGCAGATCAACGGCACGAGCGGATATGAAGAAGCCGCGGCGCAGGGATTGGTCGCTGGTATCAATGCGGCGTTGCGAGCGAGTGGTGGGGGCGAGTTTTCGTTCGATCGTTCGCAGGCATACATCGGTGTGTTGATGGATGATCTGGTGACCAAGACACCACGCGAGCCGTATCGGATGTTTACGAGCCGAGCGGAGTATCGATTGATGCTTCGTTCGGACAACGCGCCCGATCGGTTGACTCCGATCGCGATGGATCTTGGTTTACTGGATCATCACGAAATTGGATTGCTCCGCAAGGAACGCTTTGCTGCGAGATCTGCCGCGATCGAGTTTGGACGATCACTCATGGATTCAACGATGGACGGCAGCAAGACCATCGCGGATCGCATCCATGAGTCTGACTACAGCGTTGAGCATCTCAAGCATGCGATTCAAACGCAGATGGAAGCGGAGTTTAGCGATGTGCATCCGGAGGTCTATCAGACGCTGCACGCTCAGAAGCGGTACGAGCCGTATATCGAGCGGCAGAAGATCGAGATCCGCAGACACAACGAGATCGAGCACAAACCGATCCCAGAGTGGATTGAGTATGAGTTAATGGATTCTCTCCGAAATGAAGCCCGCACAGCGTTGTCGAAGTACAGACCTTCGACATTCGGACAAGCGTCGAGACTTGAAGGCGTGACCCCAGCGGATCTGACGCTGCTGAGTGTGCTGGTCAAGCGCGCGAGATTGAGCAGACGCGAAGCGGAAGCTGCGAACTCGGAATGACCGAGTTTGATAGTGTCTAGTTCCCGAGCATGCGGAGTTCGTCGCGGAGGATCGCGGCGAGTTCGAAGTTCTCTGACACGATCGCGGCTTCGAGTCTTTGGCGGAGCTCGGCTTTCTGAGAGACTGGGAGCTTGGGGACCAAGCCGTCACGCATCTCGCGGAGCATCTCGACCTCTCCCGCTTCGTCGAAGAGTTCTTCCTGACCTGCAGATTGGTAATAGAGACGGAGCGATTCAAGTCCATCATCGATCGCGTTGATCGCGGCTTTGTTCTCTTCGTGCTTTACCGCATGGCTCGCGAGGGCTCGTGCACGCATCATCATGACATAGGGACGGTGTCCCTCCATCGCGAGTTGGTCGTCTTCGTCAATCGCGTGGTCGCGGAACATGTCCAGCACACGGAGGTTGCGAGAGGTATCTCGAGCGACGCTTTCGAAATCTTCGAGTACGAGCAGAGCGATGTAACGGTGGTAGTACTGCTGTGCTTCTTCTCTGAGTTGTCGACAGTCCTCGGCATCGAGGAAGCGGATCTCGCCGTCAGAGTCCTCGTCGTCATTGCTCTCGCTGAGCGCGAAGTCAGGATCACCTGATTGGGAGATCTGCTGGAGCCGGTTTTCTTGGTATTCGAGGTAGGAGTCGCAGTCGTGGGGGCGCTGGCCGTCTGGACGCCCGTCGATCTTCATCTGGAGGAATCCGAGATCGAGGCGGACCTGGATCCGAGGTTCGTGATCCTGTCCTTCAATGAGCCGAACGGAGATCTGTCCGGGTACAAATGGCCATTCTTCGAGCAGTTTGGAGATGTCTCTTTCCACACAAAATCCTAGCTTCGCGAGGGGCGAATTTGAGAGTATGAAGCCATTATCGGGGGATGCCAATAAAATTCTAGAAAGGCCGATCACTTTTCCAAAATACTGTGAAATCCCTCCAAACGGTCCAATCCGCAAGGATTTAGAGCCAGTTAAAATCAAAGAAAATGCCCGTGTTGAGGGGAAAACCCTTTTATCCGATGGAACAGATCGTGTACGATGACGAACAGTGGGATGAGTGAGAGCTCATCTCGTTTCCGGCGGCGCTCGCCGCGGAAAGGATGGGTAGGAAAGTGAGTAAAACAATGCGTTCGTCTAATTCTGGCGTGAAGTCGTCGCTGCAGGTCTACCTGAGTGACATCAACCGCCACCCCCTATTAACAGCGGAACAAGAGAAAGAACTCGGATGGAAAATCATCAACGAGCAATGTCCTATTGCGCGTGAAACGATGATCCGTTCGAATCTGCGTCTCGTTGTTTCGATCGCGAAGAACTACAACAACCGCGGGCTCCCGCTCGGTGATCTCATCGAGGAAGGGAATATCGGTCTGATGCGTGCTGTGGAAGGATTCGATCCTGCACAAGGCGCTCGATTCAGCACCTACGCGAGCTGGTGGATCAAGCAGGGCATCAAGCGTGCTCTGATCAATGCGAACCAACCGATCCATATCCCGGCGTACATGGTTGAACTGATCGCGAAGTGGAAGATGCACTCGCGTCGGATCGAATCAGAAACGGGGCATCCACCGACTATGGAAGACCTCGCGACTGCGATGGACCTGCCGATCAAGAAGATCAAGATCATCAAGCGTGCGGTCAAAGCATTCAGCGCTCCGAACCAAGCGCCTCGTAGCATGGATGGCGATCTGATGGGAATGGGCGAGCTGATCGCTGACCATCGTGCCGGGACTGCTGAAGAGCAAACGCTCGAATCTGAAGAGCTGGGAATCCTCCGCAAGCTCATGGAAACAATCGACGAGCGTGAGGCACAAATCCTGCGTCTGCGCTTCGGGCTCGACGGTGCTGAGCCGTTGACGCTCAAAGAGATTGCTGCGAGTATCGGTATCTCACGCGAGCGTGTGCGTCAGATCATCGAGGAGTCGCTTTCGCGTCTGCACGAGCGGATCAACGACGACAAGCCGAGCCAGTTCTACCGCCGTGATAACGCGTTTGAGAATTTGGACAAGGACGCGCCAGAGCGTGATCGTGCATTTACTCCTGTTCAGAACTCAGCGACGGCTGCGGGCTGATACACCAATAACGACATCTCTCAGAGTTATTCTCTCTTGTTTGACGGGCGGTCCTTTAGGATCGCCCGTTTCTCGTCTGTATGTGGTGTTTGAGCTATGATGCAAGCCGCGATTGAGTGGGTTTGGAATAATTCAATCTGTTCAGCGGATGTTGCAAGACCGCGATCTGCGGTGCAGGACTATGACGAGAACGGAGACACGCTTTGGCTCAGGAATCTACATCAGTACACAAAGTCGTCATCATTGGCTCGGGGCCGTCTGGATGGACTGCGGCGATCTATGCGGCTCGAGCGAATCTCGAGCCGGTGGTCTATGTCGGTGTCGCAAAGCAAGATCCTGGTCCAGTGCTTCCAGGTGGCCAGTTGATGCTCACGACAGATGTCGAGAACTATCCAGGATTCCCTGAGGGGATCGCGGGTCCTGAGATGATGATGAAGTTCGAGGAGCAGGCGCGTCGCTTTGGAACGACGGTCGTGGGTGAGGACATCACCAAGTGTGAGTTCTCAAGCGATGGATCGCCTCACACACTCTATACTTCGAGCGGTGACACAATCCAAGCACACGCGGTGATCATCTCGACTGGCGCGACGGCCAACTGGATCGGTCTGGACTCGGAGATGAAGCTCGCGATGACAGGCGGCGGCGTGAGTGCTTGTGCCGTCTGTGACGGCGCCCTCCCGATGTTCCGCGATCAGCATGTCGCGGTGGTGGGTGGTGGGGACTCGGCAATGGAAGAAGCGACTTTCCTGACCAAGTTCGCATCCAAGGTTTCGGTGATCCATCGCCGAGATGAGCTCCGCGCGAGCAAGGTTATGCAGGAGCGGTTCCTCAACAAGGAGAACGCTGAAGTCCTCTGGAACAAGACGGTCATCGAATGTCTTTCTGAGCCGGATCAGATGGGCAACGAGAAAATCAGTGCCGTGCGCTTGAAGGATACCGTGACTGGCGAAGAATCCGAGCTCGCGATCAAGGGCTTGTTCGTCGCAATCGGACACAGTCCGGCGACCAAGTTCCTCCAAGACACGGCTCTGGAGTTCGACAGCGCGGGATACATCGATTTGAAAGATCGCTCGAGTAAGACCAATATCGAGGGTGTTTTTGCGGCGGGTGATGTTGCGGATGCGAAATACCGTCAGGCGATCACAGCGTCGGGGATGGGGTGTCAAGCGGCACTCGATGCGGAGCACTGGCTCGGCGACAAGGGTCTCATCTGAGATTCCCAATCAGGTATTGACATAAAAAGGGCACCCCAGTTGGGTGCCCTTTTTGTATGCATTTAATTGTCGATTAGTTTTCTTCGTACATTGCGAGGCGTTCTTCGAGTTCTGGGAGTGCTTCTTTGCCGCCCTTTTCTTCGTCGAGCTTCGCGAGTTCAATCGCTTTCTTCTGCCACTTGATTGCGGAGGTATTGTCTCCGGTTTTGTGCATCGCGAGCGCGTAGGTGTCCATGACACCCCAGTCTTTCCACTCGGTCATCCGGCATGCCATCGCGGCGGCTTGGAGCGCGGTCTGGTAGTCCTGCATCCCGACGCCCTCGGCTTGTCCGTTGAGCAAGATCCACGCGACAGCGTTCAGTCCGCCGGAGTCATCGGTGAAGTGATCGTTGATCAGGATCTGTCCAATCTTGCGTGCTTTGTCGAGGTCTTGACCAGAGTGGAGCGATCCGGCGAAGCTCTGGAATGCTGCCATAATGACTTGTTGATCCCAAGCGTCTTTCGCGGCGGTTTTGGAATCGAAGTCTCCTGAAACGACGGCTTCGAGTGGTTCATCGATCTCAGCGGGATGTCCGATCCATGCAATATCGCCGTTGCCATCTACAATGAACGCTGCAGGGATCCCGCCTTGTCCGGCAGGGCGCATCCAGTTGTCGGACATTGAGGAGCCGTCCTCGATCGCGACGGTGTAGCCCATCCGCTCGCCTTGCTTCTGGACGAACTTCTCGACCTTCTCCATGCGTTCTTGACCCTTCTCGCGTTCCCAGATGTTCACACCGATGAACTGGACATCTTCGCCGTGGTCGCTCTGGAGTTGCGTGAGGTGGGGGAATGCTGCGATGCATGGGCCACACCAGGTTGCCCAGAACTCAACGACATAGACCTGTCCAGATTCGAAATCGTTGACCGAATCGCCTTTGATGAACTTGGCAATCGTGAGTTCTGGAGCTGAAGATCCGATCCAGAGTTCCGGCTTCTTCATGTTCGGGAGCAAATCTTCAAGGGTCTCTTTATGAGCGTTCTTGGTCGCTTTTGAATCAGGTCCCGCGGATGCTGAAGCTGGGATTGCTGCGAGCACTGCGAGGCCACTGATGGCTGCGATGAGTGTGGTTGCTTTCATGGATACTCCGTTTGTCTTCAGCGCTTGCTGATGTTTGAGTTGTGTCAAAAGTCCGACGCGTTCCTAAACACAGTGTACCATTCTGAGGGCATTCCGGTTGCTGGTGTGGGCGCTGGTAGACCGCGAATAGTGGCGTATTCTGACTGCAATTCACTGATTTTGGGGTAGGTCGGCTTCGCCGATGAGCCTGAACCCCTTCTGACGCAGGATCTGTCCTGCGAGTGTTTGGTCGTCAATCGCGATCGCGATGGTGGGGGCGCCGTTCGGTTCAAGCATGAGCGCGTACGCGAATGCGATATTCATTTCGACGCCGAGGAGGTAGAGACAGAGCTTGGAGAGTGTGTGGCCTTCAGAGAGCTCTACGACAAGAACCTCGTGCTCGGCGAATGCGAGTTCCTGCTCTGTGAGGATTCTGCGAGCGACATGCGCGTGGTTCGTGATCAAGCGGACCACGGCATGGTCAGACGCTTCGTGAACTGAGATCGCACAGATCTGACATTGGGAGGCTTCGTCGAAGTTCTCTACGAGATCGAGCATCTTCCCGACTTTGTTGGGGAGAAAGACGCTGAACTGGACCATGGTTGGGGGAGAGAAGCACGAGGTGGTGTCGACTGGGCATCCTGCTTCACTCATGAGATTCGTCCGGCTTGGGGGTCATAGAAAGACCGATCGGGCAATCCGATCGGTGAAAGGGAAAGCATACTCTATTTTCATAGATTTGGCGAGAAGAATTATTCGTCGCTGGTTTCGATCGCGGCGAGGGTGGATTCCTCGGTTTCTTCGGTGATTTCTTCCGATGCGAGTGTTGTTTCTTCCAGCTCATTGATGTTGTTGTTGCCGCCGGACGCTTTGGCAATTCGTGTGCCGCTGGAGCCTGAGGATTTGGTGACTCGGACAACTTTGGTTGCGCCTGATGTGCTTGAGCTGACGCCACCGCCTGCGGTCACGGCATTGCCACCGCCACCGCCACCGCCACCGCCACCGCCGCCGCCACCGCCGCCGCCACCGCCGCCGCCACCGCCTCCGCCGCTTGTGACGACATTCGTGGATGCGATGGAGTAGGTGCCGGTCGTGCTGTCGGAATCACCACTGGAAGAGGATCCGGTTGAGTCGCCTTGCGTGACACCTGCGGGCTCTTCTGGTTCTTCAGCTTGTGGGAGGTCGTACACAAAGATTCGGTGGGTGTTATTTGCGACTGCTGCAGTCTGGACAGGAAGGCCCTCAATCTCAGGGAGTCGTATACCACGTGGGCTGGAGTTACCTGAGAGATTTGAAACAAGGACGACAACCTTTGACTCAGAACGAACGGCCGACCATTCGACACCAGATTCTTTGTTGGTGCTCAGGTTGAGGATTTCGAGTCGATCCTCGCCCTCAAGTTTGGATTCGATTTGAACCCATGAGTCGAGTGCGAGCTGGCGATACTGCGAATAGTTTGCTTGTGGGTGATCCGTGTTGGTGTTCGATCTTGTCCAGACGACGAATCCATCGGCGCCTCTGAGATAGAGGTGCATAATCATGGCTTTCAGATCCGAAACTGGAGGTGGCGGGGCATGATAATATCCACCGGGATCTGCTGCTCCGTAAACAACATAGCTCGATACCCAAGGGACCATTTTATGTCCATCTGGGAGGAGTCTAGCAGCGCCTGAAACACGCTCTAAAGGTGCCCAGAGTGATGCAGATCTGACATTCGGAGAAGCCGGGCCACCTGAGAGGAGTTCAGGGCGAGCATGCACTGAGTACGCTTCATATGGGTAAGCGATTGGCATAGCGACGTTCAGACCAGAATCGTGATAAAACTGATCGCGATCCCAGTTACGATAGCCGTGATAGACACCGCCTCCGCTGCGATCTTGTTGTGCCTCCCAGACATTCCCCATATCGAAGGGGCTTGGATAGTCGCCGTAGTTCCCGATGTATGCGTTTGAAACATTCGGATTCGGGTGGTTGCGGACTTGGCGGACTATCTCGTTGACATTTTGAACGATACTGTCAGGCTCAAACTCTAGGTCCATGAAGACATAATCTAATCTTGGAAGCGCGTTGAGCGCATCACGCAGAGAGTTCGGGTCAATGAGCTGGCCTTCGGAGTAGTTGTATGGGAATGGACAGTTTCGTTCGCGGATGAGAATTGTAACGGGAGCTCCTGCTTGAGCAACTCGTTCCATCGAAGCGGTGAGCAGCCAACTCATCCAGCCGGTGAATCCGATGCCGTGTCCGCCATTGGGTTGTGGCATTGGGGTGTAAAATCTCTCTTGGCGCGGATCGAATGATGGGACACTTAACTGATCTGAGGCAGTCGGATTGTGCGGCCAAACCACATCTCCATCGGAGTTCCGGAGTGCGACATGCATCTGGTACCACCAGTCTGTGAAGACTGGTTCAGATTCATCGTGCTCAGCGACCTGAATCGCTGCTGATTGGGTGGTGAACACAGGAATAGGGAGCGTGCATCCAGCGAGGATGAGCGATGAGAGAAGGGTTGTGCCGCGCTTTGCCATGGTTAGGAGTCTCCGTGCTTTCGTTCTCGTCATAGAGTCCATATCCGGTTCATCCTTGTCCACGATCCTCGTGCATCAAACAAGCCACCATGGGTAATCCATGATGGTTGTGTCAGTTCTATATGTTATCGGAAATATCAGACTGAGAAGCTGGATCCGCATCCACAGCTGCTTGAAGCGTTCGGATTATTGAAAACGAAGCCTCGTCCCATGATTTCGTCTTTGAAATCCACAACGACGCCGCTCAGGTAGAGGAGCGATTTGGGGTCGATGATGACCTTGATGCCGTGTTGTTCAAAGACTTCGTCAGAGTCCTTCTGGGTCTCTGTGAGGTCGAGCAGGTAGCTGAATCCTGAGCAGCCTCCACCTTTGACTCCGACACGCAAACGCACTTTCTCCTTGTCGAGTTCTTGCTTCTCGATGATGCTGAGGATCTCGTTCGCGGCGGTTTCGGTGATGATGACCGAATCTTGTGCGGTTGGGGTGTCAGTGCTCATGGGGCGCCTCCGTGTCGTCTGTGTATACGAGCAGTATTCTAGCTCGGTTCACGCTTCCTGCTTGTGCTTGTAATCGGAAATCGCGGCTTTGATCGCGTCTTCAGCGAGGACTGAACAGTGGATCTTTACTGGTGGGAGCGAGAGTTCTTCCACGATCTCAGTGTTCTTGATGTCGAGTCCTTCGTCAAGGGTTTTGCCGCGGAGCCATTCAGTCGCGAGTGAAGAACTTGCGATTGCGGATCCGCAACCGAAGCACTTGAACTTCGCGTCCTCGATGATACCGGTATCGTCGTTGACCTTGATCTGGAGCTGCATCACATCTCCACACTCAGGGGCGCCGACAAGACCAACACCGATCTCCTTGGACTCTTTGATCTCTTTCTGCGTGCCGAATGTGCCGACATTGCGTGGGTTTTCATAGTGGTCGATGACTTTGTCGCCGTATGCCATGGTTCACCTCTCAGGTGGTTGTTGTCTATTCGGTAAACGCTGTTCGCGTCCGATTTGTTCCATTTCGATCCCGATGGGAATCGAGTCAGTTAGTGTGCAGCCCATTCGATCTTGGAGATGTCGATCCCCTCATTGTGCATGTCGTACAGCGGTGAGAGATCGCGGAGTTTCTTGACCGCCTCGATGATCTTGTTTCCCGCGAACTCGACTTGCTCTTTGGTCGTCCAGCGACCGAAAGACAGACGCAGCGAAGAGTGAGCGAGGTCGTCGCCAATGCCGAGAGCTTTGAGCACATAGCTTGGTTCGAGCGAGGCGCTGGTGCACGCGGATCCGGAGCTTACAGCGATTTCCTTGATCGCCATCATGAGAGACTCGCCTTCCACGAAGCCGAATGAGATGTTGGTGATGTTTGCGAGTCGTTTGTCGCGATGACCATTGACTTGCACGACATCGAGTTCTTTCTCGATCATTGATTCGAGCATATTGCGGAACTCAAGGAGGCGTTCGCGTTCGTCATCCATGGACTGAGCGCAGAGTTCGCACGCTTTCCCGAGACCGACGATGCCGGTGACATTCAGCGTTCCTGAACGGAAACCTCGTTCTTGTCCGCCGCCTTCTTGGAGCGCGGTCAAGCGGATGCGTGGCTTGCGACGACGGACATAGAGAGCGCCGACACCCTTGGGGCCGTAGATCTTGTGTCCCGAGAGCGAGAGGAGATCGATGTTGTCGGTCTTGACATTGGTAGGCATTTTGCCAACCCACTGCGTCGCGTCGGTGTGGAAAACCACGCCCTTGCTGTGACAGAGTTCGCCGATCTCCGGGATCTCGTTGATGGTTCCCAGTTCGTTGTTGGCCCACATGATGGTGACGAGGATGGTGTCGTCACGCAGAGCGCCTTCGACCATGTCGCGGGTGATGAGTCCGTCAGGTCCCGGCTCTAGGTAAGTGACATCGAAGCCTTCCTTCTCGAGACGCTTGCATGGATCGAGCACGGCTTTATGCTCGTGAATCGCAGAGATGATGTGTCCACGGCCAGTCTCACCCGCAGGCTTCTTTGCGTACATGTTCGCGGCGCCTTTAATCGCGATGTTGTTGGACTCCGTAGAACCAGAAGTGAAGATCACTTCCTTGGAGTCGGCGCCGATGATATCAGCGACCTGCTGGCGTGCTTTTTTGACGGCTTCTTCAGCGGCCCATCCGAAGCTATGGTTGCGGGAGCCGGGGTTGCCGAAGATGTCGGTAAAGTATGGCATCATCGCTTCGACCACTCGAGGATCACAAGGAGTGGTCGCGGCATGGTCCAAGTACATAGGGAGTGTGACACCCATGGTTTATCCTTTCAGATCTCACGCACGCTCTGTGAGCGAGCTGAGTTTTAGAATCATTCTTATGAGGATTGTAGTCCATTCCGGTTGAACAAGCAACGGTTTTGGACTGTGTTCGACGGGGAAATCCGCTTGGATTCAGGATGCGAGGTATCGCATTTTGACCCTATTCCCCTGGCTGTTGAATGCGACTTCGGTCATGTATGCTTTCATGAGCATCACACCTCGTCCGAATGGTTTGGAGAGGTTCTCTGTGAGTGTGGGATCAGGGAGTGCTTCTGGGGTGAACCCAGGTCCTTGGTCTTCGATCGCGATTTGGAGATCGCCGTCACTGACTTTAAACTCGACTGTCACAGGGAGGTTTGTATCGAGTCCTTCGTGGCCGTGGACGAACGCGTTGGTGATTGCTTCTTCGATCGCGAGTCGGACTGCGAACAGAGCGGCATCCTTGAGCCCCGCGTCTACGGCAAGCTTGAGAATCCGGTCAATCAACTCGTTGATTTGATCACGATCATTGACCAACTGCACGGATTCTGATCCTGGGATGCTTGTGCTTGGATCGCCCATTCTTATCCGGGTTAGTTGGTCGCCGCGTTGAACTGTGTCATCGCGTCGTTCAGCGTCTCGTGGATGTTGAAGAGTTTGTTCAGCCTTGTGATCACGAAGACTTCATAAATCTGCGGATCGATATTTGCGAGACGGAGTGTGCCGTCTTTTTCGTTGGTCTTGTTGTTGATGGTGATCAGCGCCCCAAGAGCCGCGGAAGACAAGTGATCAACATTCGCAAAGTTGATCAGGATCTGTGGGGTTGAGGTCGTGTCGATCAACCCACTGATTTCATCACTGATCGCTTGGATGTTTGCTTCATCCAGAATGTTGCGATCGATGAACTCAACCTGGGTCACCTCGTCGATTTTGGAAATCCTAAGTCTGGACTCGGACATCGGCCGTCTCCCGTTGATGCGTGTACTGAAACTGACGCACCCACTATAGAACATGAGAGCATGTTTGGCGCGAAAATAACTTGGTAGTCAAGGTGAGAATCCGCGACATAAAAAAACTCGGAACTGGCTTGAGAGCCGGTTCCGAGTGAGTTTTGGGGTTCGATTATAGTGCTGTACCAATTAGCCGCCGAGTTGATCGAGCAGACCTGGGAAGTGGCGTTCCTCTTCCTCGTTCTGGATCAGGATGGTTGGCTTGAGGAGCACGAGGAGTGTCTTCTCTTCCTTCACATCGATGCGGTTCGAGAAGAATCGCGAGAGGATGGGGATCTTGGAGAGGACTGGGACGCCGGTCTCTACTTCAACTTCGTCCACGAGGCGCTGTCCGCCGAGCAGGATTGTGCCTTGGTCGGGAACAGTGACCGTAGTGTTAATCTGCGTAGAGGTTACGGTTGGTTGCTGGATGGTACCGGTAAAGGTTGAAGCACTTCCGACACCACCGGCAGTGCCGCCGCCGCCACCCGCGGCACCCTGTTGGGTGACGGTACGAGGGTTGGAGTCGAGGTCGTTATCCGAGAGCTGAGTCTGGATGGTCATGGTGACATAGCGACGATCTGCGGAAACAACACCTGTGATGTCGAGGAGCACACCGTCAGAGATCGGGGTGAGGACTGGGTCGAACGCACCTGAGTTGGACCCAGTGATCGGTGTGAGGTCAGACACAAAGGTCGTGGTGGTTGCCACGGTGATGAATGCTCGCTGGCCATTGGTGAAGGTCAGTCGTGGTGCGGTCAGTGTGACCGAACGCTGATCCGCTTGGGTTGCTTCAACAAGGAAGTCCACTTGAACATCATCGAGGAATCGAGCGGTCACGCCGAGTGCCGGGTTTGCGCCGAGGATGTCTGCTGCGAATGAGCTTGCGCCCGCGAGGGTTTCGGTGAGCCCGAACGAGTTTTGTGCACCTCTGATGACAGACCATTGGTCGTTGTTTGCTCCACCACCTCCATTAGCGCCGGGACTGAAGACTGGCTGGGTGACTACGCCGATCGCGTCGGGAACGCCGTCGCCGTCGGTGTCGATCGGGAAGTTGCCCCCACCAGAGACATTGTCTACGAGCTCACCGGTGATGGGGTCAAAGTAGTCAGATGGGAGGAGTGAGGGATCAATCGCTACGCCGCGTTGGTATTCCGTGCTGTTTGCGTTGAAGTAGACATCCAGATCGAATCCGATTTGCTCGAAGAAGTTTTGGTCGACCGACATGAATCGGGTTTCGACATTGATCTGGACTGCACGCTGCGAACGGAGCTTGTTGAGCAGTCCGATGACTTCTCTGTGGTAGCGTGGGGTGGTCGTGATGATGAAGTTGCCGTTGAGGGAGGTCAGCGAGCTGGTGTCGCCTCCGGCATCCGCCCAGCCGTCTGGATCAACACTCGACTGGATGAGGTCAGAGATCGCGGTGACCCGATCTTCACGAGTAGTGAGCTGGATCTGGGTGCCACCACCTGAGAACGGGCTTTGTCCGCCGCTGGACCCGCCGCTGCTCTGGATGTTGAACTGCGGAGCGTTGTCAAAGTCAGGGACTTCGAAGAGCAGGTCGCGAACATCGTAGATTTCGAGGATGGTGTTCTGACGGAGAACATCATCTGAAGAGATGGTCAGGATGCCATCTTGAACGGCCCAGCTCGCGGGAAGAACAGGATCAGATGCTTTGGCAAGGACACGATCGAGAAGGACTTCGAGCGTGACATTGTTCAAGCGGAGTGTGATCGGGGTGTCAGGGTCGACGCCAATGTCAGCGAGTGATTCCCAGTCGGTATCGATGTCTAGGTTTGCGGTCGCGCCGATGAATGCGAGGACATCTTCGAAGGAGTTGTCATCGAAATCGACCGGCATGCGTGTTTCGCGCAGTTGAGTAAGGACGGCACGGTTCGCCTCGGATTCTGCGAACTCAAGGGTCGAGCCGCGGCGGAAACTGATTGCGGGCCAGTCATCTGGGTAGTCAATTAGGAAGTCCGGAAGGATCATCGCTTCCTGGTTGTCAAGCGACTCGTGAGCGTAGCTCAGGTTCTTGTCGCGTTGATAGCCGAGGAAGTCGCGGTAGACAATGGTGTCCTCAATGATGTCCTTGAGGAGCAGACCTGATGGGTTTGCCGGATCGAGGAAGAGGATGTTCTCTACGATCTCGAGTGCTTCTTCGTACTTGAGTTCGGACTGGAGAGCACGCACGCGTTCGAGGGAAGCGAGCACACGCTCGTCGCGTTCGTTGAGACGCTGGGCTTCGAGTTCGAGGGTGCGCTGCTCACGCTCGGCGGCTTCTTGCTCGAGTCGTGTCTGACGGAGCTGCTCGTCGCGCTGTGCGATGCTTGATGCGAGGCCATCGAGTTCAGCGATGTAGTTCTCGTAGGTTGCTTCGGGCATGAACTCACGAGCACGCTGAACTTCCAGACGAGCTTGAGCGACGAGTCCAGATGCGACCGCGGTATCGCCTGCGGCGAGTGCATCGTTTGCTTGTGTGGTGAGGTTGTCATAGGTCGCGGTGAGGCGCTGCATGATGATGCTGCTCTCTTGGATCGGATCATCCAAGCCTCCACCGGATGGACCGCCTTGGACGCCGAGTGCGATCTCGACTTCATTGAGACGCTGTCCTGCGAGGGTGCGTTCCTCGTCGGAGATGTAGGAACCGAAGTTTTGGAGGAGGTTGTTGTACGAGTTCATCGCGTCGTTGAGTCGGCGTTCTTCGTACGCGACATTGGCGTTTGCGAGCAGAGTCTGTGCTTCAAACTTGCGTGCGGTCTCGACGAGGTCGACTTCAGCAGGTTCTTCGGTCACATCAGCAGGTTCAACCTCGACGATGATGACTTCTGGATCGTCATTCTCAACTTCGACCGGTTGGGCGAGCATTTCCTCTGCATTGGAGATGAGCCACTCTGAGTTGTTGCCCGATTCTGGAGCGAGCATGCCCATGGAAGGGGATGCGTCTCCGAAGGTTTCGCCACGCGTTTGCTCAAGGTCCGCGATGCGGGTGCGGTAGACAGTCAGCTTGCGTCGTGTCTGTGCATCCAGATCCAGTCCGAGCATGCCGATGCGGTTGATGATGTTCTTGGCGCGAGCGTAATCGCCTTGGTTGAACGAATCGATCGCGGAGCGGAGGGTCGCAGGAACAAGCGGTTGTGCTTGGTCGCGACGGAGTTTGATCTGATCGGAAACCGCATTGGCGCGATCGATTTGTTCTGCGGAGGACTTGGAAGCGTTGTAGATCGTTTGGATCTGTCGCTCTGCGTCAACGAGTCGATCTCCGCCGAGAGCGAACTCGGCTTTCTGGAGTGCAATATCGTGACGGTCGGTGCGTTGAATTGAGCGTTCGATGTTTGCGAGCAGTTTCCAAACGCGTTGATCTTGCTCGTCACTGAGTGACATACCTGCAGGGGAGCTTTGCAGTGCTTGGATCATTGCACGAGCGCGGATCAACTCTCCATCATTGAAAAGCTGTGTCGCACGATCGAGCACATCACCCGTTTGGACACTTGCGTGTGTGTCCGGAGCATTTGTTGAGTCTGCGTTCGCATATGCGAAGGAAGCAGCGGCTCCGGTAGTGGCGAGAAGCAAGGTCACGAATCGTTGTCTGGTGGGTGACATCCGGAATCACTCCGTTCAATGTGTTTGTGCCGACAGTGGTGTCGAACGGTCCTGTATCTACTTATGGTGAGCGGGCACTATCATCGTACCCGCACAACGGCTTTCATGCGCGCCAAACGACGCTCGCGAACCGTAGGGAGGGACAATACCGGCGTCGGAGTGAAATCGCAAATGGTTGGCATGAATTTGATCCCCAATATCGCCATTGCTGATGCCGAGTTTTTGGCCTTCTCGTGCGGTTCGTAGTGAGACCAGAGGTCTGATCTCGGAAGTTGTGTCTTTCGTTGTCCCGTATCGACCAGTGTTAAAGCACGAAAGCGGGGCCGTGCGTACTGGTGATGTGGTGTCTATTCGATCGCAAATCAAGAAGGGTTGCTTGCGGATCCAGAGAATTCGCATTCTCGGCCTAGCACTGCAGTGGATGCTCAATCAACCAATCGAAAAGCACGGTTGATCTTGATTAGTGCTCTGGAATCACGAGCTACTTTGTTTATTTGGTGCCTGTGAGCCAGCGAGCACTCAGTATGGACTGCTGCTGCAAGTACTTCTTGGGAAGCGGTTTAGAACTTTTGGAATGCTCGGGTTCAACGCTGATGTCCTTCGGCTCAACGCGATCCGCGCTGAGCAGGTAGATATCAGTCGTTGACTTGTCCGTCTCTGGCTCCTCAATCAATTGCTCGATCGCTTCGAGCGCCAGCGACTCCGCTTCGTGGATTGATGCTGCGGTACAGAGGACCTCGGCATACTGGGCGGTCGGGTTCTGGTCGGTCTCGTAGCGGAGAAGGCAACGGAACGGCGTGATCCCCAGATCGTTTCCCTCATCATCCAGGTTTGATTCCGGATCGACATTAAGGACCAATCCCCAGTGATGACGAGCGGCTTCCACAATTTCATCCGCATTGAGCAGATCGGGACGGTCCTTGGGAGTGATCAGCACCGATCGATGCTCATGAGCCGCGGCGTCGGCGCCTGCGGGCTCATCGACCGCTTCGATGCCAAATGAAGCAAGGAGTTGTTCGATCTTCGGACACAGCTCAGGTTCAACACGGATGGTCAGTATTTTGTGCTCATCGACAAACGCGTAGAAGAATGGGTCTTCAGAGACCGCTCCGAATCCCACCATGCCGTCTTCGAAGAAGAAGTCGTGGTAGCGCTGGAGGAAGTTGGTGACGCGTTCCTGTCCGATGGGTTCGTACGCGATGTAGGGGTCAATCTCGCGGTAGCAGTCGTGTCCGATGTAATCCAAGATCGGATACACGCGTCCCGGCATAAGCGCGAAGATCTGTACCCAGAGTGCGTGCAGTCTTTGGGCGCTGATGACGATGTCGTAGACATAGCGATCGGGCCACGCTTCGACATCCTCGATGCCGTCGTCGCCGTCCGCTTGCTCGAAGTCGGAGTTGTACCCCTCTTGCGGCTTCATGGGCTCAACTGGATAGACACCAAGCGGGAAACCGAATCCTTGGATCGTTTTCCGGGCAATGGATTCATCTGCTAAGCATCGTGACATCGGGTCGAGCGCCTCCAGCCGTATTATCGGCATCCTGAAGGGTAGACTCCATCCCAGATTCGTGCCTGCGGAGCTTCAGGGGACTCTTTGAATCCGCTCTGTGTCTACGCTTCCCTCATGATCCAAGACGACTCACTGAGACCTTCCGAAGACCAATCAGAATCCGCTCCAATCCAGATCGGGTCACTCATCGCGATCGCTGTGGGCAACACGCGTACTCGCGTTGGGTCGTTCTCTGGGATCAACAAGGAATGTCTTAATCCCCAGTCTTTCGAATCCAGCGATTCCGCGGGGATTGCTCAGCGGGTCAAAGAGATCTCCGACTCATTGGGAGAGCTCTCGGCTGATCAACCAACGGTCGTCATCGCAGGTGTTCATCCCAAGCACGCGGATGAGATCGAGCGGGCTGTGCACGATGTGGTGTCTTTCCCAACCTACCGATTCGGGAGAGACTTCCAGATCCCAATCCATCACACACTGACGGAGTCGGGCGAGATGACTGTGGGTCAGGATCGATTGCTCTGTGCTCTTGGTGCGTTCGATACGCTCAATCAAGCATGTGTTGTGATTGACATCGGGACTGCGGTCACGATCGACTTTGTTGATGGCACTGGTGTCTTCCACGGCGGAGCGATCCTGCCTGGGATCTCGATGATGCTCTCATCGCTGCATGATTCGACGGCGAATCTCCCGAAGCTCACCTATCGCAAGCTGGATGCTGGATCAAATGAGCCAGCAAAGCAGACCGATGAAGCGATCTTGTTGGGGGTGACTTATGCGATCCGTGGCGCTGTGCGAACGCTAACTGAGCGTTACGCGGACCATTACCAAGCGTATCCACAGACCATCGTGACGGGTGGCGATCTGGGAGTGCTTGAGGGGGATGAGCTGATCGACACCTTCGTTCCTGATCTGCAGTTGCAGGGGATCCGCGTCGCGTGCACGAAGTTGATTGACGAAGACGATGACGAGTGATGAACGCGTCGCACACCATTGATACGTCGAGCAACGCTGTTGGTGCGGTCTCTGTGGTTTCTGTGCGCTCCGAGGACTTGGATGGTGTGTTCGATGTCTTGAAGATGTCACCTATGCGAGTGGGTGAGATCTCGCTGCGGTCTGTGTTGGGATTGGATGATGCGTTGTTTGCTCGATTCGATGAGCGCACGCTCATGCTGATGCCGCACGGCGGGATCGGGAATACACGCGTGATATCGGAGGCGCTTGTCGATGTCGGCATTCCGATCCGCAAAGAGTCGGATCTGTTGCGCAAGTATCCTGAGGCTGGAGATATCCATGAAGCGCGAATGCTCGACGCATTATCAAAGAGTCCAAGTCCGCTCGCGGTGGATGTGTTGCTCAATCAACCTGAACTCTGGAGAGCTGTCTCCGATGAAGAATCAGTGGAGCGTGGTTCGACGCTGAGACATCTGATCGCTCCGCCGTTGGTTGTTGCTGTGGGGCGAGCGAATATCGGGAAATCGTCATTGGTCAACGCGCTCGCGGGATCATCGATTGCGATGGTGTCGGATCATGCCGGGACTACGAGAGATCACTTAGGAGTGATGCTCGATCTCGCGGGATTGGTCGTTCGTTGGGTGGACACGCCTGGGATTGATGAACGCGTGGAAGTGGGGGAAGAGCTGAGTGTGCTTGAGCCTGTGATTCAGCGAGCGGATCTGGTGGTTCATGCGATCGATCATGATGATGCACTTGGAGCACTTGATCCACGACTCTCGGCTCATATCGCTGATCAGACGCCGATCATTCGGATCGGGATGCGGAGTGATCTAGGGGACTCGAGATGCTCGACGGAATATCAGTGCAGCGTGAAATCCGGTGAGGGGATCGATGGTGTGGTCCGCGGGATTCGTGATCGGCTGGTCGATCCAATTGAGCTGAGCACTCCCAAAGCGTGGCGATTCTGGTGATCCTGACACACAGAGGGCATTTCTGAGCTAATATCTCCCCCCGATTCATGCGATGGTCACTTGAAAGTGACTTATCCACAGGGATCGGTCCTTTGTCTTGGTTTGATCAGGAAGCACTATGGACGATCGTCAAACAGAAATTCGCGCCGGCGCTGGGTTGGAAGACTCGCGGATCAATAAAGAATTCATCGACTTCCTGAACAAGTGGAGCTCGCCGGTGATTCTCGTCATCGCGATTGCGGCTCTGGTCTGGGCAGGACTCGGATGGATGGAACGAAAGAAGATCGAGAAAATCGATCAAGCGTTTGGTGATCTCCATGCAGCGACTGTTGGTGGGAATCCATCGCCGGCTTCGCTCAACGCACTCGCTGAGGAATACACAGGTGTGAAATCGGTTTCGCAGATCGCGAAACTCACCACTGCGGATTTGTACATCTCCGCTTTTGTTCGTGGGGTTCAACCTGGCGCTCAGATTTCTCCTTTGACCGGCGGACCGCTCGATGAGAACGACGCGCTCGATGATGGTCAGCGTGCGGTCTATCTAGATCAAGCGGATGATCTGGTTCAAGATGTCATCACAACCAACACCGATGTGGTCGGCAAAGAAATCTTTGTACTCCACGCACTCGTGCGAGCAGGAGCGATCGATGAGTGCAAGCGTGACTTTGATGCCGCGAAAGCTTCATACGAGCGTGCGATGGCTGTCGCGAACTCGATCTCGATGCCGGCGCTCGCGAACTACGCGCAGATGCGGATCGATGCGTTGGGATCGTACGATGCGGATTTGACGCTTCCGAGCCGGGAAGACCTTGTCTCGCTCCCAGGCGAAGAGGTTGAAGAGCTTCCACAAGCGACCGAGGACGCAGATGCGGAATCCGATGTCGAGTCGAGCGAAGATGAAGATGCTGCAGACGCTGAAACAACTTCTGAAGATTCAGAGTCTGAGTCGCCGTGAGTGAGTCGGGCGATCAATCCACGCCCGAACAGACAACCCCCGACCTGATCCTGCCGGGGGGGAAGGTCGATCCGGATGCGGTCCGATCAGCGTATGACCAAGCACGACAAGAAGGTGATGACGAGTTTCTCGTGCGCGTTCGATTCGAGATCTCGCGTTCGTCACTGAGTACTCGTCTGGATAAATATCTTACGACTCGTGTGACCTTCATGAGCCGAAACCAACTGCAGAACCTCATGGCAGACGGTGGGGCGACGGTCAACGGCAAGACCGCCAAACCCTCTACGAAACTCAAAGACGGCGACACGATCGAGCTGGTGATTCCGCCTCCACCTTCTGGTGAGATCGAACCCGATCCGATCCCGCTCGATGTAATGTACGAGGATGAGCATATTTTGGTGCTTAACAAGCAGCCTGACATTATTGTGCATCCAGCGCGTGCAGAGAATCGGGGAACGATGCTCAACGCACTTGTGCATCACTTCCAGACCAACTCCAGCGGCGAGTTGTCCTCCGTCGGCGAGGAATACGCGCGTCCCGGCGTGGTCCATCGGCTCGATCGAAATACATCAGGGTGCATCGTGTTTGCGAAAACCGATCAGGCGCACTGGCAGATGGGCAAGCAGTTCGAGGATCGCAAGGTGGATAAGCGATACCTGGCGCTGGTGCAGGGGTGGGTAGAACCTGATGAGCAGATGATCGATCTGCCGCTGGGGCCACACCTGTCGCGTGCGAAGGGTGCTCGCGAGAAGCGGGTCGTGCGGTTTGATGATCTGGGAAAGCCGAGCAAGACGGTGTGCCGGGTTCGCGAGCGGTACGAGCTGCCTGCTCTGGGACACAAGCATGTGTCGCGCCGGTATTCACTGGTCGAGCTGGAACTGATGACGGGGCGGACTCATCAGATCCGTGTGCATCTGTCGCATATCGGGTACCCGATCGTGGGGGATGATCTGTATCGGGGGAAGCCATTGATGGACGAGGACAGCAACCCGTTGATCGAGCGCCAAGCGCTCCACGCGGCGTTGCTCGCGTTTACGCATCCGATCAACCATGAGCCGATCGCGTTTGTCGCGCCGGTGCGGGATGAGATGCTGGAATGCATCCGCTATCTGCGCGAGCACGGCGAGCCCAAAGCGGTGCATGTCGAGGGCACGGTGCCGATGGTTCGGCTCGGATTAGACTGATGCGGTTTCTTTAGAAGACTGGGTAAAGAGCCCGTGCGAGGAGTGGGTTGCTTCGTGATCAAGGAGCCAGCGTTTGCGAGGGAGTCCTCCGCCGTAGCCGTGGAGGGTTCCGTCGGCGGCGATGACACGATGACAAGGCACGACGATGCTGACGCGGTTCTGACCATTGGCGAGTCCGACGGCGCGAGCGCCGCCTGGATTGTCGAGTCGGGTCGCGAGCTGCCCATAGGAGATGGTTTCTCCGAACGGGATGTCGACGAGCGCGTTCCAGACTTTGGTCTGCCACTCCGATCCGGGACAGTCGAGGGGGACCGTGAATCTCGTGAGCTCGCCCTTGAAGTATCCATTGAGCTCGGACTCGAGTTGATCGAGGAGCGGGTGATCGCCCTCGATCATCTTCGTGTCAAACGCGGCTTCGAGTTCAGACTGTTCCCGCTGCGCACGCTCGGGGGATCCCATCTCGAGCAGGCAGATGCCGCGGTCGGTGGTCGCGGCTCGCAGGGGGCTGATGGGGGATTGGATGATGCGGCTGATCAGGGTCATGCATATAGCATATCCGCCCGGCATACAGAGTGCATGCCGGGCGGAGCTTTGTATCCCGAGGGAGTGATTAGTTTGCCTTGCATGTCTCGCATGATGAATCCTTGCTGGATTCTTGCTGACGATTCATGTTCGGTGTGATCGCGGCGCGTGCGAACTTCTTGCTCACCTTCGCGAGAGCGACGGTTCGCGTATCGATCACCGAGGTTCGCTTCTGGTAGTTTTTGACCACTACGAACGGGAGATTCACGGCGACCACGATCCGAGGGAGCTCAGTCTCGTCCGGGCGCATGTCCAGACGACTGATCATCGGCGCGGTATTCCCTTCCATCGGATTGACCGCGTGGAGGAACTCCCGCTTCTCGTGGAGGACCATCACATAGGTCCCGGGGAGGATGTCTTCGGGCGCGAGTGAACGCGCCATGATAACTTGTGCGTTCATGATGAACTCCTGGCGCAATAGATAAGTGATCCGCGCAACACCGCGACGGAACGATGAATGTCAACACACGCGTGCGTGTTGATCAAAACTAAGCCGGGTAAATATGCATTGGCTGCCGGGCAGACCACGCCCGGCGTGTGGTCAACCCATGTGTCCACAAGCAAAGTCAGACCAGTCATACCGCTGGCGCTTCGCTTGTTTGTGTTCAATGCCTGATGAAATCAGGAAAAGCATGAGGACTCCTTTCAAACTTCGCACAACGCAAAGTTCAGTGGAGAGAGTTGTTGGTCTCTCAATTAAGGAAGTCAATGGTTTGACTCATAAAGTTATTGCAACAATTCTGAACACTTATCCGATGCGTTCTTGTCCGTTCATGTACGGGCGTAGCGCTTCGGGGACGGTGATCGAGCCGTCGGCGTTTTGGTACATCTCGATGATCGGGATCAGGATGCGAGGAGATGCGGCGACGGTGTTGTTGAGGGAGTGGCAGAAGGTGGTCGCGCCTTTGCCTTTCTCTCCTCCGGCGCGGTAGCGCATGTTGAGGCGTCGGCACTGGAAGTCGTAGAGTCGGCTCGCGCTGTGGGTTTCTCCGAACTCTCCGGTTGGGACTCCGTTGTCGTCCTCGTCGCCGCGTGAGGGCATCCAGCATTCGATGTCGATCATGTCGGCGTTCTTCACGCCAAGATCACCTGTGCAGCACTGGAGCAATCGGTGGGGGAGTCCGAGGGATTTGAGGAGGTGCTCGACGAACCCCATCATGTCCTTGTGGTGTTGGCGCGATTTGGATTCATCCGCGACGTCGATCACGACTTGCTCGACCTTGTCGAACTGGTGGATGCGGTACAAACCTGCTGTGTCTTTGCCAGCTGCTCCCGCTTCTCTGCGGAAGCAGGTCGAGACGGTGACGTACTTGAGTGGCAGGTTTGCTTCGTCGATGATCTCGTCTTGGTGGAGTCCCATGAGTCCGACTTCGCCTGTGCCTGTCAGGTACATGTCTTGTCCACCGCCGCGTCCTTCTTCGTTGACCTGGTAGGACTGGTCTTTGCCTCCTGGGAAGAATCCTGTGCCGATCATTGCTTGTTCGCGCACGAGGACAGGGACGCTCATCGGGGTGAAGCCGTTCTCGTTGGTCATCGTGTCGATCGCGTAGCGGAGGATCGCTTGGTGGAGCTTCATGCCGTCGCCGCTGAGGATGTACGAGCGTGATCCCGCGATCTTGACGCCTCGAGGGAAGTCGACGAGATTGTGCATCTCGCAGAGCTCGATGTGCGACTTGGGAGCGAAGCCTTTGTTCTGTTCGAAGGTCTTGTCCCAGTCCCAGCCATCGGGCGCCCAGCGGGAGATCTCGACGTTGTCGTCGCTTGTGCTTCCTACTGGGACATCATCATCCGGGGGGAGCGGGATCGCGAGTAACAACTCATTGAGTGCTGGCTCGATCTGCGCGATCTGTTCGTCCAGTGCGGTGATCTGGTCCTTGAGTTTCGCGGGTGCTTCTTTGATCTCCGCGATCTGCGCTTCGATGCTCGGCTTGTCGGCGTCGCTGGCGCCTTTGAGCTGTCCCATGAGCTGACCGATCTTTGGACCGGTTTCTTTCGAGAGCTTCTTTTGCTCTGAGCGCAGTGCTTCTTGCTCGCTCTGGAGCGAGCGTCGTTGCTCGTCGAGTTTGAGCAGTTGATCGATGTCAACTGTGTAGTTTTTCTTGGCGCAGCCGTCTTTGAAACGCTGGGGATTGTCACGCAATGCTTTGAGGTCGATCATGGTCCGAGAGTGTAGGTCTTGGGGCAGCAAATGGGGTTTTTGGCGGCAGACTTCATGGAATCGTTGTATGATCGGAATATGGAATACGCGCCGATCGCGCCAACCTGGTTTGTGCTCCCGCTCGCGATGATCGCGTTGCTGGTGGTTGCGGCGCATATGATCGTCCTCCGAGAGCACGCGATCGGGAAGATGCCTGAGTCCAGACGACAGATCCGGATGATGACAGGATGGATCATGATGTTCACGATCCCACTCACGGCTTACGGATTCGGGATCGTGACTCCGGCTCAGGAGCAGGAGTTCATCTACTCGTGGTCCTGCATCGTCGGACTGCTGGGACTGATCGTGCTCATGGCATGCGTCGATGCACTCAACTCGCTCCGGCTCGCGAAGGTCCAGCGCAAGGCACTCCGCGATGAGATATTCAAGCTCATGGAACAATCGGAGCGGGCGGGATGATTCCAGAACACCGCCCGACTCGGCTGCCTGTGTTCTTGGCGTCTGCACTCTCAAAGCTCTATACGATCGGGATCAATCATCAGAATCGGAAGTACGATCGAGGGATCGGTGTGACCACGCTGGATCGTCCGGTGATTTCCGTCGGGAATCTCTCTACTGGTGGGACTGGAAAGACTCCCGTCGTTCAGCATGTCGTCCGCACGCTGATGGAGCAAGGACATCACCCCGCGATCGCGATGCGTGGATACAAGGCAAAGCCTGGTCAGTTGAGCGATGAGGAACGAGAGCACTCGTCTGCTCTCGTAGGTGTTCCCATAGTCGCTCAGCCGGATCGAGCTTCTGGCTTGCAGGAGCTGTTTGCAAGCGAGCGTGGGGAACAGATCGATTGTGTTGTGCTCGATGATGGCTTTCAGCATCGCAAGATCGCACGGGACCTGGACATCGTTTTAATTGATGCGTCACGACCACCAAGCCGTGATGCGTTGCTGCCATTGGGATTTCTTCGTGAAAGTGCTGAGTCGCTCTCGCGTGCGGATGTGATTTTGATCACGCACTCGGAGATGGTTGAGCAAAGCGAGCTTGGTATGCTGCGTGGGTGGATTGAGTCGAACACCAATCATGATCCCTTGGTGGTCGTCGGAGAGCACGCGTGGAGTTCTGTTGATCAGCATGATCCTGATGGTCAGATCACAAGCTGTCCAGTTGAGATACTCAAAGATCAGCGGGTAGCAATCTTGACTGGAATTGGTCATCCAGAGTCGTTTGCCGAGATGGCTGTCTCATCAGGAGCGCATGTATTGCATCGATGTGATCGTCCGGATCACGAAGAATTTTCCATTGCCGTGCTTGAACAGTTTGTGAGAGATGCTCGATCTGCGGACGCGATCTTGATGACCATGAAGGATTGGTGTCGGCTGGAATCTTCGGGGATCGGGGCAAATTGGCAAAGTGGACTTCCAGTCTATTTGCCGAGATTGGACATCAACTTCAGAAGCGCTGGTGAACAGTTTCATCGTGCGTGTATTGAAGCTGTTGCATCCCGATAAAAAACGCCATTTTTATGGCAGCAGAGCAGTTACTGGGCCAAAATAACCATGCGCAGTGTTAGGTATGCCTAGCATTGTGGATACAGAATCTCGCACCCTCGCGGAGGGCGTTCCGCATAGGACATAAGGTCCCCAAACCTAACTGGAGCACGAGGACATGAAAAATCGTAAAGGTCTCAGAACTTCGATCATGCTCGCCGCAGGCATCGGCCTTGCAGCGACCCTGATCGGCTGTAACTCAACAACCACTCGCACTGAGCGTGCTGATGATCACCACGGCGGCATTGACCTGACCGGCGCTGATGAAACAAACGCACCGGCAACCACCCAGCGTCCACGCACCACTTCGTGGGGCTACTACTCGCCATCGCTCAACGATGGTGAGACCATGGCACGCATGGCGTTCCCAACCGGCGAAATCCGCACCAGCGCGATCCTCCTTCACCAGGTCATGCCTGGTGAAGTGGTCCGCGGCCAAGACTTTGATTTCACTTACCATGTTACCAACCTGACCAGCTCCGAGCTGCAGAATGTGATCGTTTCGCTCAACTCCAAGAGCAATCTTGAAATCTCCGAGTCCGATCCAAGCGCCAGCAACAGCGGTGGCGACATGATCTGGGCACTCGGCAACTTCGCTCCGAAGGAAACCAAGATCATCACCCTTACCGGCGTCGCGAATGAAGTCGGTCAGGCATCGGACTGCATCACTGTTTCCTACAACAACTTCCTCTGTGCATCGCTCAATGTTGTTGAGCCTGCACTGGCACTCACCAAGACCGCGACCGAGCGTGCACTCAAGTGTGACGAGATCGTGTTCCGCTTCACTGTGAAGAACACCGGTACTGGTGCAGCAAACAATGTCGTGATCACCGACACCCTCCCAGAGGGCGTCGCGATGGCCAACGGCAGCCGCAATGTCAACATCCCAGTCGGTACGCTCGCTTCGGGTGAGTCCAAGACCTACGAGGTCAAGGCGATGGCATCCGATACCGGCACCTTCCGCAACACTGCGAACGCAACTGCAGATGGTGGACTCTCGGCAGAGTCCGGCTCGACCAGCACCGTCATCGTTGCTCCAGAGCTCGCGCTCTCCTCGGAGTGTTCAGAAACTCAGTTCCTTGGTCGTAACATGACCTTCGGATACACCCTTGAGAATGTTGGTAGCGGCGAAGCTGCGACCACAACCGCATCGGCAACCATCCCAGCAGGCACCTCGCTCGTTCGTGCTTCAGAAGGCGGCCGAGTTTCGGGTAACCGCGTTGTCTGGGACTTCGGTACCCTCGCGAAGGGCGCTGAGCGTGACTTCTCGATCACCGTCCTTGCTTCCGACGCAGGCGAGTACACCTCGTCGGCAGTCGCCAACGCTTCGTGTGCTGAGTCTGTTGAAGATTCCTGCACTTCCGGTGTCAAGGGTATCCCAGCGGTCCTCCTCGAAGTGGTCGACATCACTGACCCAGTCGAGGTCGGCGGACAGACCACTTATGTGATCACTGTCACCAACCAGGGTTCGGCTGAGGACACCAACGTCCGCGTCGTCGCGACCCTCCCAGACGAGCAGGCATATGTTGGTTCGACTGGTACCACCGCTGGTACTGTCAACGGTCAGCGCATCTCCTTCAGCCCAGTCGGAACCCTCGAGGTCGGCGGGGTTGCATCGTGGCGCATCACCGTCCGTGCTGACGGAGCTGGCGATGTCCGCTTCCGTCTGGAAATGACCTCGGACAACCTGACCAGCCCGGTTATCGAAACCGAAGCAACGAACCTGTACGAGTAAGCTCAACAGGATCGACTCAGGTCATCTGACCCTCTCAACACCCCGCTTCGGCGGGGTGTTTTTTTGTCGTTATGAAACTCCCTTCGTCCCGATATGAAGATTTGAGACTCTTTGTGAGATCTCGAGAACCAGGCAGGCCCGAACTGGTATACATGATTTGAGTCCTATGCGCACAGACACAGAGTCAATCCAAGATCGTCCGGAGCTCCCGATTATCGTGCTCGCGAGTTCCTCTCCTCGAAGGAGGGAGATGCTGTCTACTGCAGGGATCGAGCATCGCGTACAACCAGCACAGATCGATGATGGCGAGCTCACTCCGAGTGAATCGATCACTCCAGATCAATGGGTCGCGGCGCTCGCGTATCTCAAAGCGATATCCAGTTCGGAGTTGCTGATGGATGACCAATCCAACGCGCCGATTGTGGTTTTAGGGGCTGATACCGTGTGCGTGAAGGATGGACAGATCATCGGGCAGCCCAAAGATCGGGATCATGCGAGGGAGATCATCAACTTGATGAGTGATGCGACGCATGAGGTCTTGACCGGTGTCGCGATTTTGGAACCCAAAGGCAGCCGTAGGCAACTCTTTGTAGATCGCTCAGTGGTCACTGTTGGATCGATCCCTGAGGATGAGATCGAAGCATATCTGGACTCCATGCTTTGGGAGGGCAAAGCGGGCGCATACAACATCTCCGAGCGTCTGGAAGCGGGCTGGCCCATCGAGTTCACAGGAGATGAGGACTCGATCGTCGGACTCCCGCTTTCGAGGGTCGTGCGTTGCCTCTCGACTTTCTATCTCGATTAGGTTTTGTACTGACCAAAAGAAAACACCCAACTCAGATCAGTGGGTGTATGGTGCTTTTGAAATGTTGATGGTCTCAACGACTGCGACGAGCACCAAGCAGCAATCCGGCAGAGGAGAGCAGCAACATGCTCGGAGCGGGGACTGTGGTCGCACGGATCGCGAACGCTCCAGGGATTGGGACATCGGGACCATCCATGCGAGTGCCGTAGCCTGCATTTGGGAGATCGCCGAAGCTGCCGTAGTAGAACCACGAGCGATCGGCGCGAGCATCAGGGTCGTAACGAGCGGGGCTTGAGTAGTCTGGATTGTCGTTGTCGTCGTACTCGAGTTCTGAGAGGTGACTCACGGCAACGAAGAATCCTCCAGATACTGCGAGGTTCGCGATATTGACGATGTTCTCTTGTCCGAGTCCTGTGAGTGGATTGTCAATGGTCATGGAGAAGAGCGATGTCGCATTGGTAGGATCGTTGTCGTTGTCTGCGTCGTCATAGATCCAGAGTGTGACCTGGTTGTTGGGAGACAGGCTTCCAAGCTCGAAGGAGATGGTGGTGATCTCTTCAGTCGCAGCTTCAGTATGGAAATAGTTCCCCCAGAGCACGTCGATGTCACCGAACTGCTCGAACGACCTCGGCGGGCCAAGCGTGATGTTGGATACGCCGTCGTCGTAGCTGTATACATTGGCGATCGAGGTTGAGGCTGCAAACGCAAGTGTACCCAACACAAGAGTGCTTGAGATTAATCTGGTTTTCATCATGGAACTCCTCTGTATGATGCGGAGTTTCATGATACAGACATCGCGTTGAGAACTCAAGAAAATAGTTGTTGTGTTGAATGAAGTTGCTTAAGCGGCTTGCTGATGATCGGAGGAACTCTCGTCAGCGATGCGCCATGCGTTGCGATTGGCAACGAGCAACTCAGCAGGTACAGTTGCTTCATCACGCAGCAGAGTGATTGATTTGAATCCGATGAGCGTTGCGTACTTGGAATCGGCTTTGGATTGCCAATACTGATCGCCGCCCATAATCCGATCGTCGTAAGTTTCGCGGAGATTCTTTACATCTTCAGGAGTAAGGTCTTCGAACTCGTCTACTCGACGAACGACTGCTTTGGCGACAACTCGTTTGCCCGTTGGTTTGATGTAGACGATATCTCCCGGGCTCACCTTTCCGAATGGGGCTCTGCGATCCTGTCCAAGACGAGATTCGAGGGTCTTCGCACCGCTCAGCAGCGGAGCGATGTAGCGAGGGTGCACGATCATCAGGTGGGTCTTGGACATACACCATATATCGGACGATTCGCGATGGTTCTTTGCTCACAAACTCAGGGAAAGTTGCGAATCACGGATATGAGCGAGTGGACGCGGTTTCAGGAGTCCTTCATCCGCTCGATGGTGGAGGTGGTTGAGAGCCCGTCAATCAGGTCGAGGAGTTCAACTCGTCCGCCGTGCTGGATTACAAAGTCTGCACCGACAACGGTTTCGATGCTGTAGTCGCCGCCTTTGACCAGCACATCGGGTTTGATCCCCTCGATGAGCTGGATCGGGGTCTCCTCACTGAACAGCACCACGGCGTCCACACATTCGAGGGCGACAAGCACCCTCGCTCGATTCTCCTGATCGTTGACCGGTCGAGTTGGGCCTTTGAGTCCGCGCACGGAATGATCGTCGTTCATCGCGACGATGAGGACATCTCCGAGAGCAGCGGAACGCTGGAGGAGCGAGATATGTCCGGCGTGGATGACATCGAAGCAGCCGTTGGTGAAGACGACGGATTTGCCCTCGTTCTTCGCGGCTTTGGTCATGACGATCGCTTCGTCGAGCGTGCGGACCTTGCCTCTGGAGTCGGCGCTGAGGGAGAGGATCTCGTGGTGAATGCGTTCGATAGGGATCGGCGCGACACCAAAGATCTCGACTTCAAGCCCCGCTGCGGCATTGGCGAGGCGGACCGAATCGATCCAGTCTAATCCGTTAGCGCGAGCAGCAGCGAGTCCCGCGAGCATCATGTCTCCAGCGCCGGTCACATCGTACACAGCTCGCGCCTGTGTTGGGATTAACTCCTGTTCAGAGAGATCATCGCTGTCTACGAGCGCCCCGTGCTTATCGAGCGTGAGCACGACGGTGGTGAACTGATACTGATCCTTGAGGTCACGCGCGAGATGTTCATTGGTAGCATCCGGTCCCAGCGTGCTCGCGAGTTCGCCCTCAGTTCGGTTGGGAGTGATCGCGGTTGCACCTTGATACTTGGAGTAGTCCTTGATTGGCGCGGGGTCGACATAAACCGGCTTTCCAGCGATTTCAGCTCTGCGGATAATCTCTTTGCACAGTGCGGGAGTGCAGACGCCTTTGTTGTAATCTTCGATACAGACGAAATCCGCATTGGGTAGTTGTTCGTCGAGATGTTTGAGTATTTGATCCGTGATTGACTGTTCAATCTCCTCGGAGGATTCGAAGTCCACGCGGAACATCTTTTGTGCGTGTCGTCCCTGTGCCAATCCGATAAGGTTGCGTTTGACGGTTGTGGGGCGTGTTGAGTCTCTGATGATGCCTTGGGTGTTGACCGATCGATCGTTGAGTGCGTCTACGAGCAATTCCGATTCCGAGTCTGAGCCCGTGACTCCCAGCGCTTGGACATTGCCGTGCATCGCGATTAAATCTAGGCAGAGATTCGCGGCTCCCCCCGGTTGGTTCTCTTGCTTCGTGACATGAAGGACAGGGACGGGGGCATCGGGTGAGAGACGATTTGCGCTGCCGTAGAGTTGTTGGTCGAGCATGAAATCGCCGACAACGATGGCGCTGAATAGTTTCCAGTCCGCGAGTGTGCTGAGGAGCGTGTCCATGGGTGATCTTAGGTGTGGAGCGGGGTAAAAAGAAGACAACCCGCACTTGGCGGGTTGTCATGATTCAATCAATATTTGATCGAGTTATGCACAGCATGCTTTGGCGCAGTTCTCGCCGCAAGCTTTCTTGTCTGCGTGGGTGTGACCTTCAGCGCCATGACTGTGGGCCTTGTCGCCACCGCAGGTGCCGCAGCATTCAGTCTTTGATTCGCCGCCGCATGTTCCGCAGCATTCGCCCTTGGATTCGCCGCCGCAAGTGCCACAGCAATCGCCTTTATCACTGCATGCAGAAGTATCACATGCTTTGGTATCGCAATCGCGTTTCTGGGTGCTTTCGCAGCCGACGAGCACGCATGAAACGAGCGCGGCGCCGAGCAGGGCTTTGAGACTGTTCTTCATTGTTCATTCTCCAGATAGGAAGTTGTTCGTACAGGTACCCGATCCTGTGCAGGCCTACGCCGGCGTTTCGGGTTGTTTATCATCGCAATGTTCAGGCACGCTGTCAACCCGAATCGGTCATTCTGGTCCAGATTTGGGTTGTTGAAGTGGGGGCAGGAGATCTGGCCGCCTCATTCGGGTGCGTTTGAGACGCTGTTCGAGTCTCCAGCGAGCGACGGCGTTGTGATCGCCGCTCATCAGGACTTCTGGGACTTCTATTCCTTCCCATACTCGTGGGCGTGTATAGTGGGGGCAATCCAGGAGTTTCGAGCCGACAGGAATATCCAGCCCTTTGAGTGCTTTGGGATCGATCTCGGTGCCGTCGGGGTTGGTGGTGTTGGCGGCGGAGAATGAATCTTCGAGCGCCGAATCGTCGTGTCCCAGCACGCCTGGGAGTGTGCGGGTGATCGCGTCGATCAGCACCATCGCGGCGAGCTCTCCTCCTGACAATATGTAGTCCCCGATTGAGATCTCTATGGGATCGAGGCGCTCAATGACACGCTCGTCGATTCCCTCGTAATGACCCGCGATCATGACGAGTCTTGGTTTTGATGCGAGCGTTTCCACGAGTTCCTGCGTCAGCGGCTGTCCCTGCGGTGTGAGGTAGACACGCGTCGCGGTACGAGGGTCGGCTTGCTCGCACGCGGTCACCGCGTCCCAGACGGGCTGGCACGACATGACCATGCCAGGGCCTCCTCCGAAGGGGCGATCGTCGGTTTTTTGATGCTTGTTGGTGGTGTAATCGCGGATATTGGTCGCGTGCAGCTCCAGAATTCCCATCTGCTGGGCTCTTCCAGGGATCGAAACACCCATCGCTCCCGGCGGCTGGGGGTCGAACATTTCAGGGAATGTGGTCAGAACATCAATCCGCATTGGGGATGATAGTGGGGAGGCGGCGGTTGGAGCAATGAAATTGATGGAAGATGGGGCATGGAGTGGATTTACCGGTTCTTGCGTCCAACGATTCTCTTCCCAGCGGACGCAGACAGCACCAACGGTTGGTGCAGTCGAGGGATTAAACCGGTTTCGGATCGGTACTGCTGGATTGGACTCCCCGCATAGAGCGGGCATTGAAAGGATCACCACATGGTTCGTATTCGTATGCAGCGTCTTGGCCGCACTCACCGCCCGTTCTACCGCATTAACGCGATTGATCAGCGCACGCGTCGCAACGGCCGTGTGCTTGAGAACCTCGGTCACTACAACCCGATGGAGAAGGATGAGTCCAAGCAAATCGTACTCAAGATCGATGAGATCAAGGCATGGCTCGCGAAGGGCGCTCAGCCTTCGGACACCGTGCGTGACATGCTCGGCAAAGCTGACATCCTAGAGGGCAGCATGAAGGCTGAGTGGGAAGCGGATCGTGCAGTCAACATGAAGCGTGGCGAGTGCAAGAAGGCACTCAAAGAAATCGAGGGCATCGTCGCATCGCTCGACAAGATGGCTGAGGATTCCGAAGCGGACCTGACTCCGTTCAGCAACACAGCGAAGAAGAACCTCAACATGGTGAAGGGCACCCTGTCGCTCGCGAAGTCCGAGGACGCTGCGAAGTACCTCGCGGAGGCGAAGGACGCGATGAGCAAGGCGGAAGCCGCGAAGCCAGCTCCTGAGCCGGAACCAGAACCTGAAGCAGAAGCCGAGGGTGATGCAGAAGCTGACGCTGAAGAGTAAGCAGCAAACTCTATCGAATGAAAAAGCCCGCATTGCGGGCTTTTTTTGTGCGATGATCACAGCAAGGGCTGACTATTTGGTACGCTCAGATGTATTGATATTGCAATGCCCACATGGAGGTGATTGGCATGAGTTGGAAATCGTTGGTCTTGGTGAGTCTTTTTCTTGGTATGAATGCGGTTTCGTACGCGGAACCGATCAGTTATCAAGGGCAGCTATTGGTTGATTCTGCTCCAGCGAACGGCATCTTCGATCTTGAGTGTCGTTTGTTCAACGCGATCATCGACGGTGATCAGATAGGGGAAACGGCGGTTGTCGATGATCTGTTGATTGTCAACGGGTTGTTGAACACACGGCTTGACTTTGGAGATGCATTTGACGCGAGTGCCGTGTATCTGGAGATTTCGATCCGTAACGGTGATTCTGATGATCCCTATGAAGTGCTCATACCTCGACAGGTTGTGGACGCCGCTCCCAAGGCGATTCACGCGCTGACAGCTGATTCTGTTCGTGGTCCAGGTTGGTCTCTTGGTGAAAGCTTGCTGACCAACGGCGACCTCCTGACCTTTGGAGCTGGAAACGATCGTGTACTGATCAATCGTGATGAGCTTGTGAATCCGATCGAGTTCTTTGGGGTGCACATCAGTGGGCTCGATATCGGATCCATCGTGATCTCTAACGAGGACGAGATGAAAAGCACGATGTTCGCGCATGTCACTGGAGGCGTGATTGGTGCGTCTGAAGTGTTCAATGGAGAGACTCGGGAGTTGACACTCCAGATTGATGGAGAGAATGCACTCGTAGCGAGCGCGACTGAAGTCAGTGCCCCGTCTGTGTCTACTGGATCTGTAGTTTCGGGTTCATATGCATACGAGAATCCAGTAGCTGGTGCGGTGACAGTGGCGGGGGATGTGTTTCACAGCGCGATGGGGACTCCATTCCTCGCATCGGTGTTCAGTGGCGGTGCGTACATCACAGACGCAAACGCTGCGGTTCCGATGGTCGCTCCGATCACCCTTCCGCACAACGCGACGATCACCAAGTTCACCGCTCGCTTTGAGGACAACGCCGCGACTGATCTGCTTATCTCGTTGAAGGGTGCTGCATCAGATGGATCGCTGCTAGCAATCGCGGATCTCTCCACAATGGGTTCAGTCGCTGGTATACAGAGTGTGTCGACGACGGAGATCGTAATGGAGAACAGCGTCACCGATACACTCAACACTGGGTACTACATCCGTATATTCTGTCCCGCTTGGCCGGGGGATAGCACCTTGCGGATCTGGTCGGTCACAGTGGAGTACACTGTGGATGCTCCGAACTGATCAAGTCTGATTTAGATTCAGCGGCGCCAATCGATGACGATCTTGCCAAACTGCTCTCCGGCTTCCAGTCTTTCGTACGCGCTTCTGCAGTCGTCAGGAGTGAACACTTGATCGACGACTGGTGCAATCGCTCCGCGATTGAAGAGCGCGACGACTTCCTTGAACTCGTTGTTGGATCCCATGGTTGAGCCGAGGATTCGGAGCTGGTTCCAGAAGATGCGCGCGAGGTCGGTTTGCGCGTCAGGTCCTGTTGTGCACCCTGGTGTGACATAGGCGCCGCCTCTTGCGAGGGACTTGATGCAGTTAAGGTGTGCGACTTTTCCGACGGAATCGACTGCCATGTCCACGCCTCGCTTGTTGGTCCAGGATCGGAGGTCTTTGGACCAGTCCTGCCCTTCATCAAGAATAATGTGATCCGCTCCGAGGTTAATCGCTTTGTCCAACTTCCACTGATGTCGAGAGGTGACGGCGACTTTACATCCGAAGTGCTTTGCGATTGTGAGCGCGGAGGTTGCGACGCCCCCCCCGATGCCGGTGATGAGGACGGATTGTCCTGGACAGAGGTTGCCCTTGGTGACCATCATCGAGTACGCGGTCAGGGCGCAGAGTCCGAAGGCGCTGGCGGCGATCGGATCAGCATCGCCGACGTCAGCGAGGTTCTCGACGGGGCATGTGAACATCTCGGCATGGGCGCCGAAGTGGTGCTCTCCGATGAGCTCGTAGTTGGGGCACATCGTTGACGCTGGAGGGTCTTGGGGACTGACGCGGTCCGGGACGACCACGGCGGCGTTGTAGATCACACGCCGTCCGATCCAGGACTCATCGACGCCGGGGCCAACCTTGATGACTTCGCCGCATCCATCGCATCCTGAGACTCTTGGGTATTCGAGGGAGAGTCCTGGGACACCTCGTCCGACCCAGAGGTCCATATGATTGAACGCTGAGCAGAGGGTCTTGATGACGACCTGTCCGGCTTGGGGATCAGCAGGGTCGCTCCAATCGGACTTCAGGGAGATATTCGGGGCGACAGGATTGGCTTGTTTTTCTACGACGATTGCTCTCATGGCGGACTTTAGGGGGCTGGCGCGTTCGAATGGGGGATATTGCAACCCCAGAACGCATTTCTGGCTCGACAAGAGCGGATCAGCGGCCTAACCTTGGGGCCCGCCTGCAAGTGCCGGCGCACCAGAGGATTGACTTATGGACACGCAAAGAATCATCGAATCCGTGAACTCAGAAGCACTGAAAACGGATATCCCTCGTTTCGATATTGGTGACAACATCAATGTCCATGTTCGAATCGTTGAAGGTCAGAAAGAGCGTGTCCAGGTCTTCTCGGGCACACTGATCTCGCGTAAGGGTAGCGGCATCAACGAGATGATCACTGTTCGTCGCATCGTTGGTGAGGTCGGTGTTGAGCGTACATGGCCAATCAACTCGCCGTTGATCGCGAAGTTCGAGGTTGTCCGCCGTGCAGATGCTCGTCGTGCGAAGCTGTACTTCCTTCGTGATCGCGTCGGTAAGTCGCGTCGTCTTCGCAACCGCCGTCGCGGCATGAAGCATGTCGAGGGCATGGAAACCGTTCAGAAGTAAGAACGATTCAATAAGATATTTCAGAGCACCCGCGAGTCGCGGGTTTTTTTTATGTTAGAACGATCTGATTTTGATGTCGTCGAGCACACGGAACTTGCGGCGCCAATCTTTGAGAACCTTCGGATCCACCTCGATACTGAGGACGGCTTCTTCGTCACTGAGTTCGCCGAGGATCTCACCTTTGGGATCAATCGCGATGGTCCCTCCGGCGTAGTGGAGGTTTGGATCGTCACCGCAGCGGTTGATGCCGAAGACGAATGCTTGGTTCTCGATCGCGCGTGCGATGAGCAGTGCTCTCCAGTGATGCTGCCTTGCGTGCGGCCAGTTCGCGCCCAGCACAAACACTTCTGCTCCATCTGCAACCCCCTTACGGAACAACTCTGGGAAACGCAGGTCGTAGCAAATAAGCGGGCAGCACTGCAGCTTGCTTTCACCCTCGCCCCAATCAAATGAAGTTGTGGAGTCGCCGCCTTGGTACGCTTTGGGTTCGTATCCCATGGAGAACGGATGGATTTTGAAGTACTCGCATAGTGTTTCGGTTGCGTGCGGTGAGCACACGGTGGCGCAGTTGTACGCGAGTGTTTGATCTGGTTGGATGATGGAACGCGAGCCGTGGATAATGCACTTGGTCTCTTGCGCGAGGGACTGGAGGAAGTGGAGTGTGGTGTCGTCTTGATCCCAGCAGTCTTTGGTGTTGAGTGTGAAGCCGCAGTCGAAGAGTTCTGGGAGAGCGATGAGATCGCCTGGTGAGATCTGAGTTCTTTCTATGAGCTCTCGGACGCGATCAAAGTTTGATTGGGGTTGTTCCCATTGGATATCGAGTTGAACGAGGTGTGCACGCATGATCTCTCCTTTGTTCAGAGCTTGATAGTTCCGGGGCGGGCCGTGAAGACGAGGACACATTCTACGATGCTCGGATCAACGCGGTATATTTCACACAGCGCTTGTCGATAGACTTCCATCTGTGATCCATGACGCTCGATGAGTACATCATCGGCGAGTTCGGAAGCATCCGCGTCAGTTTTGTAGTCGACGAGTTGGATGCTCTGGATGCCTTGCTCAGTTCGAGCGATCACAAGCCGATCGAATCTCCCTTGTATCAAGCGGTCCTCGTTCTCGATCCGCATCCGTAGTGCGAATGGGCGTTCGTGATACACAGTTGGTTCTTGGGTATTGGGGTGCCCTTTGATCCAAGTGTCGCGATCATGCAGTGCATGGATCTGATCCGATTGAAATGCCTGCTCAACGATCTGTTTTGATATGCTCAGCACTGATTCAGAATAGATTCCGGATTGATTGGGTACTGCAATTGAATGGAGGTCATGTGTAGGATCGTCAATCCAGTTGATTTGCTCGAGCAGTTCGTGGACACACGATCCGATGAGCATGCCATGGTTGGTGCTGCCCGTAGTAGGATCAATATCCAATGGTGATGGTTTGAGCTTAAGAGATGATGGGGATCCCATGGTGAGTAGAGCGGTCTGTTGTGAAGTTCTGCTGCGTATTTCTAGGGTAATCTCTTCGTTGATTCTCTGGTCCTGATTTTCGTGCTCGGCGCTCGCGATCCAGTCTGGGGCACCTGATTCAAACAAGATGTCCCCCGGAGCGCACACAGCTTCTGGGGCGAGTGCAGCGAGAATAATATAAGCTGGTGTGAGCTTCAGCTTCTCGGTCACATCACCCTTCCTTCCATCCTTGTCTGCCGGGACGATCATGTGCAACGCGGACTTGGCGCGGGTCATCGCGACATAGAGGCAGCACAGCTCTTCGTTGATCTGCTTGGCGAGGCATTCATCGTGCATCGCTTTGAGTCCGGGATGGACCCGCTGGAGCAGTTTGGTTGGATACGGCGTGATCTTTGTGATCTCGCTCATTGGATCGTCGCGTGTCGCAAGGATCGAATCGGGGCGGATCGACCACGCTTGTCCAAGCAGTGGCATTACCACCGCATCAAACTCAAGCCCCTTCGATCTATGGATCGTGATGACACGGACCTGTGATCTTCCCGGCTCCTCAACTTTCTTCGTATTGGCCCGATGAATCAGCGTTCCGATCTCGGTTCTACCCTCGTCTTCGAGTTGACCTGCGAGTTCGATCAGTTGCTTGAATCTGTCCGCTCCACGCTGATCCATCTTGGTAATGAGTGCTTTGTACCAATCTATGAGTAGCGATGCACAGCCGTGTTGCTCGATTCTTTGGCGCATTGATGAAGCGAAGGCGTCCAGGTTCCTGATCGAGTCCAGATCGAGCAGGTCGCCGAGGGGTGTTGAGCGTGCGTGATAGAGCGCCGCGGAGTTTCCGGGGTGTTCGATGAACTCGAGCATTGAGATCGCTGAAGCTACACACGGCGCATTGACCAGCGGATTCCCTCGATCTTCGCATGCCTCGATCTCGAGTTGATTCAGCATCGTGAGGAGCGGATAGATGTGCTTGGTCTGGCGCACAAGGATCGCGATCGATGCATCAGGCTGATGGGATTGGATCTCGGCGACTTGGTTGGCGCACGCCCAGAGAACTTCATCGTTTGTCAACGCATTGTCGTCCTCATCGCTATCGGCAACGCTCAGAGTGACATGGCCGGGCAATGCTTTGGCGGCTTTGTGCGTTTCGTACTGGTCGTCCCATTGGCGTGCGACACTTTGTGCGATGGAAGAACTCTGTACAGCGGGATTGTTGATCAGATCACCAAAGACCGCGTTCGTGGCATCGAGGATCCGTTGGGATGATCGCCATGACTTGGAGAGAGATTCTTCCTCAAGAGTGCTCCAGCGGTTTGAGAGCTCGTTGAGCAGCGTGGGTTCGGATTGTCTCCATGTATAGAGCGATTGCTTGATGTCGCCGACGATGAAGACAGAGCGTTCTTCCTCGTCTTGGCTGAGCAACTCGTCGAGGATCGGCTCAAAGAGTCTGAACTGGGGCATCGAAGTGTCCTGGAACTCATCAAGGAGGATGTGACGGATCCGTGCGTCGAGTCGGTAAAAGATGTGCTCAAGCTCGCCTTGGATCGCCGCTTCGTTGAGGAGTCTGGGGGGGTCATCGAACGAGAGTTGGCCGCTGTTCATCTTGGCGCTGCGGAACGCGTCGTCGTAGCGTTTCATGAGCGAGTAGGTTGCGGCGCTGCGGGCGGCGTGCTGAGCGGTGAGGACAAACTGCGCGTGCTCGACAATGGGTTCGAGGCATTGCGCGAATTCTTCACTGCATTCTTTGCTGTAGTAGCTTCCCAACTCGCCTTCGATGATCCAGTTGAGAACCAGCTTCCCGAGCCCTTTGTCAACGAGTGCTTCCCATTGCGAGGTGTTGACATATTCTCTGATGTCGTTGCGAGCATTGAGCCAGCGTTTATCGGGATTCCCATCTTTCTTCGATGGGAGCTCTAGCTGATCAAATTCTTCGAGTGCGTGATCAAGCTCGTCTTGGGTGTGTTTCACACCCGCGAATCCATCAGCGTTCCAAGGCTCTGCTCGTCCATTCGACGCGAGATAGATCGAGTACGCGGACTGGACAAGACGCATGATCGAATCGTGCGCCATCATGCGGATTCGGTCCCCTCCGAGGGAGCGGAGGATCTCAACGAGTTCACGGATCTCGCACGCATCGATCGTCTGATCGACGCTCGACTCTTGGAGCGCTGTGAGATCCTCTTCGTCGAGCATGCGGAACTTGGTTGGCAGACCAAGCTCCGGCGCGAAGGAACTGGCAAGACGAAAGAAGTATGAGTCCATCGTCTGGATCGAGAGCTTGTGGAGATTCTTGCACAGTGAGGCAAGCACATCGGCGCATTGGTTGGAGCTGAGACTCGGCGTGTTGATCGCATCACGGAGTTCACTAAGGGACTTCTCATCAAGGACCGCGTTGCTCAGTCTGAGCAGTACACGATGGAGGATCTCTCCAGCGGCAGCTTTGGTGAATGTTGTCGCGAAAATTGTTGAAGGATCCTCGCCAGCGATGAGCTTTGATATGAAGCGGTTGGCGAGCTGGTAGGTTTTTCCCGAACCGGCTGAGGCGCGGACGATTGTATGAGGAGACTTGGGGGTCATTGGTCCCCCCCGTCCTGAGTGCTGTCTTCGCTTTCAATGAGCTCGAATCCACCTAACTCAAAGCGATTGCCTGTGATGAATCCAGCAATCCCAGCGCTCGGAGGGTAATCGCCTTCTGGGAGTGGATCGCCGGACTTGAGAGCCCGGATCTCATTCACTATCCGGACGGCAGTACGGTCAGCGTCATCAAGTTGCTCTTGATCCCATTGAGCGATTTTCCACACATCATCGCTTTCGGACGATGGAAGACCGGCGTATCCGAGTACAAGTTCACGCCCGTCGATCAGCTCGGCAACGAGGTGTCGGTAGAGCGGCAGCTGCAGCTTGATCCATTCATCTTCGATGAAATGAGCTTTGATGGGATCGGTGACACGTCCAGTCTTGTAGTCGATGACCGCGATCTTCCCATCTGGATGGATATCGATGCGATCGACCTTCCCGCGCAGAGGCATTGGTTGATCGTCGGTATCGAGTTGTGTCTTTGCGGACTCGGGTGGGGTCCATTCGGTATGCGTGATCACCCATCCCATTTTGGTTCGCATTGCTTGATGCTGTGCAAAGAGCTGGAGTCGATAACTGAGCAGCTCGAACTGGACCTTGATCGCACCAGGATGCGATGAGCCATGGGTATGGATAAAGCGATCATTGAGCAAGTGCTGGAGAGCACTGTTGATCTTTGTTGGATCGTCAAGCACACGCATCGTCTCGTCTTTGCCAAACGCATCAAGCACAGCGTGGGCAAGATTCCCGATCTGCAACGCGTTGAGTTCGCGTGCATCCGTTTGAATCTCACGCAATCGTAATGCTCGCTCGATATACCACGATGCTGGAGATCGCAGGTACGCGTCAAACTCCGTCACGCTCATGGACTCAGGAGGTTGGTAATCTTTCCCTATTGTGAGTTGTCGCAGTGATTGATCAATCGAGCTTGGTTTGATTGGTTGCGATAGTTTGTACCGCGTTGATTTGTCAGCTTCGTGATCAACAAAGCGTCGCATGCGGGACGCGAGACGCTTACCCTCGCTTTGGAAAAGCAATCGGCTTGGGGTAGTTGGTTCATTGGATGTTGATGTGCGTGCGGTCATAAATACGGCATCGCGTGATTTGCTGATCGCGGTCATAAGATACGAGTCGCGTGCGAGTCGATCCGTGTTGGTCCTCATGCCCAGTTGTGCTCGGAGAGTGCCGGGGAGGAGCGGATCGTGCGTGACCGATCCCGGAATGGCTGAGTCATTCATTCCAAGGACAATGGCAATCGGTGAGGGATCAAGTGCAAGCTCAAGCCAGCCAACGCTCTCGATGGAGTTCGCAGAGGGTTGGTCAGGGATATGGATTTCTCCGAGGCGGGACAAGATGATCGAGAGTGCGCTGGTCGCGGAGAGTTTAGGGAGATCGTGTCCATGCGATTTGGCGATCAACAGATCTTCGTGGATTGATTGAACCGCTTGGAGTTGACTGATGTGATTTCGATGATTCAGTGATGATTCGTCGATTTCTACGCAGTCATAAATGCGTTTGAGGGTCAGGATGAGACGAGCTGACCACTCATCGAGCGTTGGTTCGCTTATTGGGAGTTGTGTCAGGTGATCGAGCATTGCCAATGTTGCATTGAGAACAAATCGGGCTTCAGATTCGGTCGAATCCCGTACACCTTTGGGGAGTTGATTGGAGTTGACGAGGGCATGGTCCTGAAGGAGCTCGTCAACAGCGTGCAACCAGTTCGCGTTGGGTGGGCGCTTGTCTGGATATTCTTCGGTGTATCGAGCGGTCAATGCCTGCTCGAAGTGAGGGTGTCTGATCAAGGCGGAGAGGGTGGTGTAAGTTTGGTCCCCGAGGAAGTTGTAGATGAGTTCAATCAGCCGGCCGACGCTGGTAGTGCGGACTCGCTTGCCTGCAGGATCATGAATCGTGATTCCAGGCGATGGACTAATCATCGCTGTGGTTCTTCGGAGTGTTCCCTTGATTGACTCGTCGGCGAGTCCGATGACGCACGAAGTTGTGTCGAGCGGATTAGAACGCTTTGAAAGCTGAGCGAGTCCCTCTTCGCACATGGAAATTGGATCCATTGAAAACTGGATTCGGCTTTCTTCAATGTCCAGATCGAGGTCAATCCATTCAGTGGTTTTCACACAGCCAAACTCGTCGAACCGAACCGACATGGACTCTGGTGCAAAGACGAGTGCAGTGAACTGGTAAGGACTCTGAGTGATGCACGATTTCGGGATATATCCGAGTTCAGGCACTCCCAGGAGCACGAAGTCATTCTGAGCTTGATCCTGCAAGTCGGGCCGCTGGATACATTTGAGCGATTCAAGATGATCATCGACAGTTGCATGATCGAGGAGAAGCTGCTCGTATCGGTTCTGGATCATTCCCAAGATGTCCCAGCGTTGTAGCTCAGAATCCAACAGCAATGACTCTGCTCTATCGTGGACTTGATTCATTCGAAGTCCAGCGTCGCTGAGCTGGGATGTCGTGGACTGGAGCCAGCTAGCGAGTCCCATCCATTGATCCCAGCGGCTTGGTTCAGGGGGATTCGGCACGATTACGCTGAGGTCTTGGGGGTCGGTTTCCTGGAGTGCTTTGACCCAAGCAAGTTTCTTGCTCATCTCAGTCGCTTGTGGGTATGGAAAATACAGGATTTGGCGTGCGATGTTGCTGGGAGTGCAGAGCGATGGAGGGATCAGAGGGATGCCAAGCGATTGGCAATGGTCAACGAGTTGGCTGAGGAACAAACGCGAGGCGCGCCGGCCGGGTGTGATGATGGTCAGGTTCCCGAGATCCAGTTCATTGCGTGGATTGAGGTAGTGGTCCATGCACCATTGGATCGCACTCTCGATTGCGGGTTGTTCCCAATTCAGAAAGTGTCGATTCAACGCATCATCCATGGCTTTGATCATAGGAATGCCTTGCTCGAATCATGGAGGGTCATGGATTGATCTCAGGGGTGTTTCCTCACGCGTGGATGACAACGACTGTCCGCCGATAACTGGAAAAACACCTGATATCAGGTCGATTTGGGGCACTCATTCGCATGAAATGCGTATAATTTCAGCACTTCCTTGTATCATTATCATGCCGCTCTAAGGGCAAGATTGCACGGAACATCATTGACCAATGACAGGATCAGGTATCGAAGGTGCTGGTCCATGGAGACTGATTCGAATGAACAGCAACGCGATGCGTCGTTTGACCACACACAGCTCACTTCTCGCACTCGCATTGATTGCGGGTTCCGCGCTTTCGAGCGATCAGTATGATCCACCTGCGAGCTATTACGCAGGAGCGACGGGCACAGGTTCGACACTGAAGTCACAACTCACCGCTGCGATGTCGGCGGGACACATCCAACGCAGCTACGGCGACTTCCGTGTGATGTCCCGCTATGTGGATCAAGATCCAAACAACACTTCGAACATCTTGCTCGTATACAACGGAAACTCTGTGTCCGGTCTTTGGGACTCAGGTTCGACTTGGAATCGCGAACATGTTTGGCCACAGTCGCGTCAACCTGGGAGTGCATCAAACTCATCCAGAGGAAACCTGGGTGACGCTCACGCTCTGCGTCCTTGCAATCCATCGATTAACTCTTCTCGCGGCAATAAGCCGTTCGGTCTTGGATCGACGACGGGGAATCATCGAAGCTTGGGGACCTACTACTTCACAGGAGATGTCGACAAGGGCGATATCGCTCGTAGTCTGTTCTACTCAGATACTCGTTGGTCATCACTCGGACTCTCGTTGGTCAACGGGAATCCAAGCGGGAATCAAATGGGAGACCTGAGTTCATTGCTGGTCTGGCACTACAACGATGCGCCGGATGAGTTTGAGCGCCGCCGGAATCATGCGATCTCTGACTCTACGCTCAATCCGTTCTACTACACCAACAACCGCAATGCGTTTATCGACCATCCGGAGTATGTTTGGTCGATCTATGTAGACCAGATGAACGATTCAACCCTCTGGGTTGGGGATACCCCCAGTGCGGACGGCAGTTCCTCGCTGACTGTTTCCTTCAATGCACTTGTGGGTGATTCGCCCACAGCTGTCCCAGTGACTATTCAGAAGGATGGAAGCGATGGGACTTACTACACTGTCGTCCCAACCGCAGGGATCGAGACCTCGGTCTGGACCAATGCGAACGCGTTCCCGATGAACACGCCGAGCGATTCGAGCGTGTTCTCGATCATACTTCCTGCGGGAGCAACGGATGCTGCTGGACTAAGCACTGAGTTTGTCGTGATCGATAATCTCGATGTCACGACTCAAGGCGGTGTAGGCAATGGCGCCAACGATGGTGACGATGTGGTCACTGTTGAGGTGAATGTCTACGAGCCGGTTGATGGTTCGCTTGCTGCTGGCGTGGATACGCACGAGATTACCGTAGATCTGGGGACGATTGATCTTGGCGCTGGTGTAGAGATGCAGATGATCGAGTTCTTCAATATTGGGGCCGCTCCAGTTGGTGCTCCGATGGATGTCCAACTGATCTCGTCGTCGGGAGATACCTCAGCACTGATGACTGATTTTTCGAGTATCCAGTCTGTGCTCGCTCAATCGAGTGCACAAATCAACGCGATCCTCTCCGATGCGGTCGAGGGTCAGTTCTCAGCGACTTATACCTTCCGTGCTGTCAATGACGAGTCGCTGTTCGGAGCTGCCGCGAGCGGCGATGAACTGATCGTGAACCTCGTTGGTGAGGTCGGATCGTCGTGTGTCGCTGATTACACTGGTGATGGACTGCTCAACTTCCTCGATGTCTCAGCATTCCTGACTTTGTACGGTGATCAAGATCCTGCGGCAGATTTGACTGGGGACAGCAACTTCAACTTCCTCGATGTCTCCGCGTTCCTCGACGCATACGGCGCAGGCTGCCCGTAAACAAACCAAAAGCATAAGTAAAAAAACAACCGCCAGCATCTGACTGATGCTGGCGGCTTTGTTTGTGTGTGGTTCAACTCAATCTGTGATTACTGACATCCGCCGGTGTAGATGTTCAGGAAGTTACTGATGTCGAGGAAGTTGAAGCTGGAGTCGCCGTTGGTGTCGCCTGGAACGAAGCGATTGGTGTAGAGATCAATGAATCGGCTGACATCGAGGAAGTTCAGGTCTCCAGATGCATCGTAGTCCGCTGGGCATGAGACGAATCCGTTCTCTGGAGTCATCGCTTGGATGTCGATGCCTGTATCAAAGACACGCAGGATATCACCTGTTGCTGGATCCATCTCGTGGACCATGCCATCGCTCCCAGCGATGTAGAGCATGCCGTCGGCGCTGATCATCGAGGTTGCGTCCGAGTCAACAGCATGTGTGCCGGAGTACTCGATGCCACCCTCGAACTTGTTGAAGAGGTAGACAGTTCCTGCTTCGGCACCACCGAACGCGATCCCTCCGAGGAACAGGGTGTCTGATCCGAAAGCCATGGAGTTGATCAGTGAGCCGCATGCGGCAAAGAAACTGAAGTTGTCTTGGCCAAGCGGGGAGCGCACAGCAAGTGATGAGAATCCGCCGACGAACAATCCTCCCGCGTCGATTCCGATCGCGGTGATGTCGGTTTCTTCGATGACCACTGTCTTAGACACTTCATGGGTGACAGGATTGATGTAAAGAACACTGCCGTTGCTGTCAGCGACAACGAGCTCATCTCCGACCCATGACATCGCGCTAGCATCTGCTGGGACTGAGAACGCGCCGGTCACGAAGTCTGTAGTAATATCAAGTGTGTAAATCGTCCCATTCTGGTCGCCGAGGTAAAGCGTTCCATCACGCGAGATCATGGAGTTGACTGGACCGCCGCAGATACCACGGAAGTTGATGTTTCCTGTTACGGTATCCAGTTCGTGGACAACGCCTTGGCTTCCTGCGATGAGCAGAGTCTCGGCTTGTGCGGCTCCCGGGAGGGTGAGCAGCGCGATTGCGGTGGTGGTGAATGCTTTCATATGGAATCTCCTGTCTGTGTGGTGTTGTTCGATTCGTCGTTCAACAGTTCCATATTCGGGGGAGATCCGGAGTTTTAAACCCCACTCTTTGGTGGGAAGTTCGTGAATCACAATTCTGGTCGTGCGCGTCCGATGAACTTCGCGAGCAGTTCGCCTCGTGAAGAGACCTCAAAGTGTCTGTAGATCGCGAGCACATGCTCGTGGACAGTTGCTTTGGCAAGACTAAGTTTGAATGCGATCTGTTTTTCGGAATCGCCGTTGATGAGTTCTTTGAGGACTTCGATTCGGCGTTGTGTGAGTGAAGACAGTTTTGGTTCGTCTGCGGCAGCGAGATAGGTTCCGATCTCTTGATTGATGATCATGTGGACGAGGGTGATGATCCCTTGTTCGCGAGTAGTGAAATCTTTGGAGCCAACTCCTTTGTGGAGCCAGAGTGTGGTGCAACGATTCGGGATCGGAGTAGGACAGATCGAGATGATGTAGTCGTCGATGCCGCAGACGCGATGGACCTCGTTGAAGGTCTGCGATCGATACCAGGTATCGCGTCCCCAGATCTGGTTTCTGGAGAGCATCATTGTGGTGCCGTCGAACTTGCTGAGGTATGGATACTCTGGAGTGCGTTCGACTGGGATCGAGCGTGCGTATTCCTGCCAGCGTACTTCCGCTTCGTTTGAGATCCAACCGGCACGATGGAGTCCGAGACTCTTGGACTTCATCTCCGAGGTGCATCCGAAATGCTCCATCTCGGAGCTGATAATGACCTGCGCTCCGACGAGCTCTCGTAGATCGCTGAGGAGGGTGTGTCTCCACGCATCGACATCGCTCCCACGATCGCGGCAACGCCGAGCGATCCCGTGGCACTCGTGGACATCGTGTGCTGAAATCTCTGAGAACATGAGGTCTTCCTGTGCTTACTGAGGTCTACATAGAGTATTCGTGTTGCAGTCTACGCAAAAAATCGACGGGACTGATCATGTCAGTCCCGTCGAGTTGTGGTTACAACTGTCAAGTTAGCAATGATTTACGGGCATCCGGCGCCGAATGCTGAGAGGAACGCAGAGACATCGAGGAAGTTGAAACTCCCATCGTTGGTCAGATCCGCGACCGGATCAGCGTTCGAGAAGAGTGACAAGAACAGCGAGACATCAAGGAAGTTGAGTGATCCATCTTTGTTCAGATCTGGGACACACACCTGGATTATCGGCTGATACTCGTATGCTCCCGCGTCCACAGCAGGGGTTCCCAATCCGGTATCGATCGTATCGGGATCATCCACAAAGCGTGGGTTCCCGGCGTAATCAAGTGGGAGTTGCTCGAGCGTATCCATATCGCCGTCAATGTCGATGTTGTCGACTGGGACGAGTGCATTGTCTCCCATATCGATCGCGCCTGATCCCGCTTGGAGTGTGTAATCCATGTTCATCGGATCGGTGAACATTGGGTCGGCGCTGGTGGATCCTGTGCCGACGAAGAGGGAGTCCGTCCAGCCTTGAATCACGGAGTTGTTCATCGCGTGTCCTGATCCGACACCACTCTCGGAGTATTGATTCCGCTCATCGCTGACGCCTCCAGCGGAGTTCCCCCAGAGGATGGTGTTGGTCAGGGTGACTTGGGATCTTGAGTTGGTGATTCCGCTGGAGCGGTAGTCGAACGAGTTTGGTGAGGAGTTGTTGACGATGGTGCAGTTGATGATGTCGATGTCTTCACCAAGAGTGACTGCAAGTCCACCCCCGCCGTAGATGCCGTTGGAGACATTGTTCGCGATGATGTTGTTGGCAAAGATCGGTTGGCCCCCGGCGATGTAGCACCCCGAGGTCCCTTCGTTGTCGCTATTAAACTCGACTCGGTTGTTGATGAACTGATTTTCGACACCAGCAGTGAGTCCGTTGAGTTCGACGCCGCCGACCCAACCATCGTACTCGAAGAATCCATTGGCGCCCCAGAACACACCGTCGATCGCGGTGTTATGGTGAATCCTGGAGTTGGTGACGATCGATTTTGTGAAGTTCGTGAGCTGGAGACCGGCGGTTTTGAGTGCGGTGTTGTTCCTGAACTCACAGTTGTTGATAACGACATCTCCACGGAATGCGATCATGCCTCCACCACTGAACATGAATCCGCCGCAGTTGACTTCGAAGTCCGCGTTGCCGCCTTCGATGATGAGACTGTCGAGGACGATTTGCTCATCCTCGTCGTGCAGGAAGATGGTGTTGATCGTGTTGTCCTCTCTGTTCATCAGATCGGGTGTGTCGTCCTGATTGAGATCGCCCGACAAGATGGTCGCCGCGGCCCCTGGTACGCGTTCGTCGAGTGAAGCTTCGGTACCGATGAACCCGCCGTAGAGGGAAGTTCCTGAGATCAGGTCAAACCCCTGAGCGCGATGTCCGTTGGTCGCTGGAAGGTATACACCGTCAGCGATCCAGATCTGGTCAATGTCGCCGCTGGCGCGTGCGAGCGTGAACGCGTCTTGGAGGTTCGGGATTGCATTGGCCCAACTGTCCCCTGCGTTCGTACCCGTTGCATTACCATCGACCCTGATGATCGGGAGTTCTGCTTCGTCCGGGACGCCATCGAGGTCGGCATCCAAGCTGGTTCCCATAGCGATGTCACAGGCATCTGGGATGCCGTTCTGGTTGAAGTCTTGATCGAAATCGTCGGGATATCCGTTCCCATCGCAGTCACTGAGCGTCATTGCGGCGATCTCATCGCTGTCGAGTTGTCCGTTCGCGTTCATGTCCTTGTCACGATACTTTGCTACGACCGGAGCGGCGAGCGCAAAGGCGGTGGCGCTGTCCGCAGCGAACTCAGAGTCTGCCAGGGTTCCTGTTGGAATCGCGTTGAATGAGACATCTGGGTTCGAGAAGTAGAGTTCGCGTGGAGCGCCTCCGCTCGCCATGATGGTCTGGAAGGATTCATCAGGAGCGACATACCCCTTCGCGAATCTTGAGCCACCGTTGGTGCATGGGTTTTCTTCGTAGCCGTGGAGGATGCCCATGTTGTGACCAACTTCATGCGCGAATGCGGAAACAGGCCCGAGCAAACAGGTGCTCGCGACCACAGAGAACGCGTTCTCGGGAGTGGGGGTGTTTCCTGGACCGACCCCGATGTTTGCGATGCCGCAGACATCGCCCGCGTTGATGACGAGCATGACGAGGTCCGCTTTGTATTGGTCGCGCATCGGATGGACTTCATCGAGCACACCGTCGCTTGGATCGCGGAGGTCTCCGAGTTGGGTACCCATTGAACCGGACTCAGTAAACGCGATCTCTTCCATGTGCGCGATATTGAATGTCGTTCCGATCAGCGAGTTGCTCGTTGCGAGGTTGAGTTCGTCCAGCGCCATGTTGATCTTGGATTCGATCCCGGCTTGTCCACCGTTGACGCTTGCCGCGGCGGGGGTGTAGACCACGAGGATGTCGATCGACGATCCATCTTCGAGTGATCCGATACCACGATTGAGCGTGTGCGTGATCGGTTGAGCACGATCCATAGGTCGTACATAGTTGAGTGGGTCGGGGACACGCTGGGCGCACTCCATGCCGCATTGAAAGCCTCCGTCGTGAGCGAGTGCTGTGGTGGAGGTGGCCGCGATTGCGATGCTTGTGATGGCGAATATGTTGTAATTCATCGGATGACCCTTGTGTGATGCCTGGTTCGGTGATGGGGGGCTCAAACAGGATGTAGTAGTCCTGATTTATTTGGTGCTTCCCGTAGAACACAGCGTTGAATAAGCGTCTGGCGCGCGGACGAATCGTCAAAAAAATCCTAAAAACCAAGTTTGGGTGCTTTAGAAGGGGTTCTTTCTGTACAATCACGCGTGATGTGTGATCGTTCTGAGCTTCAAACTCATGCAACTCGGTTACTTACGGGATTCGTGAGCCGCGATCAGCCCGGCTTTGAAGAGCTCTCGACGATTCTCTATGACGAGCTTCGCGAACTGGCGCATCAGATGATGTCGCGGGAGCGTGCGAATCACACGCTTCAGCCAACGGCTTTGGTGAACGAAGCATTCATGCGGCTCATCAACGCTGAGAACTTGGACATCAACTCGAAGGATCATTTCTATGCACTCGCGTCCCAGACGATGCGTCGTGTATTGATTGACTCAGCACGAGCGGGGCAGCGACTCAAGCGCGGCGGTGATAAACAACGAGTGCCTTTAACAGTCGCAGATCCTGAGTCGAAAGGTGTGCTTGAGCCTGATGAACTGATCGCGATCGATGAAGCGCTCGAGCGGCTTCGTGTGCTCGATGAACGCAAAGCGAAGATCATTGAGCTGCGATTCTTTGGAGGACTCGACGAAGAGTCCACGGCACGCATTCTTGGTATCTCACGATCCACGGCGTCGAGTGATTGGCGTTTCGCGCGTGCATGGTTGCTCAATGAACTTTCGGATCAAGAGTCCAGGAGCGATCATGGCGAGCTCTAATGGCGAATCGAAGTCAAACTTTCTGCGTGTAGAACGAATCTTTCTCCAGTTATGCGATCTGACTGAAGAGCAGCGGGAAATCAACATCGATGAACTCTGCGATCACGATCCAGAGTTGATCGCCCAAGTGAGATCCATGCTGCGAGCGGATCGTGATACCAGTCCTGTGCTCGATCCCGAACGCCTGTCCATCGACAAAGTTTCGGGAGACACCATCCCCGAATCGATCGGCAAGTTCGTAATCCAAGGCGTGCTCGGTGAGGGAGGGATGGGAATCGTGTACGAAGCGATCCAAAAATCTCCTAAGCGCAAGGTTGCTCTCAAGGTCATCAGGGAACGGTCACTGCACGCGAAGATTATCAAACGATTCCAGAGCGAAGCGGACATCCTCGCGAAACTCAATCATCCCGGGATCGCGACAATCTATGAATCCGGAGTCGCACAATCAGATCATGGCGATATCCCGTATGTCGCGATCGAGTTGGTCGATGGTGAATCGATCAATAGATTTGCGGAGAATCAACGATTGGGGATCGATGAGCGTGTTAAGCTCTTGGTTGAAGTCTGCCGAGCGGTGGGGCATGCTCATGTGTTGGGCATCGTCCATCGTGATCTGAAACCAGGCAATATTCTGGTGGATGTCGACGGGCATCCCAAGGTGCTTGACTTTGGGATCGCGATCGACACACAGCTGGATCATCGGACACAGATCACCCAGACTGGGCAACTGCTCGGAACATTGCAATACATGGCGCCGGAGCAGGTTGACCGCGCTGAACAGACTGAGCAATGTGCGCAGACTGATGTGTACGCCTTGGGTCTCATTGGGTTTGAACTGTTGTCGGGACATCACCCGATCGGGAGTGAAGGATCGAGTTTGTACGAGATGATCCGTGCGATCCGTGAAGACGAACCCAAGTCGCTCGGGACATACGACCGCTCACTGCGTGGTGATCTTGAAATCATATTCTCCAAGGCACTCTCTCATGAGATCGATCGGCGATATCAGGACGCAAGCGCCTTCGCGGACGATCTCGATCGTTATTTGATGCGGCAACCAATCCAAGCTCGCCGATTGAGTAGTTGGTATCAACTCCGGAAGTTCACGCAGCGAAACCCGATGCTCGCTGGGTCATTCGTGGCTTTGATCATGGTGCTCGTTTCTGCGTTGGTTGTTATCAGCTTTGCATTGAATCAGGCGACCAGGGGGCGTCAGCTTGCGCAGCAGGAGCAACGGTCACAGCAGCTGATCAGTGAGTTTTTGACGGATGATTTGTTTGCGACAGGAGATCCAAACTTCGGGGGTGATGCAGATATTTCCTTGGTAGCAGCGATGCGAGAATCATCCGAGTCAATCTCAGAGCGGTTCCGAGATGCTCCAGAAGCAGAAGCACGGATCAGATTCACCATGGGGGATCAGTTCAGGGTGATGAACGACTACGACCAGGCGATCACGCATCTGAGCCGCTGTGTCGAGCTGAGTGAGTCGATTGATATCCCGATCGATGATCTGATTCAGCGACGCAACTCGCTCTCTGATGTCTATATGGATATTGATGATCTCGATACGGCACTCGTGCTTGTGCTCAAGACCAATGCACTCGCTGAGTCAAGTGATGAAGTGTCACCTGAAGTCATGATCGACACGCTCGTTCAACACGCGAGTCTGCTTTATCACATGCGAGATCGCGAAGGTGCGGCTCCGATCTTTGAGCGAGCCGTGGAGATTGGTCGGGTCCAAGCACCGGGCTATCAGGGGACGATCGATGCAATTTCAGCACTCGCAATTGTGTACACAAGACTGGAACGCTATGAAGAATCAATCAATCTTCATCATGAAGGAATTGAGCTCCGTTCAAATACACTGGGACCTGAAAATCCAGCTACTTTGACGGCCAGAGATAATCTAGGGATGCTTCATGCTCAGCGCGGGGAATTTTCAGTTGCAGAAGAGATGTTCGAGAGTGTGCTCAAAGATCGACTACGCGTCTTTGGCGATGATCATGTCAAGACACATCTGACACGCGGAACGCTTGGTCGAGCGATCTATCGACAAGGAGACTTTGAGCGAGCCGAGCCGATGATCTTGAAATCGCTCACTGGACTGCGTGAAGTTCTTGGTGAAGAACATCGGTATGCCTTAGCCATCCAAAACTACGCCAACGAAATGTACACGATGTGGGAAAAGCCAGATCTAGCAGCGTTGTACGAACATCCGATTGCGAATTCAGACGATAACTAAATCAGGATCCGGCGGATTGAACCATTGATCATCTGATATAGTTGCGGCATGTTGAAAGTACAAATCACTCGACTCTCGATCGCCTTACTCTGCCTCTTTACAGTACCAGTTCTTGCTGGTGAGCGACCAACACTTGAACTGATTACCGCCGAGCAGGATTGGATCGCGCGGTCTCCTACAAGTGCTCGTTGGTTGATCGACGGGAGATCAGTCCGCTACTCTCAGCGACGGTCCGGCGAAGCAGCGCGTGGATTTACTGATTCATACATCATTGTTACGAGCAATCTGAGTCGGGATCATGTGATGATTACGCCAGAAAACCCAGGGCCCTTCTATCTGGATTCGGGAGATTGGAGCCGAGATTCGTCGAGTTCTATCTTCGTGCACAGCGGCGATCTGTATTTACTCAGCAGCAATGAATCGCAGGTCAAACAACTGACGCGAACGACGACTCGCGAATCCAATGTATTCTTCCTCGCGGATGAGGAACGCTATGGGTTTTATCGCGATGGGAGTTGGATGATCCGCGGACTTGGCGATTCTTTTGAAACACAAGCCGCGGATGTACGCTTTGAGGATAAGCCGGATGATGAGAAAGATGAGGATGATCGTTCCTTTCTGGAGCAGCAGCAGCGAGATTTGCTAGAGATTATTCGGCTCGAAGATGAACGCAAGGACATCCGTGAATCGGATACCAAAGCGTGGCGTGATACCAACCCCGACGCGGTCGCGGGGCCGTTCTATCTTGGGAAGGATCGACGCTACCAGTGGTCGTGGTTGAGTCCTTCGGGTACGCACCTGTTTATGGTCACTTCGCCATCGGATCGTCAAGAGAGCAAGCGTGATCAGATGCCGGACTATATCAACGAGGACGGCTATGTCTCATCGCATAGTGTTCGTGCCAAGGTCGGGACTTTCAAGGAAACGCCTCATGAGCTTGCACTGCTGGACCTGGTCAATGAGCGGGTGATCGACTTATCGTTGAATGCACTCCCGTTGATTCACGACGATCCGTTGCAATGGTTGAAAGATGAGCAAGCAGCAAAGCAGGCGAAGGAAGTGGAAGAAGCTGGTTCGGGAGAGGGTATCGAAGAAGCTGTGGATGAGAGCAAGGAAGTTGAAGAACTCGCCGACGAAAAAGAAACGAAAGGTGATTCTGAAAAAAAGGCACGCCCGGTCTCTCACTGGAATACGCGATGGAATGATTCCGGAAGCCTCGCAGCAACCATGCTGATGTCGCATGACAACAAAGACCGCTGGATCGCGATTGTTGATACAACAGTTGACGATCCTGAACTCATACCGATTCATCATCTTCGCGATGAAGCATGGATCGGCTGGGACTTCAACAGTTTCGGATTCATCCCAGGCACAGACACGCTGTGGTATGTCTCAGAAGAATCCGGATATGGGCATTTCTATACCGTGGATTGTGCCTTGGTAGGCCAGCTTATACACCCTGAACACATCCAACGCACCAGCGGAACATTCGAGGTTCGTTCAGTCCAAGTCTCACGCGATGGATCGAGTGTTTACATGCTCACCAACCGTACCCATCCTGGAAAGCAAGAACTCGAACGGCTCGATCTTTCCACCAATCAACTGACACAGATCAGTGTGTTGGGTGGAACAGTAGAATCGTATCAACTCTCACCCGATCAGACGCAAGCGGTGATTCGCTACTCGAACATCAATACGCCTCCGGAGTTGTACCTGGTTGAGCTCGAAGCCTTTGCCACGGCAAGGCGATTAACACACACAATCACTGATCGGTTCCTCGAGGTTGAACTGCAGACGCCTGAGATTGTGCCGATCCCATCGTCGAATACCGAGCTTCCGATCTATACACGCGTGTATCTGCCGGATGATGATGTGCATACAGGACCACGCCCTTTGGTGGTCTTCTCGCATGGTGCGGGATATCTTCAGCACGCGAACTATGAGTGGTCGTATTACAGCCGAGAGCACATGTATCACACCATGCTCACGAATCTGGGATTCATCGTTGTGTCTCCGGACTTCCGTGCTTCTGCAGGGTACGGGCGTGACTGGCGCACGGCGATCTATCGCAATATGGGGTACCCCGAACTCGAAGACTTTCAGGATTGCATTGATTGGGCCGTGGAACATCACAACGCGGATCCATCGCGTGTTGGGATCTACGGTGGCTCCTATGGCGGATTCATGACACTCATGGCGATGTTCATTGAACCTGACACTTACAAAGCGGGGGCGGCGCTCCGGTCTGTGACTGACTGGGCGCACTACAACCACGGCTACACATCGAATATTTTGAATACACCTGAGCTTGATCCAGAGTCGTTCAAACGATCGTCACCGATCTACCATGCCGAGGGACTTGAGGGGCATCTGCTGATGCTTCACGGCATGCAGGATGACAATGTGGTCGCACAGGACATCATCCGGCTCAGTCAGCGGCTCATCGAACTGGAGAAAGAGAACTGGGAGTTGGCGCTCGCGCCGATTGAGCCTCATGGGTACAAGGAACGCTCAAGCTGGCTCGATCAAATGCGTCGGATTCATAAGCTCTTTATGGCGCAGCTGAGTGATGGGGAATAAAAAATGCCTTGCCCCTGTACGAAAGGCAAGGCGTGTGCAATGCTGTCGCGGCATTGAACAATGAAGAATCAGAGCCCGCGAGCAACGCGCCCACGAGCCCCGGGTTTGGAGCTCTTTATGCTCTACGACGACGCGAGGTCGCGGTCAGGCCTGCGAGTGCGAACACACCCAGTGCGCCTGGAGTTGGAACGAGGACGGATTCGACATATTCGATTGCTTCGTCATGAATTTCCTCATCCAGACCAGCATTGAACACCGTGAAGATTACATCGGAGTCCGCAGCACCACTCAGAGAGAAGGTGTTTGCGAGCAGGTAGATTCCTGCTGGTGCGGAGCTGTCGATTGTGTAATCCATATGCTCATCGAATCCACCAATCTGATCTGCGTCGTAGTTGATCGAGAATCCGGCGACAGGATTGTTGTCAAACGCGGTCATCACACTTGCTGGACCGAATCCGAGTGACATTGCGTCTGCGGCTTGTGAGAAGCTCACTGCCCCGGTTCCATCCCAGTACATCAGTGCCGAGGTGAGCGTAAAGCTGACCTGGGTGTTGTCTGGAAGCGAAGCTTCTTCGATGAAGATGCCCGGCTCGTCTGCGAACCAGTTTGATCCGCTGACTGCCATATCGGCGCCGAAGACACGCTCGCCGAAATCGTTGATGACGCCTTCGTCGTGGTCTCCGATACCAACGGCTACGGTGCTGTCGATGATTGCGAGACCGTAGTCACCGCCTTCGTGCTCGTGATCGTCTCCCGCGAGTGCCATCGAAGCGATGACGCTTGTTGCCAAGATTGCTGAAAGTTTCATATCTTTTCTCCTCAAACAAGGGTCTCCAAACCCGTGAGAAAACTGTTTTGATTTATGGGCATCCGTTTGAGAACGCCGAAAGGAACGCGCTCACATCCAGGAAGTTAAACTGTCCGTCTGGGTTAAAGTCCGCGACTGGATCTTGTGCCGCGAACGCAGAAAGGAAGGCGCTGACATCGAGAAAGTTGAGCGAGCCATCGTTGCTCAAGTCCGCGAGGCATGGAGAACCAATCAGGTTGTCCTCGATCCAAGCGATCGCGTCTTCGATGTCATCCTCGCCGTCACCTTGTCCGAAGACGATGTAAAGCGGATCGGATGCTTCAATGCTTGAACTCTCGGACCAGAGCTCAAGCTCAAGCAGCCAAACGCCATCAATCGCTGGAGGTATCGCGCCGTTGAGTAGGTATTGCATGTGGTGGTGGAAGCTCGCGCTCGCATCAAACGACGCCTGTCCGAACACGACGCCTGGTACCACAACATCGCTCAACGGCGTGAGGATATTCTGACCCGCAGCTCGAACAGTGATCTGCTCGCTTGCGATCGTGTCAAAGTTCATGTTGGTCTCATCCCAGATTCGCGGTGCTCGAAGGATGTTGAAACCGATCGTCATGCCAGGATTCAGAGCGCCGAGTTCTGAGTTGAACCCAGGATCGTTTGTGAAGTTTGGGAACCCTTCAGCGCCCAATACAGCTGCTTTGATAGGTGATGGATAGACCACCTGCCCAAGATCAGGATCCACGGCTCCTACGACAAGCTTTCCATCTTGAACAGCGGGAATGAAATCGGCGCTGTGGACATCGGCAGCAGCGCAAACGGTGCTGGCAACTCCTAAGAGGGTGTTCATCCATATCGCTTTAAAGTGTGTGTTCATTCTCAGTCTCCAATTCAAGGGCGTGCCGATTCAGGTCGGCTCGCTTCGGGGTGGAACAGGTTGTGTTGGGTGTCGAGATACATGTCTTCAAACGAGAGTGTGCGGACAGACCCGTCAAAGAACGCAACATTGCTCTGTGCATCGCTGCTTGTGGGTTCGCCGCCGTGTGCGTTGAGCCAGATCTGTGAACTCGCGTACGTAGCGCTTGCTGTAGGGCTCACAAATGAGAAGTCCCACTCATCTGGGTGGACATGATCCGACTTTGCAAACTCAGCAACGGAATCGTTTGGTTCTCCGAAGAGTCGAGCGATCGGGGTCATCATCACAAGATGCACTGTTTGTGATGTGCGTGGTATTTTGGTGATTTTTGAGTACGCAGTCCGCTGATCAAGTCGACGGCCTGTCACTGGATCGGGATTCAGGAACGGGGAGACACTCTGTGCTGTGTATCCGTTCAATCCATAGCTGGTCAAGCGAACAATGTCAGGCTGCTCAGGATCGTTGCTGAAGTCGTCATCGGTGAGAAGATCCTCGTTACGTTCGAACCATCCACGAAGCTCGTACAGGGTCGCGCCCTCATCGCTGCCACCATCGTCCACGCTCCTCCAGATAGAGCGGTCGACCGGTGAGTACAGCGACTCTGGTGCGGCACCGTACTCTTGGAGTGAGATCAGCCAAGTCTTTCTGATGTCTCCAGCGAGGGAGCCGTGGGGGAGTGCGGCATCGATGAACTTGCCTTTATTGTCTTCGTAGTACATCTGGTGAGCGAGTTCGAGCTGACGCATGTTGGACTGACAGACAACGCGCTGTGCTGAAGCGCGAGCACCACTGAGGGATGGGAGCAGAATGCCGATGAGCAGTGCGATGATCGCGATGACGACCAACAGCTCGATCAGTGTGAACGCTCGAGCGCGTCCATACTTTGTGTATGTGGACATTGAGTGTGTTTCTGTCTGTGGTCCGAGCGCATGGATGCACCCTGGACGAATCGTGCTTTAGTCAAGGGGGGCAGCAGATTCAGCAGACAGGTGGGGCGCGAGCGGGATGGTCTCTAGAAGACTTTGAGATGTGCGCGGCGAACTCAGAGCCGACCGCATCAGTCATTGGAGTTGAAAACTCGACGACTACAGGAGTATTGAAGTCAGAAAACAGTTGAAGACCAGACAGTCCCAAGCAGATGGAGCAATCTTCGTCTGAAGGATCTGGGTTCGGTTGTTCATCTTCGTCTGGACTCGAATCAGCGGGATGGTGGCACCCTTGATCAGCATGATCGAGAGACTGGATGGATTGATTGTGCGAGTGAGTCAGCTTGTGTAATGCAACAGTGAACCCACTGCTGTGGAGCAGCATGAGCGTGACTAGGAGCCAAGATGTGAGGCGAAGGAGTCTCAACGCGACCTCATAAACGGGGGTTCGACATAAAATTTATCGGGAAACAAGTCCTAGGTCAAGGAATCTCAGCAATATACGGCTAAATCCATAATCTGTTTCGAAGCGATTATAGGACTCGATGCATTTTATAGCATCTGGCGCTAAGGGTAAGTTGCTCAAAGCCTGTTTCGGCTGGTGCCTACTTGATTGAGCGGATTCAGGAAAATCTGTTGATTGGTTCTTGTTTTGACCCAGATCTACTCGAGCAGGCAGTGGTCACGTATCAAAATCATACATTGGGCTTGGGCAACCAGGAAGTTTTGCACACGTTTCGAATCTGTGGCTTGGGGTTGCTCATTTGCTTCGGCAATCGCGACTTGGATTCAGTTTAGCGAGCAATCCAAATGCGTGAAGCGTGCATTGAATCGTCTGACATAAGCCATGCATATGAACAGAGATGGAATCAGAACTTAAAAGTAGTCATCAACCAGAAGCGCTCGGTGTCGGGCAGAGTGCGGTCGCCGTTGAAGTATGCATACTTCGCGAGCACAGACCAGTTGGCTGAGAGTTTCTTCGACGCGACGACATCGATCTCGTCTCCGAGATCATTGCTGCCTTGGTCAGACCAGAACTGATGGAAAGTCACACTCCCCTTGATCTTCCAAGGGAGGTCGAGTCCCAGTCCGACATACAGGTCCTGCAGACCCACAGCCGGTGTCGTGAGGAAGTTGTCCGCGAAACCTTGGAACTTGTGATTCGTGCCGAGCGGGAATCGGAATGCAAAGATGCCGTTGTCGCTTCCGAGGAACTGGTAACCAACGACAAAGTGCCCAAAGCCCGGCTGGGTGAGCTTCAACTGCGCGGCATAGAAGTCCGCGTCGTAGCTGGTCGCGTTGCGTCCCGAATCAGTCTGGTTGGCGTAGGTCAGCTCATACTCGACGAACATATCTTCAGAGTCTTCAGCATCGTCAGCGAGCTTGCCAGACAAGCGGACGCCGTAGGTGTTGCTTGAGTTGGCGGGAAGATCTGATTTGAAGTCCAGCAAATACGCGAATCCGGTTGCTTTGAACTCAGGAGCAAACTGGTAGGACGCGTTGATGATGTGGGAGTCTGATTCAGGATTCAATCCATCAGGACCAAAGATGCGTTGCACGCCCCAGACGTACGCGTAGAACACACTGAGGTCTTTGACTCCAAGATTGGAGCGGACACTGACTGCGTCGTAGGTTTGCTCGAACTGTCTCCAGCCGACGTTCCCAACAAATCGAGAATCATCGAGAATGATCCGCTGGCGTCCGGCTTTCAGATCAAGCGAGAGGTCAGACCCCTCGATGCTCTTGGGGTTGTATCGAACGTACGCCTGGTTGACCTCAGTCCCGATCGGATCCGCGACGACGGTTCGGGTCGGATCCCCGTCTCCTGTTGCGGGGACGAAGTAGCCGTCGCTATCGAATGTGGAGACATTCTCCATCTCGATGAATCCACTGAACCCCTCGATCGGTTTGCTCTCGTACCCTAAGCGCAAGCGGTTGGTGAACGCTGCAGAAGATCGACGTCCAGTGGTGTCCGCGAGTTCCATCCGCAATCGGTTATCTAGGTGAATCTTTCCCGATACAAGCGCATCAAAGAGATCCGCAGCCGGCTCATCCGGATCGGATAACCATCCGAGCGGGAGCTTCTCCTTCTGAGGAATGGGTGCTTGCTTGTCTGCATCTTTCTCTGGAGCAGGCTCAGCGAGTGCGATTGGTGTGAGTGCTACCAGTAGTGCCGCGCGATAGATATGGTGTCGTAGCATCGATTGCTCCTTGTTGTAGATAAGGAATCAGTCGGCAAGATTCGGTCAGAAATCCAGCGTTCTTCTACTCCATGATCGCTTATTCGGTCCCGGATGGACGCTGGTCAGCCGGGAGTGTCACACCTTGAACAGGTTCGATCGGTAGCTCGTCCGTGCTCGGTGCTTCCGGTGCACGCAAACGCACCGCGAGTGCCTGTGCTTGTCGGCTGTAGTCGATCGACTCTCCGAGGATGCGTACCGCTTCCTGGTCCGCGTGGAATCCGCGTGAGTTCTCGCTGCTGATGTAATCCAGTCTCCACATCGCTTTGCGCTGCAAGTCGTAGATCGGTTTGAGCGATTGTTCCGAAGCGCCCGCGGCTTTCGCTTCAAGGATCGCGTCGAGCATATCGGTCATCGCAACAGCCGCACGATCCATGTGAGCGAGGGTGCGTCCCTGAATGGTCTCGACCTTCTCGCGGAGCGTCGCTTCGTCATCGTTGTGACATTGCTGACACGCGTTGTTGATATTGGCAAGCGGGCTCTGCACATTGTGGCTCGAAAGCTTCATCGCGCCTTCGCGTTGATAAGGCATGTGACAGTCCGCACAGCTCACGCCGCTGCGTGCGTGGATGCCTTGGCTCCAGAGCTCGAACTCTGGGTGCTGGACCTTGAAGATGTCTGCGCCGGTTTCGCCGTGCTTGTAGTCATAAAACGCTGAGCCGTCCGGGAATGTTTTCTCTTCCCAGTGTGCTTCGAGCTGCTCCATTTTGAGCCCCTTGCCCCAAGGGAACTCGAGCGTGTCCTTGGTGGCGCAGTAGTACTCAACGTGGCACTGTCCGCAGACGAACGAGCGCATTTCTTGTCGAGAGCCGTCCTTGTTTGGATCGTAAGGGACTTTCTGATCGCCGCGTCTCCAGCGTTCCACACTCGGGATATGAGGGGTCGGCTCATCGCTCTCAGCGAGGGCCGCCATACCGAGCACGAATCCAGGCCGAGTCACGCGGATGTCCATCGTCTTCGGATCATGACAATCGATACACGACACCGGGTGTGCCTCACCACCTGCAAAGGCAGGATGATCCGCGGGTACTTCTTTCCCTTTGAACTCTCCTGTGAACCCGCCGATCGGAGCTTGGGGGACTGCCGGCACATTCTCACCCGGCGTGCCGTCTGGTGATTGCAAGAGAAGTGCGAGTACCTCGTCATACGGCTTCGTGCTCACTTCCTGGAACCCGCGAATCACCGCTGGCATATTGAAGTCTGACGAAAGCGATTCTTCAGTCACTTCCTGCCCCATCGCCTCCAAGCCAACTCGACGATACATCACAGTGTTCGCGGCATGACAGTGAATACACGCACCCGCTTGAGATTTCTTGGTCACGCGCTCGGTGACGCCTTGGTCATAGAGCATGTACGCGTGTCCGCGAGCTTCACGGTAATCAATGCTGAACGCGTAACCAGCGTAAAGGCGCTTGAGCCAGGGTTGTGAATCGAGCTTGCTGTGTGGCAGTGCGCTTGATCCGCCGTAGAACTTGTCGCCTGAGGTTGCTTTCCATCCATCAAACTGATGTGGCCAGTTTTGTCCCCAAGGTTCCGGGTCAGTGGTCATTTCATCAACTTCAGTCACACGGATGAATGGTGTCCTCGCGGCCTGCTTGTGTCCGAACATCGTCACAAGCACCCATGTCACCACGAGGGTTGCTATCACAGCGACAATGAACACAAGAGCGAGCAGGATCACACGCCCATTTCTTGAACCCCGGAGTCGCTCTCTCAATGTTGCTGGTGTTGTGTTGTTCATTGTGCGTGAGTCCTTTTAAGGGATGGAATGCATGTATCAGTCTCGCCCACCAAAACCGGATTCCCGTCCGGTGTGCCCAACATCGCCGTGACAATGGACGCAGTATTGCATCTCTCCGTTGGGTTCTGATGGGAGCATGTGATCAACGAAGTCATCGTGGCAGTACAAGCACGCCTGCTGTGTGACGCGTCTGTTCCGCTCTTTGATTTGAATAGGTTCGTGGAAGTCGCCAGTCGTAAATGCAAGGGAGTGGAAAAAGCCGTTATCTGCTTTGGTGATCCACTTCCCACCAAAGTCGTGGGGGAGATGGCAGTCGTTACAGGTTGCTACGCCGTGATGGCTTGATTTGGTCCATGTATCGAAGTGGGACTGCATCACATGGCAGTTGGCGCAGGAAGCGGGATCGTTTTTGAGGTATGCCGTGCCTTCGCCGTATCCGAAGGTGAAGGCGCCCAATCCACCCAAAATTCCGAGCGAAGCCGCGCATATCAGAGCTGGAACAATCAGGCTCCGTTTATTCGGAGGGGTTCCGGTTTTGCTCGTCGTGCTGCTCATCTTGCGTCTCACGAATGGGTGTATGGACAGATATTCTAGATATACATATCAGGAAATACAACTTTCAGCGACCGTAAATTACTGTCTTTTCGGAATAATTCCGGTAAGCATCAGCAGGATTTGCGTGCTTATAAAGATCGCGAGCCACATGGAAGCCGAGTCCATAAATCCGTATGCGTGCAGACCGACTCCGAGCATGTTGGTCCCGAACCAACTCCATGCAGTCACAATGTTTCCAGCAACGGCGAGCACGGCGATCCCTCGAGCTCGGACCAATCCACCCCAGCGTGCATGAAGGATGATCGCGTTGATGAGCACCACCAGAGCGGCTCCATTTTCCTTTGGATCCCATCCCCAGAATCGTCCCCAGGATTGGTCGGCCCAGATCCCTCCGAGCACCGTCCCGACGAAGCTCAGCAGCATCGCGAAGCAGACGACGCCGTAGACCATCCGGATCATCGCGCGTTCACGCTCAGGCGTCACAGCTTTGGTGCAGATCCGAGCGATGAGATAGATCATCGCGATCGCGCCAGCGAGGAAGGTCGCGGAGTATCCGAGCGTGATCGTGATGACATGCGTCGCGAGCCAGAAGTTGCTGTCGAGCACGGCTTGCATCATTTGCATCGTGTCGCCGTCGTTTCCGAGGTTGTGCGCGATGATGAGCGTCGAAGTGCCGATCGCGCTCGCACCAAGGACAGCGATGCCGAGTCGGAAGAAACGCTCGATCACAAGTCCCGCGAGTGCGGAGGCCCAACCGACGAAGATCGCAGATGAGTACAGGTTGGTCACTGGAGGTCGATCCTGCAGATAGATCCGCAATCCGATCGCAAGCGTATGCACAAGCACCGCGACAAGCAGGAGCATCCATGAGCTGGATCGCAGTCTTTCCGCAAGCTTCGCGTTGTGAGTTCCGGCGCGTGCTACAAATGAGAAACACACGAAGAGGAACGCGAGGATGTACACGGCGGTCGTCGTGGTAAACAAGGACGCACGATTGAACCAGACCTCCAGACGCATCTTCCGCATCACGTCAGGCATCGAATCTTCGAGGAGTGTGTAGTACGAATCCACGGAATCTGAAAAGCCCTCAGCATCTCCCACATTGACAGCGTTCATGATTGATGTGAGGTACGCCACGCTCGGATGAGGGGTTTCGGATCCTTGATCGTCAAGAAACGCGTCGTGAAACGGCTGCCATTGCCCTTCCGCAGACAGTGGGGGGATCGCATACGGCTGACGCATCTGTGCGTACGAAAGCACACGATTGACACGATCATGGAGCTGGATGATCGCGCGTTGGAATCCATCGCGTTCCTTGGGATCGATGCCGTGCGCCTGACTTGCTTGTTGTGTGATCGCTGACCAGTGCGGCTCGATCGCATCCAGTGGGTGTCTTCCGCTCTGCGAAGGGTCTTTGTCGATCATCGCGAGCACATCGGGATGATCGATCCGCACGAGCGGCAGACCTCTGATCTGATCGGGATTCGCGATCAGGTCGATCATAAATCGGACAGCAGAGATTCGCCCCTCGTCTGATGTTGTCGATTGCTTGCCTCCAGCGACCATCATCATGGATCGTGCCGCGGTATCGATCGGTTTGATGCGTCCTCCTGAGGAGACCGGAAGCTCAGCAAACCGCTGCGTATCAAGATCACTCAGGGGCTGTGGTCTGAGCGTAGAACTCAGCGCGACCATCATTCCGATCCCGAACACCACAAACGGCAAAGCGACATCGAGCTTTCCTTTGGGAGTTGGTGAAGCACCCATCAGGATCGGGCCATCCCGCAATCGACGGCGCATGAATCCGATCATGGTCTGCAGGAAGTGATAGGTCATCCCGACGCTGACGAGGATGCACGCGAGGTAGGGCATGAGCCAGCCCGGATTCCGGACGACCTGCAGCACCGTCCCGCTGCCGTCTGGTTTGTATGACGCTTGATAGAATGTGCGTCCGGCGTATCTGAGCGGGTTATTCATCCAGATCCGCACCTCGCGATCAGTGCCGTTCGTCGGATCGATGATCCGCACATCGCTCGAGAAGTTCTTCGCGATCGAAGTGCCCGTGAAAATGTCGTGGCTGAAATCGTTGAGATGGATCTCATAGGGGAGGTAGGTCCGCTTGTACCGCAGAGCTATCCCATACACCTTTGTGTCGTGCTCCACCCTTTGTAGATCGGTGAGCATGGACGAGAGCATCCACGTCCCGATCGGTCTGTCATCGTCCAAGAGGGTCACGTATACCGCGGGAGCGTCTGATTTGTTCGCTTCGACGCCGGACACCTGCGGGATTTCCTCAGCGCGTGCTTCGAGACCGATGCCATCGGTCGCTGGATTCTGTGAGTTGCTAGGATCTGCTCGGAACAGCTGCGCGTTGGGCATCCACTGCTGGACTCGGATCGTAAAGGGGAGCTGGTCATCCCTGAGGATTTGGTCAGATCGTGCCGCACGCACGATCATGCTCATCGGGACAGAGATCACCCGATCGTGCTCGTCGTGACTTGGATCGACGACCGCGATCTCCACCTCGCGGATATCTTCAAGGAACGAGGACCGCTGTCCCTCATCGATCGACATCATCCCCTCGTCTGCGAAGAACCCTGTTACGAACTCTCCGAGCAGCAGCACGATGAGTCCCGCGTGGAGCACAAGGATCCCGATACGCTTGCGCGATGCTTTGAATCGGATGATGTGAGCCGCGAGCAGGTTGATGATCATGAGCGCGGAGATGGTGAGTCCGCCGGGAAACGGGAACCGGAATCGTCCAGGGTTTCCACTCAACAAGACGCTGAGATCGATCATCGCGATCCACGAGCGGAAGTAGGTATCGACCGCTTGCCAGACCCCTAGGTATGTCTGTGCGAGTGTGCCGACGAAGATCAGGATCATTGCCAGCGTGAGGAGTAGCACTGTGAGCTTGAGTGATGCGAGCGACGAGAGCAAGCCTTTGAGCATGTGCCAACCTGCCTTATTGTGCGATGGAGCGTGCGAACTCGATGATCTGGTCTTGGAGCTGATCCGCGATCTCGGGATTCGGGAGGGTTGAGCGGACGAACCAGGTCTGGTTGATCGACTCTTGGAATATGCCCACGGCGATCATCACAGCCTGTTGTGACTCAATGCGTGCTTGGTATCCATCGAATGAGTCATTGGGTGTTTTGAGCGTGAACTGATCGATGTTGTCCGTGAGGTCTTCATCAGCGATGGGTTGGAGTCCCATCTGACCTCGCCAGCGATTGATGTTCGCGAGCACGCCTCCGACCTGTCCAGGGAACCTCGTCACCGCGACCTCCTGATCCCCGGCCTCCGTCGGGATCATGTAGGTCGCGAGTCTCATCGAGCGAGGTGTGTTATCCAAGGTCCAATGCTCTGGAGCTATCCAAGGACTGTGCGGATCAGCAGACTCATGATTGTCAGTCGATTCAGATACTTGCTGTGAAGATTCCAAGGGTGGTTGCCGCTCGATTGCTTCGGGGATGTGTTCAACATCCTTTGCTACCTGTTGCTCGGAGACTCCACCGTCCTTGCAAGCTGGCAGCGTGAGTATCAGAGTCAAGAATACGACTGATGAGCAGATTTTGAGCAGGAGGTGCATCCTCAATAGTATCGTTCCGAGTCAAGTAAATCGGGTTCGAGGATGTGGGGCGGCTTGAAGAGTTGGTCGTTCGATGGTTCGTCCAATGGGCCTGGAGGGACTTGAACCCTCATGGGTTTTACCCCGGCGGATTTTAAGTCCGCTGCGTCTGCCGATTCCGCCACAGGCCCTTGCATAGGAGCATACCCAAGCACAGCCTTCTCTGCAATTGAGGATCGGACTTTATCATTCATCGTGAGCTGGAACTCGCTCGTCTGTGATCCCGAAACAAATCGAGAGAATCCACGAACCCGATATCGAAGATTTCGTACAAATTCGTTTCTGGATCAGCCCCGCTGCCGGGACACGGTTGCTATGCTGATCTTTACCGCTTCCCACATCCCAGTTTTTATGCAAGACGAGGACAACGCAATGCACCGTGATCCCCAGTCGCAGGCAATCGCCGCATCGAACCAATGGCAGCAAGCCTCTCTCGATACCGGGAATCCCAATCCCCGGATCGATGAGATCTTCGCGATTGATGTCTTTGACATGAAAAAGATGCGACAACGGCTCCCAAAGGGCGTCTACAAGTCCGTCGAGTCAGTCCTGGAGGGGGGGCGAAAGCTCACTCTCTCAGACGCGGAAGTCATCGCGACAGCGATGAAGGACTGGGCGATCGAGCGTGGCGCGACCCACTACACCCATTGGTTCCAGCCCATGACCGGCTTGACCGCTGAGAAACATGACTCGCTGACCAGTCTGGACGGCGAGGGTGGGGTGGTCTACCGACTCTCCGGATCATCACTCATCCAAGGCGAACCAGACGCATCGAGCTTCCCTTCCGGAGGCCTCCGCGCCACCTTCGAAGCTCGCGGCTACACCGCGTGGGATGTCACCTCCCCCGCGTTCATCATCCGAGGATCCAACTACGCGACACTCTGTATCCCTACGGCATTCGTCTCGTGGAACGGTGAGGCGCTGGACAAGAAAACCCCGCTCCTCCGCTCTATCGACGCGATTTCCACCCAAGCACTCCGAGTGCTCAAGATCTTCGGCACCGATGAAGGCGTGACCTCGGTCGGCTCCACCCTCGGCGCTGAGCAGGAGTACTTCCTCGTTGACCGAAACCTCTTCTACGCGCGTCCAGACCTGGTGAGCTGCGATCGGACCCTATTCGGATCGATGCCTCCGAAGCACCAGCAGCTTGACGATCACTACTTCGGATCGATCCCCTCTCGCGTCCTCTCGTTCATGGCAGAAGTCGAACGCGAGCTTGCATGCCTCGGAGTCCCGGTCCAGACACGCCACAACGAGGTCGCTCCGGGACAGTACGAGATCGCGCCGCTCTTCGAGACCACCAACCTCGCGTGTGATCACCAAGCGATGATGATGCAGATCCTCAAGAGCGTCGCCGGACGCTTTGGGTTCGTCGCGATCATGCACGAGAAACCCTTTGCAGGAGTCAATGGGTCTGGCAAGCACAACAACTGGTCGCTCTCAACAGACACAGGAGTGAACCTGCTCGATCCACAAGACGAGGCACACAACAACCTCCAATTCATGACCTATCTCTGTGCGGTCATCCGCGCGGTCCACATGAACGCGGACCTGCTGCGTGCCGCGATCTCCAGCGCGTCGAACGATCACCGTTTAGGCGCCAACGAAGCGCCACCAGCGATCATCTCGATCTTCCTGGGAGATATGCTCGAGGATCTGATCGACCAGATCGCGAAGGGCGCGACGAGCCGAACACTGAAAGGCGGGAGCTTGGATCTCGGAGCTCGCACGCTCCCAGAACTGACGCGTGACTCAGGTGATCGGAACCGGACCTCGCCGTTCGCGTTTATCGGGAACCGGTTCGAGTTCCGTGCGGTTGGTTCGAGCGCCTCAGTCGCTTGGCCCAACACCATCATCAACACGATCGTCGCGGAATCACTCGATTACATCGCGACACAGATCGAGAAATCCGTCAAGAAGAACTCGACACAGACACAAACCGAGACCGCGATCCGCAAAGTCCTTCAGCAAGTCATCAAGGATCACCGCGACATCGTGTTCAACGGCGACAACTACACCGAGGAATGGCAAGACGAAGCCGAGAAGCGTGGGCTCCCAAACCTCAAGACTACTGCGGACACACTCCCTGTCTTCAAGAAGCGTTCCGTCGCGTCGATGTTCAAGAAGTACAAGGTGCTCACGAAGCCCGAGCTTGAGAGCCGTGCGGAGATCTTCGCGGAGCAGTATGTCACACAGATCGGGATCGAGACCCACCAGATGCTCTCGATCGCACGAACACAGATCCTCCCAGCATGTCTGGAGTATCAACGCCGAGTGGCGCTCACGATGACCCAGACAGAAGCGGCAGGTTCAGATTCCGCATTCCTTGGATCAACACTCGATCTCATTACTGAGCGAGTGCATCGTCTGACCCAAGCGATCGAGCAGCTGAAGAATCATGTCGGATTCCGCAATCTGGATCCATTCGACGCGAGTTTCTACATCAGAGATCATGTACTCGATGCAATGCATGAACTCCGGGAAGCTTCAGACGATCTGGAACGAATGGTCGACCATGAGCTTTGGCCACTCCCGGCGTACAGCGAGATGCTAACCATTCGATAAAGAGTCACAATCCAATCCCGATCAGAAACCGGATGTCGTCACTCCGGTTTCTTTTTCATGGTCGGTAGAAAGACCCAAGATTTATGCAATATTCGGCATAAATTGCCTAACTCAACACTGGGATGTGTGATCAGTACAGAGAAACCCACATTTCGTCTGAGTGTTCTTGCCTAGTCGCCGAGCGAGTAGATGTGCAATCAAAGTCTTCGATTCTCTTTCGAGCGGCACCCAAAAGGAGCAAGAACAATGCGGCTGACAATCTCTAAAAAAGTATGGCTTGGCGTAGGAACGATGATGGCGATTACCGCGGTAGTCGTGGTCGCTGTCTACGCGAACATCGTTCAAATGAACGCGGTTCAAACCAGGGTTGTTGAGCAACGAACCCCAGCCGCAATTGGTGGGGTAGAACTCCGAAACGGCATCAATCACTCACTCGCGGCGCTGCGTGGATACATGATTCTTGGAACAGAGAAATGGAAAGATGAACGCAGCAAAGCATGGGAATCGATCGATCAGAATATGGATGTCATGCGAGAGCTTTCCCTCGGATGGGATGACCTTGCACAGCGAACCGCGTTCCAGGACTTTGAGCAGGTCATGGCAGAGTTCCGTGTTGCTCAAGAGCAGGTCGAGCGTGTTGCCAATACACGCGAAGAACAGCCCGCAACTGTGATTCTGATCGAGCAAGCCGCACCACTCGGATCAGCGATGTTTGTATCGATATCGGAGATGATTGATATCGAGAAAACCCTCGAAGCAACCCCAGAACGCAAGGCACTCCTTGCCGTGATGGCCGATAGCCGCGGAAGTCTTGGTGGAGGGCTCGCCGCGATCCGTGGATTCTTGCTTAGCGGAGACCAAGCGTTCGCCGACGAGTTTCTGAAGAAATGGCAGATCAATACCGCTCGATTCGCGACTCTTCAAGATCAGACTGAACTCCTCAACGCTGATCAGCAAGCCGCGTTCGCTCGATACTCGGAAGCACGCGCCCAGTTTGATCCACTTCCCGAGCAAATGATCGGCATCCGCAACTCGGACGAGTGGAATGTTGCCAACACGCTGCTCGCGACCGAGGCGGCGCCGCGTGCTATCAAAGCACACGCAATCCTCGACTCGATCATCGACAGCCAACTGAGCAGCTTGGAGGCCGATGCTTCAGCAATGGTCTCGAAGGGGGCATTTACGATCCAAACAGTATTGGTGCTGGGGATCGCAGGATGTGCACTCGGATGCTTCGTGTCAATCATGCTCGTTAGATTGATCACCAAGCCACTGGGTATGCTGATCTCAAGCTTCGAGAGGATCTCAACTGGGGATCTTACTGTGCGAGTTGACGAGACTCGACGAGATGAGATTGGTCAGCTGGGTCATGGATTCAACATCTTCATTGATTCACTCTCAGACATGGTCGGGGAAATCCGTGGAACATCGCAAGCGGTAGCGTCCGCATCGACTGAGATTGCTGCATCCGCAGAGGAGATGGCAAGCGGCCTCCAATCCCAAGAGCAGCAGACGCAACAGGTCGCTGCAGCAGTCGAAGAACTCTCCCAGTCGGTGAATGAGGTTGCTGCGAAGTCAGCAGACGCAACGGCTGCCTCAGAAGAGAGTCAGCATCATGCCGAGCAAGGCGGACAGATAGTGAGCTCAACGGTCACTGAAATGGAAGGCATCGCACGCGAAGTGCAAGGCAGCGCCCAAACCATCAACACACTCGGTGAGAAGAGCAAAACAATCGGTGAGATCATCTCTGTGATCAATGACATCGCAGACCAAACCAACCTCCTCGCACTCAATGCGGCGATCGAAGCCGCTCGAGCTGGAGAGCACGGGCGTGGATTCGCGGTTGTCGCTGATGAAGTCCGCAAGCTTGCAGAGCGTACCACAATCGCTACTGAAGAAGTCTCACAATCGATCAGAGGTATTCAGACAGAAACCGCTTCCGCTGTGGACCTCATCGAAGCAGGTTCGCAACGTGTCGGTAATGGTGTGAAGCTCGCTACACAAGCAGGGACCGCTCTAGGATCCATCGTGAGTGGGTCAATGAGTGTGCAGTCCATGGTTCAGGACATCGCAGCGGCAGCAAATGAGCAGTCTGCCGCGACTGGTGAGATCGCACGAGCCGTTGAAGGTATCAACTCAGTAACGCGTCAGTCCGCTGAAGGGGCATCCCAGTCGGCATTGGCCGCGAGTGATCTTTCACATCAAGCCGATCAACTCCAAGAGCTCGTCAATCGATTCAAACTCGATTAATCGAGATCACGAGTTCAATTCAACAGTGGCTCCGGAGTAATTTCTCCGGAGCTTTTTTGTGGATTCAATCTTCTGTTAAGCACAGAACTGTGGAATCCCATCAGAGAAATGGGGATACGAAGGAAGCCAAATATCGAAATCTCAATGTTCTGAGTGAGCAATGGGAAAGACATCGGTTGTGAGGCGTCGATCGGATCATGCGTGCCGCGAAGTGATCGTGGCGAAGTCCACATTTGACTCCAACGCAGGATTCCGAGCATGAATGACCAATCCAAACAAGAAAAGCGTGCTCTTGGTCTGACCACCAAGATCATCGGTGCAACCTTTGCGATCATGATTCTGGTGGTTGCTGTGAACTATGTCGTATTCCTGAACGGATATCGAACTGATGCACAAGCCGCGATGATGGATCGAGCTTCAGCCTTTACAGCTGTAGCGGACGAAGCAAAGACGGATGCATCGGAGAAGTTTATCAATGGAGAAGTGAATGTTGACAAGCTTCTCGATGATGCATTCGAGATCATGGACTCTGGAGGACACTATGCGGATACGCGTTACTTCGCCTCCATTCCTGTCGTCGTCGGCTGGAATACCGGATTGAAAGCCGCTGCGAAAGAGGGGATGGATTTCACAGTGGTTTCACTCGAAGCACGGAATCCGGACAATGCCCCGAAGACCGCGTTCCAGAATGAGATGATTCGTGATCTCACTGATCAGTACGATTCGACAGGCGAAACTGTGCTTGGTCGCATCAATGAAGAAACCAATACGATGCACTACATGCGAGCGATCACACTCGACGAGTCATGCATGTCGTGTCATGGAGATCCGGCAAAGTACGACGAGCGTGATGAAGAAGGCAACTTTGACGGAAAGGATGCGCTCGGATTCCGTTATGAGAACTGGCCGGTAGGGTACATGCACGGCGCCTACGAAGTCCAAATGCCTCTGGAAATCGTGGATGCACAGGTCGGTGGGTTCTTCAAAAAAGGCATGCTCTTTACACTCCCGTTCATCGTGATCGGTGGATTTGGACTGGCATTCTTGCTGCGTCAGATGCTCTCGAAGCCGCTCAATGCAACCATCGCGATGGTCAAAGATATCGCGACGGGAGACGGTGACCTGACGAAAAGACTGGATATCAAGCGTCAAGACGAGATCGGAAAGCTCGGCCACTGGTTTGACCTGTTCATGGGCAATCTGCACTCCATCATCTCTCAGCTGAGCAACACATCGCAAGCGGTTGCGTCCGCATCAACTCAGATCGCCGCGTCCGCAGAGGAAATGGCGGTCGGACTTCAGACTCAGGAGCAGCAAACACAGCAGGTCGCCGCGGCGGTTGAGGAGCTCTCCCAGTCAGTAAATGAAGTAGCCGCGAAATCGTCTGACGCCACCTCAGCGTCTGCAGACAGTCAGCACCAAGCGGAAGAAGGCGGTGCAATCGTCAGCTCCACAGTCGAAGAAATGCAAGGCATCGCTCGCGAAGTCCAAGGCAGCGCCGAGACCATCAACACCCTGGGTCAGAAGAGCGAGACGATTGGTGAGATCATCGCGGTCATCAACGACATCGCAGATCAGACCAATCTGCTCGCTCTGAACGCAGCGATCGAGGCAGCTCGAGCAGGAGAGCACGGGCGTGGATTTGCTGTGGTTGCTGATGAGGTCCGTAAGCTCGCAGAGCGGACCACGGAAGCGACAAAGGAAGTCTCCCAGTCCATCCTTGGGATCCAGACTGAAACTTCTTCTGCTGTCCAACTGATCGAAGCGGGATCGCAGCGAGTCGGAAAGGGTGTCGAACTCGCGACACAAGCTGGAACTGCTCTGGAGTCCATCGTTGGAGGCTCAAAGAGCGTACAAGGCATGGTCCAAGACATTGCTGCAGCCGCCAATGAGCAGTCCGCAGCGACGGGCGAGATTGCCAGGGCTGTCGAGGGGATCAACTCCGTCACGCGTCAATCTTCGGAGGGAGCTTCTCAAGCTGCTCAAGCCGCGAGCGATCTGGCGCACCAAGCGGAGCAGCTCCAAGGTCTGGTGGGTCGCTTTATTCTCTAGTCTCAAGCACGAGTGGTGTCGTGTGCGTCATCCGCAGTCGAATCCCAATGTTGGGGATCGGCTGCGGGTGTTTTTTTGAATCCTGTTTGGGGAGGATTTTAGAGCAAATCGACGAAAAAACCTCTCAAATAGAGAGGTTTGAAGCACGGGCGGAAGGATTCGAACCCTCAACCTCCTGATCCGTAGTCAGGTGCTCTATCCAGTTGAGCTACGCCCGCATCAGCTCTTGCTGAGCGGAGAGTAGGGTAAGCACATATTCGGGATTTGGCAAGTTGATTCCCAATTCAGGCTTGATTTCTTTTCTCTCCGAGGGAACAATGTCAGCCCGGCGTGGGGTTCTGCGTCGGATCTTATGAATAGGCACAAGTGCCGAAGGATGAAGACTGTATGGCTCACTCGAACTCCGCAAAGAAGCGTATCCGTCAGAACATGAAGCGTCGTGCTCTCAACCGCTGGCGTCTCCGCACTATGCGTACCGCTATCAAAGATTTCGACGAGAGCATCGCAGGTAACGGCGATGCAACCGCGGCATACCGCAAGGCAGCAGCGATCGTAGATCGGACCGCTCAGAAGGGTGTCATCCATAAAAATCAAGCCGCTCGTCGCAAGAGCCGGATGAATGCTCGACTCAAAGCTCACGCTTCCTGAGCTTCGAGAATTCTCACAGAAACTCCACGAAACCCGACCCTCGCGGTCGGGTTTTTCTATCATGGACTACTGAGGTTCTTCAGTAGAGCCGCTGTGTAGTTGAGGGACAGCTAAAGCAATGTCATCGTCAGAGAAACGAGCATCCAAGATGCTCCCCAACCAAGCCGGGACCAGCAGTGATCGGCCCATCTTGGCGCGGGACAGCTACTTCTCTATATCAATGCGCCCACTCCCGATGTTGCTGTTTCTGCTCCCCATCATTGTGATGTATGAGCTTGGATCGATGGGGGTTTTCGGCCCAGTTGGTAACTCGCTCGAAGCACATCAAATGCTGGTTCGTTTCTTCAATGTGTTTGGTGCTGCCGGACTTCATCTCCCAGCTCTGGCGCTGGTGACCATGTTGCTCATACAACATGTGTTGAGTAAAGATCCGCTTCGATTCTCAGTCGGGGTCTGGCTCAAAATGATCGCTGAATCTGCGTTTCTCACAGGCCCATTGATCGTGATGGTCATGCTGCTCAAGCCGATGGGGGTGGGTGGGGGTGAGATGGTCATCCAAGCCGCACCAGTTGAGGGGTCGCAGGCGAGTATGGTCATGCTCGCATTCGGAGCATCGTTGTACGAAGAGATGCTATTCCGATTAGTATTGATCACGATGATCCATTTCCTGGTCTCCGATGTGCTCGGATTCAGCGAGACCAAAGGATTTATTGCTGGCTTGATCCTCTCCTCATTGGTATTCGCTTGGCATCACGATCAGATTTTTATGCTCGACGGATCGATCAATTTCAAGCTCGCATTCTTCTACTTTCTCGCCGGGATGTACTTCGGATTGCTGTTTCTGATGCGTGGGCTGGGAATCGCGGTGGGTGTGCACCTGTTTTATGACCTCTTGGTGCTGGTCATCATCCCGTCGTTTGAGCAAGGGTCCTGATAATAGATCTGTGATTGATTCAGATGACTGCATTTGACGGCTGAGCAGACTTGACGCACGCGAATCGAGGAATACAGTACCCTCTGTTCCGTGCGGCCCCATCGTCTAGCCAGGTCCAGGACACCAGGTTTTCATCCTGGTAACGCGGGTTCAAATCCCGCTGGGGTCACTTTCAATATTGAACAGCATGCTTCACCCGTCGAGCTCAGCTCCGCGGGTGATTCGCTTTTTAGCGGGGTGTAGGCCGCTTATTGGGACCTATGCGATCAGTATAAACACCTATTTGATCTCCGACTGAATAGCGGTCTCTGACCAGCCGATACCTGACTCAGGAGATCTCGGTATGCCGTGTTACGATCAATCGCATTTTTCGCTTGATGTCACTGACTCTGATGATGTTGAGCTCATTGAACTTTTTCTCGCTGAACTTCCGAATCGTGTGCAATCGCTGAACCAAGCCGCGGATTCGGGTGATTTCGCACACATGAATCGTTTAGCTCATCAGCTCAAGGGCGCAGCTCCTGGATTCGGATTCGACTCCATCGGGAATGCTGCTGCGTTGCTCGAAGAGCGTCTCAAAACAAGTAATCTTGAGATGATCGAGCTTGACCATATCCGTGATGAGTTCGAAACACTCATCGAACAGTTCAAAGTCTATCAGAGATACATCGAACCCTGAGCTACGCACTGTGTTTGTTGTGAGCAACCGAAGCACTCGAACTCGAAACTTTCATGCCTGAAACCCACGAAGCACATCATGACCACTCACCGGTTGTCTTGCTCATAGACGACTCGGAGTTTGTGCATCGTCTCCTCAAGGCGCGACTCAAATCTGAGTCAATCCACATCGTGAGCGAGTTCGATGGGCGCAGTGGGATAAATCGTGCAGTTTCAGATCTCCCCTCACTGATTCTCCTTGACCTCGATATGCCTGGGATGGACGGCTTCGAAACTCTCAGAGAGTTGAAGGAAGATCCGACTACTCGAAATACCCCAGTAATCATCCTGTCTGGACAAGACACAACTCAAGACAAGGTGACGGCCTTTGACCTAGGTGCCGTGGACTTTGTTCCAAAGCCCTTCGAACTGACAGAGCTGAGAGCACGGATTCGTAGCTCACTGCGGATCTCATACCTATTGAGCATGCTGGAGCAGAAAGCACAGATTGACGGGCTCTCTGGACTCTACAACCGTTCATATTTCGACAATCGATGGGAAGAGGAATACGAGCGTTGCATGAGACAAGCGAGCGGTCTGTCGCTCGCGGTGCTCGACATCGATCATTTCAAGTCGATCAACGACACCTTTGGTCATCCAGCGGGTGACGCGGTGATTACAGGGCTCTCCAATATCATTCAGGATCATGTCCGCAAGTGCGACATCGCGTGTCGATATGGTGGGGAAGAGTTCGCGCTCATTCTGCCGGATACGCATCCAAGTCAAGCGAAGTTGCTCTGCGAACGGATCCGGACGGAAATAGAGAACACAGTATGGAATCGGCATCCAGATCGGAAGATCACCATCTCGATCGGGATCGCGGGATGCACCGATGGTCCAACAATTCAGCCGAACAAATGGATCGAGCAAGCGGATGCGAACCTGTATAAGGCCAAGAACTCGGGAAGAAACAAGACGATCTCGAGTATGACCGATGGCTTGGTGAATCCGCTGGATAAAGCCGGTTGAGCATCCGATTGGCTACAATCTTCGGATGAGCCAGTCACGCAATGAACATTCAGACAAACTCGATCAACTAGAAGAAACACTGGGTTTTTTGGAACTCCAGAATGGTCGTTCGCAGGAACAGTTCGACGAGTTGAGCAAAGCGGTGCACGAACTGGGTAAGCGGATGCAACGATTGGAATCCCGTTTGGTTGACCTCAATGATCGACTGGAATCGCAAGATCCAGGCTTAGTACCTCCCCCACACAGCGCTGGACCTGACATTCCTAGAGATCCGCTTTGAGATCTGTGCGTATACTTACGCATGCTGAATCGTAAATCAACTCAAACTTATGCTGCTCGTTCACGCGTGCTCGTTTGCGGGATCTGTGTGTGTTCGATCGTGCTGATGTCGGGATGCCGAGATCTGCAGAAACGCCGTGTCGAAGTGAATCAGACCAGCGGTGCGGACCCTGAACTTCAGGAGCGTTTCGGACTCACGGCTGATGCGCAGGATCCCAGCGAGCGTGACAAAGAACTCGGGTATGGTCGTTGGAGAACGAAGCCTGAGACGGAGGGGACCGCGTCTCCAAACTCCCCGGCAAGGCGTCAGAATATCGGTGGAAATCCGGATTGATGCGTCCAAGCTCCACTTGTGGTACCGTATGTCTTACGGATCGAGATTTGAGACGGAGTTGATATGAGTGAACTCGCGGATCGTTACAATGAGGTCAAGGATCGGATTGCGAAAGCCGCTATCCGTTCGGGAAGGTCGCCTGAGTCGGTCTATCTGATCGCGGTGACCAAGTACGCCGAGCCTGAGGACATCCGGGAACTGATCGAACTGGGACACAGGGACTTCGGTGAGAATCGTGTTCAGCAGCTTGCTCAACGAGCGGGAGTGATTGACGAATGGTTCCAGAGGATCAAGACTCTCCCAAGGACTTCTACGGACGCGAGTCAGGTTGATGTTGATGATCCTGTTCGATGGCACATGATCGGACACCTGCAACGCAACAAAGCGCGCAAGATCGCGGACTGTACTCGTCTGATTCATTCAGTGGACTCGCTCCGTCTAGCAGAGGAACTGCAGACTGTCGCAAACAAGCTTGATCAAGTGCTTGATGTGCTCATCCAGGTCAATGTATCTGGGGAGGACAGCAAGTTTGGGCTCCCGATTGCTGCTCTGGGTGCAATTGCTGAGCAGATTGACACGATGATCAATGTGCGTGTGCGTGGACTGATGACCATGGCGCCGCTTACGGAGAATCCCGAAGACTCCAGGGTTCACTTTGCTCGCTGCAAGGAGATCTTTGATGATCTGGTCAAGATCGGGGTGGGGGAGAAGCACTTCAACCTGCTCTCGATGGGAATGTCCAACGATTTCGAGGTCGCGATCGAAGAGGGCGCGAATCTCGTGCGTGTGGGATCGGCGATCTTCGGGACCCACGATCCCGATCAGGATCTTGAGCATGCAGTCGATGCGGCACACCAATCCTGAGGATTCAGGATCGAGATTTGTTCAACCGATTAAGTGATTACGCGCGGAGTGATTCGCCGACGAGCATTGCAAGAGCACCGTTGGGTTTGCGAATTTGGACCATCTGTGCTTGGAGATGTCGTCCGGGGCACGCGGTTCTTCTGAGCTCTTGGTGTGTGTAGACACGATGGATGGGGATATTAAATCGACGCATCTCGTGAGCGATTAGCTGATTGAGCGTCTCGAGCGCTTTGGGGGTTGGGCGGGATTTTTCGTAGTTCCCAAACATGACGATCCCGATGTTCCCAGGATTATTTTCCTTGACATGCGCGCCTTGGTAGACCAGCGGTCGAGCTTGCCACGCTCTTCCTGCTGGATCGATCGCGTAGTGGTATCCGATGTCCGCCCATTTATTGGAGAGGTGACCACGGCGGATTGCTGAGAGTCGGCGGACCGAATCCGCATAGCGTCCCGATGGGATCGGACTGATCGCGTCGTGGTGGATGGTGATGCGATTGATGTTTCGCATCGGATCCGCGAGTCTGGAGATGGTGCCTGAGGTGGTCCACTTGTTTCGTGGGATCACGAATCGTGGAAGCGTGGCCAGATCGCGTGACGCGGTGGAAGTGCTTGATGGGCCGCCTGCGGTGTAGACCGGAGCGGGGGAGTGAGCGGCGATGATGGGATCTTCAGGGATGGGCTGACCGATCAAATTTCGAGACCGATCGGCACGCTTTGGAGAGCTATTGCAGCCCGTGAGTCCTGAGACGAGTCCGGCGAGCGCAAGAAGTGATCCTGCGCGTGCTCCGAGATGGAGAACCTCCCGTCTGCTGGCCGAAGAAGACTGTGCTGGATTTTCCATGGCATACCTCGATTTTCGGATGATCGATCCTGTCTAGTTCTTCGGTCAGATACACGGATCTGGTACAATGCTAACGATCCAATTCACTTTATGCAAGGCGGGCATGGGTGAGCATCCAGTTCTGGAGGTCCTTCGGGTCCGGGTCGATGTGATTTCTACATTGGGGAGGTGGCATGATGGCCATCAGACGAGCATTATTATGCGGACTGTTGATGCTGTTCTCGAGCATCAGCTTCGGGAAAGCCGATGCGGACATGGGAGCCGAGGAAGCGATGGCGCAGTACCATGCGGCCCAAGCGGCGCATGTATTGGCGCTTGAGCAACTCCGAATCGCTGAAGCTAATCTAGAGCGTGCGACCGCCCAAGCGATCGCTCTTGGTTTGATTGCTGATCCTGATCAGCCTGAGACTCCCCCTGCGGCTCCTCCTCCATCTCAAGATCCGAAGCCGGACCCGAAACCTGAACCCAAACCACAGCCCAAGCCTGAACCGAAACCTGTTCCACCACCTGAAGAGGTGAAGAAAAAGGACGAAGGACCGTCATTCTGGAAAGACTGGAAGCGATCTGTGCGAGTGGGATTCAATACCTCGTCGGGGAATACTGAGAATACAAACCTCAACCTCCAGTTCCACACCAAACGCCGTTCCAAGAAATACCTCACAAAGCTAGATACTGAGTACCGATTCGCGACGCGGAACGGTGTCGATTCTCAGAATCGACTCGATATCGACTTCCGGCATGAGTGGCTCGCTCCAGAAGGGAGCAAGATCGGATGGTGGACCACAGCCAGCGCGGAGTTTGATGAGTTCCAAGACTGGGACTACAGACTCTCAGCACACGGCGGAATCAGCTATCAGTTCATCAAGAATGACAAGACGAACTTCAAAGGCCGAACCGGTTTCGGTGGCTCGCAGACATTCGGTGGAACTCAAGACGACTTCCGACCAGAAGCTCTGGTCACTGGTCTGGATCTGCGGCACCGATTCAATGAGGTCATGAATGTCGAGGCGGGAATGGAGTACTTCGTCGATGTCTCGGAGGTTTCGCGTGATCGTCTCAATAATCATGTCAAGTGGAACATCCTCCTCGATAAAGAGAGCAACATGAACCTCCAGTTCAAGCTCACACATCGTTACGATTCAGAACCCGGCGGGCGGAAAGACAACAATGATGTGTATTTCGATATCACAGTTGGTTGGCAGTTCTAGACTACCATCACAACATATCAGTTGATCTCGCAACAGACCGGAGCACGAGACTATGCAAGACGCGACCGACGCGATCGAACAAGTAAACGAGACTGCACAAGCTGCGGACTCCAACAGTGGAGTCCAAGAAGGATTCGGAGATTTGGTATCCCGGCTCTCTGAGGGTGATGTCAGCAACGACACCTGGGTTCTTGCTTGGGAGACGATCGGTCAGCCTGTGCTGCTCGCGATCTTTCTTATCATCGCTGTGTTCATCGCTGCTGGATGGGCTCGCAAGCTTGTAGGAAAGGCAGTCCGCAAAGCCAATGTTGAGGAAACACTCGCTCGATTCCTCTCCAATATGGCGCGCTATATCGTACTGATAGCCGGCGGCGTTGCGATCCTTGGGACCCTCGGCATCGAGACCGCGAGCTTCGCGGCGGTCCTCGCAGCCGTCGGCTTTGCGATCGGTATGGCGATGTCCGGCATGCTCGGCAACATCGCAGCGGGGATCATGCTGCTGCTCTTCCGTCCGTTCAAGGTGGGTGATGTGGTCGATGCTGGGGGGGTGACGGGCAAGGTCTTTGAGATCGGGTTGTTCACGACGGTCTTTGATACGCCGGACAATCGTCGCATCATCGTCCCGAACAACTCGATCTTCGGCGACAACATCGAGAACGTCTCGTTCCACAGCACTCGTCGCGTCAATGTCGTGGTCGGGACTGACTACGGCGCGGACATTGACAAGGCGCGTGAGGTGCTTCTGGAAGCCGCGAAGAACTCGCCCAATGTCCTCGAGGACCCCGCTCCAGCGGTTGTGCTGACTGGATTGGGTGGTTCGTCCATCGATTGGGACGTCCGCGTGTGGGTGAAAGCCGAGGATTTCTGGGGCGTTCAAGATCGCTTAACTCGCGACGTGAAGTACGCGCTGGACAACGCTGAGATCGGCATCCCGTTCCCGCAGATGGATGTCCATATCGACGGGAAAGTCGCTCAGTCCTGAGCGGTTTCTTTCCGGATCCGATCAAGCCATTTGCACCAGATCGAGAGCACCAGCAGCATATAGAGCCGCTGGGAGTGGTCGCGTCCGCGCCAAGGATTGATCGATTTCTCCCCGGCCGCGTCGTGCTCCTTGAGCATCTGCTCGACGAACTTCATGTTGATTTGGACGCCCGATTCTTCGAGTCCTGGGAATGGGTTCGATGAGCGGAGGTGGTCGAGGAGGAGCTGACGCATGTCGCCGTAGTCGGTGCGGAACCATTCCCCGATCGGGATCGCGAAGCCTTGCTTGGGTCGATCGACGATGTGGTCGGGGAGGTATTTACGGGCGACTTGTTTGAGGAGGCCTTTGCGTTCGCCGTTGGGCATGAGGGTGTTGAGCGGAGTCCGCATCGCGGCTTCGACAAGATCGCGTGCGAGGAACGGGGCGCGGACTTCAAGACCAACCGCCATGGACGCGGTGTCGGTCTTGCGGAGCAGGTCGTCGGGGAGGTAGTGGGTAAAGTCGTATCGGAGTGGGTCGTCGATTCGTACAAAGCGATCGAACCTAGAAGAAAAGTCATTGGTTATGTGTACGAGCTTGTTCAGATCAGGAGTCGGGAAGATCGCGAGAAGTTCGCTATACCCGCCGTAGCGAGCAGCGGTGGCAAGGCGTGCGAGGTAGGTGGTCTTGCTTCCGGGATGCCGTTGATCAAGCAGCGAGGTGGGGATGAACTTGAGCATGTGATGCCAGCGGTTGAGCATCGGCGCGATGGTGTGTCTGCGGTATCCGCCGAAGAGTTCGTCGCCGCCGTCTCCAGAGAGCGCGACCTTGATGTGCTCGCGAGCGGCTTTCGAGACCCAGTAGGTCGGGAGCAGCGAGCTATCACCAAACGGGAGTCCGAGATGCTCGATCAGTTTGATGAGGTCCTGAGCAGGGTTCAGCTCGCAATCGAGTGTCGTGTGATCAGTGCCGATGGTTTCTGCTGTCTCTTGGGCAGCGACAGATTCGTCGTGCCGATCGTCGGGCATGCGGACGGTGAAGGTTTTGATGTCCGGGCGTTCTTGATGAGCGATCGCGGCGATGAGTGCGGAGTCGATCCCGCCTGAGAGGAACACGCCGAGTGGGACATCGGATTCGAGACGGGAACACACTGCTTCTGTTATGTAGGTACTTGCAACATCAGCCTTAGGCCAGAAGCGTTTGGGATGATGTTCTACACGGGCTGGTAAAGTCAATAAGCGGCTAAGTCTTCTTGTATGTGGAGTGGTTGTTGTGCCACCCAGCCTTGGCTGACTCGGCATGGCTAACCATTCGCTTGGCTTTGTATATGCAGCACAATCTTCTGTTGCTGGGTATCTCCAATATCCATTGGTAATGTATTCTGGTAAAGCATCAATCCATACTGGATCGCCAATGTTGTTGGCATGTTTCACAAGCGTGACCAGTCCGGAACATGTGCTGTTGAATGCAATCGTGCGTGGTGTGTTCGCCTGATTCGGATATGCTGAATAGATAGGCTTCTCGCCTACGAAGTCACGGCCATGAACAAGTTGTCCTGTTGATCCGTTCCAAATCATGGCCGCATACATGCCATCAATTTGGTCGTTTATATATAGCTTCCATTCCCGCCACCCATGCACCAGCACCTCCGTATCCGAGTGGTCCGTCTCAAACACATGCCCCGCGGCTTCGAGCTCACTCCGCAACTCCCGATGGTTGTAAATACACCCATTGAACACCACCGCAACCACCGGCTTCTCCGGCTCAACCTCGCTCGCAATAATCGGGGGCTCGCCGGGCTGGTAGGTCAGGTCGGGGCGGAGGTGCTCGCCGTCGTGGACCATGGGTTGGGAGCCGCCCTCGTGGTCGATGATGCTGAGGCGCCGATGGACGAGCGCGACATCGACGATGGTGCCGTCGTCGCGTGTTGCTCGATCGCGGAAGCGTCCCTGGCCGTCGGGGCCTCGGTGTTTGATGGAGTCGTCAAGAATATCGAGCCATGCTTCGGGGATCGCTTCGAGGTGCGGCGGGGGTGTGCCGTCCTTGGGGTCGTGGATCTTGATGACACCCGCGATGCCGCACATTAGAGGGTGACCTCATCGGTCTCATTGGATTCGCTGGCTTGTTGTTTTTGTTGCTCGGCTTCATTGCTCAGATCGCGTCCGATCTGGAAATCGTCGTCGATCATGAAATCCACGGTGTCCTTGAAAGTCCCGGATCGGTATCCCCAGAAAGTGTGGATGATGCGTGTGGTGATGATGGCGCTGACAAACGCGATGACGAACGCCCACGAGTGGGGGATATCAGCAAACTTCTGCAGCGCCCACATCCCGCCGGGACCGATGATGATGAAGATCGGCACCAGCGCCATACGCTCTGCTTGGATGCGTGTCGCGTCATGCACAAACTGTCTGCTCTTTGGGCGTTTCTTTTGTTCTGGGTGATGCCCGTGTGGGTTCCAGTGGTTCGCAATCCAGTGAAGCAAGTAGTAGAGGCTCACATCGATTACGGTGTCAATCAAATATGCCACTGCAGCGATGAGTAGTTTGTGTTCTGTGCCAATCCAGTTGCCAACGAACATGACAGGGATCTTCGCGAGTGCGATTGCGAGGAATCCAGCAGCAAGGATATTGAGATTGATGTTGACGACCCTTTTGCGCTGGTAGAACTTGAACACGCGTTTGGGCATCGCTCATGAACCTCAATGGGTGCGATTGATGACCGCGTCTGCGATCAGTTCCAGCATCGGTCGACCAGGTCCCTCTGGGATCTGATTCAGTCGTGCTTTGGCGCGATCCACATAGGATTGTGCCATCTGCTGTGTTGCGGCAATTGAGCTGGTTTCACTCAGCAACTCAATCAGTTTCGGCAGACCGGATTGATCGCCTTGAGCTGCATTTTGAATCAGTCCGAGTGATTCATTGCGAATCTCGTCGGAGGCGTTTGCGAGGTGGTGGATGATCGGAAAGGTGAGTTTCCCTTTATCCAAGTCGCGTCCAACAGATTTGCCGACCGTTTCGAGAGTTCCCGTGAGATCGAGCACATCATCCTGTATCTGGAAGGCGACGCCGAGATCGCTGCCGAAGCCTTTGAGCGCTTGCGTGATTGGATTTTTTTGCTGATCAAATCCGAGTGTGCACAGCGCGCCGAGTTCGCAGGAGGCGCCGATCAATGCCGCGGTTTTGCGTTCAAGAATCTGGAAGTAGGTTTTCTCATCGAGCTCGAAGTTATTTCGATTGTGGAGTTGGAGCAGTTCGCCGGTACACATGATCGCGGAAGCTTCCCCCACGATGCGGCTTGGGATTGGGGAGTCGAGTGAAGAGCAGAGTTCGTACGCACTCGCGATGAGGTAGTCTCCGAGAATGACGGAAGTCTCGTTCCCCTTCATCGCGTTGATGGTCTTTCCGCGTCTGCGGATTTCCGCTTCGTCGAGCACGTCGTCGTGAACGAGGGTCGCCATGTGGACCATCTCGCAGACGGCGCTGCAAGTGATGTGGGCATCACTGATCATCGAATCGAGTGAGTCGCTCCGCAGCATGGGATCAAGATCTGATCGAGAAGCGGCTCCGCAGAGCAGAACAAGCATCGGACGGAGCATCTTGCCGCGATATCGCTCAACATGCTCGCACATCTGATCGACAGGAGCGAGATCTGAGACGAGTTGAGTTGCGAAGACCTCTTCGACGCGTTCGAATCCAGAAGCGACGGCCTCTTGGAGTCGCTGAAGTTCTTCCGGGATATCAAGCACGCCTTGCATCATTGGATTCTAGTGATACAGCTTTCAGTTTGCTTAGTCGTACGCGACGATGTAGGAGATGAACGCGGGATCTGCGGCTCCTTCAAGGGTTGGTTCGTATTCGCCGTTGCCGTCCCCGTCTTCGTCTTCGCCTTCCCAGTAGACGACAACATTTGCGAATCCTGCCTCAGAAAGCAGCTCGCGAAGCTCGACCATTGTCCAGAGGCGCCAGTTGTAAGTAAACGCGTTCTTGATCTTGGTCTTGTCAGGGAACTTGAAGTGGATATGGCACTTCATGTCGCCGGTGATTGGGTTGTATGACGCTTGTTCCCAAACATAAGTGAATCGCTTCCCAGGACCCTCGTCAATGTCTTTCTCTTCCTTGGTTTCGGTCATCGTTTCCGAACCGCCGTAGTGATCGAGGAAGAACACGCCGTCGTCGCCCAGCGACTCGCGAACGGTTTTGAAATAGTTGCGGAGTTCGTCGCGAGTCTTAAATAGCCAGTATGAGAAGTTCATCGCGAGTACACAGTCGATGCCTGTCGCGTCTGCTGGTTCCAGGACGTTGCGGTTGAGCAGATGAACGCGTGAACGCTGGTCATCAGTGAGTCCCGCGAGGTGGTGCTCAGCGCCCCAATCGAGTGTGGGTTGGTCGATATCGAGACCGATCGCGGTGTTATCGTCTCTGCGCTTGATCCACTCGGTGGAGGTGTTTCCCGTGCCACAGAAATCTTCTCTGAGGGACTTGGCTTTGCGGCCACGGATCTTTTCAAACTCTTCATCAATGAAATCGATCTCTGCTTCGACATTCTGAACAGAGAGTTGGTAGAGCTCGTGCTTGCTGACTGTGGATGCTGACCACGCGCCGGATTGCTCCGCCTTCTTCGCGGCTTTCTGGTCGAGTTTGGCTTTTCGGCCTGATTTTCGCTCTTTGGTTTCCACGCTCATCCGAACCCTCGCTCGTGTAGGTCGTACAACTGCTTTGGTCCGAGAATCGGACCCGTATGGATCGTAGTGATCGATGTGGGGATTGTCTCGCTGAGGGCATGATTCTCCGCGAATCAACAGGCAACTATCCCGATTCATTGGGTCTACACTGCCAGTCCAAACTGTTCAAATGAAGGGAACACTGGAATGCATCTGACCATGGTTGGAACCGGATATGTGGGACTCGTCACAGGCGTCTGCTTTGCCAATACGGGCAATGATGTCACCTGTCTTGATGTGGACCCTGAGAAGATTGAGAAGCTCGAGAAGGACATCTGTCCGATCTACGAGCCCGGCTTGACCGACCTGATGATCAAGAATCGTCAATCTGGCCGTCTGACCTACACGCTGGACAAGAAGGCCGCGTACCAGTCAGCGGACATGATCTTTATCTGTGTCGGAACTCCGTCAGACGATAAGGGGCATACCGATATGTCCTACATCGATGGCGCGGCGGAAGACATCGGTCATGCGATTAAAGAACTGGGGCCGGACCAGAAACCCAAGGTTGTTGTCGTCAAGTCCACTGTCCCAGTAGGCACGACATTCCGTGTTCGTGATCGGATCAAGTCGATCGTTGGAGACATCCCTTTCCATGTCGCGGACAACCCCGAGTTCCTCAAGGAAGGCGACGCGGTCAACGACTTCAACAAGCCCGATCGTGTGGTCGTAGGTGTGGAATCCGACGAGGTCGGCGAGATGTTCCGCGATCTGTACGACCCGTTCGTTCGCAATGGACATCCGATCTTCGTGATGGATGTGCTCAGCGCCGAGATGGTCAAGTACGCGTCCAACAACTTCCTCGCGACCAAGATTTCATTCATCAACGAGATGGCGAACCTCTGCGAGGCGTACGGCGCGAATATAAACCGAGTCCGCGAGGGCATGTGTTCCGACTCGCGTATCGGTCACCAGTTCCTCTACCCAGGGCTCGGCTACGGCGGCTCCTGCTTCCCCAAAGACACGCTCGCGTGCATCATGATGGGTGATCAGTCCGGCGTGACCATGCAGGTCTCCAACGCCGTCCACGGAACCAACGAGCGTCAACGCAATCTTTTCTTCAACAAGATCATCAAACACTTCGGTGGAGAGATGGGCCTCAACGGCAAGAAGATCGCGTTCTGGGGACTCGCATTCAAGCCTCGTACGGATGACATCCGCAAAGCTCCTGCGCTCACCCTTGTCCGTAAAGCACTCGGATACGGCGTGACCTGCACAGGATTTGATCCTGTAGCCGCAGAAAATGTCAGTAAGGAGATGGGTGATACCATCGAGATCCATAATGACATGTACGAGTGTGCACGCGACTGTGATGCTCTGGTGATCTCGACGGATTGGCCTGAGTTCAAGAGTCCGGACTTCGAGCGGCTCGCCGGCGTCATGAAGGGTAAGGTCATCTTTGATGGTCGGAACCTGTACCGCCGTCAGCATCTTGGCGAGATGGGTTTCCATTACTACTCGGTTGGTCGGCTTCCGGTGACTCCGAATTCGTAAATGGAACATACATCTCGAACGAGTAGCGTTTGAAATCAACAATTGAATGAATCTGCACACCATACTTGCTTCGTAGGTGCGATTTGATCTCATTATTGTCGTTTCTATTGATATCGACATCGCAAGACACCATGCCAGATGAGTGCGAGAGAATCTGCGGATCGACAACTGCGTTGTAGGCCTTCAAATTCTGGATCAAAAGAGTATATTGCATTGCAGCGTAGTTGGTTGAGTACGGATTCAATATGCAGTGGATTCCATTTTCACTGCAAGCAAGAACACAATCAATTTCAGGGCATCGTTCGATTCTGGACGGGGTGCAAAAGAATATTCTCAAACTGGCATGTCTCCCCTTGTCATCAGTTTGAGAAAGTATGCCAGTTCGAGTCCCAAACAATGAGCCTATCGCCCTGTCGAGTTGAAATTCAGAGTCTCTGCATCTGAGAGAATCTATCCAAAGAACACCAACTTGGTGATTATCAACTGCAGTGTGTCGTATTTGCTTTGCAGCCTTTCTCGCAGATGAATCAGCTCCAGCACGAAAATTGTGTGATTGAGTGATTGATTCGTTTATTTTTGCGGTTTCGTCTAGAGACTTGCATTCCACTACTAATGCGTCACTGGAAGCAAATGCGTGAAGATCAGCAGTTTTTGTATTGGTCTCAATGATTTTTGTGACTCTATATCCAATGTCCTGCAAGAAATTTTCTGCGACCAATTCACTTTGTGTTCGTGGCATTCCTTAATTATACAAACACCCCAATTGCTTGGGGTGATACAAGGTTAAATTATGGTGGTGTCTTAGCGAACTCGGCGACGGCGGGTCGCGACGAGACCGCCGAGTCCGAGCAGTGCTGCACTGGACGGGGTTGGTGTGATCGTGACATTGTCGATATCAAAGTCGACGAGCAGTGGGGTGGTGAGCCCGTCAGGACGATCCGCGGAGATTTGGAGATTGCCGACATTGGCCATGATCGCATCGAATGCTGCAGGGCTTGGCGCACCCTCAATCGTGACCAATGGGTTGAAGAAGCTGAGTTCGAAGCTCAGAGTGACCCAAGTGTCCGATGCGACTGCGGATGGGAGTTCAACTGCGAATGCCGGGAAGTTAGCCGGTTGAGCGACGCGGAGAGCGATGCCGAGGTCCTGTCCTGCGTTGTGACGGAAATCGAAGCTGACCGTGGTGATACCTGCAGAGAGGTAATCTCCAGCGAATGCGCCACCTGAGGCTCCCTGGTCTGCTTGGCCGCGGATGACGGTGAGACCGAATGGTCCTGCGTTATTCAGATCAAGGTTGGCGCTGACAAAGGAACTGCCGTCCGCGGCACCTGCCGCGTTCCATGTCAATGGAGTGAATGCACCTGAGAGCCAGTTGTTTGCTCCGGCATCGAATGACTCGGTAAATGGCACAACCGAAGCGGACGCGAGAGATGCGGCGCCGGTAAGCGTGATGAGTGTTGCAGTGAGTTTCATGGTTTCTCCTCTGGTCTGGGTCAGAGCACTGCCCAGTATGGGGTGGGGGTGAACAAATAAATCAGTTGGATGAGTACTCGGAAAGGAATCCGGAAACATCCAGGAAGTTGTGTGAACAATCGCCGTTGATATCCGCTGCTGGATCAGCTTGCCCGAAGTCCGCGAGGAAGTCGGAGACATCGAGGAAGTTGCGTGATCCGTCGCCGTTGTAGTCACCGGCGGAGCCAACACGGGCGCGGATCTCAAGCTTTGCCGCGTATCCAAAGATCTGAGCGAGCGGGTTCTCGCGTGCGTACCAGATCGGGTAATCTCCTTCGCCGCCGTCAGGACCACCTGAAGCTGGCGAGAGACTGGTAACCATAAATCGAACCTCTCCCCGATCGAGCATGCGTTCAATTTCGGCGCGGGATGCCGGATCACATGGGACGAACGAGAATGAGAACTCCGTATCCGCAGGGACAAGATCACCTGGATTCACGGCATCGGTTGTCCCGATCGCGAGTGGGACTGCATCAAACTGCTCCTTGATGTTGTTGGAGATGTCTGTTGCGTTCCCAGCTGTATCAAAGATCGCGGCGAATGCATGGCGCAATCCTTGTGCCGGAGCGACATCCGGGACGAGTCCGAAGACCGTATTCTCGAAGTAGGTGCTCTGGTCGTATCCATCGCGATAGCCGGGGAGGAAGAGATTAATAGGACGACCGAGATCTGAGTCTGGGAAGCTCGCGAGCATGCCGTAGGTATCAAAAGGGTCGTAGGTGTCGTCGTATTCAAAACCGTTGTCATTGGACACGGTCATCTTGACGGTGATTTCGAGGATTCGATATTCGGATGCTCCAAGCCCCGGCATGAAATCGGATGAAGTGTCGAATCCAAGCAAGACCTGGGCGTCGTGATCATCAAAGCCTTCGTTGTCAACGGCTCCGAAGGAGGTCATTTCAAATCGAGTTCCTGGAGATCCATTGAATGGATACATCCAGCGATCGAGAGAAGGTTCGTCGTACTGTGCTTCGACAACTTGTGCTTGAGCAGCATTTGAACACCACAAGATTGAAAGGGCAGGGATCAATACGCTCTGTGCTCGAATCATTCGGATCTCCTCGTCTTCAATTGGCGCATCAGTTGCGCGTAAGCTCGTACTTGGGCATGAATTCCTGTAAATCTGGCAATGTGGCTTGCCTGACAGGAGTCGTTTGTCAATGATTGAGAATGAGTCTCAACAAATCAAGGGGCTCAGAATTAAATTGAGACATAGTCTCATTAAGAGTTATCCAAGAGCCGGAGTGCTCCGATAAGGGTCGCAAGGAACTGCATCAATGACCAGCCGTGCAAGTATTCGTCAAGGATTCACACTGATCGAACTGCTCGTCGTGATCGCGATCATCTCACTGTTGATCGGGATCCTGCTCCCGGCTCTTGGCTCAGCGCGTGCGAGTGCTCGTGCCGTGCGTGAGCAAGCGGGGATGTCCCAGTTGCTCACGGCGTACGCGCTCTACGCGGATGATCATCGCGGGAAGTTGATGATCGGATTCCTCTCGGATGCCCATTGGGATCGGATGGTTGAAGAGAACACTGTCCCAAGAGACTTTAGTGGTCGCCCGGTTGGAAAAATTATTGGTCAGCGGTTCCCATTTAGATTTATCTCGTATCTGGACTACCAGTTCGATGGATTCTACATGGACAACAAAGTGACAGAGGCGCTTGCAGATGCTGTCGACGCAAACTCTGCTAATTTGAACGATCCTTCACTCACGTATATCGCGTCGCTTTACCCGTCCTTCGGACTCAACTCCTACTTTGTTGGTGGCGGAGCCAATGGCGACAACTTGCCTTGGTCCGAAGCCGGACGTCGGGTGTTTGGGAAGATGCATGTGGACAAGCTCCATCAGGTGCGTCGTCCGAGTTATCTGATGAGCTTCTCGAGTGCTCGCTCGATCGCGGAGCCCTCGCTGCTTCCTGGATACGGGATGGTCGAGGGATACTTCATTGTCAAGCCTCCGCATCTGTACTCGACCTCCGGTCGTCAGTGGGAGGATGCGTACTCTGAGAATACCGAGCATCCAGAGGCGAACTCCGGAGGCGTCTCGCTGCGTCACAAGGGGAAGGGCATCGCGGGCATGCTCGACGGGCACGCGGAGCAGTGGGACTGGGACGACTACAACGACATGCAGCACTGGTCCAACAACGCGACGAGCCGGGACTGGGAAGTCCAGGCGCGTCTGCCGTGACCGATGAGCGGAGTAGACCTACGCTCCCTGCATGAGCGAACGGATCGACCTAATCAACGAACTCCAGTGGCGCGGACTCCTCAAGGACTGCACCGATATCGACGGCTTGCGCGATCACCTCGCGGACCCCGACAACAATCCTCGCAAGGTCTACTGCGGCTTTGATCCCACCGCGGATTCGCTGACGATCGGGAACCTCGTGCCGATCATGCTCCTGGCGCATGTTAAGCGTGCGGGACACTCACCGATCGTCGTGATGGGTGGGGGAACGGGACTGATTGGCGATCCGTCGGGCAAGTCCGCCGAGCGTCAGCTCAACACGGTCGAGACCATCGCGGGCTACATCGACAAGCAGCGACCGATCTACAGCACCGTCCTCGATCAGATCGAAGGGCCGGACCATCAGATCCTCAACAACCACGATTGGCTCAAGAATATCTCGTACATCGAAGCGCTCCGCGACATCGGGAAGCATTTCAGCGTCAACATGATGATGCAGAAAGAGTCCGTCAAAGAACGGCTCAACAACCGCGAGCAGGGGATCAGCTACACCGAGTTCTCATACATGATCCTGCAGGCGTACGACTTCGCGCATCTGTACGAGGAAATGGGCGTGACGGTGCAGATCGGTGGGAGCGATCAGTACGGGAACATCGTCGCGGGATCAGATCTGATCCGCAGAAGAGCCACGCAAGAGAGTGATGACGCGAGCAAGGTCTTTGGCCTGACCGCTCCCCTCGTCCAGAAAGCCGATGGCGGGAAGTTTGGGAAGACCGAGAAGGGCGCGATCTGGTTGACCGCGGCGCGGACTTCACCGTATGCGTACTACCAGTTCTGGCTTAACGCGTCCGATGAGGATGCGCGTGGTTGGATCAAGGTGTTTACGTTCCTCGATCAAGAATCAGTCGAATCGCTCATCGCTCGTCATGGCGAGAATCCCGGCAAGCGGGAGCTCCAGCGCACGCTCGCTCAGGAAGCGACGCGGATCCTGCATGGTCAAGCCGCGATGGAGAACGCGGAAGCCGCGGGCAAGGCGTTGTTCAGCGGCGATATCGGTTCGCTCGACGAGCAGACGATGGTCGAGGTCTTCGCGAGCGTCCCGACGACAGAGCACAGCAAGTCGGAGCTTGCGGACGGTCTGGACATGGTCGAGATGCTCAAGTCCACGAAACTCGCGTCATCGAACCGCGAGGCGCGGGACTTCCTCAACGAGGGATCCGTCTCGATCAACGGCGAGAAGATCGACGCGGACACCAAAGTCACCGAAGCACACCTGCTGCACGGCTCGTTCATCGCGATCCGTCGCGGCAAGAAAAAATGGCACATGACCAAATGGTCATGAGCCATGTGTGAATGCGTGTTCGTGATTGTTCTTTACGGACAACCCATCCCGAACGCGGCGAGATAGGCGCTGACGTCAAGGAAGTTGAAGCTCCCATCGGCTTCGAAGTCCGCGACGGGATCCATCATGCTGTAGGCCGCGAGGAACGCGGAGACATCGAGGAAGTTCAAATCGCCTTCACCTGTGAGGTCCGCGGGGCATGGGGTCACTCCGAGCGTGCCGTCCGTATTGATGTTGTGGGTCTGGATGTCCGCGACACCGAAATCGCCAATCTGCCAGCCCGCGATCGCGAAGCCGTCGCTGCTGAGCGTTGAGGTGAGTCGGCTGCGTTGTGCGGTGTCCGACGCGATGGAGGTGGACCACAGGTCGGACCCATCAGGACCAACGGCGCTTGCGAGGACCTGGTCTTGTCCGAATCCTCCCGTGTTCTCGATCCACATCGCGACCATGTTGCCATCAAGGACCTGGATGTTTGTCGATCCGGATTCATTCGCATCAACTGCGGAGATCTGCTTCCCGGCATCGGACCATTGGCGCGTGCCTGTCGAATCGATGCGCTGTGCGAAGATGCCCTGGCTCCCCTGGTTGTTGTCCAGTTCGGTCCACGCGACGTAGACCGAGTCGGTCATCCAGTCGTACTTCGCTGTTGGGCTCACACGCTCGCGCGGGTTGATGGACGCGGCGACCCCGTTGTGTGGGTACCGTTCCGAGCCGTCGCTGTTGAGGTGCTGTGCGTAGACGTTGAGGCCGTTGGCGGTGTCGTACCAAGAGAAGATCGAACCGCCCGAGAAATCGGTGTCGAACTCGGGGAAGTTCCCGAACTGGAGCGACCCGCCATCAAACACGGCGACGCGGGATGGCCAAACTTCGTTGCCGTCGCGGTCGATCTTTTGTGCGTAGAGATGTTTCGGACCGAGGAAGTTCGCGAACTGTACCCATGAGACGATGATCGAGTTGTTGTCGGAGCGGTGCATGGACGCGAGGTTGATCGAGTCTCCACCCGCGTCGGAGATGGTGGTCTCCCAGCTCAGGAGTCCTGCGGTGCTGATGCTCGCGAGTTTGGTGTCGCTCTCGTTGATCCATCCGATGACCATGAAGTCGTCGTCTGTGGTCGCGACATCGGGGGACGCGACGAAATCGGTGCCGTTGCCGAACTGGAAGCCGTTGGGTCCCCAAGGGGTTGATCCGTCGGGGGCGATGCGCTGGATCGTGACACGTGTCCCCCCGAACCGGTCATCGCGGAACGCGAGCACGGCGTGGTTTGTAGTGTCGAGCGCCAATCCGTAGTCTTGGGTTGAGGAAAAGTTCCGGTCTGCGACGAGGATGCCGTTGTGTGACCAGACTTCGTTTCCAAAGGAGTCGAGTCGTTGCAGGCGAACATCGTATCCTGAATCACTGGAGAACCAGCTGACGTAGCACCCGCCGTCGAGTGTGGGGACGATCTTGGGTTGTACCTGCTCTCCGCTGCCGTCGGCGACGACCTGGTGCATGGTCGAGTCGTCGGTCCACTGAGCGGACGCGGGCAAGGCCGTGCACATGAGCATTGAGGCGCAGATCAAGAGCTTCGAGCGGGAGGTCGTGGCGGATTTCATGGGAAATTCCTTTGTGTAAATGATTGGGCGCCATCATAACAGAAGTCCGGATATCCACAAAGGAGAACTTGCTGATTCGAACATCGGTCTATGAAAAAATCCGGCTGAGCCGGATTGAGTCGAGTTTGGATTGGATGGTTCGAGACTCAGCGTCTACGACGGCTCATCAGTCCGAGTGTTCCGAGTCCCATCAACGCGGTCGACGGAGCCGGGATGATGGCGAACGCGAGGTCGTTGAAGGTTGGGTCGAATACGGTGAAACCGAATCCGTTGTAGAAGTTGGTCGCATTGACGAGGTCGCCTTGCGAGGAGCCTGACCAGACCCATGCATCAGCACCACCATCAACCAGGATGGCGCCGACAGAGATCCAGTACTGTGTGCCTGCGTCGAGGCTCACAGCGGAGGTCATATCAAGCGTGTATTCGAACTCATCGCCTCCACCAAAGAGGGTGGCGCCGGTAGCGGTGATGCCTAGGCGAGCGTCTCCAGCAGAGACTGTGTCCGAGTAGACGACATTCCCAAGGTCAGGGGCGCCGGACATGTCGCTGGTGTAGATGTTGACGACATAGTCGGACATGTTGGTGAGATCAGCGAACTGGAAGTTCTGCGATCCACCCCACCAGCGGAGTTGATCCGCGGTAGCGCTTGAGCCGAGCGTGAAGTTGTCGGCCATGGTCTGATTGAAGAACTGCCCTTCGATACCATCGGAAAAGAAGCTGGCATTGCCAGGTTGGTCACTGGTCTGGCTGTAGATCTCCGCTTGAGCGAGACCTGTGGTCGCGGCGAGCGCGACGAGCGTAAGAACGCTGTTGATTTTCATTTCATCTCTCCTGTTCTTGTCAAATATGAACATGATAAGTTAACGCACGATTGCTGATCCGGCTGCGAAAAATGAGGATTTTTGGGTTAAATTCGAATGAAACTGGGGCGTATCATCACGCGATGAACTCCCCACTCGATCAAGAACAGAGCACGGCTACCAGCGAGCAGATCCATTCAGAGTTCGCCGAGGCGGCGCGGTTGGCGGCGGAGTTTGCGTCTAGCACTGCCCATGCTACCCAGCTTGCCCAGTTTGCCGAGTTGATTGCCAGCCGAATCAAGACCGGCGGCAAGGTCCTCGCGATCGGCAACGGCGGCTCGTGTGCCGACGCGATCCACTTCTGCGAGGAGCTGACGGGACGCTATCGTGCGGATCGTCCTTCGATCCCAGCGATCGCGTGCGCCGATCCGGGACACATCACCTGCACCGCCAACGACTACGGCTTCGATCAGGTCTTCAGCCGATGGGTGGAGGGGCTTGGTGGGAGCAACGATGTGCTCGTCGCGATGTCCACCTCTGGGAACTCGGCGAACATTGTGAAAGCCGTGGAAGTGGCGAAGGGGCGGGGGCTGAGCGTCATGACGCTGCTCGGGAAGTCAGGCGGAAAGCTCGCGGGGATGGGGGACTGCGAGTTCATCGTTCCGGGCGAGACTGCGGATCGCATACAGGAACTGCACATGCTGATCCTGCACGCACTGGTGGGCGCGATCGAGCGAGCACTGGGATACTGAATCCGAATCAATCTTCCGGATAGATCGGAGCGGCGCAGGTGCCGCCCTTGCGGGCGTAGTAGTCTTGGTGGTATTCCTCGGCTTCGTAGAACTTCGCGCCTTCTGCTCGGCGGAGCTCGGTCGTGATCTTGCGCTTCGACCAGCGTCCTTCATTCTGCTGAGCTTCGAGGAATGCTTTCGCTTGCTCGTGCTGCTCGTCGCTTGTGGTGAAGATCGCGGAGCGGTACTGCGTGCCGACGTCAGGACCTTGGCGGTTGCCTTGGGTTGGGTCGTGGATACGGAAGAACCAAGACAGGAGCTTCTCGTAACTGACCACGGCAGGATCAAAGGTCACCTTGACCGATTCCGCATGTCCCGTCACTCCGGTACACACCTCGCGGTACGACGGCTCGCGCGAGTCGTCGCCGCCTTGGAATCCGGAGACGGCGTCGATGACGCCGATGTGCTTCTCGTAACGATCCTCGATCCCCCAGAAGCATCCGCCGGCGAAGTACGCGACCTCGAGCGTGCTTGGCTTGGCCATCTCAGGAAGCTCGTCGCCGGCTTCAAAGAACTCGAGCGAAGCGGAGTTGACACAGAATCGGAGTCCGGTCGGTTTGGGACCATCAGGGAAGACGTGCCCGAGGTGTCCGCCGCAGCGGGCGCAGAGGATCTCGGTGCGCGACATAAAGTGTGAGTTGTCTTCTTCGGTCGCGACATGCTTTGGATCGACGGGCTGGAAGAAGCTCGGCCAACCTGTTCCAGAGTGGAACTTGGAGTTGCTTCCAAAGAGCGGGAGTTTGCAGAGTCGACAGTGGTAGTTGCCGTCTTTCTTGTTGTCGAGGAGGTTGCCGCAGAAGGGGGGCTCGGTTCCTTCGTTGAGGATGATCTTGCGTTCCTCGTCGGTCAGGTCCTTCGCGAGTTCCTGGATCTTCTCATCGCTCAGCGGCGTGATGTTGTGACCAGATTTGGAGTACAGAGCTTCGGTGGTGTTTGGGGGGGTCATGCGTGGATTCTCGTATGGTCCAGACGCCGAGGCGTGCGAGGTGATTGCGGTATAGGTCGCGAGGGGGAGTGCGGCTCCGAGGACGCCGAGCACGAGGGCGCGGATGATGCGGACTGTGATGGTCACGGGAACCTCCTGGGGGTTGTTCTGTAGAAGATATACGAACAACGCCCCTCGCGTGACGCTTATTCCGGCTCGTTCTCAGTGAGTTTTTTGCGAACGAGCGTGTCAAACAGACCTTCTGGAGCGGATTGTCCCGTCCAGAGCTCGAACTGTGCTTCCGCTTGCTTGACGAACATCTGGACGCCGTCGATCGTGCGGTAGCCTCGTTCCTTCGCGGCTTTGAGCATCGGGGTCTCGATGGGGTTGTAGACGGTGTCGAAGAAGACGGTCTCCGGCGGGAGCGGGGGCATGTCGGGGATGGGGATGGAGAGGCCTTCGGGATCGGGACCGCCGGTCATGCCGACGGGGGTGCAGTTGATGTACATTTGGTACATGGAGTCATTTGCTTCTTGTGATGAGCAGTAGTTGATCGAACCTTCCCAACCAATCCCATGATCATCTGAGAGTGATTTCACAAGTTGTTCTGCCCGATCTTGGTTTCTATTACAAACAGAAACATGAGCACCGTTTGTAAGTGCCACCCATGCAGCCGCTCGAGCAGCGCCACCAGCGCCAAAGATGCAAATACGCTCTGCAGTCAAGTTGGGGATTGACTGCAGCATGAGCGACTCAATAGCACTCGCGTCAGAGTTGATCGTATAGGAGCCATCGTAAATCCAGTCTACATCGCTCAACTCGGTCCACGCTTGTTTGAATGTGTTTGCGGCACCGATACCTGGTATTGATTTCGGGTCGGTGAACTCTATTTCATAGTCTGCTGAGTACCGCGCGAGTCTTTCCTTGTGAGGAATTGTTATGCTTGCACCACAAAATCCGAACCGACCGTCATCGAGCAGTGCGGCCATAGTTGCAACATAGCTAATGTCACTACCCTTCTCGTCGTTTGGATCAGCCGCGATCGGCATCGGCACATACACCCCATCCCACCCGATCGCCTCGAACCCCGCGTTGTGCACCAGTGGAGACATGGAGTGTGTGATCGGCCAACCGATGATGCCGTAGACCTTGGTGCTTGCTTTGATGGAGCGGAAGCGGTAGAGGTTGAGCAGCTCGTCGATCGTCGGCTGTCCCGGCGCGGTGGTCGATTCGCTCCTGAGGGATGCAAAGGTCAGCAGTCCACCAAACTTGGGGGCGAGGATTCGGCTCATCGTCCCGAACTCACCCATCCCCAGCGCAATCGTCGGCTTCTGTCGATCGCGCAGGATCTCGAACAGTTCAAGATTGTCGCGGATGGACCTCGCTCGGTACGCGATCTTGACGACGCTGCACGCTGGTTCGTCGTTCATCGCGATGATCCGGCGCGTTAGGTCGGCGGGGCGTCCAGCGAAATCGTGCGAGGAGAGGATCAGTCGCGTCGTGACCTGGCGCTGTTGCTTGGGATGATCGACGGCGAGGTTGACTTTCTGGCGGATATTCGCAGAGCGTGTGTAGGTCGCGAGCTCGACATCGATGTATGCCGGGGGATGATCGGAGGTCCCGAGGGCTTCGTAGAGAGAGATGCGTTCGTCGTCGTCGCCGTGGTATTCGCCGCCTTCCCAGTGGGGGCGGCAAGTGACGATGCACGGCAGCGGGGATTCCTTGACCAGATCCAGCACGCGGCCCATGCGTTCTCCGAGCGATTCCTCGTCGCGCTGCTCGAAGAGCAGATCGACGCGATACTCGACAATATCCGCGCCCTTTGCTTGCGCAAGGGACGCATCGAGGAGGGCGCTGGGAGCGTCCTCGACCATGATGGGCACACAAACCATTGACATCGAGTCGATGATACGCGGCGGGCTTGCGGATTGCTGAGGTTACGGACAGCCGTTGCTGTAGGACGCGAGGTAGGCGCTGACATCGAGGAAGTTGTACGCATCGTCGTCGTTCTGATCCGCGATCGGATCAGCGGCTGCGTACGCGGCGAGGAAGGCGCTGATGTCGAGGAAGTTGAGCGAGCCGTCCATGTTGAGGTCCGCGGGACATGCGACGACCACCGACGCGATGACTTGATTTCCGACCGTGCTGATCGCGTAGGCCTGTCCGTCTCCGGCATCTCCGAGTGCTTGCGTTGGGAGTGAGTTGATGGTGCCGTTGACGGTTGCGATGGTGAATGAGTCGCCGAGCTGTGGTTGATAGCCATTGATGGGGGTGATCTGGATGTTGCCGATGATTTCGAGATCGCCTGTGTGATTGAGTTGGCTGTTCATCCCATCCGCTTGAGCGTTGATGCGCAGGGTGCCTGTCGGGTGGATGGTGAGCATGCCGGAGGTGTTCATGACGCCGATCCCATCGCGGATCGGGGTGAGGTTGGCGTGGATGTCGATGATCGGGGCGATGACGGTTGGTGGGGGAGTTGGTCCGAGCGCGAGTGGGATCACGCCGCTGATGTCGTCGGCGATTGATGGCAGGACGATGTCGTCTGAACCAGAAGTGATCTTGGATTGCGACTCGACCGTAGCTCCGGAGTTGATAAAGAAATTCGAGCCTTCCAAGATGAAAATATTGCCCGCAGCATTGAAGAGCCCGTTCACCTTAATTTCCGCATCAGAGCTCTCGAACTCTACATCACCTGTGGGTTCCATTTGTGAAGTCTTGAGTGTGGTTGATTCAAACTTCTTGGCGGTATTGAGAGCGGGCATGTTGTCAGAATCCGCTTCAACTTCGGTGTCAGGCCCACGGAAAATGTCTGGGATGTTATCGACGAAGATGATGAAGCCGTTATTGACTTGTTTCCAGGTTCCGGTGACCACTCTGTCGAGATTATCGAGGATTGTGGCGTTGCTGAATGTGATCGAGGCTCCGTCAGCGATCACGGTTCCGTTGTTATTAAACTGGACGTCAATGCTCGATGTCCCGCCGGTTGCTTGGAGAGTTCCTTCGTTGTGGTAGGCTTCGAAGTTTTCGCCTTCTCCATCGGGGATGATCTGGTGTGAGTTGGGGATGATCCACATCCCCTTGTTGCGGATGTTTGAGTTGTTGATCGCGATGATGTTGCTGACTTGTGTGAGTGTGCCGTCGACATCGTTCTCGATCCCTGGCATGAGCTTGCTCGCGGTATCGAGCGTGAGCTCTCCCGAGATGCGCATGTCCCATCGGTTCACGAACGCGACCTGGGTATGGAGTGTCCGTTCCAGACGCATGATGCCCTCGTTGATGATACGGCTGTTCGTCAGTTTGCTGGTGATGCTCGGGACGCGGAATCGTGCGAGACTCTGATTCCCGAAAATGCGGAAATACGCGTCTCCGTCGACGACGAGGTTGGGCTGGGTGCCTACGCCGTTGCCGACATTGACTTCCGCTCGATTGTCGTCGTTGCGGATCAGGACATCTCCGCCGAGTGTGTGGGTGTCTCCTGAGATGCCGCTCATGAGCAGTCTCGGGAATCCGCTGGATGCGGTGTCGGTGAGCATGAGGGTGCCGCCCATCAAGTCGCTGCCGCCTCGCAGGTTGAGGGTGCGGTCTTCGAGCGTGACAAGGCCGCCTTCTGCTGTCGTGAGTTGGACATCCTGCAGCAGCGGGGCTGCTTGATTGGTGTTCGGGAGTTTGAGCTCGCCCAGAACGAGGATTTCTGGGTTGGGATCGGGGAATGCCACTCCGCTGGTGATTCCTGCGTTGAGGTTCATGAGTCCGCCGGATTCGACGCGGAGGTCTTTGGTGAGATTCACGGCGGAATCGACGTTGAAGGTGCCTCCTGATCGGACCTCGGTGTTGATCCAAAGATCGGCGCCAGTGACCACGCTCAGCGTGCCGGATTGGGCGACGAGTTTTCCGCTGCCGAGGACGGTACCTCCCCTGAGTTGCATGACCCCAGCATTCCGAAGCTCTCCATTGATGCTCAAGAATCCTCTGATCCAGAAGCCATCGCCAGTGACTGATGAGGTGCTGATGGTCTCACCCATAGTGATCACGTCGCCTTGGAGGTCGATGCGTCCATCGCCTGTGAAGGAAGTCACTTCGAGTTCTTCGACACTGGTTGTAGAGTTCGCGAGGTCAAAGACAATCCGCCCGCCATTGGACACACTGACTTGGGTGTCCTGGAACACAAACTCGTTGGCAAACTCGAGCTGTTTGGTGTCGACGCTGAGCATGCCGCTCGTGATGTAGACCTTGTCGCTGATGACCGAGTCGAGGGTGCCGGTGTATGCGAGTGTTCCGCCGTCGAAGTACCATGTCGCGTCTGGGTTGTCCAGTGGGGAGCTGAGCGAGGCGTTGTTGAGTGTGAGTGTGCCGGTGATGCTCGCGGAGGCGCCGGTGTCGAGTCGTGCGCCGCCTCCTGTGACGGTTGAGTCTGCGTTGATCGTGAGATTCGACAGTGCTCGGACGATCAGTGTTTCATTGAATGCGGCGGTGCCGTTGATCACATGGCGACCGATGAAAGCGGGTGTGCGTTCAAATACATGATTGCCTGAGTAGGTGATCGTCCCCGCGCCTGAGTCGAGATCGGTGGTGCAGCAGCCGCTGAGTAAGAAGTCGTTGATGAGTGAGTTCGCGTTGACCAGTATTGAAGACGATCGGAGCTCGAGTCCGCTCAGCACGTCCATGCTGATGACATCGATCGGCATGGATTCGGCGAGTACACGCCCCCCTGAGTTGATCGTCACCGAGTCCATCTCAGTGGGGACGCCGTTGGGGTTCCAGTTGTCATCACTAAACCAGAGCAGATCCCCGGCTTCACCGTCCCACGTGAGCGGGGCAACAGCAACCGCTTGGCCCGAGAGTCCGACCAACGAGCAGCACACGATCGAAACCGCATGCACGGATCTTGCATTAGGTTTGCATTTAGCATGCATACCGCAAGTCTAACAAAATCTGCAGATCAAGAAAAGGGCGAACTCAGCAAGTCCCACGCATCGGTCTGAGGGTGATCCGTCCTGAGCACGCGACGGGGAGGTCGCTGTTGGGGTCGGTATCGGGTTCGATAAGTCGGACATCGCCTTTGAGATCGACCGAGCAATCGTCGTTGTGCTTGTGGAGGTTCACAGTGACGCGGATGGTTGATCCGGGACGCACGAATGCGCCGTATTTGAGTGCCTTGGCTTGGGAAAGGATCCAGGGGGATGGCGCAGTATTCTCGGGATCAATCAATGATCGAGCGGCTTGTGTCATTGCTTCGAGCATCATGACGCCAGGAAGGACAGGGAATCCTGGAAAGTGATCCTGCAGGTATTCCTCGGCGTTGCTGACATGCTTAATCGCGACGAGTTGCTGGTCGCTCCGTTCAAGAACTCGATCAATGAGTGTGAAGTGCATCGTTAACGGTAGGCAACTTGATGGGTTATGACATGAATGAAAAAAGAGCCCCGCTTTGCGCGGGGCTCTTTGTACTGTTCGTATCAGTCTCGATTATGGGCAACCTTCGCTGAATGCTGTCAAGAATGCAGAGACATCAAGGAAGTTGTAGTTGCCGTCAGCAACGAAGTCAGCACTGGAATCTTGATTCCCGAACGCGGTCAAGAATGCGGAGACATCGAGGAAGTTCAATGAGCCTTCTCCGGTGAAGTCAGCCGGGCATTCTTCTTCAACTTCGAGAGTCGCGAATGTGACGGTCAAGCTGAAGAGCTGCGTGCCGTTGGTGCTACCACCGTCAACGACGATGTAGTACTGACCTGGGTCAGGCAGTTCGACGCTTGCGAACTCGGAGAGTCCTGCACCTGTGTCGTCCACATCAACAATGATGTTGCTGTTCGCATCACGCACGGAGAACGCAAGGTTTGATACCGCGTTTGCGTTAAAGAATGAGCCGCCGCCACCACCGCCCTGACCGGTGATTTGGTATGTGCCACCTTGGGGTGTGAGCTGCACATTCATCGTTACAGGCTCACCGGTTGGTACTGAGTAGTAATCGAAGTCAGAGTTGTCGTCTGTGGAGCGGAATGTGATGATTTTGAAGTTTCCACCAACAAAGCCACCGCCTCCAAGAGTGAGGTCTTGAAGCGGGCTTGCTTGATTGATGTTGTTGTTATTCTCATCCATGTCGCCGTAGCCACGCTGAGCGCCGCGGATATCGTCGATCTGAGGACCGCTGAATGAGATATCAATGAACGGTTCCATGAGGAATCGGTTGGAGTCGGACTCAACATGTGCCAGACCGATTCCGTGACCGGCTTCGTGTGTAACCACATTGCGGAGACGGATGTAGTTGTTGGAGCTGCTTCCATAGAACGAGCCGTCTCCAGAGTCGATGACCATGTCACCGCCGTTGGGGAAGTAGTTGTATGCGAGGACGCCGCTGTTGCCGTCGATGAAGTTGGCGCCGATGCGGACGTCACCACGGACACCGATGATTCCTGGGTTGCCGCCACTGCTGAGGTTCACACCGTCATCGTTTGGCTCGTAGACATAGGTGAGACCTGAGAGGTCTCCCCAAGCGTCGAGAGCTTGCTGGAAGAGTGGTTCCCAGTTTCCTGCGCCGATACGGCCGTCAAAGAAGCTGTGGAGATTTGATGACCCTTCACCAACGATGTTGGTGCCGTCTGGAATGAACGAGTAACGGAGCGTGGTTGGATCTCCCTGACCGAGTCCGCCGCCGTCTGTTGCTGTTGAAGTCCAGCGGTTACTCAGGATGAAGGAGTTGGGAGAGTTTGCAAACCAGAGGTCGTTGAGGAAGAGTTCAAATGCTTCGGCCACTTTCGGGTCGGTATCTGGGTGCATACAGACATGCGGTGCCATCTCGTCTTCGGTATAGACCAGACGCTCAAACTCTTTCAGAAGTTTGCGTTGAGGTTCGCTCAGTGCCGCGATGTGCTCGTCTGTGAGACGGTATTCAAGTGCATCGGCGGGGATGATCCCGACTCCTGCAAGCTGGCGTGGTTCGCCGTGGGCGTTGGTGCCACATGTTGAGAATGATTCACCGTGCTGACCAGCGGTTGCCAGTCCTGCTGTCATAGTGAGAGCCGCTACCAAGAGCGGGCGGGTGTTGATCGCCATAGCGAAGACTCCTCCTGAGGATTCAGGTTCATTGGCTCGGAAGCCGGGTAGATGTACATTTTCCGCGACATGTGCCCGAATGGGCTGTGCATGCAACCGTACCACAAACACAACGGTCGCACAAGGGAATGTACGCAATTGATCGGGGTCTGTTCCGGATTCCCCTCATCATTTTTGTTCGGCGGGTGTTCAGACCAAATCCCCCATCTTTCCTAGACTTCCACGATGGCTGTGATTGATGATCAGGCAGTTTGTGTCAGAACATGGGATTGGTCAGAGACCTCTCAAACGGCTGTATTGATGACTCGCGATCATGGCATGGTCAGGGTGTTGGCAAAGGGGTCTAAAAGAGAGCGATCAAGCTTTTCAGGCGGCTTGGAGATCTGCACACTTGCGAGCATGAACGCGATTGTCCGTCCAAGTTCTGAACTCGCTTTATTGACCGATTGGGATCTGATGGAACCGATGCTCACGATTCGGAAGAATCTGAGTGCATACAGAGCTGCGGTCATGGCTGTCGATCTCGTTCCTCGAATGGTGCAGGATCATGATCCACACCACGGGATATTCGATGCCTTGCTCACATTATTGCGTATCTCAAACGGACCTGATGGGCACAATCAAGATTCCATTGTGGCAGGATTGGCTTGGTACCAATGGATCGTGCTGGTTGAGATTGGTGCGATGCCGATCTTTGATAGCGATGTGGTCACCGGTGCATTGCTTGAGCCGTCAGAAGTCTATGGATTCTCTCCAGAACTCGGCGGGATTACACAAGACCCGATAACGAGCGAGTATGAACATGTCTCCAAATCAAGCACCACAGTTGATGGGGTTTGGCGAGTGAGATCACAGACTGTCGATTTTTTCCGTTCAGTAGGTCCACATCCTGATATCGACCAGTTCATGCGTGAACCAGTGGATCGGATGCTGCGATCAGCACGATTGCTCTCGGCTTTCATCCAAGAGCGAACAGGTTCTGAGATCCCATCGATGAGGTGGTTGTTGAATAGCTGAGACGCTTGTTGAGGGGGATTACCCATCGATCAGAAGCTGATTCTGATCAAGAAGGGCATAGTTCGGGTCGATATTCACCTCAGTACCCGACGGATCGGGTCCACTCACAAGTAAAGAGATTGATCGAGTATGGATCCCGATCTATTGACCGACATCCTGAACTGTCCGAGCTTGCCTTCGTTGCCGGCTGTTGCTGCACAGGTGCTTGAGTTGACATCAGATCCCGATGTCAAGATGTCGGAACTTGCCGATCAGATCACGATGGATCAGGCATTATCTGCAAAGGTTCTGCGTACCGTTAACTCGAGTTTCTACGGCTTACGCAAGCGCTGCTCATCTATCGAAAAAGCACTCATCATGCTCGGACTCGGACCAGTGAAATCACTGGTGCTGGGGTTCTCGCTGGTTTCAGCCTTTGAAGGTCAAGACGGTGATACTTTTGACTACCAGTCGTATTGGTTGCGTGGTTTGAATACTGCGATAGCCGCGAAACTGATTGCTGATGAGAAAGATTTCGATGAGGAATGCGATGAGGCATTTTTGACTGGATTGCTCCAAGACATCGGAATGATCGCGATGTATCGAGCGATGAAAGCTCGCTACAACACAGTTGTTGAGAGTGTCGGGGGTGACCACTCCAAGCTCACGCGTGCCGAGATATCTGAGTTTGATCTCCAGCATGCCGGAGTCGGTTCAGCGATCGCGAGCAAGTGGAAACTCCCGAATGAAATAGCCGTCCCGATCAACTACCACGAGCGTCCTACGGCGTGTCCGAGCGAGCATTCAAAGGTCGCTCGGTGTGTTGCACTCGGGAATCTGGTCCATGAGGTGTTGATATCTGAGATTCCGACGGACTCGCTCCGATCGCTCTACTCCAGAGCAAAGCAATGGCTCGACTTATCTGAATCACAGATTGATGACATCATTGTGAAAAGCGGGAATGCTTCGAAAGAGATGTCCAAGGTTCTTGAAGTAGAAGTCGGGACTCAAGAGGATCCACAAGAGATACTCGCAAAGGCTGATCGCCAGATCATCAACATGACTCGCGGTCAAGAGATCGAGAGCTATTCTGCGAAAGAGGTTGGGTCACTCGTTGATGGTGAAGAAGCGATCGATCCGATGACTGGCGTGCTGAATAGGGAAGGTTTCAAGCATGCGATCAGACAGGTCTACAGCACTGTCAAGCCAGGTGAGGTAGATATCACAGTCATCCAGTGTTCGCTGGGGGGGATGGACGCGGTACTACAGGCTTGCGATCAACAAACACATGATGACATCATCATCGGCACGGCATCAATGCTGATCAAGTACTTTGAACCCATGGGTGGTGCTGTGTGCCGTCTCGGTCCTACTGACTTCGGGGTTGTGCTGCCAGAGGTTGATCGTGCGAGCGCTTCGAGAACCGCATCATCATTCACTGATCAGTTCACAAGTTCACTGGGTAACTGGATACCGAAGGAAGCCGAGGGAGCAACTTCTGTTCAGGTACACATCGGCCTTGCCACTTTGGATGAAGGAACAGCGATGCTCTTTATCTCGCCTGAAAAACTGGTGCTGGCATCAACCAAAGCTGTCAATGCCGCAAAGACATCCCCGACTTCCGCGATCCGCTCGTTTGTACCAAAGAAAGCCGCGTGATTATTCTGCTCTCTCCGGTATCATCCGTCCGACAGTACAGTCGTCGATTGGGAACCGATCGATCAGATCTTGAATAGCGCCCACATTCACTGCGTTGATCTGCTCTATTTCTTCTTCCAACGACATGTATCTGCCTTGGCTGGTCCACAGTCTTCCCAAGCGTTGCATTCGCCCGCTTGGCTTCTCTCCCGCGAGGGTGACGGAGGTGAGCATCTTGGAACGCAGTTTCGCGAGGTCCTCCTCGTCGATCGAATCTTTGAGTGATCGAATCTCACCAAGCATGACCTCCCAAATCTGATCGAGTGATTCAGGGTCTCCCGAAGCGTAGATGAAGTAATCTCCGGCCCCATCAAGCCCGTCATACGCGGCCATGGCCTCCTCGGCGATCCCCGTCTCAATCAGCGCCCAGTGTAGTCTGGAGTTGTCAGAACCACCAAGGATCTGGGTCATCAACGCGGCGGCATAGCGGTCGGCGCTGTCAATCGCAGGGGCGTCGCTCAGTCCGAGAATGTAGCCGCGATGCACGCGTTCGCTGGACATCGTGAAGGATTCATGACCAGTGTTCGGTCGAGTCGTATCTCTGGATGGGTTGGAAGTGTTCCAGTCTCCACAGAGTTCTCGGATCTGTTCAACAGCTCGATTAAAGTCTACATTTCCTGCGAGCGAGACGACTGTGTTGTCCGCGCTGTAGCGATCCTTGAAGTACTCGAGCATCTGATCACGCTGCATCGCGTCGATCGTCTCTTTAGTCCCCAGCACTCGGTGTCCGAGTGTGTGCTTATTGTAGTGGTTCGCGACACACTGCTCGTAGAGCACCCAGAATGGGTTGTCCGCGTACATCGCGATTTCTTCTTGGATGACATTTTTCTCTGTATCGAAATCTTCTTGACGAATAGCCGGCCGCATCATTTGTGATAGCAGTTTGATCGCATCTGGAGCGCTTTCGGGTATGACATGCGCATAGAAGCAAGTCGACTCACGCGTTGTGTACGCGTTATTCGTCGCTCCGAGATCATCGAACGCTTGGTTCAGTTGGTCTGCACTGATGTCTGTGGTTCCCTTGAACATCATGTGTTCAAGGAAGTGAGAGACTCCCATCAAGGATGGATCTTCATCTCGAGCGCCGGTCTTGACAAAGAATCCAGCGCCGACTGATTGTGCGGCGGGATCCGTTTCGGCGATGATTGTGAGCCCGTTATCGAGTGTTGCGGATTTGAACTGTACTGTCATGTCCGGAGTGTAGGTTCAAACGCCGCATGACTCTCGGTTGAGCAGTTTGTCCATGAGCAGTTTGCACGCCTCGTAAGGATCTTCGGTGCTGCAAACCGCGCTGCTCACCGCAACCCCTGGGAATCCCGTAGCGACAACCTGGTCAATCGTGTCCGTGTTGATTCCTGAGATCGCGAGCATGGGTCGATCCTTGAGGTCCTCGTTTCGCATCACATCGTTGAGTAAACCGACGCCGAGGAGATTCGGTTTCACTTTGGTTGTTGATGGAAAGATCGGACCCAATCCACAGTAATCAGCGCCTTGTACAAACGCTTCGCGGAGTTGCTTGATGGTTGAGCATGACCTGCCAATGTACTTTGATGGTCCCAGCAGGGTCCTCGCTGTATTTATGGGGAAGTCATCCTGACCTAGATGTACGCCGTCGGCATTACATATGAGTGCGATATCGATGCGATCGTTGATGATGACGCTCAATCCGTGGTCATGCGCGAGTGTGGTGAGTTTGGTTGCGTGTTCAAGGAAATCTCTGCCAGACATTGTCTTTTCGCGGATCTGTATACAGCGAGCTCCGGCGCGTGCGATGTCTCGGACGACTTCTCGGATTGACTTGTGGAGGCACAGTTCTTCGCTGATCAAGATACAGAGCGGCCAATCTGGGATGCCTTTGAGCAGCAAGAGAAGCAAATCACGCTCAATGTCGTAGAGTGCATAGCGGATCGTTTCGAAGTCTGCTCCGGAGCAGCCAAGCCCCTTGGCGGCTTCTTCGATTGAACGGAGTGCTTCCTGGGCTCGCTTTGAGGCTGCTGATGCGATGTCGCTCGTGCCTTGTAAGCGTGAGGATTCGGTTGGGGTCTGGATCGAAGTCCCAACATCATGCTCAGTGTCACGAGCGTTGAGGAGCTGGGTCTGATCGAGCTTGAGTGATCCAATCCCCTTACGCAGAAGATGACGCTGGACTTTGATCCGCTCTGACAATGAGCTGTGATTGAGCGAAAATCGTGCAATGTCTTCGAGCACACGCAAACCCTCGCTGGCGCGATTGAGGTTGGCGTCGATGATTCGATGGAGGTCGTTCACGGGTTGATGCCTGGAGCGTTGAGTGAAGAGGTTTGCCTGTGATATTCGTGGACTATATATGGATTCTACGCACGCCTCTTGGATCAAAGGTCAATAATCCGATCCGGCGGCAGTACCTGTAGTGTGCCTATGAAACATCCCAGAGCGACGAATCGACCATACGCATGTCCACCCAAAGCGGAATCATTGAACCCAACGAACGCGTCACCTTTCGGACGGCGTATGAGGATGAGCACCTCCTTGTGGTTGAGAAGCCTTCACGCGTGGTCTCTACTCCAGGAGTGGGTCATGAGCATGACACGCTGCTCAATGGCTTGGTGGCGCGGTACCAGAAGCAACTGATCAACCTGGGAAATGTCCGTGATCACGGCATGCTCCATCGGCTCGACAAAGAAACATCCGGTCTGCTCGTCGTCGCATTAAATCAACATGCATACGACGGCTTGCGTGAGCAGTTTGAGCAGCGCACAGTCAAGAAGTTCTATTGGGCGATCACCCATAAAGCACCCAAAGAGAGTGACGGTGTGATCCGCAAACCGATCTCTGATGTGGTCAAGCGCGCTTCTCGCTACACCTCGACAAGAACGAGCCGGATTGATCGCAATGGGAAGTCCGCCGTAACAGCGTATCGCGTGCTTCAAGAATCCGCACTCGCGGCGTTGATCGAAGCACGCCCAGTCACAGGCCGTCTCCATCAGATCAGAGTGCATCTGGATTCGGTGGGTGCCGCGGTGTTGGGAGACCAGTTGTATGGTCCCAAGATTGTGCGTGAGGCATCGCCGAGATTGGCGCTTCATTCGCATCGATTGAGCTTTGTGCATCCAATCACGGGCGAGACAATTGATACACGAACACCGTTCCCGAGAGACCTGCGGACGACTCTGAAAAAAATGAACCTGTCACGACCCGATACCTCCGACTCCTGATCAATCGATCAGTGCGCCGATCAGATCCCTCGCGACTCGGTCTGCAAAGTGATAGCCGTCATCCGTGAGTAGAATCTGGCCGTTTTTGGATTCAATCCATCCTTGTTTGATACAGTCTTGAATGGATTCATTGAGTTCGGTGGATCGTGAATGCTTCCCCGCGGCGTTGATGAGTTGTTGTTCATCGAGCCCATCGCGGACTCTGATCCCCATCATGATGGTGTCCATCAGCGATCGTTTGGGATCAGGAGTCTCAAGGTCACAGATCGGTGCGAATCCCGCATCGTTGGTGGAGATGTATTCATCGAGCCGAGGGGTGTTTTTCCATCGGTACCCGTCGAGATGCCCCGAGGCGCTTGGACCGATCGCGAGCCAGTTCTCATTGCGCCAGTACGCGATGTTGTGCTTGCATTCACTGCCTGGCTTTGCGTGGTTCGAGACCTCGTATCGTTGCATGCCATGGGCATTGATCGCGTCGAGGGTGGAGTTGTACATATCAACCTCTAGCTCATCGGGAGTGCTTTGGAAGTCTCCACGATTGAGCCGAGCGGTCATCGCGGTGTTGGGTTCATAGGTCAGCGCATACGCGGATAAGTGGTCTATCGGGAGCTCGAACGCTTGTTTGAGATCATCTTCCCATTGAGCGAGCGTTTGATCTGGGATCGCATAGATCAGATCGATAGAGAGCCGATCAAAGCCAGCACGATGGGCTCGTTCAGCGGACTCAAATACGGATCGGGGATCGTGGTGGCGTTCAAGTGTCTTGAGGTGTTTGGTGTTGAAGGACTGGGCGCCCATCGAGATGCGATTGACTGGAGAATCCTTGAGAACGCTGCAGATCTCGTCAGTTAAGGTCTCGGGATTCGTCTCGACGGTCCACTCGTGATCCGGCGCGAGATCGAATGCTGATGAAAGCTCATCCAACACTCGAAGTAACAGATCAGGATTCAGCAGAGTCGGTGTCCCTCCCCCAATAAAGAGCGTGTGCAGCGTCGGACGATGTGTAGCGGACGATTGGGCATGGATTTCTTGGATCAATCGCTCGACAAATGCTTCCTGACGATCTTGTCGATCCACAATGGAGTAGAAATCGCAGTAATGGCACTTATGGAAGCAGAACGGGATATGAAGGTAGAGCGATCGGACTGAAGAGAGGTCATGCTGTTGAGTGTCAGACTCACAAGTGCTTGCCCAGGTTTCAATTGGATCGCGAGAAGTCCCGAGAGATCGTTGTCTGAGGGGTTGAGATGCGATATTGTCCTGCATGCGGTTTCCGTGTAGGATTTGGGCGGATTGTTCAGCGTTTCGCACCAGTTTGTGTGCGGACAATCGTGGGATGGTTTACGAGAAAGGATAGCCACTGTGCAAGCGTTCTTGATTCGAGTCACAGAAGACGGCAAGGCCCAACCGGTGCCACTCACGCATGATCGTACTCTGCTTGGTCGTTTGGACGACTGCCAAGTCCGGATCCGCTCTGGGAAGATCTCCCGTCATCACTGCGAAATACTCAATGATGGTGAGTCTCTAACGCTCAAAGACCTTGGGTCGAGCAACGGCACCTTTCTCAACCAAGAGAAGATCGAAGAGGCGGTTCTGAAGCCCGGTGATTTGATCGCAGTGGGTTCATTGGTATTTTTGGTCCAGTTGAATGGGGATCCTGAAGAGTTCGATCCTGAGTTACTCTACGAGGATGGGTTGCCAGAACGACCTGATGCGAATCCAGAATACGCTGCAGCACATACGCCCAAGCCGGTCCACCAGCACGCGCCGACAGCGACTGGTGATGATTCAAGTATGATGGATTTCAACTTCGAGTTTGATCTTGATGATGATGAAGACGAGCAGCCGCCGCTCTGAGAATCAAAGCTATGAGGATTTCGAAGGCGTGGAATCCGGGTTCTTTGGCTGAGGTACCCTGATGTTGGTCCCGCATTGCTTGCAGCGGACCGTTTTGCCGCGTGCAACCTCAGGGACCGACAAGACCTTGCGACAGGTCAGGTTCGGGCACATCATGCGGATCATTTGCTCAGCCATTGCTTTCCAGCCTCCAGTGATTGATAGAACATCGACACGAAGGTCAAATCCGATCAATCAAAGTCATCGAGTAAACTCGCGTCTCATCCGTCTGTAGGGGTGAATGGGACGCTTAGTCCGTATATCCTTCAACCTAAGCGACGGCAATCCCTTAAATGGAGGTCATCAGATGGGTCAGAATCCAGTACACGCAGCGGCGGTTGTTGGACTCCAGTGGGGGGATGAGGGCAAAGGGAAGCTTGTTGATCTGCTTGCCGGGAAGTACCGAGCCGTGGTCCGATACAACGGCGGCGCTAACGCGGGGCATTCGGTCGTTGTTGGTGGGGAGCGATATTCGCTCCATCTGGTCCCATCGGGAATTCTCTCGCCGAGTTGTGAAGCTGTGATCGGCAACGGCGTGGTTGTTGATCCTTTGCGATTGCTCGAAGAAATCCAAACACTCAAGTCTCGTGGTGTGGATACCAAGCGATTGGTGATCTCGGATCGGGCGCATGTGGTGATGCCGTACCACAAAGCGGAGGACGCAGCACGCGAGGAACTGCTCTCAGCGACTACAGAATCAGGTGCGGACGACTCGACCAAGAAGGTCATCTCCGCAATCGGAACTACGAAGCGTGGGATCGGTCCTGCGTACGCGGACAAGATCAACCGTTCGACTGCGATCCGCATTGGTGATCTGGCTCGTCCAGATGTGCTGCGTACCAAACTCGACATGATCTGTGGCTTAAAGAACGCGATCCTTGGTGCAATTGTGGGAGAGGGGTTTGAGCCGTTCGATGCCGAAGAAATCGCAATACAAATGATCGAATGCGGCAAAGAACTCACGCCGATGATCAAAGACACTGCGTATTTGCTTGATGATCTCCGTAAAGAGGGTCAGCCAATCCTCTTTGAGGGCGCGAATGCGACGATGCTTGATGTGGATCATGGGACATATCCGTTCGTGACCAGCTCGAACTCATCGGCGCTTGGGATTGGTCCTGGGAGTGGTGTGCCGCCGCAATGCATCGATCAGATCATCGGCGTGGTCAAGGCGTACTCCACGCGTGTTGGTGGAGGACCAATGCCGACCGAACTGTTCGATTCGATCGGGGACGGCATCCGCGAACGCGGACGAGAGTTTGGAACGACGACCGGCAGACCACGGCGCGTGGGTTGGCTCGATCTGGTCGCGGTGAAGTACTCCGCGATGGTCTCCGGGGCGACTGAACTGTGCATCACGCTGCTCGATGTCCTCGCGGGTGAACCCGAACTCAAAATCGCGACGGCGTACTCAATCGATGGGAATACAAGCGAGCGTTTTATCCCTGATGGTCATGCACTTGAGCATGCGGAGCCGGTATTGGAATCCATGCCCGGTTTTTCCGAAGATATCACAGCGGCTCGGACTCTCGATGAACTCCCTACCAATGCAAAGGCGTACATCCATCGGATCGAAGAGTTCGTAGGCGTTCCAGTCCGGACAATTTCAGTTGGACCGGATCGCGAACAGACGATCATGTGCGATGCGCCGTCTCACGCGGTGTGCGCAAACTGACAGGAATCATGTTGGTCTCAGAGGGTAGTTGATGACAGAGCAGGTGTCCACACTCGACGCGAGGAGCAGAGAAGCACTCGAACGGATTCAATCTCGATATCCAGAGTCGGATCCACTTGGTTGTTTGCCGGGTGTGGATCCCGCGAAGATCCCAGTCCATGTCGCGATGATCATGGACGGCAATGGACGATGGGCAAAGCAGCGTGGGATGCCTCGCATCATGGGACATCAGCAGGGTGTCAAGACTGTCCGCACAATGCTGCGTGCGTGCGCGGAGATCGGTGTTGAGATCCTGACGCTTTACTCATTCTCGACTGAGAACTGGTCGCGACCACAGGAAGAGATTCAGGGACTCATGGAGATGTGCGTCGCGTACTGCGAGCATGAGCGCGACGCGTTGAAAGAAAACAATGTGCGTGTGCGTGTGCTCGGACGCCGTGAGGGTATGCCCAAGGCGGCGCTCGATGCTCTTGACGCGCTTGTAGACGCGACAAAGAACTGCACTGGGATCACAATGTGTCTCGCAGTGAACTACGGCGGACGCGATGAGATCGTCGATGCCGCTCGATCGCTCGCTACGCTAGCCGCAGATGGGACCCTTGATCCGAAGGCGATCGATGCGACTCTGTTTGCCAATAAACTCACGACTCGGGGACTCCCTGATCCTGATCTGCTGATCCGAACTGGTGGGGACTTTCGCGTGAGCAACTATCTGCTCTGGCAGATCAGCTACGCAGAGATAGCCGTGATCGACGAGCAATGGCCCGATTTCACGCGTGAGCGATTCTTTGAACTGATCAGCGACTTTGCGGGTCGATCCAGAAGATTCGGGAACATTGATTCTCAGTGAGTAAGTGGATTGCTGCTGGTCCGATTCTTATAGAGTTTTGGGCATGATTTGGCTATCCTTGATGCCGTGTTGAAGCATCGTTTGACATTTGGACCGATCCTGATCTTCTTGATCCTGCTCTTCTCCTGGCTCGATGAATGGGTCGATGGCTTGGAAGCTCCTGAATCGTTCCCGAAGGACACGATGCCTCCTGGGATCATTGTCGCGATGGTGTTAATTTTTGTCGGAGTGATGGGCGCTCGCGAGGTCGCTCGGATCCTGCGTGCGAAATCGGTCCAGATCGAGACCTGGTTCGCAGCGTTGGTTTCGGTTGTCGGATTGCTCGTCGTCGGTCTCACGCCATCGGATTCGATCGGATCAACAGGGTTCGCCGTGGGGATCTCCTCAGTCGCGGCTTCCTTTGTGCTTGGTCTGCTCTACGCGATCCGCTCCAAGCAGGTTGACGGTGCCATCTTTGTCGGTGCCGGGGTGCTGCTGATCCATGTGTACATGGGGATGATGCTTGGATTTTTGCTGTTGATCCGTAGGGAGCATTCAGTGTGGATGCTGCTGTGGGTGCTCGCGTGCGTGAAGTCCTGTGACATCGGTGCGTTCTTTACAGGTACGACCATCGGGAAGCACAAGCTCATCGAATGGCTCTCTCCCAAAAAAACTTGGGAAGGGTTAATCGGAGGGTTGATTACATCCGGTGCGATCGGAGCACTGGGATTCTGGGCTCTGGGCGCTGCTGGATACGAGCAGTACAGCCCGTGGTGGGGGGCAGCACTCGGTGTGCTCTTCGGAGCAATTGGTCAAGCGGGGGATCTAACCGCGAGTCTGTTCAAGCGAGACGCCGGGATCAAGGATGCCGGTACGAGCGTTCCGGGATTCGGAGGCATGCTGGATCTGATCGATTCTCCGATCTTGGTCGCTCCATTTGCGTACTGGGCGATCCGGATCGTGATGGATCTCTCTAGCTCAAGCGCGGTCCCGGGTTCTCTGGGTGGCTAAACTATTGGCATGACTACACCAACTGAGGTTCGGGAGGGTTGCATGACAGTGACTTCTAAGTTGCTTGCCGTGTTCCGTGTTGATCAGCAGATCCAAGGTCTACAGACCAGGCTCCGAGGTGCGGAACGCTACCTCGCGGAACAAACCAAACAACTCGCATCGCTTGGTACAGAGAAAGATGCGATTGAGACCCAGCTCCGTCAGCTCAAAGCAAGTGAGTCTAACGCCGAGGGGGAGAGTCAGCGGATCGCTACACATATCGACGAACTCCGCGACAAGATGAACAACGCGACCTCAAACAAGGAATACAAAGCGTTCCTGTCGGAGGTCAACAACCTCAAAGAAATCCGATCCACACACGACGAGCAGGCGATCGAGTTCCTTGAGCAAATCGAAGCGCTCAACATCAAGCTTGAAGAAGCGAACAAGAGTGTTGAAGAGCGCGAGAAGGTTCGAGAGATCGCTGAGCAGCAGCGTCAGGAACGCTCCGACGAGATAGCCGAGAAGCTTGCTGAGTTGACTTCAAAACGCGAACAACTCGTCAATGAGGTTCCGAAGGACGCGATGTCGATTTACGAGGAACTGCTTGAGTCACGAGGTGAGGACGCAATGGCGCCGCTGGAGATCGTGGACAAGAAACGCCACGAGTATGTCTGCGGCTCATCGATGATGACTGTTCCTGTCGAGGTCGCGGCTTCTCTGATCCAGGGTAAGCTCACACTCTCCCCGAACGATGGCTGCATTCTCTACCTCACCCCAGATGCGGAAGAAGAACTCGCCGGGATGTTCAAGAAGTAAGCATTCCTTACTGAATCACAGACTCGTATTTAACAGATCCGAGTTGATCAGCTTAAGACCGAGGTGTTCGCACGCGCGAGGCGTAATCTGTCGACCTCGCTTGGTGCGAGCGAGGAAACCTATTTGCAGCAGATAAGGTTCGACCACATCTTCGAGCGTTCCCGAGTCTTCGTTCATTGTGGCGCTGATCGCTTCAAGACCTACTGGTCCTCCGTCGAAGACGGAATGAATCGTCTTGAGGAAAGCACGATCAAGCTCGTCGAGCCCGAGGTGGTCGATCCCTTCGAGTTCGAGCGCGTCATCAACAATCCCAGGATTGATCTTCCCATCATGGCGGACCATCGCGTAGTCTCGCACTCGGCGCAGCAAGCGGTTCGCGATGCGAGGGGTGCCTCTTGATCGTGACGCGATCGCTCCGAGCGCATCACTGGACGGGGTCTCCATCTGGAGCATCGATGATGATCGCTTGACGATGTGCATCAGATCCCGATCGTCGTAGTACTTGAGGTGGTGCACCAATCCGAATCTCGAACGCAACGGCGATGACAACAATCCAGCACGCGTAGTCGCGCCGAGGAGCGTAAACGGGGCGCACTTGATCTGCACAGTGCGTGCGTTGAGTCCTGTGTCGAGACAGATATCGATCTTGTAATCTTCCATTGCTGGATAGATAAACTCTTCGACCGCGATTGGGAGTCTGTGGATCTCATCGATGAACAGAACATCACCTGGTCCGAGACGAGTGAGTGCGGCGACAAGGTCGGTTCCTCTCGCGAGCGCCGGTCCGGAAGTGACATGCAGATTGGTCCCAAGTTCGTTTGCGATGACATGCGCGAGCGTGGTTTTCCCGAGTCCTGGAGGACCGTGGAGGAGGACATGCTCGAGGTGTTCGCGCGGTTCGTCGTCGCTCTTCGCTTCTTGACGCGCTTGCACGGCTTGAACAGCGATCAGCACACGCTCCACGAGTTCCGCTTGTCCGATGTACTCATTGAGCGACTTGGGACGCAGCGCCCAGTTGGTCTGATCCTCGATCTCGGACATCGGTGAAGACGAAATGAGGCGTTCAGTGCTCATGGCGGAGATTGTATCGGCGTTTGTTCGTGCTTTGGGTGAATCTAGCGGAGATTAGGCGGTTTTGCGCACAAAGAAGGGGATCGATTGCTCGATCCCCTTCGGAAAGACATTTGATGCTTCTGTTAATGGTCGTGTTCCTGGTCATCCTGGTCCAGATCGTCGTGGAAGCAGTTGTGCGCGGATCCGATCGGTTCCAGATTCCGCTCGATTGTTGCTTCGTCTGAGTAGATCAGTCCATCGCGGGGAAGCAGCTCAGGAGCGTTCGCGAGGTTAAATGCGACGATCGCCATATTCGTTGCAGATTGAACGAGGTATTCTTCGATTGCTTCGTCGTAACGATCGTTCTGGGTGTGCCACGAATGGCGGTAGTTTGCTCGACCGGTCTCATCCCAGAAGAATCCAGGGACTCCGGCACGGATGAATGACGCATGGTCAGATCCGCTGTGGGTCACAATCTCGCCTCCGGTTGGACGGACATTGACATTCATGTATCCAGCGAGTTTGTCATTGTCAGGATCATTATCATTCATCGCCGCGTCATAATCAGTCTTCGAGAAGAACACGCCGTTGGTCGGAGAGGATGCGGTCGCAAGATATTCAACCATGTAATCCGCGGCTGGCATTCCGCCTTGATAGTTGGTTCCGCCGTCATCAACAAATGCTGCCGAGATGTTGTTGAGTTCTTCCTCGCTCAGTGAGTTCACATATGACTTTGAGCCGTGGAGTCCTTGCTCTTCACCACCCCAGAGTGCGATGCGGATCGTGCGTTCAGGTCGAACGCCGGATTCCATGATGATGCGAGCTGCTTCGGTGACCACTGCAGATCCAGTCGCATTGTCGACTGCACCCATCGATCCTGGGCCATCCCACGAATCAATGTGCGCGGAGATGATGACGACCTGTTCTGGGTATTTGGTGCCTGGGATATCCGCGATGACATTGTACAGCGGGAATGGACCTGCCGTAATTTTGTGATCGAGATCGAACTCGACTTCGATATCCAGTCCTTCAGCGAGTCGAGCGGTGATGAAGTCGTAATCGCTCTGACGGATGTTGACCTCGGCATCGACTGGGTAATCGCTTGCTTTACGCTCGCGCCAGTTGTTTGCGGATGTTGTCCAGACACGCTCGTCCTTGGAGCTGGACACGAATCCAGCTGGATTCTCAGCAAGCACAGCCGCGAGCGCGTTGATACGCTCGCGTTCGATGCGATCTTCTTCTGACACAACGGAGGAGTCGCTGAGGGTAAACTCGATTGGGTATTCCTTTCCTGAAGAGGAAACGGAAACACCTTGAGCGCTGTTGCCGTCGAATGTCATTGAGATGGTGGAGGTTCCCATCGAGTGGGTCCACTTAAACGAGATGCTGTCGCCGTCGCGTGATGCGTTCTCGATCGGTCCTTCAGCGAACCCTTCGATGCTCATGGATCCAGTGATCGAGTCTCCAGATTCATCGAGTGTGAAGCTCGCAGGGATCTTGGAGCCGTTGTAATCAAAAGAACCTTCCCATGCAGAATCGTCCTCAGCAGCAACCTGGGTATCTACTTTCTGGGTCAACTCGTGAGTGCCTTCACGGATTTCGTGCCGTTCATCGAAGCGATCGCGCATCATAAATCCGGTGGAACGGATGCCTCCTTTGCCCCCATAGTTTGGCTGGATCATGACCCAAGCGTCGCTGTAGCTGCCACGGTTTTCTTCGTACTCGGACATGGTGCTTGGAAGGAATGCGACATGACCGCTGACTGGGCCGTCTGTGCCGGGAGACCATGAGAGTGTCGAGAACTCCATGGATCGCATTTCTTTGCGTTCGCCGTCTTCATCGATTGATGTGGAGAAGATCTTTCCGCTGGATGGTCCGCGATCGAATCGGGTTTCGTGCATGCCGTACTCGTCCATGCGTGCGTTGTCGAGTCCCCAGCCTTGCAGTTGCTCGACAGCCCATCGTTGTGCATTCTGTAGTCGTGTGGATCCGGTGAGTCGTGGCCCGTATTCGAGTGTGTACACACGCAGAATATCCATAACCTGCGAGTTGTACTTCCCTTCTTGGATAATGGCGTTGTTGGATCTTAAGTCACCCATCGGGATGTCAGGGACATCGACTTGCTCTCCGTCAATGATCGCATAGCTTCCGCTTGAGTTGTAGCTGTGAGCGCGGGGTGTCGATTCGCAGCCTGCGAGGGTTAGTGCTAATCCTGCGGCGGCGATTAGGGTGCATGAAGTCGTAAGGTGATTCGGGTTGATGAACATCAACGCTCCTCCGGGGTTCTGGTGTATTTGCGGCTGATCGCGTGAGAATCCAAGCGATTGCTGATGAGACATCATACCAGAAAGAGCGATTGAAGATGCGACCAAGTCTCAATTGAGAACTGGAATCTATGTGCTTATTGGAGAGGCAGTCCCTTGCGTTTCCAGAGCGAGAGCAAGCGATCAAGTGTGATTGGTTCCCAGAGTCGTTTGTTTGAGAGGCGTACACGCATGACCTCGCCTTTCGCGTTGAACTGCGTGGTTGATGGAGGAGAGTCTGGTGAGGACTTGGTTGTGATGTTCAAGAGTCCAGGTGCTTGCGGGGGTTGCTCCGCGATGTCCCATCGGAGTGTCACGGAGTTGGAGATCGGGTTGTATGCGTAGGACGCGAAGTCGCCTTGGATTTGTTTGTGCGCGATGAGTGATCCGATGAGGTACGACTGAACCTGTGTTATGTACCCCTCTTCAGGGATGAAGGGTGAGACGGTGGTGGGTGCCGCGGCGCCATCGACGGCGGTGATAGAGAGCTTGCCGCCAATTCGCGCACCTGTGACTGATGAAACACGCGGCTCGGCAGCTCTTGATCCCTTGGGTTGGTTCTCGTCTTTCAGAGTCATCTTGATGGTCCAGTACTCTTCTTCGCCATCGAGGGACATGTAGAAGATCGCACGCGAGTCGATCCGCATTCCCGAATCAAGAGCCATGGAATCAATCTGGACGAGGTATCCGAGCTTGCGATCGTCGCTGCTCCAGTTCTCGCGAGCTTTGGTTCCCAGTTCTCCTTTGTAACCTGACCAGGATCGGACTCGGCGGTAGCCGTGCTCAGTCGCGTCCATGTCATCTCCGGAAACAGCGGGGGTGTAGAGGCGTTCCCAGCGTTCGCCGTTCTTTCCGGTCAGGACCGCGTCGTAGTCGTCGATCGTGAGTTGGTTGAGCAGCGATTGCATTGCTTGGAATCCCGCGGCTCGTTTGAGGGTTTCGGAGGACATCTCCTGGAGATCCATGCTTGCGATGGTGGTTTCGTACATCACGCGACCGATCTCGAATCGCTCGTCGCTCGCCTCGACGGTGTAGTCGTACACGAGGAATGTGTTGGGTTTGTGTCCGAAAATAGTGATCCCTCGATAGATCGGAGGAGCGGACTGTGTGCGTCCAGGCACGCGGACATAGATGCGATGTCCTGTCCAGATCCCTGCTCGGAGTGCGGGTTGCTCCGAAATCAGTTCAGCGCCGGGGGCTTTGAGGAGTTGATCGCGGATGCTTTGGGCCGCTTCGAGTGAAGTCAGTTCGGCGTTGGTGGTCCGCTGTTCCTTGACGATGATGGTCCCGAGGTCTGCAGGGAGCGCGATACCTGTGCTCGTAGAAGTTCCGATCCGGACAGTCTCCGCTTGGGCTCCTTTGGGGAGATTCAGTGTGAGACCGATGGAGTCAATCGTGATCGGATCGATCTCCATCTCGGTCAGGTCCGCTGATACCGGCTCGTTTGTGGGTGTTTGGGCAATGGTCAGTGTACTAAGCAGGCATACAAAGCTCAGGACTGAGAAGAATCGGAGTTGGTGGTTTGGTTTGAGCATATCGTTTCTCGCGGATTTGGTCGTGGTCGTTGGAGTCTTGTTTCGGCTCAATTGCTCACGAATATTCATACGGAGCATACGGCTCAATGGTTGACCTTGCGAGGAGTGGGGCTATGCTTCTCGTCCCGCTGGGAACTCTCAGGGGGCGGACGGTGCGGTCCTTACGCTTCGATCCGGAACAAATGAAGACCAGAGCGAACCCGATGTGCGCTATTTGCGTCATCGGATCATGAGATCTCAGCCGACTTAGTTGGCTCAAGCCAGACAGAGGTATACGCAGCATGACCGGTGGACGAATCCGAATCAGAATGGAAGCTTACGACCACATCGCCCTGGACGCTTCGGCGCGTGAGATTGTTGATCACGCAAAGCGCACCAATGCAAAGGTGAAGGGGCCAGTGCCCCTGCCAACTCGTATCGAGCGATACACCGTTCTGCGTGGTCCGTTCGTTGACAAGAAGTCGCGTGAGCAGTTCGAGATTCGCACACACAAGCGCATTATCGATATTCATGAACCTAACGCACGCACCGTCGAAGCACTCAACCGCCTCGTCGTTCCAGCAGGTGTGTTCGTGAAGATCAAGGCATAACAACTCCAGGCCCGGCTTTCGGGTCTGTTTTTGTAGGTATATACAGTTTCAATAAGACTTCCTCTGCTCGACGAGCATGAAGCGGTTTCCGCCCGAACGCGGAGATGAAGGACGAAAGAAATGACTCAGCCAAGCAACAGCCCACACCTCCTTGGTCAGAAACTCGGAATGACCCGTGTCTACAACGAAGACGGCGTCTCTCTACCAGTGACCATCATCAAAGTGGACACACACACCATCACTCAGGTCCGCACTCCTGAGGTTGACGGATACAGCGCGATTCAGCTCGCGACTGGTGATATCAAGCCTCGTAACTCGACCATGCCTTTGATCGGGCACGACGCGAAGGCTGGCGTGGCTCCTCGCCGTAAGCACTTCGAGACTCGTCTCCCAGAGGGTGGTGAGTCCGAGTACGAACTCGGTCAGGAAGTGAACCTGTCGGTCTTCGAGGACATCAAGTATGTTGATGTGATCGGTGACGGCAAAGGTAAAGGCTTCGCGGGCGGTATGAAGCGATGGGGCTTCAAGGGTCAGCTCGCTTCCCACGGTGTTGAGCGGAAGCACCGCTCCCCTGGTTCGATTGGTGGTCACGCGAATAACGCTGGTAAAGCCGGTCGTATCAAGAAGGGCAAGAAAATGGCGGGTCGCTACGGCGGCAAGCGGATCACAGTCCGCTCCCTGGATGTGGTCCGCGTTGACAGCGAAAACGGGCTGATTCTGGTGAAGGGGCCAGTCCCTGGCGCCAACAAGGGCTGGGTCGAGATCCGTCCAGCGACAAGATTGTACAAATCCAAAGCAGCAAACGCTTGATTTGGACTTTGAGGGGGTCAATGATCCCTTCCCCGCTCAGGATCGCAGATTCTGAGTATCGTTCGGCAAGTCGTCTCTGAGACGAAACTACCGAGAAAAACAAGTCATTGACCCGGCCGGTTTGGTCGGGATCCAATGCCGAGTCAAACCAGTGGTCCTAGGCATCTCATTCGAGGTGGCGCAAGCAAGACCTAGCACTCTGGTAAGGCATGTGAGCCTGTCGATCGGAATCGGCGGGTTGAACGAAGGCGTACGGCGAGGTAAAGACCAATGGATGTCCCCGTCTACACAATGAGTGGTGAATCCGCAGGCACGATGTCTGTCGATGAGATCGCACTCGGCGAGACAATCAACGCAGACCTGATCAAGCAGGCGTTCGTGATGTATCATGCGAACCAGCGTCAGGGTTCGGCGCGCTCCAAAACGCGCTCGATGGGTTCGTTGACTGGCAAGAAAATGTACAAGCAAAAAGGTACGGGCAACGCTCGCCACGGCGACAAGAAAGCCCCGATCTTCCGTGGTGGTGGACACGCTAAGGCCAAGCGTCGCACGCGTGAAGACTACCACAAGAGCATGCCGATCAAGATGCGTCGCAAAGCAAACCGCAACGCGCTGCTCGCCAAGCTCGTGGACCAGGAAGTCAAGGTTATTGACGGCCTGGCCTTCGACGCTCCAAAGACCAAAGCATTTAAAGATTTCCTCAGCAACATCGGGATCGACAAGTCTGCGCTTCTCGCGTTGTCTCCAGATGCTGAGAAGAGCAAGAACGCTCGCTTGAGCGCTCGCAACATCGACGGCGTTGCGATGTGCAAAGCTGACCAGCTCAATGCATACGAGATGCTCAACAATCGTTACCTCGTGATCGACAAGGCTGATCTCGAAGCTTGGCTCAATGGTCCAAGTTCGCAGACCGGTAAGATCGTCCGGAATGAAGGAGGGCAGGCGTAATGCTCGAGCCACACTACATTCTTCGTAAACCACTCCTGACCGAAAAAAGCACAGAGCGCATGGAAGAAGCCAATGTGTACGCTTTCGAGGTCGATCGTCGTGCGACCAAAGACGAGATCAAGGCTGCTGTCGAGCAGGCTTATGGCGTCAAGGTTGTGAAGATCAATACCCAGGTCCGCAAGGGCGGCTCGCGTCGCTTCCGCTACGGCAAGGTTGCCGAAGCTAGTTGGAAGCGTGCGATGGTCCGGATCGCTGATGGAGACGCCATCGAGCTCTTCTGAGTTTGGTGAGAAAGGAATAGCAAGCTATGGCCATTCGAGTCTATAAACCAACCAGCGCCGGGCGACGCAACGCGTCGGTGAACCTCAATGAGGCAGTCACCAAGAAGACCCCTGAGAAGTCGCTGCTCAAGCCATTGTCCAAGAAGGGTGGTCGCAACCACCAGGGCAAGATCACTGTTCGCGGTCGTGGTGGGGGTGCCAAGCGCATGTACCGCCAGATTGATTTCGCTCGTCGTGATCGTGATGGGATTGTCGGGACTGTGAAGGGGATCGAGTATGATCCGAATCGCAGCTGCCACATCGCGCTCATTGAGTACGCGGACGGCGTTAAGCGTTACATCCTCGCTCCGAACAAGCTTACAGACGGCGATACCGTTGAGAGCTCGTCCACCGAAGCGATCGAGCCGAGCATCGGCGCCTGCATGCAGCTCAAGCACATCCCATCTGGTATGAATGTGCACTGCATCGAGCTCCGACCAGGTGGTGGCGGCAAACTCTGCCGTAGCGCTGGTATGTCTGCTCGCTTGACCAACAAGGAAGAAAAGTACGCGACGATCGTCATGCCTTCGGGTGAGACCCGTCGCGTTCCTATTGAGTGCCGAGCAACAATCGGTGTTGTTGGAAACTCGGATCACCAGAACCGTCGTCTCGGTAAAGCTGGTATCTCTCGTCACCTCGGTCGTCGTCCGAAGACTCGTGGTGTGGCGATGAGTCACCACGCTCACCCACTTGGTGGTGGTGATGGTCGCAGTAAGGGTGGTCGTGCACCTGTGAGCAAGTCAGGTACTTTCTCCAAGGGTGGCGGTACTCGTAATCGGAACAAGCCGTCGCAGGATCTCATCATCCGTCGTCGTAAGAGCAAGCGTTACGGACAGCTCAAGTAAGCATAAAGGGATTAGACGATGTCAAGAAGTCTCAAAAAAGGCCCATATGTCGATGAGAAGCTCTACCGAAAGGTGGAGAAGCTCGAAGCTGCCGGCGAGAAGAAGCCCATCAAGACTTGGGCTCGTGCATGCACGGTGGTTCCGGAGTTCATCGGACACACATTCCAGGTCCACAACGGACGCTCGTTCATCGATGTGTTCGTGACTGAGGACATGGTCGGGCACAAGCTGGGTGAGTTCTCCAACACGCGTACCTTCCGTGGTCACACGAACAAGAAGGAAGGGCTCAAGTCACGCTAAGCGTTGACCAAGGGATAAAGCCATGAAACTTAGATCAGACGAACTCAAGAAACGCGCAGCACAGGTCGGCGTGACCGAAGAGCAGCTTGTTCAAGCAGTCTCCGGTCAATCGCTGAGCGAGAAGGCCGCGGGATCAGCAGTCAAGAACTGGCTCGCAGGTCGTGACCATCCACGCTGCCGTCGTGCAGATATCGAAGCGATGGCAACCGCTGTTGGTTGTCTTCCAAAGGACATCTCAAAGTTCACTTCTCAGGTCCGCAACCATCGCGGGAGCCAGAAGAAGGCAAAGCTTGTTGTGGACATGATCCGTGGCAAGTCGATCGATGAAGCGACCCAGATGCTCCAGTTCTCGACCAAGCGTGCTTCGGTCAACATCGGCAAAGCACTCCTCGCTGCACAAGCGGATGCTGAGCAACTCGGTGCTGACACGGGCGAGCTCTTCGTGAGCGAAGCAACCGTGGATCGTGCAACCCACATCAAGCGGTTCCGTCCAAAAGATCGCGGCCGAGCACACCCAATCCTCAAGCGTACAAGCCACATTACTGTTTCAGTTCAGGAGCGTAGCTAATGGGACAAAAAAGTCATCCATTCGGACTTCGACTCGGTGTTACGGAAGCCCACCGCTCACGCTGGTATGCTCCGAAAGCTCTCTACGGCGAGCTCCTCGTCGAAGACGAGAAGATCCGTCAGTACCTCAACAAGCGTCTGAACCAGACTCCGCCGAGCGCGTCTGTTTCGGACATCCACATCGAGCGTACTCGCGAAGAACTGAAGATCATCGTTCGGACCGCTCGTCCAGGCATCGTGATTGGTCCTAAGGGATCTGAGATTGATCGTATGACCGAAGAGCTCCGTTACATGACTGGTCGTAAGGTTGCGATCTCTGTTGTGGAGATCCGTGAGCCTGACCTTGAAGCGCAGCTTGTCGCAGACGGTGTTGCTGAGCAGCTCAAGAAGCGTATGGGATTCCGCCGCGTCCTCAAGATGCGTGCTGAGAATGTCATGAACGCTGGTGCTCAGGGTGTGAAGATCCAGGTCGCTGGTCGTCTTGGTGGTGCGGAAATGAGCCGTCGTCTTGATGTGCGTCTTGGATCACTTCCGCTGTCGACGCTTCAAGCGAATATCAACTACGGCTTCTCCGAGAGCCACACTACTTACGGTGTTCTGGGCGTCAAAGTCTGGATCTACAAGGGTGTGTACTCGACTCAGGAAGAAGAAAATCAATCTAACGCGGCAGGTGCCCGCGCTCGTGCTCGAGGTCGCCGTTAATCGTCGGCTGCTTCAAGCGGTTTATTGGAAAGTAAAAGGACTCAGATATGCCTCCTTATAAAATACCAAAGCGTGTCAAGCACCGTAAAGAGTTCCGTCGTCGCCGTGATCGTAAAGCGACCAAGGGTAACTATGTTGCTTTCGGCGAGTTCGGTCTTCAGGCGCTCGAGGGCTGCTGGCTCAAGAGCAACTGTATCGAAGCGGGTCGTGTGACATGTCAGCACTTCCTCAAGCGTGAGGGCAAGCTGTTCATCCGTGTGTTCCCGGACAAGCCGATCTCCAAGAAGCCACTCGAAACTCGTATGGGTAAGGGTAAGGCGGATGTGGATTACTGGGCGGCACGCGTTCGTCCCGGCACGATCCTCTACGAACTTGCAGGTGTCAGTGAAGTTCGCGCCAAGGGGGCATTTGCCCGTGTCGCGATGAAGATGCCGATCAAGTGTCGGATGGTCAACCGTCGGATCGAGGCATAAGGGGCTGATGATGACTGGTGCAGAAGTAAAAGCATTGAAAGACGAAGAGATCGTGGTCGAGCTTGGCCGTCTCCGCAGTTCGCTGATGGCGATGCGGAACAAGAGCGTGACCGAGAAGATCGAAGACACCTCGCAGTTTGGCAAAATCCGTAAGGACATCGCCAGGCTCCTGACCGAGCAGACCGCGCGGAACAACAAAGACTCCTGAGGATGACCATGAGCGATACCGAAATCAAAGGTGCAAAGATTGGCGTGGTGGAGACCGACACTCGGGACAAGTCCCGCAAAGTGGTGATCCATTACAAAGCCCCGCACCCAAAGTATGGCAAGTTCGTGAGCAAACGCACTGTGATGCATGTTCATGATGAAAACAATGAGTCGCATACAGGCGACGTGGTCGAGATCGTGCAGTGTCGCCCGGTCTCGAAAACCAAGAGCTGGAAAATCTCGAAAATTATCGAGAAGCGCAGCATGTGATCAGACCCCTCGGCATGAGGTCGAGGTTTAGGAAGAAGGCAGGGCAAAATGCTCCAGCAAGAATCCAGATGTGAAGTCGCGGACAACTCAGGCGCCAAAGTCGCTTATGTTATCCGTGTGTACGGCGGATCCACGCGTCGCGACGGTCAGACCCGTCGTCAAGCGTTCATCGGCGACAAGGTCCTCGTGAGTGTCAAGAAAGCACTCCCAGGGTCAGAGGTGAAGACTGGTGAAAAGTACAAGGCAGTCCTTGTCCGCACCGCGAAGCCAACCCGCCGTAAGGATGGTTCGTATGTGAAGTTCGATTCGACCGCGGTCGTCCTCATCAATGATGACGGCAACCCGAAGGGCACCCGCATCTTCGGCCCGGTCGCTCGTGAACTCCGCGAACGCAACTACATGAAGATTGTGTCCCTCGCACCGGAGGTTGTGTGATGCCAAAGCATATTCGAACAGGCGATCAAGTCATGGTGACTTCCGGCGACCACAAGGGTCAGACCGGAGAGGTCATCAAGATCCTCAACAAGACGGACAAGGTCATCGTCAAAGGTGTCAATGTCAAGACCCGGCATGTGCGTCCGACCCAGATCAACCCAAAGGGTGGAGTGGTCAATAAGGAAATGCCTCTGCACATCTCTAATGTGAGTCCTGTGGTTGATGGCAAACCAACACGCGTGCGTTTCGAGACTCAGAAGGACGGCTCAAAGAATCGCGTAGCGGTCCGTAACGGCAAGTCACTCGGTCAGGTCAGCGGTCCTAACTCGTAATACAGAATCACAGTTCTCTGAAGTGTTCAGAGAACCAAACGGCGGATAAGTCATGGCGAAGAAAGACAAGTTCGATCAAGAAACACTCGACGCAGCAATGCAGGCCAACAAGCCTCGCATGCAGTCGATGTTCATGGACACTGTGCGTCCCAAGATTGCACAGGAGTTCGGGATCAAGAACACAATGGCGATGCCAAAGCTCGAGAAGATCACCCTCAATGTCAATGTGGGTCGTCACCTCGACGGTACCAAGATCCCAAACAATGTTCGCGAATCCGTGCTTCACACACTGACTACCATCACAGGTCAGAAGCCTGTGAAGATCGCGGCGAAGAAGTCGGTGTCGAACTTTAAGGTTCGTGAAGGCTACGAGACCGCATTCAAGGTCACGCTCCGTCGTGATCACATGTGGCACTTCCTCGATCGTCTGATCAATCTCGCGACCCCTCGTATCAAGGACTTCCGTGGTCTGAACGACAAGGCGTTTGACCGTCAAGGGAGCTATTCGATGGGTCTGACCGAGCAGGGCGTGTTCCCTGAGATCAACATGGCCGAGCAAGGGTTCACCCACGGCATGAACATCAACTTCTCATTCAGCAACTCCGATCCAAAGATGAGCCGATTCGTGCTCGCTGAGCTCGGGATGCCTTTCAAGAAGCCCGAAGCGAAGAAGTGAGATTAGGAAGGACTGAGTAATGGCTAGAAAGTGTCAAATCGTTAAGAGCAACAAGACACCGAAGTACAAGACCCGTCATGTTCGTCGTTGCGAACTGACTGGACGAGCACGCGGCGTCTACCGCAAGTTCCGTATCTCACGCATCATGCTCCGCAAGCTTGCTCTGGAAGGCAAGATCCCGGGCATGCGGAAGGCAAGCTGGTAATACAACGCTCCAACACGCCCTCGTGGCGCAGGAATGATCAAAGTGCGGGCTCGCTCAGGCGAGTCAGAACGCAAGAAAAGGTAGAACACGATGACGATCAGTGATCCAGTCGCAGACATGTTGACCCGAATCCGCAACGCGACGCGTAACCGCGCCAAGAGCGTTGTGTGCCTCAACAACAAGGTGTGCCGCGGTGTTGCCGAGGTCCTCAAGACCGAAGGTTACATCAATGGCTACGAAGTCGTTGAAGACAAGAAGCAGGGCACCATCCACATCGACCTGAAGTACGGCCCACGCGGTGAAGTACTCATCCATGAACTCAAGCGGATGAGCAAGCCTGGTTGCCGAGTCTACAAGCCGATGGACAAGATCCCTGCTCCGATGCAAGGTCTCGGAATCTCGATCGTATCGACCAGTCACGGCGTGCTCTCGGATCGGGCATGCCGGAAGGAAGGCGTGGGCGGAGAACTCCTCTGCGTCGTGAGCTAAGCGAACAGGAATGAACAAGTCGGCTGGAATCCCCGGTCAGTAACCACCGGATGACGACGACAGCACGAAAGGAAACGAACAATGTCCCGACTCGGTAAAAAACCAATCCAGGTCCCATCAGGCGTCAAGGTGAACATCGCTGGACGCACGATCTCGGTCGAAGGCCCAAAAGGCTCATTGAGCTTTGAGCATCGTCCAGAGGTCCAGGTTGCTTTCGATGAAGACAGCAAGATGGTCACTGTGAATGTTGACGAGAAGCTGCTCGCTGCAGATCGTGCGAACCGCGCTTACTGGGGCACTACTCGTTCGATCATCGATAACATGATGGTTGGAGTGACCCAAGGGTACGAGAAGAAGCTCCAGATCGTTGGTGTCGGTTGGACCGGTACTGTCAACGGCAACAAGCTTGCTCTTAAAGTCGGGTACGCAAACACCATCGAGATGCCAATCCCTGAGGGTGTGACAGTTGTTGCTGAGAAGCAACTCGTCACAGTCACCGGTGCAGACAAGCAAGCGGTGGGGCACTTTGCTGCTTCCGTGCGTGCAAAGAAGAAGCCTGAGCCTTACAACGGCAAGGGTATCAAGTACCTCGACGAGGTCATCACACGCAAGCAGGGCAAGGCATTCGGTAACTAATCTGAACGGTCGCAAAGATCGCTCCAAGCGATCGTGAGGTTGAAGCAATGAACAAGAATAAAGCTAAACAAGTTCGCCGATTGAAGCGAAAGATCGGAATCCGCAAGCGCGTGGTCGGGACCCCCGAGCGTCCGCGTCTGGCAATCTACCGTTCGCTCAATCACATGTACGCACAGGTCATCGATGACATGGCTGGGAAGACCATTGTCAGCGCCTCCACTCGTGATAAGGGTGTGAAGGTCGACAAGTCAACCGGCAATGCCGATGCTGCGAAAGCGGTGGGTTCCGTCCTCGCTGAGCGTGCAAAAGAAGCAGGCATCGAGGCCGTGGTCTTTGATCGCGGCGGATTCAAGTACCATGGTCGAGTCAAGGCCTTTGCAGATGCTGCTCGCGAGAGTGGCCTGAAGTTCTAATCGAAAGAGACACCACAATGGCAGAAATGCTCGAAGAATCAAAGTCAATCGAATCGCATACCGTCGGGATCTTCCGTACGGCTGCGACCGTCAAGGGTGGTCGTCGCTTTAGCTTCGGCGCCTTGGTCGTCTGCGGTGATCGCAACGGGAAGATTGGTTACGGCTACGCAAAGAGCCCCGAAGTTCCGACAGCGATCGAGAAGGCTGAGAAGCACGCTCGTCTAAACATGATCTCGTTCCCGATGACCGGGTCCACACTCCCACACGAGACCGTAGGTCGTGCGTGTGCGAGCCGAGTGATCTTGGTCCCGGCTTCACCTGGTACAGGTGTGGTTGCAGGCGGAACAGTTCGCGCGGTACTCGAAATGGCGGGTATCACCGACTGTCTCACCAAGTCGACCGGATCGAACTCGAAGATCAACACAGTTCGTGCGATCTTTGATGGTCTGAGCCAACTCCGCACTCGCGAACAGATCGCGGAACTCCGCGGTGTTGAGATCGAAACATCGGATATTGAAGAACGCGTCAAGCGTGGTGCTCGATTCATGCCTGCACAGTCTGAAGGCGAGAAAATGGCTGCACCTGTCAACACCATCGGCCAAGATCGTGGTCGTGGTGGAGGCCGTGGCGGTCGTGGCGGCGGTCGAGGAGGCCGCGGAGGTCGTGATGGCGGCGGACGCGGCGAAGCAGCGGAAGCACCAAAGACTGATGCTCCTGCCACAGACGCACCGGCTGAGTCGAGCTCAGAAAACGCAAGCTAACCAAACGAAAGACAACAGCATGTGCAGGGGCACATGCTCCGGGAGTAACCGGTCATGATGATTCACGAAGTCACCGCGATGGCGGGTAAGTACAAGCAACGCAAGCGTATCGGCCGTGGTGTCGGTTCGGGCAACGGTAAGACCTCTGGCCGTGGTCACAAGGGTGCGGGAGCACGCCGTGGCTATTCCAAGCTGTATCAGTTTGAGGGTGGTCAGATGCCGTTCTTCCGTCGTATGCCGAAGTTCGGATTTACCAATGCAAACTTCAAGATCAAATTCTGGATTGTCAACCTTTCGGCAATCCTCGAGCATGAGGACTTTAAGTCCGGAGGAACAGTCGACCAGAAGTCGCTCATCAAAGCAGGGCTGGTCCGTGACGAATCTCGTGACCTGAAGATCCTCGGCAACCTTCCTGATGGGATGGATTCTTTGAGTGTGAAGCTCGATGTGAACGCCAACCGCGTCACCGCATCGGCTCGCAAACTTATCGAAGATGCGGGAGGCAAGGTCAACGAACTGGGCACACGCCGTGACCGCATCCGTGGTATCGACCGAAACTCGGGCGACAACACTCCGAAGAACCTCACGAAGAAGCTCAAGAAGCAAGAGTGGCACCGCAAGCGCGACGAGGCATTCGCTCGCGGCGAGGTCTTGAAGAAGAAATAAGGCTCATCGATTCGAAGGGCAGAAAACACGCCGGGGTCGATCAACCGCTGAACGATGGGAATATGATCCCCGATCACGGCTGATCGGCCCCGTCTTTGATCCTGAATCGTCGGATGTAAGTGGAAACTGATCTGAGCCAACGGAGTTACTAAAGCATGATCATCCAGACCATCATGAATGTCTTCCGGATCCCGGAACTGCGCAACAAAATCCTCTTCACCATTGGGATGCTCGCAGTCTATCGGATCGGTTTCTGGATCCCAGTTCCAGGTGTTGACCAGGGTGCGTTGACATCATTCTTTGAGCAGCAAGCTGCTTCAGGATCTGCAGCGGGACGACTGTCCCAGTATGTCGCGATCTTCTCTGGTGGTTCGTTCGGTCAGTCGACCATCTTTGGTCTCGGGATTATGCCGTACATCACGGCGGCGATTATCTTCCAGCTCTTCCAAGGCGTATCACCCCAACTCAAGAAGTTGAAAGATGAAGGACCGACAGGGTATGCGAAGATCCAGGAATGGACTCGCTACGCAACAGTGGGGCTCTGTCTCGTCCAAGCGGTCGGCTGGTTGACCTACATCACTCGTTCAGGGCTCGTTTACGAAGCTTGGGCAAACAATCCGCTCTGGTGGGTGATGGGGATCGCGGCACTCACCGCAGGGACCATCTTCCTCATGTGGCTCGGCGAGCAGATTGATCGTTTTGGGATCGGTAACGGCGTATCTCTGATCATCATGGCTGGGATTCTTACTGGGATGCCTGGCGCGGTCATCAGCGTCATCAGTAACTTTGATGCCGCAGATCCGAACAAGATGGGCTGGATGGGTCTGATCCTGTTGCTCTTCGGATTCGTGCTTGTCGTCGCGGGATCTGTGCTGCTCACAGTTGCTCAGCGGCGCATCCCTGTGCAACAAGCGAAGCACACACGAGGCAAGCGGACTTTCGGTGGTCAAAAGAGTTACCTCCCGCTGAAGGTGAATCACGGTGGAGTGATGCCGATCATCTTTGCATCATCTCTGATGATCTTCCCCTCTGTCGTATTCAGTGCTTTGATGGATCAGGCACAGAACGCTGGTGCGACTGGATGGTGGGTCGGTTTGATCAGCTGGCTCAGTCAGAACTTCCAGATGGGCGCATATCCGTATGTGCTCTTGTACATCATCATGGTCTATTTCTTCAGCTATTTCTGGATCACAGTGCAGTTCAATCCTGAAGAGATGTCCAAGCAACTCCGTGACCATGGCTCGTTCATTCCAGGGTTGCGTCCAGGACCTCGTACTGCGGAGTACCTCGAGGCGGTGATGGAACGCATTACCTATGTTGGCGCGGCATTCCTTGCGGTTATCGCAGTGCTCCCGATGGTCGTCAATACAGAACTCAAAGTGGACTTCGTAGTCTCCCAGTTCTTGGGAGGGACGGGTTTGCTGATTGTGGTCTCAGTCGCGTTGGACTTCCTCCAACGCGTCGAGGCGAACCTCCTCATGCGAAACTATGATGGCTTCCTCGGAGACAGCGATCCGGGAGAAGGCCGAAACCATTGAGGATTTCGGCCCTTGTACGGGCTGCAAGATGCGGTTTTTTGATCCGAATAGGGTTAGATCGCTCTAATTACAGGGTCTTGGAATCTCGGAAGATGACACACCGATTTGACAGGCCTAACATCGTGACCCGCGAAATTGCGAGAGCAATGCGCGGATTGAAAGCAGAAACCCACCGGATTTCCGGTATCAGACTTCGCCAATGAGCGGCGAGGGAGGACAAGATGAAAGTATCATCCAGCGTCAAGCGTCGCTCCAAGGACTGCCAGATCGTTCGCCGTAAGGGCAAAGTCTTTGTGATCAACAAGAAGAACCCTCGTTTCAAGCAGCGTCAAGGCTGAGAAGCGGATTCATTGAACCATCGGCTGCGTCACAGATGATCGCAGCGTACTGCCCGACTTGAGTCGGGATGACAGGAGAAGCCCGTGCCCCGTATCGCAGGTGTTGACATTCCGGAACGCAAGAAGATCTTCTACTCCTTGCAGTACATCCACGGCATCGGCAACAAGTTTGCTGGTGACATCCTTGAAGAAGCCGGTATCAACCCGGAAACCAAGGCTTCCGATCTGTCCGAGACCGAAGTCTCGACTCTGAACTCCATCGTCGATGGTGCATACCTCGTCGAAGGCGCGTTGCGTCGTCAGGTTCAGCAAAACATCTCGCGTCTGCGTGAGATCCGCTCGTATCGTGGCGATCGCCACCGCGCGGGTCTCCCAACGCGTGGTCAGCGCACTCGCTGCAATGCTCGTACTCGTAAGGGTAAGAAGCGTACCGTTGCAGGCAAGAAGGGCGTCAAGGGCTAAACAGCTTTGTATTTCATGGGTTGTCACCAAACAGGTGGCAACCCTTTTCAGTATTTGTATATCAGACAACTTAGTTCGCAAGGTTCCAGCCCAATCATGGGATCCAGTCAAGTGGAACCGTCAGGAGCGATTGAAACATGGCAAAGAAGCAGAAGAAGATCCGCAAGGGCGTCACGCGTGGAATCGCGCACATCAAGGCGACCCACAACAACACCCTCATCACCGTCACCGACACCAACGGCGAAGCGCTCGCGTGGGACTCCGCTGGAACCATCGGTTTCAAAGGTGCTCGTAAAGCGACCCCATTCGCGGCAACGCGTGCCGGTGAGCAGGTCGGACAGAAGGTCCGCAAGATGGGTATGAGCGAGATCGAAGTCAAGATTACTGGCGCCGGAGCAGGTCGCGAGAACGCCGTGTCGGGTCTCGCCTCGACTGGTCTTCGTGTGACCGCGATAGAAGACCACACTCCGGTGCCTCACAACGGCTGCCGTCCAAAGAAGAAGCGCCGCGTCTAATCGACCGGCTCAGAACCCCGAGTCTGCTCGGGGTTTGTCACGAATCGTCTTTCGCGGAAAGAAAGAGCGACGCCGACAGCAGCAGGGCGTCAATCTGTGAACCGCGTGAAGAATCAGGACCCTCAAGTCCCTGCTGCGGAGAAAAGAATCATGCGTGTACGCTGGCGCGGGCTCGAACTGCCCTCCCGGGTGACCCCGGACGACAAGTTTAAAGCCGATACCTTCGGTCGCTTTACCATCGAACCATTCGAGCGTGGTATGGGTACAACCATCGGTAACTCACTTCGCCGAATCCTGCTCTCTTCGCTTGAAGGCGCTTCGGTGACCGCTGTCAAGATCAGCGGGGCTGAGCACGAGTTCACATCGATGACGGGCGTCCTTGAAGACACCACCGACATCATCCTCAATATCAAGAACCTGATCGTGAAGCTCGAAGGCGATGAACCTCGCGTCATGAAGCTCGCGGCACAAGGACCTGGTGAAGTGACCGCTGACCTCATCGAAGCGGACACCAATGTCACCATCGTCAACAAAGACCTCGTCATCGCTACGTTGACTGAAGCTGTGCCGTTCGAGATGGAGATCCATGTCGATAAGGGACGCGGCTACATCCCGGTCTCCGAGCAAGACCTGAAGAACGAAGATCAAGAGATCGGTGTCATCCCGGTCGACGCGATCTACTCCCCAGTCCAGCGTGTTCGCTACCAGGTCGAGAACACCCGCGTGGGTCAGAAGACCAACTACGACAAGCTGATCATGGAAATCTGGACAGACGGCACTGTCACTCCAGAAATGGCGCTCGTCGAATCGGGCAAAATCCTCCGCAAGCACCTCAACCCATTCGTACAGTACTTCGAGCTGGGTGAGGAGCGCGTCTCGGAGAACGCAGCGGCTGCAGCTGGCGTGGACGAGGAACTCATCCGCAAGCTCAACATGCCGACCGAGCAGCTCGATCTCTCGGTGCGTGCGAGCAACTGCCTCGAGTCCGCTCGTTTGGACACCGTTGCACAGCTGGTCGTGATGACCGAGCCGGAACTGCTCAAGCTCCGCTCGTTCGGACGCACCTCGCTGCGTGAAGTGAAGCGTAAGCTTCAGGACATTGACCTTGACCTCGGGATGGAACTCCCAGAGGGATACACAATCAATCAGTGAGCGTGAGCTGCTGATCAGGATACACACCCCGCGACGCGGTGAGCGCGTCGCTGAATGAGAAGGAACCGAGTCATGCGTCACCGCAAAGCCGGATTCAAACTGGGCCGCACTACAGCGCATCGCCAAGCGATGCTTCGTAACATGGCGGCAAGTCTCTTTGAGCATGGTCAGATCACCACGACTGTGACCAAGGCCAAGGCGCTGCAGCCGTTCGTTGAGAAGATTGTGACCAAAGCAAAGCGTGGTGATCTCCACGCACGCCGTCAGGTCGTCTCGATGCTTGGTCAAGACCGCCGTGCATTCGCTTGGGCGCATATCCCCAAGGGAGCGACCGACGAGCAGCGTGAGTCGATCGAAGAGCAACGCGAGTTCACCGAGGGATTCTTTGATATCCCAGATTCAGACGAGATCGAGCGCAACCGCTACGGCGAGATCCGCAAGGCACCACGCATCGTGAAGCACATCTTTGACAATGTCGCTCCACGCTTCGAAGATCGTGCTGGTGGATACACCCGTATCGTCAAGCTCGGTGTCAACCGTCTTGGTGACGCGGCTCCGCTCTGCGTGATCCAGTTCGTTGGCAACGAGGAAGGTCCGGAGATCGGTGGTCAGCCAAGCGCTCGCCGTCGCACCGCGGATCGTCGTACCGCGTTTGCAGCAAAGCTCCGCAAGGACACCGCGAAGCCAGAGGCGGCAGTGTCTGAAGCACCTGTCGAGGACGCTCCTGCGGCAGAAGAAGGCGGCTCGGACGACGAGTCCTGATCCGCTTGCTTTGAGCAGCATCGACATATATTGACTATCCTTACACTGTCCGCAAACCGGGCAGTGTTTTTCATTGATGATGACCCGAATCAACGATCAAAGTACCATGCTTGATACCCTCAACGAGATCGAAACTTCCGCTTTATCCGAACTCCAGTCTGTTGCTGACGCGGCAGGTCTTGAATCATGGCGGATTGCGTACATTGGCACCAAAGGGCGCATGCGTAGCGTGATGCCGATGATGAAAGATGTCCCGAAGGAACAGAAGGGGCAGGTTGGCAAGCGTCTAAACGAGGTGAAGACGGCCCTCGAGACCGCGTTTGAGACCAAGCAAGCTTCGCTGGGTGATGGTGGAACGCAGACCGCTTCGGGACCTCAGATCGATCTGACGGAGCCTGGGATCGTGGAGTCATCAACAGTTGGGCGACGGCACATCATCCCGCGTGTTCGCGACGAGCTCGTAGAAATCTTCGCACGCATGGGATTCGATGTCGCACAGGGACCAGAGCTTGAGGATGACGAGCACAACTTTGTGAAGCTCAATATCCCGCCAGCACATCCCGCTCGTGATCCGATCGACAACTTCTATGTGGACAATCCCAACGAGGTCGATACCCCTCGGATGCTGCGAAGCCAGACTTCGACGGTGCAGATCCGGACAATGTCCAAGGTCGTCGCGGATGGGAAGACTCCACCGATCAAGATCGTGTCGCCTGGCCGTGTGTATCGTCCGGACACTGTGGACGCGACGCACTCGTTCATGTTCCACCAGATCGAGGGGCTGTATGTCGACCGTGGCGTGTCCATGGCAGACTTGAAGACGACACTTCTTCAGTTTGCGCATGCGTACTTCGGGGATGATGCGGAGATCCGACTGCGTCCGAGCTTCTTCCCGTTTACTGAACCCAGCGCCGAGTTCGATATGATGATCGCGCTTAAGCCGGGTGAGGATCCCAAGTGGATCGAGCTCGGTGGCTGCGGCATGGTTGATCCGAATGTACTGAAAGCGTGTGGGCTCGATCCCGAAGAATGGACAGGATTCGCATTTGGTTTCGGCATCGAACGCATCGCGATGGGTAAGTACGGCATTCCCGATATCCGTATGCTCTTCGAGAACGATGTCCGCTTCCTGCAACGCGTCTAGCGTCACACAGTACCACATCTCGTGAAAGGGACTCACATGGACGACCAGATCAACGAACTCAACGAACCAGTCGATTCTTATGATGAGGATCTGTTTGCTGGACCAGCTCCCGCTTGGCCCAAATGGATAGGCGGACTCGCGATCGCGTGGGGTGGGATCATGCTCACCTGCACAGGGATCGGGATGGTCATGCTCCCAATGCAGGCAAAGTTCATGGGACCGATGATCGAGGGAGCGCCGATGCCTGACGCGTTCATCGTCAAGCCGATGGACTGGGCAATGATGGGCGTGGGATTGGTATTGACCTTCTTCTTGCTGTTTGGTGGGATCTTCTGTGTCATGAGAAATCCAATCAGCCGAATCCTGATCCTGATCTGGGCGATCCCATCGATCCCCATGTCACTCTACAGCTTCATGGTCCAGATGGACAAGCAAGCTTCGTTGCAGGAGTGGGCGAAGCAGTATCCAGATACCCAATACGCGCAGATGCTGAGTCAATCGGGAGCGATGGGGCAGCAATTGGGTCAGATCATCGGCTTGGTCTTCACCATCCTGTTGGGCGTAGTCGTCCCGGCGTTCTTCATCATCTGGTTCGGATTCATCAAGACTAAACCAGAACAGATGACGGGGTCTGAAGAAGTTATCGCGTAACGCTCAATCCATCAAATCGTCGATGTTCATTTCTACCCCATATCGATCACGATCTGATATGATGCGGCGGAGGTGATCGTATGCAACTGATTCGAGTGTTCATTGGAATATGTCTGCTGGTGATCTCCGGATGCGTCCTGACGGGGCAAGGCTCGCTAGGTGATTCCAATGACGCGTTTGCGACTGAGCACGGGATCTGGATCACAAGGTGGGATTACCAATCCCCCGCAGATGTTCGTCAAGCGATTGCTGACGCCGCATCGATTGGGATCACTGATGTGTATTGGCAAGTCCGCGGACAAGCGGACGCGTACTACCCCTCAACGAAAGAGCCTTGGGGGATCGAGCTACTCAAGTACAATCCGAATCCACCGAGTTTCGATCCATTCGAGATTGCGATTGATGAGTGCAAGTACCACAACCTCCGGATCCATGCTTGGGTCAATGTGATGCCGCTGTGGAGGGGCAAGGAGCCTCCAACAGATCGGACGCATATCTATCACACTAATCCCGAGTGGCGGCTCCGAGACGAGAAGGGCGAAGTTCAGAAGCTTCATGATGGGTACATTGTCGTGAACCCTGTGCTCGATCAGGTTCACGATCACATCGTTGGTGTGATCCGAGACATTGTGAAACGCTACGACATTGATGGGGTGCATCTGGATTATGTCCGTTACCTTGCTGATGAGGTGAAACCAGAACAGTTGATGCCCGGAGATCCAGTGAGCCGAGCGCTGTACACGAAGCAGACTGGGAAGAGTTCTGATCCGCTGAGCATTGATCGGCCCCATTACAAACGATGGATCGCATCAAGAATCTCGACACTCGTCGCACGAATCGAGGACGAATCGATCAACAACAAGCGGGGTGTTCGTCTCAGTGCGGCGGTCTGGCGCCGTCCTGATCTTGCGAGTGGCCGATATCTCCAGGACGCCGCGGATTGGGTAAATCAGGGGTCGATGGACGCGATTATGCCGATGATTTACACGGACAAGAACGAGCAATACCAATCCGACCTCGCAGCTTGGCAAGCGGTGGTCGAGCAGCAGAGGGTGGTGCCTGGGATCGGTGTGTACAAGCACAACCAGCCTTCGCAGACGATCTATCAGACCGCGATCGGAGATCCGAGGCGTTTCGGAGTGTTTGCGTATGCTTCGCTCTTTGAATCACCAAATCCGGATCAGAAGAAGGACGAGGCATCTGTTCAACTCCGCGCCTCGCAGCGCCGTGCGCTCGCTGATCTGATTCAGCGTATCCAATCGCCATGAGTACCCACATCGGGATTGATATCGGGGGCTCGTCAATCAAAGCGGCTTGCCTTGATGACCAACTATTAACAGTTGGGACTGTTTCAAGTGATTGCTATAGACAACCTGATCGAAGTGGTTTGCTCGAAGCGATCCAGCAATGCGTGCGTGAGCTTGGAGTTGCAACTCCAACAAGCATCGGTCTCTGTTTCCCCGGGAAGATGAATCTCCAGCAAACAGCGATAGAGTTATCAGTCAACCTGCCTGCACTCAATGGGTGGGCATTCGATGATTTTATCGAGAGCATCCATTGTCAGAAAGTGCCATATGAAGTGATCTCTGATGCGGATGCGGCGGGTTTAGACTATGCGGTGACTTATCCAATCGAAGGTCGCACCGCGGCGATCTCGATCGGGACCGGTGTCGGACTGAGTGTCTTGGATGGGGCTGAGTTCGTACGGATAGGAAACAAGGGGATTGGTCATTTAGGATTGATGGATGTTGGAAGGCATGCCGACTTAGATCGTATCGATGCGCATGGTGTTAAAAACACGCTTGAATCCTACATCGGCGCACCTGCGTTGAGTGCAATCGACTCCGAGGGCGAGCTTAACCTTGACCAGCTCTCGGTTTATGATCCAGCGATCCGAGCGCTGGTTCACGCACTTCGTGTTGTCCACGCTATCTATCAGCCGGATCGGATTGCGCTGCTTGGTGGTGTTGGGAATGCACTCAAAACGCACCGAGAATTACTCCACAATCTAGTGTGTGATGGACTCACCCAACTCGCGGTTCGTAACTGGGCATTGGAGTTTGGTGAATCTCACTTTCATGCCGCTATGGGAGCGGCGAAGTACGCGGCTCAATCACGCTGAGATTTCCCAAGCATGCAAACAGCGGTAGAAATCAATACGCCAATGGTTAACTTCCAGGTGTGATGGATGTTCGCGTATTGATTCAAGATCGATTCAGGATTCTCGCCGCTGATTTGTATGAGTACAAACGGCTGTGATCCGAGCATCCAGAGGAATCCGAGCAGTAGCGCCATGATCGCACTGATATCTGATCCGCGTTTCGTCAGTGTCGCAGTCAGGAACACACCCACCAAACCGGCATATGCGAATCCCATCACACTCAGTGCGAAGTCGATGAGTGTGTATCCATTCGCGTCCTTCCAGAAGATGCACAAACATGCGAATACGCCGAGGACGACACCTGCTACAAGAACAGACAGCCGCCCGAGTCTGAGATAGTGTCTTTCATCCTTGTTCGGAAAGATCGGTCGGTAGAGATCCGTGATGAACGAAGCACCCATCGCGTTGATGGCGCTGTTCATGCTTGACAGTCCCGCCGCGAATAGCCCCGCCATCATTAAACCTCGCACTCCTTGGGGGATCTCCGTCAAAATGTATTCGAGGAATACTCGGAGACCGCCTGTGCTTTCGTCGCGAGCGAGGGGTTGTCCTGTCAACTCAGGATGCTGGTACGCGATCCAGAGCATAAGTCCAACAACAAGGAACACAAGAACAGTGGGGATCCCAAGCAGGATTCCCATAATGACCGATCGAGCTCCGGCTTTGGAGTCTTTGCATGTGAGCATGCGTTGTGCAAGGTCCTGGTCTGTGCCATAGGACCCAATCCCAAGGAGCGTGTATCCGATTAAGCATGCCGGGATAGCGAATGGACTTGCTAAGTCCATCGACCAATCGAGCACAGTCAGTTTCGAGTTGTTGTGATCTACAGTCGGATTGCGGAGGGTCTCGAAGACTTCTCCCCATGGCGCTTCGATCGATCGAGCGATTAAATAGATCGCAGTGATCGCAGCACCGACAAGAATCACATATTGCAGTACATCTGACCAGATGACTGATGAGATCCCACCCCAGAGTGTGTAGATGACAGCGACCATTGACAAAGTAGCGATGGACAGAATCAGCGGCTGGGGATCCAGTCCCTTGTCTATCCCAAAGATGACCATCGAGAGCGGGATCGCTGCCGCGAAGACCCGTGCGCCCGACGCGAGCACGCGTCCAAACAGAAACGCGAGCGATGCTGCTCGGCGAGCACCAACCCCCATCCGACGCTCGAGATACTCGTAGATCGAGGCGCTCTGAGTTTCGTAAAAGCGTGGGATGAAGAGGAATGCGATCAGAATTGCCGCGATGATCATTCCTAGATTGGTCGCGAGATAGGTGAGGTCTCCGGTGTAAGAGAGTTCAGGTGCTCCGATGAATGTCGCCGCGGAGAGCGATGTGGCGACAATCGAGACCGCGACGGCCCAAGCAGGCATCTTGCGTCCGCCTAGGAAGTAGTCTCTGGTGTCCTTACGCTCACGCCGAGCGAAGTACCATCCAGTTCCGAGGAGTAATAAAAAGTACCCGCCGAGGACTAACCAGTCCGCGGCGGCAAACCCCGAATCCGGCGACGATATGGGCTCCGATACCTGCATGTACTGCAATCGACCCAATGCCCCCGATTGCACCAAAACCGGGGTTGGGTAAGATGCAAGAGGCATCCAAGCAGGCTATACTCGCTCTCGGCAAGAATCGTTGGAGAGGTGGCAGAGCGGTTGAATGCGCTGGATTCGAAATCCAGTATGGCCTCCGGGTCATCGGGGGTTCGAATCCCCCCCTCTCCGTTAAGATCAAAGGTATACGAAACGGTGTCCCCAACATGACGCCGTTTCGCCCGTTTTGGAGCGTGCTAGGCGGTATTGAGTGTCTCTGGGATTTCAAGATTCCCTCGATTTCAACAAAGAACGCCCGAATCCGGGCGAGTGTCTCTAAGGGCGATTTGAGGGATGTCCTCATGAGGGAAGAAACTCAGTCAGCCAGCAGCGTTGGGTAAAGAGCTGAGCCCGAGTTCATCGGTCTGCTTCGCCCAATCGAGTTGCTTTGCGGCAATGAGGAGATCGTCGAGTGTGATCGTGCTCGGGAGTGTTCCGGAGAGCGCATGATGGAGCACTTTGGGGCCGAGGTGAATGAGCGGGAGCAGCTGCATGATCCGAGATCGTGCGATGCCTCTCTCCTTGGCGAATGCTCGGATCTGCATCCCACTCTGGAGCAAGTCATCATGCCAGCGATAGGCAAGACCGATCGCATCAACGATGTGCTGACGGGGTTCAGGGGTGGAAGGGATGATGAGATCATGCCCATCCGGGCTCAGCAGTAATCGGCGACCATCGAGCTTCTTGATCTGGATGCTCAACTTCAGCCTGATTACCTTTCCAGTCTCTTCAGTTTCCGGAGTATACAGACAAGTGGGATATGGCGGCGCATCACCAGCGTGCGTCTTGAACTCATACTTTCTGAGTTGCTCAAGCTCTATCTGACTGAGCGAGACAGCAACCGAATCTGGAGCAAGCATCACCTCATCAATCACGCGACGGATCCACCGATCACGGATGCTAATCGATTGCTGGAGTAGGCCGTCGTGTTTGACAAATGTGAGTACAACGCCTCGAATGAGTTCGTCAAGATGCTCGGCGTTGATGGTCTTAATCTGGCATGACTTGAATCCATGTTTGACCGCCTTCTGGCTGATGTAGTAGTGAACCAGTCTTTTCTGCTTGATGCCGCGATGTTTACTGAGCGGTCGATGTGTCGAGGTGGGGCTCATCGCGAATCCTTCATGGGTGCGGAGCAGCCCCTTGAGCAGGTGCGGGTGCGTCCAGCGGTGCAGCTTGGACTTCTCCTGCCTCTTCATAATGCGCTGCACTTTGTCCCAGGATTTCTGATCAATGATGGGCTGGTGGAGTCCCTCATACACATCAGTTTTGCCGTTGCGGGTGTGCGTGATCTTACCGATGTAGATACGGTTGGAGAGGATCGTGTGGATGTACTTTGCGGTGAGCGGTTTGCCTCCGTGCATCCGACCGCCCTTGCTTGTCCAGTGCTTCGTGGTGTGACCGAGATCATTGAAGTGATTAGCGATCTCAACGAGTGACTGGTGCTCGGTGTATCCAATAAAGATTGCTCGGACAAGCTCGGCTTCCTCAGGAATTGTGTAGATCCCCTTAGGCTCATTCTCTCGCTGCAAACGATAGCCGAGCGGTGGAGTCCCCCCGACCCAGTACCCCTTCTTCTTGGTCGCCGCGATCTTGTCTCGGATGCGCTCGCCCGAAACCTCTCGCTCGAACTGGGCAAAGCTGAGGAGCATGTTCATGGTGAGTCGACCCATGGATGTGCTTGTGTTGAACTGCTGCGTCACAGAAACAAACGACACCTGCTTCTCATCGAAGAGCTCCATCATCTTCGCAAAGTCACTCAGTGATCGACTCAGCCGATCGACCTTGTAGACCACCACGACATTGATTCGTCCCTTGTCGATATCATCAAGCAGCCGCTTCAATCCCGGTCGTTTCATCGTCCCGCCTGAGAATCCACCATCGCTGTAGATGGTCTTCACAGCCTCCCAGCCCTCGTGCTTCTGGCTCTTGATGTAGTCGAGCCCGGCTTCGAGCTGAGCGTCAAGGGAGTTGAATGCGAGATCGAGTCCATCCTCGTTGGACTTGCGGGTGTAGACGGCGCAGCAGATAGTCTTCATTCGTACTCCTTATGTAGGCCGCTTGAGTTTCTTGAGGCCGAAGAAGCGTGGTCCTGACCAGCGTGCACCGGTGATCTCACGAGCGATCTCCGACAAGCTCGCGTACTCGGTGTCTCTGTACCGGAACCGCTTGCCGCCATCGATCACACGCACCTCATGCCGATGCCCGTGCCAAGTGCGCACTAGCGAGGTCCCTTCCGCAAGATGCAGCGGGGCTCGGTTCTTGGTGGTCTTTGATCCATGCAGGGTGGATAAAGGATCAGGCGCATCACGGATCGCGTTCTTGAGCAACCTTCGGGTCTCCGCATCCAGCTTGCCATGTTCCTTGGACTGAAGATGCCAAGCGATCCCGCGCACCAACGCTTGCTTGAGGTGGGGTGGATCCCCCTTGATTCCGATGGCTTTCCACTTCTTCTTGAGCTGGGTATTGGTGAGGTCTTGGAGCGTGTGCAGTGGCATGGTGGTTCCTTTGGCAGTCTGCATTTACCGCGCATGCTGATCTTCCCGCACGGCAGCGAGTGCGGGCTTTGGGGGGGGAGGGTGTTTAGGGACGATCCTTCATCAGTCACATATAGCCATAGACTGTTCGAGATAGCAAGCGCTGTTGGCAGGATAAAGCCAAGAATCTGGAGAATCTGCTAGGGGGCAGCGTGACCTTCCACCGCGCTCTGGCTAACCCAGCCACGGATGGTTGCTCCATCAAGCAAAACTTCAACCTGATAACAGGTCATCATTGTTCCGTTAACGAGTGGTTCAATGTGCTTCTGGACAATGATTGCATGGGTACCGGGAGGAACGGATGCGACCTCACTCCCAACTCCCCAGCTGTCCCAAGTCTTGGATAAACGGATTGTTTTGTCATCGATACCCCAAAGTTCTAGTTCATCACCAGGTTTCCAATCTGAGATGAGTAGGTCACTCTTGAAGTAGATGTCGCTGAAAAACTCCATCTGAAACTTTATGGGATCTTGCTTGGCTGCGTCACTCCATCGTCCGTTAGGTGCAAGCACACCTTTTCCAACTGTTGCTATTCCAGATGAATCATCACCTGGAGCAAAGGCGAGCACATCAACTGCATCAGCTTTCCGAGAGACTCTAATCTCCAACGCAGCTTGTTGGAGAATGTGCTCAATCTCTTCGTGTGTGTGTCCTCGCTCCACACGGATACGCAAACTGAAACGGCGTACATCTGAATAGTGGAATGGTACTGGTTGGCCGATGATGGTGTACTTTGGAGTAGTTGCTATAGCTTGTTTGGATAGCTCAGCTGATGCTGGTTGTTCATCAACGAGTCTGTTGTTCTCGACTGATTTCGATTCAACTGTCTTTTGTTGCGGCTTATGGTCAAATGTGATCGAGTGTTGAGATGGCTTTGCCGTTGACTCGCTCTTCTCACTACAGGAGGCCAAAAGGAGAATGGTGGAAACGGTGATGATAGTGTGTAGTTGAGAATCCATGGGTGTGCCTCAATGCGGAGCCAAAGTTCTGTTGGCTCGGCACACCTCTAGAAAAAGGGCGCCGGACCACAGTCGCTCCAGAGACCCCCGCCAAGGGGCACAAGAATACAACACATGGCCGACGCCCCTTTCGGGGCGCGGCACCTGTGCTGCCATTCCTGTTCAAGAGCCAGTCGGCTCATGTTGGCGGTTTCTCTGGAAGCAGCACGACGCTCGCGCGTCGCTTGGATGTCAGCCCTGTGAGCCGGGCTGGGCTTTCGTTCGTGACTCCTTAGTCAGGTTGGCAGATTCCGGACCCGATGTCCGGTGTGATTCTGCCTTGGTGTATTCAGCCGTCAATCTCCTCCGAAGTCAAGCCTGATCTGGGTTTAGAAGGGCTGTATCTCACCCATATCCGGCGAATCAGGCAGTGGTTTGCCCTGTGGGCCCTCCTCATCGCTGATCAGTTCAATCTGGATCTCCGGCTGGCGATAGTCTGTTGGGGGGAAGCGACGGAATCCCGCATCATCGATCAGCGTGATGCTCATTGTTCCATCGTCACAGGACAACGATTGGGATTTGTTGAATCCCGACCGCAGGTTACCACCCGGTGGATGCCCCTGACGGAAAGTATCAAACCACGCCCAACCGCGCTCGGCACGCAGCCGCATCAGCTTCACAAACGGCTCATGGTCTGGCCAGAGCACAGATGCGCCTTCGAGTAGTTGGGTCCGGTGCTGATCGAGATACGAGTCGCCAGCATTCGGATCACGATTCCAAAGCGCCGCCCATTGGAACCACCTCTCAAACTGATCTGGGTAGAGCTCAACGGCTGGATAGAACCGTTGTGTCCAGAATGAAGAAGTATGGGGTGCAAGCAAGCGATCCATCAATCCATGCGCATCAAGCAGCGGGCCGGTGACGATGATCGAAGCTTCTGTGAACCGATCGATGATCCGGCGTTTGAGAGTCTGTTCAAGCCGTTCGCTCCGCCGACACTGTTCGTCTGTGGGGTGCTGCGGATCAAACCCGGGATCAAACTCGTCCAATATGAACAAGTCCGGTCGCGAACCTTCAAAACTCACTTCGGTCAGTTGGCTCGATGGGCCGATGGTATGGATCTTCGCGACGCCTGGCACCACGATGAGCCTGGGAGGTGAAGCACGCGAGCCGCTGGCACCCGAGGATCGTGCAATGGTGCGCAGATGGGGAAAGTCTCGTTGGAGCATTCGATTCTGGCGCAGCTCGGTGTCGATCCCGCCGAGCAGCTCGCCCGCGGCATTGCGAGAGCTCGATCCGATCACGATGCACCGTGCTCGTTGGTAGGCCAGTGCCCAGATCACGGCTGCAAATGAGATGATTGATGACTTCCCATATCCGTCCGGTGCACTCACCGCGAGCCGTAATGGCGCATCACCACCGATGGTTTGCAGTTCGGTGCAAACCTCATTGTGCATCCGGTTCCATGGGAGTGGGAACCGGTGCCTGAGGTACATCCTTGCGAACGCCTGGATCGAATCGCTACCGACTCGGGCTCTGATTGAACTGAGTTCACCACTGATCTGCACAATCACGAGAACTCCTTTCAAGATGAAGCCTCGTCAATGCGCCCGATCCGACGCATCATGGCCTGAAGCTCGCGAGCCATCGGCGAGTCCTCGCCAAGATCAGTGGCAACCACGCCGATCACCTGCGTCAGCTCGATGAGTGCTCGTGCATCGTGTGGTTCTGAATGGGTGCATCCGAGGAGCCCAACGCTGGTGAGCCGCTGCACAAACCGGTCATACATCTCGACCCCGCTGCGGACCGCATCGATCTTCTCTGCAGCCGATGCGGTCGAATCGCGTGAAAGCTTCGTGAGTCTTGCCATTGCGGCGTCGACCTGAGCCTTGTAGTGCCCCAGGATCTCGGCTTGCAGATCAGTTGATGGGTGTAATGCATTGTCTGCGCGAACTTTCTGCAGATCCCTTCTTATTGTTCGATCACATCTCCCGACCTTGCATGCGATTTCTGAGACGCTTAATCCTTCAAGCATCAAAAGGGCTACGCACTCTTGCCTTTGTGTGGAGGAAAGTGATGGGCCCTTGATGCTGCCATCTTGAAGTTTGCGGATGAGCTCAACCGCCGATCGTTCACGCTGCCGAGCCATCCGATGTCTCCGCAGTGGTGGGGGTGTGCATTGTGGATGGCGACCAACGATCGAGGACATCCTTACTGACGGCGGATTGCCCGGCGGTTGCGATGAATCGCCGCACGATGACATCGCAGTAGTGCGGCTCGATTTCGATCCCGAAACATCGGCGGCCCATCCGCGCCGCCGCAATGAGCGTCGTGCCTGAACCGAGGAATGGGTCGTAGACCAACTCGCCGCGCTGGGAGGAGTTGCGGATCGCACGCTCGGCAAGCGGGAGTGCCTTCTGCGTGGGATGCCGGTAGAGCGTGGTGCGGTCGCGTGGGATCGACCAGAGTGTGGATTCGTTCTTGGGACCGTACCATCGCCGCTTGCCATCGGACTTGCGTCCATATAGGCAGAACTCCGTCTGCTCGTTGAAGTCCCCAAACCCCGGCGAGAACGACTCCTTCGCCCAAGTGATCACATGCCGGGGCTTGAGCTTGAGCCGGGTGAGCATCTCGGCCATGAATCCAAAGTTTGCGAACCCGTTCCAGATGTAGAACCCACCACCGGGAAGCATGTGGTCTTTCACAATCGAGATCCATGACTCGGTGAATGTACGATATTCGTCATCGGACATCTTGTCATTGATGATTGGGCGGGAGTTACTTGAGGATTTACCTGTTGGTCGGTCGGCGGCGTTGTAGGCGACATTGTACGGAGGATCGGTGTGGAGCATATGTGCTCGCTCGGATTCGAAGAGCCGCTCGATGAGTGATTCGTCGGTGCAATCGCCGCACGCGATGCGGTGGTGACCGAGCTGGATGATCTCGCCGGGTTGAGCGATTGGGTTTGAGTCAGCAGTGGACTCGAGTGCTTGTTGATCGAGTTCGGAATGCTCATCTCCAGCGGAGTCGTGAGCTGTGAGGATCTGGTCGATGTCGCTTGAAGAGAATCCAGTCAGATCAATATCGAAGTCAGCGGACTCGGTTAGTTCGCTCAGCAGCGACGCGAGCAGCTCGGAGTCGTTCTCGCCGGAGATATTGTTGAGGGCGAGGTTGAGAGTCTTTTCCTTGCCCAGCGGGAGGTCCACCACACTGACGAGCACTCTCGTCACGCCTTGGGCCATCAGGATACTCAGGCGTTGATGACCAGCAACGAGATTGCCGGTTTGCTTGTTCCAAACCGGTAGCTGCGCCATACCGAATTCTTCTACGCTGGCTCGGAGCTGCCTCCCTGCAGCAGAGTCGGGGTGGAGGGGCTTGCGGGGGTTGTACGGGGCGGGGTTGATCTTCCTGATCGAGACCCATTGTGGTTTGGCGAAATCGACCATCGTCTTCCTTCCGTCGAAAGGGTGGATCAGCCTTAATGGCTGGCGATTGGTCGAGTAAAGTAATGAGCTAAATTTGGCGTTCGGGTCACACGCTGTGAACCGGTCGTTTGACCAATCAAGGTCATTGTGCACCTGAAATTACAAAAGACGATCCCGTCCATTGGACACCGTTTGGACAATAAGTGGTTTGGGTCTAGGATAAGGACAATGGCGGTGCATCCGGCCTGTAATAGCCTCTGGTACCTTCTCGTTGATTTAAGATCTCAAATCCCTTCTTCCTCATCCGCTGGATTCGCTTCGCTACGGTTTGATGATTTGGTCTTTCAGGTAAGTGAAACGCAATATCTTTCCCAGTGAGAGCTTGATCCTTGAGGAGTTGCCAGATTTTGAACTCTTGATCTGATAGTCGATCTAGATGAAGAAATGGTTGCTCAGTGTCTTTTTCGAAGAAGTTTGCTAGCCTGGAGACACGCTCAATCGCGCGTCTGGATTGTGTTGTCAATGTAAATGGGCCAGGGCCTTGGGAGGTATGGAGTTCAATTGCTCCTTTACCCCATTGGACACAACAGAGCTCTATGAGATGTTCGGCTTCATCGAAAGCGGAGAGAGTCTGACCAAGGACAGTCTCGCCAAGTACTATCGCTTCACGCATGACAGTTGATCGGGCTAAGTTGATACTTTGGCAGTATGTGTGGTGAATATTGGTGATTGCTGCGGCTTGCCCCGCAATGTCCGGCAGCGAGTCGAGGAGATCTGTGGATTCAGTAACCCAGTCTGAAATCGCCTTGGCTGGAGTGACGGATGGGCGTTGCATGATGAATGGTATATGTATTTATGGTGACAATACAGTGACGTACATTTGAAATACTCGATGCGACGTAACCAATCGGTTTCGAATGGGATAATCACTCAGAAGCCTGCTCCACTCCTCTTCCGACCCTCTGAGAGAACAACGGGAAGTTGCTACCAATAACAGTGACAGTGGTGTGAAGCATATGGGGGCAGGTTGAAGGGGTGATGATGCTAGGCCATCACATTGCCAACGTGAATGTCATGAATTCGAATCACATAAGCAAAGCCTTGGTATACGAACTATTGCCCGTTAATTGGGCTCCGCCACCACGCTTTGTGGAAGTTGCTGGAGCGCTTGAGGACGGTACGAAGGTCGAGACTTCGATTCTGTACGACTAACTCGTGGATTTTCTACGATTATTACTGTTGCTCGGTCATGGGTGGCTTACTGACGGGGTCGGTGGACACATGACGTGCGCGATCTGCCCGCCGAACTCAACTACCCCGAGCTGACGACTGCAAAGAGAGCGAAGTGCTTTCCACAACATTGCAGACGTGTACTGGTCAAGATCATCTGGGACGTGATCCAACAGTGACCGTGAGCAGACCACGATCAATCGATCCTGTGCACGTGAGAAAGCCACATTGGCTCGGTTAAGATCTAAAAGAAAATCAGCGTTGGTACTGATTGCTGTTGGATCACTAGCAGTAGCAGAGACGATGACAGAGCTACACTCTCCGCCCTGCAGTCTCTCAACGGTATCGATGACTGACACCGCAGAGGAGAAAGGTTCTAGTCGTTGCTGTAGAAGGGTTCGCTGCGCCCGATGCGGTGTGATCACAGCAACAGACGAATCCGGGAGTTCGTTGCCCGCTGCAAGTAGCTGTGCCAAAATCTCCGCTTCAAAGCGATTGCTTCGTCGTGATTCTCGTTCGTCGTGAACGAGCAGATAGACGCCGTGGGGGGCACTCCAGATCTCACTCAGCGGGTCATCCGCCTCATGTATGGGGACTGGCTCTCGAACGGGCCCGTCCAGATCGATTGAATCCAAACGATAAACTCGAGCGATGAGATCCCGTACTGCAGGCGGAAGCCGGTGTGAGTATTCGAGATGAGAATAGGTGACAGCTGTGGCGGGCAATTTAGCTTCGGTCGCAAGGGCTTGTACAGCGTCATAGGCGCTGACATAAGGCTTATAGAGCACAGTGGGTGGGCGATCCTCTTTCTCCCAGTCGTGCGACACAATTGGCGCGAGTTGCCGGTGGTCGCCAGCTAGTAGAAGTGTCGCCGTAGGCTGCGTCACACTAGCCAACGACAGAAACTCAGGGAGCTTCATCATGCTGGCTTCATCGATGAACAGCCCCGATGCAAAGCTATTGCCACTTGGTTGGAACCGAGCGGCATTGATCAGGTTCGCGCTGCCCTTCAGGAGGCCTGTTGTCGTACCAAAGAGAACCAGTGAGCCCGATCTGGTCGCTTGCACCATGGGCGTCGTGGCGAAGTTGTTCCCAACGCCCCAGCTTGCTACACCTGCAGGCAAGGCGTCCTTCGGGTCAATCCTACAAAGTGTGACTTGCGGGCATTGATAGCTGGCGGCTTCGAGCTGCTGCTGGACAATCGGTAGATACTCAGCCGTTTTTTCAAGGAGTGTGTCTACGGACGTATGCGTCGTGCCTCCTACTAGTAGCGTCGACCCACTTTCATGTAGAAGAAGTGCATGCAATGCCAGACAAACGGCAGCAGTGCGGGTCTTACCCGTACCAGGTGGGCCCTGAATGAGCTGCACCCTCGGGTGTAGCGTAGCCTTTGCTGCAGCCAACTGTGACTCGTTCAGGATTGAGACGCCCGCTGGCCCCAGGTTGTCGAGGACCTGATTTGCCAAGGAAACTGTTTCTGGATCACGCTGCGGCAATGCTGGGAGCTGGGGCGCTGTCGGATTGAACCAGCGAAAGACATGGTCACCACTTCGGCTATCTAGCCTCTGGTGAACCCGGTGTTCAACGAATCCAGATGGTGATTCATCGAGGGTTGCATTGGACCAAATCTCGTTGTCGGGGTCTGGATCGACCGTGCTCAGTCTGAATTGGTCGGAGCGCCGAAGAGGAATGACCGCCAGCCTGATTGCTCCAGTGGCCCAGTCAAGTTGGTTGATCACGCAGGATGCGCCATGCTTCTGCAACAGGCCTAGGGACTGGGGCTGGTCGATTGGGTCAGGCCGTGGAGTGAGTCTGGCGAAACCACCTTCCGCGAATCGGGAGTTCTCCGCCAAGACAGCGAGTGTGGTGCCATATGAGGCTACGTCCAACTCGGCGGTGAACTCGTTGTTGCCAGTGGCCTGAATATTCGTGATCGGAAGAGATACGAACGCACTCACTCGAATGTGTGGTGGTGCCAGGTGGGCCGCAGCCCAGTCGCTCGCCTTGACATGCTGGTCAAGCCGCAAGAAATCGACGCATGCATCACCAAGGTCACGAGTACCAAGCCGAAAGTTTCGCAGCTGCGCAATATTGAGTGGAGGTTTGGTGATCTCACGATTATGGAACTGAATGCGTTCGTCAATCCAGCGCAGCGCATGGCATCGGGAACGAAGATACGACCGCAGATAGTTAGGCTGTTGGGCACGGTTATATCGTTCGATGGCGTTTCTGGTGCTTGCGTCTCTGGCTGAGTTGGGGTCAAGTTCGCCCCAGACTGCTCGCCAGTAAGGGGCCGGAAGCTGGTCGAAGAAGCGGCTCCGGACCTCGAAAAGCCGCATCGAACCACTAGAGGTGTCACTAGGATCTGCCCAACGGCCGTCATCAGTAACCCTGAGCGTGGTCTTGAAGTCGAAGATGTCCTGCTCCATGACTTTGTCCAATGCAACAACATCCCGGCCTACGTCACGGGTCCAGTGATATCTCTTGCCAAACCATGTGAGCGCTGTAGCGACTGCTAGGCCACGGCCGGTCCATCCGAGTCCATAGCGCCGAGTGACCTCCTCCTGCAGTGCCGAGAAAATGAGCTGCTCAAGGCTGTCTCGGCAGCCCAGTAACTCACGCAGATGTCCAAGCAATGCAGTATTGGTTCTGGAACAGGCCTCAACCAACCGGCGCATCTCGGTCCGAGACCAGACATAAAAGTGAATCGGCACGGAAGGAGCATCACTGACGGCATCGATAGCATCGATTAGCTCGATCAGAAATGCCTCAAGCCGCTCGCCTTCGATACGCGTGTCGTCGATGTAGTTGCCGGTCCAGGGCGAGTTCTTGAAATTGATTACGGATTGTCCCGAGATATCCGGAAGCTCGTTAATCGCTGGCCCTCCATCAGCAGTCCAGTCCTTGGGCGTTTCAACGACCCGTGGGTACGGTTTCCAGCCGGTAGTTTCCTCGACAAACCCCGTGTGGCAGAGTGAGTCACTCTGCGTAACATGCGCAGACAGGCCGCCAATGCGATCCTCGGCATAGTCGTAATCAACGCTCAGATAGACCCGTACGAGCCGCTGGCCAGACTGCTCATGCTCTGGAAGGCCACTTAAACCGCTGTTGGGAACCTGTTGGACCGGATACTCGTCGGAGTCACCAGGGAGCGTTGAGAGTCGTGCCTTCGCCTTGACGATCATTGAATCAATGCTCTCCCCAAACGCCGGATCAGTCCGTAGCGATGTAGCTGTGTCTCCTTTGGGATCGAGTTCAGCGAGCTCGTCCAAGGACGCGACTCCGACTCGCTTCAAGGCACGGATCGACGCCGGGGGAAGGCCGATAAGCTGGGGGCGACGATGCAAGCCGCTCTCTGGCAAACAGTCGGTGTTGAAGATACAGGTGTCACACTTGGAGTTCAGTTGATACGGGAGATCATCTAGATCAGCCTGAGCGTACTGAGCTAAGGGTCCGTTTGGAGCGAGCAGTGCTTCGAGATCCTCGCCCTCAGTATCGAGAGCGAGTGGGGGCAGATCGCTGATGGACTGAAGCGAGTTGTTGTCTTGGTCGATGCGAGCGACGACAGCTGATACATGCGAGGGCTCAATTGGGGTGCCTGCAATAACGAGGGATTTGCTCTCAATCGATTTGCAAACCAGCGCCTTGTAAAGTGCTACTTGCAGTCGCTGATAAGTCTTGTCACGACGCGACGCTTTGCATTCCACAATGCGCAGTGTTGGGGTATAGTTATCCCAGAGTACCAAGGCGAAATCGATTCGGCCCTCAATTTGAAAGCCACCGACTGATCCCGTTACTTCAACCTCTTGAGCGAATCCAGTTTGGCCCACATTGAGCTCAGAAACTTTCTCGCAGAAAACACTCCAGGGCACGCCATATTCACCATCAGTTGGCTCGGCGAGCTTCTGCAGCCCGTCAGACTCAAGCATCGATGCCCATTGTTCTTCTCGTCGAGCACCTTCTGCTTGAAGCACGGGGTCAAGAGGGTTGAACAAGCGGTTGTAGAACGGAAGGCGCCTCGCTGCATCTCGGCCGTTTAGTTCAAGCCGAAAGCGTCTTGCACAGCTTTGGTGGCGTACGAATTCACCTGCCTGGTTTACACGCAATACTGGCAAGGAAGTCATTGTGCCGCCCCCTCTAATTGAAGTCGATGCATTGCACCCGGACCTCGGCCTGTTCCTGGATGAGCTGGGTGCTCGGCTCGGAGGTCCAGGTATTGCTTTGGCACCGGTCGGGTGCGGGAAGCTCGAGGCGGCTTGGGCCCTCTAGCAATCTCAAGCTTCAGTGGCGATCGCAGTGCCCGCCTAGTTAGTCCTTGGCGAACAGTGCGTCCCAGCACCTCGGCTAAAAGAGGGGGCGTAGCATTTCCGATCTGACGAACTTGATCTCGATAGGAACCCAAGACATGCCACGTCGTCGGGAACGACTGAAGGCGCAATAGTTCCTCACATGCTAGCGGTCGATTACTCCAGTGGAATGGTCCTGTTGCCGGGCCTGGAGATGCTGACAATGTCCACGACGGATGACGTTTGCTGAGCTTTAAAAGAAATGACCAGTACCGTGAGCGATAGCTGAACAAAGGCTCACCACTTCCTTCAGGAGTATGCCAAAGGTAATTCTGCCCTTCTGGAATTGATGGAAGTAGATCAGCCCAGCGACCTGTCAGTGAAGGTTTGTCAATGGCATCAACATCGTGCAGTGCATCCCATGCCGTAATTGGAATGTCCTTGTGAGTAGCCTGTGGCCACTGCGGAGTCGCCCCGTCCCGGAATGCGATAAGGATCGCACGCTTTCGCCGTTGCGGAACCCCATAGTGAGATGCATCAATGACACGAACTGACAAGGAGTAATCGGTGTTACAACGCCTGTTGATTGCGGCAAGTGCCAACTCCAGAGTTTCTGTAGCGTCTGTACGACCTGAAACAAAGCCTGGAACATTTTCAATCAAAACAGCACGTGGAAGACATAGCTCAATGAGATCGATAAACCGATGAATGCAATTAGAACGAGCGTCTTTCAAGCCAGAGCGTGCACGGGCCGACCACTGCGCTGCCTTTGAGAACGGTTGGCATGGTGGACCGCCTGCAAGTAGATCGAGTTCGCCCTTTTTGACGCCAAGTTGGCGGAGCTTGAGAGCACGCACGGCGTCGGAGACATCGAGCTCTTCGGCTAACGGCCACGAAGGCCGGCTTGACACGAGACTTGCACGGGCAGTCGGATCACGCTCGATACACATCACATGCCGAAATCCGGCGCATTCCAGGCCCAAGTCGAGACCGCCAAGGCCAGAAAAAACTGAAAGCACTGTGAGTGGCCGCTTTGCCATGGAGTACTATAGCTGAGTGGCTGAGTTCGAGGTACTTAAGGCGTACACCAGAGCTGACGTGCTTGCCGAACTCGGAGTACCGGATCCTGGTGGGGGTAACTGGTATACCGGGTACGTACAGCATGACAGTGAGTGGTTCTTGTTCCCCACAGTCGGTGACGCTGGCCGAACCGGTCACGATTATCCCAACCGGTGGGTGGGGACACGCTTAGAGTGGTTTGGCAAGTCTAATGCTAAGGTTGATCAACCGGCGATTCGCGCAATGACGTGCGATGGAAGTCGAGTGCATCTGTTTGCGCGCGAAAACTCTCGGAATCCCTTTGCCTACTTTGGTCGAGTTCGTGCCCTAGAGATTTTTGATGAAATCCCCGTACGCATCCACTGGGAGTTGGTGGACGAGGGGGTTGTCGACAATCTTGGTCACCAGGAAGAGAGTCAGTATCCAGAAGGACAGATACGGCAGCGCATTTCTCACCGCTATGAACGCAGTGCGGCGGCTCGACGGAGGTGCCTCGCACACTATGGAACAAAATGCTATGTATGCAGAATGGACTTCCCAAGTTCGTATGGGGGCCTTGGACTCGGCTATATCCACGTTCATCATCTCGATGAAGTTGCTGCGCGGGGAGGAGAGTACCTGGTAGATGCGATCAGAGATCTACGCCCGGTGTGTCCGAACTGCCATGCGATGCTTCATACAACCTCACCGGCGATGGCCATCGAAGTTCTTCGTTCCCGCTTAACGCTGGGCGGCTAGCCCGTAGAACTTTATCATCCGGACCGGTGGTAATAAACAGTAAGTCAAGACACTAATTACACCAAATATCACCATCATCATGCAGTTGTTAGCGTTGACTCTATGGTACAACTTTACATAACAGTTTCTTAGGAGACGGTGGAGGGGTATTCAACTGGTTTGGTTGTCTCTATTTCGATATTTAGCATGAGCTAAATCAACCCAGCTACTTCTATCGCCATCAGACTCTCGGCCAATGCTGTACTTAGCAATTTAACTACTTCGATTATGTGATGGATCATGCTTTTAGCAGAATGAGATGATGGAGGCAACATTCCCTTGGAGTGGGTGTTATGTGATTCGTGTCGTGAGGCTGAGGCACGCGAAGTTGCCGATTCATCAGCTACTGTAACGCGTATGTTTGTCTTGCGCGGGTTAGAAATTTTGGTTGTCTTAAATAGCATTTGTTTGTAGAGTGGACAACATAGTCCGGTAATGGTGTGCTCGATGAGTAGCGGTGCTGGATTTGTCATGATTCCGAGTGATTCATGGGTGCTCGGCCCTCAGATATTGATTCCCCCGAAAGAGTTATACATGATTTGTCATCTGATTCGATTTTTCAGATCCCGTCTCATCTCGCCTGCACACACAATGCTTGCAATGGCATCCATAGCCATTGTGGCTACTCCGGTATTGGCTCAGCCTGACCTCGTGGTCTCCTCGGTAACACCTCCTCCTACGGGTGTTGAAGGCGGTATCGTCGAGGTCAGTTGGACGGTGACGAATGAAGGAGATACCGCCGCGACCGGCAACTGGTCGGACAGCATCTTTTTGTCCGTTGATCAGATTCATAATCCTGAAGATCACTTCATTGGAGCCCAACCTCGGTTACAAGAAATTGGGCCGGGGGAATCTTATGTACAGACGCGATCAGTCGAAATCCCGAGCGGAGTCTTTGGCGATTGGTACTTCATTGTTCAGGTGGATTCTGGGTTTCAGATTGGTGAAGGGGCGAACGAAGACAACAACTTTACCTCTGCAGGAACAGCGACGGCAATTGAAGGCACATTCCCCGACTTGGTGGTGGAGATCTTGGAGGTGCCGGAGTCTGGTCTGAGCGGCCGGGCGTCGTCGGGTCAGCTGCGGTGGCGTGTGACGAATGTGGGCGGGACGACTGCCGTGCCAACCAGCACGTGGTACGACCGTATTTACATCAGCTTCGACGACCAGCCCGGTGACGATATTTTGCTCCAGCGGTACTGGAACGCGCCCGTATCGTCACTGGCTCCAGGCGAGAGCTACGAGCAATCCGCCTCGGCGGGCAACTTCCCATATCCGTACAACATCAATGGTGAAGTACGATGGAGGGTCTTGGCCGACGGGGAAGGTCGGATCAACGAGGGCGACGCTGGCGGCGAGTTGAACAACAACGCGTTTAGTGATGTCCGTACGGTGCAGGGTGGTGATGCGCAGATCGCCGACTTCGTCGCGCCGGACCTGGTGTCGCCGGGCACGCGGACGACACTGACCTGGACGACGACGAACCCCGGTCCGGGTGCGATCAACGATGTGCGGTACTCGATGTGGCTGTCGGTCGACGAGATCGGCGGCAACGGTGAGCCGGGCGAACGCGAGATCTTCAGTAACACTGTCTACACCAACGTGATTCTGGCGGGTGGCTCGGAGAACGACTCTCGTACCTACGACATCCCGTCGGATGTGGTCGACGGCGAGTACTTCTTCGTGCTGGTGGCCGACCCTCAAGACGAGATCGACGAGACCGTCAGCCCCGAGGGTGAGAACAACAACGTCTTTGCGCGTGCGGTGGGTGTCGACTCGAACGTCTTCCCCGACTTGGTGGTGGAGATCTTGGAGGTGCCGGAGTCTGGTCTGAGCGGCCGGGCGTCGTCGGGTCAGCTGCGGTGGCGTGTGACGAATGTGGGCGGGACGACTGCCGTGCCAACCAGCACGTGGTACGACCGTATTTACATCAGCTTCGACGACCAGCCCGGTGACGATATTTTGCTCCAGCGGTACTGGAACGCGCCCGTATCGTCACTGGCTCCAGGCGAGAGCTACGAGCAATCCGCCTCGGCGGGCAACTTCCCATATCCGTACAACATCAATGGTGAAGTACGATGGAGGGTCTTGGCCGACGGGGAAGGTCGGATCAACGAGGGCGACGCTGGCGGCGAGTTGAACAACAACGCGTTTAGTGATGTCCGTACGGTGCAGGGTGGTGATGCGCAGATCGCCGACTTCGTCGCGCCGGACCTGGTGTCGCCGGGCACGCGGACGACACTGACCTGGACGACGACGAACCCCGGTCCGGGTGCGATCAACGATGTGCGGTACTCGATGTGGCTGTCGGTCGACGAGATCGGCGGCAACGGTGAGCCGGGCGAACGCGAGATCTTCAGTAACACTGTCTACACCAACGTGATTCTGGCGGGTGGCTCGGAGAACGACTCTCGTACCTACGACATCCCGTCGGATGTGGTCGACGGCGAGTACTTCTTCGTGCTGGTGGCCGACCCTCAAGACGAGATCGACGAGACCGTCAGCCCCGAGGGTGAGAACAACAACGTCTTTGCGCGTGCGGTGGGTGTCGACTCGAACGTCTTCCCCGACTTGGTGGTGGAGATCTTGGAGGTGCCGGAGTCTGGTCTGAGCGGCCGGGCGTCGTCGGGTCAGCTGCGGTGGCGTGTGACGAATGTGGGCGGGACGACTGCCGTGCCAACCAGCACGTGGTACGACCGTATTTACATCAGCTTCGACGACCAGCCCGGTGACGATATTTTGCTCCAGCGGTACTGGAACGCGCCCGTATCGTCACTGGCTCCAGGCGAGAGCTACGAGCAATCCGCCTCGGCGGGCAACTTCCCATATCCGTACAACATCAATGGTGAAGTACGATGGAGGGTCTTGGCCGACGGGGAAGGTCGGATCAACGAGGGCGACGCTGGCGGCGAGTTGAACAACAACGCGTTTAGTGATGTCCGTACGGTGCAGGGTGGTGATGCGCAGATCGCCGACTTCGTCGCGCCGGACCTGGTGTCGCCGGGCACGCGGACGACACTGACCTGGACGACGACGAACCCCGGTCCGGGTGCGATCAACGATGTGCGGTACTCGATGTGGCTGTCGGTCGACGAGATCGGCGGCAACGGTGAGCCGGGCGAACGCGAGATCTTCAGTAACACTGTCTACACCAACGTGATTCTGGCGGGTGGCTCGGAGAACGACTCTCGTACCTACGACATCCCGTCGGATGTGGTCGACGGCGAGTACTTCTTCGTGCTGGTGGCCGACCCTCAAGACGAGATCGACGAGACCGTCAGCCCCGAGGGTGAGAACAACAACGTCTTTGCGCGTGCGGTGGGTGTCGACTCGAACGTCTTCCCCGACTTGGTGGTGGAGATCTTGGAGGTGCCGGAGTCTGGTCTGAGCGGCCGGGCGTCGTCGGGTCAGCTGCGGTGGCGTGTGACGAATGTGGGCGGGACGACTGCCGTGCCAACCAGCACGTGGTACGACCGTATTTACATCAGCTTCGACGACCAGCCCGGTGACGATATTTTGCTCCAGCGGTACTGGAACGCGCCCGTATCGTCACTGGCTCCAGGCGAGAGCTACGAGCAATCCGCCTCGGCGGGCAACTTCCCATATCCGTACAACATCAATGGTGAAGTACGATGGAGGGTCTTGGCCGACGGGGAAGGTCGGATCAACGAGGGCGACGCTGGCGGCGAGTTGAACAACAACGCGTTTAGTGATGTCCGTACGGTGCAGGGTGGTGATGCGCAGATCGCCGACTTCGTCGCGCCGGACCTGGTGTCGCCGGGCACGCGGACGACACTGACCTGGACGACGACGAACCCCGGTCCGGGTGCGATCAACGATGTGCGGTACTCGATGTGGCTGTCGGTCGACGAGATCGGCGGCAACGGTGAGCCGGGCGAACGCGAGATCTTCAGTAACACTGTCTACACCAACGTGATTCTGGCGGGTGGCTCGGAGAACGACTCTCGTACCTACGACATCCCGTCGGATGTGGTCGACGGCGAGTACTTCTTCGTGCTGGTGGCCGACCCTCAAGACGAGATCGACGAGACCGTCAGCCCCGAGGGTGAGAACAATAATGTGTTTGCTACTCGACCGATTGCACCGGATGTTATTGTGTCAGACATTGTCATACCAACTGGCGTTCATATCGGAGACGAGATTCAGCTTTCATGGACTCTGGAAAACGCCGGGACGAAGGTTGCTGATGGACCATGGACTGATGAGATTATCTTCTCGGTGGATGAAATCGCTGGGAATGATGACGATGTTCTGTTTGACACACTCGATTTCTTGGGATCTTTGACGCCAGGTCAGCAGATTACGAGAGGCATCTCATTTACGGTCCCCGCATCAGCCGCGAAGTCTGGTTTCATGATTCTTCGTACAGATGCAACCAACACAGTCAACGAAAGCCGCGAGGACAACAACACGCGTGCAGAACCGTTCGAGCCAACGGGACCAGATCTTTTCCTAGCTTCGGCGGGTGTGGGTCAGAGTGTTCAATCGCTTCTTGATCCGATCAGTGTTTCGTGGGCAACACAGAATCAAGGAACTGCGGTCGCGCTCGGGCCTTGGGTTGAGCGGGTATACCTGTCATCGGATGCTGTGTTTAGCCCGGGGACCGATCTGCTTTTCGAGTCTTTGGATTCGGCGGATGACATCCAGCAGGGTGGGCAGGTCATGCGAATGCTTGACTTGCTGCCACCTCAGGATGGAAGCCTGATTCCTGGTGACTACTTTGTCTTTATTGATCTTGATAGTGAAGCCGGAGTTATCGAGATCGATGAGGGGAACAATGTTTCCGAACCAGTTGCAATCACCTTGACCGAAGCGATTACACCTGATTTGGTCATGGTCGATGTTTCCGGGCCGACAGAAGTCGCGGCTGGAGGGATCGCGGAGATCACATGGACAGTTGAGAATCAGGGGAATGGGTCAACTGATACTGGTTGGGCGGATTCGATTCGCATATCGCTTGATGCCGCACTTGGTGGAGATATAGAGCTCGCTCGGGTGCAGCGTGGGGCTCCATTGAGTCCTGGAAGTTCCTACACTGAGACCGTTTCAGTGGTAGTGCCCGAGGAGTATGTGGGAAACCGCAGATTTGTAGTTGTCACGGATGCGGATGATGCTCTCAATGAGTTCGCTGGGGAAGCGAATAATGCAATGATCACTTCCGGTGATGTCTTGGTGCGAGAAGTTGACCTCGTCATTGCAGACATCAGTGCGCCATCGGCAGGAATCGCTGGAGAGACGGTCAACATTTCATGGGAATCCGTGAATCAGAGTCCTGCGACTATTGCTGCCAGTTCACACTGGCGTGATCGAGTGTACTTGTCGTCAGACATGATCATTGGTGGGGATGATGTAGAGGTCGGCAGTATTGTCCGAGTAGGTCCTCAAGGTGCAAATGAGTCAGTACTGGTTCAAGCATCAGTAGAACTGCCAGTTGATCTAGCAGGGTCACATTTTGTGGTGATTCGGACGGATGCTGACAACCAGATCGCTGAAGGAAATGCTGGTGAGTTGAATAACTCGTACATCAGTGGGGAACCCATTGAGGTCAACCAGCCAGCATTGCCGGATTTGGTGATATCGAGTATCTCGTCGCCGAGTACAGCGATCTCGGGTGAATCCATTACAATTCATTGGGACGGCCAGAACATTGGAGAGCAGCCCGCCGTCGGTACATGGACCGACCGAGTTTATCTCTCGATTGATCCACAACTCTCTTCTGAAGATGTATTGCTTGGGTCGGATTTCCGTGTTGGCCCAGTCAATGCAAGCGATACATTTGTCGGTGAGTTGGAAGCCACTCTGCCAATGGTTACTGGGCAAAGGTGGATTATTGTGGAGTCAGACCCCGACGATCTGATTGAAGAGGGCGATGGCGAAGAGAATAACTCGCTTGTAGCCACTTCTCCAATCTTAATCGAAGCACCACAGCTACCAGATTTAGTTTCGCAGATAGTAAGCTCACCTACTACTGCCGAATCAGGCGGTAGTGTCATTGTTTCCTGGCAGGTATCTAACACAAGTACCGTTGATGCGACGGGTACATGGTCAAACGCTGTGTACTTGTCAGATGACACGGTGCTGAGTAGTGATGATCAGATTCTCCGCGCGGAAACATTCATCAATGGAACTGTAGCTGGCGACGGTGGGATATCGAGCTTGGAATTCTTGGTTGTCATGCCATCGACACTGCAAGATAAGACAGCTTACTTCATCGCATCAGCGGATATTGGTGATGCGATTGAGGAGTCGGATGATGCCAATAACGCATCTCAAGCGATGGCTATTTCCATATCCGCAGAGCCATCGCCTGATTTGATAGCTCAATCAGTGTCTGCGCCATCGGCAGCAGAGTTCGGTGAGGAGATCGCGGTCACAATATCAGGGCAAAACATTGGCACTGATGGGACGAGTGGTGGGTGGGCAGAGCAGGTATTCCTGTCCACAGACAATGAGTATGACGACAATGACATATTCGTTGGGATTGGATTTCAGGACGCGGCTCTTGCTGAAGGTGACTTGTACGCGATTCAGGATGTCTCAATCACATTGCCGCTTGAAAACTCCTTGTTGCCTGGCACATATTTCTTGATTGTAAAAACGGATGCCTTCGGTCAGGTTCAAGAGTCTGATGAAGAGAACAATATTTTCGTAGGCGGCACGGTTGAGCTCGCCTATCCACCGTTGCCCGACATTGCTGTCTCGTCAGTGATGATCGAGGGTGAGATCCGAATCGGCTCCACTGTTTCAGCAACCGTGAATCTTACGAACACAGGAGATGCAGAAGTACCATCAGGATCGAGAATCCTACTTGCGTTGTCCGAGTCGCAGAGTGCTACTGAAGACAGTGCATTTGCAGCGTTGACTGTCAATGAAACTATCCCGATTGGTGGCTCAGTTGAAGTGGTAGGGAATGTCGTCCTTCCAGATCCAGGATTCACAGATTCATATCTCATTGCATCGGCTGATGCTGATGAGATTGTCGTTGAACTCGATGAGCTCAACAACTCTGGTGCATCATCTTTGTTTTCTTTCCCTCGACCAGATCTTGTTGCTCAGTCAGTATCAGTACCTTCAAGTGCTGTTGCGGGAGATCCAATCAATATCATCTGGGAAGTTCAGAACAACGGGTCTGATGTGACGCGGGGTGCATGGTCAGATCGGATCATGCTGTCGCAAAATCCGGACAGCACTTCGGGTCGAGTGGTATTGTCACGAGTAATTGATTTCAATGTGGCACCTGGCACGCCATATGTTCAATCGGCAATTGTGATGCTTGGTGATGATTTGGAAGGTCAGTTCTATGTGATTGTGGATGCAGATGCAGGCGATACACTGATCGAAGAAGAGCCCGATTCAAGTAATCGTGCGGTTTCTTCTTCACCAATCTCGATTTCTCGACCTGATCGCCCGAACTTGGTGGTTTCATCCGTAACCTCGCCCACATCCGTTGTCAGTGGACAGTCGAGTGATTTGTCTTGGCGTGTTCAGAATATCGGATCGACCTCAACGAATACGATCTGGAATGATCGCGTCTATGCATCGCGTGATGATGTCCTTTCTTCGGATGATTATCTCATCGCCCAACAATCGGCAGTGATGCAGTTGGCTCCTGGGCAAAGCTACACACGCACCCTGAATGCGCCGTTGCCTCTTGCAACTGGGACATACAAGTTGCTGGTGGTAGCTGATGCGACCAGCGCCCAGGCAGAGTCTCATGACGGCGGGGAGAATGACAATCTTGGCGTCTCTGTTTCGGACTTCACGATTGCGGGGTATTCCGCGAGTGCGTCCGCGTCACCAGATAGCGGGCTTGCGGGGACGCCTATTACTGTCTCAGGGGCAGCTACAGTCGACGGCACAGGTGAGCCTGCAGCCGGAGTTCCTGTCAAGGTACGGGGTCGTGTTCGTGGCTTTGAACGCTACTACACCGTGCTCACGCTTGCTGACGGCAGCTATTCGGCGACTCTGAACCCAGGACCTACTGAAGCCGGGCTCTACACCATTGATGCGGGAATGCCAACTGATGAAAGCTTTACAGCTCAAGATAGCCTTGTCCTGGTCGGTCTACAGACCAGCTCGGTTCCCATCAATGTCCGAGTGTTGCCGGGTCATGAGTCAGCAGGGACGTTCACAGTCCGTAACTTGGGCGATCTGCCGTTAAGTGGATTTGAGATCATCAGTGAGGGAGGGAATCCAGCGATTGATGTCCAGGTTGTGTTCGATGGGGGCTCTGTGCTTGCTCCACTTGAGAACCGAACCGTTGAGTATCGCATCAATGCTACTGAGGAAGTAGGGGGTGTAGTGCCGGTAGTCCTGCGCGCAGTAACTGCCGCCGGAGCCCAGGCCACTACAACACTCTCTATCACAGTTGGGCGAGAAAGTGCAGATCTACTTGCGAGCACAATGGACCTTCGAGAGGACATGGTGGCTGGCGAGAATGATTACATCGAACTGGAAATCCAGAACATCGGTGGTGCAGAAAGTGGCCCGCTTGAAGTTGATATTGCTGCGGCTCCGTGGCTGTCGCTCGTATCTCCGGATGTCATGGATTCACTCATGCCAGGTGAAGAGGCTGCCGTGACCTTGCGTCTTTCGCCTGATGAAGATCTCCCGCTGGGAGCGTACGAGGCGAGCCCCGGCATCGTGGTTTCTGATCAGACAGATCCATCTGTGTTCGAAGAGATTGATTTCTCCATCGAGAACACCACAAATCGCCGTGGAGTCTTGGATGTACAGGTCACCAGTGAGTTCTCGTACTTCGGAGAACCGCCAATCTACCCGGAGAACGCTGTTGTAACCGCCCGATCATTTGGTCCACAGGGAAGGTATGCGCGTGGCGGAATCACCGCTTCTGGTGTCGCAGATGCAAATGGTCAGATCAGTTTCGAGGATCTGCCCGAAGGCTGGTACGAGATAGAAGTTCGTGCGCCGGGGCATAATACCTATCGAAATAACCAGTATGTTCGTGGTTCGGACAATACTGGAGTTGAGACTTTTGTGCCAAGGCAGGTGCTGTCGTTTGACTGGTCAGTGATTCCGATTGATTTCGTCGATGAGTATCTTGTTACGATCACAACAGTTTTTGAGACCAATGTCCCCGCACCTGTAGTCACGATTGACACAGACCCTGTTGCTGAAGGTGTCCAGCCCCTCATCGATCTGACAACGGGATTTGACGATCACGGGATCAAGGAGATCGAGGTTGTTGTCGAAAACCACGGTCTCATTACAGCAGAGAACTTTGCACTAAACATTCCAGAGCATTCACGATTCGATGTCATTCCACTCATTGACAGCTTTGGCGATATTCCGGGCCAGAGCAGCTTTACCATCCCCATTTTGATCGTGGATCGATTCCCTGAGTTAAATGGCTCTGTATCACAAGCAAGCGTTGTTGGTTGTGAGCCAGTTCAAATGACCGGGCAATACGAAGTGGTGTGCGGGCAACGCAGGCTGTATCTAACCTACACATACTTCCGACAACCGGATATTGATTGTGGAACAGGCGATGGAGGATACATCGGTGGCGTTCACACAGGTGGTGGCAGCAGTTCAGGTACAGGTGGCACAGGTACAGGTGGCACAGGTACAGGCGGCACAGGTACTGGTGGTGGTTCAGATGGTCCAGGGGGTGTAGTAGATCCTCCGTACACCATTTATATACCAGTGATCTGCGACCCATGTAGATCAGGGTGCCCTAGGGCAATAGCCAATTGGGGAGCAGGGCAGGTGGCTGGTATCTTCAATGATGCTGGCAGTTGTATTTACTCATCATTTGCAGGTACAGGTCTCGCAGTTTACGATTTGATCACGGGCTCTCCGGAAGATTACCCTGGAATTGCCGGTGGATGGTTGGATGGAATTTTTAACGATTGCATTGTAGGTTTATTGGGACGAAACAATCCGTGGGTTAAGGGAGGATTGGCAGTCTTGGGCCTATGCCCAGTATTGAATGAATGCGTTTTGTCATGCACTGATATTCCCGAGTTGCCATGCGGTTTGTTTGATTTCTTGTTTGGATTAGGAGCAGATGGGCTGGTGATTCAGGGCGGTCAAGCCGGCCAAATACTGAATTCTCCAGAGGAGCAATACTTCTATGATCAATTGCAGTTGTTCGCTCAACTGTATTTGCCTTATACATTGGTGTTCCCTGATGGAGAATGGTTCACGAATGATTCTATAAATGATGAAAACGTATCCGTACTAGTGGAAGTGATACTTGATTCCATAAGCGAATTTAGTGACGAAGGTGTTGTGATTAGTCAGGCTGAAATAAGCGTTATTGATTCTTTGGCAGTCGGGGGGTCTGTATCTCAGGACAATGTGAACCGTGCCGTTAGCAGGTGGAACAGGTCAATAAGTTATGCGAGTATGGGAATATCCGAGATCCAAGATGTCCCCGATGGGATGAGCACTGATTTCATGACTCAGTCAGAAGCGATGAATGTGGTGAACACCGCGGTGACTGCAATGGCTACTCTTGCCGATCAAGGATATGAAGACCCGTCACAAGTGTTGCTAGACGCAACTGAACTACTCGCCATATCTTCTGACGATGGACAGGGTGTTTGCGTCCAAGTCACTGTACAACTTGAGCAGCGGATTGCGATTACACGTTCCGCATTTCGTGCATCACTTGGTCTCGATAATCCTGGTGGAGGCGGATCCGTGGAGTCCATCGGTGTGTCGCTTGTGATCAGAGATCAGTTGGGGAACGATGCTACTGATCTTTTCCTCATTGAAGCACCGGAGCTCGAAGGTATAACGGATGTATCTGGTACAGGGTCTCTTCCGGAAGGTGCGAGCGGCCGTGCGAACTGGCGCATCATTCCTTCGGACTTCGCTGCGCCGGAAGAAGATACGCCATACTACATCTCCGGCGAGTTCCAGTACAGCGTTGACGGCAACCTGATCGTGGTGCCGCTTGTTCCCGCAGAGATTACGGTTCAGCCGAATGCAAGCCTTGACTTGAAGTACTTCGTCGAGCGAGATGTTTATGGCGATGATCCGTTCACGCCTGAGATAGAGCCATCTATTCCGTACAATCTTGGGCTGTTGATGACCAATCAAGGCGCTGGAGAAGCACGCGATGTTCGCATCGCTGCGGCGGAACCAAGGATCATCGAGAATGATCGTGGTCTTATCATTGATTTCGATTTGATCGGTACCCAGGTCGGTGAAGAAGAGACCTCGCCGTCACTCAATATTGAGCTTGGGGATCTCGGCCCAGATGACCGCCAGGTCGCACGCTGGTTGTTCACCTCAACGCTACAGGGTGAGTTTGTCGAGTTCGATGCTGAGTTTGTGAGTCTGAATGGGTTTAATACCCCAGAGTTCTCATTGATCGACGGCATCAGCATCTTTGAAATGGACCACCCAGTCCGAGCGGGTGCCTACGCAAACTCGTCGACAGCCGATGACGATGCGTTGTTCGACTTCTTGACGAATCAGATGCCAGATTTGAATGATCTTCCAGATCGACTGCACCAGAGCAATGGTGCGGTTGATGCGGTCGAAGCTATTGACGATGTCGACGCAACGATTCAAGACAGCTTCACAGCAGAAGTTGATGTGACCATGCCTGAAGGATGGGCATACATCCGAGTGAATGATCCGTTCGACGCGAATCTACCACTCCAAAGTATTGAACGGAGCGACGGGAAGGTCATTTTGCCAAGTTTCAATGCATGGCAAACAAATCGCATCCAGCGTCAAGGGCCAAACGCGGGACAACCGGAGCGCTACGTTCACATCTTCGATCGTGGTGGTAGCGGTCGTTACACGCTCAGATTCTGTTCGGATGCAACGCCTCCAGCTGTTCTTGCGTGGGGATCTCAGAACTCGCATGGTTCCTTTGGCGACATCACAATCGGAATCGATTCAAGTGGAACTGTATCGGAGCCTCGATCTTCTGGATTATCGAAGCTTCAGGTGACATTCGACGAGCCAATTGATCCGGCCACATTCCAGCCGATTAACGTGATCGCTCGTGGGCTTGATCCAGATGGAAATGAACTCGATCTAGGTGGGATCGCTGTCGAAACAGAGCTGACACCGAGTGGATTGTCGGGAATGATTCAGTTCATACCAGCTTTACCTGATGAGGCGAAATACTGCATCACACTGAACAATGTACGCGATGAAGCTGGCAATGTCTTGCAGGACAATGCACAGATCATTGTTACTGCACTCCAGGGTGATGCCAACGGTGATTCGCGTGTCAATGGGGCTGACGTGGCATTTGTGCGGGCGATTCGTGCAGATGTGAACGGTGGCCTCATTGATCCAATGAACCCACAGCATGTACGTTCAGACATTACCGGTGATGGCCGAGTGAATGGTGCCGATGTGTCATTTACACGCGCATCGAACGGAAACGATACAAGGGCGATAGCTGATCCATGCTTCCTCCCTGATGGACTTGGTCCGTTCCGGGATGGGTTGGATTCATCCGGGAGCAGTGTAGATTCAGCAAAGATGTCTGGTGCCCATAATGCGGGTCAGCATGACATTGGTCTTGTTGGCGATGATTCAGAGGATTGGGAACCTATTCAGGCAGAGTTTACTGCGGATGGTGTTTCGATTCGACTTGATCCTCTTCGATTTGTTGTCGGAGACTGTGATGAAGGAGTAGATGCGATAGCCCTACTTCTTGATTCAGGAGTAGAAATTAATCAGATCTCTATGCTAGGGTTCAGCGACTGGCTGCTTGTCGAGCTTATAGCTGAGGGCTCAGCAGAGCCGCTCATGAGTATGCTCCGGTCGTCCGGTGTCTATACATCGCCTCTGCTGAGAGATGATGCTGATGAGTTCTTGGTTGCGCAATCGTCCATTCTGATCAAGTTCGAAGACTCGGCACCAGATGATTGGTGTTTAAAGGTATTGGAGACTGAGTTTGGACAAGAAGCGGGCCTGACTGTGGTTAGCGATTCCATTCCAGGGCTACTTCGTGTAGATCTAGACACCCATTCAGGAAGTGCTGTAATTGCTGCTGCCAATCGATTGGCAAAGCGCAAAGACATCCAGTATGCAGAGCCAGATTTTGTCATGTTCGCAAACCGCGTAAGTGGACTCAGTGGTGCATCTGTCGATTCAAAATTGATCACCCCTTTGGATATCGAGCCACATTATTCGGATTCGTCAGAGCGTGTCGCGGGGGTAGTTATGATTGACGATGGTGTGTTGCACTCTATAGCTATGCGACAGGGGGAAACCACCTTTGGAGTGTTCAGTGGATACGGGCAACCAGAAACGCACGCAGATGTTTACGGTCAAGCTGTCTATAAAGGGTTGTGTGCAGAGTGGCAAGGGATTGAAATGGCATCAGCGGCGATTCGAGGGCTGGGTTCACTCAATGAGACTGGGCGGTCCGTATCTACCACACATGCCATGGTTCAATCATTGGCAAGAGCTACCGTGATGCGGCCCAAAGTGGTGACAATCTCAGGTGCATTTGGGTATGAATCAGTTCTGCTCCATGAGATTGAGGCAGAGATGCTCAATGCAGGTATTGTACTGATTCGGTCGTCGTCATCTACTCGAACTGGCAATGTAGATGTGATTGAAGGAGTGCTGCTTGATATCCCGATTTTGAGAACAGGTGAAACAGGTGCGCAGGATACAGCATTTGATGCCGCAGAGCGTGTCGGAGAAATAGCCGCCGCTCTACTATCTGCTGATAAGCTCGGTGGCGTTTCGCTGGTTGAGTTGGCAGGGGTGGTAGCCCGGCAGTTGTCAGAGACAATTTTGGATGATCCAATGTCGGCAGACACAGTGATCATTCTTATTGACAAAACTGCACAGCGCATGGCAGTTGATCTCAATCGAGATGGTCAAGTCACGCAGGAAGACCTCGCAGAGTTTGTGAAGAAATTTGAAATCACCGAACCCTCGATTGATTATGACGGAAGCGGTCAAGTCGATCAGAGAGATATGGTGGAGTATCTCCGTAGATTTGAAGCATACATGGCCAATTGAGAACGGTAAAACTTAGCCCCTAAAGTCCTGAAGTTGTTGGCACGCCCGAGAACCTTGTGGCATTTTCTCCTAGTACGACTGTTCTGGTTATACCTGTGGAGAGGATGATTTGTATGAATGTGTGGGTGTCAAGTATTTCCCTTTTCGCGATCGCTTCGGCTGCGAATGGTGGATATGTAGGAAGCGTTGTCGGCATGCTAGGGGATGAGCGGGTTAGCTCGTTGACCATCAATGCAGGAGAATCATTCTCCGGAGCTGTTGTTCTCGAGGGTGTTGAGACGCGAAGCGATTTTGCTTTGTTCCGGATCGTTTCAAGTACTGCAAATCTTGAGTATTCTGCGGGTTGGTACGAATGGAGTACTCCGTTCACAACTGGTGGCATAGACGATTTCAGCAGCCCTGCCTCGACATCAAACGGTTCTATCGATGAAGATACCTACCTAGATCCATTTGCGCCAGGTGAGATCGATGTTGTCTTTGAGAATTTGACGGATACCTTTGGTAAGTATTTTGGCACAGGCGTGATCCTCAGCTTTACACTGAAAGTGCCAGACGCATTTGCTGAGGGGGCATTCACCCTCGATTTTGTACCTGATACATTCACTGCTGGGGCATCCTTTGTTGATGCAGCGACTGGCCAGGCTCTTACAGTGAATGTAGTGCCGTCTCCGATGACAATAACCTTTGTAGCATTTGGTGGACTACTTTGGTGTTCGCGTAAGCGATAGTTTTGTAGTGTGCGAGCGTTGGGCCAGCAGATTGTACTGCTTACTCAGTTGGTGAGTTCACGCCACAGAGCGAAGTTTCGGCAACATCTTTATCATTGTATAGAGTAACGGAGTATCATCCCCGACATGTTCTCGTTTGATTGAAATCTTCGGTTTGAGTTCTCATCCTTATGTGTTGCGTGTCAGAACAGGACGACGAATCCCAAGCTTGACCTTGCTCGGTGTCATGATGCCAAGAGACGCATGGGCGTAGTGTGCACAAATAATACCGCAGTGACAGATTGAATTGGGGCTAAAATTCTCGAGGATTCGATTTGCTTGGTGTTCAAAAACTCTATCCGCGCCTACGCTCGATGCGGCAGATGGTTTTTGAAGCTTCCGGAGTAATTCGAAAGTTTGGGCTCGTTTCATTGTATCGGTTCGTGTACATTCGTTCAGGCATTCGTGAGCTGATCAAATCAAAGCCAGTATTTTCCGCATACGTGCGGCATTCATTCCCCATCAAAGGCACGGATAGGGTTTTTGAATCCCTAGAGGACGAGGTTTCTGCTAAAATCTAGGCGATTCTAGAGAGGCTGAATGCCATGTGTCTGAACACACTCCGTTTCACAAGAAAAGACCCTGATTCTCTCACAGAATCGGGGTTGTTTTTGTAATGACAAAATTGTGTTCCAACAATTTAGCAACGAGGACTTCACATGGAGACTAAATGTACGAGCGGAGAATACAGTACTCTCTGTCTGGGCTATGTAGTCTGGTTCTGCTGGCCCACTTCCCGCGCTGCCTCATCAGTACTTTGGTTTCTATAAATCAATTCTGAGAGTGATGATCATATAGTAATATCATTTGCAGCCGAATGGTATGGGAGTCATGTTCAGTGAATCGATGACAGATACCATACAGGCAATCTCGCCTACCTGTGACCCAGGCCGCATCACGAAGTTGTTGCGTCGTGTTCAGCACGATGTTGATGGTTCGCATGACCAGCTCTTCGATTGCCTGTACACAGAGCTGCACGCGATGGCGCACGCGCAGAGTGTGCTGAAAGAGTCTGCCAAGATCGACGATTGATGTCGTTGGATGTGAAGAAGATGTGATTTGCTTTGGTGTTCAGAAACTCTATCCAGATCTGAATCGATTACTCAATGAGAATCAGGGTCGGCTAAAAAACAGCTCACATCAACCTTCACGAATTCGTCCGGGAGTCTATGAGTGATGGCGCAGAAATACTAGTTGCAATCATTTGCAACTCATCTTCTTTGAAATGTGAAAGACTCAGGATGCCTGGAAGTAGTTCTGGAGCAATCCGTCGAACCGAGCATTACACTTGATCTCACCTACCGTTGGTAGAGGTCCATCACATATAATCGGTGTGCTCCCGATTTCTTGATGTGGTCGCTCATGGTGATAGTGCTCAAAACATTCGCGGTAAAGCTGAGATTAATCTTACTGATTTTGAGTGCTAAACCGTTCGCGGTATTGGCTAGGTGCAATGTCAAATTCAGAGGAGAACCAGCGGCGTAATGTGCCTTCGTCTCCGCTCCCAACTTTTTTCGCGATTTCACTAACACTCAGATCGGTACTCTCAAGCAAACGCCTAGCCTCATCGAGTCGAAGCGTACGCACGAACTGACCCGGGGTGATCCCGAGATCTTTCTTGAATACTCGCGAAAGATTTCGTGGGCTCATCATGGAGACCTCCGCAAGACGATCAATCGAAAGGTCCTCATTGAGATGAGAGGCAATGAATGTCTGGAGTTCGCACAGGTTGCGTCTCTCACTTAACTGGCCAGCAAGAGGCGTGCTGAACTGTCTCTGGTTTCCTGAGCGTCTTAGGAACAAGACCAAGAACCGAGCTATCGCGATCGATATCTCATGACCCCAGTCTTCCTCGACGATTGACAAAGCTAAGTCAATCCCCGAAGTCACACCCGCTGATGTCCAGACATGATCGTCCTTCACGAACAATGTATCGTTAACGACCTGCACCTTGGGGAATCTCGTACGAAACTCTGCAATCAGATCCCAGTGTGTCGTTGCTCTTTTTCCGTCAAGCAATCCAGCTTCAGCGAGCACAAATGCTCCAGAGCATACTGAGCAAATCCTTGGGATGTATTGGGCATGATGAGCAAGCCATTGTGCAAAGAATGCCTCTGAACTCCCGGGAGCACATGCCGGATCGCCACCACAGACCATGACAGTGTGCGGGAGCCCTTGGGAGGCGGCTTCTGCGACTGTTGCTTGCGTCATCACGCTCATTCCGCTCGCGGTGGTTACGAGCCGATCTGTCGCTCCGATGAGAACGAGTTCATACCCGTCGTTGGGCGTGTAGTCGTTCGTGCGCCGGAGTACATCGACAGGCCCTGCCACATCAAGTGGAGCGGATCCGGGACAGATCAAAATCCAAACTTTGCGCATCAAGCGGTGGGCCAGCAGATTGTGGCGCTTTCCCGGATGGCGTTTTTACGCCACAGAGCGATGTTTCGGCTTTACTCTGATCACCGGATACAGTAATCGTGGATCATCACCGACATGTTGTCGTTTGATCGAGATCTTCGGTTCGAGTTCACCTCCTTCTGTGTAGCGTATTGGCTCAGAACGACGAATCCCAAGCTCGACTTCGCTCGGTGTCATCAAACCAAGTAATGCGTGTGGCCGGTGAAGATTGTGCCAAGCAGCGAAGTGATCTAGACGCTTCTGGATTGCAGTGATATTGGGCGGTACCAGCGACACTCGCCACCATCGTTTCAAGCTCCAGAAGAGCCGCTCGACCTTGGCGTTGAACTGCCACACACGAACAGGTCCGCGGGCGTGGGTGATCCCTCTTCGGATCATGGCAAGGTGAAACGACCGTTGAAACTGAGAGCCGCGATCGGTGATGATGAATCGGGGTACCGAGTGTACTTTGATTGAATCTTCGATGAGTTGGATGAGATCTTGGGTTGTTGGACGCTTCGCAAACGCTCGGATTCCGACAATCTTCCTGCTGCACCCGTCGATGATCGCAGCGACTTCAAGCTTTAGCCAGAGTACACGCAACGAAGTGATATCCATGTGCCATACATAGTGCGGCTTCTGCGGGCGAGCTAGGTGTGTAGGGGAAGTTCTTCGAGTACGCAATGGTGGGGTGTAACTACCGAGTCGCGGTGGTGGCTCTTCCTCAAGGATCCGGCGCACCGAGGCTCGGCTAATCTGGATGCCGGATCGCATGATGTGTCGTGCAATCGTGCGTGTACCAAAGTCTCGCTCGGGGCAGAGTTGCCTCATCTCGTGGACAAGCCAACGCACGCCTCCGTGGAGCTTGTTCCATGGCGGTGAGCCGACAACCGATTCAGATTTATGTTTATCGCGGAGCGACTTCTTCCAGTTTCGAATGGTGTTTGGATGAATCACAAATCGAGAGGCAGTTTCCTTGCAAGACCATCCACGCAATCTCATGAGTTGGAGGATCTCAGCTCGTTCCTGTGGTGCGTAGTGGGGGCGTTGCTTTGCAGGGTTGCGTTGGCGCTGGGAGCGGTATATTGCGAGTTCGCGTTCAAGCAGCACGGCATCAGAATGCGCGTGATCTCGCTGTGCCAGCAAACGGACCATGGGCATGGGATGCTCAAATGCACGGGCTCGGGCAGCGAGATACCCACGCATAAAGAGGATCGAGACAGATTCCACCAGATCCCAGATGGATCGTGCGTCTTTATTCATAGAGATTCTCCCGATGTCCGGGCATGAACAGCCGGACATCGGTAAGATATAGAGAATGAACGGTTTAGGCCCAAATCGAGGCCGATGGCGCGGACAAAACGGACACCCAAAATTGCTCGAAAGACCCACCACAATCTCCTGGCCCACCGCGACGGGGCCTCGGGAGGGGAGACTATTTAAGCAGGAACTCGACCCAGTTTGACATCAAACGCTGATTCAGGGGAATGAGACCACTTCACTCAACAGTGGCACGAGAGACTGTTTGACATATCTGGGATCGCCCCCCGTTGACTTCATAGGTATACGAAACGGTGTCACGGAAGTGATGCCGTTTCGCCCGTTTTAGGGCACGGTACGCGGTATCGAGCGTCTCCGGGATTTCGCTGTTCCAACCAGTTTTTGATTTTCGAGCCCAAACGGCGCAAGTGTCTCTCGTGGCGATTTGGACGGTGTCTTCGCGCCATCACTGATTTCCCTGTTCACTGCCCGTTTACAGGGAGTTTCAGAAAAAACAGGGAGTGCACCAGCAAGTCACCACGAATAAACCCGCGATTGCGTGTTGAAATCAAGGCGAATTGATCGATTTCCCTGTGCATGGAACAGGGAACTTGCAGGGAATCAACGGTGGCCCACCTAGTTGTTTACAACCGGAGTTCCAATGCCTGTTTGGTCCAATCCAGCTGCTTCGATGCTCTGAGCAGATCATCAAGTGTGATGGTGCTGGAGAGTGTCCCGGTCAGCGCAGTTCTCAACACTTGTGGACTCAGCTGGGTCAGCGGGAGCAGCTTGATCATGCGAGTTCTAGCGATGCCGTGCCTTTCTGCATACTCGACGATCTTCAATCCCGATTTGATCATCTCGTCGTGCCACCGGTACGCCAAACCGATCGCATCGACGATGTGCTGTTGCGGTTCTGGTTTCGAAGGGATGATCAGGTCTGTGCCATCAGGGCTCAAGAGCATCCGTCGCCCGTCGAATTTCTTTATCTGGATTTCAAGCGTTAGCGTAGTGCTGTCACCGTGCTCTTCGACCCTTGGCTTATGCAGGCAGGTTGGGTGCGGCAGTTGCTCTGCTGTTGTGGACTTGAAACGGTGTGATTGGAGTATCACCAGTTCTGAGTTTGTCAGCTTTACTTTCACTTCATCAGCCGAGACCGTGACCTCATCGATCACCCTACGGATCCAGCGATCGCGGATCTTAGAAGACTGGTTCAACAAGTCTTCATGCTGCAGATGGCTCAGCACCAAACCTCGGATGAGCTCATCAAGATGCTCGGCGTTGATCGTTTTGATCGGGCAGTTTTTGAATCCGTGCTTGATTGCCTTCTGGCTGATGTAGTATCGCACAAGCCGTTTCTGTTTCGTCTCGCTCTTCTTGGTTAACGGGCGGTGCGTTGATGATGGGCTCATCATGAAGCCATCACTCGTACGAATCTTGCCCTTAAGTAGGTGCGGATGTGTCCAGCGGTGGAGATCCGACTTCTTCTGCTTCTTCATGATCCGTTGAGCATTCTCCCAGCATTCCTGATCGATGATGGGCTCGTGTAAGCCGTCGAACACATCCGTCTTACTGCTACGGGTATGGGTGATCTTGCCAAGATAAAGTTGGTTTGTAACTACGCCGTGGACATATTTTGTGGTGATCCGCTTGCCTCCATGCACTCGGTCGTTCTTGCTAATCCAATGCTTCGTGGTGAAGCCTTGTTCGCTCAGTGTATTGGCAACTGCCAGCGGTGATCGATGCTCGATGTACAACTCGAAGATCTTTCGAACCAGCTCCGCCTCTTCGGGGATGATGTAGATCCCTTTGGTTTCATTCTCCTGTTGCAGCCTGTAGCCTAACGGAGGCGTCCCGCCGACCCAATACCCCTTCTTCTTGGTCGCCGCGATCTTGTCGCGGATACGCTCACCCGAAACCTCTCGCTCAAACTGCGCGAAGCTCAGCAGCATGTTCATCGTCAGCCGACCCATCGAGGTGCTCGTGTTGAACTGCTGGGTCACCGATACAAACGAGACCCGCTTCTCATCAAATACCTCCATCATCTTGGCGAAGTCTCCCAGCGAGCGGCTCAGGCGATCGACCTTGTATACCACCACCACATCAATCCGACCCTTGTCGATGTCATCAAGTAGTTGCTTCAAGCCCGGTCGCTTCATGGTCCCGCCCGAGAATCCCCCGTCGCTGTAGCGAGCCTTCACCGCTTCCCATCCCTCGTGCTTCTGGCTTTTGATGTAATCAAGACCTGCCTCGAGTTGGGCATCGAGCGAGTTGAACGCCAGATCGAGCCCCTCTTCGTTTGATTTGCGTGTGTAGACAGCGCAGCGGATAGTCTTCATCAGTTTCTCCTTAGGCGGGTTGTTTGAGTTTCTTGAGGCCGAAGAAACGCGGACCTGACCAGCGTGCCCCGGTGATCTCACGAGCGATCTCCGACAAGCTGGCATATTCAGCATCGCGGTACTTGAAACGCTTGCCGTCATCGAGCACATGCACCTCATGCTTGCGGCCACGCCACGATCGCACCAGTGTGGTGCCCGCGGGGAGGTTGAGCGGGTCGCGATTCTTTCGGGCGGTGGTCCGCGTCTGTCCCGCACCAGGAAGTGGCGCGTGACGCATCGCTGACTTGAGCAGGCGGCGTGTGTCGGCGTCGAGCCGCCCGTGTGTGGCAGACTGCAGATGCCACGCGATCTCTCGCACCAGTGCTTGTTTGAAGTGGGGTGGATGGCCACGGATACCGAGTTTCAGCCAGTGCTCCTTGAGCATTGAGGTGGTCATATCGCTGAGTGCGTGGAGTGTGCTCAGGAGCTCTGTCTTTAGCTGATCTCGATTCAACTTGGTTGGGCGCATGGGAATGTCTCCGTATGGCAGGGGGTTGTTTTCATAGAGTGCTCTGTGTGTCACATGAAGCCATGGATTCCCGGAGAGTTCAAGTCCAATCGGAGCAGAATCTGTGATCTTTCTGGGGTTCTTGCACAAAGTAGCCGCGTACATCCAGAGACCACGCCACAACTGCCCGGATGTCGGTATCCGGACAGTTGTGGGGGCTTGATGTGCAATCCTGCACACTTAGTTGGCAGGAGTGTTCCGCTTTACCTTCTGTGCGCGTTCGAGCCATTCTTCAGGCGTAAGAAGATACGGAGGACATCCCATAGGCACTGATCCCTCATTGAAGACTTCGTATAGCACATACCGCTCTTCGGGAACTTTACCCAGAAACATCGAGTAATCGCTGCGTCCCTTGGCGACTTCATCATCCGGAGTCGTAAAAAAGAACGAACCACAACGGACTTCGCCCTGCCCGGGCGGATACGGCTTCTGCTGGTACTGGGACATAAAGGCGACTGAACCCATGTTGAGCATCTCGGCTCGAAGCGCATCACGATCCTCTCGCGCAGGATGCAGGGCTTCACACTTCTTCCGAACGAGCTTGCCACCGAGTGACTCAGGTAAGTACTCATCATGCATCGCGATCGCCGGGAGATTGATCACCTCCCAGTCATCACGTTTGAGCAGATGGCCGGTCAGGTCATTCTCGGCAAGCCGCTGCATCACCACAATCACCACGCCGCCATCCTTGTCGTTGAGACGCTGGTAGATGTTGCGGTCATACCAGCGGTTGATATCGTGGAGCTTCTGTGGGTTCTCGGCATCCTGGGTGGAGTGGGGATCATCGATGATGACCATGTTCGCGCCCCGGCCGGTGATCGGGCTCGATGGAGTGAGTGCATAGCGTCCACCGCCCTGCGGCAGCCGGAGCTGGCCGGGCTTTTCGGTCGCACGCATGTGCGGAAACAATCCCATGTACCGCTCGTTGCTCATCAATCGATGCGCGAGCAGGTGCTGGTCTTCGGCCAGTGTTCGATGACCTGCAACGCACAAGATGGAGCTTGTCGGATCCACCCCAAGCACCCACACCGGGAACGCGACTGATGCACAGAACGACTTGAGCGATCGCGGTGGCATGTTGATGATCAGGCGCGTGGTCTCTCGCCGATGACACCTGGCCAGGGCATCACCGAGCACATCGATTGACCAGTTGTGTAAGTATTCGGCCCCGGGGTACACCGATCTGAACGCCAGCTGCATAAACATCCTGGGATCGGTCTGGTACATGTGTTTGATGGCCATCGCTTGCAGGTCAGTCATTGGTTGGATCCTCCTGTGCAGTGTGTTGATCATCATCAGCTTCGCTGAACTCACTGAGCAACTGGATAAACGCCGCACGGTCCGCCGCATCCGGTTCGAATCCACCCACTGTCTTGTGTTCGGTGATGTACGGCATGAGCATCTTGAGTGCTCGTTTATCGCCCTTGACCGCATCATGCACCAATGTCTTGAGGATGAGTTCACGCTTCGAGACACGCATAGTCTGACCACCCTCGGTGATTGTGATCTCTTTGCTCAGCTCGATATCCAGCAGCTTCTCGAACTCTTTGATCTTCTTTGGGCGCCCCTTTGGGTTCCCCGATTGTCCAGCCTTCCAACGGGTGTTCTCCGGCGGTTTCTTGTAGCCAACTCTGTACTCGGTTTGATCAGGCATGACTCGCTTCCTCCTGCTTGCGGGATTCTGCGAGCTCGTCGTAGGATTCGCCGGTGGATGCATGGACCGCTGATTTCCCAGTCCATTGCTGCCACCGCTGGATCGCGACATCCACATACCGCGGAGACAGTTCGATCCCTGCACACACGCGTTTGGCTTTCTCGCATGCGATCAGTGTCGAGCCGCTGCCGAGAAATGGGTCGAGCACGATCTCGCCCCGCTTTGAGCAATCCAGGATCGCGTCCTCGATCATCCGTACAGGTTTAATGGTCGGGTGGAGGCTGAGTGCATCGCTGTCAGGATCACCATCCTCGGGGTTCAAACCCCGGACCGATGGGTACGACCACACATTACTGCGCGTGCGTCCGTGCTCGCCAAGGCCAAAGTGGTTTTGATGCTTGTCCTGGCCGTGCTTAAACACGAACACCAGCTCGTGCTGGCTGCGATAGAACGTGCCCATCCCAGGTCGGTCTTTGACCCAGACGCAGAGATTCTTGAGCTCGGCGTAGTGGCGGTTGCCAGCAGTGAGCATCTCGGTCATATGCCGCCAGTCCATACACAGGTAGTGGATTGAGCCTTGCTCGCTGACCTTGCAGACCTGCTTCATGACTGTGCCGAGGAACTCCGTAAACTCAGTAGCACTCATCTCACCTGATCCCATGGCGAAGTCGCCGTGCTCCTCGGCACACACCTGACCGATCGATTTGGCAGCAAGGTTGTACGGAGGATCCGTAAAGATCATCGAGGCTTGCCGCTGTCCGAGCAACTGGGCATAGGACTTCGAATACGTGGAGTCGCCGCACAGAATACGGTGCTCGCCGAGAGTCCAGAGATCGCCTACACGGGTGATGGGGTCGATGGAATCGGGATCTGGAAGTTCATCTGAACCATCGTCCTCGCCTTCATCAACTTCATTGAGTGCCAGCACACGCTGCTCGATCTCGCCGTAGTCAAAGCCGATGGACTCGATATCAAAGTTGAGATCAAGATCAGATAGCACCTTGAGGTGCTCGCCAAGCAGCTGGTCATCCCACGAGCTGAGCTCGGAGAGTCGGTTGTCGGCAACCATCAATGCACGGACCTGGTCATCGTTTAGGTCAGTCACACGAACCGCGGGCACAGTGTCCATGCCGATGAGCTTGCAGGCCTCGAGCCGGGCGTGCCCGCATACCAATCTCGTCTGCTGATCCACGATCAGCGGCATCCGGAATCCGAAGGCTTTGATGCTCTCGCCGATCTGACGGATCTGTTTCTTGCTGTGAGTTCGAGGGTTCTCCGGGTGGGGCTGGATGTTGAATATGTCGATGCTTTCGATCTGTAGATTTGTATTCATCATTGGCTCCTTGGCCAGTGCAGCATTTGCATGCATACGTGTTTTGGTTACTTGGCATCAACGGGTGTGCAGGATGTGCGCACGGATACCGTGCCCGCTGATTGGGTTGGAAAACAAGCAGTTGTGCGGGTGCCTGTACCCCAAGCAGCTGACTCATGCCAGCGCCCTGCCGATCAACCCATGTTGACCGGCGTGGGGTTGCCGGGACCTCTTCCCGGCGGCGGTGAGCTGACCTTGCAGCCCACCGTGACTTGATGATTCACCCCATCCAGCATTGACAACCTCCATGTGCCGTCATTTCTGGGGGCGCAAACCTCCACTTAATTATATACATGAGGCCCAAATTTCGTTTTCACACTGGTATACAAGCATGAAACGGACATTGAAGAAACGGTCAAGCTCAACGTGGGTATTGAGCAGAACATAATCCCATCAGAATCGCATGCTCAGCTACCCTGTATTAGTGGCTCAGAGTTGGGCTTGATCGGAGCAATCTTCAATGGATGTGCCCATCGCTGAGAGGACGGTCTCGACCAAATCGCGATCATGGACCCTGCACGCGGTGCTCCGGTAGGGCGCGGCCTTGATGGCGTCTGCCCTATCGAGTGATCTGATCCATCGGATCCCTATAAACATCTCAGCCTGGGTCTTGGGGTTATCCCGGTGCTGGATTGGGAGCTGATCGAGGGATTTGCCCTCCGATTCCACGATGAGATCAGTGATTGCAGTGGGGGGTGTGATCACAGTGCCTACCCCGACATATCCGTGCCCCTTGAGATACGCGAGGACAGGCTTACCGATCTGAAGTCGATCCAGCTGCTCGATGCTCTTGCCGCCCGCAGAGATAAAGCCGTACTTCCGGCAATCACCCCAAGAGCGATGGTTGTCTGGGCCGCTGTGCTCGCCGACATTGACAAACGCGAAGCCGGTTTCGGATCGATCGTTTCTGCGGGCAGCCTTGCGTTCGCTGATCTTCTCGCGCTCTTTGACCTGATACTCCTCTGCCGAAGGGATCGGTATGATCTGAGAGACGTTTACGATCAGTTCATCACGGTACTTGTGCAGCGCCAGCTGGACACACCGGACATCGATGCCCTGCTTCCCGAGCCAGATGGCCGATGAGGTCACTTCCGATGAAAAGTCCGCTGAACCCAGGATGATCTTGACCTCGTTGGCAAACTCGTCTTCATCGGGCTGGGGCCAGTTGAGGAAGTCGAGGATCCGTTGCTCGGCTTGAGTGGGATCAAGATTATTCTCGCTGAGGTATCTGGCGTGTGCCCGCACGGCACGATCGAAAGTCATGTTTGAGACCATCGCCGCGTAGCGGATCGCTTGGAGATCCATATGCCCGCCGCTCGCGGTGCGTTCGAGTTCGATGACGACGAGGCATGCGTCTTGATCCAGGCAGAGCAGATCGATCCGCCGGTTACTGTCCTCCCAGTCGTTGAATTCCTCGCTCAGGACCATACAGCCCGGCGCGATGATTTCGATCAAATGCCGAAGCCATTGCTGGAGTTCTCGGCGTTCGCGAACAGCTTCTTGCTCGAATGAGACGGGTGCGATAGATTTGAGTGCGTTGTCGTTGATGCGGTACAGTCCCATGGGTCCTCCTGTGTTGGTCGCGGGAGGTCCGCTGTAGGGTTTGGCGCATGAAAATGGAGGCGCCGAACCACGGTCACTTCAGAGGCCCCGCCAAGGGCGTGCAAGAAAACACATGGCCGACGCCCCCGTTTGGGGGCGCGGCAGATGCTGCTCTTGCACTTCAAGGACCGAAGTCCAGGTTGGCGGTTTCTCTGAAGGCAGCGAAGACGCTCGCGCGTCGTTTGGATGTCAGCCCGATGAGTGGGCCAAGCTCGTGAGTCTTAACTCCTTGGTCTCATGATAGCGAATCGGGCACGATGCCTGATCCGATCATTTCATGCTGTATTCAGCCATGAATGGCAGCGACAGTCAAGTCGATTCTGCCCAGATTCAGCTTAATCGTGGGATCTGAGTGATTCATTGTGCTTAGTGTGTGGGGCAGGTGGTTTTGCATGGGAGAAGACGAGCAGGGTGATGGAGATAATCGAGTTAGACATCTCAGGTTCGGTTGTCATCTACTCCGGTCGCATAGTTGAGAATATAGCCCTGAAATGAGCTCCTCAGGGTATCTGCTGAATATTTGGACCCTGTGAGATTATACCGAACTTTTTGATATCAAACACTTTGCTTTCGAGGGGCAGTAACTGAGTACGAATCCTAAAGCCGACAAGCTACCGTTGGGAACGAGATGTGATTGCCCAGCCGCTTAAGTGCGGGTCTCCGGTTTCTTGTCCCCATCGCGTCGGAGCTCGTAGGCGATGCTCAGGCTGAGCACGGTGCGAATCACGATGACCGCGCCGAGCACACCCATACCTTCAAGAGTGGGTGTGACCACCGTCTTTAGGATGTCCGCAGCGATAAGAAATTCCAGCGAGAGCACTAGCCGTTCAGCAAGGCGGAGGCGTGTCTCAGTCGTCCGTTCTCGGAGGCCGTGGCGTATCGCTGCGACTGCGATGTCTACAACTGCAGCCACAATGGATGCGGTGATCATGATCGCAGCGACCGCTTCGATGAACTGAACAGTGATATTTATGAGTTCTTCGATCATGCGACGTCGCTGCTTTCATATCAATGGTGCTTGTACCAGCCGATCCGCGGGATCTCGTTCCATGAGTTGGTCCGATGACATTTGAAGCAGTCCGACACTTCCGCATGCTCAACACCGGCGACACGCTTAGAGACCATGTTGAAGTGGCCCATATAATGACTCGGCGGTGCACTGTGGCACTGCGCACAGTTCATGGACATTGGCGACGGATGCCGATACTCCGGGATGTCCCAGGTCGATGTGGAGTGGCAGGATGCGCAGCTGGTTCCGAAGAGTGTGCGGTGCGGATCCTCATTGGCGTGACAGGATGCACAGTCAAGAGTAAGTTCGTTTGACGATATCCGCGGGTGAGGTGTCGGTATCGCCCGAGCATGAGCCCGTATTGACTCGATGATGACCAGCGCGTCGTTGCTCGCACTGGATTGTGTAATCACAACAAGTAACTCATGGTCCATGGCCGTCGGGGTCGCTGGTGGCAGCTGGTGTTCAGTGTGACAACCAACGCACGAGCCCACGCTTGCGTGGAATGCTGTCTCTGGTTGAGAAAGAAGCTCTTGGTCATTAGCGTGGCACGCAATGCAGTTCGAAGCTGTGACGCCGATGTGGGGCGTGTGGCACGAAGTGCAGTCGTTACCAAGAAACGCATGTGCCTCGGTGAGCGTGCCGGGGCTGACGAACTCTTGCCACCCGGGAAGCGCGTCCGCCCCTCCTCGATGGACGAACAGCGGAAGGAAAAACGCGAAGCTGAGTCCCCCGAATATGACTACGCCGTAATAGATTTCTAGTCTTTTCATGGGAGCCACCGGATGCCGAAGTACCACGCTGACCACACATGGATGAATAGCAGTGTGTAGAGTACGACGGCGACGAGGATGTGACACACAAGCCATCGCCCGAACACGCTCTTGGCGGTGGTGTGTGTGCGGATCGCGAGCTCGAGATCGGAGATGGATTCGCTGATCTGAATCGCCCTTGACGGGAGCTGTTTCAAAACCTGTTCGTCACGCGCAACGAACAAGGATGCCGCCCGACTGAGCGGCGAACTATTCCGGCGGAGCATCACAGCGGCGTCGGGGTGGGCACCAATCTCTTGAGTTAGGGCACGGTGCGCCGTCAGCAAACGCTCGCGGTCGGCTTTCATCTTCCTGATGTCGGTTGAGAGCTGCCCGAGGAGGTATCGCCCAAGGTATCCGCTCACAGCTACAACGAGCATCATGAGGGTAAGGGCAATACCGAGAGGGCTCTGAAACTTGTGCCCCGTGTGCAGCACACCGAGGATTGGAGCAAGTACGCCAGCGTAAATGTGGACCGTGAGGAGGGTTCGCATCGAGACGTACGGCGTGACTCTCCGTTTGAGCCACGGAATCCGCTTCACGAACAAGTAGAGCAGCGGCACAAGCATGAGCGATGCGGCGGCGATGCCAAACAGGCCGCCGATGAGGCTGCCCGCGAATCGTGGGTCACGGTGCACGAAGAAGCCCAAGGTGAGCACCAGCAAGAGCGTGACAAGCCCCGTAACGATGATCTTCTGTCGCTCATGCATCTCAGGCCTCCACCTCAAGCTCGTCGCTCTTGCTCTTAGCCTGGCACGCGAGGATGACGCCGGCTTGTCGGTCCGCGTCATCAAGCGCGTCCTGGACATCCATCGCGACCTCGCCCTTGAGAAGCTTTACTTTGCAGCTCCCGCAGGTCCCCACACGACAGGAGTTATCGATGTTTACCCCAGCGTCATCGGCAGCCTCAAGCACGGTGGATGACGCCTGAAGAGGGACAGTCTTTCCGGACACGGTGAAACGCACGGTTGAATGCGATGCCTGAGTAGCGGTATCCGCTGCCGGAGTGTCTCTCTTGGCGGGTCCGAAGGCTTCGGTCTTGATGCGTTCGGCGGGGACACCGAGTTTGCCGAGCGTACCCTTGATCGCTTCCATCATCGGCGGTGGGCCGCACAGATGAACGAGCTTGGAGGCGATGTCTGGTACACATTCTCGGATGAGCCCTGCCGTAAGCCGCCCGGTTGGGCCAACCCAGGCGCTACCCCGTGCACGTGTCATCGTGGCCGTGACGTTGAGGCGCGGGTGCTTCCGCTGCAAATATTCCAGTTCATCGCGGAAGCAAAAATCGTCGGTGGTTCGGCAGCAGTGAAGGAGATAGATGTGGCCCGCCCATGCGCGGTCCGTGAGGTATCGGATCACACTCATCATGGGAGTGATGCCGACTCCGCCGCTGACGAGGACGATGCTATCTTCACCCTCGCCGGTGAATGTGAACGTTCCCGACGGGGCACTCAGTGTGAGCTCGTCGCCATCGCCGAGCATGTCGTGGAGCGCACGGCTCACGACGCCGAGTTCCTCACGCTTGACGGAAATCTCGACATATTCCTGTCGAGTGGGGCTCGATGCGATCGTGTACGATCGCTTAACGCGTCGGCCCTCACTTTCGATTTCCACAGTCATGAACTGACCGGGGAGGTACGAGAACGGCACAGCACCCCCAGTGGGGTTGACTAAACGGAAGGTCTTGATGTCTGGCGTCTCGCTGAACGTAGCTGCGAGACAGAGCCGCCCTTCCCAGCGTTCATTGCGGACCGACGGCTGCAAGGCCGCTGTAGCGGGCGAGGGTGAATGGGCGAGGATCGCAGCGGACGAAGCCGATGGAACTGACTGAGTTGATGGCGCACCTTCAGGTTGTGCCGCGAGTTCTTGTAGCAGGGTCGTGGCTCGCCGCATCTTCACGAAGTACAGTGCGATCATGACAAGGGCGAAGCCGATCAGCACAGCCATGCCGCTCGTGTGGAACCATGACCACCCAAACGGACCAGTCGTGGTCGCGGCCGACAGCGGCGTAGAGAGATTCAACTCGCGTTTGAACCACTCCATGGCGACCTGGTCTGAGGGCACGACGCTGTTCATGACACGGTGCGCAGCCAGTCCGCTATCGAATCGTGACAGGCCCTCTCGGAGCATGTTCACGGCGTCCTGCATTGCCTCGAAGTCCTGCGTGGGTGACGACCGTAGCAGTGCGTCAAAGCCCTCGCTCATTAGTTCTGTACCGGCGCGCATCCGCTCGTGGCCGAGTCGCTCAAACGCGTCGCGCTGCTCGGCCGTCATGTTCGGGAGGTCCATGAGGCTCGGATAGATATCCTTGGGCGGCGGAACACCCATCCGGCTCATCATCTCACCCATGTCGCCCATGCCCTGCATGCCGCCAGCACCGCTCGCCTCAGTCGTGTCGCCCGCCGCTGACTCGGGATGATGCTGGGCGTGCTCTTCTGGTGATACTTGCGCATATGTGTTAGTACCAATGACGGCAATGAGAAAGCACATCAGGACTAGCGTGGTTGATCGGCTCATGATGTACCCTCAGCGGGCTGAGTCCCAGAAAACGACTCGTCGGCGGAAGTGGTATTTGCAAGCACTCTGTGAAGTGCTGCATATGCCGTCTCATCGAGCTTGTCTCCTCGCAGAGGCTCCATGGCTAGAAGTGCCTCTGACTCTGTCATCGCCTCGTGGTATGGTCTCGCCTCGGTGAGTGCAGAGAACACATCCGCAACCCGAAGTACCGCGGCGGTGGGGTCGATGTCTGAGGCGGTAAGGCCTCTGGGATACCCCGAGCCATCCGGAGACTCGTGATGCTGGGACACCAAACGTGCGATCGCTCCAGTGCCCGGAATCTCACCGAGCATCCCAACGGCGATGTCGACATGCTCGCGCATCGCGGCCATCTGCTCATCATCGAGCGAGCCGTGTTTGAATAGAATCGCGTCAGGGACTCCTGCCTTGCCTATGTCGTGCACCAAAGCCGCGAGATGTAACTGAGACACCTCGTGGGCTCCAAACCCGAGTTCCTCGGCAATTGCTTTAGAGAGCTCCGCCACTCGGCGAGAATGCTCAAGAGTGGCTTCGTCACGCACGCCCACAGCGGTAAGTAGTCCTGTAATCCCATTGATCATCTCGGTATGCCAAGAGCGAGCGATGACCTCGTCGCGTTGCCACTTGCGTATGTTCGAAGACTGCACGAGGTGCCCGGTAATCGCACCAACAATCGGATACACTCCAAGCCACGCGTATTGGTCGAGATTCGCCATCGGCGAATCCCCCCATGACCAGAGTAGATGGCTAAGGTAGACGGCACTCGCAACACCTGCTGTGAGCAAACCGCCTTTCAGTTCGAATTCGACAGCAGAGATCAGGATGGGAATAAGAAAGAGACCTGCAAGCAAGATGTGAATCCAGTGGAGCGCCGGAGAATGCGTATTGATTGCAAAGTGGCCCACAGTAATCCCGGCAGTCCAGAACGCTGCGCGTCGAATCTGCGATTTCTGATGAGTCTGCATGGCGCTCCTTAGTTCACATGATTTGGACCGTTGCATCGATGGTCAATGGTGCTCAGCTTATCTGAGATCTCTGCGATCCATAACGAAGGCACGGAATATCTCGTAGTGCATAAATTTGATTGGCATGTCCGGGCAGATGCGGACCAATAGTCCTCGGAGTTTTTTTCGAGCATGCGGCTCATTGTACAGAAATCAGTTGGGATGCAGCCGTCACAGCCGTTGTATAGACAATCACAACTGGTCTCAAAATACCACGCGCCGTCAACAACGAACTTGTACTCGTAGCGGCCCGGTGGGAGGTCAAGCTCGATCTCCCACCAACCCAGCCTGTCGCGCGTCATTGCGTGTGTGGTCGTGCTCCATTCGTTGAACGAGCCGGCGACAATTACTTCGCTCGCGTCAGGGGCAGCGAGTGTGATGCGTGAGATGGTGGTCTGGGTTGCTAGCTTGGGTATTGTCACGCTCCTTTCAGTAATGGTGTCAGTCGTCCTTGCTCTGGCCAGTCATGTCCATGGGGCGGGTTCCTGCGAGGGTTTGCCGTTGCTCAACAGTCAGAATCTGGGCAGCCTCGCCCACCGCTCTGATAAACGCGAGACGCTTCTCGGCACGCAGCACTCCGATGGCGCGGACCTCGGTCTCGATGCGATTGATGTCGGGGGTAGACGCGGCCGTCAGTGACCACAGCACTTCTTCGAGGCCCTCGATGCGGCGGTCGTAATCCGACTGGGCGAGGATGATTTCCTGCTTCTTTTCGTTCAGACGAGTTTGTTGTTCGAGTGTCAGGCCAATGTGCTCGCTGTGGTCGAGGAAGAAGCCGGTGGCGCCGATATGGTAGATGTGCGATGCGCCAGGAAAGCCTGGAAGATTAGAGCGAACTTCCATAGCGTCGGTGGTGCCGTCGACATCTTTCGCCTTCGGACTCATGCCCATCATGCTGCGCATGCCACCCATGCGATTGGCATCGGAGGGCCCCATTCCTCCCATGGCGGTCATGCCCATCTGACGCTTACCACCCAATTCGCCCATACGACCCATCGCGTTCTGCTTCTCGGAGGCGTATGCGGCGGTGCTATCCGAACTCGATGAAACCGATCGGTGGGCGAGCAGCAGTGAGACCTCAAGTTGGGCGACCTGAGCGCGGAGTGCTGCAAGCTCCCTCACGGCATCCGCGTTCTCTCGAACTTCCTGCGTTTCGGGTTCGGATTGCTCGATGTCCCTGTAGTTCTGTGCGAGGACCGGTGTAGCGAAAAGGGTAGCTGCGAACAGCAGCGGCATGAGGGGGGATTTCTGTGGCTGAGAGGCTTTCATCAATCGGCTCCTTATCTGTTGGAAACGCGCCGATCTTCCTGATGGCTCCTGAATGCCATGGCGGTTTATAAACAGACTTAAAAGATGCAAACATTATCCGCTATGAATGAATAAAGCAAGCGGGCTTTGCCTCTTGTCTATGTGCTCACGCCTCTGATTGCCGTATGCTTAAGTGATGATATTTGACAAAGCGGACACAGTAGTCCTGAAAGGCCTGGATGATTTCAAGGCAAGTAGCAATGGCGGCGGTTTGTATGGGGCTCATCGGGCGCGATGGGACCGACGAGTGCATGCAGATTCCCGAGCTTGTGGAGCGGACAGGCATATCGAGGCCGACGCTTGGAAAGATCATCAACGCATTAGCGCGGAAGAAACTCGTGAAGACTCGGCGCGGTGTCGGTGGTGGGGTGCGATTGGTGCATTCCGTAGAGCAGGTCACTTTGTATGACCTATGTGTGGCCTTTGAAGATCCTGTGATCGAATGTCATTGTTCTTTCGGTTTCGGCCACTGTGTTGAGGAAGGACCGTGCCCTCCGGGATGCCTCTGCGTCGCACAACACTCGAAACATTTGGAGTACCTCAAGAATACGACTGTGCTAGACGTCGCTGAGACGATGTCGCCGAGGCTGAAGGAAGCTGCCTGTCTAGCTAAACGATCACGGCGAAAGTGCTGAATTAGATAATTGATCAGGTCACATGAGAATCGTACTAGGTTAATGTGTTCCCACTTTGTGTCAGGCTTTCTAGCCTCGCTCTAGGGGTACGTTTCATGTAGCATTTGATCTAAGCCAAGTCTAAAAAGCATATACAGTACACTCCAAACCTCGTTCCGCAATGATGTGCGGCGGTTTTCCCAATCCGAGGGAGACTCTGCCGTACACAAAAGATCGGGAGAATCCACCTAGGTAATTTTCATAGGTTGATCTGATTCTCATTGCTGAGCTAATAAAGTAAGCCGATGAGCTAATCTTATTCCGAATGGGCGGGCGCAAGAAGCTTCAGTAAATTTTGTGGTATTAATGAGCAATCCAATGCGCGGATCGGGATTTGGATCCATGCAGGACGAGGGTGCTGTTGTAATCAAGATGATATTGAGAGACAGAATGCCATTCGTAAGGACATATTTATAGTTAGCTACAAATGGTGGCTCAGCATCCCAAGATTGCGTCGAAAATCATATGTTTAAGTGTTGTGAATTTGGATTTAAATATGACTGTGAAAAGCTTCGAAGTCTTAGCAGAATAATAGTCGAACTGCGTTATTCGATTTTCTCACTTGGACGAGAGCGATCATTGAGCACGCGCCCCATCGACGTAAATATGAAGGAAGCCGACCACGCTAGGTAGAGCAATCCACACAGACCTTCCGTTGCAGCAATAAAACGAAGGTGGCCGGATGGCAGAACATCGCCGAATCCGATCGTTGTATAAATTGTTGCAGACACATAGAGATGACCAAATGGTCCTTCGGCGCTGGATCCGCTGATCGTCCCGAGGCCGAGTACATGCCATGCGAAGTAAATGGCGAGCGCGAAAATGATAATATCCACCATGTGACTGATGAAGATGCTAAGCATCAGGCAATAAAACCGATGCGTTGTGAAATGAACGGCATCTAGTGTGTGACGGGCGGCAACCATGAAGAACCCAAGCCGAAATCCGGTTGTTAGGAGGACGAGAACAAGACTAATTAGCACGGCTACAGCCATTGGATACTCTATCCCAGGAAGCAACCCATTTGGCCAGATTACAGATTGGACACAATAGAAAATAGATAGCGTTTTCTTGGTTTTCACGGATGATTCGGTGGAATCGGGAGGTTGGTTGCCGGAGTAAGATGGTAAAAGAGTGATAGGTACACGATTTGACGAATAATTCGGCAACTCGATGAGTTCTCTAGATCGAGTAGCGATACACCCCGATGGATTTACACACCTCACTGAACTAGACTCAACTGAATGATTCGAATGCTGACCATCCTGATTCTCTTGCTTGCGGGAATCCCGCGGGTTGGCATTGGGATGATTGGCACAGCCGGAGACGCTGGCTGTTACGATGCTGTTTGTCAGCCTGTAGTTGTCGAATCGAGTTGCTGCAGCGATCCTGTACCCGCCATTGATATGGACGAATACTGTCCTATGTCGGGCGGGCCTTGCCGTTGTGGAGTCAGTCCTGGTAATGACAGGAATGAGTTGCCTGAAGCTCCGCTCCAACGGAGTGAGTCTCAGATTACTCTGGGTCTTTCCGCTGATCCTGTTCGGATATGTGTTTGGACGGCGAACAATGATGAGCATTCCGCACCAATGGAGGGGCTTGTAGGAAACCTCCACGCACTTCGCACACACTGTGAAACACAAGCCATTCTGGGTATCTGGAGAACTTAGAACGAGGATCCATAGGGGCAATGCGCGCAAAGCGTTTTGTTCTCATGATGTGATCCGCCGTTCTATTTCACTCTCAATCAAGTAGATATCTAGGAGTTTGCTATGGCTTCCAGCCTATGCATGGGCGCATTGAGCGCTGGTTTAGGGCTTGTGTTCCTTGCCGGGTGTTCAACGAGTCCGTTTGATTCACCATCCAGTTCGAGACGATCTGCGCTCCATCGGCTGAGTATGTCCGATGGTTCAGGAGCAGAACTCGCTTCGGTCTACAGGGACCAGGACGAGGAAACTGAGCATGCGGCGATGGTTGTGGACTCAACACCCGAGTCGTTTGTTCGATACGCCTTGTATCACAGTCCAATGGTTGAGCGTGCGTATCAGCAATGGCGAGCTGCAAGTGAGCGGCTGCCTCAGGTACGGTCGCTTCCTGACCCTCGTTTGAATATCGGATTTTTCCTTGACGAGGTCGAAACCCGTGTTGGGCCGCAGCAAGCAAAGGTTGGGTTTCAACAAACCTTCCCGTGGATTGGGAAGCTACAGGATCGTGAGGATGCGGCGGCACGGGGTGCGCTAGCGGCATGGTACCAATACCAAAGTATTCAACTGATTGTGGTTGAGCAGGTCATCATCGCACTGCGGGATCTTGTGTACCTCGATGAAGCGATCAGGATTACCAAGGAGAACTACGCACTACTCGGCTCGTTCGAGGAAGTCGTGCGTGCACGGTATCGCGTTGGTGCTGGGTCGCATCCGGAACTGATACGGGTTCAGGTTGAGCTTGGTCAGATCGAGGATCGGGTATTGGGGCTTGAAGCGCTCCGGCCGTCGTATGTGGCCAATCTCAATGCATTATTGAATCGACCGCCTGAAGAGGATATCGGCGAAGGGATCAGCCTCACAAACTCGGTCATCTCGGAAAGTGCACAGCAGATTTCGCAATCGGCTCATGAGTGGAGTCCGGTGCTTCAATCGATCGCCCAGCGTGTTGAACAAGAACGGATTGGAACGAAACTTGCTCAGAAAGACGGGTATCCAGATCTGACTGTCGGTATTGAGTACATCGTGACTGACGACGCTGCGAATCCATCGATCGCCGAGAGTGGTGATGATCCGATTATGCTCACCTTTGGGATCAACTTGCCCATTTGGCGTGAGAAGTACGATGCTGGCGTGCGTGAGTCGATTGCGAAGCGGCTTTCGATGAGCCGTGAACTGGACTCATCAACAAATCAACTCACAGCAACGGTATACAAAGCATGGTTCGAGCATACGGATGCGGATCGACGGGTACGACTGTATGAGGACTCATTGATACCGAAAGCTCAGGAGTCGCTTTCAGCATCGCTTGGTGGATTCCGTACCGGTGATTCAGAGTTCTTGGATCTGCTCGATACCCAGCGCACTCTGCTTGAGTTCTCAATATCAGCAGAAAGAGCGAGAGCCGATCGAGGGAAGGCACTGGCGACGCTCAATCGCCTTGTTGGTCGGCCAGTAGCAACAATCGATGAGAGTTTTTCTCCACGCAGCGGTGATCAATCAACAGATCAAACAGTAGATGAGGTGCAGCCATGAGTTCGTTGAGAGCAAGAATTTCTCCTGTATTGAACTGGGTTTGGACGCATACTTCTGCAGCAATTGCATTGGTACTGATCGTTGTCGCGTTGCTCGTTGGCTACAACATCGGAAGCCCAAATACCACTGTAGATTCAAAGTCAGACCATTCAGAGCTTGCGGGATCCGAAGAGTCCGGCCCACAAATGTACACATGCTCGATGCATCCTTCCGTGCGTCTGACTGATCCGAACGCAAAGTGTCCGATTTGCTTTATGGATCTGATTCCTGTCAAGGATAGCGCGAGTGGTGATGGTGCTGAGATCCAGCTGGTGCTCTCTGAGTCTGCCATGTCGATGAGCCAAATTGAAACAACGGAGGTCGGGCGATTCTTTCCATCTACTGAGAATCGTTTGTTTGGAAAGTTGGCTTATGACGAAACATCGGTGGCACGGATCAGTGCGTACTTTCCAGGAAGGATTGAACGACTCTTTGTGAATTACATCGGCGTAAGTGTTCAGGAAGGGGACCATCTTGCTGAGCTATACAGCCCGGATCTGCTTTCATCATTTGAAGAACTTGTACAGGCGAAGAAATCAGCAGAGAATGCGAGTGGGGGGAGTTCATTCCTTCGAGAAACAGCGAACCAAACCCTCCAGGCTTCGAGAGATAAACTCCGGCTGTTTGGGCTCACAGCAGAACAGATCGAGCAAGTTGAGCGGGGTGACTTTGACTCCGATGAGTTGACTGTCTACTCACCGATCGGCGGTGTTGTCACACATCTTGCGGCTCGTGAGGGCGATTATCTTGATACTGGTGACCCGATTGCAACGGTCTCTGATCTGAGTCGTCTTTGGCTTGATCTTGAGGCGTACGAATCACAGTTGTCGATGCTGCGCTGGGGTTTGCCGGTGACCTTTACTGTTGAAGCTCATCCGGGAGAGATCTTCGAGGGGCAGGTGTCATTTATCGAACCAATTGTTGATGAGCAGACACGCACGGCTGCAGTCCGTGTTGCGGTTGATAACTCCGAGTTAAGGTTAAAGCCTGGAATGTTTGCGACAGCAATGGTCCGGGCAAAAGTTGCTGCTGATGGTGCGGTGCTTTCTGATGAACTTGCTGGCAAATGGGTGAGTCCGATGCATCCGACCATTGTCAAGGACGAGCCTGGGAATTGTGATGTTTGTGGTATGGACTTAGTGACCGCAGAGTCGCTTGGTGCTGTCGGCGATTCTTCAAAAGCTGAGATGCCGATGGTGATTCCTCGGAGTGCGGTGCTGTTTACCGGGACTCGATCGGTGGTGTATGTTCAAGTTCCAGATAAGGAACAGCCAACATATGAGGGGCGAATCGTCGATCTTGGGTTACGGGCGGGTGAGTTCTACACGGTTCGTGATGGGCTCAAAGTGGGTGATCAAATCGTGGTCAATGGCGCATTCAGGATTGACAGCGCCATGCAGATTTCTGCCAAGCCAAGCATGATGATGCCGAGCGGTGGGGGTGGCGGAGGCGGTCACAATCATGGAGGGAGTCCGTCTTCAATGGGCTCAATGGAGATGAAAGACTCGGTGCCTGGTGGGTTTGTCGAAGATTTAGACTCGGTCTATACGGCTTATCTGGATGCTCAAGAACGGTTGGCTGATGACGATCTGAGTGGCTATCTCGATGCAGCCATGCAGCTAGATCGTTCGGTTGAATCTGTTCGAGTGGTTGGTCTTGTTGGTGAATCACTCGGTACTTGGCGGCGTGTGGCGAGCAAACTGTCACAGGAATCGCCCGCAACAACGATGGACGCTGCACGGTTGAACTTCGAACGAATGTCAGAAGCGATCATGGAACTGCAGGATCGGTTTGGGAATGCGGCGGATGAAACGATCTATACGGCGTACTGCCCAATGGCTTTCGATTTCAAGGGTGCCAAATGGATTCAGCGTGGTCAAGAGATCAATAACCCGTACTTTGGCAGCGAGATGCTGCGATGCGGTGATATTGAAAAGGCACATGAGCCGCTCGGTTTGCAAGACCATGACAGTATGGATATGAACATTGATCCGGAGATGGAAATGGGCATGCCAAATGCTGCTGAACACGAAGGGCATGACCATGACTGATCTGGAACACAATCCGGGTTTGGTGAATTGTGTCATCCGATTCTGTCTTGAACAGAAACTGGTTGTTGCGATATTGCTATTTGTCATGATCTTCTGGGGTGTGCTTGTAGCTCCGTTTGATTGGGAAGTTGGTGATCTTCCACGGAACCCTGTCCCGGTAGATGCAATCCCAGATATTGGCGAGAATCAGCAGATTGTCTTTACGGAATGGATGGGGCGTTCGCCCCAGGATATTGATGATCAGATCTCGTATCCGATGACTGTGGCACTGCTAGGGATTCCGGGGGTCAAGGATATCCGGAGCTATTCGGTGTTCGGGTTCTCGACGATTTATATAGTCTTCGAGGATGGGATTGAGTTCTATTGGTCTCGTTCTCGTGTGCTTGAAAAACTCAACTCTCTCCCAGCGGGAACGCTCCCGTCTGGTGTTGTGCCGACGCTTGGGCCGGACGCAACGGCATTGGGGCAGGTTTTCTGGTACACGCTCGAAGGGCGTGATTCAGATGGGAATCCGACAGGGGGATGGGAGCCCGATGAGTTGCGATCAATCCAGGACTTCACCGTCAAGTATCAACTCGCAGGGGTTGAGGGCGTCAGTGAAGTCGCTTCGATTGGTGGGTTTGTTCGTGAATATCAGGTTGATGTGAACCCAGACGCAATGCGTGCGGCGGGGATCACACTCAAACAAGTCATCGGAGCGGTTCGAAAGAGTAATCTTGATGTTGGCGCTCGGACACTGGAAGTGAATCGAGCGGAATACATCGTTCGGGGGATAGGGTTTATCGAGGATCCTGAGGATCTTGAACAGACGGCAATCACTGCACGAGACGGGCAGCCAATTTTGATCGGGGATATTGCACAAGTGGGGTACGGTCCTGCGCTTCGTCGTGGTGTGCTCACGAAGGCTGGTGTTGAGGCGGTTGGTGGAGTGGTTGTCGTTCGATATGGCGAGAATCCTATGGCAACGATCGAGCGTGTGAAAGAACAAATCGCTTCGACGGCCTCGGGATTGCCTACCAAGATCTTGAGTGATGGCACTGAATCACAAGTGACCATTGTTCCGTTTTATGATCGCTCAGGGCTCATCAAGGAAACACTGGGAACGCTCAACTCAGCAATCGAGCAGCAGGTGTATGTGACGATCATCGTGGTCGTGTTGATGGTGATGCATCTACGGAGCAGCATACTCATTGGCGCGATGCTTCCAATCACGGTGATGGGGACATTCATCGGGATGAAAGTGTTCAGGGTTGATGCGAATATTGTGGCGCTGTCTGGGATAGCTATTGCGATTGGCACGATTGTGGATATGGGGATCGTGCTCTCGGAGAATATTCTTCGTGGTCTTGATGATGCTGACCCGACAGAGTCTCGGCTTGAGGTGGTCTATCGAGCGTCGTCGGAGGTCGGGGGGGCGGTGCTTACGGCTGTGGCAACGACAGTTGTCGGATTCTTGCCGGTGTTCACGATGGAAGCGGCGGAAGGCAAGCTGTTCAAACCGCTTGCCTATACCAAGACATTCGCCCTGATCGCATCGATCATCATTGCCCTGACGATCCTGCCCGCTGCGGCTCAGGTTCTGATGGGATTCCGGGTTCCGATCAAGTCGATGCGGACGATTTCTTCAGCGATGCTCGCTGTGGCTGGGGTCTGCATAGCCATTTGGATTCAGCCGCTTGGTGGTATATTGATCGCTGCGTTCGGAATGTTTTATTTGATCGAACCAGCATTACCCAAACTTGTTGCAAGGTCTTTGCTTTGGTCGGCGAACCTTGTTGTGGTTGGAGTGGTGCTTGTGGTTCTTGCCGGTTCATGGGAGCCTTTAGGACCAGAGCCTGGCTTGATTGGGAATGCGATATTTATTGGTTCCATCGTTGGTGGATTACTGTTGGTGTTCTGGGTAATCCGAATACTGTTCCCACTCGTGCTTACGTGGGCGCTTAAGCATAAAGTGATTGCGCTCTCGCCTGCCATATTCATTGTTCTCTTTGGCTCAACTGTTTGGCATGGGTTTGACCAGGTATGGGGGTGGTTGCCAGAGGGAGTCCGCCAGAATGAGCGAACGGTCAAGATTGCCCATTCGCTCCCCGGATTGGGTTCGGAGTTTATGCCTTCGCTTGATGAGGGATCGTTCTTGTATATGCCGACGACGATGCCGCATGCATCTATTGGTGAGGCAACGGACATACTCAAAGAGCTTGATCTGCGGATTATGAGTGTCCCCGAGGTCGAGATGTCGGTCGGGAAGATCGGGCGGGTTGATAGCCCGCTGGACCCGGCACCGATTTCGATGATCGAAACCATCATCGAGTATGCAGACGAATACATCATGGATGACAGGGGGCATCGAATTCTCTTTGCGGTTGATGATGAGGGTAAATATCTCAGATCAGAGTCCAACGAACTCATTGAAGACGATGATGGTGAGCCCTACCGCCAGTGGCGTGATGAGATTCAATCGCCGCAGGATATCTGGGATGAGATCGTGCGGGTTGCGGAGATGCCCGGTGTGACAAGCGCCCCCAAGCTTCAGCCGATCGAGACTCGGATTGTGATGCTCCAGTCAGGATTCCGTGCTCCGATGGGTATCAAAGTCTACGGGCCAAGCTTGGAGTCGATTGAATCGTTCGGCCTTGAACTCGAACGCTTGCTCAAAGAAGTGCCTTCGGTGCAGCCCGCTGCGGTCTTTGCGGATCGTGTGGTTGGGAAGCCGTATTTAGAGATCGAGATCGACCGTGAGAAGATCGCCCGGTACGGGATACAGATCGATGATGTGCAGGAAGTTATCGAGGTGGCTATTGGCGGGAAGCCGTTGACGATGACCGTTGAGGGCCGTGAGCGGTACCCGGTGCGGGTCCGGTATTTGAGAGAGTTGCGAGATCAGCCCGAGACACTTCTGGATATTCTTGTCCCTGCGCCAGATGGAACGCAGGTTCCTCTTGGAGAGCTCGCCACGCTTGAGTATCGGCGCGGCCCTCAGATGATCAAGAGTGAGGATACTTTCCTTGTAGCGTATGTGCTCTTTGATAAGCAGCCCGGGGTTGCAGAAGTCACCGTCGTTGAAGATGCGAACGCCTACATCAACTCGAAGATTGAATCTGGTGAACTTGTTGTGCCCGCAGGAGTGAGTTATGACTTTGCCGGTTCATACAAGAATCAGATCCGTGCGGCGAAACGGATGAGCATTGTTCTGCCACTGTCGCTTGTGGCGATCTTCTTATTGCTGTACTTCCAGTTCAAGAAGGTCAGCGTCACGATGATGGTGTTCTCTGGCGTATTTGTCGCTTGGGGTGGCGGGTTCATGATGCTGTGGCTCTACGGGCAGCCCTGGTTTATGGATATTGATCTGTTTGGAAACAACCTCAGAGATCTGTTCCAGATCCGCCAGTACAACCTGAGTGTTGCCGTGTGGGTTGGGTTCCTTGCTTTGTTCGGGATTGCGACCGATGACGGCGTCATCATGGCTACTCGAATCGAGCAGTCAATGCGTGAAGAGAAACCCAACTCAATCGAATCGATCCGTCATGCGGTGGTCACCGGCGGTCGGCTACGGGTGCGTGCAGCCGTGATGACTTCTGCAACCACTATTCTCGCACTCCTCCCAGTGCTTACGAGCACTGGTCGAGGTTCGGACATCATGATCCCGATGGCGATCCCAACCTTTGGCGGGATGGCTGTTGCATCGTTGACTTGGTTTGTCGTTCCCATCCTGTACTGCTGGGCGCAGGAATGGAAACTCCGTATAACACAGATTACCAGCAAGAAAACCACTGACTAAAGGAGTCACTCAATGAAATGTTTATCCATCACTGCTGTTTGCGCCTGTTGCGCATTTCTCGCAACTCCAGTCCTCGCTCAATCCGGACACGGGAATCATGCCGGTCATGCACATGCCGAATCGGATTCCTCAAAGCCAGTCAATGCAATGTGTCCGATCGGGAAGGAACCTGTAGAAGATGACGGCGGCCGCACTGTGTACAAGGGCAAGACCATCGGATTCTGTTGCCCCGGCTGTATTGGCAAATTCAATGCATGGGATGAGAGCAAGAAAGACGAGTTTGTATCCATGTCCATGATGAGTGGGCAACCAGGTATGCATGACGAGCATGAGAAGATGACAGACTCCAAGGATGTGAATGAGTCTGATAGTGTGCAGTACCTGTTCAATACCTGCGCGGTTTCGGGGAAAGAACTCGGAAGCATGGGTGACCCCATCGTCAAGTCCTATGACGGGCGTGAGGTCAAGTTCTGCTGCAAGATGTGCGTGCCAAGATTCGAGAAGAATCTAGAGGCGTCGTTTGCCAAGCTCGATCAGAAGATCATCGAATCGCAGTTGCCTTTGTATCCAATGGCCAACTGTGTTGTCTCGAACGAAGAGTTTGGCGGGGATATGGGAGATCCGATTGATCTTGTATATAACAATCGGCTTGTCCGCCTTTGCTGCAAGATGTGCAAGTCTGATTTCAAAGATAACCCAAAAAAGTTCATCGACAAACTCGATGCAGCGGTCATTGCCCAGCAGAGCGAACATTATCCATTGACAACATGCCCGATCTCGGGGGAGGAACTCGGATCGATGGGTGGTGCGATCAATGTCGTCTATGCGGGTCGTCTTGTCAAGTTCTGTTGTGCGATGTGCGTGCCCAAGTTCGAAGCCGACCCGATGCCGACGATCGAGAAGATTGACGCAGCGTGGACAGAGTTGCATGGGAACAGCGATCAAGGTCATCAAGATATGGATAACCACGGCAAGCCAGGCCATCACGGCGGGTAATTGGAGAATGAAACAATGCAGTCGATGAATATACTTCTGACAGTTTCTGCTATCGCAGCGTTGGCGTTCCCATCGATTGCAATAGCACAAGATACTCATGACGAACATGCACATGTTACCGAAACCTCAAGCTTCGATTCGCCATTGGGACCCATCAACTCAATGTGTCCGGTGACGACGGATGAAGTCGTTGATCCAGCATTCCAAACTGAGTATGAAGGCCAGGTCATCGGATTCTGCTGCAGGAAGTGCCGTACTCGATTCGAAGAAAATCCCGAGTCTTATCTCGCTGAACTACCAATGCTCCTGACTGTATCGATGCTTTCACAAGATATAGGGCATGATGAAGGCGATTCACACAGTCATGATTCGAGCATGGTTGATGATCATGAGGACAGTTTCAGCCATGACGATAGTGAGGAGCATGATCACGCAACTGACCATGGAATAAATGAATCGGGACTTGCCAGGCTCATTTCATGGCTTGGCAAGTTCCATCCAGCGGCTACCCACCTCCCGATCGGCATGCTGATCGGGGGCGGGTTGGCCGAGGGCCTATTGATCATGACAAAAAATGAAATCTTTCGGAATGCGAGTGCGTTCTGCGTTGTAGTTGCCAGTATTGGTGCGATTATAGCGGTGTCGCTTGGCTGGTTCAACGGTGGCTTTGCAATCGTTGATGATCAATGGCCACAGACGGTTCATAGGTGGCTAGGAACAGTAACCGCAGCATTCACTTTTCTCTCGGTATTCCTGCTGATCCTTTCTGCAAAGAGCACCGTCAAACAATCAATGAGAATCTGGTACCGTATTACATTATTTTCTGCAGTCGGGTTAATTGGTGCGACGGGCTTCTTTGGAGGTGCTCTTGTGTACGGCATGAATCACTATGCATGGTAAATGCATACCGGTCCGTGATTCGCAATATGGCCTGGGAGTTCAGAATGATACGAAAGTCAGTAAATGCAATACGATCACGCTTTCAGCGTGCACACCTGAGAACCCAACTTCTTTTCACGGTGAACTTGTTTGTGGCAGCAATACTGGCAGCGTATCTCTATATCGATTTTCAACAAAGTGTGCGGTTTGATCTGCAAGAAAAAACGGTTTCATTGAGTGATGAGTCACGGACAATCCATGCTGCAATACAAGAGTTACGCACGATGGGTCCAGATGCTGTCCAGCGTCATATCAATACAATCTGTGCGACTATGAACTCCGGGGAATCACCTGGTCACACCATCGAAGTGGTGATTGATGGAGTCCATTTTATCTCCGACGCAACACAGCATCTTCATGATCATTCATCGCCCTGGTCGGAACTTGTTGCAGGTTCAGTTTCAGCCGAAGGGGTAATGGTTCGGGTTGGAGAACGGAGGAAGCCATTGGTTGCCAAGGTTCGAAGAGATTCACTTGAGGGTCTTGGAGTGTTGGTTGGTTCAACTCTTCTCGGTGTATTGGTTCTGAATATACTATTGGTCCGGCTTGTAACACGGCCTCTTGAGCGAACCGTCGTTGCAGTTCGTGAGGTTGGAAAGGGAAAGCATGGAATCACGGTCGGCGTGAGGGCAAACTGTGAACTTTCTCAGTTGGCTGATGAAGTGTCACAGATGAGCCAAGAACTGGATCGGCGAGATTCAGATCGTAATGCACAACTTGATCGTGCACAACGTTTACAAGCCCATCTCATTCCGAAAAAGTATTCAAATGACGGGCTTGAAGTAGCCATTGAGTTTCATCCTGCTGATGAGATCGCGGGAGATTATGTAGATGTGCTTGAATGCCCGAATGGCGATACATTATTTTGTGTAGCTGATGTTGTCGGGCACGGCATCCATGCTGCGATGGGATCAGCGGTACTCAAGGCATTATTGCTCACTGTTGACCTAGGGGAGTCATCTCCATCTGAGATGCTCAGATGGATCAATCAACGATTCTGCTCAGCCAGCCTGCCGGAAGATTTTGCATCCATGATTCTGGTTCGAGTCTCATGTGATAGAAGAACGTTGGTGTACGCAAGCGCTGGGCATGAACTTGGCTATCTCAGAAAAACTGATGGGGAACTCCAAGAACTAAGCTCTACCGGCACAGTACTCGGCATTATCAATGATGCTGAGTATGAGAACATTGAGCATCAACTTCATCAGGGCGATCTGATCGCCCTGCTTTCAGATGGGGTAAGTGAGACATTCAACTCTGAAAAGGCCATGCTAGGCAGAGGCAGAATCAGTTCCATGATTCAAAGACCGACTCGAATTTGTGCAGATGCAGTAGCTGATGAAATAGTCACTAGGGCAGTAAAACACAGAGGTGAAACACAAGTTATGGATGACATAACCGTACTTGTTTTAAGTGTTGTACATCAAGACCATATTAACGAGGCAGGCGTAGAAAGCAGTGGTTTCGAGAACAAGCCCAATAAGCCTCTAATTGACATTTCTATGACTTCTTCATCATAAGGAAAGATACTATGAAACACTCTTTCATAATGATAACAGTGTGCGTGATTCCCTTTCTGTTGTTCTTTTCATTTCCCTTGCTTGGATTGAGCGGCGACTGGAGTTTGTTGCTCTTTGTCGTTCTTCTCTTCGGCGGGCATTTACTCATGCTGACATGGCATAGTCGTCAAACTCACATGAGCAACAAAAATACAAATACATTGGAGGTGCATGATGACAACTAAAACGCTTAGTGTCCATCGTACTGGATTTGCACTTGGAGCATCTCTCGCGGTTCTATACGCAGGATGTATGATTCTAATGCTTTCGGTTTCACGTGAATCCGTTGTGCAGTTTGCAAACAGTATTCTGCACGGCATTGATGTCGATCCGATTATGAGGTGGAACATGCCATTGTGGGAAGCATGCTTAGGGGTTATTGAGATATTTATTCTTGGCTGGTTCTTCGGTGCGCTCTTTTCATCGTTGTACAACTATGGCCTGGGGAATCCGCCGAATTCAGGCTAAAAGAACAGAGGACAATACAGTGAATACAAACACAAACACTCACCAATCAGTAGAGGAAGTCACAGATCCAGTCTGTGGCATGAAGATAGATCGAGAGACTGCTTCAGAAGTCATTGATTATCAGTCGCGCCAATATCATTTCTGTGGTTCATCGTGTGCCCAGAAGTTTAAAACCAACCCCCAGCATTACCTCGTTCCTACAGAAGACCGGTCTGCTCCGAACACGCCAATAGACGCGATCTATACCTGCCCTATGCATCCGGAGATCGAGCAGGTCGGCCCTGGCTCATGCCCAAAATGTGGCATGGCGCTCGAACCCATGGATTCTAGTGCAGAGCAGGACGATGGCGAACTGCGTGATATGACCAGAAGGTTTATAATATCGGCTATCTTTACTCTTCCATTGCTCTTCGTGTCTATGGGAAACTTGTTGCCCGGAAATCCAGTTGACAAACTCTTTGGACATACAACGGCAAGATGGAGTGAGCTATTACTTGCGACTCCAGTGATCCTCTATTGCGCGTGGCCGTTTTTTGTCAGAGCACTCCAGTCGGTTAAACACACAAGTCCGAATATGTTTACTCTTGTTGGTATGGGTGTCGGCGTAGCGTATGTATTTAGCGTTGTTGCCACTCTCTTGCCTGGTATATTTCCTGAGTCGTTTAGAGATGAAATTGGGCAGGTTGCAGTGTACTTTGAAGCGGCAGCATTCATCACTATGCTTGTGTTGCTTGGACAAGTGCTTGAGCTTCGAGCACGCTCACAGACCGGTTCGGCAATCCGTGAACTCCTAGAGCTCGCCCCGCCGACTGCATTGATTCTTGATTCGGATGGTCACGATAAGGAAGTACCGGTTGAACAACTCAATGTAGGTGATCGAGTCCGGGTTCGTCCTGGAGATAAGATTCCTATTGATGGGGTAGTTATCGAGGGGCATTCATCAGTAGATGAGTCGATGATCACCGGAGAACCTGTTCCGGTAGCCAAAGAAGCTGGCGTTCAGGTCACCGGCGGCACTGTAAATACGACGGGGTCCTTTATATTTGAAGTTGAGCGGGTGGGTTCTGAGACCATGCTCGCACAGATTGTACAAATGGTTTCCGACGCGCAGCGTTCACGAGCACCCATACAGAAACTTGTTGATGCTGTTTCTGCTTGGTTTGTTCCAGCCGTGATTGTTATAGCGGTAATTTCATTCGTTCTTTGGTCAACACTTGGACCATCCCCAGCTATGGCATACGCACTGATTGCTTCAATATCAGTGCTCATTATTGCTTGTCCCTGTGCTCTTGGATTGGCTACACCGATGTCAATCATGGTGGCTGCTGGGAAAGGGGCAAAGAATGGCGTTCTGATCAAGGATGCTGAAGCGCTCGAAGTATTCGGGAAGATCACTACTGTTGTAGTTGACAAAACAGGGACTTTGACAGAAGGCAAGCCCAAACTTGTTGAAGTCCATTCGATAGATGGCATTGATCAAAAACGGATGCTATCACTCATTGCTGCTGCAGAGCGTTCTAGCGAACACCCGTTAGCAAGTGCCATTGTAAAGGGCGCTGTTGAGCGTGGTGTTGATCAGTTGGATGTGAGTTCGTTTGAGTCTATCACAGGCAAGGGCATCACGGCAACTGTTGACGGGGTTCAAGTAGGTATTGGATCTCCCAAGATGATGCTTGCAATGGATATTGATCCTTCTCCTCTGTCATCTCTTGCAGATGATGCAAGACGCGAAGGGCAGACCGCCATGCTTGTTGCAATGGGAGGTCATTTAGCCGGGATGATTTCAGTAGCCGATCCGATCAAGGAATCGACGCCCGGAGCGATCGAAGCAATGCATAAACTCGGTCTTCGTATTGTGATGCTCACAGGAGACAATGAGACTACAGCAAGAGCGATTGCTTCCAAGCTCAACATCGACGATGTGAAAGCGGATGTGCTTCCGCAAGAGAAGGCCGAGATTGTCAAAAGCTATCAAGATCAAGGAGAGCGGATAGCAATGGCAGGCGACGGAGTCAATGACGCTCCTGCACTTGCACAAGCTGATATTGGCATTGCGATGGGAACCGGATCTGGGGTTGCCATTGAGAGCGCTGGGATCACACTCATAGGCGGTGATCTACGGGGTCTGGTACGAGCACGAAAGCTGAGTACATCTACGATGCGAAATATCCGCCAGAACCTGTTCTTCGCATTTGTATATAACGCTGCAGGAGTTCCAGTTGCCGCAGGCGTGCTGTATCCAATGTTCGGAGAGCGGGCATTGCTCAGTCCGCTCATCGCTGCAGTCGCCATGAGCCTGAGTTCAGTATCGGTGATTGCGAATGCATTGCGTTTGCGCCGAGTTCGGCTTTAACAACTCTTACTCACGGAGTAATCAATGGATAACGCTGTCACATTAGTCCAAGCATACCTGAGGCTCAATGGGTATTTTACGATCACCGAGTTTCCGATTGTTGAAGCGATCAAGCATGGTGGGCATCGTACGGCAACAGACATCGATGTCATGGCAGTTCGATTTCCTGGGGCTGGTCGGCTAGTCACTCAATCAGGGAAGAGATCACATCATGATCGCATTATTACCGGTGTTGATCCGGTGCTCGGTGTTTCGCTGGGTGATGCTGACATGATTATTGGTGAAGTCAAAGAAGGAAAGGCACAGATCAATCGTGGTGGGCGAGATCCATCAGTGTTGAGAACGGCTTTGGTGAGGTTTGGGTGCTGTCATGACGAGAAAGTCTCCGAGATGGTGCATTTCCTAATCCAGAAGGGTCACGCTCAAACTCAGCATGGGCACAACATTCGACTGGTCGCATTTGGATCCATTCTACCAGAATCCAATCCCGGTTACCTCACAATTGGGCTAGGTCACATCATTGATTTTACCAAAGCATATCTGCAGGATAACTGGGATGTGTTTCGTGTAACGGACTTGAAGGATCCTGCGTTGGGATTTTTGTCAACCATGATCAAATCATCGAGGATATCTTCATGAAACCTAGGAAATCGACATACATAGCACATCGTTGGTTTGGTCTTGTCATTTCGTTGCAACTACTTGCATGGAGTGTGGGTGGGTTTATTTTTAGTATTCTCGATATAGACGAAGTACACGGGGATACTGAAGCACGGATGGTTCAATCTAATGGCGTGAGTATCAGTTCGTTACCGAGTGAGATTCAAGAATCCCTCGGGGAGCAAGGAGTCGAGACGATCAGCACAGCAACTCTTATTGATCGTGGGCTCGGCCCATTTTGGGAGATTCGCCTTCCAGATGGAAGTTGGTTTGGTCGAATCGATAACTACGGTGAGATTCTGGGTCTCATCACTCCTGAACAGGCCCGGAGTATCGCTGCCGAAGATTTCATTCCTGATTCAGAAATGATCAGTATTCGGCTGATTGAGGAAAAGCCGCCGAGTGAGTATCGGGGCGGCCGGCTCCCTGCTTATCAGGTCGCAATGGATCATCCGAAAGAGACTCGAATCTACATCGATGCCTCAACCGGGAGAATTATGGCTAGGCGGAACAAGTCTTGGAGAATATTCGACTTCTTCTGGATGCTACACACGATGGACTATAAGGGTCGTGACAACTTCAATCATCCCTTGCTCACTATAGCAAGCGTGTTGGCGATCACTACATCAGGTTCCGGTCTTGCACTTTGGGGTTGGAGAGTGCTTCCCAAGTTTAAACGCAGATTCACCGGCAACATCAGGGTGAAATCATGAGCCAGAATCGTAATGGAAAAAGTGGATTCACGCTGATTGAGTTGCTTGTTGTAATCGCTGTTATCGCAGTACTCATCGGAATTTTACTGCCCGCACTCGGGCATGCCCGTGAAACAGCCCGGGTTACGGTCTGCTTATCAAACCTAAGATCTCAAGGGCAGGCGATCGCATCATATACACTTGAAAACAAAGACTCAACACCTCCCCGTCTCGTCTGGATCAATGAACCAAATGACCAGGGTGGGATTGACTTGACAAGACTTTTATTGAATCAGTTCATGGCAAAATGGCTTGGGGATCCATTCCCACCAGATGATAATGATCAGCTTTTTGTGCCACAGGATATGTGGAGATGTCCTGAAATTGCTCTTGAGTCCGAGGGTCTCAGGCTGACTCACAATGGATATTTGCATCACGCTCCAAATCAGTTTTTGTTTGGAATCCTTGATTATGAGACGCCGAACTCAGATCCGAATGCCTATATGGATGCAGCTCAAGGTTGGCAATCGACCTCTTATGGGAAGAGATGGGGAAAATACACGATGCCACAGCATCCTTCGAATGTTGTTGCAGTGATGGATAATGTGCAAACATATTTTCCAAGCCATCAGCATTATGATGCGCGCGAGTTTTACGGACGCTCTGTTCATGTATCAGAAGGACCAACAAATGCAAGCAATGTCGAGAATAACGGATCTCATAGCAGGTTAAGCGTTCGGCCTTCAGTATTTGTTGATGGGCATGCCGAAGCGATGTCGAGTTTGGCTTCGTACTGGGAACAAGATCCGGGTGAATATCGAGGGCCGGATGGCTTTGATACCGAACGCATGTTCATATCGGAGATTCGACATTTTATGTACTACGTCACAAGCAGGTATCGAGTTGATGAGTGACAAAATCGGCACCGATTTTGGATGCCGATAATCACAAGGAATGCTGGTAAATAAGACAGTGAAATGCTGATTAGTTTAATGTACTTATTTCGTAGAAATACAGTAAAAGTCTTGTTTTTTAGGTGTATTCGTGTAAATTGGTTGTTCGATGTCAAGTCAAAATGTTGGCTCTCACAAAGGCAGGAAAATATGAAAAACACAAAGTGTATCTACGCAGCAATAGTCAGTGGATCTGTTTGCTGCACTACCGCAATCTCGCAATCTAGTACAACGACACTCCCGAGTTCTTCACGAACTGAAGCAGGCGTGGCTACAACTATGACTCCATTGCAGCACCATTCCGCTGCTGTTAGGAGAACTGTTTCGCAACAACAAGGCTTAGAGCATTCTGTTGCAAGAATGTGGAGTGAACTGCTTCTCGATTCAATCCGTGGCGACTTTGCTCGGCCCACTGTCCATTCAAGGAATCTTTACCATACAAGCGCGGCGATGTGGGACGCATGGGCCGCTTATGACACTCAGGCTGATCAGGTGCTTCATCAAGAGAAAATGAGTAACACCGACGATGTATCAGCTGCGCGACAAGAGGCGATTAGCTTCGCTATGTATCGGATACTACGGCATCGATTTTTACTTTCTCCTGCTGCAATCAACATGTTCCCTGAGTACGACTTGCTCATGAACGAGTTAGGCTACGACACTACGAATCAAAGTACACAAGGTGATTCGCCAGCAGCGCTGGGAAATCGGATTGCGCAAACCGTCATCCAGTACGGGTTGTCAGATGGTTCAAACGAACAGTTCGATTTTGCAAACCTGGTGTACCAACCACTGAACCCGCCGCTGTTGCCAGATTTTCCCGGGAATCCGGATATGCTCGACCCAAACCGCTGGCAGCCTCTGGCGCTTGAGTTCTTTGTTGATCAATCAGGTAATCCGATCCCCGCTGGATACCCTGATTTTCTGAGCCCTGAATGGGGTGAGGTAGCCCCCTTTGCGATGGACGAATCAGATGTGACCTATCGAGATCGTGATGGGACAACTTGGTCGGTTTGGCATGATCCTGGTGCACCGCCGTACATCAATGGTGAGCCTGCAGAAGATTACCGATATAAATGGGGATATGAGATGGTCGTCACTTGGTCATCACATCTTGATCCAGCTACTGGGACCATGGTGGATATTTCACCAGCGACATTTGGAAATGCACCATTGCCGACAGTCGAAGAAGAAGAGTCGTTTTATGATCGGCTCAACGGGGGTGACTGGGGTAAAGGGTACGATATAAACCCAGTTACCGGTGAACCATACGAGCCGCAAATTGTACCATTGGGCGATTATGCTCGGGTGCTCGCTGAGTTTTGGGCGGACGGTCCTGATTCGGAGACACCACCAGGCCATTGGTTCTCAGTCCTTCATTATGTCACCGATCATCCCGAACACAATGGTCAGTTTATGGGCACCGGTCCAGTTCTTGATCCCTTGGAGTATGACGTCAAATCCTATCTCGCTTTGGGTGGCGGGATGCATGATAGTGCAATCTCTGCATGGTCTGTGAAAGGGTACTATGACTACCTGCGTCCAGTATCTGCAATTCGGTACATGGCAGATCGTGGTCAATGTTCTGATCCCGAGTTGCCAAGCTTTAACCCTGAAGGAATCAATCTGATTCCTGATTACATCGAAGTCATCACCGCTGAGTCGGCTGCTCCAGGCGAACGCCATGAACACTTACTAGGAAATGAAGGCAAGATTGCGATCAAGGCGTGGCGTGGTCCAGAGTTCATATTCGATGAGGAAACAGATGTTGCTGGTGTGGGTTGGATACTTGCAGAAAACTGGTGGCCTTATCAGCGCCCAAGCTTTGTAAGCCCGCCATTTGCGGGTTATGTATCCGGTCACTCGGTATTCTCACGTGCAGCGGCTGAGATCATGTCTCTCCTTACTGGGAGTCCATACTTTCCAGGGGGAATGGGTGAGTTTGAGGCACCCATGAATGAGTTCCTGGTATTCGAAGATGGGCCATCTATGGATATCACCCTGCAATGGGCAACCTATGCCGATGCGTCTGATCAGACCTCGCTCTCAAGAATCTGGGGCGGTATTCATCCGCCAGCAGATGATCTGCCCGGTCGGTATATGGGTATCGTCATTGGTCCAGAAGCATTCACTGAGGCGCGGCGATATTTCTTAGGGCTCAAATCTTGTCCAGTAGATTACAACGCTGATGGTAGAACAGATTTCTTTGATATCTCGCGCTTCATCAATGCCTATTCGAATCAGGATCAGATTGCAGATGTGAACGATGACAGTGTGCTTGATGTGGACGATGTCTTTGATTTCATCTCAGAATTTATGAATGGATGTCCTTAAAAAATTGACTGAGCCCCGGTTATTTCACATAGTAGATTTGTAACTGCTAACGCTGTTGAGATAGAGCGGGTGGTAGCAGTTTGTGTCAGCCTTCCATTTGAATTATAACACGAAATGCTGTGTGTTAGCATCGCCTTTATCACCAATATGAGCAACCTCGGATTACCTCCGAACCGTAATCGTTCGAACGAATCCTTGGATTTAATTCTACTTCCTTCTGTATAACGCGTTTAGTATTCTGTTTTGCTTGGGGGTCAATATGGAAATCGAGGCGTTCGGGCGGGATAAAGAATGTGCCATTTGTCAAATGCATCATGACGCATCATGATCGTGGGGAGTGATCAATGAGAAACTAGGGCTTGACGCAGGCACCGGCTCCACCGTCACATGATTGATTCCGAAATCTCTAGCGAGTGTCAACCTTACTTGCTCGATAATTAGTGCAGACTGATTGAGTGGTGTTTCATCGTGTATCGCAACTCGAGTTTCAAGAGAGACAGTTGACTCATCGATCGGCCAAATGTGTAGATGACCGACGCCCTCGACACCGGGGATTGCAGCAATCGACGCGGAAACTGTCTCGAGCGAGAGGTGGTCGGGTGTGCTTTGCATTAGAATTCTGATACACCGCTTCATCGGTGCCCAGGAGATCCAAACGATGTAGACCGAGATGCCAACGGTCGCGGCGATGTCAGTCCAGTACCAGTCGAACAGTATGATCAGGGTCCCGGTGATGATGACCGCCACTGAGGCGAGCGCGTCAGCAATGTTGTGAAGAAACGCAGCCTTGATGTTCACGCTCTCCTTCGACATAGAGTAGGTCAGCACGGCGGTCGCTGCGTCAACAACCAGAGCAATGCCGGCGACGATGACAACCATCCAGCCGTCAATCTCGGAGCGGTCAAATGTTCGGCTAACGGCCTCAATGAGCAAGTAGCCAGCGATCACCATGATGGAAGTTAGATTGATCAGGCCACCTATCACCTCGGCTCGTCCGTACCCGAATGTGCGTCGCTCATCCGCTGGCCGCTTCGAGATTCTGCGTGCGATCAGCGCAAGTAGGAGGCCGGCTGCATCACTGAAGTTGTGTAGCGCATCTGCGATCAGAGATAGGCTGCCCGAAAGCACGCCACCGATAACCTGGGCCGCCGTCAGTAACATGTTGATAGCGACGGCCCATGCGAGTCGGCGAGTGCCTAGATCAGTCCCGTGGTGATGGTGTGAAGACATGTATGCCACTTAATCGATGCTGATCGAACCGGTTTCACGGCTGTCATCAGCCGTTTCGATCTCGATCCAGACGGCGGCATCGGGCATCAGTTCTGCGGGGGCCTCGGCTTCAGCGTGGTAGTCACCTCCATTGCCGGTTGCCTTTCTCTTGAGTGCGCCTGTCGCGGCTCTATCGCCGATCCAAACTCGGATAGCAATCGGCTCGGGGCCATCGGTGGTTTTGATATCGAGATGCATGACAGCCCCTGGCTTGAGGTCACCACCCATATTGACGCTGAGTGTGGTACCGGCGATCGTCACAAAACCGAGTTCGTCTTCGGAACCGTGAGCATCCGGCTCCTCTTCAGCGTGGTTGTGGTCTTCGTGCCCGTCTTCGCCATGGTTGTGACCCTCGTGGTTGTCGTGATCCAAGTGGGAATCTGTGCCAGGTGCTTCCGATTCGTTGCCACACCCGCCGAGAAAGAGCGGGCCGATGATTGTGGAAGCGAGGAGCAGTTTAGTGAGATTGTTCATGTCAGTTTTCCTGAAAATTGAATGGGTTTTAAGTGGACTGTTTCCGGCGGAGCTTGCCAGCTAGACGGGAACGAAGCGACGACAAAGTTCGCTGTCGCGGTTCTGGTTTGTGCCCGAACACCAGCGAGTAGCCGGCGGGGACGACTATGAGGTTTAAGAACGTCGAGGTCAGCAGTCCCCCGAGCGTGACGATGGCCAGAGGCGCAAGCAGCTCGCTACCAGGCTCGCCAGCGGCGAGTGCGAGCGGAACCAGCCCGAGAGCAGCAGAGATCGCAGTCATCAGGATTGGCACAAGCCGCTCCATCGATCCTTGAACGATCGCTTCACCCATCGGCACATCCTCGGCCTCCATGAGATGGTTGTAGTGATTGATAAGCAGGATGCCGTTACGCACCGCAATCCCAAACAGTGTGATGAATCCCACGAGACTCGCGATCGAGATCACCGGTGGAACATACCCGCCGCCGATACCGACTAGTGCCAATGTATTGCTGATCGCTCCGGCACCTTCGGTCAGATAGATCGCTGCGATACCGCCAATGAGCGCGAGCGGCATGTTGAGCATGACGAGGACAGCGGCTCGCATCGATCCTGTGGAGATCTGAAGCAGCATGAGCATGATGAGTGCAACGGCCACACCTGCCACGAGGATCGTACGGGATGCGGACTGCTGCGCCTCGAACTGTCCGCCGTACGAAACTGTCATCCCGGCTTCTTGGACGATTGGATCGACACGTTCCTGCACTTGAGCGACGAGATCACCGAGGTTCGATCCTTCAGCGACATTGAGAGAAATGACCGCCTTCCGCTGAGCATTCTCGCGGGTGATTAAGTTACTCGATCGCTCGGGTCCGATGTCAGCAACATCACTAAGACGCACGGTTGCGCCGCCGCGTCCGCGAAGTAATAGATCACGCACCTGCCGTACCGATTCTCGATCGGCGGCCGCGAGACGTACAACGATGTCATACTGGCGGACGCCCTGATTGACGGTGTCGACTACCTCTCCGTAGATCGCTTCACGGACCTGCTCGGCAGCGTCCGCCGGGCTAAGACCGACTGCAGCTAACTCTGCGTGGCGGTACCGGATAGGGAGCGAAGTAATCATGACTTCACGATTGGCATTCACATCCCGGGCACCCGGGAGCGATTGTAACTCGCCTTCGATGGCTTTGGCGACGCGACGAAGCTCTGACAGGTCCTCGCCGAACACATTGATCGCGACGGCGGCGGGAGTTCCCGAGAGGACATGACTCAGACGGTGCTCGATCGGTTGGCCGACCATGGTCGTGATGCCTGGGATCGATGCGAGGATGCGATCGATCTCATCACGCACCTCTACTCGTGAACGCCCTGCATCGACCGTGACCTCGACCTCCGAGTTACTGACCGGTTCGGCGTGTTCATCACGCTCGGCTCGTCCAGTACGGCGTGACACCGACCGAACACCATCGATCTCGACGAGCTGCTTCTCGACCTCGGTCGCGAGCCGATCGCTTTCGACAATCGATGTACCGGGAGGCGCGAGGAGAAACACGGTAAAAGTCCCTTCATTGAATGAAGGCAAGAATGATGTACCGAATGTGCTCGCCAGGAGCAACGCTGCGGCGGTGATCAGGCCCGCTGCACCCAGCACCCATGCTCGAAACTGGATCGCGGATCGAAGAGCGGGCTCATACCCACGCTTGAGAACTCGTACGAGAAAACCGTCACGATCTTCGTGTGTCCCGCCGAGCTTACCCTTGAGTAGCAAGCTGCACATAGCCGGGACGACCGTGAGGGCGACCACAAGGGACGCGAGGATAGAGATCATGTAAGTCAGCGCGAGCGGCTGAAAGAATCGTCCCTCGAGCCCCTGAAGAAACAGGAGCGGCAGGAAGACCATCACAATGATCACTGTCGCAAAGACCATGGCGGGTCTGATTTCATTACTGGCGTCGAAAATGACCTCTGTAAACGGGCGACGATCTGATTCAGTCATCGCACGGTTCTGCTTGAGACGTCGAAAGACATTTTCTACATCAATGATCGCGTCATCGACCAGAACACCAATTGCTACAGTCAAGCCACCGAGAGTCATTACATTGAGCCCAAGCTTCATCGCATCCATCATCAGCAGACCGACAGCAAGCGAAATCGGGATAGCAGTGAGCGTTATGAGCGTCGTTCGTAGATTCATTAGGAACAGCACAAGCACGACTAGAACGATGAGCACGGCTTCGCCGAGCACTTTGGTCACGTTATGGACTGCGCGATCGATGAAATGCGACTGACGAACCACATCTCGATTCAGTACAATACCCGCAGGGAGCGTTGGTTCGATCTGATCAAAGAGCGCGTCGAGGTTATCGGTAAGGGCGAGGGTGTTGGTGCCAGGGGATTTCTGGATCGATAGGATGACCGCGGGATTGCCACCTTCTGAAGCAGTACCGCGTTTGAGCGCCGGACCCAGACGGACATCGGCAACCTGCCCGATCGTTACGGCCACACCTTCGTGATACTTGATGACCGAGTTGGCGATGTCTTCCGACCCCGTCACTCGGCTCTGCTGACGAATCGGAATCTCGAAATTATCGACATTGACGAGATAGCCGCCACTTGCGGTGCTGTGCGCACCGCCGGCGGCTTCGACCACATCAGTGATTGTGAGGTCGTAGAGACGTAGTCGCTCTTGGTTGACATTGACCTGATACTCCGGCAACTCGCCACCGATTGCGACCGCTTGGGCTACACCGGGTACTGAGAGAATCTTGTTCCGAAGATCAAAGTCGGCGTAGGATCGGAGTTCCATCGGGTCGACGGACCCATCTGGAGAAGAGAGTGAGACGAGCATGATCTCGCCGGCGATTGATGTGATCGGGGTTATGAATGGTTCAACCTCGTCGGGGAGGTTTTCTCTTGCGGTAACGAGCCGCTCCGCCACGAGCTGCCGCGCGTCGTAGAGATCGGTTCCCCAATCCAAATCGACCCACACGATACCGAGGCCGATGGCGCTGGCACTGCGAACACGTCGGACACCTGTCATGCCATTCACAGCAGACTCGATGGGAAAAGTAACATACTGCTCGACCTCGTCGGCGGCGAGCCCGCCTGACTCGGCCATGATGGTCACGGTCGGTGCGTTGAGCTCCGGGAACACATCCACACTCATGCGCGGGAGCCGGTAGCCGGCGTACCCGACCACCATAACGGCAGCGATGAGGACAAGCGATGAGTACTGGAGCGAGAATCGGATGACTGATTTCAACATGGCTTAGTCCTCCCCTTCGTGGAAGGTGCCATCTGAGTGGAAGTGGCCACCCTTCTGGATCGATCCGCTGGTCGCAAGCATGAGTTGGAATGCCCCGTCAAGGACTACTTCGTCGCCATCGCGGACACCGCTGAGCAGCACGACCCACCGGCCATCGTCTTTGCCGAGGTCCGCCTCCATACGAATCGCTTCATTGGGGTTGTCGGGAGCTCGACGGAAGATCACTGGTGAGAGACCATCACGCTGTACGGCAGCAAGTGGAATTGAAACCTCGGGAGAGGCCGTGGCATCGGTCACAATCTCAAGCTGAGCCGAGACGCCCGGGCGTGCCCAAGAACTGAGTTCGTCGGGGACAACGAAGAGCTCAAGCGTGCGATCGTTGGGATCACCGGCAAGCCCGAGGGTGAGCGCGCCATTCATCGTGTCTTGCAACGGCACTGCTCGACCAACGGCGGTAGGCGTCGGGGGAACGATCCGAGCGAGCAGGCCGTCCTTGAGCACGCCAAGATCACTCTGTAGACCAGATGCCCGGAAACGGAGCCGGTCAGGCTGCACCACCGTCATCACAGGCGTTTTCTCATCGGCCCATGATCCGTTTGTCAGGCCCAACGCCTCCACGACACCCGCCTCGGTCGCGACGACCTCAATCGTGTTAACTGCAGCCCACCTGGGTTCAGTCCCGTGGTCTGTTTCGACTGTGGAAGCAAGTTGCTCTCGATCGAGCGAGACGATTGCTGATGCCGAATCCAGCAGGTAGTTCAGTCGAGCCGCTGAAGCCCGAAGATCCGCTTCGGTTTGCTGACGATTGGCGTGCAGTTCAGCTTTCTTCTCCTGCACGCTTGCAAGCTCTGCCCTGTTGCTCGCGACCGCCGCTCTCGCCTGGGCGAGTTCGTCTATACGGCCGCCACCCATCTCGCGCACGCTTCTTAGCTGGTCGACACGCTCGTTCCATACAGCAACACTCTCATGGAGACTCTCTTCGTGCTGTTCGTGTGCCGCAAGGAGCGGCTCAAATGTTTCGAGCCGCGCACCAAACCTCTGGATTTGTGCTTCCGCATCGGCGAGTTGCTGCTGCATATCGCGCCACGACGGAGAGTCGATGCGGTAGAGTACATCCCCAGCTTCCACTCGTTGGAACTGCTCTGCGAGCAGTTCGACGCGGCCCGGGATAGCTGTGCGGTACTCTCGGCGCGCTGTAGGCAGATACTCGAAACGCCCTGGCACGCGGAGGGTCTGCTCGATCCGCCGACGTTCGACCTTGACAAAGCTGATACCAAGATTCGACCGTACTGCGGAAGGAATAGCGACGCGGTCGGTACCGGTTGCCATGGCCTCGGTTTCTGACGAGTGGTCGTGCCCGTCGTCCTCGCCGTGCTCGACAACTCTTTGCTCGATGGATTCTGATCGATCGCAGGACACGAGGAACAAGGCGGCGATCGAGAACACTACTAAAGCGATCATAGTCCGGATCATCCCTCACCCCCTTCACCATCCGCGACCTGGGCGAATGCTTCTTGGAGGCGATCGACGAGATCACTCACCGAAGGCACGCCATCGGGTCCTTCATACATACGGCAGCCCATCGAAGGAGTCTTCGGTGCTTCCGTGCCGAACAGGTCGGATTCATTCACTAGAACCGTCGGAGCGGGATATCCGCGGCGGAGGTCCGATGAATCCAAAGACTGCTGATCGATCTGCACAAGATCCAAGTCTCGACCGACTACTCTGATCGCCTGCTCGAGCCTCTCTTTCATGAGTGGTGTGAGCGGGCAGCCTTCGAATCCGAGAAGTGTGATTGACATGGCTGTATCTCTATCGCTAGGAATAATGTTTGCTGGAATTTGACTGTTTGTGGTCACATGAAGCTGTCGTTGATCCGTTGCCCCTGTGCAGGCGGCCAGTGTCAGCGGCAGAAGTGCTGCTAGAACGATCGCGTTCGTCTGTTCCAAATATTTCATGGGGATGCCTCCTCGGCTGGCGTGTCGCCTCGCGCCGCGGTGTATGGTGTGTTTGTTTTTGTCGTGTCATATTCGGTCGCTGGCTCGATAGGCGCGGGAGGTTTCGGCTGATCCGGCCCGAGCAGTCTCATACGCTCGATTTCAGCATTCAATTCGGCTAGGCGCAAATCAAGCAGCTGGCTCTTGACCTCGAAGCGACGCGATACCGTCTCCAGCAGAATCAGCGTGTCAACTTCGCCGAAATCGATGAGCTTTTCAACTTCCCTCGACTGTTCCTCAAGCATCGGGACCAACTGCGTTTCGAACGCTTCGAGTTGGGTGCCTGCTGCAATAATCGCTGCATTCGTTGTGGCAAGCTCACGTGTGAGTTGCTCGAAGGTGATTTCCGCTGCGGCGCGAGCAACTTCGCGCTGTGCTCTCGCTTCAGCAATTCCAGCTCGGTTTGCATTAAGAATCGGAATCGGAAGTGATAAGCCAAGCAGAAGGCGGTCGTCGTTGTCTTCGCTGCCGTATCCACTGCCGATCGTGATATCCGGGTACTGCTTGCGGATCTCCAGGCGGAGTGTTTCCTCTGCGGTTTGGTACTCTGCACGACGCACCGCGAGCGATGTATTCGCCTCAATAAGCCGATGCAACTCGTCCGTGAACGACACTGACTCGCTGGGTGAGAGCGAGGGGATGAGCTCAATGTCAATTGATGGCGGTAAGCCTAGCAACCCGAACAGATCCACTCGGGCTTGGGACGCCGCAAACTCAGCCTGAGCAAGTCTTCCGCGGGTCTGCACGAGTTCGGCACGTATGAGCCGGGCCTCAATACGGGTAAGTTCGCCGGCCTCTTCGAGCCTGTCGGTGATGGACCCGATCCGTTCGATCTGCCCGATCACGTCGCTCAGTAGTCGAACGCGTTCGTCGGCAACTGTCCATGCGGCCCACGCCGATCTGACCCGAGCACGCATGGTCCACTCCGCGTCCACGATGCGCCTTAGCTCGGCCTCGTACGAAGCTCCGGCCCGATCTTTGGCCACGCCCAACCGTCCGGATATCGGAACTGTGAAGCTGAGTGCTAGGCCATACTCGAACGGCCCCGAAGGCGACAAGATCTCAGCACCGTCGAAGCCGAACTCTGGGTCTTCCCATAGCCCCGCGGTTTCGTAGTCGGCGAGCGTAACGCCTGCCGCAAGCCTTGCTAATCGGAGATCGGCGTTGTAGAACAACGCGAGGACTTCACCCTCTGCTGATGACAATCCATCGGTTGGATCAAATCCATCTGGCGTATCGCCACCAGATTCGTCCAGGCGGTTGAGGAATGCGTTGATCGATTCTGCGGCGTCAAGCCGGCTCTCTATTGTGTCTCGATGTGAAGTGAGGTCGAGCGGCGCTCGCTCGTAGCTTTGGCAGCCGCCGAGCAATCCACCGGCCGCCGCCGCGGCGATGCCGGGCCAAGCCACCCGCCTCAAGAGCGGGGTTGTTGAGATGTCCATAAGTTGATTTTCCTATCTGAGTGAACGACAAACCGCCCAATGCAGCTGGAGCTGCTCAGGGCACGATTCGGACTCAGACAGGATTTAGAGAATCAAACGAGTAGTTGAAACGATTGCAAGCCGCTGGGCACTACCTGGATCGAACCACTGCGGAATGCCCGGTGGACCGGTCCAAGAAAGACCGTGCCCAAGTTCCGTGACAATCCAAGTTGGGGTTGGATGAACAGCATTCGTCTGCAATGAACCGCTATCTGCTCTCAAAAGGCTGAGAAGCTCAATCAGCTCGATTTCGATATCTACACAGTCACAATCCTCGCCGTGCTGATCAGCTGGCACCGGGCCAGGCAAGCCTTCTGCATGCCCGCAAGCAAGCTCGCACAATGCGAGCATTTCTGATGGCTGATGCTCGTGACCGCCACCCAGGCACAAGACGACTGCACCGCCCAGGCCTCCGTAGATAGCCTGAAAGCCGATGAGCATTGTCAAAAAGATGACGAGCGAACGGTTATGCACGATACGAGTATACCTCGGCTATTGCGGTGGGGTTACATGAGCATGAGCATTTCGAATAAAAAAATTGAGACCAGAGATGCTGACGGTGTGCTAGGACAACTTCGATATCGTCAAGTATATTTCTTCCCTAGGATTTTTCTTGCGATTTACTCGATGCGGGCATTCCTACATATCTGTAAACCCCCGCGTACAACAATTACTGCGACAATTGAACCGACTACCAAATCGGGGACTCTACTACCAAGCGTCACCACGAGCACTCCGGCGATAATGACGCCTGTGTTGGCGATCACGTCGTTCTTGGAGAAGATCCATGATGCACGCATATGTGCGCCACCGTCTCGATGCTTCGAGATGAGCCGGAGACAGATGAGGTTCGCGACGAGAGCGATGCAGCCAGTACCGACCATAAGCAGGCTGGTTGGCTCACTCCCAAAGATCGCACGGCGCATGATTTCTGCAAGAACGCCAATACCTAGGGCAATCTGGAGTACACCACTGATGCTGGCAGCGGCCTGCTGGGCCTTGCTGGATCGACGGACGGCGTACATTGCTAAGCCGTAGACCGTGGCATCGGCCAACATATCGAGTGAATCGGCCAGCAGCGCTGTCGATTCCGCGATCCACCCAACGACCGCCTCCGCGAGGAACATGACGCCGTTGATCGCGAGCAACGTCAGCAGTGTTCGATGCTCAAGTCTAGCGGTATCATCTGCGCAGTCGCATCCGATCATGGTAGTGCGGTCTCTTCCGTGCTAGGCAGCGATTTGCGCATAACTACAGAGCCTATGACAGGAAGCACGAAGAGCGTCAGCAGCGTCGATGTGACCATCCCGCCGATGACTACTGTCGCGAGTGGGCGCTGAATCTCGCTCCCAACGCCAGTAGCAATCGCCATTGGAATGAACCCAGCGATATCTGTGATCGCCGTCGCCAGCACCGGCTGGAGGCGCGTCTTTGACGCTGCGATGATCGCTTCCCGCTTCGGCTGTCCTGTTTCGAGAGCGTCGCGAATCGCCGTGATCAGGATCTGCCCGTTGAGCACGGCGATACCCGTCAGGGCGATGAACCCGACTGCGGCGCTGACGCTAAACGGGATGTCCCGCCACCACAGCGCGAAGATCGCACCGACCGCTGCAAACGGGATGCAAGTATAAATGATGACGACATCCCGTAGGTTCTTCAGGCTGAAGTACAGCAGGAAGAACACCATGAGCAAGACCGCAGGCACGACGATGATCAAGCGAGTTCTGGCGCGTTCCAAGTTCTCAAACTGCCCGCCCCATTCGAGCACGTAGCCCTCGGGCAACGCGACCCGTGCATCGATGGCTGCCCTTGCTTCATTGACAAACGACGCTGGGTCTCTTCCGCTGACGTTCGACTGTACGCGGATGAGTCTTCTGCTCCACTCGCGGTTGATCGTGGCCGATCCTTCCGAGAGATCGACCGAGGCCAGGGACGCGAGTGGCACCGCAACGCCCCCCTCGGTCGGGATGCGAACCGACGACACGGTTGCAACATCTTCTCTGAACGTTGACGGCAGCCTGACGACAAGCGGGAAGACACGCTGGCCCTCGAACACCTCGCCGACGCGGATCCCACCGATCGCTTCAACGAAGTCCAACACCTCGCTGGCGGCGACGCCGTAGCGGGCAACTCGGGATTGGTCGACGGAGACGGACAGCGACGGTTGCCCCGTGATCTGATCGACCGAGATATCTGACGCACCTGGAATGTCCAGAAGCACGCGTTGAACGTCGTCGGCGATCCGAAGCAGCTCGTCGAAGTCGTCGCCGAAGATTTTGATCCCGATATCTGATCGGATGCCCGAGACCATCTCGTTCATCCGCATCTCGATCGGCTGCGTGAACACCATGTTGACGCCGGGGAACTGCGAGATGGTTTTCTCCATCTCGATCACGAGACCAGCCTGCGTGTCCGCTCTTGCCCACTCAGCACGTGGCTTGAGTGTCAAAAAGATGTCTGTTAGCTCGATACCCATCGGATCGGTCGCCACCTCGGCGGTCCCGATGCGGCTCCAGATGTGCTCGATCTCGTCTGGGAACTCATCGAGCAGGACCTCCTCGATCCGCGTGTTGTACCGCACGGACTCATCGATCGAGACACCCGCTAGTCGAATGGTATTCACGACCATCGAGCCCTCGCTGAGCCGCGGGATAAACTCGCCGCCCATCTGCGTGCTTCGGTAGCCTGCGACACCAAGCAGAGCCACCGCCAGCAGCATCACGACCCACCGAAGTCGAATCGCCCTGTCGACTGCCCAGCCGTAAGCCCCGGCCAATCCGCGTAGCAGAATGGCGTCCTTGGGTTTCGCGCGATGCGGAAGGAAGTAGTACGACAAGACCGGTGACAGGAACACCGCGACCAGCAAGGCTCCAAGGAGCGCGAAGATGAACGTCCACGCCATCGGCCGGAACATCTTCCCCTCAATGCCCTCAAGCGTCAGCACGGGGGCAAAGACGAGCGTGATGATGCCCATCCCGAACACGATTGGACGTACAACGCGTGCGCTGGACTTCGCAATCGATTCGAGCCGCTCGGAAGGCGAGAGCTTCCGACCGAGCTCTCGCTGGCGTTGCTTCAGCGAACGGAGATTGGCTTCCGTCATGACCACTGAGCCGTCGACAAGGATGCCAAAGTCGATCGCGCCGAGGCTGAGCAAACTCGCGGCGATCGCGAACTCGTACATGCCTTGCACGGCGAACAGCATTGAGATCGGGATGGCGACCGCTACAAGCAGGCCGGCGCGGATGTTACCCAAGATGATCAACAACACAACGATCACCAGCACGGCACCGATCACGAGGTTGTGCTCGACCGTCTTGATGACCTGCTCGACGAGCAGAGTCCGATCGTAAACAACATCCACAACAACGTCAGATGGCAGCGATGGTGTGAGGGACTCAAGGCGCTCGCGTAGTTCCTCGGTCACGACACGGCTGTTCTCGCCCATCAGCATAAAGGCTAGACCGAGGACAACCTCGCCCTTCCCGTACGCTGAAACCGCGCCGCGGCGAATCTCGCTGCCGATTTCAACGTTTGCGACATCTCGAATGTGTACTGGCGTGCCATCGCTGGATGCGATGACGATGTTCTCGATCTCATCGATCGTCGAGACACGAGCCAATCCTCGCACCACCCTCGCCTCACCGGAGGTGACAATCTGGCCACCGCCGACATTGGCATTGTTGCGTTGCAATGCCTCAAGCACATCATCTAGTGTGTAGCCAAACTTAATCAGGGCCTCCGGCTTGACGACGACATGATATTGCCGCTCCAATCCGCCCCACGAGTTGACCTCTGCAACTCCCGGGACTTTCCGAAGCTCGGGCTTGATCACCCAATCGTGGATTGTCCGGAGTTCTTCGATGGAGTGTTCACCGGTCTCGGACCGGATGACGTAGTGAAATATCTCACCGAGACCTGTCGCGATAGGACCGAGCTCTGGCCTTCCGACATCGTCTGGAAGCTCAACTGCCGAGAGTCGCTCGGTGATGTACTGCCTCGCGTCGATGATCCGGATGTCATCATCGAATGTCGCCACGACCTGTGAGAAACCGAACTTTGAGACGGACCGCACGTTCTGGAGCCCGGGCAGCCCGCCGATCGAGAGTTCGACAGGAAGGGTGATCTGCTGCTCGATTTCTTCCGGGCTGAGCGCGGGGGCCACGGTGTTGATCTGCACCTGGATCGGCGTGGTGTCTGGAAACGCGTCGATAGGGAGCTGGACCATCCGGTACACACCAGCAGCGCACGCGATTGCAAACAGCAGAATGACGAGCACTCTATTCTTGAGCGAAATTTCGATAAGGCTGGTCAGCATGGCAACTCCGGATTAATCGTCAACACATCCCGCGCCTAGGCGAGACTTGAGAAACTCGGTCTTCATCGTGAAGCTGCCACCTGTGACGACCGCATCGCTCTCTATCAGACCCGACAAAACAGCAACATTGCCGCCCCCCGCAATCGGGCCGATATCTACACGCCTGACAGCGAACAAATCCGCTTCCTGGCGAACGAACACAAACGGCGATCCTTCGATCTGATGGACCGCTTCGCTTGGAATCAGCAGCGAGTTTCCTACGCTCCCTATCACCGCGACGACCTCAGTAAACATGCCGTGCCGCAGAATGCCACGATTGTTTTGAACTGTGGCGCGGACCCGGACCATGCGGGTACGCTCGTCAATTCGCGGACTGATCCATGTAATCTGCCCTGAGATTTGCATCTGAGGCAACGCTCGAACCCGTGCGAAGATCTGCCCACCTCGCTCAATCTGGAACACTTGCTCCTCGGGGACTGCCAACTCGATCCACATCGTCGTCAGATCGGCGATCTCAAAGAGTGATCCTTGCGAATCGGCGGCTTCACCCAATACAGCCGTCCGTTCGACGACGGTGCCGTCGAACGGAGCTCTGACATACAGATCCGACGACGAGGATTGCTCCGCGGCTATTTCAGCAACTTCGCTAACTGTAAAGCCAAGGTTGAGCAGTTGCTGATGTGTCCGCCGCACTTCAAGCTCAGCAAGCTTGAGCGCGGCCTCAGCCTCTTGGAAGTCACGGCGTGCGGCGATGTTCTCGTCGACGAGTTTCTGCTCTCGCACGAATGTTGTTTTTGACGCTGCAAGCTCTGCGATCTTGGACAGATAAGCCGACTTCGCTTGCGCGACGCCCACAGAGTTGATGACTGCGAGGATCTGGCCCGCTGATACACTGTCGCCAACATCGACACGGATATCTGTGATGACACCGGGTGCCATTGGTGTCAGTTTGGCGAGCTTGTTTCCGTTGTATCGGACTTCACCAAGGAGCTCGATAGACGCTGCAGAAGCGCCCCGGCCGGGATGTTCGAGTGTCAGGCCAGCTAAATCGGCAGATCTTGCTGAGGGCATCCTGACCAGGAGCGAGTCACCGATTCCAAGTGCACCTGCGAGCTGAGGCTGGCAGATACCACATTCGTGCTCAGGCACCCCGTGCTCGTTGCAGAAGAGAGCCGGAATGCTCCCGGTTTGCGTTGGCGGTGCAGCAGCATCGTCGTGGAGTGACGGATTGCAAAGATGGCACTCATCTTCGTAGAGCCCGTGCTCATCGCAGTACGGACGGGTGGCATCTTCCAACTGCGGCTGACAGATCCAGCACCGATCCTCATAGCGATCGTGCTCAGCACACCAGAGTCGACCAGCATCACGCTTCGAAGCATCGCAGATGAAGCACGCCTCGTCGGTACCGTGCCCGTGCAGTCCGCCCATCGCTTCACTCGTATCACTTCCATTCGTGCCGCGTGTGGGATCGCAGATGTGGCATTCATCCTCGTAGAGATGGTGCTCCTCGCAATACGCACGAGAAGCGTCTTCAAGCTGCGGTTGGCATATCCAGCAACGATCCTCGTACCGGGCGTGCTCGCTGCACCACAGGCGGCCAGCGTCACGCTTCGTGGCGTCACACACGAAGCAGGTCTCGCCGTTCTTGTGAGAGTGCGCAACCTGAGTCGCATCAGTAGCGTGTGCACCGCCGGATGTTGATGATGCGTCCTGTCCCCGGTCGCACCCGCCTAGCAGGAATGCTGTTGTAAATAGGCAAAATAGTGTAATGATGCCGTGTGATGGTCTCACGGTGTTTCTCCTTGATTGAGGTGATCAGTATGTTCGCGGAGCGATTGTGTGTTCAGCGGCTCTGAGATGAGTCCTTCGACCTGCACCTTCGCAGCGTGATATTCAGCAAGGGCTTCGAGTCGTTGTGTTTGAGTATCGAATAAGGTGCGCTGCGCATCGAGTACATCGAGGTACGGGAGCTTGCCCTCGTCGTATGCCCGACGCGTCGCGTCGTAGGCGTCCTTCGCCGCGGGAAGTAGAGCAGCATCGATCGACATGGCCTCGTGATATGCGGCGGTCAATCGGGCATGCGCTCGGACAAGTTGTGTGACCAGGTCGCGTCGGGAAGCCCGTCCCTCGTCGATCGCTTGTGCTGCTCGAAGACGAGCGGCCAATATCCCTCCCTGATTACGATCAAAGATTGTCAGTGGCACGGACAGGGACACGACGAGACCGACATCATCGCTCTCTTCGGCATATCGAATGCCAGCACCCGCCGACACGTCTGAGACTGTTTGAGCCCGTTCGAGAGCGACCACCGATGATCGGCGCTCGGTCTCTGCGATCCAACGCTGTACTTCCGGATGCTGCTCAATGAGATCAGTCAGGGCATTGAGCATCGGAACAGGTATGAGATCATCCAGCGATCCGATGGCCGTGTCAAAGCCTGGGTCGGTTGCATCCCATATTGCGCTGAGTTCATGCCTCGCGGCCTCAAGTTCCCGGCTGAGTCGATCTGCGACAATGCGTGCGGACTCGCTTTCGAGCCGGGCCTTGATCTCGTCGATGGGTGAGACATCTCCGGCTTGCACTCGACGATCGATCACACGCCGGTTTTCTTCTGCTAGCGTTTGCGCGCGAACGGCAAATTCAACACGCTGTTGGAGCTCCAGCACACGCACGAATCGGGACGCGGTATCGGTAAGCACCGCCAGCCGTTGTGCTTCGAAGTCTAGAGCAACAACAGCCCACTGCCCCTCTGCTACTCGTACTCTGCGATCGCGCTTCCTGCCAAGCTCAAGTAGCTGGCTAAAAGCAATGGTGGTCTCGGCAGAATCGAAGCCATTCATGGTTCCAGAGCCCGCAAAGTTCTCAACCTCGATTCCGATGTTGGGATTCGGCGACAGCCCGGCTTGCAGGCGGCGTGCCTCAGCAATCCGCGGTTCCCACGCGAATGATCGAAGCTGCGGATTGTGTACAAGCGCAGCCGCGAGAGCATGACGGAGGGTCAACTGCTCACCGATAGCAACCACGTCCGATCCTGGTCTGAATTGATCAGGATTCTTCGGCGCTTCGTAGCGAGGCAGTTCTCGAAGAAGGGGCCTTGCGGCAGGTGGCTCATAGTCGAACGGCGATGGCGAGCAACCGCATAACAGTGCGAGCACACACAGGCAACACAACAATTTGGGTTCAGTTAATCTCATGGATTTCTCTCGGATAGAGACATTGCCCGGCGCGCCGAGCCTCTGGGAAGAACAATCGCAGTATGTGAACTGCGCAGAATCCCAGGTCGTCCTAAACGAGCAGAATCACAGTGCGAAGATGGGAAGCAGGTGACTTGACATCCGACACCACTGAAGGTCGGGGAGTGGGAGTTGCACCTCTCGATAGAGTCGCGAGGGTATCCATCTGCAGTAAGAGGAGATCACCTGGCCCGTCAAGAGACCAGTCCTCTTCCGTATCTTTCTCATGGCGATCAACTGCGACTATCGACTCGGATTCCACCAATGTGGACTGGCATCCACCGTCCACGCTTCCGACGCAGAAATTCAAGTCATCGCTGCGCTCTTGGGAGGTCGGGCACGGGGCTTCGCCCGGCCCGTCGCAGCAAAACTGCTGACCAAACTGAGTGGTCGTTGTACCATCAGAACAGATACAGAGAAACCGGGGGCCAAGACCAACGCCCAAGCCAAACCAAATGGCGAAAAAAGTCGTAATGAGGGTATTTAGTGGCATGGTGGGTTTGACAAAGATCTTTCAGGATTATGTTGACTATAACACGATGTCGTGTCATAGTCAATATGGCTTGATCTATTTCTGGTCACAGCTAGACGGGAGGCTGATATCGACACATGTAAACCAAGGCCGGCGTTGGTTAACCGACCACTAATTGGGACTCAGGATTCCGATCGGCTAGGTCGTCTATTCAAGTGCCTCTCACATCCATCAAGGTTAAGGATGCTTCACTCACTTATTCGCACTGGCGAACTCAGCGTTGGGACGCTTGCGGATGAAGCGCAGATGAGCCGTCAAGCAGCTTCGAATCAGCTTCGAACGCTCGCAGATGCTGGCATTGTGACCGGAAGGCAGGAGGGACTCAAAGTGTTCTACCGAGTTATCGATCCATGCGTACCGGTCTTGCTTGAGAGGGGATGGTGCCATATCGACGAGTATGAAACGGTTCATGAGTAGGGCATAGTAGGGGGCCAGCGAGTCTTTGCGGCATACTTGAGGCATTGTGTTCAGCTGTAGTGTGCACAAAGTAATTGATGAGTAAGAGCGGGTTTGTCGCTGTGAGTTCATAGATATCGATTTGCTTGGTGTTCAAAAACTCTATCCGCGACTTGATGAGTGCGTTGGCTGGACTCGATGGATTGATCTGAGCCCGGCGCCGCGACGGATAACGATTCGTTTGTCATTGTATCAGGTTGGGCGCACGAGTACCAGATGCGATCTCGGTCGCATCATCGCTTCCATTGCACTTCAATAAATCAAGCCGCTCGGTGATAATGCCGGAGAATTCCGCCGAGTCGAGTGTCGCATTTAATCACGCCCTCGGATGATAGTGGGGTGGTTCGTTTAATCACTCTGTTTCCGAGACCCTGATGCGGCCGTTCAAAATGGTAGTGTTCGACATACTCACCGATGATGTGATCAAGATGATTCGTACCGACGGGGATGAAGTGATCGAGGCACTCGACCTTAAGTGACTTGATCCAGCGCTCGATGTGCGCATTCATCAAAGGCGATTGAAGAGGAAGTTTGTACGGAGTGATACCTTCGGCTTTGAGTAAGTCATCAAATTCTCTAGTGAACTTTGTGTCGTTGTCTCGCACAAGGATCCCAGGTGGATCGAGTCCGAGCTGTTTCACCATCGAGGGAAAGCATTCTGCGACTTTGCATATCCATTCGTTGTTTGGATGCTCAGTAGCGCCAGCCACGATCACTTTTCTGCTCGCGATATGCATGAAGACAAGCACTGATTGATGCTTGATACCTCTCCATGTGAGCACAGGTTTGGTCAGAAAATCGCATGACCAGAGCGTTGAAGAATGCCGCTTGAGGAACTGGTCCCATGTGGGTTCAGACCGGTCGGGGGATGGCTCGATTCCCTGTTCATTGAGGATGTTCCGGATCGTTGTTCGAGAAACTGACATGATCCCGAGTTTGCGAAGTTCACCCAAGATCCGTGTATAGCCCCAGCCTGGAGACTTCGTCATCTCAAGCACCAGTTTCCGTATCTCCGCGGATGTACGCGGTCTGCCTCCACGCTTCTTCGTCTTCTTCTTGTGCTTGGGTGCACGGAGCCATTTCTGAAATGTGCTATACTGCACAATCGAGATGATGTGCCGCAGCTCATCTCCAACAGCTTTGCCAAACTGGATCAGTCTCCGGCGTTCCTTCGGGCTCAGAGACAATCGCTTTGGGAGCTTCGATCGAAGGATCTGATTCTCGATCGTGAGGTATTGGATCTGGGCGATGAGCTGATCATGGTCGGATCGACCCAAAGCCAGCATTTTCGGCAAGCGTGCGGCATTCATCCCCAATCAAAGGCGCGGATAGGGTTTTTGCACCCCTGGAGACACTGATTTCTCGTAAAATCAAGGCTCAGAATGGGAGACTGTTTTCCATATCTTTGAGCACACTCCGGATCGAGTATAACACCACCAGCGTTACACTTGTCGCACACGACATCAGCACCTGTCCAGCGGACTACACGGAAGACGGGCAACTCAACTTCCTTGATGTCTCGGCTTTCCTCGGGCTATACAGCATCTCTGATCCGTTGGCAGATTTGACGAATGATGGTCATTTCAACTTCCTCGATGTGAGTGCCTTTCTAGAGCTTTATGCACAAGGATGTCCATAACAGATCAAACAGATCTCACAAGGATGTGTTTCCGAGAGGGCTCGTCGTTATGGCGAGTCCTTCTCGATTGATTACGGGGACTCTTCATCTGCAGGCGAAGTATTCCCGCTTTCATGAGCCTGGATCTTCGTATCAAGCTGAGTCATGAACTCGCGATAGGTCTCAACCATTGAACTTGGTAGTTCCGTCTGTTCACCAATCGTTTCGCAACGCTCTAGATCGATCCTCGCCTCGTCGAATCGTTCGAGTCTCGTGAGCACAAGCGCACGATCCATGAGCATCATGACAAGTCTTTGTGAATGTTCGCCGTATATGGCTGGGGTGAGCTCGATCGCGATGTCGAACCAGTGAACTGCTTCCTCGTCACGTTCGAGCTTGCGGAGCGGACGCGCTTGGTTGTTCGCAAGTTCTAGGCTGATCTGGTGTTGTGCACCAAGCGCTTCAATACCGAGTGGATACGCTCGCGCCGCGATGTCATACGCGGATTGCCAGTCTTCCATGCGATAGTACATAAGACTTAAATTGAGCATCGAGACCACCGCATCCACACTCGACTCACCTTTCGACTCGATAAGCACGTCTAAGGATCGTCTCATCAAGGGTAATGCCTCTTCATATCGCCCAACCCTGGAATACAGAGCTCCGAGGTTCGCTCGGCACGCCGCGGTGTTCTGGTTCTCCCCAAAGACCTGTTCAAGCCGAGGGAGGGCTTCCCGATATATCGCGATCGCCTGTTCATTGAAGCGATTCTGAGCGAGGTAAGCGCCGTATGCGAGTTTGGCACTCAGCGTTGTTGCATGATCGGGTCCTTGTTCTCGTTCGAGCTGTGCAATTGTCTCTCGATGCTGTGCATCTGTTTCGTCGCTGGGACCACCTTCGAGGGATTCGTAGTTAAGTGCGAGGCGTTTCGATTCGAGTGTTTTTTCATGATTCGGTCCATGAAAGTCTGCTCGTATAAGTTGGACCTGCTTCGCTATTGTCGCCGCTTCAGAATAGCTATAGAAATCCGCAAGCACATATGCTTTCTCGATCATCGCCTTTGTCGTGACAAGCGGGTCAGATCCAAACCATTGAGTTGATTGCTCGATCGCACGATCAATCATATCAAGTGCCTGACTCCGCTCTCCTTGAGACGCGAGTATCCGCGCGGCGGTGCCCATCGCGTCGATGTTGTACGCACTCGGAATATCAGTTCCGTCAAAGTATGCGAGTGCTTCATCAATCTGTTGCTCAGCGCGTTCGAGATCGGTCAGTTTCAGATACACGCCTCCGAGAATCGTCTGGAGCTCTGCGCGGAGTTCGCGGTCCTGATCAAATCTAGTAGGGACCGAGATGCTCGCGTGATTGATTCCCTCGGTAATGGTCGCATTAGGTCCCAGCCGTTCAGGTGCTGCGGACATCAGGACATCACTGAAGAGAAAGTCGCGGATCCGGTTCGATCGAGACTCTGCGAGTCTTGCCGCATCCCGCTCACGGATCGCTTCACGCGCTTGAACGATTGAGATTCCAGTCCCTAAGCCCATGCCCACAACCGCGATCAACACGCCCGCGGTGAGGGCTTTGTTGCGCCGTATGAACCTTGATGTGGTGTAATACAGACCCGGTGTACGCACACTGATTGGTTTGTGCTCAAGTACCCTCCGAAGATCTTCCGCAAGTGCAGCGGCGGACTGGAATCGCCGAGCCGGATCGGGCTCGAGTGCCGCGTGCACGATGGTATCGATGTCACCTTTGAGTGATCGATCAACGCTGCTTATTCGTCTTGGAGGCTCGAATCGGATCTTCCGAGCGGCTTCCGGAAGCGAGCAAGTCGTGAGATCATGCGGGAGCACGCCGACGAGCAGTTCGTAGAGCACGACCCCGAGCGCATACACATCCGAACGGATATCGATGTTCGTTTGGTCTCCCTCAACCTGCTCAGGACTCATGTATGCGATGGTCCCGATCAGATGGCGTTCACCAGTTTTATGCTGAGTGATTTGCAGTTCGAGCTCCGATGCACGCGCGACCCCGAAGTCAAGGACTTTAGGCTGTCCGCAAGTACTGCCGTCGTCCTCAACAAGTATGTTGCTTGGTTTAAGATCCCGGTGAATCACCCCACTCAGATGCGCGTGATGCACCGCATCGCAAATTTTCGCGACGAGTTCCAGTTTCTGATTGCGGGAGAGTTGTTCGGTTGTGGCATGCTCTAAGACAGGGCTCCCATTGATCAGTTCCATCGCGATGTACTGGGCATCTTCTGTGCCACCATCAATCTTGGCCGTGCCCGCATCGTATACATGGGCAATCCCTGGATGACGCAAACGCGCGAGCAGCTGAGCCTCGAGAGTAAATCGCTGCATGATGGACGAGCCTTCATGCTGACGCCGGAGCACTTTGACCGCAATCCGGCGTTCTGGGTGCGACTGGGTTGCTTCATAAACGACGCCCATCGCTCCTTGCCCGAGCACCCTTTGCACCCCATATTTGCCGATTTTCCTGGGAGTCAGTTCATCAGCGGTTATCCCAGCCTCGCCGTGCATCGGTGATCGATCCAGTTCTTGGGCCATAGTACCGGCATCAGCCAGAAGCATTCTGCGAACCTCATCCCGGATCGATTCATCATCGCAAGCGTTATATAGGAACTCATCCTGTTGCTCAGTCGTGAAATCAAGTGCTCGTAAGAAGAGATCCTTGATGATTTCATGCCGATCCTTCATTCGCTTTGCTCCGTATTGAGTCTGCTCGCTAGCCAAGCTCTCGCAACCCGCCATTCACGCTCAAGTGTCGATGTAGAGACTCCCATTACATCTGATGCCTGTGCGATGGTTAATCCACCAAAGTAACGGAGTTGTACAAGCTCGGCTTGCCGTTGATCAACTGCCTCCAACGCTTCGAGCGCCTCGTGCAGCGCAAGCACATCGATCTGCCCAATGCCTGTTTCTTGCTCCGAAACTCCTGCGATCGTGACACGATGTCTACCCCCTCCCCGTTTCTGAGTCTGCTTCGCACGGGCGTGATCGATCAATAGCTGCCGCATGGTAACAGATGCCAGCGCGAGCAAATGATTCTGATTGTTTGGGAATTGCTGTGATGAGCCGTCAATTTTTAGGTACGCCTCGTTTACAAGCGCTGTCGCTTGAAGTGTGTGTGCAGAGGGTTGATGATGCATCATGCTTTGGGCAACCCGACGAAGCAGTTCATACAGTGATTCAAAGTCAATCTCTTGATCGTTCCCAAGTCTGGTTTGTCTTTCAATAGCATTTTTGATTTGTGAAGTCGGAAGATCCATTACTTTTCTCGCGCAAGATCGATAAGAAACTTGTGAGCTAGCATGCTGCATCTTACTCTATCTGATCAGTGCATAGTTGACAGAAATGATCAGAATGTATGGAATCTGAACATAGTCCTACAGTACAGTTCACATTGAATCATTCTTACTCAACGAGTGTCTGTGTCTGAGATGATGGGCATGATTGAAATATCAAGAATGAGTGATACTGATTGCAAGTTCGGTTAGAGAGCTCGGAGAAAGTAGTCCCCCAGAATCACTGAAAAACGAGCCAGATTCTCTTTGTCCACTACTCGAATAGCACTGGGATGATCTTGCTCTCGCATACGAGCAGGCTAGAGGGTTGTAAATCTCGTTCATGGTTGTATGAATACCATCTCCTATGGATGATTGGCAGCTATCTTGGACCAGTGAGCGTTCGATCCTTGTGAGCACAACGAAAGGTGCAACTCAACTCGCTCCCACGAGTCAACTTGCTGATTGGATTCATTCTCAGCACTCATCGGATATCCGATCGGTGATCCCATCGGCAACAGGGGTGCTCATCGAGTTTGACATCATCATGTGTTCACCGGATGACCCTTGGGAGATTGCAACGCAGATCATCGAATCATTCGTACAGAGGTATTCCAGTCCATCATCCGAAACAAATAGTCGTGAAATCCTGATCCCTGTATGTTATGAAAAACAGTGCGCGCCTGATTTGGATCGTGTTTCCTGTCAGCTCAAATGTGATCCGAGTACGGTCATTCAACTGCATACATCAGTTCAGTATCGTGTAGATTCAATGGGATTTGTGCCAGGATTCGGATACATGAGTTCAACTCATGAGTCTTTGCATCTCACTCGCATGAAAGTGCCTCGGACACGAGTGCCCGCTGGGAGTGTTGGGATCGCTGAATATATGACCGCTGTCTATCCACAGCAGAGTGCCGGAGGCTGGCATCTCATCGGGCGAACTCCTCTGCAACTCTTTGATCCGTTCCAAGCATCGCCAGCACTTTTACGCGTAGGTGATCGAGTCCGGTTTGAACAGATAACGCTTGATGAGTTTGAGAAATATACAGAGGCCGAGGCAACTAGAGGCATCTCATGGGGATGATCGAAGTCATTCATCCCGGAGTCTTGAGCAGTGTGCAGGATGCTGGCCGAGAAGGCTATGTTGATGTAGGCGTTCCGAAGAGTGGGGCTGTTGATCAAGTCGCACTTCGTATCGGAAATCGCTTACTCAATAATTCTGAATCTGATGCCGCTATCGAAATGACCATGTCGGGTGGAGAATACAAGTTCAGTACTTCTTCTGTAATCTGCTTGACAGGTGCAATTGCTGAGGAAGCATTCTTGATGAAGGGTGAGATCAAAGCGCCGATTCGTCATCAACAACCAGTTGAGATTCCTCGGGACTGCACGCTCAAGATTGGGAGATTTGTCAATGGATTCCGAGGCTACCTATGTGTCCTCGGTGGTATTCAATCTCCTTCCGTGCTGGGGAGCAAATCCTCCCTCGTTTCTCTTCCAGATGCCGGTCTAGGCAGAGCATTAAGGCCGGGTGATCGATTGCAGATTGGGAAGAAACAGGTTGGTACTATGGATCTCATATGTTCACAGGTTCAGCAGGAAGAACAACCAACCCTTGATGGCGCTCGGGTGTTGCGGATTGTGCCTGGTGCCCATTTCGATTTGTTCAGTGAGCAGCAGCGTGAAGCGTTGAATAATCTGACGTTTAAGATTTCTGATGAAAGCAATCGAGCAGGCGTGCGTCTGTTGGATGCTGTAATCCCTGGGAAGCTTCCAATCAATGTTCCAAGCGAGGGAGCTTTACCTGGATATATACAAGTCCCCCCGTCTGGAGCGCCGATCATACTTGGTGTAGATGGTCCAACTACTGGTGGATATCCAGTCATCGCAAGTGTTATTGAAGTGGATCTGCCAGTGCTGGCGAAATTCGCTCTGCGTGAGCAGCTTAGGTTTCGTTGGATCAGCCGTGAAGAAGCTCAACAGGCGTTGAGGAATCAATACAAACTGATTCAATCTGTCAAGCCTCTCCATCCGGTGCAGATGGGAATGGGCGTTCGAGGATCAGACTGGCCGAAGGTCATACTGAGTTGTGATACAGGAGAAGCGCCAGCAGGCATCGGGCGAGATCGAGAGATGGCGTTGCTCCCCTATGTGTCAGCAGCGAGTATTGCCTGTGGCGGACACGCCGGTGATGAAGAGTCGATTCGAGAACTCATCACTGCAGCGTGTGCATATGGCTGTGTGATCGGTGCACATCCCTCGTATCCTGACAGAGCAGGGTTTGGTCGGCGTGCTATCGATATCAGCCGAGCAGATTTGGGGTTTTCGATCAAGAATCAACTCAAGACATTCTCTCGAATCGCAGGTGAGTGTAATGCCACTGTGTCATATATAAAGGCTCATGGAGCGCTCTATCACGCACTTGCCCGTGACACATCAATGGCTCGATGGTATTGGGAAATATGCTCATCGATCTTCCCGCAGGCGCAGTTCGTAGGACCGCTCGGTTCAGCAACACTGAACGCTTTCCGATCTTTGGGTATCCCAGTGCTCGGCGAGGGGTTCTGTGACCGTGTGTATAATGCGGACGGGACACTGCGATCACGCAGTGCTGAAGATGCTTGTATCACGGATCCGGATATTGCTGTGATGCAAGCTGATCATTTGGTGAATCAGATGGGATGCCAGTTTTTGTGTGTGCACAGCGACACCGCGAACGCAACTGAGATTGCACGATCAGTTCAAGAAAAGTTTGTCCTGCAACAGTGATCAAACAGTTGCTGTGGAGCTTGAAGCGGGAGTTGGCTGAGATTCATGGGCAGAAGAGCTCAGTACGAATAGGGCTTATCCAACTTCTAGATGTTTGTCATTACCAGCTACTGATCTACTAAGTACTCATAAACATGTATCTTTGCATGATGCTGTAATCTGAGATGCTTGCTCTCTTTGGCAAGCCCGACTGGTGTCCAAATAGTGTTCATATTTTCACTAAATCAGTGTATCCACTCGCCAAACGCGATCGAAATCAGGTTGACCCGCTATCGGATAGTGAGGTCTTGTTGCACAGTCAGAGTTGTACGAATCATCACCAATGCACGGTTTATGTGCTGAAGGCAGCAGGAACTTGTGAACAAACTTGAAGGAAAACGCGTCTGGCTGACTGGAGCGAGTCTTGGGATCGGCCGTGCTCTTGCCCTTGAGTTGGCAAAGCGGGGTGCAACTGTTGCGCTCACCGCTCGGAACAAGGAAAGGCTGGAAGAGGTTCGCAAGGAAGTCGAAAGTCTTGGTGGTCGTGCATTGATCGTGCCTGGGGATGTCACGGACCTAGATCGTATGAAAGAAGTAGCTAGGGAAATCGTGTCCGAGATCGGTGGCGTTGACATCCTCATCGCCAATGCTGGAACGCATGTCTTTTCAAAGCCCGAAGAGTTCGATACATCCGAGTACCTTGACCTTATGGATATCAACTATGGTGGAACGCTGCGGTGCATCGAGGCAATCCTTCCGAGCATGCTCGAGCGACAGTCTGGCAGGATAGTGGGGGTCGCGAGTCTTGCGGGATTGCGAGGGCTCCCTCGTGCAGCAGCATATTGCGCTAGTAAAGCTGCGATCATCAACTTCTTCCAGAGTATGAGGATTCATCTCCGTGATCACAATATTGGTGTCACGGTCATCAATCCTGGATTTGTTCGCACACCCCTCACGGACAAGAATGACTTCCACATGCCGTGTCTCATCGAAGCAGATAAGGCGGCACGAATCATGTGCTCCGGTATAGCAAAGGGGCGTGATGAAATTTCTTTCCCGATACCCTTCAGCTGGACCATTCGACTGCTTCGGGTTTTCCCGCTCCCAATATATAACTGGATAATGACACGAGTATGGCGACGCATGAAGGACAACTAAATATCGGGGTCATCGGTGCCGGGATTGCCGGCATCACAGCCGCGTATCTGCTCGCCAATAAACACAAGGTGACACTCATAGAGCGCAATGACTATGTTGGTGGCCATACCAACACCATATCTGTTAAAGAGAATGATCGAGAACTTCCAGTTGACACTGGGTTTATTGTCTGCAATCCCAAGACATACCCAACATTCTATCGGTTGCTCGAAGAGTGGGGTGTTCAGCTGCGTGACAGTGACATGTCTTTCGGATTCATGTGCGATCAGACCGGTGTCGGATATTCGGGACCTGAGATGCGAGAGTTCCTCCGAAAGCCATCCAATCTCCTGAACCTAAAACTACTTGGCATGATCCGGGCTCATCGCAAGTTCAATCACCGAGCAGCGAAAGATCTTGAGAACGGATCCCTTCGTGGTTTATCGCTTGGTGAGTATCTACAAAGGATCGGTGCAAGTTCATTCTTCATCGAGCACTACCTGATCCCGCTCGCGGCTTCTGTCTGGTCGAGTCCTGATGCAGATATCAACCGATTCCCTGCAGAAACCTTCATACGCTTTTTCTCGAATCATGGTCTTCTTGACCTCCGTGATAGGCCTACATGGCAGACTGTTGTCGGAGGGAGTTCGGCATACATCAAAGCGTTCAGATCAAAGTACCAGGGGGACATGATCACCGAATCCCCAGTTCTATCTGTCGAGCGTCAAGCCAATGGCATTGTTGTGACCCTTAGAAACAATGAGTCCATGATGTTTGACCATGTTGTTCTCGCATCACACGCGGACGAGTCATTGAAATTATTATCCGACCCATCCGACGGTGAACAGTCTGCTCTGGGCTCTTGGGGGTATCAAGATAATCACATCCAGTTGCATACCGATTCGTCGGTTATGCCCTCTGATCGTCGGCTCTGGTCTTCTTGGAACTATCGGAGACTTTCAAGACAAGACCAGAATGCCCCCGTCAATATCACATACTACATGAATCGATTGCAGGGACTGCAAACTGAAATCAACTACTTCGTCTCACTGAACTCTAAGGAGCACATCGACCCACAAAAAGTCATCTATGCTGTGGACTACACCCACCCGGCGTATACCTCAGAATCAATCAACTCGCAGTGTCAACTGCGTTCGATCAATGGAGCACGCAACACTTGGTATTGTGGCGCTTACATGCGATACGGCTTTCACGAGGATGCCGTCGTCTCAGCTGTGGATGTCGCAAGTCATTTCGGGATCACGATATGAAGTCACGGATTTACCAAGGGATGACTTCTCACTGTCGATTCGCGCCTCGTAGGCACGCATTCCGATATCGAATGTTTTGGTTCGCGATTGATCTTGATGAGCTCCCTCTCCTCGACAAGACGATCCGATTCTTTCGGCATAATCATGCGGCTCTCGTTTCGATCCATGATCGCGATTATGGTGGAAAGAGTGATGGAGACATACAGCAGCGTATTAGGAAGCATTTAGAGGACGCCGGAATAGATGAGTCGGTTGAACGAATTGAGCTCATCACAATTCCACGAGTTGCCGGCTATGTATTCAATCCTGTGAGCTTCTTCCTCTGTATTTCAGCGACTGGTCAGATCAGGAATCTCGTAGCAGAAGTGAGAAACACATTCGGTGAGATACACCATTATGTCGGAACTCTAGAGCCATCAGATCCAGGAGATCCGGATTCACTGGAGTGCCGAATCCCCAAAGAGTTTTATGTCTCCCCATTCTTCCGAGTGGATGGTGAGTATCACATTCGAATCAAGAGCACGGAGAACCGTCTCCGAATCAGCGTCGATTTACACGATGATGCTGGACATGTCTTCTCTGCCTCCATGGACGGCGAGAGTAGGGGAATGACTTCGCGAAACCTGTTTCGAACCGTTTGTCGGATGCCTTTCTTCGCTTTAAGCATCATGACAAAGATCCATTGGCAAGCAATCCGGCTGTATTTCGCTCGTGGATTGAGCATGTTCAAAAAACCCACGCCAACGCATCCATCAACTACACCGAGTTCTAATCCGCAGTGGTGGATGCGACTCCGAACTGCTTGTGTCCAGAAGGCCGCACGATCCCGTCCATCTGTAAGCCTGAATCCTGAGGTTGGTGTTCCTACGGAGAAATCAGAATGACCCCAGAAACCCTTACGCACACCCCTCCTGAATCGAATGTAGTGGCCACTCATTCCCCATCAGAGATTCAGCCAGTCTTTGATGATGCAACTCGCAAAAGGATTGATCGTGGCGGAATCTATGCTCTAGGAAGAACATACGAGGAGGGTTTGTGGTCAACTGAGCATCTTGATGAATATCTCACGATGGTGTTCAAATCGTCAGCTACTCGACTCTCCCTGTTCGCATGGTCACGCCTTTTCCTAGCCGCGATGGACAAACGGTTCATCAATCGCCAATCCGGTCGTGGCGCGTTCAACATCGGAGAAAAGCACTACAACCTTGGCAACGATCTCTTCCGCAACATGCTTGACTCAAGTATGTCCTACACAAGCGGCTATTGGGCATCAGCGAGTTCTCTTGATCAGGCACAAGAAGCGAAGCTAGATCTAATTTGCAGAAAACTGGATCTACAGCCGGGACAGCATGTGCTCGATATTGGCTGTGGATGGGGGAACTTCGCAGAATATGCGGCTCGAAAGTACGGTGCGAGAGTAACCGGCTTGACCGTATCCAGTGAGCAAGCCCAGTTTGCGAACCAACGCTGCAAAGGTCTTCCTGTAGAGATTCGATTGCAAGACTACCGTGAGCTTTATGAGCAGTTTGACCATGTCGTGTCAATAGAAATGATCGAAGCGGTTGGTCGTAAAAACCTTCCGGCATACTACCGGGTTGTTGACCGGTGCCTCCGTGAGGGGGGACTCTTTGTATTGCAAGTCATCTCCGGGAATACATTGACACGCACATCTGATCAGAATCTAGATCAGTACATCCTCTGGCTCGTGCGCCATATATTCCCTGATGGGTATCTTCCCAGGGTTGACGAGTTGATCCCGCCAAGTGACACGAAACTAAGCGTGGAAGATTGGCATCGATACCATGACGATTACGATCGCACACTCATTGCTTGGGCATCCAGGTTCAATGATAACTGGGAGCAGATCAAAGGGGAGTATGACGAACGATTCCATCGCCGATGGAACTTCTATATGCTTGGTTGTGCGGCGTTATTCCGCGCACAGTTAATCGATGTCGGACAAGTTGTCTATACCAAGGGGCGAACAAAGAGTCGTCACTATCCAGTTCGATAGAAGACTCAAGTGAAATCATGGTCTCATGTCGTAGCCCGTAGATTGTTTAAAAATGGAGGTCGCCAATGAGTCGTGCCATCATCGTTCTTGTCATCGGATTCTTCATCATGGCTGCAGGGATCACCTATGCACTGATCTGGGGAGACTTCTTTGTGGAGTTGAAGATCATGCAAGGGCTTCCTTGGTTTCACCTCTCGATGCTCGATCTGTATGTAGGATTTCTACTGTTCGGAGGATGGATTCTTTTCCGAGAGAAATCAATGGGGATCGCATTGGTCTGGATTCTTCTTCTGCTATGTCTTGGGAATCTACTGGCCTGCTTGTACGCGGCGTTTGCACTTGCTCGGTCTCAGGGAAACTGGCAGAGATTCTGGATGGGTGATCGCTTTGGGCAAAGCGGCATGCATGCTCCAAATTGATCCATCTAGTGGTGAATAAGAGAGCTTCAATCGGATCCATCTCAGTCAAGCGAAGTTTGGTGGTCCAATTTGCTGGTTCATTAGGATACCAGGGTTGTCTGATTCTCAGTGTCCACTGAATCAACAGATCGTGAATGTCAGGTACAATCCAGAGAGTAGATGGTGAAGCGATTCAAATGGCATGCAAATTAGATCGTATTTTTTAGCTGATCTATAGGAGTTTCAAGAGTCTATGTTTTCCATCTCAGTGTCAATCTGTTCGATCAGGGGGTCGCTCTCACCAATTGCCGAGGTAAAGCGGTCCCTTGCAGATTGATATGTTTGGAGCACTTGTTCCTTTGAGATGCCCTCAGTTTTGTTTTCTATGCGGGCCAGCAACCAATGCCAATAGGCAATGCTGAGTTTCGATTCGTTCGCGTCATCCGTTCGGCGCTCAACTTCCTCTCGGAGTAGACGAGCCCCCTCTGCAGAAACGAGGGTTGAATAGGTCCAATCTTTCCATCCTACACGATCGCCCATCTGAGCAATTGCCCAGAACATCGCCGGATCAACATCATGTCCTCGTAATCTCATGTCAAGGACGCTATCAAGTATGACACGTTGCGAATAGCCATTTGCTAGTTTGAGTAACTCAACCTGGTTTGCCGATTCTGATAATCGCGAGTGGAGCATGTCTCTTTCGTGATTCCCAAACCCAATTTGTTTATGCTGATTCAAAATGAGCCAGCTCACGCATGCGATCAGCAATAGGAGCAAGATGCTTTGAATTGGATTCCGAATAAATGCAAGTACTATTCGTCTTGAAACACTTTGGTGTACGCAACTGAGTGGCCGGTGTTGTAGGTATGCTCGAAGATCGAGAGCGAGTTGGTCCGCCGATTGATATCGATCAGTTGGCAACGGTTCAATGCATTTGCGTGCAACTGACCAGAGTTGCTTGTCTCGTACGGCACCGTCTGTATCGATATGTTCATCTTCGGGTGAGCCCGGCAATGTTCCGCTCAACAAGTAGTACATTACAACACCCAGACCGAACACATCTACCAGAGTTGAGGCGCCTGAGCCCTTGCGGAGTTCTGGCGCAAGGACTCGTGGAGTCCCGGCGGCGTTCCAGTCATCGAGGCCAGTAACAGAGATCCCGAAATCCATTATCACGGGACGATCCCCACAGATCATCACATTCCCAGGTTTCAAATCCCGATGCACAATCATCGATCGATGAATGGCGCTCACCCCTTCGCAGAGTTGCAGCATCAGCTTCGCAACTTCTGGTCCGCGCATCGATCGGTCATATGCCCACTGATCCAGCCGGCGACCGTCAAGGAGTTCGTAAACGATGTATGAACGCTCAGTTTTTTGATCAAACCCCTCGTCATACACGTGAACTACATTTGGATGATCAACACTGCGAGTGCGTACACCCTCGAATGTTGGTTTTCGAGTAAACAACTTGATGGCTACATTGCTACGAGAGGATCCACGGAACTTTCGGTCGATTGCTCGGAAGACCTCGCCTTGTCCCCCAATGCCGAGGCGTTCAATCAGTTCATAGCGGCCTTCTCCATCTTGTAAGCGAGGGCCGAAATAACTATCGCGACCACCATTGCTGAGCCGTCTATCACGCTCGTTATGAATGGCATCAAGTACTCGGATGTCATCAGCGTAGTCTGGAAGTTCAAGAGCTATGGCACCAATCACAGCGCTGATGGCAACCGATGGATGTGCCGATGTAGTATGCTCAAGCCAGAGCATAATTGCGTTGATAACTTTCCGATCGTCTTCGTTTGTCCGATCTTTGAGTACTTCGGATAAAGCCTCGCCTCGAGAGATCCGCTCCAAATAATCTTCAGGGATCATTGCTGATACTCCAGTTTTCAATCGGAACTCCCACGACAAGAGTTTCAGCACCGGGCAGAGTGATTTCATTCTGCACACATGAACGACACTCAGCCCTTTTTGTAAAGGGGCTATATATTCAGCCCAAGACTATGTCAGTCTAACAGTATCGGTACATGTGTGCATCACTTTGAGCAAGAAACCATCATCCTCAAACAAGTTCTAATCCCTTGGTGTCTGCTCTACTATGAAACAGTTTACGATCGCGGAGCATCTCGTTTTGTGTACTGGGGAAAATACCACACATTAAAGGAACATCAAACAGCCGTCATGCCCGTGCCTCATTGAGAGGGTAGTAGGCTTTCCTATGCATAACGTGATTGGCTCAAAGTTGCCTAGATTAATTGGTTTCTCACTCACATTCGCTGGAACCGACTGCTTGAGATTACCAAGAGGCTGACTCGCTCTCGTCCATCCTCAAATCTTTGAAATGACTGGACAGTATATCCGTGGGTAAAATTACTCAGTCATCTATGGGTGGGTGATTCTTGAAAGGCACAAGTGAGTGATCTTGAAATTCATCAAATATGAAAACTCTTTGTGCTCTAGTCCCAGAATATATGAAAGTGTAAAGAGATTAGCGAATCCTAAAAATTCCGTAAGACATTGCAAAAAAAGAGGTTATGTTAATCATTCTTTCGGCTAAACATCAAAAGAAAGGATGAATCATGAACCGATTTCACTTTGTCGCGTTGACAGCATTTATTGTGCTTGCGGTTTGTTCGGGTCAGGCAATGTCTCAAATTAGCGCTCCACTTCCATGTGAGGCTCCGCCCGCGGGATCAAATGAGCAGGTAGTTCAGTGCTATGAAGACGCGTGTGAAGTATTTCAGAAGGCATACTCAGATTGTGACACGGCGGAATGCCGAAAAATTGTGAAGCTTGAGTATGCGTACGCTCTAAATCAGTGCCTTCCGATACTGAACGCGCCTGTTAGTCGGTCAACACATGTTGACCGTGCAAGCTGGATCACGCTGTACTACATTGAGGGTGAGTGGTCATACTCATTCAACGATGTGGCTCCAGCAGGTTCAGCCGTGTTCCGCTATTGATGCGATCAGGCAAAGCAGGGCAGTCCGAGCACAGTAATCATGATTGAACGCTACACTGGAGAGCACCCATCAGAGACAAGATGGAGATAATGTGTTCTCGTAAGTGAAGCCTACTCCATGACGAACTCAAACTCGGATCAATCAGAGCCAGGGACTGCGAGGCAGACAGGGGTGTTCAAGCGCTTTCTCGCATTCGTCGAATGGCTCGGAAATCTGCTCCCGCATCCAGTCACATTGTTTGCCCTCTTTGCAGTGGGGGTGATCCTTGTGTCCCAACTCGCTTCGAGTTTGGGTCTCAGCGCTGCAGACCCACGGCCAGGCGCGGATGGCGCAGTTTTTTCTGTGCGGAGTCTGATGTCCGGAGAGGGCATCCGCTGGATGAGTGAAAGTCTGGTTACCAACTTCACAGGATTTGTCCCATTAGGAACAGTATTGGTGGCGCTCTTGGGAGTTGGGGTCGCGGAGAAGTCTGGATTGCTCACTACCGCCGTGCGTGCTTTGGTGCTCGGCGCACCAAAGAATCTTGTCACAGTGGTGGTGATCTTTGCGGGAATCATGAGCAACACTGCAAGTGAGATGGGATATGTTGTCCTCATCCCGCTCGCGATGGCTATCTATCACTCGCTTGGAAGACACCCCTTAGCCGGGATGGCCGCAGCATTCGCCGGAGTATCAGGGGGGTACTCTGCGAATCTGTTGATCGGTACAGTGGATCCATTACTTGCAGGGATCACTGAAGAAGCCGCTCAGATTTTAGATCCCACATACGAGGTCCACCCGGCGGTGAACTGGTATTTCATGATCGCTAGTACTTTCATGATCACTCTTGTTGGTTGGTTTGTATCAGCCAAGATCGTCGAGCCGCGATTGGGGGTCTACGACGAAAGTCTCGCATCCGAAGACCTCGGAGAGCGTGCCGATCTAGAACCTGTTTCGAGCATCGAATGTAAAGGCTTGCTCTTTGCCGGATTGAGCATGATATTTGTGCTACTTGGTGTCATCTATGTTGCCGGTCCAGGATACGAGAGTGGCTGGTTGCCAGGCTGGGGAGTCCTCCGCAATCCTGATCCAGAAGCGGTTGGCGCAGAATCGTTCCGACCACTATTACGCAGTGTGGTCCCGATTATTGTGGTCTTCTTCGTAGTCCCAGGGTTTGTCTACGGCCGAGTAGTTGGCACTATGAGAAATGATCGGGATGTCATTGATGCCATGGCCGGAGCTATGCGCAGTATGGGTCTGTATATCGTTCTGGTATTCTTCGCGGCCCAGTTTGTCGCATTCTTCAACTATTCAGGTCTTGGTCAGATCCTTGCTGTTCTGGGAGCGGATGCGATTGTCGCTATGAACCTCGACAACCCGCTTGTGTTCATTCCATTCATTCTGATGTGCTGCTTTGTCAATCTCATGCTTGGTTCAGCAAGTGCTCAGTGGGCGCTCACGGCACCGATCTTTGTACCAATGCTCATGACCATTGGGTACAGCCCCGAGGTCATCCAAGCCGCCTATCGAATCGGTGATTCCACAACAAACATCATCACGCCGATGATGAGTTACTTCGGACTGATCCTCGCGGTTGCTACCAAGTATCAGAAGAATCTCGGTATTGGAACAATGGTTGCAACAATGCTTCCGTACTCGATCTTCTTTCTGATTGCTTGGACGGCACTCTTTTACATCTGGGTTTTCTTGATTGGACTCCCAGTCGGACCAGGCGCTGAAACCCTGTATCAGATGCCCACTGGTGGATAAATACCTCCAGCACATTCTGTGTTCTACGCCTTAGTGCAGTTGCGTGCCAACACCGCGTTCCTGTGACCGATGAGGCCTTCCATCTCTGCAAGGCGTTTGGTGTCTTCAAAAATCTCAGCTGCTTCAATTGGCTCATCAATATTGATCCATGTCCGAAACCTCAGGAAGTTGATGACACTCAGTCCTGCTTGGAATCGAGCAGTCCCCCCAGTAGGAAGTGTGTGATTGGGTCCGATCCCATAATCTCCGATGACCTCCGGTGTATTTTCTCCAATGAAGATGGCACCAGCGTTTCGGATGCGTGCTGCGATCCCCGCCGCATTGATGGCATTGATCTGCAGATGCTCTGGGGCAAGTGTGTTGGCTGTCCCAATGGCTTGATCAATGTTCTCGCATAACACAATGAATCCATTGTTCAATGCTTCTCGCGCAGTGACTGCAGTTTGTAGCGATTTCAGTTGTTTATTGAGCTCAAACTCAACTTGGTCTGCAAGTTCTGGGGATGAAGTGGTCAGCATCGGTACAGCTTCAGTGTCGTGCTCCGCTTGAGCCAATAGGTCAGCAGCGACAACAGCGGCATCCGCAGTTTCGTCGGCTATTACAAGAAGCTCCGATGGACCAGCAAGCATATCTATACCGACATCGCCTGAAACGATCTTCTTTGCTGCGGTTACCCAAGCATTTCCAGGTCCCGCAATGACATCACAGCGATCAAAGCCCTTGAATCCATACGCCATCGCGCCAATCGCATGAGCCCCTCCTATACATAGGAACTCATCCGCTCCCGCGATGTGTGCTGCTGCAAGCATCGTCATGTTTGCACCTGGTGATGCGACCACAACTCGTCTGCATCCTGCAGAACGCGCAGTGATAGCAGTCATCAGCACCGAGCTCGGAAGCGGGTATCGGCCAGCCGGCGCATAGCAGCCCGCAGAATGGACAGGTTCAATAGTGTGTCCCGCCTGGCCTCCAGGGACATCAAGCGTGAGTGGCTTGATCGAATCTCGCTGAGCGTCGGCGAATCGTTTGATCCTGTCAGCGACACTGTGCAACACGGCACGATCTTCGGAGTCCAATGATTCGTACGCTTCTTGCATCTGCACTGGAGTGAGAACGAGTGGTTCATCAGAAGTCCGTTCGCCAAACTGAACAGCATATGAACGGATCGCATTGATACCGACCTCCCGTACATCATCAAGAATTCGGCGAGCCTGCACTTCCACTTCGTGACTGAACACGGGTTTGGATAGCCTGGATACCGACTCTGGGGTCATGACGCGAAGTAGATTCATGATTTCACTCCAGTCAAGTTAGGCTTGGCATCACCAGGCCTGCGAGTGACTTTGAGTGCTCGCCGATCAAGTTCTTGCTCGATTTCTTCGATAGATGATCCACACTGGATAGCACGAGTAAGAGCAAAGAACAGCAGGTCTGCGGCTTCATGGGTAGCTTCCGCAGGATTGGAAGCGTTAATGAGTTCATCCGCTTCTTCGAGCAACTTTGATCGCAGTAGCGATGGGTCATCGAGAAGCCGCCGCGTGTATGACTCAAGAGGGGCCTTTATAGATCGAGTTCGAATGGTTGATTCAAGCTTGCTGAGTCCACTTTCTTCACCAAAGCAAGAGCGGGATCCAGTGTGACAAAATCCTGTACCGCTTTGTTTGACCACAAACTTGAGCGCATCACGATCACAATCTGTGAGGATCCGAATCAACTCTTGTGTGTTTCCCGAAGTTTCTCCCTTACGCCAGAGTTGATTTCTGGAACGAGAGAAATAGACGGCTTTGCCTGTGCGAACCGATTCACGAACGCTCTCAGCATTTGAGTACACCAATCCGAGAGTCTGGCCTCGCACATCACAGACTACGGTCGGCCAGAGGCCATCACTCCGATCAGATCGGAGTAATGAGGTGATCCCCTCTGAGAGATCCATGGCGCCTGAATAGATCGCCATCCCGACTTGTGAGTCTATTCCGAGCGCATCGAGTTCCGCGATATCTTCAGCGTTGCGAACACCTCCAGCGGCAGTGAGCCTCGTTGCGCCCGCGATCATACTGAGTTCTCTGGCACGCTCGATCGGTATACCTTGCATGCGTCCCTCATGCTCGACGAAGGTCACAAGAAAGCCAGATACGAAGTCGTTGAGTTCTCTCATGCGCTCTTCAATCGAATAACCCGTCGTTACTTTCCATCCCTCGATGACCACTCGCCCTTCGCGAGCATCCAATGCAGCAATGACGCGTTCTCGCGGGATCTCTCGGAGAACTTCAGGGGTTGCCGCCGTACCGAGTATCACCCTCTGGGCTCCCGAGTCCAGCCAACGAACCGCGGACTTCGCATCACGGATCCCGCCACCAACACGGCATGGAAACTTAGCACACAGCTCCGCAACTAGAGCTGAGTTTTCACCAGTGCCCATTGCGGCATCGAGATCAATAACCGCGATTTCACCGACTCGTGCAAAGCGTTCAGCTATGGGCCATGGATCTCCAGCGTCGATCGCTTTCTTGTCTCCTCCAATAAGCTGTACTGCTCGCCCGTCTTGGATGTCTATAGATGGGATAATCATGGCTTTCGTACCTCTATCCCGCTCTGTGCGAGTTTCAGTTTGAGTTCGTTTGGTGTAGTTCGTTGTTCATGGAAAATGGACGCAGCAAGCACCGCGTCAGCGCCAGCTCTGATTGCGTCAATCATGTGATGAGCGCCGTCTGCGCCACCGGAAGCGATGATGGGCAAGCTCGTGATCTTCCGGATCTCGCGTAAGAGTGCCGTGTCGTATCCGGATCTTGTGCCATCTTGGTCGAAGCTCGTGAGTAGGATCTCACCAGCGCCTATGACTTCGGCAGATTGAGCCCATTCAATGGCATCGATACCTGTTCGGAATGTACCAGCGTGTGTGACAACCTCCCATCCTTCAGATCCGATTCTTGATGCGGCATCGATTGAGATTACAACGCACTGTGAACCGACTTCCGAAGCCAGCTCAGTGACCAGACTTGGATTTTGAACTGCGGAGCTGTTGATTCCAACTTTATCTGCACCCGCCTTTAGCAGATTCAGTGCATGCTGGGTATCCCGAATCCCGCCCCCAACACTCAGTGGGATGGAGATCTGCTCTCGAACAGCGCTCACAACATCAACTGCTGTGCTGGCACCTTCGATCGTGGCGCTGACATCGAGCATCACCAGCTCGTCCGCGCCCGCGCTTTCATATCTCATGGCTTGTTCTACAGGATCTCCTGCATCTCTAAGATTTGAGAATCGAACCCCCTTGACTACGCGCCCGTTCTTGATGTCCAAGCATGGAATCACTCGAGTAGTTAGCATGTTGCCACCCCCTCTAGGCACTGGAGCCATTCTGAAAGAATGTTCTTGCCCCAATCGCCTGACAACTCTGGGTGGAACTGACACGCGAGGGTAGTTCCCCTACGGAGCATCGCGACAAACGATTCTCCGTGGAAGCTCAATTCTCCGTTCCATCCGTCAGGGATAGTGGTCAGGCGATAGGTATTCGAAAAGTACGCGTAGCCGTCCGAGACTCGATTCCAGCCATGTTGTGGTGTTCTCACGGAGTTTGGGAATCGAGTAATCTCCGCATTGATAACGCCTAGGCCATTGACGCCTGGAGTTTCTTCAGAACTGGAACACAGGAGCTGCATACCGAGGCATATCCCAAGGAGTGGTGTGTTACTGGTTATTCGATCCACTATGACTTGTCCAAGGCCAAAGCGATTCAACTCTCTCATCCCAGCTCCGAAACTTCCAACCCCCGGAAGCACAACATACTCTGCCTGACGGACCACGTCAGCATTGTTTGTGATCGCAATATCACATCCAAGCCGATCGAACGCAGCCTTCACCGATGCGATATTGGCGATTCCAGTATCGATTATCTGTACTTCTTTCATCTGAGCGTCCCCTTTGTGGATGGGACTGACAGGCCTCGAGTCAATCGCGTTGCTTCTCGTAGAGCAAGCGCGAATGCTTTGAAGGCAGCTTCCGCTTTGTGGTGATCGTTCTGACCTCTGATCAGATCAACATGGATTGTCGCACGCATCGAAACTGCGAGCGATTGGAAGAAGTGCGTGATATTCTCTGTTGCAACCTGCCCAATCAGCTCACGCACAAATCCAAGTTCGACATACGCATACGGCCTACCAGAGAGATCCAGGACAACCCGTGCCAACGATTCATCCAGCGGTGCATAGGTGCTTGCGAAACGAGTGATTCCTACGCGATCACCAAGCGCCTCATCGATGGCATTTCCAAGAACGAGCGCACAATCTTCAATGCTGTGGTGGTCATCGATGACGAGATCTCCCTGACAGCGTATCGCAATGTCAACCCCGCTATGCCGTGCGAGTGCATCAAGCATGTGGTCAAGAAATCCAAGTCCAGTGTTGATCTCGGATCTGCCATCTCCATCGAGATTTACTTCCACTGAAATCGATGTTTCATTTGTTGATCGTTCGAACTGTGCTTGTCGAGTTTTCATAGCGAGGCCCCGATTGTGTTTAATGCTTTCAGAACTCGGTTGAGATGATCGAGTTTGGCCGGAACCGTCAGTCGGAGGTATGCGCCGATACCGCTGTGTATTCCAAACTTTCTTACGCTGATCCCTTGTTTGAGAAGTTGTGCATGTACGAGCTCAGCGTTCTGGAACTTTGCGAGTACGAAGTTCGCTTGTGATGGAAGTGGATCCGCGCCGATTGCCTTGAGTACGCTGATCAATCGCTCTCTGTAATCTCGAGTTCTTTGTGTGATCTCAGTTCGAGCACCCACGCGTTTGTTTGCCACTTGTGCAACGGCTATGGAGAGTATCGAGACCGGGAATGGGCTGCCCACCGTTCTGAGCCAACGGATCAGTTCGGTTGGACCTATCGCATACCCCACTCGAATTCCAGCGAGCCCCATCGCCTTCGACATGGTCCGAATGATGATCAGATTCGGTAAGTCGATGACTTGGCTGAGCGGATCCTCGTCTGCAAACTCAACATACGCCTGGTCGAGCATGACAACCGCGCCGACGCTTTGGGCTTTCGCGGCGATCACCATAATGGCTTCAGCATTGATTGTTTTCCCAGTTGGATTGCAAGGGGAAACCAGTGTGATCAATCTGGTACTTTCATCGATTGCACACAGAAACTCTTTCGTTGGAAACTCGCCATCAAGCCAGCCGATCGATTCAACAGACGCACCGGCCAATATTGCTGAGCGTGCAATCATCTCAAAGTTGGGAGTATGCGTGATCATGGTGTCGCCAGGATTGAGTACGGCTCGACAAGTCCGGTCGATCGCGTCATCGCCGCCATTGGTAACAATCACCGAAGATTGATCAATCCCGAATCGTTCAGCGATATCCAGTTCCAAACTAGAAGTGTCTGGGTACCGTGTTAGTTCAGGCGCATCGATCATCCCAAGGATGCTGATCAACGACTCATCAACCGGAGCTCCCTCATTACTGTCAAGTTTCAGTTGAACAGAATCGCCTAGCCTCGGAGGCATGTAAGGATCAAACGATGCAATCCGATTTGCTGGTTTGAGTTCGATCGTATTCATGGCACAATCTGTCCCGGCTGTGAGACAATGATGTCAGTCCCGCCTCGCGCTTTGATGTAAGGGATCAGTGATGTGAGCTCTTCACGGCGTACCGCTACCTTGACGGCGAACCCATCACTATCGTGCATCGGTGCCACAGTGGGTTGACGCATGCAAGGTAGACCATGAATGACTGATTGAAGGTCCTTTGCGGATACATTCAGTTCAACCATGACACGCTTGCGTGCTTCCAGAACAGATCTGACGAGGAGCACGAATCGTTCGATGTATTCACGCTTTCGACCATCATCCATAGCCTGTTTGGAGGCGTAGATTCGTGTTGTAGAAACCATGAGCTCATCGATAATCCGAAGATTGTTTGCGCTCAGCGTTGATCCCGTTGCCGTGTTGTCGATTATGCAGTCGGCGTCTTCGGGAGGGAGTACTTCGGTTGCGCCATAACTACGCAAGAGTCGAGCATTGAATCCAATCTGTTTAATCCATTTCTTTGTGATATTGGAGTACTCCGATGCAATCAAGGCACCATCACGATTGAGGAGGTCATTCTCATCGCTCTCAGCCGGGATCGCGGCGACGAGTCGGACACGATCAAGTTCTGTATCAAGCAGTTCGACCAGATCAGCGTCATCTTCACAGACCCAGTCGGCTCCGGCAAAGCCGAGATCTCGTGAACCTACATCGAGCATCTCGATGATCGCCCTTGGCTTCAATATTTTGACATCGAATCCATCCAGAGAGATGCTGGGTCGATAGTCTCGAGAACTGGTGCGCAGCGAGATCCCCGCTTCGCTCATCAGCTTGGTGACGCCATCATACATACGACCCTTCGGGATCGCGATACGGATCGGATTGTTTGATTGTTGCGGTGCCATCGTTGGCTCCTCTATGGAGCCGACCTTGGCCGATCGTCATCCTGGGTCAATACCCAAAACGAACAACGCCGACCAGAGGCCGGCGTTGGTGTGGTTGTATCTCAAGATACCCTATTCACACGATCATCACCGACCAATGACATGGCTGAGATGATGAACATGATGGAAAGGAGATCTACTCATTGGCCGTAATATACGCCCCACAGGTTCGATTGGATACAGTTTGTACTGATTTTTCCATCAGATCAGTATGAATGCATGTTCAACAGCCAGTGTAGATCTGTGGTCAGGGGCACAGAAGCCAGGGGTTTTGCCTATAGGCATGCGGCCAATCTTCCATTGCAAATGTGCCATCAATGATCGATTGGTTCCTAACAAAAAACCCTTTAGTCAGTAGTTGCTACCTCTCCTTGCGAGTCGCACTGCTTCTGTAGATAGAATCTTCATAGTAGTTATCCGCTGTGATTCCGTTCGTCGATATTGAGGAGGAGTTCAAAATGCCAAACGCGAAAGCGTACGCCGTAGAGAACGCGGCAACACCATTCGGATCAACCACAATCCCACGCCGAGAAGTCACGGATCGCGATGTTGAGATCGAGATCCAGTATTGTGGAATCTGTCACTCGGATCTACACACGGCTCGCGATGAATGGGCATCAGTCATGCCAACTGTGTACCCCTGTGTACCAGGTCATGAGATCGTCGGCAAAGTCACCAAGGTCGGAGATCAAGTATCGAAGTTCAAGGTTGGTGATGCCGTGGGAGTGGGTTGCCTGGTCGGATCAGACCGTTCATGTACGTGCTGCCATTCAGATCTTGAGCAGCTCTGCCCCAATAGCGTTTTTACGTATAACTCTCCAGATCCGCACGGCACGGCCCCAGTGACCTACGGCGGGTATTCCGAAAGCATCGTCGTTGACGAACACTTCGTGCTCAGTGTGCCTGAGAATCTGGAACTGGCCGCGGCAGCACCGCTGCTGTGCGCCGGGATTACGACTTATTCGCCCCTCAAACGAGGGGATGTTGGTCCAGGTCGCAAAGTCGGGATTGTGGGCTTGGGGGGATTGGGGCACATGGGTGTCAAGATTGCTAAAGCAATGGGGGCCCATGTCGTGGTGTTCACCAGAACCCCAAGTAAAGCTGAAGACGCGAAACGGCTTGGAGCCGACGATGTAATCCTCTCGACGGATGAGGATCAGATGGCCCAGCACGCAGGGTCCTTCCACTTTATTCTCGACTGTGTTTCAGCGCGGCATGACATCAATATGTACCTCGGGATGCTCGCCCACGACGGCGAACTCTCCCTTGTCGGCGCTCCTGAAGAGCCGTTCGAGGTGTCTGCATTCGCCTTGCTCTTTGGTCGCAAAAAGCTATCGGGATCCCTCATCGGTGGTATCGCAGAGACCCAAGAAATGCTCGATTTCTGCGGCGAGCACGGCATTGTCTCTGATGTTGAGGTCATCCCGATCCAGCAGCTCAATGAGGCCTACGAGCGTCTGGTCAATGGTGATGTGAAGTATCGATTCTCGATCGATATGTCATCGATCCAACAAGATTGATTATTTTGTATGGAGAAGATTTGACATCGGACCGATATTGAATACAGTTTGCCGCACATGAATATGCACTACACCAACCTGAAATCGATCAAATCGAAAGCCAAAGACGCGAAACGCGTCTGGGTTGCGGTTTTGGTCGAGGTTGATGTGATCTAGCACATTTAGCACAACCTAGACATCAGTAATCGCACCCCTGACGCAGTTTCAGGGGTGTTTTCGTATTTGGATATCAAATCAACAACCGTTCATCGAACAAGGAGAAAGCCATGACACAGACCGCCACCATCCAAGCAGTATGCCCAGAATGCGAAGCAGAACTGAATTTCGATCGCCGCCCATTCAAGGGACAAGTGACCCATTGCACCGATTGCTCTGCAGAACTTGAGGTCATCGAACGCGAGCCGCTATTACTGGAACTCGCGCCTGAGGTTGAAGAGGACTGGGGAGAGTAAATCAGATCCGACTTCAACCAAATAGGGAACATTCACATGCATATCGCAATGACATATACCAGGCTGAGGACCGAGGAGCGGATCATGCTCGATGCATTCGACGCACTCGGCATCTTGGCAACCCCGATCGATCTCAGAGAGTTTGTCTTTGACCCCAGAGATCAGGCTTCTTGGTCTCGATTCGACGCGGTGCTCGACCGATCGTTGAGTTTGACCAACTCCATCACTTCAATCAGGATGTTTGAGCACTACGGATTGCCCTGTTATAACAGCTCAAATGCAATCCAGACATGCTCCGACAAGTTGCTGACCACGCTTGCATTGGAGCACAATGAGATCCCGACCCCAAATACCCGTATCGCGCTCACCGCGCGGAGTGGATTTGAAGCCATTGAGCAGATCGGATATCCAGCGGTCATCAAGCCCACTGTCGGATCCTGGGGGCGCCTCGTTGCTCGTGTCAATGATCGTGACGCCGCTGAAGCGATCCTTGAGCATCGAGAGACTCTCGGGTCTGTCCAGCAGCGTGTGTTGTATATTCAGGAGCATATCGAAAAGCCGGGTCGAGATCTTCGAGTCTTTGTGGTGGGGGGGCGAGCAATCGCTGCCATCGCTCGTGCAAGCGAGCACTGGGTGACAAACACCGCACGCGGAGCGCGTGCAATTGGGATACCAGTCACCGATGAACTCGCGAGTTTGGCGGTAAAGGCAGTGGATAGTGTCGGCGCTCACATCGCAGCCGTTGACTTTCTCGAGTGCCCAAACAGGGGGTTGCTCGTCAATGAGATCAACCATTCGATGGAGTTTCGCAACTCAATCGTGACTACAGGTGTCAACATCGCAGAGCATGTAGCAAGATTCGTTGTTGAGCAAGTCGAATCTTGCGCTTCACACACCGGAGCGGCGGTATGACAAAATCAGTTTCCATCGTCGGCGGCTCAGGATACACCGGAGGGGAACTCCTCCGATTGCTCCACGCTCATCCGGAAGTAGAAATCGCCCAAGTCACTTCACGCAAGCTCAGCGGGCAACCAGTGCATAGATCTCATCCGAACATGCGTGGGTATCTTGATACTGTGTACAGTCTTCCTGAGGATGTGGAGGGTTGCGATGTCATCATCCTATGCATGCCTCACGGAAAGGCATCCAGCGACATCGAGCATTGGCGATCCAAAGCGCCGCTCGTGATCGACCTCAGCGCCGACTTTCGACTCCGAGATCCTCAGAACTATCAGCAGTGGTACGGCGAAGAGCATCCGTCACCCCAAGCACTCTCAGAAGTGGTGTACGGACTCCCTGAGATCACACGAGATCAACTAAGTGGCGCCAGCTTGATCTCTGGAGTGGGTTGCAACGCAACGGCGATGACACTTGCATTGCTTCCTCTCGCACGAGCAGGGTTGATCAAGAGATGTATCGCAGATATCAAAGTGGGATCATCCGAAGCCGGCGCCGAGGCCAATGCGGGTTCGCATCATCCAGTTCGTGCGCGTACGGCTCGGACCTACAGCGCATTCGGGCATCGACATCTTGCAGAGGTCAACCAATCACTCGGACAGTTGGATCTCGATGCAACTGTCACAGCCATCGACATGGTCCGCGGCGTGCTTTGCACTGCACACATCGAACCAACTGAGCGACTCGAAACCAAGGATCTCTGGAAGCTTTATCGTGGGGCGTACAACAACGAGCCTTTTGTCCGGATCATCGCTGATCGTTCAGGACCGAATCGTTTCCCGGACCCTCGCATTGTTGTTGGATCCAACAAAGCGGATGTTGGATTCAGCGTAGATCCGATTTCCGGAAGGATTATCTCGCTCTGTGCCATTGACAACCTTGTCAAAGGAGCCGCAGGTTCAGCTGTCCAATCCATGAATATCGCACTCGGATTCCCAGAAACAGCAGGATTGGGATTCCCAGGACTTCACCCCGCATAAAGAGAGCACCATGAGTACCCAACCACACACCATCGTCATCAAAGTCGGCGGCGGAGAGGGCATTGACCCCACAAACCTCACGCCTGAGATTGCTGAACTCCATGAATCCGGAATGCGAGTCATTCTGGTTCACGGCGGATCACATGAAACCAACCAACTCGCTGAGCTACTCGGTCACCCTACGCAGACCATTACCAGTCCGAGCGGGCATCAGTCGCGCAGGACTGATCGAGCGACACTCGATATTTTCAAGATGGTGTACTGTGGCAAGGTCAACAAAGCCGTTGTCGAGAGCCTCCAGGCTTCAGGGATCAACGCGATTGGCCTCTCCGGCATCGATGCAGGTATCTGGGTCGGGAAGCGCAAGTCTGCGATCCGATCGGTTGTTGATGGACAGACCATGATTATCCGAGATGACCTTACAGGGCGCGTCGAATCGGTGAATGCTGAGTTCTTGAACTCGCTGCTCGATGCCGGACTCGTCCCGGTCCTTACCCCTCCAGCGGTCACCCCTGAGGGTGTCGCTATCAATGTTGATGCCGATCGTGCTGCGGCGGCAACGGCGCGGGCACTCAATGCCGATGAACTGCTTCTGCTCTCCAATGTTTCTGGTCTACTCAACGATCCAGATGACACCGATTCAATGATTCATGAAATCGATATCCAATCCATGGAACTTGCACACAACGCCGCGAAGGGTCGCATGAAGAACAAGGTCCTCGCGGCTCAAGAGGCGCTCGAGGGCGGTGTAGCACATGTCACCATTGGCTCTGCTGGTGGAGATCGTCCAATCGAGCAGGCTCGGAGCGGAGCAGGAACTCGATTCTCTTTGGAGCCGGTGACATGAATGCCGAAGATCTGAGCAATCCTGATATCCAACTGCTCTACGAACTGGTCGCGACACCGAGTATTTCTGGAGATGAACTCGGCGCCTCCAATGTATTTGTACAGCACGCGAATCGAATGGGTTTCGAAACGGCCATCGACGAAGTGGGGAACGCAATCGCCGAGCGTGGTCGGGCAATTAATGAGAATTCCGTACATCTGATGCTGCTTGGTCATATCGATACCGTGCCAGGAGACATCCCAGTCAGAATCGAGAATGGAATCTTGCATGGCAGAGGATCAGTTGATGCGAAGGGACCACTCGCTGCGATGCTCGCCGCGGCATCAGTCGCTGATCTCGCAGACAATGTTCGGGTGAGTGTCATCGGAGCGGTGGGAGAGGAGGCCGCGGAGTCTATTGGAGCGCGTCACATCGTGAACAAGTATTCACCTGACGCGTGTATCATCGGTGAACCAAGCGGCTTCGATGGTGTCACTCTCGGATACAAGGGCAGACTACTCTGCGAGGCATCCGTGAACATCTCCAATGCGCACTCGGCTGGCGAAGAACTCTCTGCGCCTGACTTGCTCATGCAATGGTGGCGTGGGATCACAGATCGAGTTGCAGAGCTAAACTCTGGTCATGATCGTGTATTTGATCAAGTGCAAGCGAGTGTGCTTAGCATGGATTCTGAATCCGATGGACTCACACAGCGAGCGCATATACGCACTGGATTCCGCTTGCCAATACAGATCCAAGCTGATCAAATGCAGTCTATATTGCAGCAGCAAAGCAACGAACAGATCGAACTCGCATTCAGCGGGTCTGAGAATGCACATGCAACGGGTCGCAATGATCCTGTAGTCCGTGCGATCTCAACATCGATCCGTACAATCGGGAGCCGACCTCGGCCAAAGCTCAAGACCGGAACCGCAGATTTGAATGTGGTCGCTCCAGTCTGGGATTGTCCTATCGCTGCCTACGGCCCTGGAGATAGTGCTCTGGATCATCACCCGGATGAACATCTGGTGCTCGAAGAATATTTACAATCAATCACAGTGCTCAAAGGCGCGATCGAGACTCTCGCAGAAGAACTGCATGCTCAAAAAACCGAGCAGGCGTGTAGCGCCTAAATACGCTGAGCAGAAAGAATCTCACTGATCACTCGATAGACCAGCTTCGCGGCGATGAAGTCCGAGGCATGATGGTTCGGATTCGGGCACAGTTCCACCACATCAAATCCAATGATTGTGCGTTGTTGAGCAACTCGCCGAACAAGCTCGTTGACGGTAAACCAGTCCAACCCTCCAGGTTCCGGAGTTCCGGTGCTCGGAATGATGGACGGATCAAAGGCATCGAGATCAATCGTGAGGTAAACATGCTCATCGAGTTGTGAGACTACGCGATCCATCCAGGTCAAATCGTGCTCACGCGTCCACTGATCAACTTGATGACCAAAGTACACACGCTCGATATCCATGCCAGATAGTTCTTCTTGATCGATCGCGCGGATCCCGACCTGCACAATCGAAGCAAGCTCGCGAGCTCTTGCCATTACGCATGCATGATTATGAGTGGATCCATGGTATGACTCTCGTGTGTCACCATGGGCGTCAACTTGTAATACCGAGAGTGTTTCGACATGATTAGCCGCAGCTTGAATCGCCCCAACCGAAACCGAATGCTCTCCTCCCAGAACAACAGGGAGTTGATGATTGCTGAGTGCCTGTGAAACTCGTTGCTGAACCAGTGGCGCCAGTTCGATTGGATCATGGGCGCTGCAGATAACAGGGTACTGGGTAAAGATGCCTTGCTCGATATGCTCAGCGTTAGTCTGTATGTCGTACCACTCTATTTGCGAAGACGCATCAATGATCGCTTGTGGTCCCTTGTCAGCACCCTTTCGGTAAGTTGAAGTCGCGTCATATGGAACAGGGATGACTTGCACATATGACTGTGCTGTACAAAACTGATCCGGGATGTCCAGAAATCCGGGCATGCTCTACGCTTTCAGGAAATTTTGTCTTCTGGATTCAGGTAGGTATACCCATTGAGTCCCGATTCGTAGAACTCCGTCAGAATCCGTGATTCACGAACGGTCATCGCCTTGCGTTTCACCGCACGCTCGCATTCCTTTTCGAGCGATCTTGCGAGCCGATCTGGTTCAAACTGCACATAGGAGAGCACTTCGGAGATGGTGTCGCCTTTGACAACTTCACGGATGGACCATTCATCGTCTTCAATCTCAATATGAACCGCGTGCGGATCGCCGAAGAGATTGTGGAGATCTCCGAGTGTTTCCTGATACGCGCCCACTAGGAATACCCCAAAGTAATACGGCTGATCATCCACAATCTCATGCACATTCAATGTGTGCTCAGGATGACCAGTATCTGATACAAACAGGTCAATCTTCCCATCTGAATCACAGGTGATATCAGCGAGTACCGCACGCTTGATGGGTTCCTCGTTGAGTCGATGGATTGGCGCGATCGGGAATAACTGGTCGATCGCCCAAGTGTCAGGGAGTGACTGGAATAGGGAGAAGTTCGCGAAGTATGTTTCGCTCATGAGATCATCGATCCCAGCAAGAGGTTCGGGAACTTCCTCCATGTCCAAACATGCGGATTGGATCATCGAGCAAATGGTCCAAAATAATCGCTCGATCTCTGCTCGATGCTGGAGGGAAAGATACCCCAATGAGAAGAGCGACATCGCATCCTCTCGTGCTCTGGTGGTGTCGTGGTAAATCTCAGCAAGTTTCTGTGAGCCTTCTTTGAGTCCATTGAGAGCGTGCCTGAGATCGCGTAGTGGCTGTGGGGCGCTCGGATCGTCATCGTGAACCACCATATCAGGATCAATCAGATCACTTGGTCCAGTTGAGCCGAGCACATTGAACACGAGCACCGATGAATACGCAACCATCGCTCGTCCGCATTCTGTCACGACTGTAGGATGGTCGATATCCTTGGCCGTGCAGATCGAGCCAATACGATAAATCACATCCGAAGCGTACTCCTCAAGCGAGTAGTTCATTGAAGACGCTTGATCGGACGCAGATCCTTGGTAGTCCACTCCCAATCCGCCGCCTACATCAAGATATTTGAGTTTCGCGCCTGTCTCGTGGAGCTGCGTGAACACATGTACGAGCTCAGTGATTGCGGATTTGATCGTGCTGATATCTTGGTGCTGACTCCCCGAGTGGCAGTGCAGGAGTTCAAGAGAGTCCAGCATGTCGTGATCCCTGAGTGTTTGGACCGCGTGGAGAAGTTCAGTGATTGTCAATCCAAACTTGCTTTTGATCCCCACCGATGTTGCCCATCGTCCAGAGCCGGCTGATGCCAGTTTGACTCTCACACCAATCCTTGGACGAACGCCGTGTTTCTCCGCGAACTTGATGATCAAATCGAGTTCACGAATATTCTCCACTACTGGGATGATTGTTCGTCCAAGCTTGTGAGCGAGGATAACTGCCTCGATGTACTGCGCATCCTTGAAACCATTGCAGATGATAAACTGACCAGGAGTATCGGTTGTCATCGCCATCACGGCAAGGAGTTCAGGTTTTGAACCGACTTCCAGACCATATCCGAGTTGGTGTCCATATCGAGCCACTTCTTCAACAACCTGATGCTGCTGATTCACTTTGATTGGGTACGCGGCGACATACCCGCCTTGATAGTCGTTCTCTTCAATCGCTTGAGCGAAAGCACTCTTGAGAGTCTGTAGACGGTGATCCACGATATCCGTAAATCGCAATAACACTGGGGTCTGAATGCCACGCTCGCTCAAGCCTTCAACAATCTGATGCAGATCAATTCCAACGCGCTCAATGCCCATTGGATGCACATACATGTGCCCATCATCATGGATAGAGTAATAGCCCTGTCCCCATGCTTGGGAACGGTATACCTGCTCCGAATCCGATGCGGTCCAAAACGAGTCCGTAACGGGTAACTTCGATTCGGTATCGGATTGATCAGCCTTCTTGTTGGGCAATGTATTCGGCATGCCGAATTGTATCGCCGGATCAGATCGTGCGATTACACGATGGGTATGATTTTCTTCATAAGCAAACAGCCATCCGATCCATCGGGTTCTTGATTGGAGCGAATCAATGACTATCCGCGCATTTATGGAAGAGCACTTCCGGCACTTCAACGCAGCCGCAGCTCTTGACGCCTCAAAGGCATACGAGGCTCACCTCGATCAAGGCGGGAAGATGCTCGTTACCCTTGCCGGAGCGATGAGCACAGCCGAGCTTGGTCGATCTCTCGCTGAGATGATCCGCAGCGGAAAGATCCACGCGATCTCTTGCACAGGTGCGAACTTGGAGGAGGATGTCTACAACCTCATCGCTCACGATCATTATGAGCGGATCCCAAACTACCGTGATCTAACTCCAAGCGATGAGCAAGATCTCCTGGACAGACATCTCAATCGGGTCACCGATACCTGTATTCCTGAAGAAGGGGCGTTCCGAAAACTGGGGCACCATCTCATTGGTAAATGGAAGCAAGCATCCGAATCGGGTGATCGCAAGTTTCCGCACGAGTATCTCTATGAGATCCTCAATGAGGGACTGCTCAAGGCTGAATACCAAGCTGATCCAAAGAACTCTTGGTTGCTCGCGGCCGCGGAATGCAACCTCCCAATGGTAGTCCCAGGATGGGAAGACTCGACCTGTGGGAACATATTCGCTGCAGAAGTTCTGAATGGGACGATCCAAAGCGCGAGTACTGTCAAAACAGGCATCGAGTACATGATGGAGTTCACGAGCTGGTATAAAAATGAATCTCAGGGTGCCAGCATCGGTTTCTTCCAGATCGGTGGTGGGATTGCTGGAGATTTCCCGATTTGCGCTGTGCCGTTGATGCGTCAGGACATGGAGCTCGATGTGCCGCTCTGGGGATACTTCTGTCAAATAAGTGACTCGACGACCAGCTACGGCTCATACTCCGGAGCTGTCCCAAACGAGAAGATTACATGGGAGAAACTCGCTGTAGACACCCCGAGTTTCATTGTCGAGTCTGACGCGACAATCGTCGCCCCCTTGATCTTTGGTTATCTCTTAAACTGGTAATCCTCTGATTCAAGTGGTCCCGTATACTGTTGAATGTACGCTATGAAAGGAACCGCTTGGCAGATCCCAAACCAAACACACCGGCCTTTGAAAGAACTCGGCGGGATCACGCGATGGAGATCGCTGAGGATTATGTTGAAGCTGTAGCCGAGCTGATCGAATCCAACGGTTCCTGCCGCGTCACCGATCTCGCAGAATACTTCGGAGTTACGCATGTCACTGTCATTAAGACCGTTCAGCGTCTCGAACGCGATGGGCTCCTTAGTACCGAGCCGTACAAACCCGTCGAGCTCACTTCGGCCGGAAGCCAGATGGCGCAGGAGTGCAAAGAGCGACACGAAATCGTGTATCAGTTTCTCTTAGCGATCGGTGTTGATGAAGCCGCGGCGGCTGTAGATGCCGAGGGGATCGAGCATCATGTCAGTCCGGCAACCCTCGCTGCATTCAAGAAAATCGCCCAGAAATAGGTACGAAACTCCCGACGAGGTGCATACAGGTCTTGATTTGACAAAAATGTAACCGGTGCTACAATAGGGCTTCTGAATCCAACAACCGTAGAGGTTTCTAATGCAAATCACTCGCATGTTTCATTTCGTATTCATCCTCGCAAGTCTGCTTCTTGCCGGGTGTCAATCGGAATCTCAACCGGAAACTAGACGCTCGAACATCGTCGCAACGGTCGGCATGATTGCAGATATCACCCGCAATGTTGCCGGCGATCATGCGGATGTCATTGGTCTCATGGGACCCGGCGTAGATCCACACCTTTACAAGCCAACGCGTTCGGATGTACAGGAGCTCATGTCCGCTGATGTCATTTTCTACAACGGCTTATTACTCGAAGGAAAGATGACGGACTCTTTGGTTCGTGCTGCAACGAGCGGGAAGAAGGTACATGCGGTCACAGAACTTCTGGAACAATCGTACTTGCTGGAGCCGGACGAGTTTGAGGGTCACTTTGACCCCCATGTCTGGATGGACCCGTCAGCATGGATGAAAGCAGTAGGAGTGGTGAAGAGCAAACTCATCGAGTTTGATCCTCAGCATACTGACGAATACGAAAGCAATACAGATGCCTATCTCCGCCAACTGGAATCACTCGATCAATACGCAGAAGAAGTTTTGGGAAGCGTGTCCCAGCAGCAGCGTGTACTTGTCACGGCACATGATGCGTTCAACTACTTCGGACAGCGTTACGGATTTGAAGTCGTGGGGATTCAAGGGATATCCACGGAATCTGAAGCGGGAGTGCGTGATATCGAACGATTGGTGAATCTTCTTGTTGATCGTGAGATTTCTGCCGTCTTTGTGGAATCCACAGTTTCAGATAGAAACATCAATGCTTTGATCGCTGGAGCGAAAGCACGCGGGCACGAGGTGATGATTGGCGGCGAACTCTTCTCGGACGCGATGGGTGACCAAGGGACCTATGAAGGAACCTACATCGGGATGATCGACCACAATGTCACAACCATCGCGCGAGCTCTTGGTGGACAAGCACCAGAGCGTGGTCTCAACGGGAAACTGGCCGAATAATGCCAGTCCATCCAACCAACCAAGGGTCGGGCCAAGGACTCGCCACTCGTCCAGAGCACTCTGCGAACAGTCCGCTCTCGATCCACGCGATGACCGTCGCGTACCACCGCAAGCCCGTCCTCTGGGATGTCGATTACGATGCTCCCCCAAACAAACTCATCGCGATCATTGGACCCAACGGCGCTGGAAAGAGCACGCTGATCAAATCCTGTCTCGGATTGATCCCGAGAGCTTCGGGACAGGTCGAGTTCTGGGGACTGTCGTACAAACAAGCACGATCAAGAGTTGGCTATGTCCCTCAGCGTGAGAGTGTGGATTGGGACTTTCCAGTCTCAGCGCTCGATGTTGTGTGCATGGGGCGTTACAGAATGATCGGATGGTGCAAACCAGTATCCAAAAAGCAGAAGGAAGCCGCGCTCAGTTGCTTGGATCAAGTCGGGATGCGCGACTTTGCGAATCGTCAGATCAGCCAACTCTCTGGCGGGCAGCAGCAGCGAGTCTTCCTAGCAAGAGCTTTGGCGCAAGAAGCGGATCTGTACTTCATGGATGAACCCTTTGCTGGTGTGGATGCCGCAACAGAGAGAGCGATTGTGCAAGTCCTCAGGAAGCTCAAGGAAAGCAATAAAACAGTCATTGTCGTTCATCACGATTTGCAGACAGTCCCAGATTATTTCGATGAAGTGATCCTCCTCAACATGCGAGTCGTAGCTGCCGGTGAAGTAAGCGAAGTATTCACGAGCGAGAATCTTCATAAAACCTACGGCGGACGACTCACGCTTCTTGCCGAAGCCGCCGAAGCAGTTGCCCGTGCATCGAGCGGGAGTACTTAGCGGTGCTAGTGCTCTCGTCCATCCAGAATCCGTTGGGCACCTCGTCAATTACTGAAGTTCATGATCAGATGCCGAGCGCGAGCGAGATACTGCAATCACTCACATTCCGATCAGGGTACAACACAAATCTTGTGATCCTTGGGACCACGCTCCTCGGTCTCGCCGCAGGAATCATCGGTGTATTCGCTCTACTCCGGAAGCGATCGTTGATGACCGATGCACTCAGTCACGCAACACTCCCCGGCATCACAGTCGCATTCCTCGTTTCGACAGCACTTGGGGTCAATAGCAAATCAATCCCAGTGCTCCTCTTTGGCGCCGCAGCGACCGGGGTCATTGGGGTCCTTTGTATTCAAGTGATTCTTCGTTTCTCACGATTGCGAGAAGACGCCGCGATCGGCATCGTGCTAAGTGTTTTCTTTGGAGCCGGAATCGTTGGTTTGAGCTACATTCAAGCGAATGCAGCTTCGGGATCCGCCGGATTAAACAAGTTTATCTACGGCCAAGCCGCGACCATGCAGCCACCAGATGTCTTGCTCATGGGTGGGATCGCGGTCGCAGCAATGCTTGCGACCTTTCTATTTCTCAAAGAGTTCGCCCTTGTTTGTTTCAATGACTCATTCGCAAAGGTCGACGGCTGGCCCGTCAGTGTGATTGACTTGGTGATGATGGGATTGGTAGTGCTTGTCACAGTCGCGGGGCTTCAAGCAGTGGGGCTCATCCTTGTTGTCGCGATGCTCATCATCCCAGCAGTCGCTGCGAGGTTGTGGACAGATCGACTCCTGCAACTGGTGATCATCGCGGGACTCATCGGAGCCGGGAGCGGCTATCTTGGTTCTGTAATCTCAGCGCTGCTCCCGCGGAAGCCAGCCGGAGCGGTCATTGTTCTCACCTGTAGCGGTATCTTTCTGTTCAGCATGATTGCAGCCCCTTCACGAGGGGTCATCTCCGCAGTTTGGCGCAGGATTCGGCTCCGGCTTCAAATCGAAGCGGACCACTTATTCGAGCACGCGCATGAGAATGCCAGGTTTGTCATCACTCAAGATGAGCTCAAAGAGCTTTCAAAATTCAGAGCTTGGTCGCCTGCATTCCGTTGGGTACTTATTCGATTAATGCTCAGCGAGGGGCAAGTTGTACGAGTGAGCGAGGGCTTAGAACTCACCAGAGCAGGCGCAAACAGGGGGGCACAGGTAAGTCGTAACCACGCTTTGTGGGAACAGTATTTGATGAGTTACGCAGATGTCGCGCCGAGCCATGTGGATTGGTCCGTCGATCAAGTCGAGCATGTGCTCTCGCAAGAACTGGTCAGCGAACTGGAGCGTACCCTGTCGTCTCGCGGGATCATGATTCCACAACCCAATGAGAGTTCGGTATGAGCACGCCATTCTTCCAGTTCGACATCGGTCTAGATTTGTTCCCGATGCTCGCCGCGACGCTTGCGGCGGTAGGGTGCGGATTGCTGGGAAACTTTCTCGTGCTCCGCAAGCTGAGCTTGATGGGAGACGCGATCAGCCACAGCGTGCTCCCAGGACTCGTGATCGCATTCCTGATTGCTTCAACGCGTAGTCCACTGGTCATGTTCCTTGGAGCGGCAATCGCAGGTGTCACGACCGTCCTTTTAGTTGAGCTGGTCAAAAAGTATGCCCGTGTTGAGCCTGGGGCTGCGATGGGTGTGGTGTTCAGCGCTCTCTTTGCTCTTGGAGTATTACTGATCGAACGAGCCGCGGTCCGCCACATCGATCTCGACGCGGACTGTGTGCTCCATGGTCAGCTCGAAACGTTGGTCTGGTATGGAGCGCCTCAGAAACTCAGTGATCTGATCCAGTTCTCGAACTTGAGTGAAGTCCCACGACAGATTTATGTACTATTGAGTATGGTCGTCGCCGCATTCATCTTTGTTGGATTGTTCTTTAAAGAACTCAGGATCGCCGCATTTGATCCTGCACTTTCGACAACGCAAGGCTTCAATGCGACACTTCTTCACTACTTACTCATGATTTTCGTAGCTGCCGCTACGGTTGCGAGCTTTGAAGCGGTCGGTTCGATCTTGGTTATCGCGATGCTGATTTGTCCCGCCGCGACCGCTCGGCTTATGACCGATCGGCTTCACACTCAGATAGCTATGAGTGTTGTTGTTTCAATCATCTGCGGGATAGGTGGTTATGTCGCAGCTACGGCAGTTCCCGCGGTGTTTGGGAAGGACGCTGTCAATGCCGCAGGAAGCATGTCCGTGGTCGCCGGATTGATCCTCGCCATTGCGATCATTGGTGCTCCGAAACACGGATTGATCACACGCATCATCCGTCGAAAGAAACTCGCACTTAGAATCGCCATCGATGATGTGCTCGCCACGCTGTATAGAGCAGAAGAATCAGGACAAAATGTGACAATCAGATCGCTCAAGCAAATGCTGATCGGCCGTTCTGTGGATTCGGCTATTGCAGCAGCCCTTCGCAAAAAGATGCTTTTGCAAGATCAGTCACAACTGAGCCTTACGCAGTCAGGGAGGGACACGGCATCCGCTATCGTTCGCAAACACCGCTTATGGGAGCATTACCTCGTCGCGAACGCAGGATTCGCTCCGGATCATGTTCACGATACAGCTGAGCAACTCGAGCATCTCAAGACACAGCCCCCCGCCGGACCGACAACAGATCCGCACGGCAAGTCAATTCCCTGAACATTGTCTCAAGGCTGGATGAGACCTTCGCGGATCGCCCATCGTGAGAGTTCCACCCGATTGGCGCAGCCGGTTTTGGCAAACGCAGAAGAGATCTGGTTATCAACTGTCTTCGGTGACCGGAACACCGTTTCTGCTATCTGTGTACTCGTCATGCCTTGAGCAACGAGCCGAACGATTGTGATTTCGCGAGGTGAGAGCTTCAAGATTTTCGATTCTCTAATTCGATCACCTCGGTCATCAATCATGCGATCGCGGACTTCATCAGAATAGACCTCGTGACCCGCGGCAATCGCAAGCAACCCATCTACAACAGTCTCTGCCGGTTCATGCTTAGTCATGAATCCCATCACAGGAAGCTTAAGTGCACGAGCAATGTGCGCATCAGTTGGATACGCAGTGAGTATCACAATCTTTACTTCAGGGCAGTGCTGCAAAGCCTCAGCGCACGCCTCAAGTGGATCGCCACCAGGCATTTCTAGATCACAAAGCACAATATCAGGTTGATGGGAACGAATGCTCTCCGCGATATCCTGTGGTGAATAAACACGGTGCACGACTTCCATACAGCCGGTGGTCTCAAGGAGCGTGCAGATCGCATCAGCAACGATTTTGTGATCATCCGCAACAAGAATACGAATCAACTTTCGAGTTGATTGATCGCCAGTGTCCTTCATATACATATTGTATATCAAACTGCTTGCAAAAATAGGTAAAAACACTTAAGGTTCAAAAAATGTTGAAACAGGGTATCCAATGGGGAGTCAAAACAACAACCAGCCTCGGATGAAATCAGCCATAGAACCGCAGGATCGCTACTACACATATGTGGCCTATTCGTGGTTTGCAGTCGCTTTTTTAGCCTCTCAGTTCCTTGGGTATTCATTCGGATACGGCGTCGAATCGATCAGCATCCTCTGGCCCCCAACCGGCGTGTTGGGCGCGACCTTGGTATTGCTCAGTCGAAAGCATTGGATTCAGATACTCATCATCGCGTCTGTCATTGACTTCTTAAGTGGAGTTGTTTCAAACAATTTCCAAGCCGATCCGAGCTTTATCAAGTTCTTGCTCGTCGGGCTCGCAACAAACCCAATCACGGCAATCGTCTTTGCAACCACCTGTAAGCTGCTCATCCCTAATGCAAGACCTTTATCCGAACCCAAGCTGTTCGGCATGTACATCCTCATTCCCATTGTGCTCAACACAGCGGTGGTCTCATTGATCATCGTAAGCCTTCTGAGCTACTCAGTAGAGGGATTCCCAACGCTCGCGGGTTGGCAACAGTGGTGGTATTCAGATGTGATGGGCATACTCATTTTTGCGACACCGATTCTCATGATTGCATCTTCATGGGATCGTACAGTCTCGCAACAAAGCCGAATGCTTGAGGCATTTCTTATGCTGGCCGTATTCGCGGTACTCACCCTTGTTCTCTTCACGAGTCCGATCGATAGTACTGCGTTCAAATACTACAAACTCGTGTTTATGCTTCCGATCTATGCTTGGGTGGTTTCACGATTCGGCGCTGTGGTAATGACTTTAACAACTGTCGTTCTCAATCTCGTTGTGCTTTCGGCGCTCGTAAATCACATCAGCCCCTTTGAGCTTGAAGATCAAACAGAGGCTCAGAATGTACTCGCTGTACAAGGGTTTTTGGTCCCTGCTACACTCACCGTGCTTTTCGTCGCATCGATCCTTGAGCATCGGAAGCGTCAATATGAGGCGCTGCTTGAGAATGAACGGCACATGCGTGCGCTCAGTCATGTCGAAGCACTAGGGACCATGGCGGGTGGAGTCGCTCACGATTTCGGAAACCTTGCTATCGCGGCGCGAGCATATCTTTCCGTAATCAAATCGCAAATCAGCAGCCCCAATGAATCGACAAGACAAGCCATCACTGGTTTAGAAGAAACGATGGACGGTGTCCAGTCCCTGACGAAATCCTTGATGCGTTTTGCACGAGAAGACAACTCGGATCCATTAGGCACTGTGGAACGGACCGATCTCTGTCAAGCCGTAGAAGAATCAATCGCTACCATGGGGTCGTTGATTTCTCCGAAGTTTACATTGTCTGGTCATGTTCCAGATGAACAGATATTCATTCGAGCTCAGAATACTGATCTTCAGCGAATACTCAGTAACCTGATCATCAACGCTCGCGATGCCTCCGAGCCGGGGCAAACGATAAGCGTCTCCCTCGCAAAGGAAAATAGCGGGGTTTGGCTGCTGGTCACAGATCAAGGCAAAGGAGTCCCGAAAGAAATACAAGATCGCGTATTCGATCCGTTCTTCACAACCAAGCCTCGTGGACAAGGGACGGGATTGGGGCTCGCCGTAGTCTCCGGAATCGTACGGGAACTGGGGGGCAAGCTGAACATCGCGTCAACACCAGGTCAAGGGACAACGATTGCGATTTACTTCCCAGTTGTTGAGGAAAGTGATTGATTAATCCTGATGTGATCGGCGAGGACTGTATTCAAGGAATGTTTCAGTCGATTGCCAGAGTTGTTCAAGTCGATCAATCCGATGATGGGCTTCTTTGCCCAGCAATCTGACAACCCGTGCAACGATGAGCTCGGAAGCGATAACCGCTGGGACAGAACTGTCGAATGGTCCAACGGCTGGGATCTTCAACTCGCACCAGTTCTGAGTAATCGCAGCGAGCGGCGAGAGCGGACCGTCAGTGATCGCAACAATCTCTACCCCCATGTCAGCAAGTGTCCGTGCCGTTGTGATTGAGTATCTTCTGTAACGTGTGAAATCAAATACAACAGCGACATCCCGATCAGTGGCGCTGCTGAGTTCGCGTCCTGTGGAATGTTCTTCAACGAGATGGACATCGGAGCGGACCATCGACAACCCGCTCCGGAGCACCATCGCGCCCGCCATCGATGTTTCACCTGAGAGGATCCAAATATTCCGAGCTTTGACTATCGGAGACGCTAATCGACCCAGTCGAGTGTCATCCAAGGAATGGAACACTTGCTGGACAGACTCTTGGATTCCTGCTCTGGTAGGGGTCAGGTTTCCAGGCTGCTGCCGTATTCGCGCACTCGGACTGGTCAACTGATTCGCAAGCTCACTCCGGATCCAGTTCTGAAGATCCGTATATCCCTCAAAGCCGAGTTTGGTCGCGAATCGAACGATCGAAGGTCGGCTGGTCTGAGCACGCTCCGCGAGGTCCGATACCGTTCCAAATGCCAATAGGGTGGGATCCTCAAGCACCAATGACGCAATTCGGCGCTCGGTTGGGGTCAGTTGCTCACTGACTTTGGCGATGAAATCTTCTATCGACATCACTGGTACTCCCGTGAACAGTGTATTACAATATGATCCGGCGAGTGTGCAAGTTATTACAGAAACTGCATCCGCAAATTTTGGTCCCCAACGGAGCCCTTCGAATGATCAAGCCTCAGGAATATGTCCCATCCGACAAAGAACAAGCATTTCTCGAGTCCATCGAGGATGTCCAGTACAAGCGTGAGATCATTAACGGGCTCAAGCCCTTCCTCGATGAGAAGGCCCCAGAGGACATGCGGGAGTTCTACAGCTCTCAAGAACTCGTCCAGCTCGGCGGTCTCAAAGGCAGTGACCGTGATGTCGAAAAACGGATGCCTGTGAAGGTGACCCGTCACTTCTTCGAGCTCGCGACCAAGAGTAAACCGCTCCAGCGATTGGTCAAAGCGAGCCCAGACGAGACCATGGATCTCGCGGGATCAGAAGATCCAGGCAACCAAATGGACTATGCACCTGTAGAGGGTCTCCTCCATAAATACGAGATGGGACTGCTCTATGTCGTCTCCACATGTTCAGCACACTGCCGATTCTGCTACCGCGAAGAGCTGATCGCTCGCAAGGAAATCAAGCGTGCCGACGGGACTGTCGCGAAGAAGGGACTCGCAAAGATCCCAGAAGTGACCGGCTATGTCCGCGCATTCAACGAAGCCGTCGCAAAGAACGGCGGACGGCACCCAGTCTGTGGCCGAGAGAAGCTCCGCGAAGTCTTGCTCTCCGGCGGTGACCCGATGGTGCTCAATAACTCGAAAATCGGTGCTTGGCTCGCCGCACTTGCAGAAGCCGGAGTTGAGTCCATCCGTATCGGTACCAAAGAAATGGCGTTCTATCCGCAACGCTTCGATGAGACCTTCTTTGCGATGCTCGATCAGTTCCACGAAGCGTACCCACATGTTGGTCTGCACATCATGATCCACTTCGAGCATCCAGACGAGTTCCTCATGAAGGATGACGATGGCAACTATGTCTACGACGAGAACGGCGTCCTCCAATGGGTCCCAGAAACTGGCGCTGCGATCCGTGGCGTTCTGGATCGTGGTTGGATCACGGTTGAAAACCAGACTCCGATCATCAAAGACATCAACGATGATCCGGACGCTCTTCGAATCATGCAGCGTGAGATGAAGCGTGTGGGTGCTGAGAATCACTACTTCTTCTGTGGTCGAGACATCGTTGCTTACAAAGCATTCAACATCCCGATCGAAGAATCGTGGAGAATCCTCAACGAGTCGCAAAAGGGACTCTCCGGGGTCGAAACACACGCGCGTCTCTCAATCACGCACTACAAGGGCAAGACCGAGGTCAACGCAGTTACCAACGAGCCAATCCCAGGTCTTAAAGGTAGCGAGAATGGCGTCGTGATTTTCAAACTCCTCCGAAATGCACACGGCGCTCCGGATCGTGGCAAGGTCTGTATCGTTGGTCGGAACCCAGACGCGGTTTGGTTCAATGACTATGAAGATCGTGTGCTTTTCGATGAAGCGGGATTGTTTGATTACACACGCGTCGTTGATGTCAAGGAAGAAGCTGAGCAGGTATCGTAATGATCAACAAACAGGTGTCCAGCACCGCTGATGCGGTCCGCGATGTCTTCGACGGCGCCAAGGTTATGGTCGGAGGATTCGGCGAAGCCGGGAGCCCGATCGAACTCATCCACGCGCTGATCGATCAAGGTGCCAAGAATCTCACCGTCATCAGCAACAACTGCGGCAGTGGTGAGGTCGGTCTCGCAGCGCTCCTTAAAGCCGGTCGTGTTTCCAAGGTGATCTGCTCTTTCCCACGCACCGCAAACTCGACCGTCTTTCCTGATCTGTATCACAGCGGGAAGATCGAGCTTGAGTTAGTCCCGCAAGGAACGCTCGCTGAGCGCATCCGTGCTGGTGGAGCCGGGATCCCAGCGTTCTATACACCCGCGGCTGTGGGGACACCACTCGCAGAGGGCAAAGAATCTCGCGATTTCGATGGGAAGACCTATCTCATGGAACTCGGTCTCAAAGCTGACTTCGCACTCATAAAGGGGCGAGCCGCGGATACCCATGGCAATGTCGTCTACAACAAAACCGCTCGCAACTTCGGTCCGATCATGGCAATGGCATGCGAAGTTGCGATTGTGCAAGCCGAGCAAATCATTGAGCCTGGATCTATCGATCCTGAGATCGTAGTAAGCCCTGGGATTTTCGTGAATCGCGTCGTGCAGGTCGCTGACCCTGTCCACGAGTCCGAACTCGTCAGTGCCGGAGCGACCTACCCATGAGCCAGCAGACAGAAGCAATCGGACGCACCCGCGAAGAAATGGCGCAACGGCTCGCGATGGATATTCCCAACGGGTCATATGTGAATCTCGGGATTGGGATCCCAGAACTTGTTGCTCGATTCGTACCAGAGGGACGCACACTCATCTACCACACCGAGAACGGCTTGCTTGGAATGGGACCCTCTCCTGCAGTAGGCGAAGGGGATCCCGAGCTTATCAACGCTGGGAAGCGGTATGTGACGACGAATCCAGGAGCCGCTTTCTTCCATCACGCTGACAGCTTCGCGATGATCCGAGGCGGACACATTGACCTTTGCGTACTCGGCGCTATGCAGGTCTCAGAAGCAGGCGACCTCGCGAATTGGTCCACAGGAGCACCCGACGCGATCCCAGCAGTGGGGGGTGCGATGGATCTTTGTGCCGGAGTGAAATCCGTCTATGTCATTACTCAACATACCACGAAGCAAGGCGAGCCCAAACTGGTCGAATCGTGCACCTATCCGCTCACAGGACGCGGAGTGATCACACGCGTGTACACCGATCTCGCGGTCATCGAGATCACATCCAGTGGATTCCAACTCATCGAGCTGAGTCCCGGAGTGGAGTTCGACTATGTGCAAGAGCGAACCGGTGCCAAGCTCCAGCCGATCCCGAACTGATATTTATAGGATTCCATCATGAGCACGCCTACTCAAGTCAATCGAAGTGCTGAACTCTACGAGAGGGCCTGCAAAGTCCTTCCCGGCGGTGTGAGCCGAAACACAGTCCTCAGAGATCCATACCCGGCTTACGCGAGTCATGGAGAGGGGTGCCGCATCGTCGATATCGAGGGTGTGTCCCGCATCGACTTTGCCAACAACATGGCATCACTCATTCATGGACACGCAGATCCTGACATCGTTGCTGCAGTTTCAGAGCAACTGAAAAAGGGGAGTGCGTTCACCATGGCGACTGAGGTCGAGGTGCAATACGCAGAGCACCTCTGCTCAAGGAACACAGGATTCGAGAAGCTCCGATTCGTCAACTCCGGAACCGAAGCGATCATGGTCTCGCTCAAAGCGTCCCGCGCATTCACAGGCAAAGCAAAGATTGCGAAAGCCGAGGGCTCGTACCACGGCGGATACGACTACGCAGAAGTGAGCCAAGCTCCAAACCCTGAAACTTGGGGTGAACTTGATCAACCAAACAGTGTTCCGCTCGCACACGGCACACCCCGATCAGCACTCGATGATGTCATCATCATCCCGTACAACGACATCGAAAGATCCATCGCGATCCTTGAGAAACACAAGAACGATCTCGCGTGTGTGCTCCTAGACCTGATGCCGCACCGCGTCGGGCTCAATCCGGCGAATACAGACTTCGCACAAGCGATCCGAAAATGGACACAAGAGAACGGCGTGCTTCTCGTTCTCGACGAGGTCATTACGTTCCGTTGTGGACATGGCGGGCTTCAATCACGCTTCGGGATCACCCCAGATCTCACCGCGATGGGGAAGATGATCGGAGGAGGATTCCCAATTGGCGCCCTCGCGGGACGAAGCGATGTGATGGAAGTGTTGAATCCGAAAGCAAAGAAAGTGCTATTCCCCCATTCGGGAACATTCTCAGCAAATCCGATCACACTCACAGCTGGATTGGTTGCCATGGAGAAGTTTGACGACATCGCAGTAGATCGTTTGAACGCGCTCGCACATCGCGCCATGGAAGGCATCAATGTTGCGATCCGCGAGACAGGAATCAACGCATGTGTGACCGGCGACGGTTCAATGTTCCGCGTGCATATGAAAGCACATCCGCCGCACAACTTCCGCGAAGCATACATGTCTCCTGACGAGAGCGCCAAGATCAAGTTCATGCTCGATCATTTGTTCGACTCTGGATTCGTGATGATCAACACCTGCTCAGCAACGATGTCTACACCAATGACGGAGCAAGATATCGATGCACTTGTTGATGCGATCAAGGATGGATTCGAAAAGATCGTCGCTGCCGGATGATCAATCTCGTTCAAACACTGTAGCAAGACCTTGACCAACTCCTACACATAACGCGGCGATCCCGCGCTTTGCATCATTACGAAGCATCTGATGGATCAGCGTGGTCGCGATGCGAGTTCCGCTGCATCCAAGAGGGTGTCCAATCGCGATCGCGCCGCCGTTGACATTTACTTTGCTCTCATCCAGTCCAAGGTCACGCACACAAGCAATCGATTGTGCCGCAAATGCCTCATTGAGCTCAACAAGGTCGATCTGATCTAGAGTCAGACCCGCTCGATCGAGCGCTTTGCGGATTGCTGGAACAGGACCGATCCCCATATACGCCGGATCGACACCTGCAGAAGCACTCTTCCCGACATACGCGATCGGGGTCAGTCCTAGTTCCTTTGCTTTGGACTCTTCGACGAGCAGCATCGCCGCGGCGCCATCGTTGACCCCTGATGAGTTCCCAGCCGTGACAGTTCCAAGTTCATCCTTCGCAAAGACAGGCTTGAGTGTCCCAAGTTTTTCAAGCGAGGTCTCAGGTCGAGGGTGTTCATCCGTATCAAACACCACGGGTTCGCTCTTGCGTTGAGGGATCTCAACTGGGATTAGTTCGTCCGCAAATAAATCCTTGTCGTTCGCGGCTTTCCATCGCTGCTGACTCCGGAACGCAAATGCGTCCTGATCTTCCCTGCTGATGCGATGCTTCCGAGCAACATTCTCCGCCGTCTCGCCCATTGGGAATGGATAGTGGAGTTCGGAGAGCTTGGGATTGATGAATCGCCATCCGATTGATGTGTCGTAAATCTTCTGAGAGCGATCAAACCCTAATTCAGCTTTGCTCAATACCAGTGGCGCTCGGCTCATGGATTCCACACCACCCGCAATGAACACATCGCCGTGGTCTGCCTCGATCATTCGCGCGGCAATATTGATCGCTTCGAGTCCTGAAGCGCAGAGGCGATTGACTGTTGATCCTGGGACAGTTTGAGGGAGGCCCGCGAGCAGCGCTGACATGCGAGCGACATTGCGATTGTCCTCTCCCGCTTGGTTCGTCGCACCAAGGTAGACATCATCAATGATCCCACCATCAATACCGCTCCGTTGTACCACTGCACGGATCACATGGGCCGCAAGATCATCAGGTCGGACGGAGGAAAGCGCCCCGCCGTATCGACCAATCGGGGTTCGTAACGCACAAATCACAGCGGCTCTTCTTTGCATGACTGATCTTAGGTTCACCCACCAGTTCAGTCGCTCAAAACCACACAGGAATGCGTATGCAATTCTGATTTGTCGCATGGAATCAACGATTTGGACACCGCTACGCATACCATTGACCGATGACGCAGACTTGGAATCTTGAAGCCGCGATGGACCGCTCGATCACGCTTGTCGATGGCGTGCTCGTAGGGCACAGCACCAACGCGCAAGGCTGCACCGGATGCACCGCGATTGTGTGCGAGCACGATGCTATTGCCGGAGTGGATGTGCGGGGCGGAGCAACAGCTTCGCACGAGATTGAACTGCTCAATCCTACAGGATTGGTCGATCGTGTCCAAGGGATCATGCTGACCGGCGGATCAGCGATGGGACTCGCATGCGCCTCCGGAGCATCTCGTTTCATGCGTGAACAGGGGCGTGGATTTCAGACCAATCAAGGCGTAGTTCCCATCGTCCCCACCGCGGCGATTTATGATCTCGGAATAGGCGTTTCAGCGGCGCATCCCGATGCTCAATCGGGGTATGAAGCTTGCCGAATCGCGAGCAAGAAATCCCTCAGCGGTTGCATTGGAGCTGGGACAGGAGCTGTTGTCGGAAAGATATTTGGTCATACCCGTGCGACCAAATCAGGTTTAGGATCGGCGGGTTGGGAAACGGATGATGGACTCCAAGTCGGCGCATTGGTCGTTCTCAACGCATTCGGTGATGTCAGGCATCCAGAAACCAATAAGATCCTCGCCGGCGCTCGAAGTGATGATGGTGTCCCGATAGACAGTCAGCACGCATACATGATGGGACACCAAGACCCGATCATGTTCGGGTCAAATACCACGCTTTGCGTCATCGCGACGAACGCAAAGCTTGATAAGACCGAGACGAGCATTGTCTCCCGGATCGCTCAAACAGGCGTAACCCGTGTGGTCACGCCATGCCACACACAGTACGACGGCGATATGGTGTTCGGGCTCTCATTGGGGGAAGGAACGCACGATGTGAATCGCGTAGGAATACTCGCATCCATGGTTGTGGAAGCCGCGATTGTTGATGCAATCCGAGAAGCAGAATCCGTACACTCAATCCCGAGTGCAACAGAACTCGGTTGGCTGAACACAACAACTGAGCAAGATTGACCAATGCCTAACGACGGCCCATTTCTCCATCTCCACTCACTCGAAGCCAGCCAACTGGGTGATGGTCTTGAGAACGGACTGAGTCCTGCAGTGCTTCGAAGTTTGTCTTCAAGAGCAATATTTCTCGCTACTCCAGATGATCTTGTTGTGGTTGACCGGGAACCTGATCCAAGCTGGATCGAGTATCTTCAGCGAGTTGGACTCAAACTCCCCCAAGTTAGAGTCGCGCGGGGTGAGGGAGAAACACTCGTTGAGCGGACCGCAAATGATGCTGAGTTGTGTGCTCAGCTCAGGGAAAATGGCTGCCCGATTAAGCCATATATGGGGAGCATCCAGAATCAAACGCTCGCGCATCAACTCGGACTCCGCTACATCGCTCCCGACAACCAACTCGTCGATCGACTCAATCACAAGAGTAATCTCGATCAGATTTTACTGGAGATTGGACTCCCCCGTATCCCGACTGAAGTCAGCACCCGAGATCAGATCGTACACGATGCTCGTTTAGCGTTCGAGGAGCATGGCTCACTGATGATCCGTTCTGATCTCAGCATCGGTGGGCACGGCGTCTGGAGAATCGAAAACACTCAAGACATTGATCAACTCGCAGATGGAGTAAAGTCAGCATGTCCTGATCGCAAGTTCATTTGGCAACCACTCAAAGCGGTCACCAACTCACCCAATGTGCAATACGAAATCACGGATGATTCATGCACATTGCTTGGAATCTCCGCTCAACAGATGACCGAGAGTTTCGCGTTTGGCGGCAATAATTTCCCAAGCCCACTTTCGAATAACCAGTCAATTCTCGATCAATCCCAAGAAACAGCCCAATGGCTCCAAACGCAAGGCTACCGAGGACTCATGGGATTGGACTTCATTGTCACTACAAATCAAGAAGTCTATATCGTCGAGATCAATCCAAGGGTCAACACATCCACCTTTCCTCTGGTATTGAGTCATCATCTTGGAGTGGAGGCTTTCAAACTCATGACGGGATTGCCAACCCAAACAGTTGGGTTTGATGAACTTCAATCTTTAATCGGCTCTGAGTTGCTCTATGATCAACATCGAAAGGATGGGGTCATCCCACTGATGATCCCGACCAAAGATCGGCCGGTTTGTGATGTCATGGTGTTCGCAAACACGCGAGATGAAACAGAAGTCATCGCAGACCGGTTGGATAATCGACTCGGAGCGTTTCTGTCTGCAAGGAGCGCCCCATGAAATCAAGCACGCTCATCAAGATCGCTCATCAGCACGGCACACCTGTCTATGTATACGACGGCGGCGCTATACGATCCACAGTTCAAACTCTGACGGATGCTCTCCATGGAGAAGTGGAGGTGTATTACAGCATCAAAGCGAATCCAGCTTTAGCGGTGTGTTCATTGATCCGTCAATCGGGAGTAGATGGAGCCGAGATCGCATCGAGTGGCGAGCTCGAAGCTGCGATTGCAAGCGGGTATGACCCAGATAGCCTACTCTTTGCCGGCCCAGGAAAGACAGACGAAGAACTCCGCCTAGCGATCGCTGCAGGAGTGGGGCAGATCAATGCGGAATCGATCCATGAGATCCGTCGAATTCAATCAATTGCTCAAGAGCAGAGCAAGAAACAGCGTGTTGGTGTCCGTGTTAACCCAGACACAGATTCATCCAATCCAGCGCGGATCTCCACATCCGGTGCTGGACAGAAGTTCGGAATCAACGAATCCCAAACGATTTCAGCGATTCGCGAGATCAATGAGTCGTCACATCTGAGTTTCACCGGCATCCACACCATGCTTGGTTCACAGATCCTCAACACTCATACTCTGATAAGAAACTGCAAATCGACCATCTCAATGGTCACTCGAATTGCTCAAGAACTGAGACTCCCTATTCCATCGATCAACTTCGGAGGGGGCTTGGGTGTCCCACATACTGAGGATGACGATCAGTTTGATATCAGCGACTTCGGACGCGAGTTGGTTCAACTGGTGAATGAGATCAAAGCTGTTCAGCTGTTCCAGGATTGCCGATTCATGATCGAGCCTGGGAGAATCCTTGTTTCCAAGCACGGCATCTACCTCGCGAAGGTCATCGATGTCAAAGAATCGGATAACTCGAACATCGCAATTCTCGATGGTGGGATCAATCACGCACTGCTCCCAATCACGGCGAACCAGTATCAGGTCGAAGTGATCAACCGAAAGCCGACAGAAAGCACAACCCCGATCACCATCGGGGGACCACTCTGCACCTCCGCTGACCAGTGGCGATCTCAGGTCCAACTCAGCGATGTTCAGATCGGAGACCTGATCGCGATGCAGAACGCCGGCGCGTATGGACTCACCGCTTCCATGACCAAGTTCCTCAGCCGGGAAACACCAGCAGAAGTTTTGGTTTTAGACGGCCGAGTTCATCTGATACGAGAGCCTTCAAAGCCGGCAGATGTCTTGCGTGGGCAATCCGTCCCGAGCGAACTCCAAGAAGACTAAACTCCACCATGCGGGTGATCCGAACGATCAAAGAAATGTCCGAATGGGTTGATTCCACCAGAGATCCAATCGCTCTCGTACCCACTCAGGGATGCCTCCATCATGGGCATGAATCACTTCTACACGCTGCGAAGCGTGCTGTGGATGATCACGGTTCAGTAGTGATGAGCCTTTTCGTAAACCCACTTCAGTTCAGAAAGCCTGCGTACGAAGCATATCCAAGGCAGGAAAATCAGGATCTTGAACTCGCTGAGAACGCAGGCGTGGATGTTGTCTTCGCACCAGAAGTGTTCGGCATGTACCCTGAAGCACGAGATCTCGATTGGATATTTAATCTTCAGAACGGGGAATCCGGACCTCGGGATCATGAGCGATTCACAATTGATCATCCAAGAGATTCTTCGGAGTTCGAGTATGTGCGTGTTCCCCAGCGCTTGACTCATCGCATGGATGGGATTGACCATCCCTGGCACTTTGATGGCGTTGCAACAGTCGTGCGAAGACTATTTGAGATTGTCCATCCGGATACTTCGTACTTTGGACTCAAAGATATCCAGCAGCTCGCAATCTTGCGATCATTGAATCTTTGGATGGATTCTCCGACGAAGATTGTTCCAATCCCAGTAGTTCGAGATCACGATGGGCTCTCGTCAAGCTCGCGACTGGTCTTGCTTGATGATGAGCAGCGCACCATTGCATGTCAGGTTGTCAAGCTCCTGAATGAAGCGTTCCTGCATATCAGATCATCGAGATACTCGGTTGTTGATGTGTTGCAAAAGTTTTATGATGCGTGCGAGTCTATCGAAACTGAGGACAACACGCTCGAGATTGATGCATTGACCTACTCGGATTCAACAACACTCGAAGATCTCAATGAGTATTCAATTGATGGGGTGCTTTATCTTGCCTACATCATCAATGGGATCCGGCTCGCCGAAACGCTCAGCCCATAAGAAGTAAAGAAAAAACGGTGCGGGTGGGATTCGAACCCACGGACCCCTTGCGGAGTCACTCGATTTCAAGTCGAGCGCCTTCAACCGCTCAGCCACCGCACCTGCGATCATGCCGAGAATCGACATTGAGCGATGATAACCATAGCGATCCAGTAGAGGCAGATCGCGCTATTGGAGCGAAAAACTTGATGTTCGTGTAATCGAATCGCGGAAGATCAACGACGACGACGCATAGCCGCGAGCCCAAAGAATCCGAGCGCCAAGCTGCCGGGAGCAGGGACAAATGTGCCGACATTGATATTGTCGATCGCGATTGCATTGCGAGCGAATTCGTCGTGCGAATCACGGATTTCAGAGGACGCGTAGCTCCCGATACGGATCAGATCAAATCCGCCACCGGTGAATCCGACATAATCGCCTGTTGTTGCATCAATGTCGAACTCCGAAACAAGCGATTCTCCGTCGTATAACTGGACCCAGAGGTACATGGTCCCGACTTCAAGAGGTGACCAGCCACTGCTGATTTGCATGTCCATGTCTGAAAAATCCTCGCCGCTGACGAGCGAGATATCGACGAGTTCCAACGCACCAGTGCTCGCGTAGAACATCTCGGAGCCATCGAGACCCGGTGCGTTCCAGCTGTAGTAATCTCGGCTCACGCTTACTTCAAGGCCACCCTCTTGGTATCCATCGAGCGATTGTTCATCGATCAGTCCATTAAAATTTGCGGAGTTGGTGACATCAGCAATCATGGTTGAATCACTGGTATAGGTTGAGATGCCCGCAGTCGATGCTCCAGCAACCGCTGCAATGGTCATTAGCCCAAGAAGTCCTTGATTCTTCATGTCATGTCTCCCCAAATGAGATCTCTGTGAGCACGCTAGTACAGACCTTGCGCACCGGTTTCACCCCTAAGAGACACGCAAAAGGACCACACTGCCAGTCAGTTGCCAGAATTTCAAGGTGATTTCATCGAGCTTCCGCGGTTCGATGGCGTGGCGCATGAATCAACATGATCGATCCGATAACAGTCTGAGCAATCGAGGTGTTAAACTGGGTAATCAAGTAGATGGAATCTGAAACGATGTTCTCATTTTCATGGCATCCTCTCAAAGCTGAGGTACTTTTGGGCAAATAGGTACAACACCTCTGATCTGTTGGGGAGATTTACGCCATGGCTTTGAATATGCGAACACTTACTCTGTCGATCGCGATGGGAACCCTTGTGGCATCGGCAGTTGCTGGTCCAGATTGGATCGAAGACGGCGACGCCGGGAGCACACTCGGAGATGCACAAGACGCAACTTCCGTCGGTGAGCTCCAAACCATCGCAGGCACACTGGGTGGATTCGACACTGAAGATGTCTACAAGCTCGTCATTCTCAATGGCGACAACATCGGCGGTGCTGTACAGTTCGGATTGACACTCGACAGCGGACCAGATCAGAACTTCAATCCCGCACTCTGGCTCTTCGACAGCGAAGGCTTCGGAGTGCTGGGCAATGATGACGACCCGATCCTTGGTGGTCCCGATGCTCGCTTGACGACTCCATCTACCGATGGCGTCACCCTGCTCCTTCCTCCAGGTGTCTACTTCCTCGCAATCACTGAGAGCGGAAATGTCCCACTAAGTTTCCGTGAGAATTTGGGTCTTGGTGACTCTGGGGGAACATTCGAAGAGATCTTCTCATTCGACAGCTCAACCGAAGTTTCTGGTCCTGACGGGATCGGTGCAGACAACCCACTCGCGGCATGGACTGGTGGTGAAGGAACCGTTGGTGGATACGGCATTGATATCACGCCAACACCAGGGAGTGCTGCAGTCTTCGCATTTGCAGGAATCGCAATGAGCCGTCGTCGCCGCTAAAGCGATTTCCATTTTGAAACAACTTCAAGCATCGGAAGCCGTCTCGGTTTCCGATGCTTTGCTTTCTATGATCTGTAGCACGCGCCGCGCAACATTCAGCAGACGCTCGTCGCCGAGCAGTTCTCTTACTCGCACTGCTTCTTGAGCATGCGGGACCGCTTCATCATATTGCTTGTTGTGGTAATACGCTTCGGCAAGCGTCTGTTGAGTCTCAGCGACCGATGCCGTGTCTGTGCCCAGCAGCAACTGTTTCAGATCAAGCGCCTCATTGAGCTTCTGGATCGCTTCTTCATGCTTGCCAAGCTGGATCAATGTGCCCCCAAGGCTATCAAGAGTCTTTGCGAGCCAAACTGGTTTCGGATCGTCTTCAGGTTGATTCTGAAGAGTCTCGATCAGTTCTCGGAAGATGCCTTCAGCAAGATCATACTTTTTCTGTTGGGTATACAAAGACGCGAGCGAGTTATTGGTCTGTGCCACTTGGATGTCGTCAGGACCAAGCAGCGAGAGCTTGATCTGTTTCGCACGCTGGTATAGAGGTAGCGCCGTTTCGAAATCACCCAGCCGCATATTGGTTGATCCAAGGTGATCCAGAGTAATCGCGAGTTCGACCGCGTTCGGATCTTCACTGTCGAAGAGGAGCTCACGCATTTCAAGAGCCTTCTCGTAGTTCAGCTTCGCTTTCTCAAAGTCATTCATGAAGTATTGAGCACGAGCGATATTGTGTAGAGATCTTGCAATTTCAGGATGTGGAGCCGTGTGCATCTTGCTCTGGATTGAGTTGACTTTGATGAATGATGAAAGAGCTCTGTTAAAGTCCTCGTACCCAAGATACGCTTCACCAATGTTCGTGTAGAACACCGCAAGACTCTCTTTGTCGCTCGTGAAAATGGTCTCGCCGTGATCGGAATACAGATCAAGCAAGCGTTTGGCAAGTGCTGGACCCTCGCCTTTCTGGACATCCATCTCCTTGAGCGTTGTCAGCATATTGTCCAGCGCCAATCGCCTTGCTTCGATGCGCTGGACCCATTGTGTCGCCGCGAACCCCGCGCCGATCGAAAACACAATCAGGATGCACAAAGCCGCGATTGTGACACCGGTATTCCGGCGAACAAACTTAGTAGACTTATAGATCATGCTCGGAGGGCGAGCCGAGATCGGCTGATTGCCAAGCGATCTACGAATATCAGCAGACAGATCCGCAACACTCTGATATCGTCGATCCTTGTCCTTGTCGAGCGCCTTGCCGACGATGATCTCGATATCTCCAGAGAGCGAGCTGTCGTGTCGGCTTAGTTTTGTTGGATTCGTGTCTTGGATAACGCGAACAGCTTCGTGGATCGCTTTGTTTTCGAGGTCGTAGGGGATCTTTCCAGTTAGGATTTCATAGAGCACCACGCCGAGCGCATAGACATCGGATCGTGTGTCCAAGTTGAGTGTGTCGCCGATCGCCTGTTCGGGACTCATGTAGTAGAGTGTCCCGATTAACTGACCCACATTGGTTTGCATCGTCATCCCAGACGAGTTGGTGTCTGTCGCACGAGCAACACCAAAGTCCAACACTTTCGGCCCACCATCTTTGTCAACAAGTACATTTGCCGGCTTCAGGTCTCTGTGGATGATCCCCTTCGCATGCGCGTGCTGGATCGCATCGCAGAGCTTGACAAACAACTCAAGCCGATCGCGTGTACTCAGATCGTGCTCATTGACATAATCCCCCATTTCCTGCCCGTCGACATACTCCATCGCAAAGTAAGGCGAACCCGATTCAGGATCAATCCCCGCTTCATGAATCTGCGCAATGTTGGGATGGTGCAACCTCCCAAGAATCTCCGCTTCCAGATCGAAGCGTCGCACAGACTTTGATGACAATACACCAGGACGGATGAGTTTCAGCGCGACCTGTCGCTGCGGTTTACTCTGAGTCGCGCGATACACGGCGCCCATGCCGCCGACGCCGAGAACTTTGTCAATGGTGTACTTCCCGACCTGAGTCCCAGGAGGAAGCGTTGGGACATCGTGCTCGTATTCCACATAATCAGGAATCGTCACATCGTCCGCGGCTGTATGGATCGCATCCTCAGCGATGGTCTCCATCGTCTTCCGCAAGTCCCGCTCTGGAGGCTTTCGCTCATCCATACACCCAGTATACGCCTATTTGCCATGATCCAGCGCTAGAAATAGGCGAAACACACCAGAAGTCCGAGCTGATTCAGCTTTCAATTTGAACGCCGACAGACGCAATTGTGGTGTCATCGCGGAGTTGGTCAGATTGAGCAAATCCCAGCACGCCTTCGAGCAGTTTAGTGACATCCTCTCGATGCGATGTGCTCGAACGCAGCAGCGCACCAGCTCGATGCATTCCATACTCTTCCTCTGAATCCGGCGGCGTCTGCTCAACAATTCCATCAGAGAAGATCACCATCCGCTGACCTGGTTCAATCCTAAATCGTTCTGATTCATACTCGATATCCGGATCAATCCCGACCACGACCCCGCCGCGGTAATCTGGACGCTGTGCATCGGCGCCGCCATTGGTAATAAGCCAATGCCCGTGCCCGGCGTCGATGAACTCAACCTCCGCACCTCCAGACTCGTCCTTGTTGATCACTCCGATCCACATCGTCACGAACTGCCCCATCGACCGATGAGCAATGTGTTTGTTGAGTTTGGTCATGACTACAGAGATATCAGAAGTCTGATCAAACATCGCGTGGATGTAACTCTGAGTAGTCGCCATCATGATCGCCGCGCCGGCGCCCTTTCCAGATACATCCCCAAGGAACGCACACACTCGTCCATCTTTAAGTTTCACAACTCCGAACAGGTCGCCCGCGACCATCCGTCCAGGACGCATCAGCATTGAATAGGAGACCGATCCGACGACCCCATCCGAAGGAGGGAGCAGTAATCGTTGAGCATTCGCTGCGGCATCCAAGTCGTACTGCATCGCGTGCTGCTGGATCTCAAGCTCTTTGCTCCGGATATTCGATGCCGTGAGTCCCAGCAATCGGCCGACCGCGCGTCCGAATGCGGATGCATCATGTTTGACGGTGCTCTCTGATCCACGAGCATCGAGGTACAAATACCCCATAGGTGCTTCATCAACCATTACAGGAACGCACAGCGCCGAGTGGATATCAAGCTCAGCAATGCTCTGACCATAATCCGCTTGTGATGCCGTCCCGGACAATCGGACCACCTCGCCTTCAGATGCAGTCTCAAGCAACGACTGGCTGAAGTTGACGGATGTCACATCATCGAATGGATTCTTACTCTGAAACGCGACAGTCTCATACTGACCAGCATCTTCCATCGGAGTCAAAAACGCAGCCCGTGAGAATCCTGTGGACTCGATCATTGCATGCAACGCGCTGTTCGCAGCTTCCTCCAGATCAGACGAGCCGTGGATCTTGTCAGCGCATTCAAGCAGCACCGCCAATCGATGGCTCGCAAGATTCGCGAGCGGCTCAGCAACCACACGCTCGACCATGCTCGTGCTCTCATCTGTGTCGTTGAGCGTATTGATCATCGTTGAGTCTGAACCCATCGATTTCTGATCACCAACTTTCACACGGAATACCCATGATCCAACTCGAATCACATCGCCGTGTGAAATGGCTGTTGCATAATCTGGAAGCAACTTGGTGCCGTTGAGTTGGGTCCCATTCCGTGATCCCAGATCAGTAATGTGCCAGCCATTCGAATCATGAATCTGGAAGTGTTTGCGAGAGATTGATGCGTCTGGATCCTCGAGTGGATAATCACAGCCCGAACTGCGTCCGAAGACTTTAGTCGTACCTGTTGCGAACTTGATCGGGTCGAGTCTCGATGGTCCCTTCGCTTGGATCAGTTGAATAGATTCGCTTGCAAGATCAGTCACTTCATTCCCCTGCATGTGGAAAGCACATAGAAAGCCGCAAGTGGTCCATCATACCTTACCGAGTATCAGATGTGGGCAATAAAAAACAGCCCGATTGGGCTGTCGAAAGCGGGTGAACGGACTCGAACCGTCAACATTCAGCTTGGAAGGCTGACGCTCTACCATTGAGCTACACCCGCAAGGTGACTGGATTCTAGACCCCATCCAATCGCTCGGCTAGACCCCATATCGGGTTCCATCACAGTTTCGTTCACTTTCAAGCGGATCGGATGGCACGGATCGCCATAAACATCGGGATTTCTTCGCGAGCCGTGTTCTCCGCTTTAGCGCGAGGTCCAGGCTCGCTTTCACGCTTGCTCGACCATTCCTCGATCGTGTCTACGAGCAGCCCATTCTTCCCCATCGAAGTGACATAGCTCGACATGGGGCGATGGTGTGTATGCGTCTTGATCGCGGCTGCACCAGAACTCACCTGTCCCGGATTCATGACGATCTCCTGCGTCCGCTCGCTCATGTACTGATCCACACGCCGGAACTGGACCGGTTGCCTTGTTCGTTCATCAGTGATCCACCCCCACGCTGTAGCCCCTGGATTCCGGAACGCTGGGTGAAGAATCACAGCAACAAATCGACCGCCGACCTTCAATCTAGACGAAACTCCTGCGAAGACATCATCAAGTTGATCAATGTTCATCAACGCAAGCACACACACCGCCGCGTCATACTCCTGATCACCAAGCTCAGCCGCTCCGAGCGTTCGCGCATCTCCAACAACATACGAGATCGATTCGGGTGATTGCCCTGTCGCTCGTTCAATCAACTCGGGAGATGCATCAATCCCAACACCTGTAGCGCCGGGCTGTTGCGCGATCAGATGCCGAGCGACAAGCCCTTGTCCGCACGCAACATCAAGCAGCCGTTCGTTTGGTTTTAGGTTCACGAGCCGCGTGACACCGGGAAGGATCAGGTCCTCGTGATGATCCGAACCACGTACCGAGAGCAGATTGTCATACCAACCAGCGACCTTGTCCCAGCCCTCTTGATCAGGATTCGACGCGATCTCTTCCGCTTCAGCAGACATCCCGATCGCGGGCTCAGCCCCCATCACGCTCCAGAACGAGTGGGGAGCCGGCACACGCACACGAGCGATCTTCTCTGTTTCAGGATCCTCATAGCGAATTTCAAAGGCATGCATCGCCAATCGTTTGAGATCATCGCGTGTCGATCCAAAGTCCGTATCGCCGAGGATGGGATGTCCCGATTGAGCAAGATGTTGACGGATCTGACCCTGCAAATCAGGGCGTGCACGTACCTGCAGCAATGAAAGACCAGCACCGGTTTCCAGCACTCGGAAGTGGGTCACCGGATTCGCGCCGCTGCTCTTTGAACCCTCAACAGCCCCATTGATGGATGACCCCGATTTGACGACTTCTTCGTCGTACTCGCCTTCAACAACACAAAGATAGTTCGTTTCAGGCCGTGTCATCTCGCGAGGAGAATCAACCTCGCCTCGTGTTTTGACAAGAAGCACACCTCCAGATGCAAGAGTGTCTATTTCATGTGCTGGACGCATTTTTAGTTTGCGGACAAACCCAAGTTCCCATGCCGACTCACGCAGCGTTTCGTGCGACTCCCCTCTGATCGGGAGTCCTGCAGGTTTATTCAGAACACAAACCCAATCATCTCGGAACACAATGTCCGCTTTGGGAGGCTTTGGTGCTTTGGGAGCACTTCGAAGATCTGGTCGACCAAAGTGGCTGCCGCCTGGTCGTCCGCTTGGTCTACCCATTGGTCGCCCGCCGCGTGGGGGACCTCCACGCCCGCCCCCGCGGTCATTGTTGAACGGGGGCCGACCACGATCAGATCCAGAACGAGATTCATATGGCGCCATTGGACGAAGTCTCCCGAGTCGTGTGCTGTCCGCGTCGTTCTTCGACCAGATCAGTCAGATTCTGGAAGAGCCATGCAGCAAATCCATCTTTGGTAATGCATCCTTCAGTGGAGAGATCAGTATCGAAACCATGCTCAGGATTCCCGATGAGACGAGCTTCGATGGTGTCGGAGTCCATCGTTTCCAGAGGGTTCGCGACAATGAAGTCAATGTCTTTCTTCGCGAGCTTCCTCAAAGCTGAGGCTTCTAACTCTTCAGTTGGTTCGAGGGCAAATCCTACAAGCAACTGGTCTTCCCGAGCGATCTTCGAGCAACCGGCGAGCAGATCAGGAGTTGATTCGAGTTGGATACTCAAGTCCCCACCAGTTCGGCGTCGTTTCCCATCGCAGTCCACTTCGCACGGCTTGGGTCGATAGTCTGCGACAGCCGCAGCCATGATCAAGCAGTCGCACCAGCTCAGATGTTCTGAGAGTGCATTTTCTAGATCCTGTGCAGATCCGAAGCGGATAACCTCAACCCCCGCATCAGTCGGGACTTGAGCGTTTGGTCCGAGCAGCAAGCGGACCTCCCATCCCTCAGCCGCGGCATAATCAGCAAGCGAGGAGCCCACCTTTCCGGACGATCGATTCCCGATGAATCGAACCGCGTCGATTGGTTCGTATGTGGGTCCAGCGCTGATAAGCAGTCGTGCCAAGGGAGGGTCCTTTTGTTGTCAGAGAGTCCGATCGATCCATTATGGAACTGTTATGGATACACATCGTAGAACCTTCAAGGCGATCCGTCGCCGAAAAGTGGGGGATCGAGCCGGTCTCAAGCAGGATTGATCCCGTTTTTTACAACAGCAACGCGGCATGCGACGCTATAGTGACGCTCGCATAAACCAGGTCAGGTATGACCGACCCAAAGGGATCCTTCTATCCATGGCAAGAAGTCGAAAGAAACTTGGTGAAATCCTAGTTGCTCAAGGTGTCATCGATGACAACCAAGTCAACGAAGGACTCAAGAAAGCCCAAGAAGACAGCACACGCATCGGCGAAGCTCTCGTCGAACTCGGACTCGTATCAGACCACCAAGTGCTCAAAGCACTCGCGGCTCAGCACGGGATCAAATATGTCGATCTCTCAAATGAGAAAATCGCCAAGTTGATCGATAAGGACGCGATTGACAAGAGCGTCATGAAGAAGCACCTTGTACTCGGGATGGGCAAATCCGGCGGCAAGATGCGAGTTGCCATCCACGACCCACTCGATCTTGAAGTACTCGACAACCTCCGCTTCGTGCTCAACTGCGAGATCGAGCCTCTCCTCGCAACCAAAGCACAGCTCAAAGAAGTCATTGCAGGCGAAGAAGCATCCGAGAGTGCCGGGATGCCCAAAGAATCTTTGGTCACCGACTCGATTGACCGCTCGATTGATCGCTCAGTCGACCGTTCTATGGATAAGTCGATTGATGTATCTTCCGAAGATTCCCCTGTCGTCAAACTGGTGAATCGCGTGCTTGATGAAGCGGTCCGCATGCGGACCTCTGATATCCATGTTGAACCAATGGGTGATCGGGTCCGTCTTCGCTATCGTGTTGACGGCGTGTGTTCAGAACGCGACAATCTCCCCAAGCGCATGCAGAACGCGGTCCTCTCAAGACTAAAACTCATGGCTGGGATGAATATCTCCGAGAAACGCATCCCGCAAGACGGTCGCATTAAGATTCATGTCGATGAAGTGCCAATCGATTTCCGTGTCTCGGCATGTCCAGCGTACCACGGCGAATCCGTGGTACTCCGTATTCTCCGTCCTGACGCAGTCCGAATCGGTCTCGAAAACCTCGGATTCGAGCCTGAAAACCTCGAAACATTCAACCGAGTTATCAAGCGACCCAACGGCATCTTCCTCGTGACTGGACCAACAGGTTCTGGCAAAACCACGACGCTCTACTCAGCGCTCGATGTGCTCAACCGTCCGGACAAGAAAATCATCACGGCTGAAGATCCAGTCGAATACAACTTCGACGGGATTAACCAGTGTCAGATCCGCGAAGACATCGGATTCACATTCCCGAGCGTCCTGCGTTCGATGCTCCGTCAAGCACCCAATGTCATCCTGGTCGGTGAAATTCGTGACCGCGAAGTCGGCGAAATCGCGATCCAGGCAGCACTCACCGGTCACCTCGTGTTCTCGACCCTCCACACGAACGATGCGCCGAGTGCGATGACGCGTTTGATCGACATGGGAATTAAGCCGTTCCTTGTCGCGTCCTCGATCCAAGCGGTCATGGCTCAGCGACTTGTCCGTGTGCTCGCAAACACCAAGACCCTCGCTGAAGAAGCTGATCTAGATCCGAAGTACCTAAATCTCATCGGACTCAAGATGGAAGACGCGATCGGTAAGGTGTACAAGCCTGTGCCGACCAACGACATCCCAAGCGGTTTCAAGGGTCGAAAGGCGATCTTCGAAATGATGCTCATGAACGCAGAGATCCGAGATCTTGCATTCAAGAAAGCCCAAGCATCAGAGATCCGAGTAGCCGCGATCAAGTCAGGGATGAAAGAACTCGTCGAAGACGGGCGTCTCAAAGTTCTTAAAGGAGTCACCACTCCGGAAGAGATCGCGCGAGTCAGCCAATCCGAAGGCCACTAACCACAGTCATTACCGATCCAGTATTTCAGAGGAGACTGATCAATGTCCACAGTCCAGATCGACCGCCTGCTCGACACAGTGGTCAAAACCGGCGGCTCTGACCTCCACCTAACCGTTGGACGTCAGCCAACCATCCGCCTCCATGGCGGACTCCGAAACCTTGAGACCAAGGTCCTTGAGTCCGATGACATGGTTTCGCTAATGAAGTCCATCACGCCGGAGCGGAATCAGCAGGAACTCCAGGAAGAAGGCGGCACCGACTTTGGATTCGCATACGGCGAGGCCGCTCGTTTCCGTGTTTCCGTCTTCCGTCAACGCGGCGATATCGCGATTGTTCTCCGTCAAATCCCGAACCGCCTCTTGACCTTCGACCAGATCGGTTTGCCGGATATGTGTAAGGATCTGATCCGTCGCCCGCGTGGTCTCTTCCTCGTGACCGGCCCGACTGGATCGGGTAAGACCACCTCGCTTGCGACGATGATTGACTATGTCAACCAGTACATGGATCGTCACATCGTGACGATGGAAGACCCGATCGAGTACTACCACGAGCACAAGAAGTCGATCGTCAACCAGCGTGAAGTCGGGAACGATGTCCCGAGCTTTGCGGAAGCACTCCGCCGTGCTCTGCGTCAGGACCCTGATGTGATCCTTGTGGGTGAAATGCGTGACCTCGAGACCATCGAAGCAGCGGTGCGTGCTGCGGAAACGGGTCACTTGGTCTTCGGTACGCTCCACACCACCGGTGCCGCGAAGACAATTGACCGACTCGTGGATGCATTCCCTGTGACCCAGCAGAACCAGATCCGTGTCCAGCTCTCCACAGCGCTGGTATGTGTGCTCTCTCAGGTACTGCTCGGTCGAATCGATACCAAGGGTATGGTTGCTGCTTATGAGTTCCTCGTTGTCACGCCAGCGATCGCGAACCTCATCCGCGACAACAAGTCCTATCGCATCGATTCGGCGATCCAGACCGGAAAGAAATACGGTATGCAGTTGCTGGATGACCACCTTTGGTCACTCTATTCGTCCGGTAAAATCTCTCCTGAAGAAATGATTGACAAGTGTAAGGACTCGAACGCACTGCGAACAAAGGTCCACCAAGCGGGTGGTATCATTGGTCGTCCAGAGATGGATGATCCAGAAGCTGAAGTTGAACCTGAAGATTGATGAGCTCGATTCAATCCGAAATATCGATCATGCACCAAATGTCGCAATGCGAAATAGTGTTAAAAAGACCAGGTTCGAGCAGGCCATACTCGAATTCTATGCGAACATGACCATGTCCATATCTTATGATTTGGATCAAGACGGAGTTGGTAAATGGACCCATCCGAACTCAAAGGCCGGAAGATTGGACGCGTGCTCACCAAGATGGGTGTTGTTACGCGCGAACAAGTTCACCAAGCCATCGGAATCCAAAAGGGACGTTCACAGAAAATCAAACTCGGCCAGATTCTGATCGAGATGGATCTGTGTACTCAACTCGACATCGACAAGGCGCTCGCAGGACAAGCCGGCATGGAGTATGCCGACCTTTCCGGACTGGAACTCGACGAAGAAACGGTTGGTGCGATTCCCGCTGAGAATGCGAAGGCGTACCAGTGTGTCCCAATCGAGTACGAGCCCAAGTCCCGCAAGCTCAAAGTCGCGATCAAAAGTCCAGATAACTTCCAAGCCGTGGACGACCTCCGTTTGTTGATGGGTGCAAAGGTCGAAGCGGTGATCGCGTCACCAAAGGAAATAGACTCCCTCCTGGAGAAGTACTACGCCAAATCAGAGTCCATGGAAGAGGTCATGGGCGCTCTCGCGAGTGATGAGAAGCTCAAGAGTGTTGGTGGCGCCTCTGATCAGTCCATCGACCTCGATGCGGTGATCGATGCCGCGGATGACAACCAGGTCATCAAGCTGCTGAACATGGTGCTCCTCCAAGCCATCCGCGATCGCGCCTCGGACATCCACTTCGAGCCATTCGAGCACGAGTTTAAGATGCGTTATCGTATCGACGGCATCCTCTACGAGATGGTGCCGCCGCCCAAGCACCTTGGTGCTGCGATCACTTCGCGTGTCAAGGTTATGGCGAACCTTGACATCGCGGAACGCCGACTCCCACAGGACGGCCGTATCGAGCTCACCGTTGGTGGTAACCCGGTCGACCTGCGTGTCGCAGTGCTCCCAACCATCTACGGCGAAAGCGTCGTTATGCGTGTGCTCGATCGCGGGAATGTTGAACTCTCGCTTGACCGTGTTGGATTCCGTCCAGACGACCTCGAAACCTTCCGTGGCTTGATCCACAAACCAAACGGGATTGTGATTGTCACCGGCCCTACCGGGTCTGGTAAAACCACCACGCTCTATGCGGCTCTTGCTGAGTTGAACGACATCAAGACCAAGGTGCTCACTGCTGAGGATCCGGTCGAATACGACATCGATGGGCTCTGCCAAGTCCAAGTCAACTCTGAAGTCGGTTTGACCTTCGCGAGTGCGTTGCGTTCATTCTTGCGTCAGGACCCTGATGTAATCCTCGTCGGTGAAATCCGCGACCTTGAAACTGCTCAGATCGCGGTTCAAGCTTCGCTCACCGGTCACTTGGTGCTCTCGACGCTCCACACCAATGACGCGCCGAGTTCGATCATCCGTCTTGTGGACCTCGGGATCGAGCCCTTCCTTCTGACCGCGACAATCGAAGGCATCGTCGCTCAGCGACTGGTTCGAACACTCGACCAGACGACCAAGGAAGCGTACATGCCGACGGAACAGGAACTCATGGAACTTTCATTGCGTCCAAGCGATGTGCAAGGAAGAGAGTTTTACCGACCAGGCAAAACAAGCAATGTCGGTGGCGGATACAAAGGGCGTATGGCCCTATTCGAGATCCTGCATCTCGATGATGAACTGCGTGAGCTCATCATTAAAAATGCAAGCACCGCAGTACTCAGAGATCTCGCGCGAAAGAAAGGCATGCGTTCACTCCGTGAGAGCGGCATGCTCGCAATCTACGAAGGTCAAACTAGTATCGATGAGGTCGTTCGCGAAACGCTCGCTGAGGAATAAGTCAGACGATTACTGCTCCCGCATATGGATCAGTTCATCGGAAGGAATAAGACATGGCAACTTTTGTATACCAAGCTCTGAACGCAGCAGGCAAAACCCAGAAGGGGACCGTCGAAGCTGCGAGCTCCGAGGACGCGATTCAACGCATTAAGTCTCAGGGATACTTCCCGACCTCTGTCCAACCTCAGAAAGAGAAAAAGGGCAAAGGCGATACCACCGGAGCTGCCGCAGCTGCTGCAGCAGATAGCAAGAAAAAGAAGAAGAAAAAGAAAAAAGGTGGCGGGATTACCATCGGCGGTGTGAGCAACAAAAATATGACGCTCTTCACGCGTCAGCTCTCGACACTCCAGGATGCAGGTCTTCCTTTGTTGCGTTCTTTGCAGATTCTGGAGAGCCAGCAGAAACCCGGGGCACTGAAGAATGTGCTCCAGAATGTGACGGAAGAAGTTGAAGGCGGATCATCGCTCTCTGAAGCGATGTCCAAGCAGCCTAAAGCGTTTGATCACCTCTATGTCAAGATGGTCAATGCGGGCGAAATCGGTGGTGTTCTTGACATCATCCTCCAGCGTCTCTCAGAGTTCATGGAGAAGAGTGAAAAACTCAAGCGCAAAATCAAGGGTGCGATGGTCTACCCGATCGTGGTTGTTCTTATCGCGCTCATCATCCTGACGGCGATTATGTTGCTCATCATCCCACAGTTTGAAGCGATCTTTGCGGACTTCGGCGTTGAACTCCCCGCGCTCACACTCTGGCTCGTGAACACATCCAGCTGGGTTGCAGGCTCCAAGCCTGGGCAAGAGATACCTGGGTGGGTGTTCATCTTGGTAGGGCCGCCGGTTGTGTTTATTGCACTGAAGCTCATCCGAAAGACCACGCCTGGTAAAGCGGTATTCGATACACTGCTGCTCTGGACTCCAATCTTCGGGACGCTTGTGCGGAAGACCACCATTGCACGATTTACGCGTACCCTCGGAACGCTCATCAGCGCTGGTGTTCCCATCCTCGAAGCGGTCACTATTACCGGCCAAACCTCCGGCAATTATGTCTTCGAGAAAGCACTCCGGAAGGTGCATGATTCGATCCGCGAAGGTGAGACCTTTGCGGATCCTCTCCGCGAATCTAAAACATGTGACGCAATTGTGGTCAACATGATCGATGTGGGTGAAGAGACCGGCGACATGGATTCCATGCTCATGAAGATCGCGGACAACTATGACGAAGAAGTCGATGTCGCGGTTGAATCACTCGTCTCGCTCCTTGAACCAATCATGGTCGTCCTGCTTGGTGGTATGGTCGGGACAATCGTCGTCGCGATGTTCCTGCCGATGGTCAAGATGATCGAGAGTTTGCAGTAATCATTTTCGGTCCAAAACACCGTCTCTCGCACAACGGAGTACGCATTCGTGCCGCACACGAACAGACATACTGAACATCCAGAGCGTGGAAGCCGCGATCGTCTCGCCTTCACCCTAATGGAACTGATGGTCACGCTGTCGATCATTGTGCTCCTGCTCGGATTCCTAGCGTCGGCGCTTGGACGCGCGACTCAGAGTGCGCGACAAACCGCAAGTCAACAATCAGCAGAGGCTATTGCGGCATCAGTTGAGCAGTTCCGTCTCGAGTTTGGTTTCCTTCCTCCCCTTGTTCACGACGGCGAGATCATCAGTGGTGGTGATTTCCGTCCTTGGGATCAGTCTGCGGGGATGGTAACTGCCGAGGAAGGACCACTCGCTCCAGGACTTGCGGATGTTCCTTATCAATACCAACAGCTTGTTGTTTGGAATGAAGGCTATGACTTCGATTTCTTTCGTAGACGCGATGGGAGTGCGACAGACGAGATTGAAATCCCAGCTGGTGGGCCATGGGATCTCGATGGTGCATGGGATGACCGGCGTTATTCTCGCTACGCGCTTGCATATTACCTCACAGGAACTCTGCCGCGTTCTGTTGATGGAGTTGCCGGGCAAGGCATGAGCCGTCCTCTTGCAAATGGTGGATTCGTGAATGTTGGTTACCCAATCGGGAGCACACGTGATCGCTACGAACCAACCATCGATACCGATCGTCAAGGGATTAAACTCCAGACTGGATATGTGCGTCCAATAGACCTCGCTGAGCACGCTGTAGAGCCGTATTCAGATAACCTTGTGCCACAGAATGTGTATGACCTCTACGATGAAGAAGAGCTCGATCAACTCACTGCTCTTGTAGATGCATTTGGGACAGCGTTTCGTTACTACCGCTGGGAACACGGCCGCTACAACGCAGCGCGACAACTGGTCATAGAAACCTCGCTGGATCTCAACATTCCTCCAATTTTGCTTGATCCTGAAGTGTTGGTTGAACTGGAAAACGATGATAGTGCGAACCCTGTATTGGATGTGACAGCGGGAAATGCTGAACTTCGTCAGGCACGATTCGCGATCGTTGGTGCCGGTGCTGACAAGCTCTTTGGTACCGAGCCAATAGAGCACATCGTGAAAATCCTGAACACCAGAGATCCCGGAACTGATGCCGGAGAGATCGCCCGAATTCGCAAGCTCGCCATGGATGACAATGTCGTCGCGTACGGCAAATAAAGAAGTTAGTTGGATGATGAACCTATTAAACACACATCCTGTTCATGGCAAGAACAACCTGCGAGGTGCATTCACACTCGTAGAAGTGCTCGTGGTTGCGGTGATTGCGTTCATTCTGATTTCGATCAGTGTGCCTGCGTATCAGACGCTAATCAACTCATCTGAGCGATCCCTTGCTGTGAACTCTGTACAAGCAGCCATCCAAGCTGCGCAGGACATAGCGCTGGATGGACGAGAAGGCGAAGACGGCGCCATCGTCTTCCTCGTCGACGAGAACGGCTTGATGACTATGGTTCCTGCAGTCAAGATCGGCGATTACAAAGAGCCATACGCGGAAGCCCCAGGCGCTCTGGGGTTCCAGTCGTTCGATTACGACTATATCGAGATGGAAATCTTCGCCCCGTTAACTACAGGAGAATCCATCCAACTCCCTGAATCATGGTTCGTTCGTGGATACGCGCCAATCGGGAGCATGATTGATCGCTTCGTAGTTCGTGGCGCACCCGCACAGAATAGATTCGCTGCCGTTTGGTACAACTCTTCGATTTACGGCGGAAGTGATATTCAAAGTGATATCAAACAAGAAGGTCATTGGGTCTTCCCAGAAACCAACTTGTTTGCGAAAGACGCTCAGCATGTCGGAGGAAGTGCAACGACTGGCGATCTTGGAGGGATCCAAGGCCAGTTCAGAACACCTCGCCAATCCTTCATGATCCGATTTGATGGAGAGAGCGGCCAACTCAGCAGATCAACAGAACCGGCGTTGTTCATCTCTCCTCGTAAGAGCCGTGAGCGCCCATTTGGAGATCAACCCAACACAACGGATCGATGGAAGCGCGTAGATCTTGCAGACAATATCCAGCGATGGGGGATCCGCATGCTCTCAGCATCGGACACCAACTCCGATGGGACCCATTGGACAATTCAAGATCAATACACCAGAGCCTTGTGGATGGGCAACATCTCCCATGACACTGTACTGGTCAAAGCAGTAACCCGAATCGCGCTCTACAACGAGCAAGACATGGCGCAGGATCTTGGCGCTCGCGGGCTCAATCGAGTCACAGGCACGCTCTATAACGCATACGACCAAACCGATTCCGAATCAGAGATTGTGTTCGATGAACTCCTGTGGGCCGGCGCGTTTCCAGGGGAAGATCTAGTCCGTGATCGCATCAATCGCTGGATCGAAGGCGATACCAACGGTGATGGACAAATCGTCTTCGATACTGAAGATCTCGAACTACTCGATGAACCGCGCTCTCGCTTGTACCTCATTAGTCCCTACTCGGGACAACTCCAGGAGGTCTTCCGATGAGCACATTGCATCGTCAACAAAATGATCGAGCATTCACGCTCATTGAGGTCATGATCGCGATTCTGATCCTGGCGCTCGGACTGCTTGGACTCGGCGCTGTGTTTCCTGTCGTGATCACACAGCAACGCAATGCCAACGCTGTCGTCGAAGGCGAGAGCGTCGCGAGCATGGCAGAGTCGATTGTCCGTTCATCCACAGAAGTCATTGATTTCTCGGAGGGGTTTAATCCAATCAGCACGAACAAGTTTGGTTATAACGGCACAACGCCGACTGCTCCAATCACTTACGAATGGGTGGTCGGTCCACTTGATCCGTACGGTACATATCCGAATCCGCCTGGGTTCGAAGGTGGTCTGATGGGATCGGAGACTGGAAACTGGTTTTTCGATCTTGACAACCTCCCGAATATGTCAGATCCAAACGAGTTCAATCTAGTTCTAACAGTCGCTGATCGCCTGTTCCCGCAGCCTTACTCTGGGAAGGACCCAAAGTATGTCTGGGACATCGTCGCCCGTCGTCAGCCGGGAACGAATCGCCCACAGCTCGCCATATTCATCCGCCTGATCGATCAGCGGATCAGGGTCCCATCGGAAGGAACTCTCAGTGATGTGCTCGTCACTGGATACATGGTTGATGATCCTGTACTTCCTGTGGCGCTCGATCGTAGAACTGGTCGTCCAGTAGTCGACACTGGTCGATCTGCGGACTCTGACTTTGTCTACGCTGCACCACAGACTCTGCAAGTACAGGTCGTGAAGGATCATCTTGATTGGCTGATTATCGAGGACGCAGAAGATCCTTTCATTAATACATCCGTTGCATTTGCATCTGAGCCGGGACAAAAGTTGGTTGACAACACCGGAACTGTTCGCACAGTCCTTGGGCCAGCGAAGGGGCCCGATGCGAATATCCCGAATACACGAGTCCTGCGTGTGGATCCACCGTTTTTACCGAGCCAGGCTGTTGGTGACAGCATGAGTTACGCGCCAAATCAGAATGATCCAGAATTACAGAGTTCTGAACTCCGCGAAGCCGCCCGTGCCTCATGGGTTCGGCAGGTCGTATTCACACCACGCACACCTCTCGCTGTCCGTGTGATCACGCTTGAGGAGGTGTCACCATGATTCGCACTGCATCGAATCAACGAGCGTTCACAATCATCGAGATCATGGTCACAGTTGGCATTCTCGTGCTCATCGCGGCGGGTGTTTCCACAATCTTCACTTCAGTCGCGGACACTGTGAATACTGGTCGCCGTGTTGCCGAGCTCAATCGCTACGCTGCACAGCTCGAACGGGTGATGAGGACAGACTTCGAGAACATAACCCGGGACGGCTTTCTGGTAATCACCCATCAGTATGCGCCAGGCGATGATCCGATGAACGGATTCAATGATCGCGATGTCCAACTCAGTCCGGCGGATAGTTCGGATCAGAACAACAACAACGATCCTGGAAGACCGCGTCGAGTGGATGAGATCATGTTCTTTGCACGAGGCGATTTCGAAACTTCTCGCCGCACCATCGCTCCAGGGATGGTCGCACGATCAAGCGAAGCCGCAATCTACTACGGACACGGGCAGAAGCGTCGCCCCGATCTCGAGCGTAGTACTGATCCCACTCTGGGTTCCCAGCAAGCGAACCTCTTCTTCAACCCATTTGTGAACGACAACAACATCCGTTTCAATGTAGCGAGCGGCATGAATCAAGCCGGACTCGGTACACAATCCACTGATGGAGGGTTTAACCCGAATCAATACGCGAGCGATTGGGCGCTGCTTCGTCATGTCACCTTGCTAGTGAAGCCCCAGACCTCTGGTCAGGATCTCCCTGATGAGTTGTTTGGATACACCAGAATCGGACCACAACGAGCATTGCTCGAAGATTCTCCGCGACAAGTAGCTTTGCAGCCCGCCGCTCGTTCGATCTTCAACTCGCTCTCACAGACTGGATTCGATAATCTCCCTGACACGACTGGTGGATTCGTAACTCCCAAATGGTTTGGTGATCGCAACATCCAAGTGGGTGGTCCGATCGCTCTACCAAGCTACACCGATCCGGCGCTGCGTTCATCGGGGATCGTGGATATCGTGACCGACGATCTTTCACGCATCCGCACAATGCTTTATGGGATCGCGGGATCTACTGATATCGCCTTTGATGAACCAACTGACTATTGGGCCCGATCGAATCCGAATCGCATCCGCACACCAATGGATATCTCCTATGACGAGTTTGCTTCCGTCTTCTGGGAAGATCCGGCTTTGTCACCAAGCCCTTCTGATTCGAGCAATGTTGCATTGCCACTTACCGGAGCAAGCTCTCCCCAGTTCACGAATGTGCGTGCTTGGATGATTGATGCACTTCCATCGATCTGGGAGTTCAGCACAATTGATGAGCCCGCGCAACTCTCGCGTGTCCGCTACGAGGATGTGCCAACCCGACTCCTGTTTGATGCAAATGCCTTTGGCAATCCATCGGATGACAACACCAAGCGGCTCCGTACCTATGCAGAAGCGAACCAAGAGATGTTGGGTTCTGCTGTCTTCGTCCCCAAATGTACGGAGTTCATCGTTGAATGGTCCTTTGGATTCATCGATCCTTCAATCACTTCCCCAGCAGATCCGCGTTACAAGCAGATGCGTTGGCACGGTCTTGAGCGCTGGATCGATTCCAACAACGACGGCTTCATCGTTACCACCGGTAATGGAGTCGATGCTGGAGAGGATCAGATCGTCGCGACTTATTACGACAAGCGATCGACTGTTGCAGATGATCCCGCGGCTGAGTTGATTGTTGGTCGTGCTGGCGGTGACACTCCTGACACAGAGATCGCGACCTTTGGTTACCCAGACGAGTTCGGTAATGAATGGCCTTGGCCAAAGTACATCCGGATCACTATGTCGATCGCTGATCCGAACGATCTAAATATCGAAGAAACATTCCAGATGGTCTTCGAAATCCCGGACGCATCGGTGAACTGATCGCGTCCTGATATGAACCGGCAAGGGGCGCTGCGAGCACCGCGCAGCAATGACACGCCGATACACCCCATTGGTGCAGCGCACGCGTACGAAGCGTGCACGGAGTATGCAATGACGAATCAGCCAATCCAGCATATGCAGCGAAGCCATCGCCGAGGATCCGCGATCCTCATCGTAGTTGGGACGCTCGCGCTCATCGCTGTCTTCGCCGCTATCTATATCTCAGTTGGGCAAGGTGACCAACGCGTCGCTCGCTCGATTCAGAACAAGCAGTCTATCGAAGATAACGCTGATCTCTTCGCGGACCATATTCTCGGCATCCTTCGAGATGATCGTCTCGATACGACAGTTCAGTATTCCGACTCAGGAAATATCTTCACCGTTCGTGAAGTCACCGATGCGCCATACACCGATTGGACGATGCGATCAGAGTCCACCGATGAGTACGAGCTGTTCAATCCATCCGGTCGTCATAGCCTTGGTGGACTGACCGCTTCGACCGATTATCGCGTGAGTTCCGATCCCTGGCTCGCTTCCACAACCCCAGCCTACCTGGGTGATCCCGGACAGCCTTCCAACGGCAATGACCTCCGCCCCTTTGCGTCCCTGATGCCGGGAGACGGGACAAGCTACATCGCTGGACGCTACTCATCGAGCTTTCTCGATAACCGTGATTGGTTTCAGATCACCAACATCGCTCCGGATGGACGATTTGTAAACCTGTTCAACCTGCGAGCGGGGACCGCAGAGTCCAACGGATTCGGTGATACCAATGTCGGTGGTTTCGATTCCGAGTCAGGATACGGCACATTCACTCGAACCGATGGAACAGTCGTCCGCCGTATGAGTGAGTACCTCTCACTCTGGAAGCCGGATCGTGATGATGCAAACGCACGCATCCAAACGATGGTTCCCCAAAGCGAGGGGATCTGGATGCCAGGGCGTAACGATTCAGAACCTGGACATGGAATCACAGATGATCTTGAGAATGTTCCAGCAGTCTGGAGCATGTACCAGCGTTTCATGTTCATGCCGATCAACCAGCCGTTCATGACCGTCAATCGAAACGGTCAGATTTCAACTTGGGCCGATCCTGATTACGCACCATATCAGTACGCCGACGCCGATGGCGATGGCATGGCTGACTCGAGATGGTTTGAACTCACCGCCGCACGCGATGCGCAATCGGGAAGTTCAAATGAACGCGACGACATCGAGCGTCTGTACGACGCTGGACGCATGCGACTCTTCGCTGCAGCACGCATCGTTGATCTCTCATCCATGGTCAATGTGAACACCGCGCTTGATCAACTCGCGATGCCAGAACCGGATATGGGTGGTGCGTACGGAGCAACCCCAGCGGATGTCGACCTCCGCCGACTCCTCTCGATGTCTGATGCCGCGAACAACTACTCGCTTGCCGCGCTCGGTGGTTTGTCCCCAAGGTTCTTCCATAGACCAACGATGTCATCCAACACCGTTGGAGGCAACAACACTGACGAAGTCGCTGATGACGACTACTTCAAGTACTTCAGCAGAGCATGGGATGATCCACAGTTTTCCCAGCGCAAGAGCATCCAGCCGTACACCAACGCGCTGAGCATTGGTAGATTCGCGTACGATGCGATCAAACGCGGAGTCGAGTTTGGTGAAACTCTCGACAATCGCTACTACGCATGGCCCCCAGAGTTCGCTGAGTTCAACGGCGATGCCCCAATGACGCCGAACGCTGGTGACTTCGACGATGATTTCAATGCTGACAGCTCTGACTCATATGACATAGCTGACAGCAACTTTATGAAATACCGACTCAATCAGTTCCATGAGGATCCGATTAGTCAAGCGGGAGCTCCGATGACCGTTCGTGAGCGTTCAGATTGGTACAGAGGCATCGCACGCTTCGACCCATTCGGACGCTCGCTCGGGACGGCGACTCCCCCTTCATACGGTGTGACCCCATCACTCTATAACGAAGATGATCTCGCCGAACTCCTCGCATTCCACGGGCTCAACGATCCTTCCACTGTGACCCGTCTGGAAAAAGCCGCGATGGGACGCATGCCTTCCATCGCTGACCAAAACCAGCGTGCGCTGAGTCCGCTGCTTTCCAATCGCCCGCTCGATCTGGATCGCTATCGCCACGGCATCACCGAAGGTGGGCTCACAGGATTCGACGGATACACCGTCGCGCATCCAGAAACAGATCGTTACATCGCCGGACGAGTTGCAAAGGAATCCATGGCGTTCTTCGCGACCACTCCTCGTAAACTGCTCACCACAGTCTCTGGAGCGACACATCTGCTCCCAGGAACACCTGTGAGCACAACGAATTCATCGCTCGTCGATGCCGAGGTCGCGCCCGCTCTCAGCGATATGCTGTCGAGCCCAACACTGCTATTCGGTGCCTATTCCAACGCACTCGCTGGAGAGCTCAATCCGAACAAGCTCAGTCCCTTGAGCATTGACGATGTCTTTGTCTCTGATCCAACCCTAGCACGAAACGAGTCCACCGCGACACTCTTCTATGGACATCGCGGTCCCGAACTCGCGCTCCGTATCGCTGCTCATGCCGCAGTGAACATGGCAGACCTCTACGACAACGATCAAGAGCCAACCGCGGCAACACTATTGGTAGACAACTCACTTCGTAATGATCTCATTACGAACTACTCCGGTGAGAATGCTGATGTCACCGAGTACGCTCACTACGCCGGTCGTGCTTCAGGGAATATGTTCGACTTAGGGGAAGCCAACCTGCCTACAAATGCATTCAACGGGATGCAGGACCATCGTGAAGCAGTCAATGTCTTCGGCATTGAACCGATGCCATTCCTCACCGAAGTTGCATCGATGTATGTTTACACCGATGAGCCGAGTCCGCCAGTTGCAGCAGGAGATCCAGGAGATGATTTCGGGATCCAATACCCTAGAAACATCGGTGGATTCTTCACAGTCCCAGTGGTCAACAGGGAGATCACAATCGACGGCTTGGTTGCAGAGAACAACGGCGACTTCATGATGCAAGTCCTCGCGTTCCAGCTCACCAACCCCTGGCACGAATCCATCACCATTGGTGGTAACGGACAGATGGGCTATGTCGAGCAGAACGGCAATGTCTCCAACTCCCAACTCGAGTTCGACTACTACATCGAGTACGGTGGACGATTCTTCAAACTCGGAGAGTTCATCGAGTACAACCCCGCAGATGATCGGTATAACTACGATGGATTGCCAAATGCTCCTTCATTGGATGCCCCGATTACGGAAATGCACCCTGAGTTCCAATACCAGGGAACAACGATCCCAGCCGGCGAATCACGCGTCTTCTACGCGATCGCGCATGGTCGATTTGATCTTGAAGTTGACTTTTCGAACACACTAGATGCGAAGTGGCTTGCTCAGGTCGGATCATTCACGGACGACGGCGAGCCTTGGACAGGACCTGCAGAAGAATGGGTCAACAGGCAGTTTGAATCTGAGACGGGTAATCGTCCGATCCACATCCACCAGTTCGATCCTCGGACAGGCCAGCTCGTCGAGCAAGGCGAGTTCCATGACCTCCTCAGCGAGTCCTCTCCGATCGCAAATCCAGTCTTTACAGACGCAGAACGGGAACACGACTACTCTCAAGTCCGACTCTGGAGAAAGATCCGAGGCACACTCGAAGAGCAAGTAAGCGGTGGTGGACCAGTTACTCTTGGTGCAATCGAAGAGAACTTGGTCCAGAACGACATGCTCGTCGATCGCCTGGATATGGAAGGCACTCAGCGTCTGGATCGACCGCTCGCAGCCGGTGTCGACAATGAAGTCGAGGGGAGTGTTTCCTACAACCCTGATCTGTTTACACAAGCTGACTCTGCAGCGACAGGTGTACGCAATGACAACTTTGGAATGTCCATCGTCCGCTGGGCATCATACCGCAGGGGTGACAACAACGACGCGTCTCCCCAAACCCTCGATCACGATCAAGGTCAGATCGGCGCATGGATGCTCGCATCAAGAAGTGATCCAAATTTCAATACCGTCTTCTCCACAGATCCGTACGCTGACGGCGGGATTCTGGAAATCTCCGACTTCCGTTCTGGCACTGTCGCGGAGCTCGAAAACCCTGCGAACAACGCGTCAATCCTTCCAGATTACGAAGTCCACGAGACCTTTGCGGAGTTGTTTAACCTCAATGCTTCACAAGCGGTGGTACAATCCATTCGCCGTGATCCAGAAAACAAACACGAGTTGAGCATGCTCGATTCCACGATGCAAGTGGATGGGATCGATATGACAATGCGATTCCCCGCGGAACACCTTGGTGCAAATGCCAACGGCGATATCCTCCACGGCGATATGAGCGAGCTCATCCCTGAGTTACTCCCCAATGCGCAGGGATTCAATGAATCACCACGCCTCGCAGATTTGCTGCTCGCGTGGGGGATCGGTCCAACCTATACACCCGATCCGGATCGAGCACCGGGAGAAGTTTCCTTTGATAATACAGATGCTCGCCGATGGATCACCGTTCCAGAAGCGCTCGCATTCGGACTTGGATACGAAACATTCTCGTCAGGTGAGTACCAATCTGGTGAAGCGCTCGCAGAGAACATCTGGATCGATTCCATCAGCACAGACGACGAGCTGCTTGACAACGGCCATCTCTCACTCGACAACTTCGTGTCGTACTACAACTTCGCGACCTCCGAGGATCCGCCAGAGTTCAATACCGGCGTCGATATACGGCGCGGATCAGGGATCCCGATGGCGCTGGGAGTGCTGGATCAAGCTCGCCCGATCAGTCCGATCTACACCGATGATCCCGCGACTGTTCCTACCTTCGGCTTGATCAATATCAACACCGCTCCAGTCGAAGTCCTCCGCCTGCTCCCAGGACTGAGCCCATCGCTCGATAAGTACTATCCAAATATCGCTGCTCCAGGAACCGAAAGTGAATGGTGGGCGAGACAGAACTCCGCGCTGGATCTTCCGGATTTAACTGAGCCCACAAATGTAGAAAATCCTGGTGAAATTCCATCTATCACAACACCTGATGTTGCGGCGACTTTAGTTGGGTACCGTGATCGCCTACATGTGCACGCTCGATCTGCATCTGCAAATGTCAGTCCTCCATGGGAACAAAATCCACTCCGATACTCAACTGCAGAGCTTCAATCAGTAGCTCAAAACATGCTCTCTGAAATTCCTGGGGATGAGAGGATGCCGCCTGCAATGCAGGATCACCGCGATCGAGCAACCATTTCAGGAATCAATGGGCTTCGTCCATCACCAGGATTCAGTTCCATGGGGGAGATCCTCATGGCAACGATCGATGAAGATCGATTCGGAGAGGGTGGAACTTGGCATCTCAGGACTCTCTTTACACAACTCGATATCCAACAATTCGGATACGATCAAAAGAACCTCGATGGCATCTCGGATACTGATATCGCTCTGGACCCTCAGGTCTTCGCAGGCGACACCAATGGCGCGACCACCGACGACTACGCTGAGCGTCTGGCGCTTGCCAACAGCATCCTGAACACGATCTCCGTCCGCTCGGATTACTACGCCGTCTGGTTCGTAGTCCACGCCTACGAAGAGTCCGATGTGACCAACCTCCAGCCGGAGGATCCACTGGTGCCATCCATCGCCAAACGCTATGTGATGGTGGTTGATCGGACCAATGTCAAGGACGCGGGAGATACCCCCAAGGTGGTCTTCCTGAAAGAAGTCCCAATGTAATCATTTTGGTCCCCAAAGTTGACTGGCAGCACGCCCGATACAGGTCTACACTACAGACCCCCAGGGAGTAGCTCAGCTTGGTAGAGCGTCTGGTTTGGGACCAGAAGGTCGCAGGTTCAAATCCTGTCTCCCTGATTGAATCCCAAAGCCGCGGAATCCACATCCGCGGCTTTCTCATTTTTCACATTCTTTTCTCACAATCGAGTCAGCGATTCACTCCACATGCGGTGTGCAAATAACCACCAAACCGGATAAGGTGCATCCATGTCCAGCGCGTCCGTTCCAGACCCCGATTCTGTGCCTGCACTCTCTGTGCCGACGCGCCATCGACCCAATCCACTCACGCAATCCAAACCCGCCGTGATCGGATTTGTCTTTCTCGCCGCAATGTTCATCGCATGCCTGGGATCTCTCCCATGGACACTCTCTCCCAGCAACCCGCAAGTTTCCGAAGTCCCACGCTACGACTCAGGTGACCCCAAATCCGGACGGCTCCCCCCTGTCTGGTGGCCTTACGACGACACGGACACCAAGCGCGCCATCGCCGCTGTTGATCAAAGCACACTAGCTCAGATCACCTCAGAGCACAATACGGATATCGATCTGATCATTGACGATACTGATTCCCAGGCGCATCAGCAAGCAATGGACGCTGCTCCGTCATTCATCCTCGGCTCAGACAATCTCGGACGCTCCCTCGCGATACGACTGCTCACAGGAGGCGGAATATCACTCGCGATCGGGATCTGTGCCGCATTGATCTCTGTTGGGATCGGCACGATTTATGGCGCGATCGCAGCATACACGGGTGGCAAAGTCGACTCCATTATGATGCGCATCGTCGATGTCCTCTACGGACTTCCGTACATCCTCCTCGTCGTCCTCCTCGCCGTCGCGTCCAACGCGCTGCTGGATGAATACCAATCCAGAGCACGCACCAAAACCAACTGGGCAATCAACCAGATCATGGAGACGCAAACAACTGAAGCCGAGAAGAGCCCGACAAGATCTGAAGCTCGAGTGATCTTTGAAACCGATACAGTCCTCCAAGATGACCTGATGGTTCAAGCAGCTCAGATCTATCCCCGCCGGGTATTCTCAACAGGGACCCGCACGACCCTCGATGTCCTCACACTCCTCATCGCGATTGGAGGCGTCTCATGGCTCACCATGGCGCGTGTCATTCGAGGTCAGGTCCTGTCTCTCAAGAACCAGCCATTCATCGAAGCCGCGAGAGCTCTTGGTTCACCTGGACACCGAGTATTTTTCAAACACCTGCTCCCAAATCTCATAGGTCCGATCGTCGTCTATGCGACCCTCGCAGTTCCCCAAGCGATCCTCCAAGAGAGCTTCCTGAGCTTCCTCGGCATCGGGGTCAAGCCGCCACTCCCGAGTTGGGGAAACCTTGCCGCGGAAGGCTTGAGTGAACTCAATACCTTCCGGAGCCACTGGTGGCTCCTGTTCTTCCCCTGCGCGTTGCTCGGATTGACACTCCTTGCGATGAACTTCGTTGGTGAGGGTCTCAGGACCGCCTTCGACCCCAAACGCGACCGCTAACACAACGCCAAATCACCCGCTAGAATGATCCCAAGGCACAAAAAGCCACAGATTCGTAAAACTCCCCGGAACCAACCCAATGCAAAACAAGTTCGGATTCAAAGACTTCATCCTCATTGTCCTGGTCTCGCTCGCACTCGTGATGACCTACCTCTCGATGAAGCAAGACGATCGCCGCTGGGAGCAAAACGAAGCCGTCAACAAGAAAGTGGGGGACATCGAGCAGCTCGTCACTCGACTCGAAGCAAAGCTCGATTCCGGAATCGTGGTTGCCAACAACGGATCCTCCTCCAGCACCAACGGATCCAGCACCATCCAACGCGACGAATCATGGAGCAAGCAGCCCGGACTCGAGATCACCTGGTTCAACACCCCAGGCTTTGAGGTCGATCCACGCAACGAAGATGACTACCGACTCGGTGGGTTCTTCAAAGAAACCTTCAACGCTCAGCCCAACAAGATCACCCCGATCCTTGCTGAGGATGTTTATGCCCGCCGCGTCAATGACCAGGTCTGCGAGCGCCTCGCTGAGTACAACCCAACCACCCTCGAACTCGACGGCTACCTCGCCGAAGCATGGCAATACGACCCCAACGGCTACTGGGTCCGCGTCAAGCTCCGTGACAACGCCCGCTTCTCAGACGGGCAACCAGTCACCGCAGAAGACGTCCGCTGGACCTTCCACGAGTACATCAACAACCCAGAACTCGAAACAGAGTCCATCCGCTCGATCATGACCAATCTCGATCGCATCGATGTCGTCTCCGACAAGATCGTGGATATCTTCTTCAAAGAACCCGACGCGTACAACCTGCAGATGGCGATGGGCTTCTACATCCTCCCCAAGCACTTCTACGAGCAGTTCACCACCACCCAAATCAATCAATCCACAGCTCTTCTCATGGGGTCAGGTCCATTCAAAATGCAGAACCTTGATCCAGAAGATCAATGGACTCCAGGGACAGATATCGTTCTTGTCCGCAACGAGCAGTATTGGGGCTCCAAACCCGCACTCGCTGGACTCCGATACGATGTGATCCAGGAAGACGTCGCGTCCCTCACCGCGTTCGTCAACGGCGAGACCCACATGATCATCCCGTCATCGCCGCAGTACGTCGAGAAGATCTCCCAGCCCGGCTGGGACGAGAAGGCCTACTCCCTCAAGTGGCTCAACATGCGTTCCGGTTACCTCTTCATCGGTTGGCAGTGCGGCGAGCGCAACGGCAAGCTCACTCCATTCCATGACAAACGAGTCCGTCAAGCAATGACCCTCAATCTCGATCGCGAGCTCATGATCCGTGATATCTGGGCCGGTCTCGACAACATCGCCGTGGGACCAAACAACCCACCATCCCCAGCCGCCAATCCAGAGATCGAGCCCTGGCCGTACGACCCAGAGCGTGCGAAGGAACTCCTCGCAGAAGCGGGATGGGTCGACCGCGACAACGACGGCATCCTCGAAGACGAGAACGGTGTCGAGTTCGAGTTCGAGTTCACCCACTCCGTCGGTGGTCAAACCATCGAACGCATGATGAAGTACATCGGAGACCGCTGCGCCGCGATCGGCATCCGCTGTAAGACCAAACCAGTAGACTGGTCGCTCTTCGACCAGATCATGAAGACCAGAAACTTCGACGCCATCACCCTCGGCTGGTCCGCATCCGCTCCAGAATCCGACCCGCGTCAGATCTGGCACACCGACTCCATCCAGAACCAAGGTCACAACTTCATCCAGTGGGACGGCGGTCAAGACCAGTACCTCGACGCAATCGTCAAAGAACTCGACTTCGACAAGCGTATGAAGATCTTCCACCAGTTCCACGCCCTCGTTCACGAAGAGCAGCCGTACACATTCATCCGTTCCGTTCCCTGGAAGCGATTCATCTCGAAGGACTTTGCCAATGTCCATACCTACCCCAAGGGTCTGGAACAAAAAGAGTACTACATGCCCGCAAACTGATCTGCTGTGTTGATCTGATCGCTCAAAGGAAAGAAAGCGGGACCAATGGCCACATATATCCTCAGACGACTTCTCCTAATGATTCCGACGCTGATCGGGATCACATTTCTCGTCTTCATGATCATCGCGCTCGCGCCAGGCGGAATCGGCGCGGCGCTGCGACAGTCCGGCGGACAGATGGAAGCCAACTCCGCCGCGATCCGCGAAGCATATCTCGAAGACCGCTACGGCCTCGACGACCCCGCACCGGTCCAGTACCTCCGCTGGCTCGGACGCGTCTCCCCACTCAAGTTCGGGACCCGAGACCAGATCGATCCGACTGGCGAGTTCATCCGCTCACCAAAGCTCCCCAAAGAACCACCACTTTGGGAGTGGTTCGCTGAGGAACTCCCCGAGTATCCCGAGGTCGAGCAGTACACCTTCACCCCTGAAGATAACAACGAAGAACGCAAGGCCCGCTTGTACCGCCGCCAAGGCACCGCGTACGCACAAGCCCGAGCCGGAGCGATCGGCGCCAAAGCCAACCTCGATTCGCTCCTCGGATTCGTCGCAGGAGAAGCCGAACTCCGCAAGTTCCGCGACGGTAAAGGCAAGATCAAGTACGAAGTCATCGAAGCAAATAAATCGGTCTTTGAGAGCTCTGAATCTTGGGATGAAATTCAAGTTGCCGGCGATCAGCTCATCGAGAACTACAAGATCGCACAGCAAGAGTGGGCAAACCTCAAAGCGATTTTCGACGCCAAACCATTCCGCGAAGCCGGGATCGGACTGGTCGGATCAGTCTCTCTGTCTTCTCCTGACTTTGGACGCTCCTTCACCAAGTCGCGTCCTGTGGTTGATCTGATCTGGGAAGCTCTGCCAATCACGATCATGCTCAACCTGATCGCCGTCCCGATTATCTACTTCATCGCGATCCCCTGCGGCATGCTCGCCGCAGTTAAGTCCGGATCACTCTTTGACCGCCTCTCAGGCGCATTCTTCATCGGACTCTGGTCGTTCCCGATCCCACTCGCAGGCGTGCTCGCGATCGGATACCTCGCATCCAACGACTATCTTGGGTGGTTCCCCGTCGCTGGATTGCACGACGCGAACGCTGATACTTTTACATACTTGCCTACAAAGGGCCCCAACGGCTGGGAACCCGGATACCTCGTCGACCTGCTCTGGCACGTCTGTCTCCCTGTACTCTGTCTGGTCTATGGGGGATTCGCAGTTCTCTCAAAGCAGACCCGTGCCGCGATGCTCGACAACTTCAATATGGACTACGTCCGCACCGCCAAAGCAAAGGGCGTTGCGAACCACAACATCATCTTCGCCCACGTCTTCCGTAACTCACTGCTACCGCTGATCACCATGTTCGTCTCGATCTTCCCAGCGATGCTCGCGGGATCGGTCGTCATCGAGCAGATCTTCACTGTCCCAGGGATGGGCCGACTCACGCTCGAATCAATCAATCTGCGTGACCGCGAGCTCCTGCTCGCCAACACCATGATGATCTCCGCAGTCAACCTTCTGGCGCTCCTGCTCGCCGACATCCTGTATGCATTCGCCGATCCGAGGATTAGTTTCAAATGAGTAAGAACGCCGACCAACTCCAAGCCGAGAAGCTCGAAGCCGTCACCGGCGTCCAGCTCGCTCAAGGCATCGGACACCAAGAAGCCCAAGGCTTCTGGGCCGAAGCATGGGGCCAGGTGCTCAAGCGTCCCGCCGCAGTCGCCGGGATCGTCTGGGTCGCGATCGTCGCGTTCTTCGCGATCTACTCGCCACTCATCGCCTCTGGTCACCCCCTGATTGCGTGGCAGATGAATGCTGACGGCACAACAGGCGATATGTCCTCGCCGCTCATCCAGTCCCTCAAATCTTCAGACGTCGTCCTCCTCTTCTGGGGAGTCATGGCCCCAGTGATCCTCTTCTTCCCAGGGATCACCCTCAACAAAGCTGCACGTCTCCGCCTCATCATCGCCGCCGGAGCGCAGTCGGGGATCATGGTCGTCCTCGCACGCATGGTCGAGTCATACTTCACCGCTCGTGACGCCACCGAAGCGGTCCGCGACATCGGACAATCATCGTGGTTCCTCCCGGTCGCTGTCGCGATCATTGCAGCGGTCAGCGCGATCCCGTTCCTGCTCATCTCCATCTTCGCGTACTCAAGTTGGGCGCGTTCTTTCTTCGTCCTCACTGGCGCGATCGCGATGTCCGTCATCGTCGCGTGGAAATGGTCACCGGAACTCAACCGCTACGACTACCGCGCGATGGAATCCGCCGGAGAGATCCGCACGATCTACACCCTCGTCCCGTTCTCCCCGGATCAGTCCGAGACCGCGATGTTCAACCGCGCGCCGGGATCCACCCCGATGCACGCGATGTGGGACCGCCTCGAGCTTGCCCAGCGCGTCGCTCAGGAGCGTTCCGCCGCGTACAGCGATGAAGAACTCGCGGATCTCGAAGTCGAGCCCTTCCAGTACGATCGACTCCGCTCCATCGCTGGATCGATCGACTCGCTCACCTCCGATCCGATCAACGAGTTCATCGACGAGCTCGAGCAGCAAGCTCCGGAGGATATGCTCCAGCTCCGCGACGCGATCATCGCCCACCCCGCGCCGAGCCACCCCATCGGGACCGACACACTCGGACAGAGCGTGCTCTCCCAGATGTTCCACGCGTGCCGACTCGCGATCTCTATCGGATTCGTCTCCACCGGCATCGCCGTCGTCATCGGAGTCACCATCGGATCACTCATGGGATACTTCGGTGGTTGGGTCGACCTGCTCCTCTACCGACTCGTCGAAATGTTCATGGCGATCCCCGTCCTCTTCCTCCTCATCGTCGCCGCGGGTGTTCTCCCTCGCAATACCTACGTCATGATGGCGATCATCGGATGCTTCACCTGGACCGGCGCCGCTCGATTCATCCGCGCCGAGTTCATGAAACTCCGCGAGACCGACTACATCCAAGCCGCCAAAGCAATGGGGCTCCCCCTCTGGTCCATCCTCTTCAAGCACATGCTCCCCAACGGCGTGACCCCCGTCCTCGTCGAGTCCTCATTCTTGATCGCCGCCGCGATCCTGATCGAAGCGATCCTCAGCTTCCTCGGACTCGGACCATCCGGACAAGCGAGCTGGGGATCACTGCTCCGCAACGCATCGGGTGACACCGGCGCCTTCGTGTGGTGGCTCGCGATCTTCCCCGGAGCCGCGATATTCCTCACGACCCTCGCGTACAACCTCATCGGCGAAGCCCTCCGCGACGCCATCGACCCCAAACTCAAGAAAGCCCGCGTCTAAGACGCCGTGTTCATTCGACAGGATTCAGTATGACCCGAGCAGCAACGCAACCCAACATGAACACCAAGTCCTTGACCAATACGCCCATCATGGAAGTCCGCAACCTTGCGGTCTCCTTCGACAACGGCTCAGGACCACGCATCCAAGCCGTCGACGGCGTCAACATGACCGTCTACCCACGCCAAACCCTCGCGGTGGTAGGGGAGTCGGGGTGTGGCAAGTCCGTGACCTCGATGAGCTCCATGCAACTCGTCCCGCGCCCTCCAGGACGCTTCGACCGCGGCGAGATCATCTACCGCATGGAGAACGGCGAGAAGGTAAACCTCCTCACCCTCACCGAGCAACAGATGCGATCCGTGCGAGGCAACGAGATCGCGATGATCTTCCAAGAACCGATGACCTCGCTCAATCCCGTCTACACCGTCGGCGATCAGATCATCGAAGCGATCACGCTCCACCAAGACGTCACCGCGAAAGAAGCATGGAAGATCGCCGTCAAAGCGATGGACGACGTCGGGATCCCCGATCCCGAAGGACGCATGAAAGCGTACCCACACCAGTTCTCAGGTGGTATGCGCCAGCGCGTCATGATCGCGATGGCCCTCGCGTGCCAGCCGCGTCTGCTCCTCGCCGACGAGCCAACCACCGCGCTCGATGTAACCATCCAGGCGCAGATCCTCGAACTGATCCAAGAACTCAAAGAAACCCGCGACATGGCGGTCATCTTGATCACCCACGACCTCGGCGTGGTCGCGGAAAACTCCGATGTTGTCTGCGTCATGTACGCCGGACGCGTGGTCGAGTACGCGAATGTTTATGACCTCTTCGACGACCCACGACACCCTTACACCCGTGGACTCCTTGCATCGATTCCCAAGATCGGAACTGAACACGATCGGCTCGTAACGATCGATGAAATCGTCAACAACCCTGAAGAGTTCAAGAAGCTTCCAGGTGCCGACAAAGGGGTCACGCCATGGTGGCCGTGGAACGAACCGCCCGCGGATCTCAAGAAACTCAATGAACCGGCAGGGGATTACTGCCTCAAGCAAATCGCCGACAACCACTGGGTCGGTGTCTGGCGCACTGAAGCCGTCGCCAACGATGTTTCGCCACCACCGCAACTCAACTACAGAGTTGCAGACCACAAAGAATAACAACGCTCGAGGATATCAATGCGAGCCTTGCTCATCGTCGACAGACTCTTTGCCCAACACGAACGCGCGATGCTACAGCGCACAGCGATCGGGCTCCTCGACGAAGGGATCGAAACCACGATGGTCGTCCCAGACCTCGGGACATTTGAAACCACAGGCGTCGGCGCATTAATCCCGCAAGTGAAGTACAAAGACCGTGGTCTCTCATTCACACTCAAAATCAGAGCCGCCAGCATCATCCGTGATCTCTCCGACGACCGCACCGATACCCAATGGGACATCGTCCACGGCTTCGGTGGCAACTGCTGGGCGCTCGCCAATGAGCTCGCCAAATCACTAGATGCCGCAATGGTTCTCGAGCTCTGGAGAGCCGGGCTCATCCCTCGCGCAACACAACTCTACAAACAAGCTTCTGTAGAGTGCATGTTTACCGCGCCAGACAAGTCCATCGAGCGTGCTGTGCATCAGATAAATCCAAGGCTCCCAGTGCAGGTCGCTCCTTGGGGATCACCAGCACCGACAACTCCAAGAGAGATCCTCCAGCGAGATCGAGGTATTTCAATCGTCATGCAGTCCTCAGGACGCAACCGCGAAGAGTGTGCCGCTGCGTTCGAAGGAGTACTCGATGCAATACGAAATCAAGACAACATCCATTTCTTTGTCAATCTCCATGCCGCCCAGCGATCCGGACTCTGGTCCAAAGCAAAGAAAGCCGGCGCTTTGGGTCAACTCACCCTCGTCGATCAGATCGAAGAGCAGCGTGATCTGGTGCTCAATGCTGATTATCTAATCTACCCCGACACGGTTCATGAACACCGCTCCCTCCTTTTCGAAGCAATGGGCAGCGCCATGTGCGTGCTTGCTTCCACCGCTGAGCAAAGTTCTTGCTTGATTAACGACAAGACCGCTCAGATAGTCAAGCAGCCCTCAAGAGCAGGATGGTCCGAATCCCTGCGTAGTCTCCTCTCAGATCAAGAGCGATCAAGAGAACTCGGACACAACGCGTGGAAGCACATCCGCGAGCAACGCAAAGTGTCCACTCACATCGGCGCCTTGATCGACATTTACTCTCAACTGATCCCGCTTGAGACCGGCACACGCGCCGTCCGGTAACTCCATATTTTGAACATCTCCATTAGCATCCGCGTCCGTTAACCAAGCGTGCTGTTCAGATTGTGCGGATTGCTCCAGGGATCCGCTTTGATCCGTCTATTCCTGTGATAGATTGAATACGGCAGTCCTGTACTCCCCCGCGCCGTCACCTCGGCTCATTGACTGCCCAGCGCGACCATCGGAGCAATAGACATGAAAAAAGCAGCCCTGACATCCGCCCTCGTTTCGCTTATCGCATTCACCGGAGCCGTACAAGCGCAGGTCTCCGCGTCAATTGAATCTCCAGAAATCATCGAGATCAATCCAGCTGCGTTCCCTTCGACCCACACGCGTGGTGTGCAGGTCCGCTACAACAACGAGCGTGCTCAGCTCGCCGCGACCCAAGATCAAGACGGCACCATTACCTGGTCCGGATCACAGCGGGAAGCAATGGGTGGAGAAGATGCTCCTGCACGGATCCTCGTTCGTGTGTACGACGGCGTCTTCTCCATCGACCCATTCGTCCCCCTGAGCTACGGCAATGAAGATGTCGCCAACATGCTCTTCAACGGCACAACGCTCGAAACCAACCGAGCACTCTTCAACCGCCAGCGTATCGAGCGCGTCGAGCAGCTCATGAAATCCCTCGAAGTCGCTCGTCATAACTGGCTTCGTGACAACGGCTATTACGGCGTCCGGCAGTTCACAAGTTCCAAGTCCACAAGCGAAGAGCACGCGGACGCGTCGCTCCCAGAACCAGCCGCCAAGTTCCGTATCCCAGCGGATGTCCCACGCGGAAAATCCCGCGAGCAGGTCAACGCCGATGACGCGACCACCCGCTCAATCGCACGCAATCTGCTCGAAGGAGACGAGCCAGTACGGATCTCACTCCCATTCGGGACCGCTCCAGATGTCGTCGCACGCGTGGAAGCCCGAAACGCTGCAGCGGACGAGCAGGAGTCCCAGGAACTCGCATCCAACGACTGATTCAATCGGATCGACTAGACTACCAGCGTGACTGGTAGACTCCCTTTCGATCCCAGCAAAATGTCCCGGAAAGACCGGACCCCGAGCGACTCCCGCCCTCGGGGTCTTTCCAATTCTGCTGATAAGCCGTACACCGTCTCTCAACTCTCCGCAAAGATCGAATCCGCGATCAAGGACAGCTTTCCGACCAAAGTCAGAGTCATCGCAGAAATCAGTTCCGTCACCAATCGCACGCACTACTACTTCACTCTGAAGGATGAGAAAGCGACCATCTCAGCAGTGCTCTTCGCATCTGCAGCACGCAAGCAATCCTCCCCTCCAGAGCACGGCCAGAAGGTCATCGCAACCGGAAAGCTCGAGTACTACGCACCATCAGGACGACTCAGTCTCATCGTCGACAAACTCGAGCCCGTTGGAGTGGGGGACCTTGAGCAGAGATACAAAGCACTCTGCAACGATCTCCGAGCACGGGGGTGGTTCGATCCACTCTCTAAGCAGCCACTCCCGATCTTCCCAAGATCCATCGCGATCATCACCAGCGCCACAGGTGCGGCTCTTCAGGATGTCCTTGATACCGCCGCGAAGCGATGCCCCGCCGTCAACATGCTCATCGTCGATGCACGAGTGCAAGGCGAGCAAGCGAAGGGGCAGATCGCAAACGCCATTACCAAGCTCTCAGAACAGCACACCAAACTCGGAATCGACGCGATCATCCTCACCAGGGGTGGGGGCAGTCTCGAAGATCTATGGGCATTCAACGAACCCATCGTTGCCAAGGCTATCCACAATTGCGCTATCCCGATCGTCGCCGCGATCGGACACGAGACCGATACCACAATCGCTGAGTTGGTCGCTGACGAGCGTGCCGCAACCCCGACCCAAGCCGCGATGAAGCTGGTGCCGGATCGTACCGCACTGTCCGAACAACTCCACGCATTGACGCGTCGATTGTCCCGAGAAATCAGCACGCAGCTCACGCACGAAGAGTCAAGACTCAACCGTTTGGTCACGAGCGGACCGCTCGCCAATCCACAGCGGCTCATCGACCCGCAAAGCACTAGGCTCGACACACTACGGACTCAGATCCATTCCGCGATCCGTCATATCCAGTCTGCAAAGACCCGTCAAATCGACACCCTCGCGATCCGTCTTGCCAAGCACCAACCCGCCGCGGTTCAAGCCCAGCGTCAAGAGCACATTCATGCGCTCCACCAGCGACTTGCCCGATCAATGCACACACGATTGCGATCGATGTCCGCATCCCTCGATGCCGCTCAGCGAGAACTCAACGCGATCGGTCCGCGCCAGGTATTGAGCCGCGGTTACTCGCTTACCACCACCAAAGCAGGATCTGTCGTCCGCTCAACCAAGGATCTTAAATCTGGTGATTCGCTCACCACGCACCTCAGCGACGGCACGGTCACCTCCGTCGTTGACGGCAAGAATGTCACCAAACGAACCAAGACCAAGAAGGCGCCAGCTCAACCATCGCTCTTCAATCACAAAGAGGGACAGGATTAATCATGCCCAAGAAAGCCAAAGACGAACCGCGTTATGAGGACCTTGTCGAGCAGATCGAAACGCTCGTCGAGAAGATCGAGTCCGGAGAACTCGGTCTCGAGGAGTCCATCAAAGGCTACGAAGAAGGCACCAAGCTCATCAAGCAAGCCCGCGCCATCCTCGATCAAGCAAAGCAGCGCGTCGAATCGCTCAACCTCGAAGAATCCAGCGATTGACCACGCTTTGCCGATGAAAGTAACCCATGCCTGACGCTCTGATCATGATCCTCCCAAAGCTCATCATCCTGAGCTTTATCATGGCTTTCGGGGCCTGCATCGGATCACTCGTCAATGTGCTCGTCTACCGACTCCCGCTCGGCTTGGATGTCATTCGTCCGACCTCTCGTTGTCCCAAATGCAACACCAAACTCACATGGCGTGAGAACATCCCAATCTTCGGCTGGATCCTGCTTGGCGGGAAGTGCCGATTCTGCAAAGCCAAAATCTCACCCGAGTATCCCATCGTCGAGACCATCGTCGCGTTGATGTTCGGATTACTCTACACCCTCTGGTACCTTGTCGAGCCGGGATCGACCTTCCTCGGATTGCCAGTCGGATCCATCGCACCAGATTGGGCAGTCAATGGTCCAGCAATGACCTGGCCTACCCTCGTCACCCTCTTCATCCTCATGGGATCCCTCGTCGCGATGACCATCATCGATGCGCGCACATACACGATCCCGCTTGTTCTCACATGGGTCCCCGCCGTCGTCGCGATCCTCTTTCACACTGGACACGCGCTTTGGTTCCAACTCGCACATGGTCAACTCACTCAAGTCATCCCTGGATACTGGAACTTTACCGAATCCAACAGCCGATGGATGACCGCTGAAGGCGCTCTCTGGTCCATTCCAACAGGAGGACTCGGTGGATGGCGTTTCATCGGGATCATGCTCGGTGCGACCTTCGGCCTCTTCATTTCCAATCTACTTCTCAAATACAGAGTGCTCACCCGCTCCTTCGCCGACTACGACCAATGGCTTGAGAAACACAACAAGTCGCTCGCTGAATCCATGGAAGAGCCGGACACGGAGCCCGACCACTCCGCTGCTCAAGAATGGATCATGTATCCTTATGCCCGCCGCGAGATGATCCGCGAACTCGCATTCCTCGCCCCTGTCGCGCTGTTTGGCTTCTTCGGAGGTTGGCTCAGTGTAACCTTGGTAAACCGTATCGCTGGAGAATGGATCTACAACCCCTCAACGGGCGAGATGCTCCCTCCAACTCAAGCACCACTCTGGTTAGTGGTCCTCGCCGGGACGCTCGCCGGATATCTCATCGGTGGGGGAGTCGTCTGGGCCGTCCGCATCCTTGGATCGCTCCTCTTCAACAAAGAAGCGATGGGACTCGGAGATGTCCACATGATGGCCGCCGTCGGCGCCTGCATGGGATGGATCGACTCAACGATCGCGTTCTTCCTCGCCGCCTTCGTCGCACTGGGAATCGCGGCACTCGGAGCGATTGGGAAAGGAAAGCTCTCTCGTGCCATGCCATACGGCCCGTCACTCGCGATCGCGACGATACTGGTACTCTTCGCCAAACCCCTGATTGAATGGGGTTTAGGAAAGATCTTTGGTATGGAAGGCCCGTTGAATCTTCCCTGAGAGAATCCATGCAAAATTAAGCAGAAACGGATAGAGTATCCACAAGAACCACATACAAGGACAACCCAAACCACGGAGCCAAATCATGATCCGATCGATCAATAAAAAACTCGGACTTTCCCTGCTCTCAGCAGTCATGCTGACCGCTTTCACAGGCTGTAAAACAGTGTCACAGCGGGACTACGACGCAGCGATCGAAGAGAACACCACCCTTCGCGAACGCATCGCTGCACTCCAATCCTCGGCTGAGCAAGCAGGCAATGCAAACCAATCTTACATCGATCAGAACAACCAACTCCGCAGCGAGAACCAACGTCTCGCGGACCAACTCGCCGCTGCTCAAGCGAATCCAGCGACTGGATTCGAGAACATCGACGGCGTCGATGTCGGACGCCGTTCAGGTGGTGAAATCGTCGTCGGAGTCGAAGCAGATGTCCTGTTCAACTCGGGATCGGCTGATCTCCGCAAGGACGCCAAAGCGACGCTCGATCGCGTTGCCGGCGTACTAAAATCCACCTACGCGAACAATAATGTCCGCATCGAGGGATACACCGATACCGATAAACTCGTGAAAACCAAAGCGAAATGGCACACCAACGAGAATCTCTCCGCGGCACGCGCACTCGCGGTCGAGTACTACCTCGTCGGTAAGGGTGTCGATAACGACATGGTCTACTCAGCCGCCTTTGGACCCTCCAATCCCAAAGCGACCAAGAAAGACTCCCGGCGCGTAGAAATCGTCATTCTCGGCAACTAAATGACGATCGAAAGCAGGAAGAACACCAACTCGCGGGGTACAATCTCCCCGCTCCGGGCTATTGGCGCAGTTGGCTAGCGCACCAGTATGACACACTGGGGGTCACAGGTTCGAGTCCTGTATAGCCCATTCAAATACGGCTTCGCTCCTTGCGGGGCCTTTGTTTTTCGGGACAAATACCGAAGAACGACAACCAGATCACGCCACCTTAGCTCAGTTGATAGAGCAGCTGATTTGTAATCTGCAGGTCCTCGGTTTGAGTCCGAGAGGTGGCTATTCAAGGGCTATGATGCCCGACAATTAAGGGGCGTGTATCCAAGCGGCCAAAGGACGGGGATTGTAAATCCTCTCGCATTCGCGTTCGGTGGTTCGAATCCACCCGCGCCCACTTCCCCTTACCAGACCCTCCGATTATCGGAGGGTCTTTGTTTTTTCTAGGCCATTCCCCCGATTATCGACCTTCACTTCATTCTGCCCCGTTTTTCACCGATCTCGCTTCAAGAAGCCCTACACATGGCGCTTCACCAGGAGATCGTTGATGGCTGCTTTGTCATTCAAATCCAGCAAACCCTTTGCTTCACTCAGTGTGACATCCATCTCCTCCGGAACACTCGCCGTAGTCGCCATCGTCACCATGATTGTTGGTGGATTGACATGGTGGACAGTGAGTCAAGTCCGTGAAAACACGCACAATGAACATCTCGAAGAACTCACCAAATCAATCCAACTCATTGCATCGCAAACAGAGTTGTCGCTCCAAGACAGTGATCTCTCCAGAATCCGAAGGTTGCTCCTAGATGCTCAAGCGACAGGACTCTACCACAGACTCTCAATCGACTACGCGAACAACCAAACGCTGGTATCTACAGATCTTGGCGATACATATCAGACCTCGCTACCAGACTCATGGGGCGCGCCTGCAGTGCCATTTGAATCCAAATCCCGTTTCGATCCTCAACTGGGTCAACTAACCCTCTTTGAACCGCTTCATGTCGGGAAAGACGGATCTGCAGTACTCATCGCTGAGTCCATGCCGATTGCTAATTCACAACTGCTTTGGCGCTTCGAACTCGCTGCAGCGCTCACCGCACTCAGCGGGCTAGTTCTCGCGATGCTCGCTTGGCTGCAACGCCGTCAGCGTCCGGCGCCAGTCAATGCGATCCGCAATGCACTCACACGATACGCCGAAGGTCAAACCTCGACCCCGGATCTGCTCGTCGCATCCAGTCTCGGACAAGAAGCAAGCGCGTTCAATGATCTGCTCCAGGAGCGCGACGAGCTCAGTTCAAAGCTCACTATGCTCGAATGCGAAAGCACAATCGCTACTGTTTCAGCAGACTCCTTCGGTCTATCAAGTGTCTGCTCCTCGCTTACACAGGGGATGGTCGTACTGGATTCAAACCTGAACATCCAGTTCATCAACGGCTCCGCAGCCGCATATCTTGGAGTGGATGTCGCAACCAGCAATGGGAAGTCCATCAGCCAGATTGATCCGAATAACTTGCTTGTACCAACAGCTACTCGCGCACTGAACCCCGACAGCCCGCGTCGTCTCATGGCGGAGATCCAGCTTGAGCAATCAGCAACGACGCTCCGTGCTACATTTGCACGAATCCCAAGAGAAGACGATGTTTTGTGCTTGATCTATATCGAGGATATCACTCAGCAGCGTCACGCCGATGAAGCACTCAATAGTTTCATCGCTCAAGCGACGCATGAGCTCCGTACGCCGCTGACCAACATCCGCCTATACGCGGAGGAAGCAATTGACGCCGGAACAGAAGATGAAGAGTTCCGTTCCAACGCGTTCAACATGATCAACTCAGAATCACGCCGTTTGGAGCGTCTCGTCTCAGACATGCTGTGCGTGTCAGAGCTGGAAGCCGGATCTATGAAGATCCGCAAAGACACTGTGCGTCCTGGAGCGATGTTCGAGGAACTGCAGCGTGATTACGCTCCGCAAGCCGAATCCAAAGGGATCAACCTGATCTTTGATCTTCCGCCGAAGTTCCCGAGCTTGGAAGCAGACCGAGATCGTCTCGGACAAGCCATCCATAACCTCATTGGTAACGCTCTGAAGTACACATCATCAGGCGGGACCGTCACAGTCAAGGTTGAGTTTGATCCTTCCGACGCGATGACCGTTCGTGTGTCAGATACGGGAATCGGGATCTCGCTCGAAGATCAGTCCCGGATTTTCGAGCGATTCTGCCGTGCCCAAGATCAGCGGATTGAATCCATCTCTGGAACAGGTCTGGGACTCTCAATCACCAACGAAATCGTCAAAATGCACTCTGGTCAAATCACAGTCGAATCCGAACTAGACCAAGGGTCAACCTTTATCATGACAGTCCCCTCGGGACGCACTCCGATGAACAACGCCGCGTAAAGGGGGATCCAGCATGATGGCATTTGATCAACAATCCATCGGCGCTGTGACGGTCCTTCGTCCAACTGGTCCGGTCGCAAACGAAGAGGACGCACAGCAGTTCCACGAACTCGCGAGCAACCTCATTCGCAGTTCGCTCGGACGATTTGTGATTGACGCATCCGAACTATCTTATGTCGATTCCACAGGTCTTGAAGCTTTGGTTGACATCGCAGAGGAACTCAACGCGTTTGGGCAAGCTCTCAAGATCTGTGAAGTCGGTGAAACCCTGTCTGAAACGATGCGCGTCACACAAACCACCGACGCGTTCGAACCATACGAGCAGGTGCAAGATGCTGTGAGGAGTTACCGCTGATGCCAAGCGATCCTCAACAACCTACCGCTACCCGCTTAGCAATCGATCCAGATCGGGACCAAGTGATCGAACAGTCAGCGTCACGCCCTCGTCTCGTGGGTGAAGTGTTGATCAGTGAGGGGCATCTCACGGAGGATCAACTCGAGCAAGCGCTCACCGAGCAGCGCACGAGTGGCAAAAAACTAGGTGAGATTCTCATCAACTCTGGTACTGTATCCGAGTCGGTGCTGCTTCACTCGCTCGCACGCTGTCTAGGTGTCAAAGGCGTGAGGCTCCGTCACGGCTTGATCGATCCTCAGCTCATCTCGCTCATCAATCCGGAAGAATGTGAACGACTCAAGGTCCTCCCGATGTTTCGTGTCCGTGGGAAGCTCACTGTCGCTATGGCTGAGCCGCAAGATCTCCCTCTTGTCGACCAGCTCGCTGCGAAGACCGGCTACCAAATCATCCCTGTCCTCGCTTTTGAGAACAACATCCTCGAATATGTCCGCAAATACTCAGCAGGTGATGTGGACATCAATGAGTTCCTCACGACACTCTCGGAGACCGATGTCGAGGTCGTCGAGCGTGAATCAATTGATGAAGATCCAACCACAGACCTCTCGCAGATGGTCGAGGGATCACCCATCGTCAATCTCGTGAATGTCGCGATGCTGACCGCTGTGAAAGACGGTGCTTCGGACATCCATATTGAGCCCGACAAAGGCGGGACACGCATCAGATACCGTATCGATGGATCACTTCGTGAACTCATGCATTCACCTCCAGGTATGCATGCCGCGATCGTCTCCCGTGTCAAGATCATCGGAAAGATGGACATCTCCGAAAAACGTCTTCCCCAAGAGGGTCGCGTCCGAATCGTCGCTGAAGGCCGGGAGATCGATCTCCGTGTGTCTTCGATCCCGACCTTGTTGGGAGAAAAGCTTGTTATCCGCGTGCTGGATAAGGAGAATCTCAATGTTCGAATGGAAGAACTCGGATTCCGTCCCGAACTGCTCGAACGATTCAAGAAGACTCTGAAACTCCCGCACGGCATGCTCCTCGTCACCGGTCCGACAGGATCAGGGAAAACCACAACGCTCTACTCAGCGCTCGATCTACTCCGTTCGCCAGAAACGAACATTGTGACCGTCGAAGATCCAGTTGAATACCAACTCGATATGGTGAACCAGGTCCAAGTCCATGAGGGAATCGGTCTCGACTTCGCTCGAACACTCCGATCGATCCTGCGTCAAGACCCTGATGTCATCATGATTGGTGAGATTCGTGACCAAGAAACCGCACATGTCGCAATCCAAGCGTCCCTCACCGGACACTCCATGCTCGCGACCCTCCACACCAACGATGCGCCAGGGGCGATCTCCCGTATGACAGACATGGGAGTAGAGCCGTATCTCCTCTCCGCGGCACTCAACGGTGTCGTCGCTCAGCGTCTAGCGCGTACAATCTGCCCAGGTTGCTCAACCAGCTACTACCCAAGCGAGCAAGTCCTCGAGGACGCGGGATTGCCTCATATGGCAGGCAGGCCTTTCCGCAAGGGAGCCGGATGTTCGACCTGCCACGATACCGGATGCAAAGGCCGTATGGGTATCTACGAGTTCATGGAAGTGACTCCAGAAATCCGCAGATTGATATACGCGGGAGCACCAAAGCATCAAGTCCGATCGATTCTGACTTCTCAAAATCAACTATCTCTCCGTCAAGAGGGTGTGAAACTCGCGATTGCTCACCATACAAGTCTGGAAGAGATTCTTTCAGTCACCAAGATTGATGATGTCGATGATGAGCCAAACGCTCCACAGCAGAGGAGTGTCGCATGAAGTTCACTTATGAAGCCTACACCAAAGCCGGCGCTCCTAAATCTGGGACCATAGAAGCAGCTGATCAGCGTGAAGCAGAGGAAAAACTGCGGAAGAAAGATCTTCTCATCACTCAGATCAGCTCAGTTGAGAGCGGGAGTACAAAGTCCAAAGCGACAGTTTCAGGATCTAAGAAAAAATCAAAGATTCCTGTAAAAGTCGTGTCCGAGTTCGCACGCGAACTCTCCATCCTCGTTTCAACAGGGACCCCTCTCGTTGACGCGATCGAATCGCTCGAAGAGCAGTCCAGTTCCGATATTTGGAAAACAATCCTAGTCAATCTCCGAGCACGGCTCGAAGAAGGGGATTCCTTATCCGCCGCGATGCAGGCGCAGCATGAAGTCTTCGGTCCTGTATTCTGCTCACTCGCAGCAGCGGGGGAGACAGGGGGCAATCTTGATGTCATGCTCAACAGGGTCAGCAAGCTCCTGCGACAGGAAGCCAAAATCCGTGCCAATATCGCCGGCGCCATGATGTACCCGCTGCTCCTCACAGGCTTGTCGGTCGTCGTGCTTGGAGTCATGCTCTGTGTTGTGCTCCCAAGATTCGCGGGACTGTTCGAGTCCATCGATTCACCACTCCCGGCGACCACCAAGTTCCTGATGTTCTTGTCAGATCTCCTGCGCACCTATTGGTGGGGCATCATCCCTTCAGCAGCACTTGTAATGACTGGATTCGTATATTGGTTGAAGAGCTCCGTAGGAAGAGCATTCGTCGAAAACAGTGCCCTCAAAATTCCAGTCCTAGGGAAGACCATCTGCTCGATCCAAACCGCGAGGATCTTCCGTGTGCTCGGACTACTTATCGAATCCAAAGTACCAATCCTTGAGTCTATTGAACTCACCCGCCGTTCTGTAAGCAACACGCTCTACCGAGACCTTCTGACCAAAGCGGAAGAAGCAGTGACCATCGGTGAGTCGGTGTCTCTTGCACTTGCTAGTGATGACCTCATCGTCCCCAGCGCTGTTGAAGCCGTGAAAAACGCAGAGCAATCTGGTCGAATGGGTCCTGTCATGATTCAACTCGCCGATTACCTTGATGAAGAAAACGAGACAGTGATCAAATCGATCTCATCACTCATCGAGCCCCTCATCATGATCGGTTTGGGTCTGATGGTCGGATTCATCGCTGTGAGTATGTTCCTGCCCCTCTTTGATCTCACCGCTAGCGCAGGAGCACAGTAATGAGAAAGCTCCACAACATCACACCAATCGGGATCGACTTCGACTACAACGAGTTTCGAGCTGTTCAATACGCCTCCGCATCGAGTCCCACGCCCAAAGCGATCGCGTCGATACCCAGGACCGGATCTCATAAGCTCATCCCGACAACTGAGGAGCTCAAATATCTAGAGCAATCTTTAATGCAACGAGGATTCACAGGCAATCGTGTTTCGATCGCTGTGCCAAAGCGATTCTCATCGTTCCACATCATGGATCTCCCGCCAGAAGGATCTGGGGCGCCGATTAGTCGTCTGGCGCTCCTCGAAGCCCAGCGATCGGGAGCTCACAAGTCCACCGATCTCCAAATCGGATACTGGACCCAGCCGAAAGACGGCTCAAGCAAGAGCCAACACTCCCCGTATTACGCCGTTGCGTGCCAAACAGAACCATTGAACGAACTGTTAGATAGTTTCGAAGAAGCACAGCTCTTTCCAGTTCAGGTTGAACCTATGGAGACCGCGATCACACGGACCGCATCGATGCACGAGCAGTTCACGGGTGACGCGATCCACAGCATCATTGAAATTGGTTGGGATGAGTCTTGGGCAATCATCACGCTGGGGACCACGCCAGTGTACTGCCGTCAGATTCAAGTAGGTGCCTCTCGTATCAGGAGACAGCTGATCGATGATCACGCGATGCCCGCGGATTCGATCAACATGATATTGAATCCAGAAGGACCAACGATCGAGAGTGAGTCGCGTCTCAAGAGAATCATGACCACAATTCTGACGCCAGTGCTCGCACAGGTCGTTGATCAACTCGATACCGCACTGACATATGTATCTCAGCAGCACCGATTCGCGCCATTTGGAGTAGTCATGCGATCCGGATATTTCACGCATGAGGAGCAAACCGCCTTTGCAATTGCCCAGCGTACTGGTATGCCCACGCTCCCGCTCGAACCAGTGAATAAAGACATCCGCGAAATTGATTTGAACATAACCCCCTTTGAGTATGCGCAGACTCCGCGTCTAAACATCGCGTCAGGCCTAGCGAAGGGAGCCGCCTAATGAGTCCGATCCCATCGCCAAATCTGCTTCCGCAGTCACGGATGATCTCCAGAAGACGGAACCACGCTGTGCGTGTTTGGTCATTCGTCCTCGTTGCACTTGTCTTGGTCGTGATGATCCCGTCTGGTTTGTTGAGTGTTCATTTGCGAGCTGCTGAGCCACAAGATACGCAGCACATCACACGCTTTGTCAATGACCTCAATGAACTGCGAGCAACACTGCCTGCACTGAAGAAGAAAGTCGCGCAGCTCGAATCCGAATCCAAATCGCAGGAACTTGCAAAGCTCCGAGTTCATTGGAACAGTGTGATCAATCAGCTTGCTTTACTGACCAACGAGAATATTAGGATCCACTCCTTCGATGCTTCGATCATCCGCCAACCCTCAAAGCATACGATCAACATCTCAATTCAGATACACTCGAAGACCCTGTCGCAGGCGCGCGAGTTCCTCGTTGTCCTCGAAAACTCTTCACTATTCGATGAACTGAAGATGTCCGACTCACGCCGGACCTCGTCAGCCCCAGATGCGCCGATCAACTCCACGATCACCGCATCCATAGTCGCTGAGCAGCACGTGGAGGCGAATCCATGAACAATCCACTCAAATCCGCATCACTACTCCAGCTTCACCTGACAGGCGCATCGCTCGCAACACTTATTCTTGCGATCTCAGGGTATGTGATTTATACCTCCTGGGAAGCACAGCGGTCAGACTTTGAATCTACCAAGCTCGAACTCACGCAAGTCAGCGATCAGTTATCCAGCACACAGAGCGAGAGAGGTCGTCTGATAAATCAGATTTCGAACCTAGAAAGCTTTGTTCAGGAACGCGAATCCGTCATCATTGCGTCAAGCATCAACGAACTCGCTGTCCAGCTCGTAGGACTCGCTGAATCACACGGCCTTGAACTCGAGCAGTTCGAGCCATCCGAACCATCTCAAACAAACGAGAACCCAACTCAAGCGATCTCAATCCAGGTCACAGCCCCATACACAACGATCCAAACTTGGTTGGATGAACTCCACAGCAAAATGCCGGATATCCATGTGGAATCCCTTTCAATCAGCTCCAATGTCACCTCTGGTATGGTCAGCACGAATATTCGTCTTAACTGGTACATACCGTCCGATGCTGATCCGAAGCAATAATTATTTCTTCGATCTGTTTGCATGAGCCCCAAACGAATTCGTCTTTCATACACATGGGACTCACCACAGAACGCAAAATCTTTCTCGCGCTTGCACTCGTCGCCGGAGCATCACTGGTAATTGATCAAGCGATCCTCTCGCCATCCGGCGCGTCCGCTGCTCCGCTCGATGCGGATCAAATAGCGTCGATGCCAAGCGATCCAATCATCGCGAGTATCGCTGAACCGATCAAAAAATCAGTCACCGAGATTCTCAATGAGCGATTGAACCAGGCGAGCGATGGGTCGTCCGATATCAAGCTCAACGCACAAGCAACCGAGTTGCAACGCATGTTCGCGCCCCTGATCAAACCGGAATCCAAGCCGGTCATAAAGCAACCGATCAAGCAGACGCAGACAGAAGTCGAGCCAGCAATCCCGACCCAATCGATCCCGAACAATATGCCGTCACTCTCAGCAGTCATGCCTTCGCAAACAGGTCAATCCGGAGCGATCCTCAACGGCACACTCTATCGAGTGGGAGAGTCAACCCCAGAGGGTTATCGGCTCCTGAAAGTCAACCAGCGACAAGCACTTGTAGAGTATAACACCCAACAGTTTTGGCTCACTCTACCAGCGTTCAAGGACTAAAGCTTCCTAACCCGCATAAACCGAATGCGCAGAAATAAGTTCGCTCACAGGTAAGGGGTTCACAGTCAACTCAGCACAAATCTCCGCCGATCTCCACGGTACACATCAAACGCTTGCAAACGCAAGTGAAGGAGAAACAAGCATGCAAGCAATCGCACCAACCATCAAGGCCAACCGTCGCGCCTTCAGCCTCATCGAACTCGTTATCGTGGTCGTGATCATCGGGATCATCGGCGCCATCGCTATCCCACGCATGAGCCGTGGTGCAGCAGGTGCAGCCGATTCCAGCCTCGTCGCTGATCTCGCAGTCCTCCGCAGCGCGATCGACCTCTACAAGGCAGAGCACGGCGGAACCCTCCCAGCATTCGCAACCTTCGAAGCACAGATGACCACTTACACCAACGACGCAGGTACCGCAAACGCAACCAAGTCGTCCACCTACTACCTCGGACCATACCTCCGCGAGCTCCCAACCCTCAAGGTCGGCTCCAACAAGGGACAGTCCGCACTCGTTGCAACGCAAGGCGGCACCACCGCCGGCTGGGTGTACGATGAAACCACCGGCGCCATCAGCGCCAACCTCCCAGGCACCGAAGTCGACGTCCGCGGCGTGCAGTACAACAACTACTAAGCAGCCCGACACCGTTTGATGACTCACACGCGCCCCGGTCTGCACACGCAGACCGGGGCGTTCCCGATTCAGGAGTTCGCGATGCACAACCAATCCCACGCACAGCGCACCGGATTCTCGCTCATTGAGCTCGTCATCGTCGTCTCCATCATGGCCGTCGTCGCCGCGATTGCCGTCCCCAGATTCACCGACGCTTCCTCGGGACGAAGACTCCAAGCCGCCAAGAACGCGATCATCCACGACATCGAGCGTGCCAAGATCCGCGCCAGAGCGACCTCCACAAACCATGTCATCCAGTTCTACCCAGACCGCGAGACCTACATCATCACGGAAGGCGACACAGTCTCCGAGGACGCGATCATCCTCGCTCGCAATCTCAGCGATGATCCCCTTAATATCCAGATCCAAGCCACCAACCTCAGCGGCGACAACAACGCCACCATCACCCCATACGGCGATCTCACACCAGGTGTTCGGATCAGAATCACCGACGGCTCCAACTTCATCAACGTGGACTTCCCCGGAATCTCAACGACCCGAACCCCGCCCGTCGTCGAGGTCACCGAAGAAGATGTCAAGGGGCTTGAACTAGCCGGAGGAATTCTCGATGCACTCGGTCTCTAAAAACTCCCGACGCTCAGCGTTCACCCTGATCGAAACCATCATCAGCATCTCCGTGATGTCCGTCCTCTTCCTCGGACTCTCCGGCGCCGTCGTCATCGGATCCAAAGCGATCCCATCGACAGTCGATACAGGAGAAGCGGACCAGGAGATCATCGACTGTCTCAACCGATTCCGAGATGAACTCCGTCAAGCAAGTCAGATCAAATATAGTTCAGACGCCAGTGGTGTCAAATACGACCTGACCATGGTCGATTCCGGCGCAACCGGAGCACCATCATCAATCACTTATAAATACAGCGTCGATACCCAAACCGTCTCGAGGAAAGCTGATAGCAACACCGAATCCGTCTACCTCACCGGCGTCACGGACCTCCAAACCAGCGCCCTGCTCGACGATGACCGGATCCGAGCTGTCGTGATGAGATTCGAGTTCGAGAATTCTCTCCAAAGACACTTCGAGACCCACATCGTCCTCCCAAACAAGCCGGAGGCCAAATAATGTCAATGCAATACACCACACGCCGAGCGATCACCCTCGCCGAGACCGTTGTCTCAACGCTCATTATCGGGTTCGTCCTCGTCTCGACGCTCCAGATCGTCGCGCCGATCTCCCGCTCCGGAACCCACCACGCCAACAAACTCGTTGCGACCAACCTTGCTAACGAACTCGCCGAAGAGATCGCAACCAAGCTCTTCACCGATCCGGACGAAGACGTTCCCGACTTCCTCGGCACAGACACCGGAGAGCGTCCCGCTGTCCGCGCTGATTTCGACGACATCGACGACTTCCAGTCCTGGTCATCCTCCCCTCCAGTCAACAGTCTCAACGAGTCCTACACCAACCTCTCAGGATGGACAAGATCCGTCAAGATCATCCATGTCCTCGTCGCTGATCCAACCACCGAATCCCCGACCAACACAGGACTCAAGAAGATCACGATCACCGTATCCAAAGACTCCACCCAACTCGCGCAGATCAGCATCCTGCAGTCTCAAACCGCGGACCAACTCGGATTCATCTCCATCGCCACCGCATCGGAGGATTCCAAGTGAGAAAAGCGAGAACAAACAACCACAGCAGATCCGGATCAGTCTACCTTGTCACTCTGATCACCGTCGCCGCGATCGCGTCGATGGTCATGATTGGGGTTACACTCCGATCCTCGACAAGCTCCAAGTCCACACTCATCGAGGAAATGTCGAAGACAAACATCGACATCATGAATGCAACCGAACTCACACTCCAGACAGTCGCATCCGACGCCGCATGGAAAGCCACCGCACAAACAGGGGTCGCGCTCCCGAAGCAAACCATCAACGGCGTCACCTACGGCACAACAGTCAAAGATGCCGACACAGACACTACACCGACAAACACCACAACCAACTACACACTGACCATGAGCGCCACGCAAAACTCGATCGAGCATGTCTCGCAGCTCACTTTCGAGTATGCAAGCGTGGATTACCCAACATTCGTAGCTGATTACAAGGGTGAGTTCTATTGGCCGCTGAGCGAAGATCCGAAGTCAACCACCGCCGTCGATGCCATCGATGCGTGCGACGGATCATATCAAGACCCCAACGCCGCAGGCGCTACAACGAACGACCAAGGCGCTCAGGTCCCGCTCTTCACCGGGAGCAGCGACCACATCGATATCCCATGGACAGACAAATTCAAAGAAACACATGGCGCATTCAGTCTCTGGGTCAACTCCACGGGAACCACCAACTTAAAGTCCTACGGCATTCTCGGTATGCAATATGCCTCCGGAGGATCCCCAAACCTCTCGCTTGTTGTCATCAATAACGCTCTGGGTGCGTACCTCTCAGATAGCGGATCATTCAGTTTCTCAAAGGTAGCCGTGACCCCAGCCGTGCTCACTCCAGGAACTTGGCATCATGTTGCCCTGACTTGGGGATCAGATGGACTCATCATCTATGTCGACGGCGTCCAAGCCGGAGAAAACTACGGAAACACCTCAGGACTCGACACCGGAAGATCGGACCAAGGCGGCGAACAACCCCTCCACATCGGTGGGGGATACACCATCGGGTTCACCAAGCAACCCTTCGTGGGATTCGAGGGTTCCATCGCCCATGTCGTCTACTACAAGAATCATCAACTCACGGCAGATGAAGTCGCCGAGATTGCTGCGGTCAAACCGGACGAAGCAACATTCGCATTGATCCCAGATACCTGGGCAACCGTGTATCCCGAATAAGAGAAGCGTTGCTCACGCCGCCTTGCGGACATCCTGCGCCGCGTGATCCCGCACCGCCTCGTCATACGCCGTGAAATCAAGCTCGAGGAACAGCTCCGCAAGCCGAGGCTCAAACTGCGATCCCGAGCAACGCTCGATCTCCGCAAGCACCTTCTCGCGAGGCATCGCGGACCGATACGCACGATTCGAGCTCATCGCATCGAAAGTATCCGCAAGCGCCAAGATCCGGCCAAGCTCAGGGATGTCCTCTCCAGCAAGCCCGTGCGGATAGCCGCGTCCGTCCCAGCGTTCGTGGTGATGGAGCACGCCTGGGATGATGTCCTTCAGACTCGGAAGATCCTGCAGCATGTCCGCACCAATCTGCGGATGCAGCTTGATCAGCTCAAACTCCTCATCCGTCAAGCGACTGTTTTTGCACAAGACCTCTTCAGGGACACCGATCTTCCCAACATCATGCAGAATCCCGCACAAGCGGACGCGTTTCGCATCCTCGACCGAATACCCCGAAGCGATCGCAAGTTGCTCTGAGAGCATCGCCACGCGATCCGAGTGACCTCGTGTGTACCGATCCTTCGCATCGATCGCGCCAGAAAGCGCTCTGACCGTCCCCACAAACGCGCGTCGCTGTTCTTCATACAAACGCGTGTTCTCAAGGAACGCCGAGAAGATCCCAGAGATCGAGTCAATGGTCTTGGTATCGTGCGAGGAGACATACGAATCCTCGCCCTGCTTCCCACCAAGCACGAGCCAGCCGTATTTGTGTCCGTACGCTTGGACTGGATGGATCATGACCTGCGGATCGAGTGAATCGAACAAGCCCTCCGCGGGATACACCGCCGTCTTGTCCGAAACCGCGATCGGTTCAATCTCAAGAAGACGATTGATCTCAGATCGGAGTTCCTGCTCATCAAAGTGATGATCACCCTGCTGGTGCAGCTTCGACTGAAGCAATGACTCGCCCTCATCAGTGTTCACGACATACGCCGTCCAGTCATACCCAATCGTTGCCGCAATCATCTCCAGAGTCTGACGGATGTAGTTCGCGGGATCGGTCACCATCCCCATGTCACGCCCAAGCATGTGCAAAGCCGTGACGGTCTCATAGGATTCAGTCAACTGGTCCGCATAGCTCTCGATGATTCCCTCGGATGTCCGAGCGCTGTCGAGATCTCCGTACATCCACGAGAGCATCTGCTTAATCTCAGCGTCCATCGAATCCCACGGCCGGATCATCTCAGTGATTTTGTGCTCGACTGAAGCGAGTGTCAGCGGATCTCCCGCGAACCCATCATTGAGCAGTGAAGACTCGAGCACTTCTTGGGTAAAGCCAATCATCACGCTGAATCCAGTGCGACGCCCATGATGCTCGATGGTGAACGGATAGAGACGAATCCCAGGAGCCGCTTCGATCATCTCGAGCGACTCCATCGTTGCCCACATCTCCGCACACTCAATGACGCGTTGCCGGACAGGGTTGCTTAGGAGCCAGAGTTTCAATGGACCCCGACAAGCTGGATCAGAGACTGGGAGTCCGTTGATATCGACACACCACTCGACCAGTCCGAGCTCGGCGCATCGCTTCTTGAGTGCCTTCGGAATCTCTGGAGTATGCTCATCAATGAGTTCGAGTCTCATGCGCATCTCCCGAGTTCGCCGTTCTCTTCCGAAAGCGTCTTACGAATCAGATCGACAAGCGCCTTGGTCCCGAATGGCTTGCTCAGCAATGCACGGATATTGCCGAGCTCCTTGATTTGTTCTTCGATCGCAAATCCACGAGCGGAAAGCATGATCACAGGGATGTTCTTTGTCTTCTCGCTATTCCAAAGACGCGTTGACATATCAATACCGCTCATATACGGCATCTGCAAATCCGTGACCACAAGATCAGGTCCAACAGAGTGGATCAACTCCAAACCCTGTTGGCCATCCATCGCGGTATGAACTTCATAACCGTTTTGAATCAGCTTACGAGCGACCATGTGCGTGATATGCGGCTCATCATCAACAAGCACTACGCGCTGCCCATCTGTTCCGTCATTTGAGATGTTTGACATAGGTATACCTCAAAACCTATATCGACCCCTCGACACTTTGGATTCTGTTCAACTGAACATTCCCAAGCGCATTAATCGGTAGGGGGAGGCAGCCGTAGATATCGGACCAAATGCCGAGTCCCAATAATGAACGGCACTGTATCAATCAGCGCCGCAACCAGCTTGAACACATACCCAGTCGCGATGAACACGAATAACTGCAACCAGAGTTCTTGTTCCGGATTGATCGGGAGCGCCTTCGCATAGAAATGCGTGATAAGGATCACGGCTGCTGTATCCACGAGCTGACTCACCAAGGTCGATCCATTGTTGCGCAGCCAAAGATGCTTACCCCTTGTCAGCCGTTTCCAGAAATGGAAAACCTGCACATCGACAAGCTGAGCGACAAGGTACGCAATCATCGAAGCCGTCACCGCACCAAATGCGAGCGAGCGAACCTCATAAAACACAGGGAGTCTCCCAGCGGCATCCGTCAGAATATCACCCTCCGGACCGACCGCTTCAAATCCAGGAAGCGCTCCGCCGAGCCAAAGGATGAAGACCACCCACAGGTTCAAGATCAAGCCCACCCAGACCACCGCATTCGCTCTCCGGCGACCATACAACTCCGAAATAAAGTCTGTGCACAAGAAGGTCATCGGATAAGGAAGCACGCCGACAGCAACCGCAAAAACCGTACTCCCATCGACGCCTTTGTCAAAGTCGATCTCAAAGAGTTTGATAAACCTCGTGATGCCAAGAATATTGAGCATCGCCAGTGTCCCAAGAAAGATCCCCGACAGGATCAGGAAGAGGCGCTCTCGCCGCCGATGCAACTCATGTTCGGTCAACTCCTTGAGCCCTTCATACCGATACTGTTCACTAGGGAGTGGTTCATGAAGATGCTGCATGGTCCGAGGATAGCAGACCATCCTCAGAATTGCCCATTTCCACCCAGAACTGTGATACCATCCCCCCATGACGCCGCAAACTGAAAACCCGCCAATGACCTCCGAAATCAAGCCACTCGATTCCAGATCGCGTGCGGCACTCGAAGCCCTGCTTATGACCGCGGATCGTCCGCTCAAATCCCAGGCGATCATCGATCCACTCAACCTCCTCGACCGGTCTTCTGAGTCCATCTCCCAAGAGACTCTGGACGCTTCGATCGATGCGCTCAATGAGGAGTACGAGTCGACCAATCGATCCTTCCGAATCGAACGCGTCGCAGCGGGCTATCGAATCATGACCCTTCCTGAACATGCTCCAGTCGTCGCCGCGATGCACCGAGCAAGAGCGGGGACGCGATTGACCCGGACTCAGCTCGAGACGCTCTCCATCATCGCATACCGCCAGCCGGTCACCCGCGCCGAACTCGAGAACATTCGAGGCGTTGCCTGCGGCGATATCGTCCGAACACTCATGGATCGTGGACTTGTCAAAATCACCGGCAGAGCTGAAGTCCTCGGACGCCCGATGCTCTACGGCACGACCCCGCGATTCCTCGACACCTTTGGACTCGCAAACCTCAAAGATCTCCCCAAACCAGAAGATCTCCTTCCAACGATGGAACAAGCAAGCACAACCGAACGCATATAAAGTAATACTGCGTGAACAGAGCCACGGAAGGTCACACCCATGCAACTGATCAAATCTACTCTCCTCATCGTCGCAGTATTCGCCCTATCCGCATGCGGTTCCTCGAAGTACATGGGCAAAGTCGTTCCAGGCTCTGTAGGTAGGCCGATCATCGTCTCAAGCAATGACGACCGCATCAACAACCAGCCCGGCATCCAAGGACTCGAACTCACGCTCTACAACGAACCCAAGCAGGGGCAAGCCCCGGTTCAACTCACCAGAACAACCAGCGGCGAAGATGGCCGATTCACCTTCACTATCCCAGCGAAGCAAACGCCTCGCGGCACTGTACTTGTTCGTGTCACTGGTGACGACATCTATTCCGCTCGCTCAAAGACCTTCCTCCCACGCAACGGCCAGTTCATGCTCTTTACCGTGGTCACCAGGGATCCACAACCCGAATAAGAGCAACGCAGTGATCCAGAATCGGTAAACCCTTTCATGTCCACCACGAGCGCTCGATCCCTGCGAAGAAAGAACAAGCGACGCCTGCACCGCTCTCCGCCCGGTACTCCGCATCACAGCCGATCCTCATCACTCACAGTCCCGGGATTCCTGTTTGTCTTCGTCACGCTCTCCCTCGCGCTGGGAGCAATCAACGGCCAAAATAATCTGCTCTTTTGGCTCTTCGGATTCTCCATCGCCGCCCTCATTGTTTCCGGAATCATCACCGGAAACGCACTCATGCATCTCCGCCTTATCGCGAGCCAGATTGACCACGCAGAAGTCGCAAAGCCATTGCGACTCAAGTACACCTTCTTCAATACCTCGAAGTTGCTCCCGAACTTTGCGCTTGAAATACTCGAACTCGATGCGGATGAATCTGCTTCACATGAGCCAGGGATAGTACTCCACATCCGACCAAACGCTCGCGGGGCATTCACATCGCAGATCATACCAAACAAACGAGGATACCTCGATCTCGCCCAGATCCGAGTGCGCACTCGATTCCCATTTGGACTATTCACGAAATCGGTCTTCTTCAACATGCCACGCAGTGCATTGGTGTACCCGAAACTCATCCCAGTAAAGCAGCACACTCTCGATGCGATCACTTCAAGCGAAGATTCAATGAGCCGATCCGCCAACCGCCGAGGAGCAGGTCTTGATTATTTCGCACTCCGTCAGTATCAACCCGGCGATCCACTCAAAACGATCGCATGGAAACGCTCAGCTCGATCCAGCGAAATCCTCGTTACTGAGTTCCCAGATCCCACGGCAGAGCTTGTACAACTCCAAATTGAATCTCCGTCACAAAACACAAGTGATGAGCAGTTCGAAGCCGTGATCTCACTCGCATACTCGATTCTGAAAGAGGCAAAGCCGCAAGCAAGGATTGGTTTAAGCATCCCCGGCGCCCACATTGATATTCACCCTTCGACTGGGGTCGCTCACATCGATCGATGCGCGAGAGCACTCGCTCTCCTAGATAGAAATGACTTCAGTCACAACACGCAACCCCGCTCTTCAGTTCGTCGAACAATTATGCTGGGTTACTCGCCCTCGGAATCCAAAGCGGATCTGTACGCACAAGACTACCTAAGCGAGCCTGCGAATGCGTGACACTTCTACCCCCAAGTTGATCCGCACATACCACCGAGCACTCTTGCTTACCATGCTTGGATCGGTGGTGATGTTTTCCATTGCTGATCTCAGCCTGACATTCTTCATCATTGGATGTGTTGGATCACTCATCGGATACTGGTATGCCTCGCAAGGGCCATCAACGATCTCACGCATGGCAATTAACTCCCTGCTCGCCGTCGTCGTAGTGCTCGGGATCACCAATGCACTGAGAGGAAACTTCACCGTCAGCACATTCGCGTTCTTCTCTCTACTTCTGATGATCCTCAAGCTCTTCGATCTCCGCACGCCAAGAGACCACGGCCAGATCCTGGTTCTCTCACTCGCATTGCTGATCGCAACAGCGCTTACATCCAACTCGATGCCCACCGGGATCGGTGTTTTCGTTATGGGATTTGTATTCATCCGTTCGATGATGTATTTCCGCATCTACGCGCTCGCTTTCAAACTCACAGTTCCTCCAAAGGACAAGTCAAGGACTTTCACAGATCTGCGTTCTATTCAAACAGTCACAGGATTCGTCTGCGCGATCGTTGCTTTGCTCATCTTCCTCGCAATGCCCCGATCTCTTGGATCAAGCACCCTCGGACAGTGGGGAGAAGTGGGGAACGAACTCACAACCGGTTTCGCTGATGATGTACAGCTAGGACGCCCAGGTCGCATCACCACATCTTCAAAGCCAGTCTTACGCGTTTCCGTTTCAGACCGCAACGATCAACCTGTTGGATCAGAATCTTCCAGAGCAATCTATCTTCGAGGGTCAGTCCTCACCCAATACGAGTCAGGTCGCTGGGTGTCCCATAAGGAGCAGAGCATCCCAACAACATTCCGCACGCGGATCGTTGAGCCCGATCGATCGATCCCGCTGGTTTCCGATATGTCACGAGCTCAGTGGACACAAGAATACCACATCACTTTCGATCGCCAAGATCAGAACTACGGCTACCTGTTCTCGCCGTGGAAACCTCTCGAACTCAAAACACTCACATCGCGAGCCCGCGTAGGAATCGACGAAGAAACCCGAATGATTCTGCTCGCGAGTCAGCCTGTAGGATCTTACCGAGTACGCACCATCGATCCAGAACTCATTCCTTCCCAGCCCGACCAATCCATCGCACGCCCATTCGTCTCACAGACCGGTGTAACGACGCAAATCAAGGAGCTTGCTGTATCTGTTCTCACCAGAGCATCGATCGAACCCGATCCAAGCATCAGACCGAGAGCTCAGGACATCAAAGCAGTCCGAGCATTGGAGACCCACCTGAGAACACAGTTCAGCTATACCCTTGTTTCCGAACCTGTTCCTTCAGACAAAGACGCGACTGAATGGTTTCTCTTTGAACGAAAGCAAGGGCACTGTGAGTACTACGCTTCCGCACTCACACTCCTCGCTCGAGCGGTCGGCGTACCAGCAAGAGTCATCACCGGATATGTCGCCGCTGAGTACAACGATGTGACCGGTACATACACCGTCCGTGAGTCCAACGCCCACGCGTGGGTCGAGGCGATGGTCGCGCCAAACTTCTGGCGCACTTTCGACGGCACACCGCAATCAGACTTCCACGAAATCCACGAGCCCGAGCCTACCCTCTTCCGTTCAATCGCAAAGATCTACGAAGCCGTGGAGCACGCCTGGATCACCGCCGTGATTGGGTATGACTCTGACACACGGAGTGCCGTGTTCGGAGATATGGATCCAAATCTTGGACTCCAGAATGTCGCAAACACGCTCCAAGAACGACTCGCTACTGGACGGACCCAACTCATCCGAAAAGCTTTCGTCACTGCAGGATTGATCTTCTCAATCACTATGCTCGCAGGTTTGGCGCTGATTCTGCTTCTAAATCTCCCAGCAGCAACTGCGATCCGAGAAAGACTATTTCGTTGGATCAAACTTCAACGCTTCGCACCCACATCAACTGACGAACGGATCACCAATCAGCTTTCCAGAGCGGTTCATCATCGACTCGACAACCTCGGCATCCCTTGCCCTCAAGGAATACCACTCCGCTCACACATTGAGTCCACAGAGTTGAATGGTCACCACCAAGAGTGGGGGGTAATCCCAGAAGCGACTTTGTTGCTCTACACGCACATGTATGCACAATCCACTGATGAACAATACATTGACCGCGCACAGTCTTTGATCAATCAACTCCGATAACCAGCCCTCAATCCAAACACGCGGTTTGGATCAACTGCACCAGTCTTCTACCCGATCCTCATTGATATCCATAAAGAGAAATGAGGATACACATGCCCCCGAACCGCTCAAAAACAGACCGTTGGCGCCAATCACTCGAAAAAATCAAATCGAGAGGCGGAGGACTTGAGTTCACCGTTAATCATGCGAGCGCAAGCGATGATCCATCGCTCAAGAACCTCGTCTGGCGTGTTCGATTGATAGATTACAACGATCACGAGCTCGTGCTTGAGCACCCCGGCGCGATGGGACTCTCATTTCATATCGAAGACAACACGCCACTCATCGGGATTATGTCCGTCGGACAGAATCGCTGGATGTTCCACACCAAAGTCATCGGCGCATCGACCTTTTCAGATCGTCAAGGCCCAACGAAAGTCCTCAAGGTCTCAATGCCAGATAAAGTTGAACGATGCATGCGTCGCAACTTCGATCGTACATCGACCGCACAGGTCAACCTCCCGACCGTCAATGTTTGGCCGCTCCTCAACCACGCCACCGCCCGTCCGATTGAGATCGCCAATCGTATGATGATCCAGCAGCTCAGAGAGCAAGGATCCACGGCATCAGGGAGCTTTGACCCACAGATGCTCCCTGAAGTCGGCCCACGCTTTGAAGCCAAGCTCGCCAACATCGGAGGTGGGGGAGTCGGTCTCGTCGTGGACAAAGACAACCGCTCGCATCTCGACGCAGTCCAACAGTTCTGGCTCTCCATCAATCTGCTCCCAGCCGTCCCCGCACCGCTGGTTATGGTCGCCCGCATGGCGCACACCCACCTCGACTCACAGCAGAACACCTACGCCGGCCTCGCCTTCGACTTCTCTCAATCTACCAATCACAAAGAGTTCGTTGTCCGTGAGATCGACACCTTCATCCGCCAGTCCCAAGCAACGCAGCAACGCAAGGCGGCATAAAGCGATCCAGAAATCACAAGAAAAAACCCGCTCGAAGGCGGGTTTTTCTATGTCATATCAAAGTGTTGCAAACTCAAGGGCGATGGAATCGCGGCTTCTCTGTTACGAATACCGTCGCATCACCATTTTCAGAGTGCAATGAAATCTCATTGGTGCCATCGTTCCAGATCCCTGTCCATTTCCCACGATCAGGCATCGAGTGATCGACATACCCATAGTGTGACTGGAATGAAGCACTCCCACGAGGAGCCGTCAGATCAAAAACTCCAGAGTTGTCTGGAGAAGCAACGAGGTGAACATCACCCTTGCTGGTGTATGCCATGACTTCTTCGATTGGGTTCTCGCCTGAGCGGATCCAGATATCCCCACCCTCGGTGAACTCGTCGCCGTTGCGAAGCTCGATGCTCCCGCTTACGCCGGTCACCTTGATGGTCCCATTGCTCGTGCTCACCCTCGCGCCATCGCAGCGTGGGATCGAGATCACGACATCAATCGGAGGACGGAATCCCTCGATCGAAAGATCGGTCGGGCGGATCACAAGCGTCCCATATTGGTTCATCGACTCGTCGGTGACCACATACTCAGCAGTGAAATAGTCACCAGTTGGATCAAACTCGATCCCTTGTTTCGCCATCCGGAACCGGAGCCAGCGTTCTTTGCGAACTTTGAACTCCACGAAGGCCTTCTCGTGCTTGGAGTGTGAGCGGATCTCAACATTCCCGCTCGGATTCTCGATATCCACCGCAGTGAACTGCCCGATAGTGATCGGGATACCATTGATTTCGACGCTATGAGCGAGCTTTTTTGCTTGGATGCGAGCCTGGATACCACCCATTCGCTTGGTTTCTTTGCAGCCGCTGATCCCAGAAATCATCCCGACCGACAAACCCGCTCCGAGAGTGAGCGCCAGTGCGCGTGAGCGGAAGATCCGTGAAAAGCGTCGATTCGAATGCATGATCCATACTCCAAAGGCCACTGGTGACCAGTATTCTATGTTTTTGAGCCCGCATTGTTCGCCACGAGCACCAAAGAACTTGCTAAGATAGTCATAAGTCGTCAAGCCGGACACCCGACTCGACACAAACATACCCAAAACCGCCCGTTTGAGCCAATAAGGTCGGCCCAATCGGATGTCTAAGAGATCATCGGCAACCAACACCGGTTCCGTTCAGTACAGATAGCGAACTCCACACGCATTGCATATATGTTCATCCGAGAGTACACAGTCACACCAAATCCCCATTCAATCGACAAATCCAGTGACCCGCTTCTGACCCTCCAGGCACCCGAAGAACCGATCGCACAAATACGCCCAGACGAGCCTCACCGCCGATAACCGGATGATCCGACATCATCTAAAGGCACGGAGCCGCTCGTGGAACCAACAACCCCTCTCCACACCCTCGCCCAAGCGACGTCGGGATTCAGCACACCCACGCTGATCATCATCGCCGCCGCCGCTGTCCTCATCGGAGCCGTCGCAGGATTCATCCTCGCGCCCATGATCGCGACCAAGAAACTCCACGCGATCAAGTCCGAGACCAATCAGCTCACCAAACGCGCCGAGGAAGACGCCAAGACCGCCGCCGAGAAAGTCCTCCTCGACGCCGAGCGCAAAGCCCTCGAGCGCAAGGAAGAAGCGGACAAAGAGCTCGAAGCCGCCCGAGCCGAGCTCCGCGAGTCCGAGCGACGACTCGCCAAGCGTGAAGACCTTGTGGACCGCAAAGACGAGACCCTCTCCACGAAAGAGCAATCCCTCGAGTCCCGCTCCGAGAAGCTCGAATCCCGCAAAGAAAAGCTCGACAACCGAGAAGCCGAGCTCGAATCCCTGCTCGAAAAACAACAAAAAGAACTCGAACGCGTCTCCCAGCTCGACCGTAACCAAGCCAAAGAGATGCTCCTCGAACGCGTCGCCGACAAATCCCGCGCCGAGATGGGCAAGGTCACCCGAGAGATCGTCGAAGACGCCGAGGACGATGCGAAGGACAAAGCCCGCGAGATCCTCATCAACGCGATCCAGCGATACGCCAACGAGCACGCCTCCGAAGCCACCGTCCGCACCGTCGCGATCCCCTCCGACGACATGAAAGGCCGAATCATCGGCCGCGAAGGACGCAACATCCGCGCCTTCGAGAAAGCCACCGGCGCTGACATCATCGTCGACGACACCCCCGGTGTCATCGTCGTCTCCTGCTTCGACAAGGTCCGCCAAGCGATCGCCGTCCAAGCCCTCGAACGCCTCATCACCGACGGGCGAATGCACCCATCACGCATCGAAGAGGTCACCGAAAAAGTCCGCTCCGAGATCAACGAGAAAGTCATCAAAGCCGGTAAAGACGCCGCCCAAGAACTCAAACTCAAAGGCTTCCACCCCAAAGTCATCGAAGCCATGGGCAAACTCACCTACCGAACCTCCTACGGCCAAAACGTCCTCAAACACTCCATCGAAGTCGCTTTCCTCTCCCAAATCATCGCCGACCAACTCGGCCTCGACGGACGCCTCGCAAGACGCGCCGGATTCCTCCACGACATCGGGAAAGCGATGGACCACGAAATGGAAGGCGGACACCCCAAAATCGGGATGGACTTCGCCGCACAGTACGGCGAGAAAGACGAAGCCGTCCTCAACGCCATCGGTGGTCACCACGCCGACATCCCCGCGACCACCCTCTACACCCCAATCATCATGGCCGCCGACGCCGTCTCCGCCGCACGCCCCGGAGCCCGCCGCGAATCCATGGAACGCTACATCCAGCGTCTCCACGACCTCGAAGACATCGCCAAAGGACAACCAGGTGTGGTCGAAGCATTCGCCGTCCAAGCCGGACGCGAGATCCGCGTCATGATCGATGCCGATCGTGTCTCCGACGACGAGGCTTACCTCGCTGCACACGAAATCGCCAAACGCGTCTCCAACGAGATGACTTTCCCCGGCGAGATCAAAGTCACTGTCCTCCGAGAAACCCGAGCAATCGAACTCGCACGATAAACCAACCAAGGAGCCGACATGCGTCACGCCACCACCCTGCTCGCCCTGACCGCCGCGCTCCTCGTCTCATTAGTCTCAACAACCGCCATCGCGAAAACAACCCTCATCCACTGCGGCACCCTCATCGCAGTCCCCGGCGAACCACCAAAGCAATCCCAATCGATCCTCGTCATCGACAACAAGATTGTCTCAGTAGTCGACGGATTCACCGATCCCGGAACCATCGACACCCTCGACGAGTTCAAGTTCATCGACCTCTCCGATTACTACGTCCTCCCCGGCCTCATCGATTGCCACACCCATCTCACCGGACAAAACCTTCCATCGCACGAAAGCATCCGCAGAAGGATGCAAGAAACCCAAGCACACTCCGCAATCGACGGCGTCGCAAACGCAAAGAAAACAGTCGAAGCCGGATTCACCACCGTCCGCAACGTCGGATCCCCCGGATCAGTCGCCCTCGCCCTCCGCGACCGAATCAAAGCCGGTGTCATCCCAGGACCACGCATGTACGTCTCAGGTCCCGCAGTCTCCGTCACCGGAGGCCATGGCGACGGCACCAACTCACTCTCACCACTCCTCCGCCCCGATCTCCCAGACCACCTCACCACGGCCGACGGCCCATCCGAAGCCCGCAAAGCCGTCCGCGCACGAATCCGTGAAGGCGTCGACCTCATCAAAATCACCGCTACAGGTGGTGTCCTCTCGCCAACGGCCGCAGGTGTCGAGCAGCAGTTTTTCGACGACGAGCTCGAGTCCATCGTCCAAGCCGCCAAAATGATGGGCCGCAAAGTCGCCGCCCACGCCCACGGCACGCAAGGCATCAACGCCGCACTCCGCGCCGGAGTCGCTTCCATCGAGCACGGCACATACCTCGAAGACTCCTCCATCGAGCTCTTCCTCGAAACCGGCGCCTACCTCGTCCCCACAATCCACGCCGGAAAGTTCGTCGAAGACAAAGCCAAAATCGACGGCTACTTCCCCGAAGCCATCCGCGCTAAAGCCGCCGCAGTCGGACCACTCATCCAAGACTCCTTCGGACGCGCCTACAAAGCCGGAGTCAACATCGCCTTCGGAACCGACGTCGGAGTCGGAGCCCACGGCACAAACGCCGAAGAGTTCCTCTATATGAGCCAGGCCGGGATGACCAACGAGGACTGCCTCATCTCCGCCACCATCAGCGCTGCAAAGCTCATCGGAGCAGAGGATCAAATCGGAACCATCGAAGAGGGCAAACTCGCCGACATCATCGCCGTGGAGTCCGACCCCCTCGAGGACATCTCCACCCTCCTCAGTGTCCCCTTCGTCATGGCCAACGGACACCTCATCACAACTCCATAACCATTCCTCACCCAAAAAGTCCGTTTTTATTGGCAAATCGCCATTCCTAGTCCAAACTCTGGGAAGCACATACACACTTCTTGAGGGTTATCAATATGAATCGTTTGCCAATCGCCGCCGCTCTGCTCATCACCTCCGCTGCAGCCGCTGACGTCGTCAGTTATGAAGACTTCTCCGACACCTCCGGACTCGTCCTTAACGGAACCGCCGCGACTGCTTCCACATCCGACGGAGAGGTCATGCGCCTCACCCCCTCCGCAAGCAACCGAGCCGGAAGCATCTTCTCCGAAACACAGGTCGACGCAAGCGATTTTTCCTCCAAGTTCTCCTTCCGAATCACTGACCCAGGAGGCGCCATCTTCGACGGCAACACCGAAAACGGCGCCGACGGATTCGTCTTCGTAGTCCAGCCAATCGACAGCTCACTCGGAGGACTCGGACAAGGCATCGGTTACTCCGGAATCGGAACCTCACTCGGTGTCGAGTTCGACACCTGGCACAACTCCGCAAACAACGACCCAAGCCAATCCCACGTCGGAATCAACCTCAACGGATCCGTCAACCACAACTCCGGACTCCCAACCGCCGACATCACCGGACCAGAACTCGACGACGGCGACCAATGGTTCGCATGGATCGACTACGACGGCACAACACTTGAAGTGCGCCTCTCCCAGATCGACTCCTACCCCGCCGAAGCACTCCTCTCAATGGAACTCGATCTCGAGTCCATCCTCGGACAAGAAACCGCCTATGTCGGATTCACCTCCGCAACCGGAGCTGCATGGGCCAACCACGATATCCTGAGCTGGAGCTACACCGGATTCGTCCCAGCCCCGAGCGCCACCGCGTTCCTCGCACTCGCAGGGTTCGCCGCACCGCGCCGTCGCCGCTAAATCAATACAAAGAAAATCCCGGGTGCGCATGTAAGCAACACCCGGGAGAGAGACCCATCGCTGGCGGTGGGTTTATCGACGCCGGCGAGCAGCAACCAGTCCGCCGAGCCCAAGTGCCAAAGCACCGCTCGGAGCCGGGACCTGAGTAATAGTGATACGCGCGATTAGATCGTTTGCCCCAAATGCAGATCCGATGGTCGCGCCGTTTCCGGTCTGGGATCCGATGAATGAAGCAAGGTAACTCCCGTCTTCACTCTTGGTGAAGAAGTTTCGTACAACATGCTCCTCCTCAATCGAATCTCCGCCATTCGCGGAGAACGCCGCGCCCGCGAACGCGTCGTTGAGCTCAGAGCCATTGTCATTGACATCACTGCCATAGATCTCAATGACAGTTGGGCCATTAAAGTTACCCGACGCATCAAAAATCGCATGCGCCATCGGATTCCCATTCGCGACAAACAAGTCATTGGAAGGGATCACCATCGATGCATACGAGAAGTATCGATTCACTGAAGAATCTCCGACATCAAGATTAAAGATCGTCGATTCGCCAGGCGAGAACACAGGAGCATCTCCATCAAAAGCTACAGCCGTCTGAGTTGCTTGAACCCCACCAGCCAATCCAGATGAGCTCGCGCTGAATCGCTCTGATAGCGGCCCAGTATTCCCCGTCTCAGCAATCTCAGTGATTCCGGGGAAATCACTAGCAAGCGCACCGCCATCGTAAGTATCAAACCCGCCATCATGAGCCGCGACCCAGAACGGCGTGAAAAAGAATCCACCCGAACTATTGGTATTCTCGATCTGAACACTGATTACTTCTGCGCCAGCACCACCAGCGACTACCGCCAGCAGACCAGAAAGACCAAGTGCAGCACCCTTAACCGTCATCTCTTGAAACTGAAACATGTTAAGATTTCCTCCAGGGAAAGATGTCATTGTCGGCAGACAACACGCAATCACGACGCAGCGATCGCGCAGACTCGCGCCAACAGCAAGCCTTCAAACCCTCTTGATGTGTCAAATGTCAGATCGTGACGAATGCTTTAAACAGCAAGCAAACCGATCACGACCTCAGCGATCTCGTCGCCATACTTCAGAGCGGGCCCTTCCAGAACCCCCTCGTTGATTAACCGTGGTATATTGAGCACGACGCCAGTGAACAACGCATATGCCAATCCAAGGTCGATGCCTTTCGCTTCACCGCGTTCTTGCGCTTGTTCCAGAAACAACCGGAACACATCCCCCTGTTTGTTGTAGATGTCACCGAGTTTCCCGGCCATCTGATGAGGCATCAAGAGCACATAAGTGAACGCATCGCGATTCCCATCAAAGTACTCAAAGGTCAACTTCACCCAAGCCTTCAATGCATGCCTGAAAGGGAGATCCGCTTTCAGCAGCACCTGCTTGTCCCGCGCCATTTCTTCCACGATCGCCGTATACGCCTCGCGGATCAAATCATCTTTGTTCCCAAAGTGTTTGTACACAGCCCCCTCAGTCACCCCAGCCTCACGAGCAATCGTCCGAACAGATGCCCCATGAATCCCTTCACGCACACCGAGACGAATCGCCGCATTCTGCAGCTCAAGCCGTGTATCTAGTCGATTTTGACCTCGTTCAGCCATCAGAATCTCCATACTTCCACGGTAAACAGATGTTTACCCTAGATAAACAATGATTCAAGACATCGTCATATTCCAATAACTTCCAATTTTTTCTAGTTCCCCACCAAGATTGACATCAACGCAATCAAAAACAGGCGCCCATCGATCCAATCCCGCCGATGTTGGGCCAAACACAAGATCAATCCTGCACTCAAGACGATCGAGCAAGCGAAGATCAATACCCCAACACTCGTATGTTTGAGTAGCAATACGGTTGAACCAAGCACCAACGCCGTCATGCCGACAAGTGCCGCCCTTCGACCGCCAAGCATCACAGGCAGACTACGAGTCCGGAATGCATCATCGCTCGACTCATCGTCTAAATCACAGAGCACCGCATCCCCAAACACAATGAGCCCAATCCCTGATATCGCCCAAAGCATGCTCGGCGACTCCACGAGTACAACCAGCTCTCCGCGATTGACAGTGAATGTCGCGAGCCCAGTCACCGCGCCACTGACCAGCAACGCTTTGAGTCCCGCGAGGTCCTTAAGCCGCGAAATCTTTCCAGGCTTCCAACCCGCGTATCCAATCCCTGCCGCGACACCCACAATTACCAAGCCAGCCAATAGTGGAGAAATCATGGCTCCGACAGCGATCGCTGCGACCCACTCCATGATCATGAGCCAACGGATCCACCACGCTTGTCGGCGGAGATAGCTATGCCGTTCAGGTTCCGCCATCAGATCCGCAGGATCCAGATCCTGATCGCGAAACTTAACGCGATCTAGAAGATATCCAGCGTGCGCACACAGAGTGACATACGCCAAGCTCCACGGATCAACCTCCCGATCTAGTATGGCAGCCAATACCAGTGTGACTCCGATGCTGTAAAGCGTTGCCCAGCCCGCGAGATGACCAAACTTACTCAGAGTTGGAATTGTTCCACGTGGAACATCATCGCCGCGATTGTGCGCACGCATCGTGTCACTCTCCGGCCCAGTTGATGGAGCGATCCATGATGAACACTTCGGCGTTGGACACGAGTTCTCGCGCTTTGCGTTCCATCAGCGTTTGCTGGGCGACGAGCATCGCGCGTTTGCGTAGCTGGATTATTCGTGCATCTGAAACTGATTCAGTTGAGCGCTCAATCGCGGCTTGGGTTTCTTGCTCGACTAGGGCTGGGATTTCCGGGCTCTTGACGATCATGCGTCGAAGGATGGCGTTTCTCCGAAGCAAGGCGTTGAAACGGGCTGGACCTAGGCCGCGACGCTCACGAACGGACTCGATCAGTCGCGCGGAGGATTCACTCGGCGTGGATTGATTCAGCGTTGCAATCAACGCGTCGAGTTCTGTTTGAATGTTATCCTCGTCCACGACCCATCCGGCTCGCTGTGCGTGCTGATCCAGGAGTTGCGTGAGGATCAGTTCGTCTAACGCTTGTCGGCCTGCGAGTTCGGACATTGTTGTCCATATCTGGTGTTGATAGATCGGAGTGGAGTTCAGCATCGCGACGATTGGTGCTCGCTGCGTTGCGGTTGATCTGGGTTGAGAAGATCCGCATCCGCTGGGAGTAACGAGCACGCAGATCACGCTCGTCAGGACTACGAGCCGATGGATAGCTAGGGAGAGTAGGTATCGGGATGCTATGGATCGTGCGTGCATGCGTCTTTGAGTATAGTGGCTCGAAGAGTCAACCTTACGGGTTCTGATGCGTATAGGTTTCTGAAAGGGTTGTATGTCTCAAGCAACAGCAACACAGGATGGGCAAATTGGGGAGAGCCGGCGATCGGTGTCAATGAAGCGTGCGATGGGTATCGCTTTGGGAAAGGATGTCGGTGGGGTGTTGGCATCGCCGAAGCTGCGGAATTTGATTTGTCCATTCTGTGGTGAGTTGACCGCGGATTCGGGTCGTTGTACGCATTGTCAAGCGCGGTTCGATCCCTTGTCGCGTCAGGCGACACAGAACGAGATGGGGCCTTGGTATATCCGAGATGATTCGATGCCGTTCCGACCTGGGTGCAGCTACTCGACTGTCCAGCGGCTGATTGAGAACGGGGGAGTCCAAGCGAACTCTGTGATGCGAGGTCCGAGCACGCATCAGTTCTGGATGCTTGCGAAGCACACGCCTGGGGTTGCGCATCTGCTTGGGGTTTGCCATAGCTGCGGCGAATCGGTTGAGAAAGATGCGTTCGCGTGCCGCAACTGTCATGCAGCATTTTCGACGGATCGGGATCGTCAGCATCTTGGGCTGGGACCGACGCGGCCGCTTCCGGGCCGTGCTCCGGCGCAGGTGCTCGCGTTGCATGCTGAGCCGCCAGCGGGTGCGGATTCTGTTGCCGGGCCGGCGACAATCCCGATATCTCCTGGTCCTCGCGATGGGGAGCGGAGAGTGTCCGAACTAAGATCTGAGGGCGGATCTGCAGATGAAACTGGAGTCGGCGAGGAGCTTGATGCGATTGCTCGGATTGACGAACTCACAAGGGCTGTCGGGACTCTGCGTCGGGCATGGGTGCAAGAACGAAAGCGTTCATGGATATCGCTTGTGTGCGCGGTAGCGGTTACGCTCTTGGCGCTTGTGATTATTCTGGTATCATGAACGCTGTCTGCTTTGGGGGCGATTGGAATTCGCCGTTGAAACGAAACGAAGGTCAAGTTCATATTCGAAAGTCGCGTTATGGCTTCACGCTGATCGAGTTGCTCGTGGTGATCGCGATCATTGCGGTATTGATCGGGATTTTGCTCCCTGCTCTTGGTTCGGCGCGTGCGTCCTCGAGAACACTGCTGTGTACATCGAACATGCGTCAGCATGGGGTAGCAGGATCGCTGTATGCGGATGATAATCGGTCCGTGCTCCCGGCTCTCTGGTGGCGAGGGAATCAGCGTCCTGATACGCCTTATGCTGATTTGTCCAATCCACTTTCTGATGTGAATGGGGTTTCGTTTCAGGCGCTGCACATCATCCGAGAGCGGAGCGGGTTCACGAACGCTACCGCCGGGAGTAACTGGTTCTCAAACCTCTGGTTTACGCATTTGGTTTATCTGGATTACTTGTCTGGGAATCCGGAGGAGCCGGTGGCTGTGTGTCCGGATGATGAGGAGCAATACGAACGAGCGCAGACTCCAGTCGAAGAGTTTTCCAATGGAACTATACGGCGCAAGTTTGAGAGTTCCTATGAGACGAGCGTGTTCACATACTCGGTTGACAGGCAACGCGGTTCTTTCCGACCACTGTCGCAGAGGTTCAACTCGTATACATCATTTGCTCGTGACCAGCGATATCTTGTGGATCGAAAGATGACGGACGTTGCGTTCCCGTCATCGAAGGTATGGATGTTCGATACTTTCGCGCGGCACGGTCGTGACGAGATTGAGTTGTTCATGGCGAGTGGGACGAGTCAGCCTATTCTGATGTTCGATGGATCGGTGAGCGATCGCGAGACGAATGATTCGAATCTTGGTGTTGATCCACGTGATCCAACGAGTGATGAGCCGATGACGATTGAGGGGCTTGATGAGGTGCTGTATCCGGGTGTGTTCCGTTGGACTCGAGGGGGATTGCGAGGAATTGACTTTGGCGGACAGGAAGTCAATACGGGTCAGTAGACTGATTTGACGAACGCGGTGTGCGTTTAACACCACTCGGCTTTCGGGGGAGGATTGTCCTAGAATCTGATGGACCAATCGGTCGTGATTGGTTGATCGGAGGTTGATATGGGTGATTTGCCGGGCGTGTTGATTGCGGACAAGTTTGATCAGATCGGGATCGATGGTCTCAAAGAGCTTGGTTGTGTGGTTCATCAGGACGCAGATCTAGGACCTGAGACAATTTCTGATGCGCTCAAAGCGACTGGGGCGAAGGTGCTTGTGGTTCGTTCAACCAAGGTGCCTGCAGCGGTCTTTGAGGATTGCGGTGATTTGGCGCTCGTTATCCGAGCGGGGGCTGGTCATGACAATATCGACTCTGCCGCAGCAGGCGCGAAGGGTATTCCGGTCTGCAACTGTCCAGGGATGAACGCGGTCGCGGTCGCGGAGCTCGCGTTTGGTCACATGGTCAATCTGGATCGTCGGATTCGTCAGCAGACTGATGAACTGGTGGGGGGTCACTGGAACAAGAAAGAGTATTCCAAAGCGAAGGGTCTTAAGGGCAGCAAGCTCCTTGTAGTGGGTATGGGTTCGATCGGGATGGAGGTCATCAAGCGAGCACAGGCGTTCGGGATGCAGGTCAGTGCCCAATCTCGCTCCATGCATAAGGAAACGGCTCGGGCGCTTGGGATCAAGATGATCGAGTACACACGCGAAGCGCTGAAGGAAGCGCTTGAGGATGCGGACATCGTTTCGGTGCATGTCGCGTTGTGTCCCGATACGGATAAGCTCTGCGGACCTGGATTCTTTGGAGCGATGAAACCTGGCGCGATGTTCATCAATACTTCGCGCGGCGAGATCGTTGATGAAGCGGAGCTGATCAAAGCGGTGAAGGGGAAGGGCATCCGCGTTGGTTTGGATGTGTATCAGAATCAACCTTCGAGTAAGGATATTGATTGGAAACCTGAGCTTGCGGAGCTTGAAGGCGTATCGCTGACGCATCATGTTGGCGCATCGACCGATCAGGCACAGGAAGCGGTGGCGCTGGAGGTGATCCGGATCATGCATACGGTCATTGAGGAAGCTCGGACGCTGCATGTCGTGAATAAGGATTCGTTGAAGGAAGAGCAACTCTGCCCGGCGTTTTGATGTCGGTATAGTCCATAGGAGAACTGTCATGGGTGATCGTGTTTACAACTTCTCGGCTGGTCCTGCGTGTCTGCCTGAGAGCGTGATCAAGCAGGCGCAGAAAGATATCTGGAACATCTTCGATTCTGGGATCGGGATCATGGAGCACTCGCATCGGAATAAGTATTTCGATCGTGTGACGCATGAGACCGAGGCTGATTGCCGTGCTGTTGGGAATATCCCTGATGATTACTCGATCTTCTGGATGCAGGGAGGCGCAACGAGCCAGTGCTATATGGTTCCCGCGAACTTCCTCGCATCTGATCGGACTGCGGATTACTTTGAGACTGGGAAGTGGGCGCAGGATTCGATCAAAGAAGTGCATCACTATGGGAATCTTCACATTGCTGGATCCTCGAAGGAGTCGGGGTTCAATCACATCCCGAAGGGGGATGAAGTGAAGCATTCTGATAATCCAGCGTATGTGCAGTTCACTTCAAACAACACGATCATGGGGACGGAGTTCAAAGAGCTTCCGCAGACTCCGGGCAGCTCGTTCCTCGTTGCGGACATGTCGTCGAATATCTACTCGCGTCCGATTGATGTGAGTAAGTATGGTTTGATCTATGCAGGAGCACAGAAGAATCTCGGTCCATCGGGAACGACGCTGTTGATCGCGAAGACGGACATCATCAATAACCCGGTGCGAGAGCTTCCGAAGATGATGCAGTACGATCTGATGGCGAAGAAGGAGGGGCGTTATAACACGCCGAATACCTTCGGGGTTTACCTGATGGGGCAGGTGTTCAAGTGGATCCTCGCTGAGGGCGGTCTCAAGGCGATGGATGAGCACAATACGGAGAAGGCTGCGGTTATCTATGACTTCATTGATTCGCAGGATTTCTTTGTGCCGCATGCGGTGAAGGAAGATCGTTCACTGATGAACATCACTTTCAAGTGTCCGACTGCTGAGCTTGATGCGTTGTTTATCGAGCAGGCTGAAGAGCAGGGGCTCACGACGCTTGCTGGGCACCGATCGATCGGTGGGATGCGTGCGAGCATTTACAATGCGTTCCCGAAGGAGGGATGCGTGAAGCTCGTTGAGTTCATGAAGGCGTTTGCGCTGGAGCATGCAGCAGCGAATGCGTGATTGTTTGAGATTGATAGGCTCACAACCCGTTGCGTATGCATCGGGTTTTTTATTGGAGTCGTTGTTTACACTCGGCGATCACTTCTTCGGTGGATATCCGCTGGATCATGTCGGCGGATCGGTCGTCGCGGAAGTAGAACTCGTCGCCTTCTTTGATGTGCTGGATGATGTCGGCTTCTCGCTTGTATGGGGAGGCTTTGGCGGGGTCGGTTGGGCCGAGGAGACCAACAAGGGGGCGATTGAATCCCACGGCCATGTGGAGGGCGGCGGAGTCGTTGGCCACGACGAGCTTTGAGCGTGCGATGATCGCCATGAGCAGCGCGATGGAGGTTGATCCGACGCGATCGGTGATTTTGGGATGGTCGGCTATGGCTTCAAGGAGCGGGGCGCAGTGCAGGCGTTCACCTGGGCCTCCGACGATGATGACACGGCCGAGAGCGGGGTGCTTGGCGAGTTCGAGAGCGAGTTCGGTGAAACGCTCGATGGGCCAGCACTTCGCGGGCCAAGCGGATGTTGGTGCGAGGACGGCGTAGGGTTCTGGGTACTCGATGATGACCTGCGAGAGTTCCTCTTGTCCGGCATAGTTGGTGACCTTGGGATCGGAGATGTCCGCGCCGGCGGTTTGAGCGAGGGCGAGCATGCGGTCGACGGTATGCATCGAGCGTGGGGCATCGACGGGTGTGTTGTGGAACAGCCAGCCGAGTTCTTGGGAGTCTTTGAATCCGATTCGGATTTTGGCGCCGGTTGCTCTGGAAAAGAATCCGGAGCGAGCGAGTCCCTGGCAGTCGAGGACCATGTCGTACTTGTTTTTGCGGAGTTCCCTGAGCCAACTGATGAGCGGACCGAATCGGAAGTGTCGGCATTGCTTGCCGAGTTTGGCTCGCGCGAATGGGATGACTTGGTGAAGGTCGGGGTGGTGCTCGATGGCTTGGATGAAGGTGTCACGCACCATCCAGTCAATTTTGGCATCGGGGTAGCGTGCTTTGAGCGCGGCGAGGACTGGGGTGGATCTGCAGATGTCACCTAACGCGCTGGGGCGGATGATGAGAATGCGCTTGGGGTCTGAGTTCGTGGAGTTTATCTCGGTCACCGCACACGATAGGGGCCGTGGTTTGATCAGGCGGGATAGGTGGCGCTGGTGCGGTCTGTTTCCCAGACAGTGAGATTGAGCAGTTCGCATCCGAGTTCAGCGATTGCTGGTTTGAGAGATTCATAACCGAATTTGGTGATATTCTCGACGGATGGGATCACACCCTCTTTGGATTGATCAAAGGCAGGGCAATCGGTGTTGAGGAACTTGTGGTCGAGGGCATCGAGGATGGTGTTCTTGACGGCTTGTTCGATCTGAAAATGGATTGATTCCGAGTCATTGAACGGGATACGGATAGTGGGTTTGAGTTTGTAGTTGTGGCCGTGTCCGGAGGGGTTGTTGCACTTCCCGAAGAAATCCGCGTTTTCTTGGTCGGAGAGATTCGGTGAGTGGAGTCGGTGCGCCGCGGCGAACTCGAAGTGCTGTTGATAGAGGTAAGTGTCTGCTTTGGGATTGGTCATGGTCATCGTGTGGTACGGGGTGAGGTCCCAGTTGATTTCTACAAGTTGTGGCTCGAGGTGGGACTGTGCAGCTTCCCAGAGTGGGGGGAGCAGCAATGCTGGGTTGGAAATGGGATCGGAATTGATTTTGTCAGCGATGATTGGGAGCAGGTAGGTTCGGACCAGAGCGTCGATTTCTTGGATCCCGATGAGATATCCAGTGATGGGGTCTGGGACGCCACGGACGATGAGACTGAGTTCGTAGTATCGAGCAAATCCGGAAGGGGAGGGTTTCCCAGCCGCTGAGTCGGCGCCTTGGGTTGAGCCGTCGGGGTTGATGCAGAATCGGACGGTTCGTTTGAGCTGGATTGCGTCGGTTGGGTGCATCGCTACGAAAGGATAGGGGTATATTGGGTGGAGGGAACAGTCTGGAGGTACTCGGTATGGGTTGTCGTGGATGTTGTGGTCAGAAGGTAGCCGGGATTATGGTGATTCTGATGGGTGCGGTGATTGTGCCGGTGCTTAATGGTCAGGATCAGAAGGAACGAAGCGCGGCATCCCAAGAGGTGTTCGTTGCTCAAGGGCAGGAGGATGCGAAGGTGTCGAAGGATGTGCTAGGTTATGAGATCGAGATGATTGATGGGTCCACGAAATCTCTTGAGGATTATCGTGGGAAGGTCTTGATGTTTGTGAATGTCGCGAGTGCTTGTGGTTTGACGCCTCAGTACCAGGGGCTCGAGGCGATGTACAATAAATATAAAGACGATGGGTTTGAGATCATCGGATTCCCAGCGAATGAGTTTGGGGCGCAGGAGCCCGGGACGAATGAAGAGATCGCTCAATTCTGCAGCAACGAGTATGGCGTGACTTTCCCAATGGCGGCGAAGATCGTGGTCAAGGGCGAGGGGGTGCATCCGTTGTACAAACAGCTTGCGGCTCAGCCTGAGCCGATTGGTGGGGAGCCGGAGTGGAATTTTGCGAAGTTCCTGGTGAATCGTGATGGCGAGGTCGTGGAGCGGTATCCATCGCGGACTCCTCCTGAGGATGTGGATCTGGTGGCCTCCATAGAGGTGCTTCTCGGCGACGAATAAGAGCAGAAATGTGCTTTCAATGGGTCGAGTTGTGCTTGCTGTAAGTCCATTGATAGCAAGGCATGGCAGACTTGTGGGGCGAGCTTAACACAACCTTCATTCCTCCGAGGTGGCTTTCGTGTTCATATCGCGCGAGAGTTGTGTAAAGAGCATGGGAATGACTCATGTTCCCACACACATCACACACGGAGAGTTGCTATGAAAACGCGGAAGTTTGCTTCTTTGCTGCTGGGAATGGCTGTGATGCCATTGGTGGCGATGGGCACGATGATGGGCGGCGGTGTTGATCCGGAGCTTCCTACCTACGAGGGCACCAGCGGTGTTTCGGGGAGCGTCAAGTCCATTGGATCTGACACGATGAACAACCTGATGACGCTTTGGGGCGAAGAGTTCAAAAAGTTCTACCCGGCGACTCAGACTGAGGTCGAAGGCAAGGGGTCATCTACGGCTCCTCCAGCGTTGATCGAGGGGCAATCGCACTTTGGTCCGATGTCGCGTCCGATGAAGGGTGCGGAAATGGACAAGTTCGAAGAAGCACACGGCTACACACCAACTCCGGTTCGTACTGGGATTGACTGTCTTGCTGTGTATGTCCACAAGGACTGCCCACTCGACGAGATCAGCATTGAGGACATTACTCGCGTGTTTTCCGTTGCGGACACCGATTTGACATGGGGCGACCTCGGCGTTGAGGATCCGAACTTCAAATCGCGTCCGGTGAATCTGTATGGCCGGAACTCGGCTTCGGGTACTTACGGGTACTTCAAGAAGGTCGCGTTGCAAGGTAACGATTACAAAGCGACTGTCAGAGAGCAACCCGGTTCATCGGCGGTTGTTCAGGCTGTGACCACTGACCTCTACGGCATGGGTTACTCAGGCATCGGATACAAGACTGCTGGCGTGAAAGCTCTCTCGATCTCGTACGACGGCTACGACGCTGTTGAAGCGAGCGCAGAAAATGCGTACTCCGGCGAATACCCGATCGCTCGATTCCTGTATATGTATGTCAATGCAGACCCTACGACTGGGATCACTGATCCGCTTCGTGCTGAGTTCATCAAGCTGGTATTCTCTCAGCAGGGGCAGGAGATCGTTGTGAAGGATGGGTACTTCCCAGTGCCTGCGAGTATTGCTCGTGAGGACCTTGAGGCTCTCAAGATTGACTATGATTTCTGAGTGACGCGTCCAGGTGTGACATCAGAAGCTGAAGCGAGAAATCGCACTCGGGCGTCGCGTCGGTTGCATGCAACCGACGCGGCGGCCGAGTTTGTCGTGACTGTGGGTGGGTTTGCAGTACTCGCTGCGGTCCTTGGAATCTGTATTTACCTGTTGTGGGTGGTGCTGCCTTTGTTTTCGTCTGGAGAGACCGGTGAGGGCAAGCTGATTCATTCGGCAGCAGGTGGTGAAGTTCCTGAGGCGATATATCTTGATCCGTATGCACGAGCCGCGGTTATGACGCGTGATGAACGAGCTGTGTTGGTGGATTTGGAGGATGGGGGAGTCCTTGGGGTTCTGGGGGAAGAGGGCGAAGCGACTGAGCTGCGTTGTGAATCGACGGCACTCAACGGCGAGTTGATTGCGCGTGGGTATGCTGACGGGACGGTTCGGCTTGGATCGGTTGAGTTTAAGACTCGTTTGTTGAGTGAAGACTCAGATGAAGGGGTTGGGTACAGCGAAGAACTTGCGGATGGTCGCTTCCGTCGTGTGCTGGTTGAGGAAGAATTCGGGGACCCCTTAAAGCTCAAAGCGGGGAGCGGAGCGGTTGAACTGGTGGATTATCAGATTGATCCGACAGGGAAGACGACACTCGCGGCGTTGCGTGAAGATGGAACGGTTGTGGTGAGTAGCGTGCGGACGATCCGGCCATTGGGTGGCGGAAAGGCGCGGACTCGGCTGAAAGAAACCTCATTTGAGCTCGACGGGGATGGAGATCCGCTTGCACTCAAGATCTCGGCGGATGGGGATCAGGTATTCGTTGTATTCAGTGACGGCGGGATGGATCGATACGCTCGGGGGGATGATGGATTCGTCATGCGTGAGCGTGTCGAGATGCTCAATGGGAAACATCGTGTCTCGGTCGTCGAGATGGTGTTGGGCGGGCAGACGGTCCTTGTTGGGGATACCAACGGCAAGGTTCAGTCATGGCATGTGTCGCTCGATCAGCAGGATCGTTTTGGGGATGGGCGGATGCTTGTGCGATCGCACAAGTTCGGTCGGAGCGGCGCGGAGATTGTCGATCTGACTCCGAGTGGGAGAGATCGGACGATCGGTGTGCTGTATGACGATGGGGTGGTGATGCTGCGTCACCTTACCAGTGAAAAGACTGTCGTGCGTAAGGTGAGTGAAGTTGAGAGTGCTGGCGCGATCACGATCGGCCCAAAGAATGATGCCGTGCTCATCGCGGGGGATGGTGCGTTCGAGTTGCTCAGGTACGAGGCGGGGTATCCGGAGTTCAGTATCAAGGCGCTGTTCGGGCGCGTTGCGTATGAGGGGCTCGCGGAACCAGAGTTTGTGTATCAGTCGTCATCGGGCGATGACTCATCTGAGGTGAAGCTGAGCATCATGCCTTTGATATTCGGTACGCTCAAGGCGACGGTGTTCGCGATGCTGTTCGCGATTCCGGTTGCGGTTTTTGCGGCGTTGTACTCCAGTGAGTTCTTGTCCAAGCGTGTTCGGAAAGTTGTGAAACCGACAGTTGAGTTGATGGCGAGTCTGCCTTCGGTGGTGCTTGGGTTTGTTGCGGCTATGGTGGTAGCGCCATTTGTTGCTGATGCGCTTGGACCGTTCTTGGTGGGGATGTTTGTGCTCCCGATCGGTGTGTTGTTTGGGGCGCATGTTTGGCAGTTGGTGCCGTTGTCAACACGATTGCGAATGCGGACGGGGCAACATCTGGCAATGGTGTGTGGTGTATTACTGCTGAGTATCGCTGGTGCGTGGTTCGCGGGACCGACGATTGTGAGTGTTGGGTTCTCGCCGGATTCGTTTGATCGTGCTTTGCTCAGTGGATCGGTCATACCTGTCGAGGCGGATCGTGTTCCTGAGTGGTCCGAAGATGCTGCGTACTCTATGGCGACACAGCGAAAGCTCCGCGCGATGGGGATGGGGGTCGTTGATGGCGAGATCGTTGAGCGTGATCCGAGCGTGTCGGTTTCCGATATGAGTGGCGGGGCGCTCGAAGGGGCTGATTTGCGTCGATGGCTCAATGGTGAGTATGGGACGGCAACACCTGGATGGGTGTTGTCGGTGTTTCCTTTATGCGCGATCGTGGTTTGGATTGTGCAGGTGCTTACTGTTCGGCGAACCATTGATGTTTGGCTGTCAGAACAAGGCGTGGGTGTGGTCGGTGTTGTGGTGCTCGCAAAGTTTGTGGCTCTGACACTGCTCAGTTTGGGGCTTGCGTATGTGGTGGGGCGATCGCTGACGGCTTTCGGTCTTGATCCGCGTGATTCGATCTTTGGGACTTTCAGTCCACGCAACACTTTGGTTGTCGCGGTCATCATGGGCTTTGCGGTGATCCCAATTATCTTCACGATTTCAGAGGATGCTTTGCAGGCGGTTCCAGATATGCTCCGCTCGGCGTCACTTGGCGCTGGCGCGACGCGATGGCAGACAGCGATGCGTGTTGTGCTCCCGGTTGCGGGGTCGGGTATTTTCTCGGCGTGCATGATCGGGTTCGGTCGTGCGGTTGGGGAGACGATGATCGTGCTGATGGCGACAGGGAATACGCCTGAGATGACATGGAATATTTTCTCGGGGTTCAGAACATTGGCGGCGAATATCGCGGTGGAGCTCCCTGAAGCTCCGAAGGACGAGACCCATTATCGCGTGCTGTTCTTGTGTGGATTTGTGTTGTTTGTGATGACCTTTGTGATCAACACGAGCGCCGAGGTGGTGCGTCGTGTGGTACGTGCAAGGAATGCCGGGCTGTGAGTGGTGATCGACAAGAATCCGGTGAAGGTGGTGCGAAGGTGGCTCGCCGTCGGACTCTGCCGAGTGCAGTGGGTGAGCCGATGGTGTGGCTGACTGGTTCGGCGCTGGTGCTGTGTCTCTTGATGATTGTGACACTCGCGACCCTTGTGGTGGTTAATGGGCTTCGAACATTCTGGCCTGGCGATATCGATCGTGTGACGCTTGATAGCGGCGAGGTCGTGATGGGCATCCGCACGGCTGAAGATAAACAGGGGCGGTATCTGTATCGCGTGGGAAATCGTGATATTGGACAGGAATCGTTCCGCTGGATCGATGGCGACAAGATCGCGCAGGTCGAGCAGCCTGAACACGCTGTTATGCTCGAGCGTGAGGCGTGGGGTGTGTGGTTTGGGATGCCTGAGTCTGTTTCCATGGAAGCGGATGATGGATCACTCACCGCCTTGAGTGAGGGTGCTGCTGAGACGCTTGACCAGTTTGCATCGCTGCATCCTGATGCACGAGGTCAGCGAGCGAAGGCAGAGTCGATGCGCAAGCGAGAACTCGGGAAGATCAATCACGGTATCGAGCATGCGCGACTCCGGATCGCAGGTGCGGAGATGGGGGTTGATCTGAGAGCGAATGCGAGCGATCGATTGGGGTGGTTGAGTTGGTCGGCCGTCTTGGTTGTTGTGGTGCTTGCAGGGTTCGTTTGGTGGGTGCGGCGTGAGGTGGGTGTGGGAATTGGCTCCTCTGGCGTGCGTCAAGGTAAGCTCACTCGATTTGGATGCGCACTGATCGTGGTCTTTGGACTCGTAGGGCTCTGGGTTGGAGCTCCCTGGCGGACGCAAGGTGTGACTGCCGCTGAGCGAGATGTGATCGTTGCTCAGATGGAACATGAGCAGGAACAGTTGCAGGCTGAGTACGAGCGTGTGCTTGCAGAGATCCGTATGAGCGAAGAGCAGGACAGCAAATTGCGATTGGTTGTTGTTGAACCAACTACTGATCGATTTGCACCGATTGCGCAGACGCGTGGTGATGAGCCGATGATGTTGAGCCAGGTGGTACGGCTCATTCCTGCGAATCAGTTGTCAGTGGTTGGTAAGACGAAGGTCTTCTTCAGTCGATGGTGGGAGTTCTTGTCGTCGGGACCGCGCGAAGCGAATACTGAGGGTGGGGTGTATCCGGTGATCGTGGGTACTGTGCTCATGACGCTGTTGCTCACAGTGTTCGTTACGCCTTTAGGAGTGATCGCGGCGTTGTATCTGCGTGAATATGCGAAACAAGGGTTTGGGACGAGTGTAATCCGTATCGCGGTGAACAATCTCGCTGGTGTACCCAGTATTGTCTATGGCGTGTTTGGGTTGGGGTTCTTCTGTTACACGGTTGGGCGGTATGTGGATACAGGACCTGTTGCAGGAACATCGCTACAGAGCGGCGTGTGGTGGTTGATGTTTGGCGCTGCAATTGTGACGGCGATAGTTTCTTTTGCGTTTGGATTGTGGGGGAAACCTGATCCTGGATCAACCCCGACGATTGGGAATCGTGTGCTTGCTCGCATGTCGTGGTTGGGTTGGGGGGTGACGGTGGTGCTTGCGGTGATGGTGCTATGGCGCACGCCTTACTTCGCGGGATTCTTTGGAGCGCGTGCTGCTGAGGGGTCGCCTACTTTCGGAGCACGCGGATTGTTGTGGGCATCGTTGACGCTGGCGCTGCTGACGCTTCCTGTCGTGATTGTCGCGACGGAGGAAGCGATCGCGGCGGTTCCCAACTCGATGCGCGAGGGGAGCTTTGGGTGCGGGGCGAGTAAGTGGCAGACGATTCGTCGCATCGTGCTCCCTGGAGCGCTGCCTGGGATATTGACGGGAGCGATCCTCGCGATGGCTCGTGGTGCTGGAGAAGTGGCTCCATTGATGCTGGTAGGGGCGGTGAAGCTGAATCAGGACTTGCCTGTCTCGACGACGGCACCGTTCTTGCATGCGGATCGGAGCTTTATGCATCTTGGATTCCATATTTACGATCTGGGCTTCCAGAGTCCTGATTCACAGGCGGCTCGACCAATGGTTTGGACCACCACACTGTTGTTTTTGTGTATTGTGTTTGCGCTGAACCTCGCGGCGATCCTGATTCGTGCGAAGTTACGCGGCCGGATGACGGGAGCAGCGATATGATCGAGGCGATGTCAGAAAAACGTTCGTCAACCAAGAGTGCTGTTGAGGTCAAAGCGCCGGAGGCTCCCGCTTCGACGGCACCTTCACCGGTGGTTCCAGGAGGGATGGGTGGAGAGCCGGCGCATTATGATGTGATTGATGCGATCCGGCGGGGTGAGTCGGTTGAGCCGACGGTGCACGAATCGATGTCCGAAGCGGATGCGGTGATCCAATCGGATGACTTCAAGCTTTGGTATGGGGATTCGCAAGCAATCCATGGGATCTCGATGGGGGTTCCTCGCGGTGCGGTGACGGCGTTGATCGGTCCTTCGGGGTGCGGGAAGTCGACCTTTCTGCGCTCAATCAATCGCATGAATGATTTGGTTGAAGGCGTCCGTGTCGAGGGTGGGATCACACTCAATGGATCTCCGGTGTATGAGCCGACGGTGGATGTGATTGAGCTGCGTAAGCGTCTTGGGATGGTGTTCCAAAAACCCAATCCATTCCCGATGTCGATCTTTGAGAATGTCGTGTATCCGCTGAGGATTGATGGGGAACGACGCAAGAGCGTGCTTCAAGAGGCGTGTGAGCGGAGTCTGAAGTCAGCGGCTTTGTGGGACGAGGTCAAAGATCGTCTGAAAGAATCGGCATTGGGTCTCTCTGGTGGTCAGCAGCAGCGTTTGTGTATTGCACGTGCTGTGGTCGCAGATCCTGAGGTGTTGCTGCTTGATGAGCCTTGCTCAGCGCTGGATCCGGTGGCGACGATCCGAATCGAGGAGCTGATCTCGGAGATCTCGGAGCGTTACACGGTGCTGATCGTGACCCACAACATGCAGCAGGCGGCTCGGGTATCGGACTACACAGCGTTCATGTATCTGGGACGGCTCGTGGAGTATGGTCCGACTGGAGATATCTTCCAAAATCCGAAGCTGATCGAGACGGCTCATTATGTTTCGGGTCGATTTGGATGATAGAACGTTCATTCTAGTGACGATAGTTTCGTCTGACAAAACCTGCTTGAAGATGACTTAAACTGATGTGTTTTGGTGGAGTAGATAGCACTGAGGCCGATATTTGTGACTAGGATTGAGGCTGGGTGTGTACCCAGTCGAGAAGTCCGATAGTCCTTCCTTATCGCGGTTTTAGGGCTGCGTAGGGAGTTGGCTGAAGGGTTGATATGAGTTCTGCGCCAAAACCGATCGTGCCTGCTGTGAATCAATGGAACGCTCAGTATCTTGAAGAGCAGCATCGGCTGTACTCGGCTGATCCCAACTCGGTAAGTGCTGATGTTCGGGCGTTCTTTCAAGGCTTTGAGCTTGCTGATGCTGGGGAGTTGACGCTCTTTGGTTCAGGGACTGCACCATCAGCGTCTACTTCATCAGAAGTGACTACTGGTCAAGCATGGGGAGGTGGATCTAGTGGGCCTGCTCAGGTATGGCAGGGTGGGCTCGGGGTCGCGGGTAAGGGCTCACATTTTGAAGCGGTCGTGAATGACTTCGTCAATGCGTATCGCGATCAGGGTCACTTGTGTGCTGATATTGATCCGTTCCATCGCGAGCGTCCTCGCCCGGAGATGCTATCGCTTGAACATCATGGACTGACTGAGTCGGATCTGGATCGCGTAGTCGATGGATCCGGGATGGGACTCGCGATGCAGGTCCCCCTTCGGGATGTGCTGAATCGGCTCGAAGAGGTGTACTGCGGCTCGATCGGTCTTGAGCTGATGCATGTCGCAGACACGGAGCAGCGCTCGTGGCTGGTGCATCGCTTTGAGATCGTGGGCGGGAAACTGCAGCTTGATCGCAAACAGAAAACAACGATTCTTGAGCAGCTCGTTCGCTCTGAGCTCATCGAGAAGTTCCTGGGACGGCGCTATCCGGGTGATAAGCGGTTCTCGCTTGAGGGCGGCGAGTCGTTGATCCCGATGCTGGATCAGTTGATTGTGACCTCGTCGGATCTGGGCGCGGAAGAGGTTGTGTTCGGGATGGCGCATCGTGGTCGTCTCAATGTGCTCAACAACACGATCGGCAAGACGTACGAGCAGATCTTCACGGAGTTTGAAGAGAACTGGTCGGAGGATTTTGTTGATGGTGGCGGTGATGTGAAATACCACCAGGGGTACTCCGGCACTCGCATGCTTCCCAACGGGAAGATGATCCATCTGGCGCTTGCGAGCAATCCGAGTCACCTTGAAGCGGTGAACGGCGTGATCGAGGGGCGGACTCGCGCTAAGCAGCGTTTGAAGGCGGACACGAAGCGTGAGCGCGTGATTCCTGTTTTGATTCATGGTGATGCGGCGGTTGTGGGGCAGGGGATTGTTGCGGAGGTCCTGAACTTCTCGCAGCTCGAGGGCTACACGACGGGCGGGACTGTCCATGTGGTAATCAACAACCAGATCGGGTTTACTACGATTCCTGAGGATTCGCGTTCGAGCCGATACTGCACGGATATTGGCAAGTCGATCGATGCGCCGATTTTCCATGTGAATGCTGAGGATCCCGATGCGGTCGTGACTGTGGCGCAGATTGCGATGGAGTTCCGTCAGCAGTTCAAGCGTGATGTGTTTATCGATCTGCAGTGTTTCCGTCGTTACGGGCACAACGAGCAGGACGAGACGAGCTTTACGCAGCCGCTGATGGCGAAGATGATCAAGAAGAAGCCTTCGGTGCTTAAGGTGTACACGGAGAAGCTGCTTGCTGAGGGTGTGATTCAGGAAGCAGATCGCGTTGCGATTGATGATCGGATCACGGAGACGCTTGAGCGTGCACAGCGCTCGGCGCAGGAGATGGCGAAGGACCCCTCGATTGATCCGGGGAGCAATCGCTGGGCGGGTCAGACGCACGAGTACAACTTTGATCAGATCGAGACTGGTGTGACGAAGGAAGCGATCGCAGAGGTCGCGGAATCGATCGGGCGTGTTCCTGAGGGATTCAACCTGAATCCGAAACTCAAGCGTTTGCTTGCTGATCGTGCGAATCTTGCGGATGCTGAGATGATCAGCTACGCGGATGCGGAGCAGCTTGCGTTTGGTACGCTGCTGGTTGAGGGGCATCCGATCCGTTTGTCGGGTCAGGATTGTCGTCGCGGCACGTTCTCGCATCGTCATGCGGTGGTGCGTGATTTGGAGACCGCGGAGCCGTATACGCCGCTGAATAACATTCGTGAGCTTGGTGAAGAGGGTACGGAGACCCCCGCCGGCTCCGAGGGCAGTGACGGGAAACCACGGCAAGCGAAGCTTTGCGTGTATGACTCGCCGTTGTCTGAAGCGAGTGTGCTCGGGTTTGACTATGGGTACTCGCTCGCTGATCCCAAGATGCTGGTCATCTGGGAGGCGCAGTTTGGCGACTTTGTCAACGGTGCGCAGGCAATCATCGATCAGTTCATTGCTTCCGCGGAGGCGAAATGGGATCGCTGGAGCGGTCTAGTGATGTTGCTGCCTCACGGGTATGAGGGCGCTGGTCCGGAGCACTCGTCGTGTCGAGTCGAGCGGTTCCTTGAGCTGTGCGGCGGGAACAACATGCAGGTGGTGAATCCGTCCACGGCGGCGCAGGTGTTCCACATGTACCGTCGTCAGATGAAGCGTTCGTTCCGCAAACCGCTGGTGGTCCTGACTCCGAAAAGCATGCTGCGTACTCCGACGAGTTCGCTTGATGAGATTCTGGGGAACGGGATGTTCCTTGACATGCTGGATGATCCGAGGTTCGCTCAGGATGGATGGGATCGTTCGGGCGTGCAGCGCGTGCTGCTTTGCAGCGGGAAGATCTACCACGAGCTAGATGCACGTCGGAGTGAGCTTGATCGTCGTGACACGGCGATTGTTCGCATCGAGCAGTTGTACCCGTTTAACGGGGACATGCTCCAGCAGATCATCGATCTGTATCCAAAGGGTGTCTCGGTGGAGTATGTTCAGGAAGAAACATACAACGCGGGCGCTTGGTTGTATGTGAGTGACATGGTTCAGGAGAAGCTGGGGTGGGCTCGTCCGGGGTACATCGGACGCGCCCGATCGAGCACTCCGGCGACGGGGTCGAAGAACCAGCACAAGAAAGAGCAAGAGCAGATTCTCACGCAGGCGATCGGTGCGAAGCCGGCGGAGTCTGATAGCAAATCAACAGTCGCGGCGGCGCGGGCGTAAACACACGCTCTGATCACGCAATAGCAAGGACGGCAACACCATGGCAACGAAGATCGAAATCCCAAGCGTCGGCGAGTCGGTGACTTCTGGCATTATCTCCGCGTGGAGCGTCGAGGACGGCGCGTATGTTGAGCGCGATGAGACGGTGCTTGAGCTGGAGACCGACAAGGTGACGATGGAAGTCCCGGCTCCGGCTTCGGGGATCGTCAAGCACAGCGCCGCGGAGGGCGACGAGGTCGATGTCGGTGCGGTGGTTGGTGAGATCGATGAATCGGCGGCGAAACCTGCGGGTGATGCTCCGGCTTCAAGCCCTGCTCCGGCAGCCGAGAGTGCGCCTGCTGCACCAGAACCAGCTCCTGCAGCGGCTCCGGCGGCGACTGCTGTTGCTGAACCGGTCGCGGCGGCTCCGGCTTCGAGCGGTGATGTGAAGGCGACGCCTTTGGCACGCAAGCTCGCTGAAGAGAAGGGGGTGAACCTCTCGCTCGTGACAGGCACCGGCGCGGGCGGGCGCGTTCGCGAGCAGGATGTGCTTGGGTTCGTGCAATCGGGAGCGAGCAGTGCTCCAGCTCCTGCAGCGGCCCCATCGGTTGGCGGCTCGCGTGAGGTCATGGTTGAGCGGATGAGTCCGATGCGTCAGAAGATCGCGTCGAGACTGGTCGAGGCGCAGCAGACCGCGGCGATGCTGACTACTTTCAATGAGGTCGACATGGGTGCGGTGATGGATCTCCGCAAGCAGCACAAGGAGCAGTTTGCTGAGAAGCATGGGGTTGGGCTTGGGTTCATGTCGTTCTTTGTCAAGGCGTGTGCTCAGGCGCTGCAGAAGTTCCCGCTGATCAATGCGTACATCACATCGGGACCTGACGGGAAGCCTGCGATTGAGAAGCATGAGTATCAGGACATCGCGATCGCGGTGGCGGGTCCGAAGGGGCTTGTGGTGCCGGTGCTTCGCAATACTGAGGTCATGAGCTTTGCGACGATCGAGTCGACGATCAAGGACTTTGGCAAGCGTGCACGCGAGAACAAGCTTGATATCAGCGAGATGATGGGCGGGACTTTCACGATCACCAACGGCGGGATCTTTGGTTCGTTGATGTCTACGCCGATCCTGAATCCGCCTCAGAGTGCGATCCTTGGGATGCACGGCATTAAGAAGCGTGCGGTCGAAGATCCGAACAATCCGGGTCAGATCGCGCTGCGTCCGATGATGTATCTGGCGCTGAGCTATGACCATCGCATTGTTGATGGTGCGGAAGCGGTGCAGTTCTTGGTGAGCATCAAGGATGCGATCGAGGATCCGGCGCGGTTGATGCTGGATCTTTGAGAAGATGCCGCATTCGAAAGCCAAGAAAATCAGAGAAGCAATCAGCAAGACTGATCAGATATTGTTCGAAGAGTGGGATCCGATCGGGGTCAACGAAGATCCTGAAACCGCTAGTGAATACAGCTCATATGCACCGGCGCTGTTCAATATAGCGAGGCGCGGAAATATCCAGAGCGTCATCGATCAGTTGCAGACTATTCAAACAGAGTACATGGGTTTGAGTCATATGGATCCTGGCAGTGATCTGAGGATTGCGCAGAAGTTGGTAGATATTGCCAGTCAACTAGATTGTGACTAGGACACCGCGTTGAGCAGTCCCTCGCAGGCGCGGGTGAGCATGTGGTAGACCTTGTCGAATCCGTCGTCTCCGCCGTAGTAGGGGTCAGGGACATCTTGGGGTTTGGGGAGCGATGGGTCGAAGGATCGCATGAGGGCGAGTTGTGATTTGGGTGTTCCGAGGTCGAGGAGGTCTCGGTGGTTGGATTTGTCCATCGGGATGATGTGGGTGAAGCGTTCGATGTCGGTGTTTGGGTCGAACTGGCGGGCGCGTTGGTTGGTGATGTCGATGCCGTAGAGGGAGGCGGTTTGGATGGAGCGGGGGTCTGGTGGGTTTCCGACGTGCCATGCTCCGGTGCCGCAGGAGTCGATGTGGAACTTGTGTGCGAGGTTGTTCTGGTTGACGAGGTGCTGGAAGATGCCGTGTGCGAGGGGGGAGCGGCAGATGTTTCCGAGACAGACGAAGAGGACGGTGTGTTGGTCGGGCATGAGCGAGTTTACGCGTGGGCTGGCTGCGGGGAGTTTGCAGTGGACTTCATACGCTCAACAATCGCGTCCATCTCGTCGAGGAGTTGTCCCGCTGATCCTTGGGCTCTTGAGAATCCGGCTTTCCCTGAGTGGCGTAGGTTGAGCTTGGGGACGTCGGCACGCTCGAGGTAGCGGTCAAGGAGCTGGGTTGAGCCTGATATTTCATCGGTGGGGTGGATGTAGGCATCAAGGAGCGGGAGGAGATGTGGGAGGGGTTCTGAGGTGGTCATGAGTCGGAAAGGCTCGTCGAGTCCTCGATGATGTCGGAGTGCTTGGTTGAGATTCTTGGCGGTGTTGGGAACGATCCCGAGGGTTTGGTATCCGGATACGGCGAGTAGGCCGAGCAGGAACGCGAACTCGCGGGCGTCGACATGCGATGGGTTGTCAGCGACAGCAGCTATAACAATGGTTTTGTCGTCGATATCGATCGCAGCGCGTTTGGAGATGCGTTCTGTCGGTGTAGGTGTCCTGGGATCAAGAAGCGGAGTGAGCAGGTGATCGGTTTGGCAAGTGTGTCGGTAATCATTCCAGAGATCGAAATCGTCAGACTCGAAGACACGGATCGAGTCGATATTTTGAGGGGGCTTTTGAAGAGTTGATGGTTTGGTAGAAATGAGTTCAATAGGGATTTCGAGATGAGCTGCGGTAGCGGAGGCTTGCGAGATGAGTTCGTCGGACCAGCAGACAACTCTTGTAGGTATAAAGTGATCGTTCTTGAGATGACTAACGATTTGGCGTTTGAGTATGTTCTTGCTGGCGAGTAGGGGCGCGATGTGATGCTCAATCGGGAGTCCAAGCAGCGCTGCGGTTGATTTGGTTGATGCGTCTCCGACCAGAATCACCTTGCTGTCCGGAGGGGGTGGGGTGAGATCGTGTTCGATCGCACGGGCAAGCAGCAGAGAGGGGATCGTGCGTCCGAAGTGATTGGGAGCGCCCTCGTGGATGGACGGAGGGGCGATGAGATGAACCACGCCTGTGTTGGTTGGGTTTGGGGAGATCATTGCTCAGGTATTGTACTCAATAGAGTCTTAGCGGCGATTGAGTACGGTTTCGGTGATCTCGTGGCGGTAGAAGAGTTGTGAGAGACCAAGTCCTGCTCGGACGGCGAGTTGCTGTTCGACCCCCAGTTGGTCAGCGCTGGTTTGTGGAGTTTGGCCTGGGAGTTGTGGGATTTGGATCTCGACTGGGTGTCCGAACTCTGATTCGGGCCACACTCGGCGTCCTTTGGATACATCGATGAGTTTGACTCTGAGTGACGCTCGTGGGATGTATGAACCCGATTCAGGGGAGAGTGAAAAATCTGTCACCACGGCATAGATCACAAAGTCAGCACCTACGGATTCTCCGAGCTCCGAGATGCTCATGCGCTGCGAGTGGGAATCCTTGGTCGCGGCTGCGATGATCCCTCTGGGCTCGAGCATATCTGTGAGTACGCGTTTCTCAAGGAGTTGATCCGTCGCGGTATCAGCCATGGCGTAGCGGAGTCGGCGTTGAGCGATTTTGCTTGATGGGTCATCAACGAAGACGACGGTTGTTGCGTGTTCTTCGAGTGTGTATTGAGGGTTGATTTTCTCAGGGCCATGAATCGCGTATGCGACTGGAGCGACGAGATTGCATCCTGGGATGGATGCGACAGCGGCCAACGCGGCGAGGAGTACGAGTGCTTTGTGGATGTGGTTGATCATGATCGGGTCTTCAGTTTGGTATCAGTATGCGATGATGTTTGGTTCCTCGTGCTCGTAGAACAACCATGCGGCTCTGTTGATGAAGCGGTTTGAGAGTTCCGCGGTCACAGCAGCTTCGGGGATATCACTCCGCATGAAACCTGTTGAGTCTGGGAAGGAGATACTGAGTGCTTTCTCAAAGATCGGATCGTTCGGAAGAGCGCTGTCGGATTCGTACACGGAAATAACTCCAGCTACAGCACCATCCCAGATATACTGGTTGCCTGGCTCGTGCAATCGGTAATCCACGATCTCGATCACCACGAGTCGCTCAACGCCGAGGAGGTTAGCAATATCTTCGCGGGTCATCGCGGGCCACTGCGGGGTGTTGTAGAGGACCGTGAGTAGATCAGACGAAGGGATTGCGTAGGACGGATTCGCGTTCTGGATGAGTCGGTCGTTGACGCGTTGGGTGATTCGTGCGGTGATTCCCGGGTGCTCGGCTTCGATCGCTCGTGATGCGGAGCAGACGACAGCAAAGGAGTGTCCGGCGATGCGTTCGTACTCGGCGGGGTAGGTGGTTGATCCAGTCCGGTGGTGGGACTCGGCCATGCCTCCGATCATCGCGGGGATGATGCAGCCGGGGATCGAGAACAAAGAGATCATCGCGAGCAGCGCTGATGCGGTGAGTGATAAACGGATGGGGAGTGATCGGTTCATGGTAATTGTCCGTGTTCGGTCCATGTGGCGATTTTATAGATCCATGCACCTGCGGTGAGGACCAGCATCGCGATGACCAGCTTGGGTCGTAGTGCGGTTTGTACGACCGATCCTATACGCGAGGCGTAGACCGCCTGATGCGTTGAAGCCCAGAAGATCATGGTTGTGAGGAGTGCGAGCAGGGCTCCCATGGGTTGTGTGAGGGTCGCGGTGATCCATGAGCCCTCTCCGGCGTGGGAGAACGCGGTGGTCATGCCGCAGGTGGGGCAGGGCTTGTCGAACGAGATAACCCAGGTACATTGGGGCATACCGAGCTGGGTGTGGGTGGCGTGACCCTGTGGGTTGGGGTTGAGCCATGCTGATGTGAAGAGGACGAATAAGGAGAATGCGGCGATGACAGCGGCGGCGATTCGCTCTCCGGTGGTGGCGCGGAGTGGGGTAGTTCGTTCTTTGGGTTGGATCGCGGCTGTGTCCACTAGTCGAACTTGAAGACGCCTTTGCGGTAGCCGTAGATGTACGCGACGACGGTGGTGAGCATGAAGAAGAAGATTCGGAGGAGCCAGATGGTGGAGGCGTCGGAGCGTGGGTCGAGGGAGGTGAAGGTTTGGGCCCATGGGTAGAGGAAGATGACTTCGATATCGAATACAAGGAAGACCATCGCGATGAGGTAGAAGCGAATATTGAAGCGTTTGCGGGCGGTGTTGATCGGGGTCATCCCAGATTCGTAGGTGACACCTTTGCGAGCACCTTCTCGGCGTGGGCCGAGGATTGCGGAGCCGACAAGGTTCATGACGGCGAATCCTGCCGCGGCGAGGAGCATGAAGAAGATGGGGAGGTAGGCGTTGATCGCGTTGCTTGCGAGTGTGATGGACTGCATCGTCAGACTCCGGATCGGTCGGTGTGTTCGGCATCCTTGCCGAGTGGTTGGATGATAGCAGGGATTGTGGGGGTTGTGGGGCTGGAATGGGGTTGATGGTGGCTGCCAGGTTGGCAGGGGGAAGCAGTGGGATCACTGGTTGGCGGGGAGGATTTGTGGAAATGGGGAGTGTTTTCTGAGCTTAGGGATCGCTGGGTTGGCATGGGGATTGCCATTGGTATGGGTGCATTGCTGCGCTTGCAGTTGCTTAAACGAATGAACGAGGCCGTGGGATAGCGGCTGATCGGGTCGAGATGACCCTCTAGATATGGAGAATCCGCGATGGGAAGCAAGGAACTGACCTTTGATATCGAGGCACGGCAGGCACTTTTGGCGGGGGTTGAGAAGCTCGCCGCGGCGGTGAAGGTGACGCTTGGGCCTCGCGGTCGCAATGCGGTGATCGACAAGTCGTGGGGTGGTCCGACGGTGACCAAGGACGGCGTTTCGGTTGCTGAAGAGGTTGAGCTGGTCAACAAAGCGGAGAACATGGGCGCGAAGCTTGTGAAGGAAGCGTCCTCGAAGACCTCCGATGATGCTGGCGACGGCACTACCACGGCGACTGTGCTCGCTGAGGCGCTGTTTAAGGAAGGGCTGCGTTACATCGCTGCTGGGGTCGATGCGAATGCGTTGGTTCGCGGCATGAAGAAGGGGATCGAGATCGCGGCTCAGTCGATTGACGACATGGCGACTCCGGTTCAGGGGAAGAAGGACATCGAGAATGTTGCGACGATCTCGTCGAACAACGATCCGGAGACCGGCAAGATCATGGCTGGTGCATTCGAGAAGGTCGGCAAGGACGGCGTGATCACGGTTGAAGAGGGCAAAGGGCTCGAGACCGATGTGACTGTGGTCGAGGGGATGCAGTTTGATCGTGGGTTCTTGTCGCCAAACTTTGTGACTGATGTTGAGGACATGAAGGTTGTGCTCGACAAGTGTCTCGTGCTGGTGCATGAGGACAAGATTGACAATATTCAGAAGCTTGTCCCGTTGCTTGAGAAGGTCATGGAGGCGAAGAAGCCACTGCTGATCATCGCTGAGGACATCACGGGTGAGGCGCTTTCCACGCTGGTGATCAACAAGCTCCGCGGCACGCTTCAGGTGTGCGCGGTCAAGGCGCCGGGGTACGGCGATCGTCGCAAGCAGATGCTGCAGGATATTGCTGTTCTCACGGGCGGCGAGGCGTTTATGAAGGATCTGGCGACGGATCTGGACAAGGTCTCGATCGCTCAGCTTGGTCTTGCGAAGAAGGTTGAGATCAGCAGCGACAACACGACCATCATCGAGGGTGCGGGTTCGACTTCGGATATCCAGAGCCGCATTGCTCAGATCCGCGCAGAGATCGATAACTCGACCTCGGATTACGATCGCGAGAAGCTCCAGGAGCGTCTGGCGAAGCTGACAGGCGGCGTTGCTCAGATCAATGTCGGCGCGGGATCGGAAGCGGAACTCAAAGAGAAGAAGGCACGCGTCGAGGACGCGCTGCACGCGACTCGTGCGGCGCTCGCTGAGGGCATCGTCGCGGGTGGCGGGACCAGTTTCATCCGTGCTCAGAATGTCATCGCGAAGAACAAGGACTGGAAGGGTGTGTTCGGCAAGGCGACTGAGGTGTCGTCCGATGATGTCGGACAGCTCAAATACGACTTCGCGGCTGGACTCAATGTCGTGTATCGCGCCCTCTCCGTCCCGCTTCGCACGATCGCGGAGAACGCGGGGGCAAAGGGATCGGTCGTGGTTGCGAAGGTCTCGGACGCTGAGGGTTCCAACGGCTACAACGCGCTGACCGATACCTACGAGGACCTGCTCAAGGCGGGCGTGATGACTCCGGCGAAGGTCGATCGTTCGGCGCTTGTGAATGCGGGATCGGTCGCGACTGTGCTGCTTGCTGCGGATTGCATTGTGACGGACAAGCCTGAGAAGGGTGTGTCGGATGATCACGGTGCTGGCGGCGACCCGATGGCGGGTATGGGCGGCATGGGTGGTATGGGCGGGATGGGTATGCCTGGAATGGGCGGCATGGGCGGAATGCCTGGTATGGGTGGGATGGGATTCTAAACATGGAGATCACCCAATGAATGAAGAGAATGTGACCGTGAAATATCCCAAGTCTTTCCCGTTCTTCGATGATGAACTAGAAGTTGCTTATTCACCAGAGGATGACAATGGTCAAGTTGTAGCTAGCTGTGAGTATGTGCTCTTTGGAGAGAATATCTTTGTACAGAGCGAGCCGGCTTGGCCTCCGTCACAAGCCGTTGAATTGTTAGATCGAGAATTAGTCTCGGCAATCCAGCATAAGCCTTTTTATGAAACACAAGGTTTTGAAATTTCGCATGATACTAGTTTCGATTCAAGAAACTCCATTCTCGGAAAACTCCCAGTTGTAGACTCCAAAATTACAATTGGAATTGAACTAGATGGGCTTGCGACATGGCATACTTGGGTTGAATCAATTAACGGAGAAACTTCGCTTGTTCCTGAATCTTTCAGGAGAGGTGGAATCGACGCAAAAACATTCACAGATGTGTCGCCACAGACAGCGCGCCTTGGCATGTATGACGCGTATTGGCAGCACCTGATACAGCAGGAGAATTAACAAATGTCAGTCAAACCACTTGAAGATCGTGTGCTGGTGAAGCCAGTGGAGCAGGAATCGATGACCTCTTCCGGGCTGTACTTGCCTGAGTCGAGTAAGGAGAAGCCGATTCAGGGGACGGTCGTTGCGGTCGGGCCTGGGAAGCGGCTTGAGAACGGCACGCTCGGTGAGATGAGCGTGGGTGTTGGTGATCGTGTGGTCTACTCGACCTACGCGGGCACTGAAGTTGATATCGATGGCGTAGAGCATCTGATTCTCCGTGAATCAGAACTGCTCGGCGTTTTCGCATAAGAGTTGAACGCATCGGCGGTGAACGCCGCTGATTGAAAGGTAGAGCGATGAGCAATAAACAGATCATGTTTGAAGACAAGGCGCTTCTTGAGATGAAGAAGGGCGTTGATAAGCTGACCGATGCGGTCAAGTGCACGATGGGGCCTGCGGGTCGGCATGTCGTGATCGAGAAGTCGTACGGCGGTCCGCATGTGACCAAGGACGGTGTTTCGGTTGCGAAGGAAATCGAACTCCCATCACAGTTTGAGTCGATGGGCGCGAAGATGCTGCATCAGGTTGCGAAGAAAACCGCTGACAAGGCGGGCGACGGCACGACCTGTGCAACGGTCCTCGCTCAGGCGATCTTCACCGAAGGGCTGAAGGTAGTCGCGGCGGGTGCGAACCCTGTGCATGTCCAGCGCGGCATCAACAAGGCAGCACAAGCAGCGAGCGAAGCGATCGACTCGCTCGCGACCCCATGCAAGGGCAAGGCGGATCTCAAGAAGATCGCGACGGTCTCGGCGAACCACGACGAGAAGGTCGGCGAGCTGATCGCGGAAGCGATCCATAAGGTCGGTCACGAGGGCGTGGTCGAGATCGAGAACGGCAACTCCAACGAGACGACGCTTGAGTATGTCGAGGGGATGCAGTTTGATAAGGGGTACTTGTCGCCTTACTTCATGACGAATCCGACGACTGGTGAGTGTGAGCTTGAGGATCCGATGATCCTGATCCACGAGAAGAAGATCAGCAATCTTGCGGATCTGCTCCCGCTGCTCAATAAGGTCGCGACTGCTGGGAAGCCGTTGCTGATCATCGCTGAGGATATCGAGAACGAGGCGCTCGCGGCTCTGGTTGTGAATCGTCTGCGTGGCACGCTCAATATCTCCGCTGTGAAGGCGCCTGGGTTTGGTGATCGTCGCAAGGCGATGCTGGAAGACATCGCGGTCTTGACTGGCGGCGTGTACTTCAGCGAGGATCTGGGCCGTTCGCTTGAGTCGATCGAGCTCAACGAGCTTGGGAAGGCGAAGAAGGTCACGATCTCCAAGGACAACACCACCATGGTCAAGGGTGGCGGCAAGAAGGCGGAGATCGCGGCTCGTGCGGCGACCATCAAGGCGCAGCACGACAAGTCGACCAGCGATTACGATCGCGAGAAGCTCATGGAGCGTCACGCGAAGCTGACTGGTGGCGTTGCGATCATCAATGTCGGTGGTGTCACTGAGCAAGCGATGAAGGCGACCAAGGACCTTGTTGAGGACGCGATGCACGCGACTCGTGCGGCCGCGAAGGAAGGATTCGTTCCTGGCGGCGGCGTGACGCTGATCCGTGCTTCGGACATGCTCGGCGCTGCTCAGAAGAAGGTCAAGGGCGACGAGAAGTTCGGCTTTGACATCGTGATGCGTGCGATGTCCGCTCCGGCGTGGCAGATCGCGGACAATGCTGGGTTTGATGGCGATCTCGCTGTGGAAACCATCCGCGAGGAAGAAGGATCGGTCGGACTCAACGCGGCGACTGGGGATTATGTTGACCTGGTCAAGGCGGGGATCATCGATCCGGCACTCGTCGCGAAGAGCGCGATCGTGAACGCAGCGTCTGTTGCGGGCTTGATGCTCACGACGGATGTGATGCTGACTGAACTCAAGGAAGACGCGGAGCCGGTCGTTGGAGCGGTGAGCTGATTCTTGTATGATGATTTACCAGACCCCCGCTGGAGACGGCGGGGGTTCTGATTGAAATGTGTTGTTCAGGAGACTGACATGTCAGTAAACCAGTTTGTAGCCATTTCGCGCGAGAAGTTACCATCGGTTGCTGATTGGGAAAATGCTGTAAAGAAGATCGGATTTGATGTACGGATTGATCCCGTAGATATTGCAAGTCACACTGGATATTTGCCTGTACAGTTCTTGGATCAAAGCACAGGCTTTGAACTGTATGTGATCGGCACTCAAGAAATTGAAGGGATTGAGATCGATCTTGCCAGACACGATCTGGTAGTACAACTCACCACATTTAGTGATGAGCTCGAGGGCCAGTGTGCGATGGTTTGTGCGGCTGGATTGATCGCATGTTGCGACGGCATTTATTTTGATGAGGATGCTCAGGTATTCCATGATGCTTCTGAATTGCTTGGGATAGCTAAGGAATGGATAGCTGGGAGTTAAGGAATCGCATGACGACTACACGCGACTATTACGAGGTATTGGGGGTAGACAAATCTGCGGATGCGGATGAGATTAAGCGCGCGTATCGGCGTCTGGCGATGAAGCACCATCCGGATAAGAATCCGGATGACAAGGAAGCGGAAGCGAAGTTCAAGGAAGCCGCGGAAGCGTATGAGGTGCTCAGCGACGACAATAAGCGGAAGATCTATGACCAGTACGGGCATGATGGTCTGCGTGGTCAGGGGGCGGCGACGCATGACTTTAATCGGATGAATGTCGATGACATCTTCTCGATGTTCAACGACATCTTCGGTGGTGGGGGCGGCGGCTTCGGTGGTCAGGCGCGTGGCGGTCGTCGGGCGTCGGCTCGTGGGTATGACCTTGAGACGCAGGTGTCACTGACGCTTGAAGAGGTGCTCAGCGGGGCGACGAAGGATGTTGAGTTCACGCGGATGGATGTCTGCGAGACGTGCACTGGATCGGGCGCGAAGCCTGGGACGACTCCGGAGTCGTGTGGTCAGTGTGGCGGTCAGGGGAAGGTCCAGCAAGCGGGGCTTGGTGGGATGTTCCGGATGGTCGTCGCGTGTCCGGCGTGTCGGGGACGCGGGACGGTGATCAAGGAGAAGTGCGGGTCGTGTCATGGACGCGGGCGTGTTGGGAAGAAGCGTTCGCTTTCTGTGAAAATCCCGGCGGGCGTGCATCATGGTCAAGCGGTGCGCGTGCAGGGTGAGGGGGAACCGCCTGCGGCGGAGCACAGTCCGGATGGGACTGGGGTTCGTGGCGATCTGCATGTCGTGGTGCGTGTTGAGGATCATGAGCTGTTTGAGCGTGATGGGGATCATCTGCTGATGGAGATGCCGATCAGCTTTACGCAGGCGTCGCTCGGCGCGGAGCTTGAGGTCCCAACGCTTGAGGGGTCCGAATCGCTGACGATCAAGAAGGGGACGCAGTACGGCGAGCTTTTGCGGATCGAGGGGGCGGGGCTCCCGAATCTGCGGACTGGTCGTCGCGGGGATTTGGTAGTGATCGTGAAGATCGAGACTCCGAAGAAGCTGACGAGCAAGCAGGAAGAGCTCCTGCGTGCGTTTGCGGAGACTGAGGACAAGCATGTGAATCCTGAGAGCCATGGATTCTTCAAGAAGATCACGGATCTGTTGGGTGGCTCATGATGAGTGAAGATATGAAGAACAAGGTTCAAGAGCACGAGATCGATGAGGTGAGTTCTGAGGAGATCAGCGAGATCGAATCGGGGTTCGATGCGGACAAGTCCGCACGGTTTGAGACAATCCGTCAGATGGCGCTGAGCGGCGAGCTTGAGTATGGTCCTGAGAGCGAGGAGATTGTTGAGACGCTGATCGAGACGATCGGTCAGCGGGACGACAACTTCGGTCGCTTCCAGGCGATGGCGGCTGAGCATCAGAACTTCCAACGCCGAGCTTCGATGAACGAGAACGAGGCGCGGATCTCGTCGCGTCAGGGAGTGGTGCAGGCGTTGATCCCGCTGATGGATCACTTCGAGATGGCGCTGATGCAGGATCCGGAGAAGGTATCAGCGAAGGATGTCATCGCGGGTGTGGAGATGATCCGGAGCGAGTTCCTGCGGATGCTGTCGGGGTACGGCGTGAGCGCGATTGAACCTAAGGTCGGCGATGTGTTTGATCCTGGTCCGCACGCGGCGATGATGCAGCAGGCGGGTGAGGGGATCGAGCCGGGGCATATCTCGGTGGTGATGGGGGTTGGGTATAAGCTCGGCGATCGGGTGATCCGTCCCGCGAAGGTGGGGGTTGCTCCGGAGGCATCGGATTCTGATGAGGCCTCAACTGGTGAGGGCGAGTAACGATGCCTACGTATGACTACCGATGCAACGCGTGCGATCATGAGTTCGAGCTGTTCCAGTCGATGAGTGCTGGGGTGAAGAAGAAGTGTCCCGAGTGCGGGAAGATGGCGCTTGAGCGGCTCATTGGTACTGGCGCGGCGGTGATGTTCAAGGGGTCGGGGTTCTACGAGACCGATTACCGGAGCGATTCGTACAAGAAGAGCGCGGAAGCGGACAAGAAGGCGTCGGAGACCAAGCCGGAAACCAAAACAAAGTCAGAGAGCAAGACCGATTCGAAAGCTGGAAAGAAGTTCGAATCAAAGTCTGCGCCGAAGACGAAAGCTGAGTCGAAGAAATGAGCGGCGCTGCTCGAGGGATCATCGGTCACGGGGTGGACATCGTTGAGGTTGCGCGGATCGAGCAGTCCCTCCAGAAGCATGAAGAATCGTTTCTCAAGAAATGCTTCACCCAACAAGAGGTGAATGATTCGGGTGATTCCAGTCGACGCGTTGAGCATCTCGCGGCGCGGTTTGCGGCGAAGGAAGCGGCGCTCAAGGCGATCGGGACGGGGTGGAGTCAGGGGATCGGGTGGACGGATGTCGAGGTCGTTCGGCTCGACTCTGGGAAACCTGAACTCCGCGTGAGCGGAAAGGCGCAGGAGATCTCTGAGTCGATGGGGATCGATCGGTGGTTTGTGTCGCTGTCGCATACGAAGTCGGACGCGATCGCTTCGGTCATTGCTGAGGGAGTTGTTTGATGACGCTTCCCAAGGTACTCATGACGGACGTGATCCGCTCGACTCAACAGGGGGACTCGCACGGCGGGGCGTACCTGATCGATCTTGAATCGGGCGCGCATGAGCAGGTTCTGGACTGGAATCGGGTGGATATCGACTGGGAAGGGCGCGGGATGGGGCGTGGGTTGCGGGGGATCTGCTTTGTCCATGACGAGATCTATATCGCGGCTTCGGATGAGCTGTTCGTCTTTGATCGCGATTGGAACATTGTTCGATCGTTCAAGAATCGGTTCTTGCACCACTGTCACGAGATTTCGTATGACGGGGAGCGGTTCATCTATCTGACCTCGACGAGCTTTGATTCGGTGCTGCGGTTTGATACGCAGACGAACGAGTTTGATCGCGCGTGGTGGTTCGGGGTTGGGAATGGGACGGTTGGCTGCAAGGAATATGATCCGAATGGCGAGCAGGGGCCGCCGCATGCGGACACGCTGCATCTGAATCAGGTGTTTGTGCATGGTGGGGTGGTGTATGTCTCGGCGCTGCTGCTCGGGATGATGTGGAGCGTTGACGTACGGACTGGTCAGGTTTCGATGTTTGCCAAGATCCCGGTCAAGACGCACAACTGTCAACCCATCAGCGGGGGGCTGGTGCTGATGAACTCGACGGGGGAGGATTGTGTCGTGATCTCGGATCGGCGCGGCAAGATCATGAAGCGGTTCTCGTATCCGATCTATGACGAGGCGGAGCTCGCGCATGCAGGGATCAGCGAGGACTTTGCGCGACAGGGGTTTGGGCGCGGATTGTGTTTGGCGGGTGATGGGGGGCTGGTGATCGCGGGGTCGTCTCCTGGGACGGTGAGCGCGTTTGATCGCAAGTCTGGTGAGATGGTTGCGTCGGTGAATGTGTCGATGGATATCCGCAATGCGCCGCATGGGCTTGAGGTTTGGCCTTGGTGGTGAGTCCTGTTTGCGATGGTGCTCGCGAGCGAGTACGCTGCTTGGATGAACAGGAGCTTTGAATGAATCTTGGTTTTGGATTGACCCGGTCGCTGTTGAAACGTGCGGGGCGTGTGCTGATTGAGGACGACTCGCGGAGTTATCGCGGGATTGATCTGCTTGTTGCGGGAGCGCATATCGCGGATGTTGTGGACGGGGCAGCTTCGCCGAGGATCGGGATCTTGGTTCCGACATCGGGCGGGTTTGCTGCCGCGGCGTATGGGGTTTGGCTGAGCGGCAAGACGATCGTGCCTTTGAACTATCTGAGCGAGCAGGAGACGCTCGATTACATCATCGAAGATGCGGGGTGTGAGCTGGTGCTCGCGTCTCGTCGTCTTGTTGAGCATCTGGGGTTTGTGCCAAAGTGCAAGCGGATTGTGTATCTGGAGGACCTGAACTTCAAGTCGCTCCCGAGTCCGCGTCTACCCAAGATAGTGGGGTTCGAGGAACTCGCGGTGGTGCTGTACACGTCGGGGACTTCTGGGAAACCCAAGGGTGTGATGCTGACACACTCGAACATGCTGAGCAATGTGAAGCAGGTTCATGAGCACATCGCGATCGAGCCGGGAGATGTGTTCTTGGGTGTGCTGCCTCAGTTCCATTCGTTCGGGATCACGGCGTTGACGCTGTTGCCTTTGCTGTATGGGTGCAAGGTGGTGTACTCGGCGCGGTTTGTTCCCAAGCGTGTGATCGAAGCGATCGAGAAGCACGGCGCGACAATCTATGTCGGGATCCCGTCGATGTACAACGCGTTGATGACGGTCAAGAGTGTTCAAGAGGATTCGTTCAAATCGTTACGGCTTGCGATTAGTGGTGGGGAGCCGCTGCCGAAGGATGTTTCGGATCGGTTTTATGAGCGGTTTGGTAAGCGGATCTGTGAGGGGTACGGGATGACGGAGACGGCTCCGGTGACCAATGTGATGCTCCCGAATGAGAACCAGAAGATCGGCGCGGTGGGGAGAGCACTGCCTGGCGTGGTGCAGCGGATTGTTGATCCCGAATCTGGGCGTGATGTTGGGTTTGATGTTGATGGTGAGCTTCGCATTGGTGGTCCCAATGTGATGAAGGGGTACCTGAATCTTCCGGAGTTGACTGCGGAGGTGTTCGATGAGTTTGGGCATCTGAAAACCGGTGACATGGCGCGGATTGATGAAGACGGGTTCTTGTCGATCACGGGGCGGATTAAGGAGATGCTGATTGTGGGGGGCGAGAACGTGTTCCCGCGCGAGATTGAGGAGGTGCTCAACGCGCATCCATCGGTCGCGGCTTCGGGGGTGGTGGGTCAGTCCGATCCGATGCGAGGCGAGGTGCCTGTTGGTTTTGTGGAGCTTGAGGAGGGGGAGTCGCTAGAGGGTGATGAGCTGATCCGATGGTGCCGAGATCGGCTAGCGGGGTACAAGGTCCCTCGGCGCGTGGTGGTGCTTGAGGAGATGCCGAGAAACCCGACTGGGAAGGTACTTCGCAGGGCATTGTCAGAGATGCTCAAGGAAGAGATTGCCTAGAGTCTTTCGACGCGGTTGGTGCTGCGTTGAACTTCCCCAAACCACACCCAAAGAACACGCTCGGAGACCGGCATGGAACTGTACATCGACACCGCGAATCTCGATGAAATCAAGGAAGCACACGATCTTGGCGTGCTTGATGGAGTGACCACGAATCCATCATTGATCGCGAAAGAGGGCATCGATTACGGCAAGCGTCTTGAAGAGATCTGCGGCGTGGTTTCTGGTCCGGTCTCGGCGGAAGTGATCGCGCTTGAGTACAAGGAAATGGTGACCGAGGGCAAGATGCGAGCGGGGATCGCGGACAACATCGTGGTTAAGCTGCCTGTTACCGTTGACGGGCTCAAGGCGTGCAAGGCGCTGAGCGATGAGGGCATCCGGACCAACATGACGCTGTGCTTCCAACCGATGCAGGCGATGATGGTTGCCAAGGCGGGGGCGTACCTGATCTCGCCGTTTATTGGTCGTCTGGATGACATCTCGCAGGACGGGACGGAACTGATCTCGCAGATCCGCACAATCTACGACAACTATGGATTTGATACCAAGATTCTCGCGGCTTCGATCCGTCATCCCAAGCACATGCTCGAGTGTGCGCTAATTGGTGCTGATGTGGCGACGGTGCCGCTGAAGGTGATCAAGCAGTTGATGCATCACCCGCTCACGGACAACGGCTTGAAGCAGTTCCTTGAGGACTACAACAAGGCGTTTGCTTGATCCGCTCTGACTCGTTTAGTCGCTGACTTCAAACAGGAACTCGATCTCCACTGGAACGTTGCGTGGGAGCGATGCCACGCCCACGGCGGCGCGTGCGTGTTGTCCGATGTCTTGTCCGAAGATCTCGACAAGGAGGTCGGAGCAGCCGTTGGCGATCTGGGGCTGGGCGCCGAAGTCTGGTGCAGCGGCGACGAAGACTCCGACTTTGACGACCTTGGTGACTTTGTCGAGATTCCCGATCGCGTCATTCAGGGCGGCGAGTGCGTTGAGTGTGCACTGACGAGCGCAGGCGACGGCCGTTGCTTCTTCGACGTCGGTGGGGACGATTCCTGTCGCGATGAGTTTGCCTTCGCTGATGGGGATCTGTCCTGAGATGTGGATAAGGGATCCGGTCTGGCGGGTGGGTACGTAGGAGGCGAGGGGCTTTGTTGCTTGGGGTAGGGTAATATTGAGATCGCTAAGGCGTTGAGAAATGGACATTTGTGTATAAATTTCTTGGATTGGCCCATTTGGCTGTCAAAATGGGGGTTTCTGGGGGGTGGTTGTTTGGGGGTTGTGGAACCTGGGTGGCTTGTCTGGCGTATGGTATTCACGTACAGTTGTACTGGCGAATGTGATTCGGCATAGACGCATATCGCACTCTTTTGGGCAGTAGCCCGTTCATGATTCCAGCCGAATCGCACGAAGCCGACATTTCGGCCCCTGTGTCCACCGGGCGAGTTGCGTGGACGCTCGTGCGTTTCGGTCGTGTGACCGATCCGCGTCACAAACTTGCTGATCAAGCATGAATGTTTGTTCGGCGATGTCTGGATATCCCAGACAGAAATGGAGTCATGTCATGAAGAACATGAACAAGAGAAGTGCGTTTACGCTCATCGAGCTTCTGGTGGTCATCGCGATCATCGCGTTGCTCATCGGTATCCTGTTGCCGGCGCTTGGTAAGGCTCGCGCTCGTGCAAACCAGCTCAAGGACAGCACCCAGGTGCGTTCGTTGCTGCAGGGTCTGGTGGTCTTCGCTGGTAACAACCGCGACAACTACCCGCTGCCAAGCCGCGTGGACAAGAACGACAAGACCATTGCGGTTACTGGTGAAATCACATCTTCCCGACAGAAGGATACAACAGGTAACATTTTCTCGATCCTGATCGCTCAGGGTATCGTAGAAACAGAGCTCTGCATCAGTGCTGTTGAAACTGGTCAGTACGAGCAGTTCTCAGATTACCAAAGCGACTCGCCTCTCGGCGGTGTTGGCGGAGGAAACGCTGAGCAGACTGAAGCGCTGTTTGATCCGAACTTCCGTGCTACACCACTCGACCAGTTCTGGGAAGATGGTGAACGTGCGGGCAATATGGCACCTGATGAAAACCTCGAGAAGTACGAGGGGCTCGGTAACTTCAGCTATGCTCACATCCCACCATTCGTCCAACGCCGTGCACAATGGCAGAACACCTTCCAAGCTCTTGAACCAGCGCTTGCGAACCGTGGTCCTGTGTACGAGATTACCGACACAGAAGATGGTGCTTGGGAACTCATTGACGATTCTGACGCAAGTGCAGACGGAATGACTCCACTTGGGCGTGGTTCTGTCACGCTTGCAATGAACGGTTCCCGTACCGAGTGGGCTGGAAACGTTGGCTTCAACGATGCTCACGTCGAGTTCTACAACCGTCCTGATCCTGAATCAGTCATTTGGTCATTCACTGATCTTGAAGATGCGAATCAGAACCAGCCTGACAACATCTTCATGAATGAAGATGATCAGACTCGTGAAGTATTGAATGCTCCAACTGATGAGGTTGGGTTGAGCGGTGAAGACAGCAACCGCAACGCGTACCTAACTCAGTACTACGAGGTTGACATCGATGATGATGGCGAAACCGCGATCAGCCCATACTACGATTGATCTTTCTGATCCTGTCAGTGTCATTCACTGACGACTGATCTGTATACTAAACCCGCAGCCTTTTCGGCTGCGGGTTTTTTCTTTGGAAGGCACTTGTTCTATGACATCGGCATTCGAGCATGAACTCAGAAAGTCTGTGCATGGTCATGTGTCATTTGAGGATCACACACGAGGGCTTTACAGCACCGATGCGTCGATCTATCAAGTCATGCCAATCGGAGTAGTTGTGCCTGATTCGCTTGCTGATGCGGCTCAGGCTATTGGCGTGTGTGGTGCGAAAGCTGTAGGCATCCTCCCTCGCGGAGGGGGAACAAGTTTGGCAGGGCAATGTGTTAACGAAGCCGTGGTTGTGGATATTTCTGGGAACTGTGGACGCTTATTGGATCTGCATGTAGCCGCGCATAGTTGTCGAGTTGAAGCTGGGATCACAGTCGATGATTTGAATGATGCTATTCGACATGAAGGAATGTTTTTTGCGCCTGATCCATCGACAGCTCGACAGGCAACGATTGGTGGTTGCATCGGGAACAACGCTGCTGGAGTCCATTCGATTCTATATGGCCGAACATCGGAGAATGTTGATTCTGTTCGAGCGTGTCTTTGGGATGGGTTCGTTGCTGAGTTTGGGATAGGGACTGCGATACAAGATTCGCGGGTGATGGAGATCACGCGCGGCGTGACTGAAGTGATTCGCGCGAATCGAAGCTTGATCCGTGAGCGTTACCCCAAGACCCTCAGAAGAAACACTGGATATCAACTCGATGTGATCCTTCAGCAGCTTGAAGCTTGTGACTGGGATCCAGCGGGCGTGAATCTGAAAGATCTCTTGTGTGGTAGCGAGGGCACGCTCGCGATGACGTTAGAAGCGACGCTTAAACTTCATCCGATCCCACGAGCGAAGGGGCTCGGGGTCATCGCGTTTGGCTCTGTAGAAGAGGCGATTGGTTCGGTCAATGGATTGTTGGAGTTGCGTCCGGCAGGGATTGAGTTACTTGATGATCTGATCTTGGATCTCGCACGCGAGAATCGCGAGCAGTCGCGTTATGTTGATCTGCTTCCCAAGTTGAGTTCAGGACAGACACGGGCGGTTTTGTATGTGGAGTTCTTTGGCGAGTCGGTCAACGCTGTGCGTGCTCAGCTCGAATGCGTAAGTGATGTGGTATCTGCCGGTGCCGTCGAGTTGATCACGGACAATGAGGCAATGGTGCAAGCATGGAAACTACGCAAAGCTGGTGAGCCACTCTTGCATGGGATCAAGGGTGAGCGCAAGCCGTTGGGATTCATTGAGGACTGTGCGATTCCGGTCGATCGGCTCGAGGAGTTCGTCTCGCGTCTGAGGAGGATCGTCGAGCGCGAAGGTACGGTTGCTTCGTATTACGCTCATGCATCAGTAGGGGTGTTGCATGTTCGTCCACTCTTGAATCTACGGGATCCGACCGATGAGGAGGCGATGCATCGGATCGCATCTGTTTGTGCTGATCTTGCCAAAGAGTTGGGCGGAGTAGCATCGGGTGAGCATGGAGATGGTCGTGCTCGTGGACCTTTCCTAGAACGATTCATGGGGAGAGAGTTGATGGAGGCTCATCGTTCTATCAAGCGACTCTTTGACCCTCACGGCGTGATGAACCCTGGGAACATTGTCAATCCAGGTCCGGTCGAATCCATTTCTCAGCATACTCGGATCCGACCTCAAAGCACCGTCTTGACCATTCATGGCGAGGATGTCGATCACGGAAGTGGGTATCGATTCGATCGTGAGGGTGGTTTGGGTCACGTTGTTGAGATGTGTAATGGCGCGGGTGTGTGCCGAAAGAAGATGGTGGGAACGATGTGCCCTTCGTATCAGGGCTCTTTAGACGAACGGCATTCGACTCGTGGTCGAGGGAATGCGCTGCGGTTTGCGATTACCGGCCAGAGTAAGTTCGGATCAGAAGGCGGAGAAGCTCACTGGAACGATCCTGAGACCAAAGAGACGCTTGACCTGTGTTTGAGTTGTAAAGCGTGCAAGACGGAGTGTCCAAGCGGGGTTGATATCGCGAAACTCAAGAGCGAATATCTTTGGCAGGGGTATCAAATGGATGGTGTCCCATTGAGGGTCCAGATTCTCTCAAGGGTGCACAGGCTAAATAAACTGGGTTCTTTATTGCCTGGCTTGAGCAATGCGATTGCGTGTTTCCCTCCAGTTCGTTCGGTGATGAATCTTGCGATGGGGTTCCATCCAAATCGTTCTCTTCCGAGGTTTGAGAAACCTATCAGTGACCATGAGTTCCCTGAGAGTGATCGGCCAAAGGTGTTGCTGATCTCCGATTCGATGACTACTCATACAGAGCCGAGGATTGTGGGCGCTGCCCATCGGGTGCTTGAGGCTTTTGGGTATAGCGTTGGTGTATTAACCACAACAGATTTAGGTCGTTCAGCAATTTCACAGGGTGATCTCGGTTTCGCAAAGCGTGATGGGATGCGATCGCTCGATCGGATTCTTTCGGTTCTCCATGCGAACACGCTTGAAGGAGTGCTTTTCTTCGAGCCTTCGTCGATGTCGGTGGTGACGGACGAATGGGAAGATTTGCTGGATGAATCTCGCAACGGTGAAGTCGCACGGCTGATCGCTCAATCATCTCTTGTAGAAGATTTCATCGCTCGTCAATGGGAGACACATCCGGTCCAACCTTCAGTTCATTCACATGGGCAGCGAATCATTGTTCACACGCATTGTCATCAGAAGTCGCTCTGGGGTAGTGAGACGACTATGGACATGTTTAGACATATGGGTGCGGATGCGGAACTGATTGATGCGGGTTGCTGTGGTATGGCTGGTTCTTTTGGCTTTATGGATAGCAAGTATGATCTGTCGATGACCATCGCCGAACAGCGATTGATACCAGCGATTCGGGAGCGGGATGCCAATGCATGGGTAGTCGCTGGTGGGACTTCCTGTAGGCATCAAATTCTAGATGCAACTGGTGTACATGCGATGCACCCGATCGAAGCGGCCGCTCAGATATTGGGGCTTGACTGAGTTCAGGTCGGCGCATTGATCTCATGGGCAATCGAGCGAATCAGTTCCGCGGCTTTGTTCCACTGCGTACCAGTCGATGGGCCTCCAATAACCAGTCGGTGGGCACATACTGGGACGAGGAGGTGATAAACATCGTCTGGTTCGACATAGTCCCTGCCTTGGATCCAGGCCCAGGCACGCGAAGCGTGGGCGAGCGCTAACGATCCGCGTGGTGAGATTCCGACATCGATGCCCTCAGCTTCACGAGTGGCACGAGCGAAGTTCACGATGTATGAACGCACCGGCTCGCTGAGGTGAATCTCATCGATCGTTTGCTGGATCTGATTGACTTCATCGGCGTGAATAACCGGCTGGAGTTTTGAGAGCAGCGTATGGCTTGGTCGCAGTTCAAGGAGTTCTCGCTCGCTTTGCTCGTCTGGATATCCGAGTGATATGCGCATCAGGAAGCGGTCGAGTTGGTTTTCAGGGAGTGGGTAGGTTCCGAGGAAGTCGTTGGGGTTTTGTGTCGCAACAACCATAAATGGCGATGGGAGTTTATGACGCTGTCCATCCATCGAGACCATGCCCTCACTCATGGATTCGAGCAGCGCTGATTGGGTCCTGGGGCTGGTTCGGTTAATCTCGTCGGCGAGGATGATGCTTGCGAACAGGGGGCCTGACTGGAATCGGAGTTCTCCGGATTCACGGGCGAGGACAGTGTATCCGAGGATGTCGGCGGGCATCATGTCCGGCGTAAGTTGGATTCGAGAGAATGAGGCATCGATGGATTTGGCGAGTGATGAGGCAAGCAGCGTCTTTCCTACGCCCGGGACATCTTCCAGTAGCGCGTGACCCCTCGCGAGCAGGCAGCAGAGGAGTTGATCGATGGATTCGGGTGATCCGAGGTAGACCTGCTGGATTTGGTCGCGGAGTTTATCAACAAAGTGATGCATATCGGTCATCATGTGCCCCTTATAGTCGATCAACCATACGCCTGTTTAAGCGGTTTGGGTTCACTGAAGCGCGAATTGGTGATATGCTGGGGGTCGTCACTCGAATGTCGTGGGAGTGAAATGGACAGAGCAGATCCACAGCATGATCCAGATACTCGCAAAGCGGGAGTAGAGAGTATTGCGCGCCAACTGACTGGCGAGTTGATCTGTATAGGGTGTGGGTACAACCTTCGTGGACTCTCTATCCGCGAAAGATGTCCTGAGTGTGGGATGTCGATCCGCGCGACATTATTGGGAATCGTTGACCCGCACGCGGAAGAACTTGAAGCTCTGAGTTCGCCGAAACTGAGTGGGAATGGGATCGTCCTCTGGAGCGTTGGCGCTCTGGTTGCATGCTGCTCGGTTTGGGTACTTCGAATCGACGAGATTTTCCGCGCCAAGTTCGCATTCAATGCCGGCGTTAGTAACTGGGTGAGTCTGATTGGTGTGATCGCGTTGATCAGCTCAGGAATTGGTGCGCTCACACTCATTCGTCCACATCGACGCGTGAGCCGGCTAATGGCTATTCGTGCAGCAATAGGGGTCTCTGCATACATTCCTGTTATCATGATGTACTGGGCCGTGTATCGGGGATTTGATCAATCAGCGACGATGCCGTTGATTCAACCTGGCGCACAGGATCTTGAGCGGTCGATCTTGCGACTGGGAATGTTTGTCGGAGTCGTGGTCATCGTACTCGGGATTCGACCAAATGCTTTGATGCTCGCGATGCGATCTGTGATCATTCGAACAGGGCGAGTGGATCGCCAGTCCATGTATGCGTTGCTCTTGTCGTTTGGTGTCGCAGCAGCAGGCGATGCGCTCAATGTTCTGGGCATGTTGAGTAGTGGGGTTGTAGGGGATCTGCTCTCCCAACTCCATGTAGTTCTGGTCGCGTTGGGGTCTGTGCTCATTACGCTGGGGATGACCAATATTGTTATTGATACCATTCGATTGCGACCTGTGCTGCTGCATAGGGGGGTGGGGCTCGTAGATGTCTTTGAGACAAATAGCGAAAAAGCGACTCGTGTTGGTACATCTTGAAACCCTTGAGTGGATTTCTCTTACAATATCTATAGCGGGTCTCGCATGAGCGTGGTCGCGGTTTGGATAGACTTGATAAGCTACGCGAGGATAATGATATGCGGAATACACGGATGGCAATGGGATCCCTGATAGTTACTGCTGGTTTCTTGGGATACTTGAGCACGACAGCTCTTGGTGCAGATCAAGTAGAACTCGCAGTGCTCGAACTCTCTGGCGTCCCGGTTGAGCAGGACACGGGGATGTCTTGGATCGGTGAAGGCACTGATACGCTGCTGGGGCTAGTTAATACCATCGACACGCTGGCGTTTGATGACGAGTTTGATGGGCTCGTGATCCGTCTCAAGGATGCGGGATTTGGGATCACGCAGGTTGAAGAGCTGGGCGATGCGATTCGGCGTTACCAAGAGGAAGGCAAGAAGGTCCATGTGTTCGCTGAGGGGTATGACGCGGGCGGTTTGATGCTTGCGAGCTACGCGGACGAGGTCTTGTTGCAGGAGGGTGGCTATGTCTCCTTCCCCGGCATGCACATGGAAGAGATGTACATGGCGGATATGTTTGAGTGGATCGGTGTCAAAGCACAGATGGTCCAGGTTGGGGACTACAAGGGGGCGAATGAAACCGCGACTCGTTCAGGGCCGTCTGATGCGTGGGATCAGAACATCTCGTCATTGCTTGACGGCTTGTACGAGAACATGCGCACCATAATGAAAGACGGGCGTGATCTCAATGATGGCCAACTCGATCGTGGTATGACTGTTGCGTGGGCAGCGAGTGGTGAGGAAGCCGAAGAGGTCGGCTTGATCGATGGTGTGGTTGATCTTCCAGAACTCAAGGACTATCTCTCTGAATATTACGACGCGGAAGTGTCGTGGGTGAACAATCCATACGAGGTTGATGGGCCTTCGATGGATTTCTCAAACCCGTTCGCATTCTTGACCATGATGTCGCAGACGAGCAGTGTTGAGATCGATCATCCGACCATCGCGGTGTTGCATATCAATGGCGTGATTATTGATGGTGACTCGAGTCAGGGCGGCATGTTCGGTGGCGGTTCACAGGTTGGGTCACGCACGATCCGGAATGCGATTGAACAGATTATCAAGGAAGATTTAATCCAAGGAGTGATCATCCGTGTCGATTCTCCAGGCGGCTCAGCGATTGCCTCTGAGATCATGTGGCAAGGGATTGATCGTCTGAAAGATCACAAGCCGGTCTGGGTTTCAGTTGGTGGGATGGCTGCATCCGGCGGGTACTATGTGCTCTCGGGTGGAGACAAGGTGTATGTCAATCCTTCGAGCATTGTGGGTTCGATCGGGGTGGTCGGTGGGAAGTACGCGATCGGTGAAGTCTACGAGAAACTGCACCTGAATATTGTCGAGCGTTCACGCGGCCCGGTTGCGGGACTGTTCGGCACCAGCGAATGGGACGATCGACAGATCGCGATGATCCGTCAAGAGATGACAGACACCTATGAACTCTTCACCGATCGTGTGAAAGCAGGTCGAAAGGGGATCAATCTGAACAGGACGGCTGAAGGGCGTTTGTTTGTTGGTAATGACGCGATTCGGCTGAAGATGGCTGATGAGATTGGCGGCTTGGACGACGCGATTAATGATCTTGCTGCTGAGGTCGATCTGAGCGACTTTGATGTAGCACACTTCCCGGCGCCTCCTAGCTTTGAATCGGTGCTTGAGCAGATGCTGGGTGGGTTCATCCAATCTCCTGGTATGCAGGTCGGAAAATCCCAAATCGAGACGACTCTGCGGATGATCTTGGGTGAACAGCGATATCTTTCCGTGGTTGATGAACTCAACGGCATGATGTTGTTGAGAGATGAGCCTGTGCTACTGATGAATCCTCGTGCATTGATCATTCGATAAACTTCTTAGATCAAAAATGAAGCGGGCTGATCGTGTGATCAGCCCGCGTTTATGTTTATGGCTTGAGGGGCTCTCAGATTTCCATGATCTCTTTGGATTTCTTGGTGAGGCTGTCGTCGATATTGCCTTCGTATTTTTTGAGCAGTTCCTGAATCTCGTCTTTGAGGGTCGAGATCTCGTCTTCGGAGTAGTGGACGCCGTCCTGTTTGGCGAGTGAGTCGGCGTGCTTGTTCGCATCACGGCGAGCGTTCCGCATGACGACCTTCTGTTCTTCTCCGACTTTCTTCGCTTGAGCGACGAGTTCCTTACGACGGTCGGTGGTCAGAGTTGGGAGGTTGATGCGGATCTGCTTGTCTTCGACCATTGGGTTCACGCCGAGGTTGGCTTCTTCGATCGCATGACGGATTGCACCTACTGACGATGCATCGAATGGTTTGATCAGGAGTTGGGTAGCTTCGGGGACAGAGACCACGGCGAGTGATTTGAGGTCAGTAGGGGAGCCGTAGTACTCGACTTTGATGAACTCGACCATCGCGGGCGAAGCTCTTCCTGCACGGATGCCCTTGAGTTCCTCTGAGAGGTAGCTGATGGCTTTCTGCATGTGTTCTTCGGCTTCGAGAAGAATCGTGTCTGGGTCAGTACTCATGTGTGCTCTCCGTCTTTGAGATCTGATATGTATCGTAAAGGATTGTATACGGCTTATTCGTTCGTGAGGAGGGTCCCGATGGGATCGCCTTCGATCACTCTACGGATGTTGCCTGGGATTTTGAAATCGAAGACAAGCAGTGGGATATTGCGTTCCTGACACATCGTTAGTGCGGTCATATCCATGACTCCGAGGCGATTGTCAATTGCCTCTTGGAATGAGAGTTTCTCGTAGCGGGTGGCATCGGGATCTTTCATTGGATCTGCAGAATAGACGCCGTCCACTTTGGTAGCTTTGAGAAGGATGTCGCAGTCGAGTTCTGTTGCTCGAAGTGAAGCGCAGGTATCAGTTGTGAAAAATGGGTTTCCAGTTCCTGCAGCGAGGATGACAACTCGACCTTTTTCAAGGTGCCGAATCGCGCGGTGACGGATAAAGGGCTCCGCTACGGCTCGGATATCGAGTGCGGACATCACTCGCGAGTCGACCCCGATGGAATCAAGTTTTTCTTTGAGTGCGACCGCATTCATAACTGTCCCAAGCATCCCCATGTAGTCTGCGGTGGCTTGCTGGATATCACCCGTCTTTGCGAGCTCGGCGCCGCGGATGATGTTCCCTCCTCCGACAACGACAGCGATCTGAGCGCCAGCTTGTGCTGCTGATTTGACTTCGTTGGCAATCGAGCCCAGTTCTTTGGTTGAGATCCCGAATCCGCCTGGGTTGCAGAACGCTTCTCCAGAGAGTTTCAGCAGGACTCGGTTGGGCTTCGGGCGATGGGATGTGCTCATACGGTCTCCGGAAGAATGATGATGGTTCGGGGATTGAACACGCAGAATGGGGGCTGGTCAACCAATCAGAGCGGATTTGGGGTCAATGAGTCCGAACCGGGCTTGATGATGGACGAATGGACACTAAGTGGGTGGGATCTTGCGTGTCTGGGACCCATAGGAGGCCCGGATTGGGTATTGTGGGGGGGGGTGGCGATAGCGGCTGAACGGACTCGGCTGACGATGGGACAATTGATTGACACAGCTTCAGAGACAAACGAATGAAATTGGCCACAAAGGTGAACTCCCGACCAATCGCCGAAGGCTGATTGAGCGGGCAACGATCGGCGGTCTTGTCATCTCTGTGGTCATCCATTTGGTCCTGATGGTAATTGCTTTGCTCGTGCGGATCGATTACAAGTTTGCTGATGCCGGAGGGGGAGAGACGGAACCGGTCGAGTTTTCGCTCATGACACAGGCGGAGCTCAATGAACAGACCGCGATCGATGTTGATGAGATTGAGTTCGTTCAGATTGAGACTGAATCGATCGTGGATCTCGATCTGCTCGCGGATTCTGGTGCAGAGCAATCGGTCAATGAGCTTGCGGACACGATCGCACCGGAACTGGAAACTGGTGGTGGGTCGATTTCGGATGTACAGGTTCAGACAGGGACGAGTGGAGCTGGGACGGGAGAGGGGGCGAGCTTCTTTGGTCTTGAGGCGAGCGGGCGACGATTTGCATTCATCGTAGATCGCTCAGGGTCGATGAATACTCCCATCCGAAGCGGGGAGATGTCACGCTGGGAGTTGACACAGATCGAACTCATTCGATCTGTGCAAGGTCTCGGTGCGAGTGCAGAATACTTCGTTGTGTTGTTTTCAACGGATATGAAGCCGTTATTCGGCGGTTCAGATTGGATCAAGGGGACTAAGGGGAACAAACGGCTCACCGCTTCAGCGATGATGAGCTCGAATGCGAATGGTGGGACTGATCCAGAAGACGCGTTTGCGCTCGTGTTTTCATTGGATCCGAAACCCGATGCGATTTACTTCATGACCGATGGCGAGTTTAACTCCAGTGTTCCAGGAAGGATTGCACAGTTGAATCGTCGGAGGCGTGTTCCTATCCATTGCATTCTCTTAGGACAGCCTGGTTCAGCGGCAATCACTCAGAAGGTGGAGACGATGCTCAAGGGCATCGCTCGCTCATCGAATGGTCGATATCGGCATGTTGAGGACGCGGGGGGTGGGCCGTGATTCGGATGGCAGGTATCCTGAGGCTTGTTTGTATTGTTCTTTTGACACCTCTATGTATAGCGGAGGAGATTCGAGTTCTCCCCCAGTTCTATGTCGAGTACGGCGAAGTCATAGAGGGAGACATCACATCCGTTTCTATCGAAGGGGTGCAGATTGAGCGAGAAGATCGCGATCGAGCTTTGCTTCTTCCCTGGTATGCGATTGACGCTTGGGGAAGTGGATGGCAAGTCCCTTCTGCTTTCCGAGTAATCGCAAAGAACAGTCGCATCGGATACGCGCGTCGCATCCGAGGGGACCAGTCTGGTTGTGCTTCTTTGTATATTCAAATCGCTCCTGAGTTGGTGGGTTCAGAAACTGATATGGGCCGAGAGATATTCAGTGGTCTGCTCGATGAGGCATTGGTTCGAGGAGATTTCTACGACGCTTCGGTCGCGTTTCGGTGTTACCAGCTGAGCCTTGGGGATCCGATTGACCAGATTGATGATCGTTACGGGCTGCATGTTGGAATACCGATGATTCCGGGGAGTTCTTCGGATCATCGACTTGTGGGTATTGCAGAGAAGCTCGCTGAGTTCGACGGTGTGGATCTGAAGCTCATTCGACGCTTAGATCAACTTTCAAAGAACTCAGTTGAAGTTTCTCCGGATTCGGAGTTGCTGATCAAGGAACGGTCGCCGAGCGCTTGGCAGACCATCCTTGGACAGGATATTTATTTGTATATGTTTTCGGCTCAAGCGAATCCTGATCCAGATCAACGCGCTGAAGCTCGGCGTTGGTTGTTATCGAGGGCGGAATCGAAACCTGACACCTGGATTGATCTGTGGTGCCGGCTCGCGATCGGGTCATCTTATATTTATGAATCTGTCGCTGCCAACGATGAGTCGATGTGCTCGCTTGGTGTGATTCACTTGCTCCATGCCATTGTTCGATTTGAGAGTGAGTATCCAATGCTAGCGCGAGTCGCACGGGAGTTGGGTACACAGGCATTGATTCAGCAGGGACGGTTCGAAGAAGCCGCACAGTTGTTTGGTGGGATGGGAGACTGAACTGGTATGACAAAGGAATGTGTATGAACTCAGTATGTATACTCGGAGTCAACGGATTGACACTCGCTCAGAGCACGTCATCGGATCGGCCATTGCTTGAGTACATCATGCAGGGCGGTCCGGTAGGGATGATCATCCTGTTGATCTCGCTGGGAGCGGTCGGGATGATCGGGGCGCAGATCTTCCGAGTGCGTCGCTCGAAACTCGCTCCTGATGATCTGCTTGAAAGTCTTCGTCCCACACTCGCTTCAGGCGATGTACAGAATGCCATCATAATGTGCACAGAGTATGAAACCGAAAGCTATTTGTCACGAGTACTCGGGATGTCTCTCAAGAGAGCCGCTCGCTCACCGTTCGGGATGCTGGAGCTGCGTTCGACAGTCGAGGAGATCGGGCAATTGGAAACCGATCGGCTCTATCGACTGACTGATGGAATTGGTCTGGTTGCTTCGATTGCGCCGATGCTTGGTCTCCTGGGAACAGTGGTGGGTATGGTGGGCGCGTTTGATGCGATCACGATGGCCGATGGTCCGGCTCGACCAGACCAGCTTGCTGGGAGTATTTCGCAGGCGCTCATCACGACTGTGCTCGGGCTTATTGTCGCGATCCCTTGTACTTCGGCGTACACCTACTTCCGCAATCGGATTGATCATCTCACCACAGAGATCGGAGAGGAGATTGACGATCTCATTGCACCGCTTGAGTCGAAGAGCTCGGAGCGTGTTACTCCAGGAGGAAATCGATAAGCGATGCTCTCATCGAGGAAGTCATCTGGGCATCAACGATCCGTCGATCTCACACCGATGATCGATGTTGTCTTTCTGTTGATCATTTTCTTTATGCTGACTTCGCATCTCGGTGATCTCCGTCGAACCGAGATCGATTTGCCACATCAGCCTGGTGAAGATCAGCGTGATCAACAGGATGCTGCGATGATCATTGATATCGGTCCCGATGGTACATACTTCGTCGAATCGGTACCGGTCGATCTCAATGAGGTCCAGCGATTGGCGCTCGCAGGAGTCGAGAGTGAATCGAACTCCGCGGATTTTGATGTCTTAATCCGTCCAGATAGGCTTGCTCCGGCGGCATATCTCGATCGATTGCTCAACAGGCTGACTCAGGTCGGAGTGACGCGTTGGAAGATGGGTACCTACGACATCAATGACGGGGGTGGATCGTGAGCGCAAGTGTTCGCAAATCAGGACGAAGGAGAGCAACGCATCTGGGCGTTTTGCCGCTTACAAGCATGATCGATGTCGTGTTTCTGCTGCTTGTTTACTTCTTGGTGACCTCGAACTTTGCACAGTTGGAACGTGACCTTTCTTCGGCAGTCCAAGCGGATGGTGGCGGTGCTCGATCAAGTGAGTTGCAGCCTCAGGTCATTGAGATTTCATATCGAGATGGTGTAGTGGTCTACAGCATTGGGAGCCGAGGGGCTGATTCCAAAGCAGCATTAACACAAATCTTGGAAGCGCTCCCGAAGGAGCCGGGTGTGGCGATTCGTGCGACTCGGGATGTTCCGATCAGGGCTATTGCGGCTGCGATGCAAGCTTCACAGGATGCAGGGTTTACTCGGAGGAGCTATGTTCCCGCCGATGACTAAATCACATTTGGGAGTTCTGATTTGGTTCGCAGCACTGCTGGGTATCGTGTGTACAAGCGTTTCAGCAGTTAGCCCACAGGATGAGAAGGTTGCTGAGTACTTGCAGGATAACTCCCTGCGTTTATTACTCGAAGTGCAGTTGTTCGATCGGATAGAAAGGGAGCGGAATCCCGAAACCCGTGTCCAGTTATCCAATCAACTCGGGCGAATGTACTTGGATCGGCTTGGGGATGAGCAAACAAGTGAGCAGATGCGTCGTTCGTATCTTCTCAAAGGTCAAGTATTGGTCGGGCTTATACCTGAAAATGAGCTGCTCGAGCTTCGGCTGGAACTGCTGGTAGAGCAATACAAAGAATACGAACAAGTTGCGGACCTCAAGCGGATTGATTTGCTTGATCAGACAAAATCTGATGAAGCTGATGCAGCGTTGGAGACGTTGCACTCGATGTTCTCACGCATCGCGAATATTTCTGACGCTGATGTAGAACGATTCAATCGTCAGGCGGCCCGAACCAGCGGAGATTCTCAGCGTGAGAATGAGCAACGATTGGCGGATTCCCGTGCTGTATTTTCAAGAGCCCGATTCTTCGAGGGCTGGGCGGGATACTCACTCGCTGTGGTTCGTGGGGCCGAGGTGAACTCAGAGGTGCTTAAATCATTTGGTTGGGTACTTGGCTTTGATGGCAAACTCCCAGTTCTCGAGGATGTTGATGTCGACTTGCTCGAATATGACCATGTGGCTCGCGCCATGATTGGGGTTGCGCTGTGTAAGCTCCAAAATAATGAACTGAGATCATCCCGTATGTGGCTCGATACGGTCCGGGACTCGACCATCGCGCCTGAGTTCGCCGTGGATTTTGCCACGAAGCGTCAGATTGATGTTTCACTCGCGGAGTTGGATTGGAAGAGGGCTTTGGGAGAGACAAAGTCGCTCCTGAAAGATGCAGAAACAGAGATTGGGGTTTCATTATCGAGATTATTGGTGATCAACACATTGGACGCGCAACGTGCAGATCTGGATGGTCGTGGAGGTGAAGAAACTGCAACCGAGCTCGCGAAACTTGGACTGAATCAACTGGTCGAACTCGGAGAGATCGGTCATGTGATCGATCTGCTTGAGCGGTATGGGACTTTACCTGACATCGGTAGGGGATTTGTTGCGTATTACGCGCAGGGTATCTCGGAGTTAACTCAAGCGGAGACGAGTGGCGCTGATTCGGGATTCATGGAGGCTGCGGTTCGTTTTAGTCGCGCTCTCGAAGCGGATGATGTTGAGCAGTATCTTGTGTACGCTGCTGATGCTGGATTAAAGATGGCGTATTGCGAGCTACGATCTGGGCGTGCGGCTGCTGCTCTCAGGACGCTCGAAGAGTACTCAATTTTTTTTAACTCGCCACAACAACTTGAAGAATCAATGTGGTTGGAAATATTGGCCTTGGATTCGGTTGTTCGATCAGGCCAAGAGCAGATGGGGCCGCGACTAGCAGAGTCGCTCGGAGTCTATATTCGGCAGAATCCATCTTCAGAGCGAGCGAGCAAGCTGATCGTTCAGTATGCATTGTCACCTTATCTGGATGATTCGGATGCGATTGATGGTCTCGTTATAGACGACCCATCAGACCCACTTGCTATACCAGCAAGGCGGAAGTTAATACAGATGTTGTACAAGAATCCTCAGGTCGCTGATGGGGGAAAGGATCAAGCGAGCAAGGAGATTATCAAGCACTCGCTGTGGATTTGGAATCACGAGTCCGATTTGTACACGAACATTCGCGAAGGGCGAGAGCGGCTTGCGGTTTGTCGTATCGCGGTGATCATGGGGCTAGAGGACCGTGATACTCCGATCGGCTTTCTGAAATCATCCGTTGCGCGGTTGAGATCTTTGATTGAATCAGAGCCTTCATTCGATCAATACTATTCAGAACTCATATTCCGTGAGATTCAGGTGATGCTACTTCAGGCGTACATCGATCGTGCTGCTGAGATTGTGCTGAGCTCGACTGACTTAAACGACGACCATAAGCGGGTTGCGTTGTCGATGGTGTTTGGCAACGCGCATCGCAGGTTCATGGAGCAACGCACTGTCCCACATGCACAAGCTTTGGTGCGCTATGGGCAAGTATTGATTGGGATACAAAATGACAAAGACGAAGACTCGATGAGTGCTCGGATGTCACTGAATGCGGAATCTGTTGTTATGGGTGCTCTATATATTGCAGATGAGGTCAACGATCCGCTCATGCGGGAGTACGCGTATGCATTGAGCATGCGTGTGTTTGAGCACGGACTCCCCAGTGAGTATGGGTTGATCATGAGTGCACAGCTCTGTGAAGAATATGGTCACGCTGATGAAGCGCTCGCATGCTGGAATCAGTTGGTGAACACTCTAAGTGAACAGGAGATGAACTGGCACCGAGCACGCTATGAATCGCTTCGATTGCTTGTTGCATCAGACTCCATCAAAGCTGACCAGGTGTATCAGCAATACCAAACTCTGTATCCCGATGGCTCACCAGAGCCTTGGGGGAGCATGATCGAGGAACTGTTCCCCGATGAACTTGGGGGTGTCCCTTGAGTCAAGCAAACTCTGATAATCGGCAACAAGATCTGATCTCGGAGTACTTAGGGCATAGTGCGAGTGTCGGAGGCCCATTTGCGGTTTTGGATCTCCGATATGATCAAGCCACTGAGCAAGTTATTCTCCGTGCATGTCAATCGAGGCTCGCGCAGATTAATCGTCATGTGCGTTCACGAACTCCTGAAGCGGATGAGGTCCGATTGGCTGTACATGCCGCGGCTTCACAACTGCTTGATCAATCGCTTTGTGATGAACTGAAGAAAGTTTGGCCTGAGGGAAGTGGCGAGATCCTCGAAAGCAGATCGACCCCTCAGGCGTGGACAGTCGATGATTCGGTGCACATCGAACCTGAACTGTTAAATAAAGCGAAATGGATGCTTGCTGCAAGTGGGGGATGGAACAACAAATCACGCAAACGCCTTGGTTTATTTGCAAGGTCGCATCAAGTTCCTGCGGCTCGACTCATCCGCGATCTCCTTGGCGGCCGAGTGGGCGAAACACATATCCGTTCTATGAAAGGCATAATTCCACGGCCCGCTCAGGATGTAGGCGGCTTGGTCCCGAATGCCGTTCCTTGGTTCATGTTCCCGATGCTTTATGGTATTCTTGCGCTGCTGTTGCTCACTGTAGGTATTCATCACATATCTTCTGATGATGTAACAACCATGGGTGCTAAACCCAACGAACAATCAACCAACACAAATAGCGTCCCTGCGGCTTCTGAAACACCCAACAGATTGCAGGATCGAGCAGATCGGAAACATTACAGCGCCATCCTGCATGAACTCGAATCATATCGAGGCGTCATTATTTCTGAAGAGGATCAGGCACGCTCCTTCTCAGCACTTGGCGCCAGATTTATTCAGCAGTGGAGATCTTTCTCTGCTTCTGAACTCGAATCGTCAATGAATCTGATTCGTGAAACTCTTTCAGGGATTCTAAACGAAGATTACTTCATGCTAGCGTGCACATTTTTGGGCCGAGCCGAGCAGGAAGAGTTCGTATCCATCGCAGACTTGGTATTGAAAAAAATGCTGTTTGGGAGTATCCATGCATCACCACACTATGGCGAACTTAATGCTGAGTCCCCCTCGAACTTGATGGACGAATTTAGGACTACACTGGCGACTGTTGCGGAGCAAAGCCGTGATGATCCGGCATGGTGGCAATGGTGGGAGCAACAAGTACAAGCAAGACCTGTGGTTGAGTGGGAAATAGGCATCCAGCCTTGGTTGAGTGCATGTCGAGAACGGTTAGTTGATCACTCGAGTACTGAACAATGGGAAGCTTGCGCTCGAATATTTGTCCAAGGCGTGAGTTGGGGCGATGATTCGCGAGCAAAAGTTTGGTACATGGCACAAGTGGTTGACAGCTCAGTATCCAGCAACCGTCTCGCGGCACTTTCAGAGGCCGTTGCGTTGTACTCTTCCGCTGGCGGATTCGACACGCAGACCGTGATAGGCGTCGATGCGGATATGGGCGATCGTGAAGCTTACCTGGGTGAGCTTCGGAAACGTTGGGGCACGCAAAGCGATGATCCGACACACGAAACGCTCATCGAGCAACTCAGATCACTGATATTGCTGACAGATGGAACTATCAGTGAAGCTCAGCTGCTGAATCGTAGTATCGAACTCGCACGGATCAATACCGCATGTTGGGCACGAGAGCGTGGGGATTACTCAGCCCTCGGCATGCTAGAACAGAGGTTTAATGCACCTATAGAAAACATAGTAGTTCAGCATGGTCAGTTTGATCCTTCTAGTAATCAACAAGATGACCAGTGGGCAGATAATGCACGCAATACATCTGAACCTGATGCATTGCTTGAACTCTTGAGAGATCTCGATCGCCAAGGGATGGTTCAGCCGAAGAGCGCTCACGCTCTGGTTTGGCTCGCTATGCAAGCTCCCGACCTTGGAGTTCGTGACTTTGCTGAGCGAGTCCTCCTGCAGCATCGTGATGAGATCAACATTTTGATCGCTCTCGACCGTGTGGCTGGAGACGAGCGAGTCAGCAGACGCATGCTGAGTCTTATTCGAGCCTGTCTTGATGACACATCAGAGGATTCGAATGTTCGGCAGAAGTTGCTCGAACGGATACTTGAACTGGGGGTGTTTTCCAGCAACCAATCTGAGCACTCATACTCAGCATTTGTGGTTGAGTATGGCAAGCTCCTTGCTGTTCGAGTTGACAACCAGGAGCATGTATCAACACGCGAAGCCTATCTATGCATGGTGAGAGTACTCATTGAGAGTAATATCGAAGTCCCTCTAAAGGTGAAATCAAAGCTCGCTATAGGTTTGAAACGGTCATCTGGTGCCGTGCAGCACGATGTAGTTTACATGGAGAGTGTTCTTGAGTTGCTCTCAAGATATTTGAGTAAAAAATACACTGCGTTAGATTCCCAAGTAGATGTCATCATGCGAAAACATACGGCTCGGATTTCGAATGCAAGGAGTGTCTATGAGCAGTTCATGATCATTGAACACACGATTGCACAACTTTGGCTCCTAAAGCTAGAAAGCGAGTTGCTCTCATGAAGCGTTGTTGGATTGCTTTTGCATTCTTGGTCTTCTCTGTAAAGGGCGCTTCATTTGCTTCAGAATTGCCATTACAATCGTTGCTTCAGAAACTAGATCCTGATAGACCTGAAATGTATCTCGATCTCGCAGAAGAACTTGCTTTAAGAGATAGTCCTGCAGACGACCCAATCATCACCGATTTGTTGGTGCGAGCAATTTACTTCGCCAATCGTACAGGATCTGCTGAGGTGGCATCGGCAGCGTGTATTGCTTTGGCAGAACTGAATCTGAGCATCGACACAGATTGGCTCTGGGATCTTGCATTGTTATTGGATCCGACAAGGCAAGGTGAGTGGTCCACCAGAACAAGTATCGGCTCTGTTCAAGATCCTGATAGTCTTGATCGCCTTGCATCGATGTGTTTGTACTCTGTCCGTTACAATCAGTACCCAGAATCCGCTGAGCTCTTTCGTCGACAAGATATACAAGCTCATATAATCACCGCCGCAGCCCAAGTTGGGATCGATGAGAGCGAGCTTGTCGCGGTAATTCAGAAAGAGATTGAACGCGGAGCTGAAGATCCATGCCGAGGCAGGTTGTATGTGATCAATCGTGATTCAGGAGAACGCACAGTTTGCCCAAATCATATTCGAGCATTGGGTTTTTGTGCAAATGATGGAGACCTGCGAATACTGCTTCGTATTGAGATGGTCTTGTTAGGCGTAGATCTTGATACATGGAACGCGGCGGCGTCATTGCATCAGGACCAGCCTATCCAGTGGCCAACGTTAAGCGAACTGATCAAGCAGCTGCAAGTCGATCCGTCAAAGGCATACTATCGAGACGGGACTTGGCAAAGTCAGCCCTGAACAAGCGTCTTGAGATCAAATGGAGTACGAATGAGCGAGCAAGTTGAAGCGAAGAAAGAGTCGAAGTTCAAGCCGGAGATCACCTTTGATGATTTCGCCAAAGTTGATCTTCGAGTCGCAAAGGTACTCGAAGCGGTCCCGCACCCCGATGCGGACCGATTGCTGAAGCTTCAGATTGATGATGGATCCGGCGAGCCGCGCCAAATTTGTGCGGGGATTCGCGAGCATTATGAGCCAGAATCACTCGTGGGCAAGTCGATTGTTATCGTTGCGAATCTTGCCCCGCGAACCATTCGCGGCGAAGAATCGCGTGGGATGCTGATTGCGGCATCAGATGCGGCCAAGGGCAGCGACGAACGCAATGTAGTAGTCATGACTCCGATGAGTGATATCGGTGCTGGTTCAGTTGTATCCTGATTGGATTCGGATCAGTCCTCATTTGGATTTGAATCCATCGCATCTCTTTTTCGATCAACTCTGGGTCCTGGTGTTCTACGAGCGGCGTAGATCTGCGCCTGTACCTGATCTCCACGCTGTGCGTTGAGCTCTTCCAGCGCGTCATGCAGTTGCTCGATCCGCATGGTGAGTTGATGAATCTCGTATTGCTTGATATGGACCTGAGCATCGAATCTGGCGCTGGCGGCTTCGCGGACCGCATCCTCCGCAGCTTTGAGCTTCTCTTGATCGGACTCACCAGTTCGCAGGAGGCCGCGGTATTGTCGCGCGGCTTCGACATATTGCAAACCAGCCCGGAGCTCATCGAGTTTCAGTGAGGACATGGCTGAGTTGTCGCCTTCAAAGCTCATGATTTCAAGGATCTTCGGAGCGAGTCGAGAGAGGAGCTGCTGAGTGGCGCGTGGACTGACTTGCTCGATGGTAGACAGTTGTTCATCCACGCTTGGCAAGTGATCGGCAATGAAGGCGCGAACATCGTTGAGAGTCTGGTCATCAAACGCGGGGCGCGCTTGTCGAGGCTCTCGTGATGATCGCTCATGCGGCTGTGAATCATTCGAACCCGTGCGATCTCGACGCGTCATCCGACCGGTGACACGGAGGTCATGAGTTCGGAGTGAACGCATAACCTCTTTGGGATCTTGACCTGCCTCAAGTTGTGCGATGGCTTCTTCGTGTTTCTCAACGATACGCTGAGCAAACAACAGGGTTTGTTCAAGGCGTTGTTTGAGTGATTCGGCGCTTTGGTTTGGGTCTAGCTCACGAGGCTGACGCTGTTCCCCAGTCTTGAGTGGAGGTGGAGGATCACCGAGTGGCTGTGCATAGAGCATACTGCAAACAAGTGGGATGATGGCGAGGTATTGAACTGACATCACAGGGATCCTTCCGTCAATGATGTTTCGGAGAGCTCGATGAGCACACTGGGCATTGCGAGCTCGGTTTGCATCGCATCGGTCATCAGGTCGAGTTCATCCATGTCGTATTCGAGATCGTCCGCAAAGTTGCTGAGCTCAAACAAGGCATCAAAGTCCTCTTCGAGTGAAACAAGTGTCTGCTGAGCGTTCGCGGATTGTGGTGCGGGTTGAGTGTTGATGCTGCTGGAGGTCCAGAGAAGGAGAGAGACGCTCGCGACGACGAGCAGAGCCGCGGCGATGTTGAGCTTCCATCCAAGCGTGAAGGGCTTTGCTTGGTGAGACTGCTGCTGGATTGGCAATGGTGCTGGAGCGATCTGCTTGGAGATCGAATCCATGACCCGTTGCTCGAATCCGGTGTCCGGAGCTTTGGTGTCAGCGGCAGCGAGCGCATCGAGCTGCTCGATGAGTGCGTCAGTATCTGGGTCGCGATGATTGAGGTGTTCTTCGGTCATGATTGAGTCTCTGTTGCTGACGGGTTCGCTGTGGTGGAATCCATGATGGCTTTGAGTTTCTTGAGTGCTCTGTGGTGGCGGGCGAGCAGGGTCCCGACTGGTTGATTGAGGATGTCGCTAATCTGTTTGAAACTGAGCTGGCCGTGGTGGCGGAGCTCGATGATCTCGCGGTCGGTTTCGTTGAGTTGATCGATCGCGGCTTTGAGTGATTCGGTGTTGGTGGACTGGGTGTCTTGAGCGGGAGCGACGCGGGAGTCTTGGAGGTGACTGGGATCGGTCGGTTTGGCGTGGCGGCCTCTACGGCGGAACTCGTCGCGGACACGGTTCATCGTGATGCGGAACAACCAGGGCTCGAATCGTCCCTGCTCGTTGTAGCCGTCTTGGCAGAGTTTGGTCGCTACGGTGACAAACACGGACTGGGTGATCTCCTCTGAGAGGTCGTCGTCATGGAGCCGAGACCGCGCCATGGCGAATACTCGGCGTGAATACGCGTCCACGAGTCCGCGCCAAGCGTCCTCCTCGCCTTGGGCGGCACGGTGCACGAGAAGACGGATCTCCTCGTCGTCATGACGCTCTGGTTCGGGTTGGAAACTCAATGCGGACACCATCCTTGTGTGCTCAACGCGGTTCACGCCCTTGTATTGCCCGAACCGATATTCTCTTGAGAACATATCGGATTGGTGGGGCGGACGCTTGCAATGAGGTGGATTCCCGGACCCAATACGGAATATCACGTTCCACGATCCGAATACGTGCAGGCGTCGTATGATCATGCGTTGGAGCCCTGAAAGGACCTTTTTGAGCGAGATCGAACCACAATCCGGATCAGCCGATTTCAGCGGGGTGCCGGATGAGGAGGTGTTTGTCGCCTTTCGTTCGGGTGATCATGCCGCCTATAGGGAGCTGATCGAGCGGTTCCATGATGATCTGCTGCGGTTTTTGACTCGTCTGGTTGGGGATCGGTCCGCTGCGGAGGACCTGTTCCAGGAGACGTTCCTCCAGATCCACTTATCGGCGGATACCTTCGATGCGAGCAGGCGATTTCGTCCATGGCTTTTTACAATTGCCGCGAACAAGGGGCGGGACTTGTTGCGTAAGAGGAAGCGGAGACGCACGGTCGAACTCTCAGCGCCGCTGAGGGGTTCGGAGCGTGGGACTTCGATGGTTGATTTGCTGGAGATTGATGTCCCGGCACCTGACGAAAGGATGGATGTGGATGAACAGGATCGGCTCGTGCAGCTTGCGCTTGATGATCTTGGGGCGCCGCTCCGTGAGGTCTTGGTGCTTGGGTATTTCCAGCGGATGAGTTACGCACGCATTGCGGAGGATCTTGGGATCCCGCTCGGGACGGTGAAGTCTCGGATGCACGCCGCGGTCGCGGCCTTTGCGAGGAGTTGGCAGCGGGTGTCTCGATCTGCTGCCGGGAATGAGTAGTCTGACTTTCTTCGGGCTGTTTCGGAGTTTCGTGGATGGATGAGTCAAAGGAACCAAATCAGTCGGGTCCCGAAATCGAGTTTCAACTCAGCGATGCGGATCAAGCCGCGGTTGATGCGTTCTTTGAGGACACTGAATCAGGGTCTGAACCTGAGCGTCTGAACCAGCTCACACGGCTGTTGAAGCTGATGGATACGCCGATATCAGATCTTGGGAATCGCGAGTCACTTGTTGATGTTACGGAACTCAGGGCTCAGACTGGGACTATTGATCCGATGTTGACTGCTGCGTCGGCGTCGTCTGTTGATGACTGGATTGACGGGCATGAAGCGTTGACTGAGCGAGATTCCGCTCATCAGCAGTTGTCTGAACTGGTGAATAGCGGTTCGACATATTCCGAGAATGAACGCCAAGCACTCGTCAATAAAACACTTGGGTTGATTCAGGACGAGATTGATCACTCCGAGAAGCGGTACCTCATGGATATGCCGATCTCGCCGGGCGGGCGATTCCGTTTGGCGGATTTGGTCTCGCTCGCTGCGACATTGCTGCTGGTCGCGTCGGTAACGATCCCGGTTTTGAGCGGTATCCGATCGCGTTCGATGCAGACGATCTGCAACAGCAATATGGCGACAGCGGGCAGTGCGTTTGGCGCGTATGCAGGATCGAATCGGGATCTGCTCCCGATGGCGACGGCTGGGTTCGGTTCAGGGAGCAACGCGACCTGGATGGATGTCGGAACGACCCCAGAACGCTCGAACTCGTCGAATCTGTACATGCTCATCCGGACGAACTACGCGACGCTCGATGATTTGGCGTGTCCGACCAATCCGGATGCTCTGGTCGAAGGGGACGGGCATGCTCAGCAGGATTGGCGATCTCTTGATGAGATTTCTTACAGCTATCGGATCATGACTCCCGGCGGGCTCAAGGCCCACGCTGTGGACCAACCAGTGCGTGTGGTGCTCCTCTCGGATCGGAGTCCGGTCGTCCGGCGGATCGTGAGCAAGCAGCCCGTGCGTCCGGAGGAGAACACTCCCAACCACAACCACGCCGGTCAGCATGTGTTGGGGCTTGACGGGAGCTCGACCTGGCATCGGGATCCGGTGTTGGATCAGGGGGATAATCTCTGGTTCCCGCGTCCTGTTGAGGAGTTCATCTACCGAGCTCGGGATCGGATGGGCATTATGAAAGGGAATGAGCTCCCTGATGGACCGACCGATGCGTTTGTGGGGCCTTGAAGGGCACCTAACGAATACTGAGAACTTGATAGGAATGAGCCCTCTTGACTGGTCTAGGCGGGGTAGGGGGGCTATCCTCACCTCCTGCCCTGCTCGTTGAGCGGGGTGTTTTGAACGAGATACCAACCGCGCGGAGTGTGCGATATGCCGAAGAACAAGATTCACAAAGGTCTGGCCAAGCGAGTCCGGGTTTCCAAAACCGGCAAGGTGCGTCACCGCACTGCTTACCACAAGCACTTGTCATCGCACAAGAGCGGCAAGCGTTTGCGTCAGCTTCGTGCCGACCGTCGCGTGTCCTCATCGGAAGCGAAGCGCTTTGAGAAGCTGCTCTTCCGTCGTCTTCGCGGTCGCAACCAACCTCGCACCTCGCTTCGTCGGAGCCCGTCTCCGGAGCAGCGTCGTGCGATGCGAGCTGAGAAAGCCGCAGCGAATAACGAGTAAATTTGTACTGAGTCGATGACGTCATCGACTCGGGTTTATCCACCCCGTTTGCCGGGATTGACAAGATCGGTTTGATCCGGCCCCGTCAGACAAACATGGAGATCGAGCTATGCCTCGTGTACGCAAGGGTGCTGCTAGAGCACAACAACGGAAAAGAATTCTTCGTCAAGCACGCGGTTACTTTGGCAGCAAGTCGCGCCACAAGTACCAAGCAAAGATCGCTGTCCGCCGTGCGGGCTGCTACGCGTACCGCGACCGTCGCGCACGCAAGCGTGAGATGCGTGCTCTCTGGATCACTCGTATCACCGCGGCATGCAAGATGCGTGGCACGCGTTACTCGCTGTTCATCAACGGGCTCAAGATGTCAGGCAATAACCTGAATCGCAAGATGCTCTCGCAGATCGCGATCGAGGATCCGAAACTCTTTGATCGTCTCGTTGAGCAAGCGACCGCGGCATCCAAAGCGGTCCCAGCAAACGCTGGCTGAGTTCATTTGATTTATTGATCGATCGATGCCTGGTTGTCCCGACAACTGGGCATTTTTGTATCCGCATCTGTATGATGAGTTTCTAGGAGATACGCGACATGGCGGGATGGTGGCTGTCAGATCTTTGGTCGAGCCCGAATGGGCAGGTCATGGTTGTGTCATGGCTGGTCTGGGTTATCGTCTCCATCACACTCCATGAACTCGCTCATGGCTGGACTGCAGTCAAGCTTGGTGACGACACGCCGATCCGAAGCGGTCATATGACCTGGAATCCAATGGTTCACATGGGTCCTTACTCATTGATCGTGTTGCTGCTGTTGGGTATTGCATGGGGCGCCATGCCGGTGGATCCGAGTCGATTGCGGGGCAAACATGCGGACACACTTGTGACCATTGCTGGACCGCTGATGAACTTAGCGCTGGGATTGATCACGCTATTCCTGCTGATCTTCTGGTTGCCACTGGCCGAGGGGCAGATCATTTCCGCTGCAAACATCCAGGATCCCCTCAAATCCAATCTTCAGATTTTCCTCGGCACAGGTGCACTCTTGAACTTTGTGTTGATGTTGTTCAATCTGCTCCCTGTTCCCCCGCTCGATGGTGGACGGATCTTAATGAACCTCTGGAAGCCGTTCCGTAATCTGATGCTGTCAGAGAATGGGCAGTGGTTCGGATTCGGTATCTTCATTCTCTTCTTTGTGTTCGGCGCAGACATTCTTTTTGGTTTGTCCAACGCGTTTGTCTTCGGGATCAGCGACCTCTTTCAGCATCTCCTGTTTCCGAACTTAAACAACTGATCAAGCCGATGAGAGTCCAATGAAGTATGTGATCATCATCCCTGATGGCGGAGCGGACAAGCCGCTTGAGGAGCTTGGTGGATTGACTCCGTTTGAATCTGCGGAGATGCCCAATCTCGATCGATTAGCAAAGATGGGACGCGTGGGCACGGCGAAGACCACACCCAAAGGCTTCGGGGCAGGCTCTGATGTCTGCACAATGGATCTGCTTGGGTATGACCCCGGCAAGTATCACACCGGCAGAGCGCCGCTCGAAGCTGCGGCAATCGACGTAGAGTCCGGCGAGAGTGATTGGATCTTCAGGCTCAATCTGGTGACTGTAGGAGAAGAAGGCACGGATCAAGCCGGACTGATTCTTGACCATTCCGCTGGTGGTATTCCAGATTCTGAGGCACGCGTGCTTCTTGAAGGACTGTCCGCGTTTTGGACTGAGCAAGTTCCTGAACTCGCGAAGGACTTCGTGCTCACTCCTGGGGTGAGTTATCGATCAATCCTCGTGGATCGTTCGGATCGTGCGTATTCGAGTGTTGAATGCACTCCTCCGCACGAGATTCCGGATCGTCCTTGGGAGCCGGCGCTCCCGAATGGAGGGATGAGGAATGAAGGGGCTGTGCTGAGCACACTGATCAAGCTCTCGCATGAGTACCTCAAAGATCACGAGGTCAATCTCGCTCGAGTTGAGCAAGGATTGCGTCCGGCGAACTGTGCATGGATCTGGGGGCAGGGGACCAAACCAGTTCTGCCGAGCTTTGAATCCAGGTTTGGCCTAATAGGAGGAATGATCACCTCGGTGGATCTGCTCGCAGGGATTGCCAAGTTGATCGGATGGGATCTGATCGAATGTCCGGGCTTGACGAGCTATCACGACACGGATTACACGATGCAGGGGAAGGTGACCATCGATTCCCTCAATAAATACGACATCGTTTGTTGTCATGTGGAAGCTCCAGACGAGGCTTCGCATCAAGCGGACTTTGTCACGAAAGTTGCATCACTCGAAGCGATTGATCGCGAGATCATTGGGCCTGTGATGGATGCGATTGTGCGATACGGCGATCCCGACACCGATCCAAACGCTCAGGGCTGGAGAGTGCTCGTCATGCCTGATCACTACACGCTGTGCTCAACACGAAAGCACGACGCGACTCCTGTGCCATTCGCAATGGCGGGGGCTTGGGTGCGTTCCGTCGTCCCACGGGTACTCACGGAAAAGGAAGCGGAGCAGGCTGATCTCCATATCGATCCGGGCTCGGACTTGATGGAGTATTTCCTTCACTCAGGATTGGTGCGTCAAGATACTCAATAGTGGTCCCGTATATCGCTGGTGCCAGGATTGGGCGAGTAGCTCCATTGATTATCGAGTCTCTGTCCCCTCGGCTTCTGCTCGTGCTTCGATAATCTCTTCTTCATCTTCACCTTGGATGTACGTACCCCCTTTGTATGACTTCGACCACAAGAGGAATATGAAGAATGCAATCAGCATCAATCCAGTAAAGAACCAGTAATAGTTCGCACCATCGAGCGGTGTAGTGCCTGTTTGCTCATCCCTCATGCTCTCCATGACGGCATTTACTCCAGATACATAGAAGTTTCCGAGTGATACACCCAAAAAGTAGACTCCCATGATAAAGCTCTTCATCTTCTTGGGACTCTGTGTGTATGCGAACTCAAGACACACAATCGAAACCATGATCTCGGCGCTCGTCAGAACGATGAAGGCAATGAACTGCCAACCGATGTTGGGCATGTCCGCAAGATACGGTGTGAGCTGTTCTTGATCCCAGCCGTTATCGCGTGCAACCCTCACCATTTCCGAAAGAGTTCTCGGCATCTCGCCGTCGATTGCCAGACCTCCCCAGAGCTGAGTCATTGCTGCATCCGATTTAACAGTGATCCAGTTCTCAATGACAGCAGATAAGGCAAATGTTGCAGCGGTAAGCACAAAACCAATGCCAATCTTTCTCAATGGAGTCAGTGGGTAAATTTTACTGATCGCGGGATAGATGACATAAGTGAAGACAGGGATCAATACAAGAATAAAGAATGGGTTGACTGCTTGAACCTGCGATTGGAGCCAGGTGAATCCCATGAACTGCCTGTCCATGCTCTCAGCTTGTAGGACCCAAGCGGATCCAGTCTGATCGAATATTGCCCAGAATACTGGGACGAAGATCAGAAACAGTGGTGCAAGATTGACAAGTGCACGGACACCTTCAGGGCTGAAAGTTTCTTCTTTGAACTTCTTCCAGCCCGCTGGGGGTACATGTACAAACTCCTTTCGACCCAACCAGAACAAGAAGGTCGCGATAGCCATCAAAATACCCGGCAAACCGAATGCTGCCCAAGGACCGTACTTAGCAAGCAGGATCGGCGTCAGAATGGTGCTGAGCATCGCGCCAACATTAATCGAGAAATAGAACCAGTTGAATACCTGCGTGAGAAGATGCTTGTTGCCACGACCAAACTGGTCACCGACATGTGCACTCACGCACGGCTTGATCCCACCTGCTCCCACAGCGATCATGGCAAGTCCGATGAAGAGGAACGGCTTCATGTCCCATAAACCAGTATGCGGTCCAACATCCATAAGTGCGAGACAGCCGTGACCGAAACAGTACATCAGGCTAATCCAGAGGATTGTTTTGTACTTCCCCCAGAAGGCATCCGCGAGGATCGCGCCGATGATCGGGAAAAAATATGCTCCCGCTGTGAAGAGGTGGTACACCGTCTTGGCACGCTCATCGGACATGTTTGCAGATTCGCCGCTTGCATCCAAGAGATGCTGAGTCATGAAGACTGTCAGGATCCCCTTCATGCCATAGAAGCTGAACCGTTCGGCAAGTTCGTTCCCGATGATGTAGGGAACACCTTTGGGGAACTTGGTTTCTGAGGGATCAGGAGCGGTGAGATATTGTTTCTCTGCCATCTGGTTATTAGCCTTTATCTAGTGGGAGATTGGATACACAAACTATGCGATCGGGGTCCATATCACAAGCGGATACCATCAAATTCTCATGTACTGGATGCAATTGAAGCAGTTTGCGGGCAAGAATCACTTGTGAATCTGTTGACCTGAACGAAGGAAATCAATGCATCCCAACTTGACCTCGATAGTTCCAGGAGACTCGACCAAGCTCATCGGTATGGTTCATGTTGGTGCGCTGCCCGGGACGCCATATTCGCAGCGATCTGTGGAGCAGCTTGTTGACCAAGCCGTTGCTGAAGCGAAGATACTCAACGATGCCGGATTCGATGCGATTATCGTGGAAAATATGCATGACGCTCCGTATGTGCATGGTGAGGAGCTTGGTCCTGAGATCGTTGCTGCAATGACCCGTGTGTGTCACGCTGTGACAAGTAGCGTCCAGGTTCCGGTGGGTGTTCAAATCCTTTCGGGAGGAAATCGCCACGCGATTGCAGTTGCAGATGCAACTGGGGCATGCTTTATACGGTGTGAGAATTTTGTGTTCAGCCATGTCGCGGATGAAGGCCTGCTCAGCAAAGCAGAAGCGGGGGGGCTGCTTCGGTTCCGAAAATCGATCAACGCGGAGCAGATCAAGATCTTCTGTGACATCAAGAAGAAGCACGCATCGCATGCGTTGACAGCGGACATTGATATCGCAGAGTTTGCGTACGCTGGGGAGTTCTTTGGTGCCGACGGGTTTGTTGTGACTGGTATTTCTACTGGAAAGCCAACGGATCTTGCAGATGTGAAGGCAGTGCGTGCCGTGACCAAGTTACCAGTCTTGGTAGGGTCTGGGGTAACTCCTGAAAATGTGAATGCGTTGAGCGAGCACGCGGACGCGTTGATTGTGGGATCATGGATCAAAGGCGAAGGGTTTTGGAAGAATCCAGTGGATCCTTCGCGTGCACAGCAGATGATCAAGGCGGGGCGTGGCTGAGGATTTGACCAGTTTCGATACGCTCATCCAGCAAGCTCCAAAATCGGTGCGAGGGATGTACCGTGCTCGGCTGAGAGGGCTTGAGAAGCGGAAAAACACAGGATACTCAGTTCAGAAAATCGAAGACTCTATCCGTGCGGATTTGCAACGGGATATTGAAGCATACCAGCGTCGGCTCCGAAACAAACCGACTTGCACCTATCCAGAAGACTTGCCAGTCAGCGAGCACCGTGATGAGATCGCCAACGCTATCCGTGATCATCAAGTAGTGATCATCTGCGGCGAGACCGGTTCAGGGAAAACCACGCAGATCCCCAAGATCTGTCTTGATCTTGGGCGCGGTGTCGAAGCAATGATCGGTCACACGCAGCCGAGGCGGATCGCGGCGCGGAATGTTGCCGCTCGTGTTGCTGATGAACTCGGGGTCGGTTTGGGATCAATGGTCGGATATAAGATGCGATTCGGTGATCAGACCAGCGACGATACGCTGATCAAGGTGATGACCGATGGCATACTGCTTGCGGAAACACGAGGGGATCCGGATCTTAGGAAGTATGACACGATTATCGTGGACGAGGCACATGAACGATCGTTGAATATCGACTTCTTGCTCGGATATCTGCACAAGCTGGTAACCAAGCGGAAAGACCTGAAAGTCATTATTACTTCCGCAACGATTGATGCTGATCGCTTTGCCGAGCACTTCGGAACAACTGAAGGGCCGGCACCCGTGATCGAAGTCTCTGGTCGAATGTATCCAGTCGAGCAGCGATACGATGCGTCGATGACGATGGAAGGGATGCCGATCCCCGAAGCCGCGTCGTATGCCGCGGCACAGTTGATTACCGAGGGGCACGGCGATGTACTCGTCTTCATGCCGGGCGAACGAGAGATCCGACAAACGGCACACGAGCTCAAGAAACTGGATTTCTTGCCGCATGATGCTGAGATCCTGCCGCTGTATGCTCGGCTTTCTCCAGCTGAGCAGCAGAAAGTTTTCAAGACTGGACGAACAGGCGGCTCTCGGATCGTCATCGCGACCAATGTTGCAGAAACTTCGATTACAGTTCCCAATATCCGAGGCGTGGTCGATCCAGGTGTTGCTCGGCTCAAACGATACAACCCTCGAACCAAACTGCATGGCTTGCAGGTTGAATCGATTTCTCAAGCATCTGCAAATCAGCGAGCGGGACGCTGTGGGCGTATTGCTTCCGGGGTCTGTATTCGGTTGTATGAACAGGATGATTACAATCGGCGCGATCAGTTCACACAGCCCGAGTTGTTGAGATCGAATCTCGCTTCCGTCATCCTGCAGATGATCGACTTGAAGCTAGGCGAACCTGATCAGTTCCCGTTTCTTGATTCGCCGGATGCTCGACAATGGCGCGATGGGTATGAGACACTCCACGAGCTTGGAGCGATCGATGATGATCATCGACTGACTCCGATCGGAAAGCAGATGGCCAGGCTTCCAGTTGATCCGCGTATCGGGAGAATGGTACTCGCTGGTGAAGAAGAGCAGTGTCTCAATGATGTGCTGATCATCGCGGCGGTACTTTCGACTCAGGACCCTCGCGTTCGTCCGCATGACAAGCAACAAATCGCGGATGAGGCACATGAGCAGTTCCAAGCTGAGGGTTCGGACTTTCTTTCGTTTCTCAAAATTTGGGATTGGTACCATGAGCAGCACAAGAAACTGACTCGCAGAAAGCTCGGACGAGCATGTGACTCTGCGTATCTATCTTCCCGACGCATCGATGAATGGCGCGAGGTGTATCGTCAACTGCGCGGGATGTGTTTGGATATGAAGCTCAATCCGGAGGTTCGGCATACCGATCCCGATGCGGTTCATCGAGCACTCCTCACAGGGTTGCTGACCAATATCGGGAACAAAGGTGATCGATTCGAGTACAAAGGCACGCGCGGCTCGGCGTATTCGATCATCCCCGGCTCTTCGGTCTTTGAAGAAAAACCTGAATGGGTGATGGCCGGAGAAGTTGTCCGCACAACCAAGGTTTACGCACGTACAGTCGCGAAGATCAATCCGAAGTGGGTGGAAGATGCCGCAAAGCATCTGATTAAACGATCACACTCAAACCCACGCTGGGATTCTCGAACGAGTCGTGTTGTCGCTGATGAACGCGTTGCCTTGAATGGATTGGATATCATCCCGCGGAGGACCGTCCACTTTGGACCAATTGAGCCAGTCGCGGCTCGGGAGATGTTCATTCACAATGCGCTCGTCGAAGGCGATATGAGAACCAAGTGCGCTGCGATCAAACGTAACAGGCAACTGCTTGCGAATCTAAGAACCATTGAAGATAAGGCGCGGCGGGGTGATCTCATCGCGGATCATCAAGCAATCTTCCAGTTCTATAACCAACGGATCCCGGCTGAGATCTACAGCGGCCAGAAATTTGAGCGTTGGGCGCGTGATCATGGGTTAAAACTAGAGATGCAGGAATCTGATCTGGTCTTGAGCGAAGACGCGAAAGTGACTGGACAAACCCATCCGGATTCGGTTGCTGTGGGCAATCGAAATGCTGGTTTAAGTTACCGATTTATGCCCGGTGAAGAGGTTGACGGCGTCAGTGTGCGCGTGCGTGTTGAGGATCTCCCACATCTCAGCCGTGAGGTATTGGAATGGTCTGTTCCCGGATATATCAAGGAGCGTGTCGAGGCATTGATTCGATCGCTGCCGAAGCAGTTCAGAAGACAGTTTGACGCTTCGGCGCTTGCTCAGGAGTTGACACCGACATTTACACGCGAAGAAGGCTCAATCGAGTCACAACTCGCCACCGTGCTTTCGAATAAGGCAGGTGTCACAATCAGACCAGAGCAGTTTCGCCGTGATCAGGTGCCTGATTTTCTCAGTCCACGGATTGTGGTTCTTGATTCTGATGGTAAAGAACTCGCGAGCGGACGGAATCTCAAGCCATTGAAAGATCAGTTCAAGGAGCACGCTCATCGAGTGGTCGATGAAGCTGCGGGGGACTTTCAGCGTGACGGACTCACTGGATGGGATATCGATGAGTTTCCAGAATCGATGGAACTCGAAGAACACGGACGCAAAATCCTTGGATATCCAGCGATGGTTGTTTCTGAAGGAACTGTGAACCTTCGCGTTCGAACTTCGAAATGGGTTGCAGAACAACAGACTCGATCAGCACAGGGTCTGCTCCTGGGGCTCGGGATCAAGAAGGAGCACAAGATTCGTGCTCAGCAACTCCCTGGATACAGTCCAATGGCAGTTAATGCTTCGGTCTTGGGGTGGTCAGCGAAACACACAGAATCGGTATTGCTCTCGCGTGCAGGCATGCAATCAGGCATTGATGGTCAGAGCGTAATTCGAGATCGGGATGAGTTTGAGAGCAGGCTCGCTGCCGCTTGGGTGGACGGGGTTCTGACTGTCCAGGGGTGTATCACCAATCTCGCTCGCGTGCTCAATGGGATTTTGCAAGCCCAAGCAAAGGTCTCTCAGAATAACCCCCAAGATTGGGATGCGAGTGTGCGTGACATGCACACTCAGATGGAACTGCTGCTGAACAAGAACTGGGAGTTTGCCACTCCAACGAGATGGCTGTGGTGCTATCCGAGGTATTGCCGAGCGATCGAGATTCGTATGGAACGGATCCGAAACATCGGTCCTCAGAGGGATCAGCAGATGATTCAATCTGTGTCCCCTTGGGTGAAATGTGTGCAAGAACTCCGCGAGCAAGGAGCGCATCAGGATGACGCTGTAGCTCAGGCATACGAAGACCTCTTCTGGATGGTGCAGGAATATCGCGTAGCGGTTTTTGCTCAGGAGCTTCGTACCGCAATGCCGGTATCCGATAAGAGGCTGAGAGCCCAGCTCGACAAGATTGTCGGTGGATAAAGCAAAAAGACAGGCGGAGGCCACACGGCACTCCGCCCATCAAGAGGGGGCTGGTTGGTCTTTATCTCAGTCCTCGGAAGTAAGCTCTTTGACGACTTTCAACACTTTCTTGTAGTTCGCACGCTTGGAGTAATCTTCATCATCGAAGACGAAGCGAACATTTCGGTCTTGATCGATGACATAGGTTGCTGGGACAGGGAGTTCCCATTTACCTGTCCCGTTTGAGTCAGCAACATTGATGCCATACTGACGGTACTTCTTTATTGTCTTTGCATCGAGTTTAAAGGTCAGATCAAGTGATCGCGCGAACTCATTGTTCTCGTCTTGCGCGACGAAGTACTCGAGCTCGAGTTCTTTACCTAGTTCAACACTCTTCTCGTCGACTTCTGGGGAAACCGCGAGCACTGTCGCGCCGTATTCGGCGAAATTATCGATTCGGTCTTGGATATCAGCGAGTTCATCACGGCAATATGGACACCAACTCCCACGAAAGAAAGTGAGCACGACGGGCCCTGACTCGAGCAATGTTGTCAGCGCCACTTCGCTGGTATCATTCGGAGAGAAGGGGGTCGGGAGCGTGAAATCCTCGATCCTATCACCGACCTTCAACCGCTGAGGAGCATTGACAGCGATTGTGCCACTGGAAGCATCTGCTTGCACAGCGCTTGAGCTCGTGATAGGGTTGAATAGGACAGTCGATCCGGCGATGAGAGTGATGAGTGTTTGCATACCCAAACAATGCGACTGTCATTCGCTCTATTCCGAGTATGGATTAAAATACTCAGAAATTATGGACGCCGACCACCGGTCTGTTCTCCAGGAGGGGGAGGGGATTGGACTTGTGCGGACATCGACCCCTTGCGTCCTCCGGTCTGCTCGCCTGCTAAGGCTTGGGATGGGCTGAGTGAGATTGTGAGAAGTATGACCGAAGCGATCAGATAGAACGGGAGCTTCCGGGCATTTCGTAGGATTTCTGCGGCACGCTTGCGAGCTCGTGATCTCATTTGCTGGACTGTGTTTTCATTCATGCCGCCGCCTGTGGTTTTGGTAATCATCCGATCATCTTCTCGGCGTGTAGCGCCAATGACCATCGCGATGCGCTGCCGATCCGCTTTATCGATGTATGAGGCTGCCAAGTTCTGCTTTTCCTTTGCGGATAATGTATTGCGAAGTGAGTCGATTGCTTCATCCATTTCCGCTCGATCTTCAATCTTGGTATCGACGGCACTCGTCATTGCAAGGCGCTGAGTTTGCGAGAGCCCATTGATGTATTCGTTTCGGCGATTAAGTTGACGGAAATGTTTCCGGCACAGCCCGAGGTATGCCCAGCGCGAAAGGGTGGACGCGTGGGTCTTGAGCCGCTCAATCGCTTGCTCTGGCGAAGGGTCATCATGGAAGGTCGGATAACTGGAGTTGGTCAACATGCGCCAGACTTTGGTATCGATCCATGCAATCATGTCATCGATATCCATTGTCGAATCAGTCAGTGTGCGTGAAGTATGCAAGCAGGCGCGCTCGATGAGTTCACGAACATCATGCTCGTAGAAATCCCAGAACTTGCTTTGGTCTTGCGTGTTCATGATTGTTCTCCCATGGAGAGCTTCATATCACGGAGCTTTGCAAGCAGTCTCAGTCCTGATTTCAGTGAGCGTGCAACCTGGCGGGTTCTCGGTTCAATCTCAAGGTACGCTGCAAGTTCGGAGTTTGGATTAAGTAAAGCGGGGTTATTCAGGATCGTTTTGAAGATGATCTCCGATTGATCAGTGTAGCCGGCATCGAACAGTGCCACAGCGCCTGTCAGTAGCACAGGAACTGAATCTGGACTCTGCTCATGAGCATCAAGGAAATGTGCGATAGCGCTTTGTGGATCGCCCAATCGAATGAAGCGATCCGCGAGGTTACCGGATGAGATTTCTCGTCTGCGAGGTGAGTCGGCATACTTGAGGGCCGTGAGCTCGAGTGAAACAGCTCGTTCGAGATCACCCATGGCGCTGTACGCGAGGGCTCGTTGGTTCGCTCGCGCCCAAGCAGGATTGGGATGATCTTCGCCATCCGTTGCGTCATATGATTCGAGTAGAGTGAAGAGTGTCGAAGTAAATATCTCGATCGCTTCTACATCATTCTGTTGACGCGCGACATGGAGCTCGTTGCACGCATCCATGATCCCGGCTTCGATGGGTGAAAGCTCATCGTGGTTCGAAGCGGTGACGATTGTCGTGCTTGCGTTGGTTGGGATCATCTGTGTCATGCTCAGCTCATTTCTTCTGAGATCCGATACGCCCTCATTAGCGGGTGGATCCGTACATCTGTTGTACTGCATTGTGATGGATACGCTGACAACTCATCATGAAAAACAGTTAAAAACACCGTTTATTGCACGAGAAAGCACTTCTTTTTGTCACAGATTCGGACCGTGTCATGACAACTTCCATTGTTCGGTCTTGTGGTGAACTGACACCATGACTCTTGAAAGGAGACTTGTCATGACTATGAAACGGAACAAACTGGCCATCCTCGCACTCGGTGCTTCAGCGATTCTTGGAGGTGTCACGGCACCAGCATCTGCGGGCAACGATGTCTACTGGAATGCGCGGAGTTCAACTTGTGCTCCTGCATATTCGTACACTGCTGGTATATTGACCATTGACGGGCGTCGATTCACAATCAGATCTTCACGAAACATCGGACGGCAGATTGTGGATGCATTCCGTCGCCAAGGATACGAGTCAAGTTGTGTTAATGGACGCGTTGTGGTCTGTTATGACCCGTATTGCCCTCCGAAGGTACGCTGGTACCAGCGAGGGTACAGCGCATCGTTTGATCGATGGAACGATCGATTAGAGATCTGTTGGTCGAAAATCCGTCGTTCAGGAATCTCCGTGTATTACGGGAACGATTACAGAAGTGGGCACTGGGATCGCAATAAATGGGATCACGACCGTCGTTCAAAGCGTCGCTATCAGCGCCGTGGAAGATGTAACTAATCCACAGTAGAAAACTCGCGTTCTGGAATAGCTCGGTCTTCTCCGGGCTTTTTCAGTCGCGTAGTATTGGTCCAACTTGAAAGGGTACAGCATGTCACAACACATACGAGTAGGGATTCTCTGGGGCTCGCTCCGAAAGGAATCCATGAACGGCAAACTCGCGAAGTTCGTAGGACAATCGATCAGCAAAGACGATGGGATTAATCTGGATGTGATAGACCTCGCCGATCTGGAATTGCCAATGTATTCTGAAGATATCTCACCGATGCCCAACTCAGTCAATGAACTGAAAGATCGACTGATTGCCTGTGATGCCTTGATCGTGGGGTGTCCCGAGTACAACGGGTCAATCACCGGAGCGCTGAAAAACGCGATCGATTGGGCATCAGTGGGTCGTGACGGTGATGCTCCGCGTGCGTGCTTTGAGGGCAAAGTCGCGGGGCTTTTGTCTTCCTCCCCTGGTGCACTTGGCGGTATTCGGGGCATGCGACATGTGAGATTGATTCTCTCACAACTTCAAATGCTTGTGGTACCAGCCGAATATGCGCTTGGTGGGGGACATGAAGCGTTCGATGAGCACGGGAACATGAAAGACGAAACCAAGGCATCCATGGCGATTCATGTCGGACATCAAGCGGTTCGAGTGAGCAGGGCATTGAAGGCAGTAGATTAAGACGGAGTGTAGATATGCCAAAGGTAGGCGTCATTCTGAGTGGGTGTGGAGTCTTTGATGGGTCTGAAATCCAGGAAGCATCGGCTGCATTAATCGCTCTAGCACAGCGTGGTATCGAATATCGCTGCATGGCTCCAGACATGGACTTCAAAGTCGTCGATCATCTGAGCGGGCAAGAGACAGGAGAGGCACGCAGTATCCTCACCGAATCCGCCCGAATCGCGCGTGGCGAGATTGATAACCTGAAGGATGTCAATGGATTCGATTACGACGCGTTTATTCTGCCTGGGGGATTTGGGGCTGCGAAAAATCTGAGTACCTTCGCCGTTGACGGTGCTGCGTGCATGGTGAATCCTGATGTGGATCGCGTGCTCAAGGAAGCGCACGACGCTGGGAAACCAATCGGTTTCATTTGTATCGCACCTGCACTTGGAGCGAAGGTGTTCGGTGCCCAAGGCGCAAAGGTGACCATCGGACATGACTCGGGTACAGCAGCAGCTGTTGTCGCAACTGGGGCAACCCATGTTGAAGCTGATGCCGAAGATATCGTGATCGACGACACACTCAACATTGTCTCAACTCCGGCGTATATGGAAGCGAAGAATCCTGCTCAAGTCTTTGAGGGGATCTCAAAGCTTGTAGAGAACATCATCACTCGGATCAGCTGAGCGTATTGTGAACTGTATTGCCGTCGCAGATCACTAACTGCACATGTGAACCCCCGAACTCATATCCGAGTTGTCGTTCATCGGTGTGTCGGAGCATGATCAGATCTGCTCGATTCCCAACCTTGATCGTACCTGTATCTTCTAAACCGAGCAGATAGGCAGCATTTGCCGTGCATGCAGAAATCGCTTCTGCAGCGGTGATATTCAAGTTGCGAACAGCGAGTGCAATGGACATCGGCATAGAGAAACAGGGGGCGGAACCAGGGTTCGCGTTTGTTGCGATGACCAATCCCCCTCCGGCATCAACAAATGCTCGGCCATCTGCGTACCGATCATCGACATGGAAACCTGAACAGGGCAGCATGACTCCCATGGTGTTCGATTTTGCAAGTTTTGTAAGACACTGATTGCTCGTAGCTTCCATATGATCAACACTGAGAGCACCCATCTTGATCGCGGATTCCAGCATACCCAGTTCATTGAACTGGTCCGCGTGGATACGCAGCTTGTGTCCGAGATTTTGAGCGGCGTCGAACAAAGCTTCGGTTTCTTCGACGCTCCATGCCCCTTCTTCGGTGTACGCATCGATGACAATGTTTGGGTACCGCTCATGGATCGCCGGAAGTGTTTCATTGATGGTGCGATTGACAAAGTTAGGGTCGCCGGGATCTTTCGCGTGTCCTATGCAAGCGGTGGGAGTGATCTGTCCAACCCAAGAATCCGCAGCTCTATGGATTGCTTCGAGCATTTTCAGTTCGGATTCTGTACTGAGCCCATATCCGGATTTGATCTCGCATGCCGTGGTTCCTTCGTGGATCATCGCATCGAGGTGCCTCATGAGTTGAGCTTGGAGTTGCTCGACACTCGCTTCACGCACAGCACGCACGGTTGACATGATCCCGCCGCCTGATTTCAGGATATCGAGGTAGGTCGCTCCGCTTTGTTTGAGTTCCCACTCATCAAGGCGATCTCCAGCCCAGCAAGCGTGGGTGTGTGCGTCAATAAACGATGGCATGACCACTCGTTGCTGAGCATCGATCTCGATCGCATTCTGGTCTGTGATATGCTGCGAGCTGACTTTGCTGATTCGACCATCTTGAATCATGATGGATCCAGACTCAATAACTCCGAGATCCGACATCTCAGATCCCCTGCGAGGGATCGGTCCATGATCAAGCGTGAGCAATCGCGCATTGTTGATGATGAGTGATCGGCTCATGATTCCCGCTCCGAAAATCCTTTGAGGAATGCCAGGAACAACCGTGCCGCTAATCGAGCGGTCCGGTTGAGATGATCATTGGGTGGAGAAAGTTCCATAATGTCAAAGCAGCGAACATCAGGATTCTTTCCTGCAGCATGTACCCACTGCGCTGCGTATTCCGGCGTCCACCCAATTGGATTCATCGCGCTCACTCCAGGCGCGTACGCGGCGTCGATAACATCTAGATCCAACGACACGAATGTATTCCCTGCGAGCCAATGCGAATCGGGAGTCGCGGTTGTATCAATGTGTCCATTGTTTGATTGAAACCATTTGACATGCTCAACGCTATTGCTCATTGAGTCGAATCCATGAATCCGTAGTGCGTTGACGGCATTCGTTTCCACAAGTCTACGGAATGGCATGCCGGAACCGTCAGTTTCGCGGACATCAAGGTGCGGATCGAAGTAGACGCCGTTGAGAGGTCCGAACCTATTTGCGACGGCACGCACAAATGGGAAGGTGAGGTCGTGACCACCCCCAATCGCGATCGGGAAGAGTCCCAGTTCAAGAATAGATTCAACGGCTTTCGTAACACGCTCGTGCGTTTCGTGAAGATCTCCCAGCACTACATCGACATCACCTGCGTCAAATATTCTTGGCCATTCCCAATCCACGGGCTGTGCAATACTCATAGCTCTGAGAGCGGAGCGGAATGCTGCAGGACCTTCTTTGGCGCCGGGTCTTCCGTAGTTGAGAGTTACTCCGGTGTCATCTGGAATCCCGATGACCGCGATTTGGCATATAGCAGGATCGCTACTGATCGTTGATGCAAACTTTTTAGCGGGGATATAGGAATCCCATTCGTATGGACGGAGATGGGGAAATTGCATCATCAGATCCTACATTGGAATATCGACTTCTTGTTCTTTACCGCACTGAATAGCATCTTCGTACCCAGCATCAGCGTGCCGGAATATACCCATCATCGGATCATTGCGTAGCACGCGTGCAAGCCGGTCTGCGGCTTCTGGGGTTCCATCAGCAACGATGACCTGACCAGCATGTTGACTGAATCCGATCCCAACACCTCCGCCGTGGTGAAAGCTCACCCAACTGGCGCCTGATGCGATGTTGGCTGCAAAGTTCAGGAGCGGCCAATCGGAAACAGCATCAGTTCCATCTTTCATCGATTCAGTTTCCCGATTCGGAGATGCAACAGAGCCACAATCAAGGTGATCCCTTCCGATCACGATTGGAGCTGATACCGCACCGCACTGAACCATGTTGTTAAACAGCAGTCCCGCTTTGTCCCGTTCTCCCAATCCGAACCAGCAGATGCGACAGGGGAGTCCTTGAAACGCGAAGCGGGGTTCACAGTTTTCGAAGTCTTGATTGAGCAGAGCGTCAGGGTTTTTGTGGCAACCGAGAATCCACTGGTGTAGACGCTCGTTGTAACCTCCGTCCTCCTTGGGAAAGAGCTGGAGCAATGCGTAGTCCGTTTTGTAGATATCGATCGGATTACCTGAGAGTGCACACCAGCGGAATGGTCCTCTCCCCAAGCAGAACTGAGGGCGGATATACGCCGGAACAAAGCCTGGGAACGCAAACGCGTCTTTAAATCCTTCATCGAACGCTCTCTGACGAATGTTGTTTCCGTAGTCAAAGGTGATCGCGCCGAGTGTTTGGAGCTTGACCATCGCTTCGACATGGCGACGCATCGATGCGAGTGATTTTTGTTGATACGCGGCACTGTCCTCTTGTCGCGCCTGTTCTGCTTGCTCGAAGGTGTACTCGATCGGGCAATATCCTTGAAGTGGATCGTGGGCACTGGTTTGATCCGTCAGCGTGTCAGGAATGATGTTGCGTTCAATCAGTCGCTCTAGAAGGGTAACTGCGTTGCCTTCCCAGCCTACTGAAGTGGCAGATTTCTGTTCTTTGAGTTCCATCGCACGATCAATTGCAGCATCCAGATCATCGACTAACTCGTCTAGGTACTCGTCTTCGAGTCGTCTCTGAAGTCTTGTGCGATCGACATCCGCGATGAGTCCCGTTCCGCCGTTGAGGGTAATTGCGAGCGGTTGAGCACCGCCCATCCCGCCGCATCCACCTGTGACATTCAGGGTTCCCGCAAGGGTCCCATTGAAATGATCACGAGCGCATTGTGCGTAGGTTTCAAATGTCCCCTGCAGAATGCCTTGAGTACCGATGTAGATCCATGACCCAGCGGTCATTTGGCCGTACATCATGAGTCCCTTGGAAGCGAGTTCATCGAAATGATCTTGGGTTGCCCAATGCGGAACAAGGTTTGAGTTCGCGATCATGACCCTCGGCGCGTCTGTATGTGTCTGTATAACACCTACAGGCTTCCCGGACTGGACCAGCAGAGTCTCGTCTGGTTTAAGCCGTTTTAGCGTTTCGATGATCGCGTCGTAGGATTCCCATGAACGCGCCGCCTGCCCTCGTCCGCCATAGACAATGAGCGATTGTGGGTGCTCAGCGACCTCAGGGTCAAGGTTGTTCATGAGCATGCGCATCGCGGCTTCTGCCTGCCATGTCGAGCATGTTTTTTCAGTTCCCCGAGGGGCTCGGATGACACGGTCTTGGGGTTCTGGGATTAACGATGATGCTTGAATCATGCTCATGATGGTGTTCCGTTTCTGATTCGAAATAGTAGGGGATCAGAGTTCGAATGCGAAGCGATCACTACGAATCAGCTCCTCGATCGCAGCGATATCAGGCGATGGAGTCCGGTCCTCAGTGAGGGGTGCGACAACCTCGCGGATGGCTGTGATCGCAGCCTCGATGCGATGACCCGAAGTGTGCGGACGATGACACTCAATCCCTTCAGCGGAGCAAAGCAACTCAGATGCAATCACAGATCGAGCGAGTTTGAGCGCTCTGCTTGCCTTGGCGGCACTGCGTGGACCGAATGAGTTGTAATCCTCCATCCCAGCACAGGTTGATAGATTCGCGACACTCGCGGGGTTCGCGAGACCGATGAGTTCGTTGCAAATCGCCGCGGCTGCGTACTGAACGATCATGAATCCGGACATGACGCCCGGCTTGGGACTCATGAATGCACGGAGTTGGGATTCGGGATCGAAGACTGACAGAATATGGTACATACGGCGCTCGGAGATTCCTGCAAGATGCGCAATACCGATCGCGAGCGTATCGAGCGGCAGCGCGACCGGCATGCCATGGAAACATCCTGCTGAAACAATGTCTGGGGTTTCCTTCGTCGTCTCAAAGATGAGTGGATTGTCAGTGACTGCACCCAGTTCATTGAGCAAGCTGGACTGGCAAGATCTGAGTGAATCAAGCACCGCCCCCATCACCAGCGGGGCGCAACGGAATGAGTACGGATCCTGAACGCGTGGATCATTCTCTGCGTGCGATTCAACAATCGTACTGCCGTCTAGGAGCGATCGCATTGTTGTTGCGACCTCCGATGCACCGGGTTGGTTTCGTGCCTCATAGATCCGCGGATCGAGGTATCCATGCGAAGCGCGAGCCGCATCGATCGACATTGCGTTGGCTATTAATGCGGTATCAATGAGTTGTTCGAGATCCTGGTAAATGAGGGAGAATCGGGCCGTCATCAGATGAGTGCCGTTTATGAGCGCGAGCCCTTCCTTCGCTTTGAGGGTCATGGGTTTGATGCTGGCGTCTTGTAATGCAGCAAGAGCGTCCACTTCCCGCCCTTGGACCTTGACTTTCCCCTCACCGATCATTGCTTGAGCGACATGAGCGAGTGGCGCAAGATCTCCCGATGCGCCAACTGATCCCAGCTCTGGAACGATCGGGGTGATGCCGTGATTCAGCATAGAAATCAGGAGCTCGACGAGTTCAACTCGCACTCCGGACTTTGCTCTGCTCAATGAACAGACAAGAACGAACATCATCCCACGAACTATCTCATCCTCGAGTGGATCCCCAATCCCTGCGGCATGAGAACGGATCAGGTTCCTTTGAAGATTCTCTAGATCCTCATGCTCGATTCGTTGATTTGATAGTGATCCGAACCCTGTGTTGATACCGTAGTGGGGGGAGCCGTCATTGAGCACCGTTTCTAGACTCGCTCGGCATTGCTCGATCGCTGCTCGGGACTCCTCGGAGAGCGAGATTCGAGGCATTTCACGAGCAACCTGGGTCACTAGCTGCGGTGTCAAGACGAGATCTGTGGTGATGATGATTGGATCCATGTCTGATTGTGGGCATGATCACGGGTTTCTTCCACTGGATAGGTCTTATGATGGTCACGAATGGATAATCAGATAGTCCCAGAACGATTCCAGACGGCAAACAGAGTGCTCATGATAAGACCCAAGCTTTTTGGTTTTCATGCGCAAGCATCTCAGAGCAATGCGTTTATGAATGAGCCCGGTCGGGATTCTATGGAAGTCGCTCATAAAGCCCAGGTGGAGTTTGATGCCCTCGCTCAAGCGCTCATGGATGCGGGTGTTGAAGTATTGATCCATCAAGATGTTCATGGACTCCCCGATTGTGTCTTCCCAAACAACTGGGTGAGCTGTCACCAACCCCTAAATGGCACGTCGGTGCTGATCACTTATCCGATGTGTGACCAGTTGCGTCGGTTGGAAAGATCCGATCTCGTCCTTGAACGATTGGGTTCAGTATTGGGTGAGGTGGATCACATTGACTTCGCTGATATGGAAGACGACGAAGAGATACTCGAGGGAACTGGATCACTGGTACTTGATCGTGTCAAAGGTAATGCCTTTGCGTGTATATCACCTCGGACCACGAGTTGTGCATTAGAAGCGTGGTGCGATGAGACTGGGTATGAACCGATTGCATTTGAAGCCTTGGATACTGATGATCAGCCGATATACCACACCAATGTCATGATGAGTGTGGGCGAACACTTCAGCGTGGTGTGTGCACATACAATTCGGGAAGCTCAGGATCGGGCTAGTGTGCTCGAGAGGCTTCAAGCTGATGGTCGGCTTCTGATCGACATCAGTAGTGACCAAATGAATAACTTCTGTGGGAACATTCTCGAACTCCAGACCATCCACGGGGAACCGGTCATCGCGATGTCCAGCCGGGCTTGGGGAGCGTTTTCTGTCAAGCAGCAATCGATATTCCAAGATCTGGGCAAAGTGATCCATGTTCCTATCCCAACCATTGAGAATGTTGGCGGAGGCAGTGTCCGCTGTATGATCGCAGAATGTGGCCGAGTGTAGATCAGCCCTGTTTTTGGACAATTTGCATCATCACGGCGCAATCCCGGTATGATCTACCCCCTGTAGACTCCGTGTTTACAGTTGCATTGTCTCTGATTGACGCTTCACATACTGAGGAGGAAGCATGCGGACCGCTTTACTGACCACGGGTCTTCTGCTCGCAACATCATCGATCTCGATGGCGCAGCAGGTTGAACCCATCGAATACACCCTCGACAACGGCATGCATTTCTTGCTCATGCCGCGTGACGAGCAACCCAACATCATCACCGCGGGATGGATCAGTCCCGTCGGATCGGTGAACGAGCGCCCAGGTATCACCGGCGTTTCACACTTCCTCGAGCACCTGCTGTTCAAGGGTACGGATTACATCGGGACCTCGGATGCCGAGGGAGACCTTGCATTCCGCAATCAGTTGACTGAAATCCGTCAGCAGATGCGTGCGTACACCACCGATGTGCAGTACAAGCGTTTCTATCGCGGCGAGATCGATAATCCTTGGGATCCAGCGAACGACACTCCAGAACTGCGTGAGATGCGTGCACAGATGACTGCATTGCAAGATGAGCAAGCGGGAATCACCATCAAGAACGAGTTCGATAAGGTTTACACCGGGAACGGCGGTTCAGGAATGAACGCCGGGACAAGCAATGACTTTACTGTGTTCTACATCAATATCCCATCCAATAAACTTGAGCTCTGGTCATGGATGGAATCGGATCGCTTGAACAACCCCTCGCTACGAGAACTCGATGCTGAACGATTTGTAGTGATTGAAGAACGCCGTCAGCGTCTGGAAGCGACCGCGACTGGGAAACTTGACGAGCAGTTTGACTCGATGTTCTGGGTTGCGTCGCCGTACAACTTCCCAGTCATCGGATGGATGAGCGACCTCATGGCGTACACCGAAGACGAGGTTCGTGAATACTTTGAGACTTACTACCAGCCTGCAAATCTGACCGGCGTGATTGTAGGTGATTTCGAGGTCGATGAAGCGAAGCAACTCATCGATTCATACTTCGGTCGACTTGAAAATAAGCGGCCAGCACCATCACCTATGGTGACCCACTCGGTCCCGCTGCTCGGCGAGATGCGATTCACGGGTCAGTGTGACTGCCAGGACCAAGTCGAAGTCCGTTACCGCTCGGTCGCGTACGGCAATCCTGATGAGCCGGTTCTCGATGTGATCGCGGACCTGCTCAATGGTCGCACCGGTCGTCTCTACAAATCGCTCGTGGAGGAGCAAGGCATCGCGGCTTCCGCGCGTGCGGGGAACCGCTCGCAGCACTTCGCTGGTTCATTCTCATTTTCCGCTACCCCAAAGGGTGACGCATCTCTCGAGGATCTGGAACTTGCTTGGCTCGAACAGATCGATCTGCTCAAAACCGAGCCAGTGTCTGATAGAGAGTTGCAAAAGATCAAAAATCAGTCCGCAGCGGACACATTCCGCGAACTCCAAGACAACTCATCGTTGTTCTTCCAACTTGCTATCACTGAAGCATACGGCGGGTATGAATACCTCAATACCTATCCGCGTGCGATTCAGGAAGTGACCGCTGAGGACATCATGCGTGTTGCAAATCAGTACTTCAAGAATGACGCACGAGCAACCGCACTCTACACACGGAAGGACGGTGAGGCAAAGCTCATCACAATCGATGATGTCAAGGCGTCACTTCCTGAAGAAATGGTCGGGATGATCATGCCAAACCTGGAAGCGCAGCTCGCTGAGCTCGACGGCATGAATGCAGAACAACTCAGACAGGGCATGGCAGAGATCGAATCGCAAGCCGAGATGATTCCGCCACAGATGAAGAAACTCATGGACTACATCCAACAAGAAATGCAGATCCGCTTAGACGCGATCGAGAGCAACGGAGCTGGAAGCTCGGAAGGCGGTGAAGGATGAAGAAGGCAGTTCAATCATGTTTGATCGCGACGGTGGTGGCGGCAGGGTCTACTTCCTACGCTGCTGATATCCCATCACATCCATCAGAACTCCAGTTCAAGGAACTCCAGTTCACGCCTCCCGAAGCTCAGGACTTCAGGTATGAACTCACCAACGGAGTGCCCGTGTTCATCGCTGAATCCAATGAGTTCCCACTCGTGACCATCAGCATGAGTTTCAAAGGCGGCGAGTACCTTGTCCCAGCTGACAAGGCCGGATTGGCGGGGTTAACCGGCGGGATGATCCGATCCGGTGGGTCTTCAACAATGGATCCAGAAGCACTCGACGAGGAGTTTGATTTCCTTGCTGCAAATGTGTCCACCTCGATCGGTGATCGCAACTCACGCGCAAGCATCAACTGCTTGACAAGCAATCTGGATTCCGCATTCGACCTGTTCATGGACATGCTCAGGAATCCTCGATTCGATGAGTCTCGCTTTGCGATCCGCAGAGACCAGATCCTCGAATCGTTCGAATCTCGGAATGATGCCGGAGTGCAGATCGCGATCCGTGAACTCGGTTTCCTAATGTGGGGCGAGGATCACTTCGAGGGGCGCCAGCCTACTCGGGAATCCATCGAATCCATCACGATCGATGATATGAAGGCTTTGCATGAGCAAATCTTCCACCCCGGCAATCTCATGATTGCGGTCACGGGCGATGTCGAACCCAAGGAGATCCTTGCATTCCTCGAGATCAAGCTGAGTGACTGGGAAGTCGGTCAGATCTCACCAGATATCCCAAAGCCGGCGAAGACATACGAGCCAGGCGTGTACTACTACGAGAAGGATCAGCCTCAGGTCCAGGTGCTTATTGGGCATCGCGGTATCGAACGCGATGATCCCAACGCGATTGATGTAGAAGTGATGAATCAGATCCTCGGAGGCTCCGGATTCACAAGCCGTATCACAAATACGGTTCGTACACAGGAAGGTCTCGCATACACCGCTGGATCAACCTTTTCGAATCGTGTCGAGTATCCAGGGATGTTCTTGTCATACTTCTTCACGAAGACACCAACCACGGCACTCGCTACACGATTGGTGTTCGACGAGATCGGTAAGATCCAAACTGAGGAAGCGACTACAGAAGAGATTGAGATCATCCAGAACTCACTCATCGAGACATTCCCTCGTAACTTTGAGTCAAAGTCTGCGATGATGAATCTCTTCATCAGCGATGAACGGACTGGGCGTCCAGCGGATTACTGGAAGAACTACCGCGATCGAGTCCGTTCAGTCACCGCTTCAGATGTTCAAGAAGCCGCGTTGAACTATCTCAATCCTGAACAAGCCGTGATTATGGTGGTGGGGCCTGTTGACGAGATCAAAGCCGGGAACGAGGATTCGGAAGCGGATAAAAATCGTATCGCAACAATGGCAGAGTTCTTCAACGGCGAATCCACCATTCTCCCTCAGCGCGATCCAGAATCATTGAAACCAGTTGAATCTGAGTGAAATTCTGAACCATAGTTCAATCTGATCTGGTATATTCATGGACCCAGCCGTGCTTTCGGCTGGGTCCTTTTTGATAACCCCATGCGGAACACAGACTTGGAGGATCAGCTGTGAACACTCGGACAATGTTGGTAGGCTTGCTTGCAGGACTCGCAAGCGGTGTAGCTTCTGGAAATGCGGGAGATCCGACTCCAGGACTCATTCAGTACCCATCGCTGTCACCAGATGGACGCACGATTGTGTTCTCAGCAGCAGGGGACCTCTGGTCAGTTCATCGCGATGGGGGTGTCGCTAATCGCCTCACGGCCCATCCGGCGATTGAGGGGCGATCATTCTTCGATGCACAAGGCGATCGGATCGCGTTTGAATCTAATAGAGGCGGCGTCGCCAATGTCTATATCGCAGACATAACCGGGAATGGCTCTGATCTCGTGATGAACAATCTGGATCGAGTCAGCACCTCAGATCGGACCCAATGGCTTGGGGGGTTTAGTCCAGATGGGAACTCTGTGTACTTCTCTGCCTATCTGTATCCAGAGATATATCGCCAACCCAGAATGTACGAAGCGCCGCTTGATGGCGGCCCGATCCAGGACCTGACCGGAGCATTTGGTCGTGCGCCGACGCCGAGTCTGAACGATGACTCTATTTACTTTATGCGAGGATACTACTACCCCCACAGAGTCGCGTACCGCGGGTCGGGGAATCTCGACCTCTGGAACTACTCCCCGAGCACGGGTGAGTTCGAACAGGTGACTGGCTTCGACGGCAACGATATGGATCCGTGCCCGCTCCCGGATGGATCGTTGCTGTACCTCTCATCTGAAAGTGGACAGTACAATGTTTTCAGGATGGAATCCGGGAAGTTTGATCCCAAAGGGCGTCGTCCAGGGAAGAAGCTAACCAACTTTGAACCGAGCGAGGATCAGCACAGCATCATGGCTGGTGTGCGCGATCTCTGTGTATCCAGAGATGGTTCAGTTGCCGCTTTCGTAGTTGAAAACACGATGTACACGCTCGATCTAAACGACAGGAACGCGGAACCAGTCCCAGTCCATGTTCTCATGGGATCGGATTCTAATCAGGACGAGACCAAGCCAATCGATGCATCACGCAATGTGAGCGAAGCCGCGATACATCCATCCGGAGATGCTGTGGTTGTAGTTGCTCGCAATGAGTTGTTCGTCCGCTCAACAAAGGACGAGCATCTGAGCAGACGAATCACGGATACCCCAGTCCGAGAGAGAGACATCGTCTGGTCACCCGACGGCGAGGTGCTGTACTTCACGGCTGATGACGACTCACTGGGTTCTATCTATGCGGTGCGTGTCTCTCTGAGCACTGAAGATCTGAAACCAGAGGAACCAGAGGATTCCGATGAGAGCGACACTGAAGAAGCAAAGGGAGAAGGCACAGAAAGTAAGCCTGCTGCAGAGTCGGTAGAGTCAGAACCAACTGAAGAGACCACGAACAGCGAATCTGATGAAGAGGCTGAGGAACCCGAAGCAGAGCAGATTGACCACGGCGCCCGTTGGGCTGGCGCGTTGCGATTTGAGATCATTCCAGTTGTTCAGAATGCGAAACTGGCTTATGGAGCAACTCCATCTCCAGACGGAAAGAAGTTGATCTTCAAGCAATCTCGCGGCGACGTGATGCTCATGGATCTAGAAACAGGTGTTGCCCGGGTCCTTTTTGAATCGTGGTCAGATCCCGAGGTACAGTGGGCTGCAGATTCCGTGCATGTGGTCTATTCAGACACCGATCTGAACTTCAACTCTGACATCTTTGTGCTTGACACACGATTAAAGGATGATGGTTCTGCACACGAGCCGGTGAACCTTACCAAACATCCCGATATCGATCACTCCGCGCAGCTCTCTTCGGATGGGAAAGTCCTCACCTTCCTCTCAGATCGAGCAGGGAACAACTGGGAGTGGGATGTCTATGCGATCAATCTGGATCGCGATCTTGACGGGATGAGACGCTACGAGTTGGATGCGTATTACTCGGATGCAGTTGATGCCGCGAAAAAAAGAGAACCACTGAATCCTGACGAGCCTGTTGAGATCGAGCCGTTCGAGTTCGATGCTGATGACGCGTACCTACGTGTGCGTCGATTGACCTCAACCCCAGAATCAGAAAACAATCTCGTCATGGCACCTGCTGGCAATCGTATCGCATTCACCGTGGGTGGATCATTCGTTTCTATTGATCAATACGGAAAGGAACGCAAGACGATCAAGTCCAGCAATGTCTCCGACCCACGAGTATCACTTGATGGGAAGACTGTGTCATTTGTAAGTGGAGGACAAGCAAATCGCGCGGGGATGACCGGAGGCGACTCCACGACATTGAGTGTGGATGCGGATCTTGTAGTTGACACAAGGGCGGAGCGCGATCAGAAGTTCCGCGAAGCCGCAGGCCGGTTCGGGTTGACTTTTTACCACCCAACACTCAAAGGCTTAAACTGGGACAAGATGACTCAGCGTTACCATGATCTGGTCATGCAGACTCGCACGAATCAGGCATTCCAGCGTGTGATGAATCTCATGTTCGGAGAACTGGATGGATCTCACACCGGAATTTGGGGTGGGGATGGTTTCAGCGCTAAGTCACCAAACAACGGTTATCTTGGGATTGATGCTACACCTGTCCCACACGGTCATCGAGTTGATCGGATTTACAAGGGTGGTGCTGTTGATCTCATGGACGACGGCATTCAGGTAGGCGATGTTCTTAGAGCGATAGATGACCACCCACTAGCCGGCCAAGACCTCCACGGTACTCTTGCTGGTGCCAATGGCAAAGAAGTGCTGGTCGAGTACCAGAGAGCAAATGATGAGACCAAAGAGATGGATACGCTCTACGGCATGGTGACTCCAAAGAGCTATGGATCAAACTCAGTCATCCGCTACTCACAAGAGGTCCTGGATCGTCAACAGGAGGTCAACCAACTCTCCGATGGCAAGCTCGGATATCTCCATATCCGTTCGATGGGTGCCGCTTCTGTTCGAGACTTTGAGCGAGACTTATTCGCAGCCGCAGATGGTAAAGAAGGACTCATCATCGATGTCCGAGACAACGGTGGGGGATGGACTACAGATATCCTCCTAGCATCACTCACGGCTCCGACACATGCGTACACCATTCCTCGTGGAGCGAATCCCGATGATGTTGAGCCGGATTCATACCCACGCGATCGTCGGTTGATCTACGCGTACTCTCGTCCGGTTGTTGTGCTGATCAATGAAAACTCATTCTCGAATGCAGAGATCTTCGCACACTCGATCCGGACAGCAAAGCGTGGGCGACTGGTCGGTGTGCCAACATTCGGAGGTGTCATTTCTACCGGTTCGTTCAGCTTGATCGACGGCACAACCGTACGGCGTCCGTTCCGCGGCTGGTACCTCCCAGATGGCACCGACATGGAGAACAACGGCGCTGAGCCGGATGTATTTGTCAAGCAAACACCCACCGACGAGGCGGCTGGCAAAGATCCACAACTCGAAGCAGCGGTAAAGGACCTGCTCAAAACCATTCGTTGAGTTGATAATAAAAAGCCCCGCGATTCGAAATCGCGGGGCATTCTTTTGAGTTGTACATCCGAGTTACTTATCTTCCTCAGTGATTCCCACGCCTGTACGGACTGGGTCTGCTGGTTTCTTCGGCGGGTTGTAACCTGTGATCTGAATCTCATCGAGTAGGTGTTCGATCGCGACATCAAGCTGAGGGTCACGGCCGTCCTGCATCTTCGAGGGATCAGCGACCACTTCGATATCAGGATCAACACCGTGTCCTTCAATACCCCAGGTCCCATCGGTTTCATAGAATCCGAAGTTCGGTACCGCGGTGTATCCGCCATCGATCAATCCAGGGACTCCTGAGATCCCGACGAGTCCGCCCCAGGTTCTGGTACCGATCAGCTTGCCAAGGTTGTTGTGCTTGAAGAGCCATGGGAACATGTCACCACCTGAACCGGCGTTTCCATTGATCAACATCGCCTTTGGTCCTTGATGTGAATCGTACGGCCATGGCCAATCCTTGCCGTCACGACGCGCCCAGTAGTTGGTGCGAGGACGATTCAGCAGCTCGATGAAGCGGGTTGGGATCTGACCACCACCATTCCAGCGCTCGTCGATCAGGAGCGCTTCCTTCCCGGCTTGGCCGTAGAACTGTCGGAAGAGCTCGTTCTGACCTTGCACACCAGTATTCGGGACATAGATGTACCCGATCTTACCATCGGACGCTTCTTCTACATACCGACGGTTGTCTTCGATCCAATCGCGATAACGGAGATTGGTTTCTGATCCCATTGGTACGACTGTGACAGTACGTTCGTTAGAAACTTCGTTCCCATCTTCGTCTGTATCAGCTGAGACGAGAGTGAGATTTGTTTCGAGTCCTGCGAGACCGATGAACGATGCCCAAGGATCCATTGATGTATCGACCGCGACTCCATTCACATGTGTGATAATGTCGCCTTCGTTCACATCAAGTCCGTGAGCATTGAGGGGATTGCGTGCGTCCGAATCCCATGCGGCTCCTTCGTAAATCGTATCAATTCGGAATCCAGTGTATTTTTCATCCGCGATCGAAACATCTGCGACGGAGTAATCAGCGCCGAGCATACCAACATTGGTGTATGGCTGACCGTCGGTGTCACCACCGTAGTAGTACGCGTGACCGACATTGAGCTCGCCAATCATCTGACCGATGATGTAACTGACATCTTCACGAGAGACCGCATCATCGACCAATGGGAGGTAGTGATCGAGCACAGCATCCCAATCGACGCCGTGCATGTTCTCGACATAGAAGAAGTCACGATGACGGCGCCATGCGTCGATGACGAGTTGACGCCATTCTTCTTTGAGATCAACAGTCTTCATCAATCGAGCCGCGATTGGCTTGACAGATTGTCCCGCTGACGCATCTGCGAAACCCCATCCTGATGGACTTCCGGCGATAATTTTTTTACCGTCACCTGAGATTGCGTAACCGAAACAGACCGGGAGCACAGTTTTCTCAGATGGCTCGTCGGCGTTGATGTCATAGAGTTTGAGGGATGGTGCATCACCCGATGTGCGGATGTAGAGCAGGTTACCCTTGTCATTGGAACCGAGTGCCGCGAAGTTTCCTGATGGAACACTCAACTCAAATCCACGACGCTCGAAATCCTCGAAATCAATCTCGACCGATTCAGCGGCTTCGGAATCCGAGTCCGCGATCTCAGAGAGTTCTTCCTCAGAAATCTCGCTGCTTGTACGGCTCGCGACCCAAGTACCAGAGAATCCCAGTTCTTTGAGTTCCCAGGTACCTGTGATTTCATCGCCGTTGACAGTACCACGCTGGATCATGGTCATGCCCATCTCTGCAGACTCGGAGTAGAACTCCATGGAGTCTTCGTCGAAGGTCACAAGATCACCGAGGTCATCGGTCTCGCCTTGTGCCTCAGATTGCCCCATGATGTTACCCTCGTCATCGACGACGATGGTCAGGGTAAAGCCAATCTCATCGATCGGTGATCCAACAGCGGAGAGTCCCTTGACGGTGCCTTCCCATTTACCCCACAGTGGATGTTCAGTGTTGTATCCTTCGAGATATGCTGGGGTTTCTTCTTCAGCGTCGCTACCTTCGGCATTATCTTCGTCGGATTCTGCTTCTTCAGCAGTCTCTTCTGAATCTGCTTCATCTTCTTCCCAAGTCTCCTCATCGGATTCATGGAGTTGTTTGTTTTCAACTTCATCATTCAGGGGGACGGCGATGATCCTGCCGGTTTCTGCGTAAATGAATGTCGAACCGATATCCTCGTACTGCGGTGCTGAGAAGTTTCGGTTCGAGGTGTAGTACAGATAATCACCTTTGGATGAGAAGCATGGGTTCGAATCAGCGAAGAATCCTGATGTGACCTGATGCTTCTCTCCGGTTTCGGTGTTGTAGATCCAAATCGAGGTCATCAACGAATCATCGGATCCCTTTTCGTACGCGATCCACTTCGAGTCATGCGACCAAGAGGGGTTTGGCTGGTTTGCCCATGGGTCTTTGTCTACCTTGGTCATCTCGCCGGAATCGACATCGACAAGTGACATTGTGCCGGTCTTATCAACGACAAGGATGGTTTCTGAATCTGGTGACCATACAGCATTCATCCAGTAGGTCTTGTTGCCTTTGGTGAGCTGCTTGGTTTCTCCTTTTCCATCGGATTGAGTGATGTACAACTCGTACTCACCATTCTCATCAGAGAAGTAAGAAATCCAGCGTCCATCCGGACTCCAAGCGGGCGTGCGCTCCGCGGATCCTGAGGTATCTGTGATCTGACGGACAGGACCGTTTTCTTCTGGCACAGTGAAGATGTCGCCTCGTGCTTCTACTACGGCACGCTTACCTGTCGATGAAATATTCCCCCCGGCAAGTTGTGCGAACGCATTGACGCGCTTTGGACGGAGTGTTTCTCGAGCGCCAGGGATCTGAATATCAACGGCTTTGGACTTGCCGTTACGAAGATCAAGGAGTTGGATCTCAGATCCAAGCTGAAACACGATCTCACCTTTACCAGAGGACCCAGGTCCCATGGATGCGAAGCTGACATCGTTGTCTTCAAACTCAGTGACTTGCTCCAGACGCTCACGCTTGGTGTCGTAGCTCCAGATATTGAGTCGTCCTTCGTCACCATTGTCTGAGACGAAGTACACCTTGTCTCCATTCCACATTGGCGTGGTGTCGGTCCCGATCCAATCAGTGATCTTCTTGGATTCAAAGGTCTTCAGATTGAAGAGCCAGATATCTGTCGCCAGACCACCGGTGTAGCGTTTCCATGTGCGGAAGTCGCGAGAATCAGTGTTGTACGCGAGCCATTCACCAGAATCATCGATTGCACCGACAGCACCATACGGCACTGGAAGCTTCTCCGGCATCCCACCCTCTGGACTCACAGTGAACAAGTTCTGCTGTGCTGGATTCCCGGCCATCGCGTTGTACGAGAAGAGCAAGTCGCCCGTATTCGTCCAGTCGTTTAGGCGCTCGTTCCCTGGATGGTGCGTAACGCGGTGGGGGACACTCCCGTTTACTGAGACGGTGTAGAGGTCTCGGTCGCCGTCGTAGTTTCCGATGAACGCAACTTCGGTCCCATCTGCATTGAACTTTGGAAATGTTTCCTGCCCTGGAGGGCTCGCGAGCGGGCGTGCAACGCCGCCTTTCTTATCGACGACCCAAATGTCGTTTGCATAGACGAAAACGATTTCTGATTTGGACACATCTGGGAATCGGAACATCCCAGAGTTTGGTGCGTTATCCTGAGCAAGCGTGCTCGCCGAGATCATGATCGGCAGCCCACTCGCAACGGCGAGTACAGTGGTCTTTTTCATGGTTCCCCATCTCTGATTGAGAAAGTGATTCTGAGCATCGAGGCGACACACCCCGATGGTGAGTTGTATGGTATTTCATTGACCAAGTTTCACGATCAGAGGCCCAAAAGAGCGTTTTGAGCCACAGATTTTGACGCGATCTTGACTTTTTCGAATAAGAGGCAATGATTCCCTTCCTGATTGCGGGGTAGAGCAGTCTGGTAGCTCGTCGGGCTCATAACCCGGAGGTCGTTGGTTCAAATCCAGCCCCCGCTATTTCTCAGAGATTCCGTTAAACACTGTGGTTTTGGTCGCAGTGTTTTTATTTACCCCTTAACAATTCAATCATTTGGATGTTGGTAGTGTTCCAATCTGTGCTGCATAGCGCTGACAAGGACTGCCCATGCTCATTTTAACTATAACCCACTCACTCGCGATCAGTTTTGCAACTGTCGCTAGCGCTGACCTCTCATTTCATCTCGTGGCATCGATCCCCGTCGACCGAGGGGCGGAGATACTCGCCTATGACCATTCACGGCACAACATATTCGTGATAGGTGCAAACGGCACAAGCATTTACTCTCTCGATACTCAACAGATACTCACTCAGCACCCCTCCAACTACGCGCCTGAAAACTCTGCTCCATGGGAACCCACCTCCATCGACATCGACCCCATCGGGTGTCGGCTTGGTGTTATTTCTTGGATCCCCTCTCTGGAAGATCGAATCTCGAATGAAGGCGTGCTCCAGTTCTTTGACACTGAATCGCTTGAGGTCATCAGAACGATGGAGATTGGCTATCACCCTGATTGTGTGATGTTTACCCCCAATGGGAGCAAAGTCCTTATTGCCAATGAGTGCGAGGCCGGTCAATCTGGGGACCATCGCGGAGGACTCGGCATTATTGAACTCTCACTAGCCAGTAGAGATTCGCTTGTGTCAGGGGAAATTGAATTTTACTTCTACGACCTTACTGGTCAACTCCCGCTCCATGACACGCTCCGCATATCTAAACACAACGCTGATCATCCTGAACTCGATGTTGAACCTGAGTACCTAGCTCCTTCCGAAGAAGGAGTCTGGGTGAGCCTACAGGAAAACAATGGACTCGCGTATTTCGATTTCAACTTATCGAGCTGGACCAGCATTCTCAACTTGGGTGTATCCAAAGCCCCACTCGATCCGCTCGACAATGAGGCCGCGATGCTCTTTCCAAATCTAGGAATCGAGATGCTCTATCAACCCGATACAATCGTCAGGTTTGAGAGTAAGGGCGGGGAGTACCTTTTGCTCGCCAACGAAGGGGAAGGCGATGATGATGATGTCATCGAGTTTGGCGAAGCATTGGCTCTTGGCATGCTCGACATGAAAAGTGCTGAGGAGTTGATCGGCAAACTTTCATCAGATCAACGTGAGGTGATCCGCAAGCTCCGCATATCGACAATCGACGGTGATACTGATAGCGACGGCGATATTGATGTCCCAACCACACTCGGCGCCAGAGGGATCTCAATTCTCGACGCCAGCAATGGAAATCAAATCTGGGAATCTCAAGAGCAACTCGAAGTGGTCAGCGCACTACTCAATCCCGACCTCTACAACCATGGCGATTCAAGAAGCGATCGGAGCGGACCTGAACCTGAAGGGCTTGCGATTGGTTACCTGGGTGATCGAGTTCTTGGATTCGTTGGTCTCGAAAGAGCCCACATGGTGTTCATGTATGACCTGACGAACCCCGAAGACCCTGAGATTCTTGATGTCGTCGAGCTTGACTCGTCATGCTATCCAGAGGGACTGAAGTTCATAGAGCATGATGGCAAGTACCTACTTCTTGTTGCCGCCGAGCGATGTGAACAGCTACTGATATTTGAAGTCAAGAAAAACTAAAAACCCCTCAGCGAGGAGGGGATATGAAGTTCATATGAATTCAACTGACACGATTAGCGACGGCGGCGTGCCCCGACGAGACCGCCGAGAGCGAGCAGTGCAGCAGCACCTGGTGTAGGCACGGAGCCTGGGGACCCGATCAGGGTTGCTGAGTCACCTGGAAGACCGAGGTTATCGTTGAAGAACGACATGGATGCGTATGCACCATTGACACCGAGCACAGATGCCGCAGCGCCATTGACATAGTCGATAGTCTCAAGGTTGCCAGAAAGAGCCGCTGGAGTTGCAGTGGTGGAGAGGATAGTACCCATGCTGTCGAAGAGGACGATTGCATCGCCGCCTTGACCAAGGTTACCACCACCGTTGGTGTGTCCAATCAGACCCGAATATGACCAAATTGCTTGGAACTCTTCGATCGCTGTCGTGTAGGTGACATCGTCTACAGCCGCATCACGGAGCAAGAAGATTGCTGATTCACCGGCTCCGAGCATGATGGAGTCGAGTTGTCCTGCATCTCCAAAGTCTGCGCTGTCATCATCATACCAGAAGTTACCTGTGTCGATGACGCCGTTGGTGGTGTTGGTGATTTCGATCCAGTCCTGTGTTCCATCTTCGCCGGAAAGACCGACGAATGCTTCGGTGACAGTCAGGCTTGCGGACGAAGCTGTTGCGAGTCCTGCGAGGACAACAATGGTGCTTGCGAGTTTCATTTTCTCTCCTTGTTTGATTCACAATTCGAATCGTTTGACAGATGGCTCTCTTTCCACCTGCCTCCATGAACAACTCATGGAACACAAATGTACACAGCGGCGAACCTAGATCACTTGTGCGGCGCATTAACCTTGCGCAAAGGATTCTGTTGAGATCGAATCTTTAAACTCTCATAACGCTTCCTTGATTGACTCTTAGCGCACCGAGCCGCGTGTTTGTTCATTGACAAGGGACAATACATCTCACATCAAATCTTGATGAGTTGCCATCCGAGGACTATTTATGCAACCACAACACAGTCTTCATAAATCAAAGCGAGCCTTCACGCTGATCGAACTGCTTGTTGTGATCGCAGTGATTTCACTGTTGATCGGCATACTGCTCCCATCGCTCGGCAAAGCGCGTGAGACTTCCAAACGCATCCAATGCGCTTCGAATCTGCGACAGTTTGGAGTTTCGTTCACGACATACGCCGGAGAAAACAAGGGATATATGAGCTCTGGCCCCTTCGACAATCGGATCCGCAAACACGCGAAGGGATACCAACTCGAGCGTGAGTGGGACAGGAGACCGAACGATCGTCGAGGCACTGTAGAACGAATCGGATGGGTCCATGACATAGTCAAATACGGCGGCTTTCGTCCAAGCGATCTCTTGTGCCCAACTGCTCCAGCACAATACAACCAGAATCTCCATACCGCTCGCATGAATGACGAGGGCTACGGCGATCCCTACACACAAGAAACCAGAGATGCATTGATCTCCAAGGGATACAACACCAACTACACCCAATCTTGGTATATGGCATATACCCAATGGCGTACCAACCGGATTGGTCAAACTGGACAGCCCGCAGACCAGAGCCGTGGGGTGGTCGGTCCATTACGCGAGCATGCAATGCAATCGGTCTCAGCCTCGATTGTCCCTCTACTTGCAGACGCTCGCGTAGATGCGAGTTCTGAGGACACCAACGACACGATCGATCTGATCGAAGAGACTCTCCCGGCATGCAAATCAGTCACTGATGGCCCAAACTGGCGCGACGGATTTGTCTGGGCTTCGCATGACTTCAGCGACTTTGGTCCTGCCCATGGGTCTAAACCGGGAGTCTTCTTCCGTGGTCATGATAAAACCCAAGGCAACTTCTTGTTCGCTGATGGCCATGTTGCAGTCATTGAAGATCTGAATGGCGACAAGACCTTCACCTATGACTCGGCTGCAGAACCACGCGACAACGGTGGGGCCGTGTATCCGGACTTTGACTCGAGCACGATATTCACAGGGGAACTACTCACTGGCAAGTACCGTTAACCGATTGGATGAATTAACCGCCGAGCTTGGAGAGTTCGGGAACACAGAGAGGATGAGAGAGTTATGAGAGACAAGATGATGTTGGGGGCAATCGCAGCCCTCGCAATGACCGCCGGCTCAGCCAATGGGCAGGTTGTGATCAATGAAGTGTATGAAAACCCTCCCGGATCCGGATCTACCAATGATGCGGTTCTTGAGTTCATCGAACTCTACGGCAAACCAGGAATGGACCTGACTGGTTATGCAATCGGGTTGTTCAAAGGCGGATCCGATATCAATGGCGATGACATCCCGAGCGTTCCAGCAGATGTCGAAATCGACGAAGCATTCTCACTCGATGGACTCACCATCGGAGACAACGGATTCCTCGTTCTTTACAACGGCACAACCGCTCAGTCACTGATCCCGCTGGTTTTTCCGAATGAGGGCGAAGCAAGTGCGTCGTTCTTTGATACCTTCATCGAAAACCCAAATGACACACTTGGCAATCTGAGCAACGATGACTCATCGACCTACCTGCTCGTTCGTCGTCGTCCAGACCACAGTATCTCGAACGGTAAGAGTGTCTACGGCATGGAATACTCGATGTGGAAAGACTCCGGCATTGATGTCGACTACGACGGCAAACTGGATTACGGCATCGAGGTCCCAGTCGGGATCGCACCAATGCCGTTGAAGATCGATCCCCTCCAGATCATCGATGAGATCGCGTGGTCGAATAACGGCGGCAAGGAGTATGTCCGCTCGTCAGAACAAGAGTTCTCAGATACCCCAGGATTCAATCCTGATGCGGTTTCACGCCTTGCTTACTACGGCGAGAACCCAATGCTCGGACAACGGATCAACTCCGACATGGAGACCGTCCCTACACGCACTGCTGATGAATCCTGGATCTACGGCGAGTGCACAGGTTCATCACTCGATATGACCTACAACGACACAGCATACGGTGCTCCGACCGATCAGAGCGGTGACGGATTCATGGACATCGCGATATCTGAGGGGAGCGATTCATTCAAGCTCACCCCAGGCACCTTCAATGATCATGCCGCAACTGGAATTACTCAGTTCCGCTTCGTCGATGGCGATCTGAACTTCGATGGCGTTGTAGATGCTGAAGATCTTTCGTTGTTTGACTCGATGTTGTTTGGAGCGGACCTAGACGCGACAGAAGATTTCATCGATCCAGACACACAATCCACGATCCCAGATCCCGATAATCCCGGCTCGAACTTCCAGTCGTATGTCTTCCAAGGACGCCTCGCGAACGCCTACCTTGCGGCGGCATGCTTGAGTGATCTCGACGGCATTGATGTACCTGGATCAGACGACCGCGATGTTCTCGCTGGAATGGTCGGCACCGTCTGTCCAGCAGACTTCACCGGCGAGGGCGACCTGAACTTCCTCGATGTCTCGGCGTTCCTGACCGCGTTTGGCAACCAGGATCCGAGCGCTGATTTCACAGGAGAAGGACAGTACAACTTCCTTGATGTATCCGCATTCTTGACCGAGTTTGGGAACGGCTGCCCGTAAACCTTCAGGCTGAGTCAAAACAGAACAAGGGACCAGCTTGATGCTGGTCCCTTGTTTCATTAGAGAGTTGAATGGGCAGACCCGGACTTGAACCGGGGACACCGGCATTTTCAATGCCGTGCTCTACCAACTGAGCTACCTGCCCGCATGCGATCCTTGAATCGGATGCGTAGAAGCAAGAATAGACCCAAACTCGCCCGCGTCAACCCCAGCGGACGGATGATCCGCAGAGTTTCACTGTCAGGGTCCCATCGTATCGATCGGTATGGTTATGGGCCGCTCTCATCACTTCTACGGGCATTTTGGCTCAGGAATGGATACCATACGACCATGACACAAGCAGCCACCGCAAGCGAGCCAACGACAGAAGCCAAAACCCACAAGCCTCTCCTAGAGGTGAAGGGTTTGAAGACCTACTTCCCAATCCGAACCGGGCTTCTACAGCGTGTGACCGATCACTTCAAGGCAGTCGACAATGTCTCATTCTCGATCGGTGAGGGAGAAACCCTAGGACTTGTGGGCGAATCCGGATGTGGCAAGACCACTGTTGGGCGCACGCTCCTTCGTTTGGTTCAAGCAACCGCCGGGACGGTCACCTTTGAGGGTCAAGATGTGTTCGCGGCTTCAGGTAGCGAACTCCAGCAGCTCCGCCGAAACATGCAAATTGTCTTCCAGGATCCAGCTGGATCGCTCAATCCTCGCATGCGGATCGCGTCCATCGTGGGTGAGCCATTGATCATCCATGGCTTGGTCACTGATAAGTCTGAACTCCGTGAGCGAGTCGAGTCTTTGCTCGAACGCTGTGGTATGCCGCGTGCTGCTGCGGATCGTTACCCGCACGAGTTCTCTGGTGGACAACGCCAGCGTATCGGGATCGCTCGTGCGCTCGCGCTTGAACCCAAGTTCATCGTTTGCGATGAGCCAACATCAGCGCTCGATGTTTCGATTCAGGCACAGGTGATCAACCTGCTCATGGATCTTCAAGAAGAGTTCGGCCTTTCATATCTCTTCATCTCTCACGATATGGCCGTCATCCAGCATGTCTGCAAGCGGATCGCCGTTATGTACAAAGGCAAGATTGTTGAAGAGGGATCACGAGAAGACATCATCAAGAATCCTCAGCACAAGTACACCCAATCGCTCCTCTCAGCGGTTCCCGAACCCAACCCACGCAAAACGAAGCAGCGAATCGTCTTTGATGGCGGCGCTATGTGATCCATGGACATCACCAAGCGCCCAATCCGCAGGGCGCCTCGCCCGGACGACCCTCGGGTCCGATTCCTGATCGAGCTATCACGCGCTCTGGGGAGTTACGGAACTGCGGCACATCGACTCGAAGGCGTCATCACACTCTGCGCCCATGAACTGGGATTGGAGTGCCATGTCTTCTCGACACCCACTTCGGTCTTTCTCTCCGTTGAACAAGATGGAACTCAAACGACATATCTTTCAAGGATTGATTCAAGCGAAGTGAATCTATCCAAGCTTCGGCGCTTCGATGAGCTCTTTAATGCAGTGCTCGCCGGACGACTTTCCCCCAGATCTGGGGTGAAACAGATTAAGCGAATTGTCCATGAAAAAGATCCAGTCCCTGTATGGATCAGCATTCTGAGCAGCGGCGGGGTCTCGACCTGTGCATCGATCTTCTTTGGTGGAGGGACCAAGGAGATGCTTAGTGCCGGGATCATCGGTTTAACCATCGGCATTCTCGGATTATTCATGGGACGCAAACGAGAATACGCGAGACTTATGGAGTTTCTCGCAGGCTTCATTGCAGCGTTTCTAGCAGGAGTGCTCTCACTTTGGACTGGCCCATATGCGTCAGGTGTTGCCTTACTCGCTGGGATTATCATCTTCATTCCGGGTTTGACGCTCACTATGTCCATGACCGAGCTCGCGACTAGGAATGTCGTTTCTGGATCAGCCCGATTCTTCGGCGCGATGATGATTTTTTTACTGATCGGATTCGGAGTCGCTGCTGGGAGTCAAGCAGCTTCGGTGATGCTTGATCTACCGAGCATCGCCGAACCTGAATCGCTTGCTCAGCTGTGGAAGGTCATCGCCGCATTGATTTCGTCGCTGTTCTTTGTCATTCTCTTCCGAGCGAAATGGTCCGATGCTTGGGGGATGGTCATCGCTGTCTTCGTCGCCTACTACAGTGCCCGCTTTGGCAGCGCTCAGTTCGGATCACAGCTGGGAGTCTGTTTCGCTGCTCTATGCCTTGGAGGACTCGCGAACTCCTACGCGAGACTTACGGACAGACCCTCAGCGATCATCATGCTCCCCGGCTTACTCATGCTCGTGCCGGGCTCGATCGGTTTCAAAAGTATCCAGCTCTTCATGCACAACGACACCGTAAACGGTGTCCAATCTGCTGTCAGTGTGCTGATGCTCGCCTCTGCACTGGTAGTAGGATTGCTGCTCGCAAATGTCGTGATCCCACCCCGCAAGGTGCTGTGAGCACTCAGTTTGCTTTCGTGCTTTCTATAGAGTTGTGCTGCTCGAGCAGTTCTGCGTAGGAAGAACGGATTGGCTCACCGAGTGCCGGTAGAAATGTCGACCGCAGTTGCTCTGCGATTGCCGGAGCGGACTCGGCATCTTCGCTGGTGTTCGTAAGAAACTCAAACTCGAAGTGCCATCCAAGATCATGGACATCGTCGATATGAATACGGGTCGATCCAAGCAAATAGAGCTCGCGGACCTTGGTAACCGTCAACCACACCGGCAAATCAGCTTGTCCGAATCGCTCATGGAGTTCGTCCTGAGAGAGGATCGAGTAGTCTGAAGTTTTTGGGCTGATCTCGTCAGGTCGTTCGTAGTAGATGTACTCGATCGGCTCGGGCGATCCAATCCCTCGCTCGACCGCAACGGCTTCTCGTTTTTTGAGCCGACCTCGTGTGATGTTGTAGTAGGTGTCGGTCTGTCGGATCTTGGCAATCTTGGTAGCTCCGATCTTCTTGCAAATCAAACGCGCAAGATTCGGATCACGGAGCTCGGCTTTCCATTCAAGGTTTTTCATAATGCTCTCATCGGCTTTCAAGTCGCGGATTCGTTGATCGAATCGAGGGTTTCCTGTAACTTCTTTTCATCCCAGATCTCGACACCGAGCGATTGCGCCTTGGTTAGTTTCGATCCAGCCTTTTCTCCAGCGATCAACAGATGAGTCGACTGGGAGACTGAACCAGTCACTTTTGCCCCTAGCGATTCGAGCCGTTCACTCAACTCCGTTCGTGTAAACGAATCCAATGTGCCAGTCAACACCACAGTTTTCCCGTTAAACGGGGAATCAACAATGCTCTCTGTATCCGTGTAATCTTTGCTGCTCAGATCCACGCCGACTGATCGGAGTCGGTCGAACGCATCAGACGCGGCGTGTGAATGGAGATATTCGTAGACGGCTGGAGCTGTGTCAGCCCCCAAACCCGTTTCATAGGTTGACTCCAGTTTCGCCGTTGAACCAGTGAGTGAATCACGCTTTGCTTGGCTCATCGTGTTGACAGCCGTAGGCATGAGCATCCACAGTTTTGCTTGGAGCAGCGAATCAATATCCTTGAACTGTCGTGCAAGCAGTTTTGCTGTGGTGGAACCTATGTGACGGATGCCCATACCAGCGAGCACTCGTGCCATGCCTTGCTCTTTCGCGGTCTCTATCCCATTCAAGAGGTTTTCGACTTTCTTCTCTCCCATCCGTTCAAGCTCGACGAGCTGCTCCCTGTATCGATGGAGATCGAAAATATCGGCGAAATGATCGAGTGGAATATCCGTCGAACGGATGAGGTCAATCGTCGATTCACCTAGCCCCTCGATGTCCATCTGTTTCCGGCCAGCGAACCAAACCAGCTTCTCACGAATCTGCGCCGGACATTCAGGATTCATACATCGACGCGTCGTCTCCATCTTGGGATCCTGGATCGCTTCTGGTGGTTCGATCTCTAATGGTGCGTCACATGCTGGACAATGCTCCGGAGGCAATACTGGAACAGCGTTCTTTGGCCTCTTCTTGAGAACGACACCGACAACCTGCGGGATGATCTCCCCGGCTTTTTCAACTTCAACCAAGTCGCCGGTGTGCAGATCACGCGTCCGGATCATGCCGTAGTTATGAAGAGTCGCATGGGACACCGTGGTCCCAGCAAGAAGCACAGGCTCAAGTGTCGCGCGAGGCGTGATCTTCCCCGTCTTTCCGACCTGATGCTCAACACGAAGGAGCCTCGTCATCTTACGCTCAGCAGGGAACTTGTACGCGATGCACCACCGAGGTGACTTGCTCGTATAACCAAGCTGCTCCTGCTGTGCGTATTTGTCAACGCGCACCACCACGCCGTCCGTTGCATACTCAAGATCGTGTCGAATCATATCGATCCGCTCAATAGCACGGGTAACACCATCGATATCCGATTCAACCGTGCGGTGTGCTCCGACATCGAACCCAAACTCAGATATGCGCTCGCAAAACGCTAGATGGCCACTCGCGAATGACTCGTCACTGAGCTCCCCTCGCCCGTGAGCGATGAATCCAAGCTTCCGTCCAGCAATCATTGTGGGATCAAGACTCTTGAGGGTACCAGAGCACGCGTTGCGTGGATTCATAAACGGCTCATCGCCACCTTCCTCACGCTCACGATTGATTCGCTGGAACTCTGGAAGCGGGATATACACTTCGCCTCGGACTTCGATCACTTCTGGGATATCTGGATCGTGCAGTTTGAGTGGGATGGATCGGATCGTCCGAGCGGCGTGTGAGACATCGTCCCCTTGATTTCCATCACCACGTGTAAGTGCACGCAAAAAGGATCCCTGTTCATAGCGAATTGAGAGCGCAACCCCATCAATTTTGGGCTCACAGGTATAAGCAATGTCGCTCCTATCACCTGGAAATAGCTCCTGATCCGTCGCCACCGTCGAGCCCAACCCCTTGTTCATTCGTGCAAGCCATTGTCTGACCTCATCCTCGTTGTATGTATTGTCGATCGACAGCATCGGGGTCGAATGTGCGAGTGTCTTGAATCCTTTGATGGGATCTCCACCTACACGAGCGGTGGGGGAGTTTGGATCTTGGAGATCAGGATGCTCAGACTCAAGATCCTGGAGCTCTTTGAGCAGATGATCGAACTCAGAGTCCGACATAATTTCGGATTCACCGCTGTAATAGGCGGCGTTTGCGCGACTCAGCAAGTCACGGAGTTCTTCTATTCTTGATTTCGCTTCAGTCACGCAGACATGATACGGGGGATTCGTGTCTCTGGTGCTATCATCCGGCATGAGCGCAAAGCTGATTGATGGACGGAAATTGGCCGAGGAGTTCCGGAGGGAGACCGCGGAGCAGGCTGATGTTCTGCGCGAGCGCGGATCTCCGGCAAAGCTCGATGCCGTCCTTGTGGATTCGGGAGACAATGGCGCTCGTGTATACGCCGAGAATCAGGCACGGACCTGCGAAAGCCTAGGGATCGAGTACACACTCCACGAGCTCAAACAAGGGTCCTCACAGGCTTCCATCGAGACCAAGATTATGGACCTGAATCTTGATCCGACCGTGCACGCGATCATGGTTCATATGCCGCTTCCCGATGATGTGGACTCGCATCACATCAAGATGTTGATTGATCCGGACAAAGATGTCGAAGGGGTCAATCCAGCGAACATCGGCAATGTAGTCTACGGGCGTTCCATGCGGGCCCCATGCACCGCTCTCGCGACCCTGAAGCTCATCGATTCCACTGGAATCGATCTCAAGGGTAAACGCTGTGTGGTGGTGGGCGCTTCGGTTGTAGTAGGACGCCCAATAGCCGTGCTCCTGATGCAACGGGAAGCGACGGTCATCAGCTGCAACAAGTTTACAGACGGGTTGGCCGATCTCTGCAGATCCGCTGATGTCCTCATACCAGCAGCGGGAGTCGCGGGCTTAATCACTCCCGAGATGGTCCAACCTGGCGCCCTCGTCGTGGATGTCGGTGTGAATCGGATCCTCGACCCTGAATCTGGAAAAAAAATGACCGTCGGCGATGTGGACTTCGAGTCGGTTTCAGAGGTCGCAGGCTGGATTTCTCCCGTCCCAGGTGGTGTTGGGCCGATGACCGTAGCAGTATTACTCCACAATGTCGTGGAACTTGCTCAAGGATAACCCAATACAATTCACAGCATTCTTCCATGAAATCGGCACTTAGATTGACTCTCAAGAGGTCCAACCATTGAATACCACCATGCAAACACTCGGATTTCTCCCCAATCTCGGCTGGCCGGAAATGCTCATCATCGGCATCATTATGCTGCTGCTGTTTGGACGCCGGCTCCCAGAAGTTGGTCGCAGCTTGGGCCAAGGGATCGTGTCATTCAAAAAGGGACTCAAGGAAGTCGGGGACGAGATCAATGTCCAATCCGACGAAAATGTGTACCAACCCAAGTTTGATACCGCGAAAGCACCAAACAATCCGGATATGAGTTCCTCAGCCCACAGCTCATCGAATATCCAATCCGAGCCCGTAGAGACGCCGAAGGGCGACTCAAACTCGTAATCAACCGAATTCCAACTGTTTTGTACGGGATCTCCTTTCCGATACCGATTCAGATGCTTATCATTGCGACCCGCTTGGAAGAGCGGCGCAACACCTTTGGCGAGGTAGCTCAGCTGGCTAGAGCGTAGGATTCATAACCCTAAGGTCGAGAGTTCAAGTCTCTCTCTCGCCATTCCAAAACACCTCTCATCCATGAGAATGGTGTTTTTTTACTTTTCCTTGTCATCCCGAGAGCACCGGTGCGTTATTCTGGAGTTCATTCAGGGAGTCTCGCATGAATTCGAATGTTCTTGTATGTGGTGTTGCTGGGATCGGGCTGATCGCAATAGCTGGCATTCTGTTATTCAGCAGTAGTTCGGATGAGCCCACGCTCCAAAATGCCGCTGCTTCAAATCAAGCCCAGGTCAGTATCGATCCGGCCTCGAGCGCCTATGCACTGCCAGAAGCCGATGAGAGTCAGCCGGAAGCCTTGGAAGATCTCACTCGCGATCTACAAGCACCGCGTCGAGACGCTCCAGGCGGTCGGAATCAGCGTGACCGATTCGCAGACTTTGAAAATCGGCTGGTGCAGTTTGATGCAGACGGAGACGGCATGCTCAATGCAGAAGAGCGTGATGCGATGGCGAACTCTTTCCGCCAACGGATGACAGAGCGATTTGATACAGACGGTGACGGCATAGTCAGCATCGAAGAACAGTTTGCAGCTCGTCGAGAGTTCATGCTCAACTCTCGCCGAGGTGAGCGGATGCGCAATGAGTTTGATGCTGATGGGGACGGCACCCTCAATGAAGAAGAACTCGCAGCAATGAATGCTGAACTCGACGCACGAGAAGCAGAACGCATGGCTGAAATTGTCGCGCAGTACGACACCAATGGCGATGGAGAGATGTCACTCGAAGAGACTGTTGCCATGCAAGACCAACAGTTCCAAGAACGACGAAACCAGATGGATCAGTTTGCGGCTCAGTTTGATCAGGATGGGGATGGGAATCTCAACGCCGACGAGCGAGTAGATGCACGAGATACCATGATCGAACAGCGAGAGCTTGACCGCTTCCTGCGACGCTACGACACCAACGGCGATGGCGAAATCGGGACAAGCGATTACGACCGGTTCACCGATGCGTATGGGAAAAAGGAACCCTATGCGGATGTCAATCGCGACGGGATCTACAACATGGATGATGTCGTGATGTTCCGTGACATGACTGAGCATGTCAATGGCGACGAAGAGTGAGCTCTATATAGATCGTTTATTCGAAATCGTATGAAACGACATTCGCATAGACCGGTGCCAACTGGTTGCCGTCGAAGTAGCCCGCGGCTTGCGCACACTGAATAGCGAGCCAATCACCTGCGATGAGGTTCGGGCCAACACTATTGAGTGCGAGATTCGATTGCTCGAACTCATATCCAATCAGCGAACTCTCGATGCCGACTTCCTCCAGAATGAGCATTTGCTCCGATTCTGCGAGTTCTGAGGTGCGTTGTTGACCGCATGCACCAAGCAGGAGGGTGGTTGGAATCGCGGCAATCAAAGCCGCACGCAAACTGAGTGTGTTCGTCGAGCGCATAGTGTCCCCATCGAGTCATTTCGAAGCGATCTTGTGCGGAATAGCGAAACACCATGAGAGTGATCAACATTGCGCTTCGATTGTGTCGATATGGAGATAGATACCACAAAAAGCCCCCAATTCCTAGGATTTTATCGGCATCGAGTGTTAAATTACCGGTAGGGACAGTGGTCGAACGAACATGCATGGAGTGCATTGTGCCGCGTCTCAGACTCTTCAATCTCACTCTTCCAGTGACTGCCTTGGGCGCAACGCTATCGGCCACGCCGCTATCCTTCTGCGCAACAACCACTTATGCCGCAGGAGCCTTTGTGACACAACCAGAACCTTCATCTGCCGGGGTGGAGCCATCCCGAGATGGACAAGGCTATCGTGTGACAGGTATTCGTTTGGGATATGGGATTGAGCACCCTGATGCCCCAAACCTCGAAAATCTTCTCCAGATTCAAGTTCCTCTCACACTGACAGAGCAAGGCTACATCGGTGCCGTCGAAGGGGCAGCGACCGAATCCATCACGATCGGCCTGATCGGATCTGAAGGCCCTGTGACGCTCTACGGCAGTGCTCTAGCGACGATTATCCAGGCGGTGCGCGATGAGATGGAATCTCAGTACGGCTTCCTTGGTCATCTCGTGACACCATCTCCGAACGAGATCGCCTTCCAGACTACACAAGAAGATCTTCGTGGACCTGGAGATTTCCCACTGACGATACTGATCTGGCCGGCGTCCGTTGGTGAAGTCCGGACAGTCGCGCTCGGAGACCGCATCGCAGAGCGAGATTCAGAAGACGACGAATCCAACATCAATCATACAGCTCACAAGCGCCAACGCATCCGACTTGATATCGCTCAAGGAGATCTGCTGACCAAGAGGACCGTCGACGATGAAATCCATAGACTGAATCGTCACCCTGGTCGGAGAGCGGATGTCTCCATCGCCCCGTCTGATGAACAAGGCAAAGTCGTTGTTGACTACCTGATCTCGGAACCGAAGCAATGGACCGCGTACGCAAGCATTTCCAACACAGGTACTCGCAGCACCAACGAATGGCAAGAACGCTTCGGGTTCGTGCATCGCCAACTCACTGGGCAAGATGACATCCTGCAAATCGACTACATCACCGCGGCATTCGACTCTTCACACGCGATACTCGGCTCGTATTCTTTCGACCTCGGACCTGATTTCCGCGCCAAAGTCCACGGGCGATGGAATCAATACACCGCATCAGATGTCGGACTCGGATTCGAGAGCTTCAAAGGCGAGGGGTATGAATACGGCGTCGAGATCTCGACCAATGTTTGGCAAGACGGCCCTCGATTCCTCGACCTCTTTGGTGGAATCCGCTTCGAGAACATTGATGTGGACAATCGTGTCCTTCTGATCACAGGGAATGAGAACTTCTTGCTCCCGTTTGCCGGACTCCGCTATCAAAAATCAACGCCGCTCCATACCTCGTATGGTGAAATACGATTCGAAACCAACCTTGCACGTGCGGCTGGTACGAGCGAGAATCGGATCGGTGCATTGGGCCGACCACTCGCAGAGAATGAGTTCTCAACACTGAGCGGGCAGCTGACACACTCCTTTTTCCTCGAACCGATATTTGACCCAAAGGGATTCCGAGGTGATCGAGGAATAGACGACATGACATTGGCGCATGAGTTGGTTCTTTCTGTGCGCGGTCAGAGCAGTTTGGGGTCTCGATTGGTCCCCAACTTCCAGACAGTCGCCGGCGGTGCTTCGAGTGTTCGGGGATACAAGGAGTCGGTTGCGGTGGGGGATAACGCGATTATCGGAACCATCGAATACCGATTCCATCTCGGCAAAGCGACTCCGGTCACGACCGAAACAACAAATTTGTTCGGTTCTTCCTTCAGAAATGCAAGAACTCGACCTTATGGGGCGGCGGATTGGGATCTCATCTTCTCTGGATTCGTAGATATAGGACGGGTAACCGTACAGGACGCCCTCTTCTTTGAAAATGATGAGACTCTGGTTGGCGTAGGTGTCGGAATCGAGGCACAGTTAAAGCGAAATCTAACGCTCCGTTTGAACTACGGGATGGCGCTCACCAGAATCGGCGGCGGATTGACGACCGCCACAGATGTTGGGGACTCGAGGTTGCATTTCAGCGCAACCGTTGCTTTCTGACATACACCTATTGGAGGATCTTCCAATGACAACCAAAGACATGAACTTCCCTCGCGGGCGACTCAGCGCCGCGCTTATAGCCTTTGCTGGTCTGAGCATGGGACTCGCGACACCGCTTGCCTTTGCGAATCCACACGAGGATGATGCCACAATCGTCGCTGGCACGGCGATCTTTGACGCCAACGGCAATCTCTTGACCATCACAACCAGTGATATGTCGATCATCGATTGGCTTTCGTTCAACATCGGAGTTGGAGAGACTGTCCAGTTCATCATGCCTAACGCGCAGTCGCGTGTGCTCAATCGCATCAGCGGAGCAACACCTTCAGAGATCAATGGCACGCTGACGGCGAATGGTCAGGTGTTCTTGGTGAATCCATCAGGGATCGTCTTTGGTGAGAACGCCGTGGTCAACGCGGGCAGTCTGTACGCCGCAGCAGGAAACATCTCCAATGCGGACTTCGCGTCAGAGACCTACCGATTCACTGATCTCTCCGGATCTGTGATCAATCGTGGACACCTGCAAGGCAATGTCATCGCGATGCTTGGTGGTCAAGTCGCAAACATGGGAACGATCTCTGCTCCAGAAGGCACAGTGATCATGGCCGCCGGTGAGCAGGTTCTCATCGGGACGCATCTTGGAAGCCGATTCGTTGAGATCGAAGTCCCTCTCAGTGCCTCTGAGGCAACCACAACCGAGAACTCTGCACCTCGACTCGCGGCGGGTGATATCTATTCCATCGCCGCATGGAATACAGGGACGATCGAAGCGGACCATGTGTTCATGAAAGCCGAGGGCGGCGATGTCCTGGTTTCTGGAAACATCGATGCGACTGGAGTTGATGACAACGGGTTCCTCACTGTTCGTGGCGACAACATCATCGTTGAGCAAAACGCCGAAAGCAGAGGAACCCCGATCACCGCTGGATCGGTCAAGATGACCGCTGGACCAAGTGGTGTGATCGATCTCGGGACGAACATTCACTCAACAGGAGCCGGCATCGCATTCTTTGGTGATGTCCGACTCACAGAGAGTGTTGCCCTCAACAGCTCAGGAGCTTTCAGCGACACCATCTTCAGTGGCGATGTTTATTCTGAAGCTGGTGAGTACAACACACTCAGCGTCTTTGCTAGCAACGGCGATGCGTACTTTGGTGGAGCGATCGGTGTAAACCCAACGAGTGATCAACGACTCGGATTCCTCGATGTCGATACGCGCTTGACCTCATATCTTGACAATGTCTCCACACGCGACGGCATGACGCTCATGGGATACACAGAGATCCGAGGCCCAAGCGTGACATTCCATACCGGCACAGGCACCACGCTCTTCGGCGGTCACCTGTTCTCCTATATCCGCGGCGGGTCCGATGTCGCATTTATGTACGACGGCGAAGTCTGGACTGGGGACGGCGAAGGAAGAACCCCCTTCAAGTTCCAAGGTAACATTGGGACAGGCATCCCATTCCACGATGTTCCGAATCAAGGACCATTCCGTACCGTTCGATTCGGCGACGACCTTGTAGGACCATCTCAAGTCGCAGCGGCATTCTTGTTCTCGAATGCGGCGACAGAAGGCTTAGGTTTGATGGATGCCGGTGCGATTGACCTCTCAAGCCGATTCTTCATCTCCGCGACCGATGGGATCTATGCCGGTCGAGGACAAAAAATTACTTCGTTCGGTTCCATTCAGTTCGCAGCAAAGAGCTTGGGATCGACAACAATCCAACTCAGCGATGTGAACGCGTTGGGTGACATTCGCATTCTTTCACAAGGCCGTGCGGGCAATGAAATCGTGCTCCTAGGCCATCTCGGCGGACTGATCCACGGCACTGGTAATGAGGGTGATCGTTCTGGTACTGGATATGACGAGCAAGCCGCGGAACTGATTGCATCGGGGACCATTCTTCTTGATGGCACCATTGTCACAGACGCTGGTGGAGCGATGATCGGTGCCGAGGATGTGATTCTCGCAAACAACGCAGGAAGCGGCACCACGCTTGGACTCGCAATCGAGACCTTCCCAGGCGGCGTCTCACTCGCAAACTTCATGGGAACGCTCCCAGCGACCAGCGGACAGGTCTACGCATATGACCTGACTTTGGGGCCGTTGCTGAACATGAACCCACCAACCACCCAAGCGAACCTTGGTTCCGCATTGGCAGATGAAGATCAAATCCGATTGCGCGACGATGAACCTTACCTCGCACAGCGTCAGGTGCTCATCGAGCTCGGACTCGCGCCGACCTATGTGTCAGGAAGTACTGTCCGCGAAGGCGCCCTGACTGGTGCTGAGCGATACACCGTCGCTCCGGATCAATCCCCAACGCTGATCATGGATCGCTTATCCCAACGCAGTGTTGATCGTTTGACCTCAGCGTACATCTCCCTCTTCGGCCAACTCGATGAGGAATCAGGTGCACGACCTGGAATCAGCCAGGTTACCGAGCGCCTGAATAGCGATGATCAGAATGAAGTCGATATCGTGATGTCACAGATTGGGATCATCCTCGATCGGATCGCGCTGCTTGAACTGACCCCGCTTGAGGTTGAGCGAGCTCAGACTCAACTCTTGGATATGATCCGTCCAAACTCGATGGATGCATCCAAGTTCCGCTCTCAATGGGCGAAGAACTGAGCGAATATTCAGAGCTCAAGCAGGTGACCATGCCGATCGTTGATGTTGCTCTGCTCCCAGAGCACGCGCCCAAATCACAGGTTGAGTCTCACACGCTCATCGTGGTCGATGTCCTTCGCGCGACGACCACAATCGCCGCGGCGTTCCATGCCGGTGCTCGCACGATCCTGCCAGTTCGCGATGTTGATCACGCGAGACATATCGCGAGTGCTCTACACAACTCCTTCCTTTGTGGCGAGCGCGACGGTCTCCCTCCAGCAGGATTCAAACTGGGGAACTCACCGCTTGAATACACCAGCGATGTTGTTCAGGGACTAGACCTCATATTGACCACGACCAACGGTACCCGTGCTCTCTCCATGCTCGATCGGGCACGAACAGTGCTCATCGGGTCGATTGTCAATCGAGGAGCGGTGTGCGACTACGCAGAGGGCACAGACACAACCATCATCTGCGCCGGAACTCATCAGCAGGTATCAGCAGATGATTGCTATGCCGCAGGACTGATGGTTGATCGGCTCATCCAACTCGGTGCCCAACCAACAGAATCTGCTCAGTTGATTGCCGATGCGACCAATCATGCGATCGATCAGCATGGCTCGATTCATGAGGCACTCAGAGCAACTGTCCACGGCAAGCGCCTCATCGAGCTGGGTATGGATCGGGACATCGAGTACGCTTCACGCGTGGATCTGCTCGATGTGGTTCCGGTGTACGATGTCCCGAGCCATCGGATCACAGCGGGCTAGAATGAGGTTCAATGACCTCAAACAGGGAGCCGCTTGTGTACACACTCGTCCTCATCCGTCACGGCCAGAGTACTTGGAACAAAGAGAACCGCTTCACGGGCTGGAAAGATGTCCCGCTCAGCGAGCAAGGTCATGATGAAGCAACTGAGGCAGGCAAACTGCTTGCTCAGGAAGGGTTCAGCTTTGATCTTGCGTACACCTCCGTGCTCAAACGAGCAATCGGCACGCTCTGGCATGTACTCGAAGAGATGGACCTCATGTGGCTCCCAGTGACCAGAGCTTGGCAGCTCAACGAGCGTCATTACGGAGCGCTCCAGGGACTCAACAAGTCCGAAACCGCCGAGAAGCACGGCGAGGACCAGGTCAAGATCTGGCGCCGATCCTACGACACGCCACCACCAGCTCTTGAAACCTCGGATGAACGCTGGCCTGGACATGATCGTCGTTACGCCGGACTCGATCCCAAAGACATTCCAACCACCGAGTGTTTGAAAGATACCGTCGAACGCGTGATCCCTTACTGGAATAACGAGATCGCTCCGAAGATCAAGGATGGCAAACGACTCATCATCGCAGCGCACGGCAACTCTTTGCGTGCACTTGTGAAGTACCTCGATGGGATCTCTGACGAAGAGATCGTCGGAGTCAACATCCCGACAGGAATGCCTCTGGTCTATGAACTGGATGCTGAACTGAAACCGATTTCAAAGAGATACCTCGGCGATGCGGAAGCTGTGGAAGCCGCGATGGCTGCTGTTGCCGCTCAAGGCAAAGCGAAGTAAATCAACCCTAGCGATGAAGCTCTTGCTTGAGTTGAACACGCCGTTTTTTGCTCGCTTCACGCTTGCGTCTTTTGCGTGAGATACCCGGTAGCTTATTGAGCAAGCTATCTCCCCATACGGCAAGCCGGTTCGGTTTGGTGTGTCCGTGTTTCATGCCCATGTCAGATCGGTCTGGAGTGTGTTAAAGTTCTCGATGCCGTCCTTCGTCACAGCGACCATATCCTCGATGCGGATTCCACCAATCGCTTTGCAGTACAGTCCCGGCTCGATAGTCAGCACATCCCCCTCAACCAGCTCTGGGCCTCCCACATCGATCAGTGGGGGTTCGTGGACATCCAGCCCGATCCCGTGCCCTGTACCGTGAGGCATCGTGCAAGCAGTATCTGGAGCGTCCAATTCGGGCAGTCCCATTGAATACCCATTCGCCTCGATGACCTTGATCGTCGCTGCGTGCACAGCATCAGCAGTCACTCCTGCTCGCGTCGCATTCTCCGCGGCTTTCTTTGCTTCGATGACCGTCTTGTGCATCTTCGCGACCTCGTCAGGGATATCACCGTGGACAACACAGCGTGTGCAATCGCCGTGATAGTGGGATGACTTGATGTATGGGAACAGATCGATGATGATCGGCTGTCCTGTAAAGAGCTGACCAGCCCCTCGATCGTGACAGTCCGCACCGATTGGCCCTCCCGCGACGATGGAGCCGTGGGGTGTTGCTCCGCCGTGCTTGAGGAACCAGATATCAATCAACTCGAACATCCGCTCTGATGTCAGCGGGGCACCCTCAAGAATCAAACCACCGTCCGAAGCTGCGTTTGAGCGTGCAATCGTCTCACACGCCATCTGCATGCATCCTTCGGAGATCTTCTGAGCATCCCGCAGATGCTGGAGCTCCTCCGCATCCTTCGATCGCCGATCGCGGACTCCGAGATCTGGATCACAGTCAATTGTGATCCCTGCTTTCTGAATGTAGTGAGAATAAACCGCTGGGAGTGTGCGATCGGTGGTGATGTGGTCGATCCCTTTGACGCGCAAGCACTCGGCAACCGACTGAGCCGTCTCGAGTTCACGATCACCGATCTCCCAGTCCTTGGGCGCAAAGTCCTTCGGACAGACCACTTCATCCGCTCGTGCATCCCTTCGTGCTCGTTGCATTTCGATATCGCGAATAATGAGCAGTCGATGCTTCGGATCACCAGGTAGTTCGATGAGCGCAGTCGGATCACCCACAGCAAATCGGATGCGATGGTAAAGAGCAAGGTTAGTCATTGGGCTTCCCGCAAAGACCACGGCATGATTGTTGTTTGATCCTGTCATACGCAACCATAGACCTACAGTGTTCGCATGAGAATTGCGACATGGAATGTGAACGGACTGCGAGCCGCGCTGCGAAAGGGACTCCCTGACCACATCGACAGGATTCAACCTGATGTGCTCATGATGCAAGAAGTACGAGCGCTCCGTGAACAGCTCCCATCTGATTGGCAAGATCCAGATGGGTGGAACTGCCTTTGGCATCCGGCAGAGAAAAAGGGCTACTCCGGAACAGCGATTTGGTCTCGTCACGATCTCAAAGAAGAATTCAGAGGTCCGGGCGGAGATGATCCCGAAGGGCGGGTCATCGTTGGACGAGTAGGGAAACTCCGCGTTGTTTCGGTGTATCTCCCATCTGGATCATCCGGAGAGCACCGACAAGCCGAGAAAGATCGATGGCTAGGATTCTTCCACCAGTGGGTTGAGCCGATGCTCAAGTCTCGGATCCCGACAGTGCTCGGCGGAGATCTCAATATCGCGCACACAGAACGCGACATCTTTCACTGGAAGTCCAACCAGAACACCTCAGGCTTCCTCCCTCATGAGCGACAATGGATGGGTGATCTGATCGATATGGGGTGGTCGGATGTCATCCGCGAGGCCCACGGTGATGTAGACGGCCCGTATAGCTGGTGGTCCAATCGAGGGGAGGCACGAGCCAAGGATCGCGGCTGGCGGATTGACTACCTATTGATGAACCCCGCTGCCAGGAAACGGATGCTGGATTGTTCTATTGATCGCCAGAGCGGCATGGAAGTATCGGACCATGCGATGGTGATCGCGGATCTGGATATTTAGCGTGATATCGACCATTTGAGGACCAACAGAGAATCTTGTTTTTTCACCAATTTCAGGTGGTTCTCGCTTGTAGAGACCTCTGGGTCTGCTTTATAGTAAAGACTGTGTTTTTCAGGCTTTGAGAGACCCTCGTTCGGGGACAGCCTGTCTTGGAGAATATTTAGGGAGATGACCATGAAGAATGTACTTATGGCTATGGCCATCGCATCGCTCGCCGGTGCAGCCAATGCTGATGTGTACGGTGATACCACCGGATCGCATCTTGCTGGCGGAGATGTCCACGATTTCTTTTACTCACAGGGGTTTAATCACCTCGACATCGCTCAAGTTGAAGTGACCAATGATGCGAGCTTCATCTACTTCGACATCACCATCGCTGGTGACATCGATGCAATCGCTTGGGGCAAATATGTCATTGGCATGGACACTGGCGCCAATGCGGGTGACAACTCGACCGACCCAGGTTCCTGGAATCGCAATGTCGATTGGGGTCGCGGGATCACTGACTTCGTCGGCTCATGGGCAGATGATGGTGGATCTGGTGCTGGCGGAGAGCTTCGCTCGTTCGACGGCATGGCTTGGAACCTCACCGACGCGACTTACCTCGCCGGCACCGACATCATGGCTTCTGATGCTAACCACGCATCTGGAATCCAGCACATCGCTGTGTCACTCGCTGCACTCGGCTTGAGTGTTGGTGACACGCTTGAGTTCGATGTGTTCTCATCTGGTGGCGGTGGTGGTGACCCTGGAGTTGACCACCTGAGCCGCTCGGATTGGTCCACAGATGATTGGGGCAATCAATCAGCTTCAGGCACCTTCCTGAGCTACACCATCGTCCCTGCACCTTCGTCACTGGCATTGGTCGGTCTCGGCGGTCTGGTTGCTGGACGCCGTCGTCGCTAAAGCGATTGGCAACTACTGAATGAACACGGGGCTGGATGACACATCCAGCCCCGTTTCTTTTTTCGTTGTAAGCCCTGCGGAATCGCAGGTGCGGCTTGCCTTTTACGGGCATCCCTGACTGAACTGGATCAGGAACTCAGAGACATCGAGGAAGTTGAACTGCCCTTCGCCGGTGAAGTCCGCGACTGGATCCATGTTGCCGAATGCGGTCAAGAATGCGGAGACATCGAGGAAGTTTAAATCACCCTCGCCGGTCAGATCCGCTGGGCAATCCCCGGCAATCGTGACAGTCTCAATCACTACATTCGTCGTACCTGATTCTTCAATTGCAACCAGCGTGATCTCGTGATCACCTGGAGTGAGTGTCTGATCGAAGGTGTAACGATACTCAAATCGATCGTATGGATTCACTCGAGTTTGCGTATTGATCAAGGAGAGTGGATCGGTACCCATCGGAACATCGAGAAGCATGTGGAGCTCGCTCGTTGTGCGATCAAGAGCATGGACAATAAACTGCGGTTGATCATCCTCAAGAGTCATCCCCGCTTGTTCAAGTTCGACTTCTGGTGGTAGGCGATCAATGTACAGAACCTTTCGGACCTCACGGTACATCGTTGAGGTACTCGGGTCACGATGGCGGAAAGCGATCACGCTTAGATAATGCATTCCTTCATCCATCTGGGTCGCATCGATCATTTGTCGATACAAACCGAAGCTGTTCCCAGAGTTGTAAAGGGGGCTATTAACAGTGAGAAAGTTCTCATAGCCACCAAGGAACAGAGCGGAGGGATTTATGTCCGGCGCTCCATTCCCGTTCCAATCGTCTACGCGTTGATCGAATGCGAACATCGCGTTGTCGTCTGTGTTCGGATCAAGCGGATCGCTTGCAGTTGTCTGGAGACGGATCTCGAAGGAATCGTCTTGGATCACCGCGATCTCGCTGAGTCTCTGGATCCAGTCAGGGAAAGTGGACGGATCGGGTTCGATCACGCCGTCTTGACCAATGAAGGTGACCTCGGCTTCGGGGAGCGACTCTGAGTAAATCACATATCCCTTGCCGTGGGTTCCTGCGGATGAGACATTGTTTGGTACATTCAGCGTCACTGAACCACCCGCGCCAACGATGATCAACTCAGGGATGTCATTGTTCGGATCCACGACTGGATCCGCGGCATTGCCGGTCATCTCGTGGAGTCGAGTGCCTTGAGCATATGAGGTATTCACTGTGATCGTCTGGAAACCAGCATCGAAACGATCATTGACCGCAGTCAGGACATTGGCAAATCCATTCGCAGCACGCTCAAACACGAGCACATCGCTGATGTTCCCATTGAGAGCGAAATACTGACCACGAGCGACCTGATTTCGAAGCTGGACGAGCGTGGTGATCGTGTCATCCATCTGCTGTGTCGCTGGATCCCACCCCATCGCAATTGGCACACCTTCGCGAGGGAAGAACCCATTAGCACGAGTGAAGATCGCACGACCATTGTGATAGACAATCGCTCGACCCGGACGCATCAGCATATATGCGTGCATCTGGTATCCCTGCTGCTGAGCAGTGGGGAGAGGGGGCATGGAGCCGCCGTTACCGACTGAACCATTGTCGTGGGAGAACACATGGTTCAGCCCTTTGGTGCCGTTCACAATCCCATCATCAGCGACATCAAGGTGACCAGAATCCACATTTGAAGTGATATTTGACCAGCTCCCGAGCCCGTTCGCATTGAGCAAGTCACGCAAGCGAGCTGCACCTTGGAGATCAAGCGCATCACGATCCGCGAAGGCATCCTTTCGAGTCTGGTTGTTGAGGATCTCAAAGTTTCCGGTCACATTCTCGCCGAAGGTAAATGGATTCACACGCACACCATCTGGACGCACGCGGAGATTATGAATCGCGGCATCGAAGAACCCATCCCAGAACCAACTTGGGGCGTGTTTGTGCGCATCGAGACGGAAGCCGTCAACCCCCTGCACTTCGATCATCCACTGTGCCCATCGCATCAGGAGTCCTGTGCCGTTGTCAACGACCGCGTCCCCAGCAAGCGGATCAGCGGTGTTGTATGGGTAGCGAGTGAAGTTCAGTGTGCCTGGATTTCGGCTCGTACCGGGATTGCTGATGAAGTCGGGAGTCAGCGCCTGGTCTGTATAGAAGCGAGCGTTATTCGGATCGGGCACATTCCAGATTGTCCCGCCTGGGATGTTGTCTGGATCGCCCGCCATGACGGGGTGACGGATGAATTGGTTATTGCTTTCCTGAGCGAGATCAACAAGTGCGACGAGATCACCATCGAGGAGGTTGTAGTTCGACGCTCCTGGATTCTCAGATTGCAAATATCCGAATGCATTTCCGTTGTGGAAATCACCCCAATCATCCGTTGGCTGCTTGTCACGAGGTGGATCTTCACGAGGGATCCAGAAACCTGGGTATCCGCCTTGTGCGAGGAAGGCATCGGATTCGGTTCGTCCACCGTTGTGATTGAAGATGCCATCGATGTAGACCTGAGCTCCAGCACGCTGGAGCTCCTTGATCATCGCTTGGAAGGTCGCTTCCGTGCCATAGGTCGTCCGCTCTCGTGTACTGGAGAATGTAAGGAGTGGGGGTTTCCCGAGATCAAATCGATCAAAGGGGTCATATCCCACGCTGCCGAACGATGCTTTGGAAGGGGGTGGGAGCCAAAGTGCGTCGTAACCTGCGATGAAGATATCCGGCGTGCGACGCTCGATATCGTCCCATTCAGTCTCGAACCATTGGAGGTAGTTGAACTTGATCTGCGCCTGCGCGTTCGACGCTGAGATCGAGCTGAGGATCGCGATGCTAATGAGTGCGGAGAAGCGTTTGATCTTGACCATTGTGAACATATCGCCCTTTCGGTTTGTGCATGAATCGGCACAAATGGGAGTAGCACTTTGTTTGGGTGAACTTGAACCATGATTATTGCTGATTTTCCGAATGATGTGAACGGAAAATTCACGAGTTTCGCATCTTTTAACGCTTTGTTTCACACGAGATGGAGTCCGAGAAGTATTGTGTCCACCTGGAGTTGCTCGATGATTTTATGAGCATTCGTGTACGCCCGCTTTTGAGACGCATCATGATCAACAACACAATCAGATCCATACTCTGTATTCTCACCATTTCGGTCATTTCCGTCACACTCAGTGCGCAAGTGGCGCAGATGATTGGCGATGAGATTGTCCGCTATGACCGCTCTTATCATGCTCGTGATTTTCGCAAACCCTCCTTCGCACTCGTTCAAGAGTTTGAATCACTCGGCGATGTGAGCCTCGATCAACTGAAGACCGCTCCGAGCTATTCCAATGATCCCGAGACCGGACGAACGGTTGCGAGCATCTCGATCGAGAGTGGTACTTCCCTCTATGGCACAGGCGAATGCGCCGGCCCGCTCCTCCGCAACGGATTTGTCACTGAAACATGGAACTACGACGCGTTCGGATACGGGCTTGGTGATCCAAACCTCTACACTTCACATCCTTGGGTGCTCGCCGTTCGCCGTGATGGCTCGGCGTTTGGCGTGCTTGCGGATACCACCTATCGCTGCGAGATCGACTTGCGTGACGGGATCACTTTCCGCGCCGAAGGCGGCGACTTTGCCGTAATCGTCATTGAGGGTGATTCTCCACAGGAAGTCATGCTTGGACTCGGGAAACTGACCGGAACCATCGCGATGCCTCCGAAATGGGCAGTGGGGTACCACCAATGCCGCTATTCATATAACCCAGATTCACGGGTTAAAGAAGTTGTCAACGAGTTCCGAGCTCGCAAGCTTCCTGCGGATGTGATCTGGATGGATATCGATTACATGGACGAGTATCGCGTCTTCACCTTTGATGAAGAACAGTTCCCGGATCCAAAGGGGCTCAATGATTGGCTCGATACCAAGGGCTTCTCGAATGTCTGGATGATCGACCCCGGCGTCAAAGACGAGGACGGCTACTTCGTCTCGGATTCAGGTGATGAACACGACGCGTGGGTCCGCGACAAAGACGGCAATGTCTACAACGGCGAAGTCTGGCCGGGCGTGTGCGTCTTCCCGGATTACCTCAACAAGGATGTCCGCCGTTGGTGGGCGAGCTTGTACGAAGACTTCATGGCGTACAACATCGACGGCGTCTGGAACGACATGAATGAACCAGCGGTGTTCAATGTCGAGTCCAAGACCATGCCGGAGACCAATGTGCATCGTGCTGATCCGGAACTCGGCGGGACAGACACTCACAACCGCTACCACAATGTCTACGGCATGCAGATGATCCGCGCCACGCGCGAAGGGGTCATGGCGGCTAATCCAGACAAACGCCCGTTCGTGCTCTCCCGAGCCAACTACATCGGAGGACACCGCTACGGTGCGACATGGACCGGAGACAACAGCGCGAACTGGGCGCACCTCGACATGTCGATCCCGATGTCGCTGAACCTGAGTCTCTCGGGACAGCCTTTCGTTGGGCCTGATATCGGCGGATTCGCGTACAACGGTGACGGCGAGCTTTTCCAACGATGGATGGGATTCGGCACGCTGTTCCCATTCTCACGCGGACATACGGCGAAGGGAAACATTGATAAGGAGCCTTGGTCGTTTGGCGAGGAAGTCGAAGCGACCAGCCGACGGGCGCTGGAGCGTCGTTATCGCTTAATGCCTTATATCTACACTCTCTTCAAGGAATCCGCGGATACAGGGATGCCAATCATGCGCCCTACCTTCTTCGCTGATCCAGCGGATATGGCGCTGCGTTCGGAGGATGACTCATTCTTGATTGGATCTGACCTGCTGATTGTCACCAAAGCAACACCTGAAGCGGATCGTGTTTCGATCTTGCCCAAAGCGATCAATGGTGTTGAGTGGGCTGAGTTTGATTTCCCAGATTTTGAATCAGGGAGAGATTCGAAGGATCCGCATCTCCCGAAGATGTACATCAAGCCTGGGACGGTGATTGCAACCGCTCCTGTGACTCAATACTTCGGTGATCGTCCAGATTCGCGTGATGAACTGACGCTTGTTGTGCATCTGAACGCGAAGGGTTACGCAAAGGGATTCCTTTACGAAGACGAGGGCGAGGGCTTCGATTACCTCATGGATGGCTTCCGCGAATCCACAATTCACGCGAAAGATCAAGGTGATGAAATCGTCGTCTACATCAAGCACCATGACGGCGAGTTGTCTTATCCAGATCGCACGATCAAGGCGCGTGTGATCAACAGCGACAAGCCTGTCCGAGTTGAGTCACACTGAGATTGTGACTCATTCAGGCAATGGATGTATGCTCACGCTCTTTGGTCGCGAGAGTGAGGATATTGGTCTGGTTCATTTCAGAACCGGTAAGTTCGCCTTTGATCTGCCCTTCTCCCATGACCAGGATCCGATCGGACAACGCGAGCAGCTCCGGCATCTCCGATGACACAAGCAAGATCGCAAGCCCCTCATCCGCGGCTTGACGGATGAGCTTGTAGATCTCCGCTTTGGTTCCTACATCGATTCCACGCGTGGGTTCGTCAAGCAGTAGCACTTTGGTTTGGTCGGTCATCCAGCGAGCGATCAGGAGCTTCTGCTGGTTTCCTCCCGAGAGTTCGCCGGGGGTGGTCTCGCTCAATGATGCGGTCTTGATCTGGAATCGCTCGATCCGTTGCTTCACGGCGTCGAGTTCTGATCCTCGATTCCGAATTCCTGCGACACGCGCGATCCTGTTCATGATCGGCGCGAGGATATTCTCATCGATCCCGAGGTTGAAAAACAAGCCTTGGATACGCCGGTCTTCTGGGACATACCCAAGTCCAACACCTGCGTCGATCGCGCCTCGGATGCCCTTACCAAGGATTTCCTTGCCTTCAACTTTCACGGAGCCTCGCGCTCTGGTGTCGATGTTGAAAATTGCATCGAACAGTTCAGAGCGTCCGGCGCCAACAAGACCACCGATCCCAAGGACCTCTCCGGCGTGCAGGTCCAGACTGCAATCATCAAGCTTGCCAGGCGAGCTTACCCCACGCAGAGTCATGACGGGAGTATGCGAAATCTCATGATGAGATTCGCTACCCTGCACCTCTGCACGAAGCGCCTGCGTTTCTACAGATACAGACTCTCCCTTCGCGATCGGAGTCTCGATCCGACGACCGATCATCTGCTCCACGAGCGTGGGCTCATCGATATCCGCAACGATATTGGTTGCGACAAACTTGCCGTCACGCAGGATACTGACACGATCACAGCATGTGAAGATCTCACTCATGCGATGCGATACATAGATGATGGTCAATCCCTGCGCCGCAAGATCGCGAGTGATGTCCATGAGGGTGGAAGCTTCGGACACAGACAATGACGAGGTCGGCTCATCAAGCACAATGACCTTCGCACACATCGAGCCGTCTGGATTCTTATCGAGTGAAGCCGCAATCTGACAGATCTGCCGTCGTCCCGGAGATAGTGCTCCGAGCGGCCTGCTCACATCGATGTCTGGATCAAGCTGATGCACAAGCTCCGCCGCTCGGCGATGCATCTCGTCAAAGTCCACACGCAATCCCTTTGTCGGGATATCGTGCAAACAGAGATTCTCAGCAACCGACAAATTCGGGCACTGCGCGAGTTCTTGATGCACAATGCGTATTCCAGCGCTGAACGCGTCATCGAGTGAACCTGGGACAAGCTCACGGCCGCTGATCTCGACGGTCCCAGAGTTCTGCGCATGCAATCCTGCAATGACCTTGCCGAGCGTGGATTTTCCTGCACCGTTCTCACCCATGAGTGCATGGACTTCTCCAGCACAGAAAGAGACCGATACATTATCGAGCGCTTGAGTGATTCCAAAGCGCTTGGAAATGTTCTTGGCAATCAGAATGGGTGAAGACGGCTCGGACATATCTATGCTTAGTCTTCGCCGAGCCAGACTTTCCAGCCTTCTGCGAACTCAGCGGCATTCTCAGTAGTCACAATGTCGAAGTCTGCGTAGACCATTTCTGATGCTGGAGCGCGATCGAAGTGGAGTTTGTCGACAATCATCTCCACCGACTTCTCGCCCCATCCGAAGTATGGCTGACCGACGAGGACTTGAACCTGTCCCTTGAGTGCATAATCAAGCGGAAGCGGAAGGGGGTCCATCGAGACGATCTTCGCGTTCTCGTAGATGCCATCGAGCGCGTTGTCGGTGTAGAGCGGCCAACCTCCCACGAGCGCCCACCCTGTGATGTCAGGATTCGCGGATTGGACTTGCTGCATCTTCGCGGCCGCTTCCGTCGCTGTTTCAGGCATGAACGAGTACACAACCGGTGTTTCAATACCGTCGTATTCAGCGGCTTGTTCGAGCACTCCATTGACGCGTGCTTGCAGATTCGTCGCTGCTGGATTCCCTGTCAGCACCGCAACCTTGCCCTCGTTGTCAAGCTGAGTCGCGAGTTGCTTCATAACTTCCATACCGGCTTGTTTGTCATCCACGCCGTAGTACGCCATGCGTCCAGACTCTGGAGCGTCAGAGTCAAAGGTCACGACGATCACGCCCTTATCAACCGCACTCTTGAGTGCACCTGTAAGGAGGTTCGCATCGGTGCATGAGATCGCGATGCCATCCACACCTGAAGAAACAAGCTGTTCAACATACTGTGCTTGGACCTGTGCGTCCTCCATCGGAGGGGTCTGCCAGAGGATCTCAACTGATGCGCCATCCAGTTCATTGGTCAATCGCTTCCCAGCGGCGATCGCGCCGTTCTTTGCCGCTTGGAAAACCGGATTCGAGTTACTCTTTGCGATAACACCGATCTTGTAGACGATCTCCGAACTATTCTCAGTGCCATTGTCCGATGAAGCTGCTTTCTCGGAGTCTGTGCTACCGGAACATCCAACGATCGAGAACGCCGTGAGAGCGAGCAGTGAGCTTGCGGTGAAGATGTGAGCTTTGATTGACATATTTGTGCCTCCGTTATGCCCTTCGGGCTTGGATTCGTTGCTTGGTCTGATCGATCACGACAGCAACCACGATCGCGGCTCCCATCACGATTTGATTATAACTGGTGTCCACTTCGAAAATAATCAGCGTGTTGTTGATCAGCTGGATGATGATCGCCCCCAGAACCGCACCTATGACAGTCCCGCGACCACCCATGAGTGAAGCGCCGCCGATCACTGTCGCTGCGATGACTTGGAGTTCGTACGCGTTACCCGCATTGGTTTCCGCGGCTCCGTAGTATCCCAGGTATGCACACGCAGATAAGCCACAGAGCGCCCCGGTAATGGTGTAGACTAGGATCTTGGTCCGCTTGACCGGAATCCCTGCATATTTAGCGGCAGTCTCATTCCCACCAATCGCGAAGACTCGGCGTCCGAACACAGTCTTCGAGAGCACAAACCATCCAGCGATACCTGAGAGAATCATGATAATCACTGGGACAGGATACACGCCGTAGAACTCAGCTTTGAAGAACCCCTTCGAGAAGGAATCAGGAAAGCCACCGATGGATTGGGTCCCAAAGAGTTCCTGAGGAAGCACAACCGTGAGTCCGCGCAGTGCCGCCATCATTCCAAGCGTGATGACGAACGGGTGAACACCCAGTCCTTCACTCATCGAACCATTGGCAAGCCCGCAGACCGTCCCGACGCTCATACAGACGAGCACCCCGACTGGCACAGCGACAAACCATCCAACATCTGCAGGCAAACTCTGCAACGCCATTGCTCCGACAACGGCACTTAATCCATAAATGGAACCCACAGAAAGATCAATCCCTGCGAGAATGATCACGCCGGTCATACCTACCGCGATGATCGCGAAGAAACTCGCGTCTTTGGTGACCAGCACCAGGTTGGTCTTATTCAAGAATGGATTGATGCTGCTCTTGGAGTACAGTGTGTCCGTTGAGGAGTCGTACTTGTCTATCTCGGAAGCTGGATAATCGGTCGTGTCCGCACCGTCAACAACTCGGTAAGTTGCAATCTTGGTGCGCGCGATTGTTCCGGGCGCATGCGCTTCACCATTTCCATCAAGAAGCATGATGGTTGAACCTGCTGGTCGCAGAAGTTCAGTGCGCGATTCCCGAGGATTGAGCATCCCGTAGAGAGTGAGCCCAACAGACATGAGAATGATCACGAGCACAAGCCCGGATTCTTGATGCGCCATGAGGCGTTTGTAGAACGGATGCTTCCCGGCCGCTCCGTTTGCGGCTGCGTGATTAGTTTCGGTCACTGTGCGCCTCGATCATTCGTCATCATGGTCGTGTGCGGAAGACTCTTTATACTGCCGAAGGGTCGGCGAGCTGATCCAATGATCCAGCGTAGGCTCACTCAATGGTTTGCATGAACGAAGAGCGGTTCGGATTGGTAATGTTGATGCTCTTACCCTCTTTCTTCCCGATCTCACGCTCTTCCTCTGGGACCTGAACACGACCAGTCACACGGCCATCAGCGTCATAAGTATTCACATACTTGCTCACGCGTGCGAAGAAAGTGCGCTGTGGGTTCTTATCGATGAGCTCAACATGTCCATCAGTGAATGCGAAGTACCCACCATTTGGGCCGTGATTGTCCAAGTCGGAGTAGCCGGTTTCTTTATTGAAACCGATATCTGCTGCAGTGGTCTCCCAGCCGTCAACATATCTGTCCTCTACCCAGTTGTACCCATATCCATAAAAGGCGTTGGTGACCATGTCATTGCCGTAGGTTTCATCACCCCACAAAGGTGGTGGTGTGAGAAGCCCGGGCTCGCTGGATTTAAATCCTGCAAAGTACAGATAGCTGATGTTGTACTGGACAACATCAAGTGAAGATGATGGAGCTTCAGGGACCATCTCCCTAAATCGCCCATCACTATCAGGTGTTTGCGATGTATATCGTGCGTCGTACCAGTTGGTGGGGAACTGCCAATGAGAATCTGCTTTGTCTCTTGGACAGTGCAGGATCTCAAAAGCGTCCATGTACCCTTCCATAATCGGTGTATCAGACCTGTCAGGATACCTGCCGATTCCTTGTGCCGGTCCACCGATGTATCCGCGAAGATCAGCTGAAGGATTCGAACCTGCGCCTGCCCAGTCGGCTTGACCGACTTGGTAGAGACTAAACAACCCAGCGACTCCAAGGTTACTCTGATTTCCGATCAGTCGGTACCGACTCGGATTCGACTGAGCACTAACAGGCATGACTGGATACCAATCACGATTGTCGTGAGCGTACAACTCCATCGAAGTTCCCATCGATCGAGCATTCGCAGAACATTTCAGATCTTGCGCCGACTGTCTTGCTTTACCCAATGCCGGGAGCAAAATACCGATCAGCAGCGCGATAATCGCGATGACAACGAGAAGTTCGATGAGGGTGAAGGCCGATCTGCGATGCGGATCCATTTTGGATATCCTTAACTGTTCAACCGGATACAGGTTGAGATTCGACAAAACTTGTGGCATGAGAAAAATGCCTTTATGTCCCAATTTGGACTTTACAGTATCTAATCAGCCGCGTCAACAGGGATTCACCATGCAAACCAAGCACTTTCATCATCTTACTGTTCAGGCTTGGTTGCTGACCCTCACCACGCTCTGTCAAATTGCTGTCGGATGCGAGCAATCAGACCAACATCGTGGACGCGGTGTTCAAAACACGCCTATTTCAGCAGAATCTACTCGATACGGACCAGATTGGGCTCGAGGTATGATCTGGTATCAAATCTTTCCTGAACGCTTCGCGAACGCGAATCCAGGAAATGACCCCATCCAACGGATCAGTTCCCTGTCTAGGTGGAATCATCCATTTGACGAACCCACGATCGAAGAAATCGAGCGGCAGTGGTTCCTCCACCAAGGGGAGCCGGGGCTGTTCCGATTCTCTCCCCACGCACAGGGCGGGATGATCGCGAATGTCATCACACAACGCCGCTATGGTGGCGACCTCCAAGGCGTGCTGCAGCATCTCGATCAGCTTGTCGAACTGGGGGTTGACGGCATCTACATTTGCCCAATCTTCACTTCGACATCGCTCCACAAATATGATGCCGCGGATCATCGCCATATTGACCCCACTCTTGCTCATCCGGGATCAGTTGATCTATCTCACCAACCCAGACTCGGAGATCCTTCGGATGAGAGTACTTGGGAATGGACGCAAGCCGATCGTTGGTTTATAGAGGTTTTCATCCCAGCTGTCCATGAGCGTGGATTGAAGCTCATGCTCGATGGTGTCTGGAATCATGTCGGCGTTGATCATTGGGCATTCCGTGATGTCCGCATAAATGGTGAATCCTCCGCATTCGCAGACTGGTTCGATGTCCGCTTCAATGACGTCGGCGAACTGATCTGGTGGAAATCCTGGAATGGTGAGAACGGGCGTTTACCCGTGTTTTTACAGACTGAAACTGGTGATTTAGCTCCTGGTCCAAAGGCACACATGATGGCCGTCACTCGACGATGGATGGACCCCAACGGCGACGGAGATCCGTCGGATGGCATCGACGGATGGAGGCTCGATGTCGCCAACGAGATCGGACGACCATTCTGGAAAGATTGGAGATCATTGGTCAAAGATCTCAATCCCGATGCACTTATCGTCGGAGAGATCTGGCACGACGCACGCGAGTACTTTGACGGAAGGGCATTTGATTCGCAGATGAACTACCCTGCCGCGTATCCCGTAGCAGATTGGCTGTCCATCGGACACATGAAAGGCGACACACGATCACTCGCCGCTCGGCTCACAGAGGTCTATACACACGATCCGGAAACGGATGCTTGCCAGCTCAATCTGCTCGCATCGCACGACACAGAGCGGATTGTGTCACTAATGCACAATGATCATCAACGATCATTCGATAATGGTTCTCATCCCTGGCAGAACACGGCTACATATGACCGCAACGCCGCGAGCGATGACGCTCTGATTCGATCGCTCGTCGCGTACATGCTCATGATCGCGAATCCCGGCTCGCTGATGATCTACAACGGCGATGAGTTCGCGATGACTGGAGCAGATGATCCCGATGATCGCCGACCGATCCCTGAAGAGTACTGGAACACCACAAATCTTGACCCGAAAAGAACCTGGTACCACACCAAGCTGAGAGAGATTCTTGAGCTTAACAAGGACCCGGCCCTTCACCCATTCTTAACAAATGGCTCCGCGCGATGGGTCCCGAGCCTTGATGCGAGAGGCATCCGAGTTCTGCGAACAATAAATGGTCAAACGCTTGGTATTGATATCGGACCTGCTGATACCCAGTGGCAATCCAGAAGCGGAACTCTCGCCAGCACTCCGATCGAGATCCGACTGAATCTGGGCAAAACTGACTGGAATGTTCGTATCCAGATCCGGCAAGACTGAAGCCGGCCTTTGGCTTGAAAATCTCCGTTTTTCGTGCATTCTGAGCAATTTAGCGTATGAACAGTTTCATCTGTGTGGTAAAGTGAACAGGATTGATTGTGCATCTGAGCACATCGCGTTTTTGATAAGCCGCCGCATGGAGATGCGGTGTACCTAATACCCACTCGAGGAGATATCGATGAGAGTCAACCAAAGAGCAGTCGCATTGTCGGTACTTGCATGCGCAGGAACTGCAATCGCACAACCAACGATCGACGGGATTTACGATCCGGGAACTGAGAGCGGCTTCTACTCAGATGTAATCTGGGTTCAGAATAATGCCACCGGATTCGGTGATAACTCTGCTGGCTTGTTCGAAGGTGGCGATTTCGGTAACCCAGAAGTGGTGGACACGGGTGTCGAAATCAAGATCCCACTCGCATCGCTCGGCTTAAGCGGGACTGAAACCATTCGTCTCGCAGGTTGGGTCAACTCTGGCGATCGTACATTTAAGTCCAACCAGATCATCGGCGATCTTCCGATCGATACAGGCAACCTCGGCGGTGCGCAAGATTTCAATGACGCTCCGTTTGATATGACCACCCAGCACATCGAGATCGACCTCAGCACTGTTCCATCAACTGGAGCAACAGTTGACGGCAGCTTGGGCGCTGACTCTTGGTCGCAGGAGTTCCTCCAAGGGAACTACACCGGATTCGGTGACGAAACAGACGGCACTGAAGACGGATCCGGCCCAAACGGTGGCGGCTCTGAAATCGACGGCATCTATATCACCAAGGATGCAACCAATCTGTACATCTTCGTTGCTGGGAACCTTGAGAACAATGGCAACGGCCTCGACCTGTACATCGACACAGGCGCCGGCGGCGACAGCACACTCGGTAGCGGTTCCGGTGATGGTGGATTCATCATCTCCGGTCAAAACGGTTTGGATTTCGACTCCGGCTTCGACGCAGACTATGTCTTCTCTGTAGATGCATGGAATGATGACATGGATGATGGCACCACCCCGAATGTGCCTCGTGCCTTCTTCGGTCCGATCGACATGGACATCGATGACCTCGGCTCACTCGCAGGATACGGCGCCGCAAATGCAGGCTCACTCTCGGGTGGCGTGATGATGGCGATCGACAACTCCAACACCCAAGGCGTCATCGGAACTCAATCTGAATCCACTCCAGTTTCACCAGATGCAAACTGGGCATACGGATCGGAACTTGACAACTGCCGCGTCTACATCGATGAATCAAACGCAAAGCTGTATGTGTTCATCGGTGGCAACATCCAGAACAACTACAACAAGTTTAATATGTTCTTCGATGTTGCACCAGGTGGTCAGAATGTCCTGCTCGACACCAATGTTGACATCAGCTTCAATGGCCTCAATGGCATGTCAAATATTACCTTCGATTCCGATTTTGAGCCAGATTACTGGATCAATGTCAACAACGGTGTAGACGGCGGCTCCGGTGACCTCAACAACTTTGCGGACTGTGCAACACTCCGCACCAACGGCGCCAACATTGATCCTGACTTTGGTGTGATTACCGATTACGGCGCCTTCTTTGGAGGCGAGGTCGGCGCCACCCCGATCATGGACTTCTCTGGTCCTCGCGTGGATATCCAAGACGGTGCACTTGGATCGTTGTTTACAAACTATGCTCCACGGATCACAGCACTCGATCCATTTGATCCGATCCCAGGTCTTGTTCAAATCTCTATCGACAACTCAAATGTCGCTGGCGTGACTGACACAACTGCGGACTCAGCTGCTGCAGCTGCTGTGAACACCGGTATCGAGCTCTGCATCGATCTTGACGAGCTCGGCTGGGACGGCAGCCAGGATCTGAAGATGGGTGGCTGGATCGCCAATGACGGCTTCTGGTTCATTTCGAACCAGGTGCTTGGTGGCATCCCTGACAACTCTGAAAACATTGGTAACCGCGATTCTGACGAAGACGGAACCAATGATCTTGATTTCAACATGATCGCTGGAAACCAGTACATCAATCTCACGAATCCAGATGTTGGGAATCCTTGCCCGCCTGACTTTACCGGCGAAGGTGATCTGAACTTCCTCGATGTCTCTGCGTTCCTCGCGGCGTTCGCAAGCATGGATCCTGCTGCTGACTTCACTGGAGAAGGATCCTTCAACTTCCTCGATGTGTCAGCATTCCTTTCCGCATTCGCGGCAGGCTGTCCATAATCGATTCATAACAAGTTGATTTTCGAGTGCCCGTACGCAAGTACGGGCACTTTTTTGCTACACTCATGCACTGAATCAGAGATTCATCCAAACTCTATCGGATACACAAGACGGAGATCCCATGAAAGCCTACATTGTCACGATCTGCATGTTCGTTTTGACCATGTCCTGCGTTGCGCAAGAACCTGATCTAGTTCGACCTGAAACGCTTCCACAAGGCTTCGTTCTGATTGTCAAAGACAACTCTGGAATGGCGAACCAAGAAAACCCAATCTATCTCGCTTCGAGCATCAACGGCTGGAATCCAGCAGATGAAGAAATGATGCTCAGCGGACGATCCGACACCCGTTGGCAAATTGTGATCAATCGCAACCTCCATGGCGTTGGGATGCAGTTCAAGTTTACTCTCGGAGGGTGGGATCGCGAAGAACTCGATGGGGCTGGCAACTCGATTGCAAACAGATCTCTTGGATTGGTTGATATTTCGCAACTCAAACCTGGAGAACGACCAGTCATAGAACTTGAGATCCCTGAGTTCCGAGTACCAAGATCACTCGCGGAACAAGTCCGCGAGCAAGGCATCTATCGCGAGCTCCAAGTGATCGGCGATGTCCGCCGAATCGAAGTTCGTGGTGGTAGTGGGGGTGCAGAGAACGCAACCCGAGACCTGCTCGTCTGGCTCCCAGAAGAATACAACGCCCCAGAGAACAGTCACAAAACTTACCCAGTGCTGTACATGTTTGATGGACAAAACCTGTTTGAGCAGCTGCCGAATGTTCCTGGGGAGTGGAACATCGACGAGACCCTCACCAAGTTGATCCGCAATGGTCGAGTCGAACCCATGATTGTCGTCGGGATCCCGCATTCTGGTGAACATCGGATTCAAGAGTTCATGCCGTTCGGTGCATACAAAGGCATCGAAGGTGATGGCAAAGCGTGTATGCAATGGATCCTCGACGAGGTCATGCCAAAGGTCAATCGCGCATTCCGCGTCGAAATGAATCCGAGTTCCACAGCGATCGGCGGGGCTTCACTTGGAGGCGCTATGGCGCTGTACGGTGCTACAGAGCATCCCGATATCTTCGGTAAAGCACTGATCGAAAGCCTCCCGATGCTCAGCAACAAGATGGCTCTCCAAGTCATCGATGAGTCAGAATCTGGGATTGGCCGATACTACATCGGCATGGGTTCACAAGAGGCAGGCACAGACTCCGAGAATGATGAAGTCAACCGGAAGTTTGTCGAATGGGCAAATGAAGTCGACCAAGCGCTCGCATCCAAGTCTGGGGTGAGCCGTAATCAGCACAAGCTTGTGATTGGCGATGAGCATGTGCACAATGAAACCGCATGGTCAGCTCGGTTCGCAGAAGCGATCGAGTTTCTGTTTCCCGCTGAGTAAGCAAACAAACACAACTAGTACTTGAGGAGCGTACGGAATGAAAGCAGTCGTACTCGGCGGCGGTATGGTCGGCACACAAATGGCACTCGACATGGCAACCGACTGTGATTTCGAGGTCACACTCTGTGATATCAGCGATGAATCGCTCGAGCGGGCACAAAGACAAGCCGCTTCTCGCAGTCTGAATCTTCACACCAGCCAAGCCGATCTCTCTAATGTCGATGCACTGAAAGCAGCGATCAAGGACGCGGATATCGTACTCGGAGCCCTTGCGAGTAGAATCGGATTCCAATCCCTTCGAGCTATCATCGAATCAAAGAAGAACTTCGCGGACATCTCCTTCATGCCCGAGGATTCATGGGACCTCGATGAACTCGCAAAGGAGCACGGCGTCACCGCTGTCGTCGACTGCGGCGTGGCACCAGGCATGAGCAACATGCTTTCCGGATACGGCGCGAGCCTACTCAAAGAATGTCATAACATCGAAATCTATGTGGGGGGGCTCCCGCGTGAACGCCGCTGGCCTTATGAGTACAAAGCAGGATTCTCACCGGCGGATGTGATCGAGGAGTACACTCGTCCGTCACGCATCGTCGAAAACGGAGAGGTTGTAGTACGCGAAGCGCTCAGCGAACCAGAACTCATGGACTTCGAGGGGCTTGGCACACTCGAAGCTTTTAACACCGATGGATTGCGTTCGCTCGCATACACGATGAAGGTGCCGTTCATGAAAGAACGCACCCTCCGATACCCCGGACACATCGAACTCATGCGTGTATTCCGTGAGACCGGTCTGTTCAGCCAAGACCGAATCGAAGTTGACGGCGGAAGTGTCCGACCGCTCGATGTCATAAGTAAGCTCATGTTCCCGAAGTGGACTTATGAAGATGAAGAGCAGGACCTGACCATCATGCGGATCATCACGGATGGGATCGATCAATCAGGGAAACAAGTCCGTCACCAATGGGACCTCCTCGACTACTACAACCAGGGCGCTACGAGTATGTCTCGCACCACAGCGTTCCCATGTGCCATCATCGCACGCATGATCGCGAAGGGCGATCTCAGAATGCCAGGCGTGATCAACGCTGAGCAAATCGGACCGATACCTGGACTTGTAGACCATGTGCTCTCTGAACACTTGAAGCGAGACATCCAGTACAGTTACCAATCGATTCCACTCTGAAGTGGCCAAATGCCAAACTGATGACGATTTCTAAACTTGCACTCCCAACTTTATGGTGAAAACACTCAACCTATTCAACCCGCAGCAGTTGTACCAGTTGGAACCATTTCTTACCTGAATGTGTTTGGATCCGGTATGATCTGGTGCAACCACCTCGTTTGAGTGTGGGTACGAATATTGGCCGCTCGGCCGTGAATGGTTCTCGGTTTTCTATTTCCAATCTGAAAGGTATGTATGTCGCTACGCACCTCTTGGGCTTGCTCAGCATTGCTCACACTTGCTGGGACAACCGCTCTCGCCCAACCACAAGGGTATCTGAACAACAAGCAACTCAGCGATCGGCTCGAATCGATAGCTCTGGACGAACACGCTCAGCTCACGCAGATCGGAGAGAGTCTCCAAGGCAATCCGATTCACATGCTCACGCTCTCAACTGGTAAAGGCACTAGTCCGGGGCTGCTCATTGTCGCGGGGATTGATGGGATGTATCTCTCGAGCACAGAGCTCGCAGTACGCATCAGCGAGCAGATACTGAAAGATCACATTTCTCAGCTGGACGGCATGGATATCTACATCGTGCCGCGTGCAAACCCGGACGGCGCAGCGATGAATATGGGACAAGTACTCAGTGGTTCGCTGGGGAATGGCAGGGTTGTTGACGAGGATCGTGATCGGCTCATCGACGAAGACGGGCCTGATGATCTCAACAGCGATGGATACATCACAATGATGCGCCGCCTCAATCCGACACTGAACGACGCGCCAACACACACGACTGATCCAGTTGATCCAAGAGTCAATATCGAACCTGATGTATCTAAAGGGCAAAGAGCGACATTCACTCTCTATCCCGAAGGCATTGATAATGACGAGGATGGTGAAATTAACGAAGATGGCTTCGGGACAGTCGATATCAACATGAACTTCATGCATCGATGGCCCGAGCATCAACCACATGCGGGAAAGTTTCCGCTTTCAGAACCAGAAGCTTACGCACTCGCACGATTTGTGCTTGATCATGACAACATCATCGCGGCGCTCACTATCGGGAAGCACGACAACCTAGTGAATCAGCCGGACTCAAAAAAGAAAGATATCAACAAACGATCGCCTCTGGAAATCCATGAGGATGACGCCGAACTCTACAAAGAGGTCGGCGAGTGGTTCACTGATGCAACGGGACACTCTGTAGCGACCAAGCACGACAGCGCTGGGAGTTTCTCGGCATGGCTGTATGCGCAGCGAGGTCTTCCGAGTTTCGCGGTTCAACCTTGGGCTCGACCGGATACTCAAAAGAGTACTGAAGACAAAACGGACGAATCTATCTCCGTGGAGCAAGAGGGCAACGGACTCACGCCATCTCCAGTTGGGGACATCAGCATGGAGACGCTCGATGAGCTTCGAGAGGCATACACCGCCATGACTGGAGAAGAACCTGACGAATCCATGTTGAATCAGATCACACCGGAAATGGTTGAACAGTTTGCAACACAAGCGGGTATCGAGATCCGACGCGTCACTCAGACAGATCAGACAGAGTCTAGCGAAGAAGCAAACACTTCAAATACGGATAAGAAACTCAGTGATGATGCGAAATGGCTGAACTACTTTGATGAGGCTGACATCGATGGATTTGTTGAATGGGAACCGTTCGATCACCCAACACTCGGAAAGGTCGAGATCGGAGGGTTCAAGCCAGGAGCGAGAGTCAATCCGCCTGCTGATCAACTTGATGAAATCGCAGCCGAGCACACCGAGTTTGTGATCAAGCTGCTCGAAGCACGACCACAGATCGAGATTCTGACTCCAGAGGTCGTCGATCTGGGTGGGGGGCTGTACGAAGTCCGGCTCACCATCGTGAACGACGGAGATCTACCCACGACCACCAAGTTCGCGCGTACAACGCGCTCGATCAAACCGACGATCATTTCGCTCTCAGTTGATGTCGATCGCATTATCAACGGCCAACGCATCGGACGCATCTGGGGAATCGATCACGATGGCGGACGCTCCGAACACCGATGGATTTTCCGAACAGACGACATCAACAACGAAACCGTGACCATCAACGATCCACGAAATGGGACCACCATCGTCGAACTGGGTGAGCAATGAATAGAGAAACAAACATGTTCAAAATGAAGAAATACAGCAGCATCAAGAAGCTCGCTGTCATACTCCTGACCGTATTGAGCACTCACACCGGCATTGCTCAAGCGCAACAGCAGATTCCTTCGAAAGTCGATGTTGCATGGAATCGCTTCTACAACTTCGCAGAGTCTGAGCAGATCATCAAAGATCTCGTCGCGGCGTACCCTGAGCTGCTCACACTTGTATCACTCGGCAAAAGCGAGCAAGGGCGTGATATGTGGCTCGTCACACTCAACAACCCAGATACCGGTCCAGACACTGAGAAACCAGCTATGTACATTGATGGCAATGTACACGGCAATGAGATCCAAGCAACAGAGACTGTGCTGTATTCAATCTGGTACCTCACGAAGAGCTACGGCAAAGTTGATCAGCTCACTCAGCTCATCGACCGAACCGCTTTCTACTTTGTCCCTTCGATCAATCCTGATGGACGCGCCGAGTGGTTTGCGAATCCGAATACTCCGCACAGCGCCCGCACAGGACAGCGACCAACTGACAACGATTACGATGGGCAGCTTGACGAAGACGGACCGGACGATCTTGATGGGGATGGTCATATCACGCAGATGTGGAAGTTCGATCCAAATGGACGGTTCCGTAGGAACAAGCTCGATCCACGCATCATCGAGCGTGTACCGGATGGCGAACAAGGCGAACTCTCAAGAGTTGGTTCCGAAGGTATCGACAATGATGGTGACGGGCGTATCAACGAAGACGGTCCCGGTGGATATGACATGAACCGCAATTGGGGGAGCGATTGGCAGCCCAACTACATTCAGTATGGCGCTGGTGAATATCCCTTTGATCGTCCGGAGGTCAAAGCGGTCGCTGACTTTATTCTGACCCGACCAAATATCGCGGCCGGTCAGAGCTATCACAACACTGGCGGGATGTTACTCCGTGGTCCTGGCGCCAACTACCTTGAGAATCTGTATCCAAGAAGCGATCGTCAGATGTACGACAAACTCGGTAAAGCTGGAGAAGATCTACTGCCGTACTACAACTACTGGGTCATCCATTCCGATCTTTACACCGTTCACGGCGGGTTTGTAAACTGGATGGCTGAGGGGCTTGGTATCGCAAGCTTCACCAATGAGCTCTGGACTAATCGAAGAATGATGCCTGATCCGAGCAGAGAGTTCACTGATGAGGAGCGGATGCACTGGCAAGACCGCATGTTGTTCGGCCAGACCTTTACCGACTACACCGAATACGAACATCCGACCCACGGCAAGATACTCATCGGCGGCGGCACCAAGTTCTCTTCTCGTGTCACGCCTCCATTCATGCTGGAGGAAGGATGCCACCGGAACTTTGCATTCACAATGTTCCATGCCGCCTCAATGCCTGAGCTGGAGTTCAAGTGGGTTGGTGTTGAAGATCTTGGGAATAATCTTTGGGAAGTCACCGTTGAGATTGAAAATACACAAATTATTCCGACACGCCTAGCCATTGCGGCGAAGAAGGGCATTGGATTGCCAGACCTGATTACACTCACCGGAGCGGATGTCATCTTGTCTAGCCAACTAGAGGACCGTAGCGATCGAACAATGACACCAACGCAAGATCGTCCAAATAGATTTCTGGTCGATGATGGCATTCCTGGCGAGTCGTTGAGTACATTCAGATTTCTCGTTCTCGGGAATGCTGGCAAAATGATCGGCCTGAGCTATACCGCCGAGAAGGCTCGGGACATCGAGATTCGAATCCCTCTCAGAACAGGCGAACGCGAGTCCTTCTGACTCATCAGATCGCGTTGATATCGTTGCTGTGCTTACAACTATTTTTGTGTCCACCAATCTACCAACTTGAATTCTGTGTGCTACATGCAAACAAGCGCTTCGTGTGTATGTGACTGATATACATACGCTTGGATAAACTGTCTTACCCAACTTGCTCCTTAACGAGAAATCGGTCATGATACACGAATCAATGACGCACTTTGCCCAGTGACTCAAGGCTCATCCAGGTTCAGGGAGCAAGGAAAAATATATGACCGACCCCTCCCCCCCGTCTCACTCGAAACCCCCATACAGAGAGGTGACGCCGGCTGCAATTGTGCTTGGTCTCATCATCGGCACAATCATGAATGCCGCGATCACCTACGCCGGGCTCAAAATTGGGTTCACGATCGTTGGATCTGCTATCGCTGCAGTTATCGGCTTTGGACTACTGCGAGGCATACTCAGGAAAGGGTCCATTCTCGAGACCAATGTAGTCCAAACCATCGCATCAGCAGTGAACACCCCGAACTCCGGAGTGATCTTCACAGTTCCAGTTCTTCTCCTCCTCGGGTTTCAACTGTCAGCAGGACGACTTGACTTCTGGCTCATCACACTCGCATGCGTATGTGGCGCGGTCCTTGGTGGTGCATTCATAATCCCACTGCGGAAACAAATGCTCGATATCGAGCGATTGCGATTCCCTTCCGCAACCGCCGTCGCTGCTATTTTGAAATCTCCAGGTGCTGGTTCTAAGAAAGCTGTCATTCTTGTTGTGGGAATCGTGCTCGCGGTGCTCATCGGACTCCCCGCCCAACTCCCACAACTCAAGAAGACTGCGGATATTGAGAATCTTCAAGAACTGGTCGATCAGGAACGGATCTCACGAGCCGACTTGCTGTTGACCCAACAAATAGATTCTTGGATATCCGCTGAAGAAGCGCCTGCGTCATTGGTACAACATGGACGCCTACAAACTGAGCTACTTCAAGCGAAGGAAGCCATCGCACCAAAGCAACGCGAAGAACTGAGCGATGAAGAAGTTTCTACTTCGACGAAGAGAGTCGAAGAGCTCCAATGGCAGATCTCTGATGCGAATGCACTCGCATTGAGTCAAATCAAAAATCTGCTAGATGAGCCCATCGATCGTGCTCGCTTGACTTCCTATCCGCTGGAACTCGCCGTACTCGCGCATCGCGCTCATTCTGGCGATATCCCCTGGTCAGATTTGAGAAGCATCAAGACCGGTTGGGCAGCGGATCCGATGTTCGGTTATGCAGATCTTCAGCTACGTATCACACCGAGGATTCAATCTGATTCTGAACCGGTTGATTTCGCATTCAATGGGCCGGGCGTGACCAGCGATGTGCTTACACCTTCAACGGATCTCGATCGCAATGGCATCCCAGATCTTCTTGTAACCGATGACACCATTGATGTAGGAAGGATCCTTGGTCTTCCGATCCAGATCCAACTCTTGTTTGCTATTGCTCCGTTTGCACTCGGAGCCGGTTTCTTGACCGGCCGCGCTGGTCTGCTGGTGCTCGCAGGAGGCATACTCGCTTATGGCGTATTGAACCCACTCATCTATGCGCTTGGTTGGATGCCCGCGACTGTGTCTGAAGCAGGTGCAGCCGGTTATGGATTCGGAAGTGTAAACCGCCCGCTCGGAATTGGTTTATTACTCGGCGGCGCACTTATGGGCGTTATCGCATCGATGCCTGCGATTCGTGAAGCGTTCAAATCCATCGCGGCTGCGAGCAAAACTCAGTCAGCGGCATCAGGCAGTGATGAACTGGGGTTGAGGGTATTGATCGCTGCCGTTGCGGGTGCGTTGCTCTTCCTGTTTGTAGCTGCGGACTTCACTGGGAACCAACCGATCAACTCAGTCTGCCCAGTGACTGAAAAGCCAATCGAGTATGACGGATACACCTCAGAATACAACGGCTATACGGTCGCTTTTCTTGATGAGCCTGCACTGGAGACCTTCGAGCAAGCATCTACAGAAGATCAAGCAGCAGTCATGACCCCATTTTCAGCGACTCGAAAGGGCCTGCTTGCTGAGTTGAACCCGCATATTCGCGCCGCGATTATAGCAGTTGTTGGAGCTTTATGGATTTGGTTCGCTGGGATCATCATCGCACAGTGCACCGGCATGACGGACTGGTCCCCCATCTCTGGGATGGCCCTGCTCACTGTAGTTCTTGTCATGCTGCTCTCAGGGCCAGGAGGTGTGCTTGGAGCTGTTCTGATCGGAGCAGCACTGTGTGTCGCGATCACCTGCGCGGCAGACATGATGGCGGATCTCAAGACCGGGTACCTAGTTGGCGCCAAACCGAAGCGCCAGCAGACCGTAGAGCTTATCTTTACAGGTATTGGCCCGATCATCACAATGATCGTTCTGCTGATCATTGTTGAAGGCAATCAGACGAAGTTTGGTATCCCAATCGGACCAGGTACCGATACATCCGCTCCCCAAGCTCAAGCGCTGCAAGCTGTCATCACCGGCGTCCAGGGTGGTGCAATGCCATACGCCCTCTACGGGGTCGGTGCAGTGATTGGCGCACTGCTTGGACTCGGCGCGTTCTCTGGACTCGGAGTTCTGGTAGGACTGTCCATGTACCTCCCCTTCGCATACATCGCAACCTACGGTGTCGGCTGTGTCATCAACATGCTAGTCAGCAAGCTGAAAGGCGCGAGTTGGGCGGAAGAGTGGGGGGTCCCAGTCGCAGCTGGTTTCATCGTTGGAGATGCGGTGCTCGCGCTCGGAGTGAATGCCATTGTCTTGCTTACTGGATGAACAAACCGTTCATTTGATTCGGCAAGCACATCAGCCACTAGCCATTAGGTCAACACTATGAGAATATTCGCATACATACTCATCACCGTTTCGGTCATTGTCGGCACACTCGCGAGCAGTACCGCATACCTTGTCAAGTTGGACAAGTCAAATCCGCAGGATCTAACCAATCTTCGGCTCGGTTCACCTGCTGGTGTTTACGACCCAGAGACAGTAGACCCAGAGTTCAAGAATAGACTGGACATCATCCGTGCCGAGCTCGATGCGGAAGGCGCGAAGGAAACGAATCCTCTGAAACCTGCCACACCTCCACGCGCATCCACGGATATCCCAGCCGTGGAATCTGCAGAAACAGGTGAGTCGGTTCTCCAATCGCGCGAAGCAAGAATACCCATAGCACGCAGCGGAGATCGTTTGACTAACGAGCTCGTTGAGCTGCTCATTGAATCAAATGTAGCCTATGTCAAAGTCACCGAGTTCAGTATCACACGATGGTACTATGCTTGGCTGTTTGGCCTGTCCTGCTTAGGACTGCTGCTTGGTGCGTTTATGGTTCGTCGAGCCGTCCAGAATCAGCTCAAGAATGCTGATTTATCCAAAAGCACAGACACAATGCAATCCACTGATGCGGCCTCAGTATTTGCTCGATTATCAGGACGGCTGAATCAACTTGCATCCGAACTTGAGCAGTCGCAGGATGAAGAAAATCGACTCGCTGCGATATTACTTCATGTTGGTGAAATTCAACGGGATGATGTGCCTGCCTTCGTATCAGACAAACCTGCGCTAGTCAATCGATTGTCATTGTCAGGTTATGCAGAACTCATGGATAGCTTTGCGGCAATGGAACGGCAGCTCAACCGAGCATGGTCTGCAGCAGCTGATTCACATCTCCCAGAATCAGAGGCGTGCTTGCGAAACGCTCAGCCACTCTTGGTAGAGACCCTGAAGCGGCTCAAAGGGTGATCAAAACGCTATTGATTACGCTTTTCTGCTTGGAATTTGAGTGCATTTCTGTTAGGGTAGGTCTGTCTAAATCGTTGTGTGTTTCAGGGAGTAATGTGAAATATAGGGTCCCACTCAGAATCGAGACTATGGGGTTTCCATTTCGTTAAAAGAAGAGTTTTTCCATTTGGCTGGAATCTGTTCTAGATTTCATGAGGCCGCTCAATATCAAATCCGTACGGCAGTGATACACGATGCTTGTGTTTTCGTGTATTCAACCCACTGCCACGCCAATCGTGCAAGACGGTTACGCTCGATCCAATTTCAATAGATCAGCGTTCCCTGCAATGACCTACAAACGATCACCGAATCACAGACTTTGAGGAGTTCATGAGAATGATGAGTCGAAAAACTACTGGTGTGGTACTGACAGCTGGCTGTGTCTTGAGCAGCATGTGCTACGCAGATGAAGACAGCGCAAGAGCACATTTAGCGAATACTGAAGCGACCAAATATTTGCAGCAAGACGATTCCCGGATTGAAATATCAGAGCCGGTGATCCGGACACCGCACGATGTCTTGATCTTCCAAAAATTCATCGGCGATCTTCCACTTCATGGAGGACAAGTGATTGTCGTTGAAAACGCAGACGGCACTGTTTCACAAGTCTACGACGACTCGACTGAAACCCTTGCTCTACGCAACGCCCCAGCGAATGTCGCGATGAACACTGCGATCGATCTGACCGAAACACTCGTGCCTGAAGCGATGGAATCTGTAGCGCAACAAGTTTGGTTCAGAAGTGGAAATGAAGCCCTCTTGGCATGGGAAGTCACATCGGAGCTTCGGGATCTTGGATTACCTGCGAGCCCAACACACTTTGAGTTGGTGATCGATGCCGCCACTGCAGATGTGCTATCCATGCGTCAGATCGACACCAAGACCTACGAACCGGGCTCTCCTGAAGCTGCTGAAAGCGTTTTTCCTCGTATCGTGATCAATAACACAATCGGCGCACAGGGTTCAAGAGACTACGCCGCTCCATTCGATGCTGTCGTGAGAATCGGCGGTTGCACAGGAACGCTCATCGCACCCAATGTCGTCCTCAGCGCACGCCACTGCGGTATCGGTGCTGGGACCCTCGTGCGGTTCGGTGACAACTCGAATAGCCCAACCTTCAGCACCACAGTCCAGTCTTCTACCCTCCCAGATGGTAACGGCTCGCTCCTAGACGGCGGTGATGTTTCCATCCATGTCCTCAATGCGACAGTCCCAGCAAACATCGCGGAACCGGTGCGACTGATCGACGAGACGAACGATCTCGAAGGGATGGTTGCCGCAACCCTCGGTTACGGCTACAACGGCCTCGGCAGCGCCGGACACGGATTCAGTGCCGATGGCCGCCGATGGGGCGGTGAAAACATCATCGACGCCTACGGCAGTCCCGCGAGTGCCGGTGGTTCGAACATCATCTCAACCGATTTCGACAACGGCACTGGATCGGCCAACACCATCCCTAGCAGCAGCTCGACGCCGCTTGAGTTTGAAGCCACAACCGCACCAGGTGACAGTGGTGGACCGGTGATGGTTCAGTTCGGAAACGAATGGGTCATCGCGGGCGTCCTCTCAGGAGGAACCACCAACAACAGCGTGTATGGTGACATCTCATGGTGGACCGGCTCGGCAATCTATCGCAGCGAGATCGAATCCGCTGGTGGTATCTTTGTGACGGGACTCGAGATCTTGCTGCCGGAAGGAACTCCGGATCTGATTTCATCAACCGGTGGTGACACTTTGAGTGTAGAGATCGTGCCATCACCTGAAGACCCAGTCGTCCCGGGCAGCGGAACTTTCCATGTCGACACAGGCTCAGGATTCCAACAGTTCCCGCTAAATCAAGACTCCTCGACAAGCTTCACGGCCACCTTCCCAATGCCTATGGACTGCCCAACGAATGTCGAATACTTCATATCGTTTGATCTGCAATCCGGCACCACTGTGAACGCACCTGCTTCAGGAACATTCACGGCATTGGCCGCTGATCAAATCGACTTGGACAATCTGTACGACTTTGAGTCTCCGGTTGGCTTCACAGCAGGCGCACCAGGAGATAATGCCACTACAGGTGTCTGGGTCCGGGTGAACCCGATCGGTACAGAAGCCCAACCGGAGGACGATAACACCGCCGACGGAATGGTCGCTTGGGTCACCGGTCAAGGCACCCCAGGTGGCGGACTCGGTGAGAATGACATCGATGGAGGAACAACCTCGCTGGTCAGTAATCTGATCGATTTGACTGGTACCCAGTCAGCAACCATTTCCTACGCACGCTGGTACTCCAACGATACCGGAGCTTCTCCAAACGCTGATGTGTTCCAAGTATTCGTCTCCGATGACGATGGCATGAACTATGAGCTCGTCGAAACTGTCGGCCCATCTGGCGCCGGCACATCTGGCGGCTGGATCCAAACAGGATTCAATGTCAGCGATTTTGTGGATTTGACCTCAACAGTTCGCATCAAGTTCGTCGCGAGCGATCTAGGTGATGGCTCTGTGGTGGAAGCAGGTATCGACGATGTACGCATCATCGGTGTCTCTTGTAACCCTGATACTTGCATCGCAGATATCAATAAAGACGGCGATCTGAACTTCCTTGATGTCTCAGCATATCTCGCATTGTTTGCAAATGGAGAACTCGCTGCGGACTTCACGAACGACGGGCAACTGAACTTCCTCGATGTTTCAGCCTATCTCAACGAGTTCGCAAACTGCCCGTGAAAGTGTTGCGAGTAGTAGTAAAATAACAAAACACCCGCGCCGACCGGTGCGGGTGTTTTTTCTCATTCCAATGAATGAAGAGTCCCATTTGAGCATTTGGCCATGTGGAACTCTCAAAAGCGGGTGATCGGGATCGAACCGACGACATTCAGCTTGGGAAGCTGACGTTCTACCACTGAACTACACCCGCAATGATGCGCCGTGATTGTATCCATTCCATATGAATTGGTCGAGTTTCGAAGCCTGATCACAGCTGCCCCATCGCCGTCAAGTCAGCGAGCCAACTATGAAAATATCACTGAGTTCGGGCCTAAAATGATCATCCACCTCGGTTCACCGGGAACAAGCAGGCCCCAAGAACCGCCAACAGTGAGGCACTGATGCCAGCTGACCTAACGATGGACAATGAACTCACAACACTTGAGTCGGTTGTAATTCGCTTTTGCGGGGATTCCGGCGACGGGATGCAACTCACCGGCGGACAGTTCACAGACACCTCCGCGCTTTTCGGAAACGATTTCGCAACATTCCCGGACTTCCCGGCAGAAATCCGTGCCCCCAAAGGAACTACCTTTGGTGTCTCGGGATTCCAAATCCAGTTTTCGAGTCAGGATATCTATACCCCTGGCGATCGGGTCAATGCGATGGTCGCGATGAATCCCGCTGGATTCAAGGTCAACATCGATGATGTCGAGCCCGGCGGAATCGTCATCGTCAATGAGGACGAGTTCACCAAGGGCAATCTTTCCAAATGCGGATACCTCGACGGCTATAACCCCCTCGAGGATCCTGAGATCGAACATAGGTACGCACTGATCAAGGTGCCGATGTCGCGACTGACCAAAGAATCGCTCGCTGAGTCCGGAATGGGCGCCAAAGACATCAACCGCTGCCGAAACATGTTCGCATTAGGGATCGTGTATTGGCTCTACGAGCGCCCCATCGACAATACCAAGGACTACCTCACCAAGAAGTTCTCAGGGAAGAAGAACCTTCCGGAGATTGCGAAGATCAATATCCAAGCGCTCGAAGCGGGGTATTACTTCGGAGAAACCGCTGAGATCTTCCCCTCTCGCTATCGAGTCCCACCAGCAAAACAAGAGCCTGGGATTTACCGCCAAATCAGCGGCAATGAAGCAACTGTACTCGGACTCGTGACGGCTTCTCAAAAAGCGAGCAAACCAATCGTCTATGCAAGCTATCCGATTACGCCTGCATCCAACATCATCCATGGACTCTCACACCTGAAACGATTCGGAATCAAAACCATCCAGTCGGAGGATGAGATCGCGGCGGTCTGTACCGCGATCGGTGCGAGCTTTGCGGGAGACATTGGTGTGACCGGGACCTCTGGACCCGGTTTGGCACTCAAGGGTGAAGCGATTGGACTCGCTCTGATGCTCGAAATCCCGCTCGTCGTTGTAGATGTTCAGCGTGCCGGTCCAGCGACCGGAATGCCCACGAAGACTGAGCAAGCGGATCTGCTCCAAGCGATGTATGGCAGGCACTGTGAGAGCCCTGTAATCGTTGTTGCGCCAAGGAGTCCCGCGGACTGTTTCAATATGGCGATCGAAGCCGTCCGTCTCTCAACGAAGTACATGTGTCCAGTGATATACCTGTCTGACGGATACATCGCAAACGGAGCCGAGCCTTGGAAAGTGCCGGATGTGAACTCAATCCCGGAGATCAAAGTCCTGCATCCATCAAAGGATCAATACGAGGATTCTGAGTTCTTCCCATACGAGCGTGATCCAGAGACGCTCGCACGAGCTTGGGCAATCCCAGGCACAGAAGGTCTGGAACACCGCGTCGGTAGCTTGGAGAAGGAAGACAAAACAGGCAATGTCTCTTACGGCCCTGACAACCATGACAAAATGGTCAGACTGCGTGCGGAGAAAGTGAAACGAGCCGCGAACTCAATCCCGTTGCTCGAAGTCAATGGTGAAGAGCAAGGCGACACACTCGTACTCGGATGGGGAGGAACCTACGGCACCATCACGACAGCCGTCCAGCTCATCCGGGCACGCGGACATCAGGTCAGCTCAGCGCACCTGCAGTACCTTAATCCGATGCCTTCCAATACTGAGCAGGTCCTGCGTTCATTCAAGAAGATCGTCATACCAGAGATCAATCTTGGACAACTCAGCATGCTCATCCGCTCCCAGTTCCTCATCGAAACTCACGGCATCAACATCGTCAAGGGTCAGCCCTTCAAAGTCGACACACTCGTCGAGCGAATCATGGAGGTGATCGAATCATGAGCACCACCGAAACCAAGCTCCCGATCTACACCGCGAAAGACTTCACTACGGATCAGGATGTCCGCTGGTGTCCCGGTTGTGGTGACTACGCAGCACTCGCAGCAGTCCGCAAGGTGCTCCCCAAGATCGGACGCAAGAAGGAAGACTTTGTCTTTGTTTCAGGCATCGGATGTGCCGCACGCTTCCCGTACTATGTCGAAACCTACGGCATGCACTCCATCCACGGACGAGCTCTCGCGGTCGCGACGGGTGTCAAATGTGCAAATCCAAATCTTGAGGTCTGCGTCGTCTCCGGGGATGGCGACCTCCTCTCGATCGGTGGCAATCACACCATCCACACGATGCGCCGGAATGTGGACATCACCATCATTCTCCTGAACAACAAAATCTATGGACTCACCAAGGGTCAATACTCACCCACCAGCGAAACGGGAAAGATCACACCGACCTCACCGGCAGGCTCGATTGACTTCCCAGTGAATCCCATCGCGCTCGCGGTCGCCGCGGGATGCACCTTTATCGCGCGCAGTCTCGATGTCGATATGCAGAATCTCGATAACATTATCCAGCGAGGCATGGCGCATCGCGGCACCGCGTTTATAGAGGTCTATCAAGACTGCAATATCTTCAACCATAAGGCATGGTTCTACGCGTCGCAAAAAGACACCAATCCTGAGAACACCGTCATGCTTGAGCACGGCAAGCCGTTGATCTACGGCACCGATCGAGATAAAGGCATCCGTTTCAACAATGGAAGACCAGAGAAAGTAACAATCGGACAGGATGGGATCAGCGAGAACGACCTGATAATTCACGATGAGACTGATCCGATCCTCGCGAGCATGTACTCGAAGATGGCGTACCCAGAGTTCCCAGAGCCGATGGGTATTCTCTACGCTGATCCGAGCAAACCGACATATAACCAGTTACTCCACGACCAGATTGAGCATGCGCAAGCTGACGGCAGGGGCATGGATCTGCAATCGCTCATCACCGGGAACAAATCTTGGACAGTTGAATAACAATCGTCAACGAGCTATTCATCCGGAAAGTAAATAGCCCCGCCCGGATTCGAACCGGGGACCAAGCGATTATGAGTCGCGTGCTCTAACCGCTGAGCTACGGGGCCGATGCATCATCGTAGCAGGTGCTCGCAGCGACAGCCAATTCAACTGGTGCAGAGACACCAGAGAACCTACAATCGACGCATGACAATGACCAAAGAATCCCCCGCATCGACCAAGCCCGCCCCCATCTTCGAATCTGTGCTGGATGCGATCGGGAACACACCCCTCGTCAAACTCAACAAGGTCGCTGATCCATCCGGAGCGACGGTCTACGCAAAGTGCGAGTTCATGAACCCCGCAGGATCGATCAAGGACCGCATGGCCCGCTACATCATCGAGATGGCCGAGAAAGAAGGGCTCCTCAAGCCCGGCGGAACCATCGTCGAAAACACCTCTGGAAATACAGGCATGGGCGCCGCGATGACCGCAGCCGCCAAGGGATACAAAGCCGTCTTCACGATGCCCGACAAGATGAGCCAAGAGAAGATCGACGGCCTCCGCGCCTACGGCGCTCAGGTTATCATCACCCCAACCGATGTGCCTGGTGATTCACCAGACCACTACGTCAACGTCGCCAAACGCGTCGCTGAAGAAACTCCCAACTCGTTTTACATGGACCAGTACCACTCCCAGTGGAACATCGAAGCGCACGAGCTCTCCACCGGACGCGAGCTCTACGAACAAACCGACGGCGGCAAAGTCGACGCGATTGTCGTCGGCACCGGAACCGGCGGGACCGCGTCAGGCATCGGACGCTACTTCAAGAAGATGGGTGCCGACACCAAGATCATCGGTGTCGATCCGCTCGGTTCGGTCCACTACTCGATCTTCCACACCGGAAAGCCAAGCACCCCCTATGTCTACAAGGTCGAAGGTCTCGGAGAGGACATCGTCTGTAGAGCATTCGATCCATCCGTCATCGACGATATGTACCAAGTCAACGACTACGAGTGCTTCACCATGGCCCGCCGACTCGTCCGCGAGGAAGGCCTCTTCTGCGGCGGATCATCCGGAGGCATGGTTCACATCGCGTGCGAGATCGCCAAGCAAATGGGACCCGACAAGAAGGTCATCGCGATCTGCCCAGACTCCGGGACTCGCTATGTCACGAAGTACCTATCCGACGAATGGATGAAGATGCACGGCTTCCTCGAACCTGACAAGGGACTCGGGATCATCGAAGACCTCATCGATCGCTCGCGCGAAGTCATCTCGCTCCCAAACACCGCAACAGTGGGGCAGGTCATCGAAGCACTCAGAACCAACGGCATCTCGCAGGTCCCGCTCACCGACGCGAGCGGCAAACCCACCGGGATCGTCCACGAAGTCGACATCCTCCGCGCGATGCAAGCCGGGACGACGAGCTCCGCTTCTCCCGCATCGAGCATCGCCAACGAGCTCGGAGGACTTCTGCACCCCAAAGCACGCGTTGAAGAACTCTACGGCGTGTTCGGTGCCGATCAGGTCGCGCTCGTCTTCGAGTCCAACACCATCCTCGGCGTCATCTCGCAGATCGACCTCATCGAGCACCTCAGCAAGCACTCAAAGTAAACACGAATATTTCATCCACGCCCGGTGTTCAACTGGGAGGAGTACCCAACATGCATATCAACGATTCGCACAAGTTCGCTACACGCGCCATCCACGCGGGACAAACACCCGATCCATCGACCGGCGCGATCATGACCCCGATCTATCAGACCTCCACCTACGTCCAGAAATCTCCCGGCTCAATCGTCGGCGAGTACGACTACTCACGTGCCGCGAACCCAACGCGAGCCGCGCTTGAAGCGAACCTTGCGAATCTCGAAGGCGCGAAGCACGGCTTGTGCTTCTCATCCGGAGTCGCCGCGACCGGAGTCGTGCTCCACCTGCTCAGTAGCGGAGACAAGGTCCTCCTCGGAGATGACGTCTACGGCGGCACCAACCGCCTCTTCCATCGCGTATTCGCTCAGCTCGGGATCGAAACCGTCTTGGTAGACATGACCGATCACGACGCGATCAAGAACGCGATCGACGACCGCGTTAAACTCATCTGGCTCGAAACCCCGACCAATCCAACACTCAAGATCACGGACATCGAAGCCGTGTCCAAGATCGCCAAGAGCAACGACATCATCCTCGCGGTCGACAATACATTCGCGACCCCGTACCTCCAGAACCCACTCTCGCTCGGTGCCGACATCGTCTGCCACTCAACCACGAAATACATTGGTGGGCACTCCGATTCCATCGGCGGCGCGCTGCTGACCAACTCCGACGAGCTCCACCAGAAACTCAAGTTCATCCAGCTCTCCGAGGGCGCGGTCCCTGGAATCATGGAATGCTTCCTGCTCCTGCGTTCGACCAAGACCCTCCATGTCCGCATGCAGCGTCACTGCGAGAACGCCGCGAAGGTCGCGCAGTTCCTCGACAACCACGAGGGCGTCGAGCGTGTGATCTACCCAGGTCTCGAATCCCACCCACAGCACGAGCTCGCAAAGAAGCAAATGCCCGGATTCGGAGGCATGATCACCATGTACCTCCGCGGCGGCATCGACGAATCACGCATCATGCTTGAGAACACCAAGCTCTTCGCGTGCGCCGAATCGCTCGGAGGCGTCGAATCGCTCATCGAGCATCCCGGCATCATGACCCACGCATCGGTCCCTGCAGACCAGCGCGAGAAACTCGGGATCGACGACAACCTCGTCCGCCTATCGGTTGGTATCGAAGATGCTGACGATCTGATCGCAGATCTGGACCAAGCAATCAGCGCCGCACTCAAGAACTGCTCTGCAGCTTGCAGCTAATAGCTCAGCCCATTAGGTCATCCATCGAGAACGATCCTGTGGACAGCTCCATCAGGAATGCCTCCGCCTCCTGAGCGGGGTTCTTTCCAGCCGCCTTCGCGTCAATCAATCGACGCACAAGAGCGCTGCCCACGATCGCGCCGTCCGCGTGCTGCGTCACGGCTCGCACTTGCTCCGGAGTAGAAATCCCGAAACCGCATGCGATGGGAGTGGGGGACTTGATCCGAAGATCACGCACGCGATCCCCGATGTCGGGAATCTCGCTCCGCTCGCCTGTAATCCCCGCTCGAGCGAGCATGTAGACAAAACCGCTCGATGCCTTGGAGATTTCCCCCGCACGCTCAATCGCTGTCGAAGGCGAGATCAGCAGCGAGTTGGTGAGCCCGTGACTCTTGCACGCCTCGACATACGGCCCAGACTCCTCAAACACCAGATCAGGGAAGATACACCCATCAAACCCCGCATCCTTCGCTCGCTTGCAGAACGCATCAGGACCACCCAATGCAATCACGATGCTCGTCGAGACCATCGCGACCAAACCAATCTCTAGATCATCGCGGACCGATGCGACCTGCTCGAAGATCAGGTCCGGAGTCATCCCATCCTCGATCGCGTCATGCATCGCCGCGGCAATCGTCGGGCCATCCGCGACGGGATCCGAGTACGGAAACCCGATCTCCACGACCGATGCACCGCCTGACTGCAACGCAACGAGCAGTTCAGGGAGCGAATCAACAGCGGGGGATCCTGCACACACAAAAGGCAGCAAAACCGGATGGTTGGATTCCTTCGCATTCTTGAATTTTGCGTCAATCCGATTCATCGTGTGATCACATCCGTGACTTGTTCCAGACCAGCCGTGAGTATCTCAGGCCCTTCCTCAGTGATGAGGACATCATGCTCGTAATGCACCGACATGGAGTGGTCCGCCGTGTAGATCGGCCAATCCCGATCCGCCTGCTCGATCATCCCAGTCCCAACACCGATCATCGGTTCAACAGCAACAATTGTCCCAGGAGTGCACGCGAGATTCGCATCCGGCCATTCGCCTGGATATGAAGGAACGACATTGGATATCCAAGGCGATGAGTGCAGCTTGCGTCCGCACCCATGACCACCCAGACCTCGGATCATATGAAAGCCATAGTCGCCTTCAACAATTCCCTGAACGCGCTTCGCCCAAGCCAAGTAGGTATTACCCGGACGGAGTTCTTTGATTCCCTCCTCGAGTGACTCCTTCCCAGAGTTTGTCAACCGTTTGATCTCGTCATTCATTTCACCGAACACGTAGGTCCACGCCGCATCACCAAACCAGCCGTGATACTTGACGCCGATATCGATGCTCAGGACATCCCCCTGTTCCATAGGACGAGTGAGATAACCAGCCGTGCCGTGGACAACGCAGTCGTTAACACTCAAACATGCTTGGGAAGGGAAGGGTGGCATCCGACCCGGACGATACTTGTAGAAACATGAGGTCCCACCCAGTCTCCGAATGGTCTCACCAACGAACCGATCGATCTCGGCAAGCGTTTGTCCCGCTGCAAGAAAGTCCGCGAGTGCGTGATGGACTTCGACGACCTTCTGAGCCGCGGCGTATGCTGATTCATGATCCCGTGATGTCTGTACTGTTGCTTGCATGGAAAGCCATCATAGGGCCGATAGGGGAGCTGTAGGAGGATTTTGAGTGCACATCGGTCTCATCGTCAACACCAGATCAGGACGCAACAAAGCAGCCACGCTCGCTGATCGTTGTTCTTTGGTACTGAGCGACCGCAAACACACCATCATCCGTGTCGATCCGCATGATCTCAGCGAATCTGATGATCACTTTGCCCAAATGGATCGTGTTATCATCATCGGAGGCGATGGGACTGTGCACCACACACTCCCATTCCTGATCAAGCACCAAGTCCCGTTCTATCACCTCGCCACAGGGACATCCAATCTCATCTCCAAAGAGCTAAAAATGCCCCGGAGTCCTGCCGCCATCACAAACTGGATCGAGCAGGGGGGGTCTAAGGAAGTCGATGTCGCGCGCCTGGATGGAGTCCCGTTTCTTATCATGTGCAACTTCGGAATGGACGCGAGCGTGATCCACCGCTTTGAATCCAGCAGAACAAGCTCAGGAGGATTCCGGAACTATGTGCTCCCAGTCACAAGCGAGGTCTTCCACCCACATCCAGCTTCAGTTCAGATACAGGTAGACGGAGAGCAACTCGCCGAGTTCCCTCGGAGCAATCTACTGATTGCAAATATGCGCTCCTACGCGTTGGGTCTCAACCCTTGCAATCACGCTGACCCAGCTGACAGCAAGCTAGATCTGCTTGAGTGCCGATGCGGCTCAACCCCAGTCTGGTCCACACAAGGACTGCTTGCTCGATGCCGCTTACCAATCTTGAGGTCCCGAAGGCGTAGAGCGACAAATATCATCGTGACCGGAGGCTCCAGTCCATCTCTCGTCCAAGTCGATGGCGAGATTGCGAGGACACCAAGCATGCCTGATGGAATACTCCACCCTGCTCAAGAGATCCAAGTATCAGTTGGACATGACCGCATCCGAGCCATTTCTTTGCCGAATCCATGAATGAGCGACTCCAGATCCAAAGACCGATAATATACGTTCTGTAAAATTGGCACTTGGTAAGAATCTGCAACCAACACACAGATAAAGCCACTCAACAGAGAGCAAAGAATCTACAGTCTTCATCACGCTGAGCATTGGCGTTGAGAGAGCCCGCCGATGACCAGCACCCCGCCACCCTCTGACGACCAGTACGAAGACCTCGACATGTCTGAGCATGTCGATGAAGTTGGCGTCGATCCAGATCAGGAAGAGATGACCGTTGTACCAGCGGTCACCCTGAGCACGGTCCGCCAGACCGAGCTCTCCAGCGACGGCAAGTTCCGTAAAGGAAAGCTCGCAGGACTTACAATGAACCAAGCGATCTGGATCCTCGCCTGGCCCGTGGTCACTGAGAGCTTCCTGAACTCCTTTGTGGGACTTGTGGACACCGCACTGTCAGCGGGTCTTGAGCAAGGCGAAGCCGCAACAGACGCGATCGGGGGTGCAAGTTACATCATGTGGCTCATCGGACTCATCATCATGGCCCTCGGCGTTGGAGCAACGGCTCTCATCAGCAGATCTGTTGGAAAGGGCCGCCTGGGAGTCGCAAACACAGTCCTTGGACAAACCTTCACCCTCTCAGCATGCTCAGGGGTCATTGTCGGCGTTGGGATCTGGCTCCTCGTCCCAATCGTCACCAAAGCACTCAACATGTCGCAGCAAGCGTCTGAGTTCTTCTCACAGTACATGAGCATCATCGCAATGGGTGTTCCCGCGGCTTCAATCCTCTTTGGTATGATCGCGTGTTCGCGTGGAGCAGGGGATTCGATCTCTCCACTCAAAGCGATGATTGCTCGCAATGTCGTGAACATACTTGTGAGCTGGGGCCTATCCGGAATCACAATTTACAACATGACCTCCCCACTCGGGATCAATATGGGGATTGCGGGCATCGCTTGCGGCACTGTCGCAGGAGACATCGTCGGCGCGCTCTACATCACACACATGGCGCGATCAGGGAAGTGGTCCATCCGGCTCAAGTTCATCCGGATGAAACCACACCTGCTCACCATTCAACGCCTGTTCAGACTCGGGATACCCAACTTCCTAGAAACATTCGGTCTCTGGATCGGGAACTTCGCGATCATTCTGTTTGTGGGTTTCCTCACAGTCCAACTCAATCAAGACGGCTTACTTGGTGCCCACATCATCGGGATCCGCATCGAAGCGTTCAGTTTCATGCCAGGGTTCGGGATGGGAATCGCCGCAGCGACTCTCGCTGGACAATACCTCGGGATGAAACGCCCCGACCTTGCGAAAAAAGCGGTGTTCCGTTGTACGCTCATCGCAACGACGATCATGGGTGCGATCGGAGTCGCCTTTATTCTCATCCCCCATCAAATTACCAAGCTGCTCTCTGAGCAAGAACTCCACCAACAGATCGTCCCGAATCTGCTCATCATCTGCGGCATCGTGCAGATCCCGTTCGCGATCTCCATCGTCTTCCGTTCAGCAATGCGTGGAGCAGGGGATGTGAAGTTCGTGATGGCGCTGACATGGACCGCGACCTACATCATCCGCTTACCGATCGCGTATGTACTCTCCGGAGTGGATATCCCGATCCCTGAAATCTTCGGCGGCGGCGTCATCGAGAACCCCAAGCTGCTCAAAACCATGCTCGGTGTTGAGCCGGGCCTGACCGCACTCTGGATCGGACTCTGCAGCGAGATGTTCCTGCGAGGGATCCTCTTTGCTGCACGCTTCTTCCAAGGCGGCTGGCTCAAAGCCAAGGTCTAACTCCCCCACTACTTGTAAGAACACGAAACTCTGACTGACGCGGCACATACCTTGCGACATAAAGAAACCCCCGACACCGAAGTGCCGGGGGTTCTGGTTTGTAGAAGATGTAATCTTCAGAACATCAAACGATGATTATGGGCAGCCTGCTGCGTAGGAAGCGAGGTATGCCGAAACATCGATGAAGTTCAGCGTACCGTCTGGGCTACCGTCTGGGTTACCAGCGAGGTCAGCGACAGCGAGGTCACCAGCTGCGTATGCAGCGAGGTATGCCGAAACATCGATGAAGTTCAGCGTGCCGTCTGGGCTACCGTCTGGGTTACCAGCGAGGTCAGGAGCACAACCAGTTGGTCCGTAAAGGATGGTCTGGAAGTGAGCAGCTGGAGTGTACTGACCGGAGGTTGGGTCAGCAACACACTCGAGACCACCGAAGAAGAAGGTACCAGCGATGGTCAGGAAGCCTGAGCCGTCTGGGTTCTGAGTGGTACCGAGAGCGAATGCGTCCTCAGTAGCACCAGCGGTTGGGCCGTCAGAGACCCAGCTCCATCCACCAGCGGTGTCCATCTCAGCGTGACCTGGGGTAGGCGAACCGAAGACGATACCTGCGGTTGCCAGTGCGCCTGGGTCACCGTCGATACCTGTTTGGGTATCGCTGTCCGAGTCAGCGTTGTCAACATCGATGGTACCTGGCTGGTTGAACTGGATTGACCAGCCCCAGTCAGCGAGGCTGTCGCCGTCAGGATCGATGTCAGGGATCGAGTCCGAGTCATTGTCACGCAGGTCGAAGCGTGGAGTGTGTACCGCTGCACCCTGCATGTCGGAATCGGTGTCACCGATTTCGAAGGTGAGCGAGCTCGCGAAGGTCGCACCGAGGTCGATGTCTGCTGTGAAGAAGACGAGGGTCGCGGTGTCCGCAGGGAACTCACCTGGGAGGCTGAAGAAGGTAAACTGGATGATTGGCAATGCGATCGAATCGAGCTGTGGCGAGCGACCGTTCATGCCGTCCCAGTAGGTCCATGTACCAGCGAAACCTTCGATACCGTCAGCGTTGCTGTCGGAGTCGGTGTCGGTATCAGCGTGGTCGGAGACCCAGTGGATCTGAACACAGTCAACGACAGTGTCAAACGCGATGTCACCCCAGTCGATGTTGACTGCGTTGAGCGACAGCGAAGTTGGTGTTGCTGCGTCTGCGTCATCGAGACCGAAGAAGAAGCTGGTGGAGAAGCCTTGGTCTGCACACTGAGCACCAGTGTCAGCAATCCAGATCTCCGTACCTTCGGTGCCGTCAACAGCTTGCTGAGCGTCACCTTGGTTGATCACAGTGGTGATCTTCTCGCCGGTAGCGATGTTGAAGTAGATGTGACCTGCGTGCCGCAGTTGAGCAGCGGTAGCGTCAATCTTGGTTGGGGTGTTGTTGGCAACTGCGGTGCTGGCGATACCAGCAGCCAGAGCCAGGCTAAGTGCACTTTTCGCCTTCATGGAAAGCTCCTCTATTAGTAAATGTGAACCACAACTCGAACCATGTGTCAGAAAAGACACATTGAAACGAACAAAATCTTGCAGCGGGACACGAATCCCACTACACGCCGAACACATCGTGACCGCCATCGGGTTCTCTCTCTACCCAGGTCCCTCACAGATTCCCACGAGCGGGTGCCTGTCAAGATTGACCTCTACGCGGTATTCTCGCACACAACGAGAATCGTACGGCAAAACAAACTACATACCACAAACTCAGTGGTACCTCCCGAATATACAGGGTCTGGTGCGGATTGCAAGAGCCCAGCCCCCGATTTTGCGTACATTTCTGGGAAAAAGCCCCGATATCTGCCCCTCGAATCACCCCAGAGAACCAGGCTTTTTACCCATCTTAACCCTCTCACGCCGTCTCGAGACCCCGCACAGCCGTCGCGAAACGGGTGAAGAACCCATCCGCGTCATGAGGTCCCGGAGATGCTTCTGGATGGAACTGCATCCCAGCGATCAGTCCGTCTCGCGCCTCAAATCCAGCAACCGTGTCATCGTTCAGATGTCTATGGGTCACCACCATTCCCGCAGCTTCACAACTGGAAGCATCCACCGCGAAGCCATGATTCTGACTCGTGATCTCCACGCGACCACTCTTGGAATCCAAGACTGGATGATTGATGCCACGATGACCAAACTTGAGCTTGAAAGTCGTTGCCCCCATCGCTTGCGACAAGATCTGATGCCCAAGACAGATTCCGTATATCGGAAATCCCGCAAGCGAGGGATTCTCGATCAGCTTCCGAAGAGTATCGATCAATCCGGTTAATGCCGCTGGGTCCCCAGGCCCATTGGAAAGGAAGAGCCCACGAATCTTCCCCTCTTTGAAATCGCGTTCAATGTCATCTGCTGTGATTGAGATCGGATAGACAGTGGGCGTGCACCCCGCATCAACCAAGCATCTCAGGATATTCTCTTTGACGCCGCAATCGATGAGCCCGATGGGAACTCGTTCCAGATCGGATGAATCGATGTGGCCCCATCCACCGCTTGATTCTTCCCAAACTCCTTGCTTCTCCATGCCCGCTGTGGATGCAAGATCCGCGCCGTCCATTGTGGCCATCGACTGTGCACGCTTGACCAGTTGCGAATCGCTGAGAGAAGCATCACCAGTGATGATGCCTTGAACCACGCCTTGTGATCTCAGGAGCGAAGTCAACGCTCGCGTATCAATCCCAGCGATTCCTGGCACACCTGCATTCCTCAGGAACTGATGGAGTCCGCTTGAGGACCGATAGTTCGAGTACAAATCGACATACTCGTGAACGACCATCCCAGAGACTTGGATTCCCTTCGATTCCATGTCCCGCTCATTCATCCCAGTGTTCCCGATCATGGGAGTCGTCTGGACGAGTATCTGGTTCATATATGAAGGATCGGTAAGCGATTCTTCATATCCGCTCATCGCGGTATTGAAAACCACCTCTCCGCTTCCTTCGCATGAGGCTCCAAACCCCCAGCCTTCAAAGATTTCCCCACTCGACAACGCCAAACGGACACGATTAGGCTCGGTGCGATCGCTCATCATGAATAGAGTGTAGCGATCCAATGTCGATGCTGCCCTTCAAACACGAGCTTGAGAACGACGAATCTGCCGTCGGCGATACTTTCGTCCGCGTGGTTATCGAGCGGGGACTCGATCGATCCGATGGACTGACCTACCGGACTGACCTTGAAGTGGAAGTGGGCCAACGCGTTCAGGTCCCAGTCGGGAGAGGAAACACCCCCACCGATGGCTTCGTGACCCAAATAGGTGGCCCCGAACTCGCAAGCGGCTTCGAGCTTCAGAAATTGAAAGCTCTCCGCTCAGTCTCACCCGTCAAGCTCAACACGCTCCAGTTCGAGTTGTGCCAATGGATCGCGAAGTACTATGCGTGCCCGCTCGGGATGGTCCTCGCAGCCGCGATCCCCAAAGCCGTGAAGAAGCAGATCGGCAAACGCACAATTCAGACGATCACGAGAGCCGAGACGATCCCCAACCCGCTCCCCAAGCTCCCCCCCACTGCATTAGAGACTTGGGAGAAACTTAAAGAGATTGACGCTGCGCAATTCCCGGTCGAGAAATCAAAGCTGAAGGATCTGATCCACCTCCGCTCGATCGCTCCAATCCACAAACTCCGTGATGTCGGATTGCTGATCGAGTCTGAGGAGGAAGTCATCCGAACCCCGAGTGTGTTCAACCTGCTGGAGCAGAACAGCGATCGGATCGCACCAGAACTTAATGAACAACAACAAGCCGTGGTCGAGGGGATCGCCGGTTCCCTGAATAATTCATCCACACACCTCATCCACGGGATCACAGGCTCAGGGAAGACCGAAGTCTACATCAGACTCATCGAACAAGTCCTCGCCGCAGGAAAGACCGCGCTGGTGCTGGTGCCTGAGATCGCGCTGACCCCACAAACCGCTGGACGGTTCGTCGCAAGATTCAACGACCAAGGCGTGGCGCTGCTGCATTCAGGATTGAGTAATGGCGCACGCAACGCACAATGGTCACTCGTCAAGGACAAGGAGGCCCGCGTCGTCATCGGTCCGCGATCCGCGATCTTCGCACCGATCGAGGATCTCGGAATCATCATCGTAGACGAAGAGCACGATAGTTCGTATAAACAGGATCGCGCCCCTCGCTATCACGCACGAGACTCAGCAGTCATGCTGGGAACACTCGCGAACTGTGCTGTGATTCTGGGATCTGCTACACCTTCATTAGAGAGCTGGCACAACGCACGAGCCGGACGATACCAGCTCTGGTCGATGACCATGCGCGCTGGACAAGGGACGCTGCCGCGTGTCCAGATCGTGGACAGCACCAAGGACAACACAAACACATTCAAAACCGCTTCGAAAAAGTCACTCGCATTCCCAATCATTGGAAACACACTCGAATCTCAGATCAACCAGACACTAGATCGAGGCGAGCAAGCGATACTCTTACTGAATCGACGCGGATACGCTTCGGTCGTCGCCAGCGCCGATCCCAACTGTGATTGGCGCCTCGAATGCGACCAGTGCGACTCGACCATGGTCGTCCACAAGTCCAGAGTCCGCAGCTCAGCAGGCAAGAGATTTGTTCGCTGTCACCATTGCTTGAGTGAACAGCTCATCCCAACAGTCTGTCCCATGACTGGCAAAGGGATCGTACAGATAGGCGTCGGGACCCAACGAGCCGAAGACGAAATTCTGATGAGACTTGGAGAGCGACAGCAGCTTGAGCTCGGGAAAAACTTCGTGCGTGTAGATTCAGACACCATGACGCACCCATCGGATTACTTCTCAATCCTCGACCGATTCTCGAAAGGTCACATCAAGCTCATGCTCGGCACCCAAATGATCGCAAAGGGGCTCGACTTCCCAGGTGTCACACTCGTCGGAATCCTGAACGCGGATACGGCGCTCTCAATTCCTGACTTCCGTGCTGAGGAACGAACATTCCAGTTGATCGCGCAAGTTGCAGGCCGAGCAGGTCGGAGCAGCACTCCTGGACAGGTCATCGTCCAAACGATGAATCCACGCAATAAAGCAATCATCCTCGCATCCAAGCACGATTACCCAAGCTTCGCGGATCAGGAACTCAGGACTCGTCAAGAGTGCGATCTTCCGCCAGCTACGCGTATGGCTCGGATCATCTGCAGGGATCAAGCCGCGATCAAAGCCAAGGCTCGTGCTGAGCAGTTGGCTGACGCTCTAGTCTCACTCTCGGATCCACGCGTCTCCATCGAAGGTCCCATGGAATGCACAATCGCTCGGATCGCGAACCACGCTCGTTGGGGTCTAGAGCTTCACGCTCCCAATGCTGCGTTGATCCAGAAACCCATTGCAAAGCTCAGGGAACAGGGGCTGCTCAAATCCGATGCTGGGACAATCATCGACATAGATCCGATCTGGCTGATGTGATCAATCCTCAGTATCCGCTGAATATTCTTCGCTCCCCACTCCACGGATGCGCACACACACCGAGTCCCCTTTCTGAGGGATCTGATCCCGATTTGCTATCCAGACGGGCTCATCCACCGAAGCATCAGGCGAAAGCGTCCATGTCGGCGAGATGACCTCATGCCCCCAAGGCGTCAAGGAAACAAGCGATCCCTCACGATCCGCGATGTACCCCTTGCTCTTAACAACCTTCGATCCAGCGAAGACGAACCCATCCCAGCCTGGGTCATCCACAAGCTGCAGTTCCTGATCTACATGGACGACCCAATCAATCAGTGTGATCCAGTCTTCGCTGCTTTCGAGTTGGACTTCGACAAGCAATCGATCACCAGTCGCTGATACGCGATCGTGCTGATCGTTGTAAGTCACCGGCGAGCCGGGTTCAAAGCCAGACGCAAGCAAAGCCGCGTGGAGATTGGACGGCTTGACATCGGTCACCAACAGCGATTCGTGCTCTCTCGTGTCTGGACCGGTGATCAGCATCTCGAGATAGACATCGGGGGTTTCCGGATGATGACAATCCATCGCGATCGAAGCATCAAAGTAGACCACCCCCTCATCAACCACGATTCCTGGCAGCAACTCATTTGGTTCAAAAACGAGAGTAGATAGCACAATGCAACATGTGATCATTGGACTAATCAAACCACACTCCGCTTGCTGGTTTGAGCGAGCTGGGCAAACTGCTCGCCGCGAGCTTTATAGTTCTCAAACTGATCCCACGAAGCACATCCCGGCGAGAGTAAAACCACATCCCCCGCTTTCACTCTGGACTCGATGCAGATCATCGCGCCTCGTAGATCACCACAATCGAACGTATTGGACTCAGCAAACTCACAGATGCTCTTCCCAGTCGATCCGATCGTATACAGACCCGCGAGCAATGGGGCTTGGTGAGCAATCGACGACAAGTCACTCCCCTTGTCATATCCGCCTGCAATCAGATGGATACATGCTCGATCGGTTCGCTCCGAAATCGCATCGAGTGCGAGTAGCGTTGCATCGGGAACCGTGCATTTGGAATCGTTGTAGTATCGCACACCGTCGATTTCACAGACCAGCTGTAAGCGATGAGGCAAACCTGAAAAGCTCCCCGCCGCATCTCGTGCCGTGTGTTGATCAGCACCGGTAGCCAAACTCACAGCACTCGCGGCAACCGCGGCGTTGAGTCCATTATGCTTGCCGGGCAATGAGCCCCCCTCGACCGCGTCGGATTGCTCGATCACAGTAGAGTTCCCGCTACACCAATGAGAAACCTGCTCTCCAAGTACCACTTTGGCTGCGGCCTCTGCGAGCAATCGCTTGGACTGTTCATAGTGTACTTCATCACCGTGCCAATCAAGGTGGTTCGAGAAGCAGTTTGTGACCACCCCGATCGCTGGAGGAGATGACTTGAATACCCTGGATTCACCGAGCCAATGCAGCATCGCGCTCGACAACTCGAGCACCACCCAAGTCTCTTGAGCTATTGAATCCAAATAGGTAAGCAAAGATCCACCGATGTTCCCGCCGAGCATTGAGTGATACCCCAGTTGCGTGAGCGCATGGTGAATCATCGCACTGGTGGTGCTCTTTCCCGCCGATCCTGTCACGGCGATGACTCTACTTGGATCTAAAGATCGGTAGACAATCTCGATCTCAGTCGTGATCGCTATCCCACGGCTCTTCGCTTCCAGAATAAATGCATTGTTCCATGGGAGCGGGACAGCAGGATTGACCACCAGCACATCGACGCCGTCGAGGTCATCGACTTGATGTTCTCCGAGTCGCAGCTCAGCCTGCTCTTGTTCGAGTAGCACACGAATCTGACTAATCGAATCGCTGAGCGAGTCCTCATCACCGAGATCACCGATCCGGAGTTGAGCGCCTTGCATAGCGAGGTAACGAACAACTCCAATACCACCCCCGAATCGTCCGAGTCCCATGACATAGACCAGTTTGCCATTCCAATCATTCATCTGATCTTCCGCACGTGGCTCATATCGAGTCCTCGATCAAATCCTTGAGACGATCTAAATGATCCCCCTCGCATTTCTCCATCATCTTGATCATCATGGGACCGGTCACCACCGACATCGCTTTGGTCCACCACTTGTTCGGAGCGTTCGACATTGTCCAAGTTGCTTCCGTTCCACCCTCGCTCGGTGCGTATGAATATTCCGCGATCATCCGATTGCAGCCGTCATCGAAGACCGCTTTGTGATGCAACACCCCGCTGACGAGCTCATGACGCTCAATGTTAATGATCGCTTTCGCGTTCATCTTTCCCATTTTGCGTGTTTCTCGGAAACGCATACCGCTGCACATTGGATCAGTCTGCTGGTGCTCTGACAGCATCTCGATCGACACCAAGCTCGCTCCCATCCACGACTTGATGTTGTCCCAATCAGACAACCAATCACGGACTTGCTCAGGAGTGCAGTTGATCTTGACTTGCTTGGTGAGCGACTTTGCCATGCCGAGACTATATCAGATCAGCGGATGCTCAACCGAACATCGACTGTCCCAGATCCTTCACGCCAGACGGTAACATCGACGCTGTTGCCCGTGAGCAGTCCCGCATCCGCAAGCAACACCAGAAACTGACTGAGATCTTCGAATCGTTCTCCTTCAACTCTCCGGATTTCATCTCCGGCCTCCAAACCCGCCATGGAAGCAGGCATCCCCCTCCAGACTTGATTCACACGCACACCCTCGGCACTCCCGCTGAACAATGCCCCAAGCTGCAACTGGATCGGTTGAGCCAACCGCTGCGCGAGCACTTCTGGTCGCATCTGACCGAGCGTGACTGAAAGCTCCAAAAACTCTCCGCTGCGATACACCTCTAGAGAGATCGGCTTGCCTGCTCGCTGTGAACTAATGAGCGACGACAGCGCCTCAGCATTGGTCACTGGTGATCCCTGCACGCTTAGGATGACATCGCTCGGAAGAACGCCCGCACGATCTGATGGGCCGTCAGTCTCAACACCTGTGATGCGGATCCCAAATCTCGATTCACCTTCTTCGTTGACCACTTCAACGCGTCCCGAACGAGAAGAGTCGTACGAGATCCCCATGAACCCCCTGGAGACTGACCCGTGCTCGATGATCTGCGCCACGATGGGCTCAATAGTTCCGAGTGGGATCGCGAACGAAATCCCAGCGGAGTCACCGCCGGAATCCTCTGGATTCGACCCAACCGTGCTTGCAGCAGTCGCGATCGCGACATTCATACCAATCACTTGTCCATCAGTATTGACCAGTGGCCCACCTGAGTTGCCCGGATTCACTGCCGCGTCTGTTTGAATGTAGTTGGTGTACCCCCCCACCAATCTCGCTCCTTGCGCCTGTCGGCCGAGTCCAGAAACGATCCCCTCCGACATCGAGAACTTGAAACCAAACGGAGAACCAAACGCGAACACCCGCTCGCCGACTCGAGGGAGCCTCTGCGTGGCGCGCATCGCAGGAAATGTGGTGTGCGACCGATCGACCTCGATCACCGCGATGTCCGTATAGATATCCGTCCCGATCACACGACCTTCAACAACATCGCCGTTGTAGAACTCGATGGAGACTCGTTCCGCAGTTTTTACCACATGCGCATTGGTGACCAGATGTCCATCAGAATCGAATATCCAACCCGCTCCGCTGGAATATGAGCCGTAGCTCGATACTTCATCACCATTGAACTCCGCTCTTGTTTCGATGTGAACGACACTCGGCTCAATCGTGTCCCCAATCGCGGATACGGCGCGATCTATACGGCGCAGAATATCGTCATCGGCGAGCACATTCCGAGCAAGTGTGATCCGCGCCCCTTGTTGAGCAACGGCATACCGATCAAGCAATGAAGGAGCGAGAAAGACCAGCGTTGCTGTGACTAACAGGACGACCATTGCCGGGATAATCGAGACAAACTTCCGCATGGTGGACTCCAATTCGCTCAAGCGGGAAGAAGACAGAACTGCACACTATGTATTCGGTTTCCTGGCATCCTTGGTGGCAGATTCTTTAGAGGTCGATCCAAGTTTTTCCGACTCACCCGCACGCATCGAGTACCGCTGACCCCCAATCGATCCATCACGGACCCTCGAAACCCACTCTTTCCCAGATCGCATGATCTCCGCCCCAATCGAAGCGACCGGCTCAGCGAAGCGAGGGGGATGATCCGTGAGTCCAAGCAGATCATTGACGACGAGAATCTGCCCATCGCAGGCCGTCCCGGCTCCGATCCCGATCACTGGGACCGAAGCGATTTCCATGACACGGGCCGTCACCTCATCGGGAACCGCTTCGATCAGCAGTAAGACCGCGCCCGCGTCCTGAAGGGCATGAGCATCCCGCACTACCTGCTCAAGCGAATCTGATGTCCGTCCCGCCGCGACTGGACCGCCGGTCACAGAGCTCGCCTGAGGCTTGCATCCCACATGAGCACAGATTGGTACTCCAGCCCTAGTCAATCGATCGACAATCCCGGCTTGGGTCTCATCCGCTTCGAGCTTGATGACATCCGCCATCCCCTCTGTCATAAATCGACCAGCGTTGCCCATCGCTTCGTCCACCGATCGGTGATAGCTCATGAACGGCATATCCGCCATCACAAGCGTTCCCGGAGCGCCCCGCTTCACCGCAGCCGTCATCTGAATCGCGTACTCCATCGGCATGTCAATCGTCCGATCAAAGCCGAGCATGACCTGAGCCGCGGAATCTCCCGCGAGCAGGACATGCACCCCCCCACGCTCGAGCCAGCGTGCTGTGGTCGCGTCATAGCATGCGAGACACGCGAACGAATCGCCACGATGCTTCATCGCCTTGAGTGTTTTCAGTGTCACAGGATCCCTAAGAGTGGGTTCTGCATTGTGTTCAGCTTGGTCATTTGGAGAGAGACTCATGCTCGATTGTATGTCTCTCGCAACGCAGGATGCTAAACTCCAATCTGACCCACACTTGAGAGCATCCCATGCCCCATTCAACCATGCTCCGCACTCCAAATCTTGCAGATGACCAGATTCTTCGTGTTGTCGCCGGTCTGCGTCCATGCCGACGAGGCGGGCTTCGACTCGAGTCCCAAGAACTCGGATCCAAGCACATCATCCACAACTATGGACACGGCGGGTGCGGGATTACCTTGTCTATGGGAACAGCACACGCGTCCGCCGATCTGGTTGAAAAATCGACGAATCGCAAGAATCAAATCGCTGTGCTTGGCGCTGGAGTGGTCGGACTGACTACAGCGCGAGAGCTCGCATCGCGTGGATACGAGGTCTGTGTATACGCAAAGCAAGCCGGGATCAATACACTGAGCGTCCTCGCAGGAGCCCTCTTCCTCCCTGTCGGGATCGAGTACGACCATCCAGATATTGGACAAGAGCGATTCCTCCAGATACTCACTCAGTCCAAGCAATCCCTCGACAAACTCGACCCCACACGATACGGGACTGAATCACTCCCGGTGTTCGAACCTGAATACGCGCACGATCCTGACTTCCTCTTTTCAAACGGCACCATCGCCCCCCCAGTGCACATCGACAAACTCCCCCTCCCGGGCCCCCCTCGAAGCGGACGCACTTTTGAGTCCATGTTTATCCACACTCCGAAATTCCTCAACGCGCTTATCGATGATCTTCAATCATCTGGTGTCGACCTGCAATCACACACACTGAACACGCCTAAGGACATCGAGCAACTCGAAGAACAAATCATCGTCAACTGCATGGCGCTTGGGTCTCGCACAATCTTCAACGACACCGCGATGTATCCAGCACGCGGGGTACTGGTGCATATGAAGCCGCAGGATCTTGGGTACATCATCCACGACGGATACAAATACATGTTCCCTCGTGAGGATGCACTCATCCTCGGCGGATGCTTCGACGAACATGTGTGGAATGACACACCTGATCAAGAAATAGCCCACGAGATCCTCTCGCATCACCGAAGATTCTTCGGCGTCGACTAACGCGTACACTCCTCTCCCATGCCCATCCTGAGTGGTACCAACCTGACCCTCCAGTACGGAGACGACCTCATCCTCGATGGGGTATCGCTGTCGATCGAACAGAGCGAACGAATCGGTATCGTTGGACGCAATGGGTGCGGAAAATCCACACTCATCAAAATCCTCGCAGGGGTCCTTCCGCCGACTGACGGATCGGTATCCAGTGGCAAAGCAACCATCGGATACCTCCACCAGAATCCAGACCTCAACCCACATCACACGCTCAAGGAAGCTGTTGCGAGCGCGTTCGACCACATCAAAGAACTCAACGCTCGTCTTGAGCAAATCTTTGAGGAAATGGGCAACGCCAACCAAGATGACCTCGGTCGACTCCTCAAAGAACAAGCACGCATCGAGCATGAGATCGAAGCCAGCGGCGGCCTCGTCAATGACCACAAAGTTGATCAAATTCTGCATGGATTGGGATTCACGGACGCGCAGTTCGAGATCAAAGTACCCGATCTCTCAGGTGGTCAAAAAGCACGCGTTGCATTGGGCAAACTCCTGCTCCAAGATCCATCCGTGTTACTGCTCGACGAGCCCACAAACCACCTCGATATCCAAGGCCGAGAATGGCTGGAAGTGTTCCTGCGCGAAGAGTTCAAAGGTGCGGTTGTTCTCATCAGTCACGATCGATACATGCTCGATCGCGTCGTCAATCGGATTATCGAGGTCGAGCATGCTCGTTTGATTGAATACCCAGGGAACTACGCCGCGTTCCGCAAGCAGCGTGCCGAGCGCCGGACGGTCCAGCTACGAGCGTATGAAAAACAACAAGCGGAGTTCAAACGAGAAGAAGCGTTCATCGCGCACTTCAAGGCTGGACAACGCGCCAAGCAAGCTCGGGGCCGTGAGTCTCGTCTGAATCGCGCGAAAGCACAGACCATCGAACGCCCACTCGAACTCGCGAGTCTCCGACTGTCGCTTCCCAAAGCACAACGAGCTGGAGACATTGTCGTCGCCGCACGATCACTCTCTAAGAAGTATCCAAACGATGATGGCACTGACAAAGTCCTCTTTAACGATCTCGACATCCGCATCGAACGAGGACAACGTTGGGGAGTCATCGGACCTAACGGCGCGGGAAAGTCAACACTTATTCGATGCATACTCGGTGAACAAGATACAGATCAAGGCACCGTGAAGCTCGGCACAAATCTGGACATCGGTCACTTCACACAAACCCACGACAATGTGGACATGTCAAAGACAGTCTTCCGACATATCCAGGACACAGTCAAGAAGAACACGGAAGAACGCGTGACGCTGTCGGAGCTCGAAGCGAGGACCATCGCGGGTGCTTTCCTCTTCTCAGGCGATGACCAACAACGCGAACTCCAGTCCATGTCTGGCGGCGAGAAGGCCCGCGCTGTCCTGGCCGGACTGCTCGCGAGCGCCAAAAACCTGCTCGTCCTCGACGAACCCACCAACCACCTCGATATCCCCTCCGCGGAGCGTCTCGAAGAGACCTTTGCACGCACGCATCACGACCCCAAAACCGGGAAGACCACCAGCGGCGCGTATGAGGGGACCGCGATCCTCATCTCGCACGATCGAGCATTGATCGATGCTGTCTGCGATCATCTCATTATCCTTGACGGGCATGGGAACGCCGAGATCTTCGCAGGCACCTACACCGAGTGGCACGATCAGCACCAGCAAGAATCCAAATCAAGGTCTACAACTCCGGATCAAACGAAGCAAACATCTGAAAAACCAACGCAACAATCGAAGCCGGAAACTTCAGCGACCAAATCCCGCTTTTCATGGATGCCGATCAATCAGATCGAGGAGCGGATGACAGATCTGGAGATTGAACTCAACACACTCGATGCCCAGCTCAACGACGCAGACATCTGGAAAGACATCGAGCACGCCAACGAGGTCACCGCGAAACGGGATAGCGTGCGCTCGGAGCTTGATGAACTCGAAGAGGAATGGCTGCGAAAGTCATGAACTGAGCACCGATCGGATCCGCTCGATGGTTTCCAGTGCGTGCTGATGTGCTGATTTTTTCGACTTCAGAATCGCGGTTCTCCACGCGAATGGAGCCGGAAGCACTGTCAGCGGCAAGTACCACATCCAGGTCTGAATCGAATCGCCCAACAGCCGTTCGTACCAACCGAAACTGAGCATGAACGATTCGGTGAGCGGTAATCCAGGCCAGATCGTGACTACCAGAATCATCGCAAACACGATCGGCATCTTGCGACGCATGACCAACTGAAAGATGACTCGAGTCTGATCACCATCCGATTCACTCTGTACAATTAAATCTGAATCAAACGGCGTTCCATGTGCATCCACAATAGCGGAACCCGTTTCACTCCCCACCTGGAATCCCGCGAGTTTGCCTCGCTTGGACATAGTCTTGAGCGCACCAACCACCCCACTCGGATCGAGCGTGGTTTCAATGACAGGCAGGGTCTCTTGATCGTTCGTCAATTCATGCTCCAGCGGAAATCATCACATACATCGGTCAAACTGTGCTGGAGCATAAGGTCAGAATCCAAGCTGGCACAGTGTGTGCAGCAAGGAAGTTGTGCAGACCCCAGATCCCCAGAGCGGACCTCAGAGCACTCCCTCGTTGCGTCTGATCAACACGGACGGCCGTGTGTTGTCGACACACATCATCGAATCCCAGTTCTCGGACATTGATCCCGCGATCACCGGACTCCAATCGACTGACCCTCGCATGCTCATCGCGATGATGACCCAAACCCGAAACGCATGCCGATCCTCAGGGTTGATCCCCCGCGACACTTCCGAACTGATTCACATCGGACGAACGCTCGGCGTATCCCCAATCAACACACGCCGAATCATCGAGTTAGTCCAACGCGGGGATCTCCGCCAGCTCTCTCATATCTCGCTCAATGATTCACAAGAGAAAAAGACCCGGATTGATATCCGGGTCTGGATCGTACTAGGCATCTGGTCGCTCACCATCGCGATCGCGATGAACGCCGTCTAAAGATTACTCCACATCGTGCCCCTCAACCACATCCGTGATCTTCGGAGCTGCGTGCGAGTCCAGTTCGCCTCGTTTGAGTCGACCGATGTACTCGTGGTACGCCTTCATCGCCTTAGCACCGAAGATCCACATGATCGGGATATTGGCCACGAGCATCACACCCAGACCAAGCGTCGTCCACATATCAAGCTCATGATCGGTCGCGATGAACGCCTTCTTGTCCGGCCCGAACAACGGCATCGCAAGAACAGTCGTCAACAAGATCAATCCAGCATAGATAATCTTGTAAATAAACACCGCTGAGCTCTCTATGGACTTCCCGAACGAGCCCAACACACCCGTGAAGTAGTAGATCCCCTGCTCGCCGTAGTACGACCACGAGATCATCGTCGAGATCGCGAACAACCACGCCGCGATCGAGACCAGCCACTTCCCAAGACCAGGGAACTGACGATCGAACGCATACGCCGTCATCGAAGCACCCGCATAATCGCCGTAGACACCGAGATCAACAGTTCCATCTGTATGTTCACGGAAATGTGGTACCATCTCGGATTCCAATGTGTTCCATGACACCTGCCAGAGGTCGTTTTCGTCTTGACTCACCGATCCAGTGATCTTGCGTAGATCTCGACCTGTGTTCGGATCTTCATCAGCCGCAACGATGAAGAACACAATCTCGCCCTCACGCCAACCCGATCCGTTCTCAGGGGTCTGGCGGATCTTGCGTGACTCGGATGACATCCGTGGGAGCGCCCCAGTCTCGAGCGTCCAGGTATTCTCCAGTACCTCACCAGATTCCGAATCCACAGCTTGCACAATCCGCACATCGCTCGCGTTCACAAAATCCGCTTCCGAACCGCGGTTGTACGCGCCGGTCGAGAGGATCACAAGCGCTGTCAGCGTACAGACCACAATCGTGTCAATAAACGGCTCAAGACCCGCGACCACACCCTCGCGGACTGGTTCATCGGTCTTCGCCGCAGAGTGAGCGATCGGCGAAGATCCCTGACCCGCTTCTGAGGAGAACAACGCACGCTTCACACCCCACATCGCGGCGTACCCAAAGGTCCCCCCCAAGAACGCACCAGTCGCATCAGCGTCCGCACCACCCATGAAGCTCGGGAGACCGCTCTTGACGATCAACCCAAGCATCCCAGGCACATCCGCGATATTCGCGAAGAGCACTACCAACGCAGCAATCACATACAACGCACACATGACCGGCACAATGCGACCCGCGACAGCGCCGATACGCTTGATCCCGCCGATGATAACTAGCCCAACAACCAGTGTCAGCACAACACCCGTTACTACTTGGGGAATCCCGAAGTAGGTAAAGGTGATGTCCGCTACATTCCACGCTTGGAACATGTTCCCACCGGTGATCGCCGAGATGATCAGCGTAATGACAAAGATGCCACCAATGAGTGTTCCGATCGGAGCGAGTCCCCACTCAGCGAATCCTTTCTTGACGACAAACATTGGACCGCCGTGCGGATTCTCTGGATCGTCCGTATTCCGGTACAGCATGGACTGTGTGACTTCCGTCATCTTGATTGCCATGCCCAGGATGCCGATGATCCACATCCAAAAAATCGCTCCAGGACCACCGAGCGCGACCGCGACCGCGACGCCCGCGATATTTCCGAGACCAACAGTCGCCGACAATGCCGCCGACAATGCCTGGAAGTGGTTGATCGCCCCCGGATCATCCTTGTCGTCGTATTTGCCACGCACGACCGCTACGCCGTGCGTGAGTGCCCGGTATTGACCGATGAATGACCACGCGGTAAACACAAGACCAGTGAGCAGCAGCGCATACACGGTGTACTCAGAAAAGAGGACTCCATTGATGGAGTTAATAATGTCGTTCAGTGCCATACGGCCCCCGGAATGGTTCTAGAAGTTGACTTGGGTACAAATCCCTTTATCGACCCATACTTGCACATCCGCGTCATAATTGCAAGCCGCCCCCCACTCGAGTACGCTTTGACATGCCCATCGAGATTGGTGAAATCCTGAGCTACGCATCAAACGCATTCGCCCATCACGCCGAGCTTCTCGACCAAGAACACGCTGTGCGAGGACTTGACGCGTTCAGCGAACTCCAACTCCATGCACTGATTGCAGATGCACTTACATCAGAACCAGTCGGTGTCTACAGGGAAGTTCACTATCCCTCAGACGGCGACGCGTACACCTCACGCACGCATCGAGACCGATGCGATCTTGTGCTAACACCAAATCCGGACCTTTCACTCTCCGATCCTGTTTCTGAGCTTCAACTGCTCGCTGCGGCACAGGACACACTGTTTGCGAACAACCCTGCACTTCAACCGGACCCCACCACGACTTGTCAACCTGAGGATGCGCTCTGGATCGAGATCAAAGCGTGTGCCCAGTACGCCTATCGAGACGGAGTCCCGGCTCCGAATGGACGCTATGCTCACGAGCTCGTCAATGGACTGCAGACCGATCTCTGCAAACTCTCAGCTGATCCACACATCTGGAACGCCGCGGCACTCACAGTGCTCTTTACTGAGACCGAAGAAGTTGCCAGACAGGACTTGCACGCCGCGGCGAAGCTCTGCATTGAGCAAGATGTCCCGCTGCGTTCACCGCTTGTAGAAACGATCTCAATCACTGATCGAGCGGGTAACGCGTGCCTCGGAATCGGTATGTTCCCCATCTCGATCTGATCCTGATTCAACCGGATCCAATCCCGCGTACTGAGCAATGATGTCCGCGGCTCCGAGTGCAGCATTCTTGCTCGCAAACATATCCGTAATCTTCGTCAGCTCACGCACTTGCTCGTCATATTTGTTGCGATCTTCCAAGAGTTCGGTCACACGCTCCGCGATTGGTTCGGCGCCAACAAAGTGCGGAACCAACTCAGGCACGACTTCGCGCCCCGCAAGGATATTGGGGAGTGTGATGAAAGGCGTCTGGATCAACCAACGCGCCAGCAAGGACCATCCGATCCGTCCGAGCTTATACACAATCACCATCGGACGATGCTGACGAGCGATCTGGAGCGTCACCGTTCCAGAGACCACCATCGCGAGCGTACACCACCGCACCACAGCATCCGTGTTCGCGTGCGTAATCCCAAGTGAATCCGGCCAATCGATCTCATGATCCTTCGCGATCTGCCGAACAATCGGTTCGATTTCAGGACGCGTAACCGCGACCATGCCGCACATGTCTTTGTGCTCTGCTTTGAGTTTTGTGTACGCGCCGATCAGCAGCGGGAAGTTCTTCTTGATCTCAGACGGGCGAGAGCCTGGCAGGATCGCGATCCGCTTCTCACCCTGCTTCCAAGACTCGGTCTCTTTGTCCAACGCTCCCTCGTCGATCGGTTTCTCAAACAACGGATGGCCGATGAATGTCGCTTGCACACCACGACTCCCGAACCATTGCTCCTCAAATGGGAGCACACACATCACATGATCGGTCAGTCTTCTGAGCTTGCGGATGCGCCACGGTGCCCACGCCCAAAGCTGTGGCGCGACCATGTGTACTACCTTGCCGCCTTGTGCCTTCATGATCGCGCAGACGGGGAAGTTTGCCGCCGGAGAATCGACCGGCACATGCACATCGACTGGGTTTTCCTTGACCCAAGCTTCGATCCGCTCGTTGATCTGTTTGTGTTCACGGATTTTTTGCAGCCCCGGCATCCCCATGACCGCGGCATCGCCCGTACGCTCGATGATCTCCGCACCCGCGGCTTCCATCTTCGGACCACCCCATGCGCAGATCCTCAGATCTGGATAACGCGACTTCAACTCGCGGATCACAATGGACGCATGGTCATCGCCGCTGGGTTCGAACCCAGTGAACAAGATCATTGGATTGCTTGTGGATCGCTGCACACGCAACAATAGCACCGATGCGTTGAGCTATGGCAAACAATGCAACTGGATAGGGATTCAGAATCCCGCAGCTGCGAACCAAGTGCTTGGCGCCACTCCGAGCGCCTCGGCAACACTCGTGAGTGATTCAACACTCGGCAAATGAGTCCCACGCTCGATCGAACTGAGCTGACTGACCGAAACCCCAGAAATCTCTGAAAGATTCCGCAAAGTCCACCCGCGTTCTGTTCGCGCCAAGCGGATCTGCCGACCGAGCGTCGCACGCAATCGATCCAACGGACGCTGACCCAAACCCAGTTCGTTGACGGCTTGAGCAAGCGACTTCCGAAGGTCATCCACTTGAAATGGCTTCGGGATGTAGTCAAACACATCCTTACGGAAAGTCTCACGCATCGAATCCAGCGAGGGATACCCAGTCACCATGATCACGCACTGGCGAGGCCAGCGCTCTCGGATTTCTTCAAGGACTTCAGTCCCTGAATGCTCACCCATCTTCACATCAAGCAAGATCACATCAGGAAGATGCTGCTCACACGCATCAAAGAGATCACTCGGCTCAGACATCATCCGTACGGAATGACCATCTCCAGAGAGCAACCCCTGCAAGTACTCGCGAAAGTCAGCGTCGTCGTCCAACGCGTACACCGTCAATGGCACAATATCGCTCATAAACGCCCTTCCATTCCAGACCAGTATATCCGCTTATTGTCCTGCCAGACAATACAAACTGCAGATTAATCTGATTTGGTCATCGGAAGATGCACATCGAACTTCGCCCCCCCACCCATGGCCGAAGATCCCTCATTCTCATTCGAACGCACATTTGATGGAACCACCATCCCGCCGTGCTCACGGACAATCCCTTCAGCGACGGCGAGCCCCAGACCAGTGCCGTTCGCATCCATTCTCGATGAAACGAAAGGCTCGAACAAGGTATCGATCATTGATGGATCAATCCCACTCCCATTGTCCTGGACTGAGATCACTAGCCAATCTCCATCAGATCGAGATTCTTGCAATGCAGAAACACGGATGGCCCCTTCATGATCCTTGAGATCTCTCAATGCATGGACCGCATTGCGTATCAGATTCAAAAAGACCTGCACCATGCGATCTGGGTCACACGCCACAACCATCTCGCCATCAACTTGATTGTCAAAGTCCAGCCGTTGTCCAGGGAGCACACTCTGACGATCGAGTTTGATCAGAGTCCACGCGTCCTCAATCACATTGCGGATATGCGTAGATCTCAAACTCGGCGTCCGGACTCTCGCGAAATCCAGCAATCCCTCTGACAACTTCTCGATACGACCCACAACCCTGGACAACAAAGCAATCTCAGGCTCACTGAGCAGCTCACCATTGTCGAGCTTACTCACCAACCCCTTGACGACCGCGAGCGGAGTGTTGAGTTCGTGTGCGATCCCCGCCGACATCATGCCCATTGTTGCGAGTCGATCGGCGCCCTCCAGATTCTTTCGTGCCGTCTCAAGCAGACGATTCTTGGTGTGCAGATCGATCGCAACCGTTTCCAGTCGAGCGAGCGTGGACTCCAACTCTTGCTCATGCTCTCGCAGCGCCCTCACTGTCTCGTTTCGTGAATGCATGATCTCGCCGAGTTCATCAGCCGGAATGAACCTGCTCGGGATGATCTCTCGATCTGAGTCGGAGGATCGTGCCGCGTCGTCCGCATCGAGCATGGCGCGAATCGGTTGATAGACATGCTGTGGGAGCACAAAGAGTTCTAGAGCAACTGCTACCAGTGCATACCCCGCGAGCAGGGTCACGATCAGCAATCCATAGATCATCCGCACCATCTGCCGCGCTCGTATCGATCTGGCGCGGACCTCGACGAACTGTCCAAGCCTGGGGTCAAATCCGACGACCCCGCCACCGAACTGCCCACCCGCTCTGAGCACGACCGAACCACGCGTTGAGCGGAGCTCTTCGAGTTCCGATTCTGGAACTCCCAACGCATCGGGATCAACAGCCTTGATCTGGTAGCGATCTTCTGTGTCCCCAAACACTGTTCCGTCACCATTGAGTCCCGCGTGGAATATACGCTCCGCGAGGTCCTGCTCGGCACCGTCCACCATCTTTCCCATCGCCGGACTCAACGCAACGAGCAGCAGAATCCCGAGAACCAAGGAGAATGAAGTATGCAGGACAATGAGCTTCTTTCGGATCTTGAGACCCGCAAACACTCCTCGAGCACGAACACGCTTACTGCGCCGCTCAGTACTGATATCTTCGTTGGAATGCTCGAAACTCACCCCACACTGTATCCCATCTGGCGCATCAAGTAGCTCCCAAGCCTACTCTCAACCGATGTCGAATAATCAGGAATCCTCCCAAACCTACCCTCCACCTCGCGATGCACGAGATGCGGCGTATCGCATCCTGAGTGCACACGCGCACGCGTTTCCTGATCTTCAACCAATCGAACCTAACATTGCCCATCTCGAACCACGAGATCGAGCTCTCTCCCATGCGATCATCCGTGAAGGTGTCGTGCGCTGGATCACACTTCGACACATCGTTTCTGAGCTTGCAGGCCGAGGATTCGAGACCATCGAACCCAGAATGCAAGCCGTATTGATCGGAGGCGCAGCCCAACTTCTGCTCCTTGATCGACTCCCACCCCACGCAGTTATCAACGAATCCGTTGAATGGGCGAAGCACTACATCCGACCCAAAGCAGGAGGGATGACCAACGCGATCCTTCGCAAAGTCGCTCGATCGCGAGGCGAGCAGATTGAGCACTATGGGTTCAATCGAAATGCCATTCCACTGTCGGACGGCGGCGCCCAATTGCTCAACAATGTGCAACTCCCAGAGGATCCAGTTGCCCTGAGGTCAACCGCATACTCGATCCCCAAAGCGACAATCAAGCGATGGGAGAAGCTCTTCCCTCAGCAAGCGGATCAACTGATCGCACACACCATCACTCGTCCACCAACCCTGCTCTACTGTGACGACTGGGGTGCAATCGAACCACTGGATGAGCTCGAATCTCACGAATCTGGTTCCCATCGCGTCTACACAGGATCCAGAACACACCTTGTGCAGTTGCTCGAAGAGTACCCATATCTCCGAGTGCAAGATCCAGCAAGCTCCAGCGTGGTTCAGTCGATCCCTGAAGGTAAGTATCAGTCCATCATCGATTTCTGCGCAGGCCAGGGCACTAAAACCAGACAACTCTGCGAACGATTCCCTGATGCAAAGATCTTCGCGATGGAAATCGATCCGCATCGACTCTCTGTGCTCTCCGATGTCTTCAAAGACCACCCCAATGTCAGCGTGCATCACACCAGTGAACTCCAAACGATCGCGAACGAAGGAGTCGATCTCATACTTACCGATGTGCCATGCTCGAACTCAGGAGTCCTCGCTCGGCGGATGGAAGCCCGGTACCGACCGATGACAGCGCAGGTCAATCGAATTAGCGATATCCAGCGGGAAATCCTGACGCAGATCGCCCCAGTTCTCAAACAATCAGGGACGCTCGCATACTCAACCTGCAGCATTGAAGTCGAGGAGAACCAAGATCAGAGAGACTGGATCACCAAAAATCTCGCTTTGGAACTACTTGCTGAGCATCAAGTTCTACCGAACGGACAGCCAGGGGAATCCCCTTCTGGGTATCGAGATGCGACCTATGCCTGCTTCATGAGAAAATGATGCCTGACCCAAGACGCACAGGAACTGCTCGGCTATAGAATCCATGAGCCCCTGAGCGAACGCAGAATGCGGTAGCTCGATCGATGGAAGGAATCGATGAATCTTTCAGACATCCTCAGCGTTGAATGCATCCGCTCGCCGCTTGAGTCTCAGGACAAGCAAGACGCGATCAACGAGCTCGTTGATCTCCTCGCTGAACACGACAAAGTAAAAGAGCCCGAAGCACTCAAAGATGCCGTATGGTCGCGAGAACAAACCAGAACCACTGGAATCGGCCACGGCCTCGCCATCCCTCACGGAAAGTGTGACTGCATCTCCACCCCCACTCTCGCAATAGGTCGCCCCTCTACACCAATGGACTTTGAGTCGATGGATTCTCAACCTGTCGAGTTGATTGTCCTGCTCGCGAGCCCCACATCGAGCACTAAGGAACATATCGAAGCGCTCGCGCAAGTCTCACGGATCATGAACAACCCAACATTCCGTCAAGAGATCTATCAAGCCGAGGATGCTGAAAAAATCTACGAGATGCTCGTCTCTCAGGGCAGCTGATTACTCTTCTGCTCGATTTGCGATCATCGCACCGAGAGACTCAAGCCGACTCAAAGAAGTGTTCGCGCGAGCTTTGAAATACGCCGCCGGGAAAAGTGCGAGCAATGCGATGGTCAGACCAGACGCTGTGGTGTAGAGCGCCTCAGCGATCCCTCCCGCAACAATCGTTGGATCAGAAACTCCCGCGGCTTGTCCGAGCAGATCAAAGCTCTCAATGATCCCCACCACTGTGCCCAGGATACCAAGCAACGGCGCGGCACCGACTATGACGCTGAGTATCCAGTTTCTAGCTTCCATGCTTGGACGGATCATTTCGATCGTCGCGAGCACGGCATCTTCCGACACGTTCTTCCGCGAAGAGGACCAATACGCGAGCTTACCAATTGCAGTCGGATCGTTAGAAGATACAGCCGCAAGTGTCTCCCGCTCTCCAGCGTCGACAAGATCAGCGTATTTACGGAACTGCCGTAGTTCCCTACGCGTGGAGTTCCTCGTCCAGTACATCGCCCGCTCGATGACGATCCCGAGTCCGACCACACTCATCAACAGCAGCGGGTACATCACCCAACCACCCGCAGCAAAGAACTGGATCGCTCGCTCAATCACGCCCCTACTGTAGCCCGATCATGACTCACAAAGCGCTACGATAACCCAGATGTCCAACACCAAGACTTCTCAGCTCGATCTTGATTTCATCCGCGGCCAAACAGAGCACGCGATGTCACGCTTCGTGGATTCTCTCGAGTTACCCACGAAACTCGATGCCCCCATCCGTTATGCGCTCTTCGCGCCTGGAAAGCGAATCCGACCACTGCTTGCGTGGTCCAGCGCGGTTGCCGCTGGAGGCGAAGGCTCCCAAGCTCTCCCTGTTTGTGTCGCTGTAGAGCTCATCCACGCCTTCAGTCTTGTGCACGATGACTTACCTGCACTTGATGACGATGACCTGCGTAGGGGACGCCCCACTCTACATAAACATGCCGGAGAAGCCGCGGCGATCCTTGCCGGAGACGCGATGCTCTCGCTTGCATTCGAAGCTCTTGCAAGCGTGGAACCAAACCCAAGCGCTGATACGCACGCTCGACTCATCGCGATGCTGTCACAAGGCACCCGCTCGATGATCGTGGGTCAGGTGTACGACACCCTGGGTGGATTCAAAGAGTCACTCACCGATCGTGAACGGACCGAACTCATCCACATGAACAAGACCGGCGCCCTGATCCATGCGTCTTGCACAATGGGCGCTGTTGCCGCAGGCGCCGACCAAAGCGCGCTGGACCTGATCTCCGGTTTCGCATGGGACCTCGGTCTCCAGTTCCAGATCATCGACGACCTCCTCGATGTCCAAGGCGATCCATCACTCGTTGGCAAAACACTGGGTAAGGACGAGAAAGCAAACAAACTCACATATCCCGCATCATTCGGGATCGATGAGTCGAAAGCAATTATCGGAACACTCCAGAAGAATGCCCTATCCAAGCTCCACCAGCTCGGACCAAACAGCGCAGGATTGCGTCAACTATTGGACAAAATGACCAATCGATCGCATTGAGATCACGCTATTCTGGAATCCAACGAACACCCCTCAATTCGACTCGTAAGCACTGCATACAGCACGGAAAGCCACTATACTTCTGGGAATGTCCGGCCTGAGGAACTACCCGCTCGATGACCCTACTTGAATCCATCAAATCGCCGAAGCAGCTCCGAGAGCTTTCCATCGCACAGCTCGAGGATCTCGCCGCTGAGATCCGTCAAGCGATCATCCAGCAGGTCTCTCGATCTGGAGGTCACCTCGCTCCTAATCTCGGTGTCGTCGAACTCACCATCGCGATGCACCGCGTCTTTGACTTTGGACACGATCGCTTGCTCTTTGATGTCGGACATCAATGCTACCCCCACAAGCTACTGACCGGCAGACAGGACAAGCTTGCCGACCTCCGCACCCGTAAAGGCATGTCCGGATTCCCCGAGCCTTCTGAGTCCAGCTACGACCTCTTCCGCGTCGGACACGCCGGGACAGGGATCTCCACTGCAGTTGGCATGGCGCGCGGCGATCAGATCAACAAAGAGTCCTATCACCCCGAGACCAATCCTGAGGGCCGCCGAGTCGTCTCACTGATCGGAGACGCCTCCATAGTCAACGGCGTTGCGATGGAAGGACTCAACAACGCGGGGATGCTCAAGCGACAGATGCTCATTGTCCTGAACGACAATGGAATGAGTATCTCCAAGCCCCAAGGCGCGATGGCGCAGTACTTCGACCGAGTACGCGTCTCACACACCTACACCGACTTTAAGAAGGGCGCCAAGGTCCTCCTTGACTCAATGCCTGGTGGCTCGCTCATCCGCGAGGCATACCACCGCATGGGAGAGATGACCAAAGCCGCGATCACCGAGGATTCCTGGTTTGAGAAGTTCGGATTGCTCACAGTCGGCCCGATTGATGGTCACGATCTCCCTACCTTGATCGAGTTCCTCGCTGAAGCGCGCGACTTGGACCGCCCGATGATCCTCCATGTCAAGACGACCAAAGGCAAAGGTCTCGACATCGCGGAGCAAGATGCGACCAAGTTCCACTCTCCCAAAGCATTCACCGTCGAACGCGATGAAACCCTCGGCTGCAAAGTCCGCATGCCCTCTTCAGGACGCTCGTTCACCAGCGCCTTCTCAGACGCGATCACCGATGTGATGGATCGTGACGAGCGAGTCGTCGCAGCAACAGCCGCGATGCCCGACGGGACAGGGATCACACAACCACTTGAGAAATATCCCGACAGGACATTCGATACTGGAATCTGCGAGTCACATGCGCTCGACATGCTCGCAGGAATGTCAAAGACAGGACTCCGTCCGTTCTTTGCTGTGTACTCCACATTCCTCCAGCGAGCATTCGACCAAGCGTTCCAGGAAGTCGCACTCCAGGGACTCGCTGTCAGACTCTGCCTAGACCGCGCCGGACTCGTTGGAGGCGACGGAGCCGTCCACCACGGCTTCTGCGATGTATCCATCCTCCGAACACTCCCAGACGCAGTACTCATGGCCGCGATCGACGAATCAAGCCTGATCCAATGCTTGGAGTTCATGCGTACGTGGGACAGCTCACTGTCAAGTGTGCGCTATCCGCGCGACTCAATCTCTACGATCTTTGCAGATGCCCCAACATTCAAGCTCGGAAAAGCAAGGTTGCTAACCCCTCTGCACAGCGATCTTGATGCAAATCGACCTGATGTCGCTGTCCTCAGCTTCGGAACTCCTGCGATCAACGCGAATGAAGCGATTGAATCACTCGGAGCAGAATACAACATCGCTCATTACGACGCTCGCTTTGCTAAACCAGTCGATTCTCAGCTGATCCGCGACCTGCTTACCCGGTCCATCCCGATCCTCACGCTCGAAGACCATTCAATCGTCGGAGGATTCGGAACAAGCGTGATCGAATGTGCCCAAGAATACAAACTCGATGCATCGAAAGTCGTCAGACACGGCATCCCAGACCACTGGATTCTCCAAGACTCCCGTGACGACCAACTCGCTGAAGTTGGGCTCGATGCTCACGGAATTGCTCGGATGATCCGTCATGCCGCGGATCCTGCGAGAAACAATCCATTCATACCGCATCAGAACACGGATTCCCACCAAACGACGACCGAGATTAAATCACCCAAGACCACCGAGCCCACCGCGTAACTATGCCACGACGCGTTCTCATCCTGGTCAATCAGTTCAAGGAAGATGCCCTTGCGGCACTTGACGTTGTGCGTGACGCCATTGATTCCCATGCGATAATTGTCGACACGACAGACGCGATCAATCCCCCACATCTTCCAAAGGCAGCAGAAGTCGATCTCGTCATCGCTCTAGGAGGAGACGGCACAATCCTCAGAGCCGCACATCATTGCCTCAAACTCGACACCCCTCTCCTAGGACTCAATACAGGCAAAGTCGGATTCATGGCTGGATACGAGATCGAATCATTCCTGAAAAACTCAGCTTCGATTCTCAACGATAACACACCATTGAACACGAGGTTGGTGCAGCCGATCAGCGCTGAACTGATCAGAAACGACGAAAGCATCGAATCATTCGTTGCCCTCAACGAGTTCGTCATCACTGCTGGCCCCCCCTACAAAATCATCAAGATTGATATCTGCATTGATGACAACCCCGGCCCAACCATTGCCGGCGACGGCATCATCGTTTCCACACCGCTAGGGTCCACAGCTTACAATGTCTCTTCCGGTGGACCAATTGTCGCCCCGGGAGTGAACGCGACGATCATCACTCCGAACGCAGCCCACTCGCTGAGCTTCCGCCCCATCGTGCTTTCAAACGACACAAAGATCCGCCTTATCGCTCGGCAGACGAACAGTGACAACGGCGATGGGACTCGCCTCCTCATTGATGGCCAGCCCGGCCCTCGGATCTCATGCGACGACCATGTTGTCATCAACAAACACCCTTCCCCTGTGACATTCGTCGTTGATCCAAATGTGAGTTACTGGAACACACTCGTGCGCAAAATGCACTGGGCAAAGCCACCCACCTCCACGGAATAATCAACCGCCCATTGCAGATCACTCTACATGCACCCTCAAGATCAACAGTCTGCTCCGGATCCCTATCAGCTCAAGTGCTTGGAAGTCTGGGGTGGCTCAAGCAGCGCCGATCACAATGCATCTGTCCCAGGACTTGACATCAGTGTCACGTCACGCCCAGTTGAGGGCTCCGAATCTGGAGGGGATATCTATCTGATCTCCTCCTGTTCCTCTGGTTGGATCTCAAGGATTCTCCTCGCCGATGTTGCCGGACACGGCAGTGCAGTCAGCGACCTTTCATCTCAACTACGCAAAGCGATGCACAAGTCGATCAATACCGTTGACCAATCAAAGCTCGCCCGCACCCTCAACGAATCATTTGACCAGATCTCCTCTGGATCAAAGTTTGCGACCGCGTTGCTGATGACCTACTACGCGCCATCAGGACACCTAATCCTCGTCAACGCCGGACATCCACCACCTCTGATGCGCCGATCTGACAGCGCCCATTGGATCCCACTGAACCAGCACACGCCTGGGGTTCTCCGAGAGACATCAAATCAAGTCAAAGTTGGGATCAAAAACTTGCCCCTTGGTGTCATCAGATCGACCCAATACGAGCAGATCGCAGTCAAAATCAATGAGGGCGATCGGATCTGCGCATACACAGATGCGTTTTCGGAAGCTCAGCACGACAACGGCTCGCTGCTCGGCACCACAGGATTGGCAGAAACATTGAACAATACTGAGCTCGGAAATGCCTCAGAAAATGCCTCTTCTGTGCTCACTGAGATTCAATCGCGCGGATACAAAACCGCGGATGATGACCACACGATGCTGATGCTGCATCACAATGGACAATCAAGCCCCAATATCAAAATTGAAACAGTGTCCAACTTCATCAAGAACTCATTCGGACTCGGTCATCGTGACACAGTGCTCAACTGAGCCGGACACCCTCAGAGCCCCTCGTTCATCGCTCTGAGCATGAACAACTCATCTGGATTGACCAACGAGATGATTGTGTCCCCAGCGATCGGTGCAGCCGGTGCATCTACCGTGCTCACACTCATCACGCCATCACGCAGTGTGCAGAGCGCCACCGCTGATGACCCGTAAAGAGTCTGGTAATCCTCGAAGGTAAACTCGCTAGAGATATTGGTCGCCTTGATGACCCATCCATCTTCCAGATGATCTTCAAGTTCTGAGTACCCCAGTTCCTCACCAAACAAGACTCGTCCTGCGCTATCTGAGTGGCCCGAGTCAGGAGCCTTGGTCGCTTTTGAAGTCACTCTCGAGAGGCGGTACATCTTCGATGTATCGAAATATCCCTTGAATGCTTGGAGCACGAGTGTGTTGACCTCATCGTTGGGAGTCGCCGCAAACACGCGTCCGATCCCTCGAAGATCGAGATCGGTGATGTCATTCATCGACAGGATATTGGCATGTGTTGCAGGCAGCCCACTCATCACCGCTCGTCGGATGTTTGCACGATTGGTATCCACCAAATACACAGCTATCCCGTGTTTCGTGAGAACTCCAGCAAGTGCTCGAACCCAACTGCTCGCACCAACAAAGACGATACCCTGAGGATTCGGATCAGAGACCCCAAGTGCCCGAGCCGCCCAAGGCGCCGTGATCCCATAAAATGCGACTGTGCCGATGATGACAGTGAATGTCAGCGGCACAATCGTCTCGTACCCCTCGACTCCCGCCTTCTCCAGTCCGAGTGCAAAGATCGAAGCCCCTGCCGCGGCGACAATCCCTCGTGGTGCCATCAAGCACAGGAACACACGCTCTTGCCAGCTCAACCCCGCGCCAAGCGTTGAGAAGAACACACCAAGCGGTCGAGCAATCACGATGAGCACAAACAGGAATCCAATCACCTCGAACCAGTTGAGTTGCTGCAAATCCTCAATCCGTAATCTCGCCGCGAGGACAATAAACAGCACGGAGATCAGCAGCACTCGGAGGTTCTCTTTGAACTCCAGGATGTGGTGCACATCGACCTTGCGTTGATTGACCAGCACGATCCCCATGACTGTCGTCGCGAGCAACCCCGACTCGGTCATGATCATGTTGGATGCCGTGAAGGTCGCGACAACTAGCATCAATGAAACTGGATTCTGTAAGAAATCGGGGATCAGGAATCGATTCAAGAGTTCCTTGAGCAGCAGCGCTGCAGCAGTCCCCAAGAAGATTCCCGCCACGAGCGTTCGAGCGATCGCTTCAGCCGTCACCTCGAAGCTGTATGTTCCCTCTTGTGCAACCAACGCCTCGAAGACCAGCACCGCAACACCGACCCCGATCGGATCGATGACGATCCCTTCCCACTTGAGAATCAACCCACTCGCCCCAGATGGCCTGATATGAGAAAGCAATGGACCGATCACTGTCGGCCCGGTCACAATCAACACAGCTCCCAAAAGCGTCGCGATCGGAGTACTCAATCCAAGTATGAACTTGGCGCTCAACAAAGCGACCATCCAAGTCACAAAGGATCCCACCGTCACCAACATCGCGACGCTGCGCCAAGAAGATCGGATCTCCCTCAGTTTGAGAGTCAACCCCCCCTCATACAGGATCATCCCAACAGAGATTCCTACAAGCGCAAGAAGTAAATCTGCTCCGAAGATGTCGTCTGGATTGATCGAGAAGGAGGACAAAGAGCCCATCTGCCGCATCACTGGCCCTGCGATTAATCCGAAGATCAGAAGCAACAGAATGGATGGAATCTTCAACCGCCATGCAGCCCACTGAGCACCGATCCCTAACAGCAGCACCGCAGCGAGCGCTACACCAATAGACGAACCACCACCAGCGGCGAGTGTTAAGTTCAAGGAAGCAGATTCCATCCGCACATGGTATCAAAGTGCGAACATTGCGTCGCCCCTGAAACACAGTTTCCGAACCATTAACGCACATTCCGCCAATCCTCCCCACCTCCTCTGCTAGAATTCGTCGATTGTGGATAGGCCCATCCACATCTTTCCGAATACAAGGCAAGGGCGAGGTTCAAGATGCCCAAAGATAAACTCACAAACATCGATCTTGATGATCCCGCCCTGTACATCGGACGCGATATATCCTGGCTCGCCTTCAATCGACGCGTGCTTGGAGAAGCAACCTCCGAGACGAATCCGCTCCTCGAGCGGGTCAAGTTTCTCGCGATCGGAGCATCAAACCTCGATGAGTTCTTTATGAAACGCATCGGATTGCTCAAACGCCTCAAGGAAACTGGGATTGATGCCCCATCCCACGACGGCATGTCAGTGCGCCAACAACTCAATGCTGCGCGTGTCACGATCGCTGAACTCCAAGACATCCAGGTCAACGCCTGGGAAACCTCGATCAAGCCGGCACTCGCCGCCGAGGATATCAATATCCTCGACTACACGGATCTGAAGAAGAAACAGCGTGCGAAGATCGATGAGTGGTTCCGTGTCAATGTCTTTCCAATCCTCACGCCACTCGCAGTCGATCCTGGACACCGATTCCCCTTCATCTCGAATCTCTCCTTGAATCTTGGTGTTCTTGTCGCCAAGCCGGGCGAGACCGAGAACCTCTTCGCGAGACTGAAAGTTCCAGATGCGATTCCTCGGTTGATCCCAGTCTCCGAGGATGCCCCAATCGGATCATTCCCAGACACAGACTCACTCAGCTTTGTTCCACTGTTCCAGATCATCACGAACAACCTCCCAATGATCTTTGCTGGCATGGAGGTCGTTGATGTGCTGCCGTTCCGCGTCACACGCAGTCTTGAAGTTCAGCAGGGCAGCGAAGACGCGGAGGATCTGCTCGAGCATGTCGAAACAGCTCTCAGACTCCGCCGCTTCGCCGAGCCGATCCGGATTGAGACCGTCCCAGATCCTTCACAACAGATCCTTGATCTCCTCCTTGAAGAACTCGAACTCGATCCACAAGATGTCTACGCGCGTCCAGGCCCGCTCGAATACGAAGACCTGATGGAACTCTACAAGCTCGATCGCCCAGCACTGAAAGATAAAGCATGGCTCGGAGTCGTCCCACCAAGACTCGCGGATGACGAACTCGATATCTTTGCCGCGATCCGGGAACGAGATATTCTGCTTCATCACCCCTATGAAGCATTCGACGCTTCTGTGGAACGCTTCATCGAGACCGCAGCCAACGATCCAAATGTCCTCGCAATCAAGCAAACACTCTACCGTACCTCACGCGACTCACCATTCATTGAGAGCCTGATCCATGCAGCAGAAGAAGGCAAGCAGGTCGCGTGCCTCGTCGAACTCCGCGCACGAATGGACGAGGACAAGAATGTCCGCTTCGCGAGACAACTCGAAGGGCACGGCGTCCATGTGGCATACGGCGTAGTCGGGCTCAAAACCCATAGCAAATGCTCGCTTGTTGTCCGAAAGGAGCCTGACGGACTGCGCAGCTATGCGCACCTCGGGACAGGGAACTACCACCCAGACACCGCACAGCTCTATACAGACTTTGGTCTCCTGACTTGCAATCCAGAAATCACCGATGATGTGGTCAATGTATTCAACTACCTGACCGGCCGATCGCTCAATACAGATTACAACAGCCTCCTCGTCGCGCCGTTCACGATGCGTGACCGTTTTTACACCCTGATCGATAGGGAAATAGACAACGCGAATGCAGGCAAACCCGCTCGTATTATCGCGAAGATGAATCAACTCGAAGATATTGGGATCATCAAGAAACTCTACCAAGCATCACAAGCAGGAGTAGAAATCGCAATGATCGTTCGCGGTTTCTGTTGTCTCAGACCATCCATCAAAGGGTTGAGCGAGAACATCACTGTCCACGCGAACATCGGACGCTTCCTCGAACACTCCCGATTCTTCCACTTTGCAAACGGACAAGACGACCCGGTCGATGGAGAGTGGTACATCGGATCCGCGGATTGGATGAGCCGAAACCTCAACAATCGCGTGGAAGTCGTGACGCCTGTCTATGACGAGTTTGCACGCCGACGAATGCTTGAAGTAATCGAAGTGAATCTCGCTGATCGAAAGAACGCGTACAAGCTCCGCTCAGATGGACACTATATTCGCTTGGAGCCGGACCCCAACGACGAACCAGACTCAATCGCACGGATCGGCACATTCGATGCATTATGCCAGCGAGCAGAGCGATCCACCTGGATCAACTCGTTGAGCGACGACTGAGATTCATGACTCTACCCAGCGGAAATCACACTCATATCCAAACTCTCTTTCAAACAGCGCTGAATGCCGTGCTGCGCCCCAAATCTCTGCAACCGGTTCCTTCCCGGCATATACGGAGAATACTGAGCGAGATTCTCCTTTTTGCTCCATGAGTTCTAGCTCGACGCGATCCACCGCCTGGGTGTGTGTGCGATCGAGCTTGTCTGCAATACGAAGAATGCCAGAAAGCCTGCGAACGATCATCCGATCCACTTCCGAAAGTTTCATATAGTTTGGATGCTTGGATTTGGGAGTTGCTCGGCGATGATAACGCGCCACATTGGCAACAATCTCTCGCTCACGAGTTGTCAGTCCAGGCATATCACTGTGAGCAATCAAGTGATAACTGTGCTTGTGATGCTTGGAGTAGTTGATAATGTACCCAGCATCATGCAGCAGAGCCGCCGCATAGAGCAACTCACGATGCACAACAGACCAATCAGGGTGATCAACCCCATAGTGCTTCGCCATGTCGTCGAAGATCGACATCGCCATCTTCGCAACATGCCGGCAGTGAGGCTCCTCAAATCGGCACTGTTTCGCAAATCGCTCCGCGAATCCAATCCGATCGATCCGCCCCCCACCATCTCCGTCAGCAGACAATCCGAGTTCATCGATCATTGTCAGCAGCACGCCGTCTCGGATACCCCGATCATGAACCCGCAATCGATTCATTTTCAATCGCCGCATGATCTCATCGATGATCACCAAACCCGCAACGATGATATCCGAGCGATCCGGATTCAATCCAGGCACACTGGATCGAAGCTTCGGAGAGAGCTTGCGTAACCAGTGGAGAAGATGCTTCACCTCATCGCGCTGGACATCATGCCCACGCACCGTAAATGGGAGCAAATCGTTTGCTGCTTGTGGAGTAGTCCGGTGCATCGCCATCGTTGCCAGATTCGTAAAGGTCCCACCGCATCCATACATCACCGATGGAACAAAGTCCGACTTCCCAAGCTTGGACTTGATCATGTCCCGGACGATCTCACGCATCGCGTCGTACTGAGAGTCTGGATTGTTCTCGTGCTTACGAGTCAGTTCTGTAAGACGGACCGCTCCGATTCTCAGCAAACAGAGCTGATCGACCACTCCGTTCACGCTGAGCACAATCTCAGTGCTCCCGCCCCCGATGTCCACCGTCACGGCTTGCTGTGACTCGAGATTGAATGCGTGACAGACACTCTTGTGCGCCAGACGCGCTTCTTCTTCAGCCTGGATGATCTGGAGTTCGAGCCCCGCGTGCTCCTTGACCAAATCCACCAAGACCTGCCCGTTCTTCGCTTCTCTCGCGGCACTGGTCGCGATCGCTCGCACCGATTGCACACCATACCCCTTCGCGATTGAGTGCATCCGCTCAACCGCTTTCGCAGAAGATTCGAGCGCTTCGTCTGTAATCATCCCATCTGAGCTCATCCCGGCGCCAAGCCGCGTCCGATCCTTCTCGTCGTCGATGATCCGATACCCGCCGTCAGGTTTGAGCTCCGCGACAATCAAGCGGATGCTATTGGTTCCGACATCGATCGCGGCCAGCCTTCGGTGTTCTTTGATATCGCTTTGCACTTGGTTTGCCAAATGAAGTTCGTCCTGACCGCGTCAACTGCTTATAGACGCAACCTGATTGTAGAACTCAAGAATCTAGAAACGAAAAGAGCCCCTCGCAAAGGCAAGGGGCTCTCTTTCAAGAAACGAGGCGGACGGGAATCGAACCCGCAACCTCCGGATCGACAGTCCGGGGCTCTAACCAATTGAGCTACCGCCCCAACATTCACCGGCTTCAAACATCTGCCGTGAGTTGAGTGTCCATCGTATTCTGCAATCTCCAAGAGTCAAGCAAACATCGGATTCAATGCCGCCCATTCTCATCAAATTCTTTGATCCAAGCCCGGATAACACACATATGCAATGCGGAAATTGCCGGGTCACTTTGCGATCCTGATATCACCCTCAGCCTGAACATTCAAAGGCATTCCATCCGGCGCGAGCTTCGCACCATTGACCCACAGCATCCCGATCGCTACGCCCATCGCAACCACGCCGACAAAAATCAACGCGGTAAATACATCAGGCGTGCTCTTGTTGGACTGCCCCCCACCGGGCATCTGCATACCAAACTGACTCATCGTAATCTCCTTGGAATCCTCGAAAGATCTTCTAATCAGCAGTTCAGCTGCCCAGCTTGCTCAGGACCTGATCACCTTCGCGGATCGATTGACCCGGAGCGGTGTACGCAACGCGTGCGACCGCGTGGTTCAGATCAACACGGAACACAACGAGCTCGCCGAGGTAGGTCGCGCCGTTGCGGTGGACATACATGCGAGCGTTGTTCGAGATGCGATCATTGGTGCCGAGGTTGATCTTCACAAGCAGATCACCCGTGTTCGGGTCCGAACGAACTTCATCGATCCGGCCACTAATCGGTGCGCCAGGAATCTCAGTCGCTGCGTTGCTGTTAAAGGCAACAGTCGCGGTCGAGCCACCAGTATCAACAAGACGGCGGACTTCTTCGAGCTGTTCTTGCAGAGCACGCTTGACCTGCTCGTACACAATGACCTGACTCTCAAGGTCGCCCAGTTGTTTCTCGAGATCGATTTTTTCGTCGCGGTAATCAAGCTCAGCGCTGCGGAGTCGGCTCAACTCATCCTTGTACTCGGAGATGATGTTTGCCTGAGTCTCAGTGGTCACACCGAGTTGAGCGATCTTCGAAGTGATCGAAACACGCTCGGACTCTGCTTGACGTAGTGCAATTCGGAGCTCCGAGTTCGCCGCTTCGAGACGACGGATATTCGAGTCGCGTGATGCGAGTTCGTCTTGTAGACGATTCTTGTCGTCTTCGAGGGTCGCTTTTTCTTGAGCGCCCGTCGACTTGTGTGCAGCCAGATTGGATTCAGCGGAAGTCGCACGCTCCAGTGCCGCGTCGTAGTCCGCGAGGATCCGGTCCGCGTTAACGGAGAAAGAAATAGCCAGTGCGGCCATCATGATGCTCATCACAGCGGCGAACAGGACAAAGACCTTGGTGAGAATATGCACGCTCGACTCCTCGATGCTCGTGTCGTTTCAGCAGGAGAGACGCCCATGCGTCCATCCCAATCGGAATGCTAGTGTAGCCCCTTTTTTGATCCTGTGGGGGCGATCACCGCACAAGACCCTTCAATCACACACAACGGTGCGCAGAGCACTGTACGGCACCAATCCCCACGGGTTCCAGACGCACCATCACGACCCCAAAATCTCCAGAATTCCCCCCGCCGCAGCCGTCCGAACCTGAGGGGATTCATCCACAAGCATCGCTTCGAGTTTCGGGAAATGCTCGACGCGACCTGTCCGTCCGTACACCGTCGCGGCCTGTGCTCGGATCACCGGATTCAGATCCTGTGCGTACTCGTCGGCGATGAATCCACCCTCTCGAAGTCCCAGCTTCGCCAGCGATCCCGCGATCGCGAGACGAACCTCCGCAGGCATCGGACGATCAGAATCCTCGTCCACCAGATAAATCAGTTGGTCGATCGCTCCCCGATCTCGGACTTCACCGATAATCTGAACCGCGAGTGCCGTCGCTTCAAGCTCCTCTGGACGCGCCGGGTACAACGCGCCACGCACTACATGCAAGCTGTCCTGATCCCCCAGTTTGATCATCGCTTCGGAGACCTGGAGCCGGAAAATCTGACGCTGGATCGGAGCCGTCTGCCCCCACGATCGTCCTGCGGCTTGCTGCAGCAGCGGAATCGCGGATGGATTTCCAAGCTCTCCAAGTATGAATGCTGCGTGTGAACTCACTCGGATGTCCTCAGAGTCCAGCAGCATTGTGGACAAAGGTGTCAGATCAACACCCGATGCACCGATCTTCTCCAACCCAAAGAGCGCCGAAGCTTGAACAAACGGCGAAGAGTCATGCACGAGACCCTCAAGCATCGGACTCAACTCTCCGAGGTTTTGCCGACCCACCACCATCGCCGCGACAGAACGGACGCCTTCATTCCGATCCGACAAACCAAGTGCCGCGACCGATTCAAGCGATGCGGACTGTCCTTGAAGCGCTTCGAGTGCATTGGCGCGGAGTTCAGGACTGATATCCGATGTCATCTCAAGCAGAGTCTCGATCGCCGCAGATCGAAGCTCACGATTCGAACGCCCAGTGCGTGCCACTGGCATTTGAGTCCCCTGACTCGCTCGCGTCTCAATGGGACGATCTTGACGAGCAGTTGTCTCGCCTCCGCCTCCAGAGCAGCCTGAAAGCATCATCGCTCCACCAAGCCCAAGCATCCCGATCAGTTGTATTCCGCAATAGTCGCGTCGCATCGAATATCCCTTTCGCGTGTCAATACACGGCGTGAGTTCGTTTGTGTATCTACTCATCGGTCCCTGCTGACTGTTCGCTCCGTTTTTGAACAAAAGTCAGAATCAGCCCTACTCCGCTCATTCCGAGCAGAATCCAGCCGAAAGCAGCTCCAAACACTCCCGATCCTGGGAAGGCCTTACCCGATCCCAGCTCGACGCCAGCGTTCAGATATCCAATAAGCTCGTCGTTGGGATCCACCATGCTCAGTTGATCTTCGATCACCCCGCCATCGCGCCCAATCACACACGACACGCCGGTGTTCGCGCTCCTGATCATTGGCGTTTGCAGTTCAATGCATCGCCATCGCGCGATCAGCATATGCGACCGTCTCGCAGCATCCGATTGCCCAAACCAACCGTCATTGGTTATGTTCACCAGCAACCGAGCGCGACGTTCCGATCCAACAAACACCAATGACCGACACACCCCTGGAACCGTGGCTTCAAAGCAGATCGGTGTTCCAACTGAGACCTGATTCCCATCCAGCGGAACTTCAAGCACCGTAGGCTCGACTCCCGCTGACAAGATGAACTCCATCCCCGTCGCGCCCAACCCCAGCAAGCTCTGCTCGAGCCATTCCCATTTGGAAATCACTGGCATAACCTCGCCGAACGGCGTCAGATGCATCTTGTTGTACCAAGTCGAGCTGATCTCTCCGTCATCCACCAAGAACGCGCTGTTGAACATCCCGTCGTTGGTGTACTGCACCCAGTCCTCGTCGTCTCGCACGATCTGCAGATTCACAAACGCGACCGATCCCACGATCATCGGGATATCGATCACCTTCTGCATGACGAGCAACTCGTCGACCACGCTCGTCGCCGGAATCCGATCAGGCATCCCCCACAACTCCGGCGCGTCATCCACCGTCCTTGGGATCATGCTCCAAGTCAATCCAAAGTCACGCTCATGCTGCAATGAAATCGGATCAAAGGTCCACCCAGGAACAAAACCCTCGGGCCACACAATCACATCCGGCGTCACAAACTCATCACGCGAACTCGCGATCGTCAGATCACGAAGCGTTGTCCAGTCGTAGTACCGCTGACGATCCGTCCACTGCATCCGATTGTCCTGAGGGACATTGAGTTGCACAATCCCCACATTGATCCGATCAGCTTCCTCGTTCCCCCATCGCAATCCGAGCACCCCCAACCCAATCCAGAGAACGAGCACACCCACAGCGATCAATGAATGCCGAGCAACCCGCTCGCCGCACGCGGCTTTCATGATCTGCCAAATGAAGATCGCTGAGAACAACCCCACCAAGTACATCCCAGCATTTCCAGCGATTGCTGCCGGACCCGCGAGGACCTGACTGGGAGATTCAATCAGCGGCTGCACACCAAGATACCACGGATACCCACTGAACGCCGCATGAGCCCGCAGATAGTCCACGGCGACATAGACCACTGGAAGCACAATCCAAGCGTGACCAAACCGCTTGACGACTCGATTGCCCACCCACACAAAGATCGCCGGATACGCCATCAAATACAGCATCAGAAACGGCGTCCCCATCACCGTCACATCCCACATCCACCAGTGCGTCCACAGCCAAGCCGGGAGCGTCCCGATCCCAACGAACACTGCCGCTCGGCTAGGACGGATGACCGGCTCATTGGCTACCAGCATCAAAGGCAACGGCGTCAGCAGCGCTAACCACCACATCCCCATCTCAGTGAATTGCGGGAACGAGAAAATCACGCACAGTGCAAAGAGCAGACCACACAATAACGCCCGCAATCGTCCGAAGCGTTTGGTCCATTGCAGCATCGCCATGAGATCAGAGTGGAGTCGAATCACATCCCAGCGTAGTCAATCAGTCGCGCCAGTTCACTACGCAAATCGTGACGGTGGACTACACGATCCACCATCCCTCGATCCTGCAGGAACTCAGAACGCTGGAATCCCTCAGGGAGATCCTGACGGATCGTCTGTCGGATCACGCGAGGACCCGCGAATCCGATCAATGCGCGAGGTTCAGCGATGTGAAAATCTCCAAGCATCGCGAATGAAGCGGTCACGCCTCCGGTCGTTGGATCAGTCAGGACTGAGATGAACAATCCGCCCGCATCATCGTGACGAGCAAGAGCCGCGGAGGTCTTTGCCATCTGCATCAGACTGAGTCCAGCTTCCTGCATACGCGCCCCGCCGGAGCAGGAAACAATGATCAAAGGGAGTTTCTCAGCAGTCGCATGCTCGATCGCACGAGTCAGTTTCTCACCGACGACGGATCCCATCGATCCCATCATAAATGTCAGATCCAAACACGCGAGCATCGCGGGACGACCTTTGATGAAGCATGTCCCGGCTTGACACCCCTCGTCTTGACCAGTCTTCTTCTGCTCTGCTGCGATTCGGTCAGGATATTTCTTGAGATCTACAAAGTTCAGCGGATCTCCCGCACGCAGTTCAGTGAACATCGGTACGAAGGTATCTGCATCGGTTAACTGTTCGATGCGTTGCTTCGCTGAAATTCGATAGTGGTGACTGCACTCAGGACACACATGCATGTTCGCTTCCATCTGCCGACGATAAATCATCGTCGAACACGAAGGGCAGCGCAGCCAAAGTCCCTCCGGGACCCCACGCCTTGCTTTGGGCTTGGTCGCTTGAACACGCTCAGTTGCGATCTGACTCATGGAATCATCCTTTGCAAACCCAAGGTTGTGATTTCATCCACATCACACCATAAGGGTCTGGTATGTCATTTTAGGCAATTTTCGGCTTCCACGCACGATCCCCTTCAATCACCGCTCGTGACAAGGAAAAGGACTCGGGACCAGATGGTTCTTCCAAGTACTCCCAAACCTGGGAGAGTGGACGCTGATCAAGCCAGCATTTGACCACTGCCCACGCATAAGGACGGAGCACGACCCCCACAGTTGGATGCTCGGTTTTCAGCTTGCCCAAGACCCTGAACAATGCGGTAAGCACCCGATCCTGAACGACTTGCATGGATTCTCCATCAGGAGGCGCCACATTCCCAGGCTGCGCCACCCACTGCGCATACACGCTCGGGAATCGCTCTTCCAGATCCGATCGCAGTACACCTTCCCATAGACCGAGATTGAGTTCCGCAAAGTCATCGACAACCTTGACCTTCGCTCCGCTTGCGCCTGAGAGTTGCTTCACACACTCCATCGCCGCATCAGAAGGTCCACAAAGGATCAAGTCGATCTCTGATCGGAATCTGGAAAGCTCGCTCGTCTGTACTGACTGCTTGAGTTGATTCAACGAGTCTTCGGTGGTTGGAAGATCGGTCACCCCACAGAGGCGTCCCTCCTCATCCCACGAGGTCGTCCCGGCTTTCATCAAGAGAATGGTGTAGTGAGAAGATTTCGCCAACAGATCAATCCTTCGCTTCCTCTTCAACCACTCATCTGCAGTCTGAAGAGCCTGGGATCATATCGACCACATTCAATCGAGTCCGTGAGTGTTCCCACGATTCCGTTGCATGTAAGCGTTTGCAAACGAGGGGGTTTCCCCTTCTCAAGCCTGCTCCTGATCCCCACGCAATGTACGGATGATCTGAGCCCACTGATCCCTCGGCTTGCCATAGATCGCAGATCCAGCGACCAACAGATCAAACCCAGCACTAGTTGCCAAACCAGCAGTATCAGGTCCAATCCCCCCATCAATCTCCAGACGCTGATCCCCTCGAAGCATCGGAGCAATACGGCGCCCCTTGTCGAGCACTTCTGGAATGAATGCTTGACCACCAAAGCCAGGATTCACACTCATCACCAGAACAAGATCAAACGCATCCACGACAGGCAGTAAACGCTCAACATCCGTAGGCGGATTGATCACGATGCCAGTGTGCACCCCCAAGTCCTCGATTTCGCCACAGAGGTCGCGTGCATGCTGCTCGGATTCACACACCTCGATATGGAAACTCAGCAGATTCGCCCCAGCGTCCGCGAACGGTTTGAAATACGACTTCGGATCAGTCACCATCAGATGCACATCCAGATACGCATCCGGCAATGCTTTGTGAAGCGACTCGCACACCCCTGGTCCCATCGAGAGGTTGGGAACAAAGTGCCCGTCCATAATGTCCACATGCAGCAGATCAGCCCCGGCTTGAAGCGAAGCACGCGCGTCATCCGCAAGATTCGCAAAGTCTGCCGCAAGGATCGACGGTGCAATCAATGGCCGATTGGGTTTGGTCGAAATCGGATCAATCATACCTCACTCTAGTGCCCCACCACAATCTGAGCAGTAGGATACCTCAGCCGAACACGCACTTTGAAGAAGATCATGCCCGCGAGGAGGAGATCCGGATGCCACCAGCTGCAACACTTGCTTCACAACTCGAATCCATTGGGCAATCCAAGCTCGCGATATACCTCCAAGGAGCGACAGGCTCAGGCGCTCAGCTTCTGCTCGATGAGATCAGCAAGTTCGATCTCGAACAGGTCGCAACATACATCAAGCAGTACGGCTCTCAGTACGTCGCATCTCCTCCAGACGAAACGATTTCTCCCGCGCCGTACTTCGCGCTCAACGACACAAGCTGGGATCGCGCCCTCTACCAATCCAAAGGCGAAGAACTCATCAAAGCCGGGAAGGTTGCGTGCTTCACCGTCGCAGGCGGCCAAGGCTCCCGCTTGGGATTTAATGGCCCCAAAGGCTGCTACCCAACCTCTTGCGTGAACAACAAATCACTGTTCGAGATGTTCGCGCAAACCATCTACGCAAACCAACGCAAATACAACACCACAATCCCGTGGTACATCATGACCAGCCCGCTCAATCATGAGCAGACACAATCGTTCTTCAAAGAACACAACCACTTCGGACTCGATCCAGACAACATCATGTTCTTCCAGCAAGGCGTCATGCCGAGCTTCGACAAAGAGACCGGCGACCTGCTCCTCTCGGATCCTGCACACCTCGCTACCAACCCGGACGGACACGGCGGCGCGTACAAAGCACTCCATGTCTCCGGCGCCCTCGAAGACATGCAATCACGAGGCATCGAGCAACTCAGTTACTTCCAAGTCGACAACCCCAACGCAAAGATCATCGATCCGGTTTTCATTGGTCTCCACGCGTTCTCCCCAGAGTCCTCCGCTGAGTTCAGTTCGAAGATGGTCGCCAAAGCATCTTGGGACGAGAAAGTCGGCGTGTTCTGCAGAGTCGGAGACCACCTCGCTGTGGTCGAATACTCCGACCTCCCAGAAGAGCTCGCCCAAATGACCAATGAGCAAGGCGAGCTGATGTTCAATGCCGGATCGATCGCGATCCACACGATTTCTGTGAAGTTCATCGATCAGATCGCAACTGATCCGAAATACGCTCTCCCATTCCATCGTGCCGTCAAAAAGGTCCCATACTTTGACACCCAGACCGGACAGCATGTTGACCCTTCCGAACCCAATGCGATCAAACTGGAGCAGTTCGTGTTCGACGCGATGTCTCTCGCTGACAACTCGATCGTGCTCGAAACCGATCGTGTGGAAGAGTTCGCTCCAGTCAAAAACGCGACCGGAACCGACTCCATCATCACCTCAAAGCAGCTCCAATCCCAGCGAGCCGCGAACTGGTTGATCGCGCGTGGGGTCTCGATCCCAACGAAACCTGACGGCAGCGTAAATGCGACGATCGAACTCTCCCCCATCACCGCACTCTGTCCTGAAGATCTCGACTCAGAAAAACTGCCCGATGCGATCAAGCCGGGATCGAGCATCACACTCTGATTGCGAGCAGCCGTGAACGAATACCCATCGGTCGATGATCGTTTCAAACAACTCCCCAAGTCACTCCAAGCGAAGTCCAAGCACATGCGACTCGGAGACGACGTCCCCGCACTCATTGTCCATCCCGATTTTGAAACCCCTTGTCCTTGGGTTCTCTGGATTCATGGCAGAACGGTCTACAAAGAACTCGATCCGGGACGATACAACCGCTGGGTCCGCGCCGGAATCGGTGCCGTCGCGATCGATCTCCCAGGTCACGGCGAACGATACAAAGAAGGCGCTCACCATCCCGATCAGACTGTGCACAATCTGACCCAGTGCATCAACGAGATCGACGCTGTTTTGCAATCAGTCAAAGAACTCGGGATCTACGACATGGACCGATGCGCCATGGGAGGCATGTCCGCCGGAGGAATGGTCACCTCACGCCGATGCTGTGACCCCCATCCATTTCTCGGCATCTCCCTCGAGTGCACCACCGGAGACCTGCTCGGACTCTACTTCCCAGAAACCCCATCAGAAGCCGGCATCTGGCGCGTCCACCACGACCGGACCGAAGTCGAAGCGATCGATACCCCAACGCACAAATCCGGGTTCAAACCAATCCCAGTCCTCGCGATGCACAACCGAGGGGACGAGCTCGTTCCCTTCGATGTCCAATCCGGATTCATCGACATCCTCCGCGATCACTACCAAGACCAAGACGCCGACCCCGAACTGGTCCAGTTGATCGAGTACGAGGACACCGGCGCCATTCAGGAACACGCCGGTTTCGGGAAGTTCGCGTCCCAAGCCAAGGACACACAGCTCGAGTTCTTCAAGTCACTCTTCGACATGACCTGATCACCGCGACCTCGAATCGAGTACAGTGCCACAATGCCCAAGCTGTTCCAGAATCTGAAGAACCCAAAGGAAGTCTTCGCTTGGGGACTCTACGACCTCGCCAACCAATCCTTCACCCTCCTGATCATCACGCTCCTCTTCCCCATCTACTTCAAATCCGTCGCCGTGGGTGATCAGCAGCGAGGCGATTCGCTCTGGTCCATCGGTGTCTCTGCCGCACTACTCACCGTTGTCCTGCTCTCACCCTTCGTTGGTTCCTACGCCGACGCTCGCGCCAAACGCAAACAACTCCTGATGATCACAGGCACCCTCTGCTCGATCCTCACCATCGCGATGACCTTCATCGCTCCGGGACAGTGGTGGCTCGGACTCGCCCTCTTCATCCCCGCAAACATCTGCTACCAGCTCGGAGAGAACCTCCTCGCGAGCTTCCTCCCAGCGCTCTCAACCCCGCGAACAATCGGACGCGTCTCAGCGATCGGTTGGGCCATGGGATACCTCGGATCGCTCCTGCTCCTGATCTGCGTCATCTCCGGAGTTGAGCTTTTCAACTGGGAGCAAACGCCGGACTGGAAATGGTTCTTCATCCTCGCAGGAGCGTGGTTCTTTGTCTGGATGCTCCCCGCTGGATTCATCCTTCACGAACCACCCCACGAGAGTCCCCCCTCCCAAACCAACGGCTTCAATCTCGCGATCCAGCGCATGAAATCCACACTCAAAGAAGCCTCCCACTTCAACCAGCTTGTCCGCTTCCTCATCGCGTTCTTCATCTACGGCCTCGGAGTCCAGACCATGATCGCCTTCGCCGCGATCCTCGCCAGCGACTTTGGACTTGTTGAGATGGACCTGTTTATCTTCACCCTCCAGATCGCCGTCACCGCCGGGATCACCGCGATCGTTGTGTCGCGCTACCAAGACCGCATCGGCGCCAAACCCACCATCAGCATCTTCCTCATCATCTGGATGCTCTCGACCGCCGGACTCCTGATCGCCAAAGTCAGCGGAGCCGCATCGGGAAACAACCAATGGATCTTCTGGGTCATCGGAAACGGCATCGGGATCGGACTCGGAGGTATCGGCCCCTCGTCACGCTCGATGGTCGGACTCTTCGCCCCGACCGCACGAGTCGGAGAGTTCTTCGGACTCTGGGGAATGACCTACAAACTCGCCGGCGCCGTCGGCGTCCTCTCATTCGGACAAGTCAAAGCGTGGATCGGTGACGCCCCCGCCCTCACTCTCTTGACCTCGTTCTTTGCTTTCGGACTCCTCCTTCTCATGTCCGTTTCCGTCCCAAAGGGCATCCGCGCCGCCAAACAAGCGAATAGACAAGCCCGCACAAACACGAGCGTATGATCCAGTCATGAGTGCCATTGAATCCAATCAGAATCAACTCGAACGCCCGATGTCCATGTATCCCGACGAGAAGGGACACTTTGGTGACTTTGGAGGCGTCTATGTCCCCGAAACCCTCCACGCCGCACTCATGCAGCTCTCCGAAATCTACATGAAAGTCCAGGACGATCGAGCGTTCTGGGACCGCCTCGATGACCTCAACCGCCTCTATGTCGGGAGACCAACCCCGCTCTACCTAGCACCAGGACTCTCGCGCCGAGCACGCCACATGAACAAAGCTCAGGACACCGGCGCCACCATCTGGCTCAAACGCGAGGACCTCGCCCACACCGGCGCGCACAAAATCAACAACACGCTCGGACAAGCGCTCCTGACCAAGAAGATGAAAAAGAACCGCGTCATCGCCGAGACCGGCGCGGGACAGCACGGCGTCGCCACCGCCACCGCGTGCGCCCACCTCGGACTCAAGTGCGATGTCTACATGGGATCCGAAGATGTCCGAAGACAACACCTCAATGTGGTCCGAATGAAAATGCTCGGCGCCAATGTCATCCCCGTTGACTCAGGTTCCAAGACACTCAAAGACGCGACCAACGAAGCGATGCGCGACTGGATGGGATCAGTCGACACCACCCACTACATCCTCGGCTCCGTCGTCGGACCGCATCCCTTCCCGATGATCGTCCGCGATTTCCAGTCCATCATCGGACGCGAAACCAAAGCGCAATCACTCCGCAACTTCGGACAGATGCCCGACGCGATCGTCGCGTGCGTCGGAGGCGGATCCAACGCCGCGGGGATCTTCTACCCATTCGTCGAAGAAGACGAGGTCCGCATGATCGGTGTCGAAGCCGGAGGCCGATCAAGCGAACAAGGCGAGCACGCCGCACCGCTCTCGCACGGCAAGCCCGGAGTCCTCCACGGCTCGATGAGCTACGTCCTCCAAGATCAGCACGGACAGACCCAGCCCGTGCACTCCTGCAGCGCCGGCCTCGACTACCCAGGTGTCGGTCCAGAGCACAGCTTCTGGAAAGACGCGGGACGCGTCGAATACACCAGCGTCACCGACGAGCAAGCACTCGAAGCGTTCCTCTGGTGCTGCCGCGACGAGGGGATCATCCCAGCACTTGAGTCATCGCACGCCGTTGCATACGCCGTCCAGCTCGCTTCTGAGATGCCCAAGGACTCCAACCTCATCATCAACCTCTCCGGAAGAGGCGACAAGGATGTCGAAGAGGCATCTCGTCTACTCGCAGATCAACTGGATTAATTTTTACTCAGCGTGTTGGGCGAGTCACCAAACCACGAATAGGCCGCGACACGCGCTCTAGCCGTTTGGTAATCCAAGTCACCGCACCAAAGATAGTCCGCACACGGAGCCGCAGACGCAATCTGCGGAGCTGCTCATCATCCGGATCATGCCGTAGACCTTGGGTCAACCAGTACCGTGCCCGTATGTACTGCCGCTGACGGTAATACGCGAGTGCCAAGTTGTGCATCGCCGGAACGAAGCTCGGACGATACTCGAGCGCTTGCTTAGCCGCATCGATCCCCGCTTCAAAGTCCTCATTCTTGAGTGCCGCGACGCTCAACCCGTGCAACGCTTTGTGCGAGGTTGGGTGCTGCACGAGCAGCAGTTTGTACACCCGAGTCGCTTTCTTCATCATCCCCGCAAGGATCAATGTGCGGCCAAGGTCCTCAAGCTCTTCAACATCAAGTCGCTGCTTACCAGTTGGCGTGACTTCTTTGCCTCGGTTGCTCTCTTGAGTTCCCTCGGCACGATTGTTCGTTGACTTGTCGGAACCAAGCTTGAATTCGACAATCCCACAATCATCGTTGAGTCGCTGCTCAATGGATCGCAGTTCCCGACTCAGCAAGTCTCGAACGCGAGGAAGATCCTCTTCACGCCCGCGGTCCAAGAGTGTCTTTGCCAAACGAGCACGAGCGCTCGCGTATTCTTTGTCTAGACGAAGCACCACATCGTAATGCACGAGCGCATCGGCTAGATCACCCTCGATCTCTGCAAGCTCAGCAAGCGCGAAGTGCGCATCAGTATTGTCTGGGAAAAGTTCCAGCACACGCCGATACTTTTCACCCGCTTCTTTGTACCGATGCATGTCGACAAGCAGCTCACCCAGATCGAGCAGGGTATCGGGATCACCCGGATCTACTCGGAGTTCCTGTAAGTACAACTGGCGAGCACGCTCGAGTCGGCCAAGCCGAGCATAAGCATTGGCAAGATGCGCCCTCACGCGAGGCAGACCTGGATCAAGCCGCGCCGCTTCGCGCAGACACCATACCGCACGCTCGTGATGCTCACTCTGGAGCAATGCCTCACCCATCACGGCATACAACTCCGGATACTCAGGATCAACCTGCTGTCCTAGATAGAAGGCTTCTTCCGCGTCTTCGAACCGCTGTAAATCCGTGAGTGCTTCGATCCGATGAACCACGATCGCGACATTCATCGGCTCGATCTTTTCCGCAGCATCGAGCCACTGGAGTGCGAGTTCTGGTTTACCCGCGCGGATCAAGTTCACTCCAGCAAGCAGCGTTGAGTTCGCATCCTCGCTGCCGTGATCCACATGCAAGCGGGCGCACTGCATGAATGCCTCGGATGCCGCTTCATAGCGTCCGGCGGCTTCGAGTGTCAAACCAAGATTGAACTGCCATTCCGTCTGGTACGGATTCAACGACAGCGCGTGCCGAAGCTCCGCCTCTGCCTCATCCCAACGACCAGCGTTGTAGTGCTCGTGAGCGAGCTCAACATGTTGTTCGGCGTCAACCCAGTCGTTCATGACAAAAACCAGCCACTCCCAAACTCATGCCAGACCCACGCTTGGGTCACAGGAAGAATATTAACCGCTGAGCTACTTTTTCTCAATCCCAAGATCATGCCCGGCAAGGATTTGATCGTCAAACTGGCTGTATTTACCCCAGAAAGCCGACCAATAATACAGGGACATCCATGGAACACACCCAGAACCGTCCAATCCGACGCGGCTTCTATGCCCTCATCCTAACCGCAGGATGCTTGACGCAATGCGCCTGTTCCAAGAATAACAACAACGATTGGTTCAGATTCGGCAAGGAATCACCCAAAGAGCAGCCCGCAGAGCAAGCTGAACCACAGACAGCCCAAGAACAACCACAATCTGAGTTATCTGCTGCTACAGAAACTCAAACCGACGCACAGACGGCCAATGAGCACGAGCCAATAGCAGAGGTTGAGCAACCGACAACGAGTCCCAACGAGACTCAGCTCCCCGCTGTGGGAAATGATGTCGAGGAAATCGTCCAGCTGTACCGCCGACTCCATGTCGAAATGGACCAACCCAATAGATCACAACTCATCGTCGAGCTGCTCAACGACGAACGCGAACAGGTCAAACTCCTTGGATTCGAACTCGCTTCGCGCGACCTTTCAGCCGGCACCACGCTCAGTGCTGAAGCCGCGAACGCCGCGATCGATTTGCTCCATGATCCCCTCCCAAGCATCCGAGTGGGTGCCGCGCGACTCATCAACCGACTCGCGTTACCTGATGCAATGACCCTGCTCACGAATACACTCAACATGGAGCAAGATCCAAGCGTCGCCGAAGCCTTGCTCCGAGGAATCGAGCGTTGGCCCAACGAGAATGCAAAAGAGAGCGTTCTCAAGTGGTACAAATCATCAACACCTGCGAGAGCCGCCGCCGCCAACGCCGCTTGGCAAATCGCTGATCTCGGACTCTGGGATACAACCCAACACGAATCGCAAATTCAGTCAGTCTACCGCTCCATCCCAGACGACCAACTCACCCAATCAGACTTAAGGCTGATCGCTGCAACAGGAACCACCCCCGACATCAATCGACTCATCGGACTCGCCAAACAGAGCGAGTATGCAAAGCAAACCGAAGCCGCGAACGCGCTCGCGTTTACACCGCTCGGCGTTGATCCACTCATCAACCTCGCATCCACCCATCCAAACTTCGCACCCGCCGCAGCAAAGGCTATCGATCGTCACCGCCTCAACCCCAACGGCATCCGCCAGATCGCACTACTCGATTGGCCGACAACCCAAGCCCGCACTGAAACACTGATCCAGCTATGCGAAAAACTCGATCACGAGCAGCTCACCACCACCATCAGGCTCACTCAAACAGACAACACCATCAATGACGCTCTTGCGATCAGACTTCTAAATCGTCTCATCGCTGGCGCTCAGACCGTGTCCCCCAGATCCGCACCAGGCGTCGCACTGCTCGCACAACTGGAACTTAAAAACCTTCGCCCCGATCGTGCCCTCGAAGCAATCTCTCTCCTTCCCGAATCCGGACTCGATCCTGACACGGCACACCGCGCCCATAACACCTCCGCCATCTCCCACATCCTGCTAGGTGAGTTTGACCTCGCCGATCAACTGACCCAATCACCTCAGACATGGTTCGATGCAATCCAACTGCAGAGCGATACCAACGCTCAGCTCAGAATCGCATCCGCGATCCAAGCACGATCCTTCGAGCTCTCTGAAGACCAGCAGGAAATGCTCGACACCTTGCTCGATCAAAGCCAAAGCTCCACCACGGAGAACCCATAACAATGCCCGTGATCCTCTTCGCCGTCGTGCTCCTAAGCACAAAAAAACCGCCAAACCAGAATTATTGACTCTACAAACACCCAAACGAACCCAATAGCAACCCGCCGGGCGACCGTCTACCATACAGACCAGCCGGACGGACCCGGCTCATTAATACATGGGCACCGAAAGCCCGAACCAAAGGACACGCCATGACCAGAGATGAGATCCTCGAAAAAATCCGTGAAATCCTCGTTGACGCGCTCGCCGTAGACGACGATGAGGTCACACCAGAGGCAACCCTCATCGGAGACCTCGGCGCCGAGTCCATCGATATCCTCGATATCACCTTCAAGCTCGAACAAGAGTTCGGTTTCAAAATCGCACAAGGCGAACTCTTCCCAGAAGGCATCACCCAAGATCCCGAGTATGTCCAAGACGGCAAAGTCACCGCGAAGGGCCTCGAGATGCTCAAAGAACGCGGCCCACACTTCGACATGGCGTCACTCGAAGCCGACCCATCCGTCGAGAATGTCCGCAAGATCTTCACCGTCGATGCGCTGATCAACTTCTGCGATCAGAAGCTCCAAGCCGCCTGATCACGACCATCGCCCATACCTTGAGGACCAGTCATGCGATGGATGTGGATCGATCGGGTTATTGAACTTGAACCCAAACAAAAACTCGTCGCCATCAAACACATCTCGATGGCCGAGGATCATCTCCACGACCACTTCGCCGCGACCGACACACGCCCCCCACTTCCTGTGATGCCCATGTCCCTCATTGTCGAAGGCATGGCCCAAACCGCTGGGATCCTCGTCGGACATGCATCGGACTTCAAAGAAAAGGTCGTCCTCGCAAAGGTCGCCAAAGCAACGCTCTCCAAAGACCCCACTCCCGGATGCACGCTCCGCTACACCGCAACCATCGATCGATTCACAGACTCCGGCGCCTCAACCAACGGCGTCGTCGATCTCTACGACCCCACCACCAGTTATCAGGACCAAACGCCCGCACAACCAGAACGGATCGGGGAAATCAACCTGATTTTCTCCCATCTTGATCGCAACGCAGCCGGGACGCAGTACCCTGAAGAGAACTTTGTGTTCAGCGATTCCTTCCGCACGCTCTTGCGAACCAGCGGCATCGAATCGTCGTTCTAGATCAGGACCCTATAATCAGGTCCGGATCAACAGACCAGACTGGAGCCCACCATGGCGATCTCAAGCAAACTCACCTCCACACTCCTCGCGATGACCATTGTCGGAGTGACCGGACTCACCGCGTGCGCACCCCGCGAGGTAGACCGCACCGAGCGCCGCGTGCACACCGCTCACCGAGGGGTCGCGTACAAACGACTCATCCTCACACTCAACGAAGCCAACGCCCTCGCGTTCCGTGCCAACGAGTATGCCGAACTCATGTACGAATCCGAAGAAGTGGATGATGAGACCAAAGAAGACGCGATGCGCCTCGTCGATGAAACCAAAGCATTCGCCGACGACATCGAATGGTCACTCGCCAACAACCAGCGAATGACCTGGCACCGCAACGAGATGAACCGACTCTGGGGCAAGTTCAAAAAGCTCTACCCAGAAGACAAGGACTTCGCCAACGACTACACCACATGGTCGATGCGCAAGCCAACCCCAAAGCTCCGTCTCAAGAAGAACTACGCCGAGAACTACGGCATCCAAAAAACCAAGCCACGCTGGGATGACCTCCAACCAGTCATCCGCGAGTTCTACGAGACCGAATAAGACAATCCAAATCCAATACACAAAGAGCCGGATCACAATCGATCCGGCTCTTTTCTATGCGCTCAACTCAATCGTAATCAATCCCCGACAGCCCACCCTTCGTCCATCGAAATCGCAGGTCCAGCTTCGTCTGATCTCCGAGCCCACCCAACGGATGGGGGAAGGTATCGAGCGGCACATACCGCTGCTCCCAGACCGCATCAGGACGATCCGAGTCAAACGCCGAGTTTGCATCCCCGACCACTTCCTGCCGGACCGAGCCATCGAAGAACGCCAAGTTGATCTTCGCCGTCGGATACGCCGCGTAGATCCCATCGGGATCGCTGAACCGATCGAACTCCTCGTACATAAACACCTTCGCCGAGGGATGCGCCACCTCCGACATCCGACGCCCACCAACCGCCCGCTCCGACTCCCCCTTCACCAAATGATGCGGCGACTCCGCCGAGGGGGCGTACTGCGGATCAACATCATCAAGCCACGCATGAGGCACCACCTGATACGAAGACCCAAACGCCCACAACTGCTTCACCGAATCCTCGAGCCACATCGGATCGGTGTCATACCCCGCCTTCTTGGGCATCCCCTTCCCATACGGCACGTCAGAGTCCGCATCCAAATACCCCAACGGATGCTCCTGCCACCTGATCAGATTTTTGTCATATGGCGAAGCCATGATCGGTTCGGGTTGCCGATCGGTGAGGTAGTCAAGCAATACAAGATGAGAGTACCGAGTCCGGAGCAGCATCTCAGGTGCAGCAGCGAAAGCACCAGGCCCCCTGATTCGGCCGGTCGCTCGCTGAAGGATGTTCTGTGCTTCGTAGCCAACCGGATTGGTCAACAGCTCTTCCTCTGTCATTCCCCTCGAAGTGCGATCAACTCGGCGAGCCCATGATAACGCAAAGAGTTGATCATCATGATCTGCTGCAAAGTTCGCCGCTCCTGTATTGAGCGACCGAATATTCGCTTGAGCAACAACATTCCGTGCGTTTCGGCGCGGCGGTGTGCATGTTGGCCACAAAATTGCTGTAACCACAATTATGAGTATGATCACTATGATCAACTCTGCAATCGTAAATCCACGCCGAACTTCACCGCTCATCGCGTCCCCTTTCATTCGCATTCAGCACGCATGAGACCAACCCCACAACACGAGCCGAGCGTGCTCCATCGGAACTATCCGTAACACCCACCAAGCGGTTCCCCTCAAACTTCCATCAGCAACCGCCGGATCGTCTCCGGTGTCTCACCCTGTCCCGTCCGAGCGCTCAGCAAAGCCGTGTGCCCCATCGCAAGCACCGACGCATGATCCACAGGAGATCGCACAGGTCCCACACCAGAACACAACTGGATCAACTGCTCCGTCAATCGCATCGAAGACGGATCAACCGCCTCGTCCCGCTCGATCACAAACGAGTCGATCTCCTTCCCATCAAGATCAAATCTCGTAAACCCCTCATCACGCAAACGGATCTGCCCCTCGTCCCCAAGCGCATCGATCATCAATCCCGAGCGCCCCACCTGATCCGAGACCTGCATCAGCACGCCGCGTCCATCGGCCATCCGCAGATGCGCCGCCAGCACGCCGTGGAGTTCCCGCAGCGACTGTCCCGGAAGCTGATGCAACCCAGCCGAGAACGCCCCCTGATACGACGCATCGATCATTTCGGGAACACCAACGAGCGTCCGCACCAGATCCATCACCTCAAACACGCGCGCCCCGAGCGATCCATACACCGCCGGCGCGACGAGCGAGACATTGAGCGATCGGATCGGACCAAAGGTCTCCAGCGTCGCCATGAGTTCATCAATCAGCCGCCCCCTCCGAACCATCGGCACCACTCGCACAAACTCCCCGAACGCGCCGGTATGCAGCGCCTCCGTCCAGCTCGTCCCAGAGATCACCGTCGCCTCCCCAGGGATCGGCTCCAGCGTCGCGACCGCAACCTCCCGGCTGTGCGCCCGCTGCAAAGCCGCGAGATCGTGCTCCAGATCCTGCTGTCCAAAAGATCCTGGAGCCGCGAGCAGCATCAGGTCCGGACTCTCGCTGCTGAGCATGTGCCTCAGATCATCCTGCACCCCGCACCCAAACCCCTGCGCCACCGCCCCAGACTGCGCCGAAACCGGACATCCCGCCCCCACGACCCCGATCCCACCAGCCGACAGCACCGCCGAGAGCATCTCTACCTGCTCGGGAATCGCCCAAACCATCGCGCTTGTCGAACTCATAACCCCATGATACATAAAAACAAAGAACCCCGCACGCCAATTGGGCGATAGAATATCAGCAAGATGCAGCAAGGCGGCTGCTCATGAATGGTCCCCATCCATGGGAGGAAAGTCCGAGCACGACAGGACACGACGGTGGGTAACACCCACCCGTTCCAACACCAGAACCAACTCTGGCGGCTGGGAACGAGGGAAAGTGCCACAGAAAGCAAACCCCCGATGGCTTCTCCGGAAGCACAGGGAAGGGTGAAAGGGTGCGGTAAGAGCGCACCGCCCGATTGGTGACAATCGGGGCAAGGTAAACCCCGTCGCGTGCAAGCCCAAGCAGATCCTCACGCATTGCGTATCTCTCGTCCGGAGACCGCAGGATCGGGTAGGGTGCTGGGAGCATCAGCTCCCCATCGTGTTGGCAACAGCACGAGCAGAGAAATAGTCGCCCAGCTACGCAAGTCCGATCGAGCCCCCGTCATAAGGTTGATCGGAAACTACGGAGCGGACAAAACTCGGCTTACCAGCTGCATCCAGCCGCAACAACGCACCCCCTTGGGAACACCAAGGGGGTGCGGCCATTTTTGCGTTTCAGAATCACTCACCCAACATGCTTCGGATCAAACGCGTCCTGCAACGCATCCGTCAGCACATTAAACGCGAGCACCAGCACGAACATAAAGAACGTCGCCGCGCCGATCTGCCAGAAGAACCCCGCAACAACCTCAGGCTTGCTCTGAGAGATCATGATCCCCCAGCTCGCACCGTTCTTGAGCCCCAGCCCAAGGAACGTCAGCACAACCTCACCCTTGATCGCGCCAATGAACAGCAGCGACATATTGATGAACATCAGGTGCGAGGTATTCGGGATGATGTGCCGCGTCAGGATCCGCCACTTGCTCGCGCCCAGCGCCTGAGCCGCCTGCACATAGTCCAGCGACCGAAGCTTCAGAGTCTCACCACGCGTCACACGGCAGGGACCAATCCAATAGGTCAACGAGAACGCGACATACAACGGAATCAGCGTCCCCTCAAAGACCGACCCCGTAAACATAAACGCCAGCACAACCAGCAGCACCAGATACGGGATCGACGAGAACGTCGAGTACAACCAGATCACCGCGTGATCCGTGATCCCGCCAAAGTACCCCGCCGCAGCTCCGATGATCGATCCAAAGAGCACGGCGATGAACGACACCACCACCCCAACCTGGATCGCGACCTTCGCGGAGTACAACGCACGCAGCATGATCGAGCGTCCCTGCTGGTCCGTCCCGAGCATCAAGCGGAACTTGTACACCAATCCACCCAACCCGCTCGGGATCGGATACATCTCATCAAGGATCGGCTCAAGCTCATCGAGCGTCTCAAACACCGCCGCATCAATGCCAGGCCCCGCCTCGACCACCGCCGCCGCAAGCTGATCAACGACCGCCTCGTCATAAATCGGATCCATCGGAGACAGATCAAACGCCGCGTCCATCGCGTCCTGGAGCGAACTCACATCCACCCCGACCACCGGATCGCTCTCCGGCGCGTTGTCCGCGTACTCCTCGATCTGAACTAGAATCTCATCAAGAGTCAGCGCGACCTCTTCACCGGCGATCTCCCACGCTTCGGTATCAACCTCAGTCGCTTCGTACTCAGTCTTGAACTCACGGAGCTTCTCAATCTGGATCCCGATCTGCGGCAGCGTGTCCCGCAGTGTTCGCATCCGCTCCTGTCGTTCAAACACCTGCTGCGCTTCAGCGTATTTAACGCGAAGTTCCTCGATCGGCCAATCCGCGATCTTCCGCTCCGCGAGCGAAACCGATTTGCGAATATCCGCTTCCGATCGCGCCTCAATCGTTCCCCCACCAGCTTGATCGAGCTCATCGAACATCTTCGAAATGTTCTCGAAGTAGAACCCCACCTGCTCCATCCGCTTACTCGGCTCAGAATGAATCCCAAACCCAAGCTCGTTACTCGCCCCGACACGCTCGAGCGTCCGCTCTGGGAGAAGCGCTCCCATGATCGCGCTCTGACGCAAATCAAAAGTGTCGGTCGTCTTGCCTACCCAAGCGACGAGCTGCATCAGCAAGATCCAGCCAAACAGCAGCAGATAAAGCGAGATAATCCCCGACGCGATCATCGCGCCACGATTACCCATCAGCTTCCGCATCGCGGGCGATTCATTCAGGCGCTCACGGATACTCATGACAACCTCACCCGCGGATCAACAAGTGCATACAGCACATCAGTCAGAATATTGGAAGCGATAAACAACGCCGCAAACAACGCCGTGAAGGTCTGGATCACCGGGAAGTCCTTGGAGTTGATCGCGTTAATCAGTGTTCGCCCCATTCCAGGAATGTTAAAGAATACCTCGATCAGGATCGACCCAGTAATCACGAACGGCAGAGAAATCATGATCCGCGTGATAATCGGGATCATCGCGTTCTTGAGCATGTGCACGAACATCACTCGCCGAGTGCTTGCGCCCTTCGCCTTCGCTGTGCGGATGTAGTCCCGCTGCGATTCTTCGACCATCACCGCGCGATAGAAACGAGCGTCATACCCCAGAGCGACGACCACATTGATCAGCACCGGAAGCATACAGAACGCGACCCATTGGGCCGGTTGAAAGAAGAAGAAAGCACTCTCTCCGGCAGAGGCATCAACGGAGACCTTCAACGGCCACCCCTCGATGGACTCGCTGGGAACAAACGCACCAAAATACTGACCCAGAATAATGTACACCAGAACCGAAATACTCATCCCGATCACCGCGATGAACATCAACGATCGATCAACCGCTCGACCACGATAAAACGCCGACACCAGTCCAACGCAAATCGCGATCATTGCTGTGACTGTCAAAGTCGGAATCGTGATCGCCATGGAAGGCGGAATTGCCTTTGCAAGCATTTCCGAAACCGGGAGAGACTGATCCCAACTCCGTGTCTCTTTTCTTGTCCATACACTGGTCGACGAACCGGTCTGTGATTCCTCATCGATCGGCTTCCAAATCAACGCGAGATCTCGTAGAAAAATCACATATTGAACTCGAAACGGCTGATCAAGCCCCATTTCCTCTGTCAACAAGCGGATCTGTTCCTCACCAGCATTCTTACCCAACTGCGCCGAAACCGGATCATTGACCCGAAGCGCAAGCATCAGCACAAACACAATCGCGAGGAAAACCGGGATGTTGTACAGCGTTCGCCGGACAATGTAGGTCCACACAGGTCCACACTCCAAAGGTCAGTTAACACCCCGTCACGACAGAATGCCGGGGATCGCAGAGCCGATCATACGGCCCTTATTCGCGTTTGGAGTCATCCACATCCAGATACTTGAACCAGCCGTAGTACCGCTCAGTTGGCTTGCAGTTGAGCAACCACGGATTCATCAGATAGAAACGCTCACGAGCCATACCACCCACATACGCACAGTCATCAAGGATCATGTCCCGCATCTGTTCGTAAATCGCTGTCCGCTCATCGCTTGGACCCATCGTCAGGATCTTCTCATACAGCGCGTCGTATTCTGGACGCTTGTAGTTGTAGTGGTTCGACCCAGGCGCTTCGTTCGGACCATAGAACAACGCAAGGTTGTTCTCCCCGTCGGGATAATCACTCGACCAAGCGAACCCGAACATCGGTGCCTTCTTCTTGTTGATATTCTCAATGAGAGTCGAGAAGTCTAAGAACACCGGCTCAAACTTGATGTTCACCTCAGCAAGCTGACGCTTGACCATCTCGCTCACCGCGTTGTTGATCGCGTTCTGACTCGTGTAGAAACGGATCGCAGGCAGACCCTTCCCGTCTGGATATCCCGCCTGAGCGAGCATCTCACGCGCCATCGCGATGTTGCGACCTCGAGCCGCGGCTTCCGAGTACCCATCCTCAGGGTGCCCATCAAGACCCGGAGGGATCGGTCCGTCATACACAATCCGTCGTCCGCTGTAGAAGGTCTCATTGATCTCATCCAGATCAATCGCGTACGAGATCGCACGACGCAGCGCCCGTTTCTCAGTCGAGTAACCGCCGAGCAGCTCGTCTTCCATGTTGAAACCGCGGAAGGTAAAGTCCAGCAGCTTGTTCGCGTGCGGACGCATCCCCTTACGCAGGAACGATTCCTTCAACTCCTTGGAAGAACGATCAAACGCTTCCTGGAAGTAGTCCTCAGGAACCTGCGTGTAACCAAGATTCCCCGCGTTGAACTCCAGCCACATCGGCTGATCCTCAATAAACATCGTGAACTCAACCCGATCCACAAACGGCACCTGCTTGCCCGCAGCGCGATGCAATCGAGCACGCTTATCCTCACGAGACCATTCATCACGCCCAGGATAGAACACCTCGTGGTAGTTCGGATTCCGATCCGCCGTCAGCGACTGCTTCGGAACCCAAGTATCCAAAATAAACGGCCCAGTCCCCACCGGATTCCGAGCAAAGTCCTTCCCATAAAACTCAACCGCTTCACGAGGTACCACAGAAGTCTGGAACATCCCCAAGATGTACAAGAACCGGTACACCGGCTTCGTCAGCACAATCTCAAACTCACGATCATTGATCTTCCGGAATCCCGGAACCGGAGCATCGTAATCAAACTCAGCCGCTGCGTTCTGAGCGTCCTTGTACTCGTTGAACCCCAAGATTGTCCCGTCGAGCAGCCACCAGTTCTCAAGCTTGTGCTCATCATCCGCGAGCCGCTTGATCGAGTAGAACACGTCATCAGGAGTGATCGCCCGACCTTTCCCGCCCGGGAAGCACTTGTTGTCATGGAAGTACACACCCTCTTTGAGCGTGAAGTGCCAGGTCGTCCCGCCGTCCTCAGTCGTAGGCATCTCCGCGAGCAGCAACGGCTCCATCTCCATCGGACTCGCGTACTTGTTCGTCAGGAGCGTCTCGTAGAACTGAGCACACGCCATGTTGTCGTAGGTCGTCGATCCCTCGACAGGATCCAAGCTCTTTGGACCATCCGTCCGGATCGGGAGCTGCATGACTTTCAGCTCGTCTTTCTTCTCTGTGGATTCCGCACCGATTGCTGTTCCCGCATTGAGCAAGCACACCGCTGCCAATCCCAAAGCCGCTATCCGACGAGCCTTTAACATACATGTCTCCTTGATCTAGATTCGACGATCTCGCCGAAGAGTACTCCTGAGTCCACGATCATACGCGGCTCACCCCTCAAACCTCAATTCACCCCAAATCAGACCTTTTCACACCGCCCTCGCCCCAATACAGCGCCACCACCCGATCCCCTGACCATAATTCCGTAAAAAGATTCACACGACAATGCCAAACCCCCCATCCCAATCCGCGTCCGCCACCCACGTCACCCGCATCAACAGCGCCGGAACCAGTGATACCTACCTCACCTTCGGAGGATGCAACTACTTAGGACTCGCCCACCATCCCCAGGTCATCGCCGCCGCCCAAGCCGCCCTCACCACCTTCGGCCTCTCCACCTCCGCCTCGCGCCAAACCACCGGGAATGCCCAGCCCCACTCCGACCTCGAATCCGCGCTCGCAAACTTCACCGGATTCGACGACGCCCTCCTCGTCCCCGACGGATACACCGCCAACCTCGCCGCCCTCCAAGGCCTCGCCGCACTAGGAATCAACCACGCCGTCATCGATGCCCGCGCCCACGCGTCCCTCAAGGACGCCGCGAACCTCGCGCAAATGACCATCCGCACCTATGACCACCTCAACCCTACCCACGCCCACCAGATCCTCGATACCCTCGACACCCCCGCCGTCGTCCTCACCGATGCCGTGTTCACCACCGACGGCGACCTCGCTCCGCTCCAACAACTCCTCGAAAGCATCGGTAAACACATCCTCCTCATCGACGACTGCCACGGCTTCACCGTCCTCGGAAACCAAGGACGTGGAACCGCGAACCACTTCAACCTCTCCCACCCCAACCTCATGATGACCACCACCCTCGTCAAAGGGCTCGGCTCCGCAGGTGGTGTCGTCCTCGGATCACCAAAACTCGTCGCCGCATCACGCGATCACTCCACCGCATACATCTGCACCACCCCCGCATCCCCCGCACTCGCCGCCGCCGCCAGCACCGCCCTCAACCTCCTCCAAACCCAGCCAAGCATCCACGCGCAGCTCCTTGACAACATCAAAAACACCCGCGCCATGCTCCGCTCCCACGGCATCCAAACACACAACCACCCAACACCCATCTTCGCATTCACACTCGGAGACGAATCCGACATGCTCCGCATCGAGCACGCACTCCTCAACGAACACATCATTCTCCCGCTCATGCAGTACCCCAACGGCCCAGCCCCCACCTACTTCCGCCTCTCGATCAACGCATCGCACACCAAAGCCCACATCGACCAGCTCGACCAAGCACTCACACACGCCCTGAAAGCACAACCAGCATGACAGCCGCCCCACCTACCGAAGAACTCCAAGAGCGCCTCGCGTTCGCCGCTGCCAACACCATGCCGTGCGCCAAGCTCGCGCTCAACTGGTTCGGGAAAAACACCTTCCAACCCGACCACAAATCCGACGGCACCCCCGTCACCATCGCCGACCAATCCATCGAAACAGAACTCCGCAACCGCATCGCAAACGACTTCCCAGACGACGGAATCCTCGGAGAAGAGTTCCCAGACAAAGACGGCAACAACAGCTACCAATGGGTCATCGACCCCATCGACGGCACCATCTCCTTCGTCCAAGGAATCCCCCTCTTCGGTACCATGCTCGCGTGCCTCTACAACGGAGTCCCCGTCCTTGGCGCGATCGCGATGCCATGCATCGACGAAATCGTCTACGCCGCAAACGGACTCGGATGCTTCCACAAAGTCTGCGAGGACGACCCCAAACCCGCACGAGTCAGCCAAGTCGATCAACTCGACAGCGCCCTCGTCAACACCACCGCGCTCACCTACTTCGATACCCCGCAGCTCCGCGACCTCTACCTCAAGATCGACAAAGCTGCCAAATACACACGCGGACTCCCCGACTGCTACGGCTTCGTCCTCCTCGCCACCGGACGAGTGGACGCCGTGATCGAACCCAACGTCTCCCTCTGGGACATCGCCTCAGTCCCCCCCATCATCCACGAAGCCGGAGGCATCTCCACCGACCTCAGCGGCAAAGACACCGTCCACAACAACTCAATCATCGCCGCAACCCCAGGAGTCCACAAAGCACTCCTCGAGATGACCTCAGCGATCTAACTACGAGCTCTCAAGCCCAAGCCGCCCCAGCCACCACTTCATCAAGAGCTCTTGATCTTGACCCCCAACCCGATACGCGTCGCACATCGACATCCCAAACGAAACAACTGCCTCCGAATACGCAATCTCCATCTCCTCCCCCGGGCCTCCGGGGGAGGTGGCCGCGCAGCGGTCGGAGGGGGTCTTCTCTTGATTGCTCCCAAGTGAGTGCAACCGCTCAAACACCGCCGCCCCCTCACCCCACGCCCGCTCATCAATCGGCATCGGCAGTTCCATCACCTGCCTTGCGCTCATCTTGAGTGCATCCGCATGCATCGCCGCCCCCCCAAACATCCGCATCGCGTGCATGCTACACACCGGCGAACCAATCGCCGCCCCCAACTTCCACACATCAACCTTTCCAGGGTGGCATGGAGGTGTCGTCTTCGACTCCTCCATGTCTTGAGTCTGCATCAACATCACCGAAATCATCGGAGTCACCGCCGCGAACTCCCCGCGCGGATCAACAAACGCCTCGACAACTTTCGTCTGCGTCGCCACCACCACCTTCTCCACCCCGCGCGACTCCACCCATCGCGCCAGCCGAGCATCGCCGCATAGCTTCCCCTCATCCACGCGAGGCGATTCCCATCGCTGCTTCAGAATCCGCGTCGACTTCTCCCCCCACCAGCACCGCGCCAGATCCACCAGCCCCGTCGTCAGCAGCTTGATCCCTTCGCGTTCATCAGCATCATCAATGATGCAGCCCGCAAGCCCGTAGTACTCATCGCGAAAGTCCGCCGTCGCGCGAGCGACATCCCCGACCACACCATCGGATTCAAACGATACCTCCGGGATCCCCATCGTCACCGCCGCGATCGAAGACCACGTCTCCAGCGTTCGCATCTCTTCAGCATCGATCGCCAAATGCGAATGCTCAACAAACCCTCCACCAGAATACCGCTCCACCCGCTCACCACGACTGCCCACCACAACACACGGCGCACAGGTATACACACTCGCATCCCCGAACACATGCTCATTGGAAACCCACAACGATTCCAGCCACCCCATCTCAACCGCACGCTCCCGCGCGTGCGCCCCGCCCCGCGTCGCGATGACTGACTGTGGTTGCACCATGCACACCCGCCCTCCGTCCTTCGCAATCTGCAACCCAAGCACAAAGAACGCCGACGCCTCATCCGTGTACGTCGCGCCCCCAACGAGTTCACGCTCGCGCAAGTGCTTCACCCGATCCGTAGACCGAGCCGTCCCCGACCCAAGCTGATTCAAAAACGGCGGATTCCCCACCACCACATCAAACCGATCTGCAAGCACATCATCAACAAGAGAGTCCGCGCACTCAACCCGCGACCGCAGTTCCTCAAGAGCCAATCGCTCATCATCAGCTGCGAGCCAGAGCGACCATCGACAGATCTCCGCCGTCATCGGATTCACATCACCGCCCAACAGACACGACCGCACAACATCAGACATCCGTTGCTGATCAGTAATCGATTCAACTCGCTCAGCGATCCGCTGACCCGCCGCGATCAAAAAGTACCCGCACCCACACGCCGGATCACAGACCCGCAATCCCAGCAGCCGATCCACATCGTCTCCGCACGCTTCGATCGCCGGATCAAGCGCCCGATCCAGCACATACCCCACCAACGGCGCCGGCGTATAGAACACCCCACCCGACTTCCGATCCGACCCGTCCTCATCTTCGAGCCGAAGCTCATCTCCATCAATCACAGCTACCCACCCCATCAGCGATTCATCTGCCGACCCCATCGACGCATGCGCCTCGCGCACAGAATCAACCACTTCCCCAAACCATTTCCCGCCGCACAAGCCGAACTCCCGCCGCACAAGACCCACCCACTCCGCTGACCAAATCCGATCCGATCCCAATTGTTCCACGTGGAACATTTCGGATTCCAAGTCCATCCCCAGCACCATCGCCCACGCGTCCGCCGAGTCGAGCACCGCATCGAGCCGACCCACAGCTTCGAGTATAAAAACCCGCTGAAGCACGACCCGCAACTCAAATGCGAATCGACTCGCATCGATCGCAGCCGGATCCGAGTGCTGATGCAACAACGCCGACCCCATCGTTTCGATCGCGGCTTTCGCTTGCTCGCCCAAACTTCGTTGTTGACTCATCGCTGCGGGCATAGCCGAGGATACCCGAATCGATCATTCCTCGTTGGTGCTGACCACACGCACCTGACAGAACTGGCGATGCCCCATCGGTCCCGAGTGGTAGGAGTATCCCGAGTGCCGAGCGCCGACCCAAGGCGAGCCGCTCGCGCCGCCGAGTGAACGATTGACGCCGACCATCCCGGCCGTGAGTTTGCGTCCGACACTGCGAGCCGTTTCGTCTTCGCCGAAGACCACGGCTCCGAGGCCGTACTCGGTGTCGTTGGCTTTCTCGACGGCTTCATCGGCGGATGAGACTCCGGAAACACATACAACAGGCCCGAAGGTTTCGACGGTCATGATGTCCATGTCGTGGGTGCAGTTGTCGAGGACCGTTGGGGCGACGAAGTTGCCTTCCATTGGTTCGTTGCCGTGGATGAGCTTCGCGCCTTTGTTGATCGCGTCGTTGATCTGGGATAGCACGTGCTCTTTCTGCTCGCGCATAACCATCGGTCCGATGCTCGCGCCTTCTTCGTTGCAGTCGGCGACTTTAAACTCCTTGACCTGCGTGAGCAGCTTGTCCATGAACTGGTCTTTGACGGAGTCCTGGACATAGATGCGTTCGGTCGAGACGCAGACCTGACCACAGTTGCGGAGTGCGTTGCGGGCACCGAACTCCGCGGCTTTGTCGAGGTCCGCGCCTTCGAGGACGATGAGCGGATCTTTGGATCCAAGCTCGAGGATGAGTCGCTTGAGACCGTTGGCGGCGGACGCCATGATGTGTTGTCCGGCGTTTTTGGATCCGGTGAATGCGATGAGGTTTACATCTCCGGCGACGAGTGCTTTGCCCTGGTCGTCTTCGCCGTGGACGATCTGGAGGACCCCTTCGGGGAGGAACTCGTTGAGGACTTTGACATACTCGTCGGCGATGAGCGGGGTTTGCTCCGATGGTTTGCAGATGACGGTGTTCCCGGCGACGAGCGCGGGGACGATGGTCCAGTGGGGCATGAGCATCGGGAAGTTCCACGGCGTGATCGCGGCGCAGACGCCGTAGCCGTCGTAGTAGATGGTGGACTTGACGCCCTCGTCTTCGAGGATGTCGGGCTGGACGGCTTTGGCAACCTCGTCGACTTCCTCGGCCATGCGCGAGCCGCAGCCGGTGACTTCGCCGATGCCTTCGGGGATCGGTTTGCCTTGCTCGAGCGAGAGGAGCTTTCCGAACTCGTCGGCCATCGCAATGAGTTTCTCGCCGGCGGGCTTGAGCATGTCGGCGCGTTGTTGTGGGGTGAGTGCTTGCCAAGCCGGGAGCGCGGCTTGGGCTTTGGCGATGATGTTGTCGATCTCAGATACCGGCGTGACGGGCACGGAGCCGACTTCCTCGCCGGTTGAGGGGTTGTAGGAACGGAGGGTCGATGTGTCGGTATTGGTGGGCATGGTGGTCATAGAAGAATGCTAGGTCGCCGGAGCGATTCGCCTCATGAACATCGCAAGAGAAGTGCCCAAAAGTTGGGAGATTTACGGCATTGCTTTGGTTTGGATTGTGATTCCCTTTGTGGTCTCATCGCGTTGCATGGAAGGCGAGAGTACGAAGTCTGTGAATGAGATACCGCAGGTTCGAGCGTCTTTAGCAAAGGCAAGGATTGCTCCGCCGGGTGTTTTGGTGTCGCCGTTGGATTCCCAGTTGTTGGTGGTCATCGTGGAGCGGAACCATTCGACGACCTCTTCGAGTGATTTGTTGGGTGCGTGGAATGTAACCATGAAGTCGTCATCAACTCGCGTGACGCTTACACAGTTCATGTACTCTGCGAGTTCAACATCTGCCGGCCAATCAGCGGGGAGCTGAGTCTTATTCGCGGCGGGTTGTTCCTCAACTTTGGGATCATTCGTCTCTTGGTACGGCTCTATCTCAGGAACGAGTTCATCAATGTTTGAAGTGTCGGGAGTTTCTGATTTGTCTCCGCACGCAATAAGCACAAATGGGGCAACAAGAGCTACAGAGAGCGTTGTGATAAACCTATTCATTCTTGACATCGCAAGCTTCCTCATCATAAGTACATAGGACCTTAATACAACTTACTATAAATGGCAATGTGTCGCAACCTAGGACTCCATCGCTTAGAGCTTGTAAACGGAAGACTACTATCTAGCAGGATGAACTCACGAGCACTATGAATGAGTCTTCGAGCTCTTCTTCAGGGTCTTGGATCGGGTTGATGTAGGCGTTGCCCTCGTCGTCGATCGCGTCGGGGAGTTTGTTGTAGACGTTGGTTGCTTTGAATCCGGCTTCGAGCATCGCGTCGCGGAGTTCGGGGACGGACCAGAGGCGCCAGTGGTATTCGAAGGCTTCGTCGTGTTCGTCGGTTATGGTGCCGGCGTGTTCGATGCGGAAGTGGATGTAGTTGCGGACCATGCCGGTGAGGGGGTCGGCTTCGCGTTGTTCCCATGTGTAGCGGCAGAGTCGGCCGTCTCCCATGGGGGTGGGTCGGTGGACACCTCCTGGTATGAAGGCGTTTTCTCCGCCGTAGGTGTCGCAGAGGAATGTGCCGTTGGTTTGGGCGAGGCGGGCGCGGGCTTGTTTGAGGTACGCGACGAGCTCGGCGCGGGTGTGGTGGTATCCGATGGAGAAGTTTCCGACGAAGATGACATCGGCCGGATCGGTTGCGTGGTTCACATCGGCGCAGACTTTGGTGACGCGTGGGTGGTCGGGGTGTTTGTTGAGGGCTTCCTGGTCGAGGTCGGTCGCGATGGCGCGGTGGTCATCGGATTGCTCGGCCCACTGTCGCGAGAGGATCGCAGTGCCGGCGAAGTCTTCGGCGAGTGTGCGGGGGGAGCGGCCGTGGATCGCGTTGATGAGCGGGATGCAGGCTTCTGGGTTTTGGACGCAGAGTTCGTAGAGGTCGTGTTTGTCAAATATCGTGCTGCCGGAGTTCATTTATGGTCCGACCCCACCACCGGCTGCTGCGGCGCCAAGACCGAGCACCAGTACAAAGATGACGAAGAGAAGATACGCAAGCATTAGTGAGCTGAGAACGATACCGATCCAGCCGCACACTTTGCCTGCGGTTGCCATTCCTTGTGAGCTTGCAGGCGCAGTCCCGGCTTGGATTGCGAGTCTTGCTTTCTTCGCAAAGATGACCGCAATGATCCCACAGGGGAGTCCGAGAATGCCGTAACCGAAGCAAGTGAGAATAGACACGATCCCAAGGACCATGGAAGTAATCGCCTTGCCACTGGATTGGCTCGACTGGGAAGCGAACTGCAAAACTTGGGTTCCGCATTCGGGGCAGCGTTCACCAAGTCTGAGTCCAACGATGCTGTAACCGCATGACATGCACTTGATTTCATTGCCTGCGTCTGGGAGCGATTTTGTCTCTTCAGTCATGAATGCATATTAGCAGATTTACTCGCCGGGAATATAGGAGATCGTGCCTTCCATTGGGGATGAGGCGGTTGCGTAGCGTTTCTTGGGGATGCGTCCGGCTTGGTAGGACTGGTGTCCGGCTTCGCAGGCTTTTCGCATCGCGTGGGCCATCATGATGGGATCTTGGGCGTGGGCGATCGCGGTGTTGAGGAGGACGGCGTCGGCGCCCAGTTCCATCGCGACGGCGACATCGCTCGCGCTTCCGACTCCGGCGTCGACAATAACTGGGTAGGTTGGGTCGTTCTCTTTGAGCAGATCGAGACAGAGGACGATGTTGTTGTGGTTGAGGACGCCTTGTCCTGATCCGATCGGGGACCCTGCGGGCATGACGGCGGTGGCGCCGGCTTCTTTGATGCGCAGCGCGGTGATGGGGTCGTCGCTGGAGTAACAGAGGACATTGAATCCATCAGCGGTGAGTTCTTTGACTGCTTCGATGGTTCCGACGGGATCGGGGAGGAGGGTCTTTTTGTCTCCCAGCACTTCGAGTTTGACCCAGTTGGCTCCTGGGTTGTCGAGTTGTTCGAGCAGATCCCGTCCTAATCGAGAGACGCGGATCGCGTCTTCGGCGCTGAAGCATCCGGCGGTGTTTGGGAGGATTGTGTAGCGGTCGAGGTCGATGTATTCGAGGAGGGACTTGCCTTGGTCGTTGAAGAGTCGCTCGCGGCGGACGGCGACGGTGATGATGTCGGCTCCGGAAGCGTCGAGGGACGCTTCCATCGATTCCATGGTGGGGTACTTCCCGGTCCCAACGAGGAGGCGGGAGTTGAATGATTTTCCTGCGATGGAGAAGGGGGCGAGGCCGGGTTCGGTTGCGAGTGTGGTGGTCATGAGCGATTCTACGCATTGGGCCACTTGATTGCTCGATTAGATTTTTTCGGATCGGCGGGCTTCGGAGTATCTCTGGAGGGATGCGTCGATGACCTCGTGGGCTTTGTCTACAGGCTGGATCTCGTCGACCTCCACCGCTTTGCCTTCAAGGTTTTTGTAGTCCTCGAAGAAGCGTTTGAGCATTTTGAATGTGTGCTTCGGGAAGTCCTCGATGGACTTCATATCTTCGAACTCGGGATCGTTGATGAGTACGGAGATGATCTTGTGGTCCGGTTGCCCTTCATCGAGCATGGTCATGACACCGATGGCACGGGCTTCGCAAATACAGAGCGGGGGCACTTTTTCTGTGCAGAATACGAGGACATCGAGGGGGTCGTAGTCTTCGGCGTAGGTCTGAGGTATGAAGCCGTAGTTGGCGGGGTAGTAGACGGCGGAGGACAGGACGCGGTCGAGACGGAGCATCCCGGTGGATTTATCGAGCTCGTATTTGTTGGACGAGCTCTTCGGGATCTCGATGATCGCGCGGAAGTTTTGGGGGAGGGAGAGGGACTGGATTCCGGGTCGAACATCGTGCCATGGGTGGATCATGGTGGATGGTAGACTCGCGTGTTTTTATGGCAAATCGTGCATCCGAATCGGATGCAGATTCATGCTTTTCTAACTGGGTGGGTTGCTGAAGGGGTCCGATTACTCGCGTGCGGAGGTTGGGTACGCGGCGGGCGAGCGGTAGCCCTCTTGGTCATACGCACGCACGGCGAAGATCCAGTTGTCTTTGCTCAGGTCGATGGTCGCTTCGGTGACATTCCCGACGTCTTTGAACTTGGTCCAGTCGTGGTCGGTGGTCTCGCGCCAGAGGACTTCGTATCCGGCGGTGTCGGACTCGGGGGATGCGTCCCAGCGGAGGGTGGTGTCGTTGGTGAGATCCGCGGTGATGATGCGGGCGTTTGTTGGTGAGGACGGGGCGTTGGCGAGGTGGACGAGCACCGCGGTGTTGAGCTGGGTGACTCCGGCGAGGTACTCGGCGTCCACGTGGTTGGCGAGATCGCCGTATTGGATGCCGTCTTCGACGCGGACATCTTGATGCTGATGGTTGTATTCTTCGTAGACCTCGCAGAAGCGGACGGCGGGCATCCCGAGCTGGTTGAATGGGGTGTGGTCACCGCCTCGGAGGTAGCGGTCTGGACGGAAGATGAGCTTGGGTTTGACGGGGAGCTCGCCGTGGAGCTTTCCGATGAAGTTGATGTAGCGTGCGAGTTGTCGAGAGTCGGAGTCGGACTCTGATCCGGTGGATCGGAGGCGGTAGAGCGCGGATCTGAGCTGTTGTGGGTCGTCGAGGTTGACGAGGTCGAGGCCGAGACCTTCGGAGAAGATGCGGACTTCGGTGGAGCCGTCGAGGTCTCCGATTCCGGTGGGGTCTCCGATGGTGTCGTTGTTAAGGACTCCTCGGACATCGGCGCCGGCGTCAACAAGGTCTTGGGCGTGGAGGCGAGCGCCGAAGAGGCCTTGCTCTTCTCCGGAGGTGGCCATGAGGACGATGGTGGAGTCGAGGGATTCTTTGCTCAGGACTCGCGCCAGCTCGATGAGGGCGGCGACACCTGAGGCGTCGTCGTTGGCGCCGGGGGCTTCGGAGGTCGCGTCCATCGCGTCTGAAGCGCGGGAGTCGAGGTGAGCGAGGACGTAGTAGAGGCGGTTGGTGGATTCTGGGTTGGTCCCTGGGATGGTGCAGAGGACGTTGACGATCTCGACTTGCTCTGGGATGCGGCGGCCATCGGGTTCGACGGTGTGGGAGTCGAACGATACGGACGGGGCGTACTCGGCTGGTTTGTTGTGTCCGGCGATCGCTTCTTCGAATGCTTTGTGGACCCAGCGGCGGGCGGCGCCGATGCCTCGATGCTCGGACTCGGTGTCTGAGAGGGTGTGGCGGGTCCCGAAGGAGGTGAGCATGTGGACGTTGTCGATCAGACGCGCGGGATCGACGGAGGCGATGGCTCGTTGTGGGACTTCCATGAGTGCTTTCTGGTAGTACGGCAGTGAACGCGGGGACAAGCCCAGTTCGAGGGCGTGATCCAGTGCTTGATCGGGTGACATTTGGTTGGATTGTACGAGATGAAGCCCGTAGAGGCCTGCGGCTCGTGATCCTGAACCACAGTGCATGAGGATGGGCTGGTCGGGGTGCTCGCTCAGGAGCTGCGTGAGTGCGAAAGGTTCGGCGGCGGTGAGCTTTGAGCTTGAGACGGGGATGTTCGCGTAGATGAGTCCGAGCTCTTTGCAAAGATCGGATTCGTTGAAGTCGAGGTTCTCCATCTCTGACTCGGTACGCGTGGAGATGACCACCTTGCCTCCGAGCTTGGCGAAGATGCGGATGTCTTCTTCGGTGGGTTGTCCGGCGAAGACGATGTTGTTGTCGCGAGCGTTTTCTGCGAAGGGGTCTTCGATGACGACTGGTGTGATCTTGGCGTCGGTGATCGTGAAGCGTGGCTTATCTTCTTTATGAGTATCGATCACGGCATCTTGTGCGACTCCTGTCGATGTGAGTGCGGCTAGTAATGCGATGGTGGTGGTGATCTTGGTCATGGTGATGAAGTATACGGGGATGCGAGCGTGGTGAGCTCTTGGTGTTTGGGGAGTGGCGACCTAGAATCGGTCATGACTACGAATCAGAACGAACATCCGGGTGATCGATTGCGGAAACTTATGGATTCGGGGGTTGTCGCGGCTCCTGGGGCGTTTAACGCGCTCGTTGCTCGTGCCGTCGCGGCGGCGGGGTTTGATGCGGCGTATGTGTCGGGTGGGGCGATCTCGGTCGCGGCTGGGGTTCCTGATGTTGGGATCTTGTCGCTGGATCACTTTGCGAAGGTTGTGCGGGAAGTGGCGTGGGGGTCTGGGCTTCCGGTGATCGCGGACGCGGATACGGGGTTTGGGGAAGAAGAGATGGTCCGGCGGACAGTGATCGAGTACAACCACGCGGGCGGGGCGGGGCTGCATCTGGAGGATCAGGTGTTCCCGAAGCGGTGCGGTCATCTTGATGGCAAGGCGCTGATATCGCTCGAGCAGGCGTGCTCGAAGATTGAGTGGGCCGCGAAGGCGTCGCGGGATTGTTCGGGAGGGTCGTTCATCATCTGCGCTCGCACAGACGCGAAGGGGGTCGAGGGGATTGACGCGGCGATCGAGCGCGCGAAGTCGTATGTGCTCGCGGGGGCTTCGATGATTTTCCCTGAAGGACTATCGAGCGAGGAGGAGTTTGAGATCTTCGCTCGCGCGATGGATGAGCTTGGGGATAAGAAGCCTTACATGCTCGCGAATATGACCGAGTTTGGGAAGACGCCGATGATCGGGCTCGATCGGTTTGGGGAGCTTGGGTATCAGCTGGTGATCTATCCGGTCTCAACGATGCGGATCGCGATGGGCGCGATCGAGCGTGGTCTAGCGGATCTCAAAGCGAACGGCACGATGGAGGGGCAGCTTCCGACGATGCAGAATCGTGAGGAGTTGTACAGGTTGGTGGGGTACACGCCGGGGACGGCGTGGGAGTTTTAAGCGAGGTCTGAGTCTGAATCAGAATCTGAATCTGCATCGAGGTCGTCATCCGCGGCGTACATCGGCGGGGCTTGCTCGTGCTGGAATGGGAGGGTGGTGGTGCCGCAGTTTGGGCAGATGATGCCGTAGGTGTTGGCGGGGGCTTGTGAGAGGTCCTTTCCGCATCCTGAGCAGGTGATCGCGGAGAGCTTGGTGGTCATGGAGTTGACCATCGTGACGGCGGCGACGAGTGCTACACCGATCGCGGGGAGGACTGGGACTGAGAGCATGCCGACGACGGTGATGACCGCGATGGTCAGCGCGACGAGGAGTGCGAAGACTTTGAGGCGGAGCTTTTGGAGCCAGAACATAGATACGACCTCGTCGGGGCTGCATTGAATCGTCTCGGTCCTTCGAGACGACTGCTGAAGTATATCGACTTTTGTGTGCTCGGGCGGAGATTTTCTGGGTTTGTTGACCCCCTCAGATCGGGCGGTACAGGTCGATGATCTCTTTGAGGTTGTCCGGGTTTGGGAGGTGGTTGACCTGGATTTCTACGCCGTCTTGTCCGGAGGAGGAGATCCCGATTCGTCCGACGTTGGTCATGCGCTGGAGGAAGGACTGATCGACTTGGATGTTGCGGATGTTGTCGTGGACGACTTCGGAGGATGATTTGGAGAAGAACCCACGGTGCATTATGGTGCGTTTGGTGGTGATCTCGAAGGAGGCGGTGAAGCGGTCGATCCACCACCAGGCGATGAGTCCGAGCCCCCCCACTGTGAGGAAGCTGAAGAGGATGTAGTACGCGAGGCCGTGGTCTCCGAGTTTGTTCCAGAGGAGTCCGATGAGTGACGCGATGACGATGAGGGTGGTGATTGAGAAGCGGATCGCACGCGAGCGGAACCAGCAACGGCGGACCTTTAAGACACGGGTCTCAGGTCCGAAATCCGCGGGGTATCCGGCTTTGGCGGCGCGGTCGATCTTCTTGGAATCGACTGGGTCGTTTGGTTCTGGTGGTTGGACATCAGCGTTGTGCGGGTTGGGGACACGGTTGATGTCGCCGCAGTTCAGGCATTCGTGCTTGGTGCCTGCTTGATCGTCATCGAGTTCGATGAGCATGTCGCATTTGTCGCAGTTGAACTGAATCATGGTCGCTCCGTGGATTGTGCTCTATACATCATAGGAAAAAAGCCCGTGCTCTTGCACGGGCTTTGGGTAGGAATGCGTGGATCGTTGATTAATCGTTCCAGGAGCGGAGATCTGGTCCTGTGTAGGCAACGCGTGGCCGGATAAGGCGGTTGTTTGCGTGCTGCTCCATGATGTGGGCACACCAGCCGGTGATGCGCGAAGCGACGAAGATCGGGGTGTACTGCGGGACAGGGATTCCCATGGTGAAGTAGGTCATGCCGCAGGGGAAGTCGACATTTGGGAAGATGCTCTTCTGGGTCTCCATGATGTTCTGGACTGTCTCTCCGAGTTCGAAGAGTTTAACGAACTCATGTCCGCGGGCTTCGGCGGCTTTGCGTCCGAGCGCGTGGAGGATTGGTGCGCGGTGGTCGCCGTTTTTGTAGACGCGGTGACCGAATCCCATGAGTTTACGTTTGTTGGCGAATGCGGTCTGCATCCATGCGTCGATCTTCGCGTCATCGTTTTCGTGACCGATGTCGTTGCGGATTTCTGCGAGCATGTCCATCGCGGCTTCGTTGGCACCGCCATGGAGTGGCCCTTTGAGTGCGGCGATTGCTCCGGTGACCGCGCCGTGGAGGTCGGAGAGTGTTCCTGCGATGACGCGAGAGCTGAAGGTTGACGCGTTGTAGTCGTGTTCCGCGTAGAGGACGAGGGAAACATCCATGACCTTGACGGCTTCTTCGGATGGTTGCTCGCCGGTCATCATGTAGAGGAGGTTTGCGGAGTGCGAGAGATTCGCGTCTGGCTCGACGAAGTCGCGACGATCGATGGAGTTCTGCATGTGTCCGATGATGGTCGGGATCTTCGCAAGGAGTCGCTTGGACTTCTTGAGGTTTGCTTCTGGGGAGTTGTCTTGGCAATCCTGGTCGAGGTGACCCAAGATCGAGACTGCGGTTCGGAGGATGTCCATTGGAACAGCGCTGTGGTGGTTGACAAGGTCACCTGAAGTCTTCAGGAAGTTGAGAACTGGTTCAGGGAGCTTCCGCTCTGCGACCAGCTCGGCTTGGAAGTGCTTGAGTTCATCAGCGGAAGGCTTGTGTCCTACAAGGAGGAGATGGGCGACTTCTTCGAAGGATGCGTTGGCAGCGAGGTCGGCGATCTCATATCCGCGGTAGATGAGTGCGGACTGTTCGACTTTACAGATTTCGGTTTCGCCTGCGATGACGCCTTCGAGGCCTTTGGCGTGGGTTGGTGCGCTGGTCATGGTGGTGTCCTCGTAAGTGTGGGGTGTATGTCGAGTATTCTAGGCACAACGACAAAAAAAGAACCCGGGTATTTCCGGGTTCTTGTGGAGGATTGGAACAGTTTCGCCGTCGAAGTTTACTCTGCGTTGGCGAACTTCTTATTGAAGTCTTCTGCGGAGATGTCTTCAACCTTTGCGTCTTCCAGGATCTTGTCCACGGTTTTGTGCTCGCGGACTTGCTGGACGAGGGCTTGGGCTTGGCCGCTCTTGATGAGTTCCTCGCGGAACTGCTCTGGGCGCTTGCCTTGCTGCATGGCCATTTGCACGATCTGTGCGTTGATCTCGGCTTCTTCGATCTGGACATCGAGTGCTTCGGCGGCTTTGTTGATCAGGAAGAACTGCTTGAGTTCTGCGGTCGCGCGTGCCGCGGATGCGTTGCGGAGCTGCGCCATGTTCTGCTCGATCTCGGTTGGGTCAACGCCTCGGTACATGAGTTCCATGCGCTGGCGTTCGAGCGAGCGGGCGGCTTGTTGAGCGGTCAGTCCTGCGGGTAGATCGAACTCGGTGTTGTCTGCGAGGTACTTAACGACCTGCTGACGCATGACGCTCTGCTGCTGAGCAACAGCACGCTGCTCGAGTCGGTTTGAGACCATCTCTTTGAGCTGGTCTTCTGATGCGAAGCCGTACTTCGCGACGATGTCTGCCATTGGCGCTGGGACGATCGCATAGATCTTGGTTACTTCGAAAGTGACTGTGAGGTCTTTGCCGCGGAGAGCTTCAACTTCGTGATTCTCTGGTCCCTTGACCTTGACAGTGACGGAGTCGCCTTCCTTCGGTGTCCCGACCTGCTTGGTGAAGTCCGGAACGATGACGCCGAGGATCATGCCCTCGTCGCCCTCTTCTGGGAGTTGGATGACGGCGCCATCGATGTTGTAGTGCTCGGTTCCTTCTTCGTCGACCATGACAGCTTTACCGGTCAGGTAATTGCCCTTCTCGGACTTGTCCTGCTCGTCGAGGTCACCTTCATTGATCGCGATCTTCTTGATCTCGTCATCGACCATGCCGTCTGGGAGGGCATTGTCTGGCTTGAAGACTTCGATGTCCTTAAGTTCTGGGAGATCGAACTCCGGCATGACTTCGACTTCGACTTCGATGTGGACTGGGCTGTTTGCTTCGACTTCGACATCTTCGAAGAACTCTGCGGGTGGATGAGCGAGTACCTTGAGTTCATTGGACTCGACGGCTTCTTGGTATGCGGAAGCACAGAGGCGTGAGCGGGTCTCGTCCTGGACATAGGAACCGAATCGTTTTTCGACGAGGCGACGCGGGGCGCGTCCTTTACGGAATCCAGGGATGGTTGCTTCGTGTGCGACTGTCGCGTACGCGGTTTCCATCGCTTCATTGACCTTCTCTGCTGGAACATCAATGGAGATTTTCTTCCGGCATGGGCCGGCTTCTTCGATCTTGACGGTGTTGGACATGGTGAGTTGCCTTGATATGACACCAACCTACTGGTGGTGTGGGTGCGTGCTGGGCTGCTGTCGAGCCGCCTGCGCACGCCTGCGTCCCGGCTCGACCCTGCTGAACAGTTCAGCAGGACTGGAAGTGTAGTCTTGGATCGGCTGAGAATGGGGTCTTCTTGGGTCAGAGATGGGTAGTTATGGTTGGTTGGGTGGAGGTTGGGTGTCTAGGATGGTGGCCCACAGAGCCGGAGTGGCGGAATTGGTAGACGCGGCGGATTCAAAATCCGCTTCTGGAAACAGAGTGGGGGTTCGAGTCCCCCCTCCGGCATTCAAAACCCTTACTTGGACATATCAAGCCAGTATTGGACAAAGAACGGCGTTCCGGAAATGCCATCTGCGATGCGACAGTGGAACTTGATATTGTTTGCTGGTCTTCACTGGTCACATTGTGACAATGCAGGCCCAACCCAGCAGTGCATGTAGCGGTGCATGGGTCTAATGTCGGCGATGGGATGTTGTCTATCCCACTGCGAAGATCTAGACCCGAAACATCGAGATAATCAATCGCGGTATGTTTCACATCCTCGTGTCTCATTAGTTCCTGTGCAATTCGTAGCGGAACGCGAGCTTCTTGGAGTATTTGGTTCATCGAATGACGGAGCGAGTACGGGACAGCAGCATGACCGAGTTCATCGTACTTTGGGATCGAGGCCCGCTCAAGATCTCGGTCGAATGTTTCGATCTTAAACCATTTCTTGAAGATCTTGTCATTAGATCCAGCACATGCTGGTTTAAAATTACTCAAGTGATTAGATAGCCAGATTGGTATTGGTGTAAGTGTAGATCTTTTATTCTTCGCTAAGTCTTTGGGAATCAGCAGCGTCGGATCTGTTGGATCCAGGTGCAAATTTTTCCATCGAAGACCGAGAATCTCACTCTGGCGCGCCCCGGTACCAAAGCTAAATAGATAAAGCATCTTTCGATGCTCTGAAGGGCAGGAGTTGATTAATCGAACAACCTCATCAAAGCTAAGTGGTCGGCGCGGTTTCCGCTGCCGACCTGTCACACGAGCAACACGAACCGATTTTAGTGCATTTCGTGTGATCACGCTTCTTTCTACAAGCCACTCAGCAAAGGCACAGGCATGACTGAGATAGTGATTTGTGGTCTTAGGTGCAAGATCACGACGCTGTGTTCGCCAGTCCTCAAACGACTCTGCTGATAAGTCAACCGCAACCTCCCATTCACACTCCTTGATGAGCCTGAGCAAACGGGGGCGAATATGTCGAATACTCTCTCGCTTTAATTCTCTTGATTCGAGCACAGCCACATATTGATCGACATAAGCTACGATAGGTTTACTCGAACGATATAACTGTTCATCGGCTGGAACGAGCCCAGAACGAATATTGAATTCATGCTCGATATACTCACGCAGTTTCTTTTGCGCGATTCGTTTTTCGCGTACTTCAAGATTGATTGTTCTTTGTACGGTTTCATCCGGAAATCGGAAGAAACCGTGATAATTACCGTAGAAACGCCCATTCTTTGAATAGCGTTTCACGAAACCTACGACCGAGTGTGGACTTACGCTGCTCATACTTTACATTGTAATGCACATGTGATTAGCTCTGGCATTTGCGATTCAAGATACACTTTTCTCTTCCCTTGCCGTTTCGGGGCCGGCAATTGCCCTGCGCTAACACGGCGACGAAGAGTACGATCACTCATACATAATCGACTAGCAACTTCTTTGAAAGACAACAATCTATCTTCATGCGGTGCAATCTTGGCCAATGAAATACCTCCCCACTTTTGGTAGGGTTGATTTTGAACGGTACCGCGCGGAACCATACAAGACCCAAACTTGCCTGGTCAATTGTGGTACACGCGTGTACCACACCAGTCAAATGACAACATCAATGCGGTGATATGAATACAAAACCATCCAAGTAGCGCTTCTCTTGTGATTTGTGACCCGCGGGTCACAACATCAGAATGGCAATTATTTTCAGTGGGCAACATTTTTTGATTTGGCAAATGGGCATCTCTGTGAACAATTGGATGCCGTTAGGCATGTAACACATCAACTCGGTTGGACAACTGGTATGATATCGCTTGACGAAGTATTTTGCAAGCTATTTAGAGCCTATTTCGAAGCTTTTGCCAACTTTTATCGCATAATTGATCGCTAAATACTTCGATTTGCATACACTTACAGAAACCAACATGAAAGTAAAACTATGCTGTACAGCTCTATTGCAATCGGAAATGTGTTTCGCAGGATCCGCAAGCGGCACCTTGATAAACCAAACCTCACCCAGGCCGGTATGGTGATCGGCGTATCAAATACTGCTATGGGCGATCTAGAAAAGGGCGCTTCTCATGCATGGTCTAGGGAACGCATTCAGAAACTCTGCGAGTTCTATGGCATAGCCATCAAGGATTTTGAGAAAATGTGTAAGGCAGAGGACGAACACCTCGACTCCACCACGCGCAATCTTTCAGAGGCACAGCCCACAACGAAGGACGAGGATTACGAAGAACGCAAACGCCGCTTCATCCAGGCGGTCACCCCCGCGATCGAGCATGTCATCAACCTCCACAACAAGCTCCTCGAGGAGCTCCCCCCAAAGGTCTACCAAGCCGAACTCAACGCCATCGCCCTCAAGCACGGGATTGACTTGTAAGGCTTGCTACGGAGTTCATTGTGACCCAGAATGATCAAGTCATCATAGTCGATCACAAAGAACTAATACATCTTCTCCAGCAAGCATCAGCTGTGTATAGAGATTCCGAGATCATCACTCGCGATTATGAGAATGATCTATTGAATGTACCAGAGTTTCTGGAACTCCATTGCTGCGTGCTGAGGACAGAGGCATTCAAATGTTTCGACGAGTCAATGCAACGTGTGGGGCAGACTTGGTCTGAAGTAGACCTGTACATGCTCACTGCCTGGCTGATCGATAGAGCAAGCTATATAGACATCAACACAGTTCTTTCATCGTTGCAAGACTACATCAATGGCATGCCGTTCAAAGCACAATACATCGAGCGGCTGACAGGGCTATCGATGTTCAGTGACGCAGTTGAAATTGATGACCAAGTCATCTTGGGAAGCGAGAGATGCATTATTAACTCCGAGTTACGAAGCGATCTTCAATTGCAGGATGTCGGCTTTGGATATCGCTCAGACTCTCAGGCCTATCTCATCTTCGAATTTGATCATCCCGCGCAACTTGATTTTGCCCCAGGGGATGCAGACGGGTTGTTTGACTTGCCAACAATGACGCAACGGTGTGAAGAGGCTGTACTCCCTTCGAAGCTGTGCCTTTCGCTTATGCATAAGATTGGGCTTGGGATCCAGTCAACGGGAGACCTTACAATCGCGCCCGACCATGTTCCATTTTTGAATACTCCAGAATGGGGAGTACGAAGGCACATAGTTGGAGCAAGGCATTATCAGCACTCATTTACACTTCTCAGAGGCAAAAATTACGATCAAATCAGGAATCTCGTGAACGCGTTTAAGGACTTGTCAACTGAAAAAAGAGCAAAGCTATCACTACCAATAAGCAGGCTCGCTGCTTGCGCATCAATAGATCATATTCTTGACGTGTCAAGCCTCATCGAGCTTCGAGTGGCTCTTGAATCAGCCTATTTTACAAAACAACCAAACTCAGGGATTACCGAGAAGCTTGCACGTGAAATTTCTAGTCATTCGGAAGGGGCCGTTGATAAACCAACTGCAAAGCGTGTTTACAGACTCTGTAGCAAAGCGGTACACACGGGCGAGATCAAGAACAAAGATCCTGATGACCACAAAAATGTTTGGGCTGTTCGGAACGCATTACGCAACTACCTAGTTCGTAAAATATTACCAGACCCAAAAGACTTTACCCTATGATTGACCCATGAAAACCAAAGTCTTCATCAGCTGGTCCGGCGAGCAGAGCCACGAGTACGCCAAGCTCCTCAAGCGGCTCATCAACAAGTGTATCCAGTCCACCGAGATCTTCGTGTCCTCATCGGGCATTGACAAGGGCGCGGTCTGGTTCAGCGAGATCTCCCGCGAGCTCGACACCGCGAGCGTCGGCATCATCTGCCTGACGAGCGAAAACAAAGAGAAGCCATGGATCATGTACGAGTCTGGCGCCCTGGCGGCGGGGCTGAGCAAAGGCCATGTCTGCACGGTGCTCATCGATCTCGACCACACTGATGTCAAAGACCCGCTCGCCCAATACAACCACACATCGAGCCACTCAAAGCCCGAGCTCCGTGCACTCCTCAACACGATCAACAACGCGACGATCGATGATCTCAAACGATCGAAAGAGCAGTTGGACGAAGACCTCAACGATTGGTGGAGTCTGAACAGTGATGACTTGAACAAACTTAAGTCGTTATCGAAGCCGCCTGTAGAGGATCAGAATCAAAGCCCATCAAGAGGCACTGAAGACTTGCTCCGAGAAGTGCTTACTCGTGTTCGTAGGGTAGAAGAGAAACAGGGCTCCATAAACTTGTCAGACGATTACAAGAATGAAGATAGAGATGAAATAATCAAATTTGGACCTAGTGAACAAACCAAGTATGTACACTTTAGATCTGACGAAGGCATCCAGAGTTGGTTTTCCAACAATGCTCCAAAAGCAATACAACAAGCCTTTTATAAGAGTGTAAATCTAGGTGAAAAACACGCGGCCTTAGATCTGCTTGATGAGTTTGGTTTGACACCATCGATCTCAAACCGACTATACAAGTATCACCTACGCAAGATTGGGATCGACCGGAATGATTCTCTAAATCCTTAATCGTTCATCCCCACAGCATCACTGTTGACGTCAACCGCCATTCGTGTACGCCTCGATCTCCGCTTCGAGGTTCACCACGAACGGATCGGTCTCATCGAGCACATTCAAGAACGCAACTATCGCCACCTAGTGCAACGAGACAGTTCTCCGTTGATTAACAGAATACCAGATTCTAGAAACATCGCTAATCAGATTTGAATTCAGACAATCACGTTGGCAACATGATGACCAATGGCTCCTAAGCCCTTTCATCTCAACGGCTTCGCTAGTTCATGGTTTTCCTGCGCTATGCTATGCGCCACAAGTTTTTTGCTGGTTCTGACCCTACCAGGCTAGCCATGTCACCATCTGTCAATCCGGCCACATTTAAGGCGGCCTGATCACAGTCAATTTATCGAGAGGAAATCTGCCTTCTTGCCCATGATTTCCAATGATCTTCGCCTCTAAAAATGATGATTCTTAGCAGCTCATCCGTGTACTCATCATGCATGCCATTCCTTATCTGACAGCGTGCCAGAGCTTGGACGGCAGGTAGATGATTCGGATAAACCTCGAGTGCTGTCGCATACGCTTCGAGCGCGTCGTCGACCTTGCCCCCACGCTCTAGAGCAATCCCGAGATTAATGCGAGGATCTGGATGCCCTGGCATTAGACGCCTCGCCCAATCAAACTCTTCGGCTGCGAGATACAACTCCCCACGGTTCAACAAGAGCACGCCAAGATTGTTGTGGGCAGGACCGTGGTATAGGTCAGCTTCGAGTGCATCTTGCAGAATCCGCTCGGCCTCGATGGGATCTTCCACCATCAGATCGGCGGCCTTGCGAGTGAGTTCGGCGGCGAGCTGCTGATTTCGATCTCTCTCTCGGCTCGTCGTAAGTCTCTCCGAACTCGACGAACACCCTCCTGGCAGAATAATCGCGCTGGCAAACACAAAAAACATAATCGCAGAGCAAAAAGTACGCATATCAACTAATCTCCCTGAGCATGGTACACCGCCACGCATTCGAGATGCAATGAATAAGTATTTGTATTTGATCGCTGACCATGAGTCAGCTCAATCCGAGTTGGGATCCAAACTGATTGGTGATCTCTCCAATAGGTCAATAAAAGGCCGATCTGCTCGACAGTCAGATTCGGAATCTGTACCGTCACGGACTGCTCTCGCAGATTAGACGATTGTGATGACAAGGTTCTTCTTGACCGCTGTGCATCTCGATCGGCCTGGACGGTGGCTCGGAACCGGGGCTTGGGAGTGATGCGTGCAAATTCGATAGCTTCGGCTATACGGGATTCCACATCGTCCGATGGTTTGGTGTTGTGGAGTGTATTCTGCTGCATCCCAACGAGGTTGAGATACTCACTGACCTGCCTCTCAAGACTGATTCTCCGTGCTTCGGCCTCGCTCAGTGACAACCGGCTCTGCTGTAGTTGTGACACACACACAATCATGTACACAATCGCGATCAACGCACTCAACCATGCCGAGCTGACCCATGTCCATCTCATGACGAGCCCCCCCTACTCTCCGCACGGGAAATGGTGAGATCGAGATCCACTGAATCTGACCGTGGTGTTGTTGAACGGTTCTGTATACTCCAGTCTTGGGAATCAGAGATGGCCTGGATGAGCTGTGCAGCCGAGTCGTTGTCCAGCGCCGACAACTTCAAGCTCAGCAGATCAGGTCCCAAAACCAGTGATTGCACTCGCGTCCCATCGATATCAGGCCAGTCACCAAGAAACTGGGAAAGATCATGCACAAGATCATGCTCGCTCATTCCTGTGCCTTCGGTTCTGGTCGATCGGGCTTGATTTAATAGAGTCTGAAACTGGATCGCCTGCGGCTGGGCACTCGATCCCGATGACACCGGAAGAACCTCAGAGTACATCGCATCAATCTGACTGGTGATGGCATCATATTGCTTGCTCGCTTGGTCTGTTCGTCTCTGTACTCCAAGGATCATCAACACAACACATGCAATCGACACCGCAGTGACAATCTTCGAGGTCGACCGATCCCGTTGGATGACAGACACTGGGCGGCACTTGCCGGTGAGCAAGTTCAGCTGCAATAGTTGGGCATCGCTCAACTCTATCTCCATCCAATCCGGCAATGTGTCTGGGATAAGCACTTCCGCCTTTGCCCGGTGCTGCTGAGCCATTGATACTGGACAACCGCAGGCAACCACATTCCCATCGTCCAGTTTTGCGTAGGCAACCTGCAGCTCATCAACTTGCAAGGGAACCAAGCCCTCAAACTGGTACGCCAGCTCGCGATGCCGCCCTGACCCGCTACCCGGCATATCGTCAAGCAAGCCAAAGAAACACTCGTGATGATCAATCTTGAGCACTCGCATCAGCTCTCCCCACCAAGATCGAGCGTTAGATGCACCACCCTGTTTCCGGACTGGAGCTCAACGCTCTCGCTATTTATCTTCAGAACCGTAAATGCCTGGATCTGGTCGCCTTTGGCGAGGGTGTAAACCTGATCTTCACTTGGGTCATAGATCACCCCCTGCAATACAGATTCCCCAGACTCATTGATCGTAGAAGAGATCCCGAGCAACTGATACACCACCCGTTGCTCCACGCGCCGATCCTGAACTTCAGTCGCTATTGGCTGAGGCGGAGCGTGCCACAGCGTGACACTAAAGACACTCTGATCGATTGCCACCCGTTGTGGTTGTATTTGATCTTGAGAAGACGAAAATGTTTCGGGCATAATCGGGCTCGGATCTGCACGATTACTCGCTATTGGCAACATGGCCCACACACCGACACCCAACAACATGATACAGAACAATACACGGATACACCAGTGCACACGCCGATGTGATTCGGGATTACTCATGGCTGATCCCAACACGCTGCACCAACCTCCATGATCCACCCTGACGGGCGTATGTGCTCCACCAGGAATACTGTATTGTACCGACCATCACATCGATACGAAACGACCACAGTCTGCTGACGCTTACTATCCGCATGGAGTCTTGCCGTGAATTTTGAGCAGATGCGGTATACACCACTTGCTCGCCGATGAGTCGTTTTTCAAAGATCGTTTCGGTTTCACCGAGCTTGAAAGCCGAGTAGCAGGCTTCTACGAGCGATCGCGGCGCGGTGTTGATGTTGAGTGAGGCGACCGATCTGGATCGTGTAGCACCCGATCTTGATGGCCAGGGATTGTGGGTGGCCACCAGCCCGCCGACAGTGTTAGGATCCTTTAGTGAAGGTACAACACCCCTACGCCCGACTCCATCCACTACTAGGTCCAGCCCGGGATGGCTTGAATCAATCCATGGTATTTCATCGGCATTCAATCCAAGTGCATAATCGAGCCCAAGATCATCCGCATTGAGCGGGATCATCCCGTACTGATCCCATGCAGTGATCCTAAGCCGAAGGGCTTCCTCGTTAATCATCAACTCGTCATTGAGTATCGAAACAACTGGGGCGACTGTTTCTGGATCGAGGACTACTTTACCCGATCGGTTATTCAACCAGTGCAAGATCGGTGATTCTGAAGATCGTAGAATATCACGCACCAATATTTCATCCAGAGAATGCGTAGAAGTGATCGCATCGGTACTTCGCACGGTGGCAATGATGGCGACCCCCGCAAACAGAATGGTCATCGTCATCAGTGTTACGAGCAGCGCGACTCCTCGGCGAGCATTCATTGCACATCCTCCTGCCGGAGTGTGATCGTGCGGCTTAGTTGTAGTCCCGTATCTGAGATCAACGCAACTGACAAAACTGGAGTCACCCGATCTGTTGTTGGCCATTCGACTGAGCAGTTGAAACTTTGCACACTCCCCAGGACGGGAACCGTGTCAAAGTCCGCACGTTCATTCGCCCGATGCCGATTGAGTTCTCCGCTCTGTGAGTTGAGGGCGTAGACAAAAGTCCCTATCCCAGAATCATCTCTCGATCTGATACGGATTGAACCCTCGAGTACTTCTATCCGTGGCACTCCACGCTGTGACCCAGCCACCAACTGATCAACTGTGAGAATGTCATGCTCGATGATGTCGAGCAGCCGCGAGGACGCCCTTCGCCAGTTTGCATCCGCACTCAATGTGCTCTGCTTTTTTAGTATCGATGTCATCCATGAGACACTCACGATCAAGATCAGCGTGAGCATGCATAATGCAATGAGTACTTCGATAAGTGTCACACCTCGGCGGCTATTCATGGCGACACCTCGATCACGACTCGAACCCATCGCAGAGTTTGAAAGCGTTCATCTCCCACCACCGCCCACTGGCCATCAAGTTCAATGTTCGGTTCACCGGTTAGCGAGCAGCGCAACCCGAGGGGTTGACAGATCTCGGTCAGCTGTTCCAGTGTTGGCTCATCCGGAGATGAAAGCTTGAACCGGGCTATTGACTCATCGATCTGAGAAGTAAACTCTGAGAGCTCCGAAGGCGATCCGATATCAACCGGTGCCCGCATGAAAGGCACACATACACCCACAAGAACTACCAGCAGAACAACTGAAATCAGTACTTCAAGGATGGTGAACGCTGATCGCCTATTCATCGCTCACTTTCTTCAATCTGCGTATGCCACCCGGTCAAGCCATTGAACCGGATGCTCGTGAGCGATTGATCAATGCGAATGATGTATGCATAAGTAACAGTCCGCCCAAACCGATCAAAGTAGAGTTTCTCTAGAGGTTGCTTGAACTCAAGTAACACAGACTCAGGGACATGGACTTCCTGAATCAACAATTCCTCAGGACTCCGTATAATGAGCTGCAATCGATCAGAATTCGTATCAAACCGGATTATGCTCGAGGTATGACTCTCAGCGAGCAGTCTTGCCCTCGCATCCAGATCGATCAGGTCTGCTATCAGCTGATCCTTCAACGCCCGATCACTCACGGTTGAAATGCTCGGGACAATCGAGGCGGTTACCAGAGAGATCAGCACCAGCACCGCGAGCAGTTCCAACAGCGTAAACCCATGAGTACGGGATGTCCTAAACATACCAGGCATCTCAATCCCTCAGGTGTAACGAACTCAGATCTGCATTCTCATCGATACCACCCGGCTGACCATCGGCACCGTATGAGATCAGTTCATACGGATGACCATCCGGACCGGGGACAACGATGTAGAACGGGTTGTTCCATGGATCAAGCAGTTGGTCCTGCTTGAGGTAATACGCGGCTGAAGGGTTGGCGTCTGGCGAGGTGAGCACCTGGAGACCTTTGTCACTCGGTGGCCATGAACTGGTTTGTGTGTAGTAGGCCTGGACCTGTCCATCGATCAACCCTATCTGAGACTTGGCCAGCTCGCGTTTGCTTTGGTTGAATCGCCCTGCGATACCGACAGTAAACACACCGGCCACAAGCCCGAGAATGACCAGCACAGCAAGAAGCTCAACGAAGGTCATTGCTCTGCGTGATACTAACTTGTAGTTATGGTGTTTCATCCCACAATCTCCTGCAACCTGATCAACGGAAGCACTGCAGCCATCACCACAGTACCAATAAGTATCGCAAGACACACGATCGCTGCGGGCTCGATCATTGCCGCGAGCCGATCGATCAACCGGCGTGCAGATCGAAGATCACGGTTCCCGATCCGCTCGAGCGTCTGACCAAGATTCCCGGCAGCTTCCCCCGCGCTGATAAGCTGACGGTGTTCTTCAGCAAACCACACGGGATCTTCAAAGATACACGATACAAGCTGACCTTGCTCGATCTTGGTCGCCGAATCCAGGAACGATTGACCGAGAAGCCTGCCGAGAAATCCCTGCATTGTCGGGGCAACGACTCTCAAAGCATCCACGAAGGTCACTCCGGTTTCTAAGAGTTCTGAAAGTGAGAGCAATGATTCTGACGTGCGGATTCTCAAGAACACCGATGGAATTGTGCTCGCGACCAATCTCGGAATCCGTCCATTTGATCGCCTGCTGAGAGCACCCGCTATCAATGCCCCGCCTATCACGAGCACTCCAACTGCGAGTAGAATCCAGACCCCATGATTCCAGACCGCCTGTCCGATCCCCATCACCCATCCGGTCAGAGCAGGTGTTTCAATTCCAGCATCCGTGAGAATGCCAACAAGCTGCGGGAGCGTGTTGGTACTCAAGAAAATGGTCACCCCGAAACCGATGCAACTGACAAGCAATGGGTACGCCAGCGCACCGGTGATTTTGGACGACAGCTCGCCGGATCTCGACTGTCTGTCCGCCAGCCTTCGGAGGATCCCGCTCATTTCACCCGACTGCTGGCCCGCCCTGATCATCGCGATCTCTGCGCCATCGAACCACCCGCCGTGCTCGGACATTGCAGCATCAAGCGAGCTCCCCGACTGGATCGCATCGGCGAGCAAGTGGGCAAGTGTTGATGACCGCCGACGGCCACTTCCTGACGAGGCCATGGTCCGGAGCGCATCACTCAGCGGAATACCGGCATCAAGGAGCGTTGCCATGCTGTCGTAGAAATCCGCTTTCAAATGGATTCGACGCGACCGGAGATGACGTTCAATAAGTGGTGAGATCTTCGGCTGAGCTATTGTCCTGTCTCTCACCGGCTTGATCTGGATAGGGCGGAGCCCCGCCTTTCGGAGCGCGGACCTGGCCGCCAGGTCAGTATCCGCCTGGATCACACTCGAAACAACTTCGAGCGTGTTCGGGTCTCGTGCTTTGTACCTCCATGACGTCACCCCTCACCCTCCGACGCCAGATCGATCGCGACGCGCTCGATTTCAGCTTGCGAGGTGACGCCCGAATCGATGAGCCGCTGACCGTCCTCACGAAGTGATCGCCAGCCCTCAGTCCGTGCCACTTCCCGAAGCTGCGCCGCAGATGCGGAGCCGGTAATCAGATCACGGATCGGATCGGTCATCCGAAGCAACTCGAAGATCCCGGTCCGGCCAGAGTATCCTGCATGGAGACACGCTTCGCAACCCTCCCCTTGACATTCTTGGTGTACCTTCCGCACCAATCGCTGTGCGAGCACCGCTGAAAGCGAAGCGCTGATGAGATACGGCTCGATCCCCAGATCGATGAGTCGCGGTGGCGCACTTACGGAGTCATTGGTATGCAGCGTCGAGAACACAAGGTGACCAGTCAGGCTCGACTGAATCGCGATCTGGGCGGTCTCTGTGTCACGGATTTCCCCCACCATCACCACATCAGGGTCTTGCCTGAGAATATGGCGGAGCCCAGATGCGAAAGTCATCCCTTTCTTCCGGTTCACCTGGCTCTGCGAAATCGAGAAGCCGCTAGTCGAGAGTTTGTACTCGATCGGATCCTCGATGGTCATGATGTTGAGATCGCCGCCGCCTGTTGCACCACCGTGTGAAGCGATATGACGGAGCGTGGCGTAGAGGGTGGTTGTCTTGCCCGATCCGGTCGGACCAGTGAGGAGGATGATCCCGTTTGGTCTCGATGATGCCAATCGATAGCTTTCCAATATCTCATTCGGCATACCGATCGACTCGAGCGTGGATAGCCGCTGCCCCTGATTTGAATCCAGGAATCGGATGACGACGCGCTCCCCGCCACTGGTTGGGAGAGTGCTGATCCGCAGGTCGATCTCGTGGCTCTGTCCGTCATTGGTAGATTGCCCGACGGTCACGCTAGCACGCCCGTCTTGGGGCACCCGCGTCTCGGCAATGTCCATCTTTCCCATGACCTTGATGCGGCTGGTGATCGGGGCGGAGAACCGCTCAGGGAGTGTGCGTGCATCGATGAGCGCGCCGTCGATGCGGTATCGAACAAGCAATCCATCCTGATTGGGCTGGATGTGGATATCACTCGCCCCTCGGCGGATGCCCTCAAAGAGCAAGCCATCAATCAGACGAACCACAGGTGACTTTCCTGAGGTTGACAATAAATCTGCATCGTTTGAACGAATAATCGACTCGATCTCATCGTGTGCCTTTTCAAGATCATCTGATTCAAACTCGATGCGCGTATCACTCTGTGCGAGCTGATCGGCGTACGCATCGTCAATCATCTGCGCAAGCTGTGAGGTATCGGTCTCAACTTGTTCAGGCCACCGTTCGAGGAGGACCGAAACATTGTGCAGAACCTCGGGTGGAGTCGATTGAGCATGCAACGCCTGTAAGCCATACTCACCAGTAACCCAAATGAGCAGATGCTCGCGAGCAAAGTCATGCCCTATCTTGCTCAGAAAGGTTGAGTCTGCTTGAATCACTCTATCTGTCAGCACACTCATCGCATGATCCGTGGCTCAACCTCCGGCCAGCCGTCATCCACATTCAGCTGCTGCGCGAGGTCCTCGCTGATGTACTTAAGGTGCTCGAAACTCGGGCTCCGCATCACGGTCGCACGGATAAAGATGTAGAACCTCGATCTGCTCGTCGAGTCGGATTGAGACTTGAACAACCCACCAAGAAGTGGGATATCCGCAAGAACCGGGGTTTTGGTATCCGAATCCCCCTCGCTTGTGATCTCAATCCCACCGAGCGCAATCGTGTACCCATCGGGGATGGTCGCGACGCTGTTGAGCGAGGTCTGCTGCGATGGTGGCTCGACACCGGAACTCGCGGCCTCTCCCACAAAGGAACTGAGCGACATCGAGTAGTCCAGCACAATGTCATCCCCCGCAGCGATCTGCGGACTGACAGTAATTGTGGTACCCGCGGAAGCCGACCCGCCGCGGGCGGTAATTACATTGCTGTCCTGGATTGTGGTTGTGGTGTAGGGCTGGGTGCTGGTGGAGTTGAGGTTCGCGGTCTCGTTGTTGTTGACAACAATCGATGGCATGCTCACGGATCGACCATCATTGATTGTCTCGATCGCGCGAAGCACGGCACTGAAGTCGCCCGGACTGAGTACAACCGCAGATCCGCCTGTGCCCGTTGCCTGTGCTGATGTGCTCGAGGGTGAGATTGAGGTTAACCCAAAGAGGGAACCCAAGCCAATAAGTGTCTTCCCGGTGTCGATATTGCCCGCAAGTTCAACGCCAAAGTCCTTCGACTGGCTTTCGGACAAACTCAGCATCACAATTTCAAGCTGGACCTGCGGCTGGCGTACATCAAGGTCCTTGATCAGCAACTCCAGCTGCTCGATCCGCTTGGGTGTACCCGTCGCGATGATGGTATTGAGTTCGCTGTCAACAGCGAGTTCCAAATCCGATCGTGACTCATCTTCAAACTGCCCCTTTGGTATTGGAATAGCTCTATTTGGTTCTCCCAATCTAGTCTCAGAAGCTGGACTGCTATCTATCTCATCCTCGAAACTACCAGCTGATCCCCCATCATTGAGCAATGTCGCATCAAGCAACTGCCCCGCGATCTCACGGATTTTGGTTGCCGCCCGATTTTTCACCGGGATCATCCGAATCACACGACGGCTGTCGGCAGGCATCGACGCGAGTTGCTCGATGGCCTGCTCAGCAGCATCGAGTTCCGCCTGTGTCCCCGAGACAATCAGCGTGTTGGTGAGCTCATCCTGTGTGATCTTCCATCGCTCACCCGATCCCCTCGGGGATTCATCGCGTGCCATCGTCTCAACAAATGACGCAACTATGTCAAGCGGATACCCACGTGGGTCAAACGAACGAGACTGGATCTCGGAAGGCAAATCAGATTGCTCGATCATCTGTCGAATCGTATCGATCTCCGTCTCAGGACCGATCACACGAATTGCTTGTCGGTTGGTATCGGCTGCAAGATCGCTCGTCAGCTCAATCCCGCCTTGTGAAGCGAGTGTTGCTGAGATGGTCTTCAACTCTGCGAGCACTTCAACCACCGGGCGATGCTGAACGGGGATTATCGTGATTGCGGGGATCGACTGCTTGGAGTCCAATGCATCAATCACTGACAGTGCGTATTCCACCCGTTCGCGCACGCCGGAGACAACAACGCCTGAGAGCGAACCAGCATCCGTAACAATGAGCTTTGTCCCATTGCTGATCAACGGCTTGATCGCTTCAAGCACACTGTCCGCATCCGTTGAATGGAGGGATCGGAGCACAGACTGATACCCCGGAGCGAGTGGGCTTTCGTCCAGTTGAACTGCGGGCATCACTTCTTTGGCGGCTTCAGATAATGTCACCACCGCGTACAGACCACGATCCGTATCCCGCCGGATGATCGTCAGATCGTTGCTGTGCAAGACCGAGAGGCACAACCCCCAGAGCTCCTCAGGATTGAGGTCGTGGACAAGCCGGAGAGTGACCGACTTCGAGTTGAGTGACCCCGCGTTGTACTCGATCTCTACTCCGTTGACCTGTGCTGTAAGATCAACAAGACGAGAGAGTTTCATCGACGATGTGATCCGAGTTGTCGCGGCTGGATTACGCTGTTCTTGAACTAAAGCATTCATTGCAGCAGCTGAGTGGCTAAACACTATCATCAGAACTAAAAACACAGAGCGATTCATATGCTCAAGTATAAGGCAACTCAGTTTTTCTCACACTCCAAAATTGGCTGATTACCCCAAGATTATTGACTGAAATTCGAATACAAGATTCACACCCCATCGAGAATCAAGCCATTGCAAACTCACCAGTTACATCAGACGATCCAACCAGATCGCCGCCCGCGTCCTGGATTCACCAGTACTCGTCGTCGTTCTCGTCGGTCTGCAGCAGGATCTCATCGAAACCGCCATCGCCCAGATCCCACACATACTCGCGGAGAATGTAACGAGACAAAAGTCGAAACCAAATTCATTAAATCAGCTTTGATCGCAACAATGGATCATCAACAAATTTCTCCGGAGAATCGTCCAGCAATGCTCGCCTCAGTGATTCCTTCGCTTCTTTGTTGTCAGAATTGTGTAACAATGCCAATGCATAGAATCCACTTCCGCTATATCCTCCGTCGGTCCCTGCATTCATATTTTCTGCTACCTGACCAAGCAAGAAATACGCTCTTGAAGAACCTTGATTAGTTCCGGATTCGCCACACTCAATCGCTCTATGCAATAGGCTAACAATCTTGTGAACATCTGGTGATGTGTCCGCCATTAATGCCTCTGCATTGTGCAAGTATTCATTTTGTGTATACATAAATTTAGTCAATCCAAGCATTGGAAATGTTAACAATTTCATCGCCAGCAGATCTAACTTTCACTGTCACATATTCACCTCTCACCAAATGCGAATAACGATGTATAGCTCCACCAGCATTTCCACGAGGGGCATGATCAAGATTTTTGGATCCAAAGTAGATAACCTCTTCAATGACAGCTTTCGCTTGCCTTGAGTTTGAAACACCTATTCTAGACCATTTGTGCGATTCCCTAAGGACATGATTCCAATCCACCATGTCAAACGCTGAGTCAAGAAGCTTCAGGTCGCAATTATGCACCCAAACCCCATGCTCACCGACATAATAGGTCGGCGTGCCGGGGATGCTCAGATTGTACACCGGCACACGTTCGGTTGCGGAGTGTGTTCAAACATATGGCATTCAGTCTCTCTAGAATCACCTCGATTTTAGCAGAATCCCCGCCCTCCAGGGGTTCAAAAACCCTATCCGCGCTCTGGATTGCCCATGAATGCCCCACATTTACCGAAACTCTTGGCCTTCGGCCGATCGGACCACGATCAGCTGATCGCCCAACTACAGTTCCTCACGGTTGAGCATCAGATCCTCCGAGGGAAACTCCCCAAGAGGATCTCATTGACAAAGCGTGAGCGACGGAGACTAATCCGATTCGGCGAGGTTGTCGGTCCCGCATTGCGGAACATCATCACGATTGTTCAATATAGCACATTTCAGAAGTGGCTTCGTCCAAACGGTCACAAGAAACGGGGCTTCAAGGCGAAGACCGGACGCCCGCCCACAAGGCGGGATTTGAAGAAGCTGGTCCTGCAAATGGCGAGGACTCCGGGCTGGGGATATACGCGAATCCTTGGTGAACTCCGTAAACTCGGGATCATGTCGGTTTCGCGATCAACCGTTCGCTCCATCCTGAAGGAGCATGGCATCGAGCCCGCACCGGATCGGGCGGAACCAGTGTGGGACAAGTTTCTCAAACGGCATGCGGCAACACTCTGGTCCTGCGATTTCTTTACCAAGAAAGTGCTCACAGCCCGAGGCTACAAGAGATATACGACGCTTGTATTCATGCATATAGAGAGTCGAAAGGTGCTGGTCACGAAGGCAACTCAGCACCCCACCAACAATTGGATGTGCCGGGTTGCCGAGTGCTTCCCCTTGATGGCGAAAGAACTCGGACTTCAGTCCCCCACCATTCTTGTGCGTGATAACGATGTGCTGTACACCCGAGAGTTTAATGAAACACTTCAGCGAGAAGGCGTGAAACCATACCCGTTGCCAATCAAATCGCCGTTAATGAATGCACACATCGAGCGGTGGATCAAATCACTCAAGGTTGAGTGCCTCGATCACTTCGTCTCAGTTGGCGGGATGCATCTTGACTACTTGATCTCCGAGTATGTCGAGCACTACCACCATGAACGCCCGCACCAGGGGATTGGGAATCGACCGATCATGAATAGCAGTCCACCAGCCACAGCAGGCGAGATCAAATGCGACACTCGACTCGGCGGGCTGCTCCGGCACTACCATCGGGTGGCCTGAGTCATTCACATTTCAATGAGGCTTAATCACGAGGAAACACATATTCGTGATTGACTTTCATGCGCTGATTATTGTAAACTCGGGCCGTGCCCTGAGTATTTTATTTGGCTGACGGCTGGCTCCGCACATTGTTCCAAGTCATTGCTCATCTCCGGTTCATTTGAAACCCGGATAGAGTTTCTGAACCCCTGGCAAATCACACTCTCTTCAAAAAACGACGGCGATCAGTCATCATTCTCGCCGATTAGTTTCTGCCCACTACGGTCACCGAGCATCCCCTGAATACTAAACGCGATTCCAAGCGCCGCCATCCCGCTCCCGTGACTTGCCGAGGCGCTCATCAGCGCCATCCCGCTCGCATTGGGATCCATCTGCAAGAAACGCCCCAGCCCAGGCTGGTAAGTCCGGTTCCGGTTGTGGTAACTCGCTTGCGCACATGGCCAAACCTAATTATCAAAGAAGCGGTAGGCACCGGGTACTCGCTCGATATCTTATGTATGCCTTTCAAATCAGACGCATCCTCATCCCTTCCAAGGTACAGATTGCTCGGCACTCGTAGTGTTGATGTACTCAGAAGCATCGCCGAAAACCACATCCTCTGGATGCAACTCCAAGTCTCCCAGAGAAAAATCAACTTCTTCTGCTAGATACTCGCTCACGATGATAGAACTGTGTTGCCCTACCTGAAGACAATCGTAATCCTTGAGTTTCTCAGGTATCAGATACGCGTATTTTGCTTTATTCGTATAATCAATCAATAGGCCTCCGCACCCTTTACACCTCCACACAGCAGTTCCATTGGTGCTGATAAATTGTGCACAGAGTTCTGATCTGGTATGCACATTGATGTACCCTGGAATCTCTGACCCATCCTCTAGCAAGCACTTGCCCGTCACATGCTCGGGAAGATATTCGCAGATCTTAGAGTACAACTCAACTGCCAGTACTTCAGCTAACGGAGCTCCGTGCACTGGAGTCTCAGGCACTTTCTCAAAGACAATCTCAGCAGGTTCATGCGAGTGCTCAGACAGAATTGAAGCGCAACCACGCCCACACCAATACCGGCGCTTCCTTTTTCGGGTCAAACCTCTTTTATCGAGTTTACGAAGCCAATCATCAGAAAGTGCATATGGGTAGTCATGAACGTAGAACATATATGCTTTATTTGTGAATCCCATGAACACTTCCCTTTATCTTCGTCGACGAGAGTGCCGGCCTGAATCCAAGGCACTGCCATGGTACCAACCACGATTGAGCCCAACACGAACCCGTACCTTGAGATCATATCCAGGAAACTTCTGATCAAACTCGGTTGCGGCTGCGATTAGCGCTCGCCGGATTTGGTTCACTTTTCCAGAATTAGGTTTGATAAGACCACTTTCTAATCGCTTCCTCCATCTCATATCACCCCGACTATTTGGCGGTTCGAGACCAGCGGCTTCAAAGTGCTTACGCTCGATCGCGTGATACTCACGATGTAAATTGTCGGGAAGTAGCACTCGCTTAGCTGTATCGTCTACACCCAGCAAGAAACGCGGGATCACATGATGTTTGTGGATCCTGCCAGGCCCCTTCACATACGCCACTGCACCAAGACCAAGCGCGGCTTGTACAATATCACGTCCGCCAAGCCAACCATCAAGGGGATTGATGTTGTACTCACCGATGCCGAACTCAAATGCGTCATAAGTTCCGAACAAGATCGAGTTCCGGACCCAGTCGTTGCTCCTTCGACTGCTAATGTAATCAGGATGCAGCCGCATGTTTGAGGCCCATTCCACGTCCCAATCTAGATTATCTGAGTACTGCTGAATCATGTTTGCGTAACCGCTATACGCAAAATCCGAAACTCCTGGTAGGACAAATGTACCTAATGGATCTGATCCATTAGTTGGATTGGACATTATGTATTGATATAGATTGAGTCCGTCACCAAAGATTTTCTCAAGATCAATGCGTGGCAACGACACACGCAAGCCCTGCCCTTGAGATGGCAGATTCTCTATCACCACCATTCCCGATTGATACGGATCCATCTGCAAGAATCTTCCCAGCCCGGGCTGGTAGGTCCGGTTCCGGTTGTGGTAACTCGCGTGCGCCTGAGGCACCAGTCTTGGACTCTCATCCGTGTTCATATTTACAGGAGCATCGAGACGGTCCAAGAACAAACCCTTATGACCGATGTGCGACTCGATGCTTGCGCCGAGATGGTCGCTCGTCAGCACCTCGCCGTACGGCGAGTAGGTCCACTGACGCACCAACGACACATCGTGTCCATCACGCACCGCGAGCGCCACAAGATCCCCGCCCGCGTCCTGGATGCACCAGTACTCGTCGTCGTTCTCGTCGGTCTGCAGCAGGATCTCATCGACACCACCATCGCCCGGACCCCACACATACTCGCGGTGGATGTTGCGAGACAACGGCTGGGGATCGAGCTGCCCGCCTTGCAGGCCCATGGTTGCCGTCGATGTATCTTTACCGGATGGCGTCGTTTCCTCTGCCAGATTCTGCAGCCCGGAGTCTCCTGAACTCATCGCCGCGGCGGCGCTCTGGACCGGATCGTTGATGATCTCCTGAATAATCCGCACGCCGTCGTAGTAGAAATCTACTGTACGGAGCTCGCCCGGATTGTCTTCGAGCGGCGAAGTGGTGCGGATCAAACGACCCACACCGTCGTACACATACTGCTTAACCAGATCTAGGTGAAGATACGATGGCGCACCATTCACTGTCGTTGGTGAAGCAAGATTCACTTGTACCAATCGACCCCAAGTATCGTACTGGTACGAATACTGACCATCAAATCGAAGACGACCAGCGCCGTCGTAAATCGGGACTACACCGCTTGGATCACCTCCGACCGTGGTGCTCGTACCGTCGATGGTCGTTGTATCAGTGAGGACAGATATCGAGTCACGCCAGGTCACATCCTGATCGATCGTCCTCAAGACATCGGTCTGCTCGAGCGTTGAGATACCCGGGGCATAGTTGAAGTGTTCTAGGAAGCCATCGCTCTCCCGGCCGTGCGCCAGAATGGTGCTACCGGACTGATCTATTTCAGCTACCCAGTTCCCGAGCGCATCAAGATTCCATGAATCCTCAAACTGGATCGATCCACCGACCATCGATGAGATAGTGTTCCCGCCCTGATCTTCATCCAACTGACCGATCTGCACACTGATCAATCGATTCAGATCGTCGTAAGCACTCAGCGTGGATCTGGTGTTGTCACGCACATGGTTAATCCCGGCCCCAACATCGTACAGATCGACTTGCTTGATTCGTGCTGTAATCCGATTACCCAGCATATCAAAGCCGTATTCGCCTTGATACAGCGTGGATCCGGAGCCCGCACCGGTCGAACTATCGACCCAATGCTCTTCAGACATGCGTCCGAACTTATCATGCCCGGCCAGTCCTCCAGTAGATCCGGTCAAACGGTAGTCGTTTGTAATCCTGTTCTTAGCAAGCGAAGTCGAAGTCCGTCGCCCATCCCCCATGTAAGTGAAGTCAGCAATTTGAATCGTACCGATGTTTCCGTTGATACCAGTGATCCTCGAGAGAAGGTCATCGACAGAACCCGCTGAGCCGTACTCAAATGTCAACCGTCGCGCATTGGTGCTTGGTTGGGGTACCGGATACTCGATCGCACTGAGTCTATGGTGACCAACTGGCGCCGCAGAGCTATTGCTTGTTGGCTCGTATGACCATTCGTAGCTGGTCTTAGGCACCTTCGGATCATCCACGGCTCCCACGCCGTGCCGCTGGCGCTCGGTCAGCATCATCCCACGATCGTCGTACTCCATCAGACTGCGCGCAATCTGGCTACGGGTAGCCTCATCTCGCTCAGTCCAAGCGATGACTTCAGTCAGCTGCGAACGGTCGTCGTACACATACTGGATATAACCAATCTTGTCCGTGGGCTCATCCATTGGCGGGATCACGCCATTGGCAGCAAAGCCTGGCAATGTTGGATCACCCGCATCTTGACCATCAAAGACAGGAGGATTTGGCTGAGAGGGATCCCAGCTGCCAGCCTCAATGCTGATGAGTCGATCGAGCTCATCATACATGTATCGGAATGCCCCACCTGCGGAGTCAAATCGCTCTGCAATCATTCCAGTTGTGGTGTACCGCAACATCACACTCGGCTCAGTGGAAATCTCACCGGTATCCGGATCTGGTAGATACAAAGCACCCACAAGTGAGTTGTTAACTGATTGTGGTACCCTGTACTCACTCAAGTTCTGATTCTTGAGTTGTACAATCTCGGCCCCATATTCCACGCCGGTCGTGTGATGCAGATCAATGTCCCCGTACATATCGAGCTCACTCAATGACCCAGCTGGTACCTCAGGCACATTTCCTGAGACTGGCGGAGCCATCCCCCCGGTAGGCAAGAATCGCCGATCTTCCGTGACCTGACTCATTGAAATAAGCCGGCCGTACTGATACCGGTAAGCCGTCATCAGCTGATCAGCAAAGTTCAATGCGTCAGCGTTCTCGGTCTTGTATAACAACCTGTTTGTATTTGAATACTCGTAAGTCGTCGCGACACCATTCGGATTCACCGTCCGGGTCATGTTCCCGTCTTCATCGTACTCATTGAGGGTGATCAACGCGTAGCCAGGCACGCCATTACGGTCAAAGTCACCTGTAGTGAAGTTCCAAGTTGGTGGAATATCATAAGAATCCGATGGAATCGTCCCAGGAGTTTTGTAGCCTTCAACTTGATTCTCAGTACCCAACGCAGCAGTCGCCATCAATCGTTTCTGCGCGTTATACCAGTTCTTCGTGCGTGTTCGGACCGCATTTGATGCGGAAAGCTCATCTGTTTGATCATCTTGAGTGCGCACCCAGTTGATGACCTCCACCACATTGCCATCCGCGTCATATGCATATTCGGTCTTTGACAGCTGTCTCAAACCCTCAGGGCCAACCGAGCCGTTATGCACAAGGTCAGCACTCGGCTCCAAGGAATACTCCACAGCCACTCTACCTAGACCATCAAGCACCGTGAATCCAATTGGCGCATCGGGAGACTGTGAATAGACTTGCTGACTACCTATACCGTTATAGCTATAGCTTGCATGGTACTGAGGATTTCCAGAATCAAGACTTGCTATGTCATATTGACGCCGCTCAACAGCGGTTCCGTTCAAGCTATAGACCGTGTAGTTCACCGAGATAGGTTTAAACAGCCCAACTACGAACTGGCCAACATCTGGCAAATGTACACTTTGCTCAGGGTTGTGCCCTGGGAAATAGACACCGTTGATGTACTCGGCGGGATCAATGCCATCTAGATTCAACGGTGCCGATTCATCCTCTGGAGTCGCCGGATCATCTGCTGTACCGGGCTCCGGATCCGCACCGTATACAACCTCAAGATAAGGTCGGTCTGAGAAATCCAGATACGTTAATGTCGTGCTCAGCCGGCGGGGATAGATACCGGAATCAGGATCTAGCACACCTCGCTCATAAGTATCCGTACGGACGGCGCGGTTCTGCCAATCATATCCAATTTTAGTTGAAATACCGAATTCATCGTCCTCATCCAAAACCGGGGCATACGGAGACGCAGTATCAATTTGCCAACCCTCATAGACATCATAACGACGAACCACAGTCGGCAACCATGCGTCATTGGCCGAAGCTCCATACTGTGTGCGATTGACAAGCACCATATTGTCGGGAGCACCTTGTTCTCCAATCCCGAATGGATCCCCGCTCAATGTCCCCTTGTAAGTACGAAGGGTCTGCCCAAAAGCATTGCGTGTTTGGATCGTGACGGTGCCATCAATCTCTTGCTCACGATACAGCGCACCGAGATCATTGATCTGCTTCGTGCCCACAGCCAACAACTGACCGTTCGCTGAACGCTCAAGCAAACGCGCTTCTTGAAGACGTCCATTGGCGTCTAAAGCCAACTTGATTGAGTTTTTTACAACCCAATCCGGCCGATTGTTGCTCGAAACTTTGATATCACCATTAGAGGAGTATGCCGGAATTGAGACGAAACGGACACGGCGGCGATTGACGGGGGCATGAGCAGTACGACCTGTATTTCTCTTATAATCGTTAACTTCACCTTCGGAATTAGTCACCCATTCCAAAGTAGGACCACCCAAGTCAACACGCTCCAAATCTGAGAAAATGAACTCGCGATCAACTCCTTGATCCCAATCGATACCCGCTTCACTACCAGAGATCCGAATCACACGCTTTGCCCATCGCCTCCCATTTGGGAAGAAAGCGTCAATAAGTCCGTGCCGGCTGTGATACTTATACGATGTCACATACTGCAATGCCGGCGTCTGACTCAAACGCTTCCATTGCTGAGTACCCCCCTGGGTTGTTGGCCATGCACTACCACCACCATCATCCTCATTGCCTGATGTATCTCTATATGCAATGGGATCATCATCATGTGGATTCGCTGATGTAATCTTGTCGCCAACAGCTGCGGCATTATTCGCATCAATATCCGCATCAAGAACAGTATGAACAGATCGCCCCTGGCTATCTCGCTCATAATATGTAAATATGAGAGTCTCATGCGGATCGTTGTTGCCGGATGGATTGTTTGGATCACGGAGTTGCCCCGTGCACGACCAAATCGTGAAACCCGTTTCCGGGTCATAGAACTCTCGCTCGATAGGGTAATAGTAATGTGACCCAGGATATGCTTGCCTTGGAACCCCCACAACCATCCGACTAAGCACATCTTGTTCATGCTCGGGTACATCCGGCTCATCATCGCGTTCGATCACCGTGTACAACACTCGGTAGCTCTGATCCGGGGTAGAGTTGGCATTCACCTGACCAAGCACTGGCATGTCTGAGAGCAATGAAGATTCCAGAGTAGGATTTACATATTCAACCGCGCCCAATACATCCGAGGGGTTCGCTTCATCTCTGAAAGTTTGGCTCTTATAGAGCTTTGGATGTACACTCTCGATGTTCAGTGGATTGCCATCCGGATCATAATCAGGATATGAAACACCTTGTCGGACTCCTTCCGCGACTGGCTGGATACGATGAACAAGTGGAATCTCCTCCTCACTCTCATCATCGTAATTGAGAAGGCTCTCGCTTCCAGGATTAAAAAGTTGGTAATCGATGAAGCGAGTCAGACCCGTGTCCTTATCAGAATCGACTGAATAACCGACGCTCCGGTACTCCACAAGCAAAGATTCCTCCCTGATTGCAGCAAAGTCATCACTGCCGGATCCTGGAGCAGCAGGAATATCGTTTGAAGCGTCCGAATCAAGATTGAAGTAATCTTCGGCGCTCATGTAAATGTACTGCTCGCCAAGCCCACCCCCCGAACGAACGACACCATCAGGAGTAAACTCCCACAGTTTATCGGTGAGGACATGCCCGGAAGCACTCATCTCAACAACACGTCGGCTTAGCTGACCGGGCTTCAAAGATGCATCCCCAGTACTGTAAGCCTCTCCGGTAAAGACCCCTTGATTAATTGGCAACTCATCAACAATGACAATCCATCGAGGTTGAGTTAAGTCAGGGGAATCCACCATTGATGCATATTCAGCGTTGCCATTGTCGTACTTGACATGCTGCCATTTGAACGGTGCATAAAAAACACTCTTCTGATGGTAGTTGTAAACATCTGCAGCACCAGAATCTAAAAAGATGTGCGCTTGCTGCTCTACCCCAGTAAAATGGTATCCCTGAGCACCAAAGAACTGTCCGTTATCTCCAAGCTGAGAAGCAAACGGTGAGACTCGAATTCGGCTGAGTTGATATCTACGCTTCACGCCGTTTTCATCTCGGGCGATAACCGACTCTACTGTCCGTTCATAGTTGTCAGAATGAAGACGCTCATGCTCTCGCGTGACAAATCGCCCAACACCTGGAACATCATTTACCAGAGCATGTGGTTCAGGAGCTGCCGACCCACCCCAGTCCTCCCATGTTCGCATGAGCCATTGCGCTGAAGCAAACGCGACACTTTTACTCCCGATACCCGTAGAACCATTCTGCTCAATTGGTTCATTACGAATCAGTTTGTCAATAATCTCATTCCCTGATGTATAAATCAGCTGCCCCTGATCTTTGTCAGGTCTTGCATCTGGATCAGCCATCCAGTATTCAATGAGATCATTCAAGTCTTCCGGCGTGTACATTCTTGTTAGCCAACGAATGGACTTTGATGACTCTGAAGGCGGATTCGCTTGACCATCCTCTGGGAACCCTGACTCACTTCCGTTGCCAAGAGCGTACTGATAGACCCATCGATCCTTGGATTCTTGGCCATTGAATACCCCCTGCTCATCGACAAAGCGTTCAGTAACCGTCGTCATGGCTTTGAGGCCGGCACGCCACATTCTTTCGTTACTGTCAGCATTGTTCGGCAGATAATGATTTCGAACTCGGTATACCCAATCAGCCTCAACCAAGTCCATGTTTGGATTGTCGAAAAATGCCGATTGGCCAAGCTCACCAGCATCAGTTGAGTTCGGAATATCCAGCGCATACTCATCACGATGATCCAGTGTCAAGCCTTGCTGCACTATGTCAAACTCTGCTCCTACCGCACCGTCGAGTGAACGATCAAGCACGTGAATTTGATTGATGTGATACCCACCCCACATATCGTTGTACAGCTTTGCATTATCGCCCTGATTTTCTGGATACTGTGTATCCATTTGTGGATTTCTATCACTTGGGGAGCTCCACACATACATCCCACGGTACGAGTACACCAATGTCCATTGGATCTGGCCATCGCTCACTAACTCAATAGAACTGATCATCCCCTTCTTTTGGCACGACTGAGAGCATTCGATACACCCTTGGGTGTCACTCATATCAAGTTCTTGGGATGTCACATTGCTGTAGTTGATACGAACTTCATGCCCGTACCTATCCTCGATGCGGAAGCACAAGCCGAGATATGGAATCCCAAGACCAGGATTCTTGCAATCAGCCCAAGGAGAGTACTCCACGCTCGCTGTCCCATCGCCCGGCAATACAGGCCGCTGATGATACGAACCTGTTTCTTCGGATAATCCAGGCACTTCGTATACATGCTCAGGAATGTCTTCACGAACAACAACAAAGCTGTATTTCAGTTCACCGTCATAAAGATAGACATCATATTGAGTAGGCTCCTCAGTCCACCCCCCAACTGCAATGTCCCAGATTCCGTTATGCTCCAATCTTGCACGAAAGCGAGGAGGGGCGGCGTACTGCCCAGTGCTTTCAATCTGCTGGAATGGGATCGTGTGATGCGCATCAAGCATCAAGTATGTAGTCACAGGCTGCGGACCAACCGGCCCAGGCAGTGCTGAATCCACAAGTAGCAATGGATTCTCACTGATCATCCATCCTTGCCCTGCCCAGTCCCACCATCGTTCATTGGCAGCGATGTGATCACTGACTCCCCCATAGTTTACTTGGTCATCCGTGCGCTTCTGCATGTCCTCGCGCGTGCCTGATCGTGTTCGTACAAGTCTAAAAGTTGCCCCGCCAAATGGGATCTCGAGTTGATTCACTTTCTGGAGCGGCATCCCGGTGACTAAATCAACCTGCCCATGTAAAGTCGCACGAGATGCTCCATTCCACGAAAGATCCATACTACCCATTCCTGGCGGAACTAACGCTACCGAACTCTCCTGCAGGTTCTCTGCCGGGGGCATGAATGTCCCCAACCCGGGCATGACGAGCGGATTGAACTTCGTGCGAAAGCCATACGGGTACACATCCTGCCCACCGTTGTACAAGTTGTACGCATTCGGCAAATAATACTGCTCGTAGAACGAGTCATTCGAACAACCGCTTCCCGTTAGCGGAGACGGTGCATCTGGTTGTAAATCATTGTAATAACTTGGATACAGATAGAGCTGTTGCCAGCAGTAAGAACCAAGAGTTCCTGATGTTCTCCAGCGATAAGTCCCGTCTGGGTTTTGCTCAATCTGACCGGTCCCTGTACACTCGCTTGCGTTTGCAACAGTTGGGAACTCATACTGAGGCTGACCTGGAACGCAACTGTCTTCCTCGGCGACCGATATGGTGGCAGGAAGAACAACGGCTGCAATCAGAGCAACTGTACTAAAGGCTGTTGCCGAAGACATTGCGTCCACGATTTTACGGATATTAAACTGCGAAATAAACACTCGATATCTCCAACAAATTTAATCTGCAATCAGGTGACAATCTGAATAGAGCAAATGTACTCAATGCGCATGAAGACCGCTGTTTTATTTTGTGCGCTCACTCAAATATCCAAATTCAATATCTCTCACTCTACTCACTGCTCGATAGTACATGAAAATGCTCAGCATTGCGAGATACACAGTCGCCAAGACAGTGTCGTATGCTAAACCATTATTTTGCAGTGGTTAAGAAGCCTGCTCTGTTCACAATGCTCTAAAGATCAGTATGAGTATCCTGCACAACTGCCATGAATTGGTCTCAAAAGATGTGCGACGCTTTCCATAAATACACTTGGCAAGTGGTCTAAGTTTTGAGCCCAGCTGTACCCGCTCCTGACTACATTTACTCCGAGAAGAAGAGGTTCTGTAAAGCTAGAGATCACATTACCGTCGACGCCTCCGCACCTTGACCATCGACCGGGCTGGTAGAGCGATCTCGAGCAGCAGCTTTAGCGTTCCCGCCGCGACGGCTAAGCCGACGATGTACCAGAGCTCCACGGGAAGCTCGATCGGGGGCATCTTGAGTGGCTCATGCTGCATGCGGTGATTCTCCTCCCTGGCGCTCTACGCACCAGACTATAAGCCCATTCCGGAAAAAGAAGTGACTCTTGCACCCTGCCTTTCGCCAGACCGAAGGACTGAGCGTCACGGGACCATCCTCCGATTCCACGACAGACCACCTCGGGCGCTGACCGTGCAACAAGTTGAGCTGGATCGTCTCCGAACAGCCGCACGGACACTTCATCGCCGCGACCCACAGATGCTCTCCTTCCCCTACCTGGTTGACGGAGTGTGTTCAAACATATGGCACTCAGTCTCTCTAGAATCACCTACATTTTAGCAGAAACCCCGCCCTCCAAGGGTTCAAAAACCCTATCCGCGCTCTGGATTGACCATGAATCCACCACATTTACCGAAACTGTTGGCTTTCGGCCGATCGGACCACGATCAGCTGATTACCCAGCTCCAATACCTCACCATTGAGCATCAAATCCTCCGAGGGAAACTCCCCAAGAGGATTTCGATGACCAAACGCGAGCGACGGAGACTCATCCGGTTCGGGAAGAAAGTCGGCCCTGCGTTGCGAGATCTCATCTCGATTGTTCAATATAGCACATTTCAGAAATGGCTTCGTCCAAAGAGTCACAAGAAACGGAGCTTCAAGGCGAAGTCCGGACGCCCGCCCACAAAGCGGGATCTTAAGAAGCTTGTACTACAAATGGCTAAAACACCCGGCTGGGGATACACCCGCATTCTTGGCGAACTCCGCAAACTCGGGATCATGTCGGTCTCGCGATCAACCGTCCGCTCCATACTGAAGGAGCATGGCATCGAGCCAGCTCCGGATCGCACGGAACCGGTCTGGGACAAGTTCTTGAATCGGCATGCTTCAACACTCTGGTCGTGCGACTTCTTCCACAAGAAAGTGCTCACCCCAAGAGGGCTCAAGCGATACACGACGCTTGTTTTCATACATATAAGCAGCCGGAAAGTGATCGCCACGAAGTCTACACGGCATCCCACCAGCGATTGGATGTGCAGAGTTGCTGAGAGCTTCCCGATGATGGTGGAGCAACTTGGATTGCAACCCCCCACCATCCTGGTACGAGACAACGATGTACTTTACTCGAGAGAGTTCAACGTAACTCTGATGAGAGAAGGTGTGAAGCCATACCCATTGCCGATCAAGGCACCCTTGATGAATGCGCACATCGAGCGTTGGATCAAATCACTTAAAGCCGAATGCCTCGATCACTTCATCCCGATCGGCGGAGAGCATCTTGATTATTTGATTTCCGAGTATGTCGAGCACTACCACCACGAGCGTCCGCATCAAGGAATCGGGAACACCCCAATCATGAGTGATGGACCTCCGCGAACAGTCGGAGAGATCAGATGCGATACCCGGCTCGGCGGGTTGCTCCGGCGTCACTACAGAGCAGCCTGAATCATTCACATTTCAAAGAAGCTGAGTTACAAAGATTGCAACTGGTACTTCTGCGCCTTCACTCATAGACTCCGGCGTGAACTCTTGAATGTTGATGCGATCGGCCTTTCTTTAACCGATCCTGTTCAACCTTGAGTCTTCGATTCGGATCCGGATAGAGATTCTGAACACCTAAGCAAATCCATTCCCTTTAAATCCAACAACATCAATGGTCGTTCTCACTGGTTTCATTCTGCCCACTCCAGCATAAAGCTCATTTGACAACATGTCGCAACGCTCTTCGTGGCGGATGAGATTATGAAAGCCCTCCTAGAACACGCTTATCACGTGGTCCTACAGTGAAACCCCACATACTACGAAACCATGATTTTCATAGTACGATTACTGTACCCAACTAGATCCAATCCTAGTTGATCACTCCACCGATGTGCTTCACGGTCTGCTTCATGTTGCCTAAATACTTGAAGTAAAACCCATCTCCTTTTGTTACAGAGAGTGAGCCATATAGCTTCTTCTTTGCGAATGCACACTCCATCAGAGTTGACTATTGATACGTGTGTTGTACACAACTCTGGATGAAGCCGGTGAAGAGGATAGCAAAAAAAACGATTCATTGCACTTGAACTAAGCATCACAGTATCAGATCGATTAAACCACAGCTTTATCTTGTTCCGTTTTAAAGTGTACAACCAGAGACTGGAGCCAAGACCCAAGATGGTAAGTAGCGGGAGTGGCAACGCTTGCTGGATACCTTGATAAATCAGAAATATACCTAGTATAAACATGGAAACTGACGTCGAGAAAACAAACAAAAACAGAAGCGTATAAAACACCCACCCTGGGTCGCTCCGTTCTATCCAAAACTCTTTGCCTGTAGCCAGACCACCGTGGAAGTCATCACACCGGTAATCAGCCACATCTACTTTGCCTCGAGACGCAATGAGATAAAGTTGAAAAATATATATACACGATCTAGATATCACCAGGACATCCTTTGCATCGGAACTCTTGAATTAGTTGATCGCGCTTGGCCTGCTCAGCCTGGAGCTTAGCACCAATTTTCTTCGCCTGGTTTCGTGCAAACCTTTTCCCTGCGTTGGAAGCCCAATATTGGCCCCAAGCATTAGCCCCAACATCGATTGCTAGTAACGCTAAACCAACCCCTGTACCAGCTCCAAGTGTTGCTAAAACAGTTTTTCCACCAAGATTACGAACTGCACCCCGTAATGTGAATGATAATGTCAAGCCACCATAAAATCTCCATCTAGCAGCCTCAATTTCTTCCTGTGTGCCCCCGCCATCCATCACATTTTTTATATCCCACAATCCTAGGAAGAATGCCGTGACTGGACCAAAGGCAGCTCCAATTCCTTGCCCAGAACTACGTAATCCTGCACCAATTGCCCTCATAGCATCTTTTCCCGTGAGTTTAGCATACTTGATACCAAATGCTCTTTTGTTTAACTGAGCCATAGAGAATGGCGTACCATCACGCACTGATGCATAAAAATCCATCATAGCTGTACGATTTTTCATCCTATCAGAAAGTTTGTCGATCTGCTTCTTTAATCTCTCACACTCAGCCAACTGTGAAACTGACATTCCCGAATCAGGATCGCCTGGCTGTGGACTCAATCCTTCCGGATCTACAAACATTAAAGGTGAGCTCCAAGAATACCCATACAGATTTCCCCCACCAAGATACCCGATCGGATCCCGCTGCATCCACCGACCCAGCTCCGGCGAGTACACCCGGTACCGCACCGAGTAGTCCTCACGCTCGGCATTAAACACATACCCCGCGTACCCCACCGAGTTGTCAGGGCCGTCCGAATCTGATGGATCAGAAATCCAACCATTGGGCAACGATGTGTTCATCGGGATCGACCCCGTGATCAGGTTGTAGTCCGCGATCTCATACGTACCGTTGCAGTCCATGTCCAGATCCGCATGGTAGTTCGTCGTGTCATCAATCGTCACACCGAATGTGCCCGGCAACGCGATATCAGGTGTCCATACCGCACCGTCACCATTGGCATCACCGCCGTAACGGTGCGCGGCGTTCCCGTACGCGTCGTACGAAATCCGCTCATGCATCACGCCATCATCGTTGAGCACACCCACCACAGAAAACTGCGAATCAGTCACCCGGAACCAGTGCGTCAGATCGGAGTTGGACGACGACCAGTCGCCGGTGCCGCCGCGGTCGATACGTTTAGCGACCGAGTCGTCGATGTAGCGTGTGCCCCAAAACTCCTGGCTGATCCAGACATCGTCTGACGAGGAGGAGAGGTCCGAGTCAACATGCTCTTCGAGGATACGCCAGGATGAGCCGTAGTAGAAGGTCCGCTCTTGATCGAGTGTGCCATCGTACGCACCGGTCGCGGTGTCCATCTTCTTGGTGGTCCGCCATCCCAGCGCGTTGTAGGTGTACTCGGCGATGGTGTTGAACACCGTGCCGCCGGTGGTACGCATCTCGGACTTGACAAGACGGTTCCACGCGTCGTAGGTGTGCTGACGACCGTCCTGTAATGTGCCCGGCGGAAGCGGCAATGTCGAGCCGGTCCGCTGATCGGTCAGGTTCCCGGTGTCGTCGTAGTGGTAATCGTAATAGATCGGAGTCGTGCCACTCTCAAGCATTCGGCGGTCATACTGCGCATGGGAATCCGAGATCTCGTTGGCGCTGTTGGCGGCGCGATCGTCGAGGTACCCAACACCCTGATTATCAGTGAAGACACCATCGTCATCGGCATCGTTGAGTACATCATCCCAGTTCCCGAGCATATCGAGCGCCCATTGGTGCCCATGGTGCTGCGGGGTGTACCCAGCCGCTGCAGGAAGCGACGAGCGTGCTTCTTCGACCAATCGGTTTAATCTGTCATACTCAAATGCACGATTGCGTCCGGGGAGCTTCGCGCCCTCTCGAGCATCGTTGTATGACAAACGGTTGGAGGAACGATCGTATGTATGCGTGATTTCCACCACCGCTGGCTTGTTTGAGAAACCAGTTGCTGTTGTATGCGGACCGAATCCATCGGGCACCCACATGTGGCGCGTGACACGCCCAAACTTGTCGAGAGCCGGGTATGTGCCTGCAGGCGTAGCAGCACCATCGTGCTGGGCAGTCCGATCGAGCGTGACACTATCCACGATGCTGTTATTCATATGGATCGTGGCTTTGCCCAGCATCCCGAGCCCGATCCGCTTATACGAAACCAGATTCTGAATGGCAGCCGATCCAGTCCCAGATGACTGTTTGAACTGCATCACTCCAAGCTTGTTGATCCGACTGAGCCGGTCCTCAACACCAGATGCATAGGTGTATTGAACAGTTTGGTCAGACGAGTTCCCATCATTGTCTGTTGGATAAACAATGTCAGTTAATCGTGAGTAGTTGTGATCACCCTCGCTTGGAGCTTCGCTTTCGTAGCGATACAGCACCTGCGCCGAGCTTGAATCCACTGCACCGTCGTGTTGCTGAGTTACCGTTTCGATCTGCCAGAGCGGGGTGTACCCCATCTGGACCTCATCGCGATAGGTCGTGCCAGTCGTATCGGTGAATGAAGCGATCGATTGCATGCGACCAAGCGAGTCATAGCTGTACCCAAGACGACGCACGGCTCCGTCAACAGTCCGTGTCGAACCATCTACACTGAATGTACCCAGCGTGTTGACCTTGTCGTACAGTACCCGACCCTGCTCGTCGTGACCGAATGTACGGAGCGTCCCGTTCTGATCAGTCAAGCCGCGGAGTTCACCAAGGCGGTTATAAGCGTATTGCACTTTGTTTGTTGCAGCGCTTGATGCCTCACCTGTAGACTCATCCGGATAGCGGACCTCCTTGAGAATGTTCTTGGACGCAAGAAGCGAATCCATCGCGTTACCCGACGAGCCGCTGGCTACACCATAGACATACTCGGTGACCTGCACGCCCTCAGTAGTCGATCCGCCACCATCTTCCGGGATGTGCGCTACGCGTTTTACAATGTTGCTCACGCCGTCGTACACAAAGCTCGTCACACGATCGGTGTCCTGCTTCGTGTGATCGAAGCCGCTGACGGTGTACCGTTCTTCCGTGCCGTCCCATGTCAGCAATGAGATCGCATCCGCGTTCTCGACCGTCGCCACAGTTCTGTACATGTCATCATAGAGATATCTGGAAGTGATCAGATCCGAGACGCCCGTCCCATCCTGGATCGAGATGATGTCTTCGATCATCCCGCGCGTGTTGTATGTCCGCCAGCCAAAGAGCACTCCTGTCGCCTGACGCAACTCATCAAGCGTGTCAAAGCTAGTAAGCGTGGGCACACTTCCAGCAGTCTTCGAGAACGGATTACCGGTCGTCTTGTTTGTGCCAAAGTCTACCACGCCGACCACACGCTGGGCCTCGTCATAGGCGTAGCCCATGTAGGTTGTCACCGAGTTCGTACCATCAAGCAATCCAGCAGATGTATCGTCATGCACACGCATGCGGGAAGTGATCATCTCGAGAAGACCAGAGCCATCTTCGTATTCATACTCAGCCTGCTCAAGCACCACATCATCGCTGGCCACGATCACATCGGCATAGCTTAGTTCGGACACATCGCCCGCGCGGTCAGTGACCATGAGCTTGGTGACTCGATCGTGCGCATCGTATTCGCTTACGATCTTGGGTGAGTTGGCTCCCCACGAGGCGAGCTCGTTGCCTTCGTCGTCGTACCAGGCGTTCCATTCGAGGAACTCCGTCATCGAATCCGTGGGATCTATCGCGGTTTGTTCTTGCCAGACATATCCACGCTGGGAATAGTGGGTCTTGGTGTACCAAGCACGCAATTCACCTGATGGCAGGTTCAAGTCCGTATCAGATGTGGGGAGCGAAGCCGCCGCGAGTGTCCGTATATTAGCGGTTGTTGGCGCAGTGGTTGGTTCCGGATACACCGCTGACTCAATCGGACGATCGAGATTATCAAAGCGGGTTAATTCCATCGGCGCATCTGGAAGCACTACTGCTATCTGTCGATCTCGATGGTCATAATAAATCCGTGATAAGCGTGTGCCGCTATCTCCATCGTGCAAAAGCACCCCAGTAAGATTGCCGTTACCAACACCTTGGTCCATCGTGGATGTTGTGCCCGAATCCCCGTCATAGATGTACTCGACTACAGTCTCGGGCGAGGATGTGGTCGTGCCAACCTTGACCTCAATAACACGGTCCATTGCGTCGTATACCCGCTCACTCACGGTACCGTTCGGATCGGTGAACTTGGTCATCCGTCCAAATGCATCGTATTCACGCGTTGATATGTATGACTCATCGGCGCTCACATCCCACCACTGCTCGGTGCTATCAGCCGATCCGGAGAGATCGAGCACCTGGCTCACGCGAGACAACTCGTCACCGGCGATGGTATCGAAGTCGGTCACCGTATCTGGCGTGTAGGTTCCAGTGACATCAAGCTCATAGGTCGATGTACGGAGTGGTTTGTTGGTCGCATCCATGATCCGCAGTACAGCCGGTCCGTTGTAAACCTTCGGCGTCGCGGTTGATCCTGAAGCCAGGTGTGGCAAGTAAGTTTTGGCAAAGTACAGGATGCCGGGACGCTCGGAATCCTCACGCATTTCACGAACGATGGTGCGTGTCACGCCGCCGGGATACACACTCTGCTTGAGTCGTCCCAAAATATCACGCTTGTACTCATAGACAAGTTCACCGTCAGATCCAGTAGTCGAAGGGAATGGGCTATTGGATGTCGGTTCGACTAACTCATCCATGGTCGCATACAGCGGATCACTCTCTGAAGATGGCAGCGTAAGCTCATCCGGTGATTGTGAGTTCTCAACACGTTTGACCAAGTTGCCATGCACTGGGTCGTATTCATAGCGTGTGAGTGTGCCTTCAGGATCTACTTCCCAAATAACACGGCCCCAGTCATCAAAGAAGGTCCAAGATTCGACATCGTTTGTTCCGGTAGGACCGTTCTCATCTTCAATCTCGCGTTCTTCGGTGCGTTTGATGTAGTTATATCTTGGAGAAGCGGCATTCTCATCTTCCCACCCGTAATCATACTGCACCGTCTCAATATCATTCGCAGCAGTCGATCCAGCGACTCGGTAGTAATCCCCTTGGGCAACAAGATGTTCACGCTGGACTTCAACATCGGGATCAGTATGCGTGACATAAGTTTTCTCCCGGACAAGCTCACGCGTACCACCCACTGAGCTGTACTCAGTCTCGCTGACATTCTCGTTCGCATAGCTGTAATGTGCGACAAGGCCGTCGCCTGAGTTCATAGTAAAGGAAGGCGCGGTAAGTGTTCCAGCCTTGGTGTAAGAAGCAAATGCCGACGGCATCGTTCGGCCAGTGACCACTCGATCATCACGATCGTATTCAACCCGATTGACCCATGCACGATTTGAGCCGGACCCATCACCCTCAAGCGTAGCTGTGACCCACTTATATGGATACTGATTGTTGTCTCCGAGCATGAGCAGGTCATAGCAGTAAGTCCGATCCTGTGTGCCGGTGGGCCAACCGGTAAAGCTCGACAACGCAAACTCTTTGATGTGCATGGACTGGCCTGGTACATTGTCAGTGCCGAAGCCAGGTAAAAAATCGTACTCCCAATCATCGAACTGCTCGTACTCAAGCAGGACCGCACTCTGCGTTCCTGGGCTACCGCATCCGCAGCTCGCAGCGAGCAAAAACTGGAACTCGACTGGATTATCAGTGGACGCCGATACACCTTCATATGAAATGATTTTTTGCGCACTTTCGTACACTTTGGTCGACAAAGTCCCGATGGACTCATCATCATCAAGAGCGAGGAGCTCTGCCGCTTCATCGAGCAATGCGTCAGTTGTTGGCGATGTTGCTGTGCTCGTTTGCTGGGCAATATACTCGATCTGCTGTGGTGCGATCGACATCTTGAGCTGATGCTCCTCACCTTGAGTACGCAGACGGATATCTCCAGTGGTTGGAGCTGCTACGCCATCGTGGTATCGATATTGCTGTACTTTGGATCGATATGTGATCGTTGTTGCATCGGGATCGACTGCACGATATCGAACAACCTGAACCAGATCTCCAGCAACCCCGAGATCCAACGATGGCAACAAGTCTTGTGAGGTACTGGGGTCTTGCAAGTTGCTGTATGAAGTCCCGTCGTGGTATTTGATCACGAGATCCTGACCATCTTCAGCAATGTGGTAATACTCGACGTACTGAGTCAATACGGGTCCAGTTGATGTTGGTCGCTCAACTTCAGCCCGAGCCAGTACTGGCAATGATCCAATAGTCTCCCAGAAGAGCTCGATCCGGGCCTCCGCCATATCCTCGTCTGCCCACTTGGTGTTGTCGCCCCAAATCTGATGCCCACCTTCGTCACCACCACCATTCAAGTAAATGTACTGCGGTAGACCATTGGTACCTTTTTTGTAATAACGACGGTTCCCAAATGCATCGATATCATCAACAATGAAACCAAGACTGTCGACGACCTCGAATTCTTGACTCCACTTCCCGGGATCTTCGAAGACAATGTTTCCTGAAATAACCCCGTCCCAAGTCGCCGTATATCCGCAGATGTCATCGCCACATGCTAGCGAACTGGGTGTGCCTCTTGAAAAATCCGAATCATTCTTTGCATAGATGCGCTGATTCCCCGGCATTGTGTCTGCGGAAACTCCAAACTCCAATGGAGAAGTAAAAGCGCGCGGTTTTCTTCCGGGCCTGAGGACTGCAAAAGTAGTCCGCAAGTGCCTTGCTCTGGTTGTCGGCGGATTCCCATCACAAGGAACCGTTTGACAATCCCACCAGTCTTTAACAGTCAAACCACGAAGATTTGAAAAAGCCCAGTTGGCTCCTACAGTTGGATTCGCAACAAAGTCAGTCATTCCTGTGCCAACACCGTGCACACCGGAATACATGTTCGCACTCGAATATGCTGGATCGCTGCTGTATTGTCGGGTCAATCGGAAGTCTTTACCGCTCACTGCAACGACCAAGTCACTGATTGTTTCCCATTTTTCACCTGTTTCCCAGTTGACAGGATGATTTCCGTTCCCCGGATCTCCCGCGTCTGCGGGCGGTTCACCTTTATCGCCGCTTCCGCAATCGTCACAATCACTTTCATCTCGACAGACTTCACCTTCACCCTCATCGTTTGGATCACCACCTTGCTGCCCACCCCCACAGTCACCGCCGTCACAATCTGCCGAATCACCGTCACCTTCACCGCCGCCGGCATCTCCCCCACCCCCGCCGCTCTCACTCGCCGCGGCAATACAAGAGTCCACCGGCATCAGGAATGCACTGAAGATTGCCAACCCGAAGCACATACTTTGAATCGAACCGTCAAAACGGATCCGGAGAACTTTCCGCACCGATCCTGCTAAGGCTTGTACTGAACGGGTGGTAAATCGAGTGAGCTTGACCATGATGTGCTCCAAGTATTTTCTATTTCAAATCAAATGTACAATCACACAGACTTGCTGCATGCGATTTGCACTTTATCAAACATGAATCAGTTATGCGCGACACACAATCAAAATTGTGTATACTCTGAGCAGCACATTGTTTTCATTTGCCTTATTGAACAAAAGGAGTTCAGGGAATGCATCTTTCAAAGAAACTATGCGTAATGACTATCAATACGGCTGTCATGGCAATCGGTGCGCCTGCGTTTAGCGCTTCCTTCACACAACCGACCTCTGCTGAAATCAGTATGGCCGCAATCATCCTCGGTCTTTCCAGTGATGCGTTGGCATGCGTTGACGTACAACCAAACGAAGTCCCGACTGTTCTTGATAGACTCTCCGAAGAATACAGCTCATACGCTCAACTTCTTGCCAAACAGGAAGACGCCAAGAATGCGGAACAGCTGGTGATGGAGTGCAAGAATCTGCTCCGAAACGATCCCCAGAATGCTACTCTGCTCCAGCAGCTTCAAGACGCTCAGTACAATGCCACAACCGCACACTACTTGGCGGCCCAGATACGAGAGGGCTTGCTCAATACAGTTTTGGATGAGCTTGCTGATCCGTCAATGATTGATGAAGTCTTCTTCCGTTCAGGTGTTTATCAATCACTCTCGCCAGCATACCGGCTCGCAGCTGATACTTTTGAAGAAGCCAAGAGTCTCGCATGGGCGCTGGAATGCCAGCGGGATGCTGACTCATCCGGATCTTCAATGCCTTCTGAAGCATCGACAGTCCTGAACACAGCAAACTCACAGTACGATGTAAATACCGGCTTGATCCGGATGCAGCAGTACAGCTCTGGGAATGAAGCGGCCTTTCAGCAATGGGTAGTGACCAACTGATTGACACACTCGCAAACCCGAGACTAATAAACTACATCTCATGATTTGATTAACAATCTTTCTGGAGCCATACTCACTGCTTCCGCTGGCTGCATGGTGACTCATTCGTTAGCTTCAGTGAAATGTCGTCCTTCAATGCGATGTTCCTCACGGAATTATCTGTCCGCCCATCTATAGATCGATGATTCAGGTGGCTGTGTTCTTGTTCGCCGACTATTTCATCTTGACCATTTGCTGCTTTGTGATCGGCTAATCGTGATTCTTTGGTTGCTTGAGCACGATTAAAATTGATCAAGGTCGCACCGGCTATACACTACAGGCGCAACATCCTTTCAAATCCAACCACTCCTCAGCATACAGGCGATCACGAATCAACGATCGCATCAGGATCTGACCATCGGTGGATATTCCACTGACAGTTACCCGAGCGCTTTGTCTAATACAAGGGGGTTATTACCTTTCTGTGTCTCGAATCCCGGTGTGTCTACTGCTATCCAGAGATGGTCGACATGTCAGTGATTATTGAAGTGCTGCTACACACAAGAGAGAACACATCCATGGGATTCGACCACTCACTGCACACCTGATCCGATCAGATCGACATTCATCATTATGGCGAGAAAATCCAGCGCAATCTGCGGGCACTTGATGTCATTTCTCGCATCACCGACAATCCGAATATGTATTTGATACTATTTGCAACACGATGCACACGCCTGCAGGACTGTTGCATGCAAGACACGCAATTAGAAATCATCTATCACTCCACTTTGCTTTACTGTTGGGTGGGTCGCACACCGGTCAATGAAGTCGCGTCCAAGCAAGTGGAAATGTTTATTTTCGACATCGAATCTGGTGATATCAGCAAATTCAAAGATGACAATTCATACGGACACGAGACAGTGTATGACAACGAGCGGTTCCATGGGAAGTTCCATAGGTACTGGCATGATCAATAATCTGCTAGAGCACTCGATCTCGCTGTGTAGTTGATTTGCACCAGTATGCCCTAGAGTTGACATGATCTGATCATGAGATCTATGAGACCACATGGACTTCGCCGCACTAATTTATTTAAACCGAATGCCGCAACGTTCATTAGGCTGTTGCATTTATGTATCCACGCCAACAAATTTTCTATCAAGCGACTCTAGATTGTATTTGAACAAGTAATTGTAAGGACATGATTCAGAACTCACGCCCATACAAGCTTGACCGGTGTCAGCCCACCATCTTCATCCTCGATGCAGATGGTTTTTCCATCAGTCGAGTTCTCCCAAACAAACTCGTATACCGCGAGCGATCGCCTGATCACTTCGGTCAAGCTGTCAGCACCAGTCTCATCGCGGAGATTCTCAAGACGCTCGCGCACCTCCGGATTCACCGCGAGAGTCAACCGGACCGTCTCTCTGTTTTTTGCTGGTCTTGGCATGTAGATTCCATTCGAAGACGACGATCAGCACGATCAACAGTGCGAGGAAGCCGCGTAACCAGTCGCTCCCAGGGGCAAGCACAATCGAGGCCCCAAGAGTTACGATGGCAAACACAGGCACGACCTGCCTGGTTGTCGCTCGAGATGAAATCGCTTCAATAGCACTAAAAGCTTTGTAATCAGGTGATACTGGTGAGTTCATTCCCGCGTGCTCCTTCAGGGAGCTCGCGGCATGAACGCACGAGGTGAGTCATTGGATGTGTCATCCTAGATACTCCCTGTACGCCCGAGCCAAGCATTCTGTTCGATCTAGACCGCGATGCCAAGCACCAACGAGCACAGAATTGAATGGTTTGGACAGTAAATAACTATCGACTTACGAAGAGCTTTGTTACAGTGCCGCATCCGAAATTCAATAATCATACAAGTCAGCGGCCACATCCAAACATCACACTCATGAACCCAGATCGAAAGGTGTCGCTGTATGAAATGACAGGATGCATAATTCTGTGGGACTCCCACTCTACAGTGGGATCCATAACAGCAACATGTTATACGCATTACATGCGCATGTCAATCGCTTGGCTCCCAGACCAGGAAAAATCATCCACATCTTTAGTGTGTGTTTGCGATTTCATCTCAGATGATCCCAGATGAATACTCGTGATCCCCGAAGCGATTCAAAACCAGAGCACAACTCGCGCAAACGAAAACCCCCGCCCCCCGTCAAACGCTCACGCGGCAGAGATCCCAGCCACCGAACAAACCCACCGTGCGATCAGCGCACAAAAAAAGCCCGCCCGACAACCGTCGAGTGAGCCCAATCAAGCCACAACCCCCAACCAACCCCAAAGCCGCAGCACCGAACCCCAAATCAAGCCACAAACCCCAAAATCCCCCCCAAATTGCGACTGAAACCAACCTGCGTTAAACCCACCCCCGACGGAGGACCCAAGCCGGTGGGGGGTCTCAGAGCCCGTCTGAGGGCCGTCAGATTCCGACCTCTACATCGCGGTTTTGACTTGGAGAAGGGGGTGCGGGGGGAATTCGGATCTCAAGAACAAACCAGGAAGGCTTGTTGGTACAAGCCACAGATAGTCTGCTCCTGACTAGTCACGATTCAAGGATCATGGAATGGATTAGAGCTGAGAATACTGGAACTGACCTGAGTGGGGTGTCCTCAACCAAAAGCATCATAAACCCAATTACTGAGGTTCATTCTGAGCGTTTGATGTAGTGGCAACAATAAGCTGATTCACATGCAGCCAACTTGACTCTGCATTCCTCATACTATCTCTCTCATACTGTTCCACCACCACATTCATCATGAGTGAATTGGCGGACTATCATCTGGACCGCATCTCGCTGGTCCTGAGACATGGTTGACCATGCCTTGACAATAGTGCCAAGGTCTTCATGCATGTCAACGGGGCATCCAGCGGAGCACACCCTAGTTATGACCGTAATATCGCCGGTTTTACGGGGGTTCGAGTCCCCCCTCCGGCACTTTTTAGGGATAGACCGAGAACTGATCTGATATTGATCATCAGCATGGAGTGACAGAACGATGGCCGAACAACAACCACAGCAACAGCAGGTCCAGCTCCGCATCGACGAATCGAAGATGCACACGACTTACGCGAACACCATCCGCAACTCCAACACGCAGGAAGAGTTGATCATGGACTTCGGACTGAACATGCCGATGCAGGTCCCTGGACAAGCGCCGATGATGGTGTTCTCTGTGGGATCCCGCGTTGTGATGAACTGGGCGGGCGCGAAGCGTCTGGCGATGAGCATCGGCGGCGCTGTTCGTCAGTACGAGGAGCGGTTCGGCGAGATTGACATCAATCCGCAGCAGCCGGCTGGTGCTCAGAATGATGCTCCACCTCCGAGCACGAACTGATTGCTTGATTCCGGTCAAAAAACTTGCTTTTTCATGACCGGCTGAATGAACTTTGACATCATTGTGTTGTAGAACCCACAGTGGCCTGTACTCATGCAAGGGCACTGTTTTTTCTGTAAAGTTGACACATTGATCCGATGGCTGAGCCATGGACACTGCTGAGTAACAAGGAGGTCGCTTTGGGAGTTTCGATTTCAGAGGCGCCGAGTAATGAGTTGATCGCGTCGCAAGCACAACCGATCAATGAACTGATTCAAGCTGTTGGGACAGTGGTTGTAGGTCAGGAGCAGATGATCCGCTCGCTGGTGATCGGCTTATTGACAGGTGGGCATGTCCTTCTTGAGGGTGTTCCTGGGCTTGCGAAGACGCTGACGGTAACGACGCTCGCGCAGGCACTGGAAGCGGAGTTTGCACGCATCCAGTTCACTCCCGATCTACTGCCAGCGGACTTGATTGGTACGGAGATCTACAACCCCAAAGAATCGAGCTTCACGGCTCGGAAGGGACCGATCTTCGCAAACATCGTGCTAGCGGATGAGATCAACCGCGCTCCGGCGAAGGTGCAGTCTGCGCTGCTCGAAGCGATGCAGGAACGACACGCAACGATTGGCGGCGAGACCTATTCACTCACGGGTGAGGGTGAGCCGTTCTTGGTGCTTGCGACGCAGAATCCGATCGAGCAGGAAGGGACTTATCCGCTTCCGGAAGCACAGGTCGATCGGTTCATGCTCAAGATCAAGGTTGGCTACCCTACGAAGGACGAGGAGCGGCTGATTGTTGATCGGATGATGAGCACGCTGGAGATCCCCGAAGTCTCCTCGATGATGTCGCTTGAGCAGGTTGGCGCTGCACGGAAGACAGTCGATTCGATTTACATCGATGAGAAACTCAAGAACTACATCGTCTCGATTGTTCAATCAACGCGTGATCCATCCACGGCTGGGGTGCCTTGGAAGTTGGACATGGAGAAACTCATTGAGTTTGGTGCTTCACCTCGCGCTTCACTCTCGCTTGCTCGCGCTGCTCGAGCCAATGCGTTCTTGGAAGGACGCGGCTTTGTCACGCCGAGCGATGTGAAGATGATCGGGATGGACGTGCTACGTCATCGTGTGATGATCTCTTATGAGGCGGAAGCGGAAGGTGTCACGAGTGAGGACCTGGTGCAGGAAGTGTTCGATCGGATCCCGATCCCTTGAGTAGTCACGATTCAGTGAGGGCATTCCACGCATGATTACTGAAGAACTCATGCAGGCGGTTAAGCGGCTGGAAATCCGTGCACGGCGACGGGTGGATGACCTGTTCGGTGGGAGCTATCACTCGGCGTTTAAGGGGCAGGGGATCGAGTTCTCTGAGGTGCGAGAGTATCAGCCGGGGGATGATGTCCGTTCAATTGATTGGAATGTGACGGCGAGAATGGGGCGGCCGTTTATCAAGCGTTTTGAAGAGGAAAGGCAGCTGACCGTCGTGCTCGCGGTGGACTGCTCAAGGTCTACAGCGTTTGGGACAATCAGGCGTTCGAAGCATGAACTTATGAGTGAGGTGGGTGCTGTGCTCACGCTCGCGGCTGGCCGGAACAACGACAAGGTGGGGTTGTGCTTGTTTGGGTCGGACCACCTGGAAGATGGGAAGACGCTGCATGTTCCGGCGACGAAGGGACGGCTCCATGGGATGCGGATTATCCGTGAGCTGATTGACGCTTCGCCGGGAAACAACCAAGAAGATCTATCGTCTGTGCTGATGGAGATCGGACGAACGCACAAACGGCGGTGCATCGTGATCGTGATGTCGGACTTTTTATCGGGGATGAACAATGAAGGCGAGCCACGCTGGGGGCGCGAGATGCGGATGCTCGCTCGCAAGCACGAGGTCATCGCGGTGCAGTTCACTGATCCTCGCGAGTTCGAACTCCCTCGCGCGGGCATGATCCGCATGCATGATCCGGTGAGTGGCAAGCGGTTCCTCGTTGATACTGGATCAAAGAAAGTACGCACTCGGTATCGAGAGCGTGCGATCGCAGAAAATGAGATGATTGTTTCAACACTGAAGAATGCACAGATCGATCACATCGAGCTCTCGACTGGTCATGATTACGCGGATGAGTTGATCCGTTACTTCCATCAGCGAGGTATGCGGAGATGATGCGTGCGCTGCGAATACAGATTGTGATTGGAGTGGCGCTTGCTCTGCTGCTCGGCGGATGCGGAGGGACGAGTCCTGAGGGTGGTGTCCAGGAGTCCGCATTGGAGTCGACGATTGTCGAACCTCGCACAGGAGCGGAGTTGATGGTGATGCTCGATCAAGATTCGATCGAGTTGACGGAATCTCTGACGATCCGAGCCGTGCTTCAGTGGGATGATGGGGTTCGTGTTGAGTTGATTCAACCAAACTGGGTGGAACTGGGGTGGACAGTGGAAACTGAGAGCAAAGGGGCGGTGACCTTTGATGGTGAACACTTCATACGCGAGGATGTCTTTGTCGCATCACCGTTCCTTGGGGGTGAGTACTTGGTTGATGGGTTTGGGATTCGAGCCGGGACAGCGGAGATTGGCAAGCGTATCGCGCGACTGGCTCCGATTGAAGTTCTGGTCGATTCAGTACTCAGTGAAGATGATGGCAGCGAACTGGAGGGGGAAGTGTTGCTTGCGGGGATGCCGGAAGAAGAGACCGCAGAGGATCATACTGGCGTGATCGCGATCTTTTCGGGAGTCTGTGTTGTGATCGGAGGCTTGGCGGTGTGGTATATCCGTCGAACTCACGAAGACGAAACGCAAGGGGTTGATCCGGCTTCAGTGTTGATGATCGCCGCTCACGCGGAGCGCTTGAATGATGAAGACATTGGCTCATTGCATCGTGCACTGATCGAGTTGAAGGGTCAGTATGGCGGGCTCGGGGTGATCGCACGCGAGGTGGAGTCGGCGCGGTTCTGCGGTGAAGAGATAGACACAGCAGCCGTGCGGGACGCGGCACGACGCGCGGTTGAAATATGCGGGGTGGCGGGATGAATGCGGAGTTCGCATATCCTTGGGTGCTTTGGTTTGCGTTGATCGTGCCGATCATCTGGGTGATCCGTGTGCTTGGGGATCGACGGAGGAGGGGCGTAGAATCGTCTGTCCCCTCGCGCATTGCCGCAGCGGGTATGAGTCTGCGTACGCGTTTTCGTTGGGTTACTCCCCTGCTGCTCTCGCTTGGATTGCTTGCGGGGCTCGTCGCACTGGCTCGTCCTCGCGAAGCGATCACGGATCGCAAGAGTCAGCAGGATGCGATCGCGATCGAGCTTGTTGTTGACCGATCGGGATCGATGAAAGAGCCGGCTGAGTTTGAGGGTACGCGGACAACCCGATTGATCGCGGTGAAGAAGGTGGTTGAGCAGTTCGTGGTGGGCAACGGGAAGGAACTCAAGGGGCGTGCGGGTGATCTGCTCGGTCTTGTGGTGTTCGGAACTTATGCCGACACGATGATGCCGTTGACACAGTCACATGATGTACTGGTGGATGCGATTCGACGCGTGGAGATCCCGCGTGTGGAAAGCGAGCGGTCGACTGCGATTGGTGATGCGCTGGTGCTCGCATGCGCTCGACTCAAAGCATCAGAAGATTCGATGAAGGCGGATCTAGATGATCCAAACTTTGAGATCAAAAGCAAAGCGATCATCCTGCTGACCGACGGCGAGAATCGCGCGGGGGATTACTCCCCTGATCAAGCGGCTCGGCTGGCGGCGGAATGGGGTATCAAGATTTACATCATTGGGATCCGTGGCGGGGTGCGGAACCAGTTCGGTGGGTTGGCATTGGGTATGGGGCAAGAGGTCAATGAACGACGGATGAGTGCCGTCGCAGAACACACAGGAGGCGGGTTCTGGGGTGTGAGTTCGCTTGATGATCTCGCGGATGTGTACGCGACGATTGATGAACTCGAACGCACGGAAGTGCAGATTTCCGAAACGACGCGGTATGAGGAGTTGTATCACCCATTTGCGGTTGGCTGTTTAATTCTGATGCTTGGTGGTTATGTATCGCGGATCGGGATCGCTGGGGAGGTGGCATAATGGGTATTGCGAGTTTGATGCCGACATTCTTGGGTGAGGACTTCGAGTTCGCGGATTGGCGGTGGGCGCTGGCGCTCTGGGGTGTGATTGCGTTGGTGGTTGTTGGTTTCATTGCGGCGCACTATCGCGTGAAAGTGGCACGCAAGTTTGCGGACAGTGATCGCCTCCCGATGCTGTTTGGTCGGCGGAGATCATTGATCGTTGGGGCTCGAGGGATCGCGATGGTGCTTGGATTGGTATTGATTGTGGGCGCGACGATGCGGCCTCGCGCCAATCCGCATCAGGAAACCACTGAAGCGAAGGGACGCGACATTGTGTTCCTCGTCGATGTGTCTCGCTCGATGCTTGCGCGGGATGTGGCCCCGAATCGGCTGGAACGCGCCAAGCTCTGGATCACGGACTTGGTTGCGGAGCTTGAGACTGATCGCATTGGTCTGGTTGCGTTTGCAGGATCGTCTTCGGTGCAATCGCCTTTGACAACCGACCGATTGTTCTTTGATCTGGCGCTCGATGAGTTATCACCCAAGTCCGTTGATATGGGCGGCACCAATATTGGCGACGCAATCCGTCGGTGTATGGACATGGTTTTCTACGATCTCGAAGATTCCGACAGTGCTTCGCATCGCGACATCATCCTGATTACTGATGGCGAGGATCAAGAATCGCTTCCGATTGAAGCGGCAACCGCGGCGGGTGCGGCCGGAATTCGGATCTTGGCGCTGGGGATTGGTTCAGAGGGTGGTGCACGAGTGCTTGACGAAGACAATCGTCCTGTCCGTCAGGGCGGCGAGTTTGTGCAGTCCCGACTTGATTCTGGAACGCTCTCAAAGATTGCAACGGCGACACCTGGCGGGGCGTACCTGGAGATCGGGACGGGTGATATTGATCTGGCGCAGGTGTATCAGGACCTCATCGCTCGCGGAGATCAAGCGAACATCGGGAGCGCTACGGTGACCCGATGGGATGAGCGGTATGCGATCGCGCTCGCTCCGGGCTTGATGCTGATCTGTCTTGAGATGATGCTTGCTGGATTTGGGTTGCGCAAGGAGGTCGTGTCATGAAGATGCTCGTTGTACTCTTGCTGTTTGTCTGTGGCCTGCGTGCACAGGAGATCGATCCGATGGTGCACCTCCAGACGGCGCTGCATGTTCAGGAGGACGACACTGAGTATGCGATGGAGTTGTACAGCGAGGTGCTGGATCTCTCTGATGATGATTCCGCTCGCTATGTCGCGGCGCTCAATCGTGGTGTGCTCGCGATGCGGGGCGACGAACCAGATTTGTCATTCGCTGCGGAGTCTCTGCGGTTGGCTGGACGGTATGCGACTACGCAAGGGCAACGCCGGGATGCGATGTTCAACCTTGGGCATGCGCTGAATCGTGGTGTTGATGTGAGTGGCCAACTCATGATGGATCCGGAGCAGATTGGGAAGATGATTGGTCAGCTCAGAACTGTTGAGCGTGCGTTTTTGAGTGCTTCACGTGCTGATCCAGAGCATAAAGAGTCCAAACGCAATGTTGAACGCATCCGAAACCAGATCAAGCAGCTTGAGGATCTGAAGGAGCAGATCGAACAGCAACAACAAGAGCAGCAGCAACAGCAAGGCGAGGACGGGGAACAGGGCGGTGAATCTCAGAGCATGTCCGATCAGCTCCAGGACCTAGCGGATCAACAACGAGAGCAGGCTCAGGAGAGCGAGTCGGCTTCGCAATCTCAACAGCAAAATCAGCAAGAACGAGCGGAGCAGCAAGAAGAACTGTCAGATCAGACACAGCAAGCAAACGAGCAGCTCAGACAACAGCAGCAGAGTGATGAGCAAACTCAGCAAGATCTTCAAGACGCGATGGAATCGCAGCAACAGGCGCAGGAGGCGATCGAGCGGGGAGACAACGAGACCGCTGCTGAGAAGCAGCAAGAAGCCGCGGACGCTCTGGAGCGCGCGGCTCAGCGGATGCGTGAGTCAGAGCAAGAGCAAGAATCCGATCAGCAGCAAGGTGAACAGCCTGGACAACCAAGTGAACAGGTCGGAGAGGATGGAGAGCCGATCGACGAGCTTGCGCAGCAACTGCTCGATAAGGAACGCGATGAGCGTGAACGTCGACAGGCGTATCGCGCGACCGGGCGTCCGGTGCAGGTGAAGGAGGACTGGTGATGTTGAAGTCTTTGGTATGTGCTCTTGTGTTCGCGTTGAGTATGATGGCTGACGCGTATGCACAAACCGGGGATGATGTCTCGCTTGAAGCTGAGCTTTCTCGGCAGCGGGCTTATGTTGGCGATGTTGTTACCTATCAAGTTTTGGTTCGGGGGGCTGATGACGCGACTCCGCCTGTAGTTGATTTCCCCTCCAATGTGCGAGCAGAGTATTTAGGAGCATCATCTCAGAAGTTCACGACGATGCGTTCTGTCAATGGAAGACAACGCGCCTTCACCGATGCGTATTACAAGCATCAGTATCAAGTGATGGTCGTCGCTGAGGGTGATATTACGATCCCAGCAGCCGTGCTGAATGTGAATGGACAACGCCATCAATCCAATGCGGCTCGGATGGTCGGACTTCTTCCGCAAAGAGCTGAGAGCGATATCGTCGAGATTGAACTTCCTGATCGACCTATTTATGTTGGGGAGTCCGTTGTTGCTCGTGTAAGCTGGTGGATCAGCGATCAGACTTCAGGGACGAATTTCAATAGCTCGGTTTTTCCTGACTCGATGCGTGTTGTTCCGAAGACGCCGGCAGGTTTAAATGGCGACGAGCACTCGATCTCTTTGCTTGGGGAGAACATCGTTTCATTCTTGGATCAGAGTCTGTACCAGGGCTCGCGGATGTCCCGCCTTCGCTTTGATCTGGTCATCACTCCCACGCAAGCAGGGGAGTTTGAGATCGGACCTGTACGCGTTGTGTTTACACGGCAAGACGGCTTCTCGCGATCGACTCGGATGTTTGCGGAATCTGATGCCCGTTTAGTGAGCGTGATCAATGTGCCTACGGCGGGCATGCCGGCTGGTTACAACGGCATGATTGGCACTTACAAAGTACTCTCGGATGCGTCTAATACACAGGTGAATGTGGGCGATCCGATCGACATCCGTGTGCTGGTCGCGGGTACAGAACCGATGCTTGGGTTAGAGAAGACCCTGAATGTGCAATCACTTGCATCGGAGGGATTCCGTGTATCTCCTGAAGGCTGGAAAGAACTGGAACGACGGCGGAGCGGCGAGCGGTTGTTCACAACAACTATCCGTGCTCTCGATGATTCAGTGAGTCAGATTCCGGGGATTGCACTCCCGGCGTTCAATCCAGAAACTGGTTCGTTCGAGGTGTTTGAGTCTGATCCGATCCCGATTCGTGTACGGGCGGTTCGATCTGTGACGCTTGATGATGCCGTGGTTTCGAGTGTGCAAACAGAAACTTCCCCAACCGCGAATCGGGGGACACTGGAGCTTGGGGCATCACGGTTCTGGTCGCATCCTGACGCCGACGCGATTCGGAATGGACCTCGCTCATTCTCATTGCAGAGAGTTGTCCGCGATCCGGTTTGGCAAGGAGCAATCGGATTGATCGTTGCACTTCCTTGTTTGGCGGTGGGATATGTGGGGTTCATCCGGCACACTGATCCGAAAGTCGCCGCTGTTCATCGTGCGTGGAAGAAAGCATCCAAGCTCCACTCTAAGGGCGACGATGTGCAGGCGATCCGTGTGTATGCTGGTGCGTTGCTTGGTGTTGAACCCGATTCGATCAGCGGAGCTGATTTGAATCGACTGGGCATCTCCAATGAGTTGATCGAACGATCGACGGTCGTGCTTGGTGGAAACGAGGGGAATCAATACGGGCGTTCTGACGAGCAGCAAACAGACGGCTCACTCCTTCGAGCGATTCGTCATGATGTTCGCAAACGCGGGCTGACTCGAACGACCTCGACAAAGCGGAGGGTGCTGGCATGAACCACCTTTTGAATACATGTCGATTATCGATCGCTGTTCTTTTGCTTGGAGTCTTTGCTCAGTGTGTTTGGGCGCAAGAGGGCAGTGCATCACTTGAGGACGCGATCGCAGCGCTTGATCGTGCGATCCAATCAACTGAATCTGAGAGCAGAACACAGTTGATCCAAGAATCGGCGGCCGAGCTTACCTTCGTAATGCAGCGAGAGGGAATTGAATCCTCAGCGGGTGAGTTTGCTCTTGGGAACGCGTACTTCATCTCGAACGATCTTGGGAGATCAATCCTGCACTATCGGAGGGGGCTTTCGATTGACCCTACTGATAAAGCGATGCGAGAGAATCTTGAGCACGCACGTTCGTTCGTTGAGCCGACGGTTCCTCAGGAGGAGTCTGGATGGGATTGGAAGCAAGCGTTGCTGATATGGCGAGGCTTTGTTGGTCGATGGACGATCTGGTATGGATCAATCGCGCTGCTCGGTATTGCGAGCATGCTCATCACCGCGTCTGTCCTGAGCAGCACGAGACTGAAACTCGTTCGGAGTGCTTTGGTTTGCGTGCTGCTTGGATTCGCGGGGATCTCGCTTCTTTGGTTGGACTTTTCCAGCGGGACGGATCGGAAAGGCATCGTTGTGGTGATGCCTGGAACAGAGATGTACTCTGGACCTGGTAGCGGTGTATATACCGAGGTATACAGCGGCGCGTTAGGAATAGGAACAGAGGGTGTTGTCCGCGAGACCAAAGGAGACTGGGTCCGCATCGAGCTCCGCAACACACAGAATGGGTGGGTTCCTGCGGACTCGATTGAACACATCGAGATCGGTGCTTAAACGTATCGAAACTGATCAGGCACTCTGTGGCTTGGATGCGGTGCTGCATGAAGTGCAGTTGACTTTGTTCCATGGCATCTTTCCCAGAAGCATCGCCATGCCGCACCATCCGGTGATTCCGGCGAAGGTGAGTCCGGCACCGACAAAGGCACTGAGGTAAACAAAGTTGATGTTCACCGCGAGTGCGAGGATTGCTCCGCTGAGTACGAGCAGGCCCGCCACGATGTGTACTTGACGGATGATGTCGAGCTTTGGTGCATTCGCGGAGCGGATGGTTGGTTTACCAGACTGTCTCCAGTTTGCGATCCCCCCTGCGAGGTGGAACACATCCTCGTCTGTGTTCTTGAATCGGGTCGCGGCGTCGGTGGACCGGCCTCCTGTACGACAGTGAAAGACGACACGCTTGTTCGGATGCTCACCGCGTAATGACTCAGCGTCAAACTTGCTCAGGGGGTGGTGGCGAGCGTCTTTGATCCGCTCGGTCGCGTGCTCGAAATCTTCACGGACATCGACGAGGACGGCAGTGCCGTCTTTGAGCCAAGTCTCGAGGAGTTCGGGAGAGACATCGATGACTTTGACTTCTTCATTGGTGATTGTTGCACTCATGATCAGTCTTTCATTTGGTGTGTGCGGGCTGGGATTCCTGCCAAGCGTTCCAGCCGCCTTTGAGGTTGATGACATCGAAGCCCTTGCGCTGTAGGAATGAACTCGTGCGAGCAGATCGGCACCCACTCAGACAGCTGACCAAGAGTTTCTTATCCTTAGGGAGTTGGTCTAATTGGTCCGCAATGCGTGTGTGCGCCGAGTTGATCGCGCCTGACAGATGCGCAGCTTCAAACTCGGTAGCGCGTCGCACATCGAGGGGCTGAAGGTCTTCGTCCGATTCGATCTCGCTCGATGCTTGTTCGACGGTGTACTGCTTTGTTTGAACAAGCTTGTCAGCGATTGGCGCTAGATCGGATGGGTCGACCCATCCGATGATGTGGTCGAGTCCGACTCGGATCAGGTCGCGGATGGCTTCTTCGAGATGTTCTGCATCGATGATGAGTACGATCTTCTCGTCTTCTCGGATGAATGATCCGGCGTAGGTGTTAAATGCGTTGATCAACGGGATTGAGAGCGCCCCTTCAATATGTCCGGTTCGGAACTGATCCCAATCTCGTGTGTCGATGATTGCGATCGCGGATGCATCGATCTGTTGGAGTTCGTTCGAGTTCATGCGTGGAGGGATCGGCAAACCTCCCAGCACCTTTGGACCTTCTTTGTTTACTCGCTTCATGTTCGCGAAGTAGAGCGGCGGCTCGGGTTGTCCTGAGAGGATGAAGTCGACGAAATGCTGCTCGCTTGTCGCGGCTTGGATTGCGGAGTTGAAGCGGCGCTCGTATCCGATGGTGCTTGTCGGGACAGCGCCCAGGGCTTTGCCGCAAGCGGATCCTGCGCCGTGTGCGGGCCAAACCTGGATGAACTCAGGGAGCTGCTTGAGCGTTTCGAGCGATTTGTAGAGGCGTTTCGCGGATGGCTCCATGGCGCCTTGATGTCCTGCTGCGGTTTCGAGGAGGTCTGGCCTGCCGAGATCTCCGACAAACACGAAATCTCCAGTTGCGATCCCGATGGGTTCGGTTGCTCCCCCACCCCGATCGGTCACAAGAAACGCAATGTGTTCTGGGGTGTGTCCAGGTGTGTGGAGGACTTTAAAGTCGATGTTCCCGATGTTGAAAGTGTCGCCGTCGTGGAGGAGTTGGTGGTCGTAGCTACCGCCGATGGATTTCTTATCAAGCCATTGATATTTCCAATCCGCGTCGCCTTCATCGGAAACAAAGACCTTCGCTCCGACTCGTTCAGCTAGTTCTCGAGATCCCGAAACGAAGTCGGCATGGATGTGTGTTTCTGCTGTTGCGACGATTGTGAGGCTGTTGTGCTGCGCGAGCTGGATATAGCGATCGACATCACGCTCTGGGTCGATGACAATGGCTTCACCAGTTTTCTGGCATCCAATCAGATACGCTGCTTGTGCGAGCTTCTCGTCGTAAACCATTCTCATGAACATCGCGCGACTCCTTCTGGTTCGGTGCACAGCATCTTACAAGCGACTCCTCTGGTGGGCATTGTTCAATACTACCAAACTAGACCGATCATTCTAGTGTGTGAATCCCCGAAATTCAAGCATGAGATCCATTTGTTAAGAAATACCTTGAACCATTCTGTAGACAGTCAGTACATTGGATTCGTTGATTATCGGCCTTGGTAATCAGCAGCCACTGAGACTCTCTATCCCAGTGGTTCAGAATTCCTAGGGACCATGTGTGTCCCGAAACAACTTGTGAGGGTGACTATGAACAGGAAAGAACTTCTGGTTTCTGGCGCGATGCTCTTGCTCGCATCGACGGCTGTCGGCGATGTGGGTCCGGGCGAATGCGATGGCGAACGGCCGAGCTTTGAAGCCGACGAATACCAACTCTTTGGAGGCGGACAGGTCGCTGTAGGAACACAGTGGCGATCTAATGACGCCGAGGGCGTGCTCAATGTGTATGACCTGACTGGGCAAACAACTGCGCCGCTAGGTGTTGATTGGCCAACCAATATTTACTTTCATCCTGAATGGGTGCGATCGAGTATGGGTCAGGTCTTTGGTGTGGCACTTGATGACCAAGGGAACATCTTCACTTCCCACACTTCGATCTACTTGTCTGACAACATCGGTTCGATCGGTGGTCAGCCGGGACAGGTGTACAAGATCGATGCCGTAACTGGCGTTCCGACGGTCTTTGCGACGCTCCCGAACGCGAGTGATCCGGTGATCGCTGCGGCTCACGGTGTCGCGGAGTCGTATCCGGGGCTTGGCAACTTGTGCTTTGATGTTGGTAAGCAGGCCGTGTATGTGTCGAACTTTGAGGATGGACGGATCTATCGCATCGATGCATCGGGCACCTGCTTGAGTACATGGGACCACGCGACAGGGACTGTTTCGGACTGCACCCCAGAAGCTGGTGATGATGTCGGTGCCGCTCGATTGGGTGAGCGTGTGTGGGCTGTCCAGACATTCAACGGGCGTGTGTATTACTCTGTTTGGTTTGAGGATTCGACGACCGCTTCCGCTGCTTCCAATGAGATCTGGTCAGTCGCGTACGACGGTGCGGGCGAGTTCATCGCTGGGACTGAGCAGCTTGAGATCAGTGTCCCTGTGTTGTTCAATGATTGGTCGAATCCGGTCGCTGATATCGCGTTTGGTCCTGCGGGACAGATGATGATCGCTGAGCGTTCTATGCGTACCGATCCTGTGAGCGGTCGATTCGATTCATCGCCGCACCAATCGCGTGCTCTTGAGTACATCTGCGAAGGACAGCAGGGAGCGGTTTGGTTGCCTTCGCCGAACGCGTTCTCTGTAGGAAGCGGTGCGAGCAGCAGTACCGATTCAGCTGGGGGGTGTGACTATTCGTATGCTGGCGCTCCGGACGATCGCGTTTGGGTCACAAGCGATGCAATGATTGTGAACTCGCAAGGTGTCGGTCCCAATGTCTACGGCATACAAGGTCTTCCGCAAGCAGGCGGGAATGTCGCGAACTCTATCCTGATCGACATGGACGCGGAGATTCTCTTCCAAGATAAGACCGGCATCGGATCGGTTGAGATCTCATGCCCCGGCTTTGTTGAAGATCCTTGTGCGACGATCGCCAATGGCGAGATCCTCTGCGAGCTCGACGACTCGGGCAACTACACATTCACCTTTGACCTGACCAACAACTCAGGTCAGGATGTGTACCACCTGATCGTGCTCCCTGTTTCGGGCGGCGCGAATGTTGTTCCATCGGGATTGATGACACTGCCGAGCCCGTTGCTTGATGGCGACACAACGCAGGTGACGCTGACTTTCAATGGCGGCGTTCCTGGCGATGAGCTCTGTTTCATCATCAGCTTGAATACCGCGGACTTTGAGGAGTGCTGTGCTGTTGAGCACTGCATCGAGATCCCGGAGTGCGATTGTGCTCAGATTCATGACGAGCGTGTCGAATGCTTGGGTGATGGAACGGGCTGCTTTGTGTACACATTCGATATTGACAATCTCACTGGAATTGATATCTACTACTCATACTTCTCGGTCCTCTCGCCGACTGGCGCGACGATTGATACTGGGAATGTGGATCCGAGCCGTTGGGATTATGCTCCGCTTCCGAACTTTGGTACGGACACAGTGAGCGTGACCATTTGCGGCGCTGCTCCGGGCGAGGAGGTCTGCTTCCTTGTCACAATGCACGATGCGTTGCTTGGTGAGTGCTGTTCGATCGAGGTGTGTGTGACCGTGCCTGATTGCGAGCCTCAGGGGATTGAATGTCCTGTTGATTGCAACGGGGATGGCGACCTGAACTTCCTTGATATCAGCACTTTCCTTTCGGAGTTCGCAAGCGAAGACCCACGGGTTGACATGAACAGCGATGGTCATTTCAACTTTGTTGATATCTCGTTGTTCCTCACCCTGTTTGCTCAGGGCTGTCCATAAAGATTCAATTTGCTTGAGACTTCATATCCCTCCTGTGTTGCACGGGAGGGTTTTTTGTGCGCATGGATGAGGCCGCCCAATGGACGGCCTCGAATCCAACCACACTGTTCCAGTTCCTGTTGCGGGCAGCCTGTCGCGAAGTCTGCAAGAAACGCTGAAACATCGAGGAAGTTGAATGACATGTCCTCGTTGTAATCAATCTGCTGATTAATGAAGAAAGAGACATCGAGGAAGTTGAGATCGCCGTCGTCGTTGACATCGGCGGCGCAGCCGTTCGATTGCTGATACAGGATCATCTGGAATGCCGCCAGAGGTTGGTATGGATCACAGTTGAATCCTCCAAACCAGAATGGGCCGTCATAGAACGGGTCTCCAAAGTTTGGCAACAGCAATCCGAATGCATCTTCCACATTCGCTGCTCCTGGCTCTGTTACCCACGACCATGTCCCGGAGTCTGGATCGAAGACAGCTTCTCCGGGCTGAGGGAGTCCAAACGCTAGACCCGCTTGAGCATAGTCATTCAGATCTCCATCCACTCCAGTCATCGGATCCGAATCGCCGTCGGCGTTATCGAGGTCGTATGTACCTGGTTGATGGTAGTCGATAGACCAACCCCAATCAGCGAGCCCGTCTTGGTCGATGTCCAGATCAGGTATGCTGTCGGAATCATTATCTTGCAAGTCCATGCGTGGGTTGAACAGTGTCGCACTTTGTGGATCAGAATCGGTGTCTCCGATTTCAAAGTTTGCCGGCGATCCGAATGAACCGGCAAGGTCGATATCTGCGGTGTAATACGCGACGGTCGCGGTATCACTGGGATACTCGCCTGGGAGTGTGAATGTGAGTTCGATGATCGGGAGTGCGGTCGAGAAAAGTTGCGGAGCTCGGCCATTCAATCCATCCCAGAAAGTCCAGGTAGCTCCGAATCCGATACTTGCATCTGCGAATCCATCCGAGTTCGTATCGGTGTCGGCATGATCAGTGATCCAGTGGATCTGCACACAATCAACTACGGTGTCCGATGGGATATCTCCCCAATCAAACAATGCGGGACTGACTGAACCTGACGAGAATCCTGAGTCGGTATCAAGTACAAAGTATGTATTTGATGAACCTGCGGCACCGCATCCGTTGGCTGGACCACTGACCACCCAGATTGGTTCAGCATCTCCCGATGCGGCGGCTTGAACATCCGTGGTATCGATCGGCGTGAGCAGACGCTCGCCGGTCGCGATGTTGAAGTACAGGTGACCGGCGTGACGGTGCTTCCCTGTCTCAAACTCAGTTGTTTCCGGAGAGCTGACTGCAGCTGCTGCAGCGATTCCTGATGACGCGATGATTGTGATGATGCTTTGTGCTTTCATGATGACCCTCAAACTACTGTTGACAGAATGATGTGAGCATTCATTGCTCACCTACTCTGAAAGTAAGTCCGCATGCAATTGCACACAAGCACCAAAGACGCGTTTGGCATCAAAACAGAGTGTTCTTTTGGTTGCTTAGCGGAGAGGGCCTAACGAGTAGTCAAAAAAACCCAGTCGAATAGGTTTTTGGCTCAAATTCAAGGACATCCCGCTGCGAATGATGCTAGAAAAGCGGAAAGATCGATGAAGTTGAGCTGTCCATCCGGAGATCCATCGGGATTCCCGGCAAGGTCGGTACATGGTTCGCCCTGACTGAACAAACTCAGGTACTCCGATATGTCGATGAAATTGAGCGCCCCATCCGGGCTGCCATCCGGGTTCCCGGCAATATCGACTGGACAACTCGTCCCTCCGTAGAGAATGGTCTGAAAGTGAGCGGCTGGTGTGTATTGACCTGTGGTTGGGTTTGCGGCACATTCGAGCCCTCCGAAGTAGAAGGCGCCTGCGATGGTCATGAGACCCGAGCCGTCTGGGTTTGTCGTAGTCCCGAGGGCGAATGCATCTTCTGTGTCACCTGCAGTCGGGCCATCAGCAACCCAAACCCAGTTCCCGGTGGATTCCATTTCTGCGTGACCTGGGGAGGGTGATCCGAACACGATCCCGGCTGTCGCGAGAGCCGCGGGATCACCGTCTATGCCGGTTTGGGTGTCATCGTCACCATCCGCGTTGTCGAGATCCACTCTTCCGGGTTGGATGAACTGGATCGACCATCCCCAATCTGCTAAGCCGTCATTGTCGTGGTCGATGTCAGGTATCGAATCCGAATCATCGTCTCGTAAATCCATGCGGGGGTTATGGACACTCGCGCCTTGCATGTCAGAATCTGTATCGCCGATCTCAAATACTAGCCTACTGTCGAACGAGGCTCCAAGATCGATATCTGCCGTCCAGAAAGCGAGCGTTGCGGTGTCTTCAGGATACTCACCTGGAAGACTTTCCAGCCGGAACTGGATGATCGGCAATGCGGTGCAGTCCAGCTGTGGCGATCTGCCGTTCATGGCATCCCAGTAAATCCAAGTTGCTGCAAAACCATTAATGCCATCGGCAATGCTATCGGAGTCGGTATCCGTGTCGGCATGATCCGAGACCCAATGCACTTGCACCATATCGACCACTGTATCTGGGGCGATATCGCCCCAGTCAAAGGTAATCGCGTTGTGCGCGAGTGAATAGCCAAGCGAAGTGGTATCAAGGCCGAAGAAAAACTCAGTCGAGAATCCCTGGTCCGCACACTGAGCATTCGTGTCGGCGATCCAAATCTCAGTGCCGATTGACGATAAAGAGACCGCATCTTGTAGATCTCCCATGTCGATCATCGTGGTGATCTTCTCGCCCGTTGCAATGTTGAAATAGATGTGTCCGGCGTGGCGTAAGTTCGCGGCGGTGGGATCGAGTTGGACCGGATCGCTCGCGTGCGAGATTGAACCAGCGCAGGCGATGAGCAGTAACGAACTGAATGAATGGGTGCAATTCATGGTATTGATCTTTCTTTATGGACAACCAGCTGCGAATATGGTGAGGAAATACGAGACATCAAGGAAGTTGAGCTGACCATCTGGAGTGCCGTCGGGGTTACCCGCGATATCCACAAAGAGGTTGCCGTCTGCGTAGAAACTCAGGAAGTATGAGATATCGAGGAAGTTGAGCACGCCGTCGCCGGAGGGGCATTCTCCGGGGATGAGTTCGCTCGGCATATCTGCTGGACAGCGGACGCATCCTGTCGATGGGCCGTAGAGGATTGTCTGGAAGTGGGCGGCGGGCGTGTAGCCCTCGGGTTGTCCGGGAGTGCAGTTGAGACCTCCGAAGAAAACTGGGCCGTTGAGAGTCAGGAATCCGGAACCATCAGGATTTGCGGTTGTTCCGATTGCAAACTGGTCTTCAGTAGGTCCTGTAAATCCATCGGAAACCCACATCCAGTTTCCGGATGAGTCTATTTCTGCATGACCTGGAGTTGGTGATCCATAAGCCACTCCTGCAGTGGCAAGAGCAGAGGAGTCACCATCAATACCGGTTGAAGTATCATCATCACCATCCGCGTTGTCTGTATCAATTGTTCCGGGCTGCGTGAACTGGATGGACCACCCCCAGTCGGCTAGACCATCGTTGTCTGGATCGATGTCTGGGATTGAGTCTGAATCGCCATCTCTCAAATCCATCCGAGCATTATGGAAAGAAGCTCCCTGAAGATCTGAGTCTGTATCGCCAAACTCAAAGGTAAGAGAACTTCCAAAAGATGCGCCTAGATCGATGTCCGCAGTCCACTGCGTTACTGTGTTTGGGTCGGATGGATATTCACCCGGCAAGTTGTAAAGTCGGAATGAAATTACAGGCATCGAAGTGCATGTCAGCTGCGCAATCCCGCCGTCCATACCGTCCCAATATGTCCAGTTTGCACTAAATCCTTCTACGCCGTCAGCGTTCCCATCGCTATCTAAATCCGTGTCCGCATGATCGGAAATCCAGTGGACCTGCACACAATCGACGACGGTATTGAATGGGATATCACTCCAATCCATACATACAGCATTGATGGTAAATGAAGTCATGGTGGTGTAGTCAGCGTCATCAAGCGCGAAGAAATAGCTTGATGAGTAGCCTTGATCCGCGCACGGATTTCCGGTGTCGGCGATCCAGATCTCGCGTCCGATCGTGGCATCGGCGGGTGACTGGAGATCACCAGAATCAATCAGCGTTGTGATTTTCTCACCTGTCGCGATGTTGTAGTAGATGTGTCCGGCGTGGCGGATGTTCGCGGCGGTGGGGTCGAGTTGGATTGGATCAATGTCCGCTGCGGCTGATCCTGAAATGACACCGAGCAGCAACGCGGAATGAGCGGTTGCGTGCATAATGAACTCCTGTGTACCCACGAGCTTAATGAAACCCAATGCAAACGAATGTTTGCCAAGCTTGAATATACAGCGATACGAGAAAGAACACAAGGAGATCCCCAAATGTAGTCTTATAACCCCCAAATACACCTATGACACTGTCAATAGTGCCTAGTGGGTGTAGCCGCATATAATTGACGACACCCCTTTGAATGGAAGTTCGTCATGACACAGACCACATCGATTACCGGCCCAGGACTTGATAACGCTTCAATCGACCCGCACGCGGTCACGATCTCTGGGATCGTGCTCAATCCGAGCTATACCCCTGAGAATCTGCCGGTTTCGCTCCAGAACTTTGAACGCGATATCAACAATCCTGGCGAGTTTCCCTACACGCGTGGATTGTTCCCGCAGGGGTACCTGACTCGTCTGTGGACGATGCGTCAGTTCGCAGGGTTTGGTTCAGCGGACGACACTAACCAGCGATTCAAGTACCTGCTCGAAGCCGCGAAGACTTCGACGAAGGCGAACACCGGTCTTTCGACCGCGTTTGACCTCCCCACTTTGATGGGACGCGACTCGGACGACATGCTGTCGATCGGTGAGGTCGGCAAGTGCGGCGTCGCGATCGACACGATCGAGGACATGCATCGCTTGTACGCGGACATCCCGATCGATCAGGTGACGGTCTCGCAAACGATCAACGGCCCCGCGTGTGTGATCTGGGCGATGTACCTCGCGATGGCGAAGCAACGCAATATCGGATGGGACACGCTCGGCGGGACGCTCCAGAACGACATCCTCAAAGAGTTCCACGCTCAAAACGAGTTTATCTATCCGCCCGAGGCATCGACCAAGCTGGTCGTGGACACGATCGAGTTCCAGTCGCAGCATCTCCCGAAGTGGAACAGTGTTTCGATCTCGGGGTATCACATCCGCGAAGCGGGATCGTCGGCACCTCAGGAGCTCGCGTTTACGCTGCGGGATGGGATGGAGTATGTCGAGGCATGTCTGCTTCGCGGGATGGACATCGATCAGTTTGCGCCGCGTCTGTCGTTCTTCTTCAATGCTCACAACGAGTTCTTTGAGGAGATCTGCAAACTCCGCGCCGCTCGTCGGATCTGGGCGCGGATGATGCGGGATCGCTATGGCGCCAAGAACAAACGGTCTTGGTTCATGAAGACCCACGTCCAGACGGCGGGGTGCTCGCTCACTGAGCAGCAGCCGCTCAACAACATTGTCCGCGTCGCGTACCAAGCGATGGCTGGGGTGCTTGGCGGGTGTCAATCGCTGCACACCGATTCGATGGATGAGACGCTTGGGCTCCCGACAGAACAAGCCGTGACTGTCGCGCTGCGCACGCAGCAGATCCTCGCGCACGAGACTGGGGTCACGCGTACCGTCGATCCGCTGGGCGGTTCGTACTTCATCGAGGAGCTCACGGACAAGATCGAAGCGGAGGCGCTCGCGTACATCGAGGAGATCGACAACATGGGCCGCGGCCCTTGGAAACCTGAGCACGCGACGACCTCGAATATCGATGAGGGCGGCGCGGTCAACGGGATTCACAAGGGATACTTCCGCCGTCAGATCGCCGAGGCGAGTTACCGGTTTAGCGAGGAGTGCGAAGCCGGGGATCGGATCATCGTTGGGGTCAACCAGTACACGGACGACAACGAGGAGCGTCCGATCGACATCCTCACGATCTCGGAGGAGGTCGAACGCGTCCAGAACGAACGACTCGCGGAGTTCAAGTCACGGCGTGACGACGCGGCGGTCGAAGCCGCCCTCGAAACCATCCGCGAGGATGCGCGTGCGAACAAGAATGTGATGCCGGCTCTGGTTGAGGGGGCACTCGCAAACTGCACGCTCGGCGAGATGGTGCAGGCGATGGCGGATATTTATGGGCGGTATACTGGCGGGCCTGAGTGGTAATAAATAGGGCTGTGGCCATCATAACCACAGCCCCTAAGCTATTGAATTGGCATTCGACTTACTTTACTTTGAACGCTTGATACAACAACTGGTTTGATGCGGGAGAAATTTTTTTCAATGGTCGCATTTCCGTAATGTATTCTTTACGCGGTGTATTGAACTGATCAATTCCAACCACACCGTGCTCGTACAATTTTACACGACCTAGTCCTTCAATGGTCTTTCTGTGAATTGAATGCATGTCGTTGCTCCTTTAAGTTTTGGTTTCAACACAAGCTTGGCCAAGCACTACTAACAACATACATGCTTACCAAGGAAATCAAACCAGGTAAACAAGAAAGCAATTTTCAGATTCTGGAATTGTTAAACGTTCTACTACCTGCGATAAGCTACGGAATATTCAGAACCTGACTTGCCAGCTTCAACAACTGGTGACTTGCTTCTGAAATTTTGTCCACACAAACTTCCTCATACTCTCCAGACGTTTCTTCATCAGCACGAAACTGTCGATAAGGATAAACAACTGAGGTCGTTATCAAGTCTTCTTCAGCTGTGTTAACCCAGAGATGCCTGCATGAACCTTGATATGCCCCCACCATACCCACGGCGACCATCTCCCGAGTAAAAACATCTTTCTCCTGCTCTTGAACAACAAGGTACCCAGCCCCGCGGACTATGGACCAAATCTCGTAATACGAAGACCCCTTAGGCATTCGATGCATTGCTGCAACACCTTGGGGAATCTTGTGCAACTCTACCACAAGAGGCGATGGACGCTTAGTAACAAACACAGTTGATTTAGAAATTTTGCTTCCGCCAAAGATCGGCGTCCACTTCACATCGCCAACATTGTACGACATACATGACTCACGCATCGACAACGATGTCGCTGCTGAGTTATTTGCGAGTTCATGGATAATGTCTCTCTTGATTGATTCGACATGATTTAATATCTTTTTTCCAAGAACAAAAGTTGAATAATTAATCTTCAACTTCGAGAGCTCACTGACTGAAAGCTCAGCCTCTTCATCTTTTGCAGAAAGTGCGTCAAGCAACTTGTCCGCATACTCATCTGATTCAACAACATCAATCAGCCAAAATTTCACGAGCTTTGATAGCTTGATTCCATACAACTCTGAAAAAGGAACAATATCCCTTGCTCTCAACTGCCGCTTTCCATTGTGGACATCGGAAACATAGCTTTCTGGCAAGCCGAGCTTGGCAGAAATTTCTTTCCCGAGCAATCTTGAATCATCTCTATATTTCAACAACAAAGCTGATACATATTTCATGTGCTACTTTCTGCGCTGCTATTATGAGAAAACAAACTTCTTCTGGCTCTGTATCATTGTATCATTCCTGCCAAACCAGCTAAACCGGGTCTGGATCGGATTCAGTGTTCAATAAATTTTCGATCAACCCTAGAACAAATACATACGAGTTGATCTTTCATCCTGACTCGAAACTCGCTTTAGCACACCACTTCTTGAACTCTTTGAGTGCCTCGACCTCCCCCGGGAGGTCTTCGTGCTCGATCTCCATAATCAACCCATCCTCCACACGCACCCACTGCTCACACTGGTGCTTATGCGTTCGGCCTCGATGTGTGATCTGATCCCAGAATTCGATGATGATTCGGTCTTCGTCTGATGGGCGGACGCTGCTGCCGTAGGTGATGGAGTCGAAGTTCTGGATTGCTTGGTCGCCGTTGGATTGATAGGACGCGATGATCGCTTCGGGGCCTTGGTGGGATTTGCCTCGGATGTGGTAGATGCACGAATCGCTGAGCAGCGCCGTCGCGTCGGGGTAGTCCTCGTGGTCGAGGGCTTGGGCGAACTGGGTCGCGATCTCAATCGGTGTTGGTCGAGTCATCGTCTGGCTTTTCTTCTTTGCACTTCTTTGAGCCTTGCATGACTGTAAAGAGCGCTGCTCCCACAGCGACAAAGCATGCACACATGGTGACGACGAGCATTGGTTCCATTGAGATCTCCCTTCGAGTAGTTCACGATGATACTGGATTTTGAGTGTCAGCGCATGAAAAGACGGGCGTCCGAACTGACCGCCCGTCTTCTGGGTTCCCCACGAGCTCTCAAACAACCGCTCGAAACGGAACCCGCTCTCTCCCCACCCTTTCTCTCCCACCCGGCTCTCTTTCTCTGTGTGCTGGGAGTCACGAACAGCACACTTCCTCGCCGGTTTCCCCCCGCTCTCTCCTCCGCATACCCCCGATTGGTGAAGCGCTTGAACGGATGCGCAGTGACAGCTCTCCCTTGCTTGTGGTGCGATTGATGAGGTCAAAGCGCACCGATGGCTTTGGTTGATCCCCCGTGCCGACGAACGGACAGCACGGGTTTGGCGAGAGTAGGTTTTTCTTTTCGTGTCTCGGAGAATGAAGAACTCAAACTCCAACGACCAAACTTCACGGCCGTTTGTTTATGACACCGTACTATCCGTATAGAGATTCGAGTGGTTCCAAAGGAGTGGTTGTGTTTTCGATTCGTCCCGTTTTTGCTACGAAAAAAGCCGTCTGAGAAAGACGGCTTTGTATGCAAGAGAGCAAGAGTTGTTTGTATATCAGCGTTTGCGGCGTGCGACGAGGAGTCCACCTACACCGAAGAGCGCCATTCCACCTGGTGATGGGACCAGGTACATGTTGAGTTCTCCGACTGCGAATGGTGCGGTTGGGTTGTTTGGCGTGAAGATCGAGTAGTCGATTTCAAACGCGTCATTCATCGCGGTGCCACGGAGAGTGACGAGCGAGAACGCGCCGTCTGCGGCATCGGTGAGATCGATGGACACATTGCCGTTTTCATCGACTCCGCCGGACATGGTTCCGAATCCTGAGTTCATGAATGGATCAGGCGTGAATCCCATTGGACCGACTGTGCCTGTGATGACGAACGGATCTGGATCATCACCACCGAAGACGAAGCCGTCGAGATCGATGGTGATCGAGATGTCGGCTCCTCCGAGACTCTCGATCAGCATGGAGGCGGCTCCTGATGATCCGAATGTTGTGTTGTCCCACTGTCCCTCGTAGAGTCCGAGATCCAGCTGTGCCCCAGCGATGGTCGTGGTGAGTCCGATCGCTCCGATTGCTGTCAGTGTGCGCATGTGCCTCTCCAGAAACTTAAGAATGTTGTTCTACAGGGAAAATGGCCCAGATTTCGACCTTCGCAAGCAAAGTCCGAGATTTATCGGCGTAAACCACTGCAAACGCTGTTTTTGGCACCTCAGCTGGGATCAGGACTGGCGCTTTCGCGAAACCGCAATACTCCGCAGCGTGTATAGATGAGTGCACACAGGAGACCCACATGCGATTCCTTCTCGCCTCGCTCGTATTTTCGCTTCTCGTTTCAACTACATATGCCCAATCCGATCAGCAGCTTGTTGATCGCTTCGACCGATTCGTCTCCAAGGAGAACTACAAGGGGGCATTGATCGCTGCGGAGTCCATCGTTGAGCGGTATCCCGATTCCGCGACATGGCGGTTCAACATCGGCTCGATGCATGCTCGGCTTGGAGACCATGACGCAGCGCTGTCAGCGCTCAGGGAAGCAGCGGAGTTGGGATATACGGGCATTCGTTCATTTGAGCAATCGGAAGATCTTGACTCGCTTCGAGAGAATGAACGCTTTGGTGAGATTATTGAGCAAGTCCGCAGAAACGCACAACAACGGCTTGATGGATTCATCCGCGAAGCGAGGAACCATAAACCTGAAACTCATGTTCCCAGTTCTGTTGATGAATCGCCGGCACTGATCCTGGCGTTGCACGGCACTGGGATGCGCGGCGAGGACATGATTGAGTCTCTCGCAGAGACAGCGGATGAACTCGGGATGATTTTGATCGCGCCTGATGCACTGCGACCATCGGGCAAAGGTTTCTCGTGGACTTACCGCGATGAATCCGAGTGGATGGTTCAGGATCAGATCAACAAAGCGGTTGATGAGCACGGGATCGATCCAGAGCGTGTGTATCTTATCGGTTTTTCGCAAGGTGCGAACATCGCATTGATCATGGGTCGCACGCATCCGGATTTGTTTGCAGGAGTTATTCCGATCTGTGGTCACTACGAGCCGCAGGTTGCAGATGCGGATGAGAGAGCGAACATACCGCCGTATTACTTGATGACTGGAGCACGCGATCCTTGGAAGAAGACCTACATCAATGCGAAGCGGGATTTCAAGGACTCAGGTATCCCAGTTGAGGTTCGGATGCTCAGCGGTAAGGGGCACGAACTGCCGCAAGGGAAACAAGGACTCCGAGAGATGATCAAGGCGATCCGTTGGTGTGAATCGCAGTCTGAAAGCAACGGAGCTCAAGATGATTGAGCAGCAAGTTGGTACTTCTGTGCGATGTGTTGATCGCCCCACCATCGCTCACCCCAGAGTATGAGGTTGAGCATTGGCCAAGTGAGATTCCAGTGCTGAGCGGGATCACTTTGAACCGCATTGATTGCCTCTTGCGTGAAGTGTTCACGAGCGAACTCTGATTCGCCCAGCATTTCTGCCATTTGTCCAATCCAGTTCTGGAAGGGGAGCGGAAAGCTCGCTTTGGAACGATTGACGATCGCTTCTGGGAGCTGATCTTTGAACGCTTCACGCAGCGCGATCTTGGATCGGTTTGGTGGTCCTACGACAAATCGCTCATCCATCGGGAGCGATTCGGCATGCAAGGCGACATCAAAGTCTGCGAAAGGTGTTCGGCCTTCCACCGATGCGAGCATGCTCGATTGGTCCAATCTGCGGAGTAGGTTGGGGAGATTGAGTTTACGATGGAATGCAAGATGCGCTTGCATGGATGTCTCTGTGGATGCTCGGAGTGTAGTGAAGCTCTGTTGGTACCAGTCGCGGAGTTCGTTGTCCCCATCACAGCGTGACGACCAGGATTCATGCATGAGCATGGGTTTGATCTCGTCCTTAACCCACGCATTTGATTGAAGATGGAACTGTCCAGCGACCAGATCGGAATCTGGAATGTGCTCAACAAATGCATGCGCTTGAACGAGCGGTGATTCATATCCACCAAAGAGTTCATCCGCCCCTTCGCCTGAGAGGGTGACCGGGAAACCTTGTTCCCTAAGCTCGGCACAGACTTCGAAGATCGCGACTTCGTTCGGGGTTGAGAGCGGCAAACCTGTATCAGTGACCATGCTTGCCCAACGCTCGAGGAAGCTCTCCGGAGTGATCTCGACTTCGGTGTGGTCGGTCCCGAGTTGTTTGCTGATGAGACGCGCCATCTCGAAGTCGTCATTGAATCCCTCTGTGCGCGCGCCGGCGCAGAATGTCCTCAGTTCTCCGAGTTGATTCATGGCGATCTTCGCGATGATGGAGCTGTCAAGTCCTCCAGAGAGTAAAGCGCACATGGGCACATCCGTTCGGAGGTGCCTGAGTACAGAGTCTTGGATGATGTCTTGCGTACTACGGAGTGCGGATGGCTTTCTTGCATTCTCCCAGCAGTCCTGCTGCTGGACAAGCTTGTTGTCCCGGTATAGTGACCACATTCCAGGCGCTACGGGCTTGATCCCTTCGAACAAAGTACGCTCACCAAACTCGGGGCGGATCGAAGAGAGATAAGCACTCATCGCGACATAGTCTGGAGATGCGGTGATGGCAGGATGCGCTAAAATCGCTCGGATCTCTGATGCGAAGACCAGGCTATCTTTCACCCTCGAAACATACAGAGGCTTGACCCCCAACGGATCGCGTGCCAGCAGGCAGACACGATTTTCAATATCAATCACGGCGAATGCGTACATCCCTCGAATTTTGTGCCGCGCGTCCATGCCCCATTGAGCGATTGCGTGGAGTACGGTTTCGGTGTCGCATTTACTTTGGAATCGAACTCCCTGCTTGATGAGTTCTGATCTGAGTTCATGATCGTTGTAGAGTTCGCCGTTGTAGACGATTGCGAATCGACCATCAGGGGTGGTCATCGGTTGATGGCCGCTGGAAGTTGGGTCGATGATGCTGAGCCTGGTGTGCGCGAGTGTTCCGACTGGGGTGCACAGTAGTCCGTTGTCATCCGGACCACGATGCGTGAGTTGATTCCGCATCGCGAGCACATCGCCTTCGTTGATTGAATGATTTGAGATGATTCCAGCGATACCACACATGATTTGAATATCGGCATTTTGCAAGGGAATGCGTCAACCAATCAACTCGCCTTATCAGGTTCGCAGACCTTGCAGGGCTTGTGTGTCTTCTGGACTTCTGAGCGTTTCTTCGCGACGGATGAATCGCTTGTGTGCCTGCAGTCTTTAGTATGATACTTACTCCCCGATTCGGTGATGTACACCGTATCAGCGGGCGAGATGGGCTGCTGGGGTTGTTGCTCTACCGGCTCCTTCTCAGGATTTATTTGCGATTCCTTGGGAGCTGGGGCATGCTCTGGCTCTTGAATCGGCTGAGCTTTCTTTATTGGCTTGGGCCTTGGACCCCAGATCCCCTTCTTCGCATCGCGAGCTCGATCTTGTGCCCAACGGAATACTTTGGTATTGAATCCGGATGGATCCCGTGCGTGCTTCGCGTGTCCGAGTCGGACCAGTTCGAGATTGACTAACAGCTTGTCGGGCATCCTGTAGATGTACCCACGAGAACGACCGAGCGTATCGGTCGGCTTGTGTGTATCAGGTAGAACCGCGAGTTGTTCGCCTAAGAGCAAAGAGTGAAGAAAGTCGCGTGCTTCTTCACTCCCAAAGAGTGGTGCTTCCGCGTCCTCGATCACATCAGGCGCATCAGCACCCACGAGCTCGTAATGGATGATTCGACCTTGAACGAACAGCTCAACCGAGTCGCCATCGATGACCTTGTGGAGCACCGCCGGGATCAGTTGATCAGCATCCGGCAAGCTGATTTCTGGCATGGGCTTGGGCTCAACCTGAGCGAAGACCCTTTGCGATTGGAAGCACAGGCACAACAAGAGAACTGTGATGGAGCTGAGCGAGCAGCGCATCAGACCCACACATTGACGATTAGGTTGGGTTCTTTGAGCTTGCCCGACCAGGTACCCATTGCGCTGGTGACCATCTTGACCTCGTATTGCGGATGTGCATCGAGCCATTCATTGATCTGGCGGTCGAGAAACTCAAGCGAGTCACCGGTCAATCGACAGTGAAAGCTCTTGACATGTATCGCGCCTGTGCCGGTCACATTGGGAGAGCGAGCCCACTCATCCTCGTGTCTACGGGCACTGAGTTTCTGCTCGAAGGTTGTGATCTTGGATTGTCCAGGCTGCGCTGGAGCAACTGACTCAGCGGCAAGATCAATCGGGAGGGTGTCGTCTAATCCGAGCGACTCTTCCTCCTTCTTTGGTTTCTCAGGTTTCTCTGGCTCCTTCTTTACAGGTCCAGAATATCCAGGCGGGAGTGGGTCATAGAGTGGGCCATGAATCATGGGTGTTCTCCTTGCTCTGGACAGTGTATCAAAGATTGAAACAACATGCGAGTCAAAACTGTTGCTTGGAAACACTCCAGATGTTGTCCCGCTGGAACTCGAACTTATACCTGAATGCGGGGTGGTCCGGCTCATCCCATTGGATCAAAGCCTCCGTTCGTCTGGGGAACTCATCGGATCCTGAGAGAGGCGTGATGAATCGGACTCGGCCTTGAGCAACTCGGATGACTGCCCCCCTATTCCCTGATAACTCACCTTCAAAATCCAAATAGGCTGCTCGATGATCTTGAAGTTTCTCGACCTCGCCGAGCTCAGACTGGTTCGGTTTGGACACGCATCGGAAGGTGATGAGCCGGTGTTCTGAGCGAATTTGTGGATGCTCGATCATCCAATCGAAGTGGGAACTCCCGTCTGGTAGGGTGTGACGGAGAACCACCATCGGGCTGGAATCTTGAGGTGTGAACTCGATGGGATGTGGTGATTTGGGAGCGGTCACGCTATATTCAATACTGGAAACCTATTGGAGTCGACCATGCTGAACCGATCGATTGTCATCCTCGCTGTTTCGTCCATTGCTCTGGTACTCGGATCTTGCGGTCCTACTCAGAAAGTCAAGCGAACCTTCGCTCTGAACGATCTGTCTATGTGTGCCAAGCGTGCAGAGACTGCTGGCGACATGCAGCAAGCTCTCGCACTCTGGCAGGAGTATGTTGATCGTCGTCCGCATTCGCACTCAGCACAGTTCGAGCTCGGACGAGTTGAGTCCGAACTCGGTATGTACACAGAATCAATCGGACACCTCACCACGGCTCATGATCTGCGTCCTGCGAATGTACAGTATATCGAAAAGCTCGGCGACACCTTCATTTTGGCAGGTCGGACTGATGACATGATGCAGTTGATGCGAGAAACGGTCAACGAAGGCGAGGATGGAACGGGATATCTGCGACTCGCAGAGTATGCTCGGCGTGTTGGACTCCTGGACGATTCCAAGCTTGCAATTCAGTCGGCGATGATTTACGCCGGGAATGAGACTCCGGAGCCTTACATAGCTATGGCGGATCTCGCGAAACAGATCGGTGATCGGGATTTGGAGATCAAAGCGTTGCGCCAGGCACTGTGGTTTGATCCTGCCTCTGATGAGCTGAACCAACGATTCCTTGGACTCGGAGTTATTCCGGGACCATCGTTGGCGCTTGAACCGACCGTGGATTGATCAGAAATCTGAAGATTTCAGCGTGTTCTGTGGCTTGAACTTGACGATTCTTGCGTCGAATGCTACCCTATATCCGAATATTCGGATGAACGGACTATGCAAGAATCCACGCGTCAAACAGCCCAAATCTCCCCTGCTGAGTCTCTCAACCAGTTGAGTGATCCCATCCGGCTTCGGATGATGCGTGTGCTCTGTCAGCATGAGCTCGCGGTTGGCGAGTTGATCCGTGTGATTCAGATCCCTCAGTCCTCCGGCTCACGACACCTAAAAATCCTCAGTGAGGGTGGTTGGGTCGTGCGTCGATCTGTCGGACCGGCGACATACTACAGAGTCGTACTCGACGAACTCCCGATGGCGATGCGTGGTGTTTGGATTGCGGTTCGTGATGAGCTTGAGAGCGACCCAGAAGCTTCTGGTGATGATCTGCGCGTCAAAGCCGTGCTCAGCGAGCGGGCTGCGGATTCGAGTTCTTTCTTCGGACGCATGGCGGGACAGTGGGACGAGGTTCGAGGCGAACTCTTTGGCCAGCACTTCACGGATCAAGCTCTGCTGGGATTGCTCAATCCGACCTGGCGCGTCGCGGATCTAGGATGCGGCACAGGGAACTGTACCGAGCTGCTTTCAGGTTGGGTCGAGCAGATCATCGCGATCGATCAATCTGAGGAAATGCTCCAGGGGGCGCAAGCGCGACTTGAGAATGCAGGCATCCGCACCGATCACATTTCGTTCATCCAAGGTGAACTCGACGAGTTGCCACTGGAATCAGGGAGCGCTGATGCCGCAGTCTGCATGCTTGTGGCTCACCACCTCTCCGATCCGGTCAGCGCAATGCGTGAGATGCGTCGCATTGTGACCAGTGAACGCGGCGGAGGGGTTGTCCTCATTGTTGATATGTGTGCCCATACCAACGAAGACTACCGACGCGCAATGGGGCATGTCCATCTCGGTTTCAACGATGAGCAAATCACAGAACTGCTCAAACAAGCTGGTTTCGAGCGTGTGCTTGTGAATCCGCTTCGTCCTGATGTCAACAGTTCCGGCCCCCCACTCTTCGCAGCGGTGGCCTGGATTTAACAGAGTTTACTCCGATCCGTCTTGGATCGCTGAACAAGTACAACAGCACCACACAATACGGAAGGTGCACGAAAGGATTTGACAATGACCGCAACAGCGACTGAATCGACACTGACGATTGATGAGATCAACGGACTCCAGTTCAAGGTCCGTGATCTGAACGAAGCCGAGCACGGACGCAAGGAACTCCGCCTTGCTGAGCACGAGATGCCTGGACTTATGGCGCTCCGCGAGCAATACGGCAGCAAGAAACCACTCAAGGGACTCAAGCTTATGGGCTCGCTGCACATGACTGTGCAGACTGCGGTGCTCATCGAGACACTGACCGAACTCGGCGCTGATGTCCGCTGGTGCTCGTGCAATATCTTCTCGACCCAAGACTTTGCCGCAGCAGCGGTCGTGGTCGGTCGTCCAGAGAACGGTGGTACCCCTGAGAACCCAAAGGGCACTCCGGTCTTCGCATGGAAGGGCGAGACACTCGAAGAATACTGGTGGTGCACCAAGCAGGCGCTAACTTGGCCCGACGGCTCAGGTCCTGATCAGATCGTTGACGACGGCGGCGACGCTTCGCTCTTCATGATCAATGGTCTTGACTACGAAACCACTGGTGTTGTCCCAGAGTTCGATGCAGAGAACGATCCAGAAGAATGGAAGCATGTCCTTGCAACCATCCGCTCAACGATTGACAGCAATCCAGGGTGGTTCATGAAGAACACGCCTGAGATTCGCGGGATCTCGGAAGAGACCACTACTGGTGTGCACCGACTATACCAGCTCGCCAACGCGGGCAAGCTCCCGTTCCCAGCGATCAATGTGAATGACTCGGTCACCAAGAGCAAGTTTGACAATGTCTACGGCTGTCGCCACTCGCTAATCGACGGCCTCAACCGAGCATCAGATGTCATGCTCTCGGGCAAGGTCGCGGTCGTTTGTGGCTACGGCGATGTCGGCAAGGGCTGTGTCCAGTCGCTCAAGGGGCAGGGCTGCCGCGTTGTGGTCACTGAGATCGATCCGATCTGTGCGCTGCAAGCCGCGATGGAAGGGCACGAAGTGAAGACCCTCGAGGACTTCATAGATACTGCTGATATCTTCATCACCACGACCGGCAACAAGGACATCATCACGCTCGATCACATGAAGCGGATGAAGAACAAGGCGATCGTCGGAAACATCGGCCACTTTGATAACGAGATCCAGATGGAGAAGCTCCAGAAGGATTCGGATGTCGAGCGGATCAACATCAAGCCTCAGTTCGATGAGTTCCTGTTCAAGTCGCAGAACAAGAGCATCCTCGTCCTCGCGGAAGGGCGACTGCTCAATCTCGGCTGCGCGACTGGTCACCCAAGCTTCGTGATGAGCGCGAGCTTCACCAACCAGGTCATCGCTCAGATCGAGCTTGCAGAGAACCTTGAGAACTATGAGAACAAGGTCTATGTGCTTCCGAAGCACCTCGATGAGCAGGTCGCTCGTTTGCATCTTGACAAGCTCGGAGCGAAGCTGACCAAGCTCACGCAGGATCAGTCCGAGTATCTCGATATCCCGGTCGATGGGCCGTACAAACCTGACCACTACCGTTATTGATGAGGTCCAGGCGCCTGCTCGAAAGGGTGGGCGGCTGTTTATGATCAGCTCACTGCTCGCGAGCGGAACGACATTCTCTTTTGAGTTCTTTCCGCCGAAGGATGCGGCGGGCGCTGATCGTCTGTTTGAACATATCCAGAAACTCGAAGCGCTCAATCCTTCGTTCGTCTCGATCACCTACGGCGCTGGGGGATCTACTCGCAAACTCACACGCGATGTGGTGCATCGTGTCAAAGAACGAACAGGGCTTGTCACGATGCCTCACCTGACTTGCGTGCAGCATAGTGTCAGTGAAATTGACGAGATCCTTGAGAGGTACGCCGAACGCGGGATCACGGACATCCTCGCACTCCGCGGTGATCCCCCGGGAGGCGGCGCGTACAACTGGGAAGACGAAGATTTCGGATACGCGTGCAAGCTCGTCGAACACATCAGCGCTTTCAACGATCGGCATCGCGGCGGGAGCTTTGGCGGTTTCGGGATCGGGGTCGCGGGATTCCCTGAGGGGCATCCAGGCACCGCGAATCGGCTCGATGAGATGAATCATCTTAAAGCGAAGGTCGATGCCGGTGCGGACTTCATCGTCACACAGATGTTCTTCGAGAATCGCGATTACTACGACTTCTGCGATCGCTGCATCCTTGCGGGCATCAAAGCTCCAGTTGTTGCTGGGATCATGCCCGTCCAATCGATCTCAGGCATGAAACGGATGGCGGATCTGGCGCTTGGGATGCGATTCCCTGCGTCGCTGCTGCGTGCGGTTCGCCGGACTGACGGTTCAGACGATGCTCTGCGGCGCGTCGGAGTCCACTGGGCAACGGAACAATGTCGTGATCTGCTCGACCACGGCGCCCAAGGGATCCATTTCTACACGCTCAACAAATCCGGCGCAACGATCGAGATCTATCGATCGCTCGGCGTGCGGGATTCGGCGCAACTCGCGAGCGGCGAGATGCTGCCGTTCTAACTGCAGGCGTTGACGAGTTTGCGAAAGAGTTCAGCACCCAGTGCTGGGTTGTCAGTGCGTTCTGGGTGCCACTGGATCGCGAGGGTGAACTCGCGGGATGGGTCGTCGAACGCTTCGATGATGCCGTCGGGAGCGGACGCGAGCACTCGGTAATCTGCGGCGTCTGACACCGCTTGTTTGTGCGATGAATAGACAGTCCCTGATTGGAGTACGGACTCATCGATTGAACGGATCTCGTGGGGATGGTTCCAGTGGGTCTCGTGCGTGTCGTGGGTTTCTGGGAGGTACTGGTTGAGCTTCCCCCCTCGGCAGAGCGCGAGCATCTGCATACCGAGGCAAATACCCAGAATGGGAACATCGGGATGTTTGTCAAGTTCTGAGATCAGGGCTGTTTCAAACGCTTGTCGTGCCGGGAGTACCTGTGTGACCTTTGCGTGGGTGGGTTCTCCGAATGATTCCATAACGGGGTCATCTCCGCCGGAGAGGATGAAGCCATCGAAGGTGGAAACTAACCGATTGATGATTTCTGGATCTGTGCTCGTTGGCGGGAGGACGACCGGGATCCCTCCTGCTTGATGGACCACGTTGGCGTATGTCATGGTCAAATACGCGGTCTCACGATCCTTGCGGATCATCAGATCGGAAGTGATCGCGATGAGGGGTCTGTTTGATGATGATTTTGTGTGCATGTTCCCTCATTGTCGGCTCCACAAGGCGTGCGTGTGGAAGATTGATCGAATAGAGTGTGTGCATGTCACTGAGGACTGTGCTCATATCGATTATTGTCGCGGGAGTGCTCGCTGGTTTGGTGCTGATTTCTCAAGCACTCTCCGGCTCTGATGATTCAACATCCAATCGAGTCCAGACCATCGGGATCGACGCTGTTGCGATCAAGGAGGTCCAAATCCGTACTGAGGAGCGTGGGAATCAGCGAGCGATCCGGGATCCGGGAGGTATGGATTCTTGGATGTTATACCTCAAAGAAGATTCAGCAGCTTGGGCCGCGGATGGCGCTCGCGTGCGGACAGTGCTCCGAGCACTTGCAACGGCTTCGATCTCACCATCCGAAGACGATGAGATTGTTGATAGCGCCGGCACACTCTCGCTCACTGATCGAGATGGACTGACCACTGAGCTCCGGTTTTCATCACAAAGCACGGGTGGATTTGCTGCTGTGGAGGTCGTCACTCGAGGCCAGGACGGCATCGCGACGGATCGCTGGTTCGGACGGATCGAGCGATCCATGCGTGACTCGCTGATCGGCGAGGGTCTTGCTTCATGGCGCTCACTTGATCTGTTCCCGATGACCATCCCTGAAGTTCGCTCCGCGTTTGTGCGTGCGGGAAGCAACGAGACGACTCTGCAACGCGGCGATCGGGGTTGGCGCGTTTTGCCCTGGGAGATCGGTGCGGATTCAGCGATGGTTCAAGGGATGCTCGGGCTCACTCTGGGACTCAAAGCGACGCGGTTCTTTGACGATGCCGCGTACACAGATACCTTGACGGGTCTGGATGCCCCCCTCGCTCAGATCATGATCTCGACGCGTGAATCACTCGACTCCCCCGCTTCCATCGAAATCGGATCGGGTGTCGATGCGAGCGGCTCCGAGGTCTTTGCACGCTACACCACTCCAGATGGAGCGATCGCAATCGTCTCTGTCCCGACTGAGGGATTGAATCGACTCACCGCTTCACCAGTCGCGTATGTTCAGCGTCAGGTCACTGGTGTAGACAAGACCCAGATTGCGAAACTTGAGATCTTCGACATCGATGATCAACTGCTGTTTGCCTCCCGCCCGGCGGCTGAATCGTGGGTCCGCGAGAGTGAAGGAAGCTCTGTCCCGGCGACACCAAACGAGACGGATGCGATCGAACGGCTGATGCAAGTGCTGACCGATCAAGAAAGTGCTCGTATATACGAGACAGATCCAGGATTTGCAGATGGTGTAAGCAGAGTTGGCTCCATAGTGCTCACACTGCGTGATGGATCGGCGCTTCTTTACACAGCCGGGCTTGAATCCTTTGGAGGGTCGATTCGGCTGCATCTGACGCGTGGACAACAGCAATCAGGGACATTAGTCTGGGTCATGAGCAGCAAAGAAGCCGCGGGGAGCGGTGCTTGGATTGCTGCGATGGGGTCACGGAGCTCAAACTAGATTACGCATGGACCGGATTGTTCGCAGCGATGTCCGTGCGGAGTTGCTTCCCTTTGAACTGGATCAGATCGCATGCTTTGTACGCGGCTTCGCGTGCTTGCTCGCGTGTCTTTCCGGTCGCGGTGACGCTCAATACTCGTCCGCCGTTGGTGTAGAGGTCGCCTTTGGTCATCTTAGTACCAGCGTGGTATACGGTCACTCCCGGGATCTGTTCCGCGTCATCAACGCCCGTGATCACATCGCCCTTGCGTGGATTCTCTGGGTATCCCTCAGCGGCGAGGACGATGCAGACCGCGTGATCGGATGAGAATCGGACATCGATCTTGTCGAGCTTCCCAGATGCTGTCGCAGTGAGCAACTCGATCGCATCGGATTCGAGCAGTGTGAACAACGGCTGGCACTCGGGATCTCCGAATCGCACATTAAACTCAAGCACCTTCGGCCCGCCTGGGGTCAGCATAATCCCGGCGTAGAGGACGCCTTTGAAATCAATCTCGTCTCGACGCAGTGCATCCGCGGTGGGCACAAGGATTTCGGACTCGATCTGATGCGAAAGCTTATCACTAAGCGTCCCAGAAGGGCAGAACGCGCCCATTCCCCCAGTGTTGGGTCCCTCATCGTTGTTCATTAGGCGCTTGTGATCCTGACAAGGAGGCAGCACAAGAATATTCTGACCATCGAGTAACGCGAGCACAGAGACTTCGGTGCCTTGGAGTTTCTCCTCGATCAGGATTTCTTTCCCGGCGTCACCAAACGCTTTCTTGCGAAGAATCTGATCAATCGCATCGATCGCTTGATCCATCGTGCTTGGGACGATGACGCCTTTGCCCTTCGCGAGTCCCGTCGCTTTGACGACATACGGCTCATCGCGGGTCTTCATGTACTCATCAGCATGGTCAGCGTCCTTAAAAACCTTACCCTCCGCGGTTGGGATCGACGCGGCTCGCATGATCTGTTTTGCGTATGCCTTGTCCGCTTCGAGTTGAGCGCCTCGTTGCGAGGGACCAAAGATCATGCGTGATGAGCCATCGGATTTCTTTGCGAGCTTGTCTGACCAACCCTCTGCGAGTGGGTCTTCTGGACCGATCACCACGAGTTCGATGTTGTGGCTGTCGCAGAACTGGTTGAGGCGGTAGAACTTCTCGTTTTCATAGTCGACATCGACGGGTTGTGCGAGTTTGGCGATGCCGGGATTGGACATCCCGGTCGCGTAGAGCGTTCCAAGCTTGGGGGATTTTGAGATCGCGAGAGCGAGGGCGTGCTCGCGTCCTCCAGCGCCGACGAGGAGGACATTGATCGGGTTGTTCGATGGATCGCTGCTCATGGGTAATCCTAGTCAGTTGTTCCGCTACTCCAATAAGCGTCAATAAAAACAAACTCAGCTTTGCATCTCGTCTACGCAGATGTCCACGATTTTATAACGATCGACGAGGAACGCTTTGCCTTCGTCGGTGCGTTTCTTGAACTCGACCTGACCTTCGTCGATCGTCTTGGATGAGACGATGATGCGGAGCGGGATGCCGATGAGGTCCGCGTCCTTGAACTTCGGCCCTGGGCGTTCGTTGCGATCGTCGACGAGGACATCGATCCCGAGTTCTCGGAGTTCTTCTGCAAGTGTGAATGCGTGGTCGAGCACGCCTTCTTCGTTTGGTTTGATCGTGATGATGTGGACATGGTACGGCGCGATGGAGATCGGCATGATGATTCCATTGTCGTCGTGCGAGGACTCGATGCACGACGCGAGCGTGCGTGAAACACCGATGCCGTAGCATCCCATGATGACATCTTGGTTCTTCTGGTTCTTGTCGAGGACACTGAGTCCCATCGCGGCGGAGTACTTGGTCCCGAGCTTGAAGATGTGCCCCACCTCGATACCACGCTTCGCTTCAAGATTCGCCCCTGCGGCTCTTGGGGATGGATCTCCCGCTTGTGCATTGCGGATGTCTGAAACGATCGCATTGTCCTTTGCGCTCGGAAGATCACGCGACCAGTTGAATCCGGTGATGTGATGATCCTTCTCGTCAGCACCGGTCGCCCAGTTCCCACTTTCGAGTGCGTCAGGATCGATGACCATTGTCATATCGATGGAATCGAGTATCTTGGGTGATACATATCCGATCGCGAATCCTGCTGCGATCGCTTCTTTCTCATCTGCCATCTCGACAGCAACCCCGACAGCATCACGGACCTTGCCCTCATTGACCTCATGGTCTCCGCGAACCACCGCGAGGACCCAGCGTGGGGATTCTTCGACGCTTCGCATGACGATCGTCTTGAGCATTCCAGCGGCGTTGGTCCCGAGGTGCTCAGCAACCAGTTCGATCCCTGGCATGCCAGGGGTGTGGTGCTTGGTGACTTCTGCAGTTGCTTCGTGGTCCCAAGAGAACGATCGCTCACCGATCTCCGCTTTCTCAACATTTGCGGCGTATCCCGACACTGGACAGACCAAGATCGTGTCCTCGCCGTTGACGCAGTTGACCATGAACTCGTGGGATGCAGATCCCCCGATCGGTCCCGCCTCGGCTTCGACGGCGGAGAAGTCCAAGCCGCAGCGCGTGAAGATGTTCGTGTACGCTTTGTACATCTTGTCGTAGGTTTCATTGAGACCCGCGTCACCTTCGAGTTCGAGGTGGAACGAGTACGCGTCCTTCATAATGAACTCGCGGCAGCGCAGCAATCCCGCACGCGGGCGGAACTCGTCACGAAACTTGGACTGGATCTGGTAGAGATTCAGTGGGAACTGCTTGTAGCTCGTCAGACAGCCGCACATGAGATCGGTGATGACCTCCTCATGTGTCGGTCCCAGTGCGGTCTTGCGTCCATGGCGATCAGTGAGTTGGAAGAGCAGGTCGCCGTAGTCTTGATCGCGTTTCGTTCCTTCATAGAGTTCAATTGGCATGAGAGCCGGCATCAACATCTCCGACGCCCCGGCGGCATCGAGTTCCTCGCGGATGATCTGCGAGATCTTCTGGAGCGAGCGCCACGCAAGCGGAAGGTAGTTGTAGATCCCAGCACCGACTGGACGGATGTATCCGGCACGCGTCATGAAGATGTGTGATGGCATCTGCGCGTCTGAGGGCGCTTCACGCGTGGTTGGAATCATGGTCTGTGACCAGCGATGGACGACTGCTTGGGATCGGTTCATGGACATAGTCCAAGAGTGTATTCAATAGCACCCAGCATGACTTGATGAGATCGGAATATGGAATCGAAATCACTCAGTGATTGACGGCTTGAGATCCGTTCATCGGACGATGTTCGAGCATCGATGCGGTCGTCGGCTCCTGATTCCAGCAGTTGAAGTGGATCTGGGCATCTGGGAGCGTAGTGTCGGACCACCAACACGCGTTGATCGGGACATTGAGATCCGCCGCAAGATCGGAGAGCTCATGATTGGTCAGGTCTACGATGGGGGTTTCGATGATGACCTCAACCCCGCCGTGCTCTTGAGCATCGATTGTCGCAAGGCGAGCGGCGAGTAGAGCACGATCGATCGCAGTCGCGATGGTATCAAGATTCGCGACCTCGTCGGATTCATCGCTGGGTTCTGCCGCACGGATTGGCCAAATCACTCGTTTGAGTCCCAATTCAATCGCGAGCGTCGCGGCATCGAGGAGCACCCGGGTCTGGTGAGTTCCCAATGATGCTGGATTGGAACGAGGACCGACTTCTTCTGGATATCCTGCTCGATCGCGGATGAGCTGGAGTGATAGCAGATCCGCTTGCATCTCGATCGCTCGATCGATTCCTGGGATACGGATATCCGTATCATCCTGTGAGGTCCACCACGCGGGGTACAGGCACGTCGCATCCTTGTTGGGTTGCTCGGCGGCCATCGCGGAGAGGATGAGCGAACCAAGTCCGGCGTCGGTGATCAGTAAACACGGCTCGTTGGGGAAGCGTGGGATTTGCATACTACAAATCTATCGGATTTTGACCGCTCAGGGGGTCAATCTGGTGCAATTCTGAACCTGCGTTCCTCACGCAATCACATGATTAGGGGTCGGCTCGCGATATTCATCCAGATCCACAGTACGGAAATACTCAATCGTGCGTGCAAGCCCCTCCTCAAACTGGATCTTTGGGGTCCAGTCGAGCAGCTTCTTCGCGCGCGTCGTGTCCGGCTTGCGCTGCATGGGATCGTCCTCTGGGAGCTCTCGATACACGATGCTGGATTTGGATCCGGTCATCTCGATAGTCATCTCAGCGAGCTGTTTGATCGTGAACTCGCCCTCGTTCCCGAGGTTGACCGGCATGTGGATGTCATCGGCTGTTGTGTTCATCAGACGCATCAATCCCTCGACCAGATCATCGCGGTAGCAGAAGGAGCGAGTCTGGGAGCCGTCTCCGAAGATGGTGATGTCCTGATCCATGAGTGCTTGGAGGATGAAGTTGGAGATCACGCGTCCGTCGAATGGGTGCATGCGCGGGCCGTAGGTGTTGAAGATGCGTGCGATGCGGATGTCCAGTCCGTGTCGGCGGTGGTAGTCCATGAACAGCGTCTCGGCGGCTCGCTTCCCTTCGTCATAGCAGGCGCGTGGTCCGAGTGTGTTGACGTTGCCTCGGTAGGACTCTGGTTGCGGATGGACGATGGGATCGCCGTAGATCTCGGAGGTGGATGCTTGGAGGATTTTGGCGTTGCAGCGTTTCGCCATCCCGCAGGTGATGATCGCCCCCATGACGGAGGTCTTCATGGTTTTGATCGGGTTGTACTGGTAGTGACCAGGCGCTGCGGGGCACGCGAGGTTGTAGATCTCGTCAACCTCGAGCCATATTGGATGGGTGATGTCGTGACGGATCAACTCGAAGTTGTTGTGGTCGAGCAGATGGAGCACATTGGATTTCTGGGAGGTGAAGAAGTTGTCCAGGCAGATGACATCATGACCTTGTGCGATGAGTTTTTCGCACAAGTAGGATCCCAAGAATCCAGCACCGCCTGTGACAAGCACGCGTTTCATTGGCATGGATCGGGTTCTCCGTGGCTTGACTTCCTGAATGGTCGTATCGGTCATTGAGTCACCGTGCTGTGTTGATTCTGATGGTTTTCTGCGAGTTCTGCGGCGTACTTACGGATTGCTTGAGCCGTATCAAGGGTTGGGGTCCAGTGGAGACCGTCCTTGGTCTCGCTCATATCCGCACAGGTGTAATGCTGGTACGACGAGACCATCTCTTCAGGCATCGGGATGTACTCGGGATCCATCGAGCGTCCGAGTGCTTGGTTGATCGCTGAGACGATGTCGTTGAAGGTTGTTGTGGTTCCGGTCCCGAGGTTGTAGATCCCAGGATTTGCTGATGGATTCGCAGCGGCGAGTGTGCAGGAGACCACATCATCGACATGGATCTGATCGCGTTGGTGCTGCCCGTGTTCGAAGATTCTTGGATTCTGTCCCGCGAGCATCTGATTCGTCAGATGGTAGATCATCGAGGCCATCTTGCCTTTGCGTGATTCTCCTGGACCGAAGACATTGAAGTATCGGAGTCCGACCACATGAGGCTTTTTACCGGATTCGATCATGGATTGCTCGAACGCTCGATTGGCTTCGACATCCATGAGCCATTTGGAGAAGCCATACACATTCGATGGATTCCCGGCGGCGCTGGTCGGGAACGGGGTTTCTTGTTGAGCTTGTGGTGGTGTGCCGTAGGTTGCGCCGGAGGATGCGTACACGAGCGGGATTTCCGATTCGATACACGCGTCGAGGATGTCGATGAACGGCTCCGTGTTCACAGAGATCATCTTTTTCTCGTCAAACTCTAGCGTGTTGGTGATCGCCGCGAGGTGGAATACTGCTTTAGGTGCGAGTCCCATGATCGCGGGTTGCCAGTTCAGATCCGTGATTGAGTCCGGCATGATCGTGCCGCGGAATGGTCCGGCGTTGTGTCTCTCGCACGCTTCGACGATGTTCGCGTACGATCCGGTCGAAAAATCATCGACCACATAGAGGCGTGCGTCGGGTTCGTCACGCTGGAGACGAGCGACGAGGTTGGAGCCGATGAACCCCGCTCCGCCGGTGATGATGTAGACTGGATTCGTCGTGGACATGCGGAGATTCTAGGTACTTGATGGCTCAGAATCGCGGAAGCTCACGCCCGACTCTGTAGCGGTTATGGGTCCAGCGGAGGGAGTTTGAGTGTCTGTCCGACTCGGATCGCGTCTTTGGAGCGGAGCGTGTCTCGATTGGATTCGTAGATGAAGTCTGCGTAGCGGGCTGAGCCGTAATTGCGTTGAGCGATGAGTGAGAGCGAGTCTCCAGACTGCACGATGTAATCCACTACTGGGTGTTCTTGAGTAGCAGTATCTGATTCCTCGTTCGAGTCGCTACCGTTGTCGACGATTCCTTGAATGTTATTGGGGTCGATAGGGATTCTGAGTGTCATGCCTTCACGGAGTTTGAGCGGATCGACTCGTGGATTGGCACGAGCGATCACGCTCCACATGGAGGTGCTTCCGTAGTAACGCTGAGCGATGTCCTGCATGATCTCACCACGGACCACAGTGTGTGTGCGGAACTCAGGTGGGATGAGTTTCGGAGCTGGATCTTCTTCGAAAGGATCAGCATTCTCGCTTGGAGGCGGCGTCAGGATCAGCAGTTGCTGGCTGCTCTGCTCTTCAGCATCAGATTCGGACTCTTCCGGATCAGACGGAATAGGCTCATCATTCACCTCAGGAGACGAGACCGAGATGCGCGGCTTGGTCGATGGGCCTGGTTCCCACGCCCAATACACTCCGATCCAGATCAGCACAAGCACGCATAGTCCGGTGTAAATCTTTGATGAACGATCTTCCATGAGGGAACCCTTCATCGAGAGTGTACCACGAATGCTATCGAGCTGTGCTCAATCTTGGATTATCCCTCTGGAACTTCGAGCTCATCTGCGGTCGATTTAGACACATCCTTCTTTCGTGACCAGACAAGTGGAGCCGCGACCGCGATCGATGAATAGGTCCCGACGAGAACACCCGCGAGCAGCGCGAATGAGAACGCACGCACTCCTTGGCCGCCGTACACATAGAGGATCAGGACTGCGAGCAATGTCGTTCCCGATGTGATCACGGTACGCGAGATGGTCTCGGTGATGGACTGGTTGATGACCGCCTTGGATGCATACGACAGTTTGCCTCGGTTTTCACGGATTCGGTCCATGATAACGATCGAGTCGTTCAGCGAGTATCCAATGATGGTTAGCATCGCCGCGACGAGGTTCAGATCGATCTTGAACGGCTCGATGAGCAGCATCTTCGCGATATCTGTAAACATGTGATGGTCATAGATGATCTCAGTCAGTGCGATCAATCCGATCGCTGTGAGGACATCGTGCGTCAGAGCCGCGATCGCAGCAGCTGAATAACGGACCGATCCAAAGCGGACCCAGATATAAATCAGGATCAGCAGGAGCGAGAGCAAGACAGCTGCGAACGCGGTCGCGCGGAAGTCTTCCGCGATCGCGGGCGAGAAGTTCTGGACACTGAGTTGATCCGAAGATGTCGTCAATGCGGCACGAATCAGATCCCACTCACGCGATGCGATCTCAGATGACCACGCATCAGCATTGTCGAAGTAGGTCAATCCCTCGTCGATGCTCAGGAGCGCAAGCGAACGAACAGCGGATTCGTCACCTTCAAGCACGATGATTTCAAACTGGCGACCAAGGCAATCAGAGAAGTCTGTCTTGCGTCGTGTGATGTCCAGACGCGACTCGATGCTCTCGAGTGTCGGGAGCGGGTCGATGTCTTCAACGAGGATCGCTACGCCACCGATGTAATCGGAGATGCTGTTGCGATACTCTGGACGCGCGATATTCTCACCCAATCGTGCGGAGAGGATCGGGTAAACCGATGCCCCTGCGAAGTTATCGCTCTGAGCAAATCGGAAGTTGAGCGCCGGAGGTGCATCAAGCATGTCCTGGAACTCGGCGCTGATTGCATTGCCCACGGCTTCGCGATCCGTTGCGAAGGTCTTGATGATGAACTTGTCAGAAGTGATCCCATCAGACTGCGGATTGACTGGGATAATTTCTGCGGAACGCAACGCACGGATCGCTGACTCTTCGGCGACTTCTTCTCCAAGCTCGCGGACACGATCCTCGATCTCGGCACGAGTCGATGTCAAACGAGGTGAGGATGAGTCATTGGGGTCCGAGTATTTCAGACTCATGGTGACCTGTGTACCACCACGGAACTCGGTATCGAGCATCTTCTCGCCTTGGAAGATAATCATGCCGATCCCGAGACTGACATATCCCAATGAGATGACCATGAAGATCCAGCGAAGACCAATCCAGTTGATCTTCGGATAGAGGATTTTCTCGATCGGCTTAAGCACCATAGGCAGCATTGCCATCTTCTTGATGCGGATCTTGTCTACCAAGAGGCTCATGATCAGATGGTTGAAGAACAACGCACTGATCATGGTACAGATCACACCGATACCCAGTGTGATCGCAAACCCTTTGATTTCTTGCGTGCCGACATTGGCAAGCACGAAACAGACGATGAGGTTGGTCACATTGCCGTCGACAATCGACGAGAGCGCCTTCTGGTATCCCAGACGCACCGCTTGACGGAGATCTAGTCCTTTGTAAATCTCTTCACGCACACGCTCGTAGATCAGAACATTCGCGTCCACCGCCATACCGAAGGTCAGGATGATTCCTGCGATACCCGGGAGTGTGAGTGATGCTCGAGAGAGTGCGAGGGCACCCAAAATCAGGAGGCCGTTGACAGCGAGACAGATCACCGCGACGAAGCCATATCCCAGGTAGTAGAGGAACATGAACACGGAGACGACGATCAGAGCGATGATTCCTGCTTGAACACCGGCGTCGAGGTTGTCTTGTCCAAGATCCGGTGCGATCGTGTTCTCCGAGATCGGTTCAGCAGAGATCTTCGCTTGCAGCGATCCCGCGGTCAGCACTCGGACGACATAGTCGATCTCTTCTGGAGAGAAGTCACCCTCGATGATGCCTGAGCTTGTGATTCGTGAGTTGAGGCGTGGCGCGGTGTACACCTGGTCGTCGAGAAGGACCGCCATGTTGGCGCCCGTGTTGGGACCAGTGAGCTCTCCAAGGCGATTCGCACCTGCGGGGTCCATGGAGAATCCGATTGCGGGACGACCAAGCTGGTCGACAGATCGACGCGAGTTGTCAACTTTCCAGCGCCCATCGTCCTGGGTCATCCGCAAGCCACGCGTGTCCCAGCAGAGCATGTAGTAATCGCCTTCGTATTCTTCGACGATATAGCGATAACGCGACGCGAAGTATCCAGCGGGATCTGCGATCATCGCGTCGTAGCCATCTACAGAATCAAACCAGCTTTCGAGCTTGTTGAGCTTGAACCAACGCACATCGCGGGCGCCGGCTTGTGTTGGACCACCTGTGCGGAGCTTTTCGCGGAGTGATGTTTCTTCAGGATGCGTGTAGTTCGATGTCCCAGCGCCTGCTGGATCCACGGTGATGCGGAAACTCAGCACACCCGCGGCTTGGACCAATCGCTTGAGGTCCGCGGTGTCGTCGAGTGAGTTGCGATTCTTCGAATAGAAGTCGTAAGCTTCGATGACCTGGTCGAGTTGGGTGTTGAGATCTGGGTATCGCTCTCGGATGCGATTGAGGGCACGCTCACGCTCTGAAGGAAGCGTGACCACAGCATCCGCGGCTTCATCGCGGATGGTCTTGCGCTCAGTCGACTGCTCCAGTGCACGGCGTACATCCTCAGGGGAGATCGCGCTATCAAGCACTGAATCTCTTGCGGCTTCGTAAGCAAGCTCCGCTTCCGCCGCGCTGTTGATCACATTATCCAAGATCTCGTCAGGTGTATCCGCATTGATCGATAGGGTCTCAAGCTGCTGCCGGAAACGCTCAGCGTCATCGAACGCTTGAGCTGCTTCAATCAGCAGCTCCATGATCTTGGGGCTATTAGCGCCCATTCTTTCGATCTGCGCCGTTCGCTCAGCAGTATCAAGCGCCATCACGCGCTCAAACTCATCCGCGTCAATCGAGGTCACGCCGAGCTTCGCGAGTTCATCCTCGAATCCCTTGCGGAGCTCTTTGACATACTCACTTGGGAGCGGCATCGTGATCTCGATGCGGTCCTGTCCCTGAGAGACAATCTGAATCTCGTAGAGTCCGTTGGGGTCGATACGCTTTTTGAGGACTTCGATGACCTTGGGGATCACTTGCGAAGCAGTCTCGGTGCGATCGATCTGCACGGAGTAGACCAGCGATGCGCCGCCTCGGAGGTCTTTTCCGAGTCCGATGGTCTTTGACGGTGGGTTTGCGGCCCAGAATGCCATGACCAGCATGAGGATGGCGATGATTGAGTTTCGAGTAAAGTGACGCATGCAATGCCTCTTGATATCCGGCTGATCCGGTGGATGTCTGACTTGGCGTGTTAAGCCTTGGAATCGGCGAGTTCAGCCGTCTCTTCTTCGCTGCTTGGCGTGGACTTGGATTTGATCACGGTGGTGATCGAAGAACGCGCGACACGGATTCTTGTGTTTGAGGCGCGATCAGTTTCAAGGAGCACCTCATCGTTCTTGAGTTCGATGATGGTGCCGATGATCCCACCTGCTGCCCTGACCTTGTCTTTCTTTCCAAGACTCGCGAGCAAACTCTGATGCTTCTTGCGTTCTTTGCGACCTGACAGAGAGGTCATAATCAGGATCCCGGCCATCATGACGAGCATGATTGGGAGCAGGGATCCCATGCCGCTGCTCGGTTGAACAGTCCCCGCTCCGTCCCCTGGAGTGCCGAGTGGGGTCTGTCCGGATGATGATCCGGAAGGAGCGCCGAGCACACCTCCTGATGAGCTGGAGTCCTGAGCGAGCATGATGTGGGTGCTCCACACGAGTGTGGGTGTGCTGATGTCCATGCAGCGATACCTTTCATGTCCCTGACGGGTGTATCCCGCTGGGCAGGGATGGTAGGACCCTTGATCGGGCTGGATGGGGCAAATCTCGTCAGGAATCAGGTTTAGACTGACTCGACCAGTTCTTTCAGGTGAGGTCTGACGCTGAGCAACTCGTCCCAACTCCCGGCATTGATCGCTTGACGGAGATCACGAGTGAGTCGTTGGAAAAAACGGAGATTGTGGAGTGTGACGAGGATTGGACCAAGCATCTCTCCAGTCATGAACAGATGCCGAATGTAGGATCTTGTGAATGGCTGGCTATCCGGTGTAGACCAGCCATGCCTGCCTGGATCACATGCGTGACAATCGCATCCAGGCTCGATCGGGAGTGGATCTCGTGCGAATGTTGCATTTCTGACTCGGAGTTGGCCATTGCGTCCGGGCTCACAGGTGAATGCGTTCGCATTTCGGCCGTTGCGTGTTGGAAGTACACAATCGAACATGTCCACACCCGCCATGACAGCGGCGACAATGTCCCGCTCGTAACCAACCCCCATGAGGTACCTGGGTTTGTTGCTTGGCATCTGAGGTGCCGTATGTCGCACGATCCGAGCGATATCTTCAGTGGACTCCCCCACCGCGACGCCTCCGATCGCGTATCCGGGGAGATCGATGTTGCATATGCGTTCTAAAGACCAGTCTCGCTGTTCGAGATCAGTCCCGCCTTGGATAATCCCGAAGAGCGATTGTTCGTCAGGACGCGCGTGCGATTCTTTACAGCGCTCTAGCCAACGCACTGTGCGTTCATTCGCGAGGATCAGACGCTCCATGTGATTGTATGATTTTTTCTTCCCGCTATCTCTGCGAGCCGCGTGACGCAGACGAGTTTGATTCACAACTCCAGCATTCGGATCAATCGATGGTGGACAGTCATCAAACGCCATCATGATGTCAGGACCGAGTTCGTTTTGCACTCGCATCGCGATTTCGGGATTCATGCGAACCATGGAGCCGTCGAGGATGGACTTGAAGGACACGCCATCTTCGTCGATCGCGTTGATGTCCGCCATGGAGTAGGCCTGGTATCCACCTGAGTCGGTGAGGATCGGTCCATCCCAGTTCATAAACTTGTGGACCCCCCCCATCTCTCGAATCAGCTCGGATCCAGGACGCAGCATGAGGTGGTAGGTGTTGTTGAGCAGGATCTGAGAACCTGTTTCTTTCACCTGCTGCGGCAGGATCCCCTTGATCGTCGCGCGTGTTCCCACAGGCATGAACGCAGGTGTTTCATACGAGCCGTGGAGCGTTTCGACCGTTCCCGAGCGAGCATTGCCGAGCGATGCGTGGACTGTAAACTTGAGGGGTGAAGACATCGAGCAAGCGTAGGACAGGCTTATCCGGCGTTCCGCTGATTCTTGCTCGCTTCATTCAAGGTCTTTTTCTCTTTCTCACTGAGCGATCCGATCCCTGAACGCGCGACTTTTTCGAGTATCCGATCAACCTCTGATGTGCTTGGTGCACCCTTCGCCGGCTTTGAACGGCTCTTGCTACTTCCAGATTTCGCTCGTGAATCGTTGAACACATCAAAGAAGTCCATAAGGTGATGAGAGTTGCGGATGAAGTAGTAACCCGCGATTGCACCACCGACATGCGCGGCTTCCCCGCCTGCATTTGATGATCCAACGAGGAGCTGGAACAACGCAAGACCCACATAGCCGTATGCGAAAACTTTGAGCTTCATCGGGATTGGCGGGAAGAGGAGCTGCACAGTGGTGTTGGGGCTGATGTGTGCACACGCAACGATGACGGCAAAGACCCCCGCGGATGCGCCAATGAGTGGTGTGTCAAAGCTGTTACTGAGCAATCCAGGCACACTGGCGCCGGTGACATTCCCGAGCACTGTGAGGATTGAGAACAACAAGCCCCCTGCGAGACCACAGACGAGATAGAAGGCGAGGTACTTCTTCCCGCCGAGGTACTGCTCAACCATCGGACCGAAGATCCAGAGGCCGAACATGTTCATGCCGACATGCCAGATACTTGAGGGATCATGAAGGAACTGAAAGGTGATGAGTCTCCAGACTTCGAGTCGCTGGAATCCATCGACGATGGTCAACGATCCAGCGCGATAGAGGCCTGGAAAGAGGACAGTGACCGCGAGGATGTGGATCGTGATGTTGATCACGATGAGCCAAGTATTGACTGACCAACCTGGAGAGCGAACGAGCATACCTTGGCCGCTTCTCGGCGGACCTCCCAAGCCGGTTCCTGAGCGGTTGTAATCTCGATCGTGGATGCCCATATGAGTATGCCTCTTCTGGAGGGTACGCGTTTCTTGGGATGATTGGGAGAATCAGCCGTTTCCTTCCGAATTTCGGCTCGATTCGGTCGCTTTCTTGAGCGTGCGGCGTTCAGATCGACTAAGGGACTCAATACCGGACGACGAGATCTTGTCAAGGATTCTATCGAGCTCATTCTGATCTTGGTTATCTCGCTCTGCTTCGACGGTATTGACTTGCGAATCATCGATACTCGAAGAATATCCAGGAACCATGTCCGCGTAGCTCAGGAACTGAAGTCTCCGACGCTCGAGCGTGCAAACGATGCCGCATGCGATTGCGATTGCAAGGAGCATCGTTGCGTCCTGGAAGAGGATCCCGATCAATCCCACTGCGGTCGCGACCCAGAGTCCAATGAATGCGGCTTGGTGACGAGCCGCGAGATCGCCATTGGATTTGGTCATGAACAATCGGAGCACAGTGGCGCCGTCAAGCGGATGCATCGGGATCAGGTTCACAATCAGCAAGATCAGATTGACCACATGAAATGACCAGATCAGGATCAGCCACCAAGGTGTGGTCTGATCAGAACTCAGCATCAACGCATGAATCGATGACGATGGGACGAGGGGATGGAATACGATCGCATCCCATCCGCCGGTGAGCATCACAAGCGGGATTAAGAACAGCGGGATCAGTGCGATATGGAGCGCGATCCCTGCGAGCGCCGTCCTCAACTCGGCTTTGGGATTGTCATCCTCGAACTGTGCATGTTCGAGCCCCCCCAACGGCCAGAGCATTCGGAGCTCGGACTGACCGCCTCCACGACGAGCAACAAACACATGAGCGAGTTCATGCGCGAAGACCAAGACCACCATCGCGAATAGCATCGGGACCATGAACACCGCGCCGACCTTGTGTCCCGGCAGGGTAAAGATCAGTTGAGCGAGTAGGAAGACCACCATCAGAATGTGGATTTTGAATTTGGTCCCGGCGATGCTGAACAGTGTGAATCCCCACGCGAGTGGGTTCTCGCCGTCGCCGAAAATTCGCGCAAGGATTTTTTTGATTCCCGCGAAGCGGTCACCATCGTCGTCGTACGAGGATTTCCATTCTGATTGACCCATACGAGAGGTGGTACCGATGGACGAGTCACCGGTTCCTAATCATCAGTGGTTCCAGGTGGAAGAGCCGTAGACCGCGGAGTCTCCGAGTTCCTCAGCAATGCGGAGGAGCTGGTTGTACTTCGCGTTGCGATCGGATCGGCAAGGGGCGCCGGTCTTGATCTGACCGCAGTTGGTCGCGACGGCGAGGTCGGCGATGGTCGAGTCTTCCGTCTCCCCTGAGCGGTGGCTCATGACGCAGTTGAACTTGTTGCACATCGCGTAGTTCACCGCGTCGAAGGTTTCTGACAACGATCCGATCTGATTCACCTTCACAAGCACCGCGTTCGCAGACTTCTCAGCAACACCACGCTCGACGAACTTCTTATTGGTCACGAACAGGTCGTCTCCGACGAGCTGGACCTTATCGCCGAGCTTCGAGGTGAGGTTCGCCCATCCTTCCCAGTCGTTCTCAGCAAGACCGTCTTCGATCGAGCGGATCGGGTATTTGTTGCACCAGTCGGCCCAGATGGAGATCAGGTCGTCGGAAGAGATGATCTCTTGCGAAGAGCTGAAGAACTTGTAGCCCTTCTTGCCGTCCTTCTCGGCTTCGTTCCAAAGCTCGGAGGTCGCGGGATCGAGTGCGACGAAGATCTGCTCCCCCCACTTGTATCCGGCTTTGTCCACAGCTTCCTCGATGACCTTGAGCGCGTCTTCATTGTCCTTGAGGTCAGGAGCGAATCCCCCTTCGTCACCCACTGCGGTGGACATCCCGCGAGCCGAGAGTACCGACTTGAGGTGGTGGTAGATCTCGACTCCCGCGCGGAACGCGTGATTGAAATCGTCGAATCCCCAAGGCTGGATCATGAACTCTTGGAAGTCCACTGTGTTGTCGGCGTGCTTGCCGCCGTTGAGGATGTTCATCATCGGAACTGGGAGAGTCTTCGCGGCTGAACCACCGAGGTAGCGGTAAAGCGGGAGCCCAGAGGTCTCTGCGGCAGCTTTGGCAACCGCCATCGATACACCCAGCACGGAGTTGGCGCCGAGGTTGGACTTGTTTGGAGTGCCGTCGAGATCGATCATCGCTTGGTCGATCGCTTCCTGATCGCGAGCATCCATGCCTTCGATTTCGCGTGCGATTTGATCGTTTACATTTGCAACGGCTTGCTCGACGCCCTTGCCCATATAGGTGTCCCCACCATCGCGGAGTTCCACGGCCTCGCTCTCTCCAGTGGAGGCGCCAGAGGGAACCGCGGCTCGTCCCACAGCACCTGATGCGAGGACGACATCGACCTCGACGGTCGGGTTGCCTCTGGAATCAAGGATCTGACGGGCGTGGACAAGATCGATATCGAAAGCCATGTTTGAGGTCTCCGGTTGATGGTGAAATCGACAAAAGCATTGTGATTTCATCGAGGATAGGTCGATCGGGGTGATTGGTCATCTGAATTCTGCTATCGTGCGCATGAATCCTGTGTCACTTGTGTGGTTTGGTAGAGGACCCATCCATGGGCATCACATCAGAGCAGTTCGATGAGAGACTCGACAAGATCCGGAGCCGACTTGCTCAGCAAGGTGCGTTGGTCTGCGAGATCGCGGAGCAAGCGTTCCAGACGATCTTCAGCATGGATTCTGAGTCTGCATTACGAATTATGACTCGTGATGATGAGGTTGACCAAGCTGACCTCGAAATCGAACGAGACGCGGTCGATCTACTCCAGCGAGCATCCGAAGACGGCTGTCCTCTGACTCCACAGCAGATCCGTGCCTTGCTTTCTGCCGTGAAGGTGAACAACGAACTCGAACGCATCGCTGACGCGGCCGCGGATGTCGCGAACCGAGTTGTCTCGCTAGGAGATCGGACTTCGACATTTCCTCGGACCACCATGGTCATGACCAACTCTGTTGTTGGGATATTGCGAGATTCCGTCAAGTGCTTTGCCGAGAATGATTCGGCGAGAGCAAAGATCGTTCTGAACTCCGAAGGTACAGTCCTTGAGTTTTATGATGTGATCGTTAAAAAGAGCGAACAGCGGATCGCGGATGGACGACTCGGCGTCGACCACGCGTTTGATCTGCACTCAATTATCCATCAAGCTGTGGTGATGGCGGATCACTGTACGAACATTGCCGAACAAGTGATCTATCAGGTCACAGGAGCGATCGTCAGGCATACGGATGCCGGCTGGATTGAGTGCGGCAAAGAGAATCAGATCGACTAATCAACTCGTTTTTGGAGCTGGTTTGGACGCTTTATAGAACGGCAACGACACGATTGTGCCTTCGAGTTGGGTGCGGCCTGCGTCAATGGCAACTTTCGATCCAGGTTCGGAGACCGACGAGTCAACATACGCCATCGCGATGGATTTGTTGAGTGTTGGAGACATGCATCCCGAAGTCACACGGCCAACCGATTCATCACCAGACAGCACCCCCATGCCTTGGCGTGCTGTGCGTTTGGAATCAATCTCGATCCCGACGAGTGACAGACCCGGACCACCATTGGCTTGCTGCTCAAGTAGTGCTTCCTGTCCGATGAATGTTTCGCCGTCGGCTTCGACCGACTTGTCGAGGTTCATCGCAAAAGGCATCCCTACTGCAAGCGCAGATGTCTCTTCATCCAACTCATGTCCATAGAGCGGGAGTCCGGCTTCCAAACGCAGCGTGTCGCGTGCGGCAAGTCCGCAGGGTTTGAGGTCGAGGTCTGATTCAATGCTCACGGCTTCTTTCTGGAGCAGATTGATTGCCATGGAGACTGCGGATGCAGGGAGGATGACTTCGACGCCGTTCTCTCCGGTGTAACCCGTGCGTGCAACGATGACCTTCATGATCATCAGGTTCTTGACAATGAATCGGAACCGCTTGAGTTCAGCGAGCTCCGAGGAGACCTTGCTGAGCAGGTCCATGACCTTTGGGCCTTGGATCGCGACCATCGCTGTCTTTTCTGTGCGATCCTCGAACTTGACATCGAATCCGCGATCGTTGATGACCTGCTGCATATGAGCGATGATCTTCTCGCGATTGGCTCCGTTGACGACGACGAGGAACTCGTTGTCGTCCATGCGATTGACGATCACATCATCGAGCACCCCACCCGATTCGTTGCACATGAACGAGTATCGGCACTGGCCGTGCTGCATATCCCCGATGCGCCGCGTACACACCCGCTCAAACAAACGAGCGGCGTCTTTACCTTTCACGGACAATCGCCCCATATGCGAGACATCGAAGAGCGATCCGTTTGTCCGGCAGTGCGTATGCTCGTCGTGAATCGAGGTCTCGTACTTGATGGGCATTTCCCATCCCGCATAGTCCACCATCTGAGCGTGGTATTCGAGGTGATACTTGTGGAGTGGGGTCGTTTTGAGAGTGGTCTGGGTCATGCTCAATCGTAGTCATGATTGATTCTCGTGGTTCTATGATCTGATGTGGAGAATCGCCCCAATATCCCAACGATCGAGCAGTGGATCACGCATCTGGAATCGCTGATCCGAGAGCCGATGGATCAAGTCCCGCTGGATGCGGACAAGAGCACGAAGCAATCGTTTATCGGAGAGTTCCAGGACGAGTTTGGAAGCCGTCGCGCGACGGACGCTCCCTTGCTGGGTCGTGTACTGGGAGTGCGTGTGTCAACTTCGGATCGATTGCACGATCTGGACACTCGACTCTGGAACAGTCTCTTGGAGGGCAATCAAGATTGGAGCGGACTAATTCAAACTGAAGGGGGACTCGTTGAGTCCGATGCGTATGCGATCGAGCATCGCACACTGATCGAGCTCTGCGCTCTACATGCGCTCTGGCATCTGGATTCTCAATCGGGTGGAGAGTTCCGGCCTCGCATCGACCAGCTCATCGATTGGCACACACGAGAGCTGCAACCTGACAACGGGATCAATCGCCCTTGGGGAGTCCACGCATTTATTGTGCGTTCGATCGAGTCGGAAGAACTATCAACGCAGCTTGACGCGATGCTGCATGCACAGACGCTTGTCAACAACTGCTGCGTGACTTTCGGTAAGCCTGACAGACTGAGCGCGATAGTCCTGTATGACAGTGTCCAAGCGCTCAAAGCTCAGTTGTGATCAACTGGTTGCCTGCGTTTGCCCATTGGGTGAGCGGAGCCAGCGTTTCAGGATTGGGCAAGCTCTAAGGATCTGTTCCCACTGTTGCTCGTTGTGCTCGAATCGGTGCTTGAGCGACGCCGCGACGAGTCCCATGAACATCGGCTGAGGCGTGAGCGGACGCGAGGTGAGCTCCGGATGGAACTGAGCTCCGATGAAGTACGGATGCGTGATCGGTTCCGAAGGTGCGACCGAGTCGTCTGTTTCGACATGCGAAGGGAGCTCAAGGATCTGCATGATTGGCTGCTCTGGGTGACGACCTGAGAAGATCAATCCTCCCGCTTCGAGGCGCTCGATGTAGGTTGGATCGACCTCGTAGCGGTGACGGAAGCGCTCATGGATCGAGGTCTTACCGTCAGCGAGGAACGACGCGAGCGAGCCGGGGGTGATCTGGACATCCTGAGCACCGAGACGCATGGTCCCGCCGAGCCCTTCAATTTTCTTCTGATCTGGGAGTTCGGAGATCAGCGCCGAGGATGTCATTGGATCGAACTCTGTGGAGTACGCATCCTTGATCCCGAGCACATTACGAGCAAACTCGACGACAGCAACCTGGAATCCGAGACAGATCCCGAGGTATGGGATCGCGTTCTCTCTGCAGTGCTTGACGCAGGAGATCTTCCCTTCGACTCCTCGGGAACCAAACCCTCCTGGAACAATAACGCCGTCGAGGTCACGGAGACGATCGGCGGCGTTGGCGTCGTTGATTTCGGTGGTGTCCATCCAGACTTGCTCGACATTGGTCCGGAAGTGTGCTTCGCAGTGCTCGAGCGCTTTGTCGATCGATGCGTACGCGTCGCGGAGCTCGGCGTATTTGCCGAGGATACCGATCTTGACGGTCTGCATACGCTCAGCGGTCAATCCATCAACAAATGTGGACCATCGGACGCGTGCTCGATCCTCTGCTGTCGCATCGACGCGATCGTGGAGACTCAGTGTCGAAAGGATCTCACGATCGAGCCCTTGTGCGCGGAGCTCGTCTGGGATTTTGTAGATGCTGTCGCGATCGTGCATCGAGAACACGCGTTCCATAGGGACATTTGAGAACATCGCGATCTTCTCGCGGACCTTGTGCTCGACTGGGTTCTCCGCTCGGCACGCGATGAGGTTGGGCTGGATCCCTGATTCCATCAGACGCTTGATTCCGAGCTGCGCCGCTTTGGACTTCTGCTCCCCCAGCGCCTGGGGCTCAATGACGTAGGTCAACGCAACGAAGCAGACCGATCCCGGCCCCTCCTCGAAGGCAAGTTCACGGAGTGCTTCGATGTAGAAACCGTTTTCGTAGTCGCCGACTGTTCCCCCCACTTCGACGAAGACAATGTCCGCTGGACCCGACCCATCACCACGGATCGCAAGCTCGCGGAGTTTGCGTTTCACTTCGCCGGTGACGTGCGGGATCATCTGGACGTCGCGTCCGAGGTAGACGCCTTGGCGCTCACGATCGAGTATCTCAGAGTAGATCTGACCAGCTGTGACGAAGTTGCGTTTGGTGAGGTCCTGATCGAGCATGCGCTCGTAGGTCCCGAGGTCCATGTCGCACTCGGTGCCGTCGTCGAGGACGAAGACCTCGCCGTGGCGATATGGGTTCAGCGTTCCCGAATCGATGTTGAGGTAACCCTCAAGCTTGATCGGAGCGACGCGTAAGCCTTTGTCCTTGAGCACCTTGGCCATTGACGAAGAGAAGATACCCTTGCCGAGACCTGACATCACGGTGCCGAGGATCGCAACATACTTGTGCTTCCCGGGCACATACCCATCCGGCATCGGGGAGAAGAACTCACGCTCAGCGCCGGAAATATTCCCCGCTTGGGCGAGGAGGTCACTGGACTGGTGATCGCCGGGGGATGTGTCGTTACTCTGGTGGGGCATGTCCGATCGTACCAACGCAGGGGTATGGGTTGCAAGCCCGGCGAGGGGTTTGTGGACAAGATCGTTTGAATTTCTCAGGATTGAGTGCTGTTGAAGCGCTCAACGAAGGACCGGTATTGTTCTGGGGTGTCGATACCGGCGTGCGGAGTGTTCACTATCGCCGCGAAGATTGAGTATGTGTGGTCAAACCAACGGAGTTGCTCAAGCGACTCGGTGACCTCAAGAGTTGATGGCTCCCAACTGAGGTACTGATGGATCGACTCGACCATGTATGCATAGATCCCTACATGTCGAAACGTTGGACGATCTGTCTCAACCCTCTGATAAGGTACCGGTGATCGCGAAAAATAAATCGCTTGTCCTATCCGAGTGATTCCAACTCCGTCACCCGATTCGGGCCGAGAGAACTCGAAGTCATTCATGACCGCTTTCACGATGTTGGGATTTTGGAAATCTCCGTCCGCATCAATCGGACACACAACAGTTCCGACTGCATCGGTACTGGGACCTTTGATGGGACACAAGGCGTCGTATGCAGCGTCGATCGTCAAGGGCTCAATCTCAGGTTCATCCCCTTGTACATTCAAGATGACCTGATGCTTGTGGAGTTGAAGCAAGGTGGTTGCTTCACCAATTCTGCTTGTGCCGTTGGTGTGCTCGACGGAGGTCATCACCGCTTCAAACCCATGCGCCTCGACCGCGGCTTTGATTTCCACTGCGTCCGTCGCGACGACCACCCGACCCACAGATTCCGCTTTCGACGCTTGCTCGCAAACATGGACGACCATCGGCTTGCCGGTGTCGTCGGCGAGTGCTTTGCGCGGGAATCTGGTGGATCCCAATCGAGCCGGGATGATCGCGATGGCTTTGGGGGAAGGCTTCCCGAACATGCGTTAGCTCTTGAGCTTGGTTATCAGCGATTTGATGACCTCGCGGCGTTCGCGGACATCGCGGTAGTTGAACTGCTGGATCGCGATCGCGGCTGCAATCTTGTCCGCTTCATTCGCGGATTCAAGGTCCGAATCCTTCTCCGCTTTGTCGGTGAGTGCATTCATCAGCGAGTAGCGGAGGTCCATGCCGAGTTCGGAATCGTCGTCCATCTTGCCGTCGATCGCTTGACGGAATGTCTGGATCGCTGCATCTTCCCACCCGCCGAGCTGCATGAACGACTGCCCCATCAGATTGAGGACTTCTCTGCGGAGTTTGGGCTCGTTCTGAGCGAGCTGAAACTGCTCAATCGCTTCGTTGTACTTCCCAGTCTGGAAGTACAACTTCCCGAGCCGGTACTTCAGGCTGAGGTCTGTTGGATAGTTCTCGACCTGCAGTCCGAGCTCGTCCATTTGAAGCTTGACGAACTTCGGCTGAGCATCCGCGAGCTTCGCTTGGAGTTCAGCGTTCTCTGGATCAGCTTGGATCTGCTTTTGGAGTTTGTTGATCATCCGCGTCGCGCGGCGCATCTGGACTTCACCCGCGAGTTGGCGGAATCGGAACTGACCGGATGCTTTGTATGCCTTGCCGTAGAGCGACATCGCTTTGACTTCGTCGGAGTTCTTTCCGCGATCGAGAAGTGCCGTCGCGTACGCACCGAGTGCTGAGAGATCATCAGGACGGGACTCGTAATCCGCTGCTGTTTTCTCGATGATGTCGTCCTTGGTCGAGCTGGTCTTTGCGACCGAATCTTGCTGCTCAAGCTGGAGTTGCTTGTCGGCATCTCGGATGTTTTTACGGAACCCGCCTTGTTCTGTGTCGTCGTATCCGCCGGAGGACATGGTCTGGGCCGCGAGCATATTGCGGACACGCACCTGGAGTTCGCCATCACCTGGATCCATGCGGCATGCGTTCTCACCTGCGATCGCGGCGAGGTTATAGACACTTGCTTCATCGAACGCGTCGAGCAGCTTGACGAACATGTCTTTCTTCGCTTTTGGATCGTTGGTCGCAAGGGTCAGTGCGTGCTCACCCAATGCTTTCGTCGGCTCGCTGAGTTGGAGCTTCCCCGCTGCAGACGCGGCTTTGATCGCGATACTGACATCCATACGCTTGAGACCGAAGTCCAGCAGCGCGTTGATGTACTTCCCGAGGTTCCCCTTTGCGGAGATCGCGGATTTGGTCTCTTTGCTAACACCTTTCTTTGGGTTCTCGACGGCGTAGACCTCTGCGGAGCGGAGGAAGCCGTTGAATCCGACCATGTTGGAGGGGTCCTGACGGAGTCCGTTGAGCCAGAGCTGCATCGCGTACTCGTAGCTCTCGGAGTCGTGGACCGACTTGGCGCGATCGAAGAAAGCCTTTGCTTTCTCAGGACTGAATGCGATCTCGGGTGCAGACTCCGCAACAGCGGACTCTTCGTCGTTCTTCTTCTTTTTGCCAAACATCGCCACGGGTGTTCACGCTCCTGATTGAGACCATCGGAAGATGGGGTCCATGAGTGTATGCGATTTGAATCCAGATTGGTATCGCATCCCGACACCGATCATCTTCCGGCCATACGATGGGATGATGACTGTAGATCCAGCGAAACTCCGTATTGAGATATACCCCACTGAGGTGCTTCGGACCAAAGCTCCGGAGATTTCTGCCACTGCTGAGGTCCGAGCGGTTGCTGAACGGATGGTCACGCTGATGAGCGGCGCTGATGGGATCGGACTCGCTGCTCCACAGGTCGGACTGAGCTGGAGACTCTTTGTCGCCCATGTCCCTGTGCATGAGGGAGATCCGGTGGACGAGGAGTTCCCTTGCAACACCTCCAAGCCGCAGGCGTTTATCAATCCAGAAATCATTGAGACTGGCGGAGACATCGAGCCGTTCGACGAAGGCTGCTTGTCTCTACCGGGAATCACCGGCGAGGTTCGCCGTCCAAGCAAGGTCACGATGAAAGCAATTGATCTTGACGGCAACGAGATTCAGATCAAGGCGAGTGGACTGCTTGCACGCTGTTGGCAGCATGAGATCGATCACCTTGATGGTGTTCTGATTCTGGACAAAATGAGCCAAACCTCTCGACTGAAGAACCGCTCACGGATCAAAGCCATGGAAAAAACAAAGAAGCGTTGATTGGCTGAAGAGAGGAGTGCGAAACAATGAACATCGTCTTCCTCGGATCCGGCGCGTTCGGAGTGCCAACACTCCAGCGGCTTGCTCAAGAACACACGATTACCGGTATTGTCACCCAGCCCGATCGCAAAGCGGGACGAGGGAAGGTCCCTACTCCAACACCTGTTGGTATTTGGGCCGCGGAGCATCTGCCTGATGTCCCGATCATCAAGCCGGAGAAGATCAACACGGATGATGCACGCGAGATCGTGCGTGGGTGGAGTGCGGATGCTTGGGTCGTTATCGCGTATGGACAATATCTGGGATCCAAGCTCATCGAGGATCGGTTCGCGATCAATCTGCACGCGTCTCGTCTTCCAAGATGGCGCGGCGCGGCGCCGATCAATGCCGCGATCGTTGCGGGGGATTCGGTGACTGGGAACTCCGTCATCACGATCGCGAAGGAAATGGATGCAGGATCCGTGCTCGCACAGTCGGAGCGAACAATCGAACCCACTCAAACCGCGAGCGAGCTGCACAACCTGCTCTCAACCGATGGTCCGGAGTTGATCATAAAGGTGCTTAAAGATCATGAGCACGATCGTGTCTTGTACACGGAGCAGGACTCCGAGCTCGTGACCATCGCGAGCAAGATGCTCAAAAGTGACGGATGGATCGATTTCTCGCAGAGTGCGGATGCGTGTCGGTGCCGGATCAATGGGCTGAGTCCTTGGCCTTGCGTGACGATCGAGCATCGAGGGCAGCCATTGAAAGTCCTCCGCGCAGAATCATTTATGACGGATTCCCAATCAAAAACTGGTACGATCGTCGATGCGGATGTGGGATCGGTGTCGTGCGGCTCAGGGACACTCCGCTTGCTGGAGGTCCAGCCTGCAGGGAAGAAACCAATGGATTGGGCTTCGTATGCGAATGGACGGCAGGTCAAAGATGGCGAGATACTGATTGGTCGTAGCTCATGACGCTCCACATGATGACACTCTGGGATCTGCTGACTCCGAAACGGAGGAAAAAGCCAGCCCCTGTCACGGTGCCTGCAAAGAGCACACAATCGCTCAAACGCGAGACTCCGATGCAGCTCCGCTACGAGCAAATCACCAAGCTGATGCTCGCGGAGCACGGCGTGCGTGTCCGGAAATGGCGCACATCTATGTCAGGCGTTGCTTGGCAAGTGACCTACAAGGACGGGAGTGTTTCCAAACTGATCGAATCGCCTAAACCTAAGGGACCGATGTCCGCGGCTGTGTTCCTTCACGAGATCGGACACCATGCGATTGGGTTTGGGACTTACAAGCCGCGCTGTTTGGAAGAGTACTACGCGTGGAAGTTCTCGATCGAGAAGATGGAAGAACTGGGACTGAATGTGACCGAGCGTGTGCATCAACGGATGCATGAGTCTCTGGAGTATGCGGTCGCGAAGGCACTGCGACGAGGACTCAAACGGATCCCTGAAGAACTGCTCCCCTACCTCCCAAAAGGTGTGCGAGTCGAGCAGCCGATCCGCGTCTGATAAGATCATACCGATGCCGATTCTGACAGATCCTCGAAGCATGAACAACGAATCCGATGAACTGGACGCTGATCCTGTGGTATAGATAGGGACACGATGGAGATGGATCCAAGGGACATCGCACTGCACGCGGGGAGATTGCAAGGCAACGAGCGCGATACCTATCTCGACAGTGTGTGTGAGGCTGATTCCGAACTTCGACGAAAGGTGCTTACGCTCATCGAGCTCCAGGAATCACAGACGATGGAGTTCTCACACGACGAAGAACCCTCCGACACAGGTGGCGATCTGATCCTCGAATCAGGAGACTGGTTCGGGAACTTCAAAATCCAAGGCATGCTCGGACGCGGCGCGATGGGGACGGTGTACCTCGCAGAACAGCAGAACCCCAAGCGTCCCGTCGCGCTCAAGGTGATGAACGCCGAGAAGATGACCGAGACTCGGCTCAAGAGATTCGAGCTTGAAACCGAGTCGCTCGCAAAGCTCAAGCATCCTGGGATCGCGACGATCTACGAATCGGGACAGACCGAGCGCGAGGGGCGGTTCCACCCCTACTTCGCGATGGAGTACGTGCAAGGGAAGGAACTGGAACAATACGCCGGCATGCTGGGACTACGGGCGCGGATCGAGCTGCTGCGGACGATCTGCGAAGCGATCGAGCACGCGCACCTGCGAGGGATTGTCCATCGCGATCTCAAGCCGGCCAATATTGTCGTGGATGAGGATGGTCGCGCGCGTGTACTGGACTTCGGGGTCGCCAAGTCGCTTGAGCAGGATTCGGGGGTCAAGGAACTGGTCGGGACCATCCCATACATGAGTCCAGAACAACTGCGGCGGGACACGGACATTGATCTTCGGACCGATGTCTTTGCGTTGGGGGTAATGATCCATGAGGTGCTCACAGGACAACTCCCCAATCGACTCAATGGGAAGACTATTGAGGATGCTCTGGAGCTAGTCTGTCAACATCCGAAGCTCGACACGAGCGGATTGGATCCAGAGCTCCGTGCGATTGTGACTAAAGCGATGGCACCGGTGCGTGCGGATCGCTATGCCGCGGCTTCGGAGCTTGCCGGGGATCTACGAAACTACCTGCATCACGAACCCGTTGAGGCGATGAATGGCGGGCGCTGGTATCGCGGACAGAAGTTTGTCAATCGCAACAGGGCGCTGGTCGGACTCTCGTGTCTCGCGGTGATGGTGCTGATTGCTGGAGTGATCGCCGCGAGCTATCAGGCGGCTCGTGCGACCAAGGGGTGGGCGACCGCTGAAACCCAGCGCGAGCAAGCGGAGCAGGCGCGAGCACACGCTGAAGCGGAACGCGGACGCGCGATCGCTGTGAATCGGTTCATGGTTGATATGCTCGGATCCGCGGACCCCGGCTCAACGCTCGGCGAGGAACTCACGGTCCGCGAGGTCCTCGACACCGCAGCCCTCACTGTGGGGTCTGATCTGCAGGACCATCCTGGGGTCCACGCGACGATCCGGATGGCACTGAGCAACACGTATCTTGGTTTGGGAGATCTCAGTGCCGCGGAGCAGCACGCGCGGGAGATGGTCCGCGTCACGACGGAGTCGATGGGCGATCAGGACTCGCTGACCGCTGACGCCAAGAGCACTTTGGCTTTGGTGATCACCGAGCTCGGACAATACGACGAAGCGGAGCGTCTGCTCAAGGAGGCGGATGAGGTCGTGAGCACGCTGGGGATGCCCGTCGAATCCGCGAAGCTCCGGAGTGGGTTAGCACGGATCCATCACATGCGTGGTCAGCACGACCAATCCCTCGCGGAGTGGGAAGAATGCGAGCAGATCCTCGCGGAGCATCTGGGACCCAACCACAAGGAGACGCTCGTCACGATGCACAATCGAGGCGTGGCGCTCAAGGACATCGGACGACTCGCTGAGAGCGAGATCGTGATGGGCGAGGTCGTGAAGCGTCGCTCCGATTCACTCGGTCCTGATCATCCCCATACGCTCATCGCGCGTGATGTGCTCGCGAGCGTCATCCAGAAGCAGGGACGCGATCAGGAAGCGATCGAGATCTTCCGCGATGTCTGCGATCGCAGAATCCGCGTGCTCGGCGAGGATCACTTCTCGACACTGCTGTCGATGGGGAATCTCGGCGCAGCCCTTATCCAGATCGGAGAACTCGATGAAGCGGAAGTGCTGACCAAGCGTTCGCTCGAGGGGCATCGGAAACGCTTCGGCAATGAACACACCAAGACGCTCGTGCTGATGGGCAACCTCGCGTATCTGCTCGAAGATCAAGGCAAGGTCGATGAGGCGGCGTCGATGTACCGCGAGGTCATCGATATCCGAGAGCGAGCATCAGGCGGTGTGGACCCCGAAACATGGTCTCCGATCAATAACCTCGCGATGCTGCTGATGAATAACGACGGGCTCGAAGAATCCGAGGCGCTGTTCGAGAAGCTCATGGCGATGTGCGAGGCGCTGCTGCCCCCCAACCACTACTACCTCGCGATCTTCCGCAACAACTACGGCGAATGCCTCACCAAACTCGGGAAGTTCGATCACGCACAGCTCGCGTTCCAGCAGAGTCATCCTGTGATCGAGGCGACATTCGGCGCTGATCATGCTCGGACGCAGAAGAGCCGAGCACGCATGGCGGCGCTTGAGCAGGCACGCGATCAGTCACCCTGAGTGACTGAGCTGCAGATCGATTTCGCGATCGCGTTTCCGGCGATGAATCCCGTTGTCCACGCCCACTGAAAGTTGAAGCCCCCGATCCGTCCATCGACGTCGAGGATTTCTCCGACAAGCCAAAGATGATCGCATGCTCTTGACGCGAAGTCTTTGCGGTTGATCTCCTCGATCGGCACCCCTCCGGCGGTGACCTCGGCGTGCGTGAATCCTCGATCCGACTGGATATAGACGGCGCACTGGGTGAACAGGTGCGCGAGCGATCGGCGCTGTTCACGCGTGATTGAATGTCCCGGCATGCTCGGGTCGACCCCCGCTTGCTCGCAGAGCGATCGCGCCAGACGTTCCGGGATCAACGAACGCAGGTGCGTGATGAGCTGTGCCTTTCCCAGCGTTGAGAGCTCGCTATCGACCTGATCGAAGGATGCATCTGGGATCCAGTTGATCTGGAGATAAGCCCCCTTGTCGCTCAGCTTGGCGGTGCTCAGGTATCGGGAGACGTCCATCGGTCCGGGACCAGACATTCCAAAGTGCGTGCAGAGCAGATCGTTGGTGAACGACTTGAGACGCTTGCCCGTCGAACTCACGGCGTGGATCGTCGCTCTCGAGCTGATGCCTGAGAGTTCCCTGACCCAGTCGCTGCGAGGATCAGCGACCAGCGGGACCAGAGCCGGGAGGATGTCGTTTGTGATCGTGTGTCCCAGGGATTGGGCGATGGTGTATCCGTGTCCGTCTGAACCCGACTTGGGGAGCGCTTTGCCTCCTGTTGCGAGGACGAGACGCTCCGCATGGATCGGGGGATGCTCGCGATCGCTGTGGATGATGAATCCGTCTGCTGAGTGCTCGACGTGTTCGACACGCCATGGATGGAGGATGGTGATTCCGAGACGTTCGACCTCGTCGAGCAGCGCGTGGAGCACGGTGTGCGCGTCGTCGGTGGTCGGGAACATCTTGCCCGTGGGTTCTTGCTTGAGGGTGACGCCGAGCTCCTCGAAGAAGTCGATGCTGTCTTGTGCGGAGAAGCGCTTGAGCGCCGAGCGGACGATTGGGGGTTTGGTGGTCGCGTACTGCTGCTCGTCAACGACGTGGTGGGTGACGTTGCAGCGTCCACCTCCGGCAACGAGGATCTTGATGCCGATCTTGTTGGCGCCGTCGATCAGGAGGATGCGTGTGGACCTCGGATCGATCCCTTGCGAAGCGAGTGAGCGTGCGATGGAGATCGCGGTCATCAGTCCCGAAGCGCCGGCTCCGATGATCGCGACATGCGCGGGATCTGATGTGGGAGACGCATGCATAGGAAACACCCCGAGTAGGATTCGAACCTACGACCTGCGGATTAGAAGTCCGCTGCTCTATCCAGCTGAGCTATCGGGGCAAGATTGTGCAGATCGCTGGCTTGGGTGCCTTGGAGCTGCTTCAATAGGGGCATGATAGCACGCTTACGGATTCCGCTCGCCTCGATTCTGCTGGGCTTTGTGCTTTGCGCTCCATCGCTTGGCGCGGACACCCTGATACGCGTGATGACGTTCAATCTCGAGGATGTCCGTCATAACGAAGCGATTGAACCAGACAATCGTCGGCTCCAGCGCCTCGCGGAGGTCATCCAGCGGATTCGACCCAATGTGCTGCTGCTCAACGAGATCGAAACGCTGCGGGGAGACGGCCATTCCAGCGAGCAGATGAGCACCGCGGAATTGTTTCTCCGCAACTACCTCGCGGTCCCGCAAGCATCGGATCTGCAGCCCATCGATATGGTCAGCTTCACGCCTGCCACCAACACCGGAGTCCACAGCGGGATCGATCTCGATGGTTCGGGGACGGTTAATCCGACCATCCCACCCAAGACCGCGAGACAAACCCAACAGCAACGAGACTACGGCGGGGACTGCTTCGGATTCGGAGGGTTCCCTGGACAGTACGGCATGGCGCTGCTCGTCGATCCGAGACTCACCATCAACACCGATGCCGCCAGGACATTCCAGCAGTTCCTGTGGAAAGACCTCCAAGGCGCGATCGCTCCAACCAATCCGGATGGGTCAAACTACTACAGCGATCAAGCGTGGGATATCTTTCGGCTCTCGTCCAAGACCTTCGCGGATGTCCCGATCACGCTCCCCAATGGAGCGGTGCTGCATGCGTTGATCTCCCACCCCACCCCGCCGGCGTTTGATGGTCCCGAGATGCGGAACAAGCATCGGAATCGCGACGAGATCAAGCTGATCCGTGCGTACATCGACGACGAGGAATCGCTCTACGACGATGCTGGGGTTCGTGGCGGATTGGCAAATGACGCGCCCTTCGTGATTCTGGGTGATCTGAACGCGGATCCGGTAGACGGGAGTTCTCTGGGGAATCCGATCGGTACATATCTGCTGAGCAGTCAGCAGGTCGCGCCGGATGTTGAGCCCCGCTCGTGCGTCGGGGTTGAGCGGCTTGATGAGATGGATACCTCGTCCTTCCGATTGCGTGTGGATTATGTGCTGCCCTCGTCGGATTGCGAGGTCCTCGATGCTGGGGTGTGGAGGCACGGCGTGCTGGACGATGAGGGGTTCGCTTCGGACCATTTCCCGGTCTGGGTTGATCTGGTTGTCCCAACCCCTGATTGAATCGGGCTACGATCTGTTGTGAGCGATGCCATCAGCGAAAACAAGAGCACGGACACCAACGAAGCGATGACTTCGAGTCTCTTGAGTGCGTGCGTGGAGCTCACTAAGCCTGGGATCACGAAGCTGGTCACGATCACGGCTCTGGTCGGATTGCTGATCGGTGGCCTCCACTATCAGCTGACCGGATTGAGCAACTGGATCATCATGATCATCGGATGCGTCATCGGAACAGCCCTCGCGTCTGGAGGTGCCAATGCGCTGAATATGTGGTACGAATCGGACCTCGATGCGCTTATGGATCGGACCAAGACGCGTCCCATCCCATCGACGCGGCTGAGTCCGGTGTTTGTGCTGTGGTTCGGATTGCTGCTCACGATCGTGGGATCGGGAGTGCTGTGGTGGACGCTGGGATTGATGCCCGCGCTGATTGCTGTCTTCACCACAATCAGCTATGTGGTGATGTACACGCCCCTCAAGACCAAGACGATCACCAATACGCTTGTGGGTGCTGTTCCCGGCGCGCTTCCGACGATGATCGGGACGACCGCGGTAGCCCCTGGGATCGGGTTTGAGCCGTTGACTGATCCGATCGGTTTGATGCTGTTCGCGCTGATGTTTGTGTGGCAACTCCCCCACTTCTTTGCGATCGCGTGGATGTGCCGCGTGGATTATGACAAGGGCGGGTTCCGGATGCTGCCAAGTGTCGATGAATCGGGGAACCACACCGCCGCGGCGATGATCTTCTCGTCGCTGCTGCTGATCCCGATCTCACTGCTCCCGCTCAAATACATCCCTGAGCTGAGCGGCTGGGCGACAGGAGCCGCGGGTGTTCTGCTCGGATTGATGCTCGTATGGCTGTCGATCAGGTTCGCTCGTCTTCGGACGGATCGCTCCGCTCGCGTGGTGTTCTTTGGTTCGATTGTCCATCTGCCTCTGTATATGGCGGTGTTTGTCATCGAAGCGTTTGTCCGCGGGGTGCTGTGATGCACTGCGTTGAGGTGGACCAGCTCCGCGTTGTCTATCCCAACAAGGACGGCGATCGCGTCGCGCTCGATCGCGTCTCGCTGAGCATCGGACACGAGTCTGTCGCGCTGCTGGGCCCCAACGGCGCGGGCAAGTCCACGCTCATGGGGGTCCTGAGCGGGACGGTGTTCCCTGATGAGGGGACTGTGCATCGTGGATACGAGAATGGATTGGGGATTGTCTTTCAGACGCCGGCGCTCGATGATCTGCTGACGGTGCGTGAGAACCTTCGGCTCGCGGGTGATCTCCACGGCATGAGCAAAGACTCGATCAACGGCTCCACCCAAGCACTCATTGAGACGCTCGGGATCGCTGATCGGATCGACCAGCAGGTGCGTCGGCTCTCTGGAGGTCTCAAGCGACGTGTGGATCTGGCGCGGTCGCTGCTCCCGAGTCCGAGATTGCTGCTGCTCGATGAACCCACGACTGGTCTGGATGTCGAGGCGCGTGCCTCGCTGTGGTCCGCGATTGATTCCATCCGCTCAGAGTCGTCCATGGCGGTGCTGTTTGCGACGCATCTGACTGAAGAAGCGAGCAAAGCGGATCGCGTGATCCTCATGAGTGACGGCAAGATCGTCGTCGACGGCTCACCAAGCGAACTCATCGACGCGCTGGGTGAACGAGTCCTGAGGGTGCAGCTCCGGGACGAGGGTGAGTATGAAGCACTCGAATCCTGGTGCAAGAAGATCGGGTGTCCAAGCGTGTATCGCGGAACGGATGTGCTGATCTCGCACGCGGACGCTCAGCACGCTCCGCAGGTGCCTGGTGATCCCGTCTCGGTCACGCTCGCGGCTCCCACGCTGGAGGATGTGTACCTCTGGCACGCACGCGCGGGGATTACTGAGAGCATCGGAGGTCCAGCATGAGCGGCTTCCAAGCAGCGATCGGTCTTGGGAAACGCGAGCTGATCCGTCAGGTGCGCCAACCCTCGCGGATCATCGCGAGTGTGCTGACCCCGATGCTGATCTGGATCTTCATCGTCGGCGGGTTCTCCAGCGCGATCGGACAAGACAACACGGATGCCAACCTCACGGCGTACATGATCCCCGGCGTCGCGTCGCTCACGGTCATGTTCGCGTCGATCTTTGCGTCGATCTCGTTGATTCAGGATCGTCATGATGGGTTCTTGCGAGCCGCGTTGATCTCTCCGGCTCCTCGATGGAGCATTGTGGTCGGGAAGGTCGGCGCTGGCGCACTGGTCGCGATGGTGCAGGGATTGGTCGTCCTCGCGGCGTTGCCGTTCCTTGGGGTGCAGCTGAGTGTGGTTGGTGTCCTGGGCGCGTGCACTGGATTGGCGCTGATCTCCATCGCGTTGATCGGACTGGGACTCGGACTCGCGTGGATCGTGGACTCGTCCCAAGGATTCCACGGCATCATGAACGCAGTCCTCATGCCGATGTGGCTCACCTCTGGAGCGGTTTTCCCGATCAACGATGCCGCGGGTTGGCTGAGGGTGATCGCGCTGTGCAATCCGCTGACCTGGGCGCACGGAGCGATCCGATCGTCCGTCGGGATGGTCGGGATCGAGGGAATGCCCTCTGGACTGGATTGGCTGATCACCTTCGCGTTTGCTGGAGCGTGTGTCGTGCTCGCGATCGCGGTCATGGGACGAGCGTCGCGGCGGGTCTAAACTGACGCATGAATGCAAAGACACTCGCGCTCTCGCTCGGACTCTTCATGCTCACTTCTCTCGGGATCTTGGCGTACGTCATGATGTCGTCCAAGCAAAGCGCCGGCACTGTCCAACCGATGCAGGAGCTTGAGACGGAGGACTCCTCGTCGCTGTACTCCGACTTCTATGTCCCTGAGTTCACGCTCACGGATCGCTACAGCGAACCCATCACGCACGAAGCGCTCGATGGTCAGTACACCGTCGTCGATTTCTTCTTCACGAGTTGTCCGCTCTGGTGTCCTGGGATGACGCAGTCGATGCTGCGCGTGCAGATGGCGACCGAGGGGACGGACCTGCGATTCATGAGCATCTCGATTGATGGGAACGTGGACACCCCGGCCGTGATCGATCAGTACGCGACCAACTACCGCTGCGACGCGGAACGCTGGGCGTTCGCGACTGGAGATCCCTCGATCGTCCGCAAGATGGTCATGGAGGGGCTCAAGTTTGATCTGGGTGATCCCAGCGAGGACGAGGACAACGGCCGACTCATCAACCACCCAACGCGTCTGATCCTGCTCGGACCTGATCGCACAGTCATCGGCCTCTACCGCTACGACGATCCCGACGAAGTCGATCGCCTGATCGCGGACGCGAAGAAACTGGTTGGCTGATTACTTCTTCTTCATCGCCGCTTCGATGTCCGCGACGCTCTTGGGGATCGCGCTCGACAGGTTCTGTCGCCCGTCCTTCGTGACGAGAATGTCGTCCTCGATGCGGATACCGATCTTCTCGTCTTGCAGGTAAATCCCAGGCTCGATGGTCACGACCATCCCAGGCTTGAGCTTGGCGCTCTGGATTCCGGGATCGTGGGTTTCGAGTCCGAGGTGGTGACCGATTCCGTGGAGGAAGAAGTCTCCGAATCCTGCGTCGGTGATGACCTTGCGAGCCGCTTGATCGACCTGCACCATCGTCGCTCCCGGCTTCACGGCTGCGATGGACGCTTTCTGTGCTTTGAGGACGATCTCGTAGACTTGTTTCTGTCGCTTGGTGAACTTGCCGTTGACTGGGAAGGTGCGTGTGATGTCTGATGCGTAGCCGTTGATCTCAGCGCCGCAGTCGAGGACCATGAGGTCGCCGTCGGAGGTGAGCTGGTCGTTCTCTTTGTAGTGCAGGATTGTGGAGCGGATCCCTGAGCCGACGATCGGATTGAACGCGACGGTCTTGGCGCCCATGTCGGTGAATCCCGAAACGAGCGTGTTGTGGAGCTGACGCTCGTTGATTCCCGCTTTGGATGCTCTGAGCACGCGATCGATTCCTTCAGCAGTCGCCTTGATCGCGCTGCGGATGTGCTTGAGCTCCGCGGCGCTCTTGACCATGCGATGACTCGTGATCAGTTCGGATTGATCCTGGATCGAGCTCCCCGGGATTCGGCTAGTGAGCTTCTGGAAGATGTCCAGATCGGGAGACACTGGTTGGGTGTACGTGCTCAGCGGATGGAGACAGGTCATCGACTTGGTCCGCTTCGCGGCTTCACCGAGCAGTCTGGGAAGGAAATTGGTGCGGAAGATCGACTCAAAGCCAAGCTTCTTGCGGAGCTTCTCGTCGACGAGATCGCGGTACCCATCCCAGACATCCATCTCTGGATTGACCGGCTTGAGCAGCAGCATGATCTTCCGTCTTGGATCGGGATTGGTCGGATCAAAGATCACGCACGCGCCGGGCTCGTTGCTGATCCCTGTGAGGTACTTGAAGTCAAAGTTTGGGAACCACTCACCACGCAATGGAGGCGCGCCGTCTCCCGCGAAGACGACCCCGACGGAGCCCTTGAGTGCCGACAGCACCTTCTTGCGGCGTGCTTGGTATTCGGAGACTTTGATACTCGTATCGATCATTCTGCTGTGCTTTCAATCTTGAGCGCTGCGAGCAGCGCGGCCTGTGCTTCGGGGCTCCGCATGTTTGCTTTGCCAAACCCCGGAACAGCGCCCACCTGGAGCGCTGTCTGTGCGTGTTCTTCGATGTTGGTGATGAGCATCGCGGGAGCGGCGCCCTCACCCAGATTCCGGATCAGCTCGATCCCTGATTCGTTGGCGAACGAGCCGTCGAGGATACGGTTGACGACATAGAGATCCGTGGGCTCATTGATCTGAGACTCATCGTTAATCCCGACCACATTCGCGGAGGGGATGAATCCTCGGATCGCGGAGGTGAGCGCGAACATATCAGGTCGGCAGTGTCCCACGAGGGTGACGGTTGGCGCAGATTCAGTCATTGGGAACTCCTTTATCCAGACCTGGATCCAAACTCCGATGGGCACTCATGAACGCAACCTTCGAAGCGTGGACCTCGATGACGATAGGTCCCACTCGGCACATTCGCTTCTCTGTTGAATCATCTTTGATCGCTTGACACGCGTCGTGGAGAGATTGCTGATTGAGTCGATCGTGTCCCTTGGATTCGTTTAGGTATTCGATGCACAGGTAGATCACTTCGATGATCACCGCATCCTCGTGGATGCTCAGCGAGGAACGCTCGAAGTGGATTGAGTATTCCGATTGCTGCCCCTTTGACCAAACATGTGATTGGACCAACGCTCGGAGCCCCCTCTGCGTTGATCGGCACGCATCAGCCGTACTGGAGGCACGCAGAGCAATCTCTGGATCAATCGCTCGCATCGCCGGGAGCAGTTGATGACGAATCGCGTTTCGTGTCATGCTTTGGTCGTCGTTGGTGTGATCATGGACATACGCGAGATCGTGCTGCTCGCAGTACTCAATCGCTTCATCATGCGTAATCACGAGCATCGGACGGATGATTCGGACTCCATCCTGAATGCGTGCATCGTGGACCCCTGAGAGACCTCGCACGCCACACCCTCGCGAGAGATTCATCATCATTGTTTCGAGTTGATCGTCGGCGTGGTGACCAGTCGCGAGATAGTCAATCCCAAGATCGGATGCTGTCTTGAGCAACGCCTTGTAACGTACGTCACGCGCGTTCGACTCCGTATTCCCGGCTTGCTCCGCGACTTGAATGGGGTGTGCATGGAACTCGCAACCCAATCGAGCCGCGAGTTGCTCGCACGATTCCCGATCAGCATCTGCGAGTGATCGTTCACGCAGGTCATGCACGATGTGCATGAGGACAGGCTTCGGGGTCACGAGCGACAGGATCGCACTCAGAGCCGTCGAATCCGCTCCTCCAGAACACGCGACAAGCGTGCGCCGTTGGTCATCGCGAGCTTGGGTCCCTCCTGTGAGTTCCCTCCAACGGCGCAGGACCCGCGCCGCGATGGGGTGTTTACGGGACATTTCTATCCCACTTTCCCTCGCTCGGATCGATTCTGGATGCTCAGATCGGGCAGAGTCCATGTGGACATGATATTGTGGTGGGAGCAAGAAGGAATCGATCGTGCAGCTTGGACCCCAACCCCCATCAAATACACCCAGCACTGAGTCTCAAACAGAGATCCAGTCTGATGTTGCGAGCGACTCACAGGATCAGATGACCAGCGAGGGTGCTCTGACTTCAGAGCAGGAGTTCACGGCCCAGACTGAGCCACCCCAGACGATTGATCAAGGCATGACCGAACATTCCATTGAGGGGTCAACTGGCGAGAGCTTCTTCCAGACATGGATGAAAGGGCAAGAGAACCCGATCGTTCCATCGATGCTCATGCTGATGGGGATCCTGCTCGCGCTGATCGTGTTGATGCGGGCGCTTCGTCGTTCATCCTCCAAACGCAAGCTCCAGACCCACACGATGGGGCAGCCATCCGAGCGGATCGAGAAGCTCAATCGTCAGGCGCATGTCAGCATGGAACCTGCTCAGCGAGCGGTGGTCGAAGCGGAGGACCTCACTCGACGAATGGGCGCGGTATTGGATAACAAAGCCGCGAAGATTGAGATCCTACTGCAAGAAGCGAATGAGCGGATTGCTCAACTCGAGCGAGCGAGCAAAGAACAGCTTGAGCAAGCACAGTCGAATCAATCCACAGAGAGCCGAGGCGTCCCTCCTGAAGCACTCGATCGCGCTCGACTCGATCAGGATAGAGCAGAACGATTCTCAGAAGCCCAAGATTCTACTGCAGAAGATGGACAACCGCCGTATCGGTTCGAACGCGGACCGATGGAGCGTTCTGCGAATCATCCCGAGCAACCAAGTCGTCCTGCGAAGGAGATGACCTTCCCAGAGCAGGTCGATGAACTGGCGGTGCAAGGACTCAACGCGATGGAGATCGCCAACAAGCTCAACCGTCCAGTAGGTGAAGTCGAGCTCGTGCTGAATCTTCGTCGAAACTCAGGGTGAGAACTTATTGAATCCAATCACGCTCGACGCGCATCCCGTTCGGGATCAGACACGCATCGCCGGTCTCTTCCATGCTCGCGACTGGATACGCGGTGTAGTCCAGCGCGAACGCGCCAGCTGGTCGGTGGTTCCCGGAGTATCCGAGTCCACCAAACGGGAGTTTGGAACTCGCTCCAGCGGTCCCGCAGTTGATGTTCAGACATCCCGCACGACATTCTGAGACGAATCGCTCTTGGGATTCTTTGTCTGCCGTGAAGATCGAAGCACTCAAGCCATAGCGTGTCGCGTTGGCTTGCTGGATCGCTTCGTCGAGGGACTTGACCGTCGTGATCCGCAGCAATGGACCAAACACTTCTTCGTCGCATCCGCAATCATCCACTCCGAGCGTGAACTCAGGAACTTCAATGATGCTCGGCGTGCAGTACCACCCTTCGTGATTCGGGAGCGAAGTTGATTCGAGCAACAAGCGCCCTCCCGCTTCGACAACCTTGCGTTCGAATGCGAAGACCTGCTCGCGTGCTTCTTCGGAAATAATCGGCCCCATGAACACCGGTTCAGGAGCACTCGGATCACCAATCGTCAGATTCGACGCAGCTTTGACAATCGCGGGAATCACCTTGTCCGCGACGTCTTCATGCACAATCAATCGGCGCGTGCTCGTGCAGCGCTGACCGGTGGTGTTGAAGGCACATCGCGTCACCTCAACCACCGCTTGGTAGAGGTCCGCGTCGGGCATGATGATCGCGGGGTTGTTGCCCCCCATCTCCAGCGCGATGATCTTCCCGGGCTGATCGAGATTCGCTTGCGTGATCGCCCGACCCGCGGCCCATGATCCAGTGAACAACACACCATCAACCTGATCACTCGAACACAACGCGATCGACTCATCGACAGCGCCTTGCACCATATTAAAAACACCTGCTGGAGCACCGCAGTCCTCCAGAGCCTGCTGATACATCTCCGCGATGAACTGACCGACGGCTGGGGTCTTGTCCGAGGGCTTGAACACGATGGTGTTCCCAGTAAGCAGCGCGGGGATGATGTGCCCGTTGGGGAGGTGCGCTGGGAAGTTGAATGGACCGACCACCGCCATCACACCGTGGGGTTTGAACAAGCAGCGTGCGTTCTTGGTGTCGTTGAGCGGGAAGCTGAAATCACTCACGCGATGCCGTCCGCTGAACTCGCCTTCTTCGAGTGTGATGTCCACCTTGCCGGGAACAAGTCCCGCTTCGGCTTTGGATTCCCACTGTGCTTTGCCCGTCTCATCGGAGATCAGCTCGCCAAGCTCCTCGACCTTTGATTGGGCGATCTCTTGAAATCTTCGGAGGACTTTGATCCGATCTTCGATCGGGGTCCGTGACCATGCTGGGAGTGCTTCACGAGCGCTCCGGATCGCTTGCTCAACGGCTTCCACACTCGAAGATCCGGACCAGATGACTTGCGAAGGATTCGCGGGCATCGTCGAGACGATCGCGTTTCCTGGGATCGGGAGCCATTGGTTCTTGATCAGATTGCTCGGGAGCGATGCGAGCGCGGCGTGATTGTTGGGCATGATGAACTCCAATCTATGGATGGAATCGTTCGCTTACTCGCTGAGTTCTGCAGCGATGCGATCGACATGGTCTTGGATAATCTTCGCGACATCACTGAACGGCAAAGCCGCAAGCTTTGTGCCTGCGACATCTGGTCTACGAGACTTAATCTCGTCGCGAAGGTGGATCGAAGGGATCGGCGCCGGACGCGGACGATCGGGCTGGAATCGCATCGGACTGACTGTAACCATCGCGCCATTGGCGATCTTCAGTGCGTTCGCGGCGTTGTGTCCGATGATGACTGGGGCACCCCCCTCGTCTTGCGTGAATGGATGCTCGACGCGTGTTCGCACCGCGACAAAGCCATCATCCGAGTCTTCGGTCGAAACGATCGCATCGATCGCGTCTGATCCCGGCTCACCGATCTTGACACGCGTTTTGGCGCATGCGAGTGCTTTGAGATTACTCAAGCGCATCTCAAGGTGAGGACCGGCATCAAACGGGTCAATCCGATGTGTGATCGTGAATCCGACATCCTTGAGCATCTCCGCGGCGGGTCGCGTCGCGACACCAACTGCTCCGAGCGAGGTCAGGACATCATCAGAGAGCAGCGAGAGATTCACAAACTTCGGGAGCAGTTCGTACATAAACTCACGCTTGTCCTGATGCGTCGAGAGTCGGTCCGCGTCCTCGTAGGACATGTTGATGAACTTACGGATCACGCCGCGCCAGAATGGGGTGCCGTCGTTGTACTCGTCGATCGGGGCCATCATCTCCGCGAGGATCCGATCAGAGAACCACTCTGGATGACGCTTGAGGTAGTGGAAGCGCGTGTAGCTCAGGAGTTTCCCGAGACCGCGTCCGCGTGCATCGTGGCGCATGACATTCCCGCCGAGTTCGGTCGGGCATGCGTTGTCTTGGAAGAGGATCGCGTAGACATGCTCCATGCGTCCAGAGACGATCATGCGATCGTGATCGTTGTCGGGCTGATCGGGCTGATGCACCTTCTTCGAGAGCAGCGTCGATTCGCGTACAAGCTTCAGAAGCTGATACGAGAGATTCGGATGATCGGTCGCAATCATCCCGCCTCGGATTGCTGAGGTTCCCAGGCACTTGCCATCCTCGTCCTCAAGAACGAACATGTAGTTGTCGTGCGTACGATCATGCCCATCACTGGGGACGCCTTGTTCGCGAACTGCATCGAAACTCCGCGAGGAAATCTCCAGCATCTCCGCGATCTTCTCTTTGAAGGGCGGGAGATTGATGAAGTTCCCTGTGTGCGCCAGCTCAAGCAGGGTATCGATATCATCGCGTCGTGCTTCGCGGAGTCGATCCATCGGTAGCTCCTTGATCGATTATCCAGCGACCTTCGCGAGTGCACGCTCAAGACTCTCGAACACGCGTGACCAGTCTTCCATCTTCATCACTGGAAGCGGCGGGAGCATGCGGACATGGAATGGGCCGTGACCACACCAGAAGCAGATCACACCCTCGTCGTACGCGGCTTTACACGCCGCGATGACCTTGGCGCGATCTCCTCCAAATGGGGTGAAACGCATCATGCCGCCAACACCGCCGGCAAGGTCAGTGAATGTGTCACCCGAAGGAAACCATTCGGGATGTTTGTCGGCGAGGATCTGGACCTGCTTGCGGAACTCGGCGTGGTGCTGAGCGAACTTGCCGTCCTTGCCGTAGTAATCGCCGGACATCAACTCGTCGAGCAGCGCGTTGCCTGCGGTAAAGTCCACGGTCGCACCGGTGAAGGTCCCTGAGAGCAAACCTGGTTTCGGGTTGTACTCTTCGGTGTACATCGTCGCGCATGCTTGGGTCATCTTTCCGACACAGAAGACATCGATGTACTCCCCTAGGTCGTACATCTCGTACGCGAACATCTCCTCGGTGCGTCCGAAGGACTGTATCTCATCGTCCCAGATCGCGATGTCATTCGCTTTGCAGATGTCCATGAGTGCTGTGAAGTAGTCACGCGATGCAACATTGAAGCCGCCTTCGCCTTGGACAAGCTCGAAGATGAAGCATGAGTGCTGCTTCGGGTATCTGCTGACATACTTCTCGAGACGCTTCACCGCGTAATCGATGAACTTCGTCTCGCCACCCATCTGCTCGGCGCGGGCGGGATCGTAGAACGGGATGTAATCGACCTGTGTGGAGAGCGGGACACCCTGACGACCGCCGGCGCTGTCACCGATCTGCGCCATGGTGACGGAGCGTCCCATGAAGCAGTGCTCAAACGCAAGCACGCGTGATGCGGGTGCGTGCTTCTGGTAACAGACTTTGATCGCCGATTCATTCGCCATCGCGCCGGAAGTAGTCACGAATGCGTGCGCGAGGTTCGAGGTCTTTGCGGCACGATCTACGAGCCGCTTCCCGAACTCGACGGCGTCGTACGAGGTTTGGAGGTTGCCGTGCTTGGTCGTGTCGAGCAGCGCCGCGTCGAGCTGTGCTTTGATGACCTTGGGATTGGAGTGTCCCATGAAGTGGACACCGATCCCTGTGAGCATGTCCCACTTGACGGACCCGTCCGCCATCTCGACCAGTGCGCCGTTGCCGACACCGGAGCTGATGGATGGGTAGAGCAGCGGACGTCCCTTGATGCGTCCGGCTTCCTGGAGCATGTCGTCGAAACTCGATGCGAGATCCGGATTCGGCGGCCGAACGTCCGTGATCTGGGCGCTGTACTGCGATACCTGATCCACGATGGTGTTGAAGGTATCGTGGATGGTCTGATCGTTGAGCAGCTTGGTTCCGGTGGTGTCGGTCTGGGTTTGGGTGGTCATCTCATTGAGTCCTTCTGTTTACAAATAACCTTTACGATTCGGAACCGCCTGCACTGAGTCTTGCGATCAGGATCGCGAGCAACTGGCAGCGTTCAACGAGACTTGGGATTTCGATCCATTCGTCGGGGGTGTGGAGACCGCCTCCGCGTACCCCGAGGGTATCAATGGTTGGGAGTCCAGCTTGCTGGAGGATGTTGCCGTCGCAGACCCCGCCGGTTTTCGCGAACGGCAGCTTCTGTCCGAGCCCCTCCGCGACTGCGCGTGCTTGGAGCGCGAGTGACTCGGTCGCTGGGATCATCGGCTTGGCAGGACGATTGAAGCTGCGATGCACCTTGACTCCTGGGAGCGTTTCTCCGGATGTGTTGAGTGCATCGAGCATGGTCGCTATTTCATCGGCAATTGTCTGATCCGGGAATCGCACATTCCCCCACGCCTGCGCATGATCCGGGACCCCATTGGTCACAGGCCCACCTTTGAGTGGTCCGATATTGAGGATGCGTCCTCTTTCCGGATCAGGCATGTCCCCCACCGCAACAAGACACTCTCCGAGCTTGGTGACCGCGGAGATCCCATCGGTGAATGCTCGTCCGACATGCGCGGATTTGCCGAAGGTTTCGATCATGAACTGTCCCGCGCCCATGCGTTCGACGACCAGCTCCCCTCCCGGCATCGCGGGTTCGAGCGCCAGTCCGAAATCGTGGAGCTTCGCTTGATCGCGGAGTGCTTGAGCGGAGTGGTATGTGCCGGTCTCTTCGTCCGCGTTGAGCGAGAAGGTCCAGTTGGCGCTGACGCCGCATTCTTCGAGTGCTTCGAGGGCCGCGACGGCGATCACCAGTCCGCCCTTCATGTCCACACATCCTGGTCCCAGCGCGGTCTTGCCGTCGTCGGAGATCGTGAGCTTGTTGAAATCGGATGCCGGATCGTGGACCGTGTCCATGTGTCCCGCGATGAGGACTCGTCCGGACTGAGCACCATTGAGACGCTCGCAGATCGAGGTGGTCGGCATGTACCCGCCGGGCTTCCCACCAAGCAACCATTCGGGCTTGGGATCGGGATCGACCTGCGTGTGCTTCGCTCCAAGTGCGACCAGTCTGGAGGTCAGCAGCTCGCGCGTGTGCTCGATGCCTTGCTCGTTGAATCCTCCGGTTTTGGTGCCGACGTGGAGGATCAGGTCTTCGAGCAGCGCATCGGCTTTGGAAGCGATGGTCTGTGCGATGAGTTGTTCTTGTTGGTTAAGAGTCACGCGGGAGTCTACGAGCCCCAAAATCGCCCTTCCAAGCGCGTGAGCGGGGATTTTTTCCGATCGTGGTTTAAAACCAATAGGGCATGTTTTGTGTTGAAGATTTTTGCACTCGCGCCCCAAGTATGCAGATTCGGTCAATGCGATTAAGGTTGTGTGAGCTTTGGACTTTCAAGCACAAACCATCCGCATCCAAAGGTAAAGTTCGGCGAGTGAAGCACCTACGGCTTGCTCGCGTCACGGATGACTTACGAGTCAAGACGACAGAATTACATCATTGGGAGTTGCCATGCGGTATCGTGCGTGCTGGATCTCGGACCTCCACCTTGGGAGCAAGAAGGCCGAGACGGAGTTGATCTACAGCTTTCTCAAGAAGAACGAGTTCGATGCGCTCTACCTCAACGGAGACATCATCGATATCTGGCGCTGGAAACAAGCGGGACTCCTCAAAGCAAAGAACACACAGGAACACATCAACGTTGTTCAGCGTCTGCTCAAGCTCGCGAAGAAGGACACCCCGATCCATCTGACCATCGGCAACCACGACGAGTTCCTCATGCACTTCCTTGGGGACAACGACGCGGCGCGTGACTTTGGTCAGATCAATCTCGCCGAGCGCGTCGAGCATACTGCGGCGGACGGGAAACGGTACCTGATCCTGCACGGGCATCAGTTCGACCTCGTCACCCGCACCGCTCCCTGGCTCTCAAAGCTCGGCGATCGCGGATACGAGACGCTCATCTGGATCAATCGCATCGTCAACCGCATCCGCCGCCGACTCGGGATGCGCTACTGGTCGCTCTCCAAGTTCATCAAGCTCAAGGTCAAGAAAGCAACGATGATCATCGGGAACTTCGAGGAGAGCGCCCTCCACTACGCGAAAGACCACGGATACGACGGCATCATCTGCGGACACATCCATAACCCAGAAATCAAAGTCAATGAGGACGGACCAGACTACCTCAACTCGGGATGCTGGACCGATCTCGCGAACTGCAACGCGCTCGTCGAACGCATGGACGGCTCAATCGACCTCATCCACTGGAACGGCACCGACGAGGTCATCCTCAAATCCACAGACCCCAATCGCGGAGAGACCTACCTCCCAACGATCTACGAGCTCGGGAGCATGCCTGAGAAGAAACTCAAGCGACAGCGGCAGGTCAGTGTCCCCGCCGACGAGGTCTTGCTTGGATTGTGATCACTTTCCGATCGGCCGAATGATCCCAAGATCAATCACCACCCCATCGGGCTGGTACAGATCCACATTGAGCTCATCCTCTTTGATCGAGGTGAAAACGACCGAGGTGCGCCCGGAGTTCTCCGCGTTGATGAAGTCCGCGTAGGAAGGGCCGGCGTATTTCTCGTTGTTGCGCTCGTTCGCGTGGAAGTGGTAGTGCGCCAGTGCACGATCCGAGAAACGCATCATGTCGTCGCTCGCGACGAATCGCTCATCGCTCACACGATCCCGCGCCCGCGGACGGAACAGCACGGCTCGGTGCGTCGCGTTCGCGTTGTCGACATCGATGATCCCGCCGTATTCGGTTTTGGTGTCCTTCTTGTCCAGCGCCCGCTGCACATAGAGCTTCTCGACGACCGCTTCAGATCGCACGGCTTCATCGATCACCAAGATCGTGAGCAGATCGGCCCAGCTTAGTTGGTTCTGCCAATCCTCGATGCGCTCTCTGCGAGACGGCTGCCCCTTGTCGGGCTTGCGACGAATCAGCGTACGAGCGTTCTGACGATCGCGGATCTCGTCAATCAGTTGCTGCCGGCTCATTGAGAACCAATCCGAGCGATTCGAACGTGCCCAGCGGAGTGCTTCGAGGTGACGCAGTTCGAGGTCATCGCGCTGATTGCCTCGGAGGTACGACACGGCGAGCCGGGACTCGTCCCACCAGACCACGTTCTTCGCGGCCCAGTCGTCATCGGTCGCGTGACGGAGCTGACGCAACCACGCGAGTTCCATCGCTTGGTTCGGGAGAATCCCGAAGTCATTCCAGCACGCGCGGAGATCGTCGAGTGTTTGCTGCGTGCCTTGGTCTGTGGCGCTTGGGGTCATGTTGGATTCGAGCAGTCGCACGCGCTGCGAGCCGTCCGCGTCGAGTCGTCCCAGCAATCCCCACGCGTCATCGCGCGTGCGATCCGCGACGCGGAGGATGGAGCGTTCTTCCCTGTCCGATGCGCCCTTGAGCGGATCGAGGAACACACTGAACACCACCGCTTCGATCGGTTGTCCCGGCTCGAGCGCCTCGATCGCTTTGCGCTCCATGCGCTGCTCATCTGGATATCCCGGAGTCACGCGCGCATACGAACGCACGATCGCCGGCATCAGTCCCTGCCACTTCGCGCGGATCGCGTGCTGGAGGATGATCCGGACGGCTTGTCGGTCTTCCTCTGTCGGAAGGATCAATCGCGCCATGCGCGCCGAGTCCGCGTCTCCTTCTGGAGAGGTGTCGGACATGAGCAGATCGAGCGTGGTGTAGCGGAGATCCGGAGAGGTCGCGCTGGACCACGCGAGGTTCTTGAATGCTTGTCGAGTACGCTCTCTAACGCGTGTCCCCTCGACGACCTCGGCCCACGCTTGCTCCGCGGCTGCGATCCGATCGCGTTCGAGCAGATCGGGGTTGCGGACATCGAGGATCGGGTTTCCGGTGGGCTTGTACTGCGATCCAGCGGAGCACCCCCACAGCATCGGGATCAGAACAAGCATCAGAACGGTTGAAACACGGGCAATGGTCATACGCGAGTGTATGCCCTCATCAATCGGGCTATCATTGGTCTATGGAAACGCAGTCCACATCTCTGAGCGACCGAGTCAGTGCCGTGATTGATTTGATCCGTCCAGCCGTCCAGTCCGACGGCGGCGATATCGAGTTCGTCGAGGTCAGCGACGAGGGTGTCGTCTCGATCCGGATGCACGGCGCATGCGTCGGATGCCCCTCATCGGACATGACCCTGCGGATCGGGATCGAGCGGACGCTCAAGGATCGGATCCCTGAGATCACCAAGGTCGAAGCGGTCAGTTGAGAACTTGTATCCAATTCTCTATCAGTAGCGGAGTGCAGCAGATGCGTCAAAACCGCGTTTGTGGGTTCTCTGTGGGTAGTTTTGTGGGTAAGTGATTCCTAATCTCTGATATAGCAGTTGCTTGGGGAATTTGCTTGGCGTGGGGTTGGGATCTCGATATACTGCACTTCACCCCGGCATCGATGCTCGGGGCAGATATGGAGCCAGGGATGCTTGTCATTACGAGACGGGAAGGCGAAGAAGTTGTGATCGGCGATCCAAAGAACCCCATCGGGGTTGTGCGGATTGCTTCCGTCAAGGGAGAACGCGTCCGCGTCGCGTTCGATTTCCCTCGCGATGTCGAGATCCATCGCCGCGAGATTGCAGAGCAGATTGTCGTTGAAGCCGAGCAGGAGTTCGACTCCGCCGTGATCGCGAAGATCGCCCCAGCCGTGACAAGCTGATCAAGTCAAATCGGATATTGAACAAAGAACCCCGACTCATGGTCGGGGTTCTTTTATTGCATTCAGATGTGAGGTCGCTTACGGGCAGCCCGCCGCGAATGCCGCGAGGAACGCGGAGACATCGAGGAAGTTGTACAAGCCGTCAGCGTTGAAGTCCGCTTGGGGATCTTCCATAGAGAACGCCGCGAGGAACTCGGAGACATCGAGGAAGTTCAGGTCACCCTCTCCAGTCAGGTCCGCTTCACACACAGCGGCGACACTGTGCTGGAGGATCAGCACACCCATCGCTGGGATATCTAACTCAGCGGACTGAGCGTGCGGCCCATTGGCGATCGCTTCGCTCGCGATCGATCCGCTGGTGCCAACCCCGCTTCCAGAGTAGATGCTGTCCTGCGTGTTGAGCACCACGTCCCACTGTCCTTCGCGAGGGAGACCGAGTCGGTATCCGAGCTGGTCGTCGTTGGAGAAGTTCGCGACGATGACGAAGCTGTCACCACCCAAAATCCAGCGTTCCATCGCGAGCACATCGGCGCTGTTGTTGGAGTGGAAGACCCACGCGTTTTCGTTCGCTCGCAGCGCGGGCTCGGAGGTCCGCAGCGCGATGATGTCGCGGTACATCTGGAAGACGCCGTTGTACGTTGTCTTGTGTGACCAGTCGATCTTGCTCTCTTCCCAGCCGTCGTTCTCGAGCCATTCGGTTCCCTGGAGGATGCCTGGGATGCCCTTGCTGAGCAGGGTGAGGGTCTGAGCGAGGGTCGTGCGTCCTCGTGCGAAGATGTCGTCGTTGGGAGCTGTGGTATCGATCACCTTGACGGCTCGCTCGTGTCCGTTGAGAGGCCAAGCGTCGTCATGGAGCTCGAAGTAGTTGAAGACCTCCGTCCCGCTCACGCTCCCTGTCCCGTCCAGAGCCGCGGCGGTTCCCGCGATGTTCGGACTCCCGAACGATGCACCAAAGATCGCATCACGGATGGAGTTCTTGAAGCTGTTGTGGTACTGGGAATCGAACTCGATGCCGGACTGGACCCAGTCGGAATCGATGTAGATCTCCGCGATGGTCTGCGCGTCAGAGTAACGACGATTGATGATGCGGTTCATCTGACGCATCAGGTTCTGTCCGGAGTTCCACTGTGCCGTCCATCCGGAGTCGGTCATCGCCATGACCGCGTCTTGTCGGTAGCCATCCATGCGGAACTCGCCCATGACGTGGTAGACGGAGTCGAGGTAGTAATCCGTGACGCCTTGCTTGTCGAAGTCTGCTTGAGCGCCCCAAGGGGTGTCCTGCGCGTTGGCATCGAAGTACTGCTGCGATCCGTCGAAGTTCCAGAGAAAGTTGTCGGTCGGTGAGAGGTGATTCCAGACGACATCGAGGATCACCGCGATGCCTTCGCCGTGGAGCTGATCGATCATGTATTTGAGATCATCAGGAGTCCCGAGCGCATCTTCCCATGCGAACACGGAGATCGGGTTGTATCCACCTGAGTGGCTCCCTGGGAACTCGTTGATTGGGTTGAGCATGACGACGTTGACGCCGAGCTCAGAAAGATGCGAGGCGCGATCGCCAACATCGCGGTAGCCGCTCGGATTGCCTGCAGGTCCTGCGGGATCGTTGCGCCCGGAGAATGATCCGACGTGGAGTTGGTACACGACCCACTCATCGAGCGGCGCCGCGACGAAGTCGTCGTGCTGCCACTCATAAGCAAACGGGTCGGTAATTCTGGCGTTGAGGTTGTCACCCGGAACCAGAGCCGCGGCGTGGGGATCGGTGTTCCAGTGGGTGTTGTTGAAGAAGAACTTGTACATGTCCCCTGCTTCAGCGCCCTCGACGAATCCGATGAAGTCCTCTCCGACCTTGGTTAGTGCGTCGCCGACGTTCCAGCCGTTGAACTCGCCGCGGACTTGGACATTGGATCGTGTCGGCGCCCAGACACGGAAGACGGTGCCGCCTTCAACTGGGGTTGCGCCCATGCGTGCGTGCTCGAGGGTGTCGAAGTTGACCACGAATGTATTCGCAGGTTCCGCATCGCTTGGGCCGTCTGGTCCGATGAAATCAGTGTCGCTGCCGTCGGTCAGTTCGTAGACGTATTGCACTTCGGTCCCAGCGGTGCTCGGGATCGTCGCGGACCACACGGCTTTGGGTCCCTGGACCCCGCTGTTGATTGCATCGACCCAGCCGACGAAGGTGCCATCGACCCAGTACCCGACGCGGGCGCTGGTGAGGTCGCCTTGGTCGGCGAAGAGCTGGACGTCGAATGACTCGCCATCCATCGGAACGAGTGGTCTGAGGTCATAGCGCGTTTCATGGCTCAGCAGGTCCCACTGGACGCCATTGTCTGAGCTCCCCATCGCGAGCGTCATGCTCGTGAAACACGCCAGCACGCTCGCTGTCGCGGCGTGCATCAACATCTGACAATTCATTCTGGAATCCTCCTGGGAGCCGTAACTGGATTGACCGCGATCGCGTTCCCCGCTCTGTTCGAGCTAGGGTATCAGGGGTTGTCCTGTGATGCAAGAAAATAAGGGGGCGCGGAGTATGAAGAAACCCCGACATTTGCCGGGGTTTCTCGATGATTCAGATTGATTTTGAATACTTCTTTGAGTGAAAGTATCCATATCGGACGGCTTACTCAGGATCGCCGCCGGACATGTCGTAGACCCAGCCCTCGATCGCGCGATCGAGGTCTTGGATGTCGCCTTCTCCGAAGAAGAGGCCGATTTCCTTCGCGGCTGCTTCTGGGGAGTCCGAGCCGTGGATCAGGTTGAAGGAGTTGGAGACACCGAAGTCACCACGGATGGTGCCGGCTTCTGCTTTGGATCCGAAGGTCGCGCCCATCATGGAGCGTGCGATCGCGATGGCGCCGACGCCGCGGACAGCGAGGACGCAGACTGGGGAGGAGGTCATGAATCCGACGAGCCCGTCGTAGAACGGCTTGCCAGCGTGATCGGCGTAGTGAGTCCCGGCGAGTTCTTTGGAGATGGTCATCATTTTCATCCCGACGATCGCGAGGCCTTTTTCCTCGAAGCGGGTGATGATCTTGCCCATGAGGCCGCGTTGGACTGCGTCTGGCTTGAGGATAATGAGGGTGGTTTCCATTGGATGGCTCCGGTGTTTTTCTGTGTATTGTGGTCGCCGAAGGCTGTTTCCGGCGCGGTTAGAATCATAGCGTCTGCATTGATCGTGTCCAAGTTTCAGATGGGTGATTGAGCGAGGAGATTGTGCTCAATCTTCTTGATAAATGACCCTGAATCGTTCACAAAGCAAGATCATGTCCTCGCTGGGTCGTTTCCCGATTTTGGGAAGTGTTCTGGAGAAGAACTCCCAGTGTGCTTGCCTCCACCAGTCGAGTGTCCTCTCTCCCTCACCCTCGTCATAGGCAAACTGCTCGTCAACATCGCAGAAGGGTGTAGGCGTGACTGAGAGCGTCTCAAGGATACATCGAGCATTCCCTGCCCCATCAAGAATCACAGCAAGTGTTCCAGGAGTGAGTGGCATCTCATTCTCATGCTCCCACTCCCACTTTGATGAGCAAGTCGCGATCTTCGTTCCATTGAGTACAAGTTGGAGCAATCGGTCTGCCATCTCTGGGGAGTCACCGAAGTAGTCTGTGACGACCGCTTTGCTGTGGATATCAGGATCACTGAGTGGATTCGACGAACGAAATCGAGTAATAAATGCATCGATTTGATCTTGATTGGGGACTATTGGATTCGGCATGATCGATGCTTTCTGAACGGCGTAGAACTAAAAATCGCTTGGATTGATCCCGGAAGCGAATCCCATGAACAATGCCCCCAGTATGCCTCCGAAGAAACCGACTCCGACACAACCGAGCCAGATTATGATCGCGAAGATCATGTGCAATGGCGCGACAGGCTTGTCATCCTTGATCCCGAGTTCTTTTCGCTGATCGCTGTACACTATGAACCAGTTGATCAATGCGAACATACAGCACAACCCCCACAAGATGAGTTCGATGAGCACAATCACAAACAACCAGTCTTCTGTATGGACTGGTATGACGCGTAGAACAATCGCGAGCATCGTCCCAACAACTGTGAACGCCGCGATCGATATCCACGGCATATGAAGCCAATACAACTTCTTCACCCAGACCGAAGCAATCAGCTTGAACTGATGCTCCGGACCGAGTTTGCATATCCCTACACCAACTGCATTTGAAACGAATACTCCCGATCCGATCCCAAAGAGTACAAACAAGAACGGGAGCGCCGATCCTCCCATCGCCCCGATCGTGGCACCTACGCCGTAAACAAACAGAGTGATAAACCAAGCGACCCCAGCGGCTTTGAGTGTGTGCGCAAAGTCAACGACCACCGATCGACGAGCCGGTTCACGCACTTCACACGCTGGTGTCCAGCTGCTATTGCACTCTGGACAGATCTCACCGATCTTCCTTGGGATGTCGTATCCACAACTGTGGCAGGGAACGAGGAGCGTCGTGGGAGGTGGTGACGGATTGGGATCTGAATCGCTCACGCTCTGGGTACGATCGGCAGTTTGTATGGGTTTGCTCGATGTTTCATTTGCTCCAAATCGGGCAGAATCGGGACGAATCGGGTATGCTCTACCTTTAGATCTTGAATTGAATGCCCCGCCAAGGAGGGTGGAATGGCCAAAGGTACGAAACGAACCAAAGCCGACGCTGAGTCGATGGCGTCCAAACAACGCGATATCTCCGTCTCGGAGTTCTTCGCGAAGAACAGGCACCTGCTGGGGTTCGACAATCCACGCAAAGCACTGCTGACCACTGTGAAAGAAGCCGTGGACAACGCGCTCGATGCGTGCGAGGAAGCCGGGATCCTTCCGGAAATCGAAGTCAAAATCGAAGAGATCACCCCCCCGCCGCATGCTTCAAAGCCGGGACGCTACATCGTCACCATCACGGACAACGGCCCCGGCATTGTCCGCAAGCAGGTCGAGAACATCTTCGGACGACTCCTTTACGGCTCCAAGTTCCATCGACTCAAAATGTCACGCGGACAGCAAGGGATCGGGATCTCCGCTGCGGGCATGTACGGCTTGATGACAACCGGCAAGCCGATGGTCATCACCACACGACCAAAGAAGAACAAGCCGGCGCACCATCTCGAACTCGCGATGGACACGACCAAGAACAAACCAGAAGTCACCGTCGATGTCGAGACAGATGACTTCCCAAACAACACAGGGACGCGCGTCGCGATCGAGATGGAAGCGAAGTTCTTCCGAGGCAAGGGCTCCGTCGAGACGTACCTTGAGCAGACCGCGATCTCCAACCCCCACTGCTCGATCACCTTCATCCCGCCTGACAAAGCCGGAGAGAATCCTGATCTCGCTGAAGCGAATGATGGCGTCGAAGCCGACGAGCAAGGCATCGTCCGCACGCAAGAGTTCAGTGATCGGATCGTGTATCCGCGCACCGTGGACGAACTCCCCCCTGAGACGGAAGAGATCAAACCCCACCCCTACGGCGTGGAGTTGGGTACCTTCCTCACGATGCTCAACAAAACGACTGAGAAGCAACTCGCTGGATTCTTCAAAAAGGAGTTTTGTCGAGTCCCGCCTTCGACGGTCAAGGAAGTCACGGCTGCTGCGTCAAACTCGAAGAAGTCGTACTCAGGTCAGACTTGGGTCAAGACCATAGAGTCGAAGGACGCCGAGAAGATCTACAAAGCGCTCCAAGAAGCAAAGCTCCGCAGCCCCCCCACGGACTGTCTCTCACCGATCGGTGTCAAGCAGATGCTCGCGGGACTGCTCAAAGGCGTCAAGGCGGAGTTCTACACGGCTTCAACGCGCAAGCCGAGCGTGTATCGCGGGAATCCGTTCCAGATCGAAGCGGCGATCGCGTTTGGGGGTGATCTTCCTGGGGACCAGCAGGCACGCGTGATCCGCTACGCGAACCGCGTCCCGCTGCTGCATCAGCAGAGCGCCTGTTCGTCGTTCAAGTCCGTCGTCGAGACCTCATGGAAGAACTACGGCATGCAGCAACCCCGCGGAGGACTCCCTGTTGGGCCGCTTGTGGTGATGATCCATATGGCGAGTGTGTGGGTGCCGTTTACGAGCGAGTCGAAGGACGCGATCGCGGACTATGACGAGATCCGCAAGGAGATGTCGCTGGCGCTGCAGGAATGCGGCCGCAAGCTCGGACAGTACATCCGACGGCGCCAACGGATGAAACGCGATGCGCAGAAGCGTGATGTCTTCGAACGCTACATCGGGGAGATCTCCAGAGCGTGCAACTACCTGACTGGTACGGACACGCAGGAGCTCTACGACGCGCTGCTCGCACAAGCGAAGGCACGCACCGAGATCGCGGATGCGCAGCTCGACGACGAGGGCAAGTTCATCAAAGACGATCAGGGCCGACTCGCGAAAGCGGACGATGTGATCATCCTTGATAATGCGATCGGTGGTCCAGATGAATCAGGATCGGTCGCGGAAGCGAAGCCGACGATCAAGAAGAAGCGTGTGAGCAAGACGAGTAAGAAGAAGCGGACGAGCAAGAAGAAGTCATCATCCAAGAAGGCGGCCGCCGGGCTGTTCGGGGGATGAGAATGCCGAACTCTCATTCAGTAACCAAAGCCCTCAACCTGATCCGAGAATCTCCCCATAGCTCAGAAGTGGAGCTCAATCCTCCAGCTACAGAGGAGAACATAGCTTTCTATCAATCTAATTTTGATTGTGATGTGCCAGATGAACTTCTTGAACTCTACAGGCATGCCGATGGCGGAGAGCTGTTTGGCTTAATGCTTGTGCCGACTACAGAATGCTCCGCCGTACACCCGGATAAGCCATGGTGCTCATTCCATTCATGGGGAGATGGCAATTTTGACTGGCTGGTCGGGGCAGGCGACGACCAGTATCAACAAGGTACCGTTGTCTTCTGCGATCATGAGACCGGGAAGCACGCAAAGGTTTGCGACTCTCTTGCTGATTGGCTTGCAGGGATGACTGTAGAGTTTGAACAACAAGGGGAAGTCTGGATGCCCTTTGACTACATTTCTATGAAAGACCAACAACGAATCGGACTGTACCACAAAGCTGCGATGAAGTTGAAGGAAAACTGATGGCAAAGAAAGTCACCAAAAAGAAAGTCGTTAAGAAGAAGGTTGCGAAGAAAAAAGTAACCAAGAAGACGACCAAGAAGACCACGAAGAAAGCTTCCGGGAAATCAACTGTCTCCCGCAGTAATAAAGCGGGCAAGCGGGATCAGGAGACTTCCGTCAAGCTCAGCGCGATGGCGCAGAGCATCGTCACGGCGGTCCACGCGGACAAAGAACCCGAGATGGATGTCCCGATCCGAGCCGCGTCCAACACGAACTGGAACGCGAAGAAGGGCATTCTTGAGATGGGGGACTCCGTCGGGACGCGGCAGCTCTTCAACCTCGGTCAAGCTCGCAAGTTCATGCAGACGCTCCTGCACGGCAAGTCAGTCGACGAACTCCTCCAAGCGGACAAGACGCTCTCGCTTCGTGGAATGTTCTACAAGTCACTCCACACGATCGAGGGGACCAAAGAGAAGACCTTCGATGACCAGACCGAATCCGACGGCATCCTCGAAGACCTCGAAGTCTCGCTCGGATCGCTGCGTGAAGAACTCCACATCTTCGCGAAGAAACGCGGGACGATGGTCGGGAACATCACGGTTGTGGACAACGGCGACGAGATCAACTGCCGAAAGATGGGGTCCGGCGGATACGCGATCCCGAGTATCTGCGAGCCAGAAGTCATCCAGTTCAAGGATGTCAAAGCGAAGTTCATCCTCCATGTCGAGAAAGACACTGTCTGGCAACGCTTCAACGAGGACCGCTTCTGGGAGAAGCACAACTGCATCCTCACCGAAGGATCTGGACAACCCACACGCGGCGTGCGGCGCATGCTCCATCGTCTCAACAAAGAACACGGGCTACCGGTCTACTGCCTGCTCGATTGCGATCCGTGGGGGCACTACATCTACAGCGTGATCAAGCAGGGCTCGATCTCACTCGCGTTCGAGTCCTCTCGTCTCGCGATCCCAGAAGCGAAGTACCTCGGCATCCGCTCGATCGATTTCGAACGCTGCGACCTCAGTGACGATGTCAAAATCTCGCTCAACGATCGCGACATCAAACGCGCCAAACAGATCGCGGCGTACCCATGGTTCGAGAAGAACAAGCAGTGGCAGAAAGAGATCAAGAAGATGCTCTCCAACGGCTTCAAGATGGAAGTGGAATCCCTGATCACCAAAGACATCAGCTATGTCACTGAGGAGTATGTGCCGGCACGGCTCAAAGCAAGGGATTGGCTTGGGTAACCCCGCAATGAATGCGCATAGCGAATCTGCGTCACGAAACGATGTCTGATCGAATACAGTGCTGATATGCCGGATACTGATCGGGATCGCACAAATCAAACCACCATCGCAGTCACTGGTCCGACCGGGTATGTGGGTGGTCGGCTTGTCCCAGTTTTGATCGATGAAGGATACCAAGTCCGCTGCATCGCACGCGAGCCTCGGAAGCTAGACGATCGGACTTGGAGGAATCACGAACGGATTGATGTCGCGCAGAGCGACCTCTCTGACATAGAGGCGCTCGCTGAAGTACTCGAGGGCTGCGACTCAGCGTACTACCTCGTTCACTCGATGCAAGCGAGCGGGAAAGAATATGCGGATCGGGATCGGCAGCTCGCATCAAACTTTGCACAAGCAGCACGCGATGCTGGTGTCAAGCGGATCATCTATCTCGGCGGGCTCGGTGATGGCGACAGCTTGCTGAGCGAACATCTGCGTTCGCGCCGGGAAGTTGAAGAGGTGCTCGCATCAACCGGAGTGCAGGTCACGATCTTCCGGGCCGCGATGATCATCGGATCGGGATCGGTGTCATTCGAGATCCTGCGATATCTCGTCGAACGATTGCCCATCATGATCACCCCATCGTGGGTCAAGACTGAATCGCAACCCATCGCGATCGCGGATGTGCTCCACTATCTTGTACGATGCTTGGAGGTTCCTGAAACCGCGGGACAGGTTCTTGAGATCGGTGGCGCGGATATCGAGCCATATCACGATTTGATGCGCACGATGGCCGCGGCGCTGCATCTCCCCAAGCGGATCATCATTCCTGTCCCGGTGCTCACTCCGAGACTGAGCTCCGGATGGATCAGTCTCGTTACTCCGGTGTCATACCGGATCGCAAGACCGCTTGCGGATGGTTTACGCAATCGCGTGGTGGTCACCAATGATTTGGCGCAACGGTTAATGCCCCATCAACCGATGGGAGTTCGGGAAGCGATCGAGAAAGCACTCGTGCGCATCGAGAGTAACGATGTGCAGACACGATGGTCCGTCGCAGGCCCGATCCCTGGAGATCCAGATTGGGCCGGTGGGACAACCTACGAAGACCAACGCACGATCGATATTCAAGCGTCAAGCGAGCACGTCTTCAAAGCGATCTGCAGGATCGGGGGCGGGCACGGCTGGTACGCCGCGGATCTGCTCTGGAAAGTGCGGGGCTGGATGGACACCCTGGTCGGAGGACCAGGACTGCGCCGAGGCCGCAGAGATCCGGAGCGCGTTGAGTTCGGAGAGTCCCTCGACTTCTGGCGCGTGATCGGGATCGAGCAGAACCGCTCACTCGTTCTCCGCGCAGAAATGAAACTGCCTGGAGTAGCAACACTCCAGTTTCAACTCGAACCAGGTCAGGACAACTCGAATGAGTCCCCGACAACTTCGATGACGATGACCGCACGATTCCGACCAAAGGGGATCATCGGTATCCTGTATTGGTATAGTGTTCTTCCATTCCACGGCATTGTGTTTCGAGGGATGCTTAGAGGGATCAAGAGAACAGCGGAGTCTGAATCCACAAACTCTTAACCGCTTATCACCATGCTCTATAGCGACTTACGGGATTAACTCACCACAAACACATATTGAACCAAGTTTCCTGTAGTATGGAGAAAATCACCTAGTTGGGTGGTCATTCATCGCTGCACCATTCCGTGTAGCTCAGACTCGAGGGAGCATACCCATGAACAGAAAGTTATTCGCAATCGTCGCCGCAGCTGCGTTCACAGCCCCAGCTGTTGCTGGTGGACCAAGTGCAGGCATCGCACTCTTTGATGAGATGATTCCATTCTTTGGTGCAGGCTCACAAGATTTCTCAACGCCAGGCATCGGGGATTTCTATGCCGACATGGGCATGACCATTTCAAGCAATGAACCGTTGTGGATCGGTGATGGTGTTTCCCAAGGTGACTTTGGCAACTTTGATATCGAAGGCACCAACGGTCCTGCATTCCTGTCACTGTGGGCCACCGACCCAGGCGGAACGGTCACCTTTACATTTGATGGTCCAGTCAACTTCCTAGTTGACTTGATCCACACTTCCCTTGGAGGAACGGATGATGTCGTTTGCACCGTGACGACACTGAGAGACGGCTCGATCGTTGATCATGAGATCATCCAGATTGCTCATGTGCCAGGAGATCCGGATGGAATCCCATTCTTCCGCCAATGGAACAACGCGGACACCTTCCATTTCCAGCTCGCTCCAACCTCAAAGCGTGTGCTCGCGTTTGATTTCATCGAGTGGCAGCACCTGACCTGCGGCATCGCTGATCTCAACAACGATGGAAGACTGAACTTCCTGGATGTCAGTGCATACCTCGCAGAGTATGGCAACGGCTGCAACTAACCCATTGACCGAGTCATTCGAACACGATTTAGCGTCCTTAGGGACGCTTTTTTGTTGATCAGCGCACTCTAGACAATTCGTCAGTTTTATTGGTATTCACCATTTTATCGGTCATATTGAAACACCAAGTGTATGAGTATGCCTTTGGTGAAAGGGACACGCATAGCAGTATGCGATGATGGCATGAAAGGATCCAGTTGATGAAATCTGCATTACTTCTCCTGACTGTTGGAGCTTGCGTCCAAGTTGCTCAAGCAGGAGTCACTCAAGATGTGTTGGTAGACTTTGATGATCAGTTAGGCGGTATTCCACCTGTTGAAACGGACGGTCAGTTTAGTGAGCATGTTTCGTTTGGCACCAATGACAACAACATCCTGATGATCTTTGAGGGAGCTGGATTCGTTGGCGGATCAAGCCCGAACATGCTCACCGCTGGTATCTCTACAACTACAGACACATTCGATGGCGATATCTACATGGATTTCACTGTAGCCGCGAATAACCTGTCCTTTGACATCCTTGCGGACAACAGCTCAGGCGTCATCGCGATGCTCGGCATTTTCCACTCTGGAGGGTTCACAGAGTTGAATGTGACTGGTAACGGCAACTTCACCGATCCTATCGAGATCGACCTGTCGGCATACTCCGATGTAAACAGCGTCGAGTTGTTTGCGATCACTGATGAGTTTGGTCTCGGAATTGATAATCTTGCATTCACAGTGCCGGTACCGACGCCATCGACATTCGCGATTATCGGTCTCTCAGGACTGTTGGCATCGCGCCGTTGCCGATAATCATAGTCTGCCGCCTATTCGTCGCAGCTTGTTGGAAACCACCGCCCACTATGAGCCCCGAGCACGCCATGGTTGCTCGGGGCTTTCTTTTTTGATCCTGTATCAGCGACTCCTTATCGCTTTCACAGTGTTGCCTAATCGATACAACCCCACTCAGCAGGACCACGGACTTCGGAGACTGATGGCCTTTGCGTAGGTGTCTTGTATCTTCGTCGTGCGGCGTGATCCGTACCCACGCCATCGTTGGACTCTCATAGCTCGCAACAAGACGAGAAGGACATCGTTATGAAGAACGCACAAATCAAAGCAGCAATGATTGCCTGCGCTGGCGTAATCGCATCGAGCGCATCAGCAGATATCTATCACTGGGACTGGTCCGCAGATACCGATGGAACATCGGGCTTGAACATGCGCGGCGGAACATTCGAGTCCATCCACGCAGAGTTCAATACAGACACCAATCGCTTCGTCTGGCAGGTCTTGTTCTCAGACCAGATCACCGACGGCTACACACTCGCTGTGAACAACGGCCCAAACCCAAAGGGGCACGCGGGCGAACTCGCACTGATCTACTTCGACGCAACGGGACCTGAAGCTCGTGTCTCTGCGTATGCGTACAACGGCCAAAATACCCTACTCACTTACCGTGACGGCTCACCACAAGCTGGGGAGCAAACCCCCGACCAAATTTTCGATTACAACCATTCATCCATCATTGAAGCGTCTGTCAACGACTTTGACGGCAAGCGGATGATGACCCTTGAGCTGGATGCGACCTACATCAATGTTCACAATCCAGCATATCCTGGACCAGAAGGTCCGGGCGAATGGACCGGCATCGGCTTTGAAGAGCAGCTCGGACTCTGGATGCACCCGCTCAAGAATCTCTCCACCTCGTACAACAACGAGAATGGACTGTCCCAATGGAGCGGTCAACAGGGCTGGTTCGACGGAGCTGGGTATGACACCACCACTGTCCCGGCTCCAGGCGCACTCGCACTCCTCGGGATGGGCGGATTGATCTCATACCGCCGCAATCGCAAATAAACGAATGCTCACAACCAAAACTCTCACTCCACGCCCCGTGCTCTCACGGGGTTTTTTCATACGGCAGCATCTTCAAGCTTCTCGGACAAGGTGCCAATAAAACCGCGATAATTGCTTGCAATCCCTCGATCCTGATGTATTCCTTGTCATATCCGCCAATCTCGTAGGCGGTTTGAACTCGAATTCGTTTAGAGGGACCATCATGAACATCAAAGCAATACTACTAGCGATTTCTGTTATCGCTGCATCCACGCATGCACGCGTGATCCATGAGGATTTTCGCGATATGGCTGGGGGACCAGCCTTTGACCCAGAACTGACCTTTGATTTCGGCACAGATACCGATTTCACCGGCGGCGGGGACACCAACGACCTCTTCGCAGGAGCACTCTGGCTTTACTCAGACCTCGTCACAGTTTCCGTCAACTCACTCGCTCCAGACGAGTACATCGAGTCTGTCGAAGTCTCCTGGACCGATTTCTGTGGGATCGGCTGCACAATCATTCAAGCTGTAGGAGCTACAACAGATCTTGCTTTGGCAAACACGGTGGTGAGTTCGACCGAGACCCGCAGTATCAGCAGCATGGATCTCGGCGAAAACATCGAGTTCTTCCGCCTCTCATCCTTCGAAGGCCGGATGAACAAGCTCACGATCAACATCGTCCCGTCCCCATCCGCACTCGGCATGCTCGGACTCGGCGGTCTTGTGATCGCTCGTCGCCGACGCTAAACGGCATTCATAACACAACTCTCTTGCATACATCCGCACTGTCGCAGTCTCGTACGCACAGTGCGGATTCATTTTTGGATCAATTTTCGCAGTCTGAACACATCTTTCATGGTCTGCGCAAAGATCGCGTCCAATCATTGTGTTCGGGGTATTTCACGCACAGATCCGCTTATATGGAACCAGTTATGTCTAAGCTGTTCGACATCGCCGCCATCATTCTCATCACCGCGCCTGCCTTTCGTGTTCAAGCAGGGGTATCAGATGCCGAGCCAACAACTTCCTTCTCGTCTCACAGACTCAACATACTGAATGAGCTGTCTTTGAACACAGAAGTTCCGTTTGAAATTTACACCGCTACACCAGATTTTAATATGGTCCACAGCGATGAGCTGATGAATGAGCTTTCACAGGCGAACGAGTTCCAAGCTCTGTCAACAGTGAACTCTTTGCCGCAGCTACTCGAACAACCCACCGCGATGCCTTCGGCGTTCATTGAGCGGATGAGCTTCTGACAGCATCACAATTGGCACGATCGATACAATCGGCACTACTTTCCATGCACCATTTCTGGGAAGATCCAATCCTGTTTTGCATACTTGTCCCATGCAAGGTATCCGACCATCCAGTTCGTCGCTGTTGACCATCGGTCTGCAGGGGATCAATCGAAGCAATCGTATGTTCACCCAATCAGCTGAGCGCCTTGCGAGAGGGATTCGTATCAATCGCGGATCAGATGATCCCGCTGGTTTAATCGCATCTGAGCACTTGACGAAGGACCTCTCCAGTTTACGATCGCAGATCGGTTCATTAGAACGCGAGAATCTGAGTCTGAACATCGAAGCAGCGGACGCATCAATCGAGCGTCAAGCGGAGATTGGTACGCAACAGCGGATCAACGAAGCGCGGATCCGTGCGATGGAGGAGCAGTCCATCAACACCGCCTCGGCTCGTTCTCAGATCCGTGATACCGATTACGCGGAAGAGATCTCCAACTCCATCCGCGCCTCGGTCCTGAGCAAAGCATCAATGCGTGTGATGGTGATCGGACAAGAGCAGAGCAAACGATCGATCGATCTGCTGGGATAACTCAGCTTGGGTATCGTTTCTTGATCGTGCCCACGCTATGACGTATGAGTTTCTTGAGTGTTGGGATATGCACATCGTCCAGTGATTTGATGTAGAGACATCCTTTGCCCGTCTTGTACTTCCCCAGTGATTCCATGAGTTCGGGTTTGTCTTCAAATCCAGCGAGTATGTATACCGAGATGGCGCTCGCGCGAGGCGAGAACCCTACCAAGCACATATCCCCCTCACGCCCACTCTCGTATACGTAGTGGTATTGACCAAACCCGACGATCGAAGGCCCCCACATCTTTGGTTCTTCTTTGGTGATCGAGGACATGATCTCGATGAGTGTCTGACAATCGTCGCCGTACTTCGATGGCGCTTTCTTGAGGAAAGCGTCGACCGATTTGGTGTTCGCTACGGTTTTGTTTACTGATGGTTTCTTTGCTGCTTTCTTGGCCGTCTTCTTTGATGCTTTCTTGGTGGTTGCTTTGGTCGATTTCTTCGTAGTTTTCTTCGTTGATTTCTTGGTTGTTCTTTTCTTCGAGACTTTCTTTGCCATAGCTCGTTCCTCTGAAAACGAAAGACCCCCGCGAATCCGATCGCGGGGGTCGATGATTCAAACACACTGTACCAGAATCTCAGTCTTCGAGCATCCCGAGCTGCCACATCATGAACATGCGTTGATCCGCGACATCACGGATCCGAAGTTCCAGCGGCTTCCCACCGCCGTGACCTGAATCACGATCAACCCAGAGCAGGATCGGCTCTTCTTCTTGATCAGAACCGGTAGCGTTCTGCATCAAAGCCGCCATCTTCCGAGCATGGAGTGGGTGAACACGCGTGTCGTTCTCGCCGGCGGTGAACAGAACCGCTGGGTACTTAGTGCCGGGTTTCACATTGTGGTACGGCGAGTACTTCTTGATGAACTCGTAGTGATCTGGATTCTCAGCAGTGCCGTATTCAGGGACCCAGTATCGCGCCATCAGGAAGTTCTGGTAGCGAACCATGTCCAGCAGAGGCACCGCGCTGATCGCGGCACTGAAGAGATCTGGTCGCTGCACGACTGTTGCTCCAGTAAGCAGACCACCATTGGAACCTCCGGCAATACCAAGCTTGCTGGGATTGGTGTATCCGTTTTCCACAAGCCACTCTCCTGCGGCGATGAAGTCGTCGAACACATTCTGCTTATGCTCAAGCATCCCGGCTTCGTGCCACGCGTTGCCGTACTCTCCACCACCACGGAGGTTTGCGACCGCGTAGACTCCGCCGTTCTCATACCACGGGAACATGGTCGATGAGAAATACGGCGTCATCGAGATATCAAACCCGCCGTAGCCGTAGAGGATGGTTGGGTTGTTGCCGTCGAGGGAAAGCCCCGTCTTATGGACGATGAACATCGAGACTGGGGTGCCGTCTTTGGAGTCGTACCAGACCTGTTTCACTTCAATCTTTGATGGATCGACTGGGACATCTGGACGCGCCCAGAGATCGCGCTCGCCGGTTGCGAGATCAACGCGATAGATCGAGCGAGGCATGTTGTAACTCGAGAAGCTCAGGAATGCTTCTGTCCGATCGTCACTCGTTGCGAGTCCACCTGAACCGATTCCTGGGAGTTCAAGATCACCCTTTGAGTTGCCGTTAAAGTCGAACATCGCGATTCGGGTCTTCGCGGAATCAAGATACTCAACCGAGATGATCCCACGGGAGAAGTTGACGCCTTCAACAACGAGTTCATCATCATGAGGAACAACAGTTTCCCAGTTCTCAAATGAAGGGTTCGACAGATCAACAACTGATACCGTCCCGTTTGGTGCTTCAAATGAGTGCTGAATGAAGAGGCGGTCACCATCAAAGTGTGCGCCCCCTACGCGACCCATTTTGCCGATCGCCATCGGGACCAGTTCCAGTTCACCGCTCCGGAACCACTTCGATAGATCAGCGATCCAGAGATCAACACCTGCTGTGCCTGTCCAGTACCCGACTGTCATCCAGCGGCCGTCTTCCGAAGGTGAGCCCCATGGTCCCCATGTGGTTTTAAGTGCTTGGAGCTCCGCATCGGTTTTGTTGAGATCGCCGTAGAAGAACTCGATGTCCTTCTGACGGAAGAGCACTTGATCCTGACGATGGTGCGTGCCGAGTTTGTGGAGCTTCATGACGGACGAATATGCGTCGTCGAGGTCTTCGAGCGCCGAGTAGAAGAATCCTGAAGAATCTGGGAGCCAACCTGAGAGGCGGACCTTTCCAGGGATTTCTTCTGCGAGCCATTCGCCGGTATCGACATCCATGACATAGAGCGTCGAGTTCTCATCTCCGGCGGTGTACATTCCGAACGCCATGAGCGAGCCGTCATCGTTAGGAGCTGTCCATGCGATGGTGGTCAATCCGCTTGGATCCACGGTCTGAGGATCGAGAAGCACGCGTTCGTCGCCGTCAAGACCTTCACGCACATAACGCACCGCTTGTGGCTGAGCGCCTTCCCGACGAGAGTAGAAGTAGCGATTCCCATACGCGCTTGGGGTCCCGATAGATGGAACCTCCATGAGTTCGCGCAATCGATCTTCGAGAGCCGCTCGCCCCGGCAGGTTGTCGAGCACAGAGCGGGTGTAGCCGTTCTGACCATCAGTCCATGAAACGACATCATCAGTCAACAGACCCATGTTGTTCGGATCAGAGTTGTCACCTTCGAGCCAGCGGTATTCATCGACGACTATCTCGCCGTGGATCGTGTCCGTGACCGGTACAGATTCGGTCGCCGGGGGAGCGGCGAGGGCAAAGGTCGATCCTGCGACCAGGACAGACAAGAGTAGTGCTTTCATGTTCTAAATCTCCAAAAAGGTACAGGCGCATGATACCAGTTCAGCGAGTACGACGCCTCTGATTCATACCTATTGCACTCAGAAAGGATGCGGCGAAATACCACACTGAGCCTCGAACCTGAAGCGTGTTTATTGCACCAAACCCTTGGTCAGACGCATGAACGCGGTCTCAAGGTTGACCGGCTCCTCCTGGAAGTGGGTCATCCGCAAGCCGTTGTTGATCAGCACATTGGGGATGTCGGTGTAGTTGCCCCCCATGCGATCGTCGAACTGTGCATGGATGAGTCGTCCTGATCCCCCACCACTCGCGGTGCCATCGCCTTGGACAATCGCAACCTTCTCGATTCCAGGCATCGTCTGGAGCACTTTCGCGGCGTCCTCCAATCGCTCAGCGACCCCGACATGCACAACATGACCGACCTTCGCTCGGCGGAGGATCTCATCGACCGTGCCGTTGAAGAGCAACTCACCTTTCTCGATGATCCCGACAGTGTTACAGAGCTCAGCGAGTTCATGGAGAATGTGCGAAGAGATGAGGATGGTCTTGCCCATCTTCTTGAGCTCTTTGAGCAGCTCACGAATCTCGATACGAGCTCTCGGATCGAGCCCTGAAGCCGGCTCGTCCATCAACAACACTTTTGGATCATGGAGCAGCACACGCGCGATACTCAATCGCTGCTGCATACCACGCGAGAGACCGCTGACCTCAGCGGTTTGCTTGTACGTCAGGTCTGTGAGTTCGAGCACATCGTTGACGACCTTCTTGCGTTGCGAGCCGTTGATGTTGTACGCGGCGGCGAAGAACTCCAAGTATTCATGCACAACCATGTCCTGATAAGCGCCCATGAAATCGGGGACATATCCGATGAGCGGACGGATCTGACGATTTTGATAGCCAACTGTCAATCCCGCGATCTGTGCTTGCCCAGACGAGGGTTTGAGCAGCGTCGCGAGGACTTTGATGGTGGTCGTCTTTCCAGCGCCGTTGGGACCGATGAACCCGAAACAATCACCCTCATTGATGGTGAGGTTCAGCGAGTTGAGTGCGGTGAGCTCGCCGTAGCGTTTCGTCAGGTTGATGGTTTCGATCATTGGCATATCTGCAATCCTACCGCTCTATCACCCATTGGGTTCTTCTGATTCGCTCTGGTCATTCTCTGGTTCCAGCACACCCACATACGAAGGTGGGTCAGGTTCAAAGGGATAGATCCAAGTCACCAAGGTCTTCCCCGATGCCGGTACTCGCTTGCCGTCGACATAGACCGGGACTGGCGAGCCGTCCTCATTCGCTTTATTCGCATCGACTTCGAGCACCCCCATCACAATCAAGCAGGGCTGCGTGAACCACATCCCGAGATCCCAGCCGTGAAGTTGACGGCGGTTCGCCAATCGATTTCCAACGGCGTCTGTGAGCACGCCGTATCTAGGAGGCTGGAGCTGCGAGAGCATCCGGCCAACTTTCAGCCGATCCATGACATCACCGCGAGGACCTTGGATCGCGAGGGGATCAAACCCAGTCGAGATCGCCTCGCGGAAGTAGTCCCCCTTATCCGCGTTGCGGTTGGTCTCTGAGAGCTTTGTGTATCCTTCCAGACTGATGACCTCGCCGGGATCCCAGCCGCCTCCAGGAATCTGAGGCGACCATGTATCGACTCTAGAGATCATGGTGTTCACAAGTTTCTGCCCCTCGCGCCGGATCGGGATTTGTCCCGAAACTACGACAAGCATGACATCCGTCAGTCCTCCAGGAAGATCATGAACGATCTCGCCGACCACCGCGGTCCCATCGAGCGTGAGCTTGGTTTCTTGGAAGCTCTCAGTATCAACAATCGGATGCGGCATCGACCAACTCGACACTCCACCCCAATCCACACGGAAGTCTTTCACAGTCGCGCGTGTCGGGACGCGGATTGAATCCGGCGATCGACTCTCGATGCGATACCCAGTGTTGTCTGGAAAACCAGAGACAATGGACGCGGATGAGGTGCTGGGTTGCCAAGGCGTGATGAGATTGGTCATCACGCTCGAGTTGATCATGCTCGTATCGCTTGGATCAACAAGTGATACATCCGAAGTGCCGTAACTCGGGAGCATGACACTCATCCATGATCGTGCACGAGAATGGGATTGGCCATAGACCTGCTCAAGCATAGTCAAGTGCGAGATATTCACTTTCTTTGGACGCAGCAGCGAAGCGCCGACCCAGGACAACGCGGTAAACACAGCGATCAGGGTCACAAACCCTACCCACGCGTGCTGACTCTTTTTCTGTTGACGCAGCAATGCAAACCCACCAGGTCCCGCGAGGACCCAGTACAGCACGAAGACGATGAATCCGAAGAATACGCCTTGGATCGCTCGGCCTGTCTTTGCGATCTCACCAGAGACTTCAGTGTCAAACTCAAGCACGGTTCGCGAACGGACATCCGCGAGCAGTTGATCTGACATCTCGCTCGGGCGCTGGATATCTCCACGCATTCCCAGCACGCGATGCCAGAACGGCTCGGGTTCTGGGAGTCCCAAGCGACGAAGCTCGCCGTGCCCAAGATCGATGCCGACGACGGTCACCATCCCTGTTCCGATGAGCCTGCGGATTGCGATACATTCACGATCGACTGTGTTGAGCACAGGTATCGCAGAGTTGGGTTCCGCTTCTGGATTGGGTACAAATGTGGTGAGCGTACCATTGGTAGGGAGTGGAACATCGCTCGATTCGGTCAGCAGTCTGCGGATGCTGTTGTAGTCCACGCCGTCGCGTCGCGATGGTCTTTGGACATCAGGGAGCAGGTTGCGGAGCGGATGATTCCCTGTGAACCATGGATCATCCGATGGGGGCATGACGATGATCAGGTGTCCGCCTTGCTCGACCCAGTTGCGTATCGCGCGTGCTCGTTCTGGAGTGAGTGTCGATGGATCATGTTCTCGTAATGAGGAACTCCCCCACACAAGGAAATCCATAGAGACAAGACCTTGCCAACGATCTGGAAGCGTCAGCGTGGTCAGTCCCGGCGCGACTCGGATGAGTTCGTGTCCAAGCGGACGCCAAGTTCGATTGTCGACAGTGATCGCATAATGCTCGATCCCGAGTTGGCGAGTCCCGATCATGCCTGCGATCGCGACCCAAGGTTCTTGGAAGATCGGGTTGTACTGTGACACCGATCCCAGCAATCGACCGGCGCGGTATCCGAGTTGGCCTTCGCCGCTACCTCGCTCTTCGGCCTCAAATGCATGGATCTCAAAGCTCGCCTGTCCGAATTGAAATGGGACCCAGCAGTACAACCAGAAACTCTGGGGTAAACCTGGATTTGCGCTGACGACTCGATCGAACTGAGCGTCATCGCCGTCGGAATCTCGAATGGTGACGCGGAGGATGATCTCTCGCTGCTGGGATCCTTGATCGAGCATCTGGACCTGGATCCCGGCCCAATCCCCTGTTCGGATCATACCGCCTGCACCGAGATTCAGGATCGAGAGCTGAATTTCACCTGCACCTGCAGAATCAGGATTTACCTGCGCGGATGCCTGATGCCCAGAGAACATCAGCACGCACAGCACACTCAACAAACGCATCCAGAACCGCAACGATCGAGTCCTCCATAACAGCCAACCTCGGCTGATCCCCCACCACACCATCCCATTGGGATCGCGGATGTGCCGATTCTACAACTTCAAGGCCAAACTTGCGTGCCTGGACGCTCTGAGAGCAAAGTTTTGTTCAGAATCGTCCGATCATAACAGAGCTATGCTCGACTCAGGCACCATGATCCTGCTGATTTCTGCCCTCGCTTCAGGGATCTGTATCCTGTGCCTGTACAGCGTCTATGCCAATGTGATCCGGCATGAAACCACGCTCCACAATCTACGGAATCGCGTCGAGGAACTCTCAAATCAACAGGCGCTCCACCTCGCAGAAATCACCGGCGAGCTCACGCCTGAAATGAAGCAATCAGATGTCGAGATCATCCACGATCCTGATCTCAAGATTGCTGAGACAGATCCAGAGAACCTGAGCGAGTCTCAAGCATCAGATCCGGCCAGCTCTTCCACCAAAGCTGCGTGAGCGCGAGCACCCATCTGGAAGCAATCGAGTTCGAACTTCTCATTGGGTGAATGGACGCGATCATCTTCCAATCCGAATCCCATGAAGATGGTTTCAAGACCAACTGTGGTTTTGAGCAGTCCCGCGACTGGGATTGATCCGCCCGATTTGATCATCGCAGGCTTTACGCCACATCCACGCTCGATCGCACGGAACGCGGCTTGCAGTGGTTCGGATTCGGTCGCGCAGGTTGCTGGAGCTCCTCCGCCATGATTCTGGAACTCCCACTTGCATCCTGGAGGGGTGCGCTGTTTGAACCACTCGATGACCGATGAAGCGATGGTTTCTGAATCTTGATCATCGACGAGTCGGAACGAGAGTTTCGCGCTCGCCTTTGACGGGATGACGGTCTTCGCTCCGGGACCTGTATATCCGCCGATGATGCCGTTGATATCGCAAGTTGGTCGTGCCCATTCACGCTCGATGAAGGAGAACCCATCCTCACCGATGCTTGCTTCAGGTGGAAGCCCGATGCCTCGCAGTGCGGCTTCCGGATCGGCTCCCAGTTCCTTCCACGCATCACGCTCAGCTTGAGTGAGGTCTCGCACGCCGTCATAGAAGTTCGGAATAGTGACACGCCGCTTGTCGTCCCACAACTGAGAGAGCACTTTGGTCAGTTCGTTGATTGGGTTGGGAACCTTTCCTCCCCAGAGTCCGGAGTGAAGGTCTTGATCTGGACCAATGAGTGTGACTTCGAGGTATGTGAGTCCACGCACGCCGTAGGTGATCGCGGGCTTCCCGCGTCCCAGCATTCCGGTATCGGAAATGAGACAGACATCGGTCGCGCTAAGCGTGTCCTTGTGCTCATCGACGAATCGTTCGAGGTTGACCGATCCAGATTCTTCTTCGCCTTCGAGGAGCACGGTGTATTTGACTCCACCACCCGGCTTACCAGTGGTTTCATACCAACCACGCATCGCTTCGAGGAACATCATGACCTGACCTTTGTCGTCACACGCGCCACGCGCGACGATGCGTTCTCCAATCTCCCCCTCAGCGGATTTACGGATCGGCTCAAAAGGCGCGGACTCCCACAACTCGATCGGATCCGCTGGCTGTACATCGTAATGCCCGTAGAACAGCACATGAGGACCTGAATAATCATCATCACCAGTGGTCGTCGCGAGCACGATGGGTTGACCTGATCCAGCGGGATCTCCAGTCTCCATGAGTTCCACGCTGAATCCGGACGCCTTGAGATGATCCGCGGCCCACTGTGCGGCTTTCGCGGTATCCGCATCATGCTTCGGATCGGTCCCGACTGATGGGATCCGGAGCCATTCGATCATGCGCTCGATGGATTGTTCCTCGTGCTGATCGAGCCAATCAATAACCTGCTGGGTGGACATATTCATGCTCCTCTGCTTGTGGTTCCAAAGCAGCATAGACAAAAAAGAACCCGCCGCCCAAAGGTGAGCGGCGGGATCATGAATCAAATCAACACACTTGAAGAATCAAGCGTGAGTCATCACCATTAGCGGCGACGACGAGCGGTTGCGAGACCACCAAGTCCGAGGAGTGCGAGTGCACCTGGAGTTGGGAGGTTTGCTGCGCCTGGAGTTGCTGATGCTGGAACCTGGTCAAACTCGAGCAATGCAGTGGTCGATGAACCATCACCAACGCGGTAGAAGCCAGCTGGCACGAAGGTGCCATCTGGACCAACGGTCAGGTCAGGAGTGATTGCCATTGTGCCGTCATTTGCGACATCCATAGCGCTGTCGGTCATGAAGACGGCTTCAACGATCGCACCCATGTCGTCACGGAGGATCATGGTGTATGAGCTGTTCTCGATCGAGTTTGCACCGAAGGTGATGTCTGCAGTGAAGTTCAAGAAGCTTGCTGCTTGAGCTTGTGCGTTTGCGAGGGTGAAGTAGCCGCCTGCTGCGATGGAGCCGGAGAGTGCGTAAGGTGCACCGCCGTCTGAACCCATGAAGCCGGTGCTGTCGACATCGGAGTCCCAGAGCTCGATGCTCCAGCCTGTCAGGTCGATTGCTGCGCCGGTGGTGTTGTAAAGCTCGATGAACTCGGAGTCAGTGCTTGCGGTTGAGCCGAGCACTTCGTTGATGGTAACGCTTGCGTTGGTTGCTGCGGCGATACCTGCGATTGCTGCGATTGCAGTTGTGAATTTCATTTTCTTTCTCTCCAGTTTGGAAATGTTTCTCTCAATCTCTGAACACAAAGCGAGGAACCCTCTTAGGCGCAGGTGCGTGTCAGGAACTGGTCAGGGACCTCGAAACACCCATGCTTCGGTCAGATTCTCCGCATGATCATACCATAGATCATCGATGAAATGGAGGCAAATCTGGGAGAAATAAGCTCCTGTTAAGACAAGGCAGGCGAACAAAATACACCGATCTCATCCCAAACAAATCGCCCTCCGAAGCCGGAGGGCGATGGTTATCACACTTTGGGAATGGGTGTGGAATCGGGATTTAGTAGAGCTTCGGATTCGCACGCCCGTTGGACTGCTCTTCTACAAATGCTTCAGATTCTTCCGTGTTGTCATTTCCACCCCAGCGTGTACCAGTTGGATACCAAGGATTCGGATCGGTGTAGGACTCGATCTGTGTCATGGAATCTACTGAACCATCAAACTTCGCCACATTGATTGCCTCACTATGCCGGTACGAAAGCTTGATATGGTTCCCAGTTTCAAGAGCCCAAGGATTAGAGCGTCCGTAAGCACGTGAGCCATCAAAAATCGGGGAAGTGCTTGAGAATGAACCATAAGTGCCATTTGTTCCGGCATCGAAATCCAAACCATCAGCATCTGTCCAGAAGCGAGTACCATCAGCGACCATAATTTTAGCAGATGCACTGGTTCCGACACGATCCACACGGTGACGAAATCCTCGAGGTTGTTGTGGATTTCTTGAATCAGTCATTAATGTTGATACATTCGGAGCGACACTGATTGATCCTCCAGGAACGCGTGCAGCGAGTCCTACCAAGTAAGACCGATCATCTTGACTGACATGTGCAAAGCCGGTTGGCATGAGATAACTAACCTGCTTGATGCCTTCTTCCGCAACTTCATCGAAATCATCGATGTCACCGGTGTTTCCACTATCGAAGACAAAGTCATTGAAGACATTGGCACGAGCACAGCCGAGTGTATTGAAGATATCACGCGTTCGTTGAGCTCGATTGGTTGAGAAGCCGAGCGTTTCACCCGCAATCGGGGAGATCCAGTCCTGGACAGTCGTAGGTCTGCTCGCTTCTGTGTTTCCTTCGAGCGCCTCAGTACCAAGAATTTGGCCAACTCCTGGTTCGATTACTCTACCCGTGTACTGACCGCCGATATTGACCGGACTTGCGTAGTAATCGCGATTTTCATTCGCATAGATCAGATTCAACTGCGCCAAACTACGAAGTGTTGAACTGCACACCAAGTTTTGGGCGCTCGCGCGAGCTTGTCCCAGCGCTGGGAGCAGGATGCCGATGAGCAGAGCAATGATCGCGATGACCACGAGCAGTTCGATGAGTGTAAATGCGTTTTTGCGACGATTCATTTCGAATCTCCAAGTGCGAGATGGGTCTCGTTATTTCTTCAGTACATGCACAATCGGATCGGTGTCTAACACTGTGACTCTGGAGCCACTCCCGAGTGCTTTGGATTGACTTCTCATGTCGTCTGTGATTCGATCCATGAATCGCTCGTCGAGTTTCCAGACTCCAGATTCTTCGTCTTGGCTGACAGGGATCAGTGTGCGATCGCCGGTGTCTGGATTTGTGGATGGATAGACAATGCCTTTCGCTTTGCCTTTCCGGACGAGGTAAAGCTGCCCCGTCATGACATCCACTGTCATGTGTCCATCTGGTTGATCGATCGAGCCTGCGGACATCATTCTCCATCCAGAGAACGCGAGGACCACGACTGCTGCGATGATCAGAATGATTTGCCAGGGTTTGATGTCACTCATGCGTCCTGCCTCGTTTCCCGTCGTGGTTGCTCGTCGTGCGTTGCTTCATTCCGAGCGTCCATTCACTCGCCCCGGCCTTGTGGGTTCTCGGGGGCACATATTCTACTCAACACTCCGGGAATCTCCAGTTTCTTTCAAGTAAGTCTAACAGAGATTCCAAACTCCAGTTGCAGCCGCAATCACACTTCAAATCAGCGGCTGATGTCCACACTCACTGGATAGTGATCCGCGGCGTATCCGTCGAAGGTCTCCAGATCCCGCCAGTTCGTCCCCTCAGGGCGTGCTGCGGTGCCGTAGACGAACGCGGAATCCGTATCCATATGCTCCAGCGCGGCTTTATTGGCAAGAATGAGGTCGATCCGGCGTCCCGATTCGTGGGTGATGATTTCAGATTTGGACTTTCGATCCGCGAAGATATCCACAAATCCTGCGTCAAGATAGGTTTGCACTGATTTGTCCGTCACCTCGGCGTTGAAATCTCCGAGCACCACAATCGCGCGATCAGGGTGAGCCTTGGTGACCTTGTTGATGAGTTCGAGGGTGCCGGTCGCTTCGGCTTCGCGCCAGTAGGTGTTGAAGCGTCCCGATTTGTGGTGCATCACAAAGAGCGTGAGTGCCCATGAATCGCTCCCATCTGCTGATGGGATCTCAAGATCCACCATCAGCGGTGAACGGCGAAACTCGATCGGTTCACCGGCGTACCAGTTCTTTTGGGTGCCGTATTTTTCTGGATGCACACCCCCGAGTGGTTTCTTCGGCCAGTTCTTCGCGTTCGTGATGGGATAACGCGAGAGCACCGCGTTCTCGATGCCTCGATCATTCCCGGCGTCAATCGATACGACATACTCGTATCCCAAATCGGACAAATAGTTGTCACGGTACTCGATCAATGCCGCTTCGGATTCGATCTCCTGAAAGCACAGCACATCCGCATTGACAGCACGGATCGCCATCGCAGTCGCGACGAGTTCGTGCTGAGGCTTCGCTTCGTCCGCATCATCGTTGCGTCCGGTCAATGACGGATCGTCATGCGTATCAAAGAGATTTTCGATGTTATAGGCTGTGAGCCGGAAAGCGTCCTCTGCCTTTGCTGGTGCTTTATCGACTCCGTATTGACGCATCATCTCTCGTGTTTTACTGAATTTATCGATTTGAGCATCGGGATCAGCCTGGGTCGAATCAACCGGACTCATCGCCAATGCTGGTGCGGCAAGCATGAGAGCTGCGAGCAGTTTTGCAAAGTTGGTCATGCGTTTCTCCATAAGGTATTGCAGGGGGAGTCTAGGGGGTCTGCTCGCGGCGGGATGCTACCATTGATTCGAGCACTGAAGCCCCGATTGCGGCTGATTTCCGGAGTCATTGATCGTGAAGATTGTGTTAGTCAATCCCAGAGGATTCTGCGCCGGAGTCCGGATGGCGATTGATGTCGTCGATCAGGTTCTTGAGCTGCTCCCAGATGAGACTATTTATGTGTACCACGAGATTGTGCACAATCGTCATGTGGTCGAACGGTTTGTCAGCCGTGGTGTCCGATTCGTTGAATCGCTCGACGATGTTCCAGAGGGAAGCATTGTTGTTTTCAGTGCCCATGGGATTCCCCCAATACTGCGCGAACAAGCAAAGCAGCGGAATCTGACGGCGATCGATGCGACCTGTCCGCTTGTGACCAAGGTGCACTCACGAGCCGTGCGTTATGCGAGACAGGGATACCAGATCCTGCTCATCGGTCACAAGAACCATCAAGAAGTCATCGGGACAATGGGAGAAGCACCTGGTCAAACACAGGTTGTCGAATCTCCGGAATGCATCGAGCATCTGAAGATTGAAGATCCCAACAAACTCGTGTATCTCACACAAACCACTCTCTCGACGGACGACGCGAAAGTGATCATCGATTCGTTGGTCAGCGCCTTCCCGAACATCAAAGCGCCTCCGACTGAAGACATCTGCTACGCAACGACCAATCGTCAGCAAGCGGTGCGTTTGGTTGCTCCTCAGTGCGATCTTGTGATCGTGGTTGGTTCGAAGAACTCGTCGAACTCGGTTCGGCTCACAGAGATTGCCCAAACCATGGGGACTTGCAGCGTGCTGATTGATGATGCATCGGAACTCAACCCCGCGTGGTATCCAACAGGGGATGAGACCATCATGCTCACGGCTGGCGCGAGTGCTCCAGAAGATCTCGTCTCTGAAATCTGCAAGCACTTTGTTGAACAACACAACGCGACGCTGCATGTCGCGGATATCACTGAGGAATCTGTAGAGTTCGGGTTGCCACTCACGCTCAAACGCTTGATGGAAGAGCACGGCATCGATCACAAAGATCGACGCATCACTGTGGAAGCCCCCACCATCACCGCTGGAGAATACGGCGATACGCCTGTCCCGCTCACGATCTCAGGCGCTGATGCATGAAGCATCCAAGCCACCATTTCTTTGCGATGAATCCCGAAACGCTCACCGACTGGTGCTTGGAACGCGGTCTCCCCAAGTTCCGCGCCAAGCAGATCATGGAATGGGCCTACCTCAAGGGGGTCATCGATCCGACGCAGATGAGTAACCTGTCCAATCAGGATCGTGAGCTGCTCAACAATGAGATGACTTTCCTGAGCGGCCCAACGGTCGCACACCAACTCGCAACAGACGGCACACAGAAGCTGCTCATCGAGTGGAGTGATGATGCGGACACCACGCCGATCGATGCGAGAGAAGCGGGGATTGACCACGAATCTCGATTGCCGATTCTTGGACAAGAGATGCCGTATTCGGACACGACGCGTCAGACTGAGTGCGTCATGATTCCCGCTCCAGATTCAGACCGACGCACGGCTTGCATCTCGACGCAGGTTGGATGTCCGGTCGGATGTACCTTCTGTGCAACAGGGATCGGTGGACTCGATGGGAATCTATCATCGGGACGCATTGTCGAGCAAGTCTGGCGCCTGAATCAGTTGCAAGGCGTTGATCGGATCTCCAATGTTGTGTTTATGGGGATGGGCGAGCCGCTCGCGAACTTCAAGCCGGTCGTCGATGCGGTCCGCACGATCGCCGCACCTTGGGGGCTCGGGATCAGTGCTCGAAAGATTACGATTTCAACAGTTGGAATGCACAAAGCAATCGAGAAGCTCGCGAACGAACTGGAACTCCCAGTAACACTCGCGCTCTCGCTGCACGCTCCGAACGACGAACTCCGTCGCAGACTGATTCCGTGGGCAGAGTTCACAAGCATCGATCAGCTCAAAGATGCGTGCAGGAAGTGGTTTGAGAAAACGGGGCGAGAGATCACGCTCGAATACATCCTCCTCGGAGGGGTAAACGATCAGAGCGAACACGCAACGCAGCTCGCCCAAGTCTGTAAAGACTTGCGAGCGAATGTCAACCTCATCCGATACAACGAGGTAGCTGGATTGGAGTTCAATCGACCAAGCACGGACGATGTCCATCGATTCCAGTATCTGCTCCGCGAGCATGGCATCAACTGCCACATCCGCGCGAGCCGAGGACGAGACATCGCGGCCGCGTGCGGACAGCTCCGACATGAGCACGCCACCACTTAACCCATGCTGATGCAGATCCCATCCAACTCAAGTGTGTATGACTGGTCGCAGGAGTTTCACGCGTTCACCAAGCAACATCTTCTTGTGGTCGTAGTTTGTTTCTCGATCATGATCGGATGGTGCATCCTCGGTCGGATCTTGCTCGCAAAGAATACAGAGCAAGGCAGGAATACAGAACGCAGAATCCGTCACGCGGTCGGATGGTTTATTCTGATCTCGCAAACTTTCATATTCTTCCGTCGATTTACTCCGGCGCATTGGGACATCGATGATTCGCTCCCGCTCCACATGTGCCGATGGTCCGTCTGGATCGTCGCTTGGGCGATGCTCACACTCAATCGCAATGCACGCGCGTTGACTCTTTTCTGGGGACTCGGACTGAGCTCACAGGTTTTCGTCACGCCGTTCCTCAAAGAAGGGCACGGCTCGCTCGGATTCTGGATCTATTGGCTCAACCACCTCCAGATCGTCGGGGTGGGTCTGTACGATGTCGTCGCGCTGGGATATCGACCAAACATGAAGGACTTCGTGTTCGCGACACTCACCGGGATCGGGTTCGGGGTGCTGGTGTTCTTCCTGAACATCTTCCTCGGCACCAACTACGCGTATCTTGGATCGGGACAGCATCCAGGAGATTCCGTCATCGATCTGCTCGGGCCGTATCCATGGCGAGCGTTGTTCCTGATCCTCGGCTGCGCGGTGGTCTTTGTTGCGATCTACGGATTCTCAGCAGGCGCCATGGCGCTGCGGACCAAGATCCTCAAGAAACCACCTCCCAGATTCATTGGTTCAGAGCATTCATCGCAAACACAGAACGATCACTGATCGCTACACTGGATCCATGGTTGTTCTCCTGCTCATCATGAGTGCACTCGCGGCGATGATCTCTCTTGCAGGGACATTCGCAGCGCTGCGTGTGAGCCAACGCATCGGTGCTCTGGACACCGCACCGATGGAAGGACAGATCAAGCACGATCAACGACCAATCCCCAACACTGGAGGGATCGGTATTGTCCTTGGAATCTGGCTGCCGATCCTCATCGGATTGATTGGTGTGTCGGTCTTGGACGCATCCTCATTCTACGGCGTGCTTGAACCAATCCAGTCTGTGTGGACTGAACTGCAAGAACGCGTCAAGCTCGGATGGGGACTGCTTGGGTGCGTGCTGCTGCTGCACATCTTGGGACTGATCGACGATCGACGACCGATGGGACCACTCTCCAAGCTGATCATCATGCTTGCGCCGGCGGTGGTGTTTTCAGTCTTCTTCGACACTCGACTCCTCACAATGCTCGATGCATATGTTGGTGGAAGTTGGCTGAGCATCATGCTCACAATCATCTGGATCGTCGCAATCACCAACGCGATGAACTTCATCGACAACATGGACGGGCTCAGCGCCGGAATCGCAACCATCGCAGGAGCGATGTTCCTCGTCGCGGCGATTCTCAATGCGCAATGGTTTATCGGCGTGATTCTTGCGCTGCTCGTGGGAGGATGCTTGGGGTTCCTCGTGTTCAACTTCCCTCCAGCGAAGATCTTTATGGGTGATGGCGGGTCGCTTGTCATCGGATTCATCCTCGCGATCACGACTGTTCGGACAACCTACATCCCCGAAGAAGCAACAGGCCCGCTCTCTGGGAACTGGTACGCACTGCTGATGCCAATCGCGGTCCTCGCGGTTCCTTTGTATGACTTCATCAGTGTGACACTGATCAGGATCTCCCAAGGAAAAAGTCCATTTGTTGGAGATTTACAACACTTTTCTCATCGATTGCGCGACCGAGGACTCGGGAATCGAGGAACCATTCTCATCATCTACGCACTCACGGCATGCTCAGGTGTGGCTGGGATTTTGTTGACTCGAGCCGATTCATGGGAAGCTGTCTTGCTCGGTTTGCAGGTTGTGCTGATCCTAGGTGCGATCGCATTGTTCGAATATCGATCCCCGATCCAATCACGCGGGGGCTCTGATGACTGAAGCTGCTCAGCTCTCCGAAGGACAAACCAAATGGGGTCCTCGGGAACTCGCATCTCAAGTCTGTATGGGTCTATTGATGACGCTCGTGTTTCTTCGTGCGTTGAGCACGCATGAGCCATTCCCGATGTGGGATTCGGATCCATTTGAGTTTGAAACCCCCATTGTCGGATTCACCGCTGGATGGGGCATGCTGCTCAACGCCGTGATGATGCTGCTTGGGTTGATTGTGTTCGCGCTTGAACCTATTCGAAGCCGCACTGATCGGGTCATTTGCTACCTACTACCTATTGGATTCATCGGACTGTGTGTCCATCTTTATCAGCACCCCCAAGGCATGACCGAAGCCTCAACATTTGGCGCGATGATCACCATCTTGGTCGCCGCTCGCTCGTTCTTGTCAAACAATCAGGACTGGGTTCGGATCGCAACACCATCCGTGATCGGGCTTGGGGTATACATGCTCATCTACGGCTTCCATCAGGTGTACATCCAACACCCCTTGACTGTCGAACTGTACGAAAACAACAAAGAATCGTTCCTCAACGCACGCGGCTGGAGCGATGGATCCTTTGAAGTTCTGAGTTACGAACGCCGATTGAATCAACCAGAACCGACAGGATGGTTCGGTCTTGCAAATGTCTACGCGAGCTTTCTCGCGTCATTTGGTGTCACGATGGTCATGTTGACCTTGTGCTCGCTCAAGAGATCATGGTGGATGATCTCGGGATTGATCACCGTCGCGTTTCTTGTGTTGCTGGTGATTTCAAAGTCCAAAGGCGCGATCGGTGCCGCGGGTTTGGGATTCGTGGTCATTCAGTATGCGTTGGTTCGCAAGCAAGGTCGATTCTCTCGCGTCGGGACCGCCACTTTCGGTGCGAGCATCCTCCTCATGCTCGGAGTGCTGGGTGGTGCGCTGATGGGGCAGCTCTCATTGCTGTTTCGTGGTCAATATATGGTTGGCGCTTTGCGGATCTTCGAGCACCACCCGATCTTTGGGGTAGGACCGGGATTGTTCCAAGACGCGTACATGGTGCACAAACCATCGACCAGTCCTGAAGATGTGACGAGCGCTCACAATCTGCTCTTTGATCTGATCGCACAACTCGGGATCAGTGGGGTCGCGTTCGTGCTGCTGCTGATAGTCATCGTGCTCTCTGCGTTGCTACCCAATCAAGAAGACAGCGAGCAGGATTCAATCCCTACGCGCGTGCGTGTCCGCATTATCGCTTTGATTTCACTTATCGCGGGTGTGGTGTCAATCCGTCTGCAAACCGGCGCAATCGATCTTGAGATCATGCTGGTTCTCCTGATCGGATTGGGACTTTGGATTGTCATCAGCTGTGTGCTCAGCGCCCTGAGCAGCGCTCGGGCGCTGCGACTTTCGATGCTCGCGTGCTCCATTGTGCTGATCTTGCATGCACTCTTTGACCTCACTCCGGTCTGGATTGTCAGCGCCCCACTCTTCGGGATGTGCGTTGGGTTGGGAATGAGCACACAGAAACTCACAGCCCTCACACCACAACGATTCGATGTCATCCAATCGCCGATGATCGTTTCATCGCTTGTCGCGATCATCCTGACACTGCTTGGTGGATTAAGATTCATTGAACGCGATCGGGCGCTCATGAACCTTGCTCTTCCTGCTCAACAGATCGCTTCGATCAAAGCATCCATGGCAAACGCCGAACCGATTCAATCAATCGCTGACGATCTATCACAGCTCACAAACACACGCGTACCGGCGGATCCTCGCTTAATCAGTGACACACTCCGATTGATCGAAATCAATGAGCGAGTCCACGCCGCTCAGGTGCTCATGCAGATGCCACTCGATCATGATCCGACCCTCACGATCGCGGCTCTGGAGCACAGCATGAAAGCCGCGATGTCGCTCGATGCGATCGGAGAATCTGGGAGCGGTCCGCTTTGGGATTGGGTCCAAGAGCAAGCTCATCGCATTTCGAGCCGCGGCGGGACCTTCGCGGAACTGAAATGGGCCGGAGATTCACTGCTCAGTGTTGCGGATGTGGATCCTGCTCAAGGCAGTAAACTCCAGGCAAACGCTCTTGAAGTTTGGATACGAGCGGACGCATTGAATCCACATGATCCCAAGCACGCCGTCCGTGTGATGGATCTGCTCATTGAGCTCAATCGTCCCTCTGAGGCTCAAAAATGGGCTCATGAAGCGCTCGAGCGGTCCGATCGCATGAAGCTTGATCCGCTCAAGCAGCTCAACACGGACACGAAATCCAGAGTGCGGTCCTACGCCTTGTCCGACTGAGACTCAGATCGGCTGATTCTCCTGAAGAGTACTAGGTCCGAGAATCCCATCAGAGGGGTGGTTTTTGCTTGAATATCGTGCTGGGAGGGCTAGGATTACGCACTTTCTCTGCGATGGTCCGATGGGTGGGTCTCATTGAAGTTCCCACAATCCGGATCATGGCATTGATGTTTGAAGTTTCATGCGGTGTCATCGCGAACTGACTGACACACGGAGCCGGCGAATGGAAGAGTCATCAGATCCAGATCCCGACCGAAGAGGTCATGCACACCAGAGTGAATAATCACTTGTGCATGTTTCTCAGGACCGCTTGATTCGACATCAAATCAAACCACCAATCAAATCGTAACAAAGGGTCAGCTCACTGATCCTCAGTATGGCTCTCAAAACGAGAGCTTGAGAGTAACCACAAACGACCGAACGCATCGTCAAAAACCGGCGTTCAAAGAGTAACGACTGTCAAACAGAAGGACAAAAACGATGGCCACCGACCTCCAACACATCCGCAACATCGGCGTCTGCGCCCACATCGATGCGGGTAAAACCACCGTCACCGAACGCATCTTGTTCTACACCGGTAAAAGCTACAAGATCGGTGAGGTCCACGAAGGGACCGCGACCATGGACTTCCTTCAAGAAGAACAAGAGCGCGGCATCACCATTCAGTCTGCAGCTACAACATGTCCTTGGACCCACAAGGGTCAAGAGTACAAGATCAACCTGATCGATACTCCAGGTCACGTGGACTTCACCATCGAAGTGGAACGCTCCCTCCGCGTGCTTGACGGCGCGATCGCTGTGTTCGACGGAAAAGAAGGCGTGGAAGCTCAGTCCGAAACTGTCTGGCGTCAGGCTGATCGCTACGAAGTCCCTCGTATGTGCTTCATCAACAAGATGGACAAGATGGGAGCAAACTTCGAGTACTCCTTCGACACCATCAAGAAGCGGCTCGGAGCGAATCCAATCGCGATGCAAATCCCCTGGGGTGAAGGCGACGAACTCGTAGGAATCATCGATCTGCTCGAAATGAAGGCATACGAGTTCGATAAGGAATCCCAAGGTGCGATCGTCACTGAGAAGGAAATCCCAGACGATCTGAAAGAGAAAGCCGAGAAATGGCGCCATGATCTGATTGAGAACGGTGCGGCTCTCGACGACGATCTGATGGAACAATACCTCGAAGACGAGGACTCGATCACTCCTGAGCAGATCCGTGCAGCGATCCGCAAAGGCACCATCGCGCTCGAGTGCAACCCAGTCTTCTGTGGCTCGGCGCTCAAGAATATCGGTGTCCAGCGCCTGATCGACGCAACCATCGACTACCTGCCAAACCCAGAGGAAGTCCCAGACACCAAGGGAACCGATCCGAAGGACAAGACCATCGAGATGTCCCGCAAGAACAACGAGAAGGACCCGTTCTCCGCGCTCGTGTTCAAGGTGGTCTCCGATACCCACGGCGACCTCACCTACATGCGTATCTACTCAGGCAAACTCGTCAAGGGTACTCGCACACTCAATCCCGGCAACAACAAGCGTGAGATCGCATCGCGTATCTTCGAGATGCACGCAAAGGATCGTCTCGCACTCGACGAGGTCGGCGCGGGCAACATCGTCGCGGTCGTTGGTATCAAGAACTCGATGACCGGTGACACCCTCTGTGATCCGGACAACCCGATCATCCTCGAACGCATGGAGTTCCCGCCGCCGGTTATTTCGATGTCGATCGAGCCGAAGACCGCCGACGACAAGCGCAAGCTGTCTGAAGCACTCGTGACCATCCGTCGCGAGGACCCTTCGTTCCGTTCGGAGTACAACGAAGAAACCGGCCAGACCATCATCGCGGGCATGGGCGAGCTTCACCTTGAGATCATTAAGAACAAGCTCATCCGTGACATGAAGATCGGTGTTGAGGTTGGTCGTCCTCGCGTTTCGTACCGCGAAGCGATCAAGAAGGCTGCTGATGGCTGCCGTGGTCTGTTCAAGAAGCAGTCCGGTGGTCGTGGTCAGTTCGGTGACTGTACCATCAACATCGAGCCGTTCACTGCTGAGCAAGCCGAAGAAGCTGGATTGGATTTCACTGACAATGTTGCGTTCGAGAACGCGATCGTCGGTGGTGCGATTCCGAAGGAGTTCATCCCGTCCGTCGAGGTCGGTATCCGCAACACCGCCAAGAGCGGCGTCTCGGCTCCGTTCCCGCTGATCAACATCAAGGTCACGCTTACCGACGGTAAGTACCACGATGTGGACTCCAGCCAGGTCGCGTTCGAGCAGGCAGGGCGTCTCGCACTCCGCGAAGCCGTCTCCGCAGCTGGTTCCGTGCTGCTTGAGCCGATCATGAAGGTCGTGATCACCACTCCAGAGGAGTATGTTGGTAATGTGACTGGTGATATCTCCTCACGTCGCGGCATGATCCTCGATACCGAGGACAAGGGCATCATCAAGGAAATCACCGCGGATGTCCCCCTCAGCGAGATGTTCGGCTACACCACCGACCTCCGCGGCATGTCCCAGGGTCGCGCTGCAAACTCCATGGAGTTCAAGGAATACCGCGAAATGCCGGGCAACCTGCAAAAAGAAGTGATCGAGGCCGGCGTCTAATCGCTCTCTAGATCGCACAAATCTGACTCAACCATTATCCGGGCGTGCTGCATCCAGCACGCCCGGCTTTCTTTTTCTGCGGTGCATGCGCTCGCAATCAATCGCAGTATCAAGAATGCCGACCTATCGTTAAGACCCGTTGAAGCTCGGGTTGTATATCGGACCTCTCTACGCTGACCACAGGAGTCCAGCACATGTCAGATCGGTATCAAGCAGTCCTGCTCTTTGGTATGCCCGGCGCTGGGAAGGGAACTCAGGGTGTACTGCTCTCAAACATACCTGGTTTCTTTCACATGTCCACAGGTGACATGTTCCGCACGCTCGATCATCACTCTGAAATAGGGAAGACATTCGATGAGTACTCCAGCCGTGGAGAGCTGGTCCCTGATGAACTGACAGTCAAGATGTGGCAGCAGTATGTGCACGCACAGACTGTACTGAGTCTCTACAAGCCGCATTCGGATCTTCTGGTTCTCGATGGAATCCCTCGGACAGTCGAACAGACCAAGCTAATGAACGAGCACATCGATGTGCGTGGGATCATCCATCTCGTCGCCGCGAATCCTGAGGAGATGGTCACTCGTTTGCAGAAGCGAGCGATCGAGCAGAAGCGTGCTGATGATGCGAAGATCGATGTGATCCGCAATCGTCTCGATGTGTACGAACGCGAGACGCGTCCGGTTCTCGATCAGTTTGATGCGGATCTTGTACATGAAGTTGACGCGATCGGGACACCAGCCCAAGTGCTGGGTGGGATCCTTCGAGTGCTCGCGCCAATCCAAGCGTCGGCACACAACACCGTCGCTCAATAGAGCCGCCAGGTCAAGGTTTATTCAGTTCATCCGCTCTCAGCGGAGAGTTCATCACATCGATCGAAATGATCTGCGCGACGCGATTCCCCAGGTCTGTCGGAGTTCGGAACCCGAACAAAGCTGGGATGCCGTACGCGTTGTAGTTGACCGGGGGCAGGAAGTAATACGACAGAGGCGCGAGGAAATGGAGTTCGTCGTGATTCCCAAAATACGCCCATGGCTGCTCAAACATACTCGATCGGCGTCCGTTGTCTCGCAAGCGTTGTGTATCGATCGGAATCCAGAGCACCTGGTCTCGCGCTTTGTCATAGAGCGCGAACTCAACGAGCACACAAACTCGATCCTGATATGGGCTGTTCTCACGCGTGTCGTAACAGATCAATGTCCTCGCGGGCAATCCAGCGGTTCTTAGGACTGAAGTCAGGAAGATCGACTGATCAAACTCCGAGCCTGCGGGTTTGAGCGCGATCTGATCTGACGATCGGACAATGAATCCTGACCAGGACGAACCCGGGAAGGTTGAAAATCCTCCGATGACCTCGCCATCGATGACCAGTTCCTGATTGCTATTGAAGTTTGAGTACAGTGTCGGTGAGAAGGTCACGCCGCTGCGTGTATTGCGAACGAACTCGATCACTTTCCCAGTAAGGTACTTTGCGAGCGTGATCGAATCGATGGATTTGGGATCATTACCCTCGAGCCAACGGTTGACGAGCATGGTCAACCGGTCCTGACCCAGAAGATCGATTGGATCACCAACCGGATCAATCAGCGGCGTCAAGAACCGTTCAGCCTCGGGCGGCCATTGATCTGGCCAAGGGATTTCTTTGGCGAGTTGTTCGTCAAACACAGTGTCTGCACTGACTACATGCGAAATTTGGACTGCATGGATCTGTTCAGTGACATCGTCGTGATGGGGTACTACCTTGACCCTCCACCACACATACGGCGCTCTGGATTCTGGTGTATACAGGGTCTGTGCGTTCGGTTCATAAACCCGATCATCCACACGCAGCAGCGTGCTGACCTCGTCGTTGTAGGTCCAGTAGTGACCACCATTCTTTGCGAGTGGATAGATGAACTCGAACTCATCGATATCCCAACTGCCGTTGTAATCCGCGCGATAGCGTCCGTTGCGATACGAAATCACACCCGCCCGGAGAAACACCTGTGTCTTGATGTCCCATCTCCAAGGCTCGTTGTGTTTGAGATACGGATTGGGCTTGAGCGGTGACTTTGAATCTGGATGCGACGAAGTCTGAGCACTCGCAATCGATACGAGTACTCCGAGGACCATCAACAGAATCAAGAGGGAGTGGGATCGGGTGGTGGTATTCATCATGTTCCAATCGGATGCTTTGAAGGCTCGGCTCGATCATGTGTGCGATGATCTACTGAGCACTCACCTGTCTGTAGTGAACAATACGGGACCAAAACGCTCCGGTTTCGAGAGCTACTCGAGCACGATGAACTATGATTAATCGCATCAAAGCGTACCTCATGGAAGATCATACAGGAGCACTCAGATGACCACCACCCCCCAGACCAGCGAGATGACACGCATCGAGAAAGATTCGATGGGAGAAATGACCGTCCCAGCGGATGTCCTCTACGGCGCCTCGACCCAGCGTGCTGTGCTCAACTTCCCTGTTTCTGGTCGTCCAGTCCCAGATTCCATTATCCGCGCCTATGCGCTGCTCAAAGCAGCGGCGGCGGATGTGAACTGTTCGCTCGGAAAGCTCACTGAAGCGAAGCGTGATCGCATCATTGAAGCGTGTGATCAGATCTTCAATGGACTCTCTGAGCATGGCGGGATCGAGCGTCACTTCCCGATCGATATCTTCCAGACCGGATCAGGAACCTCAACCAATATGAATGTCAACGAGGTAGTCTCAAACCTCGTCTGCATTGCAAACAACGCGCCGATTGGTTCCAGTAAGGATCCGCAGTACCTCGAAGGCGAATCCGCGATCCATCCGAATGATCATGTCAACATGGGTCAATCCAGCAACGACACCTTCCCCACAGCGATGCACATAGCCGCTGCGATCGGGATCAAGGAACAGCTGCTGCCAGCCGTGCGTTCGCTCGCAGAATCGCTTGAAGACAAAGCGAAAAAGTGGGACTCGATCGTCAAGATTGGTCGTACACACCTACAAGACGCGACACCAATCCGACTCGGACAAGAGTTCAGCGGCTACGCATCGCAGATGCGCCACGCAGAATGCCGACTCAATCGAGCGCTCAAAACATTGGGTGAACTTGCGATTGGCGGTACAGCAGTAGGCACAGGAATCAACACACACCCACAGTTCAGCAGCATGGTCGCGAAAGAACTGAGCACGAAGACCGGCATCGAGTTCTGCGAAGCGGAGAACCACTTCGAAGCACAACACGCGAAGGACGGCTATGTCGAAGTGTCCGGGCTCCTCAAAACCATCGCGGTCAGCATGTCCAAGATCGCCAACGACATCCGTTGGTTGGGATCAGGACCACGCTGCGGGATTGGTGAGCTCAAGCTCCCTGCCGTTCAGCCTGGATCAAGCATTATGCCAGGGAAGGTCAACCCTGTGATCTGCGAAGCCGTGGTCATGGCGAGTTGCCAGGTCATTGGGAACGACACTGCAGTTACCACCGGCGGGATCGGCGGTGTCGGGTCGCTGCTGGATCTCAATGTCGCGATGCCGATGATGGCCGCGAATGTCTTGGACTCGATCCAACTGCTCACTGGATCGTGCTCGATGTTCGAAGACAAACTCATCAAGGGACTCGAACCTGATGAACAACGCTGCGCCGATTTGATCGAAGGCTCACTCGCGATGTGCACAAGCCTCGTACCCGTCATTGGTTACGACGCATCCGCAAAGCTGGCATACGCGGCTTACGAGCAAGGTAAAACCGTGCGTGAGCTCGCGCTTGAGCAAGGAGAACTGGATGCGGATCGTCTCAATGAACTGCTCGATCCGGCTTCCATGACCCATCCTGCGCCCTAACAAAGCTGTTGAGTGGGGATACTGAAATCCCCTATGATTCGCAGGAACCACGACTAATCTCTGATCGAATAGACTGAATGAAGAACAGCGTTCTCCCCTATTCGCTGTATACAACGCCATCGACCAGCCCATGAACCCGAGCATTGGCGGTCAAGATCGAGATAATCCGCAATTCTGGCTCAAAAACAGAGCAGAATGCGGTATGATGGTGGCACCCGAAAACCCGGACACACGACGACCAGATGGAGTACTCAATGCAATCCAACAATGCAACCGGAAACCGAACCAACGCACTGCTCAAAGGCATGATTCTCGCCGCGATGGGACTTGCCGTTTCTGTTAGTGCCGCTGCTCCCCAACAGTCTGATGCGAGCAGCAAAGGAGAACTGGTCGCGTTGAAGGTTCGCGGTCAGCAGAGTAAAGCGATCCATCTGCACTCACCCGATGCGAAGTCGAGTCTTGCTGATGTTGCTGATCGCCAAGAACCTTATCAGTTGTTTCTCCGCAACAAAGTTGTTGTCCGTGCCGAGGGGCTAACCACGATGCGTTCTCTGATCGCACAGTTGCCAGACTCTGTTGGACAAGTTTCATTGGAAGGTGCTCTTGGGAACCGCACTGATGCATGGGAACTGACAACTGACTCTGTACGATCTGCTATTGCTGTCGCTGAGATTCTATCGCAAAGCGATCAAGTCCGGTACGCGTCGGTTGACTCCGGTGAGGTTGCTCAGTTCTCCCAGATCAGTCAGCGTGCTTGGCAACAATCGATCAAAAATGGAAACAGAGGTTCTGCATCTTATCGTTCAACCTTGGCTCCTGGAATTCAGCCAGCTGATCCAAATGTAGGACCTGCAGGAACATCTGATCCATCGCTCGCTTCATTCTGGCACCTGAACAATACACTTCCAATCTTCCTTGGTAGAGACAACAATGTGACACAGGACATTTATGATGTCATGGGTTACACAGGAGCGGGTATCACAATTGGGATCGCTCGCCCGAGCAATATCGAACACCTCGACTTTGCTCATACAGATCTTGATGCCAACTATGATCCTGATTTGACTATGCCAGTGGACACTACACTCTTTCCTCCGGATCGAGTGTTGACTAGCGTGGCAGGGATTATTGCCGCGGAACGAGACAACGGGGTTGGCGGTCACGGCATTGCGCCAAACGCACAGTTCGCGAGCATGAGCACAGGCACTGATCTTCAGATCGCAAACATGCTCACGTACGAGCTCTCGAATATTGATATCAAAGTCATACCTTCACCCGGACTCAATGAGTTCACCTCATTCAACTTTGCTGCATCCTTTAATGACGGTGCAGTGAATGACTATGTGGGTGATTTCTTCCGAAACTCTCTCAAGTTTGGCCGAAATCGCAAGGGATCGATCTTGGTATTTTCGGGCGGCTTCAGTCAGGACTTTGATCCTGTAGCTCAAATGCCTTTCTACCCAGATCCATACGATGCCATGGGGTTTGACGAACTATTACTTGGTAATGAACTATCAATCATCGACTTTGATGAGGGCGGTATGTTCACGGTTGGACCAACCTACATCCGTGCCCAGACCTACATGTATCCATTCGCGAGCGATCGTTTGACATTCCTCATCAATGGCGTCGGCGAAGATGGATTTGCTGACATGAATCAAGCAATCGGACCAGGCGTGTTTGCATCCGTCTACACGGGAACCTCCAATGCGATGTCATACTGGGACAATGGCGGCACTGAGCCTCGAGGCATTTTTGCTGCGATCCCAGCAAACGGGACTGACGAAATCCCTGATCAAACTACAGACTTCCTCGCAGACATCAATCAGTTCTTGGATGTCACGCAAGTCAATGGAAGTAGTGCCGCAATCGCAGGCGGAATCATCGCGCTGATGCTCGAAGCAAATCCGACACTCACCATTCGAGATATTCAGCACATTCTGTTTGAAAGTATTTACGACAGCACCCGCACGGCAGCGATCCGATTCCCTGAGTTCGACCCAACCAGAATTTATATTGGCCCAGGCGCCCCAACTGGTGCGACAGGTGTCTTCTCATTCTGGCAAATCAATACAGGTCTTCATGAAACTCCAAGTGGAGACTTCGCAGCGATCCGCCACTCCGATCAGTATGGCTTCGGTGTCATTGACGCCGAACTCGCTGTAACCAAAGCTGAAACATGGGAAGGGGCTCCGAAACTCATTGTGCTGGATACAGGCCGCGTTGATGAAGACAGCGGTGTCGGAGAAGCGGAGGAAACGCGCGTCCCACTCGAGATCGCAGATGCTGAGTTTACGGTTGTTGACGAAACCAGCACATTCGTCACACCTACCCAACCAGTTACTCAGATCCGCGTATGTGTGCGAAACAACATCATGATTGAAGCAATCGTGGTGGAGTTGACCGCGACAGGTTTGGCTTGGAACGATATCTTTACAACACTGACCAGCCCGTGGGGAACATCATCAAACTTGTCGTATCCAACCACAAGAAATGCACTGGGTACTTCCTTCTCAGAGGAGCCGTTTGACGACGAACGAGAAGCCGTTTACAACCCTGGCACTCTTGGCACCGATCAAATGGCACTGATCCGCCACGAGTTTACAACCTTCAAACACTGGGGAGAACTCTCAGGCGGTAACTGGTCTCTTGACTTCACCGATTTCGGGCCGGACTCTGAAAATGAAGAGGGCGAAGCATCCAGTGATATGGATCCGGCGGTGCCCAATGTCCACGACCTCGGCGTCTTTGGTCTCCCTGGTAGCAACTATCGCGAAGAGAAGGAAGTGATTTCCTTCCGTATCCGGATCTATGGCTATGAAGTCGGCGAAGAACCATTCCTCGGATGTGACCCATTCAATACTTCGTGCCCAGCAGATATTAACGCTGACGGTGTCGTCAGCACCGCTGATCTGAACCTGTTCCTTGAATGGTACTTCTCTGGTGATGCTCGAGCCGACTTTAATGACAACGGCATCATCGACTTCTTCGACATCAGTGCGTTCCGCGCAATCTTCCAACCTGGATTCTGCACGATCGGCGGCGGAGCTCCTCCATTCACCGGCGGGCGTCCACGCCCGGGCAGCAACGACGCGGGCGATACAAATCCTCCAACTCGTCCAATCTGATTTCGATCTCCAATCTGAGAACACACAAACCGCTCCATATGGAGTGGTTTTTTTGTGCATTGATCAATCAGACCAAACAGTATCAAAGCCCCCTAGCTTGATGTATCTCTCTGTAAATATTGGATTTCAACACGCCCCCCACCTATAGTTCACTCCGCCTTGCAGACTATCGGGATTGCTGGGTACATATTGACGCCGGTTTCATTGCTTTGATCGCCTCGGCGTCAGTGACTCTCCGGTACCCACGGGACCCCGATCCCCGACTCACCTGCCGGAACAGAAGAAAAGAACATATGAAGTTTACTGAACTGGGGCTCTCAGAGCCCATCGTTCGCGCGGTTGCCGACAAAGGCTATACCGACGCGACGCCGATCCAATCACAGTCCATCCCAGTCGCACTCACTGGACAAGATGTCCTCGGATGCGCACAGACGGGCACAGGAAAGACCTGTGCGTTTGCCCTCCCAATCCTTCACAACCTGTCGTCGCATCAGGAGCGTTCCATGAAAGGACGACGGAAAGATCGTCAGGGACGACCACCTCGCTCACTTGTGCTCTGTCCGACACGCGAACTCGCAACGCAGATTTTCGAGAGCTTTGTCGCGTATGGACGCAACCTGCACCTGCGTCACGCCGTGGTCTTCGGAGGCGTCAGCCAACGCAAACAAGTGCAAGCACTCCGCGCCGGAGTCGATGTACTGATCGCGACCCCCGGTAGGTTGCTTGATCTGATCAATCAGGGGCACATCGATCTGAGTCGCATCGAGACACTTGTGCTGGACGAAGCGGATCGGATGCTGGACATGGGGTTCATCCACGATATCCGCAAGGTCATCGGGATGATCCCAGAGGATCGCCAAACGCTCTTCTTTTCAGCGACGGTTTCTAGAGAAATCCGTGCACTCGCAGACGCGATTCTTCAGAATCCAGTCACGGTTGAAACCGCTCCAGAATCCACGACCGCTGAGCTCATCACGCAGCGCGTGTACTTCGCAGATCGCGCAAACAAGACAGTGCTCCTCGAACGGATCCTCTCAGAGGATGCGGTCGGTCGAGCGCTGGTCTTTACCAGAACCAAGCATGGTGCCGACAAGCTTGTGAAGCACCTTCAACGATCAGACATCAGCTCGGAAGCAATCCACGGCGACAAAACCCAGAACGCTCGAACGCGGACAATGAAGCGATTCAAGAATGGTAAGACTCAGGTCCTTGTCGCGACGGATATCGCATCGCGTGGGATCGATGTGGACGAGATCACGCATGTCGTGAACTTCGACATGCCGATCGATCCAGAGACCTATGTGCATCGGATAGGCAGGACCGCTCGTGCAGGCGCATCTGGGATCGCGATCTCTCTTTGCGGCTCAGAAGAAGTCGGCATCTATCGAGCGATCGAACGCCGTACCAACATCACGCTCCCGATTGGTGAAGATCATGAGGATCTCACGATCCCGGCACCGAAACCACGAGGGAGTTTCAAAAAGAAACAGCATAAAGGCTCACGCAAGAAACCTCAGTCCAAACACTTCGCGGGCTCGAAGCACACCAACGGGAGCACCAAGAAAAAGCGTCGAGGCAAACCCCAATCGAGCGGAGAATCATTCTCCAAACAAGGCAAGAAACGATCCAGGAAGCCGGCTGACAAGCCATTGAGCAAATCTGCTCGGAAGCATCGTGGGAGCTCAGAATCAGGCAAATTCAAAGGGCGTGTGAAGAAATCTTCACTCCGAGGCTCAAAAGGCAGTTCCAGAACCACTCAAAAACTGACTCGTAGGTCATGACATGCGATTCTCAAACTCAAGACCAATCCATCTGCTCAATGTCCACGGATTTGTGAGCGTCCAAGATCGGATCATGGCTACGATACCTACTTCATGACCAGTGCATCTCTTCCCACAATTATCCAAGGCGGCATGGGAGCTGGAGTCTCCAGTTGGACCCTTGCCAATGCTGTCGCCCGTACGGGCCAGATGGGTGTGGTTTCGGGAACGGCACTCGATCTGATCCTTGCGAGACGATTACAAGTTGGTGATCCGGGTGGTCATGTACGCAGGGCGCTCGGTCACTTCCCGATCCCAGAAATCGCGCAGCGCATCATTGATCGATACTTTGTCGAAGGCGGGAAGTCCGAATCCAAGCCGTTCAAACCCAAACCTGTTGTTGGGATGAAGCACTCCAAACAGCTCGAGGAACTCCTCGTTGCGTCGAACTTCGTCGAGGTCTACCTCGCGAAGGAAGGCCACTCTGGACCAGTCGGCATCAACTACCTTGAGAAGATCCAGGTCCCCAATCTCCCATCAATGTTTGGTGCGATGCTCGCTGGTGTGTCCTATGTGCTTATGGGAGCCGGAATCCCCAAAGCGATCCCTGGGATTCTCGACAAACTCGCCGCGAAGCAAGCCGTAGAACTGAAGATTGATGTCCAAGGCGCCCAAGCTGGTGAAGAGTTCACCACCAAGTTTGATCCAGTCGAGTTCTGTGGTGGTGAGGTTCCAGATATCAAACGACCTGATTTCCTCGCGATTGTGTCCTCCGCACCACTGGCAAACATGCTCGCGAAGAAAGCGAGCGGCAAGGTCAACGGATTCATCATCGAAGGCCCCACTGCTGGTGGACATAACGCTCCTCCACGAGGAAAGATGCAACTCAGCGTAGAGGGTGAACCTATCTACGGAGAACGCGATGTCGCGGATCTTGAAGCGATCCACGCAATTGGACTCCCATTCTGGCTCGCCGGCTCCTACGCAGAACCTGAGCGTGTGGTCGAAGCGAAGAATATGGGAGCCGCAGGAGTTCAAGTTGGGACCGCGTTTGCGTTCTGCAACGAATCTGGCCTAGATAAAGCTATCCGAGATCAAGGGCTCCAGAAGAGCATCAAGGGAGAAGCGGAAGTCTTCACAGATCCAGTCGCGTCTCCAACCGGATTCCCGTTCAAAGTCTTGGAGATGAATCAGACCCATTCCGACCAAGCGACCTACGAGGCTCGCTCTAGGATCTGCGATCTTGGATATCTCCGGCACGCGTATCGCAAAGAGAACGGCAAAGTCGGCTGGCGCTGCCCATCGGAGCCGATCGACGACTATGTCCGCAAAGGTGGATCGCTTGAAGACACAGTCGGTCGAAAGTGTGTCTGCAACGGACTCATGGCGAACATCCACTTGGGACAGATCCAACAAAACGGTGATCTCGAAAAACCACTCATCACTTGTGGGGATGATGTCGCCGGGATTGCTCGCTTCCTCAAGCCCGGCGAAACCTCATACTCGGCACTTGATGTCATCGAGTATCTCCTAGCGGACATAGATCCACAACCGATCATCCAGACACGGGTCGTTGCGGATCCTGTCGTCTAATACCCAACCGAAGCGTGTGCTATTCTGATATACTGTGTAGATTCATCAATCGCACTGTGAGGATTTTCTATGTCAGAAGAACGAATCCTTTGGGACGCGGACTTTGATCCCAAAGTCAAACCGTATTACCTCTGGTCTACATCAATCATTCTGTGTTTAACAATCGTTGGAATACCTCTCGCGATTGTGTATGTCATCATCGGGAACTGGCTGATCGCAAAGCACCTCGCGAACTTGGGATGCACGCTCAATGAGCGGACGCTGGAAATCAAAAAAGGGATTATGAACAAAACAGAGTCCACGATCCCACTGGAGAAAATCACCGATCTTCAGATGTTCCAAGGCCCAATCATGCGTCATTTCGGTCTCCGAGGGTTCAAAGTCGAGACCGCAGGTCAATCGTCCGGTCCAGGCGGATCACTGGTGAACATCATCGGGATTGTCGATGCTGTGGAGTTCCGCAAATCGGTCCTCGATCAGCGAGATCGGCTCGCTCAGGGGTCCAAATCCACACCGGATCAGACCACTCCAGAACCATCCAATCAGCAGAGTGAGGTCCTCACTGAGATCCGCGATCTGCTGGTGAAGATCGAATCCAAGCTCCCTGATTGAGCTTCGAGCGGACCCAATTCTCAGTGAATTCGACGGGTCACAAAGCCTTCAGTCCGCTTGTACCGGGCTATGATTCTCCTCACCAAACAGGACTCTGAAAGAGGAATCAGCCGTGGCCAATCCGATCACTTGCCGACTTGTTACCCCAGAACGCGAACTCCTCAATGAGGAGGTCGTTTACGCATCCGTCCCGGCTTGGGATGGACTCATGGGTGTCCAACACGGGACCGCACCGATCGTCGCTCGATTGGGACTTGGCAAGCTCCGACTGGATTTCCCAGCAGACGCTGGAAGTGGCTCTCGCGAGTACTTCGTCGATGGTGGATTCCTCAAGATGTCGCACAACGAACTCATCATCCTTGCTGAACGAGCAATCGCTGCAGAGGAGATCATTGAATCCGAAGCACAAGCAGAACTCGCTGAAGCTCAAGCGCGAGTGATTCCAGAGGACGCACCAAATCGCATGGATGCCGTGACAAAGCTCACCCGCGAGCGTGAAGCCGCGGCCCTGAAGGTCTCCATGGCGAAAACCAGCAAAGCCGTCGGCATCTGAGTTACTGATAAAATCATCCGAAAGATGACCCGCTCAAAGCGGGTTTTTTTATACGCAAGCATCTTTCAGCTGGCGAGATTGGGCTGTATCGCATTTTAGTGTTCACTTTTTGCAACCCGACTGAGCGGTCTGGGTACACGATGTAGGCAGTTTCAATGCCTTCTTGACCACCACACACCTTTCGCGCAGGAGTTTGATCATGTCACGCCGACGCCAAGTTCGTCACGCACTTACCATCGCCGCTGTTCTCGCATTCGCAGGATCCCCCGCTGCTGCTGGAGAAGCACCTTTTGATCAAGTCACCAAAGACTTGAGCAAGGTGATCTCTGTCGCCGATGGCTCTTCTCCTTTTTATGAGTTGTATACCGACAAGGAGAAGGGCAAACTGCTTGCTGCATTCCCCAGAGGGTATGACCAGCAAACCGTCATGATCGCATGCACAGTCTCAGGCGGTGATCCCCAAGCTGGTGTCATGGGACCTACCCACTACGCAAAATGGCACAAAATCGGGGATCAACTCGCGCTCGTAGCACCGAACTTGAGCGTGCGCACGAACCAAGACAAACAAGCACAAGACTCTGTAGGCGACCTCTACACTGGACGCGTCTTGCTCTCGCTCCCGATTCTGTCACACACTCCAGACAAGCGTCCGGTTGTTGATCTCGGTTCGCTTGCTACACGCCATGCCCCGGCACTGTTCGGATCATCTGTCTTCGCGGGATACGGTCCTTCGCTGTACAACATTAACCCATCACTTGCACGAATCACCAGCGCCAAAGCATTCCCTGAGAATGTGATCTTTGAGTACACAGCACCGCGTCCAGACGGACAGATTGTGTCCATCACATACAACATCTCCAATCTTAAAGGCAGCAGCGACTTCAAGCCACGCAAGGCAGACGCTCGCGTTGGGTACTTCTATGACTGGCATCAGGACTTCGGTGTCACAGGAAACAACGAGGTCACTGACCGATACATCTCACGCTGGAATATCCAGAAAGCTGATCCGAGCTTGAAGCTGTCCCCTCCAAAGGAACCTCTCGTCTGGTACATCGAGCACACCACACCTGTCCGCTTCCGCCGCTATGTGCGTGAGGGGATTGAGATGTGGAATGATGCATTCAGAGAGATCGGGATCGATGGAGCCCTCGAAGTCCGCCAGCAGGACGCGAACACAGGCGCGTTTATGGATATCGATCCAGAAGACGCACGCTTTAACTTCTTCCGTTGGAACGCTTCGTCCTATGGCTACGCAATCGGTCCATCACGCACCAATCCGTATACTGGCGAGATCCTCGACGCGGATGTCGTCTGGCACCAAGGTTTGACCCGCGCAATCACATCGATGCTTGGTACCTTTGTAGATGAAATGACCGAACAGTCGTTTGATCCTGAAACATTGGCATTCTTCGCAGAGCATCCAAACTGGGATCCGCGTGTTCGTCTTGCTCCACCAGAGCAACGCGAGCTTGTACAGCGGAATCTTGCTCTCGAAGCTCAGAAAGTTTCTGAGCATGAACTGGGTGACAGAGAGCATCCTTGGAGCTGCATGTCCAGCAACCATATGAACGCGGCGTGTACCATCGGGAACATGCTGAGTGTGGATCTCTCGATCGCAGACGCAGCGCTCGCTGCTGGAATGATGGGAGACGAAAACACTGAACTGCTCGACGGGATCCCAGAGAACTATATGGGAGAGATGATCCGATACATCTCCGCGCACGAGGTCGGTCACTGCCTCGGACTGCAGCACAACATGGCGGCTTCAACCTATCGCTCGCTCGAAGAAATGAACTCTGAAGACATTGAAGGAGCAACCACAGCTTCGGTCATGGATTACATCGCCGCGAACATCAATCATGAGCTCGGCGAGGTACAAGGTCCTTTCGCGACCCCAGAGGTCGGTCCATACGACCGATGGGCGATCGCGTTCGGATACGGTCCTGAGTCCGAGATCGAGGAAGTTCTCAAGCAATCGCAAGAGCCGGGTCACTTGTTCATTCCACAGTCCGAGATCACCTTCGGATCGGATCCACGGAATGTCACTTGGGACAACGGCGCGGACAACATGAACTTCGCACGCTCCCGCCTCTCGCTCGTCCAGAAACTGCGTGGTGAGTTGCTGACTGAAATCGTAGATGACGGCGAATCATGGTCAGAAGCACGCAGACGATTCAACGCGTTCCTCGGCACTCACCTCCAATCCGTCTCGATCGCCGCGACCTATGTCGGTGGTTCATACATCACCAACGCTCGCAAGGGTGATCCGGACGCTCCGGCTCCGATCACAGATATCTCTGCTGATCGTCAACGAGAAGCGATGAACTTTGTCATCGACAACACCTTCGAAGACGCTGCATTCGGAATCACACCAGAGCTTATCCGCCACCTCGGCAAAGAATACTGGTGGGATCCTCAAGGGATTAACGAACTGCTTGCGGATCCCTCCGCAACAGTCCATGATCTTGTTGGCGGTCTCCAAGCAACCGGTATGACCTTCCTCATGAATCCGACTCGTCTCCGTCGAGTGTATGACAACGAGTTCCGCGCTGATCCGAACGACAAGTTCACACTCGCTGAGCTCGTGACCACTGTCACCAATCGAGCCTGGAGCGAGTGCTCCCCAACCAACGGCTCGTCTCGTGACGACATAGAGATCTCGAGCTTCCGTAGGAATCTCCAACGCGAGCACACAGATCGCTTGATCCAACTCATGCTTCTCGACGGCACATCATCCCCATCGCTTCGTACAATCGCGACTCTCGCATCGGCGGAGCTTGGAAGAATCGACTCGATGTGCGATCGAGCCCTTGAGCGGAATCCAGATTCGTACACAACCGCCCACCTGAGTGACATCCGCACACGGATCTCAAAGGCAATGGATGCGGCCTATGTGATCGAACGCTGATCAAGATGATCCATAAAAATTGAACGCCGCGGATCGTGTGATCCGCGGCTTTTTCAATGGGCGTAACTGGACTTGAACCAGTGACCTCTGCCATGTGACGGCAGCGCTCTAGCCAACTGAGCTATACGCCCTGCGAAGGTAAGCGTAGTACTCAGATCTTCCCGCTTCAAGCGTTAGTTCCGGCTCATCAGCACACGTAGTCGGCGGCCGGATTCGTGTTTCACGATGATGTATCGCTCTTGACCAGCGATTTTGACCAATGTCCAACCCTCAGACACGACATCCCCCTCAGAATACGGCTTACCGTTGATGACCGCGAAGGACTTGTTCGTAGAAGGGAGGACCGACGAAAGGACAAAGACTGGGTCGGGATCATGCATCGGTTCTTCTGGGAGCAGAGCCTCCGGCATGTCAGGCAGCGATTCCTCCACCTCCTCAAACCAGAACGGTGAGTATTCTCTGATCGAGAAGCCGCTCGGATCGGATTCCACAGCAACTTCAGGAACCTTCGGTAGCGGAAGGAACTGGAGATCTGTGCTGCTTGCTTGTGCCGAAGATGGCTCAAAGGCGACGAACTGGAATCCGAGGAGGACCAAGCTTGGTCCGACCAATGCAAAGAGCCGAAAACTAGCGACTTGTGCTTTCATATTCATTCTTCAACTCCTCCGATGCTCAGATCCGTAGGGATCGATGTGAGCATCACTGTGTTGAGTTCTGCATTGACACGCACATTCTGATGTCCCATCGGGATCATGCGGAAACTGGTGAACTCGACTTGCATCGGATTCGAAGCGACCCGATCCATAAATGCGACAACTGAGCCGAACTTCCCCTCAACCTCGATGCGGATCGAGTGGGCGATACCTTTAATCTCGCCATTAATCTGTTGACTGCGTTTATGGAGCTCGCGAGAGTTCACCGTCTCAATGCGGGAAACCGAAACATCGTTCGCACCAGCTGATTCATTAATGATGGTGTGCAACTTCGTGCCTGGATCTCCTGTGTTGATCATGCCTTGGAAGCGGTCCAAGTGAGTCTGGAGTTGACTCTCGACTTGTATGGATTCCACAGAGTCCAATGAACCAACCTCTGATTGATATGCCATGATCATTTGCTCATACTGAGCAACCGTTTCGCGTTGCTCGTGCACTTGCTGAGCTTTCGGGTTCACAAGGAAGTACCACGCGAGGCAGAATGCACACGCGACAAGGACGATGCGGATCAGCACATTCTTCTGTATTTCAGCATTCACGGCATCGCTCCCATATCAGCCTGGCTGAGTTTGGTGAGAGTCTCGAACTCTCCCGTATTCGATTTGAGTTCAATCGCGAGCACAAAGCTCAGACCCCATTGCCCACCATCCAAGAGCGACTTTGAAGTACTCCCGATCTCGATCCTATTGACAATATCCAATGCACGCAATGACTTGATGTACTGAGAGAGCACCTGGCTCGCGTCGCTCCCCTCGCCATCTCCCATCGCCATGCCGGACAGATTCACCATCGGATGCTTAGCGTTCATCCGTGCTTGGAGTTCGGTGAGTTGCAGAATTTCCTCATCCATCTCCGGCATCATTCCAAGGAACTCGAACCAGTCCACTGATGATCCCATCTCCTCGTCGATCATGTTCGCCGCGGTTTCAATCGTGCTCGCCATGGCGCGGATGGACTGCCTGCGATTCTGATCTTGCTCGATCATACTGATCTGATCGGACTGGGCAATCACTGTTTGCTTTGATTCTGCCAATTGCTGATCTGCGTAGAGATACTGCCCAATCACCAACGCTGCGGCAATCCCCCCACCGATCTTCAAGCATTCCCAGAGATTCGATTGAACACGGAGTTCCTTTGCAGCTCGAGGAAGAATCTGTAGCGAGGTAACAAAGCTTGTCACCGCGGTGTGCTCATGAGTTCCGAGTCCGAGCAGTTCATCGCAGCTGTATGACTCAGCCGCCTCATCGGTTTCGACATGAAGATCGAGTCCATCAGCCATCGCCGATCCGATCATCGGGATCGATGCGCCTGGACCACAAATCAAAAGTCTGGATGGAGCGTTCTCAAATGAGTTCGCGAATCGAAAAGTCTGTTTGATCTCAATATTGATTCGCTGGAGAACCGGAGCCATGCCAGGCATGATGTCACGGAGTTCAGGAATGCTTGGTCGTTTATGCTTGCCTACAGGTACGCCGTGCTTGAACAGCATGCCCATTCCATTGAGGACTTCTTGCTCATTCGTGGACTCGGATGACCCGTGATTTACATCATGTGATCCCGATTCATCAGAACCTTCCGACTTTGCGAACACCCTCTGATAGACCGCGTTGAGCTTGTCATACCCAATCTCGACGAGTCTCAACAGCTTGGGTTCTCCATGCTCGCTGTACGCGATCACGCTTGACCGCTCACCCAAGAACAAAACCGCGGTCTCTTCATCCGTCTGCTGCGCGAACATCAATGCTTGATCGACAAGGACCGTATCGCTTGGGAGAATCAGATCCAATGAGATCTTGTTCCGATTCATCCATGCGAACACTTTCTGGAGATTCGCTTCTGTATCCGCGACCCCCATCGAGACATTCGTAGATTCCACAGCATACAAAGAGGCCGCATCGACTGGATTGACAGTCCCGATCGACTGCTTCAAGCTTCCCTCGAGTTTCGCGATCGCGGTTGATTCATCATGATCAGTGATCTCGACACGGCACAATGAACCCGGGCTCTTATAGAAAAGATCAGCGTGCCATACTTTTTTGGCGCCCTTGAATCGAGCGAGTAGTTGGCGCAGAGGGAGGTCGTAAAGATGGAGACCACCAGACCATGCATCAGTCCATTTGCTTTGATCGAGACTCAGACTCTCTGCTTGGACAATCTTCCCGCCTCGCGCGTGCGCGATGGTGAGCCTGTCCGGCGCCAGGAATACGGTCAGTTTGTCTTTGGATTTGATCATCCGAGTGTCTCCGTCTTGGAATCATCCGAGTACAGCACTTATCGACCCAAGATAGACTCGACTTCTGTATGAATACAAATACCCCTCAATACAGGGGAGGCGTTATACGGACCTACCAAGGAAGTTACTGAAGTTCGAGTTCAATGCGGCGCGTCGCATCGCCGCTCACACCATGGATCACCGCAACGCCGTCGGATTCGGGGATCTGTGTGAAGACGATTGTTTGATCGTTGACCACAATCGATGATCCCTCGATCGGCATCTCTGTTTCCCCTACATATCCCTGGATCGCGATCATTGTCCCGGATTCAGCGGCATAAAACGCGCGGATCGTCTCGACACGCATCGTTGTCAGCGTAGCTTCGTCTCGAAGCGGACGGATCGAACCCGCGACGACCAATCCGAGCAATGCGAGCACCACGACGAGCACCGCCAAAACCGAGCCTCTTCTGGATCGTGCGTGACTCATGCCCCCCCCTCACGCCCGATCCACGAGCGAGGCATCGCGTACATCTCCATGTCGATTGCACCACTCTGGATTCGCAGGCATACACGATGGATCTGCGATGGATTGACGATGGTCATCGGATTCCCAGCTGAGTCATAGTAAGTGAATTGCACGCGATCGATCTCGGAGCACAGCACCGATGACTGCCCCCCCGGCTTGAGCAGCTCGAGTTGATCACCGCTCAGACGCAAACCTGAGCCATCCGTCAGTATGAATCGAGTGGCGCTTCCAACTTGGACTGCGAGCCCCGAATCGTCAGCGGCAAATGGTGCTTCACGCACCAAACGAGCCGAGCGTTCCAGCGCGTAGAGTACACGATCCGTATCCGCACGCGCATCACGCGCCACAGCATACGCATCAGTCGAGGACACTATCACAGGCATAATCACTGCGGCGATCACGGACATCATGGTCATCGCAACAACCATCTCAATTAGCGAGAAACCGCGATGCTTGGCAGGTTGGACAAGTTGAACACTCATAGCGACGACACCATCAGCGACACTGGGAGTGTGTACGCCGCCCCATCTGCGGAGGGATAAGAAACCGTGACGGTCACTGTTCGGAACACATTGTCCCCAGCATCACCAGACACCATGCCGTCCGCAGCAACGAGCTCACCGATTTGTACGCTGTAAGTCATACCTCGGCTGGTGAAAGACTGCGTCGCAGTGCTCATCCGACTATAAAAACCAGTCGTTGGAGTATCGAGATACACGCTGGCGTCCGCGAGCGCTTCGAATCCGAGTGATTCGTCACTCGATGAAACATCCGCCATAATCCCTTCGAGCACATTACTCGCGAGCATCGTCGCGCGTCCCGTATTGATCACATTGGCGCGTGATGCGGTATTGCTCATCAATATCTCAAGGGTTGGCGGCACCGCGATCGCAAGGACGATCACCATGGTCACCACTTCGATCAGAGTAAACGCACTGCGGCTCATTCCTCGACGGATCGCATAGTTCATGGCTGATCCTCCACAAACCCTGAATCCGCATGAATCACAATCATTGTCCCAGTGCTCAGTGTGATGGTCGCATTCTGAATGAATACGGCATCAAACACGCCACTCACATCATCCCTGGTGTGAGGCTCCGCTTGGTAATCAAACCAGACCGTTCCTGTGCCGTTTCCACCATCACCATTAACAAACGATCTGACGAGCACTTCCGCAAACTCGTTCGGAAGGTTGGACATCATAGAATCGCCGCTGATGGGATCACTGAGATCAACAACCGCCCCCACTTCATTTATAGCCAAAATCCGGATAGTGCTATCCATGGTATCAACGCGTACTCCAGCCGGGAATCCAGTCGCGATCGCTCGTCCGCGTGCGTACTCAAGCAATCGGATCACCTCATCGCGAGCTGCGGCTTGACGCGCCTCAATACTCTGGCTCAGTACAGGTGTCGCCGAAACAGCGATGATCCCCATAATCACGACAACAACGAGCAGTTCATACACAGTGAATGCTCGTCGTGATCTACATCCTGATGTACGGCTTGAGAGATTCAAAGCTCGTTCGCTCCCAGGACTCCTCCCGAACCATCATCAACCGTTGAATCGTTTTCGGAGTTTGAGTAGAAAATCGCGACTGGTGGATTCGCGGAGTTGTCGACAAAGTAGTTCCATCCAGCACTGGTCGGAGAGATCACAGATCGGCTATTTGCTTGACCCTGACTCACCGCTTGCACGCCCGAAACGCCGCTGAATGGGTTCGCTGGGATATCAAACTTGACCACAGTCCCATCAGTCAGTTGTGCCAGCGTAGGAAATGGATCATTCCCGCTGATCACGGCATTCATTCTGTATGTAGCAATCGCAGAGCGAACACCAGCGAGTGTGCTCTGTGCCGAGGATGATCGCGCATCATCAGACGCTGAACTGAACTTGGGGACCGCAACAGCAGCAAGAATTCCCAGCATCACCACAACAATGAGCAACTCGACAAGGGTAAAGGCGCTTCTTCTCATCTCATCTCTCCTTATTTGTTGATGCTGATCATTTGCCACATAGGCAAGAACACAGAAAGTGCAATCAACAGCACAATCCCAGCCATTGCGATCGTGATCATCGGTTCGATCACCGTATTGATGTTCTTGGTCAGATGGTCGGACATGCGGTCATAGTGACGAGCGATGATCCGACCTGCTTTGGCGAGTTCATCCGAATCTTTCCCAGATCCCAGCAATCGGCGTGCAAAGTTCGGGAGCGTTTTTGAGCTGTTGATCACATCCTCGAGCGCTTCACCGTTCCGCATATCCAAGCACATCTCGTTGCATTCGCGTTGGAAAACAGGACGGCCTGTGGACATCCCTGAGATCTCGATCGCTTCGATGACCTCTATGCCGGATTCCAAACCGATGCTCAGCACGCTAGAGAATCGAGCGGTCGTCACCGCCGTCAGCACCTTGCCTATGTACGGCGTCTTGTGCATCAGCAACTCGATTCGATATCGACCAGTCGGATTTTTCCAGCTCTTGATGAGTAGATAGACTGCAGTGATCGCACCTGAAAGGTACGCCCACCAATAGGTCATGATCGAGGCACCAATTGCGCGGACAACTGCGGTCGTCATAGGAAGATCAACGCCGTTGTTCTCAAAGATCACCGCGAAGCGTGGCACAACAAAGATGACAATCACCCCAAGCGCCAGCGCGACAAATCCGATCACAATCAACGGATACGACATCGCTCTCCGGACCATCTGGCGCAGTTCGACATTGCGTTCAAGCATGTCTGCAAGATGCGAAGTCACCGCAGCAAGCCTTCCTGATTTTTCAGCAGAGCGGAGAGTCTCGATATAGACCTCACCGAATACATTCTGATACTTCGAGAATGCAACGGTGATCTTCTCCCCCGCTTCGATCATGGAAGCAATATCAATGACCATGTCTCGGAGTTTCGTGTTCTTCTCATGCTCACCAATAGAAAGTAGGCCGCGCGAGAGCGGGATATTCGCCTCAAGCAAAGCATTCATTTCACGAGTGAGCAGCGCGATCTCAAGTTGTGAGATTCGATCACTCCCGAACGATCCTTTGCGTCCTGACCCGCCTTCTCGTACATCGAGAATCGTGAGCCCCTGTTCTGAGAGTCGCGCAAAGACTTCATCCTCATTGCTCGCGTTGATCATCGAGCGAACGGTTTTCCCAGACTCATCGAGCGCTTTGTAGTTGTATCTCTTGGTGCTCATTTAGGAGATCTCCGATCAGGCGCTCATCTTCAGTGGTTTATCATCGGCATCCATATCCTCATCCACCGTCGCGTGGAGCTTACCGAGCTCTTCGACTGTGGTGATCCCGAGTTTCGCGCTCTCGATACCGCACTCAAGCATCGTCCGCATCCCAGCGCGACGAGCCGCGGCAGCGAGTTCAGCAAACGATGATCCAGTCTCGATGAGCTCTCGGATCTCAGGAGTAGCCGTAAAGAGTTCGTAGACACCGACGCGCCCTTTGTACCCTGTGCTCAAGCAGCGTGCACATCCGCGTCCCTTCATGTACTGGATGCCTTCGTCAGGATTCAATCCCAAGGAACGAAGCTCAAGCTCGCTCGGAGAATCGGACTCGGCGCAGTCAGAACAAATCTTCCTCACCAAGCGTTGCGCGATCACTCCGAGCAACGCGTTGTTAATCGCGAACGCCGGGACACCAAACTCTTTGAGCCTTGGGATCGCCCCCACCGCGTCATTGGTGTGAAGCGTCGAGAATACTAGGTGACCAGTCAACGCGGCTTGCGTTGCGATCTTCGCGGTCTCGCTGTCACGGATTTCACCAACAAGAATAACATCGGGGTCCTGACGCAGCATCGAACGCAGAGCGGATGCAAAATCGAGACCGATCGCGCTGTTCGCTTGTACCTGACGAATCATCGGGAGACGGATTTCCACCGGATCCTCGATAGTCATGATGTTCCGATCCGCCGTGTTGATCTGATTCAGTGCTGTGTACAGAGTCGTCGTTTTACCCGAACCGGTCGGACCGGTCACAAGCACCATGCCGTGGGGCTTGGAGATAATCTTCTGGAACGAATCCGCGATCTTCGCGGGCATCCCGAGATCAGAAATCTGGCCAATCTTCGCAGCGCTGCTGAGCAAACGGAGCACCGCGTTCTCGCCGTGGATGGTTGGGATCAGACTCAGACGAACATCGATCGGCTGACCATCAAACACAAAGCGGAACTTCCCGTCCTGCGGACGGCGAGTCTGCGCTACATCCAGATGCGCCATAACTTTGAGACGCTGGATGATTCCTTCATGAAGCGTGATCGCTGGACCACGCGAGGTATTGAGGACACCATCGACGCGATACCGAAGATGCAGCACCTTGTCGTCAGGATTGATATGGATGTCGGACGCGTTCATCTCTGCTGCCGAGAACAGGATCTGATTCACCGCGGCTACGATTGGTTCCTGCTCGATCGAAATCGCGATTTCTTGATCGACCTCGTGATCTGTATCAATACTCGTGTCCAATGAGTAGGCTCGGGTGATCAACGAGCTGAGCTTGTTGGTATCGACAACGACTGGATCGATCTGCATACGCAGCGTCTGACGAATTTCATCGAGCGCCTGCAGATCCAGCGGCTCGTGCATCGCCACAGTCGCGATCTCACCAGTAACAAAGAGCGGGAACGCGTTGTTCCGCTCCGCCATGCTCTTGGGCATCAGCCGTGAGTTCGCAATATCAATGTCGAACAACTCGATATCAACAAATGGGTACTCGCAGACAGTCGCTTTGGCCATTGCCATATCGCGCGCGGAGATCTTGCCGAGCTTGAGTGCGACCTCATCCATCGGCGCGTCGTATTCAGCCGCATACTCACGAATTTCTTCGACATCACGCTCGCTGAGTTTGCCTTCCTCGATGAGCGACCTCAGGATGAACTCATTTGCTTCAAGCATCTTCGCCTCCCGCGCCATCGAGTCGAGCCAGCATCTTGGTGATCTGCTCTTCGAGCCGTTCGGTCATTTCCGTGAACGCTCCACCAATCAGGTACGCTGGTCGGCGATCGGTCATCTGCACACGCATGACACGCATCTCACAACGGATCATGACATCCGTGCTTTCTTCACCGGCTTCAGGGACCTCAATCTCAATCAGTGTGCCTCGTGGGAAAAAAGTTGTGGACACGATCCCGATCCCCGCCGTCGAGAAATCGATCAGATGCACATCAACCCAGCCGTCTTTTGAGCTGGCGCCCTTGCTGAACTTCACGAGTTCAGCATGCGAGAACGCAACTCGCGCCCTCGCCGGGAGCGATATCTCATAGCGCTCATTCTTTCGGATAATCAGTCCACCTTTGCTCATGTCTCAGTCCCTCGGCCATAGGTCGTGGTGTATACCGATAAGCCGTATCGTCCAAGAATGAAACCAACTGAACCCGAAGTCCTAGCTCAGGCTAGGGAATGTTCCCCAGATCACGCCCACCACGATCCGATATGGTTTTGTTCGGGCACTCGTATTGAGATTTCAGGCGATTTTCTGTTTGCCCAACCCAAACAGGTATCTATACTTGAGACCCGGCATGATCGGTGCCGGTCAGTTTGATTGAGTACAAAGCAACCCCGATCCGCAACCGCGGATCCTTATCTGTCACCAAAGCGCCCTCTCGCGGTCCGATCACCGCCGGTGTCGCTGGCAAAGGAACGGATCATTATCATGGCAAACACTCTTGTCCAAGACCTCATCGAATCGGGCATCCACTTCGGACAGCGATCCTCTGGATGGAATCCGAAGATGGGACCATACATCTACGGCAAGCGCAACGGCATCCACATCATCGACATCAAGGAAACCGTCAAAGGTCTCCTCCTAGCGCGCAAGCTCGTTCAGAATGTCGTAGCGGGTGGAAAGGATGTCTGTTTCGTTGGCACCAAGCGCCAAGCGAAAGATGTCATCGAGCAACGCGTCTCGGATGTCGACATGCACTTTGTCACTGAGCGCTGGCTCGGTGGCACGCTCACAAACTTCCGTACCATCCGCTCCCGACTCTCCCGTCTCGAAGAACTCGAAGCGATCGAGCAAGAAGACAACTTCCAGAGCTATTCCAAGAAGATGGAATCCCAGCTCCGCCGCGAAATGAAGAAGATCGCACGCAATCTCGGTGGTGTTCGCAAGATGAATAAACTCCCAGGCGTCATGATCGCGATCGATGTCAAGCGTGAAACCACCGCTCTACGCGAAGCACGCAAGCTCGGGATCCCAACCATCTGTCTCATCGACACCGATGGTGACCCTGACATGGCCGACATCGCAATCCCAGGAAATGATGACTCCATGCGTTCGATCGATGTCGTGATCCGCGAACTCTGCAAAGCAGTCGCTGACGGCAAGCAGAATCGCGTGATCACCAACAAGGACAAAGAAGACAACGGAGCAAACGAAGGTGCTCAGAAGCGCTCTCGCCGTGCACAGTTCAAAGCAGATGACGCTCCAACAGCAGAGAGCAGCGTCAATGACGCCGCTACTGCAGCCGCCGAGTCTTGAACTGAGTCCAGAGTAGTCAAGTTTCATCAGACCCTCGGGTCTGTTCAATCAATACCACCACGAACCACCCAGCGATGGGTGGCGACACCAAACCGCAGAATGCTGGAGTAACAGATATGGCGGAAATCAGCGCTAAAGATGTCATGAGCCTTCGGAATAAGACCGGGCTCGCAATGATGGAATGCAAGAAAGCACTCACCGAAGCCGGCGGCGATCCTGAGAAAGCTGAAGAGCTTCTCCGCAAGAAGCTCAAAGGCAAGATGGAAACCAAGACCGATCGCGTCGCAGGCGAAGGTCGTATCGGCATCGCCGTCTCCGACGATGGCTCATCCGCAGCGATCGTCGAAGTAAAAGCAGAGACCGACTTCACCGCAAAGAATGAGAACTTCATCAATGCGACTGATGAACTCGCTAAGCTCGCTCTTGGTCTCGCCGCAGAATCCGTCGAACCAAGCGATGAGATGAACGCGATCATCGACAACCTTCGTATCTCGACCGGTGAGAATATCTCGATCGGCCGAATCGAACGCCTCTCAGGTTCCGCAGGATCTACAACCTACGGCCAGTATGTCCACCACGACGGAAAGACCGGCGTGCTCATCCAAGCCGAAGGCGAACTCGGTGACGACACCATGCGCCAGATCGCGATGCATGTCGCCGCAGCGATGCCTCGCCCGCTCGGACTCAGCGCCGACGACATCCCGGCAGACCTCGTCGAGAAGGAAAAGAAGTTCCGCATCGAGCAAGCGGTCGAGTCCGGCAAGCCCGAATCGATTGCTGAGAAAATCGTTGAAGGCGGCATGCGCAAGTTCTTCGAAGAAGTCGCACTCCTCGAGCAAGACTTCGTCATGGACACTTCAAAGAAGATCAAAGACCTCGTTGGTTCAGGCTGCTCCCTGAGCTCATTCAAACGCTGGCAAGTCGGCGAATCCGAATAAACAAAAGATTGACTACAACTTCCAAGGCCGGGTCGCAAGACCCGGTTTTTTCATACACTATCTGTATACACATAACAGTTGAGTACAGGATTCACTATGCCAATCAAAGCCAAACCTGGAGAACAGTACACCATCCGCCGCAAGGTTCTCAAGATCTTCGGCGCCGCGTTCCACATTTACGACGAACACGGCTCACTCGTCGGATACTGCAAACAAATAGCATTCAAACTCAAAGAAGACATCCGCCTCTATACAGACGAATCACTCTCTGAGCCACTGCTCACACTCGCCGCACGATCCATCATCGACTTTGGTGCAACCTACGACATCACACTACCCGACGGCACACAGATTGGATCGCTCCGTCGCAAGGGGCTCAAATCGACATTCCTCAAAGACGAATGGCTCATCTTTGATGACCAAGGACAAGAGATCGGCATGCTCAAAGAAAAGAGCTGGTTCATGGCCTTCATGCGCCGCGGCGACCTCTCCGCCTTCTTCCCGCAACACTACGAGTTTTTCAAAAGCGGTTCCGAAGAGCCCGTCGCTTATGTACGGCAGCACTTCAACTGGTTTGTGTACCGTTTGGGACTTTCAGTGCTCAAAGACGACGAAGAACTTGACGAGTTACTGCTGCTCGGAGCGACTTGCCTGATCGCCGCAATCGAGGGAAGACAAGATTGACTAGGATAAGCACGCTGCATCGAGTGGATGATGCCGAACGAATGGAGCACACCATGAATCAAGATATCACACGCAGAGAAGCATTAACCACGATGACCACAACCGCCGCTGGGATCGGAGCCCTCGCTGGTTTCTCTACCATGGCACACGCTTCGGTACTATCAAGCATTGATCTTGGATTCGACGACACGACCAAGGAGTACTCCCTCCCGACACTCCCCTACGGCTATGACGAGTTGGAACCCCACATCGATTCCATGACCATGATGATTCATCACTCCAAGCACCACGCTGGATATGTACGCGGACTCAACAATGCGCTCAAACAACTTGAGCGAATCCGCGACGGAGAAGGTGACATGAGCACACTCCAGCATTGGCAGCGCCAACTCTCATTCCACGCCGGAGGACATATCAACCATACTCTCTTTTGGAGCGGAATGGCACCACAATCCAAAGGCGGAGGTGGGAATCCGTCAGGTTCTCTCGCAGAAGCAATCAAACGTGACTTTGGATCCATCGAACAGTTCAAAGCACACTTCATAGCCGCATCAAAATCTGTTGAGGGATCAGGCTGGGGCTGGCTCGTTTATGAACCCATCGCTCAACGGCTCATGATCCTACAGATGCAGAATCAGCAACAAATGATGTTTGCTGGCGCGATACCGCTCTTAGGTGTTGATGTATGGGAACACGCATACTATCTGAACTATCAGAACAGACGTGCCGAGTACATTGACGCATTTATGAACATCGTCAACTGGGAAGAGATCCAGACACGCTACGACGCAGCGATTCAGTAAATGAATCTGCACTCAAGATTGGAACTAAATAATCAGTCCTGTGGGCGATTCGCTGATCGGCGGAATCGAGAGAACACAGCACCAGCGATGTTCTGGTTGGACTTTGAGACACGCTTCGGAGCGTGCATCGGAATCTGCGGCTTCAACTCGACTAAGCGAGCAATGTGCTCAGCATCTGTCGGCATCGTCTCTAATGCCTGCATCGAAGATTCGAATCCCCCCATTGGATCCATCGCGTATCCGAACCAGTTGTCCCAGTGGCGCTCGTTCTTCTTCGTAAACTTGGATGGCTTCCCGCCTTCGCTCTCAGACGAATGCTCTCCGAACGACATGCCTGTCGCCAGGTGGTAACCGATCCCGATGACCGTACGAGTCTGCTCCGCCCGAGCATCCGGCACTGAATATTCGTTATGAAGCGCTTGCTCGAGCCCAAAGAGCTCGATCAATGTACAGCCGTGACGATCAACCAGCAACTCATCCATAGTGAATGGACCATGGACGATGCCTTGCTCCGATGCATGCATACATGCTTCAAGGAGTTGTCCCATCAAGCGGATAGCTTCTTTGAACTCAAGACGCCCACCACGAGCTTCAAGCAGATCCCCGAGAGTCACAAGACCCTCCTGGTTCCCTGGATACTCCGTGATCACACATAAGCGTCCTGTATCATCGTAACCCACACGCTCGATCTCAAGAATATGTGCATGCTCAAGACGAGCTGTCTTCATAATCCGATCAAACACGCGACGACGAGCGACAGAATCGTTGATGTGCTCGAAACGATACATCAAGTGGTTCGTACGCTCATGCCCGTGCAGCATGATCATTCTTTGACAGCCGTGAACAGGCGCAAGTGGACGCACAGATTCATACGGCCCAAATCGGACACGCGAGGGTGTATCACTCTTGAATCGCTTAGCTGAGGCGTCGTTGAACAAAGTCTTCGGCTCACATGAACTCGATCCGGAAGTCCCCTTGGATCCGTATCTGAGTTCGTCCACTTCGAACCAGATTATACGCCCGAACCCCATAAAAGGGCGCGGTATTGCTCTATCGGTCACGAAAGCTCTCCTTCTCCACACCACACAGATATGAGCCTGATGTTCGCAAACTGTTTGCAGCACACGCCCAGACCCGATTTCAGTGCTATGAAGACCCCATCGGAGCATCAAATCATCCCAAAAACCATCGAGTATGCCTGATACAATCATGCATTCAGGATCCGAGCCGTTTCTCGATTCAGGGTCCGAAAACATGGCATCTCCCGCCGCAAATGAGCTGAGCGGGAAGAATGAGGTTGAGTTTCAATGCCGTATTACATGTCGATGGGCAAACTGCCCAAGAAGCGTCACACCCAGTTCCGTAGACCCGACGGTGCTTTGTACTCCGAAGAACTCTTCGGCACCGAGGGGTTCGTTGGGCCAAGCAGCATCATGTACCACATCCATCCGCCGACCCAGGTCACCGGATGGAAAAAGCTCTACTCCACCAAGGTCGAGTATGTGGAAGAAGATGTGATGCGCATGCGTCATGTCAAATCACAGAACTTCAAGAAACACGGCGACCCCGTCCAGGGACGCGTGGTGATCTTCGGAAACAACGACATCGAGATGTCCATCTGCCAACCAGATCAACAGATGGAGTACCACTACAAGAACGGACAAGGCGACGAGTGCTTCTTCGTACACTTCGGGTCAGGCACCGTCTATTCGATGTTCGGAACCCTCAAGTTCGGGAAGAAAGACTACATCGTCATGCCCAAAGGTGTGATCTACAAGATCGTCTTTGACGAACGCCCCGACGACGGCAGCGACATCGACGAGTTCGGCGGATTCAGCAAAGACGAAATGCCGCTCGGGAAGTTCATCTGCTTCGAGACGTGCAACGCGAGCCACTTCCTCCCCCCACCACGCTACATCTCCAAGAAGACTGCACAGTTCCTCGAGCACGCGCCGTATTGCGAACGCGATCTGCGTGTTCCGTTCGAAGACGAAGACCATCCACTCGCATACGACGAGAAGGGTGACTTTGAGGTCCGCATCAAAGCGCTCAACTCCGTGCACTCCTACATCTACCCATACCACCCTCTCGAAGTCGTCGGATGGGACGGCTGCTACTACCCCTACTGCTTCAACATCCACGACTTTGCGCCGATCACCGGACAGCTCCACATGCCTCCGCCGATCCACCAGACGTTTGAGGGACACAACTTCGTGATCTGCTCGTTCTGCCCTCGCGCGTTGGACTTCCATCCCGATGCGATCCCTGTGCCGTACAACCACTCGAACATCGACTCCGACGAGATCATGTACTACGTCGAGGGCAACTACAAAGCCCGCCGCGGGATCTCGCAGGGATCGATCTCTGTCCACCCGCAGGGCATTCCCCACGGCCCGCATCCAGGAACCGTCGAAGCATCGCTTGGGAAGAAGTGGACCGACGAGATGGCCGTGATGTGCGACACCTTCCGTCCGATGTTCCCCACCAAAGCGTGCATGCAACTCGACGACCCGCAGTACCCCGAATCCTGGCGTCAAGACCACTTCGCGCCAGACCAGGTCCGCGGCGCTGAAGGGGAAGAAACCAACCCCAACGCCCCCATCAACACCTGGGATTAACCCACCAAGAATCCACCACAACAGCCCGGACTATCCGGGCTGTTTTTTGCTTCTATACCAGTGAATCCATACCCAGAAACCTACACTCACCCATGCCCACAATCATCGAACCATTCCGCATCAAGTCCGTTGAACCCATCCGCATGACCTCGCTCGAGGAGCGCCAAGAAGCGCTCCGCAAGGCGCACCACAACCTCTTCGCGATCCCCTCGCAAGACGTCATGATCGACCTGCTCACTGACTCCGGGACCGGCGCGATGAGCTCCGAGCAATGGGCCGGAGTCATGCGTGGAGACGAGTCCTACGCCGGCGCTCCGAGCTGGTTCCGCTTCCGTGACACCATCGAAGATATTACAGGGATCTCCAATATCCTCCCCACCCACCAGGGACGCGCGAGCGAACGCCTCCTCGTCGAGGTCATGATCGGCGCGGGACAGGGTAAGGGAAAGATCGTCCCAAACAATGCCCACTTCGATACCACCCGCGCCAACATCGAGCACTCCGGATGCGCGACGATCGATCTGCTCACCAAAGAGGGGCAAGACCCTTCCGCCGACGCGCCGTTCAAAGGCAACATGGACCTCGTCGCGCTCGAAGACCTCCTCCAAACACGAGGCGACGACGTCCCGTTCGTCATGGTCACCGTCACCTGCAACTCGATCGGCGGCCAGCCCGTCTCCCTCGAAAACATGCGTGCCGTGCGTGCATTGTGCGACAAGTACAACAAGCCGTTCATCCTCGACGCGTGCCGCTTCGCCGAGAACGCGTGGTTCATCAAGCAGCGCGAGCCTGGTCAGCAGGACCGCGCCGTTGAAGACATCTGCCGCGATCAGTTCGACCTCTGTGACGGCGCGACCATCAGCGCCAAGAAAGACGGCATGGTCAACATCGGTGGTGTCCTGCTCATCCGTGATCCGGAGCAGTTCATCGCCGCGAGCAACCTGCTGATTCTCACCGAGGGGTTCATGACCTACGGCGGACTCTCCGGACGCGACCTCGAAGCGATGGCCGTCGGATTCCGCGAGGTGCTCTGCGAGGACTACCTCCGCTACCGCATCCGCTCGACCGAGTACCTCGGAGAGAAACTCCTCGAAGCCGGGATCAGCATCGTGCGTCCCGCAGGTGGTCACGCGATCTACATCGACGCCGCGGACTTCTGCCCCCACATCCCAAAGGAGCAGTTCCCAGGACAAGCCCTCGCGTGCGCTCTGTATGAATCCGGAGGCATCCGCAGTTGCGAGATCGGATCGGTGATGATGGGTGAGCACGCGCACATGGAGCTCGTCCGCCTTGCGATCCCGCGCCGGACATACACCCAATCCCACATCGATTATGTCATCGAGGTCATCCTCGACCTCAAAAACCGAGCATCCGAGCTTGTCGGCTACCGCATCACCGAGGAGCCACCGGCACTGAGGCACTTTACCGCCAAGTTCGAGCAGATCGCTCACGCGAACGCTTGAGACGCACCTGATCGTTGTTTTTGGTCTCCAAATGACGAAACTGTCTCATTGAGACAGGTTTATCTCTATTTTTTAGCTTTCTCAGCGAATTTTATTTACCGCAAACTATGTAACTGTTACATTAATTTCGGATCGGCGCCCTGAACCACACCGATCAAAGCTCTCGAGGCGTCCTCGAACAGCCTTCACAATCACTGGTTCAGTGAGAATGAGAGGAACAAAATGCACACAACTAAGATTACCGCGATTGCCGCTCTATCAGTGTTTGGAGTCACCGTTACCGCATCAGCCAATGTGATCATGAACGGCGGCTTTGAAGCCGGTTCCGGCGCCGACGCGGACAACTGGGGTGAATTCAGTGGTCCTGCCGGATTCATAGGCCGGAGCGATGCGATGCCAAACAGCGGCGGCTGGGCCGCGTACATGGCGTTTGACCATGTCAACAATGATCCCGCAGGCGCTGCATACTTCATGGAGCAGAACCAACCAGTCGGAAGCATCGTTGCTGGAGAACTCTACGACCTCGCCTTCCATGCCAAAGTCGACTCAACAGACTTCGTAGGGATGGACACCTTTGTTCAAATCCTTTGGCTCGATCAAGACGGTAGCGACGGCGGCGGGGTCCGCGGCGAAATGCTGACCTCACTCATCGGACTGGGTATCAATGAAAGCTACCAGCAGTTCACAATGAACGGTCTCGTCGCTGCGGCCGGAGCTGACTCGTTCCTCCTCCGCTTCCAGATCTCCGCAGGCGCTGTTGAAAACATCGCCAACGGACTCTCTGTTGATGATGTCTCGCTCACACAAGTCCCAGCACCAGCTTCAGCACTGCTTCTCGGATTGGGTGGATTGTCCGCGACTCGCCGTCGCCGCTAATCGCTCCGTTGAACAAACGCAATCAAGAATGCCCCTGTCATACAAGGGGCATTTTCTTTTTCGAGTTTCATGAAATACTTCGATTAGAACGGATTGATAAAGTCCGGCACAACGGTGTAGATATTGTCATCAACAGTGGATGGATCACCATCGGGACCACAGGAATAGAAGTACGGCCGTTGAGTTGGGCAGATCCCTCCATCTGAATCACCCTCGACGGGATAATCTCCACCAGTCGTTTGTGCTTCGATCTGGTCGATTTCGAGAATCTTGTTCCGTCGGACTTCACGGAATGGGATCTGAGAAGCATTTACTGGAAGACTTGTTCTTGTGAAGAACAATCCCCCACCCGTCGCGTCTGTTTCGAAGACATCGAGAAAGTCACCAGCATCGCCGAGCTGCCGACGATCACCCTGTCCAGTGGAATCCTCGATCACACCATCAAACTTCGGATGCACATATCGGATCGGATTTCCCCACGCATCAAAGACAGTCTGGAGTTCAGGCTGCAGATCACCGTCCGCATCATACAAACGCACAAAACGACTATCGAGCGTATTGAGGAGACTCTCGACATCAATGCCACCTTCTGCTGATGCGAGAAAGAGCCCGACAGAGTTCACCACATAATGACGCTCAGGTGCATTCGGATCGGAGTTCGGGATGATCTCGTTGAGGACACCGTCGATCGCTGGATAGAACGCATCGTTGTCAGATCCCACGATGTCCTCGACTTCATCATTCAGATTCTCGCTCGAGATCCGAACCAGCGCCGGAGGAATCCCACCTGTTGTGTTGATGTAATCATCGAGCGCCTGATCCAATGCCTGAAGCACACCTTCTGTCGCACGCTTGCGTCCGCTGTCGGCCATGGACGCACCAATCCCGATCGTAATCGCGGCGAGCAACGCGATGATCGAGACCACCATCGTCAGTTCAATAAGTGTGAATCCGAACGGACGTCTTGAGTGAGACAAAGCGTGTTGTTGCATCATGCAGAACTCCGGTGCGAGAGAGCTCGGGAACAAGGTCGCCGTGCAGTGTTCACACACGATATGCACAGCATTGGTTCCTGCATCATATACGAAGGATCCATCCGTTCGGATCCCTCACAAATGCGTCCAAAACCCACTTGAGCGGCTCTCAACGCGACTCAACTGCTGGATTCGTCCGATTCGCTCGTCGAATCCGACTCTGGAGCTGCCTTGGGAGCAGGTGCTGGTTTCGGCTTCGGCGGCTCCAGCATCTGACCACCTGAGAATCCTGGACCCACAATTGATGACCCGACGATGTTCCCAGTCGCGAAACCTTGTCCTTGTGGTCGTTGCTGCTGTGGTCGAGGTGCTTGCTGAGCAGGTGCTTGACGAGGAGCTTGCGCCACCGGACGAGGCGGTGGTGCCGCAATCCGTGCTCTAAAGATGTACCCAGTGACCTTCTCGCGGATCTCACGCATCATGCCCTTGAACATCCGTTGACCTTCACGCTTGTACTCAATCTTCGGATCGGTCTGCGCGATCGCACGGAATCCGATGGTGTCACGCAGCTGATCCATCGAGTACAAGTGATCCTTCCACGAAGTATCCAAAGTCTCGATCAGAACCATCTGCTCGAACTGCACAAGCTCAGGACGCGAGAGTGTTTCCACACGAGCACGGATCGCCGGCTCGCGCTCGTTCTCGTCGAGATAGCGCATCCGCTCAGTGATACCCTCGCCGTAGCGCTGCGTGAGCAGCTCATCGAGCTCATCATCACTTGATGTTGCCATTGCTTTCTCGACCATGACGGAGAGGTCATCGTCTTCCATCGCTTTGCGTGAAGCTTCGATGATCCGTTCACGGATCTTCGCAGGTGGAGTGGTCTTGATCTCTTCCGGAGTGAGTTCCATGCCGAACCGATCACGCGCCCACTTCCCGAGTGTTTCGAATGCACCAGTTGGATCTTGACGCGCCAGCATCATCACACGTTGCATGATGAAGTCTGCCGGGAACTCAGCTTCGCGCTTCTCATACAGCTCCCGAGCGGTCTCGATGATCAGATCACGCACACGCAGTTCATCGTCTGCGTCGTACTTCATGATCTGATCGGGATCGATCTCTTTCGTAAACTTCCCCTTCACCCATTCCGAGAGCTTCTCGGCGCCGTAGCGTGGATCAGCAAAGCTCGGGATCTTCTCCAAAGGCTCAGCGTCGATCTTCGCAAACGCCGCCACTTCGAGCATCTCCTGAACCTCTCGGCGCTGTCCCGCACCACCCTCGCGGAGCTCGCCGGTATCGATATCGATGTTGAAGCGGTTCTTCGCCCAGCGGTGCAGACCCGCTGAGTCGAAGTCGATCGACACCTCCGACCCCTCCATCGGCATGTACTCGCCGAGGGTCATGATGATGTTGGCCGTCACGTCCTCCTTCGCAAGACGACGGATCGCGATGTCCATCTCGTCCGCGTCCTTGCCCTTGAGTCGTTCAGGGAGGATCGAGCAATCGAGCTGCTCGCGTGCGTAATCCGCCGCACAGGTCGCGGCGTAATCATCATCCAGGTACTCCTCGATCGCGTCATCCACGACGTCCTCGATGTACTCAAAGATGAGCTCCTTGACCTGACGCCCTTCGAGGATGCGCTGGCGCAAGCCGTAGAACCGCTGGCGCTGATGCTCCATGACCTCGTCGTACTCGAGGATGTTCTTGCGGATCTGGAAGTTGCGTTCTTCGACCTTCTTCTGCGCCCGCTCAACATTCTTGGAGAGCCACGGATGCTCGATCGCGTCGCCCTCCTTCATGCCCAGACGCGAGAGCAGTTTCATCGTGGTCTCGCCCGCGAACATCTTCATCAGATCGTCTTCGAGCGACACGAAGAATCGCGACGAACCATTGTCACCCTGACGGCCGGAACGACCTCGGAGCTGGTTATCGATACGGCGCGACTCGTGACGCTCGGTACCGATCACGTGCAAGCCGCCCATGTCCTCGATGTTGTCGAACCAGCGGATGCGATGGAGGATCGAGCGAGCGTTCTTGTCCATCTCCTCGCGGAGCTCGTCGGCGCTCGCTGATTCGATGCCCTTGCCGCTCATCCATGTGTTCTGCCCCGCCCAGTGGCGCAGCAGCTTGAGCTCGAGCTCATCAAAGTCCATCGTTTCCGCGTCACGCTTCTTGACGCCCTCGCCCTTGAGTTCGGTCGCCGCGATCTTGCGGTACACGTTCTCGCGGAGTTCCTGATCGCTCATCTCAGCCGTCAAGCCACGCGATGCGATCCCGCGTTTTAGCAGGTGCTCGATGAAGTCTTCTCGATTGAGCTTCCCGAGCTTGATGTCCGTACCACGACCCGCCATGTTGGTCGCGATCATCACCGCTCCAAGATGCCCCGCGTCCTCGACAACATTCGCTTCCTTCTCGTGCTGCTTCGCGTTGAGGACCGAGTGCTGGATCTGGTACTTGCTCGTGAGCATCCGCGAGATCATCTCGGACTTCTCGACCGAGGTTGTGCCCACAAGGATCGGACGCCCCGCGTCGTGGAACGCCTTGATCTCATCGACGATCGCTTCCCACTTGTCCTTCGCTCGCAGGAACATCAGGTCGTCATGGTCATCACGCGCGATCGGCTTGTTCGTTGGGATCGAAACCACATCGAGCGAGTAAATATCGTGAAACTCCTGCGCCTCGGTATCCGCCGTACCCGTCATACCAGAGAGCTGCTTGTACATCTTAAAGAAGTTCTGCACCGTCACCGACGCGACCGTCTGCGTCTCAGGCTTGATCGGCACACCTTCTTTGCACTCCACCGCTTGGTGCAGACCATCGGACCACTGACGACCGATCATCGGACGACCGGTATTGGTATCCACGATCACAATGCTCGGCTCCGCCTTGCCGGTCATGCGATCAGGAACATCCATCACGATGTAGTCCTTGTCCCGCTGATACACCGCGTACGCACGCAGCGACTGCTCAAGCAAGTGCGGGATATCCATGTTCTCATCCACATAGAAAGAACCAACCCCAGCGAGCTTCTGCGCGTGCGCGATGCCCTCGTGCGTCAGGTGCGCCGACTTGCGATCCATCTCGATCTCGTAGTACTGCGCGTGCTGGTCACGCGCGTGCTCGATCTCTGGGAGCTGCTTCTTCGCTTCTTCGAGCCGCTTCTGGAGCTCCGGGATCGAATCCGAGTTGCGTGTCTGACGGATATCGCCCTCAAGACCCTTGATCAGTTCCTTGCAACGCTGGACCTCGTCTTCCTTCTCCTGCCAAGGCTTCTGCAGATCCACCAACTGCTTCGCGAGTCCCGTCGCGAGCTCATAGCGTGGCTGATCATCATGCGCCGGCCCCGAGATAATCAAAGGCGTCCGCGCCTCGTCAATCAGCGTCGAGTCCACCTCGTCCACGATCGCGAACTGACGCTTCCGCTGCACCTGCTCGTCCACGCTCCGTTTCATGTTGTCGCGGAGGTAGTCGAATCCGAACTCCGAGGTTGTGCCGTAAACCACATCACAGCGGTACATCTCCCGCTTCACACTCTCAGGCTGCATGTGCATCGGATGGATCGCACCGACTGAGAGCCCCAACTTGTTGAAGAACGGGAAGGTCCAGTCGCGGTCACGCTGCACGAGGTAGTCGTTCACCGTCACGATGTGGACCTGCTGCCGGGAGACCGCGGCCATGTACGCCGCGAGCGGCGCGACGATGGTCTTGCCTTCACCCGTCTTCATTTCCGCGATCTTCCCCTGACCCAGCACCATGCCACCGATCAGCTGCACATCAAACGGACGCGCGCGGAACGGCGGACGCGATTCTGGATAAATCTCACGCACCGCGTCATAGATCTCGTTGGGGATCTCAACCTGCATGTATCCAGGGACTTGCTCAGCACACCCAAGGAACTCCCCCACTGGTTCTGCAGGTTCGAGCGAGTCCGCTTGGGCTTTGATCCGATCGTAAGTCTCGCGAATGCTCCCGCTGAGCTTCGAAGCATCGAACTCATGCTCCGGATTGAAGATGTTGCGGATCCCGACTGAACGATCCATCGATTCACGCGCCGCCGCGAACACCTCAACTAGAAGATCATTCACGCCTTCTCCCTTGTCGAAGCGTTCCTGGAACTCTTGTGTCTTGGCGCGAAGCTCCGCGTCGGTCAGCAACCGCATCTGCGGCTCAAGCTCACCGATCGCATCGACACGCGAGGTGTACTTCTTCACGATCCGCTCATTGCGTGAGCCGAAGACCTTGGAGAGGATGGATCCAATAACTGGAATTTCTGAACTGGACATGTGGTATCTCGAATCTGGATTCCGCGTGCGCTCCGCACGGCGTGGTATCCGAACTATGGACCGATGCTGTGTTGAACAGATCGGAATGGGTGTGGTTTGTATTTCTTGGGTATTGGTGAGAATGAGTTCAGCGATCGCTGCTCACGCCGTAGGTGGAGGCAGATTCAACAGCCATGCTTGAAGCATGAAGCCGGATCCTGCATCTCCATCACCCGCTCCCAGGATCGCACCAATAGGAGCTTCCTCAGAGTCACGAACAACCCAGACCGATTCACTCTGCTGATGATCAACCAGATCACGGATCGCTTGCGCAACGCAGTGCGAGATCCGTGTCACGCGAGTGCGTTCGATTGTCTCAGAGCACGACGACGCGGCAGACGCCATCGACGCAACGAGCAGATGCATCGCAATCGCCGCAACCATCCATCCGGAGTTCTTCGCCGGACGCTGCTGGTAGAGTGCTCGTGATGTGTGCTCGCTGCTCTTCATAGGGTTCGTATTGTAAGTATCGGCACGCTCGACGCATGGAGCAAGACAAAGCCGTCTCCCTGAACCCGAATTCTTCGGAATCCCGACATCAGCCGCGATTTCTCAGGGACATTCGCGAAAAGGTCCGATAGAGTTGAGGTCCAATCGGCAGGGAAGCCGATCCGAGGACGAATCCATGCCACCACGAGATCATGCACACAAGGACGACCCGATGCTCGCGACCCGCCAATCTCTGACACCCACACGCGAATCGATCACCCACAAGTTCTCCATCGGCCGACACGAGGGATACCTCACAATCGGTCTCTACGCCGACGGCACGCCCGGCGAAATCTTCATCAAAATCGCCAAAGAAGGGTCCGCGATCTCAGGGATGTGCCAGGGATTCTGCCGAGCGTTCTCCATCGCGCTCCAATACGGCCTTCCGGTCGACGAAGCCGTCAAGCGATTCAAAGGCATGCGATTCGAGCCCCACGGCCCAACCAGCAACCCCGACATCCCAATGGCCGATTCGATCATCGACTACGTCGCGCGATTCCTCGAACTCGAGTTCGCCGACCCCACCCGGAATCGCTCCACTCAGGACTGATCCGCTTCATACCACACGAGTCAGAGGTTCTTCACCAGCAAAGACCGCGTTGATGTTCGTCTGGATCATCTCGGTCATCGCACGCCTCCACCGCTCCTCCGCGCTCCCGATATGAGGGGTCAGCACAACACGATCACTCGATACCAGCCCTGGATGCACCTTGGGTTCCTGCTCGAACACATCCAGTCCAGCACCCCAGAGGTGACCAGATTCCAATGCTATAACAAGCGCGGATTCATCGATCACCGGACCACGAGCCGTGTTGACCAGGATCGCGTCGCTCTTCATCATCGCGAGCCGATCCGCGTTGATCAGGTGCCTGGTGTGCTCCGTCAGCGGCGTGTGGATACTGACCGCATCCGCTTCCCTAAGTCCCTCTTCAAGCTCAACTCGCCGAGCCCCCATTGGCGCCATCTCAAACTCCAAATGTCGGCTTCGAGCGACATACGCGATCCGCATCCCAAAGGACTTGGCCCGCAGCGCCGTCGCGTATCCGATGCGACCAGCACCCACGATCAATAGTTCTTTGCCGCATAGGTCCAAACCCATGAAGTCCGCCATCCCGAGCTGTCCATTCGCCGGATAGTCTGGCGAGCGTGCGTACCGATCCGCTTGGATGAGTCGCCGTGCACAACTGAGCAGCAGGAGGAACGCGATGTTCGCCGTCCCCTCAGTGACCGCATCAGGAGTGTTACAGACGATCACGCCTCTTGATTTGCAAGCTTGAAGATCAATGTTGTCGTGCCCGACAGCAAAGTTATTCACAATCTGGAGCTGCTCACCCGCGGCGTCAAGTAACTCCGCATCCACGGGATCGGTGTACATCGTGACGAGCGCATGAGCCCCTGAAACAAAGGGTTTGAGCGCTTCGCGCGTTGCAAGCTGGTCCCCGAGCGTCTGCACGCAAGCGTCTGGTATTTCCAGCTTTCCGGGGATCGCACGGGTGATTCGCACTTGTTTTGTAGGGGTTTCCATGCTGGGACAATAGGTCACCCTGAGCACCAACCAATCAGCAAGACACAAGGAGTTTCAAGAAGCACCAAACGAACCAAAAGTGAAAAATATCAGAAAAACCCTACAAAAACAGGGCGAAATGCTGGTAAGGTGCCGATAGTAGTCCGGTAAAAACAACTGTTCGTGTGGGTGGAAGCCACACGCAGAATCACTTAGTTGCAGAATGGAGTATGCAATGGCCAAGAGAACAACCAAGAAACGCACCACCAAGAAAACCGCGAAAAAGACCGCTGCTCGCCGCACCACCAAGAAGGCACCAGCACGCAAGACCGCTGCCAAGAAGGCACCTGCGAAGAAGGCCGCACCAGTCGCTAAGAAGCCAGCCAAGATCGTCGCTGCGAAGGACAAGCCACGCACTAAGTCCGAGGTCCTCACCATCATCTCCGACCATGTCGGCATCTCCAAGAAGGAAGCCGCTCAGGTCTTCGACATCATGGGCGACATGATCGAGAAGGACCTCAAGAAGGGCAACTGCGGCGCATTCAACGTCCCAGGCATGATGAAGGTCATGGTCCAGCGCAAGCCAGCAACCAAGGCACGCAAGGGCATCAACCCATTCACCGGCGAAGAAACCGTGTTCAAAGCCAAGCCAGCACGCAACGTCGTCAAGGTCCGTCCACTCAAGGGCCTCAAAGACCGCGTCTGATCGCTTGATCTGATTGCAAAATCAAAGACACCCCTCGCTCGTCGAGGGGTGTCTTTTTATACATTCTCAACTCCACTGATGCTGTCAACTCGATTTCTTAAACTGGCGCACGGCACCACTTGAAGAGCCGTCCGAATCATCTCCAGAATCAACAGCTTCTACGGGCTCATCGATCAGACCCTCAGTTGAAGAATCGACCTCTTCGCTTAAATCAGCTACTTCAGGATCAAGCTCCTCAATCAATGAGCTCGGCTCATCTACCAACTCAACTCCCATCTCAAGATCAGATCCAGATGCTGATGCATCACCGCTGCGTTTGAATGGAGGCAACTTCCCAGTTGTGATGTGTACCCTCGATCTCGATGGGTACCGCGGCTCCGTTGTCTTGATCACACGACCATCCGGCATGTGGATCGAGATCTCCACCCACTCAATCACATCCCCAAGCGGGATGGTACCGCTGGATGCGGATGCAGTTCCAGCGATAGCGGCAATCATGATCGTCGCCAACGGCGAACGAAGATTCTGTCGTGAACTCATGGCGTTGGACCTCTACGAGACATCGTGTACACACAGAGCATCCAAACCAGCTCGATCCAATGCCAACATCTCGAGAATCATTTCCGACTTTCACCTGACCATGCACCACACCAGAGACTCAGAGTCCATGTCCGCCTGTCTATCGGACCAAGCTCACTCAGATACTTTTTCCTCAGCCTTCTTCGAGAACACCAAACCAGCCGCCTCGATGACGATCCAGATCTCCAGCACCAGCATCAGCACCGAGATCCCAAGCAGCAGCGCATTGCTCGAATCCGCAAACCCCTTCGCAAGCAGCACGATCGCGTAGCTCGTGATCCCGAGCATGAACACCATCGGGACCGCACTCACCCACGCCGGCTTCTTGGACTTGACCAGCCAGACCGTCACTACCAACAGCGCCAACGCCGCGAGCAGCTGATTCGTCGCGCCGAAGATCGGCCAGAGTGTGAGCCCGCCGAGCCCAGCATTCTCAAGCCCCCTCACAGGCGCATCCGAGATCGCAAGCAAGAATCCAGAAACCACGGCAACAGTCGTTGCACCATACCGATTCGCAATCAATGAGCGAATCGGTCCGGCTTTGTGTGTTGATTCATGACCCACAGCAAGCTCAGCGATCACATACCGCTGCAATCGTGTCGCGCTATCGAGTGTCGTCGCCGCGAAGCTTGCGACGAACACACCCATCAGCGTGATCGCGAAGTGCTCTGAAATACCGATCGAACCGATCATGTTTGCCGACCCCTGAATAAACGGCGTCAACTTCGCGCCCAGTCCCGCATCCCCTCCCCACTGCTGGTAGTACCGAAGCCAAGCCGCCTCGCCATCGAGTGTCCCCATCCCGATCCCCGCGATGCACGCGACAATCACCAGCGTTGCAAGGAACCCCTCCGTGAGCATCGCGCCAAACCCCACGTACTGCGCATCCCCCTCCGTCTTGAGCTGCCTCGACGAACACCCCGACGACACGAGACAGTGAAACCCACTCACCGCGCCGCACGCGATCGTAATAAACAAGAACGGCAGCATCGGAGGAGCCGGATTGCCATTGACCGAAACCTCTGGCACCATTCGAACCGCGTCCGCAACAATCGGTGGACGAGCGACCAGCACCCCCAGCACCAGCAACCCCATCGCGATAATCAGCTGCCAGGAGTTGATAAAGTCCCGCGGCTGCAGCAGCACATGCACAGGGAGCACCGACGCGATGAAGACATAGATCATCAGGATCAGCGTCCACCACCCAATCTCCGACAAATAATCCAGCATGACTGGATAGAAGATCCCGTGCTTCCCCTCGATTTCGAGTCCAGAACTCCACCAGATCGTCGCGTACATCAGCCCCACCGCGACAAGCGAACCTATTAGCATCGAGCCGCCACGCCGCAGCCAGAACCCCAGACCAATCGCGATCGGGATCTGCGCAAACACCGGGATCACGCTCGTCGGATACAGCTTGAAGATCGTCGCGATCACCAACCCAAAGATCGCGAGCACGATCCACAACCCGATCACCACCACGATCATAAAGAGCATCCGCACGCGCGGATTGACCACCGATCCCGAGAGATCCGCGATCGTGCGGCCGCGATGCCTCATCGAGATCACCAGCGATCCGAAGTCATGCACCGCCCCCATCATGATCGATCCGACAAGCACCCACACCAGCGCCGGCACCCAACCCCAGACCACCGCGATCGCTGGACCCACGATCGGTCCAGTCCCCGCGATCGAAGTGAAGTGATGCCCAAACACCAGCGACCGCTTCGAGGGCACAAAGTCCACGCCGTCATCGATCATGCACGCCGGAGTCTGCGCATCGGGATCGATCCGGAACACCCGTCGCGCTAGGTACCTGCCGTAGGTGTGGTACGCGACCAAATACAGCACAAAGCTCAGGATCACGATCAGGACAGTCGTCATCCCCTCGCCGCTCCCGTATTGTCATGATCACCAACCATCCGACCAGCGTACCAGACATCCGCTGATTTGCAAACCCGCACATCCCAAGCATCGGACACCAAATGGACCTCACCAACCGCTCAAAGCCCAACTCCGTCGCGCTCGAAACCACCCTCCTCGTCCACGGCGTCCCCCCAGAATCCTCCCAACCACTCAACGATGAACTCGCACAGATTGTCACCGACCAAGGCGCTCACCCGACACTCATCGGACTCGTCAACGGCAAGCCAACCGTCGGGATGACCAACGAAGAGCTCGCATCGATGCTCTCCGCAAACTCAGTCCTCAAAGCAAACACCGCCAACCTCGGCGTCGCGATGCATCAACAAGTCCACGCCGCGACCACCGTCAGCACCACGATGGAACTCGCATCCGCCGCTGGAGTCCGCGTCTTCGCGACCGGAGGAATCGGAGGCGTTCACCACGGATACGGCGAGCACCTCGATATCTCCAGCGACCTCGCCGCGTTCACACGCTTCCCCGTCGCCGTCGTCACCAGCGGCGTCAAGTCCATCCTCGATGTCGAATCCACACGCGAAGCACTCGAAACTCTCGGCGTCCTCGTCATCGGATACAAGACCGACTCATTCCCCGCCTTCTACCTGAGGGAGTCGGATGCACAGGTCGATGTCCGCATCGACGACCCAAGCGAACTCGCCGCGCTCATCTATTCAGAGCTCAGCCGAACCGGACGAGGCATCGTGGTCGCCAACCCCATCCCACAGCAACACGAGCTGAACCACACCGACTGGAACGCTTGGTTGAGCGACGCCCAGACCCATGCCAAGAGCATCGGCGCCTCAGGCCGCGACGCGACTCCAGCGATTCTTTCCCGTCTGCACCAAATCTCTGAGGGCGCAACACTTGCAGCTAATCTGGAGCTCGTCAAATCAAACGCGGCCCTCGCCGGGAAACTCTCGGCTCACATGAGCTCCATGCGTTCCTAACATATTTCTTACGGAATCCGGCTTATCGGGCATCTTGACACAATATTGATCGAATATCGCGGATTGAAATCCGTTGATTCTCCCCCAATGTGCTACGATTAACGCAGAGTTTGCGCCTCCACGCAGTTCGGTGTTGATCCTCCGAAGCGGCTTGGGTTGTCGACAGACTCGGGAGAGCCGGGCAGTGGAATGCCTCGGAATAACAATTCTGTGAGAGCGACGAGTCCGCGCGTGCGGAATCGTCATCACCCAAAGGAGACAGAGATCATGCGTAAGCAACTCGGAATCGCAGCAATCATCGCCGCAGCAGGACTGTGCGCACCAGCACTCGCTCAGGACAGCGTCAGCACCAACGGCGGAGACCTGCCAGGCGATGCACTCAATCCATGGAATGATCACTGTGCAGCATATGTTGTTGATCTGCACCCATTCACCACCTCGAAGGGTCACATGTTTGGTGTCGCACCGATCATCAAGATGACTCAAACCAACGCAACAACGAACTTCAACAACCTGTACTCATCCTCAACCATCAGCCCGAGCACCTCGGTTGATGTCAACTACTCGATGCAAGCGTTCTCCCTCTGGGAAAACCAACCGGGCGCTGGTCTCAATGTTGAAACCAACACACCAGGCACGCCAGTATTCGTTGGTGACGGCGGCGCTTCACGCTTCGGAGTTTCCATCAACGAGTTCGGCACCACCCTCGGAGGTTCAAGCTACAACGGCATCATCGGAGCATTCGTCAACTACGATCCATCCGATGCAAACCGCCTCTATGTCGATCGTCGCCAAGCAGCAGTCAACACTGCGAATGAGTTCGCTGGTGACAGCTCCCAGCTCGGTGGCCTCTCGATGGACGCCGACGGCAACATCTTCTACCGCGGTGACAACAACAACTCCACCGGTACCGATCAACTCTCTGGCAACAACCTCTTCCGCACCCGCCTCGCCGATCGCAACTGCAATGTGCCGAACCTGGTTTCGTCAGCCGCAACGCTTGACGCAACTGATCGCCTGATCACCAACTACGGCGATGTACTCGGTGTTCCAAACAACATCCCAGCACGCGTCGCAGGACCAGGCGGTCTCTCCGTCAACGGCAACGCATTCGCAGCAACCACCGAGATGTTCGTCGCTGACACTGGTTCATTCACCAACACCACCGCACACCTCGACACAGCCAACGGCTGGGGCGACGACCACCGCGGCTCCTTCGGAACCACCACCCACGACTTCCTCGGGAACGGCGCCGACTACACCCTCGCGCTCCTCTCCAAGGACGCACCAGGTGAAACCCGCATCCTCAATGTCACAAGCGTTGACTCCGCAGGCGCCATCGTCGGCGTCAAGGGCTTCGAGATCCCAGTCGCGACCCCAATCACCGACAACGAAACCGGATTCGCGATCACCTACACAGGTCAAGGTCAGCCGAACAACTACACCGGCGCGACCCTCTTCCGTGGTGGTGTTGGTCATGTCGCAATCGGTCGTGACCAAGCAGGCCGCGGACTCATGGCCGCAATGGTCAACGAGAACGGCTTCTCCGACGACTTCTCCAACCAGATCGTTGTCTGCCGTTACAACGCCTCGACCGGAATGCAAGAGTGGACACTCGCGGCATACGTTGACCAGTTCAACCTCTTCACAGAGAACGCTGGTAAGCCAATCTGCGACGAGAACGGCGACCCAATCGGTCAGATCGTGAACCTCGACGCCGTCACCGGCGGTTTCCCCCTCGGCCCAGGCATGTCCGCTCCTGCAATCGACTCCGCAGGAAACATCTGGTTCATGTCCGCAGTCGAGCTCTTCGACCGCATCGACACCGATATGGACGGCGAGCCTGACGCATCGGACTTCGACGGTGCTCTCCTCCGCGCGATCTACGATCCAGCGACATTCTCCTACCAGCTCGAACTGGTCATGGAAGTCGGTCAGGTCTTCTCGGGTGTGAACTCAGGTGTGGACTACCGCATCGATTTCCTCGGCTCCTCCACCAACACCGGCGGCGCCACCCCATCGACCATGTACGCAACCAATGTTGCTGAGTTTGCATGGAACAACTCCGATATCTCCGGCGTTGAACCATCCGACCCAATCACCAACGGCGGCGTGTTCTTCGGAACAACCATCACCTACGACACCACGGGTGACATGCGCTTCAACAACCCAACCTCAGCAAACTACGACCCAGGTCTGCCTGCTGACGAGTCCTACTCTGTGGGTCTCTACGTCGGCTACTACCAGGACGAAGTGGTCAATCCATGTCCAGCAGACTTCACTGGAGAAGGCTCACTGAACTTCCTCGATGTGTCCGCGTTCCTCACTGCATACGCCAACATGGATCCATCAGCAGACTTCACCGGTGAAGGTTCGTTCAACTTCCTCGATGTCTCGGCATTCCTCTCCGCCTACGGCATGGGATGCCCATAATCCTCGATCATCATTGATTGAGTACAACTGAACCCAAAAACGCCCGCGCTCAACGGCGCGGGCGTTTCTTGAATCAAAGAAATCAAACTTCAAACCATTGTGTTTCTGGTTTGAATGCCCAAAAACTTGTGGTATCTTAACAAGTCAAAGATTCGACACCGACAGTTCAAAATTAGAGGATGACCCTATGAACCGCTCCACATTGACCGCAGCACTGATTGCCACCACAGCCGCAGGCGCAAACGCGCAGTGGGATCCACACAACGGCGAATGGCTCAAATCAGATTCTACTGACATCCGTGTCATGACATGGAATGTTCAAGACGGCATCTGCTCCTCCAACGACAAAGGCGACACCTTCGGAGACTGGAACGGCATCGTCCGCATCATCGCATCCCTACAACCAGACATCCTCATCCTCCAAGAGTGCGCCGACAACTCAGGGAACGGCACGGGCAGCGGCGTCGACTCAATCTCCACGCTCGAAAACGTTGCGGACCTCCTCGTCCATGGCGGCACCGACATCTACAACGGGAATGTCCCAGTCGGTTCCTACATCCAGCTCTTCACCGGGACCGGATACGACCTCCCCCACGTCTATGTCAGTGAAGCCAACGACGGATTCAATCGCAACATGATCATGTCCCGCTACCCATTCGCGGATCTCAACGGCGGGGGATCCACCTTCTCCAACTTCGTTCTTGTCCCAGACGCATATCAGACCGGCGGCACCCCAGGCATCCGAGGGTACCAGTTCGCCGAGATCGATCTGCCTGACGAAATGTATGCCGGCGACATCGTCGTTGGGAACGGACACCTCAAAGCCGGAGGAAGCTCAAGCGATTTTGCCCAGCGCGAGAAAGCCAGCGAGAACATCACCTACTTTATCGACTACTACTACAACGGAGCTGGAACAGGTACCAGCGATCCGAACAACCGCATCTCACTGCCAAGCACAGGGACTGTGCTTGATGAGAATACACCAATCGTTCTCGGAGGAGACCTCAACCAGCAACCCGGAAACGGTCCTGCAGAGTTCATCGCCCGCGCCGAGTTTACAGGAGGAACCGACGGCACAGATCGCAATCGTTCGGACTCCAGCGTAGACCTCGCGCTCCACCCAATTTCCAATGAATCATCAACCCAAGGTAGCAGCTCAAAGCTCGACTACTTGATCTACCAAGACTCGATCGCAACAGCTCGCCGAAGCTTCATCTTCCGATCGACCGGATCTGGAATGTCAGTCGACGACATCCCAGAACCAGCACGCTCGTTCCCAATCAATCCATTCTCGATTTCTGGACTGTCCTCAGACCACAGACCAGTGCTCATCGACTTTATTCTTCCCGAAGCCGTCGCGGATCCATGCCCTGCGGACTTCACGGGAGAGGGACAACTCAACTTCCTCGATGTCAGTGCATTCCTGACCGCTTATGGCAAGATGGAAGCCTCCGCAGACTTCACCGGAGAAGGACAGTTCAACTTCCTCGATGTCAGCGCCTTCCTCACCGAGTATGGCAAGGGCTGTCCATAAACAACGATCTATCTCAAAGCTCAGTCGTTTGACTGATCACGCAACGCACGAACCTCGGCGACCGCATCGTCGAGGTTTCTTTTCAGTTGCCGAACACGCAACAATGACTTCACTCGTGTCAACAACTCGATCTTATTGACCGGCTTCGTCAAGAAATCATCCGCGCCCACATCAATCGCACGCTCAACATCCCCCACCTCACTCAATGCCGTGACCATGATAATCGGGATATCGCGAGTCGAAATGGATTCCTTCAGTTGCTTGCACACCTGATACCCGCTCATCTTGGGCATCATGATGTCAAGCAAGATAATATCCGGCGGATCATTCTCAACCGACTGGATCGCTTGGATCCCGTCAGTGACCACACGCACCGGGCCACCTAGATCATCCAGATACGCCTGAAGGAGCTCCAGATTCTGCTCGTTGTCATCAACGATCAGCACGCCCTGATGCGAGACCACCTCAGCGTCGTTCTGATCAGGCAAAGTCGGGTTGGTAGTGCTCATGAAATCTGGTCCTTTCAAGACTTGCTCATTTCCTGCACTCAGATCATTGGTGCCCCGAATCCGATAGACTACCTCAGACAGAGCACGCTGAAACTCTAAATGCACTCGATTGTACGAGAACTGGAGCAATTCAGCCGGATTTCCCGATCGAGGGGTACAGGAGACCCTTTATGCAGACCCGATCAACAACAAATACAACCACTCCTCACCCGACGACGCTCATGATGACATTTCTCCTGTCGCTTCTCTGCTCGATCTGCATCGCAGGTCCACTGGATCTCAAGCTCGATCGACTCGTCGGAAACGCAAGCCTCGGAAACGGCAAAGCCGCGATCCACATCATCGACCTCGACACTGGACGCGAACTCGGAGAGTACAACTCCACCGAACTCATGATCCCCGCATCTAACATGAAGCTGCTAAGCACCGGAGCCGCACTCATGGTGCTCGGCGATAGCTTCGACTTCCGGACAACAATTGACATCTACGAATCCAACAACCGCACCACACTCATTCTCAGAGGATCAGGAGACCCCGCCCTCGGCGATCCCGCGATCTTTGAAGACGAGCAACAAGTCCTGACGCACGAAGCACTCTTCGATGCCGTCGCAAAAGCACTCAAAGATCGAGGTGTTGAATCACTCGATGAGATCGTTGTCGATGATCGCGTCTTCGATAGGAACTGGGCGCACCCTGATTGGCCCGAAGACCAGCTCAACCGCTGGTACTGCGCCGAGATCGGAGGCCTCAACTTCCAAACCAATGTCATCAAGATGTACCCCATCCCAGGTTCACTCGGAGGCACCCCACTACTCGAGATGCAACCCGACCTCCCTTGGATCGATGTGCGCGTCAAAGCGAAGACCATCAGCAAGGGACGCGACAGCGCTTGGATCGCGCGTCCAGTCCCAGCCAACAAGTTCACGCTCTACGGAAATGTGCGAGGCAAAACAGAAATCCCTGTCAGTGTGCACGAACCATCCCTGTTCGCTGGAACCGTCTTTGCACAGTCACTCAAAGAACGTGGGATCGCACTCATCACCAACGGATACGCAAACGAAGCCGTCAGACTCGCTGACGCTGAAGACGAATGGGCTTCTACACCAGTTGCTGTGGTTACGACCCCAATAGCCGATGTGGTCACGCGTGCGAACACCGACTCACACAATCTCTACACCGAAGCCCTGATCAAACGCATCGGACACGAAATCACCGGAGATCCTGGATCGTGGGAAAACGGTGCATCCGTCATCCGTCTCCTGCTCAGCCAGCATGTCAGCGCCACAGCCGCACAAAGTACAATCATCGCAGACGGCTCAGGTATGAGCCGGGAAAACCGAGTTGCACCAAAAACTCTTACCAAGTGGCTCAATGTCCTCTCCCATCATGAGAGTTGGGACACCTTCGCCAACTCACTTGCTGTCCCAGGAAAGGGCACACTCAAACGACGCTTCCTCAATGCCAATCTTGATTCATCACTCAAAGCAAAGAGCGGCTACCTCAACGGCGTCTACTCACTCTCAGGTGTGCTCGAGCACCCCTCAGGAAGACGAGCCGCGTTTTCGGTGATCCTCAACAACATCAAACCCGGCGCCGGCGCACGAGCCGCCAAACCATTCATCGAAGATGTTGTTGTAGAGATCGATGCTTGGCTCACCGCCCAGACTGGTGTCCCAGGCGGATAACTATCGTGCGAGCGTGATCTGATCACAACGAGCATTGACAGTTTCATCCATCGTCAGAATCGGAGGCCAAGCCCGCACGGGCTGGTTGTTCCGCGCATCGCCGCTAGTCTTTGGTGTCGCATCAAAGCCAACACGATCACACCCATGCGACTGATCCCATTGCGTATCACGCGCAAAGTCGCAGTTCGCAACCCAGTGGAACAGCACTTCGTGATGATCATGGATATCCACATCACGCCCCACGACCACCACAAACCGATGCGCCGTCGGCTCGTTCCAAAACTCATCGAGCACCCTGCCCCCAAGCCCGGCACGATCCGCTTCGTGATACCCTCGATCAACACGGATAAACACCCATCCCGGCGCTGCTTCAGGAGTCGTCGCTTCAAGCACTCCTTCGCAAGACCTCGCCCACGCGATCGTTTCCTTGCACGCCGCCTCGCTCGGGATCGGTGATGGTTCATCAATTGCTTGCCCGTCCAGATCCTCAGACGCCACCTTCCGCGTCGCATCGAATCCAAGCTTCATGCTCGTCCCGAACCGAGCCGCGGCGTGGTCCAGAATATCCACCGCGCCATGCACACGCTCAATATCACGCGATGGTTTGCAATGATCCCACACCGCTCGCATGACACTCGAGAGATCATGCACATCGACATCATCCTCCACAACAAACAGCGTCTTCGTCCACGCCATCTGTCCCGCGCCCCAGATCGCGTGCATCACCTTGCGTGCATGCAGCGGATAATGCTTCTTGATCTGAATATTCGCCGCGTTGTGGAAGCATCCATACAACGGTAGGTCGTAATCCATCACATCGGGCAAGATCGTCTTCAGCAACGGCAGCATAATCCGCTCCGTCGCCTTCCCAAGGAAGTAATCCTCCTGAGGAGGCAACCCCACCACCGTCGTCGGATACACCGCATCACGCCGATGAGTGAACGCCGTCACCGAAGTGATCGGATACCGATCCGGCATCGAATAAAACCCAGTGTGATCCCCGAACGGCCCTTCAAAAACCGCACCCTCACCCAAATCTCCCGCACCATCCTCACGCGGATCCCACCCCGGATACCCCGCATCCGTGTCCACAAACCCCTCGATCACCATCTCCGCATCCGCAGGAACCCACAAAGGCACCGTCTTGGCGCGACACATCCGCACGCCCTCCCCTTGTAAGAACCCCGCCATCAGCAACTCGCTGATCCCAGGAGGGAGCGGACACGTCGCCCCATACGGCAGCACACTCGGACCCCCAAGCACAATCGCGACAGGCATCGGTTTCCCGAGCTTCTTCCACGACCGCCAGTGCGCTGCTCCATCGTGATGCATGTGCCAGTGCATCGCGAGCCGATCCTTCCCGAGCAGCTGCACGCGATACATCCCGATGTTGTGCGACTTGGGTTTGGGATCATCGCGATCATCCGCGTGGATCGTGTGAATCCCAGCAAGCGTGATAAACCGCCCCCGATACTTTGCGTCCCATTCTGATGCATCAATCTCCGGATGCCCCATGCTCGCTAAACCATCATTGATCCCCGCCGGATATCCGAGCGTCTCAAAGTCCCCGTCATGCTCCCAGCAGCGCAGGATCGGGATCGTCGTCAGATCAACCGCATCACCAGTATGCACCACGTCCTGACACGCGCCATCCCGCTTGCTCCGCTTGGGACCGATCTTGAGCAGCGGATAGAACTGCTTCGCTTTCCCGATCGCTTCCCCAATTGAGCGAGGGGGTTCAGGTTTGGTCAGTTCACCGATCACCCTCGCCGTGTCTTCCAGCGCCCGCCCCCCCAGCGCCATCTCGACACGCTTGTACGATCCGAATGCATTGATCAGCAGCGGAAAGTTCGCCCCCTCCGGACGCTCGATGAGGATCGCCTTGCCCCCATTTCGCGAGAACTCCGGATCGGTTCGTTGCGAATCTTCCGACCCCAACACCGCATCCATCCGCCTAGACTGCCGCTGTGCCAGCTCCGTGACCTCAAGCACAGGGCTCGTCGGCTCGGTGATCCGAACGAGCTCACCTTCAGAGTCAAGAGCACGGAGAAATGAAGTCAGATCGCGATACATACCAAAGGGTATCACCGATCGGGGAACAAGTGATGACCAACCCACCACCAGTTCATGAAGCCGCCCATCGACGAGATTGGCCGAGCTACTTCGATCGCATGCAAGGCAAGCCCCCACGCGACACCGTCCTCAAAGCGATCGAGCTCTTCGGAGAAATCGATCCATCCAAACCCCTCCACGCCGTGGACCTCGGATGCGGCGACGGCCGCGACTCCGTCCCCCTCCTCAATGCCGGATGGACCGTCTGGGCACAAGACGGCAGCGAAGACGGCATCGCACGCACCAAAGCACGACCCGAAATCCAAGCAGCGCTCGCAAACAACCGAATCCAGATCAACCACGCGAACTTCGAGGGACTCCATGTCCCCAAAGCGGATCTAGTCAACGCGAGCTTCTCGCTCCCATTCTGCCCACCAGATCACTTCCAAGCCCTCTGGGAGCAGATCGACGCCGCCATCGCCCCCGGCGGTCGATTCAGCGGCCAGTTCTTCGGAGACCGCGACGATTGGGCCATCATCGAAGACCGCTCCCACTTCACGCGCGATGAAACCCTCAAGCTGTTTGACCAATACATACTGGAGTCCTTCATCGAGGAGGACCGACCAAGCCGACAGAGTGAGTCCATGCACAAGCATTGGCACATGTTCCATATCGTTGCCCGAAAGCGAGTTCCCGCATCATGAGCGCAGTCATCGACATCCAAGGCGTCGAAAAAACATACAAACGACGCATCAAAGCACTCCGAGGAGTCGACCTCTCCGTCGGACAAGGAGAGATCTTCGGACTCCTAGGCCCCAACGGCGCGGGAAAGTCCACGCTCGTCAAAATCATGATGACCGTCATCTCCCCCTCCAAATGCTCAGGCACCGTCCTCGGCAGCAAAGTGGGTGACAAAGCAACACTCCAACAAATTGGATACCTCCCAGAACACCACCGCTTCCCCCCCTACCTCACAGGACGACAAGTTCTCGAACACTTCGGCGCCATGTCCGGCATCAAACGCAAACAACGCAAAGCCAAAGCATCCGAACTCCTCGAACTCGTCGGCATGGACTCCTGGCACAAAGACAAACTCGGTTCCTACTCAAAGGGCATGCGCCAACGCGTCGGTCTCGCACAAGCACTCATGAACGACCCCAAGCTCGTCGTCCTCGACGAACCCACCGACGGCGTAGACCCCTCAGGACGACGCGACATCCGCAACATCCTCTCGCACCTCAAAGACGAGGGACGCACCATCTTCCTCAACTCCCACCTCCTCTCCGAACTCGAGATGGTCTGCGACCGCGTCGCGATCATGGTCCACGGCCTCGTCCGCACCCAAGGCACCATCGACGAACTGACCGCCGACCAATCCGGATTCGTCATCACCACCGCAAACCCAATCCCTGAGCACGCCTCCGCGGAACTCAACACCCTCTCGCTCCCAGAGCAAGCAGAAGAAACCTCCGACAACACCATCGCGTTCAAAACCGACGACGCGTCGAAGGTCCAGCCCGCGATCGACACGCTCCGCAAGCACAACATCGTGATCCAGTCCGCCGGATTCAAACGCCCATCTCTCGAAGACCTCTTCATGCAAGTCGTCAGCACAGACCACGGCGACAAACCCGGAGCCATCTCTGGCGCCCGTTCGAGCAAGAAGGGAGCCAACTCATGATCCTCACCCAAACCGCCGCCATCTTCCTCGACGCGTACCGCGAGCTCAACGCCAAAAAACTGTTCTGGCTCACCCTCGGACTCAACCTCCTCGTCGTCGTGCTCTACGCCGCGCTTGGAATCAACGAGCGAGGCGTCACTCTCCTCCACTGGGAGTTCCAGAACGAGTTCTTTACCACCGATCTCGTCTCGAAAGAACTCTTCTACAAACTCCAGTTCACCTCGTGGGGCATCCCGATCTGGCTGAGCTGGGCAACCGCGATCCTCGCGCTCGTCTCCACAGCAAGCATCATCCCCGATCTAGTCTCTGGAGGCACCATCGAACCCGTGCTCTCCAAACCCATCGGACGCGTGCGCCTCTTCCTCACGAAATACCTCACCGGACTCCTCTTCGTCGGACTCCAGGTCACCATCTTCTCCATCGGATGCATGCTCGTCATGGGAATCCGAGGCGGCGCGTGGGAACCCAAACTCCTCCTCGCGATCCCCATCGTGCTCGCGTTCTTCAGCTACCTCTTCGCGTTCTGTGCGTTTGTCGGACTGATGACTCGATCAACCATCGCCGCACTGCTGCTCACCATGCTCTTCTGGTTCGCGATATGGATCGTCAATATCGGAGATGCGATGATGATCGCACAGCGTGAAGGATCGATCCTCCAAGTCGAAGACGCAAATGCAGACATCGAAAAACAAACCACATTCGCGAACAAGCGCATCGAACAACTCCGCGAGCAAGGCAAACCCATCCCAGGAGAAGACGGCGAGGAACTCACCAACGGCTACACCGACTCGCTCGAAGCCGTGAACCCAGCACTCAAACTCTCACGCTCCCGTCTTGTCACAGCAGAAGAAGGCGCCGAAACATGGACTAAGTGGGCCAGCCGTGTCATCCTTGTAAAAACTTTGCTTCCAAAGACGCAAGAAACCGTGGCGCTCCTTGAACGCAACCTGATCACACAAGAAGAAATCGCAGTGCTGATGGGAATGAACGAAGAGCAAGCAGCCCGCATGAACCGTAACGAGAACGAGCCCGCGTTTGCAGATCCAAGAGCACCCGCTCGTGTTGAAGAGGCCATGCGTAAACGCTCCACCACATGGATCCTCGGGACCTCCTTTGCATTCGAAGGTTTTTTGCTGTCGATCAGTTGCGTGGTGTTCGCGCGCCGAGACTTCTAACCCTCGCAACCGAGCTCAACACCGCGATCCCTCGCCGCAGTGAGCGCGCTCACAAACGCATCCATCACCCGATGCGAATCAAGTGTGGTCGTCGCCGCGTAAGTGGTCCCGTTCTTCGAGGTCACCTTACTCCGCAGCGTCGCCGCGTCTTCATCCGATGCATGAAGCAAGGACGCCGACCCGATCACCGTCTGCTCGACGATCTTTCGTGCATCTGCTGGATCAAACCCAAGCTCAACCGCCGCGTTGGTCATCGCTTCAACCAAATAAAACACATACGCAGGACCGCTCCCCGCGACCGCTGTAAACGCGTCCATCATCGACTCATCGATCTGCACGACCTCCCCAACCGCTGACATCAGCGTGGTCGCAAGCTCAAGATCCTCGTCATTCGATGACTCACTCCCCGAGATCGCCGACATCCCGAGTCCCACCGATGCTGGAGTGTTGGGCATCACCCGAATAACTCGGCACCGATCTCCCAACAACCCAGCAATCCGATCCGATTTCGTCCCTGCAAGCACAGAGATCACCGTCGGACTCAATCCTGCACTCTGGATCAATTCTCGCATCCCATCCGCCGCATTCTCAAGCATCTGAGGTTTCACAGCAAGCACAATCCCGCAACCATCCCCACCACACTCGCCAAGCCAACGGATCCCATCCGCAGCCGATGCGAATCCATGTGTATACAACACGCGCCGATCCTCGCTCGGATCAATCACCCCAACACGCTCTGCATCGAGCACACCAGCTCGCTGAGCGCCACTGATAATTGCGTGAGCCATATTCCCACCACCCACAAACACCATCGGCACCTGTATCTGATTCATGCCTATAGCGTACACGCTCCCCCAACCGCCGTCTTTGCGATACAATACACACGTTCAAATAAGGGAAATCCACATGTCTACCTTCTACCAGCTTGAGTTCGAAAAACCCGTCATCGCGATCGAAGAGGAAATCCAACTCACACGAAGAGCGATCGAATCCGATGGACCAGAAGTGCCAGCCCTCGGCGGGATCCAAGCTGAAGAAATCAAGCCCAACCCAGCCGATCTGGAACTGCTCGAGAAGCGACGCATCCAGATGCTCAAGGATGTCTACACCGACCTCTCTCCATGGAACACGGTCCGCGTCGCGCGTCATCCCAATCGACCAAAAACTTCTGACTACATCAAGCACATCTGCCGCGACTTCTGCGAACTCCACGGCGACCGTGGATTCGCAGACGACCCCGCGATCATCACCGGATTCGGACGCATCGGGAACCGCAAGTGCCTCGTGGTAGGACACCAAAAAGGGAAGACCACACAAGAAAAACTCGCGTGCCACTTCGGATGTGCTCATCCAGAAGGCTATCGCAAAGCGCTCGCAAAGATGCGCAAAGCCGAGAAGTTCGGACTCCCCATCGTCACCCTCGTTGACACCCCAGGCGCGTACCCAGGTCTCGGAGCAGAGGAGCGCGGACAAGCCGAAGCGATCGCGATGAACCTCCGCGAGATGAGCCGACTCAAAGTCCCCATCGTCTCGATCGTCATCGGAGAGGGTGGATCAGGCGGTGCGCTCGGAATCGCCGTCGCTGACCGAGTCGCGATGCTCGAATACTCGTGGTATTCCGTCATCTCACCCGAGGGGTGTGCCGCGATCCTCTGGAAGCAAGCGAACGAGCAGACCAACAACGCCGCCGCGGTCGCACTAAACCTCACTGCAAAGGACAACCTCAAAAACGGAATTGTTGATGATGTCATCCATGAACCACTCGGAGGCGCTCACCGGAACCACGAGGAAGCCTCCAAACTCCTCCAGAACTGGATCGAATCCCAACTCCATGAACTCTGCGAGCAGGACCCTGAAGACCTCATCAACGCCCGCTACGAGCGTTTCCGAAAACTCGGAGAAGTCCAAATCGCGGAACCTGATCTCACCACCGCACAGTAACCCCTGTTCTGCTTTTATTCGGATATAACGACCGATATCTTTGACAGCGCATCCCGTTGCGCCTACCCTTGCCCCCAGTTGGCTGGACCTTCCCGCGTGCTCTACCCGAGTCAGCCCATAAAGGACGGTGCGTTTTGGCAAAGAAAACTACCAAAAAGAAGACCACCAAGAAGTCAGCGAAAAAAACCGCAAAGAAGACTTCCAAGAAGGTCACCAAGAAACCGGCGAAGAAAGCGGCAAAGAAAAAAACCGTGAAGAAAGCTCCCTCACGCACGACTAAAGCCACCAAGAAAAAATCAACGAAGAAAGCTGCCGCAAAGAAAACGACAAAGAAGGCTGCCAAGAAAACTACGAAAAAAACAGCCAAGAAAACTGTAAAGAAAGCAGCCACCAAGACCGCAAAGAAAACTACTAAAAAAACAACGAAGAAAACAAGCAAGAAAGCCGCAACGACCAAAGCTGAAGAAAAGAAAGAAACACCCGCGACTTCAGACTCCAAAACAAGCGACTCCAAAACCACGAAGAAACCAACTCGCTCGCGTAACAAGAAAAAGTCCCCAGAGGATTACGCACCACCATCGCGCCCTCTCCTCCTTGGACCAAACTCGTTGCTTAAAGGTGGGCCGCTCATCGCATCCACAAAGCGAACCAAGAAAACAACGAAAAAAGAAACAAAGGTTTCTCGCCGTACAAAGACCCCATTTACTCCAAAGCAACTCGATGAGTACAAACTCATCCTGCTCAAAAAGCGTGCAGAACTCGTTGGTGATGTCGAGCATCTTGAGGACGAAGCACTCCGCTCAAACTCGGGTGAAACCCAGACCGCAAGCAACGCCGCGGAGTTTGGGAGTGAAAGCTTCGAGCAAGGATTGAATCTCGATCTCGCCGCCGCGGATCGCCAGCTTATTCGTGAGATCGACGAAGCACTCGGACGGATCGCAGATCGAACCTACGGCCTTTGTCTCATGACACACCAACCGATCAAGAAGGCACGCCTCGAAGAACTCCCATGGGCCAAGTACTCCATCGAAGCCGCACGCATGATGGATCAGAAGTACCGCAACTAATGCCCCAAGAGCAAGATCAGAACAACCTTCCCACCACCATCCGCTCCAACCGCGCCTGGTCCTGGCTCCTCATTACAACCATCTTCGGCATCATCACCGATCTCGTCAGCAAATCACTCGCATTCGCACGCATCACCGATCTCCCTGTACACATAGATCGCTCGCAAGTGCTTACCGAACCCAACCTCGGAAACCTGATCCCTCACCACGAACCGGTCGTTGTGATCCCAAAGTTGCTCGAGTTCACGCTCGTTCTCAATCCCGGCGCGGTCTTCGGCATCGGTGCCGGACAACGCTGGTTCTTCATCATCTTCACGCTCTTCGCAATCGCCGTAGCGCTCCTGCTCTTTGCGAAATGGACCAAACCCAAGGACTGGACAGCACACGCAGGATTCGGACTGATCATCTCCGGAGGCGTCGGCAACCTTTACGACCGACTCGTCTTCGGATGCGTCCGCGACTTCATCCACCCGCTCCCAGGAATGAAACTCCCCTTCGGACTCACCTGGCCGGGAGGGGGCTCCGACGAGGTCTGGCCCTACGTCTCCAACATCGCCGACCTCTACCTGCTCATCGGAATCGGACTGCTCCTGATCTATACATGGACCCAACCCGACCCCAAAGCCGTCGCGAACAAAGAATCAAGTTCAACAACTGACGACTCAGTCCCGAGCGACAGTTGACGCACGCTCGCGGAGCGTATCAATCAACTCACGAACCTCACCCGCCATCCGCGAGTTGGGGAACTCATCGATGATCCGCTGACCAATCGACGCCGCACGATCCCACGCACGATCATGCACCGCGAGTTTGAACGCCGCGCCGAGATTTTCCTTTGCTTTCCCGATGACACCTCGAGCGACCTCTTTAAACTGCTCGCTCTCCGCTTCGCTCAGCAGATGATCCATCTCCTGAATCATCTCCATCGCCTCATCGATCCGATCATCCTGCGCCGCCATCAGGAACCGTCGCTCGATCTCCACCTTGTACCGCTGCCGCGCCGATTCAACACGATGACGAAGCCCCTCCGCGAGAGGGGAATCATGAAACAGCCTCGTTATCCGAGCCGCTTCGACCAGCGCACGATCCCACTCATGCTCTGAAATGAATACATCAAGCTTGCGGATCTCATCCTGCACATGCGATTGCTCCGTCTGTGCACGAACTAAATCAATTTTTTGTCGAAACTCTTCCGCATCAGCGCGATATCCAAACCGCTGCGCCAGCTCATTCACCAGCACCATCGCCGCGTTAAACTCTCCACGCTCGATGTCCTCCTCGATCGCACCTCGCAGCAGCTGCCGCTCCTTGTGACGATTCAGCACACGTCGAGCATCATCTGAGAGGATCATCGTCTCTTCAAGATGCTCAATCGACTTGGTCATCTTCGAGATCTGTGATCGCAACCGATCCATCTCGATCGCCGCATCAGTTGATCCATCCCCACCGCCATTCCGACGAAGACAAATCGGGAGCGTCGTAAGCGTGATCACCAATCCCGCAAGCCCCATCAACATGTAAGGCTCCGACTCAATCTGCAATCCACGCAGCACTCCGAATGCTGAGATCGCCGCCGCGATGCCGTAGATCGCGATCACCCAACCAATCGAGAGTCCATATTCCTCGTCCATAAGAGTCCGCTCCTCAGCTCAAGATCCAGGCACAGGCCCCCCGCAGTTCTGCTCAACAGGGACAACGCACAGGAAACGCAAGGATTCCCCCGAATCCGCATCCACCGTGAACTGATGCTCCTCATTGGCAGGCACATAAATCACATCCCCACCCTTGATCGGATGCCGCTCCCCATCCAGTAGCACCTGACCACTCCCCGAAACCACATACACCTCATGCTCATAATCATGCTGATGCTGTGGTGTGTGCCCCCCCGCAACCACCTCAAACGAGCGCAGCGCAAAGTTGGGCGCCTCATCACCACGTCCCACCATAATCGCCATGCTCGCGCCAGAGACGCCGTCCATCTGCACCTCGTTCATCTGTGTCTCATGAATATTTCGGATCAGCGCCATCTCAGTTTCTCCAATCATCCCCATCATCAACACACAACGCCCCACACTGAATAATATACCGCATGACCACACCCACCGGCACACCACACATCCAAGCATTCCCGCTCGGCGACTTCCAAACCAACTGCTTCATCGTCACCGACGGCGACCCAAATCCCGGCTCACGCTGCTGGATCGTCGATTGTGGATACCAGCCAACCCCCCTCCTCGATGCAATCGTCCAGCAACAACTCGTCGTCGACAAAGTCCTCCTCACCCACGCGCACGCCGACCACATCGCCGGACTCCTCGAAGCCCGCTCATACTTCCCAGACTCCCCGATCTACATGCACAAACTCGAAGAGTCCTGGCTCAACGACCCCATGCTCAACCTCTCCGCCGCGATCGGACTTGCCGTCACCGCCCCCGATCCCGCCGGATTCCTCGAACACGACGACACCGTCACCCTCGATTCCCTCACCTTCCGAGTCGCCCACACCCCCGGACACTCCCCCGGCTCGATTTCATTCATCCACGAGCCCTCCAACACCGCCCTCGTCGGAGACACCCTCTTCAATGGATCCATCGGTCGCACCGACTTCCCGGGATCGAGCTTCGAACAGCTCGAATACTCCATCAAACAACACCTCTACACACTCGATCCCGCGACCACCTGCTATCCAGGACACGGCCCAAAAACAACGGTTGGTCACGAAGCCGTGACCAACCCGTTTGTTCGGATGTAAATCGAGATCAATCCGGAGCAACTTCCAGCGATCCGAGACCCACACAACGGCGCCAAGCGCTCATCTGTCCCAAGTGGAACATGTAGTGCGAGTGAAGCATAAAGATCGACAGCGCCGCAGGCGTGCCCGCAAAATCGACATGCCACCCCTCTCCCTCAAACGCCTTGTTGAGCGTCTCGTCGTCGCATGAGCCGAGCATCTCAATGACCGCCTCGTGCGCCTTCTTGAAGTACGCGAGCACCTCGTCCATCGCCGGATAGATATCGCCGTTGACATCGTCCTTGCATTCGACGCCGTGCTTGAACAGATCTTCCCATCCCTCAGGGACATCAATCGCCGACCCGTCCTTACCCATCAGCTCGAAGATAAAGCGTGGGTAAATCGAGAGGTGCCCGTAGATGAAACATGGGTGATTCGTGTTGATCGCTTTCCCGTCCGCCTGAGGCATCCGCGCGAAGTTCTCCTTCGTCACACCCGTCAGCAGCCCCTGTGCAAGCTCAGCCGTGCGAGCGAGCGTGCGTGTGATGTTCTGTCCAGTCGTCGTTGCGGTCGTGGTCATGTCCTTCTCCTGAGTTCAAAGGTGTTCGTTCCATGCTCCCGCCGAATAGATCAGCGGGCCCCTCCTAGACCACACAGTATATCTAACCGATCAGTCAAATACCAATGTAGCGCGAGTAAATCGCCCGCGCCAGTCCAACATCATCCGTCCCATCGATGATCGCGCGTCCATCCGCGAAGCAGGTCAGCTCAAACCGCTCTCCGCCGTGCTCAACCATCCCGCGGATCATGTAGTCCTTGACCTCAAACCCTTCCAGACCCGCCCCCAGACGCCTCAGATCGATCATCGACGATCCTCCTGACACCTGAACCGCAAGCTGCCCGCACAGCGCCTGAGGCGGCGCCCCGCGTTCCTCGATAAACTCGAACGCCCCCTTCCCACAACACGGACACTCCGGATCTTTCGCATCGCCGAGTTCCACCCTCGTCCGCTGCCCCTCCCACAGATCAAAGCTCAGCATCGACCCCATCACCCGATCCATCTGCCCCATCAGCACCTTCATCGCCTCAGCCGCTTGGTAGCTCCCGATGATCGACGACACCGCACCCACAACCCCCGCCGACTCACACGTCGCCTGCGTTCCCGGCTTCGGAGGGCTTGGCTGCACGCATCGCAGACACGGCCCTCCCCTATTTGGTACAAACACCGCCGCCGATCCCTGCGTCGAAATCGCCCCGCCATACACATAAGGCACACCCAGCTTCACCGAGCAGTCATTGATCAAAAATCGAGTCTCAAAATTATCCGTCCCATCAATCAGCACATCGGGAACCCCGCCACCCTCGATCAACGGCAACGCGTTCTCCGAAGTGAAGTCCGCGATATGCGCCCGAACCTCAACCCCAGAGTTCACCGCTCGCAGCCGATCCCGCGCCGCGACCGCTTTGGGTTTTTTCTCGACCGCATCCGCTTCGCTGTACAACCCCTGACGATGCAGATTGGACAACTCCACCAGATCCCGATCCACGATCGTGACCGTCCCAACCCCCGCACGAACGAGCAGATCCGCCGACACACACCCCAGCGCCCCCACCCCAACAATCATCGCGTGCGATTCGCTCAGCTTCCGCTGACCATCCTCACCGATGTGCGACACCCGCCGCTGCCTCGCGTACCGATCTGTTGTCGTATCTGCATCCACACCAAAGGGTATTCATCTGCTATCCTCGATGCATGACACGCTGCTCATCAGAGAACAACTATCCCATCGAGGGTCTCCATTGGACCCCGCCCACGCCGCTGACTTGCGAGCTCGAATCCGAGCGCCTGATCGTCCGCGCCTACCGCCTCGAGGACGCCGAGCAGGTTTTCCAAGCAATCGATGAATGCCGCGACGACCACCTCCTCCCCTGGATGGTCTGGGCCAAGGAAAACCACCGCACCCTCGAATCCACCACCAAGTACATATGCGAGCAGATCATGTCCCTCGCCAACCCCGACACCTTCAACAACGTAGGCACCGGGATATTCTGCAAACAAACAGGCCGTTTCCTTGGTGGCACAGGAGTGCACGATGTTCGTAGAGACACCGCCTCTTGCGAGACTGGATACTACATCCGCAAAGACGCGATCGGGAACGGATACGCAACCGAAGCCTGCGCCCGCACCATCTCATGGGCGCTCGCCTCGCAAGCAAACGCCGGGCTCGGACTCCAGCGTGTCCGCATCTACTGCTCTTCAGCAAACCCCGCTTCCGCAAGAACCATCGAGAAGCTCGGAGTGCGTAGCGAAGTCCATCAACGCAACGATTTCTACATCGAATCCATCGGACTCACCGACCGCCTCGGTTGGGGTGTCCTCGCGGACGAATGGGACTGCGAAAACCACTGCGCCATCAATCCATCCTAAACCAGCTCAATCAGACTGATCTCCGGCGGCACCCCCACACGCACCGGAAGCATCGACATCCCGATCCCCCTCGAAACACACACGCGGAACCTTGGCCCATCAACCATCCCCCCCGCATACTTCTGTCCATACTCGCTCGGCACAACCGGAGTCCCAACGAACGGGATCTTCACCTGCCCGCCGTGCGTGTGTCCTGAGATCATCAGGTCCACGCGATGTCCATCGCCGCGCGAGAATACCTCGATCTCCGCCGTATCCGGATTATGCGCCAGCACGATCCTCGCTATCTCTGCCCCCACATCCCGGAACGCCCGCTCAACATCAACTCGGTAATCCGTCAGATCCCCGAGCCCCACCATCGCGATTCCCTGTTCAGGTTCTGCATCAACGACGCGCCGAGTCGCCGCATCGATCCACACCCGATCATTATCAATCATCCGCACCCCAGCATCCGACAGCATCCGCGTCAACGCAAAACCATCGCCCCACCAGTCATGATTCCCCAGCACCCCGATCACCCCCATCGGACACCGCTCAACCATCGGCTTGCAAAGCTCCGCCGCACGCTGATACTCACGAGTCCCATCATGCACGTGATCGCCTGTCAGCACAATCAAGTCCGGATTCAAATCCAGCGCCATCGCATACGCCTGCACCACAAACGACTCCGGAATCCTCGGCCCAAGATGCGTGTCCGAAACCTGAGCAATCCGCAATCCCCGCAGCGACTCAGGTAACCCATCAATCGCAACCGAGTACTTCCGAACCTTGATCGACCAAGGCTCAACGAGCGTCGCGTATCCCGGCGCTCCAGCAGCACAGATCGCGACACCACCAACAGTCGAGTTCGTCAGAAACGCTCGACGCGAGCGATCCACTTGCAGTTCTTGTTCATCACGATGCACCCAGTTCCGGATCACCCAAACCATTCCGCAACCAACAACCAAGTATCCCCACCCTGTCACATTTGCGATGATGATCGACCACACGTCAGAGCGACCACCACCGATCCCAAACAGATGCGCGATGTACGCCGTCACCCAACCTGGAAGCGAGACAATCCACGCAAAGTTCGCGAGCGGACGCACGGCCCCTCCACCGCCATGCACCCAAGCATCGATGGTGAACCATGATCCGAGCGAAGCTCCGATCACCCACACCATCAGCAGAACACAGATTGCCTTCCTGCTCAGTCGCATATCCCACATATCGGATCAACACAATCAGAGTTCGAAGCACAAAGAAAAAACCCGGCCATAAGCCGGGTCGGAAAGTCTGAATATCGGATCGAACCCGATTATCGAGCGAAGTGTGCGAACGCCTTGTTCGCTTCCGCCATGCGGTGGGTCTGGTCGCGAGTGGTCATCGCCTTGCCCTCGCCACGCGATGCAGCCCAAAGCTCGTCCGCGATCTTCTGGTGCATCGGACGCCCCTTCTCAGAGCGTGCCGCCGCGATGATCCAGCGGAACGACAGCGACTGCTGACGATTCGGCTTGACCTGCATCGGGACCTGGTAGTTCGCACCACCGATACGCTTCGAGCGGACTTCAACGTAAGGCTTCACATTGTCAACCGCTTTGCGGAAGACCTGCAGACCGTTCTCGCATCCCTCAACAGCGTCCGGCTGCTTCTTGAGACGATCGTCGATCACGTCGATCGCGTCGTACATGATGCGGAGTGCGGCAGTCTTCTTGCCGTCGTACATGATGCAGTTGGTGAACTTCGCCAGAACCTTGTCATTGAACTTCGGATCTGGACGCAGCTGTGCTTCTGAGTGGGTAATGCGACCGGCCATGGGTCATCTCCTTGAGGCTCATCTGTTTCAGCAATCTGAAACGCTGTTCACCCCGGCGCCGATGAGAAATGCCCGGGATTACTTGCCAACACGACCACTGCGGTCGCGTACTTGTATGTCTTACTTGCCCTTCTTCGCGCCGTACTTCGAGCGACCCTGCTTGCGGTCGTCAACGCCGAGCGTATCGAGAGCACCACGAACGATGTGGTAACGCACACCGGGAAGGTCACGAACACGACCACCACGCACGAGCACGATCGAGTGCTCCTGAAGGTTGTGTCCCTCACCACCGATGTACGCGGTCACTTCCTTGCCGTTGGACAAACGAACACGAGCGATCTTCCGCAGCGCGGAGTTCGGCTTCTTCGGAGTCGTTGTCTTCACAGTCAAACACACACCACGACGCTGTGGGCTGTTATCCAGATCACGGACCTTCGACTTCACCTTCGGAGTCTTGCGTGGTTTGCGTACGAGCTGATTGATGGTCGGCATAGAGCTGAATCCTGACCTGTAAATCGGACCAAATCTCGACGAGCCGGACAGACACCGCGCCTGCCCGCGCCCAAAGTCGGGTCTGTAGTGTAGCCACCAGATCGCCCAAAGCAAGATCCCCGCCCCTACCATCGCCCCATGACCACCCCAGAATCAAAAAACTCGACCCCCACCCCCCCAAATATCGACCCCGAGGGGATCACCGTCGCAGAGTTCCAAAAGCTCATCTACGACCGCTATTTCGCCTCTGACAACGCCCGAGGCACCGCCGGGACCTTCCTCTACCTCACCGAGGAGTTCGGAGAGCTCGCCACCGCACTCGCGAACAACAACCGAAAGAACAAGCCCCCAACCCCTGAGGAACGCGAAAACCTCGAAGAAGAGTTCGCCGATGTCCTCGCGTGGATCGCGACCCTCGCCAATATCAACGGCGTGGACCTTGAACAGACACTCATCAAATACACCGACCCCGATCGAGTCCAAGGCGTCAAGGATTGACCTCTATAAGACCCAACAGTCCCCCCGCATCAAACAGACGCGGACTCAGCACCCACTGCGGATTCATCCGAATCGCTCCGTGTCTTCGGACGGATCGGACGATAAATCTCGATCGCGAGCGTGTCATCCTCCGGAGGGAGCCCATCACGATGCATGGTAACCTCCTTCAGAATCCGCTCTGACCACTGCCCCTGCACGCTATGGCTCGATTCCTCAGAACCCAGAGGATGAGTCGATGCAACAATGCGTCGCAATCCCTCGATCTGCAACATGTTCCCTTCATTCGAACGCGCCTCAATCGCCCCATCCGTGTACGCAATCAAAGAATCTCCAGGCCCAAAATCGATCTCCGCCTGACACGGATCAAAGTCCTTGTCCTTGCACGCACCGAGCACAAAGGTTGTTGATTCCAAATCCTGGATCGTGCCGTCGACCCCGCGCAGGAACGAAGGCGGATGACCTCCCGACGCATATTCGAGCTTGTTCCGAGTCAGATCAACGCGGAAACACACCGCCGTCGCGAAGATCGAGTGCTTGGAAAGCGTCAGGTTGATATACCGATTCAGGTGGCTCAACAGCTCCCCCGGCGAGATGTCAGGCTGCTCCGCAAAGCGGAGATCAATCTCCCCATGCAATCGATTCACAGTCAATGCTGCAGGAATGCCGTGCCCAGTCACATCGACGACAGCGACCGAGAGTGATTCATTCCCATGTGCATCCACATACGCATTGCTCGCGTGCAAGTAATCCCCACCAATCTGACGCATCGGTTCGTACCGATACACAAAGTGGATCGGACCAGTCGTGACCGGAGGCGGGAACAACGCCTCATGGATCTGCCTCGCGTATGCGAGCTCTTGACGCAGCATCCCGTACCGCTGATTGAGGAAACGATTGGTTGACTTCTGGATCCGTTGATTATGACGAATCCCAGAAATAAACACCGCAGGTGTCATAAACGCCATCACCGTGAGCGCCAGCGCCAGTGTCCCTGTTGCGGACATTCCACCGATCAAGTGTCCCACAGAACTCACAACAGCGAGCGTGATCATTGGGAACAACGCCTGCTTCACCGTCCATGGGAACACACAGCACGCAACAAAGTGCGAGATCACCCAGACCCACGCACCGTAGTTGAGCGACGGATCCACCTCACGAAGGATCACCGCGACCAACCCATCGAGGATAATCAACCCGATCGACATCCGGATCACGCGAGTATCACTCACACGCTTCTCGATCACCATCACCAGGACCGCGGCATACACAAGAACCCACGCACCATTGGTCAGGATGAACATCGCCTTGGTCGGACCCGAACTCAATAAACTCGCAATCTGTGAGTTCCGGAGCATCATCACAACGGCGAAGATAAATGACGCAGCGCCCAACCCCCCCCAAATGGACACATACCAGATCAACCGCTTCCGCAGGATCTGCTGAGTCTCCTGATGGAACGATCTCCGAAACTCTGTTGTTTCAATGCTGCCGGACTTCGCCACGCGGCTTCCTTTCAACTACGCTCAGGACGATCAACAATCACACGCCCCGCGGACGGTAGACATCCACGATCAGCATATCATCATTGACCGCCCCTTCGCAATACCGATCCACCGCTCTCCGAACCAACTCAGGCCATCGCAGACCAGATTCGAGCCAATCGGACTGAATTGTCCCTCGAACCCCTTCAATTCCGAACATCTCATGTTCCGCATTCATCGCTTCAGTGATCCCATCCGTAAACGCGATCAACGCATCACCTGGACCAAAATCCAGTGTCTCCAGCTCCCATCGCACAGAAGCACTCGGATCGATCCCCATCAAGGGACCAGTCGCATCGATCTCCCGAATCCCGCCGTGAGAATCCCTCAATATCGCGCTCGGATGTCCAGCATTCGCGATCCTGATTTGATTCAAACCAGGATCTACACGCATCGCGATCCCAGTCACCAGCACAGGCGCCTCGGGACTTGTCAAACAGATGTACCGATCCAACGAAGCAAGCAACTCGTCAGGCTCGATCCCCTGATTCTCACCCGCGAGCTGCATCAGTTCACCTTGCAATCGATTCGCCGTCAGCGCCGCCGGGATCCCATGCCCCGAAACATCGAGCAGCACCAAGAGCACAGACGCATCATCATCCTCACCAAACACTGAAGCAAACAGATAATCCCCACCGATCTGACTCATCGGGCGATACGAATACGCGAATCGCACCTGTCCCGTCGTGCGAGGTTGCGGAAACGCTCGCTCGTGGATGTTCTTTGCTGCCTGGAGTTCTTGCTCAATCCCGTCATACCGCGTCTGCAAAAACCGCAGTTCAAACTGATCCCGCACGCGTGTTGTCCGAAAGAACGAAACCATATTCGCAGGCACAACAACCGTGATGTACCCAAAGATCGTCGCCGCCAGCGACACACCCTGATCAGGACCGACCAGCACAAGCGTCGCAGTCGCAACCAGAATCCACGCTCCCGACAACGACAAAGTCAACCTCGGAGTCCAAGGCATCATCGATGCACCGAGCGTGAGCACAATCAGGATCGCCGCCAGCGCATTCCCACCAGGTCCTGGATCAAACCCAACACCCCATCGCACCAACGCGACCACCCCCTCGAGCACGACAACAATCGCCGTAAGCCGAGACGCCCAGATCCCATTGGGTTTCCATACGACGAGCACCGCGACTCCCGCGAGGTACACCATCGCCCAGCAGAACTCCAGACCAATCGCGCCGCTCAATGAAATCGCTCGAGTCGATCCAGTCATCAGTTCCATACTCGACAAGTGCATCCACCGCATCACGATGAGCACCGCCCCCAGCAGCATACTCATCGCGATAAACTGCACGCCGCTCTGGCGCACAGCCGAATCCTCAACCCCTTGGAGCAGATCACTCGTCCGAGTCGATATCGCCGCTTTCCAAAATTTGATGAGCTTCGCACGCACTGTTGATAGTGTATACAAACAACAGTGCCGCCGGATTCAATCCTCAACCGTTCCCAGCATCTTCCCGATTCTTTCCAGGAACCCAGAGCACATCCCCGCTCCCACCACCCATCTCAGGATGATTCGCAACTCTTCCGAGCACAAACAACAAATCACTCAGACGATTCAGATAGGTCAGCGTCAACCCAGATGTCCGTTCTGATTCCTTCACAAGCAGTTCAGCAACCTCCCGCTCAGCCCGCCGGCAAACCGTGCGTGCCACATGCAAAGCCGCTGAAAGTGCAGTCCCCCCTGGGAGCACAAAGCTCGTCAAAGGCTCAAGATCCTTATTCCAGAAATCAATCGCTTCTTCGAGCGCATCAATCTGTCCCTGCGTGATCCGTAGCACCATCGCCGGATCCTCATCCGCTTTGCAAGGCGTGCAGAGATCCGCTCCCAGATCAAACAGATCGTGCTGGACCGCACGCAGCCGCTTGTAAATCGCTCCACCGACCTCAGCGTGCGTGACCGCGACCCCCACAGCCGCATTGGTCTCGTCCACAGTGCCATACGAAGCAACGCGGAGATCCGCTTTGGGGACGCGCTCTCCCGTCCCTAGCCCGGTTGTCCCAGAATCCCCAGTTCTCGTGTATATTTTGGTAAGTTTGACCATGATGGAGGATAGTGTACCTATCCGCGATTGACAGCGATTCTGTCCATCGATTGATCCTCGGAGCCGTACTTGCCGACCCAACCCCCACCAACCCAGACAGCGCGTGGACTGACCAAAGTCTGGGATCAATCCCTGATCCTCGACGATCCATCCCTTCATCTCATCAACCGAGTCCTTGCCGCACGCGATCTCACGGACGACCAATCCACCAAAGACTTCCTCAACCCCTCACTCGCCGGACTCCACAACCCCTCACTCATCCCAGACCTCGACAAAGCCGCGCAGCGCATCCTCGACGCGATCCAGAATGATGAACCCATCGTCATCTTCGGAGATTACGATGTCGACGGCGTCACCGCATCCGCGATCCTCGTTCACATGATCGAGGTTCTCTCTCCAAAAACCAAAGTATCCACCTACATCCCCCACCGCATCGAAGAAGGCTACGGGCTCAACTGCGAAGCGATCCAATCGCTCGCAAGCAATGGCGCCAAGGTCATCATCACCGTCGATTGCGGAATCACCGCGATCCAGCCTGCTCAGACCGCCAATCAACTCGGCGTAGACCTCATCATCACCGATCACCACAACCCACCCGAGTCCCTCGACGACATGCCAGACGCCTACGCCGTCGTCCATCCGCGTCGTCCAGATTCCACCTATCCCTTCGGAGAACTCTGCGGCGCCGGAGTCGCGTACAAACTCGCGTGGCGTCTCGCGACGCTCCACTGCCAATCCGACAAGGTCAGCACCAAACTCCGCACAACACTCGTCGATCTGCTCGCGCTCGCTTCACTCGGATCCATCGCCGATGTCGTCCCGCTCATCGACGAGAACCGAGTCATCACCAAGTACGGACTGTCGCGCCTTCAATCCTCACCATTTGTTGGTCTCCGATCACTCATCGAAGCGTCCGACCTTGGTCCAGGGAAAGTCGATACCGAAGCCGTTGGGTTCCGTCTCGCACCAAGACTCAACGCGATCGGACGCTTAGGTCACGCCGGAGAAGCCCTCGAACTGCTCACCTCCGCACGAGGACAACGCGCCAGAGACCTCGCACAGCAGCTCTCTTCACTCAATGAGCAACGCCGAGCAACAGAGCAACGCATTCTCCGTCACGCCGAACAACTCGCAATCGAAGCAGGAATGACCAGCGACGACACACGCGCCATCGTCCTCGCTCATGAGGATTGGCATCCCGGCGTCGTCGGGATCGTCTGCTCCCGGCTCGTCGATCGTTACGCACGCCCCACCATCCTCATGCAGATCAAGGACGGCGTCTGCAAAGGGTCCGCACGCAGCATCGACGGATTCAGCATCCACGCCGCGCTCGAATCCTGCGCCGATCACCTCACCTCCTTCGGCGGACACGACATGGCCGCAGGACTCTCGTGCGATGAAGCGAACTTGGATACCTTCGTCCAAGCACTCACCAATCACACCAACTCGATCCTCAACCCAGAAGACCTCGTCCAAACAATCCGCGTAGACGCAGTTGCATCAGTCAATGAACTCGACGAATCCGCAATCACGACGCTCGAACAACTCGCCCCATTCGGAGCCGGGAACCCCCGCGTCCGCGTCCTCATCCGCAACGCCCGAATCAACGGCAGACCCGAACCCTTCGGGAAGACCGGCGCCCACCTCTCACTGAGAATCGGAGACGCGGACAACAACCAATCCATCATCCGCGTCGTTGGTTGGAACTGGTGGAAAAAAGCCCGGGACATCAGCCCGGGCTCAATCATCGATCTTGTTGTCGAACCAAAGCTATCACGCTGGAGAGACCGAGTCAGTGTTGAGCCGATCCTCTGCGACCTTCGCCTTAGCCAACTTTAATCAATCGCTCGGAGCACTCGCATACACGCGAGACTGGAGCGACCCAACGAGCTTGCCGTACCCAGTGTTGCTCGGATCAAGCGAGCTCGCACGAGCGGCACTGGAAAGCGCACTTCTATACATCCCCAGATCACGCTGAACCACAGCTCGGAACGCGAACAGATCCGCATCCTCATTGTTCCGATCGATCGCGTCATTGATCGAGCTCAACGCTTTATCCAGTTCACCTGTGCGATGGTGGAGCATCGCCCAGAGCACATAGCCATCGTGCGTGTTCGGGCTCAGCGCCACGATACGAGCCGCGGCGCGTCGAGCACTCCGATCATCGTTGATCGCGTATGAGGTGTTCCCCAAACCGATCCAGGAATCAAGATCGCTTTTGCCGTTCTTGACTGAAAGCAGTTCCTGATAGATCGAACGCGCTTCGACCGGACGCCCGGTTCCCATCAACGCTTTCGCATGCAGAAGTTTCAGGTCCCGACGATCCTTATGCTCAAAGTTCTCAAGCAGCGCCGCGATGTTGCGTTCCGCATCCGCGTAGTGCCCGTTCTTCATCTGAGTATGGATCAGCTCTTCAAGAATCCCAGTATCGTCTGGAGCAAGCAAACGAGCATCGCGGAAATGCAGTTCAGCCTGCTTCGGATCGTGCTGGATCAGCGCGATATGACCAAGCGTTTGCTGGATACCCGCGTTGTTCGCTGACATCGGGAGTGTTTCGAGATACCGCTTCGCCTGAGCGCTGCGATCCAAATCGATCATCATCTCCGCCGCCGCGACGGCGTAGCCAGGGTTGTAATCATCAAACTCGCACGCGTTCTCGAAGTGCTTGAGCGCCTCTTCCGGACGCGCCAAACGCTCAAAGACCACACCAAGGTAGTACTGCGTATCAGGATCTTCCGCGCTCAGCGTCTCCGCTGTGTGCAGACTCTTGATCGCGTTGCCCAGATCACCCATCTCGATCAGGATCCGCCCCTTGAGCACATGGCTCTTGACTACGGTGTCATTGATCGAGAGCGATCCATCCACCTTGTCCAGCGCCTTCTCAAGGTCACCAGCAAGGAATGCTTGTCGAGCAAGGTCCCACTCAGTCGCCGCTTTCATGAAACTCATCTTCTCTTTCGCGAGAGAAATGTGCTCCTGAGTATACTTGCCGTGCCCACCGATGCATCCGCTCAATCCGGTCAGTGTGCAAGCCACGCCTGCGGCCAGTGCGATTCGAGAGATCCGTTTCATATGTTCCTACTCCCGGGGAAAACGCACCCGTTCAAGTGTTGTGTTTGTGATTTACAATCAGTCTGCTTACTCGAAGTCGTCCGAAGGAACCTCGGTGTAGATGGTCGCATCCGGATCCATCTCCACACTATCCTCGACGGATTCACTCGACTTGCTGCTCGCCGAAGTCCAGTCCGAAGCACTCAAAGGCCAATCAAGCTGCAGAGCACCGCCGCCCGGAAGCGAGATGATCAACTGACCACAGATCGAGAAGAAGTCCTCTTCGATCGCGATACCAGGAGCGACCTCCTCGTATCCGAACTCCTCGAACTGCTCGCTGCTGAAATCCTCAGGGAGCTGCGATTCGCTGCTCGCGATTTCTTCAACAAACGGCGCTGGATCGAATGAGTCCGCATCGAATGACTCGACCTCGACGACTTCTGTAGCGAAACCTTCATTCGCGAACTGCTCATCACCGAACGCTTCGCCCTCGACTGCAACAGCTTCGAACGATTCTGGTTCTGCAAACTCAGTATCAACAGCAATCGGCTCAGCGAACTCGGTCGCACCCGACTCATCACCGGTCACTTCGCGATAAGCAACAAACTCTTCAGGTGCTTGCTCGATAGACTCCGACACAAACTCGTCAGCGATCTCAGCTTCGAATGACTCAACCGACTCACTCGCATCCGAGAGTTGCTCGCTGACTTCAGCGACCTGCTCGACTTCTTCGAACTGATCGATCTGCTCAGTAGACTGCGCCGGATCAGGCCATTGCACACCTTCCATCGGATTGATCTCAACGACCGGATCGAAGTCCATTTCGCTCTGGACCTGATCGTTGCTGTCCTCAAGAAGCTCGCCATGGAGAATACTCTGGATCATCGCACGCGTCGGAGCGACACGCATCTCACCAGTGATCTCCGTCCGCATCGCACGCGCCTCAGGCGAGTTCGGCTGCAAACGCAGTGCCTGATCGATCTTCGCGAGCGCCTTCTCGCGCTGTCCCGCATCCGCGTACTCGCGTGCATCGATCAGCATCTGACCCACACGACGCTCACGCGACCATGGGAGCAACCCCTTGCGAGCACCGTAACGAGCATGCTCGACAAAGTCGTTGCCTCGCTCTCCGGCTTCAGAGAGGAATGTGTCGTTCACGATCGAAGGCGTGATCATAAAGATGATCTCCGCACGACGAGTCGAATCATCGTTTCCACGGAACGCCTGACCGATCATCGGGATGTTCCCAAGAATCGGCACCTGACGACGAGCCGCGGTAGTTGTTTCAGTAAACAAACCACCAAGGACAACAGTCTGTCCATCCCGCACCATCACATTGGTGGTCATTTCAGTGGTATCTTCATCCGGAATCGTGACGGTCGCACCTGTGCTATCCGTTGTACTACGGAGGTTGAAGCTCGAAACCTGTGGACGCAGCTCAAGACGGATCAAGCCGTTCTTCGAAACGAAAGGGCGAACAGCGAGTTCAGTACCAACCTCGAGGAACTCAACAGTCTGCGTAGTCGCTGTTTCAGTACTAGTAGTGTTGAGGTATCCAACACGAGTACCCACAAGCACGCGAGCAGGCTGACGGTTCAGCGTAAGAATTTTCGGATTCGAAACGATGGTCACATCGGTCACTTCATCAAGCACACGCATGAACACCGCGACATCGCCGTTCACAAGCCCCGCCTTGAGCGTTGCTGGACCAGCGGTGTTACCTACGCTCGACGAGACACCACCAGAATCGCTGGTGTTCCCTGCCGGATATGCCGGAACCGCGGTCCCGTCCACGAGCTCACCCGCACCACCGATGAGACCGTCGATCACGCTGAGCGGACCGCCGGTTCCGATGAAGTCAGAGAAGTCCAGGTTCTTGATCAGTGCAAAATCCACACCGAACGCGTTCGCTTCATTGAGCGAGGTCTGAAGAATAGTCGCTTCAACCAGAATCTGAGCAGGCTTGGTATCAAGCTCCTGCAGCAGACCCATGATCTCTTCCACATTCTCTTCAAAGTCATGGATCACGATCGAAGCCGAAGCTGCGTAGGTGTCTGCACCAGCAGGCGCGCCATCATTGATCGTGAATGCCTCTGTTGCCGCGTGAGTCGAGATCGAACCGGACTCCGAAAGCAGCTCCTTTGCAAACTCCGCAGCATCTGCTGAGTTCAGGTAATCAAGATGCAGGATCCGCGACACAGGACGACGAGCAGCACGCTCGAACTCTTCGAGCTCTTCGCGTGTGTATACATAAATGAAGTTCCCCTTCTCAATGTATCCGAAGCCGTTGACATTGAGAATCGAATCGAGTGCTTCGTAGAAGGTCACGCCGTAGAGGTCAGCCGTGACGGTCGCTTGGACAGTGTTGGAGCTGATGATGTTCCGCTGGGACTGGATCGAGAGGAGCTGAAGAATATTTCCAAGATCCTCGTTGTTCACATGAAGATCAACGAGATCATACTCCGAGACTTCGACTTCACCAGAGAGTTCAGAGATGTCGTCATCCGCGACTTCACCCTCGAGCTCATCACCGACAGGTTCGCCACCGATGGTGTCATCGATTGTTTCGCTGACCACCTCACTCGTGCTCTGCTGCGCGAACGCTTCGAGCAATCCGAACGCACCCGGATCCTCACCTGCATCCTGAGCGATGACTGGAGCCGCCATCCCCGCGCCGAGCGAAAGGATCAAAGCAGGGGTGATCGTGCTCAGTTTCGCACGCGTGAAGGTCATGAGTGTGTTGTTGACGATGTGGTTCATCACTGTTTCCTCGCGGAGTTTCTCGCTCTTGCGTCTGTCCCGATGACTGCACGGCCCAGACCTGTTTACTGCTAAAGATTCGACCGAATAGGTCACCCACTTTGCGCATCCCCCCAATTTCGCAGAGGAATCACCCGACCATCTTCACATTGTGGGTCTCATAACTCAGTCGTCCTGTTCGACTTTCCGATGCTCATCCGATTCGGACTCCTCGTCCAAATCGCCCTGATCATCCACGATCTCCGGATCGTGCTCAGTCTGTTCAACTTCCTTCGGAACCGCGAGCGCACTGCGTGGAAGATCCGTCACGAGACGGAGCTTCGCCCAGATAAGCACTCCAGCAAGCATGCCCAGCGAGAGCATGAAAGTCAGAGCACGAGATCGCCGTTGGTCATGTTTGGTGTTCATAGAACAAACCTCCGACGACGACATCGGAGGTTCTGATAAGCGAGTTCGCTACAAAGACTGATTTCTTCGCCCGATCACTCAATCAAGCTGCACAACCGATACACGACCGGTAAACGCCGCGATATCGATCCGGAATCGTGAGTCGGGACCCTGGATCTGGATCGATCCACCATCCGAAAGTGTCGAGGATGAAGGCGACGCGATCGGCGCCCCCATTTCATCAAAGATGATCGCCGTCCCACCGTTCAGACTGATATCACGCAAGAATGATCCGCCGAACCGATCCTCATCGAGCATCACGCGATACCGCTGATCAGGCCCCTTCGGATCAAACAACGCATCCGCATCCGGATCAATCGTCCCTCCAGGAACGCGCGTCAGTGTATAGAAGTTCCCATCCTCATCAAAGACCACCGCACGCTCCTCCTGATACGCCAGCGCATCCATCTGAGCAAAGGTGACATCCGCAACCACCGATCGCACCGCGGCTTGGATCCGAAGCACCCCGACCGATCCCATCGAAGGGATCACCATCGCCGCGGAAGTACCCAAGATCGTAATCACAATCAGCATTTCGATCAGCGTGTACCCACGCCCGCGAGAACGCTGAACAGTGTGTTTGGTGGAGTTGAATTTCGATCGCATGTGTCGCGTCATAGCACCATCCTCCCCCTAGTCAAAGTACAAAAATCCCAATCAAGGTCGAGGGAGCGGCTGATCATCCGCATCAAAATTACCCGCCCAGACTTCTCCAGTCGCGCTGTCATAGATCCAGCCATGCGTTGTTTGGAAAGCGCTGTCAGGACCTGTCCCGATCGTGATCACCCTCGAGTTCGCACCATTCACATACTGGTTCGTCGGCGGCTCTCGCAGATACTCCCGGCTCACAATCGGTCCCCAAGTACCATCTCCCGCCGTCACGACAGGCAATGTGTTGGCATTGGATACCCGGTAAACCTCGATCGCACGACGCACCTTGTTGAGCTCGGTCTGTGCGGTCGCAACCGAAGCATCCTCGCTCGCTCCTGCCATCAGAGGCACGACAATCGCCGCAAGAATCCCGAGAATGACAACGACAATGAGTATTTCAATCAGCGTAAAGGCATGTGAAATCCGGTGCATGGCTTTCCCCGTTCAAGATCGCCGGATAAACATTCCCGGCCTCAAGCAAGACGAGGTGAGCCCCTTTCGGAGCCCACCTCGCAAATAAATCATGAAGGCTCATAGGCCAGATTAGTAGCTGCCACCGCTCGCACGGATGTTGCCAGTGGTCTGGTTGTAGTACCAGCCCTGGGAACCGTTACCAGCGTTAGCTTCGGTGTCCGCAGCAGCGGAATCAGCAGCGGTACTCGCGGTAATGGTGAAGCGGTTCGCCGCAGGTGCGAATGGATTCGCAGGTGGCTCCTTGATGTAGTTACCATCGATAAGAGCACCCCAGCCATCAGTACCGCCGGCTGTTGGGTTCGCTTGAAGCTGAGCAACAGTTGGGTATGCACCGCTGTTCTGAGCCGCGAAGAGCTCGATCTGATTCTGCAGTGTCGAAGTCTGAGTCTCGACATTACCTTGACGAGCGTCATTCGCTGCATTGGTGAACTGAGGGACCACGATCGCGGCAAGAATACCGAGAATCACGACCACGATGAGAATTTCGACCAGGGTGAAGCCCTTAGCCACTGTGTTGCGCATTGCTTGCATTGTGTGAACTCCTTGTTCGATACCGTTGGTTGCAACGGCGTGTGGTTCAGCGGGTAAGCCGAGAACCCATCCTCCGCAGATTCGCGGCAATACCTGTCACCCGCAGACAGCCACGCGCCGTCAAGGGTTGACTCAAATGTCACAAACATCACATCGGAAGAACAACCCAACGCATTCACAACCACGACACCAAGTTCAATCTGTAACCCCACCCCCCGCACACCTGTACCGCGCGTGCCGGTCATAACGGCAAACCCCAAGAAATGCAATGAAATCTCGGACCAACCGATCCAATCACTCAGACCAATAAAAAGCGGACCCCGAAAGGTCCGCTCTTAATATCAATCTGATTTATTCGCCGATCACTCTTGAGGATCAAGCACCAAACCCAGCAGATCGCTGTTCTGGATCTCAAGCGCTCCCATCGCCGCGACCGCTGTGGTTGCGAGATCATTGTCCGCATCACGAGCATACTCAAGCAACGCGCGGACCTGCCGAGCGTTCAGGTTGTTGCCGAACCGCTTGCCCGAATCCCCCACCATGGTCAGCAACTCGAGCTGCTCAATCCCAGTGGTATCCATCGCACGATCCATGATCGCCGATTGAGCCGCAGGACGATCCACATATGACAGGATCTCAGCCACATCGAGCATCTTGAGTCCACCAACATCCTCGAGCACATCGATCAAGATGGTCGATGCATCAAGCACATTGAGCACGCGATTGTTCGAGATCGCAAGGTTACGGAGCACCTCAATCGAGCGTGACGCATAATCCGCGGCTTCATCCTCGCTGATCGGACCACCCGAAGCAGCCATCAGCAACTGATCAACCGAGGTCTCGATGTTTGAGTTCGAAATCTCAACACGACGAACCGCCACAGTCTGATCACGCAGGTACTGACGACGCAGAGGCTCAACATCATCCGTCAGCATCAACGCCAAGACCGGCGAAACATTCATCTTGGTATCGGTGCGAGCCGTCTCGATCGTGAGCAGCGTGTCGTCGTATCCGAGCGAAGTCACAATCAAATCCACCGAAGGAGTCTGAGCGATCGAAGGCGCCAATCCATCGAGACCACCATCCGACGGAGGAAGCACAGTGAATCCCTGCCCCTCAAGTATGTTGCGATACTGGTCGTACGACTCACGATCGGATCCAGTTAATACAACCGCGTAACGAGCCGAAGCATCACGCACCGCACTCGCGAGCAGCGGGATCACACGCTCAGCACCGTTAAACGAGTCCTGAGGCTGAGCATTCCCCAGAGCCAACGCCGCTTCAAACTGCACACGACGATTCTGGTATCCCAATCCTTCAAGCAATGGGTAACGACCATCAATCGGTTGACCCCAAAGCGAGCGAGGACCAGCAGTCTGCGACAACGCGTCAATCGCACTGCGAACCAATGGTGTATCGCGTGTATCAATCCCGCGACGCAGCACCAGTTGTGTAATGTCCGGACCAGCCGCGATCCCGAAGTACTCCGCATCACGACGATCTGCCGAGTAGACCGGATTGCTGTACCCATCAGGAGTATCAAACTCACGCGAGTAGTTCGATGAGATCCATAACGCGAGCGTTTCAGCGGACTCTGCATTGATCCCAAGCGAACGCTCCGCGAATCGCATCGCCAGCGCCTCGTGGAAGACCTCCGAACGGATCGGGGTCATGACCAAGCCGAGCCCGGGATTGAAATCCCACACCAACTGGTGATCTTCACCTGGGAAACTCGTCAGCTCCGAAGGCTCGTTGTAGTACGAATCCGCGAGCAACGAGTACATATCCGCGACATCCGAACTCGGATTGCCACCCAAACGCGAGATCGAACGGCCACACGCTTTACGCACGCCGTCGTTATCAGTGTTCTGGTACAGATCGATCAAGACCGGAAGACTCGTGCGATACGGAATCAATCCCAAGACCTCAGCAACCGCTTCCTGACGCGTCGCATCAAAGTGAGGCAACGCGGTCATGAGCGGTGCAATCGTTTGACGACCCATATCAACAAACAGCCGCTGAACCTGAGCACGCAGCGCGAGGTTGTCCTTCTGCAAGTACGCATCCAGCAGCTGAGGCATCGCGTATTCACCCGCCGCGATCAAACGCTGACGGCCGAGCTGACGAGCACGAAGCCCACCAGTCAGCAGATCGATATTGCGAGCGATCTCATCAGGATTGCGAGCGCGATCCAGCTTCCCGTTTCGGTACGCGCTGTCCAGCTCCGCCGCGATTGGTTCAAGCACAGGAACCCGCATTGCCGCCGCGATCGCTTCCTCGAAACGATCAAGCTCGCGTGAGGTATCCACAAGATCAACAAACTGTTCTGGGGTCAGACCAGCATCAATCAACTGCTGACCGAGATCCGCTGCGACATCAAAGCGAGCGATCTTCACAAAGTGGATGAAGTCACGCAGTATGACCATCTCTTCTTCGTAATCACCATTAGCAGGCTGCACGATCGAAGTCGTAGCCGCCGCAACTGAAGTTGCTCCAACGAACGCCCCCCCGCACGCCATCAGAAGGAAAGCACTGGAAAGACGGGTAATGTTCCGAGTCGTTTGACGCACGACGGGCTCCTCATAGGATCGAGACGCTGCTCAAGTGGGCTGGACGGACAGACTATCTATGAAGACGAAAAAAATCGCCTCAGGGCATCGTATACGCGAGCCCAACTCCGGATGTTGCCCCTCTCACAGAAAGACCCGCTCCGGCGATCGCAACTGTATCGGACTCGACACAGAAGTTCAATAACCCGCCCCATCATCCAGAATCGCCACAGATCCAACCACCCAAGGGTCCGCAAAGCGTCTGGATAAGACGATCTACTCCAAATGACCCATACAAGCGTCAAGCAGCCAGTCATTTACGCCGATGCTGCCCAAGAAGCGGCATGAATGGATTGTGCCGCTCCACTTCTGCGTACCACGAGGTGAGAAGATGCCAATCGAAAAAGATGTCCTCACGACCGGTGAGGTTGCCAAAATCTGTAATGTTGCCCCCCGAACAGTCTCGAAATGGTTCGATTCGGGACAACTCAAAGGCTACCGAATCCCCGGCTCCAAGGACCGACGCATCCCCGTCCCAGAGCTCTACCGCTTCATGAAAGCCCACCATATCCCTATGGACGGCATCTCCACAGGGACCACCCGCGTACTCATCGTCGACACCGACCAAGAAGTCTCCGACGTCCTCAACACCGTCCTCGCTGAACAAACCAACTACGACACCCAGGTCGCCAACAGCGCCTTCTCCGCAGGACTCGCCTGTGAACGCTTCCGCCCGCATGTTGTCCTCATCGATGTGCATGTCTCCGACGGCGAACCACGCGAACTCGCCTCCATGATCCGCTCAAGCGAATCCATGCAGATGACCAAACTCATCGCCATGTCAGGAAAGCTCACCGACGGCCAAGCCCAAGGACTCCGCGCCGCCGGATTCGACTCATTCCTCAAAAAACCATTCCAGGTCCGAGCAATGATCGAAGCCATCGAGCAAGCGACCAACATCGCAGCATAAGCCAACAACAAAACACACCAACGCCAACGCCGTGAACCGCAAGGACGCAGTTCCCGGCGTTGTTTATTGAACAGCATTCTTTATTAGAATCATTCTTATTTAATGCCTAGAATACCCTGTCCAATCTCAACACATTCAGCAGAAAGGATGACCTCGTGACCTTCCCAACTTCATACAACCCAGCCAAGCAAGCCGAGATCCTCCAGCCATGTGTCCAAGCATGCATCGACCTCGCGCTCAACCTCAAACAACTCCATTGGAATGTCCAAGGCCCAAACTTCAAGCCCGTCCACGAGTTCCTTGATGAGATCATCGACCACGCCCGCGCCGCCTCCGACGAGATCGCCGAACGCATCGTCACGCTCGGCAAACCCGCGATCGGTCAGCGTGCCTCACTGGATGATCCATCCATCCCAACGGCTCAAGATCAACTCGTGAGTGACCACAGCACCCTCAAGCAAACCGAGGACATGCTCGAAACCACCATTGCGCACCTCCGCAGCGCTCAAAAAGCACTCGCCGACATCGACCCCGTCAGCGAAGACATGATCATCGGCATCCTCGCCAACCTCGAAAAAGACCACTGGATGGTCCGCTCCCACCTCACCTAATCAATCTTCTATATAAAAACAAAAAAGGGCGACCCAATCAGGGCCGCCCTTTTCATTTCAATGCTCAGGAACGCTTACTTGAGCTCCCCCATCGCCGCCGCGAGCACGTCACACGCCGCCTGCAGATCCTTCTTATCGATCATCTCAGTCACCGTGTGGATATACCGAGTGCCAACAGTCACGCCGACCGCCTTCGCGCCCGCTGCCGCCTGCTGCGCCGCCGCGCCGTCCTGACCGCCCGCTGCAAGAATCGAACGCTGGTAGCGGATCCGCTTCTTCTTCGCGATCGATTCGATCTTCGAGGTCAGCTCGTAATCCGAGATAAAGCTGCTGTCCTTGACATGCAGCGCAAACCCCTCGCCCTGCGTGGTCACCGCTTCATTCGCAGGCACACCAGGCGTATCGCACGAAAGCGTCACATCAATCCCGATCCCGATGTCAGGCTGCACAGCAAACGAAGCCGTCTTCGCCCCGCGGAGCCCCACCTCTTCCTGCGTCGTAAACGCGACCACGATCTCGCAGTTGTTCCCAGACTTCGAGCTCACCAGTTTCTTCACCGACTCGATCCCGAGCCAGCACGCGACGCGATTATCCAGCGCCTTAGAAACACACTTGCCGCCAATCTCAATGAACGGCTCATCCATCACCACATAATCACCAATCTTGAAGGTCTTCTTCACCTGAGCCGCCGTCATCCCCGTATCAACAAAGAACTCCTTCACCTCAGGGACCTTCTTGCGATCCTCCGGACTCGCGATGTGCACCGGACGACCACCCGGATTCATCACCGCCTTGTAATCCCCCGAATCCGCGCACACCAGCACGCGACGCGAGAACAAGTTCCGCGTATCAAACCCACCCGCCGGAGACAACCACAAGAACCCCTGCTCATCAATGCTCGAGATGTAGAACCCGATCTCGTCCATGTGACACAGCAGCATCAGCACCTTCGCGTCCTTGACCTTCTTCACCCCACCCGAAGCCGTGCGAGGCTTGCGCCGACAGATCAGCGACCCCATCGCGTCCGTCTCCACCGAATCAAACAGCCCCTTGATCTCCTTCTCGATCAGCGCCCGCACGCGCTCCTCACGACCAGGCACGCCGGGAGTCTCACACAAGTTCGCAAGCAGTTTCGTATTCAAAGCCACAGGACGCTCCTTCGAGTTCCATTGAACACACATCACCCAGCAACATTCCCAGCAATCATGTGTTCAATATTTGATTTATTTCAGAACAGTTGTACTCTAGCACAAAGTCCACCTTCGCACAACCGCTACGATCATATCGTATGACCACCACCAACCCCCTCCACGCCGTTCACGAGTCCTCAGAAGCCTTCTTCATCCCCTACGGCCCTCAAAACGCCCAAACCCAAGTCGTCGAAACATTCGGACAACTCGACATGGAATACGCCGCGCTCCGCAAAGCCGCCGTCGTATTCGACGAACCACACATGGCGACGCTCAAAATCACCGGATCAGATCGCCACGCCTTCCTCAACAACATGCTCACCGCAAAGGTGGACGACCTCAAACCCGGACAATCCATCTTCAGCTTCTGGCTCAACCGCCAAGGCCGCATCGATGCCGACCTCCGACTCATCGAGCGCGAAGACCACACCCTCGTCAAACTCGATCGACACCTCGCGCAGCAAACCGCCGAATCCCTCAGCACCTTCATCTTCGCCGAGGACATCGAGATCACCATCGACGACTCCCTCCACTGGATCTCCATCCACGGCCCAACCTCCTTCACGCACCTCCAAACAGAACCAGTCGAAGAACACCACAACACCAGCGTCACACTCAACAACACCCAAGTCGTCGCCGACCGCTTCGACCTCACCGGCGAGATCGGACTCTCCCTCGCGATCCCAACCGACCAACTCGACACCATCTACAAAGCACTTACCGCGCAAGACGAAAGCAATAACGAAAGCAAATCCAACCCCAAACCCACCGGCTGGCTCGCCATCAACACCGCCCGCATCGAAGCCGGACACCCGCTCTACAACATCGACTTCGGACCCGACACCCTCCCCGCCGAATCAGGGATCATGGACTCCCGAGTCCACCTCGCCAAAGGCTGCTACCTCGGACAAGAAGTCGTCGCGCGCATGCACGCACGCAACATCCGCAAACAAGCCATCGTCCCGATCCGAATCAACGACCAGCGCATCACCGTCGAGCACCAAGAAATCCTCCAACCAATGACCGGCGCGTACATCTACGCCAAAGACCAAGCCGGACAAACCCCCATCGGCGCCGTCACCAGTTCAACCATCTCCCCCATGCTCGGCGCGATCCCCATCGCCTTCGCGATGATCAAAGACTCACACACCGCCCCAGGCACCGAACTCGCCGTCACCGCCGAAGGCACCTACGCAAGCTGCACCGTCAACGACACCTACGTCTTCTGGACCAAGCCTTAAAGTTTGATCAACGCTGAGACCGCAAGAACTTGTCAAGGCACAAAGCCATCGTCCTCTGAACGGTCGTATGGCACACCTTTGAACGCGTTCCAGCAATCGATGATGCCAGCAACAATAAACCAAACTCCTGCACAGCCAGTGACCACCCTCCCGAGAGTGTTTTCAATACCCTCCGCACAGATATAGATAAATACAAATCCAATGCTGAACTTTGCGACGATCCGCGGAATGTACTGCATATCAAATCCTTGTAACACCTACTCGCCGCGTCGGTAAAACAGATGCACATCCCCATCCACCATCCGAGTTCGATTCAACTCAAACCGCTTCATCTGCGATAACTGTTCGCACACGCGCCCGCTCGCGCAGGACTTCGCCGAATCATCCCCCATGACCGCCGGCGCGACATGCACCACCGCCTCATCAATCAGATCCGCATCCAGGAGCCCACCCAACAGCGTCGGACCCGCTTCAATCAGAATCGAGCTTACCCCAAGCTCCGACGACAACCCCCGCAGCGCCGACTCCAGATCCAATCGCCCGTCCTTCATCTTGCAGTGCAATGTCTTCACGCCAGGGACACCGATCGTCCCAGCCGCCGCCGTGCACACCACCGTCGTGTACTCCCCCGCACTCTGCGCGAGCTTGCAATCCTCCGGAAACCGTCCATGCGTATCAAACACCACCCGCACAGCTGATCTCCGCACCTTCCGCACGCCGCGTGCTATCAGCATCGGATCATCCGCAACAACCGTCCCCATCCCAACCCCGATCGCATCGATCTTGGCGCGCAGCCAGTGCACCCATCTTCTCGACCGCTCATTCGAGATCCACTGACTCTCCCCGCTCCCCGTCGCGATCTTCCCATCAAGCGTCTGCGCCCACTTCACCACCACCCAAGGCAGCCCCGTCCGCACGCGCTTCACAAACGCCTCCCCCATCGCCACCGCATTGCTCGAACTCGAATCACACGAACACCGGATCCCCGCCGCCTCCAGAATCGCGTGCCCCCCGCCGCTGACTTCCGCGGGATCAGGACGCGCATAGACCACCTCCGCCACCCCCGCCTCAATCAGCGCCTCACAACAAGGCGGCTGCTTCCCATGATGACAACAAGGCTCCAGCGTGCAATACACCACCGACCCCGAAACATCATGCCCATTCTCCCGTGCGTTCTTGATCGCCTCGCGCTCCGCATGCAATCCACCAAACCGACGATGATGCCCAATCCCAATCACTCGACCATCTTTGACAATGACCGCGCCCACCATCGGATTGGGCGCCACATTCCCAAACGCCCGCACCGCCGCCCGCGCCGCCATATCCAAATATAACTTCGATGATCTACGATCCTGCATACCCAATCGTATTCTCCCCTCGCACGCTCATCCGAAAGATCCGTCAAGCATGGAGTGCACCATCGATTCAATCAAGAGATGATCGAAAAAGACCATGTCTACATCCCACAAGAAGCCAATCAGCAACTTTGGACTTCACGAATAGCTCAACATCCTGTATCCTGCACTTCATTTACAGAACCATCTCAAGGTTTCAGATCATTCGAGGATCATTATCGTGATACATTGCCGAGCATACCTTGCACAAATAGCACTTAGTACCATCATCCTATTCTCATGTCCCGCAACTGCCCAATCCACCATCGACGAGCAGTACGCCAGACTACTGAGCGATCAATCAGTTGTCCACGATTACTTCGGTGAATCCGTCGCCATCAGCAACAACATCGCTGTCATCGGAGCACGCTGGGACGAAGACAACGGCACCCGCGCCGGAGCCGCCTATGTATTCGACACCACCACAGGCCGACTCATCGCCAAACTCCTCCCCGACGACGGAGCCCCATTCGATCTCTTTGGTATCACCGTCGCTGTTCATAACCACACCATAGCCGTCGGTGCCCCGTTCGCGGACACAGCGTTCGCCAACTCAGGCGCGGTGTACCTTTTCGACGCCTCTACTGGTCAACAAATCGCAAAGCTCCAGCCCAACGACAACGAAGCAGAAAAGCACTTCGGTCGATCCGTTGCAATCTATAACAACTCCGTGCTCATCGGCGCCACCGGAGACAACGACAATGGCAACGCCTCGGGGTGCGCATACCTGTTCGATCGAACAACCGCAACACAACTCTTCAAACTCCTCCCCAACGATGGCGCTGAAGACGATGTCTTCGGAGTTACCGTAGCAATGAACGAGTCTACCGCCATCATTGGAGCAACCGGAGACGACGACAACGGCAGCTTTTCAGGATCAGTTTACCTGTTCGACCCTCTTACCGGATTACAAACCGCCAAGCTGACACCTAGCGATGGTGCCCTAGCGGACTTCTTTGGATCAGCAATCGCCGCAAGCACCAATACCATCGTTATCACCTCCCCAGGCGACGACGACAACGGCTCAAACTCTGGATCAGCATACCTCTTCGATACCAATGGGAACCAGATCAACAAACTCCTACCCAACGACGGAGCACAAGATGACTTATTCGGGACCGCCGTCGCGATCAAAGACTCAACCGTCGTAGCAGGTGCTACGCGCGACGACAACAACGGCGAAGACTCGGGATCAGCTTACATCTTCGAAACCACCACCGGTCATCAAGTCTCCAAACTCCAACCAATCATTGGCAGAAGAGCCGATCAATTCGGACAATCAGTCGCAATCGACGGAAACACCATCCTCGTGGGTGCTCCGAACACCGTTAACATCAGCGCTGATTCCGCTTCAGCCCACCTCTTCACAAACGCTTGCCTCCCGGACATCAACAGAGACGGCAACCTCAACTTCCTCGATGTATCCGCATACCTCTCCTCATATGCACATCAAGACCCAATTGCCGATTTCATCCTCGACAACAATCTCAACTTTCTCGATGTGTCCGTATTCCTAGCCGCATTCGGAAGTAGCTGCCCGTAACAAAGAACAGCCAACCCAGCTAATAGCACCTCACTCAACCCCCAACCCAGCAACTCCCACTGCCAGGACAGGCAAAGTGCCCACGCAGCGACGGAATTGTTTTTCAAATCTACCAAATGATCAACAGCCTACTTTTTGAGCCCCCATGACCAGTTGGGCGATAACAGAGAAGCAGAATCCCTAAATCAAACAAGTCGGATTTATAATGCAAATAATACCAATCCTAATCGTCCAGCTGCCAATGTTTTCCATGGTCGGAACTGGTCAAACATACACTGAGGATGCCAAGCTTTTACCAAACGATGGAGTAGCAAACAGTGAATATGGCTATGCTGTCGCAACTTATGACTCAATAGCTTTGGTTGGATCCCCTAAAGATATTGCGAATGGCATAGAGTCCGGCTCAGTATATGTCTATGACACATATTCTGGACAACAGATGTTTAAAATCTGGCCAAACGACGGTGCTGACAATGATCGGTTTGGCAGGTCAGTTGCAATCAGTGGATCCACAGCAGTAATAGGTTCAATTTTTGATGACGATAACGGGGGCGCTTCCGGCTCTGCCTACCTCTTTGATATCACAACCGGAAATCAAATCGCTAAACTCTTGCCAAGTGACGGATCGAGGCAATCTTTTTTCGGTAACGCCGTAGCAATTCATGGCACAACAGTAGTTATTGGAGCCCAAGGTGATGACGAGAACGGATTCCTCTCCGGATCCGCCTATGTCTTCGACACAACCACACAGAGTCAGTTCTTAAAGCTAGTCCCGAACGATGGTTCTTCGGATGAGTACTTCGGCCGATCAGTCGCTGTGAACGATTCCTTCATCGTTGTAGGGGCATATAGAGATAGTGAAAACGGCACTTTTTCTGGCTCAGCATATCTTTTCGACTCTAAAACCGGCCACCAAATCAACAAAGTCCTTCCCGATGACGGTGAACCGGGTGACCGCTTTGGAAGTTCGGTCGCAATCAGCGACAACACAATTGCCGTGGGATGCCCATGGGACAACGAAAATGGAGGGAACTCAGGATCTGTTTATCTATTCGATACCATCACAGGCGACCAAATTGCACACCTACTCCCCAAGGATGGCACCGCATACGCGCAGTTCGGGAATTCCGTTGCCATCAACGGAAACAGGATCATAGTTGGAGCATTCAATGATGACGACAACGGATTCAGATCGGGATCATCGTACCTCTTCGACTTAAACACAGGTGAGCAAATCGCGAAACTACTTCCAAGTGATGGAGAAGAAGTACAAGAGTTTGGCAACTCAGTTTCAATTCATAACGATGCCGCAATTGTTGGAACAAGCCCCAACTCCGCCACCAGCGACAATCCAGGTGCTGCATACCTTTTTACCATGAACAATATGTGCCCTACCGATATTACTCACGATGGCAACCTGAACTACTTGGACATATCAGCATTGCTACACGCGTTTCGGAGCCTAGACCAAACTGCTGATATTAATAATGATGGATTTATTGACTTTGCAGACATTGTCTATTTTCTTGACTCATATTCTGCAGGATGCCCCTGAAGGCTCAAATCGGAACTGCCTCGCCTAACACTGTGATCTTCTCAAGCAATCCGCACCAACCCCACCCGATCCCCATCCATCAGCACCCCCTCAGCATCCACCAGCCACCGCCGCGCATCCTGCACGTACCCCGCCGTGGGTTTGAGCTCCGACACCTGCGCACACCAGTACCGATTAAACCGCGCCATCATCAGCTCGCGGACCAGCTTCGCCGCCATCGACGCAAGCGACACCGGGAAGTACGCATCGTCCGCCTTGGACACCAGCAGCACGCCCAGCTCATCACCGCATGAGTAGCGCGACGCCCGCGCCGACTCCTCGAGCGTCTCGATCCCGTCCCACACCCGCGACAACAGCTTGTGATAATGCGTCCGCCCGCTCTGCCGATCGATCACCACGCGCGTGTGCAACGCGTCAACCTTCGACACCGATCGCAGATGCTCCAGCAGCAGCTGCGCCGTCGTCGCCGCCTTCGTGCCGTGGGCGCGTACGACCTCATTAAAGTCCCCCACCCCCATCGCGTGGACCTTGATCTCCTCGAGCGTCACCCCCTGCTTGTGCATCTCAGTGCGCAGCTGATTCGCATCGATCTTCAGTAGATCCATCTCGTTCCCGATCGGAAGCTCGATCGGGTCACCACCGAACCAACGCTGATCCTCGATCCGCACCCCAAGCATCTCAAACAACTCCAGATCCGTCCGCGGTACATCACCAATCGTCCCCAGCATCGCGAGCACCCCACGCTCCAGATGCACGAGCGGATGATTCCGCACCGACGAACTCGCGAGTTTCAGCTTCTTCGAATCCGCGACCGTGATCCGACCCTTCGCCTCTTTGCGTGTCTTCGCGACCACCGATGACAGCACTTCCCAAACATCAGGAACGCGAGCCGTGTTTCCGTCTTCATCGATCGCGTTCCAGTCATGCACGCGCAGCGTGGCACGCCCCACACACAACGGCCCAAGCATTGGCCCGTACCCCGCCTCATCGATCCCGCTGTATAACAGTCCCATGCCTCGATTCTACGCTGCCCCGACCCAACCACACAAAAAGCCCCGGAGCGAATACTCCGGGGCTCATTTCAAATGCGGATGAGAGGACTCGAACCTCCACGGGCTTTTACGCCCACTTGGACCTGAACCAAGCGCGTCTACCAATTCCGCCACATCCGCATGCGATGTGTTGGTCGCAGATCATTGGCTCCCTACCCCGATTTGGCAATCAACTAACAGGGAACAAACGCCGATTCAGTCGCAAAGCCTGACATGCAGTCGTTACTTCGAAGCCGCGAACTCAGGCTGCTTCTTGGACTTGCTGCTCTTGACGACCACTTCCGCGCCGTCATCGTCCTCAGCAATCTCTTCCGCGGCCTCAGGCTTGTGACGATCAGGGAGCCGTGCGTCGAGCACACCCTCGCGGATCTCGTTGAACAGATCTGGATTCTCACGCAGGAACTCTTTCGCGTTCTCGCGTCCTTGTCCGAGCCGAACCTCGCCGTAGGAGTACCACGCGCCGGACTTGTCCACAACCTTGTCTTCGACGGCCATGTCGATGAGATCACCAGTAATCGAGATCCCTTCGTTGAACATGATGTCGAACTCAGACTGACGGAACGGCGGAGCGACCTTGTTCTTGACCACACGCACGCGGACATGGTTCCCGACCGCTTCGTCGCCGACCTTAATCGTTCCGGTCCGGCGGATGTCCAGACGCACGGATGAGTAGAACTTGAGTGCGCGACCGCCGGGGGTGGTTTCTGGGGAACCGAACATCACACCGATCTTCTCACGGATCTGGTTGATGAAGATGACGGTGCAGTTCGAACGCGCGATGACGCCGGTGAGTTTGCGCATCGCTTGGGACATGAGCCGTGCCTGGAGACCCACGACGGAGTCGCCCATCTCGCCTTCGATTTCTGCTCGTGGGATGAGAGCCGCGACGGAGTCGACAACGATCACATCTACAGCGTTTGAGCGGACGAGCAACTCACAGATCTCGAGTGCCTGCTCACCCATGTCCGGCTGAGACACGAGGAGATCATCAATGTTGACACCGATCTTTCGCGCCCATGACGGGTCGAGCGCGTGCTCGGCGTCGATGAACGCGGCGACGCCGCCTTCTTTCTGAGCGTGCGCGAGTACGGTAAGCGCGAGTGTTGTTTTACCTGAGGATTCTGGACCGAACACTTCGACGATGCGGCCTCGTGGGATGCCTTTGCCTCCGAGAGCGAGATCGAGCGAGAGCGCTCCGGTTGAGATTCCGGGGATGTGATTGTGGGCGTCTTCGTCGAGACGCATGATCGAGCCTTTGCCGAATGCTTTGTCGATCTGCGCCAGTGCGCGATCGAGCGCTTGTTTTTTCTGAGCGTCGTTTTCAGGGGTGGCGTTGTACTCGATTGGTTTTTTGGCTTTGGCCATGATGTGTGCCTTTCAGGCTTGCCACACGGGGCCTCGGGCGTTGTGGGATCGAAATTGTTCCATGTGGAACATGACCGCCTTTGTGCGCACGGATGTGGTCATTGACACAGTCGTGTGCGGCGTTCTGATTCGACCCTCAGCCTTGTGGGCGTGCGGGGACCAGCACAGTGCGGGGTGGTTGGTGTCCTTACCGACCTAGACGCTTTGTCTACTGTCCCGGCCGGGGGCGGTGCTGCTCGCGAGCCCGGCGGCAGGACTGTACCAGACCCCGAACAGCTTGTCAATGTACGGATGGGGTTCGGGAGCGATAATTTTTGGATTTGTTGCTCAGACTAGGGGCATCCGTCGGCAAACTGGGCGAGAAACGCGGAGAGATCGAGGAAGTTGAAAGAGCCGTCGCTTGTAAAATCAGCGGCGGCATCCTCACTTGCGAACAGACTCAGGAACAGCGAGACATCGAGGAAGTTCAGTGAACCATCAGCGTTGAGATCGACTGGGCATGATTGATCGGTCGTTGTATTGAACTTGTATACAGATCCGGAGCTGTTGCCGTTGTCTGGGTCTTGCCACGCTCCGATGGCGATGGAGCTGGCACCCGCCGCGATCGCGTTTCCGAACTGGGCATCAGAAACTCCGATGGATGGACGGTACTTGGTGATGAAGGCGCCGGTTGAAGTATCGAATAGGTACGCGGATCCGGAGTCATTGCCGAAGATATCGTCACCGGTTGAACCCACGACTACTCCGATGTCCGAGATGGCGATGGAGGATCCGAAGAAGTCTGAGGGAGCGCCGTCGCTTGGGAGGAGTTTGGTGATCTGAACTCCGGTGTTGGCGTCGAAGATGTATGCTGATCCTGAATCGGTGCCATTCTCAGAATCTTCGTTAGCGCCTACAGCAACAATGCCGTTGCGGATCGAGACAGAGCATCCGAACTGGGCATCTGCGAGCAAATCTTCGGGGATGAGTTTACGGAGTTCCATGCCTGAAGTGTCGAAGAGGTATACAGCGCCTGAACGGACGCCTTTGGATTCGCTTTGTATTGATCCGATGGCGATGATTCCGTTGTCGATGGCGATGGAGTATCCGAACTGATCGTCGGCTGCGGCATCGGATGGTGTGATTTTGGTGAGTTGTGTACCAGAAACTGCATCGAACAGGTATACCGATCCCGAGGCGTTGCCAAAGTCATCGTCACGATACGCTCCGACGGCGATAACGCTGCTGTCCATAGCAACTGAAAACCCGAAGTTGTCCGCGGTCGCGCCGTCGTCAGGGAGCAGCTTGAACATTTGGCTCGCTTCTGATGTGCTGAATACATACGCGGATCCAGAACCTGAGCCATTGTCGTCATCACGCGACGCACCGACTGCGATTCGGTTGTTGCTTAGAGCGATGGAAACTCCGAACCGGTCTCCCGCGGCTCCGTCTGTAGGCAGGATCTTGGCGAGTTGTGCGCCGGTTTTTGTATCCAGGATGTATGCGGAACCTGAGTTTGTGCCGTTGTCTTGGTCTTTCGAAGCACCGATGGCGATTCTGGCTCCATCTATTGCGATTGAGCGACCAAAGAGGTCACCTGGTTGGCCGTCCTCTGCGAGGAGTTTCTGGTCCAGATTGGTCGTGAGCAGATTTTTGAATATGTAAGCCTTACCAGAGCCATCATTATCAAACCCAAACTCCCAAGCTCCTACTGCGATTGTGCCTTCATCAACGGCGACCGAGTTCCCGAAGTAGTCATCAATACCACCATCACTCGCAAGGAGTTGTGTGAGGTAGGCGCCAGACTGTGCATCGAATAGATATGCGGCGCCTGAATTGGAACCGTTTTCGTTGTCATAGACTGATCCGACAACAACGACTCCATTATCGATTGCGATAGAGATTCCGAACAATGGACCATAGTCGGGTTCAGGGGGGACAAGTTTGGCGATTTGTGTTCCGTCAGTCACATCGAAGATGTATGACTTACCGCGTCCGATCGGGCTGAACTCGTACTCAAGTGCTCCGACTGCGACTACGCCGTTGGCGATTGCAACTGACTCTCCGAATCGGTCGAACGGCTGTCCATCTTCGGGGAGGAGTTTGTCGATCTGCAATCCTGTGGATGCATCGAACAGGTAGACTGCGCCTGAGTTTTCCCCTAAATCATCGTCCCAGACGGTACCGACGGCGACGACACCATCATCGATTGCGATGGAATACCCAAAGTAGTCGGATTCTGCACCGTCATCCGGGAGCAGTTTGAAGAGTTGCTGACCGGTCGCGGCATCAAACAGGTACGCGGAACCGGAGTCATCGCCGTTGTCATCGTCCCGATAGGCACTCACGGCAGCGATGCCATTATCGATTGCGACTGCATGCCCGAAACCTTCTGAATTTGCATCGTCTGGGATTAGAAATGTGAGTTCTGTCTGAGTTGCGGCATCGATTATGTATACGCCGCCCCCGCTCACTACTAGAAGACCATCATCCATAGCGAGGGCGTCACCAAAGTTATTGTTTTGACTCGCATCGCTTGCTGTGATTTTCGCAAGTTCCTGACCGTCGTGTGTAGAGTAAAGATAGACGGCTCCAGCATATCTGTTGTCTTTATCGAGATCGTGATACTCGGCTCCGACCGCGACAATACCGTTGTCAACTGCGATTGATGATCCGAATAAGTCTCGTACCGCACCATCCGAAGCTACGAGTTTGTGATCTTCGTTGATACTTTGTCCCAGTGAGGGACTGGACAAAAGAGCGCCCAGCATGAAAGTAACTGATATGAGTTGAACGAATCCTGATTTCATATGAGGAGCGTCTCCAAAGTGAGCACTGTTTGCTACAACAATACACGCTCCGGGCATCGCTCACAATCAGAATCTGGACCTACGGCCCCGATAAGTTTGTGTTCAGAGGTTTGTTTCCAAGTTCAGCTCAGCTCAGTTGTCAACAGGTACAACACGCACATCCATATCATGGGCAGCCCTTACCGAACTCGGTGAGGAAGGCGCTGACATCGAGGAAGTTGAACTGGGTGTCTCCGGTGATGTCGGCGCTTGGGTCCTGTGATCCGAATGCGCTGAGGAAGGCGCTGACGTCGAGGAAGTTGAGTTGGGCGTCTCCTGTGAAGTCAGCGACGCACTGTGGTTCTTCGGCGATGGTTGCTGGATCGATGAATGGGAACTTGACGTACTCGATGAGTGCTTCGCGCTGGGTGGCGTCCATCGCGAGGACGGCGTTGCGTGCTGGTTCGGCTTCGCCGCCGTGCCAGAGGATGGCTTCCATGAGGGTGCGTGCGCGTCCGTCGTGGAGGTAGTTGGCTTCGGCTGGGTTCCCGTTTGGATCGAACGGATCGGTTGGGGTGCCGAGGACGTGACCGACGTATCCGATGCCCCAGAGTGGTGGCGTGCGCCATTCTCTGCCTGTCGCGGCGAACTCTGGGCGGTTGTCGGCGAGGTCTTCACCCATGTCGTGGAGGAGCATGTCGGTGAATGGTTGGATGATCTGGTCGCGGTAAGGCGCGAAGTCGGCGTCGGATGCGGTGCGCATCGCGGGGCGGTGACACTGCATACATCCTGCTTCTTCGAAGAGGATCTTGCCTTGTTGGGCGACGGGGTCTTTGTAGTTTTCGCGTGGTGGAACAGCAAGACCTCGCAGGTATGAGACCATGGAGTCGAGTGTCCATGGGTCGACCTCGGCGGGGCTGTCGCCTATGAGGTGGGAGGACATTCCCATGTCGTGTGCGAATGCGGAGGCGGCTTGTTGTTTGAGGCTTGGGTGGACGGCTTTCCATCCGAAGCGGCCGATTGCTGTGCCACCATTGACGATGTCGTCGACCATGTTTGGGCGACCTGAGATGCCGTCGCCGTCGGTGTCGTTTTCGTCGGCCCATGCCATGATTTCTGCGTCATCTACGGCTTCGAGGAGTCCGAGTCCGATGAGCATTGGGGCGATGCGGACGGACAGTTCTGCTTCTCCTTGGTATGGTCCGCCTTGGGTGCTTGGTGCGGGTTGTCCTGGGATGTTTGTGCCGAACTCGCCGTAGAGGAGATCGGTGAACTCGTAGTTTGGCTTGCGGAGCTCGTAGGTGGTGCCGTCGTCGAAGGTGCCGTTTACGATTTCCCAGACGATGGAGGCGTTGCCTTCTGGTGCATTCCCTGGGGTGGCTTTGATATCGAGTTGCTCGCCGTAGAGCGGGTGGGGTTGCGGGGCTTGTCCCGGTTGACCTGGGACGCTGACGCGGACGACGTAGTCTTCCATTGAGTTGTTGGTTGGGGTTGGTGTTTGTCCGCGGCCGTCGAGCATGTGGCACTCGATGCAGGAGTTATTGGTGTACTGCGGTCCGAGGAGTCCGGGCTCGAAGACGGGGCTGGTTCCCATGTTGAAACCGACTGGTCCACCGTTACAGTCGAAGGCGGTTGGTGGGTTGAAGAGGAGGCCGTCGTCCCAGCGTGTTTCGAAGATGACTTTGCCTTCCATGAATGAGGCGAGCTCGATTGGTGGGAGGTTGAGTGCGTGCTGGTTGAACGCGAACTGCTTGACGGTGACGACTGGGATGGAGGCGTCTCCGGCGGCGTAAGCGAGGGGGTGCTGGTATTCGCGTTGGAGTCGGCCGTCTCCCATGTAGTAGTAGATGAACTCGCTGTAGTAGGTTTGGGAGGCGAGGATGGTGAACTCGACATCGACGCGTTGACCTGGGACGAGGTTGGTGATGGAGGAGGTGAATGATCCCCCACCGCCGTCCATGCGCTGGCTGACCGCGGAGATGTTGCGGTCGCAGAATCCGACTTCACCTGATTGGTTGTACCACTTGATGTCCACGGCGTTGACGGGGACTTCTGGCGCGGTGGTGAGCTCGAAGTCGAGGCGGTTGCCGTGATCGGTGATGACGAGGTCGAAGGTGCGTCCGACGTCGTATCCGGCGGGGTAGTGGTCGAAGCGCCATTCGTTTTCGTGGCGGTCTCTGAATCGGAGTGCGGCGTCGGTGACGATCGGGAATTCTGGGAGTGGTGGCGCGGCTTCACCTACGGTGCGCTCGAACCATGCGGAGTCGATCGGTTCGATGCCAACGGTTTGGACGAAGGAGTATGAGACGACGTCTCCGGGCTGAGCGCCGGGGATGGTGCGTCCCCAGATGAATCCTCCGAGGTTGGCCATGGATGCGGATTGCATTTCAGAGTTGTTGATTCGGTAGCGGACATCGACGGAGTTTGTTGCGGGGAGTGGAGATGCTGGGGCGCCTGATTCAAAGAGGATTGCCCAATCGCCATTGCTTTCGGCGACATCATGACGGAAGGCGCGTGCGTGTGGGAGTCCGCCTTGTCCGAAGTCTCCGGGGTCGATGTCGTCGCCGCCGTCTCCTCCATCACCACCGTCACCACCGTCACCACCATCGCCTCCGTCTCCGCCGTCGCCACCATCACCGGGGTCACCGAAGCTGAACTCGGTGCAGCCTTGGGTGAGGGTGATGGCGTGTGGTTGGAACTCGTATTGCGCTGGGATCTGGATGACGAGGTGGAATGTGAATTGTTGTCCGGCGTTGAGGCCGTTGAAGGATGCGGAGTAGTTCCCGCTGCCGTCGTTGGTCATGAAGTATCCGCCACCGGGTGGGGTTGGGTAGATGAGAATCGCGGTGGCGGTTGGGGTGGCGTTGACATTGACGGTGACGGTTGAGCCGTCAAAGCAGACTTCACCTGAGTAGCTTGGCGCGCCGGATTGTGCGAGCGCTGATGTTGAAATGAAGAGCGCGGCGATGAATGCGAACAGGGTGCGGATCATGAAATGGATTCCTGTGGATCAGTTCAATGGGAATCCACGCGTGAGCGAGATCCTCGGGATTTGCCAGTTTGAGCACCCGACGATTCCAATGTAACAGTTACATTGTTTAGGTGCAAGCTCTGAATAGCTCAATTTGGGGATTTATTTGGACCCAGATCAGGGATTTTGGCCGGACCAGCGATGGATACTCGCAGGATTGACATTGAGTATCTCGATCGGACCGAGCGCGGATCGTGTTGCTGTGAGTTTGATGGGTTCGCCGACAAGTTCGAGGACGTTTTGGGAGAGGGTTGGGGAGCCGTTGACGAGGACGAGCGGGAGCTGAGTTGTGGGCGATTGATCCGAGGCGGCGAACATCGGGGGGAGTCCGCCTTGGATGCAGAGGGTGGCGCAAGCTTTATGCGCTTTGCCGTCTCCGGGTTTCATGGCGCCGAGGAAGCATTTGCCGTCGACGATTTCTCCGATGAGTTCGACAGGCTCGCCGCCGAGCAGAGTAAGAGTTGGTGCTGGACGTATCGGGCCGTTTGTTTCTCTGATCGCGTCTGGAGTGATGTCGAGTTGGATGGCGCTTCGGTTGGTGCGCGCCAGCGCCCAGCCGTCGACTTCGCAGTACTTGGAACTGAAAGGTGCAACGCGATCTGCGACTCCGAACTTTCCGATGCCAATGAGGAGGTGGATGGAGCCGTCGTCGTGGATCATCATGGGGTATGGGTCGGTGTAGACGGTTCCTGACCAGGTCGCGCGTTGTGTGGAAACCTGATCGGTCTTGCCTGGGTTTCGTTGCGCGGCGGCGATTAAAGCGCCGGATGAGAGCATTGCGAGAAAGAGTACAGAAACAAGGGCTGTGAGGAATCGCTTGTGCGATCGGGGGACGGGCAGGTATCCGACGTAGAACTCAGGGGTGTCTTTCTTGTTTTCGCTCATGATTCACCCGCTTCATTGTTGGATGTGCTCGGGGGTACGGCTGCGGGCGTGACTGGGGTACCAGGCGGGTTTGGTTCTGGATTGAGCAGGACGCGCTCGCCTTCTACGCGGAGCTCGTAGGTGGGGATTCGTTCTGTGTATGGGGGTGGGCTTTGTCCGTTGTCGGCGTGGTATTGGTAGCCGTGCCAAGGGCAGGTGACGCAGCCGTTGACGATGCGTCCTTCTCCGAGTGGTCCGGCTTGGTGGGCGCAGACGTTGCTGAGTGCGGAGATGCCGTCTTTGTGACGGAAGATCGCGACGCGTTCTTGATTCGCGATACATACGACTCGCCCCTGATCCATTGGGAAGTCATTGACCAATCCGATGTCGATCCAAGGTGCGTCTGCTTCTTGTGCTTGCAGGCTCGGTTTGATTTCTTTCAATCCGCTCACGATGTGCAATGCAGACACGGTGACGGCGCCTGCGATGAGTGCTATAGCGAGTGCGGGGTGTCGCTCTGATTGGAGCGCACCGAATACGACATGGAGGAGCACGAACGCGTAGGCGAGGTAGACGAGCATGTGGAGTGATTTCCACAGGCGCGGGGTGAGGAAGGCGAGCCAGAAGTCGTGGCTGGTTGATGCCATGACGAAGAGGATGAGGAGTGCGAAGAGACCCATGATCTCGAAGGGGAAGCCGCTGATGGAGGTGTATGCGTGGTATCCGTCGAAGAGTCCGGCGAAGGGTGAGCGGACGCCGAAGGCGCCGTAGAAGAGCAGTGCGAGTCCGGCGTGGATGAGGGCGGCGAAGAACATCATGACGCCGAGGTGCCTGCGGTTGTAGAGGATCGGAGACATGAGCGGCGTGATGCGCGCGAGTGGTCCGATGCAGAGGATGATGTGGAGGAGGATGATCGCGAGGATGCCGAACGCTCGCATTGCGAGGATCATCGCGGAGATTGATTCATCGTCTTTGTAGACCAGCGTGCTTGTGAGGATGAAGGTCGCGACGAAGATCAGGCTCAGTGCGAGCATGATCAGGTCGTATGTTTTTTTGTGCTTGTTCCACTGAACCCAGGTGTAGCTCACGGTCATGGCTGGGCTCCAGCAGGGGTTGAAGTCACTGGCTGGAACTGCAGACTTGGAGGTCTGAAGATGAGTGCAGCGATGACGCCGACGATGAGCAGCGGAGCGAGTAAGGCCCAGATCCTGAGGTGTCTCTTGCGGAGTTGGGCGTTCATGAGTTCGATCCCGCTTTGAGTTTGGTGGTCCACATGTAGAGGACGATGGGCCAGATCGAGATACTCCCTGGGAGGAAGAGGATTCGGACACGCAGCGGAGCTGAATCAGCGACTGGATCGACCTTCCTGACCCCATTGAGGACAAAGGCCACCCCAACGACAACCCCAATCGCGAAGTAGATTCCAAGGAAATTGAGGAAGATGGATGCTGGAGTCATGATGCGGCCTGTCACTGACTGGGGTATGTGTTGCATGATACCAAGTTGAAACAGATTTATGGAACGAGCGTATAGACCAGTCCCGCGATTGACGGGAATGGTCGTGGGAACGAACTTTTTTATTCATTTTGATTCCCGACAAGTAGAAGGAGTTCAGCAATGAACTATTTGTCAGCGGCACCGATGGCGTGCCTGGGTCTTTGTGCTGCGCTGAATGGCGTGGCGGAGGCGGCGATTGTTCCGGTGAACGAGCATCACTCGGCTCATGTGAATCGATGGCCGATGCCGGTGGGCGAGCCGCTTGAGCAGACGCGGATCACCGGTCCCGATTTTGTAGACTTTGACGACAGCGTCGTAGTGCATGGTGAAGGAGGTCCCGATGACATGGTCACCGCTGGGGTGGGGCTTGCGGTGAGCTTCGGGATGGATTCGGATCTGATCTCGATGGCTGGCGAGTCGAGCGGGAGTATTTCCGGATTGATCGGTGATCCGAGGCATATGCCTATGTATGGCGTGTATTCATCCGTGATTGTGGAGTTCCAAACAGATCAAGCGGTTGAGATGAATCTTTCGTATGACTATTGGAATCTTGGATCTGAGCACGGGCTGGTTTCGAGTCGCGTGTCGCTGAGGGATATCACGACGAATCCTGATGGGGATGTGCTGCACACGACTCGGCGCGACAATGAGATGGATGCGTATTCGTATTCTGATGCGGTAAATATTGTTGTTGGGCCTGGCGTGTACAGCTTGAGTTTCTACTTCCGTGGTCTAGAGCGGACTGAGGGAGAGCTTGGCGAGGCGTTTGAGATCGGGACTGGGTACTCGTTTGCGTTTTCGGCGCAAACGGTTCCTGCTCCGTCGGGGCTTGCGCTGGTTGGCTTAGGTGGGTTGCTCGCGGCGCGGCGGCGACGGGCGTGAGCTGATACTTTGTTGTTGTGTTTGTATCGTGAAGGCGGTCCTTCGGGGCCGTCTTTTTTGTGTTGACAGACGGTGCTTATGGTTGGGTGATCTCGAATACAATGGGGTCGAGCAGATCGGTTGCGTCTGGCATGGTCCTTGTCTTTGAGAATCCCAATGTCTGATCGAGAAGTTGTGGCTGGGTGGCGTGAGCGGGTTGATCTTCCTGACTGGAAGGTCCGACGGGTTCGCGCGAAGCTTGATACTGGGGCGAAGACGAGCGCGATTGATGTGGCTCAGTACGAGATGATCGATGACACGCACGTGCGGTTTGAGATTGTGTATCGGACAGAACCTGAGCGGAAGACTCGTTGGGTGGAGGCGCCGTGTCATCGTGTGACGAGCGTGAAACCCAGCAGCGGCGAGGCGAGCGAGCGGGTGATCTGTCACACACGGATCCGGATCGGGGATGATGAGTTTGATGCGGAGGTGGGATTGGTGTGCCGGAAGGGGATGCTGTGCCGAATGTTGATCGGGCGTGAGGCGCTGGCGGGGCGGTACTTCGTGGATTCGTCGAGGAAGTATGTGATCACAGGAAAATCCAAGAAGAAGATGGAAAAGAAGTCATCATGAAAATCGGTATTCTTTCTACAGCTCCAAAGTGCTACAGCACGCAGCGGCTCAAGCAGGCGGCGGTGGATCGTGGGCATGATGTGAAGGTGCTCAATACGCTCCGGTTTACGCTCGAGCTTGAGGAGGGGGAGCCGGATCTGTATTTCCGCTCGAAGGTCTTGAGTGAGTATGACGCGATTCTGCCGAGGATCGGGGCTTCGATCACGTACTTTGGAACGGCGGTGGTGCGTCAGTTTGAGCAGATGGATGTGTACACGCCAAATACCGCAAACGGGATCACGAACTCACGTGACAAGCTTCGGTCGATGCAGATTCTGAGTCGGCATGCGATCGGGATTCCGCATACGACCTTTGTGCGCGATCGTGCGGATGTGCTGCCGGCGATTGAGCGGCTGGGGGGCGCTCCGGTGGTGATCAAAATTCTGGAGGGGACGCAGGGGGTCGGAGTAATTCTTGCGGAGACTACGAAGGTCGCTGAGGGGATCATCGAGACGCTGCAGAACGCGAAGCAGAACGTGCTGGTGCAGAAGTTCATCAAGGAGAGCAAGGGCAAGGATGTTCGCGCGTTTGTGGTCGGGGACACGGTCGTCGCGGCGATGCGGCGCGTGGCGCAGGGGGATGAGTTCCGGAGCAATGTGCATCGTGGCGGCAGGACGGAGCGGATCGAGCTTCCACCAGAGTTTGAAGAGGCGGCGGTCCGCGCGGCGCAGATCATGGGGCTGCGGGTCGCGGGTGTGGACATGCTGGAGGGGGATGATGGGCCTCAGATTATGGAGGTGAACTCGTCTCCTGGTCTTGAGGGGATCGAGGGCGCAACGGGGCTGGATATCGCGGGGGCGGTGATTGATTACATCGCGAGTCAGGTGAACTTCCCTGAGATTGATGTGCGCCAGCGGTTGACGGTTTCGAAGGGGGTCGGGGTCGCGGAGATCGTGATCCCGGAGGGGTCGGAGCTTGTTGGGAAGACGATCGCGGAGTCTGGACTGCGCGAGCGGGACTTTACGATTCTGAATCTGCATCGCGGGATCAAGGTGATCTCGAATCCGAAGGGAACTCGCGAACTGGAAGCGGATGACAGTTTGTTGTGCTACGGCAAGCTTGAGGCGATGCGTGATCTGATTCCGGAGAAGAAGAAACGCAAGCGCAAGACCAAGGCGAAGAAACTTGATCCTCAGAAGATCGAAGAGCTTGAGGGTATTTCCTGATGGGACCTGATTCGGATCATGTGCATGTTTGGGAGCAGATTGAACGCGGGTCCTCCGGCTCGGTGTCGATCGCGATCTCGGAGGGGTACTCCGGGATTGATATCAAGATCCCGATCTATGTGTGGCGCGGCGAGGAGGACGGCCCCACTGTTGCGGTCACGGCGGCGGTGCACGGCGATGAGATCAATGGGACGGGGACGATCCGGCACATCATCCGTGAGCAGCCCTTTGAGCTCAAGGCGGGGACGTTGGTGATGGTGCCAGTCATAAACATGATGGGGTTTGAGCGGCACTCGCGGTATCTTCCGGATCGGCGTGACCTCAACAGAAGTTTCCCGGGCTCGAAGGAGGGGAGTCTTGCGAGCCGGATGGCGCGGTCGTTCTTTGATCAGGTGATCCGGGGGTGTGATTACTGCATCGATCTGCACACAGCGGCGGTGCGTCGGACGAACTTCCCCAACGTGCGCGCCGACATGGACAACGAAAAGCTCGCGGCGTTTGCCAATGCGTTTGGTGCTTCGCTGATTGTCGATAGCAAGGGGCCTCAGGGGTCGCTGCGGGCGAGCGCGTGTGAAATTGGGTGCGCGACACTGATTCTTGAGGCAGGGGAGGTTTGGAAGGTTGAGGCGGGGGTTGTGGAGTATGCGGTTCGCGGGATTATGAACTGCTTGCGTTTTCTTGAGATGATTGATGGGGAGATTGTTGAGCCGGTGTTTCGATTGGTGACGAAGACGACGAAGTGGATCCGTGCTGCTCAGGGCGGGTTCTTGGAGTTTCATGTGTCTGCGGGGGACATTGTTCGCAAGGGGCAGGCGCTGGCGACGAATACGGATCTGATTGGCGAGCGGCAGAATGTGGTTCATGCGCCGGAGACTGGGGTGGTGCTCGGGATGACGACGCTGCCATCTGTCGCGCCTGGGGATCCGGTGTGTCACTTGGCGCTTCCTCGCAAGGGTGCGGTCAAGCGTGTGGAGAAGGCGGTCGATGCGCTGGATGAGGATTCGCTGCATGAGCGTGTTCGGTTGGAGCTGGCGCGGAGTGTTCGTGTTGTAGAGTCGGAGACTGATTGAGTTAGCGGTGTTCTTCAGGGGCGCTTCCTGGGCCGTGGGTGCCGTGGCGGGGTTTGGCTTTGAGCGCGGAGGCGCGGGTGAGCGCGTCCTTTCCGAAGCGGGTGTTGATCTGATCAGAAGTACGATCAACGGCTCGGTCTTTGGCGTGGTCTTGTGTGTCGAAAAGGCCGGGTGACGCGGGGGCATCGGTGAGCTGGGACACGGCGACTCCGATGAGCCTTACTGGTCGAAAGGATTTGGCCCACTCGTCGAAGAGGGTGCGGGCTGAGTCGTGGATGACTCGGGTTTCGTCGGTCTGGTTATCGAGGGTGATCGAGCGGGTGATGGTTTCGAAGTCTCCGAAGCGGACTTTGATGCTGACGGTGCGTGCGTAGCGGTTGTGTTTACGGAGGCGGATCGCGACGTCTTGGGATTGGCGTGCGATCAGGGCGCGGACTTCGTTTGGACTTTCGAGGTCGGTCTCGAAGGTGTGCTCGTGGGAGATGGATTTGGCTTGTCGGTCGATGCGGACGGGGCGGTCGTCGAGGCCTTGGGCGAGCTTGTGGAGGTGGGCGCCGAGGTCTCCCATGCGGGCGTGGAGGGATTCGAGCGGGTGGCTGCGGAGGTCTTTGACAGTGCGGATCCCGAGTTTGTGGAGGGTGCGCTCGGTGCTTGGTCCGACTCCCCAGAGTGTGTTGATGGGGAGTGGGTCGAGGGTTTGTTGGATGCGGTCTGGGTGGATGACGGTGAGGCCGTCGGGCTTGTCCATGTCGGAGGCGAGCTTGGCGAGGAACTTGTTGGGCGCGACTCCGACGGAGCAGGTGAGCTGGGTTTCTTGTTTGATGAGGGCGCGGATCTGCTGCGCGATCTCGATGGGTGATCCGAAGAGCTTGGTTGAGCCGGTGACATCAAGGAACGCTTCGTCGATGGAGATGGGCTGGATCGCGGGAGAGAAGCGTTCGAGGATTTCGAAGACTTGTTTCGAGACTGCTCGGTAATCGGAGTGGCGTCCCGAGACGATGATCGCATCGGGGCAGAGGCGTTTGGCGATGACTGTGGGCTGGGCGGAGTGGCATCCGAACTTGCGTGCTTCGTAGGACGCGGCGGCGACGACTCCGCGCGGGCCGTCGCCTCCGACGAGGACGGGTTTGCCTTGGAGTGCGGGGTTGTCGCGTTGTTCTACGGACGCGAAGAAGGCGTCCATGTCGACGTGCAGGATGGAGCGGAGTGTGGTCACAGGTGTTTGTATACACCCCAGGCTTCGATCACGGCTTCGAAAGGGTATCCTGGATTATTTTTATTGCTGTTTCTTCGAGTGGCTGCACGAGGTCGGCTATCCATTGACGATTGTTTGATTCGTTGTCAGCATTGGTGATCGCGGCGACCACAACGCCGTGTTTCGGTGCGATCCAGAGTGAACTTGTGATTCCGAAGGACCCTCCGTTCCAATCGTATCGAGATTGGGGGTCGGGTCTCGCGAAGCGTTCTTCAGTGTCAGACATCGCGGTGATCCTGCGATCAAGCACAGCTTGACCAAACTTCGCGAGATCAGAGGCGGTGGTCGTATACGCGCCGGCGGACCAGGCCCACGCGTTGTACACGCTAGTTTTGGAAGAGAGGTTGACGATGTTGGTGTTTGGTATCGACACAAGATCTATAGATGCGAAGAGTGGGCTTCTTCGGAGCGCGGTTGTGGAATAGGCATGAGCGATTGGTTTGTGGGTTGCTTCGTAACCTTCGAGTTTGGTGTGGCGCATCTCTAATGGATCGAGGATGAGCTCACGTATAGCTTCGTGGTAGGGCTTGTTGGTTACTTGCTCGATGATGAGTCCGAGGATGATGTAGCTTGTCGAGCAGTATGCGGTTTGTGTTCCGGGTTTGAACATGGATTGGTTGTGGGCGTAGCGGAGTAGTTCGCTTGGTGTTGGCACATGATGATCAAAGCGTTTATCTTCGATGAGGTCTTTGAAGAATGGGGCATCGTCTGAGCCGTTGAAGTTGTAGAGGCCTGATTGATGGTCGAGTAGATGAAGGATTGTGATGGTGCTTGTGTTGGGGAGTCCGTCGGTGAGATCGTTTGATAGGTGTGTATCGATCGTGTCTTCAATTGTGAGCAGGCCTTGCTTTTGAAGCTCCATGACCGCTGCATATGTAATAGGTTTGGTGAGGCTCGCGGCGCGGATAGGGGTGTCTGAATCCATCAAGATTTGGGATTCGATATCTGCGTAACCAGTTGCGCGAGACCACTCGGTTTTGTTGTAGCGCACGCATACTTGCACTCCAGGGGCGGCTCCTTGGGTCCAGAGTTCAAGAATCTGCGTGTCTAGTTGTGCTGAGTTGCTTTGTGCTGGGCTGCACGATGCAAGCAGGATCGATTGCGAAAGAACCAGTGGTACAAGGAATCTGTTCATCAACCTCTATAGTTTCTGATTGCACTAGGGTTGCATTGAGTTGTGAATTGGTGCGTGGATGCCGTGGTGGTGGACGAGGACTCCGCCTTGGTGTCCGGCGTTGATGAGGGCGAGGGAGCCTAGGGTGTATCCGAGAGCAACGAGGATCGCGATGACGATGAGTGCGGGTTTCTTCTTGCTTGCTTCGAGCTGCTTTCGTGCGATGACGGCGAAGCAGAAGAGCACGGTGGTGACGATGAAGTAGTTGCGCGCTGACTCGGCGGTTTCTTCGTGCTCGTGGACGGCGTCGTGGATCTGCTGGGTTGTGGTGCCGATAATTTTTTCGGTGGCTTCGCCGGTGATGACGGCGGCGAAGGTGAAGAGGGTTCCGATGACGAGGAGGGTGAGGGCGGTGTGCATCCATTTGCCTCGGCGCTTTTTGTCGATGACGCAGAAGAGCATGGGGATCCACGCGACTAATAGCAGTCCGAGGGGGAAGTGGACGACGAGGGGGTGCAGGCCTTCGTATGGGGGGAATGGCGGGAATGAGAACATGCGATGGCCCTGTGTTTAATCTTGCGTGCGCTCTTGGTAGAACTCGTCGAGGTCGTCTTTGAGTTTCTTGAGCATGGAGTGCTCGGCGTACATCATGTGTCCGGCATCGTAGTAGTGCATGGAGATATTCTGCTTGAGGTGAGGGCGGAGGAACATGTGGTCGATGGTGTACTGGGTCGCGAAGTATGGGGTGGCGAGGTCGTAGTAGCCGTTGGCGATGAAGACTTTCATGTTGGGGATTTTGTGCATCGTTTTGCGGAGGCGCTCGGCGATGTTGAGGTACTGATTGTCGGCGACTCCTTTGAATGACCACGGCCACACATTGGTGAGGATCTCGTAGCGCATGTCGGACTGGTAGTCGAGGTCTCCTCTGAGGTACTCGTTCATGGATTCGGTGTAGATGTTTTTGATCGCGACCATGCTTGGGTCGTACTCGTAGGACTCTCCGGCGTCGTCGCGGTCGAAGGATTTGAAGCGCGAGTCCAGACGCCCCACTGTTTCTCCTCGATCGCGGAGGAGTTCTTTGGGGAAGCGTGGCATGGTGATGCGGAGGTTGGTGCGGAGGATGTAGTCCTTGCTGAGTCCGGTGTAGTCGGCGAGTTTGGATGCGATGTCTTCGCGGTTGTTGTCAGAGAGCTGATCTCCCGCGGCGAGGGCGAGGGTGTATTCGTTCATCGCGAACTCTTCGACTTCGCGGAGGAATTTTTCGAGGTCCATGCGCTGGTACTTGCTTGAGAGCGCGTCGTGGAACTTGGCGGTGGCGGCGAAGCTTGGGAGGTAGAGGGGGTATGGGAGGTCGTTGCCGACATCGAAGCGTGCGGTCTGGAAGTTCATGATGGCGCTGACGAGGATGACGCCGTTGAGTGAGATGCCGTGGGTGGATTGGAGTTCGTCTGCGAGACCGGCGGCGCGGGTTGTGCCGTAAGACTCTCCGGCGATGTATTTGGGTGATCCCCAGCGTTTTTCCTTTCCGAGGTAGAGGCGGATGAACTCGGCGACTGAGCGGATGTCTTGGTTGACGCCGTGGAAGTCTTTTTCGCTCTTGTCTTTGGCGGCGCGGGAGAATCCGGTGGTGACGGGATCGATGAAGACGAAGTCGGATTGGTCGAGGAGGGAGTATTCGTTTTCGACGAGTTTGTAGGGTGGAGGGCCGGGGTTTCCGAAGTCGTCGATGGGGTTGACGCGCATTGGTCCGAAGGTTCCGAGGTGGAGCCAAACGGAGCTGGAGCCGGGACCGCCGTTGAAGGAGAAGGTGATGGGTCTTGTAGCGGCGTCGGGGAAGGTTGGGTCGGTGGAGTCGTCGCTGCTTTCATCGTGTGGTGCGTCGAGTTTTTTGTACGCGATGTAGAACATCTGCGCGGTGGGTTCGTGGTCTCCACGGAGGGAGGTGATGGTGATGGTGCCTGCGGTGGCTTGGTAGTGGATTGGGGTGCCGTGGATGGTGACAGTGTGGTAGGTGATGGAGGATTCGTCGGGGTAGATGACGAAGGCGGGGCTGGAGTTTGAATCTTCTTTTTCGTCTTGTGCGTACGCGAGCGGGCTGCACGCGAGCAGGAGGATCGAAAGGGCGATGACGGCACGGCTTAGGGTGTTGTTCATAGCAACACGGTACGGGGGATTGGGCGCGGCTGCAAGGGGTCTGAGGGGGCATGGAATGGGGAAGATTTGGGGGAGTGCTCCTATCCTCTGTGACCATGGCTGAATCTACATCGACATTGCGTGATCTGACGGCGGAGTTTCTTGAGACTGAGGCGGGCATCAAGCTTGGGGGTGGTCCCAAGGCGATCGAGCGGCAGCACGCGAAGGGGCGGTTGACGGCGCGGGAGCGGATTGATCTGTTGATTGATAAGGGGAGCTCGTTCCAGGAGCTTGGGTTGTGGGCGGCGTTCAATATGTACAAGGAAGCCGGGGGAGCGCCGGGGGCTGGGGTGGTGACGGGGATCGGTGTTGTCGAGGGAGTTCGGCACATGATTATCGCGAACGACGCGACGGTGAAGGCGGGCGCGTTCTTCCCGATGACGTGCAAGAAGATTATCCGCGCGCAGACGATGGCGCAGATGGCGCGGCTGCCTTTGATTTATCTGGTGGACTCTGCTGGGGTGTTTCTTCCGATGCAGGAGGATGTGTTCCCGGACACGGATGACTTTGGCCGGATCTTCCGCAACAACGCGGTGATGAGCGCGGAGGGGATTCCGCAGATCTCGGCGATCATGGGGTTTTGTGTCGCTGGGGGTGGGTATCTGCCGGTGCTGTGCGACACGCTGCTGATGACGGAGGGCTCTGGGCTGTATCTTGCGGGTCAGGCGCTGGTGAAGGCGGCGATCGGGCAGGATGTGAGTGATGAGGAACTGGGCGGGGCGCAGATGCACGCGCAGATTTCGGGGACGATTGATTTCCGCGAGCCGGATGATGAGTCGTGTATCGAACGGCTGCGGTCGCTGGTCGCGAAGTATCCGGATCGTGCGGCCGTGGTTGATGCGGCGGAACGCAAGCGGCAGCATCCGCATCGTGATCCGGAGGACATCTACAGCGTGTTCACGGATAAGCCTGGTCAGCAGTACGATGTGAAGGAGATCATCTCGTGCATTGTGGATACGGGTTCGCGCACGGTGGACGGTGAGCAGGTGCTGGCGCCGGACTTTGATGAGTACAAAGAGGAGTACGGGCAGTCGCTGGTGTGCGGGTACGCGAAGATCGGCGGGCACGCGTGCGGGATTGTCGCGAATCAGGCGAAGATGAGCGAGCGGCAGTTGCCTGGTGGGAAGGCGGGTCCGAGCAAGTCGGTGAATATGCCGAAGGTCATTTATGACGACAGCGCGGACAAGGCGGCGCGGTTCATCATGGATTGCAATCAGCGGAAGATCCCGATTGTGTTCCTCCACGACACAACGGGGTTCATGGTGGGGCGTGACAGCGAGCAGGGCGGGATTATCCGCAGCGGCGCCAAGATGGTGAACGCGATGAGCAACTGTGTGGTGCCGAAGATTGTGGTGATTCTGGGTGGGTCGTTTGGCGCGGGGAACTACGCGATGTGCGGGCGGGCGTTTGATCAGTTTGTTGCGATGGCGTGGCCCGGCAGTAAATGTGCCGTAATGGGCGCGGGGTCGGCGACGGGGACGCTGGCGATGATCGAGGAACGGTCGAGGGCTCGCAAGGGCGAGGAGATCGACGAGGCGACGCACAAGGCCATTCTTGATGCGGTCGCGGATTCGTACAACGAGCAGCAGGATATCCGGCACGGCGCCGCTCGCGGGTGGGTGGATCGGATCATCGAGCCCCACCAGACTCGCGAGGAGTTGATCGCGTCGCTGGATGCGGCGAATCAGGGGTGGGATTACTCGCGGGATTTGAAGACGGGTGTGTTGCAGGTATGAATGGACAGGTACGGATCACGGACGTGTCTCCTCGCGATGGACTCCAAGCGGAGTCGGTGGTTGTGGATGCAATCAAGAAAGCGGAGCTTGTGCGGAAGGTAGAGGCGTCGGGGGTCGATGAGGTTGAGGTGAGCAGCTTTGTGTCTCCTAAGTGGGTGCCTCAGCTCGGGGACGCGGCGGAGGTGTTTGATCTGATCGCGCCGACGAAGCGGGATGGGGTGTGCTACTCGGCGCTGGTGCCGAACATGAAGGGGTTTGAGGGGGCGCTTGCGGTCAATCACGATGCGCGGGAGAAGCACGGCGTTGAACGGCTGATCGATAAGGTTTCGGTGTTTACCGCGGCTTCCGAGGGGTTCTCGCTCAAGAACACGAACGCGACGATTGAGGAAACGCTCGAGCGGTTTGCGCCGATTATTCCTGAGGCGCATGCGCAGGGGTTGATGGTGCGGGGGTACATCTCTTGTATTGTCAGGTGTCCGTTTGATGGGGACATCCCGGCGTCGCAGGTCGCGGATGTTGCGGAGCGGTTGCTTGAGCTTGGGGTCGACGAGATTGATCTTGGGGACACGATCGGGGCGGGGACTCCGGACTCGATCGAGCAGGTGTTGATTGATGTGATTGATCGGCTCGATGGGCGGGCGCTCAATGACTTTGGTGATCCGACCCTGACGCTGCACTTGCACGATACGTTTGGGAATGCTGGTGCGTGTATTGAGCGGGCGCTGGAGGTTGGGGTGCGATCGTTTGATGGTTCGGCTGGGGGGCTTGGTGGGTGTCCGTATGCATCGACGGAGACGACGCGGGCGCCGGGGAATGTTTCGACGCTTGATGTGCTCGATGCGGTCTCGGCATCTGGGCTCAAGACTCGGGTGGATCGGGACTTGATGGTGCAGGCGTCGATCTATGCGGGGGGGCTGCTCTGATGATCGATGTACGCTCAGCAAATGGGGTCACGACGATCACGCTGGATCGGGGTGAGAAGTGCAACGCGATGCTCCCTGAGATGTTGTCGGCGTTTGAATCGGCGGTTCGAGGGATCGGCGATGACACGAGGTCGATCGCGGTGCTTGGGAATGGGAAGGTGTTTTGCGCGGGGTTTGATCTCAAGGCGTGCGCGGCCGATGAATCGGGCGAGACGATGCGGGGGTTGTTGACGGGGTTGTCGAGGTGCGTTGTTGCGATGCGTGAAGCGGCGGTGCCTGTGGTGATGGGTGTGCATGGGTGCGCGATCGCGGGTGGGTGCGCGATGCTTGGGGGCGCGGATGTGGTTGTTGCGGATGAGGGGGCGTTGCTTGGGTATCCGGTGGTGAAGATCGGGGTGTCGCCTGCGGTGTCGGCGGCGTTTTTGATGTCTTCGATCCCGGCTGGGCCGGCGCGGGCATTGATGCTGGATCCGGGGTTGATCGACGCTCAGCGGGCGTTTGCGATCGGGCTGGTGCATGAGGTTGTTGCGGATGCGGAGGCGGTACGCGAGCGGACGATGGAGCTGGCGCGGTCGCTTGCGGCAAAGCCTGGCGATGGAGTGCGGGAGACGAAGCGTTTAGTGAACTTGATTACGAAGGGGACGAGTGAGCTTGGCGGGGATGGATTGCAGGCGTCGTTGTCGCGGGTGGGGAGTGATGAGGAGCAGCGGATGCTTGGGGCATTATGGGGCGCGAAGGATTAAGGTATTGCAATGAGTGAACTGGCAACTATGACGATTGATGGACGGGTCGCGACTTTGGTGATGAATCGCGGCGAGGCGCGGAACTCAATGTCTTTGGACATGCTTGAGGCGATGCATGCGCATGTGGATGCGCTCAGGGGCTCGGAGTGTTCCGTGTTGGTGATTACGGGGGCGGGCAAGGCGTTTTGTGCGGGGATGGATTTGAAGGCCGTACTTGTTGAGTTGTCGGGGGATGAGACGCTTGGGGGGCGTTTGCTGCGGAGTCTTGCGGAGCTGACGATCAAGATCCGTGAGCTCGGGATGGTGACGGTGGCAAAGGTAAACGGGGCCGCGGTTGGGGGTGGGTGTGGTTTGAGTTGTGTGTGTGATGTGAGTGTTTCGCATGCGGATGCGAAGCTGGGGTTCCCTGAGGTGGATCTTGGGTTGTGTCCGGCGGTGATCGCGCCTTGGGTGGTTGCGAAGATGGGCGCGGGACGCGCTCGCGCGGCGATGCTCAAGGGGGGGATCATGTCGGGCGCGGAGGCGGCGGCGGTTGGTTTGATTGATCATCTCGCGGAGGATCGCGAAGGGCTTGATGCATTGACAGATGAGATTGTCGAGCGGCTTGCGAGCGGCGGTGCGCATGCGCTGGCGACCACGAAGGGGCTGCTGAACAAGATTGATGGTGTGGTCGAGGCGGGGATGGTGCTTGAGGGGGCGAAGCTGAGCGCGCAAGTGCTTGGGACTGCTGAAGCGCAGGCGGCGTTATCGGCCCGCATGAAATAGGTTTACGCGACCCCCTCCGTCCGCTGCGCGGACACCTCCCCCGGAAGCCCGGGGGAGGAGATTGGGTGCTTGGGATAGGGTGCAACGCTGGTTTTTTGACTGTCAAAACAGGTTCGTCGTGCATAGGATATCTGACCGCTGGAGCTGCGGATCCGCGCGGTGATCGTCGGAAGAATGACGATCTCACCTCCGCAAGAGCGAGACATTCCTGTGGTTCAAGATTTACTGCCGGTTGAGCTGAGCACGAACGCTGATGGTGCCACCATTGCGGTGTTGACGTTGGATCAGCCTGGCCGTCCGGTGGTGGTGATTGATGAGTCGCTGTTGCAGCGATTGGATGCGACGCTTGATTCGCTGCCTGATGATCTTGGTGGGTTTGTGCTTGCATCGTCGGCGCCTCGCGCGTTTGTTGCTGGCGCGGATCTCAAAGCGATCATGGCGATGGATGATGCGGGGCTGCACGAGTATCTTGAGTTTGGTGCTCGCGTGTTCCAGAAGATCGCTGACTTGAACTGCCCCACTGCTGCCGCGATTCATTCGGTGGCGCTGGGGGGTGGTCTGGAACTGGCGATGCACTGCGATGGATTGATCGGGTTGATTGATCCGGAAGCGAAGCCGTTTTTGATTGGGCTCCCTGAGGCGGGATTGAAGATCTGTCCTGGGTGGGGCGGGACGAACCTGCTCCCATCGCGGATCGACGCGAAGGACGCGATCGTGATGACGGCGAATGGACGCGCGATGAAGTCGGACCAGGCGGATGAGCTGGGGCTGTTTGATGTCACGGTATCGGACGCTGCGGAACTGATCCCGGCGGCGCGTGCTTGGGTGGGCTCGCAGGAGCAACCAACGCGGGACGGGGCGCCGATGCGGTGCATCGGGCGCGATGACCCAGACGAACTCAAAGAAGCATTGAACGACGCGCGGAACGAGCTTGAATCACAGCCACACACCGATGCGGTGTGTGATGCGGTTGAGGTCGGGATCGGGTCTGGATGGAAGGACGCGCTGCAGCGGGAGCGGGATCACTTGGTCCGCTTGCGGCACACGGAACCTGCACAGGAAGCGATCAACGCGTTCTTCAACAAGGGTAAGTAAACAACACACAGCACGGCGGGCATGAAAGCTGCTCGACGTGATTTCTTCAGGAGAAACAACCAATGGCAGATGTAAAGAAAGCGGATCTCAAGAATATGAAGGGTGTCTCGGAGCGTGATCAGAAGATGATCGCGGATGCGGAGACGCTGCTCGGACCTGAACCAAGCGATATGGGGGCGGTCAAGAACTACTTCTGGGGTCAGCTGCGTGAGGATCTGCTGTATCCGTATCCGGAGCTTGCCAAGACCTCCCCTGAAGAGGTCGCGGAGTGTGACAAGCTGGTCGCGGAGCTCAAGGACTACCTGAAGAACGAGCATCCGGCGGTGGAGATCGATCAGGAGCAGTACATTCCTGAGTGGGTGATCAAGAAGCTCTTTGATATGGGTGTGCTCGGGATGACTATCCCCAAGGAGCACGGCGGGCTTGGTATGGGGATCACCTCGTACAACCGTGTGCTTGAGACGCTCGGGACTCGGTGTGGATCGACGGCGGTGATGGTCTCGGCGCACCAGTCGATCGGGTGTAAAGCGGTCATGCTCTACGGCACCGATGAGCAGAAGGAACGCTGGCTCCCGAAGCTCGCTCGCGAGTGGTTGAGCGCGTTCTGTTTGTCAGAGCCGCAGGTGGGGTGTGATGCGGGTGGTCAGGAGACGACCATCGAGGTCACGGACGATGGCGAGTACTACATCGTCAACGGCGAGAAGAAATGGGCGACCTCCGGCGCGATCTCTGGATTGTTTACCGTTATGGGTAAGCAGAAGATCGACGGCAAGGAGCGCGTGACGGCGGTTGTGTGCACGCCTGACATGGAGGGGATCGAGATCTTCTCCAAGAATCGCAGCAAAATGTGTATCCGCGGGACCTGGCAGGCACGGATCCGCTTCAACAATGTCCGCGTTCCCAAGGCGAACCTGCTCCACAAGGAGGGCAAGGGGCTCAATGTCGCGCTGACCTGTCTGAACTATGGTCGCTGTACGCTCTCTGCGGGCATGCTCGGTGGCGCGAAGACGGCTATGGATCAGTCGATCAAATGGGCGCAGACGCGTTACCAGTTCCAGCGTCCGATCGCGGACTTTGAGCTTGTGCAGAAGCGCGTCGCGTACATGTCGGCTCTGGCGTACGCGATGGATTCGGTGCTGTACATGACGACTGGTATGCTGGATCGTCATGATGAGGACATCATGCTGGAGACCGCGATTTGTAAGGTCTTCTGCTCGGAGATGGGCTGGCGCACGGTGGACAACGCGCTGCAGATCATGGGCGGCGAGGGCACGATGACGGAGAACGAGCTTGAGCGGATCTTCCGCGATTCTCGCATCAACACGATCGTCGAAGGCGCGAACGAGGTTATGCAGTCGTTCATCTTCGCGTACGGCGGCAAGCAGCTCGCGGAGAAGATGCTGGGTATCAAGGAGATGGCGGACAACAAGAAGTTCACGCCGACGATGATCAAGGCGGCGCTGCCGCTGGGTCGCGAGGTGTTCCTCGGGATTCGCAACAAGGCACCGCAGATCAACAAGCTGCACCCATCGCTGAGTCCGTACGGGCAGCGCGTGTGCCGACTGATCTCTGAGCTGACGTACCAGTTCAAGATCATCTCCAAGAAGAAGGACGCGGCCATTGTTACGGCGCAGGCAACCCAGGCACGGCTCGCGGACGCGGCGATGTACATCCACGCGTGGAACTGCACGCTGTCGCGTCTGGACATGGACATCCGCAACGGCGAGTCCGGGACGGAGTTTGAGCGCAACAAGGCGTCGGCGATCCACTTCTTTGATGTCGCGGAGCTCGCGATCCATCAGGCGTTCCGTGAGCTGCACGAGAATGCTGATGACACGATGCTCGAAGCCGCGAAGGCGGCGTTTGCGCACTCGAGCACGCTGGATAACAAGTTGTTTGCGATCCCAGAGAGCTCGCCGAGCGATAAGGGGACTGGACGCGAGCTTCCTGTTGAGCACATTAAGCAGTTCCCAGGGACCACTGGCGCTGTGCACGGCGGGACTGGTCGTGAGCACATGAGCGAGACGATTGAGCAGTTGAGCTGAAACTGTTTCGGGTCTTGAGTTGACATTTGGAAAGCGTTCTTTTTGAGCAAAGAGCGGCGGGGCAAGCGGTTGCGTTGCCCCGTTTTTTTACTGCCAAACCGTTTGTTTGAACCTATAGTTCCATCCCTCAGGTGAGCTTTGGAACTGCTCGCCCGCCGCTTAACAATCGACGGAGGCGCGGTGGTCTCCGACAGATTGAGTTTGAGCGAGCAAGGGGGTAGGAGTACTTATGCCACACCATACTGTGTATGAAGCCAAGATTGAGCATCTGCAGATTCTTGATGAGAACGGGAAGCTTGATAAGAAGCTCGCGAAGGACACGCTGACGGACGATCAGGTCGTGTATCTGTACGAGCAGATGCGTGTCTGTAGAGAGCTTGATGAGATCGCGTTTAAGCTGCAGCGTTCGGGGCGGATGGGGACCTATCCGCAGAACAAGGGGCAGGAAGCGAACGCGGTTGGGTCTGCTCTTGCGATGGTCAAGGGGAACGACTGGGTCGTGCCTTCGTATCGCGAGAACGCGGCGCTGTTCATGCACGGCATGCCGATGCACTATGTCATCCAGTACTGGATGGGTGACGAGCGTGGATCGAAGTTCCCGGAGGGTGTGAACATTACGCCTTTGAGTGTTCCGATCGGGACGCACATGCTCCACGCGACTGGGATCGCTTGGGCGTTCAAGCAGCGGAAGGAAGCGGATCGTGCGGTCATTACGTACTTCGGTGATGGAGCGACCTCGGAGGGTGACTTCCACAACGCGATGAACTTCGCGTCGGTGATGCAGGTCCCGACGATCTTCTATTGTCAGAACAACTCGTGGGCGATCTCGCTCCCTCGCGAGCAGCAGATGAACTCCGCGACGGTGGCGCAGAAGGCGCTGGCGTATGACATGCCGACGATTCAGGTGGACGGCAACGACATCTTCGCGGTGTACAAAGCGACCCAGGACGCGCGCAAGCGTGCGATCGAGGGTGGCGGGCCATCGTTTATCGAAGGCGTGACTTACCGTCTTGCGGATCACACGACGGCGGACGATGCGCGTCGGTACCGCGATGAGGAAGAACTACACGCTTGGCTCGATAAGGACCCGCTGATCCGTACGCGCAAGTACATGGAATCGGTCGGGATCTGGGACGACAAGAAGCAGGAAGAGCTTGAGAATCGCGCCAAGACCATTGTCAAGGAAGTGGTCGATGCGGCGATCTCGGTGCCTGCACCTGAGAGCAGCGAGTTCTTTGATGACATGTACGCGGATCTTCCGGAGGACCTGAAGGTCCAGCGGGACACGATGCGGACGAGCTCGATTGGGCGGAATCCATCGCAGATCGGGCTCAATGCTCAGGCGGCGGAGATCCAGTAATGATGGTGAAGATTGTCGATGTCAAGGGCAAGGAGCGGTACATCAATGCCGCGTATGTGCGATCGGTGACCCCGAAGGGTGCTGAGAAGGCAGACATCGACTTTGGACACTGGAGCGGGGCGGTTCGTGTGAAGCAGCCCGCGGAGCAGGTGGCGGAGATTCTCAACTCGGCGCTTCCCGCTTCCTTTGATGAGTACCTGGCTGCTGTCGATCAGCAGTCGCAGAGCAGCAACAACATGAGCGCGGCGACCACGATCGCGGTCATTGGTTAACGGAGTTTCTTGATGGCACAGCAAACACTAGTTGGAGCGATTACCTCGACGCTGGATCAGGCGCTGGAGCGTGATCCGGAGGTCATCTTGCTCGGTGAGGACATCGGTTCCAACGGCGGCGTGTTCCGCGCGACAGAAGGATTGATGGCGAAGCACGGCGAGGATCGTGTGGTCTCCACGCCCCTCGATGAATCGGGGATCATGGGGACGGCGATCGGTCTTGCGATCGCTGGGATGAAGTCGATCCCCGAGATCCAGTTCGAGGGGTTCCTTGGACCGGCGTACGACCAGCTCGTGAACCACGGCGGACGCATGCGGACACGCACTCGCTCAGCGGTCACGGTCCCGATGACGGTCCGTGTTCCTGTTGGTGGTGGTATCCACGCTCCGGAGCTGCACTCGGATTCTCCGGAAGCGATCTACACGCACTCACCTGGGATCAAGGTGCTGATGCCTTGCACGCCGTATGACGCGAAGGGGCTGCTCAATAGCGCGATCAAGGACCCTGATCCGGTGATCTTCTTTGAACCCAAGCGTGTGTACAGAACCTTTAAGGAAGAGGTTCCTGATGAGTACTACGAGATCCCGATCGGGGAAGCGAAGACGGTTGTTGAAGGCGATGACCTGACGGTCGTGACGTGGGGCGCTCCGGTGTTCCAGTGTCTGGAAGCGATCGACAACTGTCCTGAGGACGTGTCGGTGGAGCTGATCGATCTGCGTTCGATCTATCCGTTTGACATGGACACGATCGCGGAATCTGTTCGCCGGACTGGTCGGTGCGTGATTGTGCACGAGGCGCCGCTGACGTGCGGGCTTGGTGCGGAGATCGCGGCACGGATCATGGAGGAGTGCTTCTTGCATCTGGAGGCACCGGTCCAGCGTGTGACAGGGTTTGATACGATCATGCCGTATTACAAGCTGGAGAATGAGTATCTGCCTGAGGCACCTCGGATCCTGAAGGGGATCAAGGAGTGCTTGGCGTACTGATACGGCTGAGAGCGATTGACGAGTGATTGATTCGATACGACCCCCACTGCCCACCAACTGACTGGTGCAGCGAAGAGGACTGAACATATGGCTGGCAAAGTTTCATCTGATCCGAACATCTTTATTCTTCCCGATCTTGGTGAGGGGCTTGAAGAAGCCGAGCTCATTAAGTGGGTCGTGAAGGAAGGCGACACTGTCGATGAGCTCGAGGTCATCGCGGAGATGGAGACGGACAAGGCGCTCGTCGAAGTTCCATCGCCTCGCGCGGGAACGATCAAGACATTGCACGGCAACGACGGCGACATCATCAAGGTCGGCGCGCCGTTCGTGACCTACGAGGGTGGTCCAGATGACGCTCCCGCGGCGGCACCAGCGGCTGCTCCTGCGGCAGCAGCGGATGATGATCGTCCAGAGGATCAGGGGTCGGTGGTCGGACAGATGTCGGACTCGACTCCTGGGATGGGATCGAGCGATGGCAAAGCGCTCGCGTCTCCGGCGGTTCGTCGCATGGCGCGGGATGCGGGGATTGACATCAACTCGGTTGTTGGCACAGGCATCGGCGGACGCGTGACCAAGAAGGACATCGAGAACGCGAAAGCGGGCGATGGCGCGGCTCCGGCTCGTCCGGCAGCACCTGCGGCTTCTGCTCCGGCTCCATCGGCACCAGCGAGCGCACCGGCTGCGTCTGCGCCTGCACCAGTGCGTCCGGCGGAGACTCGTCGTCCGTTGAATCTGCCAACCACTCAGATTTCGCCTTCATACGCTCCGCAGCAGGCGCCGGCGGCACAGTACCAGCAGCCTTATCCGCCGCAGTATCCACCTCAATATGGATATCAACCACCAGCATACGGGTATCAGCCATATGCGTATGCTCCTCCGCCACCACCTCCTGGGTATGGGTATGCACCTCCACCGCCACCTCCACATTACGGGCAACCGATGGGTGGCGGCGTTCCGGCGGCTCCTGGATACCAAGGACCTGCAGCGTATCGTCCGATCCCTGATCCTGCTCAGCAGGGGATGGTGCAGCCTGGTCACAGCGAAGCGCGGATTCCATTCAAGGGAGTCCGCCGGACGATCGCGAATCGCTTGCGTAGTGCCGTGGACACAGCGGTTCACTTCACAGTTGTTGACGAGGCGGACGTGACCGCTCTGGATTCATTGCGGAAGGACGTCACGGCTCAGACGGGTGTGAAGCTGAGCTTCCTGCCGTTTGTGTGTGCGGCGGTTTCTAGATCACTTGCGGGACGCTTTGGTGCGATGAACGCGATCGTGGATGACGAAGCGCAAGAGATTGTGCAGTACGGTGCGGTGCATCTTGGGATCGCGACGGATACGGATTCTGGACTCATGGTTCCGGTCGTTCGTGACAGTGATCGGATGAATGTCGTTGAACTCGCTCAGTCGATCGCTCAGATCGCGGCGAGTGCTCGTGATCGCTCGATCCCTCGCGAGCAGCTGATGGGCTCGACCTTCACGATCAGTAATGTCGGCTCGCACGCGGGGCGCTTTGCGACCCCAGTGATCAACTACCCTGAGGTCGCGATCCTCGCGGTCGGCAAGGCGTACGACGGTGCGGTCGTTCAGGACGGCCAACTGATGGTTGGCAAGCGGATGCCTTTGTCGCTTGCGTGTGACCATCGTGTCGTCGATGGAGCGACGGCGGCTCTGGCACTGGCTGAGATCGTGGAATCGCTACAAAACCCGGAATCTCTGCTCTAAGTTATAGTGCAAACAGTCAAAGAACTGTTCAGATCTGCTGATGCATAAAGGGGCAAAAGCACTATATTTCCTGCGGACACGGCTCTTTGGTTGTGTTTATGGTTGAATCTGTGTACATTAGAAGTACTCGCTTGTTTACAGCGAACATAGATTCATTCATTTGATACCAAGGAGACATGATGATTTACTCGAAGATGAGCGTTGCTATTTCGGTTTCGATCGCCGCGTCCGCCACTCTTGCTGAACCGGTCGTGGTTCATCAGGCTGATGACACACTGACCCCTGAGCGATTCAACCTTCAGGATATTGATGTGGCGCATCCGGATCTTGCGTTTGATCTGGATGCAGAAACATTGAGCGGTGGCGCTCTGGGATCAAACTATCGTCCGGTGGTGATTGAGAACGGGACTGAGTGCTTTGGTGCATTTCCTGGGAATCTGTTCACTGAAGCCGCGGATATTGGGTTTATGAATATCACTGCGGGCACGATCGTCGATGCGGCGACTGGTGGCTGGGTGTATACCGAGCCTTTGTGTGATGTTGGGAGTGTGCTTGATGTTGTGCAGCACATGAATCCTGGTGATCCATTCTGTGAACCAGGATGTATGTTCGAAACTTCGAACTATTCCGGAGATGGCGTGCTGTACATCCCGTTCCGTTGGCGCAATGACGGCGAAACTGATTGGTACTACGGCTGGAGCGCCTTTGAGGTGACTGAGCAGTACTCAGGAGAGTGCGCTTTCACTTGTGTTCCTGACAAGACCAATCCGATGTTCGATGTTCAGTTCCGCTGGATCGCGGCAGGATACGAAACGGAACCCAATACCGGGATCGTTACAGGCGGCGGGCTGTGCAGGGCGGACCTGAACTTTACAGGATCGCTCAACTTCCTCGATGTGTCAGACTTCTTATCCAAATACGGCGACGGGGATCTGGCCGTGGACTTTACTGGTGATGGCAACCTAAACTTCCTTGATGTTTCGGAGTTCTTGAATCAGTACGGCGATTGTGAGTTCTGAACCGATCTGACCCTCTCTATGGTCTGGAATTGGCGTTTTTCCCAGAAGCTTCGTCTTGAGATGGGTTTAGACGCTGGACGAGGCTCGGTTAGCAGGCTATGCTTGACGCCCTCCGGATGGAAACCGGGGATATGGAAGGACATCGACATGAAGAACGACACCCACCCAACCTACTACCCGTCATGCAAGGTCTACTACAACGGCGAGGTCGTGATGACTGTCGGCGCTACGGTTCCAGAGCTCAAAGTGGATGTCTGGTCTGGTTCACACCCGTTCTTTACCGGCAAATCAACCTTTGTTGACGCTGCGGGTCGTGTTGAGAAGTTCCAGAAGAAGTTTGCTGGCAACTACTTCAAGAAAGACAAGTAAACACTCGCAACGAGCTTCGCATCTATGACGCACCTCGGGAGACCCCGAGGTGTTTTTTCATGATTGGGTCGAATCGGTCCCGAGATCACATCGATTTGTTATCGGTGGTCATCGATTGGCTAAAAACCCCTTGGATTCGGTCAAATCTCGTTAACTTATTGAGATTCAGTATTTACAGTCGGCGTTTGATCGGCTAATTTTGTTGTTCGGAGTACTTGCATCCATCGCGGGGGATGCCGGGGGCTGTTGTTCACCCTCGGCGGTGTTTGGATGAACTGAGAGCGTCGGGCAGGTGAGTCGCGTTCACGCGAGACATGCTGATCATTTTAAAGGGATTTATTATGCGAGTTCAATCATTGATGTTGGCCGGCATTGGTTCGGTCATGGCGTTGGTTTCTGGAATGACTCATGCGGGTGTTTCAGAGACTTGTGACGCGTGTGTACACGAGCAAGCCGTTGTTGAATGCGTTGAACAGGATCTGGAGTTGATCGCACAGTCCCTGCTCCCAGCTCTTCCGGCAGAGGAACAGGCAAAGATTATCGCTGCGGGTGGGATCGGCACTGATCTGTACAATACCGAAGCGCGATCACTGGTGCCGTTTGATGGTCAGCAGGATGCTTCTGAATGGCTCGAAACTTCGCTGAAAGAAATGACCGATCACGAGATGAGCGACCAGCAAGTGTCCGCTCTCCACAGTATCGCGCATGCGCTCGATACCGATGTGGTGGTTCCGCAGCTTTGCTTCGCTCCAGAAACAAACAACGACTATGTGTGGCTCGCGACACAGATGCTGTCGACGACGAATCCCAATGCATTCCAGCAAGCACCACGCTGGGATCGGACAGTGCTGAGCGGCGAAGGATTGCAACAGGGTGATCCAACGATCTTCACATACTCCTTTGTTCCGGACGGGACATTCATTCCAGATGCGGGGTTCGGAGCTGGAAACTCTCAGTTGTTCGCTTGGTTGAACAGTCTTTACGGCTCACCCGCTGTTTGGCAGGATCTCTTTGCACAAGTGTTTGATCGTTGGGCTGAGCTCACAGGAACGAGCTATGTGTACGAACCCAATGACGATGGCGTGACCTTCCGGTTCTTTGACGGACAGCTCAACACACGCGGAGACATCCGTATCGCGGCGATGGTCCTCGATGGGAACTCAGGTGTGCTCGCGTTCAACTTCTTCCCATCTTTCGGTGGGGACATGGTCTTTGATGCATTTGACAGCTTCTTCAACAACACCGGCGGAAACTCACTCGGTTTCCGGAATGTGACAGCACACGAGCACGGGCACGGCGCCGGCATGTTCCATGTGTGTCCACGTGAGAACAACAAGCTCATGGAGCCGTTCGTATCGTTCCAGTTTGATGGGCCGCAGGTTGACGACATCTTGAATGGACAGCGTCACTATGGTGACTTTGCTGAACCAAACGACAACCCAGCAATTGCGACTGATCTGGGAAGCATGTCGATCAATGAGGAGATGACATTCGAAAACTACAGTCTGGATGACTATACGGATGTCGATTATTTCAAACTGACACTCCAGAACCCTGCTTTGGTGGACTTTGTCGTTTCACCAACTGCAGGCAACTACCGACAGGGTCCACAAACAGAGATGTGCAGTGTGAGTGATCCCGAAGCGGTCTTTACAAACTACGACCTCGTTCACGATCTGCAAATTCGTGTGTACGCCGCTGATGATCTGATCAATCCTTTGGTCTCGGCGACACTATTCCCTGCAGGATTCCCTGAACCACTCGAACTTCCAGCTTTGAACTCGGGTGATTACATCTTTGAAATTTTTGCGAACCCGCTCGGGATGAATGAGAGTGTACAACTGTACAAGATTGATATTGCGACATCATCGCTTCTGGGTATCGCAGCACAGAATCCGACATATCTTGAACCTGGATTGGAGAACACATTCACGGTGATTCTCAATCCGTTTGAGCAATCAATCCAGAGTGGCTCCGAGTTCTTGAACTATCGGATCGGGAATGGGGAATATACACAGGTCCCAATGATCCCAGGCAAGGGATTGGAATACACGGCTACCCTACCTGGATTTGATTGTGATCCGGATGCAGTGGTCGAATACTTCATCGAAGCAAGCACAGTCGGCTCCGAAGGCTCGATCACGCTACCTCTTGGTGGCGGGGACGATCCGTTCCGAGCTTTTATTGGTGATCCGTCCGCGTTCTTTGCAGACAACTTCCAGACACAAATGGGATGGATGGTCACAGGTCCGATCGAGGGACAAGCGGCTGGTCAGTGGGAACGCGGTGTCCCAGCGGGTGATGGTTCACGAGGTGATCCGCCGATGGATGCGGATGGTTCGGGACAGTGCTATCTCACTGGCAATGGTGGTCCAGGATCGAATACCGATGTCGATGGTGGCCCAACCATTTTGAACTCTCCGATCTTCGATGTATCCAATGTAGTGCGTCCGAGTGTCTCGTACTGGCGCTGGTATGACAATACCGGCTCTGGTTCAGGTTCGGGACCTGACGATGACATGGATATATTCCTGGTTGAGGTCTCTGACAACGGAGGCTTGGACTGGTTCGAGCTTGAGGTTGTTGGACCGAACACCCTCGAGTCTGAGGGCGGATGGTTCTTTGTGGAGTACGATCTGATCGAAGAGCTTTCAGACGATGTGCCGGACTTTGACTTTGCGACTTCTCAACTTCAGTTCCGATTCGTAGTTGAGGATCTCCAGAATGCTTCGGTCATCGAAGCGGGTGTGGATGGCGTATCGGTGAGCGAGTTGATTTGTGAAGATCCACAACCTGTGATCATGCTTGCTCAAGAGCCGCAGACAGAAGTCATGCCGGGTGAGGATTATGTGTTTGAGGTGCTGATCGACCAGCCGATTGATCAGATTGTGCCTGGCACAGAGATGCTTTCGTACATTTCTGCCGGCGGCGTGATGGGGGTTGGTAGCGGATTCGTTGAGGTGCCTTTGGTCAGCAATGGCGGCAACAGCTACACCGCGACGATCCCTGCGCAGGACTGTAATCCGAATCACGATGCACTACCTGATGGCGGATTCGATGTGAGCTACTTCATCAGCGTCGAGGGCGTGAACACTGGTCTGACAACATTCCCTGATCTGAATGAGTCCGCATTGCTCGGATACAACATCGGTGAAGCGATGCAGGTCTTCGAAGACAACTTCGAGCTCGATACCGGTTGGTCAGTCAGCGGTGGTGCGAAGGGTCCACTCGATGGGATGTGGGAACGCGGCGTGCCGATGGGTGACGGCGGGTTCGGTGATCCAACGGTTGATGCTGATGGTTCGGGAAGCTGTTTCGTGACCGGCAATACCGCTGGAGGCGTGAACTCTGATGTGGACTCGTTGACAATCCTGACTTCGCCTGTCTTCGATATCTCAGACATGATCAGTCCCAAGATGGTCTACGCTCGCTGGTACGACAATACCGGCGGTGGATCTGGAACGGCGCCGGGGGCGGATGTGATGGAAGTCGGGATCTCCTACGATGGCGGCGAGTCATACGAAACGCTCGACATCATCGGTCCGAACAACGAAGAGTCGATGGGCGGCTGGATCATGTCCGAGCTTCCACTGGACAGCTTCCAGCCCGGTACTTCGATGATGCGAGTTCGCTTCCTTGTCTCGGACATGGGAGCGGGATCAATCATCGAAGCGGGCGTTGACGATGTGACGATCCGAGGATTGGTCTGTGAGAGTGTGGATGCATGTCCCGCGGACCTCGCTGGGAATCCTGATGGGACACCTGACGGACAGCTCAACTTCTTCGATGTCTCGGCGTACCTCTCGTTGTACGGCTCTGGTGATCCGGAAGCTGACCTTGCCGGGAATCCTGATGGATCTCCAGACGGCACGCTCAACTTCTTCGATGTGTCGGAGTACCTGCTCCGATTCGCGATGGGCTGCCCGTAAACGGATCCTCTAAGTCAACTCAGGGACGCCTCGTTTGAGGCGTCCTTTTTTTGCCGATACGACTGAAATTCACCCCGGAGTATGTATAATCCGTTCATCCAGAAAAACGGATTGAGCACTATGAACTACACACAACACGGCAAGCTCCTTATTCAAAGGCTCCAAGAGACGATTTTGGTCTGGGACGGCGCAATGGGTACACAGATCCATGCGCTGGATCTGGACATCGATGAACACTATCAGGGGTGCGAGAACTGCACAGACATACTGTCGCTGAGTTGTCCTGAACAGATCGGGGAGATCCATCGCGCGTATCTGAAAGCTGGTGCGGATGTGATCTCGACCAATACCTTTGGCGGCGCGGCGCATGTGCTTGGGGAGTTCGATCGCAGTGATGATGCGCGTGCCGTATGCCGAGCAGCGGCGGAGATCGCGCGCCAGGCAGCGGATGAGTTCAGCACTGATGCGCAGCGACGCTTTGTCGCGGGATCGCTTGGGCCTGGAACAAAGCTGATCACGCTCGGACAGATCGGGTTCGATGATCTGCGAGATTCGTATGCGCAAGCAGCGATGGGCTTGATCGAGGGTGGGGTTGATTGCGTGCTGATCGAGACGTGTCAGGATCTGCTGCAGATCCGCTGTGCGGTGCAATCGGTAGAGCAGGCGGAGCTGGAGCTGGGGGTTGAGTTTGGGTCGGTGCCGATCTTTGTTTCGGTGACGATCGAGCAGACGGGGACGATGCTTGTGGGGAGTTCGATTGAAGCCGCGATCGAGGCGCTGCGTCCGCTTCCGATCTCGGCGCTGGGACTCAACTGCGCGACGGGTCCGGTGGAGATGATGAACCATGTGCGGACGCTTGCGAAGAAGTGGGATCGCCCGATCACGGTGATGCCCAACGCCGGGCTCCCGGTGCTTGAGGAGGGGAAAACGGTCTATCCGCTAGGTCCCGACTCGTTCGTCAAGGCGGTCACCCCGATGCTTGATGAGGGATTGGTGGACGCGATCGGTGGGTGCTGCGGGACGACCCCTGAGCATATTGCGAAGCTGCGCGCGTTTGTGGATGGCCGGGAGAAGGTCCGTCGGGATGATCCGGTTGTCGTTCCGAGCTGTTCGTCGCTGTACTCGGCGGTGGAGTATCGGCAGGATCTGTCGCTGCTGATTATTGGAGAGCGGTGCAACGCGTCGGGATCGCGAAAGTTCAAGCGGCTGCTTGAGGAAGAGGACTTCGATGGGATCGTGTCGCTGGCTCGCCAGCAGGTGCGGGACAGCTCGCACGTGATCGATATCAACGTCGATGTCGCGGGGCGCGACAACGCGCGGGACATGCATGAGGTGGTCTCGCGGATTGTCAAGCAGGTCGATGCCCCACTCATGCTCGACTCGACGAATCCGAAAGTGATCCTCGCGGGGCTCAAGGCGTCGGGGGGTAAGAGCATCATCAACAGCGCGAACTTTGAGGAGGGCGAAGAGAAGTTTGATGAGCTGTGCGCGATGGCGAAGCGGTTCGGGGCGGGGCTGGTCATCGGGACGATCGATGAGGATGAAGAGAACGCGATGGCGCGGACGGCGGATCGCAAGCTCGCGATCGCGTCGCGGGCGATCGAGCGTGCTGTGGATCATCATGGTTTGAAGGTCTCGGATCTGTTCATCGATCCGCTGGTGCTCCCGGTTTCGACGGGGATGGACTCGGATCGTCGCAGCGCCAGCGAGCTGATCGAGGGCACGAGACGGATCGCGGAGGCGTATCCGGAGGTGCAGCTGACGTGCGGCTTGTCGAATGTGTCGTTCGGATTGAATCCCTCGGCTCGCGTGGTGATCAACGCTGTGCTGCTGCATGAGCTTGTTGAGGCGGGGATGACGAGTGCGATTCTGCATGCGTCGAAGATCACGCCTTTGCATCGGATGGACGAAGCGCAGAAGGACGCGGCGATGGACCTGATCTTCGATCGTCGCAGCGAAGAGCTCGGCGGGATCGGTCTCCCTGAGGGCATCGATGATCCCAAGCACGATCCGCTGGCGCACCTGATCGATTTGTTCCAAGGCGAAACGGAGCAGGTGGATCAGGTCTCGCAATCGGACCTGTCGCTTGAGGAACGGCTCCGGAACCACATCATCAACGGCGAGCGCGAGCATCTTGAGGAGTCGATCAATGAAGCGCTCGAGCAGTACACGGCTCTGGAGATCATCAACGATCACTTGCTCGATGGGATGAAGACGGTGGGCGAGTTGTTCGGGAGCGGGCAGATGCAACTGCCGTTTGTGCTCCAGAGCGCGGAGGTGATGAAGCGTGCGGTGGCGCTGCTTGAGCCTCATATGGAGAAGAGCGATTCGGTGTCCAAGGGGTCGATCGTGCTCGCGACGGTCAAGGGCGATGTGCACGACATCGGGAAGAACCTGGTTGATATCCTCTTGTCGAATAACGGATTTACGGTACACAACCTTGGGATCAAGCAACCGATTGATGCGATCCTCAAGTCCTATGAAGAAACCATGGCGGACGCGATCGGGTTGTCGGGACTCCTCGTCAAGAGCGTCAATGTGATGGAGGAGAATCTCCACGAGCTCAACAAGTCGGGGATCAAGGTCCCGGTGCTACTTGGGGGCGCGGCATTGACACGGAGTTACGCGGAAGGTCACCTGACCAGTGTGTACGAGGGGGATCTGCACTACGCGAAGGACGCGTTTGATGGGCTCGACACGATGAACGCGATCATCACTGGGACGAGCAAAGAGTTGCTCAGCGCGGCTCAGGAGCGTGCACAGACGAGACAAGCGACGATCGCGAAGCATCAAGGGAAGATCAAGCCGGCTTCGGCGACTTCGGTGCTGACGCGGTCTGCGGTGGTGCGTGACAATGAGGTCCCGACGCCTCCATTCTGGGGGACGCGGGTGATCGAGGATGTGTCGCTTCGGGATATCTTCGCGTACATCAATCCGACAGCGCTCTATAGCGTGCAGTGGCAGCTCAAGCGGGGCAAACAGGACAAGGCGGGGTACGAAGCGATGCTTGAAGATGTCGCGAAGCCCAAGTTTGAAGAGCTCAAGCAGGCGTGTTTGGAGCAGTCGATCCTGCAGCCTCGCGTGGTGTATGGGTACTTCCCGTGCAGCAGCGATGGGGATTCGCTGGTGATGTTTGATCCGGAGGATCATGATCGCGAAGTGAATCGGTTCGCGTTCCCGCGTCAGTCTTCGAATAAGACGCTGTGCATTGCTGATTTCTATCGTGATCTTGGGGAGTGCGAAGCTATTGGGCAGCGCGATGTGATCGGGATGATGTGCGTGACGATGGGTGAGCGGATCAGCGGCTACACGAAGGAGCTCTTTGATTCGGATCAGTATCAGGATTATTTGTACTGGCACGGCTTGGGGGTTGAAGCCGCGGAAGGGTTGGCGGAGCTTTGGCACAAGCGGATCCGTCAGGAGCTTGGGTTTGGGCACGAGGATTCGAGTGTGATCAGCGAACTCTTCCAGCAGAAGTATCGCGGATCTCGCTACTCGTTTGGGTATCCCGCGTGTCCTGACATGAGTGCGCACACGATCATGTGGGAGCTGCTGGATCCGACGCGGATCGGGTGTCATCTGACGGAGAACTACCAGATCGATCCGGAGCAATCGACGTGCGCGATTGTCTCGCATCACCCTGAGGCGCGGTACTTCAACGCGTGATCTGTTGATTGTTCAACCCATCGACTGGCTCGTCCGCTGTTTGAGCAGGAGGACGAGGAACGCGGGGCCTCCGATGAGTGCGGTGAGGACTCCGATCGGGATGCGGCCGGCGTCGGTTTCGATTGCTCTGGTGACGACATCGGCGCCGACGACCATGGACGCGCCGAGGATGGTTGACGCGATCAGCAGCGTGTTGTGGCGCGGTCCGATCAGGACGCGGACGATGTGGGGGCAGACGAGTCCGACGAATCCTATGGGGCCTGCGAGGATGATGGAGATCGTGGTCAGGATCCCGGCTCCGAGGAGTTGCTCCAGACGGATGCGTTTGATGTTGAGTCCCACGCTTGCGGCTTCGTCGTTGGGGAGCGCGCCGGCGTCGTAGTAGCGAGCACGGATCATCGCGATGATGAGTACGAACAAGACGGCGATCGAAGATGCGAGGAGGTGCGTGGAGTTGAGGTCTTCGCGGAGGTGTCCCATCATCCATCGGCTTGTCCCGAATCCACGATCGGGCATCTGGGCCGCGACGAGCATGGTCGCGGCCCCGAGGATCACGGAGACGATGACCCCGATGAGGATCATGGTGACTGGGTCGATGATGCCTTGTCGTTTGGAGAGTGTGTAGACCAGAGCCAGGACGCTGACCGCTCCGATGAGCGCGGGGATCGAGGCGCCTCCGACACTGAGTGCGGTTCCTGTGATGAACATGGTGAGCGTGACAGCGAATCCGGCGCCGGCGCTGAGTCCCATGAGATCGGGCGCGGCGAGGGGGTTGCGGAGGAGGGACTGGAGAAGTACGCCCGCGATTGCGAGCGATGAGCCGACCAGGGATCCGGTCCAGACTCGGCGGAAGCGGAGGGCGTTGATGTAGGAATCTTCGGAGACCCCCCACTGGTCGGTGCCTGCGATGAGGCGCAGGAATGCGATCAGGACGAAGCTGAGCGTGAGCAGGAACAGGATGACGAGGGCGCGTCGTTGCACGATCGACGGTATGCGCGATCGGGGACGCTGGGGATGCGAGATCGCTTTAGTACTTCATTTTCTGGGACATCGCGCGTTGGAGGTCACGCTGGTTCTCGCGCTCGGCGATGGAGTGGCGTTTGTCGTGCTGTGCTTTGCCTTTACAGATCCCAAGCTGGATTTTGGCAAATCCTCCAGAGAAGTAGAGTTTGAGGGGGATGAGGGTGACGCCTTTGATGTCCACGGAGCGTGCGAGGCGCTCGATCTCGCGTTTGTTGGCGAGCAGCATGCGGTCACGTTTGGGGCGATGGTTCAGCGCCCCGGCGGGTTGGTAGGGTGGGATGTCGATCTGGTGGAGCGTGAGGCGGGGTGGATCGAGGTCCACGGAGATGTAGCCCTCTTTGAGGGAGCAGTTACCGTCGCGGATGCTTTTGACTTCCGAGCCCTCAAGGACGATCCCGACCTCGAGGGTGTCCTCGACGAAGTAGTCGTGACGGGCTCGGCGGTTGTCGAAGACCGGCGAGTGGTTGTTTTTCTTGTTTTTGTTCTTCTTGGCCATTGGAGTATTTGCAGACAAAGCGTAGGAGCGAGGAATCGATCGAGCCGCTTTGGAGCGCGGAATCCCCTAGCATCTGGGGTATGAGGTTCGTGATTTGCTGCATGGTTTGGGTTGGGTTGGTGCTGATGGGTGGGTGTGTCCACGCTCAGAACGAACGGCTCGAGCTGGGCACACTGAATCGCACAGCGAGCTTTGATCGTGATCAGTCAGAACGATCGCTCGATACGCATGCACCGCGTTCGCAGTGGGCGACGATGGTCGTTGTGGTCCCGATCGATGGGATCTCGCACGGCGCGGCGATGCGGGTGTATCCGTTTCCGCGCAAGACGGATGAGCCGAGGGTCTATGGGTTGATGCCGAGCGTGGAGTCGTCGCTTGCTGCTCAGGGGCAGTCCGGGGTTAACTCGATGATCGAGACCCTCGATGAGATCGGATCATCCGGCATTGGGCTGATCAATCCGATGCTGATGCAGTATCAGCTCACCAATAATCAGTGGAGTCCGCAGCGTGTCTGGAAGCGGAGCCGACAGGAAAGGGTGTGGGCATCGGGACCGATCGCGGATCCGAACAAGCAACTCGAAGAGGGCAATGACGATGAGTGACTTACCTGACAATCCAGAGAACTATCCGTTCAATCCCGATCTTGAGATCAGTGTTGTTGAGACGCATCAGCTGCACGAGTCTGGCGCGGATGACTTTTTGTTGCTTGATGTGCGTGAGCCTCATGAACTCGAGATCAGTGCGATCGAGGGCGCGACGCATATCCCGATGGGCGATATTCCTGGGGCGCTTGGTGAGCTGGACATCGAAGAGGACACCCTGGTTGCGGTGCTGTGCCGAACGGGGAAACGCTCACTTGATGTTGCGATGTATCTTCATGGACAGGGATTCACTGGTGCTCGCTCAGTTGCGGGCGGAATCCACTGGTGGTCGGATCGTCTTGATCCTTCATTGACCAAGTATTGAATGAAAGACGGCCGATGACTCAGACTGACACGATCATACTCTCACTGGCGCATTCTCCGGACTCGGATGATCTGGTGATGTGGTGGCCGCTGACGGGGATCACAAATCCCGACGGGACTCCGATCGATGGTCCGCTCGGACAACCCCAGCTTGATACTGGTCCGTTCCGCTTTGATCTGGTGGCGCGGGATGTGCAGGAGCTCAATGAGCTTGCGATTGATCCGGGGGCGTCTGATCCGTATGACATCACAGCGATCTCATGTGCAGTGTATCCGGCGATCGCGGATCGGTATCTGATCACGCGATCGGGCGGGTCGTTTGGTGAGAACTACGGCCCCAAGGTAGTGGTCGCGTCGGACTCGGGATTGCGATCGCTTGATGATTTGGATTCATCCGTGACGATTGGTGTGCCTGGCGTGAACACGAGCGCGTTCTTGACACTGAATTTGATCGCGCCTGGATTCAAGTTTGTCCCGATGCTGTTCTCTGATATTCCTGGAGCGGTCAAGGACGGCGATGTGGATGCTGGATTACTCATTCACGAGGCGCAGTTGACCTTTGGGGACTCTGGGCTTCGTCAGATCGGGGATATCGGTCAGTGGTGGCATTCGGATACAGGGGGGAAGCCGTTGCCTTTGGGGCTCAATGTCGTCGCTCGCTCACTGGACGAGCGGTACGGCGAGGGGACTTGTCAGCGCGTCGCGGATCTGCTCACGGCGTCGATCGAGACGGCGGTGCGTGAGAAGGATGCTTCGCGGAGGCATCTGCAGATCAACAAGGGTGATCGGACGGAGTGGGATGATCCGGAGCTTGTTGACAAGTACCTCTCGATGTATGTGTCAGATTTGACGCTGGACATGGGGGATACTGGTCGGGCTGCGATTGAACTGCTGCTGGGTCGCGGAGCGGACGCGGGGTTGTGTGATTCAGTCGGATCGGTCGAGATCATCTGAGCACGCGGACCTATTGTTCAGTAGTCCCCAACTTGTATTGACACAGTCATGGAGCGCGGCATGATTCGAGATGTGCATCTGGATGTTCTGGATGATTCTCCGAAAGAGGAATGCGGCGTTGTCGCGGTCTGGAATCATCCGCGTGCGGTGCATCTTGGGTATCTGGGGTTGTATGCGCTGCAGCATCGCGGACAAGAAGCGGCGGGACTCGCCGCGAGTTCCAATGGGAAGATCCATTCGGAGCGTGGGGTTGGGATGGTCGCGGATGTGCTCAACGCTGAGCGGCTTGAGCGGCTCGACGGGTACTACAACAAGAGCAACCTGAGCAATCGAGGGGTGATCGGTCACACGCGGTATTCGACGGCGGGTGGATCGGGCGCTGAGAATATCCAGCCGTTGGTTGAGACGATGTTTGATGGTCCTGTCAGTGTGGCGCACAACGGGAATCTGATCAATGGTCAGGTGTGGCGGCGTGAGTTGTCTCGTCGTGGACAGTTGTTTCATACGAGTTCGGATACGGAGGTCATGATCCATCTACTCGCATCCCCGGATCAGCGGGACACTCCCGATCCGACGGGGGCGATGCTGCGGAACCTGCAGGGGGCGTTCTCGCTTGTGCTCTTGCTGAAGGATCGGATCGAAGCGGCGCGTGATCCTTGGGGGTTCAGGCCTTTGGTGCTTGGGGAGCTTGAGGACGGATCGCCTTGCGTTGCGTCGGAGACGGTGGCGCTGGATGTGATGGGCGCGAAGTTTGTGCGTGAGATTGAGCCGGGCGAGATCGTGACGCTTTCGGATGAGGGTGTGCATTCTCGAAGGTATGCGGCCCCGATGACGCCATTGTCGCGTTGTGTGTTTGAGCATGTGTACTTTGCGAACCCGGCGTCTGAGGTGTTTGGTCAGAATGTGCTCGTCTCGCGTGAGGAGTTCGGGAAGCAGCTCGCGATCGAGTCTCCGGTGGAGGCGGATATTGTGATGCCGATGCCGGACTCGGGACGGAGTGCGGCTAATGGATACGCGAATGAATCGGGGATTCCGTATCGCGAGGGGATCGTCCCGAATCGCTATGTTGGGCGCACCTTCATCAAACCAACGCAAGCGGAGCGAGCGGCGGCGGTTCGACTGAAACTCAATGTCGTCTCAGAAATTGTTTCCGGAATGCGGGTCATCATCGTGGACGACTCGATCGTTCGAGGGACGACGACGCGTGAGAAAATGAAGCAGATCCGAGAAGCTGGAGCGAGCGAGATCCATGTGCGGATCTCGTGTCCTCCGATTGTGAGTCCCTGCTTCTACGGCGTGGACTTTGCAACTCCCGAACAACTGATCGCGCACAATAAGAGTGTGGATGAGATCCGAGACTTCCTCGAGGTGGACTCGCTGCATTATCTCAGTCACGACGGGATGCTTGATGTGATGAAAAATCGAGCGTCTGGATACTGCACGGCGTGCTTTACGGGGAAGTATCCGATCGACCCAGAGCAACCACTCGCGTGCGAGGTGACGACCAAGCGTCAAGCAGAGTTGTTCGTGGAGCATCCGGGCTGATTGTTGAACTTATTCTGTGATGAAATCGTTGCTGTCGATTCCTGATGTGCCGAATGGTCGGAACACGACACCGATGCTGGTCTCGGAGCGGATGTTGTCGTAGTTGACGGAGAGTCCGAGTGTCCCGATCTGGAAGTTTCGGTTGAGGCTCGCGTTGAAGTTCTGGAAGTCCCCTCGGTCGAAGTTGTAGTTCGCGCTTGTTGAAACGGTGTACTTCTCAGTGAGTTCATAGCTCGTGCGTCCGAAGAGATAGGTCGCGTCGATGGCACGGATGTCACGGTATTCGATGGAACTGACAAATCCGGGCCGGTGCTCGACGAGGACTCCGGCGCTGGATCGTGCGGTTTGGTCCTGGTCCAGATCAAAGATGACCGAACCTGAGAACGCGAGCACATCGGTTGGGGAGAAGACGATGTCTGATCCGAGGTAGGTTCCGGGATTGGAGAGTTCGGGACGAGCGGAGAAGAAGTCCGGGATGACGGTGGTTCCGGCACGATCGCTCGACCACACATACTCGGTGTTGATCTTGAGGATGTCGGCGTCGCGCCAGCGTCCGGGGCCGCCGCGTTTGGTCTGCCATGTCTGCGTGACTCCGGCACGGATCATCGAACCACGCAAGAGTCCTTCGACATCATCGTCGAAGATCGGTGTGTCCCCCACTGCGAACGCGGAGTCGGCTTGCCAAAAGGTGACCGAAGGCTCGACGATGTGGCGGATGCGATGTATATCGAGGAAGTCGCTGCTTGCATCGTCGTCCACCTTGGTGAGCGTGGTGGAGACGGTCATCCCAGCGGCGCCCCAGTAGCGGACATCGTCGGTTTGTGTCGGGGTGAATGTATCGAAGGAGGTGTCGTATGCGGTGATGCGTCCGGCGACGAATGGGGTGAGTCTGATCGGACCGGCATCGAAGCGGGCGCTGAGTTCGTGTCGAGTGTCGAAGCGTCCGACGGTGTCCTCGTCGAGTCCCAGAGCTCGCTGTGTGTCTGCGAGGGAGACTCCGGGTGCGGTTCCGAACGCGCCCATCGCGAGTCCGACGGTGTCGAAGCCGTACTCGGCTGCGGTGGGTTCTGAGAACCTAAGTCGCATTGCGCCGACGCTTGCTTCGAACTGGTAGTTGAAGATGCCGGGCATGGTCTCTTCGAACGGATCGTGCGTAACTGAAACGAAGCTCGCTTCGGGGATCTTGTCAACAGCGTATCCGGGGCTCTGCAGCAAGTGCTCAGCGCCGAAGAAGTCGTTGGGGCTTCCTGAGAGTTCCAGCGCGAACTGCGTGCGTTCTCCGGTGCGCTCGAGTCGGAGCATGGAGTCAAAGTCCACGGTCTCGCGTCCGAGTTGTTCATCGAATGCGGGGATGAATGCCTCGTCGGAGATGTAGGTTCCCTTGGTCACGAGTGTCCAGGGGTCCTGGAGTTCCCAGATATCGTGGAACTGGATGATGCCTCGTGTTTCGTCGTCTCTTGGGATTTTGCGTCCTGCGGAGGTGATGTCTGTGCCGTTGTCCGAAGGGAGGAGGTAGGAGTAGAGCGATCCGCTGTGTCTTGGGGTGTTCCAACTGCTGCTAACACCGAAAGCGAATCCGCGCTCGCCGTAGTAGTCGAGCTGGAGGCTGGCTTTGACATTGGGGATCGGATCTACACCGAAGAGCGAGTAGAGATCCCAGCGTGTTCGCAAAGCGAGTCCTGAGCGGTTGGTGTCTCCGATGCGGACTTCTTTGAGCGGGAATGCGTCGGAGTCACCTTTGACTCGTGGGACCCACATGATGGGGATGGATCCGAGTCGGAGGGTCACATTCTTGCCGTCGACATGGACTCTCCGGACGAGGTCTGAACCTGGCTCGATGTCATCGACGGATTCGTCGTCTCCGAATCCGCTGGAGACACTTCCGACGAGTCCGAGCAGTCCACGTGGTTGTGGACGCTCGTTGCGGACGGAGACTTTGAGTTTGGAGACACCGATGCTCAGGTCGGGCTCGAAGAACGCGCTGTTGGCAATTCGTGCTTTCTCGGCTTCGAACTCTCCCTGCGAGGTCTGACGCACGGAGTCGGCACGCAGGTACAACGGCATGTTGGTCCGCTGGTCCACAGTCCAGAACACGGCGTCGAGCATGAGCATCTTGTCACGCACGAGATCAACATAGATCTTGGGTGAACGGACGGACCAGTCGGCGTTTCCTGCAAACACGCCTCCTTCGAGGTAGATGCCTTCGATTTCCGATGCGTTGAGCTGGGATGGGGATGCGGTGGTGTTGGTGTCTTCACGCAGGAAGATCACGGCTCGCTCGGCTTGCAGGTCCATCGTCTGGCGCGATGCGGGGTCCTGGTACTGCATCGTGACCCCACCCTCGGCGGTGATGGTTGGTGGACGCGCGGGTTGTGTGTCGCTTGCTTGTTGAGCGCCTTGGACGACGACCTTGCCGTCGATCGCGATGGAGAAGATCCCAGTAGCTCGGAAGATGGGGTCTGGAGGTGGTTGGGTTGGCGCTGTAGGTTGTGTGGATGCGGTTTGCTCGTCGCGCTCATCGCTTCTGTTTGCTTGGGTTGGTGGCGCGATTGGTTCGTTGGTGATCGGATCGGTGCGCTGGGCGACTTGTTCGGCGCGTCCGAGTGTGGACTCGAGGACCTTGCGGACGCGGGATTCTTTGCGATCGGTTTCTGGGACTGGGAGGACGCGATCGGAGCGGGCGACTTGCTCGGCGGAGGAGATGGTTGAGGGGGGGAGTTCTTTGGGCGCCCAGCGGAGGGTTTGTTGTTGGGGTTCGGCTGGTTCTTGCTGGAGCAAGCGCCGGTTGTAGAGGTCTTGTGAGCGCTCCATGAACTCGACGAGGTCTTTGCGGTTTGGGGGCTCGTTGAGTTGTCCGCCGAGCGTGAGTTTGATGGTGTCTTGGAGGTTGATGATTGCTCGGACTGGGACGCGGTCTCCTTTGAAGGAGCCGTCGTTGGAGGTGAGTTTCTCAAAGATCCCGAAGAACTGGTAGGTGTTTGCGTCGATCGGACGCAACCAGATGTCCGCTCTGCGGGCACTGAGTGCTGAGCCTCCGACGGTGACGCGGACATCGCGGTCCAGGACGATGCGGTTGGTGTTTCCGGATTTCCAGACCCAACCCGATTCTGCGGCGAGGGTGATGATCCCGGCGATGGGTTCGACGGCGAGGGAGATGTCGTCGAAGGATTGGCTGGTAGGTTGGTTGGTGCTTTGGATCAGGTTCGCTGATGCGGCGAGGGAGCAGGACGAGCCGGCACAGATCGCGAGGGCCGCGATGATGGAATGTGCGGTTGTCCAGGGTGTGGGCATGGCGGGTCCTGCGTTAGATGCCGGCTTGGGTCGGGATCGTTTGGGTCGATCTATCGTATGGCGCTTGGAGCGAATCACAAGTCGATCACTACCCTAGGCATGGAAGTTGCTCGACCATGCTCTATACTCGTTCTATGAGCACACACACTTCTCGGCGGATGATCTCCCAGATGAACCCCTCAGAGCGTCTTGACGGCGTCTTCGCGATCGCGAACGCTCAGCAGGGGATGACCAAGAACGGCAAGCCTTACCTGCGCTGCTTGCTTGGGGATGCGTCTGGACAGACGGCGGGACGGATGTGGTCGATCGACGAGGCGCATTTCCAGCGCCTCCCCACTGATGGCTTTGTGTGGGTCGAGGGCGAGACGCAGGCGTATCAGGGGGAGCTGCAGATCATCATCCATACGATCGAGGCGCATGATCCGAGTCCGGAGGAGCTGCGTGAGCTGCTCCCGAGCTGTGAGCGTGATCCCAAGGAGATGTTCAGCGAGGTCGTTGAGATGCTTCAGACGCTGGAACATCCCGCGATGAAGGCGCTTGCGGATGCGTACCTCAGCGACGAATACCTGATGGACGCGTTCCGGACCGCTCCCGCTGCTGTCCGACTCCATCATGCGTACCTCGGTGGGCTGCTTGAGCATACGCTGACGCTGATGCAGATCGCGGACAAGATCTGTCCGCTGTATCCGAAGATCAATCGGGACATCGTGCTGATGGGGCTGTTCCTCCATGACCTCGGGAAGACGAGAGAACTGTTTTATGATCGCGGGTTTGGATACTCGGATCGTGGGGAGTTGATTGGGCACCTTGTTGAGGGCGCGATCATGCTCCATGACAAGGCGCAGCAGATGATGCGTGAGAGCGGGACGCGGATGCCTGCGGGCGCGATGACGATTTTGCAGCACATCATCATCTCGCACCACGAGCGTCCTGAGTATGGGGCCGCGAAGATCCCGTCGTCTCCTGAGGCGGTGCTGGTCTCGCAGATCGACAACCTCGACGCGAAGACGGTCATGACGATCGCGGCGGCTCGTCCAGAGCGCGAGAACACGGCGCTGGGTGGGAACTTCACTGAGAAGAACTGGGCACTTGGGACAAAGGTGTACAAGCCCGATCCGCTGGCCGATTAAGTCTGACACCTTCTACAAGTGATATTTGGCGCACCAAGGCACCCATCATCCCTGTGTGGGGATGATGAGTTCCTGTGTGCTTGCGTGTTTGTGAAATGCTCAGTAGCCGTTGACATGTGTCGGGCGGAGTTGTGTTGGGCTATTGAGTCGTGTTTGTCCTGAGAGGTGGGCGTCGTAGCCGTGGACATGGTTTGGGGAGAAGACTCCGGACATTGAGCCTGAGTTTGTTGATCCGGCTGATGTTCGATAGCCGTGCACATGGTTCGGGGAGAAGACCTTCTGCGGCGTGCTTGAGAGCTGGTTGGACTGGGTGGATTCGCATCCGATCATCGTGGTGGAGAGTAGTCCGAAGATGCCGAAGGATGCGTACAGAACGATCGCGCGTTGACCATTGAGTTTCTTGTTTTTCATAACAGGTTCCTTTCGAGAGCGACTTCCTGCATCTTCTCACACGGAGAGATCGCTCGATACAGATATAGAGAACCTCGATGCGGATTGGTTACAGCATTCTTTCAGTTTTTTGCTCGGTCTTGAGGCGAGACAGCACTGTGTGCACGATCGAGTCGCATTGGTGACCAGCGAAGGAGAAGCGTTCGATGAGCTGATCGTCTGATGCGTTCCGCATGATCCGCTCGAAACTCTTCTTTGCGCGATGCAGCTGGACTTTGACATTGGAGTCGCTGATCTGGAGGCACTCGGCGGTTTCCTGCGTTGAGAGTCCCTCGACGAGTCTGAGCATGAGCACAGAGCGATGCATGGGCTGGAGCTGATCGAAGGCTTCGCAGACCAGGAGCTTAGTATCGGGATTCAGCGTGTCTTCCTGAGTGGTGCTCCGGCTCAAGACCGATCGGACTCGGCTCAGCGAGGGGAGGTGTCTTGTGCGGACGGATTGCGCTCGCTTTCGGCGCAGTGCTTCGTGGTAGGTGATGCGGGTGATCCAGGTTGAGAATCGGGCGCGACCCTCGAAGCTACGGAGCGACGCGAACGCGTTCATGTACGCTTCCTGGACGACATCTTCGGCTTCGGTGTCGTCCTTGACGACAGCTCTGGCAACTCGGAAGAGACGCTGGTTGTAGCGTCGCATCAGTCGCTCGAAGGCGGCGGGGTCATTCTCGAGGATCGCCTGGATGACCTGCTCGTCTGATTCTTCGGGTGGTGCATCTTGCAATACGCTGGGAGCGATGTTTATCGCGAGCGTGGAAGGTTTTCTGGTTGCGTGCTGTGTAAGCATAGAGGTCCCTCGATATCGGCCCTGATTGACCGCGGCCCTCTTGCTTGAGGGAACAGCGCATCGGGTTTCAATATTCCGAGACTTAGTGAGATTGAGCGCACCAAGGCACTCATCATCCCCCCACAGGGATGATGAGTGCCTGTGTGCTTGGTTATTCGCATCCCATGCCGTAGAGGTCGAGGAACTTGGAGACATCGAGGAAGTTGAGGTTGCCGTCTTCGTTGAGATCTCCGGGACAAGGCTCGATTGGGTTGGGGTCTTCTCCGATGCGTGCTTCGTAATCGAGGTGGCGTCCAGACTCAACGAGGGCTGGATTGAAGGGCAAGAAACCCCACCTAGCTTCTCCTGATCTGTAGGTGTTTCCAGTCCAATTGATCTCAATCATGTAGGGACGTTCGTCAGTGCGGACGAGGTAGTATGCGTTTGGATCTGATGGGAGGTTTGGAATCGCGTCCGTGAATGCTGGGCCGTCGAGCGATGTGAGGGAGAACGAGAGCTCTCCGAACTCGTTGGTTCCGAACAAACCGTTGGGAGAGATATTGACTAGGTAGACGCTTAAGTCCCAGTGACCAGTAAAGGGATCTCTGGTCATCTGCAGCTCAGGGGGAATACCTCCGCTGCTTGTGAAGACTTCCTTGGTCAGGATTAGATCTGGGGCTTCGCTCGGTCGGTAGATCGGGTTCTCCAGCGTATTGGCGGCGTTGAGCTCGACGGTGATCTCCTCGATCGGGAAGATCGCGAGGTCTTGGAACACCTGTCCGGGTTCTCCGGCATTGAGCAGGACCTTGACATTCACCATCGTGAATCTGAATCCGGGTTCCGGGATTGGCTCGGGTTCAGACGCAGCGTTGAACTCCAGCTCGATATACGGCTGCGCGATGGCAACAGTGCATGCGATCGATGTCGTGATGATGGCGAAGAGTGCGAGTATGAATGTGTGTTGCTTCATGATGTGGTCCTTTGCTTACTCGCATCCCATGCTGTAGAGATCGAGGAACTTGGAGACATCGAGAAAGTTAAGGTTGCCGTCTTCGTTGAGATCTCCGGGACATGACTCGCTTTTGTTGGTTCTTTCACCGATGCGTGATTCGAGACCGATCCACTTCCCGTTGTCGCTTGGTGAACCTGGGTTTGGGTTGTTGAGGTTGTAGATCCAGTGTGCGTTTCCAAAGTGGGTGGATCCTGACCAGTTCATGGTGATGCCGTAGAAACTGGATGGGTCGCGTGCTGGGTAGTACGCGTTTGGATCTGATGGGAGGTTTGGGAGCGCGTTGTTGATCGCGACTGGATCGATGGTGGGCATGCTGATCGTGACATCGGTGAACTCGTTGGTGCCGAAGATTCCGGTTGCGGAGATGTTTGTGAGGAAGATCGAGAAGTCCCAGTATCCGGTGCTGGGGTCCTCGAAGAGGATGAGCTCAGGTGGGAAGAAATCTGAGTCCGAGTCCGATTTGGTGAGTGTGAGCATCGGCGCGGTGCGTGCGAAGAAGCGTTTGCCTTCGATGTCGCTGCTCTGATCGAGTTCGATGGTGATCTCTTCGACATCGAAGATTCCTACACCTCCAGAGACATCCCCCACTTGCGCCGTATCGAGCAGCAGTGTCACGCGGATGGTCCTGAACTCGTAATCCGGCGACGGCGAACGATCAGTCGCGGCGTTGAACTCCAGCTCGATATACGGCTGGGCGGATGCGACAAGATTCATACACGCAATCGCAAAGATTGCGATTGCTAGAAGTACAGATTTCATGCTGATGGATCTCCCTCACGGATGTGAATTCTCTTAGCAAACTGTACCTGAATTCCATGGATGTCACAAGCAAAATTCGACCACACACGCACCAAGGCACTCATCATCCCTGAGGGGGGATGATGAGTTCCTGTGTGCTTGGTTCTTGGATCGATTGATGGTTGATCGAATGATCGGGGTTAGTTCTCGATCAGGTAGCGGACCATTTGCTTGAGCTGCTCGAGTTCGGATCGGAGCTGGTCGTTCTCGGCTTGCAGTTCTTGGATGTGCTTGGCGTTCTCGCTGCGGAGTTCTTGGATCGCTCCGACGACGAGGGCTTCGAATCCGGTTTGGTCGAGGTAGAGGTAGCCGTCGTCTGCGGTGTGGACCCACTGTGGGATGACCTGCTGGACTTCTTGTGCGATGAATCCTTGCTGGATGCCCTTTGCGTAGGAGAAGTGGTCTTTGTTGGTGTATTCGAAGTTCACTGGGCGGAGCGCGGTGAGTGTTTCGAGGGAGCCTTGCATCGGGGTGATGTTTTTCTTGAGGCGTTGATCGGAGAAGACTGACCAGCTCCCGCCTCCGGTTTTGGCGGCTGATCCTGAGACGGCAAGCTCAAAGCTATGAGCGGATGCTGTACCGATCGAGATTTGATTGTCAACTGTGACCGTTCCAGCACTTGACACGATCAAGGCGAAGTTGCCATCCCCTTTGTCCACACGGAATGGGGTCTGCGTTGCTGAGCCGCGTACATGGAGCTTCGCGTTTGGAGTGCTGTCACCCACACCAAGATCATTCACGATGTAGACATCACCGGCGGCTGCGGAGCCGGTGTCTCCGAGCGTGATACCGCCGCTTGATGAAATGTGCATGCGTCGTGTGCCGTTGGTCAAGACCTCGAGGGGGACTCGTCCTGATTCGGCGTTGACGTGGAGTTTGGCGCTTGGTTCGTTTTCTCCGACTCCGAGGTTGTTGACGACATAGGTGTCTCCCGCGGGGACGATGGTGGAGTTCCCTCCGAGTGAGACACCGCCGTTGGCGTTGACGCGGATGCGTGTGAGTCCGTCGTGCTGGACGCGGAAGGCGGACTCACCGGCGGGTGCGTTGATGTGGATCTCGTCGGTTGGTGAGGTGGTGCCTACCCCGACGCGTCCTTCGAAGTAGTTTCTTCCGCCTTCGAAGTATCCTGCGTATCCCGAGGCGCTGTTGGTGGATCCTTGGATTGCGTAGTTGGTTCCGGAGTTTGCGTATGCGTATGCGCGGAGTCCGGTGCCTGTAGTGGAGTGTGTTTCGAACAAACCGCCGATGCTGTTGCCTGAGGGTGCAGTTGCTTGACCGAAGATCCCGATGCCTTCGGACTTTGTGGATTGTCCACGGATCCCGGTACCAAAGAGACTGAGTGCGTAGATCGCGGTTTCATCGTTGAGCGATGCTCGTACAAAGAGCGGGTTGTTTGGTTCGTCCCACCCGATCCCGACATACCCGTCTGTGTAATAGGTTCGTGTCCCTGATCGATCCCAATGTGAATCACCTGCGGGCCCTTGGTTTCCTTGTGGTCCTTGCGGGCCTTCAGGACCTTGCGGACCTTCTGGTCCTTCGGGGCCTTCGGGGCCTTGTGCGCCGTCGGCGCCGTCTTGACCGTCTTGTCCTGGTTCACCTTGTTCGCCTTGTGGGCCCTGGTCGCCTTGGGGTCCTTGTGGGCCTTGGGGTCCTTCGTTGCCTGTGAGTGCGAACTGGGCGACTGGTGTTGCGTTGACACGTTGGTTCGGTGAGAGGGTGACGAATGATCCGCCGTCGTCTACGGAGCGGACAGCGAATTCGAGGAAACGTTCTGAACCATCGAAGGCGGAGGGGCCGAAGTCGAGATCGAGCGTGAAGGTACCCTCGCTGACGACGACGTTGGCGAACTCGGTGGATCCGATTTGTGTCCCGATGTCGTCGAGGAGTCTGATCTGGAACTCGTAGATGCCGTCGGCGAGTTGTCCGTCGTTGACGAGGTGTCCCTGGTAGGTGAATGTGGTGGGTGTCGCGTGGGCTGGTGTGGTGGTGATGAACGACGAAGCCGCGATGATCGCGGCGGCGGTGATTGAACGGATCGACATGTCGGGGGTCCCTCTCTCTGGATTTTGGAACGAATGAGCCGGATTCTAACGCGGTTTGGGATGCTCAGCAAGAGAATAGTCTGAGTCTCAGGGTGGGAAAATTCCCGATACATGGCGCACCAAGGTACTCATCATCACCTGTTTGTAAAGACGGGGGGATGATGAGTTCCTGTGTGCTTGTTTGGATGACGAACGGATGGATCAGTCGCGGGATTGGAGCTGTTGCTCGCGTTGCATCTCGCGTTTGATCTCTTCCATCATTTCGCGCATCTCGTTGAGTTCGCGTTGTTGGCGCTCGTTGTCGGCTTGGAGGGCGGCGTTCTGCTCTGCGAGGATGTCGTAGGCGTTCATTGGAGGTGCGGACTGGGTGTACTCATCCGGGATGTTGGGTTCTGCGTTGAGTGCGAGAAAGCCGTAGGAGGTTGGGATGTAGATCGCGGAGACTTGTCGATCGAAGACGGTGAAGGTCGCGTTTCCGGTGGAGTTGTCGTCTCCGAGGAAGTAGAAGGTGTTGGGGCCTGCTGAGACTGGGAGGATTGCGTGGGAGGTGATGGGGTAGTCGTACTGGCCGGTGGGTGCACTGCTTGGGATTCTGATTTCGAGGTCGGTATTGACTTCAAAGGAATCAGTGGAATCTGACACTCCTAGCACACCTGAGGTGGTGAAGCCGGTGACGTGATCGACTTCGACTTCGGCGGTGGCAATAACGAGGGCGAATCCGTCTGCGGGGGCGTTGATCGTGACGGAGTTGATCGTATCGATTGTAACGGCGTCATCAGTGAGGTTGACAGTTACAGCGCCGACGGTTTCCGCGGCACCCACCTCGTTGAGGAGTTCGGTGCTGCTGATCGCGTTGCTTGGGAGAACGACGCTCTCGTTGTCGACTTGACCGGGTTCGAGGAGGATGGTACCTGCGGTTCCGAACATAGCCATCCGTGGGGACTCTGTTCCGAAGTAGTTCCCATCGAGGAATATGCCGGTGGACCCGTTATCGTTTCTCGATAATGACACGAATCCGCCTCCACCTACCGAGGTGTCTCTTTCAGCGGCGAAGAACAGGTTTCCATTTAGGCCGTAAAGTTCGAGGAATGAGTCTCCTCCGAAGTTATCGAATCCCAATCTCACACGATCATCACCGAGGTTTGTGCGCATGTTGATGACTGGGGACTGGGCTGGGGTTGCGACGAGATTGAGCGGGCCGAAGGTGTCTTGGAAGAGGATGGTGTTGTCGTTGCGGTACGCGTCGTTGAGGGTTGTTCCTGAGTCCTCGGCGTAGTTTGCGGATTCTGCGTGTCCGGCGCGAAGGGCGTAGTTGGCGAGTGTTGCGGGGACGAGCTTCTGACGCGGCGCGAGGATGGTGGTTCCGGGTTGTCCCGCTTCGGAGACGCGGAGCTCGAGCCAATGGGTTTGGTTGATGTCAAAGAGCTGTCCGGAGACTCCGAAGCCAACCTCGCACGAGAACAAGCCGTCGACGACTTCGACATTGAAGACGGTTGTGAATCCGTCTGCTGGGACTCCCCCACCGACCTCGGCGTCGTAGATGAAGAAGGAGATGTCGTATAGGCCGTTGGCGGGTGCGCCGTTGTCGTTGAGTGTTCCTTGGTAGACGAAGGAATCGTTGATGGGCTGAGCGCGTGTAGTGGTTGCGGCGATGGACGAAACCGCGATGATCGCGGCGGCGGTGCATGAACGGATCGACATGGTTGGGTTCTCTCTCTTGTTCTCTGTACAAATGAACGAATGAGCGGGATTCTAACGCGGATTGGTGTGCACAGCAAGGAGAAATCGCTTGATCTATCGCGCTGAGGGGGTTTAAGAGACGCTGTGCATTGGATCCAGGTCTGCACTACACTGGTCGCTCAAGGAGAACACGATGTCCGACTTTGACGCGTCTACTGGATCTACAGAAAGCTCTGCGGAGCATCATCCTGAACATCGAACTGGGAATCAGGTCCCGCTGATCCAGAAGATCGCGTTTGGCATGGGGATGCTTGGGAATCAGATGTTCCCGGCGGCGCTGGGGATCTTCATGGTTGTGCTGGTGCAGGGGCTTGGGATGAGTCCGCTGTTGTGGGGGATCTTGTTCTTCCTCCCTCGTCTGTCTGATGCGCTGACTGATCCGGTGATGGGGTTCGTGTCGGATAACACGCGTTCGCGTTGGGGGCGTCGTCGGCCGTACATCTTTATTGGGTCGATCATCGCGGGCGTCGCGTACATCTTTATGTGGCAGCTCGATCCTGAGAAGAGCGAGATGTACAACTTCACCTACTTCTTGCTCATGGCGTTTGTGTTCTATCTCGGACTCACGATCTTTGCGACCCCCTATGTCGCGATGGGGTACGAGATGTGCGAGGACTTCCACGAACGCACACGGCTCATGGCGGTCTCGCAATGGATCGGTCAGTGGGCGTGGGTGATCGTGCCTTGGTTCTGGGTGTTTATTTATGACACAGAGATGTATCCGGAAGGACCGGCATCGGGCGCGAAGAACCTCGCGATCTGGGTTGGTGTGGGGTGCATGCTGATGGGGATGGTCCCCGCGATCTTCTGTAAGACGCAGCCGGTCGATGAGAGCAAGCTCAAGGACTTGTCGCTTGGGGCGCTGCGTGAGAACTTGTCGCTCGTTGCGAAGGGGTTTGCGCAGTCGCTGAAGAACAAGCCGTTCGTGCGGATTTGTATCGCGACCTTCTTTGTGTTCAACGCGTTTAACACGGTTGCGGGGATGTCGTTCTTCATCATCGTGCACTACATGTTTGGTGGGGTGACTGGTCCGGATGGTTCAGCTACTTGGCCGACCTGGTTTGGGGTGGCGAGTGCATTGGCGACTTGTTTCCTTGTGATCCCGCTGGTGACGCTGATGTCGCAGAAGCTCGGGAAGAAGATGGCGTTCATCATCTCGCAGGGGGTCTCGATGCTTGGGTACGCGGGGTTCTGGTTCTGCTTTGTTCCTGGGAGACCTGAGTTGATGTTCATCCCGCTGCCATTGTTCGCGTTCGGGATTGGTGGGTTGTTCACGATCATGATGTCGATGACAGCGGATGTGTGCGACCTCGATGAACTGAACACGGGCGAACGGCGCGAGGGTGTGTTCGGCGCGGTCTACTGGTGGATGGTCAAGTTCGGATTCGCGATCGCGGGACTGCTTGGTGGGGTCATCATGGATGTGGTCGGATTCGATCCAGGCGCTTCGTCACAGACGACCGAAGCGATGACCGGGCTGCGGCTCGCGTACTCTGGACTCCCGATGCTCGGGACGCTCATCGCGATCATCGTGATGCTTGGGTACGACCTTGACGAGCAGCGGAGCTGTGAGATCCGTGAACAGATCGAAGCGCGGAAAGCGGCGTGATTCCAACTTGGCGCACCAAGGCACCCATCATCCCCCGTTTGTACAGACCGAGGGAAGATGAGTTCCTGTGTGCTTGGTTGTCTGTGCTGTTGATTTCTTTCCCCGAATCGGGTGTGATGAACAAAACGCGGCGAGCCTTGCTGTCCCGCGTGTGGGGAGCACTGGGGCAGCGTGACGGCTCGCGCGTTGTGGTCGCTGATGGGAGGTTTCATCTCGTCGATTGGGCGCAACGAGGACTCACCATCAGCTTCCGGATCGGGTGTTCGATCCGGACCTGAGAGGTTGGGCGACTCTCGATCGGGTACAGGTCTGCGTCTCAAGCGGATGCTTGATCAGGGTCGCGATGATCGGTTCGCTTCGGGGATCTCTTGAGAGAGTCCTGTTTCGATCGCGTAGCCGAACGCTCTGGAGAACTGTTGGATCGCGCTTCCGGAGACTCTTGGGTTGCGCATGAAGATGATCTCGTCATCGGTGATGCGATGATTGAACCGCAGCAACACCGAGGTCGCGACTTGCTGGCAGTACTCGCTGCGATCGATCTGCACGATCTTGCTCGGCTGCGCTTGGTTCATCGTGATCTGATCGGAGTCTTGCTCCATGCGTCCGACGATTGTTGCTCGTGGAGCCGGGGGTTCGGAGGAGAAGATCGGGTTGATCGCTCGTCCTGGAATCAACAAGGCGCTGGAGAACATGATCAAGGCGTAGGTCGCGAGCACCCCGATACAGAACATGCCAATGTTGATTCGAATGGACTTCCATGGGAAGGTCCGCTCGGCGGCTGGGCTGCTTTGGGGATTCATAACGTACTCCTCGTCTGTTCTTCAGTTGTCAATGACTGTTGTCAATAACCGTCCTCGTACTCCTGTTTTCTCTGTATTTACAGCTTCAGATGCAGCATGACACGGATTCGACCAAAAGCGACGAATCGGCATGCTGATCGCTTGAGTTATCATGACGCGGCACATCCAGAGCGTGCAGGTTCCCCAGATTTACACGATAACTTCAATATCATGCGATCTCAGTACCGGAATGGATATATGAAGGTTTGGGAATGCTCAGGGAATCGCGCTGGAAGTCTCTTGTGGAAGAATCGCCGTGATGTTAGAATGGGCGTATATATCGGATTCTCCCAGACATCGCTTAGGAATGAATCGAGGACTCCATGATACAGACCCGCATTCACAGACTTCGATACGCAGCAGCGATCCTATCGTTGTTTGGATCACACCAAGCTTGGGCACAGATCACGACAGAGTCGGACACGCTGGCACCATCGGACGGGTCAAACTGGAGCTCGTTCAATAGCGATCTGCTTGCGATGGACGGCTCGTTCGCTGTCATCAAGAGCGGGTACTTGTTTGATGTCACCACTGGTCAACAGATCATTCGGTTGGTTCCCGAGGCGGATCCGATCGCGGGGTTTGGTTCATCTGTTGCGATCGATGGGGATCTAGTCGTCGTCGGGAACATCTTTGATGATGGGAAGGGGTTCCCAGAGCAAGACGCGGGAGCGGTCTATCTGTTCGACCACACCACAAGACAAGAAATCAATAAACTCGTCGCGGATGATCGCTCAAGACTCGATCGCTTCGGGAGTTCGGTCGGTATCAGCGGAAATCTGATTGTGGTTGGATCGCCTCTCAACGATGCGATCGTTCCAAACTCTGGAGCGGCGTATGTCTTTGACGCGACGACCGGTCAGCAGCTGCACAAGCTCGTTCCCGATGATGGATCGCTCGGAGACCAGTTCGGAGATCGCGTAGCGATCAGCGGGAGCACGATCCTTGTTGGGGTTCCCCAAGACGATGACAACGGCGGGAGTTCTGGTTCGGTCTATGTGTTTGATGCGATCACTGGTCAGCAGTTGCACAAGCTTGTCCCTGCAGATGGGAGTACTTCGGATCTCTTTGGTCGATCGGTCGCTCTCGATGGGAACATCGCTGTGATCGGTGCACACCTTGATGATGACAACGGACTGGAGTCGGGTGCTGTGTATGTGTATGACACAACCACAGGACAGATGCTCCGCAAGCTGCTCGCTGAGGATGGAGAAGCGGACGACCAGTTCGGATTCGCGGTGTCGATCGATGGAACTCAAGCCGTAATCGGTGCTCAGAAGGACACAGCTGATGGTGTGCGTTCTGGATCAGCGTATGTGTTTGATGTCAACACTGGTCAGCAGCTCATGAAGCTCCAAGCGAGTGATGGATCCGCGAACGATTTCTTTGGTTCAGCGGTCGCGATCAGCGACTCGAATATGCTGGTGGGATCGCCGGATGCGGCGCGGAGCGACGGCGGGATCGGATCGGTCTATGTGTTCTCATTGGGAAGCTCATGCGCTCCGGACCTCACTGGAGAGGGCGACCTGAACTTCCTCGATGTCTCCGCGTTTCTCAGTGCATTCGGGATGCAGGACCCCATCGCGGACTTCGTGTACGACGGCAACTTCAACTTCTTCGATGTCTCCGAGTTCCTCGCGCAGTTCTCGGCGGGATGTCCGTAAGGACTCGTTGTGTCTGCTCAACTCTTGGTTGTTTGCATCCCTCCGCAATGGTGGGCTGGGGGAGATCTGCGTAATTACCCTTGGAGTTCTGCGAGAGTATCGCTATATTGGGATTTTCTGTTTGTCACTCTAAGGGAGATCTCGCCATGCTGATTCGTTCAACTGTTCTCGCGGCTGTTGCCGTACTTGGTTTTGCTGCTTCTGTTGTTTCTGCGCAGAACTACATCCGGGTGGATGTGGTTGGTGTCGTTACCGCCGGTGATTCTTTCACGGCGAACATCGATTTCAGTGTTGTCTTGGATACGACGGCCGGTCCTACAGACAGCTCAGAAGGCACTATCTCCTTCGATGTGCTCAATGCACGCGCGGTTGATCCCGCAACACACACGAGCGACTCACCGATGTACCTGAGCGAACCGCCCGCGCCGATTCCCGTCACAGGGACTTTCAGGTACATCATTTTCACCGATGAGTATAACATCCAGCTCAACACGCCCAGCGGGTCCATTTTACTCGGCGTGACCCCCCCTCGCGGCGAGTTCAGCCTCTCGATGACCTCGCTCCCCGATGACCCCGCGGATTACCTGGTCGATTCAACGGACAGCGGTGCGACGGTCGGCTTAATCGGCCCCTCTGGGGACACCAGATGGAATCCGGGTTTTCCTACTGGTGACGATGGCGGGTTCCGCGTGATTGTTCGGAGTGTCGATGATCCGAGTCTTGATGAATGCGAAGCCGACTTCACCGGCGACGGGAACCTCAACTTCCTCGATGTCTCCGCGTTCCTCACACTGTTCTCGGCGGGATGTCCGTAAGGATTCGTCCCGAGTACTACTCATCATCACGAGAGAGTGACCGGTGTGGATCGCGTACTCCGGACTGAATAGGAAGGACCATCGTACTGACGGATCCCATCAGGTTCCCAAAAAGTACCACACAACGAACGCGGCGATCGCGACTCCGAGAATCGCGGGGAGGATGCGGAGGACGATGTAGAACTTCCACATCGTGGTCCCTCGTTTGAGAACGCCTTTGAGTTCCATCACGCGTGCGACGCCGTTGGCGACGATCAAGAGGAACATCAATCCGAACACAATGAACAAGGCACTTCTGCTGATTTCCATGCGGAGAGTATAACAGGAATGCGTACACCGCATCGATATGCGACTTGGTTAGAAATACAAGTTCTGTCCCACTCGGTATATGAACAGCTGCGATACGCGGGTTTTGTGCGCACAGATGTGCAGCGTTTTGCTCGCGTGCTCCTGAGATTCAAATTGAATTTCCTACCTCTATAGACAACCCCCCACCCAACACCCTCCCCACTCCTCAACATAACACACCCCCAAAAAGACCCATTCTTACAACATTCACACAACTCGCTCACATACCACCACTCCAATCTATTACCTTCTGAGTACTCATTATGAAAGGAGAATCAATGAGACTTAGGAATATCACATCATCCATTATTCACACATCCGTTCTTTCACTCGCGATCGCATCGAGCGCCTCGGCGCAGTGCGGCTCGTACTGTCTCGCGGATCAGAACCAGGACGGCGTCGTTGACGCGGCCGACTTCACCGCGTGGATCAACAACTTCAACAACAATGATCCGCTCGCGGATGTCAATCAGAACGGCGTCCTCGATGCCGGGGATTACACCGCGTGGGTTGCGCAGTTCAATCTCGGTCCCAACGGCGACTGCTGTCCGGGTCCGATCTACATGATCACCCCATGCGCCGGCGGTTCGCCCATCTTCACCAAGAACGACCTCTCCAGCTGCGAGGGCAGCTACGCGGAGTACAACTCCAACGAGATTGGGTTCGTCTCGATCTTCCCAGGAGAGCTGGATTCCTCGCAGCTCACAGCCGTGAATCTGATCGGATGCGTCAGCGACTGCGGCACACCGAACGATCCCGACGACGATCCGGACATCGATCCAGGAGGCGTGCTCGAATCGAGTATTGTCGTGACCTTCTCCAGTACCTGCGAGCCAAACAATGAAGATTGCGATGGTCTTCCGGAGTCGTACTTTGACACGCCGGATGAAACTGTTGCTATTCGCTTCTTCCGGAACGGGTATGAAGGTGGTGACACACGTAAACCATTATGGGATGCAGACTACAATGGCCAAACCATCACAATCGTCTACCGAGGAAATCGAACAGATCTAGCTGGGTGGGAGAGATGGCGTATCAATAACGCGTCGCACGCGTATCCACAGATCAGTTGCTCGGGAGTATGTGTGACACTCTTCGACGGGCACGATCAGTTCCCCAGCAACCCACCATACATGCCTCCAACTCTAGTCGTTGATTGCGCCCTCACACCCCCATTTCCGTTTGACCCTGTTTTGTACGCTGTTCTTGAATGGCAGATTTTTTCAGACTTCAACGGCTTTGAACAAGCAACTTCATATAACAAGTTTGAGTGTCTGATCCCGTAACATATTCTCATCTTGAGTCCAGTATTGAACCACAAGCCGGGACACCCCGGCTTTTTTCATGCGCCAAAGACTACGCGTAGTCGACGAGTAGTCGACGAGTCGGGATACACCACTTTTGTGCGCACAAATCTGCGGCGAATTGCTCGCGCGAATCTCAGATTCCAAAATTAATTTCATACCTATATAGGCGACCACCCCCGCCGCTGCTGTTTTGAGCTCCGAGTGACCGGGTTTGTGCGCACGGATGTGTCCGCGCGGTCCATCTGGTAGGCGCGTCGTGGGGACGCGCGCGAGTGCAATAGGAGATGGATATGAATGAGCCTTATCAGGAAGTGACCGACACCAACCAGACCGATGATCGCAGTGTGGTCATCAAGTCGATGAACCAGTACAGGACCACGCCGATCCGTTGGCTTGAGGAGGGACGCATCGCGCTGGGGAAGCTCACGCTCATCGCGGGTGATCCGGGACTGGGCAAGTCCTTCATCACCCTCGACATGGCGGCGCGTGTCTCGCGTGGGGAGTTGCCCAGAGCGGCGACGCGGGCCGTGGAGCATGAGATGCAGCTGCGAGCGACGCTGTCGGACTTTGAACGCAACCATCGCGAGTCGCTCGATCGTGATCCGAGCGACGCCTCTAACCGACCCACCAAGCTCGCGATCCCGGAGCGTCCCGGCGAGGTCGTGCTGCTCAACGCGGAGGACGACGCGGGCGACACGATCCGTCCTCGCCTCGAAGCGATGGGCGCGGACCTGTCGCGGATTCATCTGTTCGAGGGGGTTGTGCAGCCGATGGGTCGGTGCGTGAATCTGACTCAACTGGATACCGATATCCGTCTGCTCGCGCAGACGCTCAAGAAGATCGAGAACCTCAAGCTCATCATCATCGATCCCATCAGCGCGTACATGGGCAAGACCGATTCGCACAACAACGCCGATGTCCGATCCGTCCTCGCGCAGCTCGCGCGTCTCGCGCAGTGGACCGGCGCGGCGGTCGTCTGCGTCACGCACCTGAACAAGGACGCGGGGGGCAAGCGTGCGATCTATCGCGCGATGGGGTCGCTTGCTTTTACCGCGGCGGCGCGAGCCGTGCATCTGGTGAGCAAGCATCCCGACGATGCGAGCAAGCGTGTGGTCGCGCCGGTGAAGAACAACCTGAGCGAGGAGTCGTCGCCTCGCGTGTACCGGATCGACGAGGGGAGAGTGGTGTGGCTCGATGAAGACATCGAATGGGACGCGGACTCGATCGAGCAGGCGTTCGAGGGGGCAAGGTCCACGCCCAGCGCGATGGAGGAGGCGAAGCGGTTCCTCGAGGAGGCGCTGGGGGAGGGTCCTGAGCTGGCAACGAAACTGCGCGAGGATGCGGAGGGGTGTGGGATCAACTGGCGAACACTCAACAGAGCGAAGCGGGCGCTCGCGGTCGAAGCGTTCCGCAGGGACGAGCAGTGGTACTGGAAGATTCGAGGCTTGGATGACGAGTCGCTCGAAGGGACGATCGTTGATCCGGAGCCGGATGAGTTGGTGTATGAGCAGCAACTGGACGACGAATCCGACCTCCACGAACTCGCACGACTCCACGGCTACGAGGACAACGGCTTTGTGCAAGGTTGACAAACCCTCCCACTCCCGCTTGTCATCCTTGGGTTTTGAGAGAGATAGAGGGGGTAGAGAGTGTGTACGAATGCAAGGATGACAAACCCCTGGGTGGGGGTTTGTCATCCTTGGGACGGTTGGGCGTGGTGATTTGGAAGGGTGGCGTGGAGGTGTTGTCTTCAACTCCTCCACGATTCTTGGATTGGAGTGCGATTCAAAGACATGCAGGAGCCGAAGACGGCACCTGCATGCCACCCGCCATTGGTGAGTAAGAACTAGTCCCAGTCAGGTGAATACGAGCAGACACACCAGGCTGGACCGCCATCACTTGATTCCCTAGTGCAGCAGGTTTGAGGAATTGAGGTATCCGACTGTGCTTCACTCAAAGTAAGTTGCTTCCCATGCAATCTCCGACAACTCACACAGCAATCCTTTGAATTGATAGTGACAGTCTCTACTCCTGCATTGCCCCAATCACTGAATCGCGCCTTTGCGACGATTGCAAGTTGTTGGTTTGGATCACGACCAGTCTCAAAAAGAAAGCGTGCCATGTCAAAGGCAAGTTGAATGGCATCCGCGCCAAATGCTTGATTGAAAGCAGCCCAAACGAAGTCAGCAGAACCGAAACCTTGACCACGTGATTTTAACTCACTCTTGATCCTGCGGTATGTGTTGTAGTCGATCCCATGCGTTTCCAATCGCGGAAGCCAATCGATCTCAAGTGCTTCATTCTCTGTCAAAAGGCTCGTTGCAAAAACGGTCTGCTTTGTTCTTACCAACATCCGCTTTTCACAATGAGGACACTTTTTTGCACGCTTCGGCAATTTGTCGAGCAATTCGTCGCAGTAAGGGCAACGAGGATCTTGCTCATCAGCACACTCACGACACACGGGTACGGCATTTAGAATGCGTGCCGGCTCACTAGCTGGAATGAACCTTCCACAACTTGTACAACCTGTGCCGTCCATAAACAAAATGCTCCCATTACTCCGGAATCTGCAAATTCTTTGGAGCCTCGAAATGGGTTTGCAAAATCATTCTAACAAAGTCTACCAACATAACTGATTCTTCATGAGTCGTTTCGGGGAGTTCATGAACAGCCTCATTTCCTTTAGTTCGAATGTGATCGACCCAAGTTTCCCAAGTCTTTGGCAAATGTCCTTCGTCAAACATCCACTTAACACATACAGCAAAATTCTTTGCTTGCTGAACATCCATGCCCATGTCAACAGCCAGTGCAAGCAAAATCTTCCTGCACGCCATCGTGGCTGCTGTAGGCGCACCGGCAGAGATACATTTTCTCGCCTCTGTATAAAGTGCATCTAAGCCCTCAGGAACATGTTGAACTTCAATGCCGTGTGGAGCATGGTGAGTCGGGTGACCTGACAAATGAAAATTTGGCGCGCAACAACGGGGGCAAATATAAATCCAGTGGCTGTTACCGGTGTCATGGTACCCTCGATTGCAACCAACCTGATTTGCACATTGCCAACAGACAAAGTCGATTGCTGGAATCGTCGTAGCACGTTCCCAATTTATACTTGACCACTTCAAGTGAAACCTTTCTGCTTACCAGCGACTTTCCCCTCCTTCTATACTAGGCATCTATTCGGTATCCCTCCCCCCCTCATAACCCCTCCCCAATCCTTGACATCCACCCTCTTCTCGCCTTCAATCCTCTCCCCTTGGGCATCGTGCCCGGGCCAAGCCGTCGGACCGAAGTCTCGGCCAACCGACATGGTCGCTACTCCCAAGTAGCACCGCAGAGGAAACTGGTTGAAAGCCAGCCCACTGCGGACGGAAGAAAGGAAGCCGCTATGGCTACATACACAGGACCAAAGGTCCGTCTCTCGCGTCGTGTTGGTGTCCCCATCTGTGACACACCAAAGCACACCTCAAAGCGTCAGCTCACCCCTCCAGGTATGCACGGCTTCCGTGGTCGCCGTCTGCGTGACTACGGCATCCGCCTCGTCGAAAAACAAAAGCTCCGCTACCACTACAACATCCTCGAGAAGCAGTTCCGCCGCACTGTTGAAGAAGCGAAGTCCAAGCAAGGCAACTCGGGCGACGTCCTCATGCAGCTCCTCGAGCGTCGTCTGGACAACGTTGTCCGCCGTACTGGCATGGTCCGCACCATCTGGTCCGCGCGTCAGCTCGTTTCCCACGGCCACGTCCTCGTCAACGGTCACAAGTGCGACATCCCTTCGCGTCGTCTCGACGTCGGTGATGTGATCACGGTGAAGCCGAAGATCGAGAAGGTCGTCCGCGAGAACATGGAATCCATGGGCGGCCACGAGGTCCCAGGTTGGATCGCGTTCAACCCATCGGAACTCAACACCAAGATCGCGGCCCTCCCAACCAAGGACCAGATCCCATTCGATGTGAACACCAACCTCATCATCGAATTCTACCGCTAACCCCCCCAAAGTTTGGAACACGCGATGCGGGATGCCTCTGGCAAGCCTTTGCAACGCGAACCAAGGCTTTGGAGACCATGCAAATCATGCGAATCCTCGGCCAACGCCGGGGATTTGCTTTTTGATCGTTCGTATGATCGACCAACGCGTTCAATGCTTGGACGCGACCCAACTGCACAGATAGCACGGAGCCGACATGCTCAAGTTCATCCGCAAGTACCAACTCATCATCCTCGCCGTAGGCGGCTCGCTGCTGATGGTCGTGTTCCTGTTCCAGCCGATCATCGGGAAGCTCTCCCCTGATCCACGCAAAGCAACAGTCGCACAACTCAGCGACGGCACGAAGTTCAACGGATTCGACTACCAACGAGCATCCTTCGACCTCGCGGTCATCAAACGCATCTCCCCGCTCCTCCTCCTCCCCACCCAGCAAGGCGGACTCGGGATCGATCAGTCCAGCAACGGCGACGAAGCGGAACTCCATTGGCTCCTGCTGAGCAAGCTCGCCAACGACGCGGGACTCGTCGGAGACGCGGGAGAAGGCATCACCTGGATCCCAGAACTCGCACGACGCAACGCCGCGTTCTCACTCCAGCAACGAGCACAGCAGGGGCAGATCCAGTTCAACAGCGAAGCGGAGTTCAATCAAGCCGTCGCCCAGTTCGCACCTGAATACGAACCCCAACTGCAACGCAATGTCGCGCTCGCAACAGGAATGGCGCAAGGCGCGACGGAAGACGATGTCTACCGAACCCTCGCGACCGCACGCGGCATCGAGCGTTTCTACCGCGTCTACTCGTCCGTCCCCTCCTATTCGGACATCGGCGCGATGGACGCCGCGAAGCAGCGCTACGACGCGATCGCTGTGGACGCCGCGGTCATCAAGGGATCAACCATCGCTCCAGCGATCCCCAATCCGAGCGATGAAGAACTCCAAGCGTTCTTCGATCAGTACAAAGCGGACGCTCCATCGGACAACGACTACGCGATCGGATACACCCAACCCACACGCGTCAAAGTCGGCTGGCTCATGCTCGACAAAGAAGCGATCGCATCGAGCATCGTCGTTGACCGCGTCGAGCTCAACAAGATCTGGCGCACCGATCACCAGCTCCCACAAGAACAACAGCGTTACCCAGGCGACTTCGCCGGAGAGCGTCTCAACATCGAGCGGAGCTACCGCACCGATCGTGCACTGGATCTCATGATCGAAGCGGACAAGATCATCCGCTCGCGCATCCTCCAAGCAACACGCACCCTCGACAAAGAAGGCGACGACTACATCATCCCGGAAGACTGGGACACCACGCGTCCGACGCTCGAGTCGCTCGCCCAAGCCGTCGTCAGCGGAACCAAGGAACAGCTGGACGCGGATGTCCCGCTCCCCGCTGTCGAGATCCACTCCGATCGCTGGCTCAACAACCTCGACCTCTCCACGCTCGCTGGATTCGGAACCTCAGCGTTCCGCATCGGTCAGCGCCCACTCCCAGCGTACCTGCTCCCACAAGCGTTCGACTCCGAAGAGATGAGCGCCCTGATGCACATCCAGAAGGGCATCCCGCTCGTTGATCCCGCCGCCGAGGACGCGATCGGGAATCGCTACTACGCGATCATCTACGATGTCAACGAAGCCGGACCAGCGGACTCGATCGACGATGTCGGACGCGACCGCGTCGTCAACGACTACAAGAGCGTCAAAGCGTACGAACTGCTCAGCGAGAACCTCGAATCGTTCGCATCACTCGCACAGTCCCAAGCAGACCTCGTCCCAGCGATCAGCGAAGCGATGAAGCTCGGCCCAACCGAAGCCGTGCGTCCAGGAGTCGCGCGCAACCTGCTTGTGACCCAGGACAATGTCGCGCGTGGTCGTCTCGCGAGCTTTGTCGAACCAGCGCTCAACAGCGAAGCGTTCCGCAACGCCGTGCACGAAGCGACTGCAGGTCTCGACCAGCTCGCATCCCCTGAGAGCATCGAAGCATCCCCGATCTTCGTCAGCGCCGTGATCCCAAGCTCCAAAGCGATCGCACTCGCGAAAGTCGTCGCTCCTCGTCCGATGACTCAGGAAGTCTTCGACATCAACATCTACCAGATCCTCGCCGGACAGGGACGACGCGACATTCAAACAGCGATCGACGAATCCGGAGAGTCCCCCTTCATCCTCGAAACGCTCTCCGAGCGACTCGGATATGTCCGCGTCAAGAAGCGTCAAGGCGAAGAAGACACCGCACCCGCAGAGTCAGAATCAGCAACCGACTCCGAGACCGCCGAATCCTGACACTCCTGTTCAGCACTCGACAACATCCATCAATCTGCACAAAGACACGAGACATCAGTTCTCGTGTCTTTCTCACGATACCCATTCAAAATTCATATTGATACGATCCAAGCTTTCTGATAAGTTGTCTCTGATCAATTCATTCCAGGGAGAGACCAAATCATGCACATCCGTTCGACCGCTCTCGCAGCAATCCTTGCCGCGACAACCATCACGACCACACACGCGACCGCGCAGCCCATCACCGACTCGTTTACCTACCAAGGCACCCTGATGGACAACGGCGCTCCAGCCAGCGGCTTCTACGACATGTCCTTCATCGTCTACGACGCCGAAGTAGGCGGAAGCATCGTCCCAGGAGGCAGCACATCCGTCCCAAATGTCGAGGTCGTTGACGGGCTCTTCGAAGCGTTCATCGACTTCAATGTCTCAGGCATGGTCTTCGACTCCGATGACACCCGCTGGCTCGAGATCCTCGTCGCGCCAGCAGGATCGCAGACCTTCGACACACTCTCGCCCCGTCAGCGGATCACCCCCGCACCACTGGCAAACTACGCGCTCCGCTCAGGAACATCTCTCCAAGACGCGTACAACAACGGCTCCGTCATCTCCATGAACTCAACCCAAGGCGTCATCGAACTCCAGAGCGGTGCCTCCCAAAACGCGGGACTGTTCGTCACTGATGACCAAGGAGAATCCCGAGCGATTCTTGGACGAAGTGGATTCGACTCAGGTCTGCTCTTCCTCTACGGCCCAGCAAACAACCCCATCATCACGCTCAACTACGACAGCTCCACCAACGGAGGTGGACGAGCGGTCCTCACACGCAACGACTCAGGAGACTCCGGCATCGTCCTCGAAGGGAACCAACTCGGGAGCGAATCCTCCCGCGTCACCATCTCCGGAGTCAACAGCATCATCGACCTCAACACCGCTGTCTTCAGCGACGACAGCGTCCATATCCCCACCGACTCGATCAGCGCCAGAGAAACCCTCGAAGAGCCGGGGGTCGCTGAATCCGTCAACATCACTCAGGTCAACCTCACCCCCAGCACATCGACCATCGACACGATCGACTCCGTCACCATCAACGCACCCACCGATGGATACGTCCTCATCATCGGATCAGCCGAACTCTCCATCGGTCACACCAACGGCACCTCGTCCTCCGTCAACATGGGAGTCTCCACAAGCACCGGATTCATCCCTGGGAACCAGGATCTCGAGACACGCATCTCTCTCAACAACCCGACAGGCGCCTACGACCACGCCGTCACCGCGCACGCGATCTTCACCGCTCAGCAAGGACCAAACACCTACTACTTCAACGCGGACCTCCGCACACCCTCCGCAACAGCAGCTGTTATTGACTCGCAACTCAGCGCGATCTTCATCCCAACCGCCTACGGCGTAGCCGCTCGCGATGGTGGCACCAACGTCCCAGACGAGCTCACCCCACCCTCCGCACCACGCACCACCCTCGACATCCTCGCAGAGCAAAACGAAGCCCTCCGCGCCGACAACGAACGACAGCAACGAGAGCTCGATGAAATCAACGCAAAGCTTGAACAACTGCTCCAAGAAACAGCACAAGAAGCGAATCTAGAATCCAAGCAGCACGCCGATCAGCAGTTCAAGTAAGACACGCAACCAACACGGACACAGCAGACCATCATCACCCCCAAGTGATGATGGTCTTCTTGGTCCGTAGTGCCTGTTTACCCACCACCAATCAGCGTCACGATCTCGACGCGCTGACCACCACTCAGCACCCGATCACCCCGCTCGCGATTGGGAACCAGCTTCTTATCCACCTCCACGGCACACACCGCGTCGCTCAGCTCAAGCAACGACAGCAATCCCTCGATCGTCGTCCCCTCAGGGAGCTCGCGTGCTTCGCCATTCACAGTACAGTTCATTCCGCAGCTCCCACATCAAGCATCCGCAGCGCCAGCTCGACCGCTTGCGTGCGGACCTCGTGACGATCCCCCTCGTACTCCGCGAGCGTGCACTTGACCTCGTGGTTCCCCTTGGTCGCGAGTCCGAACCAGACCGTCCCGACCGGCTTGTCTTCGCTCCCACCACCAGGTCCCGCGATGCCGGTGATGGACACACACCGATCGACCCCCAGCACGCTCATCCCCCCCATCGCCATGTGCGCCGCGACTGGACTGGAGACCGCGCCGTGCTTGTCGAGCGCTTCGCGATCGACCCCAACCAAGCGGACCTTGGTCTCGTTGGAGTAGGTCATGAGTCCCCCTTCAAACGCATCAGACGATCCAGATATCGAAGTCAGGACCGATCCGAGCATCCCTCCGGTGCACGACTCAACGCATCCGAGCGTCACGCCTTGCGCCTTCGCGTGCTCGATGACCTGCGTCGCGAGCTGAATGATGGACTCGTCGATCTCCATCATCCCGCAAAGACCCCATCGAACAGCTCAGGGATCCCCTGCGCATGCGTCGCGACCGTCTCGAAGATCGGCGTCTTCCCTGCGATCTCGCGCAGATCACGCACGAGAATATCCTCACCAGGATGATCCGCTTTGTTGCACACGAACACATCCGCGATCTCAAGGATCCCCGCCTTGTCCATCTGCACCGCATCACCCATGCCTGGAGTCAGCACGACAACAGTCTGATCCACATAATCTCGGATCATCGTCTCGTTCTGTCCCGCACCGACGGTCTCGACGAACACCGTGTCGTACGCCTGCTCCCCTTCAAACGCGCCACCGATGAGTTCGACCGCGTCTTGCAAGCCGTGGTAGTCCTCGCCTCGGATCGCCAGCGAGCGATAGAAGACGTGCTCTCCGAGCGTATTGAAATCCACACGCAGACGATCCCCCAGCAGCGCGCCCGACGTAATCGGACTCTTGGGATCAAACGCGATCACGGCACAACGCCCGATGCTCGGATCTTTCTTCGCGCGCACCGCGTGCTCACGCACCAGCTGCGCCACCAGCGTGCTCTTTCCCGCACCAGGAGATCCGGTCAGACCGATCACGTGCTTTGGACGACGACGCTTCGCATCGCTCCGCATGGTCTTCTCATCGTGCATGAGCGAGATGTCCCGAGCGAGCTGTGCCGAGCCGTGTCCCGATGGGACGTTGTGGTCCTGTGCCTTGACGTCCTTGCGGACCGCGTTGACGATATCGAGCAATCCAGTCCCAGTCGGGAAACACTCCTGCACCCCCATCTCCTTGAGCGCCTCAACATCTTCTGCTGGGAGGATGCCACCCATGAGTACCGGGATGTCGCTGCGTCCGACGTCTTTCAGTGCATTGATCAGGTTCTTCCCGAGCACGAGGTGGGAGTTGGACATCATGGAAGCCGCGATGCAATCGACATCTTCATCACGAGCGGAGATCGCGAGCGACGCAGGGGTCTGCCAGAGTCCCGAGTAGATCACATGCACCCCAGAGTCCCGCAACGCACGAGCAATGACCTTGACCCCACGATCGTGCCCATCGAGCCCCATCTTCCCGAGCAGCACGCGAGGACGATGATCCAGATCAGCGCACCGATCCATCTTCTCAAACTCGCTCGTCGCTGCTCCAAGTTGCTGTGCCATAAATGCTCCTCAGTCAGGGGTGGAAGGGATTCTATGCGTCAGATCAGTCCATTGCCGTAGATTCTCAATAGCGGTCGCAGCGAGTCACCTTTCATACCACCTACCTAGTGGCTAGGAATTTTTGGAGATTTCGAGTATCATTTGAATACTTTACAGATTGAAAAGAAATTGATCCTCGCCAGATCCCATACAGACCATCAAAGGAGAACCTGCAAATGGTTGTGATCAAGTTGGCAAAGTTGGCACTAGCATCTATCGGGCTATTTATTGTGGTAGTGGTAGGTTTAAGCATCCTTGGTTCGAAGAAGAATTCCACGCTCAGAACCCCGTTTCAAACATCAACTGTGCTGATTGATCGCTCACATATCCTAAAATCAGGCGAAAGACAATATAGCCATTTCGTTTTGAACAATGAAAGTTCTATTGATCTAGAATTCAACACTTCAGGATCAGAAGGCGGGATTGAGTTGTATCTATGTAAAATATCCCCAGATGACACCTTCAATACAGCTGAGCAGATCGATAAAATTATCGAGCACAAAGCATACTGGAGTATGACCAAAATCCAAACCATCAAGAAAAATGTGCGACTGAGCAAAGGACAATGGATCTTGGTTTACAGACCTACATTTTTAATAGATTCCATATCAGGTATAAATGTTGAAGCTCGAGCGACACTAAATTAACAACAAATTTTTGGAGCAAATAACGCATGGGGTTGATTGAAATCATCGTTGTAGTTTCACTTTTGGCACCTCACTTGGGATGGTTTATTCTCGATCGACACAACAAAAGACTTATATCTGCTCTAAAAAAACTCTGTGATGAACAACAAGAACTACTCAATGAACTGCAAGGCAAATAGTTGACACCCTGTCTTTATCCGTTTAGAGCGCACGCTCGTATTCATACCAGAACTGAGCACACCTTTAGTTGGGTCATTGAAATACACTCGGCTCCCGATCCCCACGCAGCACACCAAGCGAACCCAGCGAACCCAGTAGGTCATCATCACCCCCCAGTGATGATGATCTTCTTGGTTCGCTCGCACACAGGACCCCACAGAATCAGCCCTCTCGACCCCGCAATCCCCATTCATACACACACCATCCAGCTCCGATAAGACGCGGAAATTCACTTGTTCCGGAGCTCGAATTCGAGTAGCTTGGGTGTTCACAGAGCCATCGAGAGGAGCGGCCCACATGAAGTCCCTGAACATCATCGTCCTCAGCGCGATCATTACCCTAATCGCGTTGTGCTCATCAAACGCAAACGCACAGCCGTACATCCAGATCGAGTTTGTGGGTCAAGCTCAATCCGACGCGAAGGAACTGCATCCCATCGGACTGCGTGTCGTGTTCGACACCAGCGCCCCACCGATCGAGCCGAATGTCTTTGAGCCTGTGACTGCTGAGGTTGTGCAATGGTGGTCCTACCCAGGCATGGCATTCAATCCCGGCTTGGACCTCCCGATGTTTACAAACAACATCGCGATCGAGTACCAAACCGCAGCATCCGCACAGTTCCGCTATTACCCAGACCTCAAAATCTACGAGATCTATGTGCTCTACAACGACTTCGGGTACACTGTTCAAGTCCAAGGGACCAAACCCGCATTCACCGACAACATGACCTCGCTCCCAAGCAGCTCGGACGACTATGGGGTCTCGCTGCCTTCATCGCAGGGATTCACACCTCGACGAATCGAGTACATCGCCAACGGCCCGCAAGGTTCGTTCGCATCCGCGAAGTGGAGCAACCCTGTTGAAGGCATCATCAACACCACAGGACACCTCCAGGTCAGGGTCACACGCGTCGAGAACCCAAACGCTGAAGAATGCATCGCCGACCTCAACAACGACGGCCAGCTCAACTTCCTCGACATCTCCGCATACCTCCAGCTCTACAGCGACGGCTGCCCGTAACCAACCCCTCCCCAACCAACAAAAGAACCCAACACCAGCTCAAGAAGAGTGTCATCCACCCCACCAAAGGGTGGATGACACTCTTCGTGTTCATACACAAACACCACCCTCCGGACTAGAATCCCTTCCCATTCAACCACACGAACCGAGGAGATCACAATGAGCACAGACCACGGCATCAACACCATCGGAGTCATCGGTTCCGGACAAATGGGTGGAGGCATCGCACAAGTCGGAGCCGTCTCCGGATTCAATGTCGTCGTCTACGACCAAGCCGACGCCGCCCTCTCCAAATGCGGCGCCCTCCACGACAAGCTCCTCGCTCGCGCCGTCGAAAAAGAACGCATGACCCAGGACGAAGCGACCGCCGCCAAGGGCCGCATCACCTACGCGTCCGACCTCTCCGCGCTCGACTCCTCCGACATCGTCATCGAAGCGATCGTCGAGAACGCGAACATCAAGAAAGACCTCTTCGCCAAGCTCGCCGAGAAGTTCACTGGGAACCAGATCATCGCGTCCAACACCTCGTCGATCTCCATTACTGATCTTGCGACATCCGTAGGCGACGCCGCGGACCGCTTCATCGGGATGCACTTCTTCAACCCAGTCCCGGTCATGAAACTCGTCGAGGTCATCAACGGCCTCGCAACGAGCCAAGAAACCACCGACCGCGTCCTCGCGCTCTCATCAGCGATGGGCAAGGTCGCGGTTCCCGCGAACGATCGTGCGGGGTTTGTGTCCAACCGAATCCTGATGCCGATGATCAACGAGGCGTTCTACACATGGATGGAAGGCGTCGCAGAACCAGAGCACATCGACGAGATCATGAAGCTCGGGATGGCGCACCCAATGGGACCGCTCCGCCTCGCCGACTTCATCGGACTCGACACCTGCGAGCACATCATGGAAGTCCTCGCCGAAGGCCTCAACAACCCCCGCTACCGCGCGTGCCCACTCCTCAAGCAGCTTGTCACCGCCGGACGCTTGGGCAACAAGACCGGACGAGGCGTGTTCGACTACTCCAAGTAACTCAAGCAGACCCGGGTGGCGTGGAGGTGTCGTCTTCGACTCCTCCACGATCAGGAACCCCATTGCCATCAAAGACATGCAGGAGCCGAAGACGGCACCTACATGCCACCCAATCCGCTTCATACAATCATCCCATGCCGACACGCGAACAAATCCAGAAGCTGCTCGATCTCGAGCCCAACGATCCGTTCATGCTCTACGCGATGGCGCAGGACTACGCCAAGACCTCCGAGCACGAGCAAGCCGTCGAGTTCTACAAGAAGACCATCGAAGCGGACGCGGACTACAGCTACGCGTACTACCACATGGCACGCTCCCTCGAAGCGCTCGAACGCAACGAGGACGCTGCTGCGATCCTCGATGCGGGACTCGAAGCCGCCAAACGCAGCAACGACGCCAAGGGGATCAGCGAGATCTCCCAGTACCGTACAATGTTCCCATGAGCCGAGGCTATCGCCAAAACTACAAGTCCCGCAAACCAACCCCCAAGGACATCCCGACCGACGGCTCCGCCTCCATCACCTCCCTCCGCGCCTGCTCGGATCAACCCGACCAACTCTCCGTACGCGTCGATCGCGTGCTCATGGGACGCATCGAGCACACCACAAAGATCAAGCACAAACTCAAAGTCGGAGACTCATGGACCAAGGACCTCGCGCAAACGCTCCACACAGAACTCACCCGATCCCGCGCCTATCGATCCGCGATCCGCATGATGAGCGCCCGCGCCAAATCCGCGGAAGAACTCCGTCGATCACTCCTCCGCAAAGACAACGATCCAGACGCGATCCAATACGCGATCGATCGCTTGACCGAGCTCGGAGTCCTCAACGACCGCGAGTACGCCGGGATGAAAGCGCGATCGATCATCCGCTCCAAACCAGCGGGACGCAGATTCATCGAAGCCAAGCTCCGAGAGAAAGGCATCGAGTCCTCGATCATCCGCGAGACCCTCGACGAAGAACTTCAAGACAGCGACCCCAAAGCCGACGCTTTGAACCTCGCACGAAGGATGCACCGCTCCCTTGCGAGCATCGACGATCCCGAAGTCCGCAAGCGAAGACTCATCGGCCGACTCGCCCGAAGAGGCTTCGACCACGACGCGGTCCGCAACGCTGTGGAAATCGTCGAGCGCGAGTTCGAAAACGAATAAACGCTCGGCGTTAAGTCCGAGCGTCATCCAAATGACCCCAGCGGGATTTGAACCCGCGTTCCCAGGATGAGAACCTGGTGTCCTGGACCAGGCTAGACGATGGGGCCGCGTTCCGGCTTCAGCAGACCAATCCGAAGATCCATCCACCAAAGCCGGTAGGGATTCTAGGCCGAATCAACTTCCAAACCCACACAGTCATTCCTCCCCCCTAAGAATCCTCCATGAGCCCCACACCTCCACCAACCCCTCCTCCGCCTCCCTCCGACAACCACATCGAGCGTCACCACCATCCCGTGTCGCTCCCATCCTTCGTCAAGGACGCACAGGCTCGCTTGTTCATCGGAGGCTCCTTCGACCCCCCACACCTCGCGCACACCACCCTCGCGGACCAAGCCGCTCAGCATCTCGAGATCGCTCTGGGACTCTCGCCCAACACCTGCCCGCTCATTTATGTCCCCGCGTCGCGCTCGCCGCATAAAGACCACGCCCCGACCCCAGACCAGCACCGCGTCGAGATGCTCAAGCTCGCGATCAGGTCCATCGAGCGTCCCGCAACAGTCTGGACACAAGAGCTCGCGGACGGATTGCTCAATGAGAACGCCCCCAGCTACTGGGCCGACACCTGGTCCATCGTCCGCCTCATGCATACCACAGGCACCAACCACTTCCTCATCGGCGCTGACCAAGCCCTCTCCATGCACCGCTGGCGCCGCTACACCGAGTTCTGGAAGGACGCCGTCGTCATCCTGCGAGGCAACGACGATCCCGATGAATCCGTCTCCACACTCGTCAGCGCCCTCGACGAGCTCGGCGTCTGGGACAATGACGACCTCCACCACTGGGAACAATCCTGCATCGAGCTCGAAACACTCCCCTACTCCTCGACGGCGATCCGCGAGCAGCTCCAAGCCCTCGATCGATCCAAAGAAAAACCCCAAATCGAAGGACTCGACTTAGGGGTGCTTTCATACATCATTGAGCACGGCTTGTACCGAGAACTCGATTAAGCCATGCATGGTTCAGCGTTCTTGACCGCTGCTTTGAGCGCGTCCGCTTTGTCTGTGCGTTCCCATGGGAAGAACCATGTGCCGTTCTTCTCGACCGCGGTGCGACCAAAGTGGCCGTGACGCGCCGACTTGCGATAGATCGGCTTGCGCAGATCCAGCGAGTCGATAATCCCACGCGGAGTCAGCGGGAAGACCTCACGGACCGCTTTCGCGATCGCGTCTTCGGAGACTTTCGAAGTCCCGAAGGTCTCGACAAACACGCTGGTTGGTTCCGCGACACCGATCGCGTACGAGAGCTGAATCTCGCATTCATCCGCGAGGTCTGCCGCGACGACGTTCTTCGCGATGTACCGCGCCATGTACGCTGCTGAGCGGTCAACCTTGGTGGGGTCCTTGCCGGAGAACGCGCCTCCGCCGTGACGGCCGCGTCCGCCATAGGTATCGACGATGATCTTGCGGCCAGTGAGACCCGCGTCGCCGTGTGGTCCGCCGAGCTCGAAGCGACCGGTCGGATTCACATGGATCGTGATCCCTGGATTCCAGTACTCACCAAGCACAGGCTTGATGATCTGATCAATCACCTGATTGCGGAGCTCGTCCTGACGATCGTTCCAAGTCTTGTCGTGCTGAGTCGAGATGACGACCGTATCGATCCGAACCGGCTTCCCGTTGTCGTACTCGACCGTCACTTGGCTCTTGGCATCTGGACGCAGTCCAGGGATGATGTCTCCCTGACGAACCTCCGCTTGACGAGCGACGAGCTTGTGGCTCAGCATGATCGGGAGCGGCATCAGCTCGTCGGTCTCCTTGCACGCGAATCCGAACATCATGCCCTGATCGCCCGCACCCTCTTTGTTGACACCCATCGCGATGTCAGGAGACTGCTGGTTGATCGAAACGAGCACGGCACACGATTCAGCATCGAACCGCATATCGCCGTCGGTGTATCCGATATCGCGGATCACATTGCGGACCGTCTCAGGGATATCGACATACGCCGTCGTCGTGACCTCTCCAGCGATGACCGCCATCCCAGTGGAGACCAGCGTCTCGACCGCGACGCGGGAGTGCGGGTCCTTCTCGAGCATCGCGTCGAGGATCGCATCGGAGATCTGGTCGGACACCTTGTCGGGGTGACCCATGGAGACGGATTCGGAGGTGAAGAAATGAGACTCTGGCATATGGACTCCTCTGTCGTTTTGTTGATCTCGTAGTATACGAACCTCGTCGGGGTTCTGCACATTCCGAGCGAGCCGATTTCTTTCACTCTTTGGGCAGATCGGGCGCATACGCTTGGGTATGCCCGCATCGACCAAGAGCCGTCCTCGCCAGTCCGGTCCTCGCAAGTCCGGTTCTCGCAAACCCTCGGGTTTGACCTACGCCGATTCTGGTGTCAGCATCGAAGCCGGGGACAAGTTTGTGGGATCCATCGGCTCGCTCCTCCGCAGAACACACGGACAACGCGTCATCGATAACCCCGGCGGATTCGCGGGCTTACTGCGTCTTGACTACAACGAGCAGCTCTTCAAACACAACTTCACCGATCCCGTCCTCGTCGCGTGCGCCGATGGAGTGGGAACGAAGGTCCACCTCGCGATCGAGATGGGCAAGCACGACACCGTCGGGATCGACCTCGTCGCGATGAACGTCAACGACCTGATCGTCCAGGGCGCTGAGCCCCTGCTGTTCCTCGACTACATCGCGGTCCACAAGGTCGAGCAGGACGTCCTGCATGATCTGGTGCGCGGGATCTCCGACGGATGCAAGCAAGCGGGATGCGCCCTGATCGGAGGCGAGACCGCGGAGATGAACGACCTCTACAAGCCAGGGGACTACGACCTCGCGGGATTCAGCGTCGGGGTTGTCGAGCTCAAGAAAGCGACCGATCCGATGCGCGTCGAGCCGGGAGACATCGTGCTGGGACTCGAATCCTCAGGGGTCCACTCCAACGGCTATTCCCTCGTCCGCTCCGTCATCAAGCACGCAAAGCTCAAGCTCGACAAGGTCTACCCAGAACTCGATCCAGAACGCACGCTCGGAGAAGTCCTGCTGACCCCAACACGGATCTACGCGGACTCGATCGTCAAGCTCCTCCGCATGTACAAGGTCAAGAAGGTCATCTCCGGAATGGCGCACATCACCGGAGGTGGTCTGGAAGGCAACCTCAACCGAGCACTCCACGCGAAGGTCGATGCGTCCATCAACCTCAAGAGCTGGGACACCCCCAAGGTCTTCGAGTTCCTCCAGGAACAAGGCGGCATCGACGACGAGGAGATGCGAAAGGTCTTCAACATGGGGATCGGGTACTGCTTGATCGTGCGCCCAACTTTCGCCGACGGGGTCAAACGCAAGCTTGAGAAGCTCGGCGAAAGCGTCCATGTGATCGGCAAAATCACGAAGGGCAAAGGCGTCGTCAAGCTCAAAGGCGGCTGACCGCTTCCATTCAGGACATTTCAATCGCTTATAAGTGCCGCGATGACAAAACACTAGTTTCAGGGTGTGGGGTGTTTGCACCACCGGTTTGTGCTCACTAGTATTGCACTAGGGACACTACTCATCCTGTAACAATTACGCAGGGTCCAACACAAAGCACTGGAGAAAATCTCATGGGCATGATGAAAGAGTTTAAAGAGTTCGCCATCAAGGGGAACATGGTTGATATGGCCGTCGGCATCATCATCGGCGGCGCGTTCGGTCTGATTATCAAGTCGCTGATCGCGGATGTGATTATGCCGCTGGTCGGGAAGGCCACCGGAGGAGATATCGATTTCAGCAACTTGTACATTCCACTTGCAGAAGGAGTTGAGAAGGGGCTGTCACTTGAAGACGCACGCGCTCAGGGTGCAGTGTTCGCATACGGCAACTTCATCACTGTCCTAATAAACTTCCTCATCCTCGCATTTGTCATCTTCCTGATGGTTAAAGCGATGAATAACGCGAAGAAGAAGTTCGAGAAGGAGCAAGAAGCAGCACCCCCACCTGCTCCTCCGGCAGATGTGGTCCTCCTCGAAGAGATCCGCGACCTGCTCAAGAAGGACTAATAACGGAACACATGATTTCACAAAAGCCCGGCTCAATGCCGGGTTTCTTTATGCGCTGACTTTGCCGAGCTCTTTGAGTCGATTGATCCGATCAGGTTCCTGCGCCATTAACCACGAATCCTGCGAGAGCATCTCGTACGCTTTAATGAAGTACGGCTGCGCTTCATCCATCTGTCCGCGTGCGTGCAAACACTCCGCGATTTCTTCGTGGACATAGCCGTCCGCATCAGGATCGGATTCCAGATCTCGCTGGATTGTCAGCGCCTCGTCGATGCGACCCAGTGATCGCAAACAGCGTCCAACGCACCAGCGTGCGATGCGGATGGTGGTTGGTGTGCCGTTCTCGACGCGTTCTTTGAATGCTTGCTCGAACAGTTGCAGCGCGTGTTCGTAGTCCCCAGAAGCGTGGAGTGTCCAACCCATGTTGTTGAGAAGCGACCCCCTCCACTTGCGTGCATCGCTTTGATCCGATCGCATCGCGAGGTCGAGTGCTTTCTGATTCCACTCCATCGCTCGATCCGCTTCATGCACGATCCCGAGCATGTGGGCCGCGTCAACTGCGAGTCCATCAATGTTGTAATCACACGCGATCTTCCACGCACGCTCAAACTCCGGGATGGATTGTTCTTTGCTCCCAGACGAGTTCAGCAGCCTCCCTTGCTCCAGAGCGATGCGAACCGCGAGTTCACCCTCCGGATTTGGGAACTGGTCACGGATCGACTGGAGGACTTCTTCCCCCTCATCGAATCGACGCTGGAGTCCCAGAGCGCGAGCATGCTGGGTGCTCGCGAGTGCGGCGAGGATTTGGTCCTCCGATTGAGCCGCGCGATCACGAAAATCGATGAATCGCAGCTCACTAGATTGGGGATCCTGAAAGTCCCACAAGAGACCCAAGGAAGCAGATTCGAGTGGACACAGTCTGGGATCCATACCAGATGATATGGGGGAATCCCTGTTGATAGCTCAGGGAAGCCCCTGAGAGGTGATCATGATTCATTTCAAAATCTTGACATGCTCAGTCCCTTGTGGTGTCTAGACTTGGGTGCATCGCCATGAGGTGTTGCGTCGACGAAGAAGAAGCCCGGTTCTCTTACTCGATCTCAGCTATGACTTACGGGCATTTGGAAGACGACAGCAATGTTGAACCTGTATGTAGGGAACCTCCCTTACTCGATGAACGATCAAGAACTCAATGACCTTTTCTCCGAGATCGGACAAGTCCGCTCCGCGAAGGTGATGAGCGATCGCGAAACCGGCCGCTCACGCGGATTCGGTTTTGTTGAAATGGAAGACGACGGCGCTGGCCGTGAAGCAATCGAAAAACTCAACGGCTCCGACTGCGGCGGTCGTGCACTCGTCGTGAACGAAGCTCGTCCTCGCGAAGAGCGCCCACGCGGTGGCGGCGGTCGTGGTGGCTACGGCGGTGGCGGAGGCGGCCGCGGTGGTTACGGCGGTGGCGGCGGTGGTCGTGGCGGCTACGGTGGTGGCGGCGGCGGTGGTCGCGGCGGCTACGGTGGTGGCGGTGGCGGCGACAACTGGTAAGCCAACCACATCTGTTGAAATCTCAAAACCCGCTCACATCGAGCGGGTTTTTTGTTGCATCTGATGAATCGAGCGTTGTGGATAATGCTGTGAGAAAAACAAAGAACCCCCACACTCGTGTGCAGGGGTCTTGTGAACTCCTCCGACTGGACTCGAACCAGTAACCTAGCGGTTAACAGCCGCTCGCTCTACCATTGAGCTACGGAGGATCAAATTGCTGGTCACAACGCTAGCAACCTCATTCCCAGTGTCAAGTCCGAGGGGATGATCTGGGAAAGAATCCCCACTTGGGATCAACCGGACTCCTGATTGATCGTACACATAGGGTATGAACTCCAGTCGATTCGTCGATATCCGGACATTGCTGCTCTTGGTCCTGACCCTGATGCTGGGGTCTGGAACAGCATCCGCTCAGAACGCTCGCGAGGGGCTCCTCTGGATCGACTCCAAACCAGCACTTGAAGGGATCCTGTCGATAGGATCCGGATCGACGGATGCGGATCTCGCGTCCTCTCCGATGCTGCGTGATCTTGGGAAAATCGCGGGTGTGCTCGGCTCCAAAGATCTCGCTCGTTTGCGCCGGGAACTGACCAAGGCGATGGAGGTGCCTGAGGAGAGCGAAACCATTGGATCGCTCGTGCTTGAGCGATCAGGGGAGACCAAACTGCTCAGCGTCGCGAGGGATCAAACGGGGCGGCTCTACCTTCTCGAGGATGCCGAATCGACAACTGGGTATGCACTGACTGAGGAGGTCGTCGAGGCGCTGCCGATCGATCGAGCGATGCTCGTCGGAGTGGAGCAGGAGCGTGCCGCGATGCAACTGCGGAGTGGTCGATTGGATCTCCCGTACTACGAGTCCAGTATCAAACTCGACGGCAAGACGCGCCGTGCTCGGCTCAAACGACAGTATCCTGAACTGAGCAGGGACTTGTCCGAAGAACGGATACAGGTTCGATTCCCTGTAAATCATCAGTCAACCGGACTGCCTGGGATACTGGTTTGGGTGAGTCCGACTCCCAATGGTCAGATCCCGAGAATATTCCACGACGCGTGCGACGAGTTGAACCTGATCGTGATCGGTGTGGACAACAACGGCAACACTCGAGAACTGACCAATCGACTCCAGATACATCTCGATTCGATCGCGACGATCAGCGCGTATGTGCGGATCGATCCCAGACGCGTGTATATCACCGGCATGTCGGGAGGAGGACGATGCTCAGGGATCCTCCAACTCGCGTTTCCAGATATATTCATGGGAACGGTCCCCATCGTGGGACTGGATTCGTACCACAGGACCCCCACTGGGAAAGCGGGAGAGTACTGGCCCGAACGGCTGGCGAAGCCGAGCGGGCGATGGTTCAAGATGCTCAGGGAACGACGCTTCGCGTGCATCACAGGAACGATGGATTTCAATGCTCCTGAAATGGAGAAACGCACGGCTCAGATGCAAGCGGACGGACTCGATGTCCGGCTCGACATGATCGAGGGCATGGGACACACGATGCCGAGCTCTGAGCAGTTCTCCGATGCTCTCCGCTGGGTAGACCAACTCCAGCAGGAGATGATCAAAGAAGCCGAGCGGGATGCATCTGAGGATTTAAGTACGCTCAAGAAACGATTCGGAGATCAACTCGGGGTCATCCCAAGTACACGCAAACAACTCATCGACATCACGATCGAAGCCCCTTGGTCGGTCGCGGCGTGGGAAGCGGCACGGCTGCTGGGACTCGACGAATAAAAGCGTGCACTGATCTCACTGATGCACTATCGTCAGGGATCATGACACAAATCGCAGAACGATTCAGACCATTCGGGACGACCATTTTCACAGAGATGACGGTGCTTGCCAACAAGCACAACGCGGTCAACCTCTCCCAAGGATTCCCAGACTTCGATGGTCCCGAACTTGGGAAACTCGCGGCACAGCGCGGGATCAGCGAAGGACACAACCAATACGCGCCGCTCGCGGGACTACCAATCCTCAAGGACGCGATCACACGCTGGTCATCGGATTACAACGGGATCGCGTATGACCCAACGAGCGAGATCACCGTTACCAGTGGGTGCACCGAAGCAATCGCATCCGCGTTTATGGGGCTGATCAATCCCGGCGATGAGGTGATCCTGTTTGAGCCGTATTACGACTCGTACCGCGCGTGTCTTGCGATGAGCGGCGCGACGGCGAAGTTTGTGACCATCCGTCCAACAGAGTCTGGGTTCGGGTTTGATCCTGATGAACTCAAAGCAGCGTTCAGCGATCGAACGCGTGCGGTGCTGGTCAATACGCCTCACAATCCGACTGGGATGGTCATGAACGAACAGCAGTTGACGCTCATCGCGGATATGTGCAAGAAACATGATTCGATTGTGTTCTCCGATGAGGTCTACGAACGGCTGACTTACGACGGCTGCACGCACCGATCCATCGCAACAATCGATGGGATGCGTGAACGCACAGTGATCATGTCCTCGCTCGGGAAGACCTTCTCGCTGACTGGGTGGAAGATTGGATGGACATTAGCGCCTGCTGCATTGACTGCTGGCGTGCGATCGGCGCACCAGTTCGTCACCTTCTCTGTTCCGGGTCCCTTGCAACTTGGAGCCGCGGCTCTACTCAATGATGCGCGCGACGAGGCAGACAAACTTCGAGATCAGTTCCAACAAACGCGTGATGTGCTTGCTGAGGCGCTGAGCGAGTTGGGATTCGTGGTGCACAATCCGCAAGGCGCGTATTTCATCATGGCTGAACATCAAGCGATCAGCAGTCGGCTTGGTTTGCAAACAGATGTGGATCTGTGCCGATGGCTCCCAGAGCATGCCGGGGTTGCGGCGATCCCACCCAGCGGGTTCTACATGAATCCGGCAGATGGCGAGGGGTTCGTTCGCTTTGCGTTCTGCAAACAGATGGGGACGATCGACGAGGCAATCAAACGGCTCCGCTCGGCGCTGACGCAATGACCAGTGTTCAACTCTCAACTTCGCTCGATCCACAGATCGCAGGATTCGTAAGTGCGTTTGTCGATCACACGCTCGATGCAATCGATCCGCAGAAGTTGATTTCCCAGTCGATGGACTTCGATGCGTTCGATTGTCCCACACATGTCATCGCGTTCGGGAAAGCCGCGGCGTCGATGGCTCTGGGATGCCGAGCAGAGTTAGCCACAAAGTTCGCCGATGGGATCGTGCTGTGTCCCGATGAGCAGATCCCAGTCGATCATCAATCACTCAGCCTGTCGTTCTTTGGGGTTGACCACCCTTCTCCAACGGAGCGAAACATCGAAGCGACCAAAGCGGTCACTGAGTACGCATCAGCGATCCCACCAGAGCATGCGTGTGTTGTGTGCATCTCTGGCGGTGGCTCGGCGCATTTGTGCGCCCCATCACAAGGTGTTTCGCTCAACGAGATCATCGAAACCACAGAGCGGCTCAATCAATCCGGTGCGAGTATCCAAGAGCTGAATGCTGCACGCAAGAAACTCGAAACCCTCAAAGGCGGAGGGCTCGCAGGACTGTTCAGACACCTTGAGCATGTGGAGGCATGCGTGCTCTCCGATGTCATAGGAGATGATCTGGTCACCATCGCTTCGGGACCGATGCGAGACGAAAGCCAACTGATCAAGCACACGATCATCGGGAATCATCTCGTGCTACGAGATGCATGCGGATCGTTCGTCCAATATATCGATCCGAGGGTCGAGGTACGATCGATGGATGCAACTGGCGAAGCATCAGCTGCTGGTCAAACACTCGCAGGATTGTTCCAACAGGAACCTCAAAGTGTCTGCATCGCAACTGGTGAGACCACTGTGGATGCAAGCGGGACTGAGGGGGTTGGTGGGCCCTGCATGGAATCCGTACTTGCGGCTGGACTTGAGCTCACGCAATCCATCCTCTCGGACTGGGTCGTCATCGGCTTGGCATCGGATGGGATCGATGGACCGACACAAGCCGCGGGTGCGATCTTGACCAATAAGATGTTTGAGGCAAATGGAGTCATGGAAGCTGCTCAACGAGCACTCTCGGAGCACGATGCGCTCAGGTTTTTTCACTCGATCGGAGCAGACATCTTGACCAGTCCCACTGGGACCAATGTCAATGATGTGGTGATGATCTGTCCGAAGATACTGACAGAAGCAGTCAACATCGTCCAAAGTGAAGCGAATCCGCGTGATTTGGGGTGTTGACCAGTGTTTTTCGCAATCTGAATGGTATCGATGCATACGCTTTCAACCCCGCCCGTACATGGATCCGGGGATCAGTCAAAGGCTATATGGAGATTTCATGGCGAAACAGGATGACAAAATCACAATGGATGCGATCGTGACCGAGGCGCTTCCAAACGCGATGTTCAAGGTTCGGCTCCCAAACGAGCAGCAGACCGAGATCATCGGATACATCTCAGGCAAGATGCGGAAGCACTACATCCGTATCCTGCCGGGCGATACCGTTACGGTTGAAATTTCTCCGTACGATCTAACCAAAGCACGGATTACTTACCGTCGTTGATCGAACACGTCGAGATGTTGTTGAATAGCCCATCTTCACGATGGGCTTGTTTGTTTTTCCACAGTGAGCATCTCGTATCGAGAAACTGAACACTGTGATACTCGCCAATTCGATTGATAGCTCATAAGAGATCAATTTCTTGATTGATTTCAAATCAGATGGAACCAAAGTCTATCTTGAACGAATCCATTCACACCAACACGCTGAAGTACGCCGTGTTGGAATAGGGACATTTTAAACAGTCAGGGGACACAATGAATCAGCACACACTGACAGCTGTAGTTGCGCCAGCACTATGCCTCACTCTCATTCACACAGAAGCCTCGGGAATTATTCGTAGGCATGATGTCAACGCGCAGTTGTACCTCGATTATGGAGCAGAGACACAGTTTCATTCTGTTGGTGAGGTGGGATTCAGAACACAAAGCGGTGGATTCGCGGGCGCTTCAGCGGTGCTGATTGATCAACATTGGGTGCTCACCGCAGCTCACCGGATCGCTCAGAATCCAGAGATCAACTGGGAGTTCCGAAACAATGATGTCATCCATGGCGTTGATGAGATTATTTATCACCCTGGATATGACGGACACCCAAACGGGTTGTCAGGTCAGGACCTCGCTCTCTTGAGACTCAGCGAGCCGATTACGAATGTTGATCCAGCAATGATCGCACAATCCTCGCTCAACTTCGGAGACCAAGTCGCTCTCGTGGGTTACGGTGGAATTGGAGACGGCCTCGGCAATGACTGGACCTTTACCACTGAACGATGGGCCGCGAACAATGTTTGGGATCGAGGCGCAGCCAACAGTGAGTTTTATACAACCGACTTCGATGATCCAACCAGCGGCAGCGCCCTCCCATTGGAAGGGACCACGACCAATGGAGATGCAGGAGGTGGGATGTTCCGATTCGAGAATGGGAAGTGGGAACTTGTCGGAATCGCATCGCACAACATCGATATCAATTCCAACGGCATGTTCGGAGATTATCGAGATCGAGCAAAGCATACTCGATTGGACACATACCTGCCTTGGATTCAATCAACCATTCCTGCTCCCGGTAGTGGCTTGCTGATTGGTCTCGCGTCTCTCGGTATCACACGGCGACGAAGATGAGAGTTCGCTTTGAACGCCATAGGTCTTTAGCGCACTCCTGATCTGGTCTTCCTCTGTTGTTTCAGGGAACAGCCTATATCTTGGCGCGATGATCTCACGCACTTGCTCAACAGAGACTCGAAAGATTGATTTGAAGGGAAACTTTCCGAGAGTGAGTTCTTCTAAAGCTTGCTTCGCTTGTTGATAGTCTTGATCGGGTTGTTTAAGAATCGAGGCAGCTCCTGTGATTTGATACCCTTTTTGAGTGAAGACATTCACAAAGCTCACACTCGCGCGGGGATTCTCATTGATATTGCGTGCGGACTGGGGTGATGCGATATTCGCAATAACAATCGAGTCGCCTTTGAACGGTTTAAAGATCTCCTTCGGTGAGACATTGGGCTCACCTTGGAGAGTACTGGTCGCGAGCCAACAAAGGACACTCTCTTCGAGGAGTTGGAGTACGCTTTGATCAATCGTCATTGATGATCTCCTGTGTGCTCGCTGGACCGTTTATGCACTGTGGCATCACCCACTTGCTGCGAGGTGTCAGGGAGTGCCGGTGCGGGATCTTCGATACCCTCGATGTGACTGAGAACCTCACCTTGCTGGTGCCAGGTCTCGAAGATGTGCATCCCCGAGTTTCTGCTCAGGTCTTCGAAGACTTTGAGACCGCGCACACTGTTGCCGCGTTCATCGACCGGAGGGGAGTAGACGCAGATCCCAAACTGACCCGGAACCACAGCGATGATTCCTCCGGACACTCCAGACTTTGCAGGCAGACCCACGGTGTACGCCCATTCCCCAGCGTAGTTGTACATGCCGCAAGTGTGCATGACCGTGAGCACATCACGGATGTACTCGCATTGGATACATCGTTCGAGTGTGATGGGGTTCACTCCACCATTGGCGAGCGTCGCGGCCATGGTCGCCATGTCCTTCGCAGAAACGATGACAGAGCATTGTTTGAAGTAGAGATTGAGTGCTTCTTCCACATCGCCGTCGATGATCCCGAAGTTAAGCATGAGGTGCGCCATCGCGCGGTTTCGGTGTCCTGTTGAGCGTTCGGATTCATACACCGCCTCATCGATGCTTGGTGTGCGCCCCATGGTCTTTCCGAGCATGTCGAGCATGCGATCGAGTCGCTGTTGTTGACTGTCACCTTGGATCATGGAAGTGACCGCGATTGCTCCGGCGTTCACCATCGGATTGTGTGGTCTGTTGTTCGCATCCAAACGGATGATGGAATCAAAGGAATCCCCAGATGGTTCGACACCCACGCGTGACATCACATATTCACGCCCGTGATCTGCAAGCGCCAGTGCGTGCAAGAACGGCTTGGAAAGCGATTGGATTGTGAAAGCGCTCTGATGATCACCCACTTCAAAGACTTCACCTTCGACGGTCACCAACGCAATCGCGAAAGTGTCTGGATCAGCCTTCGCAAGTTCGGGGATGTAATCCGCAAGCCGCCCCTCGTTGCAATCTTTGTATCGTTCATGGAGTGACTCCAGAGCGTTCGAGACTTCCTGCTGACTATACGGGCGTGGGTTCTGCATACTCATATCTTCAAACAATAGTCGCCCGATCAGCACGCCGATTGGACACCCACTGCTTGCAAACTCAGCATGAGCTTGCCTTGACTTATTCTTTCACCTCACTATTATGGATATTTATTGTCTGCAATCAATACGGAGGCGACATGACCAACTATTCAATCAAACCACGGATGAACTACTACTCACATGCGATGGACTTGCTCGGACACCTTGAGAACATCTCGCAGGGTCTCCGTGACGGATCCCTTGAAGAAGGCTTGCTCGATCTCATCGAACTCCGAGCGTCACAAATCAACAGATGTGCGTTCTGCATCGATATGCACGCAAAGAGCGCAAAGATCCATGGCGTTGGCGAACTCAAGATTCATGCACTCTCCGCTTGGGAAGAGTCCCCGCTCTTCGATGCACGCGAGCGTGCGGCACTCGCATGGACCGAAGCGGTCACGAGACTTCATGAATCCGGCATCTCCGATGAGCTCTATTCACAAACACTTGAGCACTTCACTGAAACCGAGTTGACGAAACTCACCATCGCGATCTCGACAATCAATACATGGAACCGATTGGGGGTGGCATTCCGTCCCACACCTGGTTCGCTTGACAAACAGTTCGGGCTGGACAAAGCTGTGATGAGTTGAAGCGACACGGGAACCAACTTGAATGGGCTCTTCATTGTGCCGTTGTCCTTGCGGGCCTTGATGCCGGCAAGCGATTATCCGCAGGTTCGCTCGCTGAACTCCACGGCGTTCCACCAAAGTACCTTGCCAAAGCACTGCAGTTGCTCGCAAATGCTGAGATCGTGAACAGTGTACCTGGTCCCAAGGGTGGGTATTGCCTCGCGAAGTCTGCGGATGAGATCAGCGTGCTCGATGTCGTGGACGCGGTTGAGGGCGGCGAACCGCTGTTCCGATGCCAAGAGATTCGCAGAAGAGGCCCTTGCCAATCAATCGGTGCAAAGCACTTCGCAAAGAGCTGCCAGATCGCTGATGTGATGTGGCGAGCTGAGGAAGCGTGGAGAGCGGAACTCGCGAGAGTCACGCTCGCAGATATTGGACAGCGAGTGTTGTCCGAAGTCTCGGTAAAAGTCCTCGGCGTGGTTCAAGATTGGGTCGACGCACAAACTACTTGAAGGAAACTGGATTTGAGACGAGAGCTGATTCTGAACAACCTTGACGAAGCATTGACCGAATGCAATCAACTTCTTGAATTCGGCTATCGAGTCCATGGAAAATGGACACTCGCACAGATATGCAACCATATCAGACTGACCATGGAAGCGAACATGCAAGGCTACCCGAAATGGATGAGCATCATCGGCTGGCCCCTGCGCCCATTCCTTCGGAGATTTGCGCTGCCTCGTTTGCTTGAGTGCCGACCGATCAATGGCATGAAGACCGCTGGAATGTTCGTCCCAGTGGATAATCTGGAAGATCAAGTAGAACTGGAGCTCCTTGAGCAATGCGTGCGTGAGTTCCAACAATCAACAGAACCACTGCACCCGCATCCCGGATTCGGGAATATGCCACGCGAAGAGTTCAATCGATTCCACGCAGCGCATGCAGCTCACCATCTGAGCTTTCTCAGTCCGTCTCAAGCATCCATGTGAAGTTGAATGGGCTGACCGCTCGTATTTTGAACTGATCAGTTGCTCTGTTGAAGAGCGATGTAGACACCGATCGGATCACGGATGATCACATTGTCAGAGTCCTGGACTTCGCACACGACCTCGCCACCGCCCTGCTTGACCAACCTGAGACTCTCTTGAATATCATTTACTGGTAAGCTCAATAGCCACACTGTTGGGATTTTCAAACCAGAGTCATCAGAAATAAACAGCTCAGCAACTGCAATCTGAGCATCATGCCCATTTGTATCAAGCGTGCTATCGGCACATGATCCAAACATGTTTCGTACGACGACATGCTCATAAAACTCTCGAATCAAAGAATCCTGCTTCCAGACCAGTAGCAGAGAGGATATATGACCGACCTCGCGCAGGTTAGGTATCTCGTACATCTCCTCAGTAACGACAGGAATGATCCCAAAGGCAGCTCCCGATGGATCTTGAAGACCAGCCCACAAACTCTCTCCTTGCTCCCCTTTCCCATGCATAAGCACTGTCCCACCGAGTTCGACAGCTCGTTGAACACTCGCTGCGACATCAGATACTTGAAAATGCGGCATCCACTGGAGCGGAAGCGACTCGTACTCTGGAGTCCGCTGTCCGAGTCCGATGATCGGAGTGCCTTGGTTGTTACTGAGATCATCGCGCCAAAGCGGAGACTTCCCAGTAGTCAGTATCTTTGCATAGAACGCGAGTTCCATGGCATGTTCAGAAACAGCTATGTCGGCGCTGACTACGCCACCCACACCCAGATAGAACGAGTTTTGCATACAGACCTCTTCAACTTCAGCATTTCAAGTTCGAATCAATCATGATCCCATGTGAGTGTAACAGAAAGCTGTGAATCCCATCCAGAGTCTCATCTACTGTTCACTGAGTAATCGGTACAAATAGCCAAGATTTTAATAGATTCGAGACCATCGAGCATTTGATTCTGTGTTACATTTGAACTGCTCAGCAGACAGCTTGGAAGATGTCTCCCTTACTCTGCAGACCACCTTGGTCATACACAATGCCCAACGGAGAATACAAAGTATGAACTCTACAAAGCTATGGATAGGTATTTTGTGCTTCGCATCCGTTGTTGTCCTTGCAGCGACAACTCAGATGCCAAACACCCAAGTTGCAGACGACAAAGCCGTCCAGGTACATTACCTGGAGATTGTGACGAAACAAGTTGACGACACATGCAAGGTGCTTGCAGACGCGCATGGCATTGAGTTCAGTGATCCGATTCCGGAACTCGGGAACGCACGGACTGCGGATCTCCCTGATGGCGGTCGCATCGGCGTTCGTGCTCCGATGCGGGAGACTGAGGCTCCGGTTGTTCGGCCGTACCTATTGGTGGATGATATCGAAGCAGCGGTCAAAGCCGCTGAACAAGGCGGTGCTCAAGTTGCTATCCCTCCTATGACCATCCCGAATCAAGGCACCTTCTCAATCTACATTCTTGGCGGGATTGAGCATGGTCTCTGGCAGCAGTGAGCACCTGCTTGCTCAGCATCTTGATCTCGGTATCCATCCAAAAATGATGAACGCATCATGAGAAAGCAAGCTATGAAGTCTTATCGAGTTGGTCCTGAGACCGAACGGATCATGCACCGCGCGTTCACGCTTGATGATTGTGATGCGTTCTATCGACTCAACAGTCACCCCGAAGTCATGCGATTCACGGGCGAGCCTCCACTGCAATCAATTGACGAAGCTCGACGCGCAATCACCAGCTATCCCGATTTCGAAACAGTCGGGTATGGCCGATGGGCTTGCGTTCTGAAAGACACTGGAGCCGTGGTTGGATTCTGCGGCTTGAAATACCTACCAGAACTGGACGAGGTAGATGTGGGGTTCCGTTTTTTCCCTGAGTACTGGGGACAAGGAATCGCGACAGAGACATCCAGAGCATGCATCGATTTTGGGTTCGATGTATTGAAGCTGGATCGGATTCTTGGATTGGTGCTCTCAGAGAATACAGCATCCATCCGTGTGCTTGAGAAATGCGGGCTGATTCGGAACGGCGAGGTCGAGTACGACGGCGAGACTGCTCTGAGGTATGAAGTACTTCGTTCGTCATAAAACAAACAGGCTCGGCAACTGCCGAGGCCTGCGAATACACCAATCGGGGTGACAGGACACCAGTTGAACTTTTCCAAAGCTGGATAAGGATCTGGGGCCCTGAAACCCGGCTTCTCGTTTCGCAGCGAAATGTGTGCTCACTCAATCGGGAATGAGATGCCGTCGAGCGAGACCCAGTCGATGGGGCCGCCCACACCGGGCGCGCCTTGGAATGAAAGCGTGCCGTCAGTTTTGACATCGATCCGGTAAGCCCCGGCGCTGCTCGCTTGAAGAAAGACGAGACGGCCGTTCGGGCGCATGCCTTCGTCGAGGATCGCGAACGTGTTCCCAGCAGGGAAGCTTGAGCTCCCAACATCTCGAACCAGCCCGTTGAGCGTCACTGTGTTCCCGATTCGGGTCGCGGTTGGTGGCAGGTATCCAGCGCCGTAGGGCTCAGTTCCAGTGAACAGGCTCAGCGGTCTTGAGTCCTGATTGCTCAGCGTCAACGCGACATTGGCCGAGTCTGCACTCGAGGCGCTGGTCGCGAACACAGCGATGGGCGCCGGGGTGATCGGTTGGTCGGAGGTAATGGTTTCGTAGTCCCCTGCTCCTGAGGGAGCGCGAACCTCGATGCGCAGAGCCGCGCCGGGGGTTTCAAAGAGCGTCGGGTCGAAGCTCAGAGGGATCGTAAATAGGCCGTCGGTGACATGGACCTGCGTGTGCTCGATCGTCTCGAGCGCGAACCCGAACTGCGTCAGAAGAGAGACGCGGAAATCCGCATCCGAGTCGACTGGGGTGCCCATATCTGCGAGCGTTCCTTGATATGTCGGGGTTTGTGTTGGGAGATCACGGACGAGCCAATGACCGAGGTCAAAGCTCTCGATATCCGGGAGGGGGGTATAGGTGTACAAACTCGAGTTCGAAAGGCGTGGCCTCCACGCAATAAAGATCGCGTCCTCGTCTTGGAGGTACCCATAAGCTAACTCCGAATCCAGGAAACCGATCGATGTGATTCCGATGGCATTTACGATGTCCTGTGCGACTGTTGAAGAAATGACAAGGATCCCCGCGGTATCTGTTGGGTTTGTGATCGGGGGAGTCCACCCGAACGAGTTGGCGAGGGCGGCGATTTCTCCTGGTGTCGCGTAGCGCCAGCGTTCGTACGCGCCGCCGGGGAGAAGCTCGGTCTGCATCGTCGCGAAGGGGATGTCCTTCGTGACCGTCAGGTCGAGGAACGCCAGGTTCTGCGACGGATCTACTGTGATCGATCCAGCCCCAAACTCGGGGTCGTCCTCGATGACGGGTTGTGCGTGCAAGAGATGTGTGGCGAGTATGAGTACCGCGCTCGCCGAGATGATTCTGCTGAACATATGGATTCTCCATAGGGATGGTCTGTGACACCAAGTTACATGATCCAAAGAAAAAATCAAGACTAATCCAGCCCCTCTGAGCGGGCTATTCGTTCCAAATGTGGGGATGTTGTCACGTGTTGGACTGACTGGTAGCGTGAGGCGATCCAAGGTGCACTTCATGAGGAAGCGTAGTAGATACTAAATCGGGATGACAGGATTTGAACCTGCGACCTTTTGACCCCCAGTCAAACGCGCTACCAAGCTGCGCTACATCCCGGATTCGGCCTGAGATCAGACCGGTGTGAAGCATAGTCCGTCATCGCTGCTCAGACCAACCCACTCCCAGCTAGACCTCTGCAGGCTAAATCAAGTGCCCGAGCGACCTATCGTTGGGTATGAGCACCCCAAAGCATCCCGAATCGGTCTTGTTTCGCTCCGTACGTCTCATTGATCCGGCATCCGGGACGGATCAGATCACCGATCTGGGGGTTCGCGACGGTCTCGTTGCGGCGATCGACTCAGGAATCGATCCTGCGGGGTTTGACCAGGTCATCGACGGCGAGGGGATGATCCTCGCTCCGGGATTGATCGATCCGCACGTCCACCTGCGTGAGCCGGGACAGACGCACAAAGAGGATATCGAGTCGGGAACGCGAGCCGCGATCGCGGGTGGGTTTACGACGGTCTGCTGCATGCCCAACACATCTCCGACGCTGGATACTCCGGAGATGATCGAGTTTGTGCGATCGCGTGCCGAGAAAGCTGGACACTGCCGAGTGTTCAGTGTCGCAGCCGCGACAATGGGACGCAAGGGAGAACGGCTCGCAGAGATCGGGCTGTGTCTCGATGCGGGCGCTGTTGCGTACTCCGACGACGGCGATGTCGTCGAGTCCGCGTCGATGATGCGGAGCGTGCTCCAAGCGGTCAAGCAGACGGGCAAGTGTTTCATGCAGCATTGTCAGGAGTTAACGCTCACAAAGGGCGCGGTCATGCACGCAGGCACGGTGTCCGCGAAACTCGGACTCAAGGGCTGGCCTCGCGAAGCAGAAGAACTGATTATCGAGCGTGATATTCGGCTCAACAAATCCATCGGATGTCACTACCACATCCAGCACATGTCGTCTGGGAACTCGGTCGAGATCGTCGCGCGAGCACAGCGTGAAGGAATTCCGGTCACTTGTGAAGCGTCTCCCCACCACTTGCTGCTCACACATGAAGCGATCGAAACGCAAACCAGTATGGCGAAGATGAATCCTCCGCTGCGAGAGCAATCGGATGTGGATGCATTGCGCCAAGGGATCGCGGATGGCATCATCACGATCCTCGCGACGGACCATGCACCACACAGCGCGGAAGAGAAGCGGAATCCGATGTCTGATGCTCCGTTCGGGATCATCGGTTTGGAATCAGCTCTGGGACTTTACCACAAAGCACTCATAGAGACCGGCATAATCGATTGGCCCAAACTCGTTGAACTGATGACCATCAACCCCGCGAAACTGTGCGGACTTGATGAGATGGGGCTCGGAAAGATTGCTGTCGGCGGACCAGCAGACCTTACGCTGATTGATCCAGATCATCGCTGGACTTTGAGCGAGGCGGATCTTGCGGGCAAGAGTGTCAACACGCCGTTCCTTGGATGGGAGATGGGAACGCGTGCGATCCTCACGATGGTTGGCGGTCAAATCCGCAATACGCGTGAACTGAGCATGGCATAGGTGCGATGAAGTGTCCATGATCCTCAAGAAACTCTGGGACACACGCGAGATCAGCATCGCGATCCTCGCGATCGTCACCATCGCGGCTCATGTGATCCTCCGCTTCGCGCTCGATGCGAGTCCAGAGGCCGCTCGGATCCCGCTGACGATCTGTCTTGTGCTTGGTGGGACGCCGCTGGTGCTTGAATTGTTGATGAAAGCGCTCCGCAAGGAGTTTGGATCGGACCTGCTCGCGGGGATCTCGATCGTGACCTCGGTGCTGCTCGACGAGTACCTCGCGGGATCGATCGTGGTGCTCATGTTGTCGGGCGGCGAGGCGCTCGAGGAATACGCGGTCCAGAACGCATCGAGCGTGCTCAAAGCGCTCGCCAAGCGGATGCCTTCTGTGGCGCACATCAAAGCGGGTGGGAAGCTCACGGATGTCCCGCTCGACGATGTGCAGGTCGGGGACCACGTCACGATCTTCCCGCACGAGACATCGCCTGTTGATGGCGTGGTCATCGATGGGCACGGCGTGATGGACGAGTCGTATCTGACTGGTGAGCCGTACATGATGTCCAAGGCGCCGGGATCGTCGGTGTTCTCCGGTGCGATCAATGGCGAATCCGCGATCACGATCGAAGCGACCAAGCCCGCTCAGGATTCACGATACGCAAAGATCATGCAGGTGATGCTCGACACGGAGCAACGCAAACCCCACATGCGCCGTCTCGGAGATCAGCTCGGAGCGTACTACACTCCCATCGCGGTGGCGCTCGCGATCGTTGCGTGGTTTATCTCTGGTGATCCGACGCGTTTCCTCGCGGTGCTGGTGGTCGCGACGCCTTGCCCGCTGCTGATCGGGATCCCGGTCGCGATCATCGGATCGATTTCCCTGAGCGCCAAGCGTGGGATTGTCATCAAGGACCCCGCCGCTCTGGAAACCATCGAGACCTGCAAAACGATCATCTTCGATAAAACAGGCACGCTGACCTACGGCACACCAACGGTGACGGACATCCTGACAGCCGAGGGGTTTGATCCGGACGAGATCCTGCGCAAAGCGGGGTCGCTCGAACGCTACTCGAAGCACCCACTCGCCAATGCGATCGTCAAGAAAGCGACCTTAGCTGGGGTGTCGTGCTCTGAGCCTTCTGAAGTTTCTGAGAAACCAGGACAGGGGCTCTCGGGACGCATCGAGGGGAGCGATGTGCTGATCACTGGTCGCAACGCGATCGTGAAGATCGATCCGGACAGTGCGGCACAACTCCCTGAGGTCGCGGCGGGGCTTGAGTGCGTGGTCGCGATCGATGGGAAGTACGCCGGGACGATCCAGTTCCGTGATGAACCACGCAAGGACGGGAAACTCTTTATCCAGCACCTCGGGAAGAAGCACGGCTACGAGAAGGTCATGCTCGTCTCGGGAGACCGATCGAGCGAAGCGGAGTACCTCGCGGAGCGGGTCGGGATCAGCGAGGTCCGCGCGGAGCAGACCCCTGAGCAGAAGGTCGAGATCGTCCGCGCCGAATCTGAGCGGGCGCGGACCTGCTTTGTGGGTGACGGGATCAACGATGCGCCGGCGCTGTCGCTCGCGACAGTCGGGATCGCTTTTGGTCAGGCGTCGGACATCACGACCGAGGCCGCGGGAGTGGTGATTATGGACTCGTCGCTCGAGCGCGTGGACGAGTTCTTCCACATCGCTCGGCACATGCGCCGGATCGCGCTCCAGTCCGCTGTAGGCGGGATGATCCTGAGCATCGTGGGGATGATCCTCGCGGCGATGGGGTACCTCCCCCCAGTCGCGGGGGCGATCTCGCAGGAGGTCATCGACGTCTTCGCGGTCGCGAATGCTCTGCGGGCGGCGTTCCCGCCTCGCGTGCTATCAGATATCCGCACCTAGACCGATCGTCGTGCTGATCCATCGCGTGTGGTGACCTAGAGTCGTACTCAATCAAAACCCGCGCCCGAGCTCTTCGGGCTTCATCGGCCGGTGCACCGGCCAACCCAAAGGATGGACACCAGCATGAGCATCAAAATCGGTATCAACGGCTACGGACGCATCGGACGCCTCGTTCACCGCATCGCATCCAACACCCCAGGAATCGAGGTCGTCGCGATCAACGACCTCGTCCCGGCGGACAACCTCGCGTACCTCCTCAAGTACGACACGATGCACGGGCGATTCCTGATCGACCACAAACCCGCTGAGGTCTCGGGAACCGAGAACACCATCACCGTCAACGGCACGGTCGTCAAGACCACCGCGGAGCGCGATCCAACCAACCTCCAGTGGGGTGACATGGGTGTGGACTACGTCCTCGAGTCAACTGGACTCTTCACCCAGCGCGACGATGCTCAGAAGCACATCGACAACAACGGCTGCAAGCGCGTCATGATCTCCGCGCCGACCAAGACTCCAGACACCGTCCCGACCTTCGTCCACAAGGTCAACTGCGGGAAGTACAACCCCGATACCGACACGATCATCTCCAACGCGAGCTGCACCACCAACTGTCTCGCGCCGATCACCAAGGTGATCCTGGACACCTTTGGTCTCGAAGAGGGTCTCATGACCACGGTGCACGCCGCGACCGCGACGCAGCCGACTCAGGACGGCCCATCCAAGAAGGACTGGCGCGGCGGACGCAACGCGTACATGAACATCATCCCGGCGAGCACCGGAGCTGCCAAAGCGGTCGGCCTCTGCCTCCCAGCAACGGTTGGCAAGCTGACCGGCATGTCGTTCCGCGTCCCAACCGCGGATGTCTCTGCGGTGGACCTGACCTTCCGCACCGAAAAATCCACCTCGCTCGCGGAGATCAACGCGGCGATGAAGGAAGCATCCGAAGGCAAGATGGCTGGCGTGCTCGGATACACCGAGGAGCAGGTCGCCTCGAGCGATTTCGTCGGCGATCCTCGCTCGTCGATCTTCGACGCCGGCGCTGGTATCGAGCTCAACAGCAACTTCTTCAAGGTCATCTCGTGGTACGACAACGAGGCGGGCTACGCGAACCGTTGCGTGGATATGTTCCGCATGATGGGTGAGAAGGACGGTCTCTAAAGCGTCCGGATCATTTCTGATTTCTCAAGCCGCTCGCGCACCTGCGGGCGGTTTTTTGATGCGCTGAACCTACGCTTGGTCATGCGATACAAATGGACACTTCTTCGTGCTTCTCGTTTCCTCCTTGATGGCGGAGGGATGTTCGGGATCATCCCGCGCGTGGTCTGGACACGCACGCTTGAGCCGGATGACAAGAACCGGATCGAGCTGATGCACAACTGCGTGCTCCTCGAAACCGAAGAGGTCGATCCGGAGACCGGAAAGCCCCACCGCTACCTCATCGAAGCGGGGACAGGCGACAAGCTCGACGAGAAGATGTCCAGCATCTTCGGACTCGACGGGCGCACGGTTGAGTCTGAGGTCCAGGGCGTTGGAGTCGATCCAGCAGACATCGAAGCGACGATCGTCTCGCACCTGCACTTTGATCATGCCGGGGGTCTGACACGCCGAGCTCGCGATGGTGAGGAAGCGGACTGGGTCGCGACCAAAGAGGGCGCGGCGTCTGGAGATTGCAACGAGGTCATGTTCACCTTCCCCAACGCGGAGCTGATTGTCCAGCGCCGCGAGTGGGTCGATGCTCGCAACAACGATGCAGTGATGACGCGGACGTACTACCGCGACCACATCCTGCCGTTTGAGGACGAGCGCATGCCGCTTGATGGCGGGCGTGCTCGCTTGCGTCTCATTGATTCTCCTCGTCCGTTCCCGCTCAATCGCAAGCCCTCGAAGGGCGAGATGCCCAAATCGACCGCGGCTGAGCGTATGACGGAGGTGCTCCCTGGGATCAAGGTGTTCCTCGTTCCGGGACACACCTGGGGTCAGCAGGCGGTGCAGTTCGAGGACACTGAGGGGCGGACGATCGTGTTCACTCCCGATGTGATGCCTACGCATTACCACTTGGGACAGGCGTACTCACTCTCGTACGATGTGGAGCCGTATACCTCGATGATCACCAAGCACTGGTTCCTGAGCGAAGCCGCGGAGCACGGCTGGACGCTGCTGCTCGACCACGAGCCGGGGAATCCGCTCTATACGGTCAAGAACACGGATTCTGGGTGGTTCGAGCTTGTCAATGCGTGAGCTTTCGCAACGCTGGATGGTCATTTCCGATCTATACTTCTGAGCAGCCATGAGCACTGAGACCACGCCTCCAATCCAAGACACGACGAACGAAGCCGCGGAGCAAGCGGAGACTCCTGTCGATACAGAATCCGAGGCGGCGGGATCGACTGCGGAAGCGAAACCAAAGCCCGGCCCGACCAAGGTCCCCAAGACCAAGCGGACCCTGTTTGAGCGTCTCGAAGCATGGATCTCGAAGCTCTCGACTCGGAACAACTTCTGGAATCGCGTCTGCTCGATGATCTGGTTGCCGTACGCGTTCCGCTCTGGGATCAAGATGTCTCAGGACGAGAACACGTACCGCGCGACGCTCCCGTTCCGCAGGTTCAACAAGAACTGGTACAGCGCGATGGCGGGTGCCGCACTCCTCGGGAACTCTGAGATCGCGGGTGGGAACTACGTCTTCAGTGTCTGCGGCGGCGACTACACCGTGGTCTGTAAGCATCTCGAATACAAGTTCTTGCGTCCATGTCACGGCCCGGCAGAGTACCGGATGACCCCGCTTGAGGACATCCACGCGCTCGTCGCGACTGGGGAAGAGTTCAACATCACGATCCGCATGGATATTGTCCAGGTGCTCGTCCCGATGAGCGAGAAGAAACTCGTGGACGAGGTGGATGATCCGAACACCAAACCCGCGAAACCCAAGCGGGTCGGACGCTGCACAGCGACCTTCCACGTGACCCCCAAGGCGCACCACAAAGCGAAGAAACTCCGCGGGACGAAGAAGGCATGAGCGAGCAGAGCACGCTGATCCGTTCTCAGCCGACGACGACCAATCCAATCCTCTGGGGCGCATACCTCGGATGCTCATGGACATGGTGCATCGGGATGTTCTTCCCTGTGCTGCTCCTGCGTGACTTCGGCTGGGCAGGGTTCATCGCGTTCGCGATCCCCAACGTGCTCGGAGCCGCGGCTATGGGCTGGGTGCTCCGCTCGCGTGAGCAGTCCGTCAGCTTTGTCGAGCGTCATCCGATCGCGCTCTGGTGGTTCTCGGCGATCACGATCGGGTTCCATGTGTTCTGGATCTTCTGGATCATCTCGACGCTCAAGATCGCGCTTCCCATGCCCAACGAGTATCTGTTCGGGGTTGGGGCGATCGCTGTCGCGTTTATCTTCTCGTCGGGACGCTTGGTCCGGCTCGGCAAGGCGCCACAGCTCGCCATGCTGTTGTGGATCATCAGCGCCGCGGTGCTGGTTGCGCTGTTTATCAAACCCGAAGCTCGTCCGGCCCTGGACTCGCTGATGGAGTCGCCGCCGGCAAGGTCTGGGGTTGAGTGGTTCGTCCCGATCTCGGTCTTTGGGTTCTTGCTGTGCCCGTATCTCGATATCACCTTCCACCACGCGCGTCAGAACCTCCCCACGCAGTCATCGGGTCGGCTCGGTTTCACGATCGGGTTCTGCGTGTTCTTTGCGCTCATGATCGTGCTCACGACGCAGTACGCCGGTCTGATCGCGGGTGCGATGGACGGCGGGGGTATGCTGAGCGCGATTCAGACGCCTTGGATCGCGGCAGGGGTTCTTGTGCACATCCTCTGCCAATGGATTTTCACAGTCCGCGTCCACTTGGATCGGATGGGGACGCTCCAACCACACCCACTGCTCGGATATCGAGCGTTGTTTGTTGTGCTGCTGATCTCGGGACTCCTTGGATTCTCAGCCGCGAGCTTGCCTCAGCACAGCGGACTCAGCGGCGGGGAGATCGCGTACCGCTGCTTCCTGACGTTTTACGGCTTGGTCTTCCCGGCGTACATGCTCTACCGCGTGGTGCGCGCCCACTCGTCGGATGTGCCGCTCCAGCGATGGATGATGTGGCTCGCGATCGGAGTCGCGGCTCCGATGTTCTGGATGGGATTCATCGAGCGCCAATCCGTATGGCTCGCGCCTGGATTCGTCGTCGTCCTCTGCGGCGCGTTTGTGCTCAAAGGTAAGCGGCTCACTGATCCAGCGTGAGTCCCTGATTCTGCGCGACAATCTTTGCGTTACGCTTCATCATGTCGAGCTTGGCGCGTTTCATTGCTGATCCCTTGAACGCTTCGCGGCGGTCGTCTTCGGACCAGTTGAGCACTTCGAGCAGATCGAATCGGTCGCGCGTCGGCGTGTAGGCATCGTTGATCGTTTGTGCGTCGTCTCGCCGTGAGTTGTGGGGACAGACTTCTTGGCAGATGTCGCAGCCGTAGATCCAGTCGCCGATGTGCTTCACGAGTTCGGGATCGATATCGCTGCGGTGCTCGATCGTCAAGTACGAGATGCACTTGCGAGCATCCACAGAATACGGCGTGATCGCATCGGTCGGACACGCGTCGATGCAGCGCGTGCACGTGCCGCAGTGGTCAGGTTCAGGACGCTGATCCGCAGGGGGCTCAAGATCGAGCGTGGTGACGATCCCGCCGAGGAAGAAGTACGACCCGATCTTGGGGTGGATCAGCAGCGTGTGCTTCCCGATCCATCCGAGCCCCGCTCGCTGCGCGAGCTCGCGTTCAAGGACCGGTGCGGTATCGACGAAGACCTTGAACTGCGCCTCGGGATGCTCCGCTCGCAGATCATCGGCGAGGGCCATGAGGCGTTTCTTCATGATCTTGTGGTAGTCTTTGCCGCGTGCGTAGCGTGCAATTCTTCCTTGCCCCTGCTCGAGCGGGGAACCGATGTTGTCCGCTCTGCTCGCGTAGACATCCGCGACGAGGAGTATTGATCGAGCATCATCAATTAAGCGATCAGGATGAATCCGCAGATCGGTGTGGTTTGCGAGCCAATCCATCTCGCCTTGCTTGCCTTGATCGATCCAACTACGAAGTTGATCCCCCCACTTTGATGGATCGACATCAGCGACTCCCGCAAGTGCGAATCCGTGGCGTTTTGCGTGCTCAATCACCTGTGTTGAAATCGAATCGCTCACACGCGATCTTACACGCTCGCGGCGTCGCACTCACATCCGGTGCCGCACGACATTCCATCGTCCTGCATCCAGTCGTAGAGCGTATCGCTCGCGTGCTTGAGGACCTCGCGGGGATCTCTACCGTCTTCGTGTACCCAGAGTTTGGGGTACTTGTAGACGATCCAACCTCCGAATCCCATGTCATCGAGCGCCGCGACTGTCTGTCGGCAAGGGAGCACGCCGTCTCCGAGCATGACCGGATGGTGTTCGTTGTCCACATCGAGCAGCTTCACGCAGTGAAGATGATCCTTGAGCAGTTTCACGCCTTCGACAGGACACTCTCCGGCTTGCTGTGCGGCTTGGATGTTGTACGACACGCCGAGATACGGATGCGGGAAAGCGTTGATCAGATCGAGTAGGTCTTGTGCTCTTGCGAACGAACCGCCGTTCTCGATGAGCAGCATGGAATCTGTATTGCGAGCGGTTTGCGCCGCGAGTTGGAGTCGTTCTCCGACGCGGCGGTGTCCCCACGCTCTGGGTTCGGCGCGTGGGAGTTCGTAGCCATAGACGCGGACATAATCGACGGATGCCTTTGCTGCAAAGTCAATGAACTGCTTGGTCTCTTCCACCCCCTCTTCGGCGTTCACAAAGATGTGACCGATGACTGGAGGGAAGATCGGTTTGTCGTATCGAACCCCTGTCCCCAGAGCGACTGGCGTGATCCCGGCGTGCTCAAACTTGGCGCGGATCTCGTGTGGATCCATCCGCATCGGATCGCACATCATCGCGGCTTGGGGCTCAAGAAAAGAACGCATCTCAAGTCCGAGGTATCCCAGATCCAGAGCGGTCTGAATCGCTTGATCCAGCGTCCATCCGGGGCAGACAGTTGTTGAGTACGCGATCTTCATGTCAGGGTCCTCTGTTTCATCCTGAAAATGGTGATTCCTAGATCAGACAGTGTATCGTCCAGAGCGCCACAGAGCGAGCAGTGAGGACATATCAGATTGGTCATGATGCTTGATCGGATACAGGAGCGGGTAGGTGAATCGCGAAGTCGGATCCCTTTCCCAGTTCTGAGTGGAGTTCAAGCGATCCTCCATGAGCTTCTGCGATCCTCCTCGCCGTTGGGAGTCCCAAACCTGTCCCAGAAGCTCTGGTTGTGAAGTACGGATGGAAGATCCGCTCCTGATCCGCATGCTCGATCCCAGGTCCTGTGTCGGTCACATGGATCGAGACGCTGTCATCTTGGTGCTTGGTCACACGGAGGATGAGGTCTTTACCTACGGCGGGATCATCCTTCATCGCGTTGACGGCATTGATCATCAGATTCAACACGGCTTGCTTGATGTGGTTCGCATCAATAGCAATATTCACTGGGACAGGGGATGGATCCAAGCGGATCTGGACGCCGCTGGATTGCGCCTGAACATGGAAGAAGTCTCCGAGCTGCTCGATCAGATCGTTCAGATCGGTCGGATGTTTGTCGAGATGGAGTTCTCCGGCATATTCGAGAAAGTCCTCGAGAATCCCTCGGAGTCGATCCGTTTCGTTTCGGAGCGCTCCGACCCTGCGTCCCATCCGCCCCTTCTCCTGTTCGTCGATTGAGAGATCTTCGATCGCTTCACCCAAGAGCTGTGCGTTGAGTCCGATGGTTGATAGTGGATTCTTGATCTCATGAGCGAGTCCCGAGGTCATGGATCCAATCTCTGCGAGTCGTTCAGCAGAGCGTGCTCGCTTCTGGGACACGCGTGCTCTTGCGGACGCACGCGACACGGCGACTCTCGCGACCATCGCGGAGATGAGTGCACCGATCGCGCATCCGAGCATGACCCAGAGCAGTGCATTCATCGTTGATCTCCGACCATGTAGATCATGACAAGAGCATAGAACACCTTCTCAGCGAGGTGCTTGCTTGGATGATGATTGTTCAAGTTTCGTTAACGACGAGGTGTACGCGAATAGGTACGCTTTGGAACCACGACTTCTGGTTCAGAGTCATCGCTGGTTTCATTGGATTCAAGAGCGGTGACCTTGGTCGCACGCCAACCTTTATCGCCGTTCTCGGCGCTGTATTGGACAGGAGATCCATCAGCAAGGACACGGAATCCCTCACCTTCGATGACTGTGTAATGAACAAAGATGTCTTGCTCGTCCGGCCCGACAATAAACCCAAATCCTTTGCGCGGGTCAAACCACTTTACATTGCCTTGGATATCAGTAAGCGTGTTGCCTTCGTTGCCCATATCTGTCCCCGAGCCCAAACGCTCGGTCTCCTAACTCCGGCAACCGTGATCTACCCACGAGACAGGCACACAGTCCGGGTGCATGCGTATCGCCATCAAGGTGCGATAACACACGTACAGCATACCAGATACGCTCAGCGCGTCAAACACCCCCGAACAAATACAAGATTTATTCGGGGGTTTCACTTATGTCTGAAATGCGGTCGAGGACTTATTCAGCCGAGGATGACTCGGTTTTCCGTGAACGGCGGCGACGACGACGCTTCTTCTTTTGTTCGCCGTCATCTCCTTCACCACCCTCGTCGGAATCATCGGAATCAGCACGCGCGGCACGTTCTGCCTTGCTTGCTTTCTCCTTCTCTTCCCAATCTGGGTCTGCCTGTTTGATCGAGAGCTTGATGCGTCCCTGATCGTCCACGAGCAGGACCTTGACCTTGACTTCGTCGCCAACAGAAACGATGTCAGCAACGGACTCGACATATCCTGGCGCGAGTTCGGAGATGTGGCACATGCCGTCGGTCCCTGGAGCGATCTCGATGAACGCACCAAAGTCCTTGGTCGAGACGACCTTTCCGTCGTAGATGGTTCCGGCCTTGACGTCCTCGCACAGCGCGGAGATCTCGGCTTCTGCCTTCTCGACGTTCATCGCATTGGACGACGAGACGATCACGCTGCCGTCGTCATCGACATCGATGTTGACGGAGTACTTGTCTTGCAGAGCGCGGATGGTCTTGCCACCCGGGCCGATGAGCTTGCCGATCTTCTCTGGATCGATCTTGAGCTGGAGCAGACGCGGAGCGTACTTGGAGGTCTCCTCGCGTGGAGCGGGGATGACCTTCTCCATCTGTTCGATGATGTCGATGCGTCCTTCCTTCGCTTGCGCGAAGATGGTTTCGATCTGATCGAGCGTCAAGCCGCGAGCTTTGAGGTCGAGCTGGATACCCGTGATGCCTTCGCGCGTGCCGGAGACTTTGAAGTCCATGTCGCCGAAGAAGTCTTCTTCGCCGATGATGTCGGTGACGAGGACTTCGTTCTCGTCGTTCTCGTCCGCGAAGCGACCGACGGTGATCCCTGCACAGGTGTTGGTGATGGGGACACCTGCGTCCATGAGTGCGAGACAGCCGCCGGTGACGGATGCCATCGAGGACGAGCCGTTGGATTCGGTGATGTCCGAAACAAGGCGGATGGTGTACGCGAACTCTTCTGGTGATGGGAGAATCCCGAGCAGCGAGCGCTCAGCGAGTGCCCCGTGACCGACTTCACGGCGACCAGGTCCCATGATGCGACCCGCTTCACCGACGGAGAACGGCGGGAAGTTGTAGTGCAGGTAGAACTTCTTGGAGTACTCAGGGAGCAAGCCGTCGATGATCTGCTCATCGCGGCCAGTGCCGAGGGTACAAGAGACGAGCGACTGAGTCTCGCCGCGCTGGAAGAACGCGGAGCCGTGGGTGCGAGCGAACTGTCCGACGTGCATTTCGAGCGGACGGATCTCGGTACGACCACGGCCGTCGGCACGGATGCCCTTCTCGACGATCAGCTTGCGAGTGATCTTCTTCTCGAGCTTGCGGAACGCTTCAGAAGCTTGACGATTCGCGGCTTTGGTTGCTTCCCATTCAGCAGGGGTGCCGCTGTCGTTGATCGGGAACTGCTCCATGACGGATGCTTTGATCTCAGCGACGCGATCACCACGATCGTGCTTGCCTTTGATCTGACGCGCTTCGGTGAGGTCCTTCTCGCAGATGGAGACGACCTTGTCCATGATCTCTTCAGGGATCAGGTTGAGGTGGTCACCCATGCGTGGCTCGACGCCGACCTTCTTGACGAGTTCTTCGATGAGTTCGAGGATCGGCTTGACGCCTTCTTCGTATCCGAACTTGATCGCGGCGTGGATGTCCTCGTCTGGGACTTCCGCGGCGCCGACTTCGATCATGTTCACGCCGTCCTTGTGACCAGCGATGACGACATCCATGTCGGAGAAGTCGAGCTGGGAGACGGTTGGGTTGAGGACGAACTGAGCGCCGTCGTCGGTGAAGATACGAGCAACACGCACGGTCGCGAGCGGCCCTTCGAATGGGCAGTCGGAGATCGACAGAGCCGCGGCGGCGCCGGTACCAGCGATGACGTCCGCGTCGTTCTCGCCGTCGTGGCTCATGACCCAGCACTGCATCTGGACTTCTTCGATGAAGCCGTCTGGGAAGAGCGGGCGGATCGGACGATCGATCATGCGCATCGTGAGGACTTCTTTTTCGTTGGGAGCGCCTTCACGCTTGCGGAATCCGCCTGGGAACTTGCCTCCTGCGGAGAGTTTCTCGCGGTAGTCAACCTGCATCGGGAAGAAGTCGAGTCCCGGGCGTGGGGTCGCACGCATACAGGTACACATGACGGTGGTTTCGCCGTGCGAGATCAAGAGCGCGGAGGTCGCGAGCTTCGCGATCTTCCCGGTCTCGATGCGCATCATCCGGCCGCCGATTTCCTTTTCGACGACGATATCTTTGGTGGTCATTCGTATTTACCTCAGGGTCGTGTGCGGCTGCGAGGATTCCGCGTGCGGGGATGGATCTCGTGCGGCGCACCCTGATCGATCCCGGTGTACAAGCCCTGTCCTCGCATCACAAGAGGCAGAAGGCGTAAGACATCTCATTCAAACACACTCAATGGGTTCTTGATGTCCAGCGCCGACTGCCGCTCTGCGAACAGGGCTCTTGGTTCAACAAACAAAAACCCGCGTGCTGTGTCCAGCACACGGGTCGAGGAGATTACTTACGGAGTCCCAGACGCTTGATCGTGTCGAGGTATGCGTCGCGGTTGGTGCGAGCGAGGTAGCGGAGCAAGCGGTTGCGCTTGCCGACCATCATCACGAGGCCGCGGCGGTTGTGCATGTCCTGCTTGTTCTCACGCAGGTGCGTCGCGACTTGCTTGATGCGCGCGGTCAGAAGAGCGATCTGGACCTCTGGGCATCCGGTGTCGCCTTCGCTGCGTCCAAACTCTTTGACGATCTGGGCTGTTTCTTCACTGGTCAATGGCATGGTTTCATTCCTTCCGTCGCGGTCGAGGATGCACGGGACATTCCGAACAGCGCTCGCCGCCAAACCTGTTGGCACCCCACCACTTGTGGGACGGCAGATCATAGACCTCTGGAATCCAAGAACCCAGTTTTTCAGACTCAACGAGTTATGGATTCGCACGATAGACACTCGATTTTTGTCCCAGAATCAGTCATTTCTGCAAGTCGGAGGTGATTCCAAAAACCAAGCGACAGGATTCCAAGACAATAGATTCAGCATGAATCGATCCCAGTCCGCCATCCTCACTGAGCTTCTGGTGCTCCAAGCACAGAGCGGGTCTCGACGGGCGATGAATCAACTGGTCGAACTCTGGACCCCCAAGCTCGCTCGCAGAGCGTATCGGCTCACCCAAGATCACGAAGGAGTGCAGGAGGTCATCCAAGAGTCATGGATCGGGATCGCGCGTGGAATCGCTCGGCTGCGAGACCCCTCACGCTTCGGCGCGTGGGCGCTTCGCATCGTCCACAATCAGTCCGCGGACTGGATCCGAGAGCGAGCACTCCATCGACGGCACACTCTCCAGACAAAGGAACACGCATCGAAATCAAACCAAACGGATCACCCCTCAACTGAAGAAACCGAACTGATCCGAATCGCGGTGAGCACGCTGGACCCCAAACTCCGCGAGGTGGTGTACCTGTTCTATATGGACCAATGCACAATCGAGCAGATCGCGATTGTGCTCAACATCCCACAAGGCACGGCGAAGACCCGGCTCGCGCGTGCTCGATCAATACTCAAGTCACAGCTCGAAAGGAGCACCTGATGAATAATCTCGATGACCAAATCCGCAAAGCACTGAATCCGAGCGATGCCGAGATGCTCGGCGATCCGGATGATGGACTCCGCGTCGATCAGCTGGTGATCTCAACATTCAGAAGCAGACACTGGATCATGACTGTTCCAATTGTAATTGTTTCGTTGGTGGTGTTTGCACTCTCCATTTGGTGCTTGGTCCGGTTTTTCGATGCAACTGAAGTTCAGCACATGATCGGCTGGGCTATGGGCGTCATCACAGGCACCTTTATGATTGGATTCATGAAAGTCTGGTTCTGGATGGAGATGCAGCGGATCGCGATCACGCGTGAGGTCAAAAGGGTCGAGCTGCTCTCCGCGCGATTGATCCAGAAACTGGACCACGCGAATCAAGAGTCGCTGGTCTGAAATGAGCCATACTTGGATCGTTTAGACTATCATCTGGCATGAGCCAGCCAACCCTCTCCAATCGCGTCTCGACTCTCAAGCCATCGATTACCGTCGCGCTCAACAATCGCGCCAAGGCGATGAAAGCGTCGGGGATTGATGTGCTCAGTTTCGCGGCTGGTGAGCCGGACTTTGATACGCCGCAGCCGATCAAGGACGCCGCGATTAAAGCGATCCAGGACGGACAGACCAAGTACATGCCCACACTCGGCGACATGCCGACGCGAGAGTGTATCGCTGAGAAGCTCACCAAAGAGAACAACATCCAGGGACTGACGGGCGAGCACATCGCGATCGGTGTTGGGGGCAAGCATGTGCTCTACTCGTCGATTCAATGTCTGTTTGATCCGCCTGCGGTTGGTGAGGATCCTTGGGAGATGCTGCTCCCCACTCCCGCGTGGGTTTCGTATCGGCCGGTGTGTGAGCTCTCAGGAGGCGTGGTCAAGGAGATCGTCGCGGGACCGGAATCCGATTTCTGCATTACACCCAAGCAACTCCAAGACGCGATCACCCCTCGCTCGCGGCTGTTGATCCTCAACTCCCCATCCAACCCCTGCGGCACGATGTACTCAGAACAACAGATCCGCGATCTCGCGAAGGTGATCCACGAAGCCGTGGACATCGCGCCGAATCTGGTCGTGCTCACGGACGAGATCTACGAGAAGATCGTCTACGGCGAGCACCACCACTTCTCGATCGGATCCATCCCCGAAATCGCGGAACGCGTCATCACGCTCAACGGCATGTCCAAGGCGTACGCGATGACCGGTTGGCGGATCGGGTACGCCGCGATGCCGGGAGAGTTTGGCAAGTCACTGATCAAGGGGATCGGGAAGCTCCAGGGACAGATGACGACGAACATAACGAGCTTCAACTATCCCGCGATCCGCGAGGCGCTGACCAACGAGTCCGTCGCGGGAACTGTGGAAGAAATGCGCCTTGCGTTCGCGAGCAGAGCGAAGCTCATCCAGTCCCGTCTCGCTGAGATTCCCGGAATCACCTGCCCCACCCCCACCGGCGCGTTCTATGTCTTCCCAGAAGTATCGTGCTTGTTCGGAAAGACGACACCCAAGGGTGTGAAGATCACCGATTGTCCGTCGCTGTCTGAAGCGATGCTCGACGAGGCGCACATCGCGTTCGTACCCGGCAACGACTTCGGAGGATGCGGCCCAAACCATGTCCGCATCTCGTTCGCGTGCTCTGATGAGCAGATCAACGAGGGGATGGATCGGTTCAAGAAGTTTGTCGAATCGTTGAACTGAGCGGACGATCCAGCCGATAAGTCGGCATGGACCTCCAGCACGACCAATCATTCCCATCACTGAAACTCGTCGGCGACATCGAGCTCAAACTCTGTCCTGATTGTCAGGGAGTTGGATCAGTGCCTTGTCCGCAGACTGTTGCGGTCCGCACGCTCGGACTCAACGCGGTGCCCTCGCTCCAGCCCTCGACTGGTCATCCGATCCCCTGCCCCTCATGCAACGGGAAGAAGATCGTGACGAACTGCGGCTAATCGCCGTGGATTGAGTGTCGTTGGTTAAGCGTCGAGTCGCATCACCACTTCATCGATTTCTTCGCCTCGCCCGTGTGCGAATCCTCGTTCCTCGGCGACGAGTGTGAAGCCGCATTTCTCCATGGAGCGGATGGACGCGATGTTGTCCTTCGCGGCTCTCCCGTTGAGCGGACGAACCGATTCGATCTGGACAAACTGCGAAAGCGCTTCGGTCGCGATGCCCTTGTTCCAGTGGTGGTGGTCGATCCAGTAGGTGATCTCGCGATCCCCCATCATGTCGAAGCTCATGATGTGTCCGACGAGCTGGCCGTCGAGTTCAATGGAGCGTTTGAGAATCGCGTCGCTGTTCATGAGCTTTGCCCAGTGCGCATTGAAGTGCTCGCGGTTGCTGGGGTCCTCGTGGACGAACGCCGCCATGTGCTGAGCGGGTTTGTGCTGTTGATGCTCGAAAAACACGGGCAAATCTTCAGGCTCGATTGGACGCAGTTGAATCTTCATGGTCTCGATGGTGCTCGCACAGGGCTCGGCGCGTCGATCTCGACAAGATCACGCCGCAAGTCCCAAAGAAGTGTTTTCGCAGACACAGGTGTGGGTTCGGATGCATCACGAAGCGTCACGAGTCGGTTCTCATCTGCGGATGCGAACATCGTTTCTGCTGCAGCGTCATAGATCGCGTGGTCTGACAACAGTGTGCGCTGCAGATCAGTGAATCGCACGCGTCCGCTCGCTTGGGCGCTCTGCATGGTAATCGGAGCCGAGGGATCGGCGCTGTTGGATCCAGTGAATGCTGCGTCAAGTTGATCGCATCCGAGCTGGGACACGCGTCCGGTGGTCAGCGACTTGTGACGGATGTTGACTTCTTCGAGAACCAGCGCGTTCCCTGAGGCGCGATCGAGATTCATCGATCCGAGCCAGGTCATGCGTGTGAGTCCGGGTCCCGAAGTGTTTGGCATCACGCTGGTCGAATCCGCAGGCTGCCCGCCCGGCTCGTCCTCGGAACGATCCATGAGCACAAGCATGCCTTTGGTCGGAACACGCAGTATCTGGGATCGGTTATCCGCGATGAGTTGCGATCCTTCGAGGTACATCACCCCCACCGCTCGCTCTGGATTCGCTGGATCGTAAGTCCGCGACTCTACACTCGCTGGAATCGGATCTGCACCAGGCACAGCTCGACCAAACGCGCGTGCTTCGATGAGTTCACGCTCTGGTTCATCCGCACTCGCAACATCGGGGTTGGAGATCTGTCCTGTCCCAGGCGCTGGGGTCAGGTCGATCTCCAATCGGTCCGCTTTGAGGGTGTCGAGTGTGTACGCGTCAGGTGTTGAAACAGCAACGACATCGCCGGCGCACTCGATCGAACCCAGCGCGTCATCGAATCGCATGGACTCTTCCCAAGTAACACGGAGGTGTCCGCTCGCAAGTCCACTCTCCATACCTTCTGCGGCGATGTCGTGGTCAAACACTCCAGCGCCATTGACAAGGATCGATCTGGATCGGGTGTTGATGAGGATGTTTCGGCCTTGGATAATCGACCCATCCTGTCCAGCATTTGCGAGTTCGCTCGTCTCACTCAGGATATGAATCGTGTCCTCATCGGAGTTGAGATCGATCCGATGACCTTCAGCGGTGGTCTCGTTCTCGCCGAGGAACTTGGTTTGTCCGATCGCGTGTGCTCTGCGGATGCGTGTTTGGCCGTCCATTTCACGCATGAGATACGCTTCGAGCGCTTCGGTCTCCACACGCCCGTCTTCAGAATTCCCGAGCACTTCTCCGACCGCTTCGAGCTTGGTGGGTGTCACTCCGGATTCGCTTTGAAGAGGCGCAAACGAGATAACCATCGCATCCGCGGCGAGCGAACCAGAATCGGATTGCATCGAACCAAGCTTGAGCTCAAGCGACTCCAGTGCGGTCTCGATGGTTCGATCGGTATTGAGTTCGGCTCTGAGTGACTCGGCTCGGATCACAGCATCGGCGCGTGTGCCGAGCACACTCCCCTCGAATCTCGCGGCTTTCAGTCTGCTTGTGAGATCACCCGATTCATTCTGCGCCAGTGTGAAACGAGCACTCTCCGTCCAATCGATCTGAGCGCGAGGTTCATCCGTCGCTTGGATCGACTCCAGTCTTCCAGCTGAATCGATGGTGATAATCCCTGTATCAAGATTCGATGTCAGCTCTTGAGCATGAAGCGTCCCGGCTTGATCCGCGGAGAGCTTGATGGGTCGATCGCTGCTGCCTTGCAAAGTGAGCGTGGCGCTCGTCGCGCCATAGGTGAGTGTATCGACGGCTCCTTGGAATCCCTGGCTTGGCGCATCGAAGACCACTCGCTCCTGGTCGCTAAAGGTGAATGCGAGTTGTTCACTTGAGAGAGCCGTGGATTCAGGGTCTTCGATCGGACGGACGACCAATGGCCCATCCCAAGTCATCACGACATCACCCTCATTGGGTTGGCGATTGCTTGCTTGAACTGTTGAGTTGCCTGGAGGTGTGGTTAGTGGTGCTGGGTCCTGATTCGCCGCTTCTTGTCGATTTGAATCCTGATTGACGATCTGCGCAGAAGGCTGTTTCGTCGATGTTGAGGGAGTCACTGCTGCGGGCTGAGTGGATGGACTCTCTGTCCCGCTATTCACTTGTGGCTGCGGCTCGGCGAAGCGTACTTGCTTGATCGCATCAGCATCCAACGCGCCATCGATTAGCATTGCCCAAATATCGAGTGTGTCTGCTTGCAATGTACCTGTCCCGACCAGATCCACTTTGACCGAATCCTTGATCTCTATGTGATACGGCTGCTCTTTGGGTTGCTGTATCGGATCGCTTGGCTGAACCTCATCCTGCAGCGCGATGCTCGGATACGCAACAGTCGCGAGTTTGTATGGAGCATGCGTTGGTCTTCGCTCTGAGCGAGTGACCTTTGTGGACTTCTCTACTCCGGGACGGAGGATCAGTTGCTCTCCTTGGCGCACATCGATCAGTTCCACGCGCCCCTTGACCTCGTTGAGCATCACAGTCAGGTTGTGTCCAACAAAGGAGAGTCCAGCAGAGTCGATGGTGAATCGGCCTTCGGAAGTCAATCGGTGATATCGACGCTCGAACTCGACGGGCTCATCAAAGATTGCTGTCATGGATGGCTCTTGATCAACGCTGTTGTTGATCCCCATGGCGCTTGCTACTGGATCAGTGACTATCTCATCGAACGAGTGGATCGTCACATTTCCTTCGAGCGTACCGGAATCGGGCGCCTCGTTCGGATCCGGCATTACAACGACCCCTCGATCCGCTGTGATGTGGACCCGGCGACCATCACGCATGAATATCCAAGCATCGGGATTTACGAGTCGGCGTCGTCCACCCCCCATAGGTTCGAACTGATCAGCTTCCAGTGTTCCTGCAACGCGGGTTGGATCATCACGATCGACAATCGTCACGAGCATCCGTGCTCCCTGCTCTAGATCATTCAGATCAGGAATCTCGCTTGGATCATCAGGAAACAGGTTGTCAGGATTTGACGGCGTGGTGACTGTGGTCGTGTTCATTGATCGCCAAACAATGATCGCGAAGACGATGAACATCACTGATGCGATCGTCAATCCGATCATTCTTGGGGATGGGCCGCTCGGTCCGGGCATGGCTCAATCCTAGTTCAGCGCTCCTAACATGACTCAATGTCGCATCAAATGCCTTCGGGAACCAACTCAAGCACGCTCAGATGGACATCGTCCGATCGTTTAATCGTCGATTCGGATGACCAACCCATCGCGATCATTCAAGAGCATGATGTCCTGAGCATCCTCGAACACTGGTCCGATGTGTATCAAAATCAGACCATCGTGATCCCCTGCGGTGAGCACAAACAGTCCGATCCCGAACCCTCTGCGGCATTGCTCAGTCAATGGTCGCAGGATTCATGGGAGCCATTCAACGATGCCTTGAACGAGATTCTGGATCGAGCAGCAGGAATGAACACCAAGGTCATTATCCTCCCAGGTGCCGGTGGTCGGCTCTCTGACGCGATCTGCACCCTCTCCTGGGCCGCGAACCACCAGAGCGTCCCGCTGCTGATCGATCCGGCGCGTTGGTTGACGCCTTCGATGATGCGGGATCTCAAAGATCACCTGATCCGCTTCACCACACTCTGCGATGAGCTCCCGAATATCTGGGGTGTTGTGACGCGGAGCGTGCAAGCTGATTCGGAGAATGTGCTTACGCCTTGTCCGATCGGGAGCGGATTGATCGACGAGCAGCTGCTTAACGACACGATCCGGACGATCTCTGCTCCACGCTTGATCGAGTGCAAGTGAGTCAAATCCGATCCCCTGAAGCGTCTGAATTGACTACAATCCCGCCATGAGCACCGCTGAGAAACAGTCGATCAACCATCCGACCTTCGCGCTTGTCAAAGCCGAGTTCCCGAACTGCACCTTTAAAGCGACGCAGTTCCGCGACCAGCCCACGCTGATCGTGGACAAATCGGACTTCCACAAGGTCATGACCTTCCTCAAGAACGACGAGCGCTGCTGCTACGACTTCTGCTCCGATGTCACAGGCGTCGACTATCTCAACTATCCAGCAAAGACCGAGGGGCGATTCGCGGTCATCTACAACCTCTGCTCCTACTCACGCACAGATCGTTTCTTCGTGAAGGTGTTCCTTGATCCATCGATCCCAACCGATGGCAACGAGAAAGATCCGGCGCTCGAAATCGATTCGGTCTGTGATCTCTGGCCGGGCGTCGAGTGGACTGAGCGTGAGGTCTACGACATGTACGGCATCCGATTCATCAACCATCCAGACCTGCGCCGAATCCTGCTCTGGGAAGACTACCCGGCGCACCCGCTCCGTAAGGATTATCCGCTCCGCGGACGCGGCGAACGTGAGGACTACCGCATCGTGGACCGCACGAGCTCCTGATGTACTGAGTAATCAGCACCCTTCTCTGAACGCTTTGAGAAAGGTGCTGACATCAAAGAAGTTGAAGACGAGATTGTTATCAAAGTCTGCCTCGTATCTGCCTTGGTAATATGCGTTCACAAACGTAGATATATCGAGAAAATTTAGCGTGTCGTCGCCGTTAAGATCCGGTGTGCAAACCGCACCAAAGAAGTATGTATCTCCACCTCCGATAGTATTCACTTCATTGTCGGTCCCAACCCCAATCAGTCCATTGTCCATCGCGATGTCGATCTCATAGAGTCCAAAGTCACCCGACGATGGCTTGAGAACATGGAGTAAGCTGCCACTCGCAGCATCGATCATGTGCACTACACCGCCGTGGTAGTTGTTAAACATACCAACACCAACAATCCCATCCACAAACTCGACATCGTCGCTCATATGGTACAACACGGTCCATGGCGCGTACCTTGCGTACTGGGTGCCGCCATTGATATCAAATGTGTAGACAACACCTCGCCGGTCGGATCCGTCCTCGATCATGGACAACACCGCGATCGCCCCATGGTCCATCGAGATCGATAACCCAAAGCTCTCATGATGATCAGCTACATCCTGCGGCACGACCTCTCTATACAACTCGCCCGTGCCCAGATCGAACACCTGCACAACACCGATTTCTTCACCCCCTCGGACATCCTGAGAGTTCACAGCCAGAAGACCATCTTTCAGATCCACACTATGCCCGAACCAAAAATTGAGATCAATATGATTACCAGGCACAATCGAATCAAGCTGCTCACCAGTCAACGCGTCAAAGATGAAGACTGATCCATACCGTGTTCCGTCTGGTTCGTTGGTGACACCCCAGACCGCGACCACGCCGTTCTCTATAGCGATCGCATGCCCAAACCACCCCACAGCCAGAGGACCATCGGGGCGAAGTGCGTGGAGTTGATTCCCCGTGCTTGCGTCAAAGATATACGCCGCACCAGAATCAACATCAAAATCACTATTCCCCCACGAATCTGGGGCGCCAACGGCGATCAATCCATTGTCCATATCAACCGCGAACCCGAACTGTCCAAACGGCTCCGGGTCGTCTGCCATTAAGGTATCGATGTAGGCCGAGCTTTGGGCGTCGTACAGATAGACAAACCCCTGTTCTGGCACATGGTCTGGAACTTGATAAGCATTCCATGCTCCCACAGCCATAACTCCATTATCGATCGCGACTGACGCCCCATAGTGATCCCACCCGGGCGCGTCCGGCCCAACATTGTACCAGTGGTCTTCATGAACAAGCTGCGCTTGTGCAAATCAGGCAACTGCTAAAGCGGATGTAATCCCAAACATCTTCAAACAGTTCATAACTACTCCCAATATATGTAACATCGCGATCGCCACTATATCGTCTGCGACCGTGATCGTATTATGAATCAGCCAAACTTTAAAACTTGTCACGCCGGCAGGTACAAGTTCTTGGCTTTGAGCAAGTGCGCGATCGCATCGCGTGCGGCTCCGCGTCCACCTTTGCGTGCGGTAATGAACGCCGCGGCTTCGAGGACCTCGGGTTCTGCGTCGTGGACCGCCATTGGGAATCCGATTCGATTCAAAGCAGGCAGATCCGGCCAATCATCCGCGAGGTACGCGATCTTGGAAGGATCGGTCCCGGTTTTCTCAATGATAACATCGAGTGCTTCGGATTTGTCCTTTGAACCTTGGATGATCAGATCTGGATCGACCTTGAGCGTAGCGAGTCGGTGTTTCAGAGCTTCACCAGAGCGTCCGGTGATGATCGCGATCTGAAAGCCGTGTGTGAGCCAGAGGCGCATCCCGAATCCGTCTCGGACATTGAACTTCTTTGTTTCGGATCCATCGTCATTGATGTTGATGGTCGCATCGGTCAGTACGCCGTCGACATCGAAGATGATGAGCTCGATTTGCTCGGGATCTGAGTGTTTCTTTTTGGTCATGAGTGTTCTCGAACCAGTTTCATCGCGATCAGGTCTTGGACATCGAGTAATCCCATCGGCTTGCCGTCGGTATCGACAATCGGGATCTCGTCGGCGCGGTACTCGCGGAACATCGCGACCGCGTCCGTTGCTTTTGCGGATGAATCGAGCGTGCGCGGATTCTTGGACATCACCTCGCTCATCGGTTTCTGCAGATCATCCGGATTGCTCAGCACCAATCGGCGCAGGTCCGAGTCGGTGAAGATCCCGCTCAGCTTCCCGTCCGCATCTGTCACCAGCAGAGCGCCTGGACGACGCACAACACGCGCCGCCTCATTGAGCGCCTCATGCACCGTGTCTGTCTCGCGCGCGATCGGGAGGTTGTCTCCCGCTTTGAAGCGGACCAGCTCCATCGCGGGACGCAGGAGCGATCCCAGCTGTCCGCCGGGGTGTCTCGCGTGGAAATCTGCGTGACTGAACGATCTTCTACGAGCCGCCGCAAGCGCGATCGCGTCCCCGATCGCAAGTGCGACAGTCGTCGAGCTCGTCGGCGCGAGGTACTCGCCGTCTCCGGCTTCCCCCACCACTCCGACAGCGAGCACGACGTCAGAGAGACGCGAGAGTGCAGATTCTGGAGCGTCGTCCACAACCCCACGCGTGATCGAGATGATCGGGAGTTTGTCCTGACGCAGGATCGCGGCAAGGTTCACCACCTCCTCCGTCTCACCAGAATGACTCAGACAGATCACCACGTCCTGCTTGCGGAAGCGTCCGAGGTCGCCGTGCGCCGCTTCGGTCGGATGGACGGCATGGGACGGGATTCCCAGGGATGCGAGCGTTGCGGAGATCTTCGCGCCGATGTGGCCGCTCTTCCCGAGTCCGGAGACGAGGACCGTGCCGTCGTTCTGGGCGCACTGGACGATGAGATCGACCGCTCTGACAAAGTCCGCTCCGATCCGATCAGCGACGTTGGCGATCGCCTGCGCCTCGTGCTGGAGGGCGCGGGCCATGAATGCGAGTTCCTGATCGGAACCCTGCTCGGCACCATGATTCGTGGTTTGGTCCGTCTGCGTGCTCATGGACAAGGGTAGGCCCCCACCGACGGATTCCATACGCTACACTATTGATGTGAGCGATTTCTACCGCGTACAACTCGATGCTTTCGAAGGTCCAATGGACCTTTTGCTCTACCTCATCCGCAAGCACGAGGTCGATCTGCACGATATCCCGATCTCGATCATCACGGATCAGTACCTTGGGTTTCTAGACGATCTGGACTCGATCGATATTGATCTTGCTGGCGAGTTTCTCGTCACCGCCGCGACCTTGATGGAGCTCAAGTCCCGCATGCTCGCGGTGGACGTCGTCGAGCGTGAGGACGCTCCGGACGACAAGCAGGAGGATCGCGAAGACCCTCGCGCCGAGCTCGTGCGTCAGCTGCTTGAGTACAAAAAATATCGAGACGCGGCGACGATGCTCGAACATCGACAAGCCCAATGGGAACGACGCGCCCCAGTCCATAGCGCCGGGATCGACGACGAGTCCGTCCGCAGTGCTATGGATGAGATGGGTGAGCTGGAGATCGAGGATCTGGATCTGAGCGATCTCGTCGATGCATTCCGCGCAATCGTCGAATCGGTGAACTTTGATCGCTTGGGTGAGCACGAGGTCATGAGCGATGACACGCCGATCGAGGTGTACGCGGATGACATCGTTGAGAAGCTCAATCAATCGATCTCGCGTGACGCCTCTCAGCAAACAACGCTGCGTGATCTGATCATCAACAAACCGAGACAGCAGATGGTCGGGACATTTCTCGCGCTGCTCGTGCTTGTGCGTGATCAACGCGTGCTAATTGATATGCAAGGTGATGAGCCCGTTATCAATCTGAATCCGGATTACGATCCCAGCAGCGATCCGGCGTCTCCCGACAATGCGGACGAGCCGATCGCGGACTTCGTGTGATCCTGACTGAGTAGGTCTTTCCCCAAGTTATCCCCCGCGATTCCTGCGCGAGCGGCGCAGGGAATTGTAGGTCCGCGCAGATTACACACTCATCATCTCGCGAGTGATCCCCCGATGTGATTGGGGCACCACCGGCAGGAGAAGGAACTCACGCCGGCGACAAGTTGCACTCATTCGAGTACGGAGACTCGTGATGCCTGATCTGTTTTCACTCGCTCGCACCAATCGTCTGAACACCGCATTCAAGCGTGAGCCGCTGACTCAAGCACCTCCCGCAGCGTTGACTCGCGAGCAGACAGTGGACGAGATCATCTCCGTCAATCCATCCGCGACCGCTGAGTTCTTGGCGCAGTTCGATGACGAACTGCTCAACAAGTACCTCGATCACCTGCGATTTACACAGCAACCACGCTGTAAAGCCGCGTGGGATCGCCCCAACGACGCTCCAGCGATCATGGTGCGCCGACGCGTGGTCTGAGCGAATCTGAAGAAACCTCTATTCTGAGCACCGGCGGGCCTGTGGTGGGGCTCGCCGGGCTTTTTTTGTCTGGATCTCGCTTCAAGTCTGATCAACAACTCGTCCGATAAAGGCAGTTATCGGGCACCTGCTCAGATGGTGACCTGATCTCTATGCGATCCACGGAGGGATCCACAGCACAGCGGATCGAGCCGGGCGGAGCCCGTCGACCCAGATTAAGCACATCAGCACCTGCATAGCAGGAAGTGAACGGAGTTGACTCCATGCGCGACACACAGACCACCACACTCATCCGCCCCGTCCTCCTGACTGCACTCGCCGGGACCATGCTCACCCTCCCAGCGTGCGCCAAGCGTGTTGGGTTCTGGGATCGCACCAAGCAACATCAGACTGAGCAGGAAATGGCTCAGACCCAGAGCACACGCTCCACGGCATACTTCACTCCTGAGCATGTCGAGTCTGGATCCAATGTCCAGAATACGGCGCAGTCAGCGAACACCAATGTTGAGCCAAAGGTCAAACCAATCGCTCAGTCCGCTCCACCGCTGGAGTCCGGTAGCTTCGCCGCCAACTCATCCGCTTCGATCTCGACCAGCTCATCTCCTGACGAGTTTGTCAACAACGGACCGGTCACCAGTGCGGCTCCAGATCCGTACGCTCCGATCCCGAAGCCTGAAGCAAACTCCGTACAAGGCGGTGACCTGAGCGCGTGGATCTACTCCAACGCGATGGGGATCGAACTCCCAACTGAATCTTCAACTCCAGCGACTCGCGCGACGGTCAATGTTCGCAAGATCACCGACGCGTACGCCGGTTCGGACTTTGATCCGATCGTCACTCCTGATGGACGCAACCTAATCTACGCGTCCACCCAGCACCGCTCCACTGCTGATATCTACACCAAGTCCATCAATGGGGCTGTGGTGACTCGACTGACTGATGATCCTGCTCAGGATGTCATGCCTTCGATCTCTCCCGATGGATCCACCATCGCGTTTGCGACCGATCGCAACGGATCGTGGGACATCTTCCTGATGCCTGCTGAAGGCGGCAACAAGATCCAGATCACCAACGAGTCCGCTCATGACCTCCATCCGACCTGGTCCCCTGACGGCACCAAGCTCGCGTTCTGCCGACTCGGTCAGCAGACCGGACGCTGGGAGATCTGGGTGACCGATGTCGCTTCGGACCATGGCGCCCAGTTCATCGGATTCGGACTCTTCCCAGAGTGGTCACCTGTCGCCGGGACTGGCATCGACGGCGGGGACAAGATCCTCTTCCAACGCTCGCGTGAACGCGGAGATCGTGCGTTCAGCATCTGGACCATCGATTACCAACCAAATCCCGGCACGGCTAGTCGCGAGACCGAGATCGCATCAGGCGCGGATCAAGCACTCATCAATCCGACCTGGTCACCTGACGGTCAGTTTGTCTGCTTCGCGGCTGTGCCGTATTCGCAATCATGGGTCAACTCGACCACTGCTCGCCCGGATATGTCCACAATCTGGATGGTTTCGGTCAACGGCACCAACAAGGTCAAGCTCACTGACGGCACCTCAGTTGACCTGATGCCTGCTTGGGGACGCGACAACCAGATCTTCTTCGTCTCAAATATGGATGGCCAAGACCATCTTTGGTCGATGGAACTGTCTCCGGCAGTGCGTGCCGCGAGTTTGCGGAATCCAGAGTTTGAATCGACCTTCGCCAATGTCCCGACGGACACCCCAGCGGCAGGCGAGTAAATAGATATCCACCCACCCGGCGGATGCATCGAAAGGTGCATTCCCGCCGTTTCCCGCGAATGCTGAGGAATCGAACCCGATCAGCTTCGCACCAAGTGATGGAGGCGCATGGAGGCGCGTCCGAGATTCGGCAGGGACGCCATGACAAGTGCACAGACTATGTTTGCTCTTCTGCTCTCTTGCATCATTTTGGGATGTTCGGGATGCAACAGCACGGACAAACGCGATCGCTTCAATGTCCCAGGCGTCATTGTCGCGCCGTACGACACAACCCAAGGCGAAGTGCTCTGGGCAGTCATCCCGCCGATTAACGAATCGGGTGTGTCCAGTGTCCGCGAGGACATTGTGGGTGACACCATCGTCGCGGCTGTCCAAGGAATCCGAGGGGTCCGATGCCTTCCCATCAATCGCACGCTTGAAGTGATGCGTCAGACTGGGATCCATCAGATCACCTCAAGCAGCGAAGCGATCTCGCTCGCGAACGCTCTCGGAGTCGACGGGATCATCGCTGGATCAATCACGGCGTACGACCCCTATGACCCTCCAGTCCTGGGACTTGCGCTCGCGTTGTACTCTCGTCCAGGCGCGATGCAACGAGGATCACAGACGGATCTCGATACACGCGCTCTGACAATGGCATACACCGATTTTGGGAGCTTTGATGGCTCTCGATTCTCAGGAGATCCGGTCAACAGCGTTTCGCAGCATCTCGATGCTCGTGACCACGCCGTGCTGATGGATCTCAAGCGATACGCAGAAGGACGATCAGACTCGACCAGTGCTCTTCGCTGGCGCGTCTACACGGCAAGCATGGATCTGTACACGCAGTATGTTGCCCACCACACGGTTGGGAGACTGATCGACGAGGAATGGCTGAGGTACGCCAGGACTCGTTAGTCTGCCCTCCTTCGGTGAGCACGCTCGGCTTGGTCCGGGTGCATCGAGGGAATGAGCATGACTGAGAAGAACAGAACACCCGATAACTCCGCACCATCGCGAACCCAATCGACCCAGAGCGCTGGTGCGGAGATGGTTTGCGTGACGCTTCAGCGTCCGCCGCACTTCTGGCGCTTCGCATGCGCTGCGGGTGATTCGCGTGAAATCCTCGAATCGCTCGCGGATCTCGCGGATAACGAGCACTCTCCATTGAGCTGGGATGATGCGGAGCTGATCGCATCGCAAATTGTTCTTCATCATGGAGGTGATCGGACTCAAGCCGACCCTGAACACGCCCGATAGCACACTTACGAATCAAGATTTCCTGCCCGAGACACTGACCTCTGCGTCCATATATGTTTGGAGACTCACGGATGACCACGCTCCCCATCACCGACAGCTTCGCTAGCTACCTGACTGACGAACGACACTTCAGCCCGTACACCGCTCGTTGCTATGGTGCTGACCTTCGTCAGTTCATCGAATACCTCGTTGATGAGGCCGGCACTGAGATCAACCAGAGCAACGAAGAACTCGCGTTCAAAGCACGCACAGACTCCAGCGCCTTGCAGATGGTCAAGGGATCAACGCTTACACAGACGATATGTGAAGCGGATGCGGACCTCATCCGAGCATACCTCGGATTCCTCGGCGAGCAGAACTACTCCCCAGCAACCATGGCACGCAAGATTGCAACCCTCCGCTCGTTCTACAAGTGGGCGCATAGAAATGGATTCTCTGTCAATAATCCAATGACGCTCATCCGTACTCCTCGTCAGTCCAAGCGTCTCCCCAAAGCGATCAGCGTCGAGCAGGTCGAGCGTTTGCTTTCGGCACCGAATGATCATGATGTGCTCGGACGACGCGATCGTGCAATGCTTGAAACACTCTACTCCACTGGTATCCGCGTCTCGGAACTCGTCGGAATCAACTACGACGATCTGGATATCGAGAATGAAGCGATGCATGTGCGTGGGAAGGGGCGTAAGGAACGCATCGTTCCTCTCGGATCACACGCGATTCGTGCGATCGCACGATACATCGAGTTGCTCTCGAGCGATCCGAAGTTTGGTCCGATCTGGGCGAATCGCGCCAACGGCGACAATCCGCTCCCACTCTTCCTCAACAAGCACGGCAAGGGGCTCTCCTCACGCTCCGTCCGCCGTAAGCTCGACAAGTACCTCCGCATGGTTGGTCTTGATTCGACCATCTCGCCGCACACACTGCGTCACTCCTTCGCAACCCACCTGCTTGAGAATGGCGCGGATCTCCGCTCAGTCCAAGAGCTCTTGGGACACCAGTCGCTCTCGACGACACAGGTGTACACGCACTTGTCCACAAACCGCGTCGAGGATGTCTACAACCAGAGCCATCCACGCGCTGAAGCGAGCTGAAGAGAACATCACTCTGATTGATTACGACGCCCCGTCGAGTGCTTCGAGCATCTGACGGGGTGTTTTGTTTTGGTTGGGGATGTTGATATCCGGCGCGATCTCTGTGAGAGGGACAAGCACGAATGCTCGTTCATGCATGCGTGTATGCGGGATCTGCAGACCCGGCTCATCGATGACCTGATCGCCGAACACGATCAAATCCAAATCCAATGTCCGAGGCCCCCACCGTTGTTCGTTCGAACGATCTCTGCCGTGCTCGGATTCGATGCGGAGCATCTCGTCAAGTAAAGATCGAGCATCGAGTTGGGTCTGGACATGCACGATGCCATTCAGATATGGACCTTGCTCAATGTCTCCGAAAGGAGGCGTCTCGATGATCGAGGAGACCTTGATGATCTTGGTTGTCGCGAGACGCTCGATCGCGGCGATGGCGCTGTCGATCGTTGCTTGACGATCTCCAAGGTTTGATCCCAACGCGATGTACGCATCGATGTGCATATATCACTGAATACCTCATCTCTCGCCGAGTCCAGTCGGGGCACAAATAAGCCCGTCAAACAAACGGGCTAGGGGAGAGAGCAGTGGTGTATGTGTCTTTACCGCATCGGTTCGAGTTCACGCATGCGATGCTGCATCTGAGCTTTGAGGCGTGCGAGGATCGAGGAGTGCATCTGCGAGACGCGGGACTCCGAGAGATCGAGCGTGGTGCCGATCTCTTTCATGGTCATCCCTTCGTAGTAATACAGGATGACGATGAGACGCTCAGCTCGCGTGAGCCCCTTGGTCATGAGGTCTTTGAGGTCGTTTCGCTGGATGACCTTGACCGGAGCGACCTGGGTGTTGTCCTTGATGACATCGATCTCGCGGAGTTCGCGGGATCCATCGGACTGGAAGCACTTGCGAGTGATCGATGAGACGGAGACGGCACTGGAGTCACGCTTGTACTTCGCGAACTCGTCTTTGTCGATCTCGAGTTTGTCAGCAATTTCTTGGTCAGTCGCTTTGCGTCCGATCGCCATCTCGATTTTCTGACGAGCGCCCTCAACTTTGGAGGTGCGGTGACGCACGAGACGCGGGACCCAGTCCATCGAGCGGAGTTCATCAAGGATCGCGCCGCGGATGCGAGGGGCGCAGTAGGTCTCGAATTTTACGCCGCGTCCAAGGTCAAACGCGGAAATCGCATCCATGAGTCCGAAGAGTCCGGCACTCATGAGGTCTTCGATATCTACTTCATCTGGGAGCCGTTGGTAGATCCGCTCGGCGTTGTAACGCACGAGGTGGAGGTACTTCTCGACGAGGAAGTTGCGGAGATCTTCCGTGTAATCTTCCTTGTACATGACCCAGATGTCTGCCATTTCCATTTCGTCGAATCGCGTAGCGATCCCGGATGGCTCTGCATGGCGAGCGCTGGCTCGTGAAGACATTCGTGCTCTTGAACGGATGGCCGTCATCGGTCGACTCCTTGACCCTTGACCTGAATTAGCACCCCTGAGGCAGGTCCGGATATCCTCGTCCGAGAGTCCTGTCTAACCAAAGGCGTTGAACAAACTGAGGGCGGTCCTTGCCCTGCTTCGTAGTATATCAATTTACAACGCGCGCTGTGGTAGCGATTCATGAGTTTTTTCTGGAGATTATCTTCGAGCGCGTATCGTGTGCACATCACGCGGCTCGCTTCATCTTGTCGCGGAGTTGTCGATCGTCCTCGCGAGCTTTGTACAGACGCTTGAGTTCATCAGGGAGTTCGGGCATTGGACGATCGGCTTTGTATTTAGTCAGGAACTCACGCACGCAGATCTCGCCGACGGTGCCCAAAATCCGCCCTACGACGGCGCAAATGAGCATTGCGAGGATCGCTCGGGGAACAATGACGAGACCTGGGTTGCCAGCGAAGAGACCTACGAGCAGTGCCGTGAAGAATCCCATGCATCCCAACACGGTCGAGATGACACGAGCCGGGACATCAGGCTTGATATCTCCCGACTCAAACTCCTGATTCTCAACGATTTCCACATCACTCATCGAAATCTCCAATCCACAGCACATCCACATCTGGATCACAAACGAATCAGCGCATGCGCAAGAGATGCGCACTCTGAGCTGTACTTCTCAATCACGCAAATACAGCGCCGAACAGTTGCACAATGGACATCGGCTGTATGGAGTAGTTGATTTATCGCCGTGCGAAGAAGCGTTGCTTTGAAGCCGCGGCCATGGCGCGGCCTTCGATCCCGGCCCACTCTGTCAGCGCCGCCGCGAGCTTGGTCATGTCTTTGCCCGCAGGACTCTTCGGGGTCTCGATCATATACGGCGATCGAGCTTTGACCGCTTTGACCACACGCTTATCAGATCGGACATAGCCGAGCATCGGGATCTGGTATCCAAGGAAGCGATCGCAGACTCCTGCCATCCGGTTGTACACCTGATTCGCTTCTTTCTCGTTCGATGCTTGATTGACGATTAAAGCGAGCTTGGGAGGTGTGTAGCTCGAACGATCTGCATCCGATTGATCTGTTCCCATGATGAGCACTTTGATCAGTGCGTAAGCATCAGCGACACTTGTGGGTTCTGGAGTAACAACAATCAATCCCAGATCCGCGGCTTGGACAAAGGTGGTGACCGAATCACCCAATCCCGCGCTTGTATCAATTAGCACCACATCGTTCCCGGCTTGGAGATCCTCAAGACGATGCAACAGTGTGGCGCGTTCATGCTGATCGAGCTCTCCCACTCGTCCGATCCCGACTGATCCCGGGATCAAACGAAATCCTCCTGGAGCGTCGATCGCAAGGTCTTCGAGCGAAGGGGTTTCATCGGAATCGATCGCTGACTCGAGACGAGCTTTGGGCATCAAGCCGCAGAGCACATCTGCGTTTGCGAGTCCAAGATCAGCATCAAGCAAACAGGCGCGCCGATTCTGACGCGCTAGTGCGATGGAGAGGTTCACTGAGGTTGTGGTCTTTCCGACCCCACCTTTGCCGGACGCGATCGCGATGACTGGGATGCGTCGTTGCGGCGGAACCATGCTGTTCTGGTTGTTGGATTTGGTTTCCCCAACACAGTCTTCCCGCTCGAAGCGAGAGACCAACTGACGCAGGCGAGACGCTTGATCATCCTGAGCGGATGCATCACCACCTGTATTGGGGTTTGTCGCCGAAACAATCTGGCTCATTCATCAACCTCGTATCAATAGTGCGTCACTTAGACGCTTGGTCTCTCTTAGGGATAATCCCTATATCCTAGTCACTCAGATTTGAGGAACCACAGCTTCAGGTCCATCGAGCACAGCACGCGCGAGACGCTCGGCTCTCGCGGGCAGGATGTCGTCCGGAACCTCTTGTCCCACAGTGACAAAGCTCAAAGGCAGTCCGCCGATCCGTTCGCTCATTCCCGCAATCATCCCGGTCGTGACGGCTTCATCAATCTTGGTCAGGATGCAACGATCCGGTCCCAAGTCGATGAATCGCTCTGCTGTTTTGCGGAGCACATTCTCGCCGACAGTGGACGAAAGCACGAGGTGCGTCTCATCAGGCTGAGCCGCGGCGATGAGTTGTCCGAGTTCATCGAGTCGAGCGTGGTTGTTCTGTGATCGTCCTGCTGTGTCGATCACGATCAGATCCACATCGGAGAGACCCTCGATGACTGATCGCATCTCGTCAGGTGAGTTTGCGATTTTAATTTCGAGTCCGATGATGGAGGCGTATGTTTTGAGTTGCTCGACGGCAGCGATGCGATAGGTGTCGGAGGTGATGAGCGCAACGCGCTTGCCGTGTCGGAGCTTGGCGCTCGCGGCGAGCTTCGCGACTGTGGTGGTTTTCCCAACCCCTGTTGGCCCAATCAGCGCGATTACCTTGGGTCGAGTGGTCGATGAAGCCGGTTTCTGTGTAAGGAGCGATTGCGAAGTGGTCTTGATGGACGACTCGATCTCTCTCAGCAGTGCGTGACGCACGACGGAATCGTCGCGAAGTTCATCCAAATCGAGACGATCTCGCACAGCACCAACGAACTGATCTGCAAGATCAACGGAGACATCGTTATCGATCATTTGCGTGTAGTGCCTATGGAGTGGCTCGGACATCTCGACCGGAGGGAGCACGCCGTCATTCTTGTTCACCGCGACGGCTGTCCTGCGCGTCGTGTCCAAGACCTGACCCATCATCTTCTGGAGCGATTCGATCTGCGCTTGCAGAGCAGCGGTTTCAGCATTCTTTGAGGATGACTCCTGCTGCAGTTCTTGCTCTTGTTCATCGAGGACAGGTGTTTCAGATTGGACCTCGTCTACTGATTGATCACTTGATAGTTTGGCGGGAATCGCGTTTTCGAAGACCGATTCATTGTCGATGGGGATTACGCTTTCTTCAGTCGGATCAAACGCTTCCGCTTCAGGCGTTTCCAAGTCTGTTGCCGAGTTCACACTGTCGATGTGTTCGGGCTCCGGTTCACTCTCGGCAATCTGCGTCGATTCGAAGGTGTCTACACGCGCGAAACTGGTTGGGGTAAACTCACTCTGCGATGATGATTGAGGCTCATGCGATGCCGGAGTGTTTTCGTTGACTTCTGCTTCCTCTTGACGCTGCTCTGACTCGATGCGGCGGTCTCGGATCGGAGATGGCGCGTTCCCCATGAGTCCTTGCAAGAGCATCGCACGATCATCGACATGCTCGTCTGCTTTTGGTTGGGTCGATTCAACCGCTTGGGGCTGAGCAACGCGTGAACGCTGCACAACGATCTCTGGAACCGGTTCCTCCGATGTCTCGTGCACGGGAGTTGTTTGCTTCGATGGTTCAGCTTTCGTCGAGCGTTTCACTCGACGCGACTTGCGTGAACTCGATGGTTGTGGAGAAGATGCGGTGATCTCGACCATCGGCTTGCCACCCAACCCCAACCACGAACCAGTCCGGTACGAGCGGGTGTGGAGAATCATTGCGTCGCTCCCGAGATCCTTGCGGACCTGTGCGAGCGCTTGAGCCATGGTGGGTGCGGTGTATGTCTTAAGTTTCATATTCAGCCGTCCTGGCATGTGCCCTATGAATGAGCAAGGTACAAATGGCGGAGTTCAATCGTAATGTACCGCTCTATCAGGACTTTGACCACTTATCGACAGGTTGTCCACATCGAATCGCTTATGCAACACCCGCCGGGGTTTGCTGCCGGCTTGGCGCGTTGGCGGATTCCCCGATCGGTCCGATGAGTCCAACGGATTCGACCTCGATGCCGCTGACCACCTCGTTGTATCCCAAAACGGCGACTCCCGGAATGTGGGGTTCGAGGATCTGCCACATCGCGTTGCGGACTTGAGGGGAGGCGATCACGACTGGGAGCCGACCTCGCGCCATCACGGCTCCGAGTTCCTCGCTCACAGCATTCGCTATGTCTCGCGCCACTCGCGCCGGGATGTTGAGCACTGTTCCCGCGGCTCCGCGATCTATGTACGCGTTGACCTGATCTTCAAGGCGCGGATCCAGTGTGACGCTCACGAGCGAGAGTTTGCCCTCGTCATTGGTCTCTGCATACAGCGAACAGATCGTCCGGCGAAGCGCGTTGCGAGCGTACTCGACAAGCACATCGAGGTCCTTGGTCTTGGTTCCCCAGTCCGCGAGTGTTTCGAGGATGGTTTCGATATCACGGATCGGGACACGCTCGCGCAAGAGTGATTGGAGCACCTTCTGGAGTTCTCCAACTTTGATGATTGCTGGGACGGCTTCCTCGACCAGTTTCGCGGCCTTCTCTTTGAGTCCCTCGAGCAGGTTGTTGACTTCTTCGCGAGTGAGCAGTTCGTCGGCGTAGGTCTTGACAAGCTCGGTGATGTGTGTCGCGAGCACGCTTGTCGGATCAACGACGGTGTAGTTCATGCTTTCAGCACGGCTGCGGATGCCGGGATCGATCCACCACGCATCGAGACCAAATGCTGGTTCGACAGTGTGCACGCCTTCGATCTTGCCTGTCGTGAGTCCCGAATCCATCGCGAGCAGTCGTCCCGGATCCGCTTGTCCTGACGCGACCATGTTGCCGCGGATTTTGACGCGGTACTCGTGTGGAGGGAGCTGCATGTTGTCGCGGATGCGCACAGGCGGCATCACGAGTCCGAGTTCCACGGCGAGCTGACGGCGCACGGCGCTGATGCGATCGAGAAGATCTCCGCCTTGGTGTGTGTCGATGAGCGGGACCAAGCCGTATCCGACTTCGAGTTCAAGCACATCGACCTTGAGGAGGTCTTCGACTTGAGGTGGTTCGGGCGCCGTTTGCTGAGCGGCGTCCGCTTCTGCTTCTTGACGCTGGATGGCCTGCTTATCGTGTGCGAGGCGTCCGAGGGTCCAAGAAAGTAGCCCTAAACCTATTGCGATGGTGAGCAAAGGCATCGTCGGGAGTGGTGAGAACGCGAGTACGGCGAGGAAGCACGCGGTGATCGTGAGCCCCTTGGGCTGGGACACGAGCTGTCCGGTGATCTCTGTTCCGAGGTTGCCTTTGTCTCCCGATCGCGTGACGATGAGCGCGGCGGCCATGGAGATGATGAACGATGGGATCTGGCTGGTCAGACCATCACCGATGGTCAGCTTGGTGAAGATCTCGGCGGTCTGTCCCGCGGGCCATCCTTTATCAATCGTTCCGACAGCGAAACCACCCGCGATGTTGATCAGGGTGATGATGATGCCCGCGATCGCGTCGCCTTTGACGAACTTGGACGCACCGTCCATCGCGCCGTAGAAGTCCGCTTCGCGTCCGATCTCGTCGCGGCGGGTGCGTGCTTGTGCCTCGGTGATCATCCCGTTGGAGAGCTCGGCGTCGATCGCCATCTGCTTGCCGGGCATCGCGTCGAGGGTGAATCGCGCCGCGACTTCCGCGATGCGTCCAGCACCTTTGGTGATGACCATGAACTGCACGATCATCAGGATCGCGAAGATGATCACACCGACGAAGAGCGAGTCTCCCGCAACGAACACGCCGAACGCGGAGATGACCTTTCCCGCAACCCCGATCGCTTCTTGGGGAGTCGATGCGTCCGCGGTGAGGATCAGGCGCGTCGATGCGATGTTGAGCACCAATCGCAGCAGCGTGGTCGCGAGCAGGAGCGACGGGAAGACAGAAAACTCGAGCGCCTTCTGCATGTAGAGCGTGGTGAGCAGGATGATAACGGCGAGCGAGATATTGAATGCGATGAGGATGTCTAACGCCGCGGGTGGGAGCGGGAGCAGGATGACGGACAACAGCATGACGAACCCGATGGGCACGATCAGACCTCGGTAATCGCTGATGCGATTGACCCAAGAGGGGAGGACTGTGCTGGAGCGTTGTTCGGCCATGCGTGTTTAGTGGTGTTCCTTATTCTGTGAGTGCGGGCTCAAGGTTCGGGTTCAGTTGTTTAAGTTCGCTTTGTGCCTTTCCTTCCATTCTGTAGACATACGCGAGCAGCTCAGCGACCGCTTCGTAGTGTTCAGGGTTGATCTCCTGACCAACCTTGATCCCCCAGTACAACGCTCGCGCCAGCGGCGGGCGCTCGACGATCGGAACTTCGTTCTGGCGAGCGATCTGACGGATCCGCAGCGCGATCAGGTCCGCACCCTTTGCGGTGACCTTCGGAGCGGTCATTCCTTCTGAGTCATATTTGATCGCGACGGAGAAGTGAGTCGGGTTGGTGACGATGACATCCGCTTGAGGGACCTGATGCGAAATCTGCTGCATGACGATCTCGCGCGCCATCTGCATGCGTTTGCCTTTGAGTTGAGGATCGCCTTCCATCGTTCGGCGTTCGTCCTTGACCTGCTGCTTCGTCATCTTGTTTTCTTGTGTGTGCTGCCAACGCTGGAAGATGTAGTCGATGACGGCGAGCATGAGCAAGATCACGATGAGGGTGAATGCGATGATCAGGATCATCCGCAGGATCGCCGCGGTTGCCATGATTGCAGGGAGTTTCGGGAGCACGGCGATCGTTTCGATCTGCGAGCGGATCACCAAGATCGAGACAAGAATCAGCAATCCGAGCTTGAGCGTGTTGATGATCGCTTTGACGAGCCCTTTGCGTCCATAGATTCTCTTGATCCCGCCGAGCGGTGAGAGTTTATTGAGCTTGGGCGTGATCGGATCGCCGCTGATGAGCCAACCGACTTGCATGAACTGGGACGCGTACGCGATGACCATAACGATCAGCAGCACTGGGAGCATGACGCGTCCGATCTCGTAGATCATGAGGGAGCCGTCGGATCGGATGGATGAGACGGATAGTGGTCCGGCGCTCGACTCTGCGGCAAGCATCTTGCGGAGCACACGCTCGAACATTTCCGCAATCATCGGCGCCAGAGCAATCAGCGCGACGACACTCCCGAGCATCAGCACGGCGCCGGAGAGGTCTTGACTCTTAGGAACCTGCCCCTTCTCGCGCGCGCTCTGGAGCTTCTTTGGGGTTGGTGCTTCGGTGCGTTCGCCGAGATCGTCCATTACGAACCCCCTCCCGCTGCGGCACGAGCGTGCGCGGATTCGGTCGCGAGACTTTGGATCCAGAGCGACAGGCTATCAAGCACACGATCGATCTCTTCTCCGGCAACCATCCCGATGACATTGACCATGAGCATGAGGAGGATCAACCCTGTAAGAATCTGGATTGCGAATCCGATGCTCATGATGTTGACCTGAGGCATTGTTTTCATGACAAGCCCCATCGCGACCTGTGACATCGAGACCGCCGCGATGACCGGCGTTGCGACACGGATCGCGAGTTCGAATCCCGATGTGACCACTTGGACCAGCATGTCCAGAGGCACATCGCCGGCGGTGAACAATCCGATCGGCGCGGTGTGGAAGGACTCAGCGAGCGCGAGGAAGAGGAGCTCGAATCCACCCAATCCAATGAACGCGAAGATCGTGAGGTAGAACAGGAGCATGCCAAGGACCGAGCCGTTGGAGTCCAGTTCTGGGTTGAAGGATTCGGCGAGCGAGAGACCGACCTGGTATCCCATGATGAACCCGCCCATCTGCATCGCGTAGAGAGGCATCGCGGCGATCAGTCCGATGGAGATCCCGATGAGCAGCTCAGCAAACAGCAACGGCACAAGCTGAACGGTGTCAATGCTGGCGCCTGGATCAAACGATGGCACCGCGGGGTAGATCGCGACAGCGAACATGAACGCGAACATTGCTTTGAATACTGTGGGTACAGTCGCGGATTGCAGCAATGGTGTAAACAAAAACAATCCCGTGAGTCGGGCGACCACCAGCATCAGTGGCAGCACATGGACCAGCATGGGCTCGAAACTCACCATCAGAACAGCTTCATCATCTCTGTTGTGAACTCACTGAGCACAGTGATGATCCAAGGCAATAACAACACCGCCGCGACAACGAGCGCGATGATCTTGGGAACAAAGGTCAGCGTTTGATCCTGGATGGAGGTGACGGACTGGATCAGCGAGATCACCAAACCCAGGATCATCCCGATCAAGAGCAGCGGGGTTGCGATCAACAGCACGATATATAACGCGTCACGGATCATCTGCAGCGCGGCTTCGTCAATCATCCTGCCCCCCTTCGTATTCGACGCTGACTCTCGGGGGCGCATTGCTCTGCTTCACGATGCGCGCGAGCATGAAGATTGGGATAGTTGCAGCAGCGGTCGCGCTGAGTCTACCGCTCGTGCCTTCTTGCACGAAGCTCTCGAGAAGTGAGCCGACGACTAAGGTCCATCCATCGACGAGCACAAACAGCATCAGCTTGAACGGCAGCGAAATTAGAACCGGAGGGAGCATCATCATGCTCATCGAGATCAGCAGCGACGCGATGACCATGTCGATCACAAGGAACGGCAGGTACACACGGAACCCCATCAAGAACGAGACCTTGAGCTCGCTGAGCATGTACGCCGGGATGAGGGTCGTTGTCGAGATGTCTGCTCGTGTCATGGATTCGGGTTCGGAAGTGTCCACGCCTTGGTAGTTGAGGATCATGTAGAGCGATGACCAGTTGTCGGTCGCTTCGATCTGATCGAACATGAAGTCACGCATCGGGGTCGAGGCGCGTTCCCAGAGGACATCCATGTTGCGGATCTCGCCGTTCTGATACGGGACGACGGCTTCGCTCCAGACTCGATCGATGGTCGGTTTCATCACGAGCGCGGTCATAAAGAGTGCGAGTCCGGTGATGACCTGACCCGGCGGGAGCGACTGTGTGCCCATCGCTTGACGCAGCAGCGCGAGGACCACCATGATGCGGATGAAGCTGGTCGTCATCAGCATAATGGACGGGACCAGAGCGATCACCGTCAGCAGCAGCATGATGTTGAGTGTCACGGACAATCCGGACTGCTCTGCGCCACTGCTCGGAGCGATAGTACCCTGCACCCGCGAGCCGATCCCGCTCGCGGCGTTGATCGCGGTCCCCGCATCTTCGAGGACCATCAGCGGATTGAACGCGTCGCTGGAGGATTCGCTCGGAGCGGGACCAAGCTGAGCGAACAAGGTGTTTGCCAATAGCCCGAAGCACAAAGCGATCAGGATGGAACGGAGACGACCCACGAGTTCAACGCCCCCTCCGCATCGCGCCGAGTCTTCGGCGGAGGATTTGAGAAGCCGCGGCATTGTCTTGCGCGGAGGTCAGTTCGAGACGATCACCCTCGTCGTTGCTCACAAATCCTGGAGCGATCCGGCGAGGACGCTGCACATGCATGCCCGGCGAAGGCTGATACATCGCTTGCTGGATTTCTTGATCCGTCGCGTTCCCGGCTTCTTGGAGCGTCCGCTCGAACGATGCGGAGATTGAATCGCCTTCCGCATCGCGGACTTTCCCCAAAATGGATGCGACCTCTTCGGGAGTGTTGATCTCGCAGAGTGTGTGCATCTCCCCAACACCCCCACCACGCTTTCCTCGACGAGAGCTCGCGTGTGAGAGCAGGAGCACCTTGCGATCGAAGCGGAGCACGACGATCGTCATGCCGCTGGAGATGGGATAGCGCGCGAGGACCTCGACGAGCCCTGCCGGTGCTCGACCTCCGGCGCCCATCTGACCGCTGAGTCCGCCTTTGGTGCGTGCGATTCTTTTGTAGAGCTGCGCGAGCGCGAAGATCAGCAAGAGCACCCCTGCGAGCGCGGCAATCGTGCGGAGAAACTCCTTTCCGAGCACGGCGGGTGTCGTGACATCATCCCCACCAATCGGCATGCTCTCTTGCGGACGAGGGAGTCCGAGCGGTTTCGCCGATGATGATTCCGGGTTAATCTGAGTCTCGGTTTGCGCTGCGATCTCAGCAGTTGACTGTTTGTTTGATTGCGATGGCATCTGCTCGATCAGATCAATGATCGGCTCAGGTGCATACTCGACCAATGGGCCATGCTGTGCAAACGCATGTGCAGAGATGCAGAGTGTGATGATTGTGGTGCACATTCGCACCTTGAGAGTCCCGATCATGTCGCCATCCTGGCCTTTCACAAGAGCGGATCCTCCGCTCGTTCTCGTCATCACTCAGCGTTTAGCTTTCCTGCAGATCCAGGATCTCGTTGATACGCACACAGAAGTTGTCGTTCAGGACGAGCACCTCGCCTCGAGCGACTTTGCGATCGTTGACGAAGACATCGACTGGATCTCCCGCAAGTTTGTCCAGCTCCACGACAGCGCCATCTCCTAAACGCAGCACATCTTCGACGAACATTCGTGTACGACCCAGTTCGATGCGGACATTCATATGGACATCGGAGAGCAGATCGAGATCGCTCTTGGGACCTGAGTTACCCGAGTCTTCAAGAACTGGAGATTCGAAGGGACTGCCACTCCCGGCGGAGTCTCCTCCAGCGGCGCTGCTGACATCGCTGATCGCTGACATTGCAGCCGCGAGAGCTGCGGCTTCATCGTCGCTCATATCGGCGCCTTCGTCGGCTTGTGCCGCGACATCGTCTGCAATTGCAGATGCGTCATCCAATGCTTCCTCAGCATTGGGTTCTTGAGCATCATCTGCATCGTTCTGGGGCTCTAGATTCTCTGCTTCTTCGGACATCGTGGATTCCTTGGACTCCGCCATCGACACAACGCGCACGCCGACTCCCGGCGCATACAAACTTATCGGCCTATCTTGCCGATCGGGTCCAGTCTTTGCGCCAATGCGCAGATATTGCTTACCTGAAGCAGCAGTTGTCGAATCCTGAGATCACGCGTCGGCGCGGAAACCCTTGCACTCAGGGATGATGACGCGATCAACGCGTGGCATGCCGTCAGCGTCTAACCCGAAGACCTCGTTGATGTATGTCGTCAGCTGTCGCGTGATCGTCTCCAGTCCAGGCTCGCGGAGATGGCGATCCTGTGCTCGACGGAAGATCAGTGCGATCCCCTCGGTCAGCAGAGCGGTATCGCGTTCTTTGATGGTCTCGATGTGTGCCTGATTCTTCTGACGAGCACGCAGGACGATCTGGACGCGCCATTCCCAGACATGCCCGGTGGACATGTTCTGGAATCGGTCCTCAACAAGCGGGATCTCGACAGGCGCATCTTCTCCGGTGCCTTCGAGTTCCGCGAGCTCCGTTGCATCCGCGCCCTTTGGTCCACCCATAGATGAAACGAGGAAGAACACCGCCGCTCCTTCGACGATCATGATCACTGCGATGATGATGAGGAGTTTCATCCCCCCACCCTTGCTGGATCCGGACTCTTCGGTGCTTTCTGCTTTGTTTTCTTCGTCGGCCATTGGTGTTCCTTCCGGGACGCTGGATTAGTTGTCCGCACCGGTGAAGTTTGGATCTGGATGCGTCTGCGAGACCGTGCGCCCAGTCTGATAGACCTGAACTCGGCGGTTCGAGCCGCTCGCTCCTCCGGAATTGGCGCTCAGAGACATAGGCTCAGCATTCCCAGCTGATTCGACCCTCAGAATCGATGCATCCACACCACATTCCCGGACCAAGAAATCCTTCACCACTTGAGCACGGCGATATCCCAACTCGTCAAATCCGAGTCCTGAACGCTTTTCTTCGAGTCCCCACGAATGCCCTACAACCGGACAGATGTAGTTGAGTCCTCGAATCTTTGGAGCGACTGAATCTCGCAGCATGTCCTGGTTGCGTTTAGAGAGCTCAAAGCTCCCAACTTCGAACATGATCGAGCCACCGATCGCGTGGCGAGCACCCTCCTGGACGACATTGACCAGTGTCTCCCGACCTTCAATGTTCGGATCGGTATTGTCGTTGGTAGAACGCATATCGCCATCTCGGCGGGCACGCTCTTCTTGATTGGAGACCATCGAGTTGTTGGCGCTCTCGATGAGATGCGCCAATCCCATTCCGCCTTTGAATCCCATCGCTTCGTTGACCGAATCGATGACCTTCTGATACTCGCGTGGTTTCTTCATCTCCGAGAATGAAACCAGCAGCACGAAGAAACAGAGCAGAAGCGACATCAGATCACCAAAGGTGACCACCCACTCCGGGACCTCTGCTTTTGGTGGTTCTTTTTTCTTTCCCATCGCTCGGATCCTCCTGGCGGTTAAGCCGCCTGCTCAGCGAGGAACGCGTCGCGTTCTGCTGGTGGGAGGTAGGTCAAAAGCTTGCTTTCAACAACGCGTGGGTTGTCACCAGACTGGATTGCCATGACACCAGCGATGATGATGGTCTTGAGTTGTGTTTCTTCTTGATCCTTCGAGTAGAGCTTGTCGCCGATCGGACCAGCAAATGCGTTGGCGATGATCGCTCCATAGAGCGTGGTGATCAGCGCGACTGCCATGGATGGACCGATGGTGGAAGGATCTTCCATAGAACCCAGCATGAGGATCAGACCGATGAGGGTCCCGATCATCCCGAATGCCGGTGCATATTTCCCGAACTGATCGAGGACCATTTTACCTTGCATGTGACGATCCATCATCGCTTCGAGTTCGGTTTCCATGATGACACGGATGAGTTCTGGATCAGTGCCGTCGACGGCCATTTTGATCCCGCGAACAATAAACTCATCGCTCATTTCTTCGATGTGGTTCTCGAGGGAGAGGATACCTTCACGGCGAGCGATCTCGGCGTACTTGACGATGTCCTTGATGATCACTGCAGGATCTGCGGTAGTCCCGAAGACTGCTTTCATCACAAGACTTGGAAGACCGAGCGACTTTGCAAGTGGGAACGCGGCAATGACAGCACCGGTTGATCCACCAAACACAACAATCACTGACGGGATGTTGATCATTCCGATGGGATTACCGCCGCCGAGTAAGATCGACAAGAAGCAGCAAATTGCTGCGATCGCGAGCCCGCCTACGGTTGCAATGTCCACTTGTCCGTCCTCCGACAACACCCGTCCGTGGGTGTGCAGAGCCTGTATCGACGCGACCATGAGCGATATTCAGATTGATCGTGGAATTCTGGACCCGCACTAGCGATCGGGTGGGATTATCCGGGTTCAGAGAGCTTGCGGAGATGCCGCCCGTATTCGATGGATCTGCGGACGATCTCGGTCATGGACTCTTTGACGACCATGTGCTCGCCGGAAATAAGCGTGATAATGGTGTCGGGGTTCTCCTCTACGGTCCGGATAAGCTCGGCGTTGAGAATGAACTTCTGTCCGTTGAGTCGTGTGACACAAATCATGACAATCTCCGGAAGCCCGATCCGTTATCGGGCTCGCTTCCCGCTCGCGTACCTGTTGTCATTATCGACCAAGCACCAACAACTGCTGGAGCAACTCATCGGTTGTTCGGATAACACGCGATGACGCGGAGTAACCAGTAGAAGTCAGGATCATTTGCGTGAACTCTTGTCCGAGATCGACATTCGAGCCTTCTAGTGCACCTGCGATCACTGAACCCAATCCGATCTGACCTGGGTTCGCAATCGCGGCGGGTCCTGAGTTCGGTCCAGTTGTGAACAGGTTACCTCCCTGATCCACAAGACCTGCAGGGTTTGAGAACTTCGCGAGTACGACCTGTCCCATAGTTCGGATCGCGCCGTTGGAGAATCGTCCTACAACAGTACCGTCATCTCCAGTCGCGAAGGTTTCGAGAGTTCCTGGAGGAAGGCCGTCGGTCGTCAATCCGATCAGGGTCGATCCTGTGGCTAGTGAAGTGGTTTGTCCGTTCTCAGCGAGGAAGTTGAGGTTGAATGACAACGGCGTGTCCGCGCCTGTGTTCATCCGATCGATGGTGACTTGCACTGAGTTGTTCAGCGGATCGATCTGACCCTCTGTATCAAACTGCAGTGTGCCCGTCGCGACGGAGATATCCAGATCTGTGTCATCACCCGATTCGACGAAGTAGCGCCAGACTGGCCCACTGTTAGGGGTTGAGTCGAGGACCATCACCACATCGACGAGTACTGATGTTCCGAGCGAGTCAAACGCGGAGACAGTGGTCCGCACGCTCTCGCCGTCAGCTTCAGCGACTTGTGTGGTTTCGAACGCGGCGCCAAGGTTTGTGGTGCCGTCGGTATCGATGATCCGCAGATCACCAGTCGAAATTTCAATGTTGTTTTCTGTCCCGACATTGCCCACAATGGTGATCACACCAGTGGTTGGATCAACAGTGACTCCCGGAGTTGACCCGTCGGGGTTCGCGGCACCAGTATCCTGGATCCCGAGTGCGGCTTCAAGGAAGTCCATGAGATCCTGGACTGATGTGGTTGCGGTGACTGAGAGATCCGCTTCAGGGAGTGCTCCGCCTCCCTTGGATGCATCGCTCGTGAGTCTAACGGTTTGTCCTGCACTCAACAACGGCGTGCCGGGATTGTTTGGATCGTCAATGTTGACCAGTGGTGTGGTTGAGTTGATGAATCCACCGCCGAGGACTGTTGGTCCTGAGAGCGATGAACTCATGAGATCGATGATCGATCCTGTGGTTGGAATGTCGCCACTCTTATCGAGATTTCCCACGATGGACACATTGCTGGTTGCTTCTGCAATGGTCTGTCGACCTACGGGTATATTCAGGGGGACGAGCTGTCCGGTGATGAGATTAAAATCATCATCGACACCATATCCCAGCAAGCGTTCACCAGTCGCGGTGGTCAGGTTATCTTCCGTGTCTTGTCTGAATGATCCGGCACGCGTGTAGAAAGTTGACCCATTACTCTCGACCATAAAGAACCCCGATCCGTCGATGGCGAGGTCTCGCAGATCTCCGGTCGCGTTGATTGAGCCGTTGTTGAAATCCCTCTGAATCGCTCCGATTCCCACACCGTTGCCAACTTGTCGAGGATTGATCCCGCCGCTGCTTGCTGTTGGCGCTGTCCCGAAGCTGAGGTTTCGCTGAAAGAGCGTCTCGAACATGATCCGCGAGCTCTTGAATGCGGTGGTGTTCACATTCGCGATATTGTTACCGATGATGTCGAGCTTGCGAGAGTGCGTGTTGAGCCCGGTCAGACCGATGAACAATGAACTGGTTGATGCCATGGAGGAACCTCTTTTTCGCCAGGCTGCTACGCTTGGCGCTATCGAATCAGTCGGATCGCGCCGAGAGCACATCCGCGAGGGAAGTGTTTCGCACAACGCGTGCCGGAATGAGTGGATTCACTGGGGTGCTGCTCTCAGCTTGATCTGAAACTTCATCGAGATCAGTTTTCGTACCATGCATGATTACCAAGCCATCGACCTGATCAATCAACAGCTGATTCTCATGCGTCATCTGCGCTTCAATCACGCGGTTCTTGACATCGAGGCGCACAATTGAGGCACCGAGATCAACCGCGACATTGCTGATCCCAGACTTCGATGCGATGTCAGCAGCATGTCCTACTCGATCAAGCTGATCTGATCGGATTTGATCGATCCCGATCCCCTCCCCGAGTTGTACGGCAACACCGCTGGGTTGACCAGTTCGAACACGCTGCAAGATCTCATCGAAGCTCAACTCGTTCGGATTGAGCTTCCGTTGATCCGGAGAGATACCACCCGGGAGGATTCCCGATCCGAGTGCTGCGAGGAGTTGGTTTCCTGACGCATTCATTGCGTCAGATCGCGGGACTCACTGTGGGACGACTTGGATCTACGCTCTGTGAACCAGTCTGACCGCTCGTGGTATTCAACGATCCTGCATCTCCGGCATATGGCGAATCGGTCGGCACATCCGGATCATCATCGGAGTTCCCATCGTCTGTTGGCGGAGTATCGTCATCAGGATTGGTGAAGTCGTCGATCGGTCCAGCGATTTCATCGACCTGGCTAAAGAGCATACGAGTCCCATCGAACAGATTGAGCACAGGTCCTTCAGAGGACTGCGATACAGAAATCACAAGATCTGCAACGCGTTGATTATCAAGCGTGATTCCTGAGACCAGCGAGCCGATGAGCTGCGAAGCCGCGGCGAACTCGTTCTGGGATACCAAGCTCTCAAGCGATGCAACCATCTGCGTATCGGATTCGATAGTCCGGAGTGTCGAGAGCTGGTCGAGCATCGCGCCGGTGTCCTGAGGTTCAAGCGGGTCCTGATTCTGCAACTCTGTGAAGATGATCTGCAAGAACTCGGCGCTGGAGAGCGTGTTGAACGCGTCGCCTGTTGAAGAGACGGGGTTCGATGAAGAGAAATCACTGATGGCGCTCATGATTCATACCTTTCCATTACGCGATTGCATCCAGACCCAGTTCGGTCCAGATACTTTGCGGCGAGTTGTCATCCAAATCAGTTTCAGGAGTCATCGGAGTGCTGCTTTCCTCCCGATGTGCCCCTTGCTGTTGAGTATCTTGTTGCGAGTCCGCAGAATCTCGATCTGTGTCATTGAACATCTGATCGAATGCGGATTGCTGGGATTCGTTGACGCGGATGTCATCAATGCGGATGCCGCGTGATTCCATTGAGTGCTTGAGCCCTTCGAGTCCGTCTTTGAGGATCGATCGAGCGTCTTCGTTTGCGGCATCGATCTTCACTCGGACTTGGCCGTCTTTCGTGTTGAGTTCGATTTTGATGTCACCCAGATGATCGGGATTCAGCCGCATCCGCATCGTGCCGCCTTTGGTGTTCATAATCGACGCGAGTCCACGCTGGACCTGCGCCATCACCTCGCGGCGCATCAGTGGGCGATCATTGATCGCTTTATTCTGCACAATTCTTTGGGCTTCTGCAGATCGTGCTCCCAGATCCAAACCGCTTTGACTGGTGTTGGCTTTGCTCGATGCTTCAGTAGAAGTGATCGTGCGTGCAGCATCTACCCCAACCGAGTTCTGCAGCGTTTGTGTCCGGATCGGTTGTGACGGACGAGCCGAATCCGCGGCGACAACCTGAGTTGCTTGGATCACCTGCGGCGTGTGTGTTTGAGTGACTGCGGGTTGTGATTTGACAGGTTCTTGTGTAGCCAACTGATCCTGATTTACAAGAGCCGAGCTCAGATCAGGATTTCTGTTCGCTTCATGTCCGATCTGAATCGTTGGTGTGGATTGCTTGGTGCTCGCGAATCGATTCTGTGGAGTTGCTGTCGAAGCTGGAGCGTCTTTCTGGACTGGTCGAGCGGCCCCAGCTTTGTTGGGCTCTGGTGCTTGAGAAGCAACCTTCGTTTGTGGTTGACCCTCAAGCTGGAGCTTCGCAAGATCCGCGAGGTCAACGCGTGCTGCATTAGACAGCAGGATACCCAGATCCGCGGCCGTCAGAATCTGCTCGATGCTATTATTCTTCTGCGAATCAAGCGGCTTAGTTATTGACTCGCTCTGCTCGCTCTTCGGATGCGGATTGGACTGATTTGTTGCCTGTCCATCACTCTGAGTTTCTGAGGTTTGTTTACCCTCAATCTGATCTGATTCCTCAGCCGCTCCATCCTCACCATCACCAGCGTCATCCGCAGGCTGAACCTCTTCGGAATTAGCTGATTCTTCGATTAACTCATTTTCGGGTTCTGATTCTGTGAACGATTCAAGCACGCTGCTGAATACAAGCGCAGAATCCGCAGAAGTTGATGCGCCTTGTGCGCGTTGAACCACCAGATCTGCGCTGGTGTTGTTACGGCTCAAGCTGGTTTGCTGTATCGTCATCGGTGCTGGCATCCGTTAGCGAGGTTTCACGACCACGCATCCGTATGGACTCCAGCAAACCCGCTGCCAACTCAGCTTCATCCGCTTTGATGAACTCCGCGAGGACTTCCGTTGTGATGCCACCCCCAAGCGCGCTGAGATACGAGACCACCTGCTCTCTCTTCCCGTCGTCAATCAGGACGCTCAGCATTTCCTTAGCGTCTCTTGGTCTCATGTTTTTGAGCACGGTGAGTGATTTATTGAACTGATCGGATCCCTCGATCTCTTTGAGCCGCTCGCGCATGGCTTCGAATTCTGATCGCTCTTCCTCGAAGTCTGTCCGTTCGCTCGCGAGCAGCGCCCGCTCTCGCTTGAGGGTGTTCTGGAGGTCATTGATCTCGCGTTGCATGCGTTCGAGCCTTGCACGATCGATCTGGGTGAGCTGCAAACGAACATCGTTGAGTTCTTCAGAGTTCATCGCGAGTTTGGGGAGATCATTCTCTTGCTCCGCGAGTTCCGCGGCGGCTTCCAATTCCTCAGATTTGATGCGTTGATCTCGTGCGGTTATGGTCTCACTGAACATGTCGACGACCTCTGTGACACGCTGTGAATCGACCCTGCCGGACGCGAAGACCCAGCCGACACCCAAAAGCACCGCGATCAGGTTCAGAACCGCGACGACGAGGAGGGCTTTGATGAGCTTTTTCATATACGCTTTCCTTTCAGCAGTCCGCTGCTGCTCAGATCATCACATCGGATCGCCTGGCGTGGCGCATCACAGACATATCGTCCAGTTCGCTGGTTTCTCTGCGTCTTTGCTTGGATTCAAACGCTTCTCGCTGTCGATCTCGCAACAGTTCGACGGCTTTGCGAGCCGAAGCTGCTTCTGCGAGTTCCTGTCGTGCTTGCTCGATCTGCTCGATCAGTCCTGCGAGCTCGATAACGAGTTTCTGAGCGGAGAATCGGTTGCTCAGCGCCGCATTTGCTTGGAGCCTTGCGCCTCTGAAGTCGATGGTTTCGCCGCTTGCGAGCATCTGAGCGAGTGAGGTTTGCTCGTGTTCGATGTTTTGCTGATACCCACGGATCCGGCTTTCGATCTCGAAACGCTCCCGCTCGAGTTCACTCAGCGCGAGCTTTTTCTGTTCTTCTTCGCGTTCGCGCATCTCGAGGACGGGCTGGAGTCGGAAATGGAATCGTGCCATTCAGATCACCCCCCGCTTGCTCGCATGCCTGGACCAGCGGGCATCTGCTGCTGATTCGCGGATTGTGATTGCGCGATCGCTTGACGCTGCTGGATCATCTCGCCCGACTGCAACGCGAGCTTGACCATCATCTCTTTGGCGGGCTCGAACTTCGCGGCTTCATCGGTCCGCTGCCCAAGCAGTTCAGAGATCACCGGCTGCATATCTATCGCGGTGTCTGCTTCAGGATTGACTCCCTGCGCGTACGCGCCGATCTGGACCAGATCCTCGATCTCTCGATACTTCGCGATGAGCTTGGAGATCTGCACTCTTCCTGCTTTGTGGGCGCTATCGGTGACATCATTCGCGACACGCGAAACCGAATCGAGCACATCGACCGCCGGGAACTGTCCTTTGTGCGCGAGTTTGCGCGAGAGCACGACGTGACCATCGAGGATCCCGCGTGCCGCATCGGAGACCGGCTCGGTCATGTCGTCCCCCTCGACCAGAATCGTGAACAGCCCTGTGATGGATCCCCCACCCATGCCGTTTTCTGGTTCGATTGTTCCGGAGCGTTCTAAGAGTTCCGCCATTGCTGAGAACACGCTGGGGGTGTACCCCTTTGTGGTTGGGGGTTCGCCGACTGAAAGTCCGACTTGCCGCTGCGCGTGCGCGAATCTCGTCACTGAATCCATCATGAGCAGGACATCTAGACCTTGGTCTCTGAAGTACTCGCTCGCGGTGCACGCGAGCTTGGCGGCTCGGATCCGCAGCAACGGAGACTCATCCCCAGTCGCAACGATTACGACCGAACGCTTCAAGCCTTCATCTCCCAACGCGTGATCGATGAAGTCACGCACTTCTCGACCACGCTCACCGATCAGCGCGATGACATTGACATCCGCATCGGTCCCTCGCGCGATCTGTCCCAGGAGCGTGGACTTGCCGACACCTGGTCCGGCGAATATTCCGAGTCGCTGTCCGCGTCCGATCGGAGTCATGAGATCGAGCACTCGGACTCCGGTACGGAGTGGTTCATTGATCTTCCGTCGCTGCATGGCGCCGATCGGAGTCGGATTGATCGCTCGCTGGACGGTCTCGCAAATTTCACCCTTGCCATCGATCGGTCTTCCGAGTCCATCGATCACACGCCCGAGCATGCGATCTCCAACTGGAGAGACCTGATGGACTTGCTTCATCTGGATTTTGGAGCCTGGGACAATGCCTGTCGTGGCGCTCAGGAGCATGACGATCGCTTTGCCGGAATCGAATCCCACGACTTCGCCTGAGATGTGCTGTCCATCCAGAGCGATGATTTCCACGAGCGAACCGATCGGGACAGGGAGATCCGTCGCGATGATGGACATCCCACGAACCGCTTCGACACGGCCACATATCCCGAGCGGGCAGACGCGATCGATGATCTCCTTTTCGCGTGGGAACAGTTTCACGCCGCGTCTTCCTTGGAGTTGCCCTCGTCGTTGTCGTTCTCTTCTAGGTGTTGATCGTAATCCGGTCCTCGATGCGCTGGTAGAAGAGTCGCGACTATGCGATCGAGTTGTTTTGTGATGGAAGCATCGATCAAACCTCCGCCTTTGGTCGAGACGACACATGATCCTGGCGCGAGCGATTCATCCCCCACCAGTTCGGCGTGAGTACAAGAAGCACATTGCTCGATCATCGCGGGCATAACACGTTGGAGCAGTTCGATATCTGTAGGATGCACACGCACACGGATATCTGTCGGAGTCACGAGCGACTCAAGCACCACTTCGAGCTGGTCTACAACGACCTCAGGATCGAGTTCAATCGTGCGCTTGATAACGCGAGATGCGATGTGAGCCGCGAGTTCAATGACTTCTGTCCGCGCGGCGAGCATGAACTCGTTGCGTTGCTCTTCCCATGTGCTAAAAGCAGATTCCCACTGCTTTGATATGGTTTCGAGACGCTGCGAGTGTTCAGCGTGCGATTGCTCAGTCCCCCTGACTGTTCCTTCTTCAAGTCCCTGAGCAAGTCCTTCTTCGTAGCCCTTCTGATGTCCCGCTTCTGAAGCATCTTTGACGAGTCGATCGCGCTCTTCGTTTGCCTGTTTCAGGATCTGAGCAGCTTCTTGCTGCGCGGATTCGATGACCGCATGTCCTCTTCGTTCGAGGTCTCCCAAATCCATGGGGATCGCATCACGCGTATAGCTCTCGAGGTCTGCTCTTTTGATGACACCCATCTGTGGGACCTCCGCGCTGTATTAGACGACCATTTCCGAGTCACCGCCTCGTCCCTCGATCATGACATCGCCGGCTTCTTCCAGACGACGCACGATGTCCACGATCCGCTGCTGAGCCGTCTCGACATCGGAGACACGAACAGGCCCCATGAACTCCATATCTTCCTTGACCATCTCCGCGGCACGCTCGGACATGTTGCTGAAGATCTTCTCGGCGAGTGCTTCGCTCGCGGTCTTGAGTGCCACAGACAGCTCGTCGTTCTCGACCTCTTTGAGGACAGCTTGAATGCCCTTGTCATTGACAAGCTTGATGTCCTCGAAGACGAACATGAGTCTGCGGATTTCTTCGACCAGATCCGGGTCGTCGGATTCCAGACCTTCCATGATGGTCTTTTCTGTTGCGCGATCCGCGAGGTTGAGGATCTCTGCGACGGTTGGTACGCCACCGGCTTTCTCCATGCTCTGCATGAGCATGTTACTCAGTCGGCTCTCAAGTCCGATCTCGACTTCCTTGATCACCTCGGGATTCGTCTGCTCCATATTCGCGATGCGCTTGATGACCTCCAGCTGCTTCTCCATCGCGAGACCCACCAGAATCTCGGAAGCCTTGTGGTGCGAGAGATGACAAAGAATCAGCGCGATCGTCTGCGGATGCTCTTCTTGGATAAATGTCAGTAAGTTGTCGCTCTCTGCTCGCTGGAGGAAACTGAACGGGGTTTTTTGTACCTGTGTTTGAATCTGTCCGAGCACGCGTTCGGCATCGCTCGGATCCATGGAGTTCTGAAGGAGTTGCTTCGCGTAAGAGAGGGATCCCTCGTTTGCGTATTGCGATGCGACTGAGATGTTATAGAACTCTTCGACGACCGCGTTCTGGAGCACATCGGGAACTCGCCCCAGTGATGCGAGTTCGCGTGTGATCTCTTCGACCTTCTCGCTTGGGAGGTGCTTGAGAACTGTGGATGCTTGATCAGAACCCACTGAGAGCAGGAGGATCGCGGCTTTGGATAAACCTTCGAGCTCTCGCACATCGGTCGGCAATGGTTCGTTGAGTTTGCGTGCCATGTGCGTTCCTTACTCCTCGACCTCGGCCCAGCGTTCGATCAGCGCCGCCGCGGCTTCCGGATCTGCGTTGATGAGTTCACCCACCTGATCGCGGAGTTGTTGAATCTCGATCAATGCGTCCTCGACCTCGATGCCGGTCATCGCGGCATCTCCTTCGTCTGCTTCTCCGATCATGTCGCTCATCCCTTCTAGCTGTGGAGGGATTCCGACTAACTCCTCGGCAGATGGGAGTTCGATGTTCTTGCTTGAGCGTTTCACCATCAACAGCATCATGAATACAGCAACCACGGCAAGCACACCAACGAGGAGCGTCTCGATGAGGTTCCCGTTCCCAAGCAGCAGGGATGGCCCACCCGATCCGCCTCCGCCGAGCATGGATCCCATGAATCCTGCAGATTTGACTTGACCGATACGATTGTACGACTCTCCAATCGGCGCCATGGAGACCACAACATCGCCATCAAGGATTGAACCATCGGGCGATTGTCCGATGAGGTGCGGCTGCACTTGCTGCATGATGAGCGATTTGAATCCGGAGTTGCCGTCCATACCCTCGAACTTCTCACGGATGTCCTCAGCGGTGATCGGAGCGGGCTCGCTTCCGTCTTCACTTTCCGGCTGCGCTGATGCGAGCAGTTCACGGATGTACTCTTCGGGAATGATGATCGATGCGCGGATATGCGTAGGCATCCCGCGCGGATCGACGGTCTGTGTATCGGTATACCCAAACTGGTTGTCGTACTCCTTGATGGTGTCGGAGGATTCGGACGAGTTCCCACTCGCTCCGCCGGTGTTAATACTCGCGGTCTGATTGGAACGCACTCCAGGTTCAGCTCCACGCGATGCTTGCTGCATCTTGTCTTCTGTCGCGCCTTGCGATTTGACAAGCGACACAGATCCCTGGTCCGCGAGTGAATACGCACGCTCTGTGCTTGCGACTTTCTTCACATCCACCATCGCGCTGACAGACACGATCACGCCGGGGATATGTCCCAGCATCTCTTTGATCTGCTGTTTTTTGCCGTCCGCGACAGTCTGAGATTGATCAAGGAACTTGGAGGACATGCGAGAGTCTTCAGAAGACACCGATCGTGCTTGGCCTGTTGATCCATCGATCACTTGAATGTGTTTTGGATTAAGACCAGATACGGCTCCCATTACCATCCCCGCTGCGGCATCCACGGTATCCTGAGAGAGAGGAGATCCACCAGCCGTGAAGATCGTAATCGAAGCGGAGGGTGTCCGAACGGCACGGCCCAATCCTGAGTTCTGAGGCACATCGAGGATCACATTCGCGGAGTTCACAAAACGAAACTGCGAGATGATCCGTGACAGTTCGTTCTGCATCGCGATATTGAACTGCTGACGATGCTGTTCTTTGGATGCCTTCCAGTCTTGTGATTGAATAAGATTCTGAAAGAGGAGCGTGGTATCCCCTGGGAGTTGCCCCGATTGAGCGAGCAGCGCCATTGCGGATGTGCGCTGAGACGGAGGAACCTGAATATTCCCATTGACGACCTGCGCGTCGATCCCGGCGGATCGGAGTGATGCGAGCGCCATGGTGTCCCCTGATTCAGCCATCAAATCGACGAGAGCAGGTTTGGATGCATACTGGGAGACCAAAAACATGGTCATCGCGGCGATCACAGCAAGTGAAGCGAGTAGGAGCTTCTGTGAAGCGGACATCTGCCCAATGTATTTGCCCGCGTTATCTATGACCTGTCGCAGCTGATTCATCGAACCTCGGCCTCCATGCCGTTGACGGCGTCATCCTGACACCAACCACCCAAGAAAGGTGGTCCGGATCAACATCGGCCGACCACGGCGCAAAGCTTGACAACCAAACGCATGATCTGCGCTTCGATTTTCAGAATGTGGAGTTTGTTGCGCAACGCGCGGAATAAGGTCGACTGTATCAGACACGCATCTGCTTGACTTCGTCGTAGGCCTGCATCACCTGATTCCGCATTGCCTGGAGCATCTTGAAAGCGGTGTCCGCTTTCTCAGTCGCGGCGATTACGCCTTCGATATCGTCACGCTTGCCCGTAATCAGGTCCTCAGCGGCTTGGGTCGCGTCCTGTTGGAGCGCATTGACCTCTTTGAGATTACCCATCAGTAGTGCTTTGAAGTCGGCGCCATCGCCGTTGGGGGTATTGTTGGAGCCACCGACACCGCTTGGGAGCTTTCCTGCTCCTCCAGAAGAACCAATTAGTCCGAGTGGGTCACTCACAATCAAATCTCCAAGGTAGGCGTCTTCAGCCTACCAGATCATGCGAGGAGTCGCAAAGCCTGTGCCATCATGTTCTTGGTTGTTTCCGCGGCAACAATATTCGCCTCATACGCACGAGATGCTTGCAGACCATTGACCCACTCCACCGTTGGATCGATGTCAGGGACTTGAATGTAGCCGTTTACCGCATTTGGATGATCCGGGCGGTGCTCCGGTCGTGTAGTGCCTTCTTGAATCTGGATCTCGTTGACCTGCACACCGATTCCGGCTCCATCTGGCGAGGACTTTGGAGAAAACATCGCGGCACGACGGAGATACGGCTCGTACTCGCCGAACTCGTTCTCGATCGTGTTTGCGTTGGCGATATTGGACGCAACGACTTCCATGCGTGTCCGCTGAGCGATCATGCCGCTTGTTGATACATCGAGTGAGCCGTACATTGGTCAGTCCTTCTGATTCGTTCCTTAGACGACGCGCTGTGCGATCGCGTTCTGAAGTTGGGTCCGCTGAGTACGCAGCAAATCTGCTGCCACTCGATACGCGGTTGCGTTTTCAACCATGTCCTGCATCATCCGCTCTAAGTCGCGATTGTTGCGATCGTGATGGAGGATCCCCCCATCGCTGCTTGTGGGATTGAGTCGAAAGTCCATGGATCGCCCCACGCGACGGATCTCGGCTGTTTCTTTCCATTCCAGCGCCCCGAATGCTCCGCCGTTGCGTTTACGGCGATCCTCGATCGCTTCACCGAGCATTTCTTGGAATGCATGCGGATCGACATCCGTCGGCTGGAAGTTGGGGGTATCGATGTTCGCGATGTTGTGCGCGAGAATCTTCTGACGCTGACCTGCGAACTTCAGCAGCATCTCTGCCGCTGGCATCGCTCCTGAACTGGATAGGTCTTTGATCATCGATGTGCCTCAGTATGAATCCCGCATGATCGGTGCCAAACGCTTTACAGGTTCGGAGACACCAAGCTGTCTTCTTTCCATTTCTTGAGCTTGAGGCCGAGCGTCCGCACGCCGATCCCGAGAGCTTTTGCGGTTTTCTGACGATGCCCGTTGAATCGCTTGAGTGTCGCAACGATCTCTTCGCGCTCAATCTCCGCAAGGGTCTTATCACCAGGCCTGTAGTCCACCTTCGGCTCAGCGAACGAGGACATTGTCGGCTGGAACGACTGCTCTGGTACGGATGCTTGCACAGGTACGCCATTGTTCGCCGGAGGGTTGCTCGCACGCAGCGGCATCGCTTTGGGCATCGGACGAGATTCCATCAACCAAGGCTCGATGGTTTCACGATGGATCTCATTTGCTTTCGGATCCGACAAGACGACGGCACGCTCGCAGATGTTCTGGAGCTCACGAACATTCCCAGGCCAGTTGTAGGTCGAGAGCAGCTCGATCGCCCCTTCGCTCATCCGCATCGTACGACGACCATCACGATTCACAATCCTCGAGACGAAGTGCTCAGCGAGTGGCTGGACATCTTCCAATCGGTCACGCAACGGCGGGATCTGGACTGGCAGCACATTGAGCCGGTAGAACAAATCCTGTCGAAACTCCCCCATCGCTGCCGACTTGGGGAGATCACGATTACTTGTTGCGATCACGCGTACATCGACCCCGATGGTTGTGCTCGATCCCACACGCTCGAACGCACGCTCCTGGAGCACACGGAGCAGTTTCGCTTGGATCTGAGGCGAGACTTCTGAAACTTCATCGAGCAAGAGCGATCCGCCGTCAGCGAGCTCGAAGCGCCCCTTCCGCATCGAGTCCGCGCCGGTGAACGCGCCCTTCTCGTGTCCGAAGAGCTCGGATTCGAGTAAGGATTCGTTGAGTGCTGCACAGTTCACCGCAAGATACGCGGACTCATTGCGTGGACTCAGGTCATGCACGGCGTGTGCGACGACTTCCTTACCTACCCCCGACTCGCCCGTGATCAATACTGTGCCGTGACTGGAAGCGACGGCACGCACCTGTTCACGGACTTTACGGATCGCGCTGGAACGACCGATGATCCGATCAAGTCCGGTTGGCCCAGTGATGGATTGATTGCATCGGGCGTTTGCTTTGAGGATCGCGTTCTCTTTGAGTACCGCCGCGTGTCCGATCGCTCGCTTGACGGCAATGATCATCTCATCACCCTCGAACGGCTTAGTGATGTAGTCGTACGCACCGTTTTTCATCGCTTGCACTGCCGTCTCGATCGTACCGAACGCGGTCATGAGGATGACTGGGAGTTCGTTGTCGATGTCCCGAATTTCTGCAGTAAGATCCACGCCGGTCATGCCGGGCATGTTGAGATCAGTCACCACGACATCGGGACGCTTGGACGCGATTTCTTTGAGCGCGGATCGTCCATCCACGGCGGTTCGTACGCTGAATCCTGCTCGTGTCAGCGTAGAGCCGACCGAATCGCGCATCATTTCCTTGTCATCCACAACCAATACTGACTTGTTGCTCACGCGACTTCCCCTTGAGCTTGAAGACTCTGTGTTCTCACTACTTGTTCTTTCGACTCAGCCATCGGACCCGCACGGACGACGACCTGACCTTGCCCCTCTTCGGGCAACTCTTTGACGACTCGCTTTGGGAGCAACAGCGACACCGTCGCCCCGCTCGTCCATCCCGAATCGTCCGTGATGTTTTGTACTTCTACTGATCCGCCGTGCGCATCCATGATCCGATGCACAATGGACAATCCAAGCCCTGTCCCCGCGGCTCGAGTGGTGAAGAACGGGTTGAACATCCGCTCGATCACGCTTTCTTCGATACCCCCGCCGCTATCGCGGACCCAGACTTGCCAAAGCTCTGGGGTTTCCGAGACGCCGAGCTCAATGGTCTTCCCGCCATGATCGTGGGTCGCTTGGGCGCCGTTTCGGATGATGTTGATCAACGCTTGATGCAACAGCGGAGCGTCCGCTTGAATGGTTTCGCACGAGCGATCAACCTGGACAGCGACCTCGATGCCCTCGAGCTGCGCCAGACACGCATCGCACGCATCACTCAGCACAACCTCAGCGAGACATTCACTTCTTCGCGCTTTGATCTCACGCGAGAAGGTGAGGACATCACCCACAATCTGATCGAGTCCAGTCACGGCGCGACCGATCTTCTCCACGATCTCACATTGATCCGGCATCTCGGCGAGGTCTTCTTTGAGCATCCGTGTATATAAACGAATTGATCCCAGCGGGTTACGGATCTCGTGCGAGATCCCTGCGGCCATTTCTCCGAGCGCTGCGAGTCGCTTTGATCGCTGTAACGCTTCGTTCGCTTGAGTGAGTTCGGTGTTGAGACGAGCGACCTCGCCGCGGAGTTGGGTGTGGGTGCTCTCGAGCTTCGCAGTCACTTCGTTGAACGAAGCCATGAGCTCCGCGAGGTCTCCCGCAGAGAGTGATGGAGCATGATTGAAGGCTTGCTCGCTCACGCTCAACCCTTTCGATCCTGGAGTGTTGGGTTGGGCGCTTTGTTCCCGCCGCGATACGCTCGCATCGCGTTGCGTGAAGCCCCGACTCCCGTGAGTTGTTTGGAGAGTTCATCGCGTCGATGCTCAACCACGGCTTGTTGGTCCGCGTCACGCTTGAGAATGCCTTCGATCATCGAGGACATCTCGTCAAGCTGCTCACGCGCCGACTCGATCTGTTTGACATCAAAACCGTCGCTATCAAGGAGCTTTTCGACGAGTTGCCCCGCTTGAGCGAGCGTTTGGATCTTGGGATTTCTGGAGTTGAGCGACTCGACGAACGCTTCGAGCTCATCGGCATCGAGCAGTCTTTGCTGCTGTACACCGATCTCGTCGATCTGCGAGCACAGCACACGCATCTCTCCGAGCAGAGATCGGACGCGATCAGATTGTGTCCCTCGGGCTTGATGCTCGGTCATCCGTGACCTCCAGACATGAGCCGCTACATCCATTCAGCGACCTCTCCGATGAATCGGAGATGTTGTAGCTTGGTTATCGGCTGTTTGTGCGCATCACTCCACTTTGGAGCGCACTTTCCTGCGTCGACGCTCTTAGGAAGTGGGCACGGCACTCAGTAGCATGGCGCTCGAATCGAGCCAACGCTCCCAATCTGCCCGATCCATCGGGAGATTCGGGTCGTCCCAGACCTCGTCAGGAATGGAGTTGTAGAAACGCTTCGCTCGCTCATTCGCTGTCGCGGCTCGTCCGAGTTCGTCTTTCGCGATGTACGCATTCACGATCTGGACCATCGCGACGAGCGACGCGGGATCATCGGAGTAGCGATCGCGAGCGATGTCGTAGTAGCGGATCGCTTCGTCGTAGTCCTGGAGATCGAACGTGCAGTCTCCAAGATAGAAATGCGCATTTCGCAGCGCGATGTTCTCAAAGATCCCCATCCTGCTGAGCCTGAGCGCTCCGAGTGCGGTGATCGCGCCCTCATAATGCTCGATTGCTCGGGATCGGTGCGTACGCATCTTGGCGATCCGCTCATTGCGCTCCGCGGCGGGCATCGCTTCTCCCAACGATTGCTCGATCCGATCTCCCAATCGTCGATGCGCCTCTGCGAGGCGATAGATGACCACCGCGGTCTCGGGATCACCCTCGTAGCGCGATACAAACTCTTCATAGCGCTCGATCGCACGCTCAGCGCGTCCGGTCGAGTCGTAATGTCCCGCGAGTTCCAGCAGTGCTGTACGGTAGAGTTCCGTTTCAGTGGACACTTTCGTGCCGCTCAGTGCCGTCAGCAGGAGCTGCTCCGCTTTCGCATCGTTTGCAGGGTCCTCATCGTATAAATACGCTTGCGCCAAGGGAACGAAGCTCGAATCCGCAAAGGGTCCGATGTCAGCACCCAATACACCCTCTCGATCCTGGATCAACTGCTCGAAGATCTCCGCTGATTTCTGAAAATCTCCGATTGCTCGAAGCGATTCACCCAAACGGAACAACGCTTCGGCGTACTTTGGATCCGATGGCATCGAGTCGGCATAGGTCTGGAACGCGATGATCGCTTCTCGCTGATCTCCAGCGCGATCGTACAGATCCGCAGCTGTCCACAGTGACTGCGCGTGCCTAGGAAGATTGGTTACCACGAATCGTTCGGCATGCATCCGTGCATTGGTTGCCGCAGCAATCAGATGTCGCTGAACCTGAGCGCGTGTCGACGGATCCAGTCCGAGCAACGATCGGGTTTCATCGATTGGACCACCGAGTAGTTTCTCAGCCATCGCGCGGTGTCCATCCATGAGCATCGCGAGGATTTCTGCAGGAAACACGACACTTTGCTCGTCGGCGTACAATCGCTCGCCTAGGTTGGTGTAGCGGAGTGTATCTTCTGGATTACCTGCAGCGAGTGAGTCGCCGGCGCGTGCCAAGATCGAATCGAGGACTTGTTTCCGACTCGGCTCAGACTCGATTCCGAGTGAGTTGTAGTTCCCGACGAGTGTGTCATACGCTTCGATGGAAAGTTCTGATTCACCTACTGCTGCTTGTGTTTCACCCAATCCCACGAGTGCCCAAGCGTATGACCTATCCCTAGAAAAGTTGTCCGAGATCTGCGCGTACAGATCACGCGCTTCGTAGGTGTTGCCTTCGATATCTTCGAGCTGAGCGTGTGCAAGGAGAATCTGCGAGTAATGAGGATCGCCAGCTCCTGATAGTTCATACGCGTGACTGATCTGTGTCCGCGCCATGCTATTCGCGCCAAGTTCGAGATATCCGCGTGCAAGAAGAAGGTGGAGTCGCGAGCGTCCGTCTGCTTGAGCGCGTTCGAGTCGCGGCATCTCTCGCAAGATTCTCGTGATGGTCTCATCAACGAATCCTGCTTCAAGCTGGATGCGTGCTTGATGCTCCATCGCCCAAACGCGTTGGTTGATTGACAGTTCAGAATCCGCGAGCATCTCACCGAGCATCTGCATCGCGGAATCGATCTCAGGGACTGGTCTGTCCAAGAGGTCTTCAACGATCTGATGGTTCAATCCGTCACGCAGGTCTCTGCGTGATTTGGGGATCTGCGCTACACGATTCTTTGCGTTCTCGAGTTCGCCTCTTGAGAGATAGGTCCGAGCAAGAGCCGCGAGGTCAGGTGCGTCGAGCACGGCACCTAATCGCTCTGCTTCAAGGTATTCGCGGATGATCGAGACATGATTCCGATCGTCCTCAAAGCCAGCGGCTCGCTGACCACGATCGATCGCGCGTGCTTTATTGAGGTGGTAATGGACTTTGTCAGCCGTGGACGCTCCATCGGGTTCCACGACATATGGATAGACCTTTGTATTGAGCAGTTCAATCGCTTGCTCATAGTGCTCGTTCTTGAGCAGGACATCCGATTGCTTGAGTGCCGGCTTCAATGATGGATCGGGTTTACTCGAGATGCCGTACGCGAGTCCGAGCAAAAGCAATCCACCAGTCGCAAGGATCGCGGGGGTTTGCCAGAGATCGCGCCAGTCGCGTTTGACCGCTTCGACCGGATCGATCGCGGGACCTTGTTCAGTCTTCGCGTCATCACTCGATTGCTCGACAGTATTTTGGACTGGTTCTTCGCTCACACGATTCCTTCACACAGAACAACCCACACCCCATCGGGGGTGCGGTGCCGTACCTTCTTTATGTCGGCACAAACTCGGCGGGATCTGAAGTTCTCGGACCTCGGCTGGGCAATTTCAGGCGATTGATGCTGTGGATCTGGACTGTGGGTCAGGGCTGGGGATCTGCACGCGGTGCATCGAGATCGATCGATTCGTGAATCCTGTACGCTCTGGACAATCGGCTGGGGTTGTAGACCATCGATCGAATTGACTTCTGCGATGGCTCCGAAAGCTCGATCCGGATGAATCCACCTTGAGTGCGTGGATCGCGGACTTCGACCTTCCCTGGGATCTCTACGCCGCTTTTGAGTCTTTGCTCCGTGAGCAGATCTTTGTAGCGTGACAGACCTGTCGTAGCGAGACGCTCGCCGTAGGCATCAAGGCTGCGGACCAAGATCGGGAGTCCTCGCCCTGGATCGAACCAGTACTCGGATTCTCCCCATCCTTCCAATCTCGATGGGAATCGGATCGCGATCAGTCCTGAGGAATCTTCCCATCGTGTATCGATGATCGATTCTGGATCAATAGGTTCGATACCCAGCACAGTAATCAGATCCGCTGGATGGACACTGAGTCCGATCTCTTCCGCTCGCAGTGGAGTGATCTTGTCGAGCGATCCAATCAACGCGACTCGGTTGTCCGAGTTTGAGAGGTCGAACATCCAGTATTGCTCAGTACCTGAGCCGTACGCGAAGTAGGTTTCTCCGAGTTTCCCGATGCTCAGTGATACAGATTCAGGTCGAGTGACCTGGAGGTGTCCTTCGCCTTGCTCTTCGAACCACTCGCCTCGTGCATCGGTGCCTTTGATCCGGACGGACACTCGCGCCCACACGCGTTCTATGGACGCGACGCGTTCATTATGAAACTGGATGATCTGGTCGATCTCTTCTTGCGTCACGGCTGATCGCTTTGAGCCGCTGCTGCTGCATCCAACGCTCATCACGAGCAGGAGCATGAACAGCACAGATTGGAGCACACGAAGCATCATGAGGCGCCTTGATCGAATTGGATGACCTGTCCGAGTTCCTCGATCGCGGCGGCGATCGCTTCGTCGTCCATCTTCGGATCGATGACCTCGAAGACGGGGCCTCCCCCACCCTTGACCTTCTGGCGGACCTTGAGCACCGAGGGGTTCTCGTCGTCTCCGGCGATCATGCCTTCGAGTTCGATTTTCTTTTTGCGCATTAGCATGAGCGTCAGCAGATAACGGAATCCGATCTGCTTCTCTTCGGTCGCTTCTCCGAGTTGCTCGAACAGGTCGAAGATCTCGTCATCTGAAACCAACGGTGTTTTCTTCGATTCCCCCGGCTCCGGGACGCGGCGTCTCCAGAATCCAAACAGCGAAACGCCTTCATCAAAGTCGATCCCTTGCTCCCAGACATCCATCGCATAGAGCACACGATTGAGTGTGGAGTCGCCCGCGGTCTCGAGGAGCGCCGCGATGTGCTCCTCACCAATATCGAGCTCGCGACCCGATGCGGCGCAGACTTCTTGGGATCTCGTGATTTCATACGGCGATGCGGAACTACTCATGCTTCAAGTGTATCCGACTTCAACAAGACACATTGAAGAACCGCTGATCTGTGGCGCCATCGCCCGTCCCGACGCGGAACTTCATGCATTTGCCGCATCTGGCGCAGCGTGCAAGGTACTCCGTCCCGGCGGTATTGCGATAGACACGCTGGTATTGACCGCTGCAGGTAAAGCGGACCCCCAACCAGGGGCGTTCGTTGGGTTTGGGGTGCATCTCTCCAGGAGGCGGGACTCCAGGCGTGACTCTCAGTGACATACCCAAACTATCGTCAACCACGCTGTGCTCACTTGACTGGGCTGTCGTCAAAACCGGGTGCGGACCGATGATTTGGGCATCGAGTCCGTATTGTTGATAGAATCCAGACCACACCTATGTCCGGCGTCTTGTCCATCTTGCCTGATCCACCGCCTCCGCCCGCACCGATCGGGCTGATCGCGGGTGGCGGTCGGCTCCCTATTCTGGTCGCGGATGGACTCCGCGAAATGGGGCACAGTGTCCACGGCATTGGGATTCACGGACGCTACGACCCAACACTCCCAAAGCTCTGTGACAGTTTCAAGGAAGTCGGATTGCTGCGATTGGGATCGTGGGGACGCAAGCTCAGGGCGCGAGGGGTCAAGCACGCGATCATGGTGGGTCATGTCGATAAAGCCGAGATCATGCACACGCGTTGGAGGTTGTTCAAAAACATCCCCGATCTGACTACGATCAAGGTGGTGATGACCCAGCTTCGTCACGATCGGAGGTCTCACGCAATCCTCCGTGCCGTTGCGGAGGAACTGGACCGCAAAGGAGTTTCGCTCATCGATTCGACGATCCCCATCCAGTCCCAGCTCGCGCAGCCCGGCGTGATGACGCTGACGCAGCCGACCCCCGCTCAGCAAGCAGACATCGACTTTGTCTGGCCCTTGCTGACTGAGCTCCTTCGCCTGGACATCGGACAATCACTCTGCGTGCGTGATCTGGATGTGATCTCCGTCGAAGCGGTCGAGGGGACGGATCGGATGATCCAGCGTACCGCCGACCTCTGCAAGAAAGGCGGATGGACGCTCGCGAAAGGCGCACGTGCTCAGCATGATCGTCGCTCCGACGTCCCCACTGTTGGTCTCAAAACAATCGAGAACCTCGCGAAGCACGGCTGCTCGTGTCTGGCGATCGCGGCGGGTGATGTGATCATGCTCGATCGCGTCGAGATGATCGAGCGTGCGGATGAGCTCAAGATCGCGATTGTTGGGGTGCCTGTCACGCACCGGCCGTTGACCACGACCTCGACGACCGAACTCCAGTAATCATGGATGACCAGCACCCCACAGACCCAGCTCAATCCTCGGCAGATGCGTACACCTATGTCTCACGCGGCGGACTCAAGCTCCATCACGCGCTCGAGGAGTTCAAGCTCGATCCGACGGGATTGATCTGTGCCGACTTCGGATGCTCGACCGGTGGGTTTACCGATTGCGTCCTCCATCACGGCGCGGCTCATGTGCACTGCATCGATACCGCGTACGGGCAGCTCGCGTGGAAACTGCGTCAGGATGAACGCACGACCGTGCATGAACGCTCCAACGCGCTGCACACGGAACCACCTCCAGAAGTTGTCGAGACCCAAGGCGTGGATCTGATCGTCATGGACCTCGGATGGACCAAGCAGGAACGAGCACTCGCCGCGGCTCGGACCTGGCTCAAGGATACCGGCCGGGTCATCTCGCTCGTCAAGCCCCACTACGAAGCGACGAAAGAAGAGCTCGAAGAGGGGATGATCCTGACGGAAGAACTCGCGCAGTCCATCGCGGAGCGTGTGCGGGATTCGCTTCCCGGCATGGGATGGGACGTGCTGGGATGGACGAGAAGCCCGATCCTCGGGAGTGCTCGCAAGAAGAATAAGAAGAACAAGGGCAAGGGGAATCCGGAGTGGTTGGTGTTGCTTACACCGACTCGCTGAGCTTCCAAGCGCCGCCGCACTCGGGACAGATGGTGCAGCCGTCTGATTCTGGATTGATGTCCAGTATGCGATAGGCGCACGAGGGTCAGTGCCCGATCGAGAGCACGCATTTCTTGGCGCACTCGGCGCTGTTCCAACCAGCCCATCTGATAAACAGCGCCATCGGAACCCCGAATCCAAAGAACATGTACGCGATGCTTTTGAACCAGATCTGGGTAAACAGATTTCCGGTGTGGTAGACGCCGAAGATCAGGAACACGACCTGCATCGCGATGGTGTACGACGCGCCGAGCACAAGGAGTGACGACCAGAAACGCCCCGCATCATTCTTTCCAACAAACGCGGAGCGGTGCAAGCCGCTGCTTTTAGATGCTTGCGGAATTGTGCAAGGCTTAAACTTGTTGCCCCGATCGTCCTCCATGTAATGCCATTGCAGGTGCATGTCTCAGTGTACACAAAAACCGCTCCCAACAAGGAGCGGCTCGTTCGTTCAAACAGGTTCACTCAACTCACGCGACGCGGAGGTGGTGTCCGGTGGTGAGTGACTTGATCAGTCGTTCGCGATCGCCGGTGCGGTCGAAGCGGGTCACGGCCATCGCCATTCGGCTGGCGCCGGGTTCTTCGAGATCGCACCACACGATGTTCCCTGTCAGGAATACGGCTCGTCCCGGTCCGATGTCCTGACCCGTCATCGGGAGGTCGATGCGGATGGACACGGTCTGTCCCGGATCGATCGGGCGATCGAGCTCGAAGCAGACGCCGCCTTCGGAGATGTCGTAGACATGCCCCTCGAGCGCGAACTGGGTCTCGTCTGGATGCACACGGAGCGCCATGGAGGTGTAGCCGGGATTGACCTGGAATCGTTCGTGGACGCGGCGGTTGATGGGGTTGTTGATCATGATTGGGCTCCTGTTTCTGACGGATTTATCGGCCCGCACGCGATGGATCTTGATTCCTAGAAGCTCGGATCTTCAGAATCTCCCGATAATCTTGCGGACTATCCCCTGCTTTGGTGCTCAACACGAGACGGGTACATACCCTACCTTCCCATGTTTATCGATCGCGCACGAATTCAGGTCACCGCCGGCGACGGCGGGAACGGCAAGGTCTCCTTCAAAAGAGCTAAGGGCATGCCCAAGGGTGGTCCCGACGGTGGCGATGGAGGGCGCGGCGGTGACATCATCCTCAAGGTTGACGAAGGTATCAACACGCTCATCGACTTCCGCGGGATCTACGAGTGGAAAGCAAAGCCCGGCGAGATGGGTGGTTCCAAACAATGCACCGGCGCGGATGCGGATGATCGGATTATCCGAGTTCCTGCTGGGACCATTGTGTACGACGAGCTGACCAACGAACAGCTCGCGGACCTTGGTCCCGGAGATTCCGTCGTCATCGCGCAAGGCGGCAAGGGTGGATTCGGGAACGAGCATTTCAAGAACGCGGTCAATCAAGCGCCGCGCACCGCGACTCCTGGAGAGAAGGGCGAGACCAAACAGCTGGTTCTCGAGCTCAAGGTCATCGCAGAGGTTGGACTGGTTGGTCTTCCCAATGCTGGGAAGTCCACGCTACTCAAATCGGTGACGCGCGCGGAACCCAAGATCGCGAACTATCCGTTTACGACGCTGTCACCTCAGCTTGGGATCGCGATGCTCGATCAGTCTCGCCGGATGGTCATCGCGGATATTCCAGGATTGATCGAGGGAGCCGCGGAGGGCGCGGGACTTGGTCACGCGTTCCTGCGTCACATCGAGCGGACGACGGTGATCATCCATGTGCTTGACGCGTTCCCGGATGATCCGCAGGGTGATCCGGAGAACGCCCCCACCCCTGCGGAGCACTACCGCGCGATCCGTCAGGAGCTGCGGGATTACTCGTCGGAGCTTGCGGAGAAACCTGAAGTCATCGCGCTCAACAAGCTCGATCTGATCCCAGAAGAAGAACACGCGGAGCACATCGCGAAGCTCCGGATCGAGCTGCAGCTTGATGCGAGTCAGGAGGTCTTCCCGATCTCCGCGGCGACGGGATTCGGGACAAACGAACTGCTCCAAGCGGTCTGGAAGCTGCTCCACAGCGCGGACTACACGCCCGCTGGATGGTGAAACTCGAGCAAATCGGTTATTCCGTGCGGGTTTTCCTCTTTTATCAGACGGCCTGAACTGGTAGAATTTTGGTCTGATTGACGACTCTCAGACTTCAAAGGGGATTTCATATGCGCACGCCAGCTATCTCACGCTATATCTCATGCTCGCTCGGACTCGCGGTCACACTTCCGATACTGAGCAATGCACACGCTCAGGTCATCAATGAGGATCGCGAACTGATTCCTGCTGGTGTTGGGAACGGCGCATTCTTCGGTCGCTCCGCTGCGATGGATAATGGGATCTTGGTCTCAGGCGCTGACGGTGCTGAGGTGGCGTACACATTCAACGCGGCGACTGGCGCCCAGTTGCAGATGCTCGCTCCGAATGATCCGCCTTCACGCAGTTTCGGATACGCGGTTGACATCCAAGGCAACATCGCGGTCATCGGCGCTCGATGGGACGATGATAACGGCACCCAATCCGGGTCGGCATACATCTTTGATGCGCTCACTGGCGATCAGCTTCACAAACTTGTCCCGTCTGATGGTGCAGTGGATTATAACTTCGGACACTCCATCTCGATCCATGATGGGATCGTGGGTGTTGGTGCGCATTACGATGGAGAGAACGGATTCCGAGCTGGAGCCGCGTATCTCTTCGATGCATCCACTGGAGCGTTCATCAGGAAGATTCTCGCTCCGGATGGTGTTGCGAGCGATGAGTTCGGTTACTCCATCGCGGTTGGAGATGGCATCGTCGCTGTTGGCGCGATTAAGGATGATGACGGTGCAGCCAGCTCCGGATCTGTGTACATCTTTAATCTCGCAGACGGCTCGCTCAATCGCAAGATCAACGCGAGCGACCCTGGTGTCGCCGACCAGTTCGGATTCTCGGTCGCGATCGATAACGGGATACTGGCCGTCGGATCAAACCAGGACAACATCGGGAACAACGACAACGGCTCAGCATACCTCATCGATATCGCGACTGGTAACGAACTCTTCAAGCTCACCGCGAGCGATACAGCACGAGAAGACCAGTTCGGATGGTCCATCGGGATTGATGACGGCATTGTTGTTGTTGGATCGCATCAAGACGACGATCTCGGTTCACTCTCAGGTTCCGCGTATCTGTTCGATGCCGCGACTGGAACACAGATTGCCAAGATGCTTCCGAGCAACGGCGGACCAAGCGAGTACTTCGGATCATCTGTCGCGATCTCAGGAGGGCTCGCCGCCACGGGATCGATCCTCTTTGGTCCTGGATCGGTGCATGTGTTTAGTGTGCCGACCCCGCCGTGTCCGCCGGACCTTACTGGGGAAGGCGATCTGAACTTCCTTGATGTCTCGGCGTTCCTGACCGCGTTCGGGAACATGGATCCCATCGCGGACTTTGAGCCTGACGGCAGCTTCAACTTCCTCGATGTCTCCGCGTATCTCGCGGTGTTCGGGATGGGGTGCCCGTAATCGAGTTTAAAACCTATCATATACCAAACAATTGAGTTGACACACGATTTTTGTTTGGTATATTTTAGGAATGATTCTCTTCCTTGATCTCAACTCGTTCTTCGCGTCTGTCGAGCAGCAGCTTCAGCCCAAGCTTCGGGGTCGTCCTGTCGGGATCATCCCCAACGATTGCGACTCAACCTGCTGCATTGCAGCGAGTTATGAAGCGAAGCACTTCGGGGTCAAGACGGGATGCGGGATCCGCGAAGCGCACGAGCGTTGTCCCGGCATCACGCTGGTGCTGGCGCGTCCTGACGAGTACATCAAGGCGCATCACAAGATCCTCGAAGCCGTGGACACGATCTATCCGGTCCAAGGCGTGTACTCGATCGATGAGATGAGCTTCAAACTGACAGGTCCCGATCGCAAGATCGATCGCGCGCGTGAGCTCGCGATGGGGATGAAACGCGCGATCCGCGAGATCGCGGGAGAGTATCTCCGATGCTCGATCGGGATCGCGCCCAATCGGATGCTCGCGAAGACCGCGTCGAACATGATGAAGCCGGACGGGCTTGTTGTGATCCAGCGTCACGAGATCCCCGATCGTCTCCACGCGCTGGAGATCACGGACTTCCCTGGGATTGCGGACGGCATCCGCAATCGGCTCCATCGCTACGGCATCCACACGACCAAACAACTCTGCAGCGCTTCCAAGCAAACGCTCCGCAAAGCATGGGGAGGGGTCCTCGGAGAAGTCTGGTACCACTGGCTCAAAGGCGACGATCCGCACATCGCGGCGACCAAGCGGCGCAACTGCGGACATCAGCATGTGCTCGCTCCGGAACTCCGCGAAGCGGAGAAAGCACGCTCCGTCGCGATCCGTCTGTTGCACAAAGCCGCGGCTCGGATGCGGCACGAGGGGTTCTGGTGCACGAAGCTGACGCTGAACATCAAACCGATCGAGGCGCCGTCGTGGGTCGCGTATGTGAACCTTGAACCATGTCAGGACACGGTGCGTCTGCTGCATCATCTGGATCAGCTTTGGAAGCTGCAGCCCCATCCGTTCATCTTCTGTGTTGGCGTGACGCTTGGCGGGTTGGTGCGGGACTCGCAGATCGAGCAGCCGTTGTTTGAGCAGGATCGCAAGCAGACGAATCTGGCGCACACGATGGACCAGATCAACCGCAAGCACGGGCACGCGTCCATCTACTACGGCGCGATGCACGCCGCGAAGGACAGCGCCCCAAGACGCATCCCGTTCACGACCGTCCCAAACCTCGACCTCCCCGACACCGGAGGCATGGGCGCGTTCAAACAAGACTCATTGAAACTGAAGCAAGCGTAAGACGAAGCCGCGAGAGCAAACACCGAACGCGATTAGATCACAACCGCTTTCCCACAAGCGCGACGAATAGGCACAAACTGTCCCGCGTGCATCATGTTGTGCGTCGCGACGATGACCCACACCGCGCCCTTGGTCGGGAACATCGGACGGAACATCTCTGGACCCTCCTCGTCGAGCTGCGCTTCGGTGGTGTTGTCCAGCGCGCTGAAGGTCGCTTCTTGCACCTGATCGAGCAAGCTCAGGTACTCGTCTCGGCTCAGGAAATGGCTCGCGTCGTTGTCGCTCTGCGTCTCTCTCGAGTACTGCTCCGCGAACCCCGCGGGCAATGCAAAAGCGTGTCCCGGCGACAACTGCTCGATAAACAGACACTCCGAAGCGATCAGGTGCCCCAGCTGCCACGCGAGGTGGTTGCACTCGGGATGCGGACGATTCATCAGCTCCGCATCCGAGAGATCCGAGACATAGCTCTTGAGCACCATCCGGCTCGTGGTGTACGTGGAACGAAGGACATCAATCGCGTTCATGGGAATCTCTCAATCAGGGGGACAACGGACAGACGGATTAATACTACGCGCACGATTCCAGCGATGTACGAGAGAGGGAGCCGGGGCACTCGGTATCCAAACTCCATATCCGATATAATGTTTTCAACACGACCAGGGAGTCAATATGGCAATAGATCTACCTATACCACCCGAAAAATTGAACTCAAAGTCAATCTCTGATCGCTTTTGGGGCTCGCTTCCAAAACAGAACTACTTTGCGCGAGCCAAAAACAGTATTCTAAAAGGGTATCTAGATACTAAGGAACTACAACAGATCGAACAGGAATACGAAGGAAGCCTTGTTGAAGACTTCGCGATGCAATGGCGGGAATTACTCGAAGAAATTACTTTCCACATGGCGAGTGATGAAAAAATTGATACTGATGAAAAAGCGTTTTTCAAGGAGTACATAGCAACGTTTCAAATTCCAACAGATGAAGCTGCCCGAATATACCGCACAGGAGCAAGAAGATCGCTCATGGCTCTCTTTGCGGAACTATCAAAAGACTGGGAACTCAGCTCGTCAGATATGGACCGCCTGAATCAAGTCGCAACCAATTTCGGACTAAAAAGCTTTGAACTAGAGTCTTCAATTCACGAACAACTGAGATTTCAGGTAAACGCCAGAATCAACGACATGCTTGAGGATGATTTAGTTACCGATGACGAATGGAATGAACTCAATGAATACTGCAACTCACTCAACATTGAGCTAAGCATGTCCCCAGAACTCATGGAACAAATCAATCAGGCAAGACAGCATTGGCGCCTGCACTTTGGGGAGTTGGAAGAAGTTCACGACGCGAGTGTCAAGCTTAAGTCCAATGAAAGAGCTTTTTTTGTTGGAAGAGCTAAGTGGTACGAGAATCGAAAACACAAAGGCGAAACCATCCTCAAAAAAGTTGGCCAGGGAAAATTCATCATGACAAATGAGCGTGTGTTATTGCTAGCTGATCTTGAAGATAATCGCACTGTGACTTGGTCGAGTGTCCTAGGAGTAAACAGAATAAGTTCTTGCGAGTTTGAGCTTGAGCGGGCAAGAGGAAAGTCTCCAGAAATCTACGTCACACATGCTATGAATGATCTTAAAAAATCTGCATCGTTGATCGCATATCGACTCTTTGAGCAATATGCATAGCCAAATCATTCATTCCCCGGCCAATCCGGATTGAGGAACTTGCCATCCTTATGGATCACTTCGCCGTCCGCGAGGATCTCGCCGCCTGCTCGCAGGTCGCAGACCATGTCCCAGTGCAGCGCGGACTCGTTGGTTGAGCCCGACTCTGGGTACCCCATCCCGACCGCGGCGTGGAAGGTGCCTCCGATCTTCTCATCAAAGAGCGTGTTCTTGGTGAACTCCTTGATGGAGTAGTTGGTCCCGATCGCGATCTCTCCCATGTTGCGAGCGCCCTCGTCCTGGTCGAGCATCGCAAACAGGAACTCCTCGTTCTTCTTCGCGCTCGCGTCCACGACTCGGTTGTCCTTGAAGACGAGTCGGACCCCCTCGACTTCCCGGCCGTTGTACACGGCGGGGAAGGTGTAGTTGACATGCCCGTTGGCGTTTTGAGGGCCGCAGAAGACCTCGCCGTCTGGGAAGTTCTCGCCTCCGGAGCAGTTGATCCAGATGGATTTGGACTTATCGACATCGACCTTCAGGTCCGTCCCGTCGTGGCCGTCCTTTGCGGGCGCTTTGAAGTGGAGCTCGTCCTTAGTCTGGAGGAAGTCGCACACGCGTTGTTGACGTTTGTGGATCTCTTCCCACGCCGCGACGGGATCGGGGAGGTGGAGGAGCCCCGCTTCAAAGACAAACTTCTCGTACTGCGCGAGCGACATCTCCGCGTCCTGCGCCGATGCGAGTGTTGGGTAGAGCGTCCCGCACCAACGCAGCTCACCATCCGCGGCTCGTTTGAGGAACTTGTCCATGATGGGGCCGTTGGCGACGCGTTTCATCGCGAGCTTCTTCGCATCGACGCGTGAGAGGGATTTGGTGTTGACATCGGCCCACAGTCCGATGTTGACATCGACCGTTTCGGTGAGGTACATGTCCACTGGGTTGAGGAACTTGAGCTGCTCATCGCTGCCGTGCTCGTAGAGCAGGTCCGCGAGGGTGGAGTTGCGCATCGACCAGAAGGGGTGACCACCAGCACGCAGGACCGCAGCGTAGGTCGCTTCGATCATCGGCATCGCGACAGGATCCGCAGCGATGGACACCAGATCGCCCTTCTTGACTTTGGTCGAGTAGCGAACGATGACATCTGCGAGTTTGTCGAGTCTTTGGTCACGCATTGTGGATCCTCTCAATATGCGTTTATTGGGGTATATAACGGAATTCAAGCGTAGGGGCGCATGAACACCGCTGCATCGGGTGCGTACAGTTGTGGTCCATATTGACCTGAAACCACCACGAACCTCCAAACGGAGCACCCAATGACTTCCAACCGTTCATTCCCAGTCGCGATCATCCTCGGCGCGTTCATCGTCGCGGGAGCACTGCTCGCGCGTCCAGCAGTCGGCACCAAGACCACGTCCATCGGACAAGGCGACATCGGAGTCGTCGATGTCTACAGCTTGGTCGATATCCTGATCATGTCTGAAGAAGCGAGCCAGCAGCGCACCGACTTTGAAACGCAGAGCAACGCGACCATGACTGAGTACGAGCAGCGCCTGATCGGGATTCAGACACAGATGTCAACGATCTCGCAAGACGATCCGAACTCAGGTCAGCTCTACGCGCAGTACCAGCAGGTCACGCAGCAGATCCAGCAAGCGACCAACCAGATCAATGAAAGCTACCAGGTCCTGCTCGCGAATCAGATCGCGGATGCGTACAAGACCATCCACGCGGCGGTCAATGAGATCTCCGACGATCAAGGCTACACCTTTGTGCTCGCGACGCGTCGCGGCGCGGACCTCGTCCAGACTTCGTCGCTCACCGGCGTAACGCAAGAGATTCTTGCCCGTCCGCTGGTTACTCCACCTGAAGCGGTGGACATGACCGAAGCGGTCCGGATCCACTTGGGACTCCCGACACTCGAAGAGATCACTGCACAAGCGGAAGCGGCACAAGCAGCGGCTGAAGCGGCCGCGGCTCAAGAGCAAGCTGGTGAACAAGAAGCAGTTGAACCAACTCCGGCGACTGAGATCACCGACGAATAAGTCACTCGTCCTTAATCAATATCCCCAAGCACCTCGAGCATCGGCGCGAGGTGTTTTTCATAGTTTTTCCAGCGTGCTCGGCTCGTCTTGTACAACGGCTGACGCACCTGTCCCGCGCTCGCAGTGTGCACAGATGACTTGCTCTTGTGGTGTTCCAGACACGCTTTGTTGAACTCCAGACCGATGTGGTCGAGCATCGCACGCACGCGCGCTTCAGGCTCAGCGGTCAGTTCCTCGTAACGCGATTCGAAAATCTCGATCCCCATCGACTCCCAGTGTTCGATTGTCTTGAGATATCCGAGGTACTGCTCAGCGCAAGCTTTGAGATCGTTCGCGTATTTGAGCGCCGGACCGAAACGCTGGAAGTAAATCGAGAGACAGGTATCACGCGCGCTGCGCCGGCAGTGGACGATGCTCGCGCCTGGGAGCATTCTCGTGATCGGTCCGAGGAAGAGGTAGTTCTCAGGCATCTTGTCTACGACGCGGAGGATCTTCTTGCTTGGGTAGGCTTCCTCGAGTGACTTGAGATAGTTTTGGCCACCGGCTTTGAGGATCTCGTTGGAAAGGTCTTCGGGACCCTTGGAGCCGAGGATCGAGTTGATGACCGGCGATTCGCCGACCCCTCCTGCTTGCGGATGAGCCGCGATAACCTGCTCGGTCAGCGTTGTTCCGGAACGAGGCATTCCCACTACGAGCACCGAACGCGTTCCATCGTTGGGCTGGACATCGAACCCCTCCACCGCTTCTTTTGGCCAAAGGCTGATGTGGTGATCGAAGTCGACCGCCGTGCCGGGATCGGTCATCTTGTTCGCGGTATCGAACGCCTTGAACGCATCGTCGTACTCACCAACCGAATCGAGCAGGTGTCCGAGCGAGTACAGCAACTCACTCCTACGGACGCGTTCCATGTTTGGATTTTCGAGTGACTCGCGGATCAGATCGATCGCGGGTCCTTGTTGTTTGAGTTCGCGTGCGAGCGTGCCGTAGATCATGACGATCGATGGATCCTTGGAGAGTTCGAGTGCTCGCTCGACGATCTCCATCGCTTTGGGGGACTGTCCTCGGGCTTGGAGCACGCGTGCTTTGAGCGCGACGGCTCGTCCGTTTGCGGGATTGACATTGAGGACTTGGTCGAGTGCTCTGTGCGCATCACCGACCCGATCCATTCTTCGATAGATCATTGCGAGGTCGCACAGCGTGTCGGGCTCACCTGGATTGAGCTTGGACGCGAACTCGAGATGGCGCAGCGCTTCGGCGTGGTTATCGAAGAGCATGAGCGCGTATCCAAGCATGCGGAGCACCATTGGATCACGCGGAGTTTTCTCCAGCTGTTCACGCAAGAGACTGATCGCGGTCTGGAACTCATTGGCCGCGAGCAGTGTTCGCGCGCGCTGGACTATGCTCCGTGTATCGACTCCTGATCCGCTGCCGTTGATCATCGTTGCACTCCCTTACTCGGCGCCATCAGATGCCGCTCGTCGCATGAACACCATCGGCATACTTGCCCAAACCCTCCAGCAATGGAGCAAGGTGTTTCTCGTAGTTCTTCCATCGCTGCTTACTGGACTGATACACAGGCTGGCGCACTTGCATCGAACTGACCGTATGCACATGCTCTTTCTTCTCATAGAACTTCAGACACGATTCATCGAACTCGATCCCAAGATAATCAAGAAGAGATCTCGTCGATTGTTCCTGATCACTCACGAACTCTTCATAGACACAGTTGTAGATCTCGATATCGAGCTGCTCTTTCCAATACTCCATCATCTCTCTGTGGACGACATACTGCTCTCCAAGCATCTTGAGATCCCGCGAGTAGAGGACATTGGCGCCGAAGTTCTGTGTATACGCGCTCAAGCAACAGTCACGAGGATCACGCAGCGCGTGGACGACATGGACATTTGGCAGCACCTTGCTCACGAATCCAAGATCTTTCTCTGACCCCATGTGCTTGTCGACTACGCGCTGCACTTCTGAACCACAGCGCCGATCGAGCAGATCGAGGTATTCCTTCGCATACGAATCGATCTTCTCCTGATCGAGATCAGACACCATTGATCTTGTACGCATCTGCAGCAGCAGCGGGCACTCACCCACTGTTCCCCCGAGCGGATGCGCATTGATGACCTGCTCCATGAGTGTCGTTCCAGATCGGGGCATCCCTGCGATGAACACCGGACGCTCATCATGGATAGACGATGCTGGGATGCTTGCGAGGACTTCAGGAGACCAAGTTTTTTGGAGGGATTCGGCGTGTGCCGTTCTTCCTAATCCCAACCATGCGTTCCCACGCTCGAAACAGCTGAATGCTTTGTCATACTCGCCGAGCTTATCATAAATAGCGCCGAGTTCGAATGTCGCATTGCGTCGAGTTGGATCCGAAGCAGTGGCATCCTCGGCGAGTTTCTCAAAGATTGCGAGCGCTTCGGGATACGACTTGGTGTCCTTAAGGAAGCGACCTCGGACCATCTGGATGAGTTCACCAGCATCCTCAAGATCGGCAACGCGATCAAGAACCTCCTTCGCTTCCTCGATCATCCCCGAATCGAGGTAGGTGACGGCTTTGGTCTGTATGACCAGCTCGTGATAGGGATCACGCGCGAGTGCTTTATCGAGCGTCGCGTGCATGCCTTCGATATCGCCTTGCATCAGTTGAGCGTGCGAGAGAAGCACAAGGACATTCAGATCATTCGCTTTGCGTTTCGCAGCGAGCTTGAGCACATCAACTGCTTCATCCGCGTATCCGACAGTCACAAGCACATGACCCAAACGAAAGAGGATCGCGTGGTTGTTTTTATCCAGCGCATGAGCTTTGCGATACAGCAGCAATGCTGACCCGAAGTGCTCTTGCTTCATCGCCATCTGGGCTTTGTTGAGGATCGATTGGACCTTTGCTGCTGATTTCGCCATGGTCCACTCTAGTTCGGTTTAAGCACGGATTCACTCAAATCGAACCCTGATCGCCCTTGCTCCCTACAATCCTCGGCTCGACTCTCCCCACCCCCCCACGCTTATCGGAGTGCTTGTGGACTCGCTCTTTGAAACACAACGCTACTTGATCCCGTTCCGGACCGGACTGCTGCCGCAGATCTTCTGCGACACGCTTGTGCTGGGATCAGGAGTTGCTGGACTGCGTGCCGCGATCACGGCTGGGGATGCCGGGGATGTGATCGTCTGTACCAAAGATCGGCTCGATAAGACCAACACCGCATGGGCGCAGGGTGGGATTGCCGCGGTGCTCCCTGACATCCCGGATCAATCCGATTCGATCCAGAGCCATATCGAGGACACGCTAGTCGCTGGTGCAGGGATGTGCGATGAGGATGCTGTGCGACTCATCTGCACGCAAGGACCTGCACGATTCAAGGAGTTGCTCGCGTGGGGTGCGGAGTTTGATCGCGATTCGTCAGATCATCTCGAAGCGGGTCGCGAGGGGGGGCACAACGCGAACCGGATCTACCATGCCGGAGGCGACGAAACCGGCAAAGAAATCCAGCAGACACTCATCCAAACCACACAGGAGCACGACTCGATCCGTTTGTTTGATCATTGTTTCGCGCTCGATCTGCTCACCCCCTCGGATGATCCAGGATCGCCGGTAATGGGTGCGATTACCTGGCATAAAAAATACGGCTTGCAAGTCATCTGGGCGCGAACCACCATCCTCGCTTCCGGTGGATCGGGACAAGTCTTCCGTGAGACCTCCAATCCGCGCATCGCGACTGGAGATGGCATCGCGATGGCATATCGCGCCGGCGCATCCATCCGTGACATGGAGTTCTTCCAGTTCCATCCGACAACGCTGTATATCCCAGGCGCTCCTCGATCATTGATTTCAGAAGCCGTGCGAGGGGAAGGGGCGCACCTGCTCGATGACTCCGGAGAGCGATTCATGCCGGCGGTCCATCCGCTCGCGGAACTCGCGCCTCGTGATGTGGTCTCTCGTGCGATCTCCAAGCAACTCGCACTCCAAGGCGGCAAGCATGTTTGGCTCGATTGTCGGCATATTCACAACTTCCAAGCACGATTCCCAAGCATCTGGAACACGCTCAAATCCTTCGGACTCGATCCAGCGACCGATCCGCTTCCAGTCCATCCCGCGGCGCATTATCAAATCGGAGGGATCCAGACCGACCTCACGACACGCAGCAGCATTCCGAATCTGCTCGCGATTGGTGAGGTCGCTTCGACTGGACTCCACGGCGCAAATCGGCTCGCGTCTAACTCGCTGCTCGAAGGTCTGGTGATGGGCGCTATTGCCGGGGAAGTCGCCGCGGAACGATCAAACGGACAGCAGGTATCTCCTACAGCGATCGTTTCGTCGATCGAGCCGAGCTCACATGCACAGCTTGATCTGACGGATGTCAGGTCATCGCTCCGATCAACGATGTGGTTCAACGCTGGGATTGCTCGGACGCGGACCAAACTCGCTGATGCGTGTGATATGTTCAATATCTGGGGACGCTATTCGCTCGACAAGGTCTTCGAGACTCCTGATGGATGGGAGACTCAGAACTTGCTGTACACGGCGCACCTCATCGCACGCGCGGCACTGAGTCGTCCAACCTCGATCGGAGCACACTGGATCCAGAGCGAGAATCCCGTTGGTGAGCAAGATACGGACCCCAACGCGAAGATCCACGCAAGCTGGACACGCCATTCGCAGGAACCGACTTATTCGCCGATCGAACCGCACGCGTCTTCGCCCGTATCTGAATGAGCCATGCCCAGCCGGACGATCTTCCATATTGCTACTCTCTTCATTGCATCAGCTGCATTGTCACTATTTGTCGCAGGGTGCCAACCGTACAAGCGAGAGGTGAGCCGATCCGGATTGCTTTCCAAACTGAAAGCGACTCAGGAAGGGAATCGCAAACCGATCGATCCCGAGTCGATCCATCCGGTGTTTGGGGTCCCAGGCGGGAAAATTCGCGTAGAAGACGAACAGGGCAATGTCACGCTCTACGCGAAGACTATCAAGCACCTCATGAACCACCTGATCCATGCTCTCGAGTATGATGAGCGCGATCTCTTTGTAGAGCAAATCCTTTCCCAGATCACCATCGAAGAGTTTGAAGAACGAGGGCTCGATCCTCGGCTCGCCTATGACGAACTCGTGAATCGTCGGCGTGATGTCTACCGTCTGTTTCACTTCATGCCGATGGGTGAGCACACGCCGGGGCTGTATCCCACTCCGATCGGTCAGAACATCTTTCGGCTTCAAGTCTCGCGGGTAGGGCGCGACCTGCTCTGGTCTGGGATAGATGTCTCCTTCGAGCAAGGCAACTACAAGCTCCGCTGGTTCGTGCCTTAATCTATCGTTCCTCCTAGTATTGTTGCATGAGCAGCACCACTTCCCCCACTCCGACTTCGATCAAATCTCTGGAACAATTGAACAACCAAGAGCTGATCGGGCGGCTGCGCGTCGGCGTTGAGTGGCTTGATCCTCGCATATTTGAACTCAGTGATGAACAGTTGAATCAAGCGTGGCTTCCCGATGCGAATGTCGGACGCTGGCCCATCCGTGTGGTGCTTGGGCATCTCGCGGATGTTGAGATGGTCTTCGCAACCCGAATCCGCAAGATCTTCGCCGAAGAGAACCCAACGCTCGCACTGTTTGATGAGCACGCCTTTGTCGATTCATCGATCTACGGCTGCACAGAGGGATCGACCATGCAACCTCCGATCGGAGGCGATGTCGCTACAATCCACACACTGCGCTCTTGGTTGGTGACCTTCTTATACCAACTGGAAGAATCCGACTGGGAACAAACTGGACTCCATCCGGACCATGGTCCGATTTCGATCCGAACGCTCGCGATTTACAACTGTTGGCACCTCGAGCGCCACGCGTGGTTCATCAACGCGAAGACCGAACGGATGATCGGCCCGAGACCACAACCCGAAGCGTGCGAGACTGGCGGGTGTGGCAAGCCGGATTGCCAGTGCGTTCACGAATGAATGTCTAGTAAAAGAATCAGACTTCAAAGAACTCACGGAGTTGCTTGTACGCGACTCCGTATTCCTTGACATGCGATCCGGGACCAGCAGATTGTGCTGGTTCTAGATCAGCGGTGAGTTCGTCGCTGAGTTCTTCACCCAGTGCGTCTGCGAGTTGGCGCAGTACTGACTTTGGATCATTCATAACTTGGTCATACTGGATGTTGATGACCTTGGCGCCGACGCGTTCGTCGTTGAGCACGCTGGTCCAGTGATCCATCAGCCGTCCGGTATCTTTCACATACGACGCGGTCGAGATTAGATCTCCGGCGTATGGATGATTCCCCGGCATTTCATCGCAGTAAATCGCGAGGGACTCTTCTATCGGATCGCGTCGGCAGTTAATGATGGTCACTCCCGGCAGAGCCATCGCGACACACCCAACGAGCGGTGTGTTCCCTGGATGTGTGTCCACTGTCCGCATACCCCCCATCCGCGCTGCCGCATCACACTGCCGTGAGTATCCTGCGGCGAGTTTGCCGATTTGATCGCCTCGGTGACCTCGTGGGGTTGGGACCAAGGCGCGGAGCACACCTCGCGCCGCGTTGAGTTGGGTAGCGCACAACATACCGAGTGATTCAATCGGTCCAATGTCGACGGTGTTTGGCAGTCGATCAAGCAGGTTCATCACCTCAGGAATCCCTGAATGGATTGAGCCGCAAAGGAGCACACGGCTTTTACCAGGGGTTCCGGGTGGACGCATAAGCTTATCGATTTCTTCTGCTGTCCAGCTTTCGATGAGACGGGAACTCATCTTTGCATGGACTTCAGCGTTGTACGCGCCACGGCGGAGTTTTGCGGCTCTGCGATACGCATTGAATGCGTCGCTGTAATCGCCGAGCGCGTCACAGAGCGTTCCCTCAGCTCGCAGCAATGCCATCAGATTCGCCGCTCCGATTCCCGTTTCATTGACGAGAGTCGCGATCTGTTCCTTGCATGATCGCATGCGATCAGTATCTTGCTTTTCAGCATCAACCAGGACCTTTGCATAGCTAATCATTAATGGGATGTCATCAAGCTTGCGCGCCAAGCCGTCGTCGATGAGCTTGATCGCTTCGTCGGTGTTACCCAAGTTGGATTGGACCTCAGCGATCGCGGCGATCGCATCACCTCGATCGGGATCCATATCGATCGCGAGTTGGATTTCTTCGATCGCATCCTCGTGCTCTCCGAGTGCGCTGAGCGAGCGACCGATCTCTGTTTGGAGTCTGATGTATTGATCCACGATTCGAGGACGCGCTGGGTTCTCAGCTTCATCCTCGTCTTCGAGTGATTGGAGGGTGAGATGAGAGGATGCACGCATATCTGAGATCGCTGGTTCGTGCAAGCCGAGCTTCGCGAGGGTAAAGCCGTGGATCGCGAGGATTGGTGGTTCTTCTGGGAAGTGTGCTTTGAGCTTTCCAGCGCGCTTTGATGCTTCAAACACATCGCCCACTGCAAGGAGTTTCTTTGCTTGTTCGAAGAAATCCTTCGGAGTGGGTTGTTGCTGTGCTTGTGCGGGATTGGGTTGCATGTGTTTGATCTCGCTGTCGTATGAATGTGCTGGCTGAGCAGCTTCTGGTTAATCGTTCGCGGTCTCGCAAATCAGGTCCCCGAGCCCTTCGAGGAGCGGGTCAATATGACCAGCATAGCGTTCGTAGCGTTTGGTGGATGACTTGTAAATTGGTTGGCGGACCTGATCGTTGCTGAGTGTGAGCGCGACGCGTCCCGACTGATGGAAGTTCATACATGCTTCATCAAACTCAAGGCCAACAAAGTCGAGCAACGCTCTGGTTTTTGCCTCTTGATCTGCGACTGTGTCTTCGTACTGGTTATCGAAGACCGGGACGCCCACTCTTGGATCCCTAAGGACTTGGGTATAGTGCTCAGTTACTTCGTGGTAGTGGCGATAAAACAGGCCGCAGTTCTTGAGATCGAAACTGTAGGAATGCCCTGGGTTGAGCGCTTGAAAGAAACACGAGAGACAGTTATCGCGTGCTTCACGCTTGCAGTGGATGATTTTCGCATCGGGGAACGCGAGGGCAATCATGCCCATATACCAAAAATTCATCGGCGCTTTGTCCACGATGATCTCAACCGATGGGTTGTCCGCCATCGCGATCGTCTCGCGGCGATAGATCTTTGCGAGCTGCGCGATCTGCTTTGGGTCATACTCATCTGGGCTTGTTTTGTAAGGATTCTCAGGATTGGGGGCTACTTCCCTGAAGAGCTCTGAGATCAGACCCAGTTCCCCAGCTCCAAAACCCTTGGGATGCGCATCAAGAATCTGCTCAGTGAGCGTTGTCCCGGATCGGGGCATGCCCAGAATGAATACAGGACGAGGCACCCCCGGATCGGGGCGCTCGACGCCTTCAAAACGATCCGCTGTCCAAGCCTCCTTGAGACACTTTACCTGCGCCGCGATTCGCCCTTCGGAGTAGATTGCGGGCACAGCGTTGTTTGCTTTGGTGAAAGCATCTATTGCCTCGTCATAGCGTTTCGCACGATCATAAAGATGTCCGAGTGCATTGAATGCCTTGTTCGCATATGGGACATCTGGTGACTCTAGTTCTTTCACAAGCCCTTCGATCAGCTCGATCCCCTCTTCAAGACGATCACTCCGCAATACGGCTCGTCCAAAGACAGAAGCGATTGAAAGTGTCATCATCCCTCGCTCTTTCGCATCCTCAACGAGTTTGATGGCTTCTGCTTTCTGATTGTTAAGCAGGAGCACATGACCGAGCCCGGAGACGAGCGTGGACTCATCTGGTTGACGGATGATCTCGTCGCGCATCAACTCGATCGCATCATCAAGATTCCCGGTCTGCGTGAGTCCCTCGGAGAGGGTGTTCAGGACGGCGACTCGATGGGGTTTGTGAGTTATGTGACGCAGTGCCCGCCGTGCGATGGTGGTGCCTTCTTCGGGCTTCTGCAATCGAAGCAGCACACTCACATGGAGCGCGACAATCGGAGGGAAATGCGGGTTTCTGTTATAGAGCTGAGAAGTCGTCCGATAAGCGGCACGGTACTGACCTGAGTCGTACTGCTCGCGTGCTTTCTCGTAGGCTTCCTTGGTGCTCACAACGGGCATTGACATCCTCCATACACCGAACAAAGGATCGGGCCGCGATCCGATGAGGGTATCATGCTCACATCGACCAATCGCAGGCATAACCTTATACCTATGCGCCAGATCACGCTCATCTCTACCGGTGGAACCATCGAGAAAACCTACGATGAGCACGCCGGAACGCTCACAAACCGCTCCTCAATTGTCCAAGAGATGCTCAGGCTGCTCCGGCTCGAAGATACGCAGGTCAACACGCTCCAGCTGATGCAGAAAGATTCTTTGGATCTCACTGATGCGGATCGGGCTCGGATTCTCGATGCCGTGAGGTTAGTTATTGGTCCAACGACAGATGATCCCCTCAATGATCCAAATGGCTGCCGCGGGGTCGTAATCCTGCATGGGACGGACACGCTATGTCAGACCGGGGAATGGCTCTATCACTCGCTTGTGGAGAATGCGACCCCAGAGCACAAGCTAGCGGTGCCAGTAATCCTGACTGGTGCCATGCGGCCCTTTGAAATGAAACGATCCGATGCGCTACAGAACCTCAACGAGTCCATATTCGCGGCGACGATTCTTGAACCTGGTGTGTATGTCGTCGCACACTCCAAAGCGTTGAGCTTCCCTGGACCAATGAAAGATCGTGAACGCGGGACATTCATCAAACGCTGATCGAGACTCCGAAACTGTGCACTGTGTTGTGTGCGAATCTAAATCCGAACTCAACGATAACGTTCTGGATGATTGATCGCTCCAAAGCGTGGGTTTGAACCATTGCGTGCAAAGCCCTGAGCGTCTGAGATGTCATAGAGACGATAGTAGTCGGCGCGTCGATTCGCTCGGACATAAATGTCCCATGATGTGAAACCGGTATCGCCGTAGGACTGAGTGGGATCGTCGTTGGTAAATCCTTCAGGAGGCGCAAAGACACTCACATGCCCGTCCTTGAAGTATGTGGTTCCCCCGCCATTGTGTCGCGTCGTCCATTGATCCACATTACCCCACTCCCCGTCCGTTGAACCTAGATCGGAGTGGTTGTTGAACCACCATGAGCTCTCCTCGATGATGATGGGGAGTCCTTCCATGCGAGCAACCATCCCGTCTTCCATGAGTTGCGCAATCTGCTGGCTGTTGTATTGATCTACATCAGGAGCCGGTCCTTCGAACATATAGACATCGAATTCAGTCTGGCCTTTCGCTCCCTGAGCAGGTGCATTAAAGGTGTAATCGAAGTTCAGCTCACCATCGCCGTAGACATTACGAAACCGGATGGTGTCGGGATTTTCAGAGATGCCGTGCGGATCTTTGCGTTTGTTTTTGGGACATTCAACGATCTCGGTTGCATTGTCAACATAGTCGAGAAGGAGTCCGGCTCCTCTCCTGCGGTTGCCTTGGTGGTTGTATGTATACGCCCAGTTGATGAGGTTGAGGTCTCCGCGATTATTACGAGGCCCCTTAGTGGTAGTGAACAAACCTGTAGGCATGGAATGTCCGTGGTAGTCCATCCCATACAGAGCGTCCGCGACACCAAGCTGCCGCATATTGGACAAACAAACTGTCTGCTGTGCCGACTGCCTTGCTTGCCCTAGAGCAGGCAAAAGAATCCCAATCAGCAACGCAATGATCGCGATAACCACGAGAAGTTCAATGAGAGTAAATGCTTTTGTTGATTTGCCGAACAGGCTTAGAGAGCTGTCACGCAACATAGGACCTCAGATCTGAAAGTGACAGCGTACTCGACCCTACCTTTTTTTGCCATCAAATTACCCTTTAATCGCATCCCGCTCCATAGAGCTGAAGATAGTGAGAAACATCCAAGAAGTTGAGCGCGCCGTCATTGTTGAGATCGGCTATGCATGAATCGTTTGGATCGTCCACCAGTCGAACAGCGATTGTAAAAGCACCAAGCCGCTGCCCCTCTGGGTCTGTAAATCCAGCGGCTAGGTTCCAAGTGATTGTGGCACCTGTATCCGCTGTCAGCGCGAAGACTGCTGTAGACACACCTGTATCCAGAGCGTAATCCATCGGATCGTCTGGGAGAGACGTCATCGATCCGCTGAAAGGACCGACTGGATGTGATATCCCGAACAGCTGCGATCCCGAAGCAAGCACGAGCACACCTGTTGATGAGTTATAAATCATGCTCTCTGCGAGCGGGACATCGAGGGTCTTTGATTCGAACCTCATCGGCGTGAGCTGAGCACTGAGCGTTGAGTGGACTGATTCGGCGGAGATCGCATCAAAGTAGATCACATCCCCTTGCTTGCGTGAAGGTGGAGCGGCGGTGTCAAAGACGAGCTGGAAGTCCACCGGGATCACGCGGTCATTGACTGAATCATCAACGACGCCCTGGACATGGAACTCCATGAAAGGCTGCGTCGCAGCTGCGGAAACAAACGGCGTCATCAGAACGCTGGCAAGGATAATGGATCTCATTCCCGAATCTCTCCTGACACGGTGCCAAACACAACAACTCGTGTCTCAAAGACTATCGGCTTAGAGAGATGGCTACAAGACGAATCTTGACCAGTCCCCCCAAAATCAGCGCCGTCCGAGAACATCCAGACCCAGCATTGCTGTATCAGTCAGGATTGAACATCACACACCTCGTCCACACTCGGACACGAGCACACGAGGTTGCGGTCGCCGTAGGGGTTGTCCACGCGTCCCACAGGTGACCAGAACTTGAATCGTCGCAGATGCTCGGCGGGATACGCCGCGACGTCGCGTGAGTATGGATGCGTCCACTCATCCGCTCCGATCGCGGCGATCGAGTGCGGCGCGCCCTTAAGCGGATTGTCGTCCTTGGGCATCTTGCCCTCTTCAATGTCGCGGATCTCGTTGCGGATCGTGATGAGCGCATCGCAGAAGCGGTCGAGCTCCGCTTTTGATTCCGACTCCGTCGGCTCGACCATGAGCGTGCCGGGGACGGGCCAACTCATCGTTGGCGCGTGGAATCCGAAGTCGATCAAGCGTTTCGCGATGTCATCAATCTCAATCCCCGCGGACTTCTTAAACGCTCGGCAGTCCATCACGAACTCGTGCGCCACGTGTCCGCGAGCACCGCGGAAGAGGATGTCGTAGTGATCCTTGAGACGCTCGGCCATGTAGTTCGCGTTGAGGATCGCGACCTTGGATGCTTGCGTCAGTCCACGCTTACCCATCATCGCGATGTAGACCCACGAGATCGGGAGGATGCTCGCGGACCCTTCCGGTGCAGCACTGACCGCGCCGACCGAGCCACCGGTGCTTGGGTTGCGGACTGGGTGTCCCGGAAGGAAGGGCTTGAGTTTGTCATTGACCCCGATCGGTCCCATGCCTGGTCCACCACCGCCGTGGGGGATGCAGAAGGTCTTGTGGAGGTTCAGGTGACAGACATCAGCGCCGTAGTCACCTGGTCGGCAGAGACCGACCTGCGCGTTCATGTTCGCGCCGTCGAGGTAGACGAGCCCGCCCTTGTCGTGGACGACCTGGATCATCTCGCGGATCGAGTCATCGAACACGCCGCAGGTTGATGGGTAGGTGATCATCGCGGCCGCGAGCGTGTCCTTGTGTTTCTCGGCTTGTGCGACGAGGTCTTCAAACACGATCGTTCCCGATTCATCGACCTTGACCCCGACGACCTTCATCCCCGCGACGACCGCGGATGCGGGATTCGTGCCGTGGGCTGAGGTTGGGATCAGACAGACATTGCGCTGCGTGTCGGTTCGGCTCTCGTGGTACGCCTTGATCGCGAGCAATCCCGCGTACTCGCCTTGCGATCCCGCGTTGGGCATCAGCGACACGGCTTCAAATCCAGTGATCTCCGCGAGCCATGCTTCGAGCTGCCTGAACAACTCGAAGTATCCCTCGCACTGGTCTGCCGGCGCGAAGGGATGCATGTGCGCGAACTCGCGCCATGAGACTGGGATCATCTCGCTCGTCGCGTTGAGCTTCATCGTGCACGATCCGAGCGGGATCATCGAATGCGCCAGCGACAGCTCACGCGATTGGAGCTCGGAGATATAACGCAGCATCTCGGTTTCTGAGCGGTGTGTGTTGAACACCTCGTGGGTCATGAACGCGCTGGTGCGCTCGAAGACTTCCGGGATCTCCATCCATGCTTGCTCGCTCAGCGCATCAAAGCTGCACGTACCATCGCAACCGAACGACGCGAGCAGGTCCATGACCAGTTGCTCGTCGCCCGTTTCATCCATCGTGATCCCGAGCGTGCCGTCACCGAATTCGCGGAGGTTGATCCGCAGATCGCGAGTGGCTTTGAGGACCGCGTTCGGATCTCCGTTGACCTTGACGCGGAGCGTATCGAAGACCAAGTCTTCGTCGATCTCGTGTCCGAGCTCGAGCAGTCCGGCGCGCAGGGTTTGAGTGAGGTGTCGGATGCGCTGTGCGATTGCTTTGAGTCCGTCGGGGCCGTGGTAGACGCCGTACATCGACGCGATCACAGCAAGGAGCACCTGTGCCGTGCAGATGTTGCTCGTCGCGCGATCGCGCTTGATGTGCTGTTCGCGTGTCTGGACCGCGAGGCGCAGCGCTGGTTTGCCCTGCGAGTCGATCGAGACACCCACCAATCGGCCGGGCATTTTGCGGACATGCTCCTCGCGCGTCGCCATGTATCCCGCGTGGGGTCCGCCGAATCCCATCGGGACCCCGAAGCGTTGAGCGGAGCCGACGACGATGTCCGCGCCCTTCTCGCCCCACTCTCCGGGAGGTTTGAGCAGCGTGAGCGCCAGCAGATCCGCGGCTGCGACGACCATCATGCCGTTCGCATGCGCTTCGTTGGTGAGCTTCTCGTAGCACTCGACTCGACCATCGGTGGTTGGGTACGAGACGAGCACACCCGCCGCGTCAGGATTGCTCATGTCGAAGGATTCGACATCCCCCACCACGACCTCCACACCGATCGACTTGGCGCGCGTCTGTACAACAGCGATCGTTTGTGGATGACAGTCATCCGCGACATAGAACACCTTGCGCTTGTCACGCAGGATCGAGACGCACATCGACATCGCTTCTCCGGCGCTCGTCCCCTCGTCGAGCATCGAGGAGTTGGCGAGCGGGAGTCCCGTCAGGTCGCAGACCATCGTCTGGAAGTTGAGCAGCGCTTCGAGCCGACCCTGTGCTGTCTCTGGTTGGTACGGCGTGTACTGCGTGTACCACTGCGGATTCTCGAACACATTGCGGAGGATCACGCCGGGAGTGACGGTCCCGACATACCCCATCCCGATGCACGAGCGGAAGACCTTGTTCTTGACAGCAATCTCGCGCAGATCACGCAGCAGCACGCGCTCGTTGCGAGCCGCGGGGAGTTCGAGTTCGCGATCCATACGGATCGCGGCGGGAACGACCTGATCGATGAACGAGTCCATATCCGCCGCACCCACCGCGGCGAGCATCGACGCGACTTCCGAGTCGTCGGGACCAATATGCCGTCCCACGAACGCACCAAATCCAGCCCCCTCTTGATCAGTCTGGGCAACCACATCAGTCATCGTCATTCCACGCTCCAAATAAGCCACTCGATCCGTCTTCGCCCTACCAGCGGGGGAGGACGCAATCATAGACCCGCGGCACCGATCTTCCCCTCAAAATCTGCCCAGTGGAAGACCGGACTAGCATTGAGCGGAGGTGTGATTTGGACTATTGGCTAATCCAGTTGGACGGCGATCCGAATCGAGTCATTCGTCAGCCCTATGACTCTGATGGCTACTACTGCCCAATCTGCGCGAGTTTTGATAGAGAAATTGCACCCTATGACAAAGATTGGGGACATTCGCACGAAGTCTGTCCGGACTGTAAGTTCCAACCAGGATTCGACGAATGGCAAATGCCTGACTGGAACCTTTCCTTTGACGACTACCTCATGGCCTATCGCATCAACTGGCTCGATGGTGCCGGATGGAAAACGGAGTACCTCGCGCGTCTCAAGCAAGTCCTTGGGATAGACGAACCCAAACTCCGCGAGCGTGAAGACGAACTGCGTGCGGAATGGAAGCGCTGCTGGGATAACCGTGGAGCAAGAAACAATCAGGCTGCAATCAACCGCGCCGAAATGAACAAGCCCGATTCTGAGTAATCAGTACCGAAGCACCGAATGCACATCCCCGAAATCCCCCAGCCGTTTGCTGCCTTCGAGGAACTCCAGCTCGATCAGCACGGCGATCCCCTCGATCACGGCTCCGGTTTTCGCCACCAAGCCGCACGCGGCTTCCATCGTGCCGCCCGTTGCGAGCAGGTCGTCGACCATCAGGACCTTAGTTCCTGACGCGAGCGCGTCTTGATGGATTTCGAGCGTGTCTGTGCCGTATTCGAGGTCATACTCGGCGCGGTGCACGGCTCGTGGGAGCTTCCCGGGCTTGCGGACAGGGACGAATCCCGCGGAGAGCGCTTGAGCGATCGCGATCCCGAAGATAAAGCCGCGGGACTCGGCGCCGACGACGAGGTCGATCCCTTTGCCTCTGTAGGGATTGGCCATGAGTTCCACAGCGAGCGCCAATGCTCCGGCGTCTCCCAGCAGCGGCGTGAAGTCCTTGTAGATCACCCCTGCTTTGGGGAAGTCTGGGACATCGCGGATTAGGTTCTCAAGCCGAGCGACGGCTTCTTCGTTGTGCATCGAGTACTCCTCTGCAGAACCCCATCCTACGCGATCAAAACCAGAGCCTTGTGCGAATCCGCAAAAGTCAGTACGATATTCCAGACCACATTGTCCGATTGTTCGAGGTTCAGGAATCCGCCGTGCAGCTCCCTCCGATGCGTCCCAAGTTTGAGTTCACTTTCCCGATCGTTCCTGATCACGCGATCGAGCTGCTTGAGTCCATCATGGACAACAACGACCATCCGATCGAGGGACGCTCTGCCGGGAATCACCTCATGCTTGTGATCCCGATCAAGGATCGTCACTTCTGGTCGCCTTGGCTCAACCTTGAAGCGCGTCCCTACAAACCCAATCCGGATTCGGAACTCATCACGCACATCAAGGGACGCTTCTCACCCAATCCATCTGTATGGACCGGATTCATGATGACCTACTCATCGCTCGCTGTGCTCGCGTTCCTTGCGGTGATTTTCGCACTTTCGCAGATCATGATGGACGATTCACCTTGGGCGTTGCAAGCGTTGATCCCGCTTGCAATCATCGCTGGCGTGATGTACTGGTCGTCGCTTGTGGGACAGAAACTCGCGCAGGAGCAGATGCAGTTGCTGTATCGCGTCACACTCGAAACGCTTGCGGATGGATCAGGCATCCAGGTACTCAACCATCCCACTGATCCGATTGATTCGCATCAGTCTGAGCACGCAATCCCTGAAATCACGCTCGTGAAGACTGATTCCAAAGCTTTGGAAACCAATCCCGATCCTGTGCCGTAGACTTGGATATGAACAAGTTCATTCCCATCGTCCTGCTTTCGATTACCATGCTCCTGACGCTCGGCTGCGAGACGGCGAAGCGTGATGAGGAACCGATCCGCGTAGATGCGGAGCCGCACGCGAATCTGGTCAAGCAAGCGAAAGAAGATTGGTCCTGGATCTCAGGGACGACCTGGATCGCGACCTCTATCGAGGGACAAGAGCCGCTCAAGGACACTTCGCTCTGGATCCGCTTTGAGGATCACACATGGATGTCAGGGAGCGCCGGATGCAATCGCATCTCCGCAAGCTACGAGAGACGAGGCATCGACGGGCTCCAGATGTCGCAGATCGCATCCACACGGATGCATTGCGCCCAACCCAAAGGCACGATGCAGCAGGAATCACGATTCCTCCACTTGCTCGCAAACATCGACGCGTACCACGCAGAGCCGGACACGCTGAGCTTGTCCACGAACGCGATCACGATGTTGACTTTCAAGCGTCTTGAGATTGAGAAGTAACGCGCTGTTCATCTGACAGCAATCTTGCAAATTCAAGGATTCTCTTGACATGGCTGCATCTGGCCCGCATACTATGCCGTACATAGTATGCAGAACATACCTTTTTAGGGAGCTCCCATCAATGAAACTGGAACGCGAACTCATGCGTGGCGCTGGACCAACCGCGGTGCTCAAGCTGCTCTCGACACAGTCGATGTACGGCTATCAGCTCGTGGAGTCTCTCGCAAAGCAGTCCAACGGCGTGCTGGCGATGGGACAGTCCACGCTGTATCCGATGCTCTACAACCTCGAAGCGAAGGGGCTCATCGAAGCGGAGTGGCAGGAAGCTCCGAGCGGACGCAAACGCAAGTACTACAACCTGACGGGCAAGGGGAAAAAGAAGCTCAAAGCCGACCTCGAAGCGTGGAAGAAACTCACCGGCGCGATGAGCAGTCTCGGAGTCCTCCCGGGCTCCGCGGCGAGCATGGACGCAGGGGCGACGGCATGAGTCCTTCACTGAGCAAAGCATGGAACTGGTCAGTGGAGAAGTCGCCGCTGCTGAATATCTCGCGCTGGATCATCCATCGCGGATACCCCAACACGCTCGCACGCACCGAGATCGAGGCAGCTCAGCTCCCAAGTGAGCTCGCGGAGCTGATCGACACCACTGTCCGGCGGACCAAGCTCTGGCGCTCCGAGCGAGCCGAGATCGCGATGGAGCTCATCACCCACACTCAGGATGCGTTGGAATCTGGGAAGTCTCCGGACGAGATCATCAGCAGCTTCGGGAATCCCAAGAAGGTCGCGAAGCTCCTTCGGAGATCTACCAAACGCAAGCGTCCGCTCTACTGGAGGACGCTCCGAAACATGCGCCGCGCGATCGGTGCGGTGTTTGTGCTGTTCTTTGTGGTGTATAGCGTGCAGCTTGTCCGCTATCTCACGGGCGAGCCCAACATCAAGACCAACTACGCACAAATCATCAACTCCTACAACGAGGCGTACACGGAGGATGAAAAAGCCTGGGAGATCTACAACCAGACAAACATCGCGTGGAATGCGCTCAGCTCCCCGATCCAGGATCAGCAGCGCGAGGAAGTACGCATATACAATGACAATCGCGCCAACTTGGAGGATGACGATGCGGAACCGATGAGTACCGGATTCCGCATGATCCCGCGGGTCCCAACGGATCACCCCCAGTACGAACAAACGGCACAGCTTGTCCGAGACTTCTCAGACGAACTGAACCAACTCCGCGCCGCGTGCCATCGGCCGATCATTGGGATCAATCTGGGATTCGATCTTGAGATCACGCCGCCTGACGGGAACCCACATGACATACGCATGGTTCCTCCGAATTCCAATCCCGATCTCCATCCAACGCTTATAGAACTGCTTCTTCCGCATCTCGGCGGCATGCGTCGATTCGCGAATCTCATGTACTTCGATATGCTTGTCGCCGCGAGGGAGGGTGATTCTGATCGTGTATACGAGAACCTCTCGGCGATGCTCGCGATGACGCGGCAGAAATCCTTCGACGGCACCATCATCGCTGATCTCGTGAATATCGCGATCGCGCATCTCACAGAAAACGCGATGAAGCAAGTACTCAACGAATACCCAGACTCGCTGGCTAGGTCGCACCTTGTCGCATTGTCTCACGAAGTCACGCTTGTGCGTCCCGCTTTGCACATGTCATTTGAGGGCGAGCGGATGATGTTCAACGATGTCCTTCAGCGTACCTATACCGACGATGGAAACGGGAACGGAAGACTCACCAAGCACGGCTCGCAGATCCTCATAGGACTCAATAGCGATCACATTTTACACGAAGAGTTCTCGATCAAACCGGCCCAGCTCATCACTGGACCGATCGCGCTCAGTCTCGTGCCGGATCGCAAGTCTCAGTACAACACATACCACACGATGATGGACCTCGTCGATGAAATCCAAGAACGAGGTCCGGAATATCTACCAAAGCTGGAAGCCCACGAGCGTCAGGTCGAGCGAGCGTTCAATAACGGACCCCAAGTCCTTGACAACCTGATCATGGGTCCAGCGGAGTTGCTTATGCCGGCGCTCTCGAGAGCTGTTGATCGTGTGTTCTGGTCGCATATGACGCATGACGCGACCAAGACCATGCTCGCGATTGAGATCTACGCTCGCGACCACGGCGCGTACCCAGAGACACTGAGTTCACTCACTCCGAACTATCTCCCCGAACTCCCAGCGGACTCATTCAATCCTGGACACACGATGAAGTACCGCACCACAGAGTCCGGATACATCCTCTACTCGGTTGGTTCAGACGGCGATGACGACTCAGGCGAGACACAAGACGACAGACGACGATTCCCTGAGTTTGAGGATCGATTCCCTGGGAAGTTTGATGCACAACGAAATCTCATCCTCGACGGTACGGGTCGTCCCGTGCATGCTGAGCCAGCTGGTCCCGACGGGGATTGGATTCTCATCGAAATAGACCGAGCACCAATAGAACAAGAGCCGGACCAAAGCCCGGCTCTTGAGAGTCTCAACTGATTTCATTCCATATCTGGATTGATTATTCGTACCCGTCGCGGGTCTGGATCTCGAAGTTGTGGATCGAAGCGATGTCCTCGATGGACTTGCTTCCAAGGTCCTCGAATCGAGCGACGATCGGCGACGGGTCTTCAAACGCGAGCTTCCCGAGCAGATTGAACTTGTGCGCCAGGATGCCGCGGAGGTCCGCTTCGGTGTTGCGAGCGTGCCCGCCGGGGTACATGACCATGCCGGACTCGAACTCGGTGCCATCGGTGTCTTCGATGATGACGGAGGTTGGGATCCCGTCGGGGTAGCGGTCGTCGTATTCCTTGCCGCCGTGGAAGAACTCGATCTTGTCCATGAGTGAACGTGTGCGTTCGTTAACGATCGCTTGCGGCGAGTAGTCATACGGCTCGAGCATCAGCTCGGTCCATCCCGCTTTCTGCTGAGTCAGCGCCTTGCGGAGGAGGGTGCCGACGATGTAGACCATCGAGTGGTCCGCGCTCTGGCGCGTCGTTGGGTTACGCTTCGCTGGATCGCCGATGATCCCGAACGCGGGCTCGTACGCGGTGATCTTGATGGACTTGATCTTCGAGCCGGTCTCGTCGTCGAGCAGGTGCGGTGCTTTTTCGAGCAGATCGAGCATTGCTTGGAGAGCGCCGGCGCTCTGGTGCTCGTAGAGACCGAGCTTAAAGTGCATACCCATGACGGCGAAGTCGTCGCCGCCTTGCGCGAGTGTGAGCGTGAATGGGGACGCGTCGGCGTCTTTCGTGTTGCCCGCTTCTTTGCCCACCGCTTGGAACATCTGTCCCGGACCTTCGAAGATTCGGAAAATCGCTTCTGGGTTGCGGAAGATGTCGCGAGGTCCCATGAACCCCGACATGCTTCGGCGGACCGCCATGATCGCGACCTCGGTCGAGATCGCGGCGCTGGCGCCCTTGGAATCGCTGAGCTGCTTCCCGGCACGGATCGCGCGGAACGGGATGTAGTGCGCCACGACCATGCCGATCGCGGATTCGATCTGCTCAGCGGTCGCGCCCATCATTGCGCCAAAGACCGCGGCTGATCCGATCGCGCCGTGGACGACGTGGTCAACCTTGTACGTCTTGAGCGAGAACACCTCGGACAAACGACCTCGGATCTCGTCGAGACAGACCATCGCTTTGAGTGCGTAGGCACCGTCGCGTTCGGTCATCTGTGCGCCAGCAATGCAGACGCCGTAGAAGTCGTTGTGTCCGAACTCGCCCGCGAGGTTGCCGAGCTTTGGGTTGTAACCAAAGTTGGTCCCGTTGGAGTCCCACTCGCGGACGGCTGAGCCGTTGGCGAGGATTGCTTTTTCTGGTTGGACCTGGACGTCGCTCCCGAACACGGTGGCGCCGCGCTTCACCGATTTGCCGAGACGATGGGTCGCGTCGGTGACGGGGTACTGCAGCGCTTCGTTCCGCAGGATCGTCGGCGCGTTGGTCTTGAGCGCGAGGGCTGACAGTCCACAGATCACGGCATCGGTGAAGAACAGGTTGGTCCGTTCGAGCACGGCCGCGGACGGATCGCCACGCTTGGCGGGGTCGTCACTGAGAAAGTCAATCGCGTACTGCGCGATGCCCAACGCTTGGTTGGTGTCGGCAGCAAGAGTCACAAAAGTATCCGCGGCGGTCGAGGTCGGCATGTCGATTCCTTCAAATGGTTGCTCGTCCGGGCTAAAAACGTGTCAATCTGCCCGAAACAGGAAGGAATCATAGCCCGAGATCCGCTCGGATTCAGGGGCTCGTGCGCCCCTTGTCGTGCTCAGATATCGGCTTTAGCCGAATGCAAACAATCGCTATTCGCGCTCGAGCGACCAGGGCAGCATCTCCGAGCCGTGCCAGGTCATGGTTCCCGGCTCATACTCCTCGAACGCCGCGGCGTGCCCGTCGAAGAAGAACAGGTTGCTCTTCCCGTAGTGAGGCACCAGTTCCCCATCAAAGAACACGGCGGGCTGGGTCGCATCGTCGAGATCGCAGTCTGGTTGTCGGCTCGGATCGGTCACGGAGCCGTAGGGCGCGATGTAGAGTCCGGGATAATTGCAATCCCCTCCCATCACGAAGCGACTGGGGAAGTAGACGTACCGCTCGCGGACGGAGGTGAACTGACGCTGGAACCGATCCCAGCTGAAACGGGCGGCGATGAAATACGCGCTGGGAGCGGACTCATCGGGACGCGATGGATCGAGGTACACCTCGCGGCTGCTGAGGTAGCTATCGAGCAGCTCGGTCCATCCCAGTCCGGGCTCGTCGCCTCCGACTCCGTCGCCCTCGCCACCGTAGACCTGCCAGCCGGACCAGTATGGGAACCACCCCTTGTTGTCATCGGCGTACATCGTCTGACCCGTCGCGATCGAGCGGACGTTGACGAGGCATTTGACCTGTCTCGCAGAGTCCCGCGCCCTTGAGAGCGCGGGGAGGAGGATGCCCATCAGCACCGCGATGATCGCGATGACCACGAGCAGTTCGATGAGTGTGAACCCTCGCCGAAAAGTTCTGTTGATTTCCATGTCTGTTGTCCCCGCTGATCAAGCGTTGAGCGTCTTTGAAGAATGTATCGGCAATCCCCTTGATTCCAAACACTCTTCACGAAACTCGACCAAAAAAATCGTCTCAATGAGACGACACGTAGACCAACAATTCTATCTTGATTCACACTCAGCAACAGAGTGACGTGTGATGAGTCATCACCAAGCGACAGTGTTGCCCGCATAATCGACAAAGCGTCCGCTGTCGTCAGCCGTGAGTTTCTCGAGCGTGTCAAGGATTGATGAAGCCGATTCATCAGTTGATAGATCCGCGTGGGGTCCACCCAGGTCCGTGCGCACCCATCCCGGATGCACGCTCACGCATGTGATCCCGCGTGGTTTGAGCTCGTGTGCGATGGTCGCCGTAGCCATGTTCAAGCCGGCCTTTGCGATGCGGTACCCCAGCGATCCTTGCCGTCCTGTGCTCGCGTCTGTGATGCTCCCCAGATCGCTGCTGATCTGCACCGACATCTTGCGCTGCGAGCGCTCAAGATGCGGGATCAATGCACGCAGGACCAGCAGCGGCCCGAGCGTGTTGGTCTCGATCGTCTGCGTGAAGGAATCAGGATTGAAGTCTTCGAGCTCATCGCAATCGTGCAGGAAGATCCCGGCGTTGTTGACCAGCACATCGATCGCATGGTCTCCGAGTCTCGCCGCGAGCGCCTTGCAGGTCTCATCCGAGTCGGCAACGAGCTGCTCGACGCTTGCGCCGGTTGCTCTGAGTTCTTCAGCTGCTTCTGGATTACGAGCCGTGCCGATGACTGAGTATCCGCGTTGGGCGGCGTGCTGAGCTAGACTCAACCCGATGCCGCGATTCGCGCCTGTGATGAGGATAGTGGTCATGAGCAATGGTAGGCGAGCGTAGTTCAGACCATAAAAAACGCCCCCAATTCGGAGGGCGATCTGAGTTTAAATGGTCTTGTGTGTTAGCACATCTCGACGCACATCGCGACCGCGTTGCCGCCGCCGAGACAGAGAGCCGCGACGCCCTTCTTGCCTCCGGTGCGCTTGAGCTGATGGATGAGCGTGACCAGGACGCGAGCGCCGGACGCACCGATCGGGTGACCCAGCGCGACGCCGCCGCCGCAGATGTTGAGCTTGTCTTCGCTGATCCCGAGTTCCTTGATGTTGCAGAGGACCTGAGCCGCGAACGCTTCGTTGATCTCGTAGAGATCGACATCGTCGATCGACCATCCCGCTTTGTCCAGAGCGCCCTTCACGCCCTCGATCGGAGCGGCGAAGATGTCCTTGGGATCGACACCCGAGGTGTTGTACGAGACGATCTTGCAGAGCGGAGCGAGTCCGAGCTCGCTTGCTTTGGATTCGCTCATGACGATGGTCGCCGCGGCGCCGTCGCTGATCTGCGATGCGTTGCCTGCGGTGACCGAGCCGTCCTTGGTGAACGCGGCACGGAGCTTCCCGAGGCCTTCAGCGGTCGAGTCGCCTCGAATGCCCTCGTCGATGCTGATGCCGCCCTCTGGGCCGGGGACCTTGCGGTTGCCGAGCTGCTCACCGGTGAGTTTGACGACTTCGCTGTCGAAGTATCCCGCGTCCCACGCGGCCGCGGCACGCTGGTGGCTCTGAGCGCCGAAACGGTCCTGGTCTTCGCGAGTGACGCTGTACTTGTCCGCGATGTGCTCCGCGGCGTTGCCCATCGGCCAGCACTCGAACGCACAGCGGAGACCGTCGAACGCCATGTGGTCTTCCATGGTGCCTGGGCCGTACTTGATGCCGTTGCGGACATTGGCAAAGTGTGGCGCTGCGGTCATATTTTCCATTCCGCCCGCGATGACACAGTCGTTGTCACCCGCTTTGATGGACTGAGCAGCCATCATCACGGCTTCGAGACCCGATCCGCAGACCTTGTTGATGGTCTTCGCGGAGAGCGTGCTTGGGAGTCCCGCTTTGAGTCCCGCTTGACGAGCCGGGTTCTGACCGAGTCCTGCTTGGAGCACGCATCCCATGATGCATTCATCAACATGATCCTTCGCGGCAGACGCGTCATCCAAGACTGCTTCAATCGCGAATGCACCGATCTGAGGCGACGCGACACGCGACAACGATCCAAAGAACTTCCCGATCGGGGTACGACGAGCGGCAACAATGACAGGCTGATTCGACATCAAAGACTCCTTCACAAGCCGGGTCGTGCCGGCATGAGTTCAAAACTGGTGGGCCAATATCCTAGGAACCCATGCCAACAATACCCAGTATCCGAATCCCCTCAGAAACCGAATACCGATCCCATATGACCACAAATCCCGCATACTCACCAACTTCCCGCAAGCGCGGATTGTTCCACAGCAAATCGTGGCTCTGGGTCGAGTGGGCGGGGTTGTACGTGCTCACGCCGCCGCTCATCGCCGCGCTGTCCCAGCCGCGGCTGGCTGACGAACTGCTGAATCGGATCGGACTCGACTCGCTGAGCTTCGAGACCGGACTCCCCTCGGGATTGTTCATCTTTCCGGTTCTGCTGGTGACCTTCCTGACCATGCTCATCTATCTCCGCCTCGACCCCACCTTCGACAACGCTCGGCTCTGGAAGCTTGCGGACCTTAGGTCAGCGCTCCCAAGGATCCTGATCACCTTTGCGATCACCGGCCCGATCATTCTCTTTGCGAGCTGGTACTTGGCGCATCACACGCCGTACCTTCCGGAGTCTGGATTCCTTCGATTGCCGCGTGAGCTGCCGATCCTGATGCTGATGATCTCCATGCTGTATCCCTGGGTCAGCGCGTATCCGCAGGAAGTCACGCATCGAGCGTTTTTCTTCCATCGCTACGCGCCGATCCTTGGCACTGGTCCCACAATCCTCATCCTCAACATCCTCTGCTTTGTGTGGCTCCACGCGCCGATGTGGAATCCGATCGCGCTGATCATGACGCTCCCGGCGGGGATCATCTTCGCGTTGACTTACCTGCGCACGAAATCTGCACTCGCCGCGGGATTCGAGCACGCGATCTACGGCATCTGGGCGTTCGCGAGTGGGCTGGGGTATTTCGTATTTACCGGAAGCGCTGGGTCGGTTTAATTTTCGACAGTGAATAAAGCTCACTGTCTCTGTGTTGTCCTGCAGAATCTACCACATGAAAGGACAACAACATGAACTCGCAGAAACACACGACACTCACTCTCGCACTCGCTGCGGCATTCTTCGGAATGCCTGTATTCACCACCCAAAGCTTTGGACAATCCACACAAGCACAATCCACTATCGCGGCTGAACCGGTTCGGAATATCGAGGAATGGGACATTTCCAAATCAAATCTCGCGATCGATGGATACGACCCTGTCGCCTACTTCCCTGAAGGGGGATCGAAAGCAAAGAAAGGCAAGAAATCCATCAGCACAACATATGAAGGGGTCACTTACCGATTCGCAACTGAAGAAAATCGAGATGTGTTCCTCGCGAATCCCGCGAAGTTTGAGCCTGCATACGGCGGGTGGTGCGCCTGGGCAATGAGCAAAGGGAGCAAAACGGAGATCGATCCCAAGTCGTTCATCGTCAAGGATGATCGGCTCTACCTCTTCTATAAAGGGATCTTCGGAAACACCAAGAAAGACTGGCTCGATGGCGATCACAGCCAACTCGAGAGCAGCGCGGACGATGAGTGGAATGCAATCTCAGGCGAATCACCACGATTTGGGAAACCCGCTGATCAGTGACTCGGCATCTCGTAGATCGCTCCGTTTTCCAAATCCGTCTCGCCGGTCACGCACGACACGACCTTCGCAGCGACCTGTGCTGGAGTAAGTGTCGCGCTGCTCGGGAGTGCGGACTCTGGGAGGAACGAGCGGAGCATCTGCGTCTCGATCGCGCCTGGACAGATGGAGTATCCTCGAACACCTTTGTCGCCGTATTCGTTCGCGACGGCTTTGGCGAGGACACCGACTGAACCCTTGGCGCAGCCGTAGATCCCCAGTCCTGCAAACGGATCGATCTGCGCCATCGATGAGACATTGACGATGACCCCATCGCCGCGCTTCGACATGTCTTTGACGACGCGCCGTGCGAGATCGACCGGACCGATCGCGTTGACGGCGAACATCGCGTCGAGCTCCTCGTCTTCGATCCGCGCCATCTTGTTGAAAATCGCGAGCCCCGCGTTGTTCACGAGCGCATCGACGCGTCCGAACATATCGATCGATTCGCTGACTACACGTGCACGATCCTGCGCGATCCCGATGTCCGCCGGGATCGCGACCCACTGGGTCCCCAGCGAGCACCCCACGCGATCGAGCTTCTCTTTGGTGCGTCCTACGAGGACCAATCGGTAGCCGCGTTCGCTGAGTTGATGGGCGATCTGCTCCCCCACTCCTGATCCGGCGCCAGTGACGATCGCGACCTTTCCATCCTCGTTGCCTGTCATTTCAAACCTTTCAGTTTTGGTTCTTTGTGAGCGTATTGACCTATTCGTGCTGCGAGCACGATCCGATGCTCCTACCCTACGCCATGTTCCCAGAAATCGAACGCACGCTCGTGACCAAAGATCAGATCGCCACTCGTATTAAGGAGATGGCTGATGAAATCGTACGCGATCTCGAAGAAGACCTCGCGAAAGACGGTGACTCTCGGCTCGACGAAGACCGCGTCATCATCATCCCGATCATGACTGGCGCGATGATCTTCGTCGCGGATCTGATACGACAGCTTCCAGTCAAGCTCTCGCTCGGACTCACCTCTGTCCGATCCTATCCCGGCGCCTCGATCTCATCGAAGGGCGCGCATCTGGAGTCCGATCTCCCCGACAACCTCGAAGGCAAGCATGTCATTGTCCTTGATGACATCCTCGACTCGGGACAAACCCTCGCGCTCGTCAAAGCGATCATCCTCAAACAGAAGCCCGCGTCGTTGCGATTGGGAGTCATGCTCGATAAGCAGACCACTCGCACCATTGATGTCAAAGTCGATTACACAGGGTTCGAAATCCCCGATGAGTTCGTCGTCGGATACGGGCTCGACTACGACGGTTACTACCGCAACCACCCCGAGATTGTGATCCTCAATCAGGATGCGATCCCAAAGCGTTGAGCTTTGACGAAAGAAAAAACGCCCCCAGAATCGGGCGTGTATGTACTCGAAATCTTCAACCAATATCAGCGTCGTCTACGAGTAGCCAACATCCCCATCACACCGATTGCAGTCAGCGCATTTGGTGAAGGTACAATCTGGACCGAAGCTGATCCAAAGCTGATATCTGTCGCTTGGAGTTCAGTGTATGTCCCAGGAAGACCTCCATCGTCATCATTGAGCTCATCAAAGACCTGCATCACAAAGTCTGTTTCCGGATCTACAACTGCAAAGTGAGCACTCCCAAGGAATCCAGTTGAATACTCGACCTCGATTGTCCCGAGCAACACGGGACCATTCGCGAGCGCAGACTCGGGATCGGGAAGCAGGAACGGCAAGAAGATCACCTGCCCGTAGACCAATCCTGCGTAACTGCCGTCTCCTTCGTATCCAAAGTCATCTTCACCTTGCTGACCCCAGATTGCCGCCGAGCCGACCATATCAACGATGGTACTTTCGCCTCCAGTGACTTGGATACCGAATGCCCCCCCAGCGATATGCGTCCCGAAGTCGGCATCGCCATAAACCGACAATGTCATTGTCGTCTGGGTAGTCCAATCCAATGTGCTGAAACTCGGGACAATAGTTAACGACGCACTTTGCGCCAACACACTGGAACTGATCCCAGCGAGTGCGCACAACACTACATAATTTTTCATATCTCTCTTCTCTCTGTTAATTTTCTCTCTTACTCATCCAAGCGTCCTTGGATATTTCACAATATCAGATACGCGAGAGACTGCAACTGGGTGCATCAAAGAACGGATAGAAAAAATCCCTCATCGAAGCACCTAAGGCATTAAAAAACCCAGCGCTCCGTCTGGGTGTCTAGAAACTGAAATGGCAAGACCGAGGTTACCGTCTTCTACGGGCCACCAAGAGAACACCGAACCCAATCACAGCCCCCGACGATGGGGCGGGGATGATTTCAACAAAATCAGAACCGAACACTGGGTTGGCGATCTGGAAGACCTCACCCGGAGGATTATCTCCCGGATTCGCGTTTATGTCGATGATCTCCAGTGCGAAGGTACCGATCCCTCCACCAACCGTCCAATCGACACGACCGTGCGTGGCTGATTGTGATAGTTCAACAACATAGCTTCCCAAAAAGACTGGACCATTCCCGAGAGCAGAGGCCGCATCCGGTTGAATGAACGGCAAGAACACAACTTGGCCAAGTACAAGACCATCATGGTTCGCATCACCCCCATAACCAAAGTCATCAAAACCGAGAGCTTGCCAGTCGGATGAGCTGTAGCCATTTGCATTGACACTTTCAATGATGTTTGTCTCGCCAGTTGCATTTAGAGTAATCGCTGCACCGGTGATATGGGTTCCAAAATCGGCATCAGCGTAAACTGAGAGCGTGACTGAACTGGTGAACTGAGGGTTCACAATATTTTGGGATGCGACAATGCTGAGTGTTGCTGTCTGAGCCGCAGCGACTGATGCGAGCCCAGAGATTGATCCCAATATCACTTGTTTCTTTCTCATCTTTGATACCTCCTGAATCACATAAACAGTTATCACATATAACATACACCAAATTTATGACAATCACAAGCCCTATCACTCACCAAAAAAAGAAAGCACCCCGCTGATACACAACGGGGTGCCTTGAGTTCTTTGTATCCGATCTTGACCAGGGATCGGAATCAGAGACGCTGATTAGCGGCGACGGCGTCCGGCAACCAGACCACCGAGACCGAGCAGAGCGATCGATGATGGGGTTGGGATAACCTCAACTGTTGCACCATCGATGCTTGGGTTGAGGACCTTGAAGGTTTCGCCCGGAGGGTTATCGCCTGGGTTTGCGTTGACATCGATGAGCTCAACCATGAACTCGGTCATTGGGATCGCGCCTGCGGCCCATGAAACGACGCCTTCGGAGTTCGCGATGATGTCCACAGTGAAGCTGCCGAGGAACACAGGACCGTTGCCGAGTGCCGAAGCTGCGTCAGGCTGGATGAATGGGAGGAACACGATCTGACCAACGATCAGCCCGTTGTGGTTCCCGTCTCCTGCATCGCCGAAATCGTCAGCGCCGAGTGCTTGCCAATCGGTGGATGCGTACGCACCAGCGGTAATGCCGCCGACGACGCCTGCACCACCGGTTGCGTTCATGGTAAACGCTGCACCTGTGACATGGGTTGCAAAGTCAGCATCAGCGTACACCGAAAGGGTGATGGAGCTGGTCATGGTCGAATCGACCACTGCCTGCGAAGGCACGATGCTGAGGGTTGCATTCTGAGCTGAAGCTGCTGACGCAATGCCAGCAACTGCAGCCATAACGACTGTTCTCTTCATTTCTCTCTCCTTGAAAAAGGGGTTTCTCTCTTCTCTCTCTTCTCACGACGCCTGCACGGTACAGACGCATTCCCGTCAAAGGCAGAGACGGGTCATCCCAGAATAGACCGCTTGGTAGGGGGGTCAAGAAAATCGGTGGCCCGTTGCCTATTTTGACACAGATCAAACATAGCGGAAACACTCGATAATCACAAGATTGATGGAACTGTTTCTGTTCTTTTTTATCAGACTCAGGGTCTACTGGGCCGTTTAGATGTGGTTGTAAAAAGAACGCCCGCCCGGCGGACCGGGCGGGCGTTTGCATTTAAGCAGTCAGTCTCAGATCAATGATCTGTGGACTGTTGTCGTATTCGCTGCGATTAGCGGCGACGACGACCAGCGACGAGACCACCGAGGCCGAGAACAGCCATAGCGGAAGGTGCTGGGACGACGGTCACGCGAGCGGAACCGAAGTCAGGTGCAGCGATCTGGAAAGTTTCGCCTGGTGGGTTGTCGCCTGGGTTTGCGTTCACATCGATGAGCTCGAGTGCGAAGGTACCGATGCCACCACCGACGGTCCAGTCGACGATACCAGAGGAGTTCGCGACGATACCGACAGTGAAGCTGCCGAGGAACACAGGGCCGTTGCCGAGTGCGGACTCAGCTGCAGGCTGGATGAATGGCAGGAAGACGACCTGACCGAGGACGAGACCGTCGTGGTTACCGTCGCCACCGTCACCGAAGTCATCGAAGCCGAGTGCTTGCCAGTCGGAAGTGCCGTATGCGTTTGCGGACATGCTGTCAACAACGCCTGCACCGCCTGCAGCACCCATGGTGATTGCAGCACCGGTCACGTGAGTGCCGAAGTCAGCATCAGCGTAAACCGAAAGGGTGATCGAGCTGGTTGTTTGGGAATTGACCATTGTTTGCGAAGCGACGATGCTCAGCGAAGCGGTCTGTGCAGCTGCAGCGGAAGCAATACCGGCGACAGCAGCGAGCGCAATTGCGTTCTTCATTTCAAATCTCCTCATCTGGAAACAGTTAGTTGGATTTCGTACTGAAATACCTAGTTTGGAAACGAACGACTCGTTCCTGACCCGTGACAAGAGTAATCCAATTCCGAGGGGCATGCAAGGAGAATGTGTAATGGAAATCGTCAATTTTCAGGATTCGATCTCAATTTACCCTACCAAACCCCTTGAATGCCGTCAGAGCCCCACCATTTGGAGCTCAGAAAGGCACGGATTTGCCCATTCATACACAAAAATGACTCAACCCCGACGGATCCATTGCTCGATCGTGAAGCCGAACTTGTGCCGATCGTCTGCTGGATGCTCCTCTGAACAATCCAGTTTCCACCGATCAGGATCTATATACGGGAAATAGGTGTCTCCATCGATCTCACAATGCACCCGAGTACGCACAATCAGATCGGCAACATCCATTGCCTGCTTGTAGATCTCACCCCCACCGGCTATCCAGACGAGACCCTGCCCGAATCCGCCTACAGCTTGGTCAGCTTGGTGCGATGCATCGATAGCTTCTTGCAACGAACGGACAACTGCTAGCTGTCCAGGGATCTGACTATCTATAGACATCGACCTGGAGATCACGACATTGAGTCGTCCACCCAAAGGCTTCTCAAGAGTCTCAAAGGTCTTGCGACCCATAATCACTGCATGCCCCTTGGTGGTTCTCATGAAGTGCTTGAGATCCTCAGGCAAATCCCAAGGCAAATCACCTTCACGACCGATCACGCTGTTCTCACTGCACGCAACAATCAAACCCACACGAATCGAGTCGTCATTCTTTGGTTCATTTCCCATCCACCATCCTATTCAGTCCGCAGCGGCGTTAGCGGGCGATGAGTTGGACTGGGTTTTCGCCGTGGATGGTCCCGCGGCGCCAGCGGACTTGAACGGTGTCCCCAGCCTCATATCGCCCGAGCACACGGATCAACTCGTGAAGGTCTCTGGTGGCGCGTCCGTTGATGCCGGTAATGATCGATCCAAGTCGGAGTCCCGATCGCCTGCGAGCTTCTGAGGTCAGTTCTGTGATCACAACGCCGTCCCCAGTGCCGTTTTCAACTGAAATCCCGAGCGTCGCATCCAGATCGCTCCCTGTCTCGGCCACCTCCTCAAGATCAGCAACCCATGATCTGTAGCGTTCGTTGATCTGATCCATTTCGAGCCGCATTGTCTTTTCAAGTGCGAGGAGTCCGGTGGGATCCTTCGTGTAAGTCTTGCAGTATTCTTGATAGAATTCAGCGAGCTTGCGCTGATCTAGTAGCCACATCAGGATTGTTCGAGATTGAGCGTATCGTGCGAGCGGCCTGCGATTGGTGAAGGTCGGGAGATCCATCCGAGCGATCGTCTCGATCGCCGGGAGTTTGCGGACCCTGTGCAAGCGTTTGACCATATTGGTCCGCCAGGATGGGACAGGAACGAGCCGACCCCCCACTACATCAAAGTCCTCAACAACTGATGCGAGCCCTTCCTGGATCCATGGCGCGTGCTCTTGTCCCATCCGCGACATGTCCCGCCAATGCAGCACATGGACATACTCATGACGGAGTGTCGCACCTAAATCCTGAGCGACCAATCGTCGCTGTTGATGCTCGTAGGCGCCGCCAACACTCGAGATGCTGCCACGCACACCGGGACCAAATGTTTCCAGTGCCCATTTCGCGAACCCTCTGCGCTCAGGGAGTCCCACCATGACCCACGCGGAATCTTCGCTCCCTCCCGCGCCGTCGGTTGATTCAAGGCCGATCATGACCTCGCGGAGAACCCAATCCGTGATGAGCTGGAGTTCTTCGACCGCTTGGTCGGTCGAGACTGGATCATGAGCACTCACGATCTCTAGTCGGAAATCATCGAGCGTGCGGTGCTCCATCCTTTTGTACTTCACCAGCTCGTTCATCCGCGCCAGATCGATGTTTCGACGCGTCTGGATCGTCGCGTCCCATTGGGTCATGAGCTTGGTGAAGTAGTCGGTGTCTCTGAGTCGATCGAGATCCGGATCTCGCAGTAGCTGCCTGCGGTCTGTGAATCCCAGCGCCACCGCTCGTTTGAGAGATTGTTCCGCATACTTGAGCTCCCCCAATCTGCTCTGAGCCGCGGCGAGGTTGTAGTGACCCACAAAGCTCTTTGGACGCTGATCGATGAGTAGCTGCCAAATCTCAGCGGCTTTCTCCCACTGTTTGGCGTGCATCGCTTCGATGCCTCGGGATTCGATCTGGGACGCTGACTCAGTGCTTGCTTTGGGATCAGGTGCCCAACCTGCTGATTGTGTGGTCCCCAGCGTGAAAGTGAAAAGCATCGCGATAAGAACGATTTTGTGCATACCTCTCCATTCGGTCATTCCAGACGCTCCGTTCCACCGAATCGTTGTCTGATCACATACCATATCAGATCAACGATCTGACAGGACACTGGCCACGCACCATGCTGCTCGCACAAACCACTTCCATCGTGACCCAAGCGCCATTGCTCATTGTGATGGGGGCACTGCTCATTGGTTCGGCGATCGCGTCCGCTTCGGAAACAGCTCTGCTAGGTCTTTCACGCTCAAAGCGTGCTGTGCTTCGTGCTGAGCACTCGGGATTGGGGCTAATGGTCGATCGGTTGCTGCTCAACCCCAGACAACTGCTGCTGCAGGTATTGCTGCTCAACATGGTGATCAATGTTGGATATTTCATCACCACTTCGATCGTCACGCTCAACGCTGAGTCCACAAGCACGCGGATCATCATTTCCGTCGCTTCGCTGTTTGCGATCATTCTTGTTGGTGAGGTCTTCGCGAAGCTCTTTGCGGTTGCATCCCCAACACTGTGCCTGCGGATTGTGGCGCCGTTGCATCTCATCCTGAAACAGCCGCTGCGTCCGTTGATTACGATTCTTGAGCGGTACTTCATCCTCCCAGGGACGCGATTGCTTGTCCCTGGACCTCCGCCACCTCCAGGAATCACGGCTCAAGAAATGTCGGCGCTACTCGAAATGGGGACCAATGAAGGGGTGATTGATCAGTCTGAGCAAGATTTGCTCTCAGCGATCATCATGCTCTCCCAGCGCCGAGTCGAAGAGATCATGCGGCCACGCGTGGAGTTTACTTGGATCGATGCCGACGCATCACGCGACGAGGTCATCGAGGCGTGTTCACAATCAAGCGCTACCCGATTTCCTGTCTTCGAAGGCGGTCTCGACGGTACACCGATCGGCATGACGGATGCGAAGCGTGTGCTTGCGGGTGCTGATATTCGTGACACGCTGTCGCCGTTACTGTTTATTCCAGAACAAGCAACGCTTGATACGCTGCTCACGCAACTGCGTGACAACGCGCAGACGATCGCTCTCGCTGTCGACGAGCACGGCACGGTGGTCGGACTCGTCGCGCTTGCGGATATCGCGGATCAACTGCTCTCAGGAATCGCCGACGCGCCAACTACTGAAGCGCAAGAGATCCAGATGATCGGTCCGGGGACTTGGTCCGTGCCGGGTCGACTGGCCGTTCATGAATGGTCAACGCTGTTCAGCGGTTTGGGTACTACAGAGACCCTCACCCATTCCACGACACGCACGACTGCGAAAACTCTCGCTGGATTGATCATGCACGCGCTTGCACGCGTCCCGAAGGTGGGTGACCAGATCAATCTCGGAACTGCAACGCTGACGGTGCTCTCGATGAACGACCTCGTCGTCGAGACTGTTGAGGTCAAGCTGAAGCTGGATGATAATGACGAGGATTCACTACGGGGGGTGGATTGATGCCCCTCCATGAACTCGTAATCTGGATTTTGATTGCCTGCATTGGACTGATGGGCTCGGCGCTGTGTTCAGGACTCGAGGTCGGGTTGTACGCCGTCTCTCGTGTGTTTGTGCGTGTTCGATCGATTGATCAGCCCCGCGCTCAGCTGCTCCATCAACAGCTCGAGAAACCTGCGCCATTGCTCACAACACTGCTCGTGTACAACAACGCGTTCAACTACCTCGCGACGCTCGCCATCACGGCTCTGCTCTCAACAACCAACCTCTCCGAGACCCTGATCATCGTGATCCAAGCGATCGTGCTCACTCCGATCCTGCTGATCTTCGCGGAATCGATCCCCAAGGAACTCTTCCGATCCCGCGCCAATCAGCTCATGGAACGGCTCGCTCGCGTGCTCGCGTTCATGAAGCTCTCGCTCACGCTGATCCCGGTCACGCCGATCATCACATACATTGCCAACGTGTTATCCAAACTGATCGGATCCGATCTGACGGGATCGGTCCGCTCGGCGCGACATCACATGGCGGATCTGATCAAACATGCAGATGAACAAATCACGCAGTCGCAGACCGAGATGATCGATCGGGCGCTACAACTCAATCAGACTCCGATCCGCATTAATGCGGTCCCATTGGCGCGAGTGATCCGGCTGAGTGCCACTTCAACTCCTGACGAAGCATTGAATCAGGTCCGCAAGACCAATCACAGCCGATACCCGATTCATGACTCGGATGGAATGATCATCGGATGCGTAAAGACTATTGATTTGTACACAACCAATGAATCAACGATCGAGTCGCTCGTTCAACCAATTGCTCGTCTCAATGCGGAACTCCCTATGCGACAAGCGCTGACGAAGATGCGAGCCGCCAATGCGCAACTCGCGGTCGTCACTCGATCGGGTCAGGATGCAGGGATTCTGACTCGGAAGGACTTGTTATCTCCGTTGATCGCGACCACCCATGATTGGTAGGAATAGAAACTGCAATCGAGTAGTTGTTTGAGCGGGAGACCAAATCCATGAAGAATCACATCATCACTATCGTCCTGCTCGCGCTCGTCGCGTTCATCGCCACTCCGAGGATCGTCAGCCTGTTGAAGGGACCTGCGGAGACACCCACGATCTTCGCGGCAGGACTCACCCTCGATCAAGCGGTGGAGCAATCCGCAGCGACCGGGAAGCCGATGCTGGTGCTCGTCACAGCGGATTGGTGCCCCCCATGTCAAGCACTCAAACGCGGGGCGCTGATCGATCCGGAGGTCGCTCAGTGGGTCCAGGACAACATGATCCCGGTCTATCTTGAAGATGGTACGAATCCTGATGCGATCCGCATGCTCCCAGTCCGCTCCTACCCGACGACTCTGGTCATTCAGGAAGGCAATATATTGGGTCAGTTCTCAGGCAATATCTCGGCATCCAAGTTCCTTTCAAGCATCCAGGACCTTACATCCAAATCTTGATCAGCTGAACCCATCTCTACGAACAACTGTATAGATATAGGTATCTGGCTCCTGTGAGTGACCACTGGAGCTCTTGGATCGCATATCGTGGATCAACGAAAGGCATACGCACATGCAGAATCTTCGCGCCAACGCACTCGTTGCGACCCTCGCGGTTGCTGTTCTCGGCTCCGCGGTCGCGGTCACCACCAACGCAACCCGATCCACTGACTATGGCTTCTACGACCCCATCGTCGATGTCCACACAATGATCGAGCATCTCTATGTCGAGGAACCGACCGACAATGAGATCCAGATCGGTGCGATCAACGGCATGCTTGAGAATCTCAACGATCCATACACCACCTTTATCCCGGCGGATCTGGAGCGTGATTTCAACAAGGACATGCGCGGCGAGTATGTCGGGATCGGCGCCGAGGTGATCCTGCGTGATGGTTGGCTGACCATCGCGTCTCCAATGGACGACTCCCCGGCATGGAAAGCGGGTGTCATGGCCGACGACAAGGTCGTGAAGATCGACGGCGAATCCACATGGGGATATACGATCAACGACTCGATCGACAAACTCCTCGGCGAACCCAACACCAATGTGACGATCACTGTCGAACGCAACGGTGTTGAGCAAGAAATCACGATCACACGAGATCACATCAAAGTCCAAGCCGTGAAGGGGTTCATGCGCAGCGATGGCGGCGAGGGTCCTTGGCGCTATATCATCGACGACTCCACCAATATCGCGTACATCCGGCTGACCCAGTTCATCCCTGGCTGTGCTCAGGAGCTCAAAGAAGCGATCGAGACCGCGACGGCGAACGCGGGAGGCGAGCTCGAGGGTTTGATCCTCGATCTGCGTTACAACCCAGGCGGACTGCTGAATGAAGCTGTGGAGATTGCGGATCTGTTCCTTGAAGACGGCGTGATTGTGACCACAAAGGGCAGAGCACACGAAGATCGCTCCGAGAGTGCATCCAAAAATGGCACACTCCCGCATTTCCCGATGATCACACTCATCAACGGTAACTCCGCGTCGGCTTCCGAAATTCTCTCCGGAGCACTCGCGGATCATGGACGCTCCATCATCATCGGCGCTCGATCATTCGGGAAGGGATCTGTCCAGACGGTGCGCCCGCTTGAATCTGGCGCGGGAACGCTCAAGATGACTGAGCAGTACTACTACCTTCCTTCCGGACGCTTGCTCCATCGCCGAGACGATTCGACTGTGTGGGGCGTAGACCCTACGCCGGGCTATTACCTCTCGATGACCGATCAAGAGCGGATCAACATGCTCAACGCTCGCAGAGAAAACGAGATCCTCCACAAAGTGGAAGGTCCGGAACTCACGAATCGGGATGAGATTCTTGAGGCGCTCGATGATGTCCAGCTTACTGCTGCGGTCAATGTGTTGAACAACCGTCTCGCGACTGGAGAGTTTGCGCCAGTCGGGATTGAATCCAACCAACCCGATGATGCCGCGTTTGAGGAGCTGGTCGCACTGCGATTGCAAGAGGAACGCATCCTGCGTCAGCTCGAGCGGATCAATCGACGCGTAACCGCGATCGAGAGTGTGGTGAATTCTGATGAAGACCCGCTCGATCTGTGGGACGATGATCGTCAGGTCGCAGGTGGTCAGCTCATCGTTAAGGATGCGGAGGGGAATCTGGTTACCACGCTTGAGATCACTGGACCAAACCTTGAACGCTGGCTCATCGATGCAGATGTCAAGATATTGGACAATGATGACATCGAGGGCGGTCTCAATGGAGAAGGGGAACAGTGATTGTTCTGGGGATCGAATCCTCGTGCGACGAGACCGCCGCGGCTGTGATAGAAGACTCGACGATCGTGCGTTCGTCCGTCGTCGCATCGCAGACCGAAACCCATGCTGAATACGGCGGGGTGGTTCCAGAGATCGCCTCTCGTCTCCACGAGATCAACATCCTTCCCGTTCTCAAGCAAGCGATCGATGAAGCGGGTGTTGAGCTCGAACACATCGACGCGATCACAGTGGGACATCGACCTGGTTTGGTCGGTTCGTTGTTGGTCGGATTGTCAGCCGCGAAAGCGTTGAGCTGGTCACTCAACAAACCACTGATCGGCGTCGACCATGTGCATGCACACCTCTACGCACCATTCCTTGATGCTCAAGATGTACCAACTTTCCCGGCGTTGGGGCTCGTGATCTCTGGAGGTCACACCTCGCTCTATCGCATGGACTCCCCTACCAAACTCACACGCTTGGGCGCCACGATCGATGACGCGATCGGAGAAGCGTTCGACAAAGCAGCGTCAATTCTGGATCTGCCATATCCCGGCGGTCCGCATATCGACAAGCTCGCACAAGATCCAGATGCGAATGATCGACTTGTCGATTTCCCAATCTCAAGACTCGGGAAGGACTCGCTGGATTTCAGTTACTCGGGATTGAAAACAGCGCTGTTGTATGCCGCGAAGGGAAAGCCCAATCCGCCCAAACTCCCAGGAAAACCACAGCGGATCGCGGAACCTGCTCCGGAGCTGACAGCGGATCGTGTTCGTGATCTCGCGGCGAGTTTCCAGAGAGCCGCGGTCCGCGCCCTGACGATCAAAGCACAAAGGGCGCTGGACACGAATCCGGATCTCACTTCCATCATCATCGGAGGCGGCGTCAGCGCCAACACGCGTGTCCGATCTGAGTTTGCTCATCTCGCACAGGACAATGACTGCTCGCTGCATATCCCAGAGATGAAATACTGCGTGGACAACGCCGCGATGATCGGGGCGCTTGGATCGGTCATGTTCGAGGCTGGTCACTGCGATGATCTCACTCTCGCCGCGACCCCAACCACGGCGTGCTGATTCATGAAGTCCATCGATGACATCTTTGAGTCTCTGGATAAACCGATCGAGCGCGAGCCGCATCCGGCGGCGTTTTCACAAGACGAATTGCTCAAATCCTGCACGATCACAAAAGGCCGCGTCTCTGGCCCCGGCGGTCAGCACAGAAACAAAGTCTCGACGCACATCACGATCACGCACAATCCGACCAACATCAGCGCCCAAGCTGGGGAACGACGGAGTCCTGAAACCAACCGCAAGGTCGCGTTGAAACGGTTACGCTATAAACTCGCGATTGAGATTCGGATACCAGTCCCAGATGGTGACATCCGATCCGAACTCTGGCGCTCACGATGCAAGAATGGCAAGATCGCGTGCTCATCCAAGCATCATGACCACCCCTCGATGATTGCAGAGGCGTTCGATGTGCTCGATGCGTGCGGATTGGATACATCTAAAGCCGCAACTCGACTCGACTGCTCAGCTTCGCAGCTGATCAAACTCATCGCATCGCATCCTCCAGCATTCGTGCACCTGAACCATCAACGAGAGAAGCACAACCTCCATCCACTCAAACACTAACGATTACGGCTACTATCCCTATCCATGCCTGAACCGACCGAACGCCAATCCATCAAAGTCCAAGCGGAACGCACTGTCCTCGCGGCGGTTCGACTCCCGGAATCTACCTACGACCAGCGCAATCCATTCGGGGAACTCGGAGAACTCGCAAGGCAAGCGGGCGCGGTCGTTGTGGGTGAGATCGAGCAGCGTCGTGATCGTCCCGAAGCGGGTACTTATATGGGGGTCGGGAAGCTCGAAGAACTCAAGGGCGCGTGCGATGAACTCGATGCATCGACGATTATTTTCGATCACGATCTGTCTCCAAAGCAGATCGCGAACATCGAGAAGATCACAGAACGCAAGGTACTGGATCGGTCTGAACTGATCCTTGATATTTTCGCGTCTCGTGCTGTGTCTCATGAAGCGAAGTTGCAGGTCGAGATCGCACAGCTCGAGTACACCTATCCGCGCCTCCGCGCGATGTGGTCTCACCTTGAACGCATCGTCGGCTCTGGAGGCATCGGAGGCGTAGGCACCAGAGGTCCGGGTGAGCAGCAGCTCGAGATCGACCGACGATTGGTGCAACGCCGAAAGACCATCCTGCAACGCGAGCTCGAAGAGATCCAAGCACGCAAGCGTCGCGCCGTAGAGAAGCGCAATGTGGACTTCTACACCGTTGGATTAGTTGGATACACCAACGCCGGGAAGTCCACACTGTTCAACACCCTGACCGAAGGCGGCGCGTACGCGGATGATCGCGTATTCGCGACGCTCATGACACGCACACGCCAGTGGGACCTCGGAGGCGGACACACCGCGATGCTCAGCGACACCGTCGGTTTTGTGCGTGATCTCCCCCACCACCTCGTCGCGTCGTTCCGCGCGACACTCGAAGAAGCGATGCACGCGGACCTGATCCTGATCGTGCTGGATATTTCCGATCCATCAGTCGAGCTGCATTACGAGACCGTGCTCACGACGCTTGATGAACTCTTTACAGAGGTCGAAGAACGCGAAGCGAGGGAAGCGGAGCAGCACAAGCGGGATGGGAAGGAATACCACCACTACCAGCGTCCGGAGTATCTTGTGCTGCTCAACAAAGCAGACAAACTGACGGATCACGCGGACCTGCTGTATTGGCAAACGCGCGTCCCTGGTGCGATCGCGCTCTGTGCGCTCCCAGGAGATCCAGATGCTGAAGAATGCCCGCTAGGACAGGACGACCTGATCGCTCGCGTCAAGCGCCACTCCATCGGTCCGATCGCGGAGCTTGTGATCACAGTGCCGCTGAGTGATTCCAAGACGATCCACACGATCGAGAACCGGACCGAGGTGCTCGATCGCGAGTATGTGGATCAGTTTGTGAATCTGCGGACCAAGATCGGATCGCGCCAGCTCGCGCAGCTCCGCGCTCGCGGCGCGGACATGGTCGTCCACACTCCCGACGGCACGCTCGTCGAGAATCCATCACGCGCACGCGGTTGGACGGAAGATTCCGACTCGCCGTATGCGAAGAAGCTCGACTTCTGATCGCGAGTTTGAAGAGTCAACCAAAATTCCTTTGTTGACCATTCTTTCACATTTGCACGCGCTCAAATCGATGCGTTGTAAACCTCGCAAACCCAACACTTGCGCGCTGTGTTTTGATCGCGTAAAATGCGCGGCGCATTCTTGATGATCCCTGAATAGAAGCGTTGATCGAAGTGCTCTATCTTCAATCAACTCCCTTTCTTTGAATCAGCCACACACCTGATTCAATTTCTCACAGCACCCGGGCCGACACACCCCGGGTGTTGTTTGTTTTATGAGTGTGAAAATCGTTAGCTCAACGGATTCAACCACAACCCCGTCGCGAGCTTGGGATAGAAGAAGGTGCTCTTCTGTGGCATCAGCTCGCCCGCTCGCGAAATATCGCGCACGGCTTCCAGTGGGGTGGGACGCACGATGATCGCGACCTGGGGTTTCCCGCCGCCGGCGATGGAACTGCCGGTCTCTTCGCCGCGTCCCAGTGCGAGGACCTCGTCGATCGAGTGCGGGAATGCCCATTTGACGGGCTCGCCGTTGTTGAGCTCTGGGGAGCAGATCTCGTCGACGATCAGGTGCTGGATGATCGCGACGTCCAGGCTGCGCCATGCCTGGGATTGGTCTGGGAACTTGTCTTCGAGCGGATCGCTCATCGCGGGCCACGCGGCGAAGCAGAGTCCGGTCGCGTAGTCGTAGATCCCGAAGATATTGGTCTTCTCACGCTCGGCGAGGACGTTCATCTGCGCAAGGAAGGTCGAGGGGGTGTTCTCGATCGCTTCGATGTTGAGCAGTCCGGCGCTCGCTTGCTGGAACGCGTCGATGTCGTAGTCCGCCATGCCTCCAAGGACACGGTGGGTCGGTCCGATCGCGAGTCCCGGATCGTTCATGGACACGAGCACCATCATTGTTCTACGAGCAGGATGGTCCGCGGAAACATCTCCCAGTGACTCGAGGTAGTTGAGCGCGGTGTTGTATCGGTGGTGACCATCAGCGACGAATATGTCTTCGCCTGCGAGAGCTGAGGTGTACGCGCTGAGGGTCGCGTCGTCTTCTACGGCCCAGATCTCTTGCTTGACGCCGTCGCTCATCTGCGCGGTCATATCGGGATCACGTGATGCCATGACTTCGCGGACGATCTTGGTCGCTTCGCCGTCTTCGTCGGGATGGAGTCCGAAGATCGGGGAGGTCTGGCACTGGGTTGCTTCCATCAGCGCCTTGCGGTCTTCCTTTGGACCTCCGAAGGTCTGCTCGTGCGCGAGGATACCGCCGCCTTCCCGATCTCCGAAGGGGACTGTTTCCACGGTCGCGACCATGCCGCAGCGTTCGAAGGTCTGTCCCTCGAACTCGAAGGTCTGACGGTACGCGAACATCGCAGGGGTCTGGCGCTGTGAGAGGGTTCCGGATTCGAGCATCGAGCGGTAGGACGCCGCGGATGCTTCGTACGCTTCCTTGGGCCCCAGCTCCTTCGCGGGGACATGGGGCAGGTCGATCCCGACGATGTTGTTGGGGTCTGCGTCAAGCATCGCTTGCTTCTGGGACGCGTCGAGCACGTCGTATGGGGGCGCGATCACTCCTGAGACATCTCCAGAGCCGTTGTTGTATTGAACTGCGCGAAATGGGAATACAGCGGGCATGGGAGAGGTCCTTTCAGCTCGACATGCGGAGATTCAAACAAAGCCGACCCGCTCCAAACTGGAGTGTCCTTAGGGTCGGCCCACCCGATCATACGCCCGATTCCCGACCTACGATCAACCATGACCACCCACGCCAATACTCCTCGGGCCCTCGTCATCCGTACCGCCGGCACGAACTGCGACGCTGAGCTCGTGCGTGCGTTCCAAATGGCGGGCGCGACCCCCACTTCCATCCATCTCGATGTGCTCTGCGAGGACCCAACGATCCTCGAATCCTTCGATCTCATCGGATTCCCGGGTGGTTTCTCCTACGGCGACGACATCGCGTCGGGACGCATCAAAGCGATGCACGCGCGTCAGCACCTGCTGCCGCAGCTCCGAGCCGCTCGCGATCGTGGGGTCCCGATCATCGGCATCTGCAATGGGTTCCAGGTCCTCGTCCAGCTCGGATTGCTTCCCGGCGATAGCGACAATCCGTCGATCGCGCTGTGCCAGAACGAGCACGGGCGGTTTATCGACGATTGGGCCGTGATGGAGATCAATCCGAGCTCGCCTTGCGTCTGGACGCAAGAGCTCGCGAGCTTTGATGATCCGGAAATCTGCCGATTCCCCTACGCACACGCCGAGGGGCGGCTCGTGCTTGAGGACAGCTACCAGATCAATCCGAATCTGGTCGCGCTCCGCTACCAGACCAACATCAACGGCTCCCACGATCGCATCGCGGGAGTCTGCGATCCGAGCGGACTGGTCTTCGGACTGATGCCCCACCCTGAGCGGATGCTGGACTGGAACCGTCATCCCTACGCGACGCGATTGGATGCTCAAACCAAATCGGGACCGACTCCGGGACTGAGTATCTTTACGAGTGCGGTGAACGCGGTACAAAACCATGGGGCCGCGGTATGAACGGGCGTGCGGTGTACGCGGGGAGCTTTGATCCTCCGACCAATGGGCATGTGTGGATGATCGAGCAGGGCGCTTCGCTGTTTGACGAACTCATCGTCGCGGTCGCCAAGCACCCTGAGAAAGAATACACCTTCGACATCGAAGAACGGCTCGGCTGGCTCCAAGAGATCGCGGATCGGCACGACAATGTCAAAGTCGCTTCGATCCAGAACGAGTTTCTCGCACATTATGCGAAGCGCGTGGACGCACGATTCGTCATTCGTGGGATTCGTCATGAAGACGACTACCAGTACGAACGAGGGATGCGCTATGTGAACTCGGATCTGAATCCGGACCTGACGACTGTGTTTCTCATGCCTCCTCGCACGTTGTGCGAGTTGAGTTCGAGCTTTGTCAAAGGCATGATCGGTCCCAGCGGCTGGGAGCCGGTGGTTGAACGCTATGTCCCGAGAGCGGTGTTCGAGCGACTCAGCAAGTACCACGACGAGCAGCTCAACGCATGACTATTTCCTGGAGTCCCGATGACCTTTGAACGCGACCATGCCAAACCCGAAGCGGCGCTGACCGACCCCATCGTCGCGATGCGCGTCGTCGCGATGCCTCGCGAGACCAACCCCTACGGCACAATCTTCGGCGGGATCATCCTCAGCTATATCGACCAAGCGGGGTTCGTCGAAGCGCGTCGACACGCTGACATGGCGTGGGTCACCGCGGCGGTGGATCGCGTCGAGTTCCACGCGCCGGTCCATGTCGGGGACATCGTCAACTACTACACCTACACCACTCGGCTCGGACGAACGAGCTTGGATGTACGAATTGAAGTCAGCGCCGAGCGATTCCATACGCATGAGATCGTGCATGTAACGACCGCGAATATGACACTCGTCGGTATGCGTGACGGCAAACCCTTCCCGTTCCGCGAATGTGCCGAGCGTCCGGGTGAATGCAGCAGCAAGTCCGGATTGACCTGATATGAGCAATCGCGCCAGAGCGAATCTCGCGGTGCTGCTTTCCGGAAGCGGCAGAACGCTTGAGAATCTGATCGAGCACATCGATCGGGGTCTGCTCGATGCGAACATCGCTGTGGTTGTTGGTTCGCGTGCGTGTCTTGGTGTTGAGAAAGCGGAAGCCGCGGGATTGCCCGCGATGGTTTGCGATGGTGGGATCAATGCGGACGAGCTGGACCGTGTGTGCAATCAATACTCGATCGACTGGGTCGTCCTCGCGGGATACCTCAAGCTTGTCCCGATCACCGATCGCGTGCGCGGACGCGTGATCAATATCCATCCCGCGCTGCTCCCGAGTTTCGGTGGCAAGGGCATGCACGGCATGCACGTCCACCGCGCCGTCCTCGAAGCCGCTGAGCGAGGCGAGGTCAACGAATCGGGATGCACAGTCCATTTCGCGGACGAGGAGTTTGATCAGGGGAAGATCATTGAGCAGCGTCGCTGTCCAGTATCCACTGACGACTCTGTTGAACAGATCGCAGCTCGGGTTTTTGATCTGGAATGCGAATGCTTGCCGAGCGCATTAGCTCAGGTATTCAAGAGTTGTTGATTAAATATCAGAATCGTTCGGATCGTAAGTCGGATCGAGCTGTTCGATGAGCCGTTCTGTGTAGCGCCACGCGTTGAGTGTGGTGCGGATGGTCTGCTTGATCTGCTCATGCTCTGATTGCGGATGCACTGCGAGCGAATCGAATAGGTTGGTAATCTCTTCGATCGTCCGCTTGCGTTGATCGTCGGCCCACTGCTGCCAGCGAGGTCTTGCTTCGTCGGGATCGAATTCGAGTTCCTCTTCGATCTGCGAGCGGAGTTGCATCATCTCCATCAGGAATCCATCAGGGAGCGTCGTGTCCTTTGACGATGGACCATCGACAATCTGAAGCATCAAGTTGGCGCGGGACTCGTCGTTGAGCAGCGCATCGCGTGCGTTGTTGAGCGTTGCGGGATCGAGCGGATCGATTTGGTCCGTTTGCCCCAGATCGGGGTGGTTCGCTCCGAGTCGCTGGAAGTACGCACGCTGGATCTGATCATGCGAGATCGAAAAACTTGGCTCAATGCCGAGGATTTGGAAGGCGTTGGTTGAATTGTCCGTGTTGGGTGTCATGGATGGAAGTGTAGGATTGACAGTGAGCGGGATTTCTGGGATGATGTGGTGTCCTGGTCTATTCGATGGGACGCATCCCACTGTGTGTGCTCGTGGATTGAAAGGACTTGATCTTGACCAAGCACATCGGCATCGTTGCGGTGAGCCCTGAAGGGGCGGCAAGCTGTTATCGGCAGTTGTTCCGACACGCGTCGGTCAAGCTCCCGGCGGATAGGCATCCTGTGGTTTCGATCTACAACATCCCGCTTGCGCTCTATATCCAAGCGGTCCGAAGCGACAACTGGAGACTCGTCGGACAGATGCTTCGTGAGTCCGCCCAAAAACTTGCTGAGATCGGCGCCGAGTTCTGCTTTACTCCCGACAACGCGGTCCAACACGCTGTGCAGCTCGCGGATGTGAGTTCCCCGATCCCTTGGATTAAAATGACCGATGCGGTCGCGGATCAAATCGCACGAGATGAACGCAAGGTCATCGGCGTGATCGGCACAAAGTATGTTACCTCTGGATCCGTCTATCAGACCGATCTGGGGATGAAGGGCATCAAACTCGTGCGCCCAAGCGATGAGGATGCTGAGATACTCGACACAATCATCTTTGACGAACTCATCTACGGCGCGATCTGCGATGACTCACGCGCCAAGGTCATGGATGTCGTCGATCGGATGGTCGAGAAAGGCTGTGAGGGATTGATCCTTGGATGCAGCGAAGCGCCGCTCATGATCTCCGCACAGACCTCCCCACTGCCACTCTACGACGCGTCAGACATCATCGCGGAGCGAGCGATGGACTTTGCATCGAGTTCGTAGCGTTCGAGTCGATGAACGACTGAATCTCATCCGCCGCGATCTGTGAGAACTCTGGGACTGTCCAGATGTTGTTGTGTCCGGCGCTGGGGATTTCGACAAGCGTCACACTCGGAGCGGCGGCTCGGATTCGCTGCGCGTCATCGAGCGGACAGACGGGATCGTCCGTGCCATGGATGACCAGCAGCGGGACTTGTAAGTCTTTCGCGATCTGATCGCGTGCGAATCCGTTCCACTTTGGCCCGACTCCTTTGAGCATACCCATCAGCATGATCGCGGGTTTGAGGTTAAGCTTCGTTGGGAGTCCGCGGAGGTTGATGACGTTACGAGCGGGAGTCTGCGCCTGGATATACGGCGATTCCGCGATCACCGCTCGGATGTCGTGCTGGTCTTTGTAGTCGCGTGCGAATCGGAGTGCGATCCCCGCGCCCATCGACCAGCCGTAGACGATGGTGGGTTTGGAATCATCCAATGATGAGAGAAGTACATCAAGATCGGTGTGTTCTGTCGCGCCCATCTGTGAGGTGCCGGTTGACTCGCCGTGTCCTGGGAGATCGATGGTGATGATCTCGCTCGCGTGATGCGCAAGATGTGGGATGCGTTTGAGAGCGCCGATCGAGGACGATCCCCAGCCGTGGACAAGCACAAGGCGTGGCGCCTCAGGATTATGAGCGGCTACCTTCCAAGCGTTGAGGGTTCTGTTGTTGGACTCGATATCGAGCGACTCAAAGGGGAGTGTTTCGTCGAGCTCCGAGGGATCACCCGGAACACCCCGATGCAGCGCCCACGCATATGTCCGGCGAGGCGGATGCAGCAAGGACCATGCTGTGTAAACAACCGCGACAATCCACGCACCCAGAGCGCCGATCGAAAGAAGCTGGAGCAATCCGAGCCAAGCGGGCATGGATCAGAACCCGATCAGTGACTTGATGTCGTTGAAGGTCACGAGCAGGAACATCGATCCGATCAGCAAGAGCCCCGCCATGGTTACGGCGTTCTGGACCGGGATCGGGATCGGTTTGCCTCGGACCCATTCGTAGATCAGGAACAGGAACTGTCCACCGTCGACAATCGGGAGCGGGAGGAAGTTGATCACGGCAAGGTTGATCGAGATGAGCGCCATGAAGAACAAGACCTTGATGAATCCCTCGTCCGCGATGAGCGTTCCGATATGCGCGATTCCCACAGGTCCCTTGAGGTGCTCGACCTTGACGGTGCCTTGCGTAAGACGCAGGAAGGTGAGGTAGGTCTGGAGCATTACTCGGCGCGACTCGTGGATCCCTCTCTTCACGGCAGCAACTGGAGAGGTTGCTTTGTCGATCTGTTGGACAGGGAGGAACAGCGTTGACATGTCCGCGCCGCCGGGCCAACGATGGGTGAGCGTTTGCAGGTGTTGCTTCTGCGCTTCTGTGAGCACAATGGTTGCTTCTTGTTGCGATGATTCGTCATAGGTGGAATAGAGGACAGTCGAGCCGAGACCACCACCACTGAGCAGCGCGTTGGCGAGCTCGCTCACTGATGAGACTTGTTTGCTATTTACGAACTGAATTTTGGCACCGTTTGGGAGTGAGTGACCAATCTCATCACCAACACTCTCAGAGTGTGAAATGTAGGGGAGGTCGTATGTGGTAGTATCCGGATAGAATCCGACGCGACCATCGTCAGACACCTGCACGGCTAGATCGATCAGCGTTTCATCTCTCAGAACTTTGATATCGATGGGCCGTCCCGCGTTCTCACGGATCGTACGGATCGCCGTATCAAGCGAGGGGTACTCGACTCCCGCGATGACCACAAAGATATCCCCCGGCATCAATCCCTGCTTGGTGTCCTCGATCGTCACATCAGGATGGACGCGCATGAGTCCTGTGAGTCCGAAGACATGATCGATCTGGAGTGACGTGCCTTCGATCTCTACGAACTCGGTCATGAGTTCTTGTTGTGTCGGGATCGAGATCTGCGATGATTCGCCCTCTGGATTGGCGTATTCGATCTCGAGTTGACTCGCACTCGAAGCGATCTGCTGAATCTCAACAGTGTTGGATACAGCTTGCCCGTTCACGCTCAGGATTTGGGACCCCGGCGGGATCTGATCGAGACCATAGTTGTCCGCGAGGAGTCTCCAGGTCCGCAGATCATCCGTCAGAAGCATCTCCGTTGAACGCAGCGGTGTAACTCCAAGATCCAGCAGCCCCAGCTGTGCTCCCGGCTTGAGGTCCGCGAGGTACTCGATCGGTTGATCACTCCCCTCACGCTGGATCATAATCGAAGCTGGTTTTGACGCTTTTGACATCGCGGCTTCAGTAGCAATGTCTCTGAACGCGACGATCTCTTTGCTGTTGATCGACAGCACGCGATCTCCCGGCTGGAGACCGATCGTGTATTGATCGTCTACAGGAGTCGCGAGAGCCGCGGGACTCGACGGAAGCACCTGACCGATCGTCGGAGGCATGATCCGCAATCCAACAGAGAACACAAGGATAAACAGCAACGCGGCGGTGATGACATTGACAATCACTCCCGCGCTGATGACCACGAGTCTTTTGGGGATCGGACAGTTCTGGTATGAATCCGGAGCCGAGGACACGGCGACGGGATTGAGGTCTTCCTGACCAAGCATCTTGACATACCCACCGAGCGGGAGCCAAGAGAGGCGGTACTCGGTTGGGGAGATGTCGAGCTTGGTGTGATCGCCGTCGTTTTCTCGAACAAGCTTCATGTACTCAGGTTCCGATGAGCCTGCCCTGAATCCCATCCCTTTGCGATACGAGCACGCGACCTGTCCGAAACCGATCGAGAACGCGAGCACGCGGATGCCGGCCCACTTCGCAGCGATGAAGTGCCCCAGTTCGTGGACAAACACGATGAACCCGAATCCGAGCGCGATGACGAGGAAGTTAAAGAATGTGCCGAGCGGTCCTGGGATATCGAACATGGGGTGCTCCGTGAGCGGTGTCTTTGATGCATCCTTGCACCAGAGTGTATCGGTCGGTTGGGCGGATGTTGTGGTGGTTTTCTGCCGATCACAGGAGGAATCAAAAAACCCGGTCTTTGACCGGGCCGAGGAGATCATGTGTTCACAGATTCTTGGTTTAGTCGTACTTCACGCTGCAGCCGTACGGCTTGGTCGTCTCTTTGGAAACAGAGTTCCCGGCAACAAGCTCGTTGAGCGCGTTCTCGACATAGTTGACATCACCCGGTGCCGCAGCATCGGAGCGGTTGTCGATCGCACCGTGGTACGCGAGGGTCTGGTCAGGGGTGATGATGTACATCTCTGGCGTACGCTTGGCGCCGTACTTCTTACCCGTCGATCCAGTGGTGTCCATCAGGATCGGGGACTGGATGTTCCATTTCTTTGCGTAGTCTTTGTTGTGCGAGAGATCAGCCGATGGATGTGCTCCGTGTGCTGAGTTGATTCGCAGCCAAACGACATCATTGTCCGCGAACTGTGCTTCGAGTTTGGTCATCGTCCCGGTGTCCTTGCGGTAGTGTTTCCGAACAAACGGGCAGTCCGGCGAATACCACTCAAGTACAACCGTCTTCCCAGCACTGGTGTAATCAGTCAGCGTGTGGGAATTGTCATTGAGGTCCACGAGCGTGAAGTTGGGGACGGTGTCACCGATCGACAACGCCGCAGCTGCGGTGTTTGTGGTGGTGCTTGTGTTCAGGTTCGCGGCACCCATCATGACTGCGGGAGCAGCAAGAGCGGCTGCGGCGACGGCGAGGATTGCGAAACGTTTGCGAGCTTTCATGGTTGAATCTCCTGCGTATGAGCTTTGAAACTCAGGGTTGGTGTTCAGTATCGATATTGTAATGACGCCAATCACCAGACGTTCTGATGCTCAAGCGTCCTGAGAGACGGATTGGGTCGGATGGATCGTCGTATGAACGATCGAATGTGATGGTCATCGAGCTGGACTCGATGTCGCCTTGCTTGATGAGGTCCGCTGGTTGAGTGCATTCATCGCTCGGGAAGAATCGGTAGTGGGTTGCGCCAGGAACGGTCAGCGTCGCTTGCTCGCTGCTCCACTGGATGTCGTACTCAACCAGATCCATTGGAAGATCCTTTGCGATTGAGAGGATCGATTGGTCTGGTTTTGGATCTGTCATGCTCGCAATCGCGATCGCGGTCGTCGCCTTCGCGGATTCAGGCAAGCAGTAATCTTTACAGATCAGGTAATCGATCGAAGCCGTGATAACGACATGCAGCGGCGCTGACGCGGCTTGTTCAACTTCCACTGGGATCAGCACGGCGATCTCATCTTCATAGATGTGATCCAGGATCGATCCGGGTGCGATGTAGCGTTCAGGAGTCGGCCAAACAGGTTCTCCAAACGACAGCGCCTGAGTGTTGGTTTCAAAGCTGATGGTCGGCGCGTATCCCGTATCACTCAGACCGTCCCAGTAAGTGTGCCATCCTTCGTCAATATCGAGGTCAAGCGCAAGGTAGAACTGATCCCCGGCACTGAGCGTCTGGTGAGAAGATCTCAGAGTTACTGAGAGATGCTGCTCATCAAAGTTTGGCTGTACACCTGCGTACGACGACCCCGCGAGCATCATCGTGCTGCAGATCACGGATTTCGTCGTGTGGAGGGGGATGTGCATAGGATTCCACGGTGTTTGTGTACTGTAGACAACAACGCCTGTGCCCAATTATTCTTGCTTGGGTCAATGAAGGATGCAGTAAATGGCTCTGAATACTCGAATGTGGATGATTCTTGCTGGATTGACCCTCCTGACGCTCACTGGATGTCGTGGGAATGTTTCGGACAAGAAGATCGACTTTATTGATCTGAACCGTGCGATGGAACTCCATGACCAGTGGAAGGAAGACACCAACAAGGTACTGTTTATTGATGTTCGCAAACATGAACGATTCGCTGAAGGCCGAATCCAGGGTGCACGCAATATCCGCGTCAACGAGATTGATCTCCGCTACGACGCGGATCCGGAACTCCTCAAGTATGACCATCTCATTGTCTACGGAGAGAATCCTGGTTCCGCGAGTGCTCGCGCGATGGCGAAGCGCATGATCGAAGCGGGATACAACACGGTGCTTAAGACGCGCGTGCGATTGTTCCTCGGTGGTTGGGTTGTTTGGGACTCGACGGGTCTGCCGTACGATGTGGACATCACATATGAGTTTGGGGATGAGAATGAGGAGGACGAGTGATGGGTTTCGTACTACCTGACTCCCCCACTGTTGATGGGGTGATGGTTGACAGACGAGCCGCGTCGTTCACCACGCGCTCGATCAAAAAAGCATCCAAGCTCGCGGCTCTCGAACTCGCGGTCGCGATGATCGATCTGACCACGCTCGAAGGTGCGGACTCTCCTGAGAAGGTCCGGAGCTTGTGTCGAAAGGCAATCCGTCCTTGGGAACGCGATGAAGAGTTCTTAGGTCATCGACTCGGACATGTCGCGGCGGTATGTGTGTACCCATCCATGGTCCCGTATGCTGCGGAACTGCTCGACGGCACTGGGATCAATGTCGCGTCCGTTGCGACGGGATTCCCATCTGGACAGTACCCCCTCGATATCCGCATCCGCGATGTAGAGCGAGCGGTTGCTGACGGTGCTGACGAGATCGATATGGTGATCAATCGCGGCGCGTTCCTTTCCGGGAAGTATGAGGTCGTTGCGGAAGAGATCGCTGCCGTGGTTGAAGCGTGCGGCAAGGCACACCTCAAAGTGATTCTGGAAACAGGTGAACTCAAAACCTACGACAATGTCCGTCGCGCCAGCGATATCGCGATCGAGTATATCCGCGAGGGTGATTTCATCAAGACCTCGACGGGCAAGGTCAATCCCGCAGCGACGATGCCGGTCACACTTGTTATGCTCGAAGCGATCCGCGATGCGTATCGCACACAAGGCAAAAAGATCGGGATGAAACCTGCGGGCGGCATCCGCACTGGAAAGCAAGCATGGCACTACCTGTGCATGGTCAACGAAACCCTCGGCGAGGGTTGGCTGTCCCTAGACTGGTTCCGCTTCGGCGCCAGCTCACTGCTTAACGATGTCCTCCGAAGCATGCAGAAACTCCAGTCCGGCGAATACGCGGCGGGGCATGACTTCTCGGATGCGTAAGAAACTCGTACTCTTGCTCTTATTCGCAATGATCGCAGGTCTAACAACCTGTTTGATCTTTGTGTATCTACCTGTCACAGTACAAGAGTATTACACCTACAACCCTGATCAAGTTACTACTTTAACCAAAGAATCAGCCCCCAAGTACCTCGACGATTACTCCATAACTTACTCGAACGGAACCACATACACCCCAATCTACAAGCACTACAAACTCCCGTACCCTGACTTTGGAGTAGATATACAGGAGTTTGTTTATATTGATCCTGACACTCTGAACTGGACAGTTGATGGCGAACCACCTCAGGTTAACATAACTAGGCATCGGTTCGGGTGGCCGATGCGGGCAATGTATTGGGACCACATCGGAATTGTACCCGGCAACCGTCAGTCTTGGTTTAATGATTACTTTGACCTCACAGGCCCAGCCTTAGGGACACATGCCGGCATTCAAACCCCATCTTGGTGGGTGAACTCTCAGAATATAGAACGGCTACCTATCCGACCGCTGTGGATTGGAATCTTGATCAACTGTACGATTTTCGGATCGTTGTACTTTGGATTTACTCTATTACTTGGTTGGATGTTCCAAACATTCCGTTCACACAAGCGTAAAAGCTCCGGATTATGTGTTAGCTGCGGCTATGCCATTGAGGGGTTGAAAAAGTGCCCTGAATGTGGAGCAGGCAATGATTTCACTGAGTAACTCATACTTGTGTTTGCCACTCAAGCTTTAACAGAATTAAGTTACCAGCATGATGTCAAGCCGCGGCTTGATCTGGACCGAATCGCGCGTCGTATTTGCTGCGAAGCGACGGATCTCTCAGGATCGAATACGCTTTGTGGAGCTCCTCGAAGCGTGCTGGCGCTTCAGGGTCATCATTCTTGTCGGGATGCCAGAGCTTGACGAGGTGGTGGAACGAGCTGCGGATCTCGTCCTGACTCGCGTATTGACAAACACCAAGAATGTCGTAGAGGTTGATGTTGTGAACCGGGGTTGATTGTTCATCTGACTCTGAATCATCCGTGCTGTTGCTCATCAGTAACTCCCCCTGCACGGCGAGTCGAGTCAGCGCGTCGCGATGCGATGCGGGAAGATCAATGAACTCGATCCCGACCTCAGCTTTGCGTGTCAGCACTGACCCCTTGCGGATCCAACGCACGACACCCTCGACAGTCAGTTCGTGTTCTGTCTGCTTGTCCTTGAAGGTGAACTCGTGAGTCTCATCGACCTTGGGGAGTTTGGAGGGGGTGAGCGTGAGGCGCATGCCGTTGCCTGTGAGGTCCGCGACTCGTGCCTGGAGTGAGTCGAAGGTACAGCGGATGCCTTTGGTGTCGATACGCATGTCGGCGCGGGACATCACTTCGCCATCATCGCTGTGCAGTTCCACATCACTCCCATCCGGTGCGTGGTAAGGCGTGGTCAAACTCTCGTGCTGATTCTCGTCGCTGCTGTGTGTACCCATAAGTCTGTCAACGGCAGAAATCGGACGCGATTGGAACACGAAGCTGAGGTTCCTGCTCGATTTCCATCGTCTGGGGGTTACAGACTGCTCTCATGCGGATTTGGCACTAGAATACGGCATGAGCAGCGCGATGAATACCAATACAAGGTCCGATCATCCGACAGGCACACTCGATCTACGAGGCGCCAGCGGAGGCGGGATCTTCGACTATGACCCCGCTCCGGAATCCGTGAAGGTCAAGATCGATGATTCCTACGGGCTGTTTATTGATGGTCAGTTCAGCGGAGCGTCGGGTTCTCCTTTTGCGACCATCAATCCGAGCAACGAAGAAACGCTCTCGATGATCGGAAATGCGGATGGATCGGATATTGACTGTGCGGTCGCTGCAGCACGATCCGCGCTGCCGGGATGGAGCGGTCTCCCTGGGATCGTGCGTGGGAAGTACCTATACCGAATCGCTCGACGCATCCAAGAGCGTGCAAGAGAACTCGCGGTCCTCGAAACAATGGACGGCGGCAAGCCCATCAAAGAATCACGCGATGTCGATGTCCCGCTCGCCGCGGCGCATTTCTTCTACCACGCGGGATGGGCCGACAAACTCGAGTACGCGTTCCCAGGAAAGAAACCAGAACCCGTCGGCGTGTGCGGACAGATCATCCCTTGGAACTTCCCGCTGCTCATGGCGGCGTGGAAAATCGCGCCGGCGCTCGCTTGCGGGAACACCGTTGTCCTCAAACCCGCGGAGACCACTTCACTCACAGCACTCCGACTCGCGGAGATCTGTCAGGAAGTCGGACTCCCCAAGGGTGTCGTCAATGTCGTCACCGGCGCCGGCGAGACCGGATCAGCGCTCGTTAATCATCCGGACGTAGACAAGATCGCGTTTACCGGATCGACCGCGGTCGGGAAGATCATCGCGAAAGCAACCGCCGCGACCAATAAGCGTCTGACTCTGGAACTGGGTGGCAAGAGCCCCAACATCATCTTCGAGGACGCTTCGATCGATCAAGCGATCGAAGGCGTCATCGGCGGGATCTATTTCAATCAGGGACACGTTTGCTGCGCCGGTTCACGTGTGTTTGTGCAGGAATCGATCCTCGACACCGTTACCCAGAAACTCAATGATCGTCTCGCATCACTCCGCGTAGGTGATCCGCTCGATAAGAACACCGATCTCGGAGCGATCAACTCCAGCGAGCAGCTTGGGACGATCAACAAGTACCTCGACATCGGAGGCAACGAGGGCGCGGTTCGGCACGATCCGAATCCGAGTGCGGTCCCTGAGAAGGGGTACTGGTGCAAGCCTTGCTTCTTTACTGGAGTGCAGCCGAGCCACACGATTGCGCGTGAGGAAATCTTTGGTCCTGTGCTCGCGGTCATGAGTTTCCGCACTCCGGACGAAGCGATCTCGCGTGCGAACAACACGCCGTATGGACTCGCGGCTGGCGTCTGGACAGACAAGGGATCGAAGATCTTTGATATGGCAAGCAAGCTCGACGCTGGTGTGGTGTGGTTGAACACCTACAACCAGTTCGATCCGACCTCGCCGTTCGGTGGTTACAAGGAATCAGGGTTTGGTCGTGAAGGTGGGCGACACGGACTCGCGGCTTATTTGAAATGATCAGAAGGGACACACGATGAACACAGTGCCTGGAGTGCATTCATTTGAGATCAGAGACCTCACCCCAGAGGACAAACACTGGGTGCAGCGCGTTCTGCAGCAGTATTGGGCATCCACTGAGCAGGTCACACGCGGACGCAAGTTTCAAGCGGACGAACTCCCTGGAATTGTCGCGGTGCGTGATGGTGCAGAGGTCGGGCTTTTGACCTATCACATCGATGGCGATGAGTGCGAGATCGTCACCCACAACTCAATGGCGGGACACGGCGGGATCGGATCGTGCTTGCTCAATGGTGTTCGCAACAAAGCTCGCGAACTGAGTTGCAAACGACTCTGGCTCGTCACCACAAACGACAACACTCCGGCTTTGCGGTTCTATCAACGCCGAGACTTTGATATCGTTGCGTTCCACAGGAATGCTGTCAGCGAGAGCAGAGCACTCAAGCCGACTATTCCGGATGTCGGATTTGACGGCATCCCGATTCGTCATGAGATCGAGATGGAGTACGAGCTGTGAGTGAACGAATGCCGATCACAAAGACCTACAAGCTCTACATCGGAGGGAAGTTCCCACGCACCGAATCTGGACGCTCCACGCTTGTGGAGGACGCTTCGATCGGTTTGAGTGCGCATGTGTGCCATGCATCACGCAAAGATCTCCGCAATGCGGTTGAAGCGGCGAACGCAGCTCAGACTAAGTGGGCAGATTCAACCGGATACCTGCGAGGACAGATCCTCTATCGACTCGCGGAGATGATGGAAGGCAAGCGTCACGAACTTGCTGCCGTCTTGGGTGACGGCGGCATGGATGAAGTCGACGCGTCGATCGATCGTGTCGTGCACTTTGCGGGATGGACTGACAAGTACTCCTCCGTCATGGGTGGCGCCAATCCAGTGAGTGGTCCATACCACAACTTCACGATCCCTGGCGCGATGGGTGTCGTGGGTTGCATCGCTCCCGATTCTCCTGCACTACTCGGACTGATCTCGATGATTGCGGGTCCTATCGCGATGGGGAACACCGTGGTCGCGCTTGCGAGTGAAACCAATCCGATCCCCGCGATGATTCTTGCTGAAGCGATGGCTACGAGTGATCTGCCTGGTGGTGTGGTGAATCTACTCACTGGATTCCGTGACGAGTTGGTCCCCTACTACTCTGGACATCGCGAGATCATCGCGATCCACGCGGGAGGAGTCAGCGACGCTCAGAGAGCAGAGCTCCGCGAAGGAGCTGCGGTGAATATGAAACGCGTGACGATCCGTGAGCACGATCTCGACTACTCAGATGACAGTATTTGCAGTGGTCCGGATTGGCTCGATCCGTTCGTCGAGTTCAAGACGATCTGGCACCCAAGCGCCGTCTAATCAGCGTGCCGCGACAGCGGGGCCAGTTTTCAGCGACTCATCGAGTTCAAGTCTCGGCTCGACCTTGGTCTGATTCGCTGTCCATACAATCTCAAGCGTGATGTCAAACAGCTTCGCGATCGCGTTGAGCTGTCGCTCGATCGCATCGCGTGCTTGATGGATGTATCGCTCATCATTCTTCTCGAACAACTCCGCGGCTTGATCCTGAGCCGTCCGCATCAACTCGTTCTGACGCTGCGCGTTCATATTGATGACATCGATCAGTCCGAGCACACGCCCCTGCTGGATGTCATACGGCTCCACATCCATCAGACGCAGTGATCCCACAATTGGGGGGAGGTCGATGCGATAGTGTCCGCCACCAAGATCGGTGACATCGGATTCGTCGATGACACCAAGCTCGATCGCGTATTGCTTCTCGAACTGGAAGATCATCGCGATCTTCGCTTGGGAGAGCAGGATTGGGGGAAGCCAGGAGAAACCTGAAGTCGCGGTCGCGATCTCCTTCGCGTGGACCTCAAGACCAACGAGCTTGCCCACGGCTCGGACGCGCTCGGTGATGATCTTGAGCGAGACCTTGTCGATGTCCTTGCCCGCACGAGCACGCTTGAGCGATGAGAGGAGATAGAAAACCACGCCGGCACCAATGATGGCGGCGAAGGTCAACGCGATGATGAGCAGTATGAGATCGTTCATGCAAGTGTTGTTGGGTTTGAGCGAGAGACTCTTTTGAATATACGAAGCACAATCCCTCTCCGTTTACTCAAAACGGGCTTTGGGAAGCAAAAATCGAGGTTATCCGGACTTTCGATTGAGCTTTGTGCACTCAGGAATGATTCTCGAGGTGCTCAGGACGCCCGCATTCATAGGCGCGGATCAGGAGGTGTCCAGCCGCGGATACGAGGATAATGAAGAACAACCCCAGTGTGATCGAGAGTACGGCGGAGGTTGCCCCTGTCCCGGCTGGAGTGTTGAGCACATTATTGATCCACGCGCCTGGACCGATGTCGAATCGCATCAAAGCGAACGCCGCGATTACAGGCGCGATACACAGTGCCGATTTGATGATGAATGGGAAAGCAGCCTTGTTTCGTATGAAAACCGCGATCGACGCGAAGAGGAAGAATCCTGCGATTGCTGCGAGCCTTCCGAGCAGTGTGTACTTCGCAAGCGGCGCCAGACTCGGGAAATCCGTCTGTTTCGCCATGATAAATCCGACATAGAGACCGAACACCAGTGCCACAAGCACGGCTCCAGAAATCGCTGTGACACCGATCGCCCAGCCTGATTGGAACTTCCCCATTGCGAGCAAGATCGCATAGATCCCTGCGAGCATGGTGATCAACTCGAATCCCATGAGTCCCCAGTCGAATCCACCGAAATGGTTGAGCGAGAAGTATGCCCATGGTGCTGCCGAAGCCGCGATGAGGACGCCGAGGATGCCAACGCCGATTCGGCACAGCATCGGGGGTTCAGGGAGCACATACGAGTCATTCACAGATTGGGTATCAGATGCATTCACGATGATGATTATCGCCTTGATCGAGGTCTGGATCGAAGAAAATGAGAGATTCTCGGATGTTTGTTCAGATTCAGCACTCGATATGGGGGTGCAGGATCTGCGCCGGATCCGGCGATTTGAGCACAGTTGGCGCGTGGATTGCCCGATGTGACAAGTTGTGGTCCAGAAACGCTTTGGGGATATGCGACAAGCAGGCGGATGATCGAGTTGCTCGATTGAAACCGCCGATACTGGACAGAGAACCGGCTCATGGACGAGCCGGAGATGTGTGCGCGATCAACACAGCATCGCTCACAGAAAGGAATCGCTATGGGCGGCATTACCACTGGTGTCGGACTGTTCTCAGGGATTGATACAAGCTCGCTCATCGAGCAGCTCTTGTCTATTGAAGCGCGGCCCAAAGCACTAGCGCAGACCCGACTTATTCAGCTGCAGAGCCAACAAGCGGCGTATCTAGATCTCAACTCGCGCATGAGCGCCCTTGAGAATCTCGCGAAAGCGTTCCGTACGGACAACATCTTCAAGAACAAGCAAGCGGTCGTGTCCAACGACGCGATCCTCACCGCAAACGCTTCACAGGATGCCCTCCCTGGCACTTACGATTTCGTGGTCGATCGATTGGTCTCGACTCAACAAATGCTCACACGCGGGTTCGCAACAAGCGACGCCGCGGCGGGTTTGTCGTCGCTGACCTTCGAGGGTGCTGAGGCGCGTCTTGATCGTGATACTGAACTCGCGAACCTGAACAATGGTGATGGGATCACGCGCGGGAAGATCATTATCAACAACGGTACAAGCAATGTTGAAGTTGACCTCTCGCGTGCGGGTACAGTCAACGAGGTCCTCGATGCAATCAACGAGGTCTCTGGTGTCAGCGCTCGCGTCGAGAACGACAAGTTTGTCATTGACGGCGTGACTTCAATCTCCAATGCCGACGGGCGCGATGTCCTCGAATCGCTCGGACTCGATGGAGATATTGTCGGAAACACACTCACAGGATCTTCGGTCTACACACTCGGAACAAACACGCCGCTCAACTCCCTGAATGATGGGCGCGGCGTGGGTGTACGGAATACTTCAGGTGAAGGGGTCTGGGACTTCTCAATCACTCTGGATGACAATGATCCATTCCCCGATTTCATCTTTGATTCCAACGACACAACACTCCAGATCCGTCTGGGTGACATCGAAGAACTGGTGGACGACGAACTCACTGTGACCAGCAGCGCAGTCACCACCGTGGGTGGAGTGGTTGATCGGATCAATCAAGCAATCGAAGATGCTGGACTGGATGGCGAACTCTCTGCGTCGATCAATGCTGCTACCGGCGGCATTGATATCGTCGATTCGATGGGCCGCGCAATGCTCATCGAGGACAACGCGCCCGCATCCGGTTCACAGAGCACCGCTGCACAAGACCTCGGGATTGCCGGGACTTTCATTGGAGGGAGCAGCAACGGCGATCGCATCCTCGCAGGAATGAACACCACACTTGTTTCCAGCCTCAACGGCGGAAACGGGATCGCAGGCACAGACGGAGTGATCGATTTCACGACTGCGAATGGCACCAACTTTAATCTGAATGTTTCTGCTGCACAGGATGTCAACGATCTGATCAACCTGATCAATAACGACGTGAACAATGATGATGGATTTGGAAATCAAGTCATCACGGTCTCTCTGAATGATGCCGGTAATGGACTGTCAATCGTGGACAACACGACCGGCGGCGGAACATTGACCATCTCAGGGACCGGCGGGGTCGATACCGCCGCGGCTTTGGGAATTGATGGATCGTTCACCAGCGGCGTCGCGAGCGGCAACGACCTTGACCTCGCGTACTTCGGGACTGCGACCACGCTCGATTCGCTCTACGACGGCGATGGGATCGGGACCGGTTCATTCGAGATCATTGACGGCGACAACAACAGAGCCGAGATCAGCATCTCATCGAGCGACAAGACACTCGCGGATGTCATCCGTCGCATCAATCAATCTTCAGCGGTCGATGTCACCGCACGCATCAACGACACGGGTGACGGGATCATCATCGAGGACAATACCGCCGGCGCGGGACTGCTTGAGATCAATGACACCGATGGGACGGTTGCCTCGAAGCTGAGGTTCGCTGGAAAGATCACTGACGATGATTATGCCGCAGGAAACCGATTCCTCGATGGATCGTTCGAGACCAATATTGAACTCGATCCCAACGACTCGCTCGAAGAGGTGATCAGCGCGATCAACTCCTCCGACGCCGGGATCAGCGCTTCGCTGCTCAATACTGGATCAGGATCAGCGCCGTTCCGCATCTCGCTCGCTTCGGAAGACACTGGGAGTGCAGGACGCTTCATCGTGGATTCGGGAGGTTTCGATCTCGGACTGAGCACGATCGACGAAGGGAACGACTCTCGAGTGTTCTACGGATCGACGAATCCAGCAGACGGGATCCTCATCCGATCATCAAGCAACCAACTCGACGGCGTCATCCAGGGAGTCACGATTGATCTGCTCTCAACGAGTGATGAATCGGTCGAGATTGCGATCTCCGAAGATACCGAATCCATCGAGGGCAAAATCCAAGAGTTCGTTGATGCGTTTAACGAAGCGGTCGAGCAGATCGATTTCCAGACTCGATACGATCAGGAAACCGAAGCACGCGGAACGCTACTTGGTGACGGCACAGTCATCGGACTGCGGAACTCCATGTTCTCAGCGCTCCAGCGCACCAATGATGGGTTCACTTCCGAGTTCAGTCGATTGAGTGAGGTTGGGATTACAGTGGGTTCGGGATCGACACTCGAGTTTGACGCCGAGAAGTTCAGACAGGCATACGCGGACGATCCTCAAGCTGTTGAAGATCTCTTCACTCGCCGAACGATTGAAACGAGCAATGACGACGACGAGGATTCCACCTTCCTCAATCCGGACACGGAGATCGAGTACTCCGAACGCGGCGTCATGGTGCTTTTCGAAGAGTTCGCAAACCGCTACACCGATTCATTAACAGGTATTTTGAGCGGTCGTGATGATGCTTACGATGATCAGATCGCTCTGCAAGAATCTCGGATTGAAACCATCGACGCACGGCTCGAAGCACGACGCGAAGTCCTTACACGCCAGTTCCTTGCGATGGAGCAGGCGATCGCGAGCTTCCAGACACAAGGATCGGCGCTCTCGCAGATCTCAGCGATTGGCTGAACCAATGGTCAGTTTGACTGAAGTGAGTACTTGACAGGACCGATAGCCCGAGCATGAACGACACCGCAACACAGACCGGACAACACTCGGCATCAGGAAACGGCGCTCAGAATATCAACGCGTATCTGCGTACGAAGGTCATGACCGCGAGTCCAGAGGAACTCCGGATGCTGCTGCTCGATGGGGCACTCCGCTTTGCAAACATGGCCAAGGACGGCATGGAGCAGAAAGACTACGAGAAAATCTACGAGGGTTTCACGAACTGTAGAAACATTGTTCTCGAACTCTCCAACTCGATCAATCCTGGTCCCGATCCCGAGCTCGCACAAAATGTGCGTGGGATCTTCATCTTCATCTACGGCGAACTGGTCAAAGCAAGCATCGAGAAAGATCTTGAGAAGCTCAAGAAATCCATCGAACTGCTTGAGTATGAACGCGAGACTTGGGCGCAGCTCATGGAAAAACTCGCTGAAGATCGTAAAGCCGGGATTGTTCCCGATGCTCCTGCTCCACCAAGCGCGGACACTCCGTCATTGAGTATTCAAGCGTGAGCGTGTGACGCAACGATCGAGCCGCGTGTGGGATCAGAGAGTCCCGCCGCGAGGTGATCCATCACAAATCGAAGCTGGACATTGGTGTTGAGCTCCTGCTGTGCTCTTGCGACCATATCAATCGCGTGAAGTGCTTGAGGCGCTTTGCTTGGATTGGTCAGTTGCGATCGAGCGCGATTTGCGATCAGCCCGAGCATGTGTGAAACCCCGAGCTGATTCGCGACGAGCTTGGATCTGTTCTCGTTGAGCTTGTCGCCTTGCTTAACCCAGTCCTTCGCCCAATCGTCCACGAGCTGTGCCATCCGAGGTCCGAGCGTGAGCGGATACTGTGAGCGATCGCACTGCTGGAATAGTGGCTCGAGCTCGGTTGCCCACGCAAAGACCCCTGCTTCATGCGCGGCTTGATACCTGCCTGGAGACCCATTGCATGAGGACAGCAACCACTGATGCTCCTCAGGAGTGGTCTGAATGTCAGTCGTCGCGATCCACGCGCGCATTGCGTCATCATCAAGCGGCACAAACGCGACGCGCTGACAACGCGAACGGATCGTCGGGAGCAACCGATCTTCGTTTGAGGTCACCAAGAGAATGACAGTGCCAGGGGGTGGTTCTTCGAGTGTCTTGAGGATGGCGTTCTGGGTGGTGTTGTTCAGCAACTCGCTCTCATCGACGATGAACACCTTCGAGGCAATCGAGTTGGTGTTTGAAGCGGACGCGAGCGCGACGGGATTGATCAGGTGTTCTTCAACGATTGCTTTGGGAATAGTCGCGAGCTTTGCGTTGCGGATGTTCGCGTCTTTGTGGAATCGCGCCATCTCCTTGCGGATGACATGCAGATCGGGGTGAGTGCCCGCTTGGATCAGATGTAGACTCGAGGATTGCGGATCCGGAGCGATCGTCCCTGATAAATCTGGTGCTGAGGTGGGATCCAAGATTGTGCTCGCCCACGCGAGTGCGGCGGTGAACTTCCCCACTCCTGTAGGGCCGTGGAAGATCCATGCGTGATGCACGCGTCCAGATTGCATCGAACGATTCAGCACATCCTGAGCGTGGGATTGACCAATCACGCTTGAGAGTGGAATCGGGGTCGGATAGCTCGGGATCGATGCGTTGACATCCTGTGGGATGCGCTGTGTCTTGGGCTTTTTCTTGGATGTGCGTTGAGCCATGCACCAGAAGGATAGGAGCTCAGCTCGATCGACGGCGGCGGGTTGCGACGATCATCCCCCCACTCAGCGCCAGCAATCCAGATGGTGCTGGGATGACGGAGTTGATCCAGTCGGTGTACGCACTGACGCGTGTGTACGCGGACATGTCGCCGTAATCACCATCTGGATCGCCATCAGTCGAGTTGACGAACGAGGTCACACCCGCGAGGTAGTACTGTCCGTCTTCCATGATGAACAGCGCCCCTCCGGAATCTCCGGATGCGACCTGGTATTCGAGGTCTGTGGGGATCACGGAGCCGTAGGTGGATTCATCAGCCATTGTCGGATGATCGAAATCGGTCAGCAGAATGCGCGGATCGAATCCACGATCATCACCAAACGCGTCGATCATGTTGGTCCCGGCTCGCTTGATCCCGCCGGTCCCGATCTGACTGCCACTGATCCCGTTGCCACCCAATCCGTACCCAACACCTGTACCCAAAGCGCCGAGCTCGTTGGATCCTGTGTACAGCATCGCGGGCTGGACATTGAGGATTGGGGTTGAGATTCGAACGAGTGCGAGATCACCGCCTTGCGTGAGATCACCCGTCCATTCTGGATTGATCACAACCTGATCAACGACCCCGAACGAGCCGTTCGCGTTCGCGAACGCGATCGGATTCTCGACTCCTTCAAAGCAATGCGCCGCCGTCAGGATCCACTGGGAGTTGAGCAGAGTCCCTGAGCATGTTCGAGAGATCCCTGGAGCACTGATCGAGAGACTCGCGACAGACTGGAACTGGGATTCGTTTGCAAGCGACTGGTAGAGCGCATCGGCGCGATCGTGTCGGCGGACGCCTGCCGTCGCGGCGGATCCCACCGCTGCGAGCACGAGCATGATTGATATGGAGCGATGGTTCAGCATGGCACGAATCCGTTCTGCAGTTGTCGCACGACAAGCGGCTCGATCCGCATGGTCGCTGTGTCTAAGAGACACCCGAATGCTGCTCTGTGCAAATGAACTGCGTGTTTTGTTGCATTCTCGGACGGAATTGAGGTCTTCTGGTGGGTGTTTGGGCGGGGATATTGACCACGAGCGCGTACTATGTGGACACCCTCTGCTGGAGCGTTGGCTGAGGGTGAGTTTGTTTCGACCTCTGAATGGAATCGAAGTATGTCGAGTGCATTGACCACCGCGAGCGCGGCTCAGATCAGATCACAGTTCATCGAGTTCTTCAAAGAACGAGGACACACCTTCGTGCCCTCATCCACCACCTGTCCGACGAACGATCCGTCGCTGCGCGATACCTTCGCCAACGCAGGGATGAACCAGTTCAAGCCGATCTTCCAAGGGACTCTCGATCCGACCTCGCCGCTGCATGGGATCAAGCGTGCTGCGAACTCGCAGAAGTGCATCCGCGCCGGAGGCAAGCACAACGACCTCGATGATGTGGGCAAGGACACCTACCACCACACATTCTTCGAGATGCTTGGGAACTGGTCCTTCGGAGACTACTTCAAAGAGGAAGCGATCGGATGGTCGTTCGAGCTGCTGACCAAGGTCTGGGGGATCGATCCCGATCGTCTCTACGCGACCTACTTCGAGGGCAATCCCGACCAGGACCTCCCGGCTGACCTAGAAACCAAAGCGATCTGGGCGAAGTACCTCCCAGAAGACCACATCCTCCCCGGCAACATGAAGGACAACTTCTGGGAGATGGGTGACACGGGACCTTGCGGGCCTTGCTCTGAGCTGCACTACGACCGCATCGGAGGACGCAACGCACGCGATCTCGTGAATCAGGACGATCCCGATGTGCTGGAGATCTGGAACAATGTGTTCATCCAGTTCGATCGTCTCGAAGGCGGCGAGCTCCGCACACTCCCGGCACAGCATGTCGATACCGGCATGGGACTCGAACGCATCGTGTCGGTCTTGAAGGATGTGCGGAGCAACTACGACACGGACCTGTTTGAGCCGTTGTTTGCGAAGATCCAGAAGCTGACCGGCGCTCGTGCGTACAACGGCAAGCTCGGCGCTGAAGACAAGTGCGGTGTGGACGAGGCGTACCGCGTTATCGCGGACCACATCCGCACGCTCGTCATCGCGATCACCGACGGCACCGCGCCGAGTAACGAAGGGCGTGGGTATGTGCTCCGCCGGATCTTGCGTCGCGCGGTTCGCTACGGGCGTCAGAAACTCAACGCACCGCAGGGATTCATGACCGACCTCGCCCCCACTGTGGTTGAGATGCTGGGTGATGCGTTCCCGGAACTGAAGAACGATCCCAAGCGTGTGTACGAGATTATCGCGGATGAAGAAGAGAGCTTCGGAAAGACGCTCGATCGCGGGATCAAGATGTTCGACGACCTCGACAACGAGGGCGGGAAAGTCTCAGGCGACGACGCGTTCAAGCTCTACGACACCTACGGCTTCCCGATCGACCTCACCGAAATCATGGCGCACGAACGCGGACTCAAGGTCGATCTCGACGGATTCGAGCGTGCGATGGAAGAAGCGAAGGAACGCTCGCGACAAGGTGGCAAGAAAGACGACGGCGAGCGCGTTGTCGAGCTCCGCGCGGAACAGATCGCCAAACTCGGCGCGATGAATGTCAAAGCGACCGACGACTCAGGAAAGTTCGATGGACGCGAGATGCGTGGACTCATCAAAGCGATCTGGAACACCAAGAACTTCGACGAGCACGCGGACACAACGACCGCTGGGATGCACCGCGTCGGGATCGTGCTCGACAAGACCAACTTCTACGCGGAGATGGGCGGTCAAGTCGCGGATACCGGAGAGCTCCGCTGCACCAAAACCGGCGCGATCTTCAAGGTCGAGGACACCAAGAGCTTCGGTGGCTATGTCCTGCACATCGGACGCGTCAGCAAGGGCAAGATCTCCTGCGGCGATGATGTCGTCTGTCACCTCAACGCAACGCGGCGCGAGCAGATCGCGAGCAACCACACCGCGACGCACCTGCTCAACTTCGCGCTGCGTGAAGTGCTCGGAGACAGTGTCGATCAGCGTGGATCGCTCGTCAACGACGAGAAGCTCCGCTTCGATTTCGTGCACAACGCGCCAGTCACACCAGAAGAGATCGCGCAGGTCGAGTCGATCGTGAATCATCAGATCGAGCAGAACCTGACGGTGTACGCGGAGCTGGCACCGCTCAAGCAGGCGCAGGACATCGCGGGGCTGCGTGCCGTGTTTGATGAGACGTATCCCGATCCGGTGCGTGTGGTGTCGATCGGGATCGAGGTCGATCAGCTCATCGGGAATCCGAGCAACGACGCGTGGAAATCCGCATCGATCGAGTTCTGCGGCGGGACGCACCTGGAAACCACTGGAACCGCGAAGAAGTTCGCACTCACTGTCGAGGAAGGCATCGCCAAGGGCATCCGTCGTATCTCTGCGCTGACTGGTGACGCAGCGTTGGAGTCGTGCGCGAAAGCGGATGAACTCGCTCAGCGTGTGGACGCGCTCGATGCGCTGCCGTTCACGAAGCTCAAGGACGCGTTCCAGGAGGTCAGCAACGAGATCGACGCGCTCGAGCTCCCCGCGGCTCGCAAAGCATCGCTGCGTGCATCGCTCGGAGGGGTCGCGAAGAAACTCAAGGAAGCGTCCAAAGCGGCTGCAGCTGAGAAAACCGCGGCCGCTCAAGAACTCGCACAAGGCATCGCATCGGCGGCGCAGGGCACGAGCGAGGACATCGTCATCGCGACGCTCGATCTGGGATCGGATCGCAAGGCGCTCGAGACCGCGGTCAGCACGATCCAGAAAGCCGTCCCGAATAAAGCGGTGATGGTCCTGTCTCCGGATGCGGATTCTGGTCGCGTCGCGGTCATGGCGTCGGTCAGCGAGTTGATGATCGGTCGAGGTCTGAAAGCCGGGGACTGGATCCGCGAGACGACTTCGATCATGGGCGGCAAGGGCGGCGGTCGTCCAAACGCTGCTCAGGGATCAGGGACCGACGTCGGGAAGATCAAGGAAGCCGCCGAGCACGCGCGGACTTGGGCATTCCGTCAGGTGCAAGGCTAACTGGGTGAAATCATGGTCACTCCCCCAGAAATCCCGGAAGAACTTCGGATCCAAGACGATGAGGTGTCCAAGTACCATCCTCCGAGTCCTGAGGAGGAGCGGTCCAATCGCTATCGACAAGCCAAGGCTTGGTCGATTGCCCTGAATCCCGTCTATGGCTTGATTGGGATGGGCGTTGTGGGGTATCTGATCGATGGAGCCGCGGATACTGGGAAGCTCTGGACCATCACCCTCTCCCTCATAGGGCTCGTGGGCGGGTTTTACCTGTTTATCAAGGAAGCGATGAGGCTCAATAACGAGCAGATCCGCTCGTCCAAACGCACTGACGGCGATCCAGATACCTGAGCCGTGTGTAATCACAGCTGAGCAGAACTGGGAGCAGATCTGAATGTGCTCAGAATGTTGTCAGAAACGCGGAAGAATCGTCTGAAATATGGTCTTCAGACTCGCCGATTGGGCGCACGAACGCTATCCTTCTGCCCCCCTGTTGGGTACCGGAACCGAACTTTGAACCAGCTTTCGAGCATGGACTCCATGAGCGACCAGAACACCTCAACCAATCAAGATGCTGTGCGTCTCCCGATCATGAAAATGGCAGGACTCAGCGTGCTCGCGTGCGTCATGATCGGGATCGGTGGAGGCTCCATCGGGATCATCCGGGGCGGAGATATGACCGCTGGTCTGCTCACCATTCCTGCGACACTCGCAGGCGTTCTCGCAACGCTGATGTTACTCAACGGGCTCCCACCTCGTCCCGCAGGAGTTTGGGGCATCCCAGTTCTTGTCGGAACAATGATCCGTGCTGGAATAGTCGGAGCAATCGGTCTCGGTTTGTATCTCATGGTCGAGCCCGTCAAAGAAGTTTATGTACTGACATTGCTCGCATCGGTGCTTGTTGTGCTTGCACTCGATGTCGTCACAGTGATGTCTTTGGTGAAGAACCATACCAATGCAACCATGGAGCCGAGCAATGAACAGCTCGCTCCGGAGGGTCAAGCATGATGTCGAGCGTAACTCTTGCGGCAGGGAATCCTGTACAGCACGTGATCAACCATGCAACAGTGGTCAATGAAGACGGCTGGTGGATCTGGTCCAGTGCTCAGACCAACATGCTGATCAGCGCCGCAATCATGCTGTTTGGTGGTTTGTTCGTAGCCAAAGCAGTCTCAACGGGCCAAGAGTCTGAAGGACACGCTCGCTGGGTGACCGGCAATCGCTTTGCACACATGATCGAAGTGATCTGTGGCTACCTGCGTGAGAACACTGTTCGCCCGCTCATCGGCAAGCGGACAGATGCTTTGATGCCGTTCCTCTGGACACTCTTTTTCTTCATCCTCATCAACAATCTCTTGGGTTTGATCCCGCTTCTCGACCTGCAAAATATCATCGCCGGCAAGATGGCTCCTGAAATGATCGCAGAGCACAAAGCATTCATCGGCGGCACCGCGACCCAGAGCATCTATGTCACCGCTGGACTCGCGATTATCTCAGCAGTGGTCATCAATGGCGCTGGGATCAAGGAACTCGGTCTCGGCGGATACATCAAGCACCTGACCGCAGAAGCCCCGATCTTTGTCTGGCCGATCATCATCCCGATCGAAATCCTCGGCACATTCATCAAGCCAGTCGCGCTTGCGATTCGTTTGTTTGCGAATATGACCGCGGGTCACATCCTCGTTGCTGTGCTACTTGGATTTGCATCGGTAGAGGGTGGTTTCTTTAGTGGCAACTTGATGAAAGGGATCCCAGTAGGGATCGTCTCATCTCTTGGCGTAATCGCGATCTACTTCCTTGAGTTGTTCGTCGCGTTCTTGCAAGCATTTGTGTTCATGTTCCTGACAACCGTGTTCATCTCGCTCCTTGAGCACCACGGCGATCACGATCATGAGCACGAACATGAATCTGGTCATGCGGGAGCTCCTGCTCACGCGTGAGTCTTTGTACGAATCGGGCCTGGGGCTCCGCGGGGAGTCGCCCAAGGCCATTGTTTGCCTGAGGTGTGTTCCTTGGGTTCAGTGGAGTGCTCCCCGCAATAAAGTGTTTCAGGCCGAGCAGAACTCGGTCGGAGAAAGGAAACTGGAAATGAACCTGATCAAGAACATCGCTCTGGCAACCGCTGCTCTAGCAGTCTTTGGACCAGCTTCGGCAATGGCAGCACCTGATGGAGCAGTCGAAGCAGTCGTTGCTGGCACAACCATCGGTAAGGGACTCGCAGCTATGGGTGCTGGTCTCGCAGTCCTCGGCGGCGGCATCGGCATCGGCCTCGTAGGCAAGGGTGCTCTCGAGTCCATCGCTCGTCAGCCTGAAGCTTCCGGCACCATCGGTACCAACATGATCCTCGCGGCAGCACTCATCGAAGGTGCGACCCTCTTCGCGATCGTTGTTGGCTTCCTCGCCTAAGACGATACAAACTTCCCACAGCGTGTCTGAAACAAGACACGCTGCGGTTTCCAAGATCGAGCACATCGCTCGATTCTTGAACTCAATGGAGATCACGCGATGAATCGACTCGCATTTCTTACCGTCCTGAATGTTCTTGCGTTTGCAACAGCGGTTGCAGAAGCTGCCGAAGCGAATCCTATTGCTGCTCCGAAGGAAGGCATGGCTGCTGGGATCACCGCGATCGTGCTCTTCCTCATTGTGTTCGGCATCACCGCCACCGTCGTTTGGCCGAAGATCGTCAAGGGACTCGACGAACGCAACGAGAAGATCAAGGGCGAGATTGCTGCTGCTGAGTCCGCTCGTCAGCAAGCGAAGGAAGCACTCGACGAGTACGAGAAGAACCTCGCGGAAGCTCGTGCTCAAGCACAGCAGATGCTCGAAGAGACCAAGTCCCAGCAGAACGAGCTCGCCGCTCAGCTCAAGTCCCAAGCGGATGCTGAACTTAGCGAGATGCGTGAGAAAGCAAAAGCGGACATCGAAGCAGCGAAGAAGCAAGCGCTTAACGAGCTCTACAGCGAGTCAGTCAATCTCGCGACCGTTATGGCCGGCAAGATCCTCCAGCGCGAGGTCTCCGTCAACGACGAGCAGCGCCTGATGGAAGAGTCCCTCGCTGAGCTCAAGACTGTCAACAACTAACGCATTGGTGGAGAACGAATCATGCCATTGATTGAATCAAAGCCCGATGCACTCGCGAAGGTCTACGCACACGCGGCGTTTGAGATCGCTGAGTCGACCGACGGCATCACCCCTGAAGACCTGCTCGGAGAACTCGAAGACCTGCTCGAGATCGCTCGCGACGATCGGGGCTTCAATGAGCTGCTCGCAACGCGTCTGATCGATGCGGGTAAGCGTGACGCATCGCTCGTCCGCATGCTCGAAGGGAAATGCTCGACACTCACAGTGAACTTCCTGCGTCAGCTCAACGCGAAGGGCCGCCTGGGACACATCGTCCCGATCGTTGGCGCGCTCGACGAGCTTGTCCAAGCACGCTTCGGTCGCATCGAGGTCGATGTCTTCACGGCTTCCCCGATGTCCCCAGAAGCACTCGACGGCGTCAAGCACAAGCTCAGCGAATCGCTCGGCAAAGAGGTCATCATGCACCCCTACACCGACTCGACCATGCTCGGCGGCATCAAGATCCGCATGGGCGACCAGCTCATCGACGCATCGGTCCAAGCGGACCTCCGTTCCCTGCGTGACAACTTGCTCCGCAACGGCGGTGCTCGCGTGCGAGGCAACTCTAACGAGATGCTCGACAACTGAGAGCGATCAGCAGAATCCATGAAAGCCGTGATCGAAAGATCATGGCTTTTTTTGTTTTCCCCCCCACACTCCCTAGAATGGATCACACAAGCAAAAACCACTCTCAGGAGGTTGTAGATATGGCGAAGAAATCGATCGAGAACACACTGGTTGCTGGTCAGAAGGTCCTGATCCGAGTGGACTTTAATGTCCCGCTCGATGGGGACCAGATCACCGATGATCGTCGTATCCAAGCCGCGCTCCCGACCATCCGATCCGTCATTGATCGTGGTGGTCGTGCGATCCTCATGTCACACCTGGGGCGTCCGGAGGGCAAGGGATTCGAATCAAAGTTCTCAATGGCTCCTGTTGCCAAGCGATTGAGCGAACTGCTCGCGAAGGAAGTCACGATTCCTGCTGAGAACTGCAAAGATCCAGCGATCTCTGCTGCAGTCGACGCAATGAACGATGGGGATGTGATCCTCCTTGAAAACCTCCGATTCCACGGCTGTGAAAAGCGCTGCGAAGCAGTATTTGCTGCACAGCTCGCTGGACTTGCTGATGTCTATGTCAACGACGCCTTCGGGACATGCCATCGCGAACATGCTTCGATGACCGGCGTACCAGAAGCAATGGGCAACAAACCAAAGGTCGCGGGATTCCTCGTCGAGAAAGAAATCGCGTACCTCAGCGATGCGCTATCCAACCCAGCCCGCCCCTTCACGGTTATCCTCGGCGGCGCCAAGGTCAGCGACAAGCTCCCTGCGATCGAGCATCTGCTCCCCAAAGCCGACCACATCCTCGTCGGCGGTGCGATGGCATACACATTCCTCCAAGCACTGGGACATGAAGTTGGCAAATCCCGCGTCGAGGACAACATGGTCAAGGACGCGAAGCGGATCATCGAGCTCGCCGCAGAATCCAAGACTGATCTGCACTTCCCAGAGGATCACATCTGCTCGACCATGTTCGCTGAGCAAGCGGGAGATATCGAGGTCTTCGATGATCAGATCAAGGACGGCTTCATGGGTCTTGACATCGGTCCAAAGACCGTCGCTCGCTACACACAGATCATCAAGGACTCCAAAACAGTGATCTGGAACGGCCCGATGGGTGTGTTCGAGTGGATGCCATTTAAGATGGGCACCAAGCTTATCGCTGAAGCCGTGGCAAGCGCGAGCGACAATGGCGCGATCACCATCGTCGGCGGTGGAGATTCCGCCGCGGCAGCGGAAACATTCGGTGTTGCGGATCGCTTGTCCCATGTCTCGACCGGCGGCGGAGCGAGCCTTGAAATGCTCGAGGGCAAGAGCTTCAAAGCGGTCGAACTCTTGGACAACGAGTAATCAGCGCCGATCAAAGAGCTTCTCAAGTTCTTCGATGGTGAGTCGAACAGTTGTCGGCCTGCCGTGGGGACACGACTCGGCGCGGTCGGTGCTATCGCGCAATGCGATGATCTCAGCGAGTTCAGATTCGCTCAGCTTGTCACCCGCTTTGATCGCGGCTTTGCACGCCATCATATCGAGCACCTCATGAAGCGCTTCTTCCTTGGACGGCACAAACCCCTCGTGCTCGACGCGCTCAAAGAGTTCGTCGAGGAACACGCCGGGATCGACATTCCGCGAGAGCAGGAAGCTCGGGACGCTCGACACCCCCACTGACCTGGGACCCATCGGAGCCGCGTCGATGCCGATGCGTTCGAACAGCTCCTGAAGCTCGTCGAACTGATCGATGATCCCCGAACTCACATTGACCACGATCGGGGTCAGCAATCCCTGCTGCTCGAGCGTTCCCGATCCCGTCACTCGGCTGATGAGCTTGTTGAACATCATCCGCTCGTGGAGTGCGTGCTGATCGATGATGAGCACGCCTTGCTCGTCCTGACAGAGCAGATAGCTCGAGTGGACCTGAAGCACCTGGACATTGCTGACGATCGGTGGCAGCAAACGCTCTTCGCTCGCTGGTTGAGTTGGCTGCTCTACAGGCACAGACGGACCAAACGAGGGCAGATCAGGAGAGCGGAGCACCTCAGCGAGGTGCGATCGCAGATCCGCTGGAGAATCGGAAGACTTGGGGTTGGTGTTGAGGTACTCGACGATCCGTTCAACCTGCTGCTCGACGGGCTGCGTCGGCATCGCTTGCGGCATGATCGCCGATGGACCGCCGGCATTGGGGAGACGTGAGAACACGGTCGGGGTCACGTCCGCTTGGGTCAGCGCGTCGCGGATGCCGTGGTAAACGGCTCGGTGGACCATCGACTGATCACGGAAGCGGACCTCGAGCTTCGCGGGATGCACATTGACATCCACAGCACTCGGAGACATCTCGATCATGAGCACCGCCGTCGGATGCCGTCCCGGTTCGATGAGTCCTCTATACGCTTCGCGGATCGCGTGCTGCACTGTGCGATCGCGGATCGTGCGTCCGTTGAGAAAGACATGCTGCGCCTTTGAGGTCGCTCGTGCGATGGATGGGAGACCAACAAGTCCCCACATCAGCACGCCTCGCGCGTTGTCGTACTGATCCACAGAGACCTCAACGAGCTGGGATTCCAGTTCCTTCCCGACGATCGCGAGCGCTCGCTCGCGCGGGGATTGGTTCGGAGGCAGATCGAGCTTGACCTTGTCATCCCCCAAGCAGCGGATGCCGATCGACGGATTCGCCATTGCGAGATCTCTGAGCCATTCCATGCAGCGTGTTTGCTCAGTCGTGGGAGTTCTGAGAAACTTGCGCCGAGCGGGGGTGTTGAAGAATAGATTCCGTACCTCGATGACCGTCCCTACGGGACATCCCGCTGGGGTAGGGTCTTCGATCCGCTCCCCCTCGGCGTGGATCGATCGTCCTTCGTCGTGATCGCGTGTTCTGGAGGTGATCGTAACGCGTGCGACAGAAGTGATGGATGCGAGTGCTTCGCCTCGGAAGCCCATCGTCGCGATGCGATCGAGGTCCTCGGATTCAGAGATTTTGCTCGTCGCGTGCGGCGTAAGCGCGAGCGTCATCTGCTCTGGATCGATCCCGCAACCATTGTCCGTGATCCGGATGAGCTCGATCCCCCCCTGCTGAAGTTCGACGGTGATCTTGGTCGCTCCCGCATCGATAGAGTTCTCGACGAGTTCCTTGAGCACAGACGCTGGACGCTCGATGACTTCCCCCGCCGCGATCTGGTTCACAAGCAGCGGCGGGAGTTTCCGGATGACTGGATGGATCGTCGGAACAGACACGGCGGGATTGTATGCGGATCGGGTCGAGGATTCGGAGCAGATGCACTAGGATGGGGCATGACAGATTCCATCTTTTCCAAAATCATCCGCGGCGAGGTCCCAGCACACAAGATTTATGAGGACGATTTCGTGATTTCGATCCTCGACATCGGACCGTTGTCTGAAGGACACGCACTCGTGATCCCGAAGGAACCCGCTGCGACGATCGACACGCTCTCTGATGAGTTCGCTGCTGCCGTGGGACGAGTGCTACCGAGAATCACTCGAGCGATCCAGAAGGTGACTGGCGCGACAGCAGTGAATATCTTACAGAACAATGGCGCGGACGCTGGACAAGCCGTTGATCATGTGCATTTCCACATCATCCCAAAGTTTACTGGTCGCAATCCAGGAACTGGCCTCATGATCGACTGGATTCCTGGATCGCTCTCGCAAGACGAAGCCCTCGAACTGGGCAAACAGATCAAGCGTCTGCTCTGAGCTCGATCAACCAACAATCCGCGTCTGCGTGACCGGCAGTCGCACAATCCCGCTTTCGGTCAGTAGCTCGATGTGATCAAGCGGATCGATGTGCTTGATCTCTCCGGAGTACGGCTGGTTGTTGTACACCGCTTTGACATGATTCCCGATCAGCGCGTCACGAGCATCCCACGCTGCTCGGACATCCTCTTCGCTTGCTTGTGATAACCAATAGTCCAGAGATTTGGCAAGCGAGCATGCGATCTCGATCCGAGATGACTGAACACCAAGCTGCGACAGTGAAACAGCACGATCTTTGATGATCGGATGGTAATCCGAATCGTTCTGCGTGCAGTTGATCCCGATCCCGATGACGATCGAGTTTGCGGCGTGCTCGATGAGAACCCCTGCGATCTTGCGTTGGATGTTGTTGACACGCACCAGCACATCGTTGGGCCATTTGATCGCGAGTTGATGTCCCGTAGTGTGCTCACGGATCGCATCGAGTGCCGCGAGTCCGCCCCGAGCTGCGAGGTTCGGGTTCGAAAGATCGAAGTATTTGGGTCCGAATGCGAGCGAACAGGGAAGGGTGCATCCCTCCGCGTCATACCAGTTGCTGGCGCGCTGACCTCGTCCCATCCGCTGAATCGACGCGACCACGAGCGTGGGTGGGTGCGACAAATCAAGCCCGACGCACGCCCGAGCCGCGGCATCTTGGGTACTGAGCGTGTCTTCAAACACCAGTGCACGCTCGATGCATGTCCCTTCAATGACTGATTCGAGCTGATCAGGCCAAGTCGTGATCTGCTCAGGACTGTTCACAACGCATCCAATCCAATATCCAGACTCACCGTTTGATGGGTCAAGCCGCCAATCGACATGCGATCAATACCGCTCTGTGCGATCACGCTCGCCGTATCTTCGCTGATCCCCCCCGAAGCTTCGAGCAGCAACGCTTTGTTGCTCTGGTCACGCAGCCTCACCGCTTCGATCATTGTCGCAGGTGACATGTTGTCGAGCAGCACCATATCAACGATGCCTGCATCAAGTTGGAGCACCCACTTGAGTTGGTTGAGTGTGTCCACTTCGACCTGCACGAAACTGAGTTTGTGTTCCCGAGCTTGTACCGATGCGTCTTGGATCCGATCTTTAAACGCTGCTTCATCGAGTCCCGCAAGATGGTTGTCCTTGATGAGCAGCGCATCGTGGAGTCCCATCCGATGACTCACCCCACCACCACATCGCACTGCGTATTTCTCGAACACGCGCAGTCCTGGTGTCGTCTTTCGAGTATCGCAGATCTGCGCGTTGGTGCCTTGTACAAGATCGACAAACTTATATGTCCGCGTCGCGATCCCGCTGAGTCGAGCGACCAGATTTAGGAGTGTGCGTTCGAGCCGAACAATTGCGATGGATGAGCCTTCGAGTCGACCGAGTGCAGTCCCAGTTTCTACTTTGTCCCCATCATGGACTGCTGGTATCCATTCCACAGATTCGGAAGGTCGCACGAAGACTTTGAGAATATCAGGGACGAACTCCAAGCCGGATACTGTCCCACCCTCTCTCATAGCCAGTGAGACACTCGAGGTCTGATCTCGGCTGAACATCAGCTCACCCGTCCAATCATGGGTCGTTGGACCAAGATCCTCGTCGTGTGCGAGTCTGAGCAATCGGTGAATCAGCCCAGAATTCCTCAGATCTGACGCAAGTTCACTCAATCGCAGATCTTGCGACTCTGACAGTGCTGATTCGGGTCCTCCTGACTGGCTCATAGGGAATCGTAGACCTTTGAAACGACCTATCATTGCTCTCGATAGAAGCATCCGATCGAGAAGGCTATAAATCGGATGGAATTGTATGTGAAAGGACCATTTCTATGGGGCTTCTGGATGGTAAGGTCGGATTGGTAGTTGGCGTCGCCAACGATCGCTCCTACGCGTGGCACATCGCGAAAGAAATCTACGCACACGGCGGGACATGCGCTTTCGCACATATTCCTGGCGACAAGAACGCACGCAGAACGCAGAAAGCTGCGGAAAAGATTGTTGACAATCCAGTCCTCTACGAATGCGACGCCGGCTCTGATGAAAATCTTGATGCACTCTTCGAGAACTACGAGAAAGACCACGATCGCATGGATTTCCTCGTCCATTCGATCGCATACGCCGATCGTGAATGGCTCCAGATGGGCATGTTCTCCAAGACACCTCGACAAGCGTACCTTGATGCGATCGACATCTCTTCTTACACACTCGCGGCGATGACCAATCGCGCCAAACCCCTCATGATGAAAAACGGCGGCGGATCGGTCATGGCGATGAGCTACTACGGCTCTGAAAAAGTTGTCCTCGGATACAATGTCATGGGTGTCGCCAAAGCATGTCTTGAAGCGACCACACGCTACCTCGCTGCAGAGCTTGGACAGGACGGAATCCGCGTCAACACCATCTCAGGCGGCTACCTACGCACGCTTGCGAGCTCCGCGGTCGCTGGGACCAATGAACTCGAAGAACTCGCAGCACAGAAAGCACCACTCCGTAGGACTACTGAGGGATCAGATGTCGGGAAGACCGCCGTCTATCTCGCATCTGACCTCTCCAGCGGCGTAACGGGCGAGAACATCTATGTGGACTGCGGCGTCAATATCCTCGGTGCATAAGAAGATCCGGCTGCGATACCCGAACAAAGTATAAAATTTGTGGATCAACTGTGGATTTCGGTGGCGGCGATCGTTGCGCGTTTCCGATAGTAGATATATGACCGGTGCGATCAACAATCTCGCTTCAAGTCTTGCTGGCGCACCAGCTTCCAGCAATGCCGCGTCGCGTAAAAAGCAAGCGGAAGACACGGACAAGGCCCGCAGAAGGGGCCGTGCATTCGATGAATACCTTGCGAGCGTCGAGCATGTCGAGCAACTCGATGCAGTGAGAACACTCGCGGACGCTGATCAAGAAGAAGCGAAGGAAGATCGTCAAGAGCACCAGGTCGGATACAACGCTCAAGGCGGACGACGAGCTTCAAGCGATGATCGTCCCAATCTTGATCTCAATGCATAATCAAGTCCATTGAAAAACGCCTCCTTCTTGGAGGCGTTTGTGATTTTGTGTGTTTGATCTTTACTTGCCGGTGAAGAACTTCTTGATCGAGTGGATCGTCGCGCTGCGTCCGATCGCGGCAATGGACTCTGTCAAAGGGATCCCCTTCGGACATACCTTCACACAGTTCTGTGCGTTCCCGCAGTCTTGGATACCGCCTGGACCGGTGAGTGTGTCCATGCGTTCGTCCTTGAGGCGTTTGCCAGTGCCGTGCTCGTTGAAGAGTCGCGCTTGCGAGATTGCTTGCGGACCGATGAAGCTGGTCTCCCATTGGTCCTCGTGGTCCTTCTTGATGAACTGGGGGCACGCGTCAAGACAGCAGCCACAGGTCATGCACTCGGAGAGCGCGTAGCGCATCTGCTGGTGGTCGTGGTCTTCTTGTGGACCCGCGCCGAGGTTGTAGGTGCCGTCGATCGGGACCCATGCTTTGACGCGTTCGAGCGCGTTGAACATGCGAGTGCGATCAACCCAAAGATCGCGGATGACCGGGAACTTGGTCATAGGTTCGAGGACGACCTCGTCACCTTCACGCGGAGCGTACTCGTCGATAAGGCACGAGCAGGACTGACGCACGCGTCCGTTGATGACCATCGTGCACGCGCCGCAGACTTCTTCAAGACACCCTGAATCCCAGACGACCGGCGTGGTCTCTTTCCCATCGACAGTCACTGGATTGGCAGCGATGTGACGGAGTGAAGAGATCACATTTGATCCCGGCTCTGTGGGGACCTTGAACGATTCCCAGCGCCAGGGCTTGCCTGGACCGTCGCAGCGTTTGATCTTGAAGACCACGCTGCGCCCCTCCACAGCAACGGCGCGGTTCGCCTTGCGTTCTTCGGCTCCGATGATGCTTGCTTGAGCGGCTCCCATGTGTTCGTTCCTTTCGAGGGCGATGGGTAGTAAACAACCAGTGCTGCTGATTATGCGTTCGCTGGTTCAGGGGTCTTGGATTCAGCTTTCTCAGGCGCGGTCTTGCCGTAGGTGCGTGGACGCAGCTTGACCAGACCCGCTTTGACAGGGACGAACTCGATGTCCGACTTCCCGGTGCTTGGATTAAACTTGGCAACCGATGCCTTCCAGAACTTCTCGTCATCACGCTCAGGGAAGTCTGTGCGGTAGTGGCTGCCTCTGGACTCTTCACGCAGCAGTCCCGCTTTGGCGATCGCTTCAGCGAGGATGAGCATGTCCCCCACTGTTCGCGTGAAGCTGAGCGATTGGTTCGTCCACATCGCGCCGTCGCCGAGCTGGACATTCTTGTAACGCTCGGAGAGTTCGTCGATCTTGTCGAGACACTTCTGGAGTCCTTCAGCGGTTTTGACCACCGTGGACTGATTGTTCATGATCTCGCCAAGTTCAAATGCGATCTGGTATGGGTTATTTTCTTTGTTGCCGTTGTTGTTGGTTGTCGTTGCGAGCAGCGCGTCGTGCTTGTCCTGCTCCTGCTTCACGGCGTTGTCATACACCGCTTGGTCGACTTCCGAAACCGCAGCGTGATTCTCGTCGCGGATGTAGTTGACGACTGAAACTCCATTACAAAGACCATCAAAGATACAACTCAGCAACGCATTGGCACCAAGTCGCGTGGCGCCGTGGTACGCAAAGTTGACCTCCCCAAACGCGTAGAGACCTTGGATGTTGGTCATCGCGTTGTTGTGTGCACCGATGGTCAGCCCGTGTCCCTGCTCGTTTCCAACAGGAATCGGATTCCCAGGCTTGTGCTCTGGCATTGGCTGGTCAGGGTTGTAATCCCCCGGCGTGTAGGTCGTCCACAATCCCCCCATCGAGTAGTGGACCGCTGGGAAGATCTTCATCGGAGTGAAGCGTGGGTCTTCCCCGGCGAACTTCTCGTAGATGTCGAGGATGCCGCCGAGTTTTTCCGTGAGGTAGTCGGGGTCCTTGTGGGTCAGGTCGAGGTAGACCTGGTTCTGTCCGTTGATCCCCATGCCGTCGTTGACGCAGACATCGAAGATCTCGCGTGTCGCGATGTCACGAGGGACGAGGTTGCCGTACTTGGGGTAGCGTTCTTCGAGGATGTAGTAGCGCTCGTTTTCTGGGATGTCGTTGGGCTTGCGAGTGTCGCCCTTCTTCGCGGGGACCCAGACGCGACCACCTTCGCCGCGTGCGGACTCGGACATGAGTCGGCACTTGTCGGCGCCAGGGATCGCGGTTGGGTGGACCTGGATCATCTCAGGATTGCCGTACCACGCTCCCGCTTGGTAGCAGCGCGACGCGGCACCACCTGTGCAGATGACGGAGTTGGTGGACTTGCCGAACACCAAGCCGCACCCGCCGGTCGCCATCACGACGGCATCGGCGCGGAAGCTGCGGATCTGCATCGTCCGCATGTCCTGAGCAACAATGCCCACAGCTCGCTTGTCCTCACCCTCGCCTTGTGTAATGGGGTAGAGGAACTCCCAATAGTTGTACTCCGTGACCTTACCCTCGCTGACGAAACGTCGGTTCTGCTCGTCGAGTGCGTAGAGGAGCTGCTGACCAGTCGTCGCGCCTGAGAAGTGGGTCCGCTTAAAGAGCGATCCACCAAAGAGGCGCAGATCGCGGTAGCCCTCGCTTGAGCGGTTGAACGGGACACCCATGCGATCGAGCAGGTCGATGATCTTGGGCGCCCAGTTGGTCATCTCGAGGACGGGGTGCTGGTCGTTGAGGAAGTCGCCTCCTATGAGGGTCTCGTCGAAGTGCTGGTATTCGGAGTACCCCTGCTGACGCGCGACCTCGTTGCATGCGTTGATGCCGCCCTGGGCGCACACGGAGTGCGAGCGTTTGACAGGGACCATGGAGAAGAGATCGACGGGCACGCCCGCTTCGGCGATGCGGATCGACGCGGCTAGCCCGGCCAATCCACCCCCGACGACGATGACTCTTTGTTCGCTCATTTGGTTTCCTCGATTCGTCTCTGTTCAATCAACGATTCAGTCGTAGTTTGTCTTGATCAGCCTTCTGGATCTACTTCTGCTGTCTGGAGTGTGTGCTCTTGGCTCTGAGTATGCAGATCAAGCTGCTCATCTGGGAGCTCGTGCGAGCCGTGCAACGAAGCTTCGATCACCTGCGCCTCGTCGTAGTCAATCATCATCGCACCTGCCAGTGCCCCCCATGACGCCAGCATGAGTCCAATACCGAGTCCGGCACAGACATAACCCCATTTCTTCTGTGCGTGCTCAGAAACGGTCAAACCCCATGTGATCGCTGCTGTCCACAAGCCATTAGCGAAGTGGAAGACGAGCAACGAAACACCAACGAAGTAGAACAGTGAGACGATGAGTCCCGCAGCGGTCCAGCCCTCAGTGGACCCTTGCAATGCTGCAGCAAGAGTTGATGCACTAAAGTCGTGCGACCATTTCGTTCCATTGGGCACAAGGAAGGTCCATCCCCAGCGGAGGGTCGCAACATGGTAGAAAATGAACGCGATCCCAAAGTATCCCGAGAGACGCTGGAGCGTGTAGCGGAAGTTGTCCTGATGCTTGTAGCGAGGAAGATTCCCTTGACCGCCGATCGCGTAGTAGAACCCAAGGATCGAGTGGAACGCGATCGACAACCAGAGGGTGACCTCGATCAAAAACAGGTGTGGGACCTGTGTGTTGATCCAGGTCACTTCGTGTGCGAAGTATTGCACGCCGCCTTCTGAGACATTGAGTCCTTCAGCGCCGCCTCGCCCCTTGAGAGCGAACCAGCCCCATGCGAGCGAGGAGTTGGTCACAAGATGAGCAATCAGGAAGACCCCGATCGGGAGGATGCCGGTCAACGAATGGAGCCGGCGGATCAGGAACTGGTGTCGTTGCATAAAGCTTTGGTTTGTGCTCACGGTGGAACTCCGGAGGGCTGTGATTCGACTTCAGTTATATATCGGCATTTGAGAACTTAACACGCCACGCGAGTCTTGCGAACTGCTACGCGTCAAGCATCAGGCGTGATTTTCAGATCGGGGGCACCACCCATCGGGTTCCCCTGTCCCATTTGCTCAAGCGTGCCATCTTGCGCTGCTTGAGCTACTGCTTTGGACACCTCAACAAACTGGTGCTGCAACTCAGCGATCGTTTGAGTGATCATCTGGGATTCTTCTTCAGTCAGATTGCCTTTGGTCTTCTCTTCGACGACGCTCAGCAAATCGATGTTCAGGCGCGCCACATCGAGCGAGACCATCGCTCGTCCAGTCTGATCTGGGAAAGCCCCCATGTACATCAGTGCTTGGGTCGCAAGCATCGAGATCAGTTCTTTGAATCCGAGCTTTTCGGGGAGACCCGATTCTGCAGCTTTTTGAGCTTTTTCTTCTTCTTGAGCCGCGAGTTTTGCTTTCTCGGCTTGAGCAGACGACTTCCAGTCGTCATCGACGATAATCTTAGGTTGATCAGAGTCGGTCATTCGATACTTCCTTTATTGTTGGTGTATGCTAGGACATGAAACGGAGTTTGAGGTTGGATTTACGCTTCACAGACAACACATTGCGACCAGAAAATAAGGGGGTCACCCTCCTCCGTTTACTCGTCGCACCCGCATCGATTGGACTCGCGTTCTTGATCGGTTGTAGCGGGCAAAAAATCCAAGGCAACTCACACGAGAATCCAACGGAGATTCGCTTGAGCGATTTCCGTGCAGAGCCTGGCTCCACTTCAACCATTGCCAACAACACTCCATCATCAGAGTCCAACGGAGCTCCTGAGACCCAGTCTCAACCAGATCCAAGCGCGTCTTCGACGACCCAATCGAATCCGATCCGAAATCAGATCACAAGTGGCAGTGACGGGCTCGCATTCGTCGATGCGAAAGTCGGAGACATCAATGGACACCCAATCTATGTCTCCAGCTTCTTTGAGCCGATCGAGGCGCGTCTGATCGCGATCGGGAAGGACACCGAGCTGGTCCGTTGGAGAAACCAAGCGGGCGAGATCATCAACACTCGACTCAACGGCATCATCTACGACGAGCTCCTCCGAGCAGAAACAATCGCAGCACTCACCCCTCAACAACGCGTAGGACTCCAGGCATTCCTCAAAGATTTCCGTTCCAATGTGCTCTCCCAGAACCTCGGCAGTGCTCAACTCGCAAACCGTCGCTACATCGAGGAGCAGGGCATTACGCTTGACGAGGCACTCCGCCAACAAGAACTCGACACGCTTGTAGGTTTGACGCTGTACCAAGAGATCAATCGACGCATCAATATCTCTTGGCGCGATATCAAGCAGCGCTACGAACGCGACATTGATCGGTACCAACCCCCTCCGACGATCACACTGCAGGTGATTCGTGTTCTTGAGCCCGAGGGTGAGCTGGTTGATTCGATTACCGAACGACTCAACGCTGGAGAAGATTTCGCTGAAATCGCGGCATCCCAAACCAACACCTTCAATCGAGACACACAGGGATTGCTCGAGACCGAACTCACCGGCGAGTTTGAAGAAACGGCATTCTTCCAGATCGATGTGCTCAACGAAGCGGTGTATCCGCTCTCGCTCGGCGAATGGGCCGGACCGGTCTCGCTCGGGAACGCGAACTTCTGGATCATGTACGCGGATCGCGTCCAGGAATCCAGAACGCTGTACGAAGCTCAGCTCGAGATCCATCGCGAGCTCACGCAAGAGCGACGAGCCGAGGAACGAAAAGCCTACTTGCAGGACCTCATCGAGCGTGCTCGCGTATCAAGTGCCGAGGAAATCCTGTATCGATTGCTCTACATCGCAGAGAAGCAATACGGACCGACAAGGTGAACGCGATCTCAAAGCTTATCGCACGCATCACCGGATCTTCTGGAGAACAGTCCGTGTGGGTGAGAGGCGAGCACGCCGCGGCTCGACACATGAAACGCAATGGGTATCGGATACTCGCGCACAATCTTCGACTCAAACACGGCGAGATCGATCTGCTCTGCGAAGAACCCAAGTCTCGATGCATCGTGCTCGTCGAGGTCAAGGCGCGTCTCAGACAGGACGACGACACGCGCCAGATCGATCCGGAAGTGAACATCACCGCCGCGAAGAAATCCAAGCTCCGCTCACTCGCGAGCGCCCTGATGAAACAAGAGCAATATCAGAATCGACCGATCCGCATCGATGTGATTGCTGTTGTCTTCGAGAATGGCACCAGCCAACCGATCGAACTTCGGCATTACGAATCAGCGCTGTGAAACTCAGTATGCATCATACTCGAAGGCTTCAGTGATCCACGGAACTTCGCTTCGAGTTTGGTCTCTTCGAGCAGTTCCGGATCGATCTCGGCAGGGATGATGAGCGAGAACATGGATCCCGATCCGATCTGCGATTCCAGTTGGATCTCACCCTGCAGCAAGCGAGTGAGTTCCGAGACGATCGCAAGACCCAATCCAGTGCCGGCATGGACTCTTGTATGTCCAGAATCCACTTGCTGGAACTTGTCGAAAATCCGTTTCTGGTCTTCGGGACTGATCCCCTCGCCGTTGTCGATCACCGAAACACGAAGTCGATCGGTCCCGGATTCATCGTCCGGCAAACGCTCAGCTCGGAGAATAATCTCGCCGGGAGTTCCAGATTCTGTATCACCGGTGAACTTCACAGCATTGGAGAGCAGATTGAAAATGATCTGCTGGAACTTCTTCGCATCTGTTTCAATGAGTGGGATGTCGCTCGGGAGTTCGAGTTTGACCTGGATGTCCTTCTTACGCGCCAAAGGATGGATAAGTCCCACCAGTGCTTGACAGGTGTCCGCGACATTCATCGGCGCGATGTTGAGCTCGACGCGTCCCGCTTCGATCTTCGCCATCTCAAGCAAAGACTCGATCATCTCCAGGAGTGTTCTTCCCGCCGAAACAATATTGACGAGGTACCGCTCGCGTTTAGACATCTCATCGGCATCAAATCCCGGTGAGCCTTCACCATCCTCCGCAGCGATCGCGATCTCCTTGCGGACGATCTCCAGCAAGAGCTCCGCGAATCCGATGATCGCGTTGAGCGGGGTGCGCAACTCATGGGAAACACTCGCGAGGAACTCGCCCTTCAGTCTCGCGGACTCGAACAGCGCCACATTCGCTTGCGCCAGTTCGGAGAGCTTGATATCCATCGCGGCGTTCGCGCCGCGGAGTTGATCTTGCTGGCGCTGGAGCTCTCCGAGCATGAGGTTGATGGTTTCAGCGAGTTCTTCAAACTCGTCACCAGTCGCGATCTTGGATCGAGTATCGAGGTTACCGTCTCGTACTTTTTCTGCGGTCTTCTGGAGTGAGAGCACCGGACGGATGATCAAGCGTTCGGTAATCCACGCGAAGACGACGAGCGCTACGGCGAGGACGACGACTCCAGCCGCGAAGACATAGAGCAGATTGACGACCATCAACCAGCCCGCGCCAGCGGATTTGTGCTCAAGCATGATCACGCCGAGGATCTGTGCGTTCTCGTCGCGGATCACATGCGCGTATCTGTAAAGACGATTCCAGCCGTCCCAGTCCGCATCGAAGTATTCCACTTTGTTCGTTGAACGCTCGAATCGCGTCATCGCACGATCAAGGAACGGTGATTCGCGTCTCTGGATCTCCGCTTGAGCCGGAGTCATGGAGGTGATCACAGCCCCCACGACATCGACCGGTTTCCCGGATTGGGGATGATCGCTCAAACTCCATGTCGCGTAGACCGAGCGTGCGAGTTCCCGTTCTCCTGATCCTACCAAGCCGTTCATCCGAAGCAGTGGAAGCGACAGCGCGATGGTGATAATCAGGGCCGAAGCCGCTCCGAACAGGAGCAAGCACTTGCTCGCGAGCGAGAGGTCCATAAACCAGGCTTTGATGTCATCGATCGTGGTCACTGGATCGAGTGTATCACCAGTTGAGTGCTGGGGTTGGATGATTCTCGTTGGGATTCGGACAGATCCACGCGTACACTCCCTGTCCTATGACGAGCAAATCCGTCTATCTTGAAACCTTTGGATGCCAGATGAATGAACTGGACTCCGAACTCGTCGCCGGCTCCCTCGGCGGGATGGGCTATCGCTTCACCGCAAACGCGGACGAGGCGGACATCGTCCTCTACAACACTTGCTCCGTCCGCGAGCGCGCCGAGCAGAAGGTCTGGTCCCGGCTCGGAGAGATGAAGCATCGCAAAAAAGACCAGCCCGACCTCGTCGTCGGCGTGCTGGGATGCATGGCTGAGCGGGACGGCAAGAACATGATCGCCAAAGCGCCGGTCGTTGACATCATGTGCGGCCCCGCTGAACTCGACAAACTCCCGCAGCTCATCGACAACGCGGTCCGGACCAAAGCATCGCTCATCGAGTTCGATCCCGAGGTCGCGATCCGCAGGTCCGCAAAGCAGGTCGCTTTGCAAGGATCCGCATCGCGCCGATCCTCGACACTCGCCGCCGCTGGAGACTCGCTCGAATCGCTCGATCTGGGACGCATGATCTCTCCGGTCGACTTTGACGGACGACGCTCGGCATATGTCCGCATCACACGCGGCTGCAACAAGTTCTGCACCTACTGCGTCGTCCCCCACACACGCGGCGCCGAGATCCATCGTCCACCCGAGCACATCATCGACGAGATCAAATCACTCGCGGATACCGGCGTGATCGAGATCACGCTGCTCGGACAAACGGTCAACCACTACCGCTTCGAGCATGACTCAGCTGTGAGCGTGGATGGGATCGTCCAGCCGCAAAAGGGACGGACCTACAAGGGGTCGCACAATCGTGATGCGTTCGCGGGAGCGAACACCACGACCTTCGCGGACCTGCTCTACCGGATCCACGAAGAGATCCCGGCGATCCAGCGCCTGCGCTTCGTCACCAGTTATCCCCGAGACTTCGGCGATGACGTGCTGCAGGTCATCCGCGATTGCCCGAGAATCTGCCGATTCATCCATGTCCCTGCGCAAACCGGGTCCAACCGCATGCTCAAGATGATGAATCGTGGTCACGACATCGAGGAGTACTACGAGTTCATCCAGCGCTGCAACGAGTACCTGCATCAGCCTGAGATCGGACGCCCGCTCATGCTTGGGGGCGACATCATCGTCGGATTCCCGACCGAAACCGACGAGGACCACGAGCTGACCAAGCAGCTCCTGATCCGCAGCAGATACAAAAACTGTTTCATCTTCAAATACTCCCCTCGTCCCGGCACCGTCGCGTACGACAAGATCCCAGACGACATCCCCAACGAGATCAAGCGCATCCGCAACAACGAGCTGCTGGACCTGCAGAACGAGATCTCCGACTCCATCGCTCAAGAACAAGTCGGAGGCGAGTTCGATGTCTTCGTCGAGGGACTCAGCCGGCGCGAGCACAAACGACGAGGCACCGACGTCAAGCCCGGCTCAGGGATGGTCGGGATCACCATCGGAGGAGCAGCGCCGCAGATGCAGAGCGCCGTCCTCGACTCCACAGACCACGGCCCAACCGCACAGCTCTCTGGACGCACCGACGGCGACCTCATCGTGTTCTTCGATGTCCCGACTGAGGGCGTCGTCCCGCCGAGCGATTACATCGGGAAGATCGTCAAGGCACGCATCACCAGCGCCGACAAACTCTCGCTCAATGGCGAGCTCGTCTGATCAAGACTCATCCATCCGTTCGCGAGCGCGCTTCTTCGCGGCCATCAGCGAGCTGAGTTCTTCCAAATCCTCTTTGTCCTCCTGTACAATCGTCGGCTTGGCGCTGGGCGCGGGATAGCGACGCAGAACAGGTTCCAGGTCGATCTGCACGCTTGGTTCGGTCCGTTTTGTGCGCTTCGAGAGCCCTTCGAGTTGATCGGCACGAACGGCTCGCGAAACAGCGATTGTTTCCTCACGCGCCTGCGCCACCCAACGATCCCACGCGACTCGTCGTGCTCCCAGATCGAGCAGGAACAGAATCAACCCGAGCACCAACATCCCCCACCACATCGATTCATAACTCGATACCTGAGCGAGTCCCTCGCGAGAGAAGAGATCCGCGGATTGATTGATCGCGAGCACGCGTCCTCCCGATCGTTGTGCGAGATCCTCGAGGACTCTGCGATCAGACTGGAGCGCATCGAACTCGCTCTGATCGTCGATATGCACGGCGCCGATCGTTGGACGGATGGGTTGTCCATCCCGCTTAGGGGTCGCAACGACGACATGATCTCCCGCCGGAGCGCTGTCGAGCTGTGCTTGGTACTGTCCTGGACCAACCTGGATCATCTCGAGCTGCTGCGTTGCGGATCCGTCGGTGAAGACCTTGGTCTGGATATCGAGTCCATCGATCGGAACGCCTTGATCGTCGATCGCAGTGTATGCGATCGCGAGTCCGCCTTGCGATTGATCAATGGACAGCTCCCCCACTCCCGGATCCGCGGCTCTCGCGGTCCATGTCGCAAGATGCCTCCAGAATCGATCAAACGGATCGGATCCGACCCAATCCCCACCCCAGTTGGAGACATTACTTGTGAACACAGCGACGCGCCCAAGCTCGACTTGATGTCCCGCAAGGATCGGCTCGCCTTGCTGACTGACGATCGGGACCATCACGCGTGGATCGTCGCTTTTGAACTCCGTCAGCACTAATCCACTGAGGTTCGGGACCGATCCAGACTCGATCAGCATCGGAGACGCACGCTCAACAACAGCCGGCTGGATCAAACCCTCGCGGATCATTGGTCGACGCAGCACACGCACGGCTTTGAGGAAAATTCGTGGGAGCACGGCCGGATTCACAACTCGGTAGTACACCCCTCCCGAATCCGTCGCGATCATCCGCATCGATTGCTCGTCCGCTTCATCACCGATCGTGATCGTCGAAACTTTGATTCCCAGCGCCCCCAGTTCGTTTGCGATCAACGGGAGCTGCTCAGGATCTTGCGACTCCCCATCGGAGAGCACAACGATGTGCTTGGTTTTGGATTCCACGCTCATCAGTTGATCCCGCGCCATCCGGAGCGCTGGAGCGAGGTTGGTGCCGCCACCCGATCCGATCGCGTTGATCTTCTTCTGGATCACCTCAGGCTCATCGTTCTTCGTGATCGGAACGACCAAGCGTGGGGATCCTGAGAACGCGACGACGCCGACCATGTCGTTGGGATCAAGAACCTCGATCGCGCCGGCGGCGCTGCTGTTCGCAACGGCTTGCTGTGACTGCGATGATCCGAGCACGGGACGCTTCATCGATCCAGACGAGTCGAGGACAAGGACCACCGCCGCGTGTGTGGTCACGACATCGTCCGGGATTTCCAGATCAACTGGCAATAGATCCGCGATCCGCGTTCCATCGGGATCGAGTTCGTTCTCGATCGAAGCGTTCCATCCGCCGGCACCGAGCGCCTCGTATCCGCCGATGAACACCAATCCACCACCGAGCGTGCGTACATAGTCATCGAGTGTTGATTCGATGCCGGGCATCAACGCATCGCGAGGGGTGTTGACCAGCACCACGAGGTCATACGGCTCAAGTCCAAGCAACTCTGTCGGAACCTCAGCAGGAGTCATCGGCTCGATCGACCAACGCGCTGCTTCCAGTGATCGGATCAAGGCGCGAGCTTCGGCGTCGATGTTATTGGAGACGATCAGCGCTCTGCCGTGCTCGCTTGTGAGCGTGAGTGCTGTGGATTCATTGTTGAGTAGATTGCGGTCTGTAATTGGCGCTCCTTGTGCATCAAACTCCGGCTCCCAAACTGCACGCACGCGATGAACACGACCATCACCGACCGGAACTGTCAGCGAGATTGGTTCCGTCCCGCCTTTGAGCGCAATCGGAAGACCTCCGCTCGGCGTGTTCGGATCGAGGTTGACCGTCATCCCATCCACGATGATGCGGAGCGAGCCGTTGGATGGACCGGTCGAGCGGAGCGTCACACGCACGGGCATCAATGAATCGGGCTTGACGCGCGCGGGAACCTCAACAGATTGCACGATCACTTCATTGGTCACCTGATACTCGATCGGGACGACATCGACTGGAGTGTGCATCGCGAGTTGATCGAGTCCACTCGCCGTGGGTACGCCGTCGGAGATGAGGACGATGCGTCCCTTTGAATCCGCAGGGATCAACGACTGCGCTCGGCTCAGCGCCGATGCGAGATCGCTCCCATCACCACTCGGGAGTTCAAACGAGAGATCTCCAAGCATCTCGATCGAGCGAGGAGGCGCGACCAGCGACGGCGCACTGTTGAACGCGATGATCCCAAGTTGATCCTCATCTTGTCGCTCGCTCGATGATCTGAAAAGGAATCCCAGTGATGCATCTGAGATCCTGATCGGGTATCCGTTGTCATCCGTTCCCAGATCCGCGTATCCCTCGATCGATCCGGAGACATCGATCACCGCGATGACGGTCAAACGATCCGTCGTCGTCACACGCTGCAATCCCGCGAGCGCGAGCGCTAAGGATGCGAAGCACGCAAAGCGAGCGCTCACCACGATCGCTCGACGATTGGTTGGAAGTCCTCGGAGCACGGCCCATCCGAGCATCGCCGCGAGCAATCCCGCAAGCAGCACGAGCAACCAGATGGGTTGATCGAGCATGAAACTCATCCGGATGAACTCGATTCTGATCCTGATGGCGCCGGCGCATCGGCACCATCGCTTGAAGGCGCGATCTGCTGAGCTCGCTCATCGAGCTGCTTGAAGTACTTGCGGATCACATCGCGATATCGACGCGGAATGCGTCGGTCATCGACTTTTTCGCGAGCATCTTTCGCGGCATCTCGGAATCGCTGAGCCGTGGATGATCCCGCTGGCGCCTCAGATCGCTCCGCATCGGGGTTGTACCACTCTCCAATCGGAGTTGACTGCTCATCCGCTTGCGACTCTTCATCCGAGGCTTGGACTGGGACATACTCAGAAGCCGCTGTTTGCTCAGGAGCGTTCGTATTCTCTTGACTCGTACTGCCAGGTGATCCTCGACGATCCACTGACTCGTTCGCTTGTTGCTCAGAGCGTGTCCCTCGTTGTGCTTGTTCATCTCCAGACTGCGTCCCTGGAGTTTGCTGTGATTGACTCTCACCCGGATCCTGAGGTTGTTGGTCCGATCCAGACTCTTGTCCTTGCTCCGGTTCGTTTGGTTGCTGCTGATTCCTTTCCATCGATTCCAGTTGCTCACGCAGCCGTTCTGAGATCTGTCGATCTTGTTCCGCGTTGTCCGAACGGCGCTGCGCTTCTTCGAGGAGCTTACGCAGACGCGAATCGGGACGCATATCCGAACCATCTTCTGCTGGCCGTTGCTCTTGCATCTGTTGAGAAGAGTCATCACCCTGTTGTGATTCGTTCATTTGCTGCTCAGACTCACCATTCTGCCGCTGACTCTGCTGTTCGTTCGGAGTCTGCTCTCCATCCTGAGACTGCTCAGGTGATTGCTGATTTTGCTGCTCTCCTGATCGCGTGGATTCATCCTGCTGTGTCCGCTGCTGACCTTCGCTTGGAGTCTCTTGCTGCCGCTCGCTCTGGTCGTTCCGTCCAGATTCTTTGGTGCCTTGTTCGGAGCCTTGTTGTTCTTGGGATCGATCTTTCTGGTCGGCGCCGCCCTCATCGTCTTGCTGTTCTGGTTGATCCTGCGAAGGAGTATTGGGATCACTCTCTCGATCTTGTTGTTCCTGATCTTCAGGTGACGACTGTTGCGGAGTCTCACGAATTTCATTCGCTTGCTCTTTCAACGCTTCTGAGAGATCTTGTGCCGTTGGTGAATTTGGAGATTCTGTGTCCGATTGTTCAGGAGTCTGAGTATCGTCCCCTTCACTCGATTGTTCCTGAGACTGCTCAGCCGTCTCCGGCATCGAATCCTCGATCGCTCTGGAGAGCGATTCAAGATCCTCCGCGGCTTGCTGTCGCTCCGATTCACTCATCGATTCGAGTTGCTCGGACAACGCATCGAGTTCCTCGATCGCTTGTTCGTAGTCCCCCTCCGCAAGGCGCTCACGGAAACGATCAAGCTCTGATTGCTCTGAGAGTGACTCGGACTTGAGATCATCAAGCCGATCCTTGAGTGCTTGATCCTGTGCTTGCTGCTCCGCAGATCGTTGTTCCAACTCATCCGCGAGACGCTGGACTCTGGATTCAGCAAGTGCTTGGGTAGATTGAGGATCTTGTTGATCAATCCTCTCCGATTGTGTCAGTTCCTCCTCGAGCGCTTCGAGGTCTTCGAGCGCCTCTTGCACCAACGCGTCGTCCTTATCGAGATCCCCGGCGATGTCCTCGACCTGCTCTTGCTGCTGCTGGATCTGTTCTTTCGCATCAGCAATCGCGAGTGGCGATGGTGCCGATCTTGGAGGTGTCGGCTCAGGTCGCTGCGGGACAAGGAATCCAGCCGTGATGGCCAGCGCGAGCAGGATCGCAGCGATGTATTTGGAGTTCTGTAATCTTGGATCGAATCCAGACTTCGGTACACGAACTTCTGAAGCACTCGTCTCAGCCGCCCGAATCGCGAGCATCGCAAACGCGGGATCCACGGCACGATGATTGACGAGCTCGAGCGCCGATCGATATCGGCTCTGCGCCTGCGTTTGTTCATCGATCCATCCCGCGGCGGTGCTCGCGCTGGGACGATGTATCCACGCAATGACTAATGCGTGCACGATCGCTCCAAGCACACCAAACAACGGGAAAATCCACCAATCTCCGAATCCCCAGATCCAACGAGACCCAAGCGTCAGGATTAAACCAGCGAGCATCCAGATCGGCATCACTCGGATACTCGCGGTCAACCACGCGTGCATCATCAGCGATCGAGCCGTCCGCTCGACGAGTGAAGCCGTATTCGGGACTCCTGATGTGCTTGCAATGGATCGCGATGGGGCCATACCTGATTCTACAAACAACCAGCGTCCAAGGTTCGACCTATCGTGGACTATGGAACACTTTCAGCACGCGATTGAACAACTCCTGGCCCACCAACCCCTCGATCAAGCGACAAGCGAGGGAGTCTTCACCGCGATGCTCGAGGGTCATCTGAATGATTCCCAGATCGGCGCTGTGCTCACAGGACTCGCAATGCATCATCCCACGAGTGATGAACTCACAGGCGCCGCGAAAGCGATGCGGGATCAGGTGACACGCGTTGAGTTCAAGCGAGAGCCGGGATCGGTCCTCGTCGATACCTGCGGCACGGGCGGCGCTCCCAAAACCTTTAATGTCTCGACCGCCGCCGCGATTATCCTTGCTGGAGTCACACCCCCTTCTGGGTCCTCAGTATCGCGCATCCAAGTCGCGAAACACGGCAACCGCTCGCGTACAGGGCGCGGCTCCGCAGAAGTCTTGATGACGCTGGGTGTCCAGGTCGATGCATCCGTCGAGTTGCAAACCAAGTGTCTCGAAGAAGCGGGTGTGTGTTTCTGCTTCGCTGTCAATCATCATCCAGCGATCAAATACGCGATGCCAACGCGCCGCTCCCTCGGATTCCCGACAATCTTCAACGCGATTGGTCCGCTCACCAACCCAGCCGGCGCGGACTGCCAGTTGATCGGAGTGTACAAAAACGAACTTGTCGAGCCGATGGCGCAGGCTCTGCTCAACCTCGGGACCAAACGATCGATGGTTGTCCACTCCACTGATGGACTCGACGAACTCTCGACAACAGCTCCTTGCCGAGTCGTGCACGCTGTTGACGGCAAACTCCATGAAGAAATGATCGACGCGGCGCAGCTCGGATTGTCACGCACTTCGATCGACGATGTCCGAGCAAACGATGTTGAGCACAGTGCGCGGATCATCCGCTCGATCGTGGACAATGAGCCGAGCCCATTTGCGGAGATGACGCTGCTGACCGTCGCCGGCGGATTGATTGTCGCTGGGGTCTGCGAAGAGTTCAGTCAAGGCATCGAGCTGGGCCGTGCATCACTCTCTTCTGGGAACGCACGCAAGGCGCTCGAATCGCTGATCTCGATTTCAAACAGTTAATCTGGGATCGCCGCGAAGCCGTTGTTCTTCATGAGGGTGAGCACTGCTGGGACCGTGTCCTCGTCGATCGACATGGTTGTGTGGAACGGCTGAGTCACGACGATCAGTTGCAGCTCACTGGTCTCTGGATCAGACGCAACGAGCATCACCGCATCTGTGTCTTCCTGCTGTTCGATCCAGGCGCGAGTACGCACAATCAGCTCATCAGAGTCACTGGGGATCGCACCCAATGTGTTCCGGTAGCCCGCGAGTAACTCGATCACTTCTTCGTCTGCCCCAGCACCGAGGTCGCCATATGTATCCAATCCATGGTCGTTGAGCATCGAGAGTCCTGCGAGCATGTGCACGCGAGTCTCTGGATCGATCGCGTTCGTGTTGTGGGTAATCACCATCGCGCTCGCATCAACTTGCGGAAGATCATGCGCATACTTCGTGATCGGGGGCATAGGGGCGTCGGGGGATGTCTGCACAGTCGCGACATGTGTAGTCTTGCCCGGCATTAGCAAAGATCCGATGACGACCGAACCACCAAGCAGCACCGCGAGTCCGAGCAAACCAGCAAAGACCACGCCGGCACCAGGGGTGTTCTTGTAGGAGTTGGACTTTCTACGCACACCGCTTCGACGCTCTGATGCACGCTGGCGCATTGCCTGTACGCGAGCGCGAGCATTCTTGAGTTGTTCTTTCGCAGAGGCTCGATCTCCGACTGGAACAACACTCCGGCGCGATTCCATTTTATCGACCTGCGCGAACGGTCCCTGCTCTCCGATCCCTGCCGAGACGACAAAGCCGGACGTGCCCTTTTTCCCACGCTTGGATTGCTCGGACTTTCCAGTAACGCGGTACTTCCCGGTCCACCATCCCACGAGGTCAACCTGCGGCCGCGCGACGCGCTGACCTGCATTCCCAGCAGCTGGAGTCACACGAGGCGGCACCGGAGACGCGGCTCTCGGAGTCTCGGACTGTGCAAACGAAGCGCCGTACGCGGGCATCGGTTCCGGAATCGGATCGGGCTCGACATTGTCCCCGATCTTCACGCTCGGAAGATCCGCTGGTTTGACCTTGAACGGATCCGCAGCGGTCATGACAACACGCAAGTCCGCGAGCATCGCGGTCGCGCTTGGGTAGCGCCGGTCATACTCCGCCATTGCTCTCCGAACGATCCAGCGGAGCGCTTCGGGACAACGCTTGGTGATCTGCGACAAACCAGAGTGAGCCGGGAACGAGTTCTCGACCATCGAGTACAGCACCGCGCCCGCGGCGTAGACATCAAACTTGCTGCCGTCGATCTCGTTGACTTTCACACCACGCAGCGCCTGCCGCACGAGTTCCGGATCGCGGAAGTATTCTGTGCCGTGCGTGGTGAGCGTCATCGCTGAACGCAGCGGAGTGACGAGACCGAAGTCTACGAGGTGGGCTTTCGCGTCGCCGTGCTTGCCGTCGATGATTATGTTGTCGGGTTTAACGTCCTTGTGCCAAAGTCCAGATCGGTGGTAGGTGTCGAGCATCATCAGCAGATCGTCCGCGTACCCGATCGCAAATCCGAGCTGTTTGTCGTCGAGCCCCTCGCGTGGAGAGAGCGAGTGCATGCGCTTGGTGACCGCTGTGAGCGATTCACCTGGGACATATCGCATCACATAGAAGAAACGATCCGCGGTGAGTTCGTGCTCAAGGACAAGACCGAGCTTGCGTGCCGCGTCCAGTGCGCGAGATTCACGCACGATCTGAGGCATCGACGAGCCGTCCTTCAGTGAGAACACCTTGATGACCACCTGATCCGCATCAATCCCACGCTTCGTAAACGCGGCTTGCTTGATCTCGTTGGGTTCTGCGATGTAGAGCTTGCCACCGGATCCGCCGCCTTTGAGCGATCCAACAATGGTGTATCCATCAAACGCGCCAACGCGCTTCTTGCTTGGTTTATCTTTGGTCGGAGCCGCGGCCATCGCTTCGGGGACGCGCTTCTCAACACCTTCGAGCGCACTGGAGAGTCCGAGCAAACGAGCGGGGTTCCCGATGAACAGTCTGTAGATGCAACGGATCGCGGAGTGGCACTCCAGCGAGAACGCGCCGGCAAGGTGCTTCGAGCGTGACCAGCGTCCGATGACAATCGCGAGCACAACGAGCGGAGCGAATACCGCGGCCGCGATGACGTTCCCGACCAAACGAAGCATGTCCGTGACCGTCGCACCAATGAAGGTGAAGATGTTCTTGAGGATTTTCATCGTCAGCGCGAAGATCGTGCTGAAAAGGAAGACCAACCCCGCGAGCAGAAACGCTCCAGCGAGGATGGCGGCGATGATCCCGACGATTGCGATTACGGGTTGCATGAGTGTGCCCTGTTCTCCCGGGCTCTAGAGCAGGTTCTGCTCGTCGATCGCCCGAAGCTCCATCTGCCGGTGGTAGATGTCCCCGATTGCCTCGTCAAACGCGATATCAGTGGACTTTTCGGCGGGTCCGGCGTCCCCGTCGGGAACACTATTGGGATTCAGCAGCAGCCCATTTCGTGACGCTTCATCAAGCTCTTCATTCGTGAACGAATACACCGAAATCACCTCACGCAAGCGACCCCGCAACATATCGCGGACCTTGCTCAGACGACGCGAAACCGTCGGCTCAGACACCCCCACCGATTCCGCGACCTCTTTGCCGCTCTGACCATCGAGCACGCGCATCCGATAGATTGAGAAGTCCATGAAGTCACACTCGGATTCCACCTTGCGGATCGCGGCTTCGACCTTTGCACGGAAAACCGACGCTTCGTATTCTTCATCCACCCCCATCGACGCGTCCGCCGTCATCCAGCGTTCGTCAAACTCCGCGTTCGCTTTGCCGCCTCCTCGCTTGAGCGCCATGCGCCGATCGATCTCGTCACCCAGCACATGCTTCGCGATCGCGAGGAGCCAGGTCGAGAAACGAGCGCCACGAGCAGGGTCGTAGCGTTCGATCGAGTTGGAGAGGGCTGCGAGTGTTTCTTGCGAGAGATCACGAGCCGTCTCGACGCCGATGCGTCCCTTTCCCCATCGCGTGAGCTGGATACGGATCACAGGACCAAAGGTCTCCCACAGCTCGAACCAGGCGGCTTCGTCATTGGCGCGGAGCCGAGCAATAAAGCTGGTTGTCATATTCGTGAGCATGAGACCCTTTCCTGCTGACTGGGATCGCTTATTGGGCGGAAGGCTTAGCGGGTTTCACCCACGCCAACACCTGTTCCGTTGGTATAAGCATACCCGGACAGTGCGGGATCGCGTTGCAAAAAACGGATTGCGACCCTCTTTACAGCTCATCAACATGGTTTTTTCAGTTTTTCTTTCATGACCTGAAATTCAAGAGTCGTGAATCCCAGTCACTCACTGTCGGGACATGTTCCCGGCATCCAAGTCAATCACCGGCTCAGACACGAGCCGATTCCAACACACCGCCGGGATGGTCCGGCACCAAGAGTCTTTAGGAGAATGTCATGGGATGCTGCTTTGGTAAAACAATCGTTCGAGGCGTCGTGATCACCGCCCTGGCCGGCGGCGTACTGGTTGCGGTCGCAGGACCACAACGCGTGGGATACATGTTCCACCAGACCCGTGCGAACGTCATCGGAGTCATCGATAACAACATCGAGGACCCCGTCATGCTGCGTGCTCAGATCAAGAATCTCGAAGCACAATACCCCAAGAAGATCGCTGAGGTCCGCTCTGATCTGACCGAGGTTCAGACACAGATCTCGCAGCTCGACCGCGAGCTCCAGGTCGCACAGAAAGTCGTCGCGCTCGCTTCGATGGACCTCGAAACCGTGACCGGGCAGCTGACACAAGCTCGCTACACGCAAGAGTCCAATCCCGGCGCGATCGTCCGTGTTTCGCTCAACAACCGTGCCGTCGACCTTGATGATGCGTACGCTAAGCGGAATCAGATCCAGCAGACCCGCGACATGTACGCGGCTCGTGCGACCGATCTGAACACCGACCTCGGGTACCTCAACGATCAAGAGCAGCAGCTCTCAGAACTTCTTGAGCGTCTGGAAACCGAACGCTCCGAGTTCCAAGCGAAGCTCTTCCAGCTCGATGCACAAATCGACACGATCGCACGCAACGAACGCTTGATCGACATGATGGAAGACCGTCAGGAAACCATCGACGTGCACTCGAGCTTCCAAGCCAACTCGCTTGACCAGCTCAACGGGCGTCTGTCAAACATCCGCACCGAACAGCGTGCACGCCTTGAGTCGATCACGAAACGCGACAACGACAAGAACTACGTCGATGAAGCCGAGTTCCTGATCGATCAGGAAGGGCTCGTCACCGAGTTCAGCAACGATCAGTCGCTCCCGGCACCAAGCAATGTTGGCAGCTTCACGATCGAGCAGCAGGTTATCGAGATCACCCCTGAGTCCGCAAAGACCCAAGGCCCGGTCGCGAGCAACTGATCCGAAACTCCTCTAACAACGATGGATGAAAGTCCACACCATGCATGCCGCCCGTTGGAATCCGGTCCAACGGGCGGCGTGCGTTTTGGATGCTTAGGATGCTCCCCTCGCCGGAGATCAGTGCATGCCGAGAAACAAGCGTCCACGCCGATACCGAAAGCGGAAAGGTCGCGGCATCGTCCGCGCCGGCGCCTCGCTCATCGGACGTGGGATCGTCCGATGTTTCCGCATCGGGAAGCAGGACCTCGCGAAGTCTCAAAAAGCACTCGTCAAGCTCGCTCGCGCCAAACGCAGCGGCGAGATGGTCCGCTTTGACGCACGCGTCGTCAAGATCCTCCCAGACGACAACGATGGTGATCGTCATCAGCGTTTCCTCGTCGCTGTGGATCACAAGCGATCCCCGATCAACTCCGTGCTGATCGCCCACAACATCGATCTCGCGTCGCGGATCCCCATCGAAGAGGGGGCGACCGCGAGTTTCTTCGGTCAATACGAGTACAACAACCGAGGCGGGCTCCTCCACTGGACCCACCACGATCCCTCCAACTGGCGCGAAGGCGGATGGATCGACTACTGCGGAAAGCGATACGAATGAATCAACAAGACGAACAATCCTACAAGCTCGGCAAAAAGAAGGTCATCCACATCCTGGTCTACATCGGAGTCGGGATCGTCGCGGCTTACTTTGGCATCGATCTCACCAACTCGCCAAACTCCGCGCCGGACAACCAAACCCAAAGCGCCGCTCAATCCGAGCCGCAGACTTCAGCATCCCCAACCCAATCAGTCGCGGACTCTCAGCGTGCTCTGGTCGGACTCGCAGAATCCCAGAGATCCGGAGAGATGGTCGAACTCCGAGCGCGCGTCGTCAAGCTCCTCCCAGACGACAACGACGGCTCAAGACACCAACGCTTCCTCCTCGCGATCGATTACGAGCCCTCCCCCACCGACTCCGTCCTTGTCGCCCACAACATCGACCTCGCGCCGAGGGTCCCAGTCGAAGAAGGATCAATCATCCGGATCTTCGGCCAATACGAATGGAACGATCGGGGTGGGGTCCTCCACTGGACGCACCACGATCCGCGCGGACGCCATGCCGAGGGGTGGATCGAACTCGACGGCGTTCGCTACGACTGAATAACAGAATCTTGCTTAGGAGATGCAATGCGGGAATTGCGCAATGTGTGCCATTGCAAAGATTTCGGTGGTGATTGGACCCTCTAGGTCTCAATTTCCGATATTCTTTGGCTATCCTGATTCTATAGACAAGGGCAACGCACACGCCCTTCATTTGGGCATTTCGTCCAAGGAGACAGTGCTTCAGTGTGGTATGAACGATTTCTAGGGCCGCTCGGCGTTGATATGGGGATTGACCTCGGGACTTGCAACACGCTCGTTGCCGTCCGCGGGCAGGGGATCGTTCTCAATGAACCTTCTGTCGTCGCTGTCAAAAAGGGCACCAATCAGGTCCTCAAAGGCGGACAAGCCGTCGGTTGGGTCGCGAAGGAAATGCTCGGGAAGACTCCCGGATCCATCACCGCGGTCCGTCCGCTCAAAGACGGCGTGATCTCAGACTTCGAGATCACCGAAGCGATGCTCAACTACTTCATCACCAAAGTCACCGGACGCGTCCGCATGCTCGGACCACGCGTAGTGATCTCTATCCCGTCGGGGATCACCGCTGTTGAAAAACGCGCCGTGTTTGATTCCGCTGAGCACGCCGGCGCTCGCAAGACGTACCTGCTCGAAGAACCCATCGCCGCCGCGATCGGCGCGGGACTCCCGTTCGCAGAACCCACGGCGTCCATGATCGTGGACATCGGCGGTGGTACGACTGAAGTCGCGATCATGGCGCTCGCGGACATCGCGAACTGCGAGTCCGTCCGCGTCGCGGGCGACGACATGGACGAAGCGATCATCGCGCACATGAAGCGGACCTACTCGCTCATGATCGGTGAGCAGACCGCTGAGCGCGTCAAGATCCAGATCGGTTCCGCGGCTCCAACAGGTGAAGAAACCGAGATGGAAGTCCGCGGACGCGACATGGTCTCCGGACTCCCTCGAAAAACAACCATCACCTCGCAAGAAGTCCGCGAGGCGCTCTCCGAGCCTGTCACCAACATCATCGAAGCGGTCACACGCACGCTCGAAAGAGCAGAACCCGAACTCGCGGCGGACCTCGTTGAAAACGGCATCATGCTCGCCGGCGGCGGTTCACTGCTCTCTGGTCTCCCGATCCAGATCAACAAAGCGACAGGACTCGATGTCACCCTCGCCGAGGATCCGCTGACCTGCGTGGCGCGCGGGACCGCGATCTATCTTGAGAACATCGATGTCTGGAAAGACACGCTCGAGAACAACTCGGACATCTGATCCAACCAATCACCCATCATCCACCCCACTCCTTGCGTGGATCGTGTATGCTGTGGTGAGTGATTTGTACCTGACTGGGAGCGTCTTATGCATCATCAACCCGCGTTTGTTCGTTGGTCGATGCCGATCTGTGTGATCGCGATGATCATCATGTGCCTGCTCCCATCCCGCTGGCTCGAATGGACCAACTGGTTCGGCGCACAGGCGCGCGTTGTAATCTCACCGATCGCTCATCCCATGACCATGGCGAAGAACCTCGTCATACCACAATCAGTGGGAAACCCCAACGCGACATCACGCGAGCGAGCGCTCCAGTCCGAACTCGATCGCTACCGAGCACTGCTCTACAAAGAACAACAAGAAAACAATCAACTATCAGCACTTGTTGAGCAGCTCTCATCCGGCGCTGCTGTGACACCCGATGTTGCGGTCACCCAGATCCCGCGACCTGTGACCGGACTCTCGCGTGAGTTCCTTGTTGTGAGATCTGGTGGCCACGAGCGGATCACCCGCTCCACTGTCGCTGTGGTCAACGCCGTGCAGCTCTGCGGCCGTGTAGTCGTGACCGACGCACGCACGGCGCTCGTGCTCCCAATCACCGCGAAAGACTCCCAGCCCTTGCTCGGGAATGTCTTGCTCGACGATTCTGGAATCAATACCGCTCGCTGCATGCTCATACCTGTTGGCAAAGGGTTGCTCGAGGGCGATGTGACCATGCCAGATTCCGGAGACGAAGAACAACAGATCGAGATCGGGATGGAAGTCCGGCTCCTCGATGACCAATGGCCTCGTCATGCACAGATGCTGCTGATCGGCACCATCGAACGCGTCGCGACTTCACCTGACCAACCACTCCGCAAACGCATTACCGTTCGTCCGAGTATCGATCTGCGGAGTGTCCCAGAGGTTTTCTTTCGCGTCCCAGATCTCGACAACACGCAGGGGGGCGCTCCATGAACTGGTTCGTGCTGCTCTTCTTCGCGTGGGTTGGGTTCGGTCTGGAAATGGCGCTGCTCCCTGTGTTTGACGCCGGCGCGAGTGGTGTGCATCCATCGGTGGTGCTCCCGCTACTAGTCTTTGTCGCGCTGCACGCGCCTCGCAAACACGCGCTCTGGTGCGCCATCGTCCTTGGGATTTCGATGGATCTCCTGACACCAATCAACCACGACAACGGCGGGCCGGTCACGCTCATCGGTCCCTACGCGCTCGGATACCTCCTTGCTGCTCAGTTCATTTTCTCAGTACGAGGGATGGTCATCCGCAGAAACCCACTCACCATCGCGTTCCTCTCGTTGATTGCTTCGCTCATTGCTGAGATCCTTGTCGTCGCGCTCATCACCATCCGCTCACTTGCCGGCGATTCCATCGCATGGGATGCGGGGGATGCACTCATGGACCACACTCTCTCCTCGGTCTATACCGGGGTCGCGGCCCTCTTCCTCTCGTTCATCTTCTTCGCGCTGACCCCCGCCTTTGGGTTTCATACTGTCATCGCGACCCGCTTCGCTCGTCACATCAAATAGATCATTTGAGCTCGGCAAGGCCTACGATCTGTGGCTATGACCGAACGACGCAAATCCATCCTTTTCAACGATGCTCACGCGAATCTTGGACCGCTGACCGATCTGCGTCCGCCGCACGCCATCCGCACCGGAGCGATGACCACCGCCGAACGCCTCACGCGTGCGTTTGATCTCGAACCCATCGGGATTGTCGTCCCCAACGATCTCAAAGAACTCACACAAGACCAGTCCGGCGTTCCCGTCAATGAACCACCCGAAGAGTCTGATGATCCGATCCTGATGATCAATGGACGCTGCCCGCTCCCGATCGAATCAATCGGCCAGCTCGGAGTCGGCGAGGTCCTTATCGAAGCATCAACCAAAGACATGATCGCAGTCTGTCTCACCAGTTCTGATGTTCGCGTGCTCCTCTCAGGTGGGAATCCCGAGATGAAGAGGATCGAGCTCGATGACACCGTCCTCATGCGCTCGCCTTGGGATTGGCGCGCGTTCCGCGATCGCTGCATCGAGTACGACCTGCAGTCCATCGCCGAGACGATGTCGAAGGTCGAGCACGCACCAGAGGGGGTCATGATCCTGGGAGATCAAGGCGTCGTCATCCATCCCGACGCGGATGTCAAGCCGGGAGTGATCCTCAACGCCGAGCTCGGACCGATCGTCATCGAAGAAAACGCGACCGTGCGTCCCGGCACCATCATCACCGGCCCCGCCTACATCGGACCAGGATCCACCGTCCTTGAACAAGCGAACATCAAACCCAATACCGCGATCGGACCGGTCTGCAAAGTCGCGGGAGAGATCGGCGGCACGATCTTCCAGGGATACGCGAACAAAGCACACGCAGGACACCTCGGGGATTCATGGATCGGCGAATGGTCCAACCTCGGCGCGGACACCACCAACTCCAATCTCCTCAACACCTATGCCGAGGTCACCGCTCGCGCGACCAAAGATTCCAAGATGGAAAAAACCGGCCAAACCTTCCTCGGCGTCACGATGGGTGATCACACCAAAACCGCGATCGGGACACGCATCATGACCGGCGCCATCGTCGGAACAGGGACCATGTTCGCCGCGAGTACTCCGATGTCCGGCACGATCGACGCGTTCTCATGGATCACCGATTCGGGGACCAAGTCCTTCCGGCTCGGCAAGTTCGTGGACATCTCCCTCAACGTCATGGGACGACGCGGCATTAAGCAGTCGCAGGCATACTCTCGAAGACTGACCGTCCTGCACGAAACCGTCACCGGCGTCAACTCCGGCATGAACTGGCCCGGGAAACCGATGGAGCATCTGGTGAATCAGGATTCCTGATCCCGAACCCGCACCGCCTCGGTCCACCCTTTCTGTTCTCGTTCTCGCAGCTCTTCCTTTGCCGGCCGAAAGCCTCGATAGGCGTTCTCATAGAGCAGCACACATGCCCATCGCTGGTACTTCTTGTCACACTTTGGGCACTTCCCCATTTCAGCAAAATGACTCAAGCCGTGCCTGCACCAGGGGCACAGCATGAAACTGTGTCTCTGAGTCTTTGCGTAGGTGCGTTTCCGAATCCCGAATGGAATGAACCAACAGATCAAGAACCCGACAAACGGCACGATATACACCAGCATCCATTTAAATACGCCCGGTCCATTCAACCTATTGGCTGGGATGATGCCCCAGTTCATAATGAAGAACAACGAGATCGCAAGAACCAAACAAAGATACTTGATGCTCCCCAGCACCGGCCCGACGCCCTTTCGTGGATCAATCCTTCGAAGAACCAGCCGATCGATCTCGAAGCGCTGCTCTTTGGTCGGTGAGAACACTGGTGCATCGACAAGAATTTCGGTTACTGGTGGCGGCGTCGGTTGGACCAGTTCCGGATGCTCGCGGAGCTCAATCGCCTCGCGCCACGCGGCGCTCTCGCGCTTTCCGAACTCCTGTGGACTTGGGGTGTACTTCCGATACGCCAATCCAAAGAGCCTTTGACAGAGCTCCTTCCGGTAGCCCGCACCGCACTCCGGACAGTGCCCATCATCTCCGAGACCTGTAAAAGGGTAGCTGCACCAAACACAGATAAACCCATCATGTTTTTTGACGCGTTTTTCGAGCTGAATCCGAGTCAGCCCTCTTGTGTATGCCCAACTTAGCATGAGGACAAAGAGTGCTCCATAACTTAGTGAAAATACCAAAATCAGGACCCAGCCCGGAGCACTACTGGGAATGAACATGGCGATGCTAAATCCGACTACAAGCACAATACCGAGTGCCCACTCCAATCGCCCTTGATACTTCCCCATCCCCACGCGTGGGTCCCACCGCCGGCTCACGAGTAACTTGAGATCATCATGTGCCGATTTATCCATCCCAGAATCATAGCATAACCCTCCCTATCCTCCGCTGTGAAAACGCTCTACCTCATCGATGGATTCGCCCAGTTCTTCCGCGCTTATCACGCGATCCGCACGCCCATGTCCTCGCCGGTCACTGGTGAACCCACCAACATGACCTACGGCTTCGTCGGGATGCTTCTCAAACTCCTCCGCAACGACGGCAAGCACCTCAAAGACGACGGCGCCGTCAGCTACCTCGCCGTCGCGCTCGATGTTGGAGGGGACAAGGGGACCTTCCGGAGCGAGCTCTATCCGGAGTACAAAGCGAATCGTGATGAACCACCAGAAGACCTTCGCCCGCAGGTCGATCGGGCGCTCGCGCTACTCGAAGATATCGGAGTCCCGGTCATCGGATGCGCCGGATACGAAGCGGACGACATCCTCGCAACGATCGCGACTGACTTTTCAAGCAAGCACCCCGACATCCGCGTGCGGATCATCTCGAAAGACAAAGACCTCAAGCAACTGCTCGGAGAGGGCGCTCCACCCACAGAGATGTACGACTTGCACAAAGACGAACTCATCACCGAAGCGGACCTGATGGAGGAGCTGGGTCTGCGTCCCGAGCAGGTCATCGATCTGCTCACACTGATGGGCGACACCGCCGACAACATCCCAGGCGTGATGGGCATCGGGATCAAGACCGCAGCGAAGCTCCTTGTTGAGCACGGCGACTTGGACAGCATCCTCGCCGCCGCGGACGAGGGGACGATCAAAGGCAAACGCCGCGAGAACCTGATCGCGAGCAAGGAGCACCTCCCGCTGAGCAAGGACCTCGTGACACTGCGCCACGATGTCCCGATCGTGCTGGATCTGAATGACGCAGCCGTGGAGTCGATCGCGCTCGACAAGCTCATCCCGATCTGCAAGGAACTCGGATTCAACCGCTACCAGGACGACCTCAAAAAGATGATCGTCGGCGACGAGGATCCAAAAGACAACAAGTCCAAGAAAGCCGCCGCTCCCGCGTTCGGATCACTATTTGACCAAGCCGAGGACGCCCCCGCTGCCCAAGGCGAGTACATCACCGTCCGCACGAAGAAAGACCTCAGCGCGATGCTCAAAGCGTTCAAAGGCGCGCCGCTGCTCGCTGTGGATACCGAGACGACGCACATCCGTCCGATGCGTGCGCAGATCGCTGGGATCTCGATCTCCCACAAAGAAGGCGTTGGGTACTACATCCCCTGCCTTGCTCCGGAAGGCGAGAAGCACCTCGACACCGAGACGGTTATCGAATCGCTCAAGCCGATCCTCGAAGACGCTTCGATCGCCAAAGTCGGACACAACCTCAAGTACGACCTGACCGTTTTCAAAAACGCCGGGATCGAGCTGCGTGGTCATCAGCCCACCAAGACCCATCCCGACGCGGGCGACACGATGATCGCGAGCTTCATCCTCGATGCGTCGCGTTCGAGTCACTCGATGGACAACCTCGCGCTGGCGCTGCTCGGTCGCACGAACATCTCCATCAAGGATTTGATTGGCACCGGAAAGAACCAACGCACCTTCGATCAGGTCCCGCTCGATCAAGCGGGACCATACGCCGCGGAAGACGCGGATGTGACGCTCCAGCTCGATCATGTGCTCTACAAGGACCTCGCGAAGGAACCCTCGCTCGTCAAGCTGTATCAAGAACTCGAGATGCCGCTGGTCGATGTCCTCGCAACCCTCGAACGCAACGGCGTCATCGTCGATCGTGACGAACTCGCTAAACAAGAAGCACGACTCCAGTCCCGCATCGACGAGCTCATCGAAGAAATCAACACGCACGCGAAGGACAGCATCGGATACACCTTCGATCTCAACAGCCCCAAGCAGCTTTCCGCGGCTCTCTTCAACAAAGAAGACGACGAACCCGAGGGTCTGGGGATCAAACCCATCAAGAAAACCAAGACCGGATTCTCAACCGATGCAGAGGTCCTCGAAAAACTCGCGGCGGATCCAGAGATCGAAACACCGATCCCGACACTGATCCTCGAATACCGCCAGCTCACGAAACTCGTCTCGACCTACCTCAAAGCGCTTGCTGATGAGATCCATCCAGAGACCGGCCGCATCCACGCGAGCTTCCATCAGACCGTCGCATCGACCGGTAGACTCAGTTCCTCGGATCCGAACCTCCAGAACATCCCGATCCGCTCCGACATCGGACGCGAGATCCGCAAAGCGTTCGTCGCGCCCAAAGACCACCAACTCATCACGGCGGACTACTCGCAGATCGAGCTCCGCATCCTCGCGCACTTGTCTGAAGACCCCGCGCTCATCGCCGCGTTTGAAGCGGGTGAGGACATCCACCAAGCCGTCGCGGCGCAGATCAACGACATCCCGCTCGACAAGGTCACCAAAGAACAACGCTCCGGCGCCAAAATGGTCAACTTCGGGATCGTCTACGGCGTCACCCCCTGGGGACTCGCACGACGACTCAACGTCTCCAACGCGGAAGCAACGCAGATCATCGACGACTACAAAGCGAAGTTCGCCAACATCACCTCATTCCTTGAAGAGTGCGTCACCTTCGCCAAGACCCACGGCTACGTCGAAACGATGATGGGACGACGGAGACCGATCACCGAGATCGATGCACGCAACCCTCAGCGTCGCGCGCTTGCTGAGCGCGTCGCGATCAACTCGGTTGTCCAAGGTTCCGCCGCGGATCTGATCAAGATCGCGATGATCGACCTCCATCGGGACATCACCAGCGCCAAGAGCGGCTCCGACCTCGACGGCACCAAGATGATCCTCCAGATCCACGACGAACTGGTCTTCGAGGTCCCCGACGCTCGCGTGGACGCGGTCATGCCGATCGTGACCAGCCGCATGGAGGGGGCAATGGACCTCAAGGTGCCGCTCAAGGTCGATGCGCAGGTCTCGAAGGACTGGTTCGGCGGAAAATGAGTTGCAATCCGAGCGGATCGGATACACTACACTCGTGCCACCCGCGACCAATCAATCCTGGACGACCCGCGATCTGCTGTCGTGGATGACCAAAGCGTTCGAGTCCAAGGACCTCGACTCGCCGCGACGGATGGCGGAGATGCTGCTGGCGCATGTGCTGGGGACTGAGCGTTTGAAGCTCTACATGGATCCCGATCGTCCCGCGTCGCCGCTCGAACGCGATCAGCTCCGCGACCTCGTCAAACGCGCGATGAGGCACGAACCGATCCAGTACCTTATCGGCGAAGAGTCATTCTTCGGGATGACATTCAAGGTCGATCGCCGTGTCCTCATCCCGCGCCCATCAACGCAGACGATCGTCGAGGAAGTCCTCCAGCACGCGCGAAAGAATCCCGACGACAACACGCTCCGCGACTCAGACGCGGGACGCGGGATCATGATCGCGGACATCTGCACCGGGAGCGGGTGCATCGCCGCCGCGCTCGCGAAGCACCTGCCGGGATCGCGCGTCATCGCGTCGGACCTCTCAACTGAGGCGCTCCAGTGCGCCAAGGAGAACATCGCGCGCCACGATCTCAGCGATCGCGTCGAGCTTGTGCAAGGCAACCTGCTCGATCCGATTGAGAACCATCCCGTTGCTGGGAGCGCCGGAGCGCTGCGGTACATCGTCAGCAACCCGCCCTATATCCCTGACAGCGAGTGGGACGCGGTGGAACCCAATGTCAAAGACCACGAACCAACGATGGCGCTGCGCGCCGAGGACGACGGGATGGAGTACGTCAAGCCGCTGATCGAGCGGGGGCCGAAGCTGCTGTGCAAAGGGGGCAAGCTCCTCATCGAGCTCGCGGCCGCGAAGACCCCAGTCGCGCTCAAGCTCGCGCAGGATCACGACCTCCTGACCAATGCACGGATCACAAAGGACTCCGATGGACTCGATCGTGTGCTCATCGCGACACGAGTCTAACCCACCAATGAACTCACCAGTTAAGAGCTAAAGGCTTCACGCACCTGCGTGATCAGCAGTTCGATCTCGAACGGCTTGAACAGCACGCTCTTGAGTCCTTCCTGCGATGCACGCACGATCGAGTGGTGCGGGTCGTACCCGAATCCGGTCATCAGGATGACCTGCGTCTCTGGACTGCTTCGGCGCACGGCACTGAAAACCTCGTACCCGTTGCGATCCGGCATCTGGATATCCGAAACGACGAGATCGAATGCTTGCTGACCTGAGGATTTGATTTCTTCGAGAACTTCGATCGCCTTTGCACCATCACTCACGATCGTTGTTTCACAACCGCGATGACGGAGCACATCGCCGATGATCTTGCGGATCTTGGGATTGTCGTCCGCGATCAGCACACGCTTCCCAACAAACAACGGATCCTGTTCGCGTTGCGTGAGCGCCTCGTCCACACCAAGCAGATTCTGAGGACCTTCTGAAACACACTTGACGCGTTCCTTGATCGAGGTCACATCACTCAGGATCCGATCGATATGACGAGCCGTCTCTGGATCCGCAGTCTTCTGATGCTCTTTGAGCCAATCGATCTCGTGGACAATGTCTTCCAACGGCTCGTTGATCTCACCTTCGAAGCGCCCCGAAACTGTCTGATTGGTCGCTGTACGCTCAGTCACCAGCAGCTGGAGCATGTGCAGCGCCATCGCGATGTAGCGTCCAAAGATCTCTGCGAACTGACGATCCTGATCGTCGAACGCGCCGGGCTGTTGCGACTCGATGTCCATGATCCCGATGACCTTGTCTGAGACCAGCAATGGCACAGTCAGACTCGATCGAGCGCCGGTCAAACCAGGGAGGAATCGATCATCGGTCAGTGTGTCATAGCAAATGTAGCTCTCGCCCGTCTTCGCGACATGTCCCGAGATTCCTGAACCCTCGGCTTCCTGATACAGATCCAGATCCTGAATCTCTTCCGGGAGTCCCGATTGCATCACGAGCTGGAGCTTGTTGGTTTTCTGATCCGTCAGGAAAATCACAAAGTGATCCGAACGCAGCAGTTCGTGGGAATACTTGATGACGCGCTTCTCAAGGAGCTGCAGACGCTCGAGCGCGTTCATTTCTTTGATCTGATCCACATCCATCCGCACAAGCTCGAAACCCGCGCGGTCGATCGCGTCCATCTTTTGTTGAGTGCGTTGTGCGATTGTTACATCACGCACGATCGCCGCGATGCGTCCTGTCCGAACCTCGTCATCCTCGATCCGCGCAATACCAGTGATGTAGACATCAAACGAGCGGATCCCTTCATCGGAGTTCACACGATGCTTGGTGACCATGGCGCCGCCTTGCGCTGGATCGTGACTCACGCCCGGGATTGCATCCGCAGACTGGACACACAATGCGTTGACACGATCTCGGACCGACGCATCGAGCAGCTCGAAGTATTCGTTTGACCAGAGTACATCACCGTCGGGATTGACGATGCAGACACCCTCACCCAGCGCTTTGAGCACCGCCGCGACACTCGATTCATCAGGCTGAACCACGATCTCGTAGCGATCGCCGAGTGTTTCTTTGAGTTGTGCCGTCTCCTCCGGAGAGGCGCCAACAAGGACGAGTTTGGGCTGTGTCTTGACCATCGAGAAAGAAATCTCATTGAGCGATCACGGGCGAATGCCCGATCGTGAAACACCTGCTCTAAACTGTATTCGCATGCCACACACATGCGGGTGCAACAACATTCAAGCTTCTTTCACGCTAGTATCGGCATGCCGCCCGATGGAGCCAGCAGAACTCTATGATTTTGGTCCGAGAAATCTATAAATCCTTCGGCCCGCTCAGAGCGGTCACCGATGTCTCCTTCGAGCTCGGAGAGAACCAAGTCGTCGGACTCCTAGGACCCAACGGAGCGGGAAAGAGCACCACAATCCGCATGATGACCGGGTTTTTAGCCCCAGATCGCGGATCTATCTCCATCGTCGGCTACGACATCTCGAAACACCCCGCTCAAGCGAAGTCCCAGATCGGATATCTCCCAGAGCAAGCACCGATCTATCCAGAAATGTCTGTGCGTGGATACCTCAAGCATCGCGCCAAACTCTTTGGGGTCGAGACCAAAGAAATCAAATCAGCTGTGGATCGAGCGATGGATCAGTGCCATATCTCAAATGTCGCCCGCCGGCGTGTTGGTCAGCTGTCAAAGGGCTACAAACAACGCGTCGGACTCGCTGGAGCGTTGATCCACGATCCGCCCGTCCTCATCCTCGACGAACCCACCAACGGCTTGGATCCCTCGCAAATCCGGGAATCCCGCTCGCTCATCCGCGATCTGGCGCAAGACAAAACCATGCTGGTGTGCTCGCACATTCTCCCTGAGATCGAGCGCGTCTGCGATCGAGTGATGGTCATGAACCATGGCCAAATCCAAGCCGACGGCACCCCCACTGACCTCATCAATGCTGCGCCAGGTCCGACCCGATACACCGTCGAGATCCGCACGAACCCATCCGCTGGTATTGCGCATGCTTTGCGCGTTCTCGCTGCGGTACCGGGAGTGGATTCAACCATCGCGGATCAGATCCAGCCCAACGACGCGAGCCGAGGATGGTGTCGAGTCATCGTCAACGCGCTCCCGAACGAGGGTGATCTGAGAGAACCGATCGCTGGAGCAGCAGAAGATCAGGGACTGTTCATCCGCGAACTGTCGCAGCAGAAACAAACACTCGAAACGATCTTCATGAGCCTGATCGATCCAGCACCGAACCAACCCTCGATGATCGGGAGCGGCGTGTGATCCAGACTCTCATCCAATCTCTCAACGCACAGCGTTCACTCGTCACAACGATCGCAGTGCGGGAACTCGTCTCCATGTTCCGCGTCCCGGCAGGATGGATCATCATCGCACTGTTTGCCTTTCTTTCCGCTGTGCTCTTTCTCAATCAGACACTCATCCCTGGACAGCCCGGCTCGATGCGGTACTTCTTCATCGCTTCCGCGTGGTTGTTGATCCCGATCGCTCCAGCGATCTCGATGCGTCTGATGTCCGAGGAGTACCGGACTGGAAGCTTTGAGTCGCTCCGCACGACTCCCGCGGGAGATTGGGCCGTCGCGCTCGGGAAATTCATCGGAGCGGTGCTGTTCCTGATCCTGATGCTCACGCCGTCGCTGATCTATCCGATCGTGCTCGCGATTGTGAGCTCACCCGCTCCCGATGCCGGACCGATCATCGCGGGATACCTGATGCTGATCCTCGTCGGATCGCTCTATCTGAGCATCGGACTGCTCGCATCATCGCTGACATCGAGTCAAACACTCGCGTTCCTCGGCACCATGATGGCGCTCGTCCTCTTCATTGTGGTCACTTCAGTCCTCGCGCCGCGCGCGGGATCAACGCTTTCCCCGATCCTTGATCGACTCTCCGTCATCAGCCGCGCCGGAGAGTTTGGCAAAGGGATCATCGACACTGGAACCATCGCGTTCTTCATCATCGGATGCCTATGGATGGTCGCGCTGAGCGCCGCCGTGCTGGAGTCCAAGAGACTGGCGCGCAAACGATCGATCCTCATCGTCATGGCTTCGTTCTTCGTGCTTACCTCAGGCACAGCCGTGTTCTTCGCCGGATACCTCACAAGCGAGCACCGAATCCGCATTGATGTCACCTCGACCAGCGCCCACGAGCTCTCCCAGCGTGCTAGCAATATGGTCGACGCACTCCCAGGACCAACACGCATTGTGCTCGCGATCAATCAGAGCGAGTCCGACCAACGAGCGCTGGATCTTGTCTCCGATGTGCTCGAAACCTACGACCGCTCATCACCGCTGCTGACCAGCCGTGTGATCGACCTCGCGACCGCCGACGGCATCAACCAAACCCAACAACTGATCAACGAACTCCGCGATCAGGAATCTGGCGCAATCCAATCGAACCAAGAAACCATCGAACAAGCATCCCAGTCGCTGTCTGCTGCGTCCACACACCTCCTCCAGTGCGCCAAAGACCTCCAATCCATCCGCGATGCGATCGACGGCTCAACAACCGCAGGAGCGACCAATCGAGCGTTCTTTGATCAGCGATCCGCACTCGTTCGTCTCGGAGCTCAGGATCTGTCCAACGCTTCGACTTCACTCGAATCCGATCCAGTCTCTGGGACTGCGATGCTCGATGCTCAACTCGCACAGCTGGAAGACCTGCGCAATCAGCTCAGCGACTTTGCCAATGCGCCTGAAATTACTCCAGCCGCTAAAGCCGCTGCTCGCTCATTGAATACACGGCTCGACACACTCATCGATCAACTCGCCGTGACCTCTGATCGACTCGCTCGGCTCATCCCGATCGACGCGGATCGCGTTGCGACGGCGCTGGAGACCGGAGAGTCGCTGCTCATCATCGGACCTCCAGAGACTGGAATCGCGGCGATCGATCTAGAAACACTTCTCCCACCAACTCAGCTCCTGGAACAAGCCGGGATCTCTCCGGCAGGGGTCATCGGACCACGAGCACAAGAACTCATCGCATCCGCACTGGCGCAGCTCGTGATCCAGAATCATCCGATTGTCGTGTTTGTCCACGCGGGAGAGCCGGGACAACTCCTCGGAACTCCTCAGTTGCTCACCAAAACAGTCAATCACCTCAAACAGCGTGGTATCGACACCATCGAGTGGGCACCGCTGCATGAGAGCGATCGTCCCTCGCTTGTTGAACTTGATCCGCTCGGACAACGACCAGTCGTGTTTGTCATGTTCGCTTCCGATTCCGCCGCAGGTGGAGGCGAGACGGGCATCACCGGCGCCAGGCGCGCCACCTCACTCGCAAACATCGCGCAACAACTCATTGATCAAGGCGAATCGGTCCTGATCTCCATGAATCCTTCGATCTTTGGATCGTTCGGAGACACCGATCCCATGGTTCGCGTGCTTGAGCCTTTCGGTATCGTCCCAAATCCAACCAAAGCACTGCTCTCACAGCGCATCGTGTCATCCAAGCGAACAGCGAATCCAGCAATGGTTGTGGTTCCAACCATCGAGGGTGATCAAGAAACTCATACCATCGGAGAAGCCGTGCAAGGTCTCTCGACCATGCTTCCTTGGTCGATCCCGATCAATATCGATCCGCGCGTAGGCGCTCAAGCAACTTCGATCATCTCAATTCAAGGGAACGAACAGGTATGGGCCGAGCACGATTGGATCACTCTCTGGTCCACACCCGCACAATCTCGTCAGTATCTTCAAGATCAACCGATCTTCGAAGAGTCCAAAGACATCCGCCGAGACCAATGGATCATCGCAGCAGGCGCTGAACGGCTCATCGATTCCGACGCTCAACGCGTCGTCGTTGTAGGTTCGAACTCATGGGTGAACGACGCGCTCACCTTCGGACAGAGCCAACTCGTTGATGGACGCATCACCACAGCATTCCCCGGAAACATTACTCTACTTGAGAGCTCCATCTCATGGCTCGCCGGACTCGATCAACTCATCGCTCCGGGAATCCAGTCGCGTCCAATCGCAACGATCAAACCGCTCGACGCGTCACAGCTCTCACTCTATCGCTGGATCCTGCTCGGCGCTGTCCCCGGATGTGTCCTTTTGATCGGGATCGGGACGCGTATCGTCTTCGGATAACTCGGTCTGAAGTTGCTCTAGATCCCGCTTCCCTTTCCAGTGTCGAGCGACGAGTGCCGTGCATACCAAACCCACAGGAACCACGATCAGCGTTTCCGCGGCTCGATTGATGAGGTCCGCCGCGATCGCGGTGCTCATCGTGTGACCACCAGCTGAAGCCGTGAGTCCGACCCCCCACTCTCGGAATCCGATCCCCGATCCAGTCAAAGGCATGAGCGAAGCGAGCTGCGAAACGGCGCTGATGATCGCGATGTCTCCGATTCCCACTTCCATCCCAAGGACTTCAAACGCGAGCCAATAACGCCCTAACCAGATGATCACATCGATCTGTCTGAACGCGAGTGCTTTCATCAACAGCCGAGTCTTGCGTCCCGGCATCAGTGGCACACTCGCAAACATCATCACTACAGGAATCAGCGGGATCACGATCGACCATTGATTCGGGAGTTCGATCATGACCAGTGCAGCGAGCAGGATCACGCCGTTCGCGACTCCCGCGAGCACACCTGACCAGATCGAGGACTCGAGCGAGTCACGCAAACGGATTTTGTTGATCGCTTTGTGATACCCAATCCTGCCGATCAATCCGGGACGCATTGGGAGGTAGTTGAATAACCATGCGCTCCCCACGAGCACAAACATCTCGCGCACACCAACCTTGCCGTGCCGTGACTGAAGCGCCTGCAAGCACATCGAAACCGACCAGTGGTTCCCGAGTGGTCCAAGAACGATCAGCACGAGCATCCAAACTGGAGCCGACCGAAGCGAATCCCAGACCCCTTCGAGCCCGTTGGTTCCTTGGTACACAAAGTATGCTGCACCAGAGAGCAGGAGCATACTGATCGTGAACATCACAACAGATCGTGTACGCGACTTCCGTTGTATCGAAACGTCCGACTCGGATCCACTCAGATTGCTCTGAGTTTTTATTTCATTGCCTGGATCGGATATCCCCATGCGAGCCCTCAAGACGCGTTCAATCAGAAATCGTCAGATCCCGGATCACTCGAATCAGGGATAAATGTCGTGAATGGCTGATTCACCTCAACATAGGACTGCTCAAACTGCTCTATCCGCTGTTTGACCAACTCCGCGATTCGTCGCACACGCATATCAGGATGGACCTCGGCGACATCAAAGATTGGCGAATCCGCTTCGCGCACTCGTGTCATCAACACCATGGTCACCAATGTTGAGTCTATCTCGGGATCGATGAGTGAATCGGAAGTCAGTGCTTGCTGAACGCGTTGATCGAATGAGTCTAATGCCGGCGCTGTTGCCCGTACAGGGAGCTTGCCAAGCATCCAGATCTTCGTTGTGGTATCCGCATTCTCGTACGCGTTCCAGAGCGCTTCAATAACCTGATCAAAGTCACTCTCACCTAAGTCAGGGCGTAAATCCGGGCGATACATCACTGATGTAATGCCGGCGACCGATCGCCGGAATCGTTCGTGTTCAGTCGATCCGATCCCGTCAATCAATGCAGTCACGCTTGCCTTCGCTTCAGGAAGAACCTTTCGAGTCACCAAGGAAGTCTCGCTCACCAATCCAAATGGCGAGTTCACGAGACCACCTCTTGGGAGCGGCTTGAAACCTTGCAACGCACGCCATCGCTGACGAACGACGGACTGTGGTTGCGAGTGAATCAACCAACGCGTCTGCACCGTATCTGGATCAATCTCAAAGGTCACCGCCTCGAGCGGTTTGAGCCTGAGTCTTCTTCCGAGATCGAGCACTTTCGCACTTCCAGTACCTCGGAAACGACTCTGGATCTCTCTAAATCCAGGTACGATTAAGAAGTTTGAGTCGATTGGGCTCGAGCTCCCAAGTGAAAGAGGAAGAGTTGAACGATTGGTGAGTTCGATCCTGAGTCCGGCATGCTCGCCGTGCTCAAAGCTGTCCTTGGTCGGTACGATGTTGAGCGCCATTGTGTTCTCGGGATTGGTGATCATCTTCTCAAACCACTGTGGGATGTTTGAAGCGAGTTCCTGCATCAGCTCGCCTTCCTCAGTGATCTGACTTTCTCCCGTTGTCAACTCCTCCAAGCGTGTACGCGCATAGGCGCCCGCGGCTTCTAACGCATAATCTAGCGTGAGCTGTGTATATATCTCGATCGCTTCATCAGTCTGACCAAGCCGTTCGCTGGAAATCGCAATGATGAGATCACGAGGTCCGGACCTCGCGAGCGTGTCCATCGCTTGCTTCTTTGCGATTTCATACTCTCCACCTGCGAAACGACTAAACGGCTCGAATGGCTGAAAGAACGGCTCCAGCTCTGGAGCGTTCTCGATAATCCGCTTCATGTCCGTCTCGATGACTTCCTGCTCAACACCAACGATGGCACGCATCGTCTGATACCCTACAACTTCTTTGAGGTATTCAGCCAAGATCTGCATGCGGTTCGCACCGCGCTGCTTCATTCTTTCCTGCGCTTCCTCATAAAACGCGTTGAGCCCGTTCCTCAGATCGATTAATACCGAATCAACTGTTTCTTGATCGCCGAGACTGAATGCCGCGAGCAATCGAATCTGATCGATCCCGCGGTCGTATCGGATTTCTTCTGGGCGCTGCAAGTCATCAATCGGTTCACTCGCCGCGAGTCGAGATTCGATGCGTGCCTTGAGCGTGGCACGCTCATCAGCAAGCGAAGGATTTAACTCCTCAATAATCGCATCGGGACCTTCGTATTGCCAGAGCAATGACAACTGTTGTTCCTGCAGCAGTGATGGCACCTGACCGACATCCGTTTTATAAATCCTGATCGCATTGTTCAGGAATCTCCAAGCCGCATCCGTTGCGCCTTCCGCGGCACACATTCTTGCGATCGACAGATGCACATGAGGATCAAGCGGATCAGAGTTCAGCACACGCATCTGCAGACGCATGCGAGTCGCCGCATCTTCTATTTGATGAGAGTACTGCTGAGCGACCAATGACTGAGCCGCCTTATGCGATGGATCAAGCTTCGCGGACTTGCGGAGCGCCACAAGAAACTCGGTATCGTTGCCCCGTTCCCGCTCTAGCAACGCGAGATCCAGCATCAGTCTCGATCGTACTGCGGGATCGATTGATTGTCCCTCAGGACCGAGGAAGCGTTCGTATGCATTGACTCGAGCTTCTGCAGTCTGCTGACGATTGATGATTGAGCTGATTAATCGTAACTGAGCAACCGTGTCTCGTGGATCATTACGAACGACCAAGCGTGTTGCTCGTATGACAGACTCTTGATCACCCGCGAGCCAAGCGGCTTCAACCAACGAACGCGCCAGATCCGTATCGCTCGGATCGAGATCAGTCGCCATCGCGAGCATGTACATCGCGAGCTCATAATCCTCAGGAGTGACCGGCTCGTTGAGCGATAGATCCAACCCCGCGACAGTTTCAACTGCATCGGACGCGAGTTGTCCGCTGACCTGAGCGTGCGATTGACTTATGGCCAGTGTGGTTGCGACGATGACCAGAATACGACCAAGTTGAATCATGCCAACCCTCCATCCATCAGGCGCCCTGCGACGACCAACACAAAACACAAAGCACCCATCCCGATCAGCACCCAGTGTACTCGCATACTCAACACACGAGGCGTTCGTGAGAATACTCGCTCAGCGACAAAGTGCAGGAATACCAACTGACCGCCGCAGAGCATCCCGATGCCGATTAGTATCTGCTCTAGCTTTCCTAGATTCCCAAGAAATCCAGGAAGCGAGTCGTCCATCAAAATCCACAATCCGATCACAGCAAGCGCCATGGACCAGGCGCTCGCTCCGAGCAAGCGCGCAAAAACGGAGATCGCACCACTCATATCCAAGCGATCCGGTACATGGTCAAAGTGATTGACTGTTTCTGGCGCGAGTTTCGACATACTCGACATTGCTCATTCAGGAAGCTCGTACATTGCGTATCCATCCATAGATACGCCAGTTGAGTGTACCACATCAAGCCGATCGGGGTTCTTCAGAAACCGCGCTCTGCCCGAGATTCAATCAGCCCAATGCCATCGCCATCAGGAACTCAGCGTTGGTCTTGTGCTTCCCGAGTCTGGACTTGAGCAGCTCCATCGCTTCGACCACGTTCATGTCCGCAAGGACCTTCCGCAGTCGGTACACCAGCTCCAGTTCCTTCGGATCCATGAGCAGTTCCTCGCGGCGAGTTCCCGATGCCGCGACGTCGATCGCGGGATAGATCCGCTTCTCAACGAGACGACGATCCAGATGCAGCTCGGAGTTACCCGTCCCCTTGAACTCTTCGAAGATCACCTCGTCCATCTTGGACCCAGTATCCACAAGAGCCGTCCCGATGATGGTCAGCGAACCACCACGCTCGATCGCGCGAGCAGCGCCGAAGAACTTCTTGGGACGCTGGAGCGCGTTGGAGTCCAGACCGCCGGTCATGATCTTTCCGGAGTGCGGGATCTCGTTGTTGTACGCGCGAGCCAATCGAGTGATCGAATCGAGGAAGATCACGACGTCCTCGCCGTACTCGACGAGACGCTTCGCTTTCTCGATGACCATCTCCGCGACCGCGACGTGGCGCGACGATTGCTCGTCGAAGGTCGAGGCGACCACCTCGACACCCTCAGCGACGTTCCGCTTGAAGTCCGTCACTTCTTCCGGACGCTCGTCGACGAGCAGCACGAAGATCTTGGTATCCGGGAAGTTCGCTGAGATTGACTTGGTCATCTTCTGGAGCAGCACCGTCTTACCAGTGCGAGGCGGCGCGACGATCAGCGCCCGCTGTCCTTTCCCGATCGGAGCGACCAGGTCCACGATCCGCGTCTCGATCGAATCGGGTTCGGTCTCCATCAAGAACCGCTCCTCAGGGTGCATCGGGACCATGTCCTCGAAGTTCACCAGATCATGGATCTGCTGCGGATCACGATCATTGACCGTCTCCACCTTGAGCAGCGCGAAATACCGCTCCGACTCCTTCGGCGGACGGATCGCACCACGTACCGTCATCCCGCGACGAAGACCAAATCGACGGATCTGCGATGGAGACACATAAATATCATCCGGACCAGGCAGGTACGAGAGCTCAGGACTCCGCAGGAATCCGAACCCATCGCTCATGATCTGGAGCGACCCCTCTCCAAACATAATCCCTTGCTTCGCGGCACGAGTCTTGAGGATCTTGAAGATCAGATCCTGCTTCGGGATCTGATGGAAGTCCTCGAGTCCTTCCTTCTCCGCGACCTCGAAGACCTCGTCGATCTTCATCTTCTGGAGATCATTGAGGGTGATGCCCTCCTCGATCATCTTCCCACCAGATGCAGCAACGATGCGTTCGAGTTCCTCGGCTTCGCGTTCGAGTTCCTCGTCCGAAGGAAGCACGCCGTAGTTAAACGATGTCCGCTGGCGCTTGTTCTGACGATTCTGCTGACCGCCGTTGTTGCTTGACCCCCCTGAACCGCTGGAGCCGCGTCGCTTCTTGCGTTTGCGTCGTCGTGAGCCCCCATCGCCGTCGCTGCCAGAACCGTTGCCGGCCCCACCACTGGAGTTGGATCCGCCGTTGTCCCCTGAGTTCTGACCTGACCCTGAATCCTGGGACGATCCAGAGGATTCCGATTTCGGAGTCGATTCAGACTTGGACGAGGATTCGGACTTGGAAGCAGCCGTTTCAACCTTGGATTCGACCTTGCTCTCGGCTTTGGAATCCGCTTTGGAATCGCTCTTGGTGGTCGAGGCCTTCTTGGTCGTTTTCTTGGTGGTTTTCTTCTTCGCAGCCTTCTTCTTGGACGCGGCGGTCCCCTTGGCGCTCTTGTCGGCTACTTCGGTCGCTTTACTCATCGGATTCCCCGTGTGTGTTCTCGATGGACCCCATGAGCGGTCGCTCATCAGCAAGGGTCCGCATGCCGAGCGCTCTTCAGCACCGGCTCAGAAAGAACATGATTCATATCGGTGAAAGGAAAGAAGATACGGCAAACAACAACGCTTCGAAGCAGCCGTATTTGGATATCAACAGGATTCAGCTCGCACCCAGGTTCCGCTCGATCTCTTCAAGAATCCGGGATACCTGAGCTGGCAGCTCATTCTTCGTGCCGCCGTTGGCTACTACATAATCGGCCCTCTCCCGCTTTTGTTCAAGTCCCATCTGGGCTTTTTCTCGACGATCCAGCTCAGATTCGTCCCATCCACGCCCCTCAGACACCCTCTGGACACGCATCCGCTTGGGAGTCTGCACAAAGACCACCGCATCGCACTCGCTGTCCACCCCCGCTTCGTACAGCAGCGGAGCATCCACGATCACGGCGCGGATCCCCCCATCGGAGCGTGCTTTTTTGATCAGGTCGTGCCGATCCTTGTGGATCAGCGGATGCACCAGCCCCTCAAGCTTGGTCCTCGCGTCACGATCCCTGAACACGATCTGTGCGACTTTCTTGCGATCCACACCCCCCGACTCGTCCAGGATCTCATCCCCCCACCACGAAACCAGCTCCTTGACCACCGTCGGCTGCTTGAGTGCCGCCGCTCCGCTCTTGTCTGAATCCGAGACCACACACCCCAAATCCTCAAATGCACGCGCCACCGTCGATTTCCCCGATCCGATCCCGCCGACGAGCCCGATCACAGGCATCCGGCGATTCGTCGCTCCGCTCCCAGAATACCCATCCGCGGCCGCGAGAATCATCTCGCGGATCTGCTCAGGTTTCTCAACCCCTCTCCAGACCAGTTCCACGTTCCCTGTCCCAGCACTGCTGATCCCGACCGATCCGATCCCAAAGAGGCGTTCCACGAGCGTCCGCACCACAACGAGGTGCTGGACGCGATCGAGTCCCATCTCGGACCGCACTGTCGAGAGAATCCCGTATCCGCTGACCACGCGGCGCTCTGTTAAGCGATGCACACGCACCACGCGATCGAGAGCCGCGTACAGGATCCGGATCACGACCAGCACCAAGACCCCCCACCCCAGATAGACCAGCCCATACCCCGGCTGCTGCCCGTCGAGCCAGATCATCAACCCCCAGATCAGCACCCCGAACACGATCCAACGCCAGGACTGGGTGACGATGAACACCGGATGCGGGCGATCGTCGTAGATCACCCGCTCCTCGTTGGTCCCAGACTCAGCGTGCTGCATCATCATCGCTCAATTGTACCGCATCCGAACGCTGTGCATACGCTTGGGGATGCTCACGATCGACTATGCCAACATGCTCTCGTCCCGCGTCGGCGCCCACGGGCTCGACGAGGCCCGAATCGCCCCCGGCTCCGCGGCCAGCGATGGAATCAAATCCATCACCGCCGACCTCGCCAAAACGCGAGGCACCAACTGGGAACGCTGGTTCAACCTCTGGAACGAACCGATGCGATCCGAGCATGTGAACGCGATCAAACCACTCGCCAAAGAAGCTCAAAAATACGACAACCTCGTCGTGCTGGGGATCGGTGGATCTGCACTCGGAAACATCGCGCTCCAGTCCGCGCTCAATCTCTCGACCTACAACCTGCAATCGGCGAAAGATCGCAAAGGACCGCGCGTGTTCGTCGTGGACAATGTGGATCCGGTCTACCTCGACTCGATCCTGAGCATCTGCGATCCCAAGAAGACCCTCTTCAATGTCGTCTCCAAGTCAGGCGAGACCGCCGAGACCGCAGCTCAGTTCATGATCATCCGTCAGCGCCTGCAAGACGCGCTGGGGAAGAAATGGGCGAGCCATGTCGTCGCGATCACCGATCCCGAGAAAGGCACGATGCGGACCATCTGCGACGAAGCCGGGATCACCACCCTCCCAGTCCCCGAAGGTGTCGGCGGACGCTTCTCATCGCTCTCGCCAGTCGGCTTGTTCAGCGCCGCCGCTGCGGGGATCGACATCGACGCGCTCCTCGACGGCGCCAAAGCGATGGACGAACGCTGCTCGAATCCTGATCTTCATCAGAACCCCGCCGCGATGCTCGCGTTGCTGTTGGTTGAGATGGGCACACGCAAGGGCAAACCGAATCATGTGATGATGCCGTACTGCAACGCGCTGTACCTCATGGCGGACTGGTACCGCCAGCTCTGGGCCGAGTCGCTCGGGAAGAAGTTCGACATCAACAACGAGGTCGTCTTCGCGGGATTCACTCCCATCAAAGCACTGGGCGCGACGGACCAGCACTCACAAGTGCAGTTGTATAGAGAAGGCCCAAACGACAAGGTCTTCATGTTCCTCGAGGTCGAGGAGTTCGACACCGACATTACCATTCCGACTGGGATGGGTGTCGAAGCGATCAGCTACCTCGAAGGCAAGAACATGTCCGCGCTACTCAACGCCGAGAAGCGAGCGACGGAGTACGCGCTGATCGATTCGATCCGTCCGAACCTGACCATCAAGTTCCCGAAGGTCGATGCGCACCACATCGGCGAGTTCATCGCGCTCTGGCAGATCGCGACCGCGTACGCCGGACGGATGCTCAATATCGATGCGTACGACCAACCCGCCGTGGAAACCGGGAAGAAGGCGACCTTTGGACTGATGGGACGCGAGGGGTACGGGGAGTGGTTGACGAAGGTGAATGAGGCGTTGGATTCAACATCATACAGCGTCTGAGGCGTTAACCACGGCGGCGACGCGAGGAAACAAGTCCTACGAGCCCGAACAACGCTAGTGAAGATGGTGTCGGCACAAAGGAAACCTGCGAACTGGTAATAGATCCGATTGCACACTCACCAAAAGAAGCTCCAATCTCAACAAAAGATAATGGAAAATTATTGATATCATTCAATGCGAAGATTTCATCAGCAAGGACATCGTTACTGAATGCTGTTAGGGATAATAAATCGATATAATTTACTGCAAGAAACCTTATAGGGGAATGATTATCTAGGGGGTAGTACAATGAAAAGAAGTCACCAAAAACAGTATCATCGTTCCACAAATCCAGACCATGCGGCTCCGTTGATCCAACAAGCAAAGTGTAATCCGCAGTCTGGAAGCTGAATTCGGTAACAGCTCCGCTATAACGCCCTCTGTTTGGATTGTTGGGATTTTGATCAGGATACGAAAGATCGATGTTGAAGTGCCCAGTGAATGACGCGCCATCTATAAAGCCTAGACCAACGAATATGTCGTTTGGTCCACCATCAGGAAATAGTTCCATTTGCCCCGCTATATCAACACGCACGATTTGAGCATTGGCTTGTGTTGCCACGCCACACACTGGCGAAATATTCAATCCAATCATGGCACACACAATATAATTTTTCATTCCTTATTCCTCCAATGAACAGAGTCTATCACAGCCATTGGATTCACGCAAGAGAAATTACGAGATTGACTATAGAGCGAGTTAAAAGCATAGCGTTCAAGCAAGCAATCTCACTCAGAAGCTGAATCAATCGCTGCTTTGGCCTGATGGGACGCGAGGGGTATGGAGAGTGGTTGACGAAGGTCAACGAGGCGCTTGGGCAGACGGAGCACACCATTTAACAAGTGCCTTCATTGGATCTCTTCGATTGAATCCATACCCAAAGGTTATCGTAAGTAGATGAGTCGGAATGCTGATGGCGATCGCCAACAAGGCGATATTAATTCCACCATCGAAGTCTCCGACCATCTTCGAGAGGAATCGTGCTTGCAAAAGAGCCACAAGACCGACAATCAGCAACACAGGCCCAAAAAACCGAAGACTTAAGCGCGCCATTAGTGGGAACAAAATCGTGTAGATCAGTGCTGCAATCAGCAACAATGGCCATCCGAATATCGCCATGTAGAATGCACCAAGCAACATGTAAACGATCATTGCCGGATCAAATCCAGTTTCTTCATCTAGCGCCATCAGTAAGCCGAGCGTGTATGTCCCGATGTATCCGGTCACAATCAGCACTGCAAAGTAATAAATCACAACACAGTGGATTTTGACGAACACATCCTCGAATCGTTCTTTTGGATTCATTCCACACTCGATACCCACGCCCCACCAAGCACCCAGCTCGGATCATCCGCGTCATACATCGCCAGCGCCTGTCCCGGCGTGACCGCACGCTGGGGTTCATCGAACTCCACCTCAACGCCGCCGCTTCGTCCCGACGCGCCGCCCGCGTCCATCTCGACAAACCGCACCTTTGCCGGGACAGGGTCCATGTTGTAGCGATGCTGCACGAGCATCCGCTTCCAGTCGCGGATCTCTTGCTCGTCGATCAGCAGGTTCAGTTCGTTCGCAACGCAGCGCGATGAACGCAGCGCCTCGTCCGTCCCAACAGTAATCGTGTTCGCTTCGGGATCCTTGTCCACGACATAGATCGGATATCCGAGCGCGACCCCCACGCCTCGCCGTTGACCGATCGTGAACTTGTGCTGACCATCGTGCTCGCCGACGACTTCGCCCGATTCATCGAGGATCTCCCCCTTGACGCGCAGCTCCGGACGGCGGCGCTCGACCAGTCCCGCGTAGTCGTTATCAGGAACAAAGCAAATCTCCTGCGAGTCCGGCTTATCAAACACCGGAAGATCATGCTTCTCCGCGATCGCGCGGACCTCCGCTTTCGTCGCGTACTCCCCGATCGGGAGCATCATCTCGCTCAATCGCAGCTTGCTCGCGCCGAAGAGGACATAGCTCTGGTCTTTCGCGTCATCCAATCCACGCAGCAACCTCGGCTCATCCCCCGATCGATCAATCCGCGCGTAGTGCCCCGACGCGACATACTGCGCACCGATCTGCTCCGCGTACTCGTGGAGCTTCCCAAACTTGAGCCAATCATTACATCGCACGCAGGGGTTCGGGGTTCGACCATTCGCATACTCATCCACGAAGTAGTCGATGATCTTCCCGAAGTCCTTCTTGAAGTTGCAGACATATAAAGGAATGCCCAATGCTGCCGCGACCATCCGCGCGTCGTGCGCGTCTCCCACGCTGCAGCACCCCTGATGACCGATCTTGACCTTCGTCGGATCGCACGACACCCCCGCGCTGTCATACGGCATCAACTCATCGATCGTCTCCCCAGGAGATCCCAGACGCATAAAGCATCCGACGACCTCGTACCCCTGCTCCACCAGAATCGCCGCGGCTGCGGACGAATCGACCCCGCCGGACATCGCGACGAGGACCTTGCTGCCTGGTTTTGGGTGATTCTCAGCCATGAATCATTCTATCTCTATGAACCACAAGCGGTTAAACGCCACTTGGCAAGATTATCCCCGCTTTGGGGGGGTGTAGTACGGGTCATCGTCCGTGTCGTCGTCATCGCGTTTGGGATCGTCGATCTGGATGCGGATGTTGTCGAGCATCTGGTACAGCCGATTCCGCTCCTCCGGATCGAGTTGCTCCGCGACAGCGAGCATCCCCTCGATAGTCAGCTGTTTCTTGATGTTGCTCCCATCAGGAAGTCTGCGGAGCGCTGATCCCGGCTTATCCGACAGAAACTCTGGATTCTGGTCGATCATGTCCGCCATCTTCCGCAGCATCTGACTCGCGGTCTGTGCGCCCACGCCGTGCCCGACGCGGACACGCACCGGCGCGACGCTCGGCTCGGATTCGGGACGATTGATGATCGTCCCAGTGATCACATGCCCATCCTGATCCACACTCGGATCGTCCTCGCGATCGATCGCCGATGCGTTGAGTCCAGAGAAGTACGCCGCGAGGTTGGAGGGGTCGTGAGTCAGCGGATATTGAACATCTTCAGTCATGCTCAATGGTAGGCAACCCCTCCACACCCCCCCCAAAGCCCATTCATTCCCGATCTGGCACACCATTCGCGTATGTCCATCAACGGAAGGAGTCCGAACATGTGGCGATGGATTGTCACCCTCATTAGTTGCGCAGCGTTCTGCGCCACTCCTGCGCTTGCAGGCAAAACACTGCGCGATGTCACGCGAGTCAAGGGACAGGGTGCATCGCTCATCCAAGGACTCGGCCTCGTCGTCGGTCTCAACGGGACCGGAGACTCGGGAACCGAGCTCGCGATGGCGCGCCCGCTCGCCGCGGCGCTGACCAATATGGGTAATCCCGTCTCGATCGATGAACTCGCCAACACCAACTCCGCCGCACTCGTGCTTGTGACCTGCTCCATTCCTCGCGAGGGCGCGAAGGTTGACGACGAGTACGAGGTCACGATCTCCGTCATCAACTCCGCGCAGTCCCTCGAAGGCGGGATCCTGCTGATGACCCCGCTCACGCCGCGCCCGAACTCGCCCGTCTACGGCTTTGCCAACGGGCGACTCACCCTTCCGGATGAGGACAACCCCACCGTCGCGATCGTCAACAAAGGCGCACAGATCGTCCGCGACATCAACACGATGCCCAACATCGGCGCTTCGTTCGATCTCATCATCGATTCCCCCTTCGCTGGATGGGGTCCCGCCGCGTCCATGGCGTCTGAAATCGACCAGAACTACAGACTTTCCTCCGATCGACTCGGAGAACCACTCGCACGCGTGATCGATCCACGCACGATCCGCGTCACTGTCCCAACCAACGAACGCTCCAATCCGGGATCATTCTTCGGGCATGTCATGGAGACCAACATCTCCGGCGCGCTCCGCAAGCTCCCGGCACAGGTCATTTGCGACACACGAGCCGGGATCATCGTGATGACGGGCGATGTCGAGGTCTCCCCCACTGTGATCACGCACAAAGACCTGGTCATCACCACGCTCGTCGATCCGCTCGCTCAACCACTGCAGAGCGAATCGGAGTTCGCCGCGCTGCAAACTGACGACACTACGGACTCCACAAGCGCCAAGCTCCAAGATTTGATCAGTGCGTTCGACCAGCTCGATGTACCACCACGCGAGCAGATCCAGATCCTCGAACTCATACATAAAGCGGGCAAACTCAACGCGCGACTCATCATCGACGGCGTCGGATAAATAGACGGATACAGAAACACCCCAAGAGGTCCATCATGAGCTCAATCAATACATCCAACTCCATCAGTGTCCAAGCCGCGATCCTCGCCGGGAAGCGTGCAACCGACCCAAACGCTAGCCCGCTCCGATCGGCGCATGACAACGCGATCCGTTCCAAGAGCGGCGATGAACAGAACGAAGGCAAAGTCGCGACGAATCCTGAGGACCTCCTGCGCCGAGCAGGATCGAGCGATTCAACGATCCTCAACGACCAAGGGACTACACCAACCCCTCGCGAAGCGAGAGCACTGGACACCGCTCAGAAACTCGTCTCCACCACACTCATCAAACCGATCCTCGCGCAAGCTCGTGAAACACGCGACGCACCGGCGCCATGGGGACAGACACAAGGTGAGAAGCAGTTCGGTGCGTTGCTTGATAACCGGATCGCGGACGACATCGCACGCGCCTCAAACTTCCCGATCGCGCAGCGCATCGCTGAGCAGATCCTCAAGAACTCACCGATTGATAGCCCGTCAACCATCCAGCACACCCCTGTGGACCTCTTCGGATGATCAGCACACCTCCACAATCCACAGCGAACCACACCGATCTGGATCGACTCGATGCGTTACTTGTCGATCTGGAGCAGGAGCATCACAAGCTCCTCGAACTCGCGGGACTTCAGCGTGAAGCGATCAGCCGTGCCGATGCCAAAGGGATCGGTGAGATCGTCGAGACCACCGCAGAAACCCTCGGACGCATCGCGAGCATCGAGCAGGAACGACGCAAAGCAATCAAACAAAGCGACGGCACCATCCCCACTGTGGACCAGATCATCCAAGACGCCGACGAGCATCACGCACGCACGCTCACAAACCGCTCTCGATCGCTCCGCAAGCTCATGGCACAGCTCAAGGAAGAACATGAAGCCGTGCGTGTCGCGTCACTCGCGCTCACCAATCACATGAATGGCTTGATGGAGCAGGTCAGCGCCAAACTCTCGCACTCTGGAACCTACGGGCGGCGCGGAGCCGTCGATCCAGGAAGAAACCAGGTCGTATCCAGCTTGGACACGATGCGTTAACCACTTGCAGAAGGAAAGGAGCAAGCCATGAGTCTGACATCTTCACTCCACATCGCTCAGTCCGCGCTCGCGACTTCGCAGATCGGTCTGCAAGTGACATCGCAGAACCTCGCGAACGCCGCGACCCCTGGATACACTCGGCAGGTTGCGCTGCTCCAAGCCGTGCGTGGAAGTGTCACCGATCCATTCATCATCGGCTCAGGTGTTGCGATCCAAGAAGTGCGCCGCCAGATCGATACCGCGCTCCAATCACGCTTGTGGAACGCAAACTCAGAAGAATACAACAACGCACAGCAACTCAATGTCTTCAACCAACTCGAAGCGATACTCAACGAAGGCACAGAGTACGATCTCTCATCAGAACTCTCCTCGTTCTTTAATGTCTGGTCCGAAGCGACCACGCTGCTTGATTCATCTTCAACAGTGATCAACCAAGGCAAATCGATCGCGAGTTTCATCAAGAACATGCGTGAAGACCTGCTCGATCAGCGCCAACAGATCGAGAATCAGATCGACTCGCAAGCTACGCAAGCCGACGCACTCTTCGCGGAAATCGCACAGATCAACTCGACCATCTCCAACAGCGAAATCGGGGAGACAGAAGCGAGCGCACTGCGTGATCGCCGTGATCAGATCGTCACTCAGCTCTCTCAGCTCGTGGAGATCACCACCGTTGAAACCAACCAAGGCGGGTACGATGTCTTCATCGGATCCACCCCGATCGTGCAAGGCAACCGCTCTCGCGGGATTACCATCGACCGCCAATCCCAAGGCGGCACAGTCAATGTCACGCTTAACACCGCTGACAACAACGACACACTGACAGTGACCTCTGGATCCATCGGCGGACTCCTCAACTCACGCGACGGCGCGATCGACGAAACCATCGAGAAGCTCGATCAGATCGCATCCAACCTGATCTTCGAGGTCAACAAGATCCACTCGACAGGGATCAATGAAGACTGGCTCAGCACCGCGCTGGGAACACTCCAGATCTCCACCGCGAACCAATCACTCCCGCTCAACGATCCCGCGAACCGCGATCTTGCCGATCTCCCATACGCGCCTGAGAACGGCGGATTCTTCGTCAATATCCGCAATGAAGATACCGGAACCTCTGATCAGATCTGGGTCCCAGTTGATCTCGACGGAATCGATACACTCGGAACAGCATCCGTAGCGGACGATACCAGCGCCGAAGACATCCGCGCCGCGATCGACGCGATCCCAGGACTCACGGCGAGCTTTGATCCATCGGGACGCCTGCAGATTGATGCCGCATCCGGATTCTCGTTCTCATTCTCCGAAGATTCCTCCGGCGTGCTGGCAACACTCGGAGTCAACACCTTCTTCCAAGGCATTGATTCTACAGACATCGCCGTCCGGGATGATGTCACCGTCATGCTCGGACGACTCGCTCCCGATGGCTCATTCAGCGCCAACGAGAACGCGAATCTCCTCGGACAACTCGGCACACAAGCAATCAATGGACTAGGAGGACAGAACATCGAGAAGTTCTGGAGCATCCAGTCGCAGAATGTCGCGGTCCAAGCCGCTTCAGCACGCACACAAGCGGACGCTGCGTTCTTGGTTCGCCAAAGTCTCGACAACCAACGCGCCGGTGTCTCAGGAGTGAGCATCGACGAGGAATCGATCAACCTACTGACCTTCCAACGCCAGTACCAAGGCGCTGCCCAGGTCATCACCGCCGCTCAGGAGATGTTCGACACACTGCTCACGCTCGTCTGATCGTGCGCAATAGGAACCAACGCCATGTCCAGCTTCCCCACTTCATACTCTCGCGCCCCATCGCTGATGTTCACGATGCAGAATCTCAACAACATCAACGCGACCAATATATCGATCGGTAGACTCACAAACCAGCTCGCATCTGGACTCGATATCCTGCGCCCATCAGATGATCCGGTCCGCAGCGCGACCATCTCCACGCTCGACACACGCATCGAGAGCACCAATCAAATCCTGCAGAACCTCAACTTCGCTGGATCTTCTGTCGGCTCACTCGACCAGCTCCTCGCGGATGCCAAATCCCTTGTCGACGAAGCAGCATCCATCGCATCATCGCAAATCAACTCCGATCCCGAAACACGCGAGAGCCAAGCAGTCATCATCGATTCACTGATCGACTCTTTATTCTCTATCGCCAATCAGGAGTCCCTCATCGGATACTCCTTTGGAGGATCAGCTCCCGGCCGTCAACCGATCATCTACGATCGCGGCGCGTACCGATTTGTAGGTGAAGTCGGAGGAATCACCGCCGCGCTCGGCGCCGCGTCCAATGTCCCGCTCACCCTCGGCGTCGGAAACGCGATCGGTGAACTCTCCAATCGACTCGAAGGCAGCGTCGATCTCGATCCCGGACTGACTCCCGACACGCTCCTGTCGGATCTCAACGGTGCCAACCAAGTAGGTGTCAATACAGGAATCATCGAGTTCAGCTACAACGGCGGACAGGTCGCGCAGGTCGACCTCGCCGGAGCGGTCACCGTAGGCGATGTGCTCGATCGACTCAACGCCGCGGTCGTGCAGTACGAAGCAGACCAATCCGTCACCGTGCTCGGACCAAGCGCCTTCTCCATCAACGGCGACTCCATCAGCATCGATATCCCCGCAGGGAACCTCGAGTTCTTCGATCTGCAGGGATCGAACATCGGTTCCGATCTCGGCTTGGTCAACAATGCCGCCGTGCCGTTCTCTTCGACCAATCCCGATGGACTCAACCTCGATCCGCAACTGACTTGGACCACCCCAGTATCTGTATTCAACGGATTGGGTGGATCTCCACTCGGATCGATCCAGCTCACCAACAACGGCTCAACACACACCATCGATCTCTCTGGAGCCCAAACCCTCGCAGACATCAAGAGCGCGATCGAATCCGGAAACACAGGCGTGCGAGTGCTGATCTCGGAAGACCAACGCTCAATCAACATCATGACCGAGAGCGCTGGACTCCAATCCCACGCGCTCTCGATCGCGGAAGTTGCCGGAGGAGGAGGCACCGCGGAACTGCTAGGTATCCGCACATTCGCCGCCGACACACCGATCTCTGTATTCAACGATGGTTCAGGCATCAACATCGTCACCGGACGCACCGATCCGCTCACTGGACTTGTCGATCCAGCTCTCAATACCGATTTCGAGATCAACCTCGGCGATGGATTCACGATCAGCATCGATCTCGGACCGAGTGACATCACCACAGTCGGAACCCTCGTCAACGCCATAAACACCCAAGCAGACGCGCAGCTCACCGCCGCGGGTCGTCCAACCACAGATTTCACGGCCAATGTCGGCGCAATCAGCAACGGCATCGAGTTCAACCAAGATCCTGGACTCGCAACAGGTGGCGCTATCTCAATCCGTCCCGTCAACAACTCCACCGCCGCTCAGCAGCTCGGATTCCTTGACGCAAAGGCGAACGGGAGCGGCACACTTTTGCGCTCCGAGGATCGTGCCACAATCCGTGTAAACAACCTTTTCTCCCATCTTCTGGACCTTTCCGAGGCATTGAAGAACGACGACACCTTTGGCATCGAACTTGCGACAAAGAGACTCGGACTGAGTCAGGATCATGTGATCCAAGCTCGATCCACCGTCGGCGGATACGCACGCCGTCTCGATGACGAGACACGCCGACAAGAGGACCGCCTCGTATATGACGAAGCCGTCCGCTCGCAGCTCAGAGATCTGGACTTTGCGTCCGCATCCTCCGAGTTCGCGCAGCTGCAACTCCAGCTCCAAGCGGGGCTCAGCGTTGCAGCACAAACACAGCAGCTCACGCTGCTGGACTTCCTCGGCTAACGCCGTGGATGACATAGACCCGACCCGGTGAAAGCCGGGAACGGAAATTGGATCGAGAACCCCCCCACAGTCGGTCGTGAGGGGAGCTCAGGACAGGATGTCGACCGGTATGGATACCGGCGTCGATCCGACAAGGCAGACCGACAAAATCGGAGCGCACAACAATGGAAGTGCGAACGACAAGATTCGGTGTAATCGATATCGCGGAGGACCGCGTGATTACATTCCCAGAGGGTCTCCTCGGTTTCAGTGACAGGACACGATTCTGTCTGCTACAACCAGGTGACGACGCATGTTTCTTCTGGCTTCAATGTCTGGACGACCCAAACCTCGCGTTCGTGGTCACTGATCCGACATTCTTCGAGCAGGATTACTCAGTCCCCATCCGCCCAGAGCAGATGAGCGGGCTCAAGCTCCAGAAGCTCGAAGACGCACAGGTCTTTGTCATCGTCAACAAGATCGATGAACAACTCACCGGCAACTTCCAGGGACCGTTGATCATCAACACCCTCGATAAAGTCGGCGAGCAGATCGTGCTCTCAGACAAACGATGGACAACCCGTCACCCGCTCATGCGAGTCTCGGAACAATCGACACAAACAGCGTCGGCCTGATACCAGACCAACGCTCGGGGCATCCAACACACACCTACACGCACGCATCGTGCGGTGTGATTGGTACGCCAATACACCCGTGAATCTGTCGTTCTGATTCATGGAACCAAAGAGACTCTTCCGTCTGGTCACCAAGAACCAGCGCGGATTCGTGTGCAAGGAGTTGACGCATGCTTGTGCTCTCAAGGCAGCGCGACGAGACAATCATGATCGGGGACGAGATCGAAATCTCAGTCGTCGATATCCGAGGCGACAAGGTCCGTCTCGGTATCAACGCCCCGACCAGGATCGCGGTTCACCGCAAAGAAGTCTACGACGCGATCAAGAGAGAAAATACCGAAGCCGCAAGGCTCGGGTCCACCGACCTCGACACGCTCGCCCAGACCATCAAACCTGGACCTGCTCGACGAGGACATCGGACAACTGATCTCATCACAACATCCGCAGCCGCAGTGCTGCCAGCAACGAAGGTGAGTCCCCCAGCCGGACTCACCAATACAAAGACCACCGTTTCCAGTTCACCAAAGGCTTCATCAACCAAGGACACCGCCTAAACCCCGCGCCTGAGTTATCAATGCTCAGGTAAGCAACAAGCAATCACGGAGGATTGCCATGACACGGATTAATACGAATGTCCCCAGTATGATCGCTCGCCAGCGCCTCAATAGATCAGGCGTCGATCTCCAGGTCAGACTCGAACGACTCTCAACAGGACTGAGAATCAACCGAGGCAAGGACGACCCCGCCGGACTCATCATCTCTGAACGCATCAGCACTGAGCTCAAGGGGATCAATCAAGCGATCGCAAACTCAGAGCGCGCCAGCTCGGTGATCGCAACCACCGAAGGATCGCTGACTGAGATCAACGACCTACTCAACTCCATCAAAGCGCTGACTGTCGAAGCCGCCAACTCCGGCGCGATCTCCGATGAGGAACGCGACGCGAATCAACTCCAGATCGATTCCGCGATCCAGTCCATCACCCGAATCGCCAACACCGCGACCTTTGGTGGACAGAAGCTACTCGATGGATCGCTCGGATATGTCACCTCTGGTATCGCCGTCTCCACAATCACCAAGTCCAGCATCACCGCGGCGAGCTTCATCGATGCCAACGCGATTAATGTTTCCGTCGATGTCATCGCTTCGGCGCAGAAGGGCTCCATCTATCTCAGCGGCGATAACTCAGCACTACCCGGCCCACCCGCAGACGGAACAATCCTCTCGGCAACAACCATCCAGGTACGAGGTCCAAAGGGTGTCCGAGAGATCGAACTCCTCTCAGGAACCACCTTCGCTCAACTCGTCACCAATGTGAACTCCCTGACTGGACTCACAGGCGTGACCGCAGAACTCGTTTCCGGCGCTGACGCATCCTCAGGGATCGCCTTCCGATCAGAAGGATTCGGATCAGAAAACTTTGTATCTGTCGAGCGTCTGGATAAACCAACCACTGCAGGCGTGGATAACTTCCGGACCTTCAAGCTCGAAGGAAATCCGAATGTCCCTGCCGATATTTGGGCCGATGCATCATTGGTCACCGCGACCCGCGACGAAGGACGCGATGTCTCTGCATTGATCAATGGGAATGTCGCCAATGGTGATGGACTCACTGTCTCTATTGGATCACCATCGCTCTCACTGAAGCTTGATCTGTCTGAGTCATACGCAACGGATCCGACACTCACAGTGTCCACCTTTGATATCACCGGCGGCGGTTCCCTCTACCAACTCGGACCAAGTGTCAACGCATTGCAGCAGTCCAATATCGGGATTCAATCCATCGCATCCGAAGCGATCGGAGGTGTCCTAAAGAATGGTACTGTGAACTTCCTGTCTTCACTCCAGACAGGGAAGGCGAACTCACTTGCCGCCGCGGATGCGAGCAGAGACTACTCAACACTCTCAGATATTGTGGATACCGCGATCGACGAGATCTCCATCCTGCGTGGACGCTTGGGTGCATTCGAGCGAAATGTGCTCGATGCGAACTCACGATCACTCCAAGGCGCATTCGAGAACTTGACCGCATCGCAGAGTTTGATCCGAGATGCTGACTTTGCCGCTGAGTCATCAGAACTGACGCGTGCTCAGATTCTCCAGTCGTCTGGTACGACCGTACTCTCACTTGCAAACCAGCAATCTCAGCAAGTCCTCCAGTTGCTCGGATAAGCAACTAAGTAAAGACGAAATCAGCCGAGACAACGCAAGATAAGAAGCAATCACCACCAACCCCCTCAATGTGAGGGGGTTTTTTCATAGGAAAACTACCTAGATTTCCGGACTTCGAGTCCGGATAACTCTGTTGTGACCAAAAAAATATCCTTGATCTGAGGAGAGCACTGAATCCGTGGTCATTGTGCGCCGATCCGTGATCCATCATCCGGGTGTGTACCCGGTGTGAAGGTCAGCTTTGCGATGCACATCGCAAGCCGCCGAGCCGAGCAATGAAGCAAGGCAAGGCAAAGCGGACGGCTAAGGAAAGTCGCCCGTTCAATGGACTCCGGAAGTTTGTCCGGAGATAACACGGAGGTTGTCAGCCAATGACACGCATCAACACCAACGTTTCGTCACTGATCGCACAGAACGTGCTCGGTCGTAACAACAAATCACTCGGCGTCGCGCTCGAACGCCTTTCCACCGGTCTCCGGATCAACCGTGGTAAGGACGATCCAGCGGGTCTGATCGCTTCGGAAACTCTGCGTTCCGAAAAGGCAGGCCTCAACGCAGCAATCGGCAACGCCGAACGCTCCGAGCAAGTCGTCAACATCGCTGAAGGCGGTCTCCAGGAAGTCTCGAACCTCCTGACCGAACTCCAGGGACTCATCACCACCTCGGCGAACTCCGCTGGTCTCTCGGTCGAAGAAAAGGAAGCGAATCAGCTCCAGATTGATTCGATCCTCCAGACCATCGACCGCGTCTCCGGCGCAACCGAGTTCCAAGGCACTAAGCTCCTCAACGGTAACTACGACTACCAGACCACAGCGGTCGCAGCAGGCGTCACTGACTTCGAAGTCCGCGGTGCAAAACTTGAGAGCGGAAACACACTCTCAGTAGACGCGATCGTCACTCTCTCGGCACAGCAAGCAGGTCTTCTTCTTTCCTTCGGTGGAGATCTCGATCTCACTGCTGCTTCCGACGAGTTCGTTTTCGAAGTCGCCGGTGCAAAGGGCTCGCGCGAGTTCCAGTTCGCCTCAGGTGCTGCTCTCGCAGACATCACCGCAGCGGTGAACTCCTTTAAAGATGTCACAGGAGTCTCGGCAGCAGTCATCGGCTCGTCAGGCATCAAGCTCGCATCCGTAGACTTCGGTTCAAACGAGTTCGTATCCGTCACGATTGTTGACGATGGCAACATCGCAGCAGGCGATGGCATCCTGACTTACACCGGGACCGACTTTGGGACCGCAGTTGGCGGCTCGGCGGTTGCATTCAACGCAGCTGGTGCTGCCAACGGGATCCGTGACGAAGGTCAGGACATCACCGGCACCATCAACGGCCTCACCGCTGTTGGTCAGGGCCGCACCCTCTCCGTCAACTCCGACTTCCTCGATGTCGAGTTCTCACTGAACACCGCGACCTCCCAAGCACTCGGTGCGGTCGCAGCCTTCGATATCACCGGCGGCGGTGCTGACTTCCAGCTCGCTTCCGATGTCAACATCGCAGGCAAGGTCTCCCTCGGTATCGGCGACCTCTCCGCTCGTAAGCTCGGTAGCTCTACTACCGGCTTCCTCGACGACCTCGCTTCAGGCAAGTCCTTCAATGTTGTCGATGGCAACAACCTGGACACCGCTCAGAGCATCGTCTCCGAAGCAATCAACCAGGTCTCCTCGACCCGTGGTCGCCTCGGTGCGTTCCAGAAGAATGTTGTCGGTGCAACCCAGCGTTCGCTCGGTACCGCACTCGAGAACATCACCGCTGCTGAGTCCGTCATCCGTGACGCAGACTTCGCAACCGAAACCGCGGCTCTGACCCGGAACCAGGTCCTTGTTCAGGCATCGACCAACGTCCTGTCGCTGGCAAACCAGTCGCCACAGAACGTGCTCGCTCTGCTCGGATAATCCCGAGCAGCCAACGGCTGATGCCACCAAAGAGCTGACCCTCAACGCCCCGGTCTCACCAGACCGGGGCGTTTTCATGCGCCCGCGCCGCAACAACCGATGAAAACGCTGTGTCTACCGCACAAAACAGCCGCATAGAGCAGCTCTCTGAATCGAATCAGATCCTGCGCCGTCGCTTCATCAACTTCATCCGCATCGAATGCGGCTTGCTCCCCTCATCCATCGAAGCGTACTCCAGAGATCTTGAAACTCTGATGCTCGATCTCCAAGACAAAGGGATCGACGACGCGCACAACACACTCCCAGAGCACCTCATCGCGCACATCCGCTCGCTCACCAAAGATCGAGGCTATGCCGGGACAACAATCTCGCGCCACATCGCGACCATCAAAGTCCTCTTCCGCTGGCTCTACGCCAACGACGCGATCTCTGAGAATCCCGCTGATCATCTCGACCAACCCGCGAAGTGGAAGAAACTCCCAGGAGTGCTCTCCCCCAACCAGATGAAAAAACTCCTCGCGGCTCCGTCACCCCCAGAAAGCCCAACGAATCAACCGCCGCTCTACCTCCGTGATCGTGCGATCCTTGAACTCATGTACGCCTCGGGATTGCGCGCCAGCGAAGTCGGAAACATCAACCTCGCGGACATCCTCGAACGCGTAGGCGTCGTGCGCGTGCTCGGCAAAGGCGACAAACAACGCCTCGTCCCGATGGGAACTCCCGCGATCAACGCGATGGATCAATACCTCAAAGAGTGCCGATCTTTGCTCATCACTGCCGAGCGTGCCGCGGATAAAAGAGATCGAGGAAAGCTGTTCCTCTCGCGAACCGGAAGACCGATCGAGCGCGTCCGCGTTTGGCAGATCGTGAAGCACTGGTCCAAACAAGCCGGACTCAAAGACATCCATCCACACATGCTCCGACACTCCTTTGCTACGCATCTCCTCGCAGGCGGCGCCGATCTCCGCATTGTCCAAGAACTGCTCGGACATGCCGACATCACGACGACACAGATCTACACACATGTCGATCGCTCACAGCTCCATAAGACTATTAAAAATCTTCATCCCAGAGGCTGATCCGAGTTCCATCACAATCAAGCAACTTGCGATCACACACGCCATCGATTAGGGTGGTTACTCCGACATCCCCAGAAGAACGAGGTGCATCATCAATACCGACACTGTCATGAAAGTGCTCGCCATCGCGATCTACGCGATCATTCTCCTCGCGATCGGTTACTTCGCTTCAAAGAGAATGAAGAACATCCGAGACTATTTCGCATCAGGAAAGAACCTCGGATTCTTTAATGTCGCGTTCTCCGCGCGAGCGACCGGCGAATCCGCGTGGCTCCTCATCGGACTGACCGGCATGGGATACGCCTTGGGTGCGAAAGCCTTCTGGGTTGTCCTAGGAGAAATGCTCGGCGTTGGTGGCGCTTGGCTCTTGATGTCCCGCCGATTCAAACGCCTCACCGACCGCTACGACTCCATCACAGTCCCCGACTATCTTGAGTCCCGCTTCCGAGATTCCGGACATTGGCTGCGCCTCATCGCGGGAGGATCGCTCGTCATCTTCGTCCCGATCTACGCCGGAGCACAGGTGTTCGCGACAGGAGACGCGTTCAATAGTTTCCTCGGATGGGACCACCTCCTCGGCGCCTCCGTCGGATTCATTGTCGTCCTGCTCTACATCACGCAAGGCGGATTCACCGCAGTCGTCTGGTCCGATGTGTTCCAAGGATCGCTCATGTTCCTCGGATTGGTCTCGCTCCCCATCATCATCCTCATGGAAGCGGGAGGTGTCACCAATATCCTCGACACACTCCGCTCAATCGATCCGCACCTGCTTACAGCGCACGGCCCAGGAACTCAAGGTCCATCATCAGGTGGATGGACGACCGGAACCATCTTCTCCATTGTCGGCTTAGCCGCGATCGGGATCGGATTCTGGGGATCTCCACAAGTCTTCGTCCGATACATCTCGATGAAGAACGAGAAGCAAATCGCTCCAGGCGCCGCCACCGCGTTGATCTGGACACTACTCGCTGATTCAGGCGCCGTCCTCGTTGGTGTCTTCGGACGAGCTGTATTCAGCCCAGAGCAACTCGGGAGTGATCACGAAGCGATCCTCCCAACTGCTGCACTGGAACTGCTCCCAGCATTCTTCTCAGGTGTCTTCATCGCGATGGTGCTCTCCGCGATCATGTCAACAATCGATTCGCTCCTCGTCGTCGCATCATCCGCAGGTGTCCGCGACTACTGGCAAAAAACCAAGCACCCCAACATGAGTGACGAATCCCTCGTCTCGCTCTCACGCAAGGTCACTGTTGTGCTCGCACTCGTCGCGTTCGGGATCGGCATGGGACTCCTCATCCGAGATCCTGAGAAACCACTCTTCTGGATCATCATCTTCGGATGGTCCGGGATCGCCGCGACGTTCTGTCCGACGATGATCCTCTCCCTCTTCTGGAGCAAACTCACTTCACTCGGCGCCAAGTGCGCCATGATCGCTGGATTCTTAGGGGTCCCAACCTTTAGCTTCCTTGTACCTTGGTTGCTCAAGAAAGCCGGACAAGAAACCATCGCCGGCTATCTCGGAGATCTCGATGTCCTGCTCCCAAGCTTCATCATCGGATTTGCAGTGGCAGTCGTCGTGTCGCTTCTTGACAAAGAAGGGCAAGCCAAACTCGAAGGCGTCAGAGACGATCTCCGCTTCGCGAGAACTGGTCACGACTGAGCAGAACCAAGCACACGCTCCATTCGACGCTCCACACCGCGCACCATCACCCCAACCGCGTCCTCGCAGTACGGAAAGAACAGCGAAGGTTCAAGCATCTCAAGCTCCGAGAGCAACAGCTTCCCTTCACTTCCCGGCATCACATCGACACGCGCATACAAGTGCTCTTTTCCAGCAGCATTGATCACCTGATCAGCAATCTCACGCATCTCGTCGCTGATCATCTCGCGCAGCAGCACGCACTCCTCCTGATCATCAAAGCGCGGTCTTTTCTCGATCGCGTGCGTGAGCTGTCCATCAATCACCACCAGCGAGGTCTCCCCGATCGTCTCCACGCTGTCCATGAACTCCTGAACCATCATCCCGCGATCCGCAATCAGCGAATCAAAGAACGCCTGTGCCGCCACCCCTTCCCCCCCATCAAGATCAAACGCACGCGTCCCGAACGACCCCGCCCCCACCGTCGGCTTGATCACCACGCGCTTCCAACCGCGCTCCTGCGAAAGCGCCAAAACATCCGCACCCGTCCCCCGATCAAAGAACGCCGTGGGAACGATCGGAACGCCTTCCGATTCCAGCTCCTTCAGATACCCCTTGTGCAGATTCCACTTCATCGTCGCCGCCGGATTCATCAGCGTGGTCAACCCATCGACCCGATCGATCCACTCCGCGAACGCATCAAGCTCATGCACATAGTTCCAAGTCGCCCGCACCAGCGCCACGTCAAAGCTCCCCCATTCCACCTCCGGATCATCCCACGCGACGACCACCGCATCATGCCCCGCTGACCGCAGCCCCTCCACCAACGGCTGCTCGTCGATATCCGCCTCAGGAAGCTCCACACAACTCACATACGCAATCCGCATCCGATACCTCCCAATCAACTATCCCGCGAGTCCAATCACCCCCATCCTACGAATCCATGACGGACATAACCCACCCTCGCCCCTACAATTGGACGCAAGGCGCGCCGTTGAGTGCCGCCGCGGAGAGCCGATCATGACCATCTATCAACCACTCCCAGAGCACCCCGATCTCGACGCCCAGGATATCGGCCTCCTCAACGCCGTCGCGCTCGGACACGCCCGTCTCACCCCAGAACAATCCCTCGACCTCCTCACCTCCGCCCCCCTCCACACCCTCGGACGCTTCGCCGACGCACGCTGCCGAGAACTCCACGGCGATCATCTCCGCTCCTACATCATCGACCGCAACATCAACTACACCAACATCTGCACCGCCAAGTGCATCTTCTGCGCATTCAAACGCAAAGGCGATGAGCACGACGCGTACACCCTCTCCCACGAAGCACTCTACGACAAGGTCCAGGAACTCTCCGACATCGGAGGCACTCAGATCCTCATGCAAGGCGGAATGAACCCCGACCTCCCCCTCGACTGGTACCTCGCACTCCTCAATGGACTCCGCGAACGCTTCCCCCACGTCAACGTCCACGGCTTCTCCCCCCCAGAACTCATCGAGTTCGTCAACTTCTTCGACCCTCCAGGTGCCACACTCATCGACAAAGTCCGCTGGGTCCTCATCAAACTCAAAGACGCCGGGATGGGATCACTCCCAGGCGGAGGCGGTGAAATCTTCGCCCCCGCCGTCCGTACCAAGATCGGGATGGGCAAGTGCGACATGGAAGCGTGGCTGCAGGTCATGTACGCCGCGCATTCGCTCGGGATGTTCACCTCCGCGTCCATGATGTACGGCCACATCGAGGGATACGCCGACCGAATCCACCACATGCGCCTCGTCCGCGAGTGGCAAGACAAAGCGATCCACGACTTCGGGACCGGAGAACTCCCCCACGACATCGCGTTCGATCCAACCATCAAAAAACCAGAAACCGGCGGACACTACCTCGGATTCCACGCGTGGCCCTTCCAACCAGACCACACCGCACTCGGACGACTCCCGACATGGCCGACCCCTGAAGACAAAGCACAAGGACTCCCGTTCCCCGGAGACGTCGTCGCCAAACTCGACGGCTCAGGAACCAAGGACGAGGACCCACTCTTCGGACGCCGCCTCCGCTTCGCCGGCGCGACGGAGTACCTGCGCACTCAGGCAGTTTCGCGCCTGATGCTCGACAACATCTACACCATCGGATCCAGCTGGGTCACCATGGGACCACACATCGGACAGACCGCCCTCTTCTACGGCGCCAACGACATGGGCAGCGTCATGATGGAAGAGAATGTCGTGTCCTCCGCCGGAACGACATACTGCCTTGACGAAGCCGTGCTCTGTAACCTGATCCGCACCGCCGGGTTCACCCCAGCACAGCGCGACTCGAAATACGACATCATCCGCACCCACACCAGCCCCGACTCCCCAGACCTCAAAGTCACCGACTGGTCCGAGCACCGAACCAAGCGCCTGCACATCCAGAGCGCCGAAGAATCTGAAGCAGAACAACTGGGAACCGCTCAGCTCACCATTGGAGCTACATCTGAATGATCGCTACGATCAAGCAGTTTGTACTCGTATTACTTCAGTTCATCAAACTCTTCTTCTTTTCTCTGTGCTTGCTGGCACTCTATGTTATTGCAATCGGGATCACACTAATAATCGGTGTTGTCATGATTGAGTTCACTGATTGGTCCACGGTGAAAATGGGAATCGCACTATTCCCCATCTTTTGCTTATACTACATTGTCTACAAAATCTTCTTAGAATCAAACCACGTTAAAGCTCACATCTTCCTATCTGCTCAAATACGAAAACTCAAACCCAACCCTGAAACACACTGCCCAAACTGCAGCTACGACCTTCGCGGTCTCAAAATCATCCGATGCCCAGAGTGCGGCAAGTTCAACCCGAAGTTCAATCCTCAAAAATACCTCAAACAAAATCAACAACGCAAAAAACCAAACAAAGTAGCACAAGAACGAGGTGCGACATGATTTCCCCAGTTGACCCAACCAGCCGAATGATCCAGGCGGAAATCGAGCCCGGACTCATCGCCTACACCTGCCCAAAGTCAGGAGGCGTCTGGATCGACCACAAACACTACTGGGATTGGCTCCTCAAACAGCCCGGATTCCCAAAGCCCATCCCCGCGATCAGCGATATGCCCGTCGCGATCAATGACCCGCACAACCGCCCGCTCATCTCGCCTGACTCCGGACGACTCATGACCAAGTACCGCGTCGGACACGGCCTCAGCTTCCGCATCGATCACGACTCCGTCTCAGGAGGGTTCTGGCTCGACCAAGACGAGTACAAACTCCTCCGCCAGCGGAATCTCCACGACGAGCTCCACCTCATCTGCTCGCCGCAGTACCAGCGTGAACTCGCCAAGCTCGATGCCGAGAACGTCATCGACCAGCGCATCGAAGAACTCCTCGATACGGAAACTTGCCAGCGCATCCGCGACCTTGCTTCCAAGATCAGCGATCCCAGAGCCCAATCGGTTGCGATCGCATACCTCAAAGAGTGCTTCGATGACTCCGCTGCCCAATCCTAAACCATCGCACGCTGTATACTCGCACCATGCCCCTCCGCGTGCTCCAGATCATCCTCCCTGCTGATCATCACGATGACCTCTGCGTCATCCTCGATGACGCGCGCTGCGACCAGCGATGGATCACCCCCCTCGACGACGACCTCGCGATGACTTCCGTCGTCCTGCGATCCGAGTCCGTCGAACCGATCACCGATACGCTCCGCGACAAGTACGACGACACCCACGGCTTCCGCACCATCCTTCACGACATCGAAGCGACTCACCCAGCGCTCCCCGAACCTGAGGACGAGCCCGAGCCTCAGAATGAATCCGACACTCAGCACAACGGATGGAAAACCCGCTTCGGACGCGTCTCGCGCGAGGAACTCCTCGAGGACATCCAAGACTCCGCAAAGATCACCCCTGTGTATCTGATCATGGTCTTCCTCGCGACCATCGTCGCGTGCGTGGGACTCCTCAAGGACTCCGCGCCCATCATCATCGGCGCGATGGTCATCGCCCCGCTGCTGGGACCCAACACCGCACTCGCACTGGGAACCACACTCGGCGATCCCAAGATGATCAAGAACGCTATCAGGTCCAACGTCGCCGGACTCGGGATCGCGATCATCATCTCCATCGTCTACGGCTACCTCGCCGTCCCAGACGACATCACGAGCGAGATCACAGCTCGCACCACCGTCGATACCGCCGACATCATCCTCGCCCTCGCGTCCGGAGCCGCGGGAGTCGTCGCGTTCACGACCGGCGCCTCCGCAACACTCGTCGGAGTCATGGTCGCTGTCGCGCTGCTCCCACCCACCGCGACATTTGGCATGCTGCTCGGCGCTGGAGAACCTGCACAAGCCGCGGGCGCCGCTGTCCTCGCGATGACCAACATCGTGTGCATCAACCTCAGCTCCGCCGCGATCCTCATCGCCCAAGGCGTCCGCCCCACCACGTGGTATGACAAGGGACGCGCCAACAAAGCGACCATCACCGCGCTCATCACCTGGACCATCGCGCTAGGGATCCTCGCCGTGCTGATTGTGTACTTCTGGTAACTAGTCCGAATCGCTCGACCGCTCGCGCCGGAACAAGATCTTGATCGACACCTCGATCAGATCATCCCCCTCGATCTCATCGATCTGCTTGCCCTTCGCTTTCCACTGATAGATCGCGTTGAGCAAAGGCTCATCCACTCCAGTCACCCCCGATGAGTACACATAACGACGATCACGCAAGAACTCGGCCTTCGCGACCTTGCCGTCTTTGCCAAAGTAGATCAGCACAATCGGATTCTTGGGAACCGCGGACATCCGGATCGTAGAACTGTAGCGCGGACGCACCGTGATGATCTCGAGCCCCTTGCCCGCGATCGGCGCGTTGGGTTTGTACGGATCCACATCAAGCGCCCGCTTAATTCGCGTAGCGACCACCTCCCGCTCCGACAACACACCAGGCGCTCCAACTGGTCTTTCTGTATCAGGCTGTGTGGCACTTTCTGAAGCTACTGACTGTTGTTGAGTAGATTGCTCTGATGTCGTTTCCGCTTCAACATCAGTTGGTTCATCCATAATCTGTTCGACAGTTTCTTCAGCCGTCGCGATCACAACCCCTTCACCCTCATCGACAGGGATCTGCTCAAGCACAGGTTGGACCGCTGGATCAATGATTGGATCGACAACCTCGGCATCGACCTGTGCTTCTTCCTGTTCCTCGATTTGTTCCTGAACCAGCTCTTCCGTTTGCTCAACCACTTGCATCGAATCTTCATTGTTCTCGATCGGTTGCTGCTCCGGCACAGCTTGGGTTGGTTCGGTGATCCGCTCCTCACCAGCCGCCGTGGTTTGCGCCGCTTGTTCAGTTTCCGAGATCGCCGCTTCGCCGCGGACCGCTTCGCGCTGCTCGATCCCGAGCCAATCGATCGATGCTGACTGTGCTTCGTTGAGACCAAGCCGGAGTTCTTCTTCCTGCTCAACTTGCTCGATCATCTCCTGAGGAGCCATTGATGCAAACGAATCGCCTCCACTCCCAGGAATCCCTGTCCACAGCAGCACCATCACGACCAGAGCATGCAACAGCAGACTCAGCGCCATCGATCCAGACAACGCCCCTCGCCTTTGATCAAGCTCGATCAATCCCGCGCCCATCAGTCCTCACCCCCGTCTTCCCTCCCCAGAATCGAAAACGCCCCGAGCCCAGCCCCTGTCAAACGATCCGCGAGTTCGATCAGTACTCCAGAGCTCGACCCCACATCGACAGCGAGCACGATCGGCGCTTCGGACTGTTGCTCACGCGCCTCTTGCACCATTCCCACCACCGATTCCATGTCCGCTTCTTCACGATTGACCAGAAGCCCACCATCATCAAGCACCGCGATCGTAATGGGTTCCACACGCTCCGCCGCCGTCCCCGACGCGAGCTCAGGGAGATCAACATTGAGCACATCGGCACGCACCATCATCACAATGGAAAACACAAAGAACGTCAGCAACAAAAACACCACGTCGATCATCGGCGTCAGCTCAACACGCACCTCATCCACATCGCGCCGAAGCCGTCTCATCCTGTCCCCCCACCATCCGCGACCGGACGCACATACTCGCGCCCGCCCCACTTCGTCGGAGTCCCCGTCTCTAGATCCCGCGCCGCTTGTCTGAAAATCTTCCCAACCAGAAACGACCCGAACCAGAACCCAAAGACCTGCCCAAACGGCGCATGGCTCATCCTCAGCATCAATCCCACAGCCACAAACCACGCAAGCAATCCCGCACCTCCCACAACCCCCCCGCCGATCTGCGTCACCGGATTCCCGAGCCAGATCGCGAGCACCATGCACGCAACCGACATATCAGGGAGTAGCGCATTGAGCACAGGCACGCGCACCGAGTACCGCTTGAGCCGACCCGCCTCGCGATTCGCTGATTCCGTATAGATCCGCTTCCACCCACGCACAAACTCTTCCCAGCTCCCATACATCCCGCAGCGCAGGATCCCATCCGCCATCAAGAGTCCCCCACGCTTTCCGCGATACTTGAGCAGCAGCGCAAACGCGATGTCCTCAAGCACCGCGCCCTTGACCGCCTCGTGCCCACCGATGTCCTGATACGCATCCGCTTTAAACAGCATGAACTGCCCGTTCGCAAACGGCCGCTGACGATCCCCATCCATATTCACCCGCAACAACGGATACTGACGCGCCAGCTCAAACGCCGCCGCGGGCTGCACCCACTTCTCAAACCACTGCTCCCCCTCCAGCGTGCTCAGCAGACTCAGCATGTCCAAGCCGCGATCATTCGCCAGCGCCACCGTCGCGCGTACACACGCCGGATCAAACCACGTGTCCGCATCGCTAAACAGCAGCACGTCCGCGTCCTTCGCCCCGTTCGAGCGCGTCACCCCGCTATGCGCCGCGTGCACCTTCCCGGCCCAATCATCCGGACACTCCGTGATCTCCACAATCTCAAACCGATGATCCCCATCAATCGCCTCAAGCGCCACCCCCTTCGTGTCGTCCGTGCACCGATCCAGCGCCAGCACGATGTTCAACCGATCGTAATCCTGCGCCTTGAGCGACCGGATCAGCTTCGCGATGTTCCCCGCCTCGTTATGCGCCGGAACCACGATGCACACCCGCTCCTCCGGAGGCGTCCGATCCGCGATCGCGATCCCGTCCCTCGCTGTAGGCAGCTCACGATTGGTCTTGACAATCGCCGCCGTCACCGCGCCCCAGTACACCAGCGATGCCACCGCCCCCAGCAACAACACAAACATCACAATATCGAGCATCAAGGTAGGCATAGCGTCGTGGAATCCTTCCGACCAATCCTAGGGACGCAAGCCCCTTCCCCCCACCACTATTTCAGTTTCGCCCGTATTGACTCCAAAACCAGCGGCCCTAGCATTCACGCTATGGAATCCGACCAGAAATCACCATCCTCCCAATCGGACGGGCCGATGCGATGCCATTGCCCCTCCTGCTCCAACTCGTCTCCACGAGCGCGATCGTAGCCGGATCGCTCTGCGCCATCCTCGCGTACCTGCGAGGCGCCAAATCCCACAAACAATCACTCAACGCCCAGCTCTTCCTCAACCTGACGGAGCGTCACGCATCGCTGATCGCGTTCCGCAGACTCGACGCCGACCTCCGCCTCAACGACCATTGGCAAGGCGACCTCGAAACCGCCGTCGCAATCCGTGAATACTTCGACCTGCTCGCCCACGAGCACGCGCTTGTGGACCTCGGTATCCTCGACCAGCAAGTCTGGAAGATCTGGCAGCCCGACATCACGCGCATCGTCAACACCCAGCTCGTCTCCGAGGTCTGGAACAAACGCACGCGCCACCTCCACCGCGCCAGCCCGGACTTCGTCCGCTACATCGACACGCTCATGTCCCACCAGCGTGGGGTCTTCTGCGATGGACACACCGGGAGCACCGTCCGCGTTGCCGACAACCGCCATCGCTCGCCGCAATCCACGCAAATCTCCCCCGCCTGACGCACCCCCTGTTTCCCCCTACAATCTCATCAGATCGGAGCAACCACATGCTGGTCCAAATGGAACTCTCCAGAATCCTGATCCACGAGCGCAAAGCCGAGCAGCTCATCGAGCTCCGCGAAGCCGACCCCAACCTCACCCATCCCCGATCCTTCCCCATCGTGATCGGGATCGTCGAAGCCGCCGCGATCGGACGCCGCCTTGAAGGCATGGAACTCCCACGCCCCATGACCCACGACCTGCTCGCATCGACCATCACAGGACTCGGCGCAACCCTCGAAGCGATCACCATCACCGACCTCGTCGACGGCGCCTTCATCGCCCAGCTCTCTATAGCCCGACCCGACGGCCACCTCGTCCACATCGACGCGAGACCCTCCGACGCGATCGCACTCGGAGTCGCGACCAACGTCCCGATCTTCGCGGACGAAGCTGTCATCGAGCAAGCGTGCGTGATGACCCCGCCAAATGACGACACCGACGAAGATTTCAACGAAGCCAGTCGTCATTAACAAACAACCTGAAAGTGACAACGTCGCTAACACAATCTGAATAGTTGAGTGCGTTTTTCGTGTGCACATACACTCAAGGTTGATTCAGAATTAATCCTTGTACCAGATCTCAATTCTTGTACAATCAAATCGACCAACATTCGTTTATTGGTAGTTCATTTGGAGAAGGAGAACATTATGAATCAAACACGATCACACCTCGCAAGAACAAAGACAATCGCGGCCATCGCAACAGCAATGTTGATCGCCACCGTTGCATCCGCAGGGGTCACATTTACCAGCCTTGATCGCACAGCGAGCGCTGGGACCGTAGAGTCGAGCAACGAACTCTTCACCCTGTTCGATGCCGATCTGCACTACACCGAAGACACCGGCGGCATCTTTATCCCAGCTTCATCAAGAGCTTCCCAGACCTCTTTACTTGATAACGCAACCCAAACCCTCACCTTCGATGGATCCGCATCCGCATCCGGCGGTGCTGTAAGCTCAGCGAGCGGATCAACCTCGCTGATCTTGGGATTCACCGTTTCAGCAGGCATGCCCGCTGAACTGATGATCAACGGCACCCTCACCGAGTTCGACGGCAGCGGGATCGATCCAGGATCTGAGGGTGGAAACGGAACATCCCTCCTGAGAATCTTTCACAACGGATCCATGATCTACTCCAATGCCCCAACTTCCAACGGCACAATCTCAGTGAACGATCAACTCGTGCTCGCTACAGGAACCTACGAACTCAGCATCACACTCAGCGGCAGCGGTCCACCACAAGTAGGTGGCGGGAGCGGCCGAGCAGACCTCACCGTCGAGTTCATTCCAACCCCAGGCACCGCAACCATCGCACTCGCCTTCGGCTTCCTATCAACTCGCCGCAGACGATAAAGCTTCTACCTAGTTCCAAATACCCAATGCACCTCTCAATCGAGAGGTGCCATTCTTTTGTATCAATGCTCCGCCCCAACAATGTCATTAGTTGCCGCACAAGTGCTACCACCGCATTCAGGACAGGCCGTCACATCTTCTAGACCAGCGAGGTTATACCCACAGGATTCACACACCTGTTCTGGAAGCACCTTTCGGCGCTCAAGTACTGCCCAAACAAGCAGTGACCCCATCGTGAAGAGATCGAACAGCAATGATACCGATGTGTACTCACAATACTCGAAACCGTAGAACAGCAAAAGCGTTCCTGGCGGATACTTTCCTGTATTCACAATCCATAATGCGTTGACCAAAGCGAGTACAACAGCTGTGCCCCACATAACAGCAACAAGTTTTGACCGAGAAAGACAAAACAGCACGGCCCCAACCACAGCTACTCCGATGACATCCATAGTTTGAACATTGAACAACATCCAACTGCTAAACGACTGAACTAGAGCTATGTAAATTTCTAATGGAATTAGAAACCAAACTGCACAAAATGAGAAAACCACCAACTGAATGATCGGACGAACTCTGTATGGAGAAACTTGGAAGACAACAAGAATTACAGCACCGGTGACAACGCTCACTGACGGATCAAAAATGCTCAGACCCAGAAATCCAATACGAGTCACAAAGTACATCATCGGGTCAACACCAAGTGTCGAAAGAATGAGTTTCAGCAGTTCATAACGAAGCTCGACCCCAGCAATCACCGCCGCGACAAGAGCAATCAGTATCACTGCTGACACACACCCCACCCAACCAAAGCCGAGAAGAGGGTCCTTGATGTGCTTCCTCTTGAGCATTACTGAACCATCCTATACGCGACTTCCTTCATACCTACAATCCCCTCCAATGCCCGCCCCCACTTCATCCAGCCTCCCCCCCTTCGACGCCGCCGTCGCGGCTCCTGTGTATCTCACGCGTGACATCCCAGGAATCGGAGGCACGATCAAAATCCGTCCCGACGACTTCCTCGTCACCGAGCTCCCGCTCTACCAACCCGCAGGACACGGCGAGCACATCTACATGCTCATCGAAAAACGAGGACTCTCCACACTCCAGCTCCGCGACATTGTCGCGCGTCACTTCAAAGTCGGGAAGCGATCCATCGGACACGCCGGACTCAAGGACAAGCACGCAATCACGCAGCAAGTCATCTCCGTCCACACGCCTGGGAAAACCCCAGAAGATTTCCCATCGCTGCGCCACGACAAGCTAACCGTCCAGTGGGTCGATCTGCACACCAACAAACTCAAACGCGGACACCTCGCCGGGAACCGCTTCTCGATCCGCGTGCGTGATGTCGATCCAACCGCCGTGCTCCACGCGAACCGCGCCCTCCAACAACTCGCTCAGCATGGCGTCCCCAACCGATTCGGACCCCAGCGCTTCGGACTCATCCAGAACAACCACGAGATCGGACGCGCCCTGATCCTCGGCGACCACCAACACGCGATCGACCTCCTCCTCTCCCCACACCCCCTCGCGCCCAAATCACAACACGACGCGCGCGAGTTGTACGCGGCAGGAAACTTTACCGCCGCCCGAGAAGCGCTCCCCAAAGTCTTCAACATCGAGCGCCGAGTCCTCTCCCGCCTCGCCCAAGACGCCGACCCCCAAACCGCGATCACGGCGATCGACCAGACCGCGTTCGGCTTCTACATCTCCGCATTCCAATCCGCGATTTTCAATCAGGTCCTCAACAACCGAGTCGCCGATGGTACCCATCACAAGCTGCTCCCCGGCGATCAGGGATTCCTGCTCAACTCCCGCCGAATGTTCCACGTGGAACAATCGGATCTGGAAAATTCGGAGACCGCCGCTCGCCTCGAATCAGGCGAAATCAGTCCCTCAGGCCCGATGTGGGGCACCACGATGCCGAGGGCAACTGGGGAAATTGACGCGATTGAACTCCAAGCCCTTGCAAACACGGGAGTATCGACGAAAGATTTGGAATCGTGTGAGTCACGCGATCACCCCCAGATGATCGGGGGGGATCGCAGGCCGCTGAGGATTCCGGTGATCGATCCGGAAGTCGAAGGCGGCGTCGACGAGCACGGCGCATACATCCGATGCGCGTTCGAGCTCCCACGAGGATCGTTCGCGACGACGGTGATGGACGAAATCATGAAAGTCACTCCCGGCTCTACGAGTACTGACGACCACGCAGGAGAATGAAATGAGCGATGACATCCGGCATATCTGTTTCGACTGGGGCGGGGTCATACTCAAAATTTGTCGTACTTGGGAAGAAGGCTGCGCGAATGCGGGCATCGAGAAGAAGACCAAGAAAGCCGGGACGGCGTGCTACAAGAAGATGCGCGCGATCGAGCCGCGTTACCAGACAGGACAGATGAGCGACAAGGCGTTCTTCCGCTCGATCTCCAAAGCGTGCGATGAGGCGTACTCGATCGACGATGTTGCCGCGGTCCATCATGCGTGGTTGCTCGACGAGTACGAGGGCGTGGGTGAGCTGATCGACGAGCTCAACGAGTACGCGGATCTGACGACTGGATTGTTCTCCAACACGAACTCGCTCCACTGGGATCGGATGGAAGAGGAATCTCCCAGCGCATTCATCATCGAGCACAAGCACGGCAGTCACTTGTTCGGACTCGCGAAGCCGGATGAAAAAGCGTTCGCGGCCTACGAGCGCCGCGTCAATGCAGCGGGATCGCAGATCCTGTTCTTCGACGATTCTCCTGAGAATGTCGCGGGTGCTCGCGCCTTCGGATGGAACGCGGAGCAGGTCGATTTCAAGAAGTGCACAGCGACCCAGGTTCGCGCGCATCTTGAACGACTGATGATCCTCGAGCCGGCGTGAGACCTGAGTCGTTTCACACAGGTTTGAAACCAAACTCCATCTGGTATACTCCGGCAATGTCAAACTCCCGACTCTTGCTGTGTTCTTGTGTATTGATCTTTGTGTTTGCTGCTTCGGCCCTGGTTGGCTGCGGCGGTGAGTCGGCGATGATGGCCGCGAGTCGTGGCAGTGCGTCGTCTGAGTCTGCTGATGCAACTCAAGAGTCAAAGCTTGTCGGACAACTGCAACTCCCCGGCGAGGGTGGTCGGCGGGGGGTTGAGGTCCATGCGTGGGTGCGTGACTCAAAAGGCGGAGAGAATCAGCTGTGGATCCTGCCGGGTGGTGATGGGCGGTTTGCGCGGGAGTTTGAGGGGGAGGTTACGCGGGTTCGTGTGTTTGCGGGGCGGGAGGTGCATCGGATTGATGGGGATGATCTGCCGAAGGTTGATGGGGACGGGCGGGTTGATCTCGGGGTGATTGATCTGCGTGAGTTGCTCGTTGGGTACCAGATGCGCACGCGGTTGGCTGGGGGAAAATCAGATGGGGAGTATCGGGCGGCGTTGTGGATTGGACCGCCTCCGACTGGGCCTCGTGGGTCGCTGCCTTCGCTTGGGTCGGCGCAGTTCCCGACATTGGAGCTTGGTGAACAGGTGGAGTGGTTGCTGCCGGCGGATATCAGGGATGTGTACTTTCTTGTGGAGCTTCCCGATGGTGACGGGCGCGGGAGGGACTGGCGGAGCGGGGAGCAGCGGGTGTTTGGGGCTTTTGAGGCTTCGGACTTCCCGGTAGAGCTTGTGGTTGATTGAGCTTGGGTGGTTTCTGCTTCAGGGACGGGGTTTTTGAGATTCTTGCCAGCTTCGCTTGACTTTTACTTGTTGCAACACATAATTGAGCATGGCTCCGCGGAATGCACAGTCTGAAACACGCTCTCGGCTCGCGGTTGAGCTTGGGAAGAAGAACGCGTTCACGATGCGTGAGCAGGAGGCGTATCTGAATCTGGTGCGGACGATGAGCGTGCTTGGGCGCGACTTTGCGCAGCTATTTAAGAGCTACGGCGTATCGGAGACGCAGTACAACGCGCTGCGGATTATCGCGGGAGCAGGGAAGCAGGGCATACGGATGGAATCGATCGGTGAGCGAATGGTGGCGCATGATCCGGACACCACTCGGCTCGTGAATCGACTGCTCGATGCGGGGTATGTCGTCAAGGAGAAGCTCGAGGACGATCGGAGATGTTCGGTCGTGCGGATCACTGGAGAAGGAAGGTCGCTGCTTAAACGGATGCGGGGCAAGGTGGATCAGCTGCACAAGCAGCAACTGGGACATATGAAGGCGGGTGAGTTGGATGAACTGAACAGGCTGCTGGTGATCGCGAGGGACGGGGCGGGGGCTGAATGAGCTTGTTTTTATTTGGAATAATATGTGTTGCAACACACTTTATATCAGCGAGACTCCACGGCACACGGTGGAGCACAGGAAAGGAGCGGCATCATGACCAAGACACACGCACAACTCAGGTTTTGGGACGGCGCGACGCGCGGGCGGACGCAGATCGGCTGGCTCGACGGGTACCACTCGTTTTCGTTTGGTCGGTACATGGATCCGGATCGGATGGGGTTCCGTTCGCTCCGGGTGATTAACGATGACAAGATCAAGGCGAGCCGAGGGTTTGGGATGCATCCGCATCATGAGATGGAGATCCTGACCTGGGTGCTCGATGGGAAGATCAAGCACGAGGACAGCACTGGACAGCATGGCGAGATTGTTCCCGGCGATCTGCAGCTGATGTCTGCGGGCAGGGGGATCCGTCATAGCGAGTTCAATGGTCTGGATGATGCGACGACGCATCTGCTGCAGATCTGGATTGAGCCGAGTGTTGCGGGGGTTGAGCCGGGGTATCAGCAGACCTCGTTTGATGCCTCGGGCAGAGCGGATCAATGGCAGCTGCTCGCGTCCCCTGCTGCTCGCGATGGATCACTGAAGATTCACGCGGATGCGGAGGTCTCGGTTGCGGACCTGAGCGCTGGGAGCGCGATCGGAGCCGTTGTCCCTGACGGACGGCATGGGTATGTCCATATCGCACACGGGAAAGTCAGGGTCGATGGCAAAGAACTCACAGGTGGTGATGCGTTCTCGTTTGAAGAGGGGCGCGTTGACATTCAAGGAATCGAGGACAGCGAGTTGCTGTTCTTTGAACTGGCATAAACACACACGAACCACACAAGGAGAAGGCACTATGAGCACTGGTACAGAAACACAGGTCCGGATCGAATCGCTTCTGGGATACATCCGCGAGGGGCGGATCATGGACGCGATGAGGGAGTTTTATGCGGATGATGTGGTGATGGAGGAGCCGGCGTATGGGAAGACTGTTGGGCTCGCGGCGAATCTGGAGCGCGAGCAGCAGTTTGTGGACTCGGTCGCGGAGTTCACGAGCTTCGAGACTCCCAAGGTGATGGTCGGCGAGAACAGCTCGGCGTACGAGAACTCGATGAGCTGGAAGAGCACTGATGGCCAGGACATCCAGATCGAGCAGGTCGCGGTTCAGGAATGGCGCGATGGGAAGATTGTGAGCGAGCGTTTCTACTACGCGACGAGTTGAAGATGATTACTTGGACAGCTCGTCGTAGACGGCGCTGATTGCGCGAGATTTGATCCGTTCGAATCCCAGACCATCCATGAAGTCCCAATGCATTTCGGCAACGGCTTCCTTAGGGGTGCCGGCGTCGATTTGTTTTTGGACTTGTTCAACAAGCTGTTCGAGATAGTTGATCTGGTTGGTGATGAGGGAGCGGTCGCCGGGTTGGCCGTGTCCTGGGATGATCTGGGTGTCCTTGTCGGTGCGTTTGTAGATGGATTGGAGTGAGTTGATCCATCCCAGTGCGGTCGCGCCGTGGGCGGGGAAGAAGAAGGGGTGGAGTCCGGCGAAGATGAGGTCGCCGGTATGGATGATGTTGTGGTTCTCGAAGTGGACGATGAGGTCGTTGTCGGTGTGTCCGGCGCCGAAGTGATGGAGGGAAACGGGAGTCGTTGGGTGCTCGACTTCTGTTGAGTCATCGAAGGTGTGCTTCGGTGTCACGGCTTGCTTGGTGATCAGGTCGAGCGAGTGTGCGGCTTGGAGTGCGAAGGCGATGAGTTCTGCGGAGGCGCCGGCTTCGGCGAATTTTTCTGGTCCTGATTCTGCTTCGGACTTTGCTTGGTCGAGCTGGGATTGGATTCGTGGGACGGCGTTTTGTTGTGCGAATGAGTGCTTTGAGTTCGGGAGGAGGAAGGCGTTGCCTCCGGTGTGGTCGCCGTGGTGGTGGGTGTTGATGGTGGTGAGGTGTGTGGAGTCGTTGTTGAGGGTACGTGCGTCTTGGAGGAGTGCGGGGCCGTAGGACGCGAACTTGGTGTCGATGAGGATCGCGTGGTCTTTGTGGGAGGCGAGGAGAGTGTTGCCTCCGGTGGAGAGGTCGGCGATGAGATGGAATCCCTTGATCGGGGTCGGGAGGTCTTTCCAGGAGAGTAGCGGCGAAGCGGATCTTGAACGCGTCGCGGCGAGGAGGGTGGACGGGGAGGCGGCAGAGGCGGTGAGCACGGCGAGGAGTTTGAGTGATTCTCGGCGTGTGAGGGTCGATTGAATGGTCATCGCGTGCTCCTTTGTGCGTGGTCTTGCTGTGCTAGGATAGGGGCGCTATGGGAATGGTCCCTTGGCGTGTGTGTAACTCCGATCGCTCGGCGATCATTCCCAGGAAACTGATATCTATGAAAGCAAACGAACTGCGTCCGGGCATGGCGGTGAACTACAGCGGGAAGTTGTATGTTGTTGCGAAGCTTGCACATACGAAACCTGGCAAGGGTCCGGCGTACATTCAAATCAAGATGCGTGCTGTAGATGGATCTGGGATGACAGAGAAGCGATTCCAAGGCTCGGATGTGGTTGATGGTGCGACACTGGATCGGCGTGAGATGGAGTTTCTCTACGGCGACGGTGAGGGCGGCGGGACCTTCATGGATATGGAAGACTACGACCAGGTTGAGTTGAGTCAGGATCTGCTCGATGATGCATTGCTGTACATGTCTCCGAACTCGAGCTGTAACGTCTTATTCCACGAAGGAAATCCTGTTGCGATCGAGCTCCCTTCAGCAGTCGTGGTCACGGTAACTGAGACTCCTCCTGGTATCAAGGGCGCGACAGCGACGAATCAGCTCAAGGAAGCTGAGTGTGATACTGGATTGAAGACGCGTGTGCCGCCGTTTATCTCCAATGGCGAGAAGATCCGTGTATCGACTGAAGACGGGTCGTACATGGCGCGTGTGAAGGACGAGTAAAGATGAGCACGCTCGAACCCAATCTCGTGTTGATTGGGTTGCGCGGTTCTGGCAAGTCCACCATTGGTGCTCGGCTTGCAGATTCACTCGGACGCGACTTTGTCGATCTCGATGACTCGACGGCTCGCGTTTTGGACTGCGCTGGCGCGGGAGAAGCGATCGCGAATCATGGGATGGACGCGTTCCGCGCTGCGGAGCGAACGGCTTTGGAGCAGGAGTTACAGACCGATGGACGCGTGATCGCGCTTGGGGGTGGTACCCCCACTGCTGAGGGGTGTGTGGGACTGCTCAAGTCGTGTGATTGTCGAGTGATCTATCTCAAAGCGCAACCAAGCACGCTGCGGACACGCTTGAGCAGCACGGACAACACGGATCGTCCCTCGCTCACGGGCGGCGATGTGCTTGATGAGATCGGGACGGTGTATGAACAGCGTGATCCGTTGTATATGGAGATCGCGGAATCAGTCGTGCACACCGATGGGGTGAGCGAGGACTCGACGGTTGTGGCACTGATCGCGCTGGCGAGAGCGGGGTCCTAACTATTTTGCGGCGTGGACCGCAGCGCAGAGTTTGGCGATTTTGGTGTGGTCTTTGATTCCCGGCTCTGTTTCGACGCCGGATGAGATGTCCACGGCGTAGGGCTTGAGGGTCTTGATGACCTCGGTCACATTGGACTCATCCAGACCTCCGGCGATGATGATCCGCTTTGTATAGTTCTCGATGAGTGGCGAGAGCTCGGACCAATCGAACGCTTTGCCTTCACCTCCATCAGATCCGTCGATGAGGAGGGCGTCGACCTCGGCGACCTTTGACCAACGATCGAGCTGGGATTGGATGGTGACTTGCTCGTATTTGAATGCTTTGATGACTCCTGGTCCGCATTGCTGGACGAGTGAGACGGGTTCTTTGCCGTGGAGTTGGAAAGAGTGCGCGGGACAGGTTTGTTCGAGGTCGCAGAACTCGTCAAGGGTGAGGTCGCGGGTGACTCCGATCGCGGAGACCATCGGGGGGAGGTTGAACATGATCGCGGCGGCGTCATCCGGATCGATGAAGCGCGGGGTATCTTTGACGAAGATGAATCCGAGCGCGTCGGCGCCGTTGTCCACGGCGGCTTGCGCATCGTCGATGTTGGTGATGCCGCAGATTTTGATGCGGGTCCTGTGATGGGTCATGACTGGTTGCTCCGGATGGCATCGAGTTCAGATTGGGCGAGTGCTTTGATGTCTTCGTCTGAGGTGTTGGCGATGAGGTTCTTGAGGATGTCGAGGGCCGCGTCAGGGCTGTTGAGATCGTTGGCGTTGATGCGGGCGCGGAGGATGCAGATGACGCCGCGCTCTGGGTCTGCTGGGTAGTCCTTGAGGAGTGCTTGGTACGCGTCGAGCGCTTCCTGACGCTGATTGGTTTGATAAAGATGATTGGCGATCTGGTACTGCGCGTCGCGGTGCATGGTTGTTGGGTACTTGGGGTCGTCGTTGAAGTACTGGACCATCGCGAGGTATCGGTCGGAGGCGTCTTCGAGGTCCCCTTCGGAGAGACGCTCGGAGATTTGTGCTCTTCGAGCGGCGAGCTCGGCGACCATGGGGTCTTGCTTCTCGACGGCTTTGTAGGGCTTGGGGGTTGAGTTGTTGGTGGCGGCACGGAAGGCGCGTTTGCGGTTTTTGTGCTGGAGGATGGAGAAGAGGTCGTAGCTTGGTTCGCGAGCGAGGATCTTGGTTGCGAGGAGGAAGAGGGCGGTGGCGATCCCGATGGCATATCCGCCGAGATGGGCGGCGTTTGCGGTGCCGTTGTTGGGTTGAAAGGTTTGGGAGAAGAGATCGATGACAATCCAGAGTCCGATGAGCCACCACGCTGGCGCCATGAGGAACTGGATGAGGATGAAGAACCAGAGCACGCGGATGCGTGAGTTGGGGAACAGCACTAGGAACGCGCCTGTCACGGCGGCGATCGCTCCCGATGCGCCGATCGCGGGATGGTCGGACACAGCGACATGGATGAGTCCCGATCCGATCGCGCCGACGAGGTAGAAGATGGTGAATCCGATGCGTCCGAAGCGATCCTCGACTGGGGGTCCAAACACGAAGAGCGCGAGCATGTTGCCGGCGATGTGCCAGAAGTCGGCGTGGAGGAATGCGGAAGTCACGGGTCCCCAGGGTGTGAGGTCGTGTCTCCAGACTTGTCCGAAGTTCAGGAATCGTTCGACGAGCTGAGGATCCGAAGATTGGAGAATGATCTGGAGAACGAATACCACCAGATTCAGGGCGATGAGCACAGGGACAATGCGTGTCCTGCGAGCAAGGGGGCGGTTTGTACCCAGAGGGATGAGCATCGGGGATGGTACACGGCTGAGCGGGGCGAGGGAGTGGTGTGTTGCCTATAGTTACCACCCGGTATCTGGAGACGCTGAGAGAGCGTGGCATTCCAGATCGAGCCGGGTCTTTGAGCCGATTTGTAGTTGAAAGGATGCTGTATGAGCACCGCGGAAAGCACTTTCTCCAAGGGTCTTGAGGGCGTCGTTGCCGCACAGACTGAGATGTCGTTTATCAATGGCACCGAAGGGGTATTGGAATATGTCGGGATCGCGATCGGTGATCTGGCATCCAAGAGCTCGTTCGAGGAGACGGTGTTCCTGCTCTGGAATAAACGGCTCCCCACCGCTGCTGAGCTTGAAGCGTTCAACGCAGAACTCCGTGAAGACTACACGATGACCGATGCGCTCAAGGAGCGGATCAAGGCGTGTCCTGTTGATGCGGAGCCGATGCATGTCATCCGCACGATGATCAGCTCGATGGCGATGGATGATCCATCTCCCAATGAGAACTCGGTCGAGGTCGCTCGTCACAAGGCATTGAACATCCTTGCGACTGCTCCGGCAATCGTCGCGGCGTTTGATCGTCATCGCCGAGGATTGGACATTGTCGATCCGGATCCGTCACTGAGCTTTGCAGCGAACTTCCTGTACATGCTCAATGGCGAGAAGCCGACTGATGCGATGGTTCGTGCGTTTGATATCTGCATGATCACACACGCGGATCACGGATTGAACAACTCGACCTTCGCGGCTCGCGTGGTCATCTCAACTCTTTCGGACATGTACTCTGCGATTACCGCTGCGGTTGGCTCGCTCCGCGGTCCGCTCCACGGCGGCGCGAACGAGGGCGTGATGAAGATGCTCAACCAGATCTCAGATGTGGATTCTGTGGAGAGCCATGTGATGAACATGATCGCGAATAAAGAACGCATCATGGGATTCGGTCACCGCGTCTACAAAGCGAAGGACCCTCGTGCTGCGGAACTGATGACGCTCGCGAAGCAACTCGCGGAAGACACGGGCAACATGGACCTTTACAACAAGTCGCACGCGATCGAGCTCGTTATGGAGCGTGAATACGCGGCGAAGGGGATCTACCCCAATGTCGACTTCTACTCAGCGACCACTTACCACTGCATCGGCCTGAAACTCGACTTGTTCACTCCGATGTTCGTGCTCGCACGCATCGCAGGTTGGGCGGGGCATGTGATTGAGCAGCTCGGCGATAATCGTCTTTATCGTCCAACGACTGATTATGTTGGACAGCACGCGGTGCCGTATGTTGCGATCGAAGATCGTTGATTTGAAAGCTGTTTGAGACTTTGCTAGCCGCGGTTTATGCCGCGGTTTTTTGATGCTCTGGGATGTAGCGTTCGACAGCGGCGAGGTCTTGATTCTGTCCGGCGATGAGGAGGTAGTCTCCGTCGAGAAGGACATGCTCCGTTCCTGGACGCATGTTGTATTGTCCGTTGGCATTCCGCGATGCGATGTAAGCGATGCTTGGGAAGTTTTGGATGAGATCAGAGATGGAGAGTCCTGCTCGATTGTTTTCGTTGGTGATTGGGATCTCTCTGAAATGGAGTTTCTTGTCACCTTCGTGATGGGAGCCGTAAACGACTTCGGCTACCGATGGACGGAGCATACTGTCGGCAATCCCTTCTCCGCCGTAGCGTGTTGGGCTGATGACCGAGCTTGCACCGGCGCGGGCGAGTTTGTTGATTGAATCTTCGTCTTCGGCTCGTGCAGAGATTGGGAGGTCTGGCGCGAGCGCGTTTGCGGTCAGGCAGATCATCGCGTTGGTTGAGTCGGACGATGTAGCGGCGGCGAGCGCGGAGGCACGGGTCACTCCAGCAAAGATGAGTGTCTCGTCGTTGGTTGCATCGCCGTGGATAGCGATGATCCCTCGGTCGCGTGCTTGTTTGATCAGAGTTTCGGAGTTATCAATCGCGACGACTGGGATACCTTGTTCATCAAGTCTGTGGATGATGTGGAATCCGGTGCGTCCCAAGCCGCAGACGATGGAGTGGTTGGTGAGCTGATTTGCTTTCGTGATCATGCGTTTCTCCGTGTCGACGGCTTTGGTTGCGGCGTACTGGACGATCTGGCTGAGTGCGTAGGAGACAGAACCGATGCCTCCGATCATGAGGAACGCGGCGAATCGCTGGCCGGTGATGCTCATCTCGTGGTCGTCATACCCAACTGTGGTCAGGGTGTAAAGGGTGAAGAAGAAGGAGTCCCACACACCCCAATGCTCGATCCATGTGAATCCGAGCGTACCAATCGTGAGTACGCTGATGCAAAGCACCAAGGCGCGTGCGATGGGCGAATCCAATCGGAGTAGGAAACGCTTCGATTGCGTCCGGTATTGAGACATGTTGGGTGTATCGGACCCCAGGATTGGGGGCTTTATCCAAGGCTCTGATGTTTAGATATTTAGCTGCGCGAGGATTGCGTCAAGGAGTAGGCGGGTTCTGGATTCGGAGTCGGGATCAATGTTAATCGTGATTTTGACCCCTCCTGAAGGCTGTGTCGAGGTGTTGATGTGGACACGGTTGTACGGAGCATCAGGTTGTGAGAGGGCAAGGAGTTTCCCGCCTTGGGGTGAAGCGGTGGATTTTTTGATTACATGCCCTTGTCGGAGGAGCTCGTTTTTTGCGGCAATCAGGACAGATTCAGTGCGGACTCCCGGCGGGAGCTCGGCTTCAAGGGTTCCCCAGAGGTAGGAGGCTGAGATAGGGGTTTGGCCTTGCCATGCGGTGGACTTGCGCATGGCGGGAACTGATTCACAGGCTGGGAGCAGCACGAGCGAACAGATCCCGATCAGCAAGATGGCTGCTTTGGTGGTGGTTTGCATCAGTGAGCAATCGGTTATCTGGACTTCGCTTCTGTAAGTTGGGCTGAAAATGGGTGGATGCTGGGGATGGGGTTGACCTGTCGTTGGATCGTGCCTTTGATAGGGGCCCGGCGGTTGTGCCGGGAGTTGGTAAGTCCTTGAAGTGAATGGAGCCCTGATGGCGATTCGGATCAAAACGCGTGGGAATGAGAGTGCGGAGCAGATGATGCGTCGCTTCAAGAAGCTCTGCGAAAAAGAGGGGCTTGTCAAGGATATCAAGCGTAAAGAGTACTACGAGAAGCCTTCGGAGCGTAAGCGTCGTGCGGCAAAGCGTGGTCCATCGCGGGATTGATCGCGGTGTGATGATTTGAAAGAACGACCGTTCCAGAAATGGAACGGTTTTTTTGTCGAGATTCGATCTCGATCGCCGTTTTTTGAATAAATGCTCGGCTTTTTGGTAAGCGGGCACTAGAATCGTGACCCCATTTTGGGGAATCAAAAGTTTGTGAAAACTTCACGGTACACACCCTTTTCCTGTCGTTGACATGGGTGACACACAGGACAAGCAGGAATATCACCACCACCCAGAGGCACGCACATCATGAGTATGCAACTCATTCCAACAATGGCATCGATCAGCGATCTCCCGCTGCCGTACTGGCTTGCGCCGTTCGGCGGTGTGCTCGCGCTGTTGACTGCTAAGGCATTCCACGGCTCGGTCATGAAAATGTCCGAAGGCGACGAGAACATGATCCAGATCGCTCAAGCGGTCCGCGACGGTGCGATGGCGTACCTCACTCGTCAGTACAAGGTCGTCGCGGGCGTGTTCGTGGCGCTGATCATCTTCCTCGGACTGATGTATGTCATGGGATTGCAGAGTCAGTGGGCACTGATCGGTGTTCCTGTCGCTGGTTTCTTCTCTGGTCTTTGTGGCTGGTTCGGTATGCGGATGGCAACCAACGCTTCTGCTCGTACCACCTTTGCTGCAAAGCAATCGCTGAATGAGGGTCTCAAAGTCGCGTTCCGTTCCGGTGCGGTCATGGGACTCGTTGTTGTGGGCTTTGCGCTCCTCGATGTTTCGTTCTGGTTCTTTGTCTTCAATGCGACTGGACTCGCTGGTGACCTTGCTGGTCTGACCACAGTTATGCTCAGCTTCGGTATGGGTGCATCGACACAGGCGCTCTTCGCGCGTGTTGGTGGTGGTATCTACACCAAGGCCGCGGATGTTGGTGCTGACCTTGTTGGTAAGGTTGAAGCTGGTATTCCTGAGGATGACGCTCGTAACCCCGCAACGATCGCGGACAATGTTGGTGACAACGTTGGTGATGTTGCAGGTATGGGTGCTGACCTCTACGAGTCGTACTACGGCTCGATCCTCGCGACGATGGCGCTTGGTGTTGCTGCGGCGTTCTCCTTCGGGACGCTCTCTGATGCTGAATCCGCAAGTCTTGCGATGAAGCTCGCGGTTGCTCCGATGGCGCTCGCGGGTGTTGGTATTCTCTGCTCGATTCTTGGTGTGTTCGTGGTGAAAGCGGACGAGAACGCGAGCTTTGCAAAGCTGCTCAAAGGCCTGCACATGGGTGTGTATGTCGCTTCGGGATTGATTATCGTTGGAGCGATCGGATTGCTCTGGTTCCTGCTCGGCAACGACTCGACTATGGCTGGCATCCTCCCTTGGTGGCGTTTGGTAGCCGCGATCGTCATTGGACTGATCTCCGGTAATGTGATTGCGTACGCGACTGAGTACTACACCAGCTACGAGCACAAGCCAACTCAGCGCATTGCTGAGCAGGCGCTTACTGGTCCTGCGACTGTCATCATCGCTGGTATCGCAGAAGGCATGAAGTCCACATGGGCATCACTCCTCGTTGTTGTTATCGCGATCATCGGTGCTTTCGCGGCAGCTGGCGGCGGCGAGAGCTTCCTCCTCGGTCTCTACGGCGTGGGTATCGCAGCGGTCGGGATGCTCTCGACGCTGGGTATCACACTCGCGACCGACGCGTATGGTCCGATCGCGGACAACGCAGGCGGCAACGCAGAAATGACTGGTCAGCCTCCGCATGTTCGTGAGCGTACTGACATGCTCGACTCACTGGGTAACACCACTGCGGCGACTGGTAAGGGCTTCGCGATTGGTTCGGCCGCTCTCACAGCGCTCGCACTCTTTGCGGCGTACATCCAGATCGTCCAGACCCAGATCACTTCGCAAGCTGAGGGTTTCCTTGATAAGGGCGCTTACCAAGTCTCTGTTGAGGACGGCATGGGTAAGGCGATCTACCAGGGATACGGCAAGTTCGCGGTCATCACTCTTGACGGCGAAGAAACCTACCTCGACGGCGGCATGCTCCTCTCGATGCACGGCGAAGAAGCTGCTGATGTCGAGTTTGCAAAGGAAGGCGAGTTCGCGGTTGTTTCCCATATGGAATCCCACTACGAGATCGCTCCGAAAGACGGCGGTGCTTGGAGTGCAACCATCGTCTCATCCAAAGAAGGCTCGGTGCGTGATGTGCTGAACTTCTACAATGTTTCGCTTGCGAATCCGAAACTCCTCGGTGGCATCTTCATCGGTGTTCTCCTCGCGTTCCTCTTCTGTGCGTTGACCATGAATGCGGTCGGTCGTGCAGCGTACGCGATGATGGGTGAGTGCCGTCGTCAGTTTGGTTTCATCCGCGAGGCGCTGCGTCGTGGTGGTATGGCTGAAGACGAGCTTGCGAATCCAGACAACTGGCCGATGGAAGGTGTTGATCTTGATGGTCACCACTACCCTGACTACGCGAACTGTGTGTCGATCTCGACCACTGGTGCTCAGAAGGAAATGGTCATCCCATCCGCTCTGGCAATCATCGTCCCGATCCTCGTTGGTCTGACCCTCTCTGTTCCAGGTGTGATGGGTCTGCTCGCGGGCGGACTGACCTCAGGCTTCGCGGTCGCTGTGTTCATGGCCAACGCTGGTGGTGCTTGGGACAACGCGAAGAAGCTTCTTGAGTCCTACGGCAAAACCACTGCTCAAGAAATGGTTGACGGCAAGGGCAACTCGGACAAGGTTCCGGCTGCTGTACGTGAGTCCATCATGACGCGTGCACAAGAAGCGGTTGCTGCTGGTCGTGGCGACGAGATCGTCTACGGCAAGGGATCGGAAGATCACAAGGCGACTGTTGTTGGTGACACGGTTGGTGATCCGTTCAAGGACACTTCCGGTCCTGCACTCAACATCCTGATCAAGCTGATCTCGATCGTTTCGGTTGTGTTTGCTGGTCTGATCGTTGCGTTCGGCGATGTGATGGGCGGCTTCATCGGTATCTGAGTCCGCTCAGTTCTTTGATCCTTAAGCCCCGATGCTTCGGCATTGGGGCTTTTTCATGCGCCGTCGCAATGGGTGTGGGGATGAAAATGGCCACCCCCATTTGGGAGGTGGCCGTAGGATGCTGATTCTCATCAGCGGTCTTTCTGACAGTGGGCTACGCCGGAGCACATCATGTTCTCCGTCGAGCGTGTGCTCAGTGGAGGCGTAGCCCCTTGGTACAGACTGAATCGTTCACTGAATCACCTCCTTTGAGTACATGGTTTGTCCTAGCCGTCGCGGATCAGTTGGCCGCCGCTGGGTTTCTTTTCCCCGCGCCGTCGCTCGGGGCTCATCGCCCGACCTCGTCCTGAGATCGGTCGTCGTGGTGCTCTCCGGATTCACTCGATGCTTTTGGCAGGAGCGGCGCCCGGCGGGCAATCACGATGTAGTCATCATGCATACTTTCGGCGATTGTGCAAACGCGGATGCAATGAAATCCTCCGCTCGGCTCAAAACCGGCGTTGGATGGTCAAAATGCGGGGTTGCATGCGCGATTTGGATGTGGATTAGTCTTCGAACTCGTCGAAGGCGCCGCGCTTGGCTTGGTCGTCGATGTACTCTTGGAAGTCACCCATCTTGTAGGAGACGAAGCAGAAGACGTGATGGAGGGTGAGCCATTCGATATCGGATTTGTCTTCGTCGAGGTCTTTACGGATGGTGTTGAGTTCGGCGAGGAGGGTTTCGGCTTTCATATGGATGCTCCGTTCATGATCGGATGGCGATGGTTTTGATAATCAGTGTTGCGAGGTAGATGATGCTCTGCGCGAGGACGATAGCTGGACCGACGGGGTAGTGGGCTTTAAATCCCAGGAGGAGTCCGAGTCCCGCGCCGGCGAGGGCGATGAGGATCGCGTAGGTGAACGCGGGTTTAAGTTTGGCGGTGAGGTTGAGAGCCGCGGCGCCGGGAAGGACGAGGATCGCGGCGGCGAGGACGACTCCCGCGATTTGCATGGACATGACGATCGCGATCGCGAGGGTTGCGAGGAAGGTGTTGGTGAGTCGCTTGGAGTTGAGGCCGTAGGCGTCCATGACGGGTTGATCGAAGGCCCAGAAGATGAGCTTGCGTCTGATGAACCAGGTGAACGCGAGGATCGCGAGCGATGAGATGATCGCGATGGTCGCTTTGTTCCAGTCGGTGTTCAAGATGTTCCCGAAGAGGATCTCTTCGATGATGTGGTGTTCGTCCTCGTGACCATGCGCGGCGTGGCCGTGGTCGTCGTGGGCGTGTCGGGACTCGGCGACGGTGAAGAGGATGAATCCCAGCGCCATGGACGCGGAGAGGACGACCCCGATCGCGGTGTCGGTGCGTCCCTTGTGCGAGCGTGAGAGTGCGGCGATCCAGAGCGCGGCGAGGATCGAGAACGCGACGACGATGGTGAGCTGTCCGATCGCGCCGGCGGTGGTTGCGCCGTGGACGCCTAGGAATAGGGCAATCCCGACCCCTCCGAACGCAGCGTGGGAGATACCTTGTCCGATGAACGCGAGGCGTTTGAGGACGACGAAGATGCTCAGAGCGCCTCCCATGAGGGAGATCATGAGCGCGGAGATGATGATGGGGGCGAGGTTGTTCATTGGGCACCCCCACTGTTGTCAGTATGGTCGCAACCGCAGGGATTGTGTGTTGGATCGTTGCAGTCTTCTGCACAGTCTTTCGCTAGGTGTGCATCGATGTGGATATCGCCGAACACTCCGGCTACATCGTGGGCGAAGACCTGCGCGAGGACCGCTGGGTTGAGACCTTCGGGAGCATCGTGGAAGTGGAGCGTGCGAGACAGACACGCGACGCGATCCGCGACGGCGGCGATGGCTCGCATGTCGTGGGAGACGACGATGACGGTCAGTCCGAGTCGTTCCTGAAGAGTGTTGATGAGTTGACCGAAGCGTTGCTGTCCGGCGATGTCTACGCCGACGGTGGGTTCGTCGAGGACGAGGAGCTTGGGCTCGATCGCGATCGCACGCGCGATCATGGCGCGTTGGAGCTGTCCTCCTGAGAGTGCTCCGATGGGACGGTCCGCGAGGTCCTGGAGATCGACGAGCTCGAGCGATCGGTCGATCGCTTCGCGGTCTTCGGCTGATGGCTTTGCCCACGGCTTGCGATGACATGTCCGCGCCAGGGACACGACCTCGCGGACGCTGATCGGCCAATCGAGGTCGGCTTCGATGCGCTGTGGGAGGTATCCGATGAGTCCGCGGTTGCGGGCTTTGGTCGGCGTGTTGTTGAAGATACTGATGGAGCCCTTGTTGGGCTTGAGGATGCCGAGGATGAGTTTGATGAGTGTGGATTTGCCCCCGCCGTTGGGTCCCAGGATGCCGAGCTTGGTTCGGGGTTGGATGTTGAGGTCGATGGAGTCGAGTGCTTGGACGGCTCCAGTATCGATCCCGGTCGCGGGGTAGGTGTAGGACACGCCTTGGATCCGCACGGCGGGCTCTGATGCGGTGGCGGATTGAGAAGCAACATTGAATGCTTGGGGCATTGCGGATTATTGAGAGGGGTTGGGATGGGAGCAAGTCGGATCGGAGGGAGTTGACGAATCTTGATCTTTCGTGGTTTCTTGGTCTTTGGTAGTTTCTTGGTCTTTGGCTTTGCTTGGATCAAAGTCGTCGTCATCGTCGAAGACGGCCCTCAGTGCTGGGGTGTCCAGATCGTCGAACTGTCCTGATCGAGCGGCGATGATAAACGCGGCGAGACCGAGTCCGGCGAGGAGGAGGGCGGCCGGGATCATGATGAGGATGACGGACATCAGCGTTGCTCCGGTTTGGGAGTGGTATTCTTGCCCGCTCGTGTGCAGATGGCGACGACGGTGAGGGAGCTGATGGGCATCAGGATCGCGGCGAGGAACGCGGTGATGAATCCAGCGATCGCGAGGGTCGCGGTGATGGTGTTGTAGGTGAGCGAGAAGATTAGGCAGAGGCGGATCGTGGACATTGTGGAGCGTGAGAGGTCCACGAGGTTGACGATCGGGGTGACTCCAGGGTGGACGAGGTAGACATCCGCGGCTTCGAGGGATGCCTCGGCTCCGCCGTGGACGGCGATTCCGACATCTGCGGATGCGAGCGCGGCGGCGTCGTTGACGCCGTCTCCGACCATGACGACTGGGGTGCGATCACTGGCGCGGGCGTCTTTCTGTTCTTGGATCCGAAGTGCTTTGGATTCTGGGGTGACGGCGCCCTCGTGATTATCGATCCCGACTTCGTGAGCGATGGATTCGACGATTCTTGGGTGGTCTCCGGAGCAGACTGAGAGGTTCCATCCGCGTTTGTGGAGCTGGGTGATCGCGGGCTTGGTGTCGCTGCGGAGCTGGTCCCCCACTCCGATGAGCGCGGACTGGTGTGTAGAGTGGTTGTAGACAAAGATCGGCGTCAGGGCACGATCGAGCAAGCGGACAAGCTTGGGCTGAAGGTCATCTGGGACTGCGATTCCAGTGAGTTGCGTGACATAATTCACCGATCCGATGGTGATGCGCTCGTCGTTGACTGTTCCCTCGATGCCTTGCGCGGTGGTTTGCTTGATGTCGCTCGCGGATGGGAGGTCATCCCCGAACGCAGATGCGATCGCGCGGGCGATGGGGTGGGTTGAGGAGTGTTCGATCGCGGCGGCGGCTTGGAGGAGGCTTTGGTCGCCGTGGGAATCAACGACGGTGCTTGTGCCGCTCGTGAGGGTTCCGGTTTTATCGAGGAGCATGGAGCCGGGTCTTGCGAGTTGTTCAAGGACGACAGCGGATTTGATGAGCATCCCCGCTCGAGCGGAGCGTCCGAGCGCGACGGACATCGCCATAGGTGTTGCGAGTCCCAGGGCGCAGGGGCAGGTGACGATGAGGAGCGCGGTCGCGTGCTCGATCGCGATCCCGAGTGAGTCGAGGGTGGTCCAGAGCGCGACGGTCCCGATCGCGAGGATGATGACGACGATCACGAAGTATCCCGCGATGCGATCGGCGGCTCGGACGACTGGAGACTTGTGCTCCGAGGCGCTGGCGACGAGTTGCATGAGCTTCCCGACTCGCGTGTGCTCCCCCACTGCTTGGACGCGGACGGTGACTGGTGAGCTGAGGTTTGTTGCGCCGGCGAGGGCTTGATCGCCAGGATCGGATTGGACGGGGATGGATTCTCCGGTGAGCAGCGCGTTGTCGATGGTTGTGGATCCATCGGTGATGATCCCATCGGCGGGGAAGGACTCTCCGGCGGCGACGCGGACGGACATTCCCGCTTCGATCGTGTCGATGGGGACGCGTTTGGTGTTGCCCTCGTCGTCGATAAGCGTGGCGCTGCTTGGGGTGAGCGTGAGCATGAGCTCGACGGAATCGGATGCGGCGCGTTGTTGGCGGTGCTGAATCCAGCGTCCGACGAGGAGCAGGAAGACGAGGACGGAGACGGAGTCGAAGTAGATCTCTCCGACGCCTCGGATGGTGTTGAGGGTCCCCCAGACTCCGGCGGTGAGTAGTGCGAGTGCGATCGGGATGTCGAGGTGCGCGGTGCGTGTACGCATCGCCGCGAGCGCTCCGGTGAAGAAGATGCGTCCTGGCCAAACGAGGACGACGATGCCGAGGGCCATGGAGTACCAACGGAAGGTGGAGCGCCAGAAGTCTGAGATCCCTGAGAATGATCCGCCGTAGAGCGCGATCGCGAGGAGCATGATGTTCCCGGCGAGCGCTCCGGCGACGGCGACGCGGATGAGGAACTTGCGGTCTTCTTTGACGCGGATCGCGCGTGCTTCTTTCCCACGCGCTGGATGCGCGGCGTATCCGAGTTTGTCGAGGGATTGAGCGACCTGCGAGAGCTTGATAGACTCGGGGTTGTAGCGGACGCAGACTGTTCGGCGTCGGATGTTGGCGCGCGCGTCGATGACGCCATCGGCGACGCGTGGGAGGCGCTCGATGAGCCACACGCATGCGGCGCAGTGCATACCTTCGAGGAGGAGTTCGACTTCGGAGGTATGGTCGTCGGCTTGGGAAACCCAAGTGCTGGTGAACGCGGGGTCGTCGAGTTCTTCGTAGTTGCTTCCTGTGCTCGCGGCTGGTTCGGCATTGGGATCGACGGCGGAACGGACTCGGTAGTAGTTTTCGAGTCCCGCGCCATGGAGGACGTTGTAGACGGTTTTGCATCCGTTGCAGCAGAACTGGTGCTCTGCATCGGGTTCGTAGAGTCCTTCTGGGACGGGGAGGCCGCAGTGGTCGCAGTAGGTTTGTGTGATGGATTCGGATTCAGCAGTCATTGATTAAGGATCATTGGAAGCATCCGTTGAAGATTCTGATTCTTCGTCCATCGGGAGTCCGAGTTCGCAGAGGGGGCAGGTCTCGTCGGGATTCGTTGGGACTGCTGAAGGATTGTCTGCGATGCCGAGTGTTTCGGGGGACATTTCGGGTGCTTGGAGTCGTCCCATCGCCGTGAACGCGCCGACGAGGACGACGGCGCAGGCGCTGATCGCGGGGATTTTCGCGTGGAGCGGTCCGGCGAGCATCTGGATTCCGGCGCCGAGGGTGGCCATGACTGGCAATGTCCCGAGCCAGAACACGGCCATGGTGAGTCCGCCCCAGATTGGTGAACCTGTTCCCGCGGCGGTGAATGCGAAGGCGTAGAGCCAACCACATGGGAGGAGGGTGGTGAGGAGTCCGATGGTCAGGGCGCGTTTGAATGGGGTCAGGTTGAATGCGAGGCGTTGTCCCTTCTCGACGGCTCGTTGCATGAACTTGGGGGCGCGGACGTGTTTGATGCGCACGCCTTTGATGCGCGCGAGTGCGATGAGTCCGAATCCGATCATGAATACGCCCGCGAAGATCGCGGCGGCGCGCTGTACTCCGACAAATGAACCTCCGAAGTCCAGTGCTTGTCCGATGGATCCCGCGATGACTCCGAGGAGGGTGTAGGTTGCGAGTCGTCCGCCGTGGTATGCGGATTGGAGTTTGAGCTTTTGGGATCTGGATTGTTGTCCGTCGGCGCCGAGGGCGAAGAGCATGAGTCCGCCGCACATGCCGGCGCAGTGGAGCGATCCGACGAGTGATGCGGTGAGGACGGTCGCGATGAGGACGAAGATGGGGTCCATGGGTTACCCCTCGAGCTCAAGCGATTTGATGACGAGGGCTTGCTCGCCGGCGTGTCGGATCGAGATTCGATATTCCCAGAGCCCGTTCGTATGCATGCCTTGGAGACGGGATTGGTATTGACCTGCGCCGCCGTGCTGGAGGATGTTGGTGAATGTGTCGCGTGCGTTGGACTGCGCGAAGCAAGTGATCTCCACGAGTGAGTCTTCGATCGGATTGTTGTCCTGATCGAGGATCATTACGGAAACGAGCCGTGATCCGACGGGATCGAGGACTGGAGATGCGCTGACACGGACATCCCATCCGAGACGATCAGCGGTGTTGAGCATTTTCTTTTCGCTGTCCCAGTCAAGCGAGCGTGCGTAGTAATCGGGTTCAACGGCGTGTGATCCCTTGCGAGCCCCCATCACTCCGGTAGTGATGATGAGTGTTGCAGAGAAAACGAACATAAGAACGATCGCGACGGGCCAATGGAGTCCCTTCTCAAAGAATGTGCGGTTGTCTTGTTGAGTGCTGTTGGTTTGGTTGTTATCCATCGGAGTTGCTCTCTTCCGGAGTGATTGTAGGTTCACGGTATTTCGGGCCTTTGAGCTCGAAGACCATGTCTTTGGAGAACTCTTGGCCGTCGGAGATGTTGATGGTGATCTCGATCTGTCCTGAGGTGAAGACTTGAGGGTCCGCGACGATCGGGAACTTCTGTGAGCCTTCTTTTCCCGGCTCGACGGTGAGGATGCCGTATCCATCTCCGACATGAACCCCTGCGGGATCGGTGATCGAGAGTGTGTACTCGGTGGGTTCCTCAGAACGGTTGGTGATGCGTGTGCGGAGCTGGTTGGTGATCTCACCTGATGGGAGTGTGTAGAACGGCAGACCCGCTTCGCGTCCGATCCATACTTCTGAGGTGCCTTTGGTGCTCAGGACATACAAGAATCCTATGAAGACGAGCAGGAGGATCGCGGGATACACGAGAATACGTGGACGGATGAGGTGACGGACATTGCCGCGTACAGCGTTCTCGGATGAGTAGCGAATGAGTCCGCGTGGACGACCGATCTTGTCCATGATGGTGTTGCACGCGTCGATGCACTGGGCGCATCCGATGCACTCGAGCTGTGGTCCCATGCGGATGTCGATCCCTGTCGGACAGGTCTGGACGCACATGGTGCAGTCAATGCAGTCTCCGAGCACTGGGAGCGAGACATCGGATGAGTCGATGTCTTGTGCTTGCTTGCGTCGTTTCTTGCCTCGCGGTTCGCCTCGTCCTTTGTCGTAGGTGACGATGAGGGAGTCTTGGTCGGTGAGCGCGCCTTGCATGCGTGCGTAGGGGCAGACGACGCAGCAGACCTGCTCGCGGAAGAACGCGAAGTCGAACATCATCAATCCGGTCGTCACGGCGACGATCAGGAACGCGACGGGATGGTTAAATGGTGATCCGAAGATCCAGTCATTGACGGTCGATGCGCCGACGAAGTACGACAGGAAGGTCTGCGCGAGATGCAGTGAGATCAGGAAGTACACGATGTACATGAGCACTCGGCGGAGTCCGATGTTCTTGGGTTTTTTGCGTCCTGGTCCTCCGATGAAGAGACGCTCGATCGGACGGTAAAGAAACTCCATATACACGGTTTGGGGGCACATCCATCCGCACCAGACGCGTCCGAAGAGCGCGGTGACGAGGAAGATGGTGAAGAACACCATGATCATGAAGAGACCAAAGAGCAGCGTGTCTGTTGGGAGGAAGGTCTTCCCGAAGAAGGTGAACTCGCGTGCTCGGACATCGAGGAGCATCGCGGGCTTGCCGTTGATCGTGATGAATGGGAGGAGCGAGTAGGTCGCGATGAGGATGTACGCGACGGCGCGGCGCCAGTTGAGGAACTTGCCCGGCGAGAGTCTTGGACGGAGCCATCGGCGTGATCCATCATCGTTGAGTGTGGACAGGACCCGCTCGTTGGGTTTCAGAAGTGACTCAGACATCTATGAGACTCCCGCTCTCCTTTGCTGTCCTGCTGCAGTGGGAAACGATGTGATGGTGTTTCCACCATCGCATCGGGGTGTGTGATTAACCGCCTTGATCTGCGGAGATTGGTTCTGGGAATGGGGCGATTTCTTCGCCTTCTACGCCGCGTGGACCTTCGAGCATCTGTCCACGGAGTGATGCGACATATCCGACGACGAGTGCGATCTCATTCTCGTCGAGGAGGTTCACATTCGCGGGCATCGCTCCGTTCGCGGCGCCGTTGGTGATCACATCGATCATCCCTTCAAGATCCGTGAGGTTCTTGTAGTGATTGTCGGTGAGGTTTGGTCCGATGAGTCCCTGTCCGTTTTTGTCGTGGCAGAGCACGCATGTCCCGGCGTATACGGAGGCACCTTGCTCGAGCCAGTTCTCGTCACCCATGACGGTGCGGACCTTGGTGATTGGATCATCGATGGTCATGAGCTGCGCAAACTGTTTCTCGATCGCGATCTGGCGTGTGTTCTCCAGTCGTGTGATGCGATCGGGGATGAGCGGGGTCATGTGCCAGACGATGACATAGATGACGGACCAGATGATGGTGCCCCAGAAGATGAGGTGCCACCAACCTGGAGTAGGGTTGTCGTACTCCTGGATGCCGTCGTAGTTGTGGTCGAGCAGTTCTGGATTCTTCTCAGCCATGGGATGCCCCCTTGCCTGCTGGGTTGTGCATGTTGTCAGTGGAACTCAGGTCGTAATCGTCCTGGAGCGGTATGTTCGCTTGACGATCGCTCTCTGTCCTCGGCGTGCGGAGCACGGACCACATGATCAGCGCGAACGCAACAAGAAAGAGGATGAGCGAGATGATCGGATATATATCCAGATTCATATTGGAGACGATGTCTGTGAAACTCATTGGTCACCTCCTGCGTTTGCTTGAGCGTCAGCTGGTGCTTCCTTGTAGAGGTCGGTCCCCAGACGCTGCAGGTACGCGATGAGTGCGATGACCTGCTTGTCCATGGTTTCGTCCATTGGTGGACCGCCTTGCTCTTCGAGTTCCGCGGCGATGGTTGCGGCTTGGAACTGAGCACTTTCGACAGCTGCACCATCGAGGACCATGTCGCCGTATGGCACGCCGAGCATCGCATTGGCATCGACGCGTCCTTGGATTGCTGGGAAGTTGATTTCCTTTGTCAGCAGCCATGGATAACGCGGCATGATGGAACCTGGTGAAGTATCTGCTGGGTTCTTGAAGTGCTCGTAGTGCCAGAGGTGACTCTTGCGACCACCCTCGCGATGGAGGTCTGGACCGATGCGTCTGGAACCCCACTGGAATGGACGGTCGTAGACGAACTCACCCGGCTTGGAGTAATCGCCGTAGCGTTTGGTTTCCCAGTAGAACGGACGGATCATCTGCGAGTGGCAGTTGTAGCAGCCTTCGGAGATATAGATGTCGCGCCCGGCGAGTTCCAGTGGTGTGTAGGGCTGCACCGATGCAATCGACGGCACATTCGACGAAACCAAGAACATTGGAACCGCTTCGACGGCACCACCAATGAGCACGGCGACGAGGACATATACGGTGAAGCGGACTGGCTTGCGTTCCCAGTTGCGGTGCCAGTTGCCTTGGAGGAACTTGTCGCCGGCGTGTCCGAAACCTGCGTTTGCGGTCAAGCGTGACTTCGCTTCTGGATCACCCTCGTAGTTTGGCGAGAGTGGTGCTGCGTAGTGGACTGTTTCTTCGTACTTCTCTGGACGCGCTTTCCAGGTCATGAAGAAGTTGTAGAGTGCGATGATCGCACCTGACATGTAGAGCACACCACCAACAACACGGATCCAGTACATCGGGATCAGTTTGGTGACGGTTTCGATGAAGTCTGGGTATGCAAGGCGACCGGTTTCGTCCCATGCTCTCCACATCAAGCCTTGGGTAATCCCGGCGGTGTAGATGGAGAGGATGTAGAGGACCATGCCGATGGTGCCGATCCAGAAGTGCATCGTTGCGAGTTTGGTGGAGTAGAGCTTGGTCTGGAAGAGGCGAGGCATCATCCAGTAGAGCATCCCGAAGGTCATGAAGCCGTTCCATCCGAGCACGCCGGAGTGGACATGCGCGATCGTCCAGTCGGTGTAGTGACTGAGCGAGTTCACGGCTTTGACGGAGAGGAGTGGTCCCTCGAAAGTGGACATGCCGTAGAAGGTCACGCCGACGACGAAGAACTTGAGGATCGGATCTTTCGCGACTCGATCCCACGCACCACGGAGTGTGAGGAGGCCGTTGATCATGCCGCCCCAAGAAGGCATCCAGAGCATGACAGAGAAGACCATGCCGAGGGTGGAGGCCCATTCAGGGAGTGCGGTGTAGTGGAGGTGGTGAGGACCGGCCCAGATGTAGATGAAGACGAGCGACCAGAAGTGGATAATGGAGAGCTTGTAGGAGAAGACAGGGCGTTCCGCGGCTTTGGGCATGAAGTAGTACATGAGTCCGAGGAACGGGGTGGTGAGGAAGAACGCCACCGCGTTGTGGCCGTACCACCACTGCATGAGTGCGTCTTGCACACCTGCGTAGACGGGGTAGGACTTCATGAGGAATGCGGGACCTGCAAACTCGCCGGTCTTGATGAGGTGGACGAGTCCGGCGGGGAGCCAGATGTTGTTCCCGACATGGAGCATGGTGACGGTGACGATGGTCGCGATGTAGAACCAGAGCGCGACATAGATGTGGCGCTCGCGGCGTTTGATCAGCGTGCCGATGAAGTTGCCCCCAAAGAAGACGAGCCAAACGACCGCGATCGCGAGGTCGATTGGCCATTCGAGTTCTGCGTATTCCTTACCTTGGGTGATTCCGAGGGGAAGAGTGAGCGCGGCGGAAACAATAATGAGCTGCCACCCCCAGAAGTGGAGTCTGGAAAGCAGATCAGAGAACATGCGAGCTTTACAGAGTCGCTGTGTGGAGTAGTAGACAGCGGCGAAGATGCCGTTGCCTGCGAACGCGAAGATCGCGGCGTTGGTGTGAAGCGGACGCAAGCGTCCGAAGCTGAGATACTCGATGCCGAAACCGGCGTCTGGGAATGCGAGTTGGATCGCGATGATGACACCGACGAGGAATCCAACGATTCCCCAGATAATGGTTGCCCATGCGAACATTCGTACGATCTTGTCGTCATAGACGAAGGATTCGAGCCCCTCGCGTGACGCTTCGTTTTGAGCCGCGTGTTCAGACACTGTTGTTCTCCAGACTTCGTCCTGTGCGTGTGATTGGGGTACCGAACTCCAACCAACTTCCAGTGTAATTTCCCGGATTCGTTTTTGGCTTTGTCGGGCGTCACACGCTCAAAAAACCAAAAATGGATCCATACGAGATCCGTATCGTATAACAGGAATCATTCCTGTGTCAACGATTGTGGCGTATTTTGATACATATATCCAGAATCGCAGAAAAATCATCAAATATGATACAGAGGCATGATTCGGTTCCTGTTTCGCGTGAATTGTTCGATTTAGAGCCGATTTTTGCACACCCGCGTGTTCCTGCATCACGGTAATCAAGACCATACTTTCGGTGCATTCTCGGAGCTATTCGAACGGCTGTAGGATAGCTAAGTCCATCATTTACAGAACATTGGCACTCTGGCACGGCGGAAGGGAACGAGGGGTCGATCTGTTCTCAATGAACAGTGTTGAGCAATCATCGGGTTGTGGATTGATTGAGCGTGAAGGCGGGTTTGGAGGTGATTCGCCATTGACCATCTCGCACTTGCGTATGCTCGGATCAAGCGTCCAGAGTGCTCGTCCTGTGCGCAAGGCTTCTGGGTATGCACGGATTTCAGGATGGATGACATTGCTCGCAGGCGCTATGAGTGTGTTGTTCTCGATCGGATCGTTGCCTGGGATGATCCTGGGATTGGCGCTCGCGGGATTCGGAATGCGTGAACTCGGCTTGGCGCGCCGGATGGATCGGCTTGATGGCTCGGCACCGGTCTGGCTCGCGATCAATCAGTTAATGTTGGGCGCGGTGCTTATTGCATACGCCGTGTACAAAGTCGCGACCTACGACAGCGCTGACTCAATGATCGCAGGATCCCTTGCATCGGACCCAACGATCGCGTCTTCACCAGAACTCGCGGGAACGATGGATCAACTCACGCAGATCGAGTACCTGCTGAGCATGGGGATCGCGGGCGTGCTTGTCGTTGTCGCGTTTGTCGTCCAAGGCGGGACGGCTTTGTACTACATCACCAAACGCAAGCGCGTCAATGAACTGCGCACGCACTGTCCTGAGTGGGTGCTGCGTGTGCATGAAGTTATGAGTGAACCCAAATCGGTTCACGATTGGTCGAATGCTGCTTGAGTTTGCTTAGTCTTCTGGATCGCCGTGGATACGGACAGAGCCGTTGGTCGTGCGCACTGCAGAGATCACTTCGCTGTCTCCCAGTTGCATTTCGAGTGTGTAATTGGATGATTCGATCAATCGTGCATCAGGGAGATTGGATGTCTTGATGCGTCCGTTGGTGGTGCTGACGCGCAGAATACCTTCATATGCGTGTCCAAGATCGAGTTCGACGCGCCCATTGCTTGTGCGGATTCGGATCGGTCCAGAAGCACCTTCCGTTGTGGAAACGAAGACATTGCCGTTGGAGGTGTCACCTTCGACTAAGCCATCTGCTTCGGAGACGAGGATGCGTCCGTTGGTTGTGACGAAGTTGATGTCGCCTTGCGAATCGTCTACGCGGACGGATCCGTTGGTGGTGCGGATGTTCATGTTCCCGCTGTGTTGATCGAGATGGACTGAGCCGTTGGTGGTTTCGACGAGTGCATCGCCGCTGAGACCCATGACGACGACGGAGCCGTTGGAGGTCTTCGCGGAGACACCTTGCGCATCTGGGAGGAAGACTTCAACTTTAGCCCCCTCGCCGTCGCGTCGTTTGCCTCCGGGCCATTCAACCCAAACCCTGAGCGAGTTATCTCCCATGCGATCCGCATGGACGGTCGCGAAATCGAGTCGCTCGGCGTCGTAGCCGTAGAGTTCGACCTCGATGGCGACATTCTCACGATCTTCTTGGAGCGCACGGATCGAGCCGTTGGCGGTGACGATGTCGATCGCAGAGTATGGACGATGCTCAACCTTCATCACGCGATAATCGTAATGACGGTTTCCCATCGATTCGCATCCTGAGAGGAGCGAGACGGCGGTGAGTGCGAATGCGGGAAGGGCGATCAAACGATTCATGGTGGGCTCCTGTGCTCGGATTGCTCAACGATAGCGTACCGCATCGTGTGATACCGGCTGACATTCAATGGGATTCATGATGAGTGAATTTCGGTAAACGCTCGCTCAGATCAAACGATCTCGAGGATTTTGAAGCGTTTGACCCCTCTGGGTGCGTTGACTCGGATGGTCTCTCCGACGCGTGCTTTCATCAGCGCTTCACCCATTGGGGAGGTCGCGGTGACTTCGACCACATCGCCGTCCACACCACCTGAGGCTTCTCCAACGAGTCGGTAGAGTTCGAACTCATCCTCGTCTTCGTCCTCTTCAATGAGCTTGACGGTGGATCCGATGAAGACCACGCCTTCGGCTTGGTTGGATTCATCGACGACATGCGCCGAGGAGAGGCGGGTTTCAAGGCGCTTGATCTCGGCTTCTTCCATCCCCTGCTGCTCGCGTGCGGCGTGGTATTCGGCGTTTTCCTTGAGATCGCCGAGTGCTCGTGCTTCTGCGATGCGTTCGGTAATCACGGAGCGATTCGCGATGAGCGCATTGAGGCGCTGCTTGAGGTTGTCGCGTTCTTCTGGGGTGATGACATCCATGATTGACTCCGTCCGGCGTTGTGCCGGTCATTGTATAGCGATCCGCTGTGTTTAGTACTCGTGGGATTGCACGCCGCGAGCCCCACTCGGCGCGGATTGGAGTTTAGGGGTTCATCCTTCGATTGACCACCCAATGCGTGTTCTCAAGGGCCTTTCCAAACGCTAACAAAGCGAATCCGACGCATCCGATCGCAGCGATGATGCGGAAATGGGCGTTGTAGACACTCGCAGCTTGTCCGGTCACGCTTCGATCCGCGGTAATCTCCAGAATCCCTGTGATCGGAGAGAGCATCCATCCGAGGTTCGCGTGTGCAGGACCAATCGCAGCGCCCTTGAGGGAGAGCATCTCGATGAGTGGACCCATGCTGATGATGAGCAGAGCCGAGAGCATCGCAAGAGCGCGCGTGAATTGAGGCTTGGACGAACTCGCGATGAGGATCGATCCGATCGCGATGGTTCCTGCGATCAGCAACGCCCACGCGGCGGTGTGGAGCACGAGCGCGAGGACGACTTCTCCGGACCAGCCGCCGAGGACGATTAATCGTTGCGGCCAGAGTACGGCTTGGAGTGGGATGAGCAGGACGACCATGTCGCGCAGAGAGGCGGCAACGATACTCGGACGCGCTATGCGCTGGGAGAATCGGATCATTGGCCAGAGCACGCTCATCCCGATGGTGACGATGATGAGCATCTGCTGCGCCGCGGGGCGTGAGACTGATGGGGAAATGCTGTAACCCCCAGCGAGACTTGTGAACATCAGCGCCGTGGTTGTGAGTAAGAAGATCATCCAGAGCAGCGCGAAGACTCTGGGTTCGCCTTTGCGATGCGACCAATCGATGAGGTCTCCCGGTGGTTCCTTTCCGAACAGATCGCGCTCACGCTGGACAGGTTGGGGCGCGGGGAATGGGTATGGACCTTGATCGTGGGGTTGATCACTCACAGGGAAGGGTACGCATAGGCGGTTGGGTGAGTTCTCTGATCAATCAGCCCTCATGGCGCTGCATCGTGATTTCAGGGCCTCGGATATCGAGGATCATCGCGCCGGCATCAATTCTTCCTGTGCTGTTGAGCAGCGAGATCAAACGCTCGATTTTGACTGACGAAGGCATCTCAGCGGGACGCGAGCGTCCTGGACCGCCTCCGAAGAGGACTCGTGCATTGTTGTCTGTGAGGAGTTGGAGGATGCCGTGCTCACGGTTGGTCCCCAGATCGATCCCGACGACTTGGTTGTGGAGGTTGTGCTTCTGGAGTTCGACGAGTAGGTTAAGTGCATCGCGGATCTCAGGCTCATCCCAGTTGTTCCCAGTGCCGGGATGCGGGAGCGCGGGATTGTGAATCACGAACTGGTTGGATTCATCGTGTGGGTAATCGAGCGGGAGGACATGGGATTGGAAGTCGATGAGGTAATCGCGATTTCCGCTGCGAACCACGGCGGCGGGGATGCGCCAGTCCGCTTCAATAATGATCGAGCCGTCATCGGTCCAGCGTGCTTCGGGGGTGGTGTTAACCCAACCAGTGGACGCGAGGGCTTTGGACGCGTTGTGGAGCGGGTGCCAGTTCAATGCTTTGGTCCCAGCGACTGACGCTTGCACAAGACGCTCGATGCGATCGCGTTCAGAGATCGGCATCCAGATGTGTCCAGATGAATCGGTTCCCCAGTTGATCTTGATCGTTGGATCGGTGTTGGTGATGTGCTGCGCGGCGCGCTCGTCCACGGCATTGATGCCCATACCGGCACTGAGGAAGACGCCGGCAGCGCCGAGGACGATCGCAGAGGTGATCGCGATGCGCTTGTTGCGAGCGGCGGCTTCGGGGTCTTTCTTTTTCTTCTTCGCGGCCATGCGTTTCTCTCTGGGATGCTCTTAGGAACTGGTGACTTGTTGGTACGATCTGAGTGCGGCGTTGACGAGGTGCTTGCAGAGCTGAGGCATCGGGAGTCCGCTTGCTGCCGCGGCTTTGGGGAGCAGCGAGGACGCGGTGAATCCCGGCATGGTGTTGGCTTCGAGGAGCCAGGGATTCCCGGATGCGTCGAGCATGAAATCGACACGCGCCAGATGACGCACACCGATCTGCTTGCACAATGACAACGACCACGATTGGAGATCGCTGACGAGATCATCGGCTAGATCAGGGTTTACGGTGTAGATCGTGTCGTTGCGTTCGTATTTCGCTTGGTAGTCGTAGATCCCTGAAGCGGGCGCGATCTCGATCACTGGGAGTGCTTTGAGGTTGTGCGATCCATCGTCGATGACGGAGACCGTGAGTTCTCTGGCACTCGTGATCATCGGCTCGATCATGGAAACCTGTTGTTGATCCGATGCTTTGATCGCTTCGAGCGCGTTGATCCAGTCTTGGTGGTTGTGACATATGTAGAGCCCGCAGGACGAGCCGTCAGCGACGGGTTTGATCACGAGCGGTGTGTCGATTGGTCGGACGGCTTCGTGCGGATCGGTGTACGAGGACGGATCGAGGATGACGGCGGGTTTGGTGGGGATATTGAGTGTCGCGGCGAGGAGTTTGGTCGCCATCTTGTCCATCGCGATGCGGGCGGCGATCGCTCTGCATCCGACGAATGGTCTCTTGGTGCGTTCTAGGCGCTGTTGGAGCTGACCGCCTTCTCCGAATCGGCCGTGGAGGACGGGAAAGATGACCTCGGCGTTCCATTCGTTGATCTCATCGACGCTTGGTTCATCGACGATGAGCAGTTCCGCCTTGAGTCCCGCTTCCAGACATCCTTGATGGACGCCTGTCGCGCTCTCGATCGAAACTGCTCTCTCGGCGTCCGGTCCGCCTCCGAGTATCAGGACGCTGGTCATTGTGAGATCTCCTCACCTCGCGTCCAGATGACCACCTCATTCTCGAGCTCGACTCCGAAGTAGTCGCGGACTCGATTCTGGACTTGCTTCATGAGCGTGATGACATCGTGAGCGTGAGCATCGAGAGCGGTGGTGATGAAGTTCGCATGGAGATCGGAGACTGAAGCGCCGTTGTGCTGCATCCCTTTGCATCCGGCGCGGTCGATGAGCATCCCGGCACTCACGCGATCTCCGGCGTTCCCGATGGATTCGATGTCGGCTGTGAGAGTCGGGTTCTTGAATGCACATCCCGCGGACTTCGCGCTCATGGGTTGTGAATCCGTCTTGTACTTCATGCACTCAGCGAGCTCTTGCTTGAGCGTGTTGGTGTCTGCACTTTCCAAGCGAAATACAGCGGAGCACACGAGCAGATGGTTCAATCCTGAATGGCGATAGCTGAAGTCTATGTCGGACTTGCTCAACTCGTGCATGCGACCCGCTCGGTCCATCGCGTGGACGGCGACGAGATGGTCTGAGATAGTTCCGAACCTTCCTCCGGCGTTCATGATGACCGCACCGCCGATGGTTGCTGGGAATCCGGCGAGTCCTTGGAGTCCTGACAATCCGGTATTGACCGTCTGTGTGATGAGTCTCGGGAGTGCGACCCCGGCACCAGCACGGACGATCCCCGCAGCTTGATCGATCTCGACGGTTTTGAATCCTTCGGACTGCATCGATACGACGAGATGGTCCATCCCGCTGTCGTCGACGAGCAGGTTGGCGCCCTCGCCGAGGATTTTGCACTCATCATCGAGTTCGAGGCATTGCATCAACTGTTCGACAGACTCGGGACGCGCGAGGCGATCGGCTCGGCCTCCGATACGGAACCAGGTCGAGATCGGCGCATCGTGCTCGATCTGTAAGCTGTCGGTGCGTGTCGTCATCGGTCCATTCCTGCATCGAGGAATCCTTGTCCGACTTGCCAGACCGGTCCGGCGCCCATGACCACGAGGAGATCTCCCGGCCTGCACATATTCTCGAGTTGCTCGATGATCGCTTCGAATGGATACAAGTGCATTGCTTTAACATCACGGGCGCGGAGCCGATCAACCAAGTCCGATGAGTTGACTTTATGTCGCTCCGCTTCCGAGTCGCGCACAAAGTAGATGTGTGGCACGATCACCACATCCGCGTGCTCGAAGCTCGTCGCGAACTCGTCGAGGAGGAAGCGTGTGCGCGAGTGTTGGTGTGGTTGGAAGACGCAGATGAGTCGTCCGCCGTGCTTGGACGGGTCTTGATCCATGCGGAGTGCGCGGAGGGTTGCGTCGATTTCGGTTGGGTGATGTCCGTAGTCGTCGATGACCTTGACACCATTTCGATTACCAAGCAGTTGGAGTCTGCGATCGAGTCCACTGAACGCATCGAATGACTTCGCGAGCAGGTCGGGATCCCCTCCGACGGATCGTCCCAGCGCAAACGCGACAGCGGAGTTCATCGCGTTGTGCTCTCCCGGCAGCGAGAGATTCCAGGAATGGGAATGTCCATCGGGGGATTGGACAGTGGTGATGCCGTCCTGGTATCCAACGACCCAATCGGCGCCGGGATTGAATCCGATGGTTTCAATGTCGCACTTGAGTCCGGCGGTGACTTCCCTTCGGAACGCGCCGTCGTGTCCGATGATCAGCTTTCCGCCTTGTTCGGCATTGGGGATGAGCTGCGCGAACTGAGCGAATGATTCGACGACCGCGTCGAGTGAGCCGTAGATATCGAGATGGTCCGCTTCGATGGAGCTGATGGACGCGACGGTTGGTCGGAGGTTGTGGAAGGAGCGGTTGAACTCGCACGCTTCGGCAAGGAGGATCCCAGGCTTGCCCCCCCACTCACCTCTTGCGGAGTCTTCTGGGATTACTCCGCTCCCGACTCGGCATCCAACTCGATTCGTGGGAGGATTGAGTGCACCGTGTTCGAGTTGCTGACAGGTCGCACCGACGATGACTGATGGATCGAGTCTCGCGTCCGTAAGGGCGCATCCGAGCATCGCGGTGGTCGTGGATTTGCCGTGGGTTCCGGCGATCGCGACCCCGGTGCGTCCGGTCATGCACGCACCCAGTGCTTCTGGATAGGAGAGAACAGTCAGTCCACGGTTGGTCGCTTCGATGACCATGGGATGTTCGGGTCGAACAGCGGCGGATGCGAGGACGACATCGATGTCATCGGGGAGTGCATCTGCGGATTCGCTGAAACTCACATTGACCTTGATGTCTTTGAGTGCTTCTGTGACGGGCGAAGGGGTGGAATCGCATCCTTGGACATGCATTCCGGCGCCGCTGAGCATGCGAGCGAGCGCGGACATGCCGCACCCTCCGATCCCGATCATGTACGGCGATGATCCACCGATCGAGAATCCCGGTGTCGAGGACTGGTGTGCTCGAGCGTGATCGCTGGAAGTGCCGGAGATTGGGGAAGAATCGCGGGTCATCATGGGACAATATATCGACCATCTGGACGATTTGACATGACTGTGTGATGGATTCGCAAGATTTGAACTACGCGGGCGGCGTGAGCTCGGTTGGGCCGAGCGTTTGTATCGTGAGCGTCCCAAGTTCTCGTCGGCGGAGGTAGTCATTGAAATCATCCAGACCCACTGCATCGATCTGTTGGATGATCTGATCGAGTGTTCGTGGATTATCTCTTTTCATGATGTCCGCGACGAGTGCAGCTGAACGCGCTCCTGTGGACTCTCCACTGAAGATGACTCGGCTCTTCAGTCCGATTTTGGCGCGATCGAACTCCTGTTGAGTGACATCCCCAGCTTTGAGCGCTTCGAGTTGTTCGTGGAGGACATCGAGTGATTCCTGCGCACGCTCTGGGGTGGTCCCGACATAGCTTGTGACCAGTCCATGCTCACGCTCGGCGCGATAGCTCGCGGATACGGAATAGCACAGTCCTCGCTTCTCGCGAACTTCGGTGAATAGTCGTCCTGACATCCCTCCGGACAGCACGCTCACAGCGAGTTGCTCTTTCATCTCATCTTCATGGCCTGCTTGAGGTGCATCATTGACGATGATGACTTGGACTTGATTGGTGTCGTCGGACTCGTGGGCATATCCACGAGCAGCACCTGAAGAAACTACAGGCGATGGCACTGATCCGCTCCATTGACTGAAGTGTTCTTCAATACTCTTAACCGCTTCATCCGGATCGATGGATCCAGCGATTCCGATGATTGCACCGCTTGGTTTGTTGTGAAGATTCCACCAATCACGCGTCGCGTCTGCGGTCAGGGATTTGAGGGTGGATTCAGTGCCGTAGGTGTTGCGGTTGTATGGATCGGGGAGGTGACGAGCACGCGCCGCGAGTACAGCTCGTTGTTGGGGGTCATCTGCGAGCGAGGCAAGCGCGTGCTGCGCCATCACACGCGATGCTTCGAATGCTGCGTCATTCATCGATGCATTGAGCGCCATATCCGCAACGAGCGGGATCGCTTCATCGAATCGTGTACCCAGTGTTGTCATTGAGATTGCTGTCGAGCGTGATCCTGCGGAGCTGTCGCGAACGGCTCCTGCGAGATCAAAATCGTCTGCTTGTTGTTGTGAAGTTCGTGATGTTGTGCCACGTAGTAAAAGTTCGGCGCAGACACTCGCGATACCTAACTGGGAAATTTCTTGGTGGATAACTCCAGAGGGGATCATCAAACGCAAAGAAACTGATTGCATCGATTCAATGGGTTGCACGGCGATGCGTAAGCCGTTGTCGAGTGTTGTTTGCATGATCTGATTGTGTGTTGTTGTCATCGTGCACCTGTTCTGTGAATCAACGCGTTTGGTGTTTCAGCGGTGTGATTCTTCACTTCAAACGGCGAAAATTCCCATCAGCGCACAATTTCAGTCTCTCGAACTTTCACGAATTGCGTTCAAATGCGCGTCGAACTGCGTCGATCTTGTTGGGTTCCGTGTTTTTGAACGAAACATGGGTTGTTTGAATTCTTGGCGTGATCAGAAACTGGTTGTTTGATGCCATAACGCGAATCACAAACAAATTCTGCAGCACAGAACTGGCGAACTCACGGCGTGCGCATCGCGTTGAGACTGTTGAACTTTGTGTTGTTCGAACACGAAGTGAATAACGCCGGAGCACGCGTGGTTTGACAAACTTGAAAAAAAGCGCAGAGCGCGCATTGTTTTTGTATGATTTGATTGAGTGAAGTGTGAGTTGTTGGCGCTGTTCACTCAAGTCGTCGACCTTCAGGCTCCGATGAGTCTGGTAAGTGTCAATAACGGTATGTGGTTCCGATCTCGAACACTCGGCTCCACAACACAGCATTTGGGTTCGAAACGGAGAGCCGACATGGCTAAGAAAAAAGCAACTCGTAAAAAAGCGACTCGCAAAAAAGCGACCCGTAAAAAGGTAGCGAAGAAAGCAACCCGGAAGAAAGCAACCCGGAAGAAAGCAACCAAGAAGAAAGCTACTCGCAAGAAGGCTGCTAAGAAGGCGACCAAGAAGAAAGCTACCAAGAAGAAGGCAACCCGTAAGAAGGCTGCGAAGAAGACCACTCGCAAGAAAGCGACCAAGAAGAAAGCTACTCGCAAGAAGACCGCGAAGAAAGCTACTAAGAAGAAGGCTACGAAGAAGAAAGCCACTCGCAAGAAAGCTACCAAGAAGAAGGCTACACGCAAGAAGACCGCGAAGAAGGCCACTAAGAAGAAAGCTACACGCAAGAAGGCTACTAAAAAGAAAGCCACTCGCAAAAAAGCAGCTAAGAAGACCACGAAGAAGAAGGCAACTCGCCGCAAAGCGACTCGCCGGTAATCCTCTTGGGGATTGATCAGATCTGATCGATCCCGAGTAGAATTCCAATGCCGTTCACGGAGCCGATCTTATGGTCGGCTCCGTTTTTCTTTCACTCAGGACACTCAGGCCGCTGGTGGTCGGCTCAGGAAACGGTTCATCATCTCGGAATCCACGCCATCCATCGGATAATGAATCGAAAGACCAGTCTCGAGTGACTGATGGTCACAGATCACAAACGAGCATTGTTCCTCGACACGCCATCCAACAAATCGGAGTGCGCGTGCGAGGCATTCGATGGATGTCGCACAGACGATACCCTCGTTATGACGCTCGACGGGGATGAACCCGAACTGCCATGCTTGTCGGCTGGTGATCACGGATCGGATGTCCTCATCAATCTCGATCGAGCATGGATTGATTCGGGGCGAGATCATCGCGAACTGGACAGCCCACGCGTGCTCGATGACTCCGGGATCGATGCCGAACATCTCCTCAGCGAGTAATCCGAACGGTCTTGGGTTGGATTCTTGTTCTTGGACGACCTGATCGCATTGATCTGGGGTGAGAACGCCGTATTGAACGAGGAGATCGCCGAGCCGTAGTGCCATGATTGGTGCTCCAGGGCGTGTTCTTCATTCACGCCGGGTGTGACTGCGTTCCAGAACAGGAACGATGTGATGTCACTGGATCGACTTGTGATCTGATCAGATGGATGATTGCATGCTTTTTTTGCGCGATCTGGGAGTATTGGTCGTCGTTGCATGCGTCTTTAGTGCAAGCCGAGACAGAACTCACATTGTCTTGAAGATTCGTTTGCACGAACAGGCTTTGTAATACGAGACGCGCCGATAAAAGGGGTCATTTTCCGACGCAGAAGGTCGCAAATATACGCCCGAGAACATCGTCAGGGGTGATTTCGCCGGTCAGTTCTCCGAGTGCGTCGAGCGCATCGCGTAATCCAGAAGCAACGAGTTCCGGCGCATCGAGTGAATACGCGCTTGGATCAATCCACTGAATCGCGCTGTCGATGCCTCGGATTGCATCGGCGATTGCTCGACGATGGCGAGGTACGAATGCTCCAACCCCCATGTCTTTACGATTTGTGACAGCATCGGCGATTGCACGCTTGAGCACATCAACTCGGTGTCCATCAAGGGCGCAGACGCTGATCGCGTTGGGTTGGATCTGCGTATCGATCACGAGGTCGGCTTTGGTGCGGACTCTGATGATGGGTTTGTCGAGTGATGCGAGTTGTTCTCGATCCTCAAATCGTCCTGACGGATCGCACCAGATCAGTGCATCAACGGATTTGAGATGCTCTCGGGATCGTTGCTGTGCGATCTCGTCGAGCGGATCCACGGCGGAGTCTCCGAGTCCTGCGATATCTGTGAGCGCGATGGTCCCGGCACCTGGGATATCACGCTCGAGTTCCATCGGCTCACTGATCGCGTCGCGTGTCGTGCCTGCACGATCGCTGACGACTGAACGATGGACTCCGAGCAAGGCATTGAACAGGGCGCTCTTCCCGGCGTTGGGTTGACCACACAGGACAACTTCTGGATCGCTTGTTCGGAGCGCCGAGCCGGTCTCGCTTCCGACTTCGCACTGGAGCTGTGCACACAATGTATTGAGTCGATTGAGCAGATCGCTTGGTGGGATCGGGACGACATCGTCTTGGTCTGTGAAGTCCACTCCAGACTCAACAAGCGCAAGCAGCAGCGCGAGTTCCTCGGCCCAAGATGTACATTGCTCGCCTTGGGAACCATCGAGGAGGTGATTGGCGGCGCTGAGTGCTTCGCCCCCCACTGCTGCGATCCGCAGTGCGACCCCCTCGGCTTGAGCAAGCGTTAATCGATTGTTGAGATATGCACGCGCGCTGAACTCTCCAGGCTCAGCGCGGCGGATCGCTGGGGACTCGAAGATCTTGTCGAGCAATCGCTCAAGCAGAGTTGGGTTTCCGACCACAATGAGCTCAGCGACATCCTCTCCGGTGTAACTCTTTGGACCATCGAACCAGATGAGCATGCAAGGTATTGTGTGATACTCGTCGATGGAGATACGAGCGCGGTGAATACCTCGTGTTGGGTTCTCAAGCGTGGTCAGTGATTGGACGCATGCTCGCGCATCTGATCCTGAGATGCGGATGATCGCTCGGGTGCTCTGTCCCGCAGGGGATCCGATAGCCGCGATGGTCCCGCCGGTCGGCATGGATCACTTCTTCTCGCGGAACTGACGCGATGCTGGATTCGGGGGTTGCGGCCCTTTTTCCATGAGCTGACGACGCGCCTCAGCGGCTTCGTTCATGCGCTGCAGGAAACCTGGCCCCTTCTTCGCTTTCTCGGCTTTGATGTTCTCGATCTCAAGCATGCCGTGCTTCTTCATGTGAGCGCGGATCCACTTGCTCTCGAGGATACCCATCGTCGAGTTGGTGATGAAGTAGAGCGCGAGTCCGGATGGCGCCGTGTACATCATGATCGGGAACATCACGACCATCATGACCTTCATCATCTTCTGCTGCGACTCTTGCTCAGGGGTGAGCGTGGACTGTGTTGGTGGGGTGAGGTACTTTTGATGGAGGAAGAACACGACACCGAGCAACAACGGAAGGATATTCACAGAAGATACTATTCCCCAGAGCGGGAAGGAGAAGTGCATGAACTCTGGGAGCGGGATCGCGTTATCCGCTGCGGACAGGTCTGAGAGGAACATCCACGATCCGCCTGTGAGATTCTGGAACACGCCGTAGAACGCGGGTTCGTGCTTGAGCTCGACGGCGAAGAAGAGTGTTGCGTACAACGCGATCCAGACAGGGGACTGGAGCAGCATCGGGAGACATCCGAGCATCCCGAGCGGCGAGATGCCTTCCTCGCGCCAGAGCTTGGTCATTTCCTGCTGCATGCGCTTCGGATCGTCTTTGTACTTCTCTTTGAGTGCTTTCTGCTTTGGAGCCATGGATTGCATCTGGACACCGAAGCGTTGCATTCGGATCTGTGACCAGCGTGTGATCGGATGTAAGCATCCACGCACGACGACCACGAGCAGAAGGATCGAGACTCCCCAATCCTGGACAATCGAGTGGAAGATCCGCAGCACAGCGATGAGGATGTTGGTCAACCAATCGAAGGTGCATCCGGCACAGAAACCTCCGATGTTGTAGACGACCATCTCTGGGAGATTCAGCGCTGCGAGGATGGGGTCTTCGTTGAAGACCGGCTTGGTGCGAGGTCCGGCGTAGACGCCGTTGATGATAGATTTGGTGGCGCCTGGGAGCAGTGTGAACTCTGGACTCTTGGTCGAGAGCACCATTGTGGTATCTGGAGCGCTGCTGTAGGTGTTGAGGACTAATCGGTCGATGGACTCGATGGAATCTCCGATCAAGCGATGATCGGGGGTGGTGCTCATTGGATCGAGCATCGGATGGAGGACGACAGAGAAATAGCGATCGGAGAACGCGATCCAGCTCAGCCGGAGTCCCTTTTCAATGCTTTCCTCGCTCGGCCAGACTGGATGTGCGGTCTGGTAGTGCTTTGTCCCTGAGGAATCTTTGATCTTTGATCCGAGCAGCTTGGAGCGATTGGAGAGCTTGTCGTCAACGCTGACCTGAACAGAAGCGCCTTGCTTTTCAAGCGACTTCAGTGTCCCGAAGCGGACGCGACGGCGATCACCCGCGTAGCCGTTCTTCGCTTTGGGCATGTCGATCATCGCGGTGTTGATGAAACGGAAGGTGTGCTGTTCGCTGCTGAGGTTCTCAACGATTTGTTCGATCGTGAACGCGTGGCGAGCATCACGCATGACGAACTCGCGCTGGATGCGTGCGATGGGGTTGCCTTGTGCGTCATCGATGAAAGCTTCGAATACACCTATTGAAATCTCGTTCCAGACGCTCCCGGAGAGATCGACACTGACGCCGTCGATTTCGAGTCCGAGCAGCGCGAAGGGCACAGCAGAGACTCCAGCGTTATTCTCGATGCGATGCTGGATCTGGATGTTCTCTTCAAACGCGACCGTCTCGAACTCATCGAGCAGTACGAGGCTCTCAATTCCTGCTCCGATGGGGCTGAACTGGATCTCGAGCTCTTCGAGGTTGTCGATCAGCGGAGACCAATCAGTGGTCGTTTCCACAGGTCGTGCGGAGAGTGACTCTGTTGGCTGCGCATCAGGTTGGTTGTCTTGGGCGACGGTGGTCGATCCACCAAGTCCGATGAGCAGGGTCAGTGTGACAGTCAGGATATGGCGGAGATGGTGGCGCAAGTGCGTGCTCGCTTTGATCGATCGTGCCGAGGGTTCGGCGGTGTATGTCGTGAACGACGGAATGGATCAACGGCCTTCAAACAATCGATCTCCGAGCCAATCGTGGAGCTCGGGGATGGACTTGATTTTGTCCGCGGTCGCTTTGATGTCGTATTCCACTCGGACGAACTCGACCTGACCAGGCGAGAGGATCGTGTAGCACGCTCTCGGATCATGATCACGCGGTTGTCCGACGGATCCTACATTGACGACGGCTTTCTCGTCGTCGATGAACTTAAATACTGGATCGGAGCCGATCTCCGATGGTGGATAGAAATCGGGTTCGTTCGAGAACACGCCGGGCTGGTGGGTGTGTCCGACCAGTGCGATGTGCTCGACGCGGTCGAAGATCGCTTCGAGTTTGTCTGGTGCGTCGCTGGCGTCTTCTGGGAAGATGTATTCGTTGATCGGACGGCGAGGGGACGCGTGCACGGAGAGGATCTTGGTGCCGTCTCCCATGAGGTCTTCGACGGCGCGGACGCGGAGGGATCCGAGGAACTCGAATCGGCGCGTGCGAGCGGCTTCGTCTGGTTCAGCGTCGAACTGCTCGCGTGTCCAGTACGCCGCGGACTCGGCGGGCGCGTTGAAGTTGGTGGGTTCGTAGACGACGGCGAAGTCGTGGTTGCCCATCAGCGCCCAGTCGCAGTGTTCCTGGACGAGGTCGACGCATTCGAGGGGGTCTGGGCCGTATCCGATGATGTCTCCGAGGCAGACGATTTTGTCGATATCGCGCGTCTTGATGTCCTCGAGGACCGCTTTGAGCGCGACGGCGTTGCCATGGATATCACTCAGAACAGCGGTTCGCACAGGATCGTCTCTTTCGTTCTCATCCATATATAAAGGATGGGGCTGGGTCTCAGATCACGCGATCTGAGTAGCAGGCGTGAACTGTAGAAAGCTCGGTCGAAAAGAGCAACGGATCGGCTGGTCCAGAGGTCGAATCGATGCTCAAGGTCCCTATTTGGGGGTTCGTGGATTGGTTGGGATTGTTGGTGGTTTGTTTTTCAATCCGTTTGGGAAGGGAATATCATGCTGAGATCGTCGATTCCCGATAGATATGCGGGAATGGACCCGTTTTGTTGGGACTCTTTGGTCCGCCGGACCGTCCTGAATAAACGCTTGACCCCTGTCAAGGAACGACTTATGGCCTCAGCATCAGTAAGTTATCAACGGACGCGCGAGATGTCGATCGACGAGCTCCTGCTCGAAAATCGGATCGTGTTCCTCATCGGAGAGATTAATCATGCCTCGGCATCTCGTGTGATGATGCAGATGCTGTATCTGGAGAATCAGCGCCGGAATCAGGAGATCAACTTCTACATCAACTCGCCGGGCGGGGTCGTGGACGACACGCTCGCGCTCTACGACACGATGCGATTCCTGAGCTCTCCGATCGCGACCTACTGCATCGGACGCGCGTATTCCGGTGGCTCGGTGCTGCTGACCGCTGGGACGAAGGGCCGTCGATTCATCCTCCCTCATGCGAAGGTGATGATCCATCAGCCGTACGGTGGGATCACTGGTCAAGCGGAGGACATTAAGCTCCAAGCGGAACAGATCATCAAGAGCAAGCAGACGCTGATCGACATCATCGCGAAGCACACTGGACAAGATCCGGCGCAAGTACGCGAAGATTCTGAACGCGACAAGTACTTCGATGCTCAGGAAGCGAAGGACTACGGCCTCGTAGACGAAGTGCTCGTCGAACCACCGAAGGACCTGCACAACATCACTGCTGGTAACTGATCACGGATTTTCAAAACACCCCCACCACCACAAGGTGCATGCATATGTCAAACCCAAGTGCCCATCTGGTTCCCATCGTCATCGAGCAAACCGGTCGCGGTGAGCGCTCGTACGATATCTTCTCTCGTCTGCTCAAGGACCGCATCGTCTTCGTGACCGGAGGCGTCATGGATGACATGGCGAACCTCATCGTCGCTCAGCTGCTGTTCCTCGCCAACGAGGATCCCACCGCGGACATCCACGTCTATGTCAACTCTCCCGGCGGATCGGTCACGGCTGGTCTTGGGATTGTGGACACGATGAACTACATCAAACCCGATGTGTGCACGTACATCATCGGACAAGCCGCGTCGATGGGATCGGTGATCGCATCGTCGGGGACCAAAGGCAAACGCTACTGCCTCAAGAACGCTCGCAACCTCATGCACCAGCCGCTGCTGTCAGGCGTGATGGAGGGTCAAGCGACTGACCTAGAGATCGAAGCGAAGGAGATGCTCCGCTTGCGTGATCGTTTGTATGCGATCTACTCGCACGCGACCGGTCAGGATCAGGAGAAGGTCCATCGCGATTGTGACCGGAACCTCTGGTTGGATGACAGCGAGATGCTGGAGTACGGCTTGATCGACGAGGTACTCGAGTCCATGCCGACTGCTGGCTGAGCTCTCAAACATTCATGATTGATAAGACCCGCTTGAAGCGGGTTTTTTCGTGTCTTGCGGGAACTGAGAGACTTCTGGTATACTGATCAAACGCACACTCAACGAAAGGTGGACTCTCATGGTTGGTCTTGCAGAACTCTGGATGCCAGTATTGATCTCGGCTGTTGCGGTCTTTATTGCCAGTTCCATCATTTGGATGGCGCTTCCGATCCATAAACCGGATATCAAGTTTCTTGAGAACGAGGAAGACTTCGATAACGCGATCCGTCCGATGAACATCAAGCCGGGTCTGTATATGTTCCCGGGATGTCACGGCAAGGATCTCAAGTCTGAAGAGTTTCAAGCACGATGGAAGGCCGGACCTTGGGGCATGATCACGATTGGAGCGGGACCTCCCAACTTCGGGATGAATCTGCTCAAGTGTTTCTTGTCCTACCTTGCGATTACTGCGATCGTCGGATACCTCACAGGAGTCGGTCTTGCGCCAGGCGCTGACTACATGGATGTGTTCCGTGTTGCTGGGACCGCCGCAATTCTTGGATTCTGCATGGGCTCGTTTGCCGGCGATTTCTTCCTCGGCAAGCCGACACGATTCATCATTACGAGCTTCATTGATGGCGTGATCTTCGCGTTGATTACTGCGGGGGTATTCGCGGCGATGTGGCCCGAGGGCGTGACCGCTTCGATCCCGGCTTTGCCGTGAGGACTCGTCTCAATCGAGATTCATGACATCTGAACGAGCACGGCGATGTGCTCTGGTTCGATCGCGGCGCGCATCCCTGACATCACCTCATCGAAGCTTACGCGTTTGGTGATGAGTCCTGATAGATCGATCGATCCGGATTGCAACGCGCTGATGCCATCGCTGAGCGTGCCGCAGCGGGATCCTGAGATGCGGAGTTCACGCTCGATCAGCATCGCGAGGTCTTCAGGTGCCATCTGTGCGTCGGTGATCGCCGGGATCGGGTTGTTTTGCAGGATGACCGCGCCGCGAGGTCGTGCCATCGCGAGTGCTGTGGGTATGGAATCTGGTTCCGAGAGCGTATCGATCACGATGTCCTGATCCGCTCGGCGACCAACCTCAGTCAGGTCTCGGTGCTTGATTCCCCACTTGGCGCACAACTCCAGTCGATCGGGGCGCGTGGTGAGCAAACGGACTGATGCGTTTTGCGAGCTCATGATCTGCGCGATGAGCAGTGCAGACAGATCTCCTCCAAGCACGGTGACAAAGGTCTTTCCGACTATGCGCTCGATGCGCGACACATGGATCGCGGCGGCGAGTTGGGAAGCGAATACTGCTCGCTCGTCCTCGATGCCGTCTGGGACAACGATGAGATTGCGCTGAGGGATTTGGAATCGTTCGCTCAAGCATCCCGGCGTGTTCCGGAGTCCGAGGATGGATCGATCTGGATCGTGCTGACCGATCCCACGCAATGCAAAGGATGACTGCGGATCAGTAATATTGACATCTGCAACAACTCGCTTATTGATCAATTCGTGGTCGTCTGCATCGAGAACGATCCCAACAAACTGATGTCCCAGTATCGTGTCGTGGCGGTGATTGCGGATCGCGTCGATGTCAGATTCGGTGATGAGCACGAGCGACGGTGCGACCACGGCCCATCCTGGTTGGCGGGTCGGTTCGGGCGCGTCGATGGTCATGACGGGCTGATCGGACTGGATATGGAACGCACGCACGATTAAAGTATCGGAATAATGGGCGATTCCGGCCAGCGGTCTTTATTCTGTGAATGATTCTCGGACCCAGATCGGTGCTCTGGGTGGATCAGGATATCCGCCGATCTATTCCTCGATCGGATTGAGACCGACTGGGGTCGAGGATTCTTCGTTCGGCGGCTGAGGCACGAACGGGAGGTACTCGACGATCCGCTTTTTGCGATTGAAGACTGGATAGGTATACAACTGTCCAGCAGCGAAGAGGTCGTCGGTCTCGTTGTACCAGCGGAGCCATGCCGCGTGATCGACACCAAAGTCCTGACCAGTCATCACATTGAGCGAGTGCTGAACGCGGTTGTTCACAACCAATCTGGAATCACGAAGTGCTGCAATGAGTGATTGTACAACGAACGGCTCGCGATACTGTCCCAACGCATCAGCAGCAGCGGCACGCGCATCGGCTTCTGGTTCTTGTTCTTCTTTGATTGTTTCAATGAGAGCGGGGATCGCATCATCTGTATGCACGCGTTGGAGCGCGCGAGCCGCGGCGATGCGGACTTTGCTGTCTTCATCATCGAGCGCGTTGATGAGATATGGAGCGTGGACCGGATCGCCGTGGCGTCCCAGTGCGCGGATGCAGGTGGCGCGGACTCCGGGATCGGGGTCATCGGTGCCGTCGATATAGAGTTCGAGGTAGATTGGGTCACCACCGAATGGTGCGGCGGCGAGCATAGTTGTGCCTCGGTATCGGTTCTCGGCGTTGTACTCGTCGGTCGCGAGGATCGCGGCGGTCGTCGGGGAGGTTTGCGGATTGATGATGTCCAGCAGACTGTCCGCTCCGCGAGGTGCGTTCCCGAGAGAGCCGCAGGCGCTGAGCATTGCTGGAATGGTCACAAATACGGCGAGTTGGATTGAACGCGTGATGTTCATATGGCAAGTATATCGGCGATTTGATCCTGAACTCAGCGGATTGAAGCGGTATCGGAATCCGCGGTTTGCATCGCTATCGGTGGACCAAGGACTTCTCGTGCGATGATGGATTGACGCAGATTCTTGACGATGAATGACTTTGAATCCTTGGTGCGTGTCTTTGCGGTATTGACAATCGATCCGTCCTCGATTGCGGAGTTGTTGTCCAGTGTCTTTCCGAGATTGATGTCAGCTGATTCGATCGCTTGCTCGGATCGCTGTCCCATCGCGCTCGCAGATGGAATCACTGACGGACGGCGTCGGCGGGTGACTTGTGGTTGCTGAGGTGTTGGTGGAGTTTGACTCGCTTGAGAGCGTTGAGAGGCCGAGGTTTTGAACTGCTGCTGTTTGCTCGACTGAGAAGCCGCTTTGGTTCGTACAGGGGATTGCGGAGTTGCGGTTTGCTGAGGCGAAGATGGTTGAGAAGATGACTGACTGGTCCCGGCGCTTCGGCGTTGACGGATTTTCTTGAGTTGCTCGACACGCTGTTGACGGAGCTTCTCGATCCGCTGTCGGCGCAGATCCTGTTTCTGATCCCAGGTAGTGGATTGCGTTCCCGCAATGTCAACATCCGCGTCCTGCGTGGATTCGACCTGATGTCCTGTCCGGAGCGAGTCACGCTGCGCGTCTCGTAGTTTTTGAAGTTCGCGCTTTTGTGCTTGCTTTTCTTGAGCGGCTTTCATCGCACGACCAAGCGCAGAGAAACCACCGATGATCATGATGATGAAGATCGGATTCGTCAGGATATTCTGGAGGATCGACTGGAAGTTCATGCGTGCTGTATTGTATCGGATGCGCGGCGTGGTGTTGCAGGGATCAGTAGATTGTGTCCATCGATTTGTGACTGAATAAACGGTGTTTGGTAGACCGATTCGATGATTTCAGGATTTAGGACCTCCGCTGCGTTGCCTTGGGTGTGGACTAGACCTTCCTGATCGAGCAGGATGATTCGATCCGCGAATCGGGATGCAAGCGTCAGATCGTGTGCGACCAATGCGATTCCGATACCTTTGGAAGCGATCTCACGCAGCGCAACAAGTGATTCGAGTTGATGACGCGGATCCATAGCGCTGGTGGGTTCATCAGCGATCAGGTACGAATCGGTCGTCCCATCGAGCTGAGCGAATGCACGCGCGATCGAGACACGCTGCTGCTGACCAACGGAGAGGGTGCCCATTGGTTTGTCTGCGATCGGAGTCAATCCGAAACGTTCAAGCGTGTGTTCTACGGCTGCTGTTTTTTTAGGGAGGGTCAGTCTCCCGAATGAGACCACTAATCGCGCATCGAAATCGAAGGCGAGCGAGGATCGCTGCGCGATATAAGCGAGTTTACTCGCTCGTTCTTGGACGCTGAGTTCTTGAACAGAGCGTCCATCGAGGTTGATTGATCCTGAATCGGGCTTTTGCACACCAGCGAGGAGTCGAGCGAGTGTGGACTTTCCGGCACCGTTTGGACCGAGGATCGCGGTGATGGCTCCTGGCTCGATCGACGCGGAAATCGACGAGAGCACGATCGGGCCTTTGGGGTAGCTGAACGACAGGTTGGTCGCGGTGAGCGCCATGACGGATGATATGGTCAAAGTGCTGGTTTGATGGGAGAATGTGCCCGCACAAGCGGAAGTCGGTCGATAGAGTGGCTCATGGCAGAACGCTTCCGCGATCGCTTGATCGCTCACATTTCGCACGAATCGTACCAACCCGCTCAGATCCCGATCCTCGCGAGAGATCTCAACATCGAGGATGTGGAGGACTTCGGGGTCGCTGTGCGCGAACTCGCGGCAGAAGAAATCGTCGCGATCGATGACGCGGGGAAGGTTCATCTCCCGTTCCGTGAAGACGAAGGAGAGATGATCGGCGAGTTCCGCTCGACGCGCAGCGGGATCGGGTTCGTCTCCCCATCCCGCACGACCCACGGCGGGGATGTGTTCATCCCTCCCCACGCGACGATGGGCGCGCTGGATCGCGACACGGTCAAGATCTGGTACGAGCGCGACAAGCGGCGTGAGCGCAAGCTCGGGACGCTGGAGCGCCAGTACTCCGGAGAGGTCATCGACATCATCGCGCGCAAGCGTTCAGCGTTCTCAGGAGAGATCGACAAGCGCGACGGGCGCTGGCTGGTGTATCCCGATGGTCGCGAGCTGACGGATCCGATCATCATCCGCGATGCGGAATCCAAGAACGTGAAGCCGGGTGATAAGGTGGTGGTTGAGATCATCGATTATCCGGAGGGGGACTACCTCGCGGAGGGTGTGATCACCAAGGTGCTTGGGGCAGCGGGTGATCCCGATGTTGAGACGCAGGCGGTCATCGCGGCGTACTCGCTCCCGAGCAATGAGTTCCCTGAGGAGTGCGTCCAGCAGGCACGCGAGGCGACGCAGCGGTTTGATGAGGAGATGTCGCGGTTTGAAACACAGGGGATCGAGTCGCTGCATATGCGCCGTGACCTGACGGAGGACCTGATCTGCACGATCGATCCGCCGGATGCGAAGGATTATGACGATGCGATCTCTCTCAAGCGTCTGGATGATGGCGGGTGGGAACTGGGGATCCACATCGCGGACGTGTCGCATTTCATTGCGCCGGGATCGGCGCTGGATCTGGAAGCGGCGGAGCGTGGGAACTCGGTGTACCTGCCTCGCTTGGTGATCCCGATGCTCCCAGAGGTCTTGAGCAACGGCATCTGCTCGCTGCAGGAGGGCGTGCTGCGCTACGCGAAGACCTGCGTGATCCAGTACGACAAGATGGGCAACGTGCGATCGCGCGGGGTGTGTCAGTCGTTGATCAAGTCACGCAAGCGGATGACCTACCTCGAAGCGCAGGCGCTTATCGACGGCGATCTGGAAGAAGCGAAGAAGAACGCGAAGACGGACACGCCTCACACACAGGACATCATCGATGTGTGCAAGGACATGGACACGCTCGCTCGATTGATCCGTGCTCGTCGTCACAAGGCGGGGATGATCCATCTGGACCTCCCTGATGTTGAGCTGGTGTTTGATGACACGGGCAAGGTCATCGATGCGCACAAGGAAGACGACGCGTTCACGCACACGATCATCGAGATGTTCATGGTCGAAGCGAACGAGGCGCTCGCGACGCTGTTTGAAGCGATGCGGGTTCCAGTGCTGAGAAGAACCCACCCCGAGCCAACTCCTGGCGATGTAGAAGAACTCAAGAAGACCGCGATGGTCGCGGGGTATCGGATCCCGAAGAACCCGACGCGTGAGGAGCTCCAGACACTGCTGGACGCGACCGCTGGGACAGGCGCCGCTCGCGCCGTGCACACCGCGGTCTTGCGGACGATGACCAAAGCGGTGTACTCGCCGGCCCTCATTGGGCACTACGCGCTTGCGAGTCATGCGTATTCGCACTTTACTTCCCCGATTCGTCGCTACCCCGACCTGACGCTGCACAGGGCGCTGGTCGCGTACCTCAAGCGCACGGATAACGGCGTCAACTATCCTAAGTCCGACTCCGCGAAGATCGCGCTGGGGAAAGAGCTCAAAGAGGACAATCTGTGTCCTGATGAGCAGACGCTCAAGACGATCGGGAACAACTGCTCCAATACTGAGGTCAATGCCGCGGACGCGGAACGCGCGCTGCGTCAGTTCCTTGTTCTGCAACTCATGGCGGAGCATATCGGTGAGGAGTTTGATGGGTTTGTTACTGGGGTGACCCCCAAGGGTGTGTACGTCCAGATCGAGAAGTATCTCGCGGACGGCATGATCCAGAAGCAGGACCTTCCTGGGGACACGACACGCGCAAAGCGTCCTCCGACGTTTAAGATCGACGATCGAACCGGAGCGCTTGTCGATATCCACTCCGGACGGAGTTACTCCATCGGCGACAAGGTCACGGTGGTCATCAGTCAGGTCGATCTGGCGATGCGCCGGATGGATCTGTTGATCGCGGATCCCGATCGACGCGCCGCGGGCAAGGCAAAGGGCAAGGGTTTGGGACAGGGTCTCAAGCTCGGCGGCGATGACTTCGGTGGACTTGGTGATACCAAGGGCGCTGGGTTCAAGACTCCCGGCGGGAAGCGGCGGAGTCAGAAGTCCAAGTCACGCGATCGCGGGAAGACGGACTATCGAAGGGATGCCGCGGGCAAAGCGGGTCCTGGTCAGAAGAAAAAGAACAAACCGAAAGGCGGGGGCAAGGGCAAGGGCAAAAGCAACGGCAAACCCAAAAACCCATAAACAGACCCCATAAGCCAAACCCAGAAGATCAGTTTTCCAAGACCTGCATTCCGATACATCACAACGCACAAGGAACCATGATGGACAACACGCAACGCTCGCTTCTTTCAAAGTCGCTCCTGATTTCCGCATCGCTGGTGCTGCTGACCGGCACTGCGTCGTGCGGGAAGTGGTGGAAATCCGACACGCGGAAAGACGAGAAACCGGCGTACAAGCACGCGGCTCGCAAGATCCGATCCCACTCGATCGGACTGATGCGGTTTGAGCAGTTCTTGACCGGTTCGTTCTCGTCGTATGCGCAGTCGCAGCGTGATCCGGAGTTCTACGAGATCGTGCTGCACATGGTCCCGATCTGGGAAGATCGCGATGATGGGCCTTGGTTGTACGTCGAGCAGGCGGCCGCGAGCAACGCGGGGCAGCCGTATCGTCAGCGGGTGTATCACCTGGAGCAGATCGATAAGAACTCGTACTCCTCTTCGGTGTACAGCTTTGAAAACCCTGAGCGGTTCGCGGGCGCGTATATGGATGAGATGCCGCTCGCTGAGCTGACCCCTGAGGATCTTTCGATCCGCGTGGGGTGCGCGATTGTGGTGAGCTGGGACGAGGATCAGCGTGCGTTTGTTGGCTCGACCAACGGGCGTGATTGTCAGTCTGAGCTCCGCGGCGCGAGCTACGCGACGAGCGAGGTGCTGCTCCGCAAGGATCGTTTGGTGACCTGGGATCGTGGGTACGATGCCAACGGCGAGCAGGTCTGGGGCGCGGTCAAGGGCGGGTATGTCTTTGATCGTGTATCGATGCCTTGAGTGATTCGGCGAGCAAGGTGCTGGTGATCGGGGGCGGGATCAGCGGGTTGTCCTGCGCCTCGATGCTGCACGAGTCGGGGATTGATGTCCGCGTTCTTGATCGTGGGTATCGGATCGGTGGACGCTGCACGACTCGGCGGACGCTTGAGGGCGTGGTCGTTTCGGATCTTGGCGCGCCTTGCTTTGATGCGGATGATCCTGTGTTTCTCAATGAAGTTCAGCGCTGGATTGGTTCGGGGGCGTGCGCTCGATGGGATGGGGCTGGGGACTCGTTTGTTGGTGTGCCGACGATGGATGCGGTTGTGGATCGCATGGCGCAGGGGATCGATGTGCGGAGTGGGTGTCGGGTTGATCGCATTATGCGTCAGGATGGGATGTGGGAAACTGAGGTTGAGCGGCGCGATGGTGCTCGCGTGACTGAGCGGTGCGAGCAGGTAGTGCTGGCAACGCATCCACGCGAATCGGCTCGGCTCATCGGAGAGCATTCGAACATGATCAGCTCGGTGCTCGGATCGGTGGAGACGCGGTGCGTGTGGGTGCTGGTGATGCGGATCAACGATCCGCTCGAAGGACTCCCGGCAATGGTTGATGTGGGTGATGACAGTGACTGCAGTGAAGAAATCATTGCACGGATCATCCGTGATGATCACAAACCTGGACGAGCGCGGGAAACTGACTCATCGACGCTCGTGATTCATGCACGCGAGGACTGGTCTGCTGTGAATCGTGAGCTGGATCGCGTCGAAGCTCAGCGGGTATTGACCCAGCAAACGCGATCGTTGGTGTCCTCGATGCTCGGACATGATATTGACGACCAACGCATTGGTGATGTGCAGGTGCATCGGTGGGGTTCGGCGCATCCTGTCGAGGGCCTTCCTCAGCGATGCGAAACGAATGACGATGCGAGCATCGTGGTCTGCGGCGACGCGTTTGGATGGAAGGGGCTCTCGCTTGGTGTGCAGAGCGCTTGGCTGAGCGGTCGTTCCGCGGCGATGACGCTGATTGAGACAACCGGCTGAGTGCTAGTGATCCCATCCCATGCTTGCGGCGTTGTGATGGTTCCCGTGGGGATCGATGATGATCGCGCCGGGGGATTCGTCTGCATTGCATGCTCGGCAGGTGCCGATGGGGCCTTGCAATGGTGGGTCCATGCTTGGGATGGTGGTTGATGGATCGATACACATGAGCAGCTCGTAGTCCTCGCCCTCGCTCACGGCTTCGCGCCAGTCTTTGCATCTGTGATTGATCGGGAGCTTGGTCGCATCGATCTCGATGATGAGTCCGGAGGCTTTGGCGATGCGGTCCGTGTCGCGTCCGAGTCCATCGGAGAGGTCCATCATCGCGTGGACGCCTGACTCCGCAGCCCACTGTCCGGCTTGGATTCGAGGTTCGAAGAGCAGGTGCCAACCTGATGCGAAGCTCCCCCCCACTTGTCCGGTGAGGTGCAGCTCATCTCCTGGCTGAGCGCCGCTTCGCAGGACGGGCGAGGTGTCTTTGGGCATTGTGCCGCCGACGGTGACGCTCAGGGTGAGCGGGTGGTCTGCTGATGCGTGGGACGCGATGTCGCCTCCGATCAAAGGGCATCCCCAGTGGAGCGCCCACTTGTGCATCGCGTCGAAGAGCTCGTCGGCGTGCTTGAAGTCCTTCGGGAGCACTCCGGTCCCGAGTGACCATGAGGGAGTCCCTCCCATCGCGGCGATGTCAGAGACTGATCTCGCGATTGCTTTGCGCGCAATGAGGTCGATGCTGATGGTTGATTCGAAGTGGCGACCCTCGACGAGTTGATCGACAGTGACGAGCGTGGTGTCTCCCGATGGGGTTTGATAGACCGCACAGTCATCTCCCGGCCCCACGATGAGCGTGTTTCCACCACTGATGGTGAGATCCGTGGATCGGTGGTAGATGTGGTTGTGGAGCTTCGATTCGTTCATTGTTAGAGCCCGTCGATGCCGAACTTGGTGTTAGGAGGGAAGCGGAGTCCGAAGCGTTGGTCGAGGATGTCGAGGAGCTGGAGTGAGCTTTGGATGTCGATCTCTTCGATGGGCTGGCCGTGGATTCGGTGGGTGTACTTGCGAGTTGCGAGCGTGTGTCTTGAGCCGTCCGGAGCGGCGATCGCGATCATGATCTTGTCGCGGAAGGTGGACTGGGGGCTGGCGCTGGTCCACCAGTTCCCGACCTCTCGGTCGATCTGCAGCATCTGCTCTCCGGTGAACTCGTAGACACTTCTCCATTCATCATCGATGAGGATCTGATGGAACCAGTGGTCGAATCCATCCGGGGTGGGTTCGTTTGAACTGATGATCCGGCGCGTATCGTGCGGGGTTTGCTGTGGGTCTGGGGTGTCCATCCGGAGGGGCTGGGTGGGTGTGAATCCGCCGACTCCGACGTCGAGGAGCCAGGGGATTCCATCGAGCGTGACTCTGTTGAACAGGTGCGTGCGGGCGGGCACGACATCAGGAGGCGAGGAGAAGATCACGCGTCCGGAGAGTCCGATCGCATCGAATCCCAACCCTTGAAGAACATGCAGAAATAGACTGTTGTGCTCGAAGCAGTATCCACCACGATTGCTCGTGACGAGCTTGTGTTCGATGCCTTGCATGCTCAGATCGATGCGTCGGCCCAGCAGCACATCGAGGTTCTCGAAGGGGATCGCACTTGCATGGCAAAGCTGGAGATGCTTGAGCGTCTCGAGCGTGGGCGCGAGGTCTGATGGGCCGGTGTAGTTGATGCGTTTGAGGTACGCATCGAGGTCGATGCGATGCTCGATCTGTTGGTTTTCGCTGGTCGTATGCGACTCATCAGACATTGGCGGTGGAATCTTCCAAGACTCGGTTCGCGTAGTCGTTCATCGCATCACGAAGCTGCTCGAAGCTATCAAGGACATAGACGATGTCCTGGAAGTGATCGATCTCGAACGGCGTATTGATCACTTGATCCATATCAAAAGGTCGGCGTTCGATCTGTCCGTTGTCGCGACCTCCGGTGCCTTCGGGAGCGTTGAGCGCATACTCGGACTCGGCATGCGAAGAGATGGTTCCTGAGCCATAGACCTTGAGTTTGCCGCCTTCGGAGATGAGTCCGAACTCGACAGTGAACCAGAAGAGTCGTGCAAGTGCTTCTTCGTGTTCTGGTCCGGCGAGGAGGGCGGCTTTGCCGTAGGTCTGGAGGAAGTCCGCGAAGACTGGGTCCGCGTGGAGCGGGACATGTCCGAACACATCATGGAAAATGTCCGGCTCAGGGAGGTAGTCCATCTTGTCTTCAGGTCGGATGACGATGGTCGATGGGAATTCCCGGCGTGACAGACAGCTGAAGAACGCTTTCGCTGGGAGGTATCCCGGAACTCCTCGCGAGCACCATCCGGTCAGGTCGCGGAGGTACTCGTTGATGCCTTTGATCTTGCGTCCCGGCTCGTAAGGATCATCGACCGTTCCCCAGAGCAAAGGCACTCGATCGGGAACGAGATTGATCGCTCGGAGTCCAGTGAGGTAGGTATCGGAAGCTTGCTGCTCAAGCACATCCCAGCGCTTGTTCCAGAGGGTCTTCCAAACACGATGGTTCTCCTCGGAGTAACGATCGTAGTGCTGCGTGACATAGAAGGATTCGGTATCGATTTGCTCGGCTGGGAGTCCGGCGGAATCATCCGCGGCTTTCTGGGCTCGTGCAAACTCGTCGCCGTCGATGATGTTGTTGTAGCTGATGTCAGATCGCATGTTTGACTCCTTCCATAGATACGCAACCCCCACCCCACTGGTGCACTATTTTACGACCCTTTGGTCCGAAGAACACGCCGGGGAGGGGTGAAGTTGTGGGATTCCTGCTCCGGAGGTCGATTCTGGACCGATGAATTGGTGACGACGAGGGAATTGCGGGGTATACTCGTGACCCGAGGGCCTGTAGCTCAGTTGGCTAGAGCGCACCGCTGATAACGGTGAGGTCGGCAGTTCGAGTCTGCCCAGGCCCATTCAAGTCATTCTGTAGTCCTTAGAGACCAGAGTGGCGACAAGCAGAAGGGATCGGCTTAAACGCTGGTCCCTTATTTTTTTGGGACTGATCCCATTGGTTGTTGCTGCACGCTGCCGCATGCTACGACCCAAACAACTTTGTCTCGATGTCATGTTGGCACCTTATACGGTTTGTACATATTTGATTCGCGATTGAACATTGTTGATACGCGTTTTGAGATCACTATCGAACCATTCCCAGACCACTGGTCTATCGCGAAGCTTGATGCATTCGCAAAGCACCATGAGCAATGCGATGTCGATTGCAGCGAATTTCTACGGAGCTATGGCTTCTCAGTGCGCCTGCGAGTACAGCCGCACAATGTGTACTTTATCCAGTCGATAGATCAGATCCGAATTCAATGAGTTCATCAAAAAAATCTCCAGCTGGCACCTACGCTCTCTATACGAACGAACCCATAGCGATGAATCGATCGGATTTGTCTTTGGAAAGGATGAACTATGAATCACAACACAAATGGCAGCTCACAACAGGCTTCGAAGTGCCCCTTCCGCGGATCGCGCGTTGGTGGCGCTATGGGTACGGCACCACAGATTGACGATTGGTGGCCAAACCGCTTGCAGATTGAGCTCCTGCACCAAAACCCTGCGGAAGCGAATCCGCTCGGAGACCACGACTACGCGTCGGCTTTCCAGAGCCTTGACTACGAGCAGGTCAAAGCGGACATCAAAGAGATGCTCACGGACTCCAAAGAATGGTGGCCCGCTGATTACAACAACTATGGTCCTCAGATGGTCCGCATGGCATGGCACGCCGCTGGGACTTACCGAATCGCGGATGGACGCGGCGGGGCTGGCACAGGGATGCAACGCTTCGCGCCGACCAGCTCTTGGGACGACAACGGCAACATCGATAAATCTCGCCGACTCATGTGGCCAATCAAGCAAAAATATGGCGCGGCACTGTCATGGGGCGATCTCATGATCCTGACTGGAAACTGTGCGCTTGAGATTATGGGATTCAAGACCTTTGGGTTCGGCGGAGGTCGTATCGATACTTGGGAACCAGATCGGGGCATCTACTTCGGTGCAGAGTTCTGGAACGGAAAGCTTGTGGACGAGTACTTCCCGAACCCTGAAAATGGATCCGCTGAAATGGTCACACGCACCAAGCGGTGGGTCGGCGAGCCGGGTGACAAGGACTACGACCTTGAAAATCCACTTGGAGCGAGCTTCCAGGGACTGATCTATGTCCACCCTGAGGGCCCTCGGCGCGATGGTGATCCTGTGTCGTCTGCGTATGACATCCGAGAAACCTTTGCACGCATGGCGATGAATGATGAAGAGACCGTCGCGTTGATCGCTGGCGGACACGCATTTGGAAAGAGCCATGGCATGGTCAGCGCCGACAAGATCGGCCCTGCTCCAGAGGGCGCTCCAATCCATGCAATGGGACTCGGATGGCAGAACAAAGAAGGCACCGGTTTCGCTGAGTACGCGATGACCAGCGGCATCGAGGGCGCGTGGACACCTGAGCCTACAAAGTGGGATAACGCGTATCTTGAGAACCTGTTCAAGTACGAATGGGAACTCACCAAGAGCCCTGCGGGTGGTATCCAGTACAAACCAAAGACTGATGATGCACCGAAGACTCCTGACGCTCATATCGAAGGACAGATGAACGAGCTGATGATGCTCGCTACAGACATCGCTCTCAAAGTGGATCCGGAGTACCGCAAGATCTGCGAGCGATTCCTCGAAGACTTTGACTACTTCTCTGATTGCTTCGCGAGAGCATGGTACAAACTGACCCACCGCGATATGGGTCCCAAGTCACGCTACCTTGGTCCTGAAGTACCAAGCGAGGACCTCATTTGGCAAGACCCACTCCCTGCTGTTGACCACGATCTTGTGAACGACACTGACATTGCGAACCTCAAGCAAGCGATTATGAGTAAGGGTCAGTCGGTGCCAGCGCTGATCTCCGCTGCGTGGTCGTCCGCTTCCAACTACCGTGACTCGGACAAGCGCGGTGGAGCGAACGGCGCTCGCGTCGCGCTCGATCCACAACTCAGCTGGGCCGTGAATCGTCCTGAAGAGCTTGCGAGCGTGCTCGATATGCTTCGCGAAGTGCAGAGCGAGTTCAACGCATCACAGAGTGGGAACAAGAGGGTCTCGCTTGCAGACCTCATCGTGCTCGCCGGATGTGCGGCACTCGAGAGAGCCGCGAAAGATGCAGGTGTTGAGGTCCAAGTGCCGTTCACTCCTGGACGCACTGACGCGACCCCTGAGCAGACCGATGCGGAGAGCTTTAACTGGCTCCAGCCGGTCTCTGATGGATTCCGCAACTACCACAATCGCGAGGTAGGGTTCTCGGTTATGCCGGAGCGGATATTCCTTGATCGCGCCAACCTGCTCACGCTGACCGTTCCAGAATGGACCGTGCTCGTCGGTGGACTCCGCGTGCTCGATCAGAACTTTGATCACTCCAAGCACGGCGTATTCACAGAGCGTCCGGGCCAACTCACCAATGACTTCTTCCGTGTGCTCACGAGCATGGATTACGAGTGGGTTCCTGCGGACAAATCCGAGATGGGTTACTTCATCAAGGATCGTACATCGGGAGAGACCAAATACACCGCGACACGCTGTGATCTGATCTTCGGATCCAACTCTCAGCTCCGAGCTGTTGCTGAGGTGTACGCCTCCGATGATGGACATGAGCGGATGGTGAAGGACTTCGTCGCCGCTTGGAACAAAGTCATGATGCTTGATCGCTTCGGTCTTGTGAACTCTTGATCCTTCTCACTCATGGAATCTGTAGAAACCAGCTTCCATATTTCTTAGATCAATATGGACAAACAAAAGGGACCAGCACACTTGCTGGTCCCTTTTCATATGGTCACTGAGTTGAGAGTGTTACGGAGCGAGTGCAAGCAATGGGACTCGGGTTCGATCTGAGACCACCACGCCTCCAGGAGGCTCGACGGTGATCGCGAACGCCGCGGCTTGCTTGACAGCGAGCTTGGAGTCGATCTCGATGATAACCTCTCCCGCACTGTTGATGTCGAATACGCCGCCGTCGATCGGACGCTGCGTGAGTAGTCCTTCACCAAACTGGGGTAGATCTCCAGTTGGTCGTGTCGCGTCGAAGATCCAGAGTTGGTACTGCTCAAGGGAAGGATCGTTGACAGCGAGTCCGGAGATCCGCATATATCCCTTGTTGAGGGTATCGCTCCAGACGACATCACCAATCACTTCGCCGACTACGGCTTGATCATCAGTTGAGATCCAGTCCCATTGTGTGAGTTCGTCAACTGGTGTTTGATCGATCAGCGCGAGTCGATCCGCAACAAGATCTACAGGTTGCGGTTGAATCACAGGCGCTGAGCGTGGGAGCAGGATCGCCGCAGATGCGATGAGCAGCGAAGCCGCTGCAACCATCCATGGAACCCACTGGACACGCTGTGGTGTTGATTGGGGAGTATGCTGATCGATCCGATAGGGCGATTCAGACTGATACACCTGCTGTGCAGGGTATTGATCCACTTCACTCTTGATCCGATCAGCGAGGCTCTCTGGCATATCCAGCGGAGCAGACTCTGCGGCGGCTTGATCGAGCACGGCCGCGGCGAGTTCCATTTCTTGGTAGAGCTGCGCATCGATGGAGTCATCGGAGTAGTTTTCTGTCTCTCCAAGGACACGATCAAGGATCAGATCCATTGCACGATCGTCAAACTGTGGGTTGTGTGCATCGGTCATTGTGACACCCCCCCTGTTGAAGCGTGCGAAGCTCGCGAACGGAGCATGGAACGGACTTCTTCGAGTCCACGGCGGATGTGAGCTTTCACAGTACCGAGCGGCATGCTCGTGGACTCCACGATCTGTGAGTGCGAAAGCCCGTGAATAACGGATAGCTCAAGTACTTGTCGGCGCTGCGGACTCATGGATCGCATGATGTCCATCGCAGATGCGATTTCCTCAGAACTCGTTTCGTTTGATTGCGGTGTATCAGCTGCACTGTATTCCACGGCACCATCAAACTGGACTTCTGGGTCCCGGCGCGTCACCTTGCGGATGTAATCAATGACGCGACGGCGTGTGATCACTGAAACGAATGTCGCTTCGGATCCCATCTCGGGTTTGTAACGCTTGGCGCTTTTCCAGATTTCAGCGAAAATATCTTGCACGAGATCCTCGGCGTCGGCTTTGTTCGATACTTTCCTGCGAACCAGAGACCAGACGAGACCGGTGTATTGATCGATCAATCGGCGCATGCACTCTTGATCGCCTTGTGCGATCCGCTCGAGCAGTGCTGGTTGGTCAGTCAGTGCGGTCATATGTGGTGATGATATCCTACTGGAAACTGATGACGATCGGGTGCCTGAGCATCGATCGCGTGATGAATTCGTACTGAAATTCTCATGGACGCAAAATGGACAGATAGATGGTAGATTTTTAGGTTACTTTTCAGGCCGCAAAAATCATCATGATTTCCGCATCCATCCTCAAGACCTCCTCGAAACCACTATCCGAACTGGTTCAACCGCACAGCCGTCCGTAAGTCGGCTTCAGAAACCTCATCAATAACAACAGTTAAAGGAAACACACCATGAAAACCATCATGACCGCTATTGCTGTCGCTTCACTCACTGCTACCCCACTCGCACTCGGTGGGCCCAACTGCTCGTCCAACAAATACGATCATGCGAACACCACGCAGGTCAATGAGCATCAAGCGGACATCATTGACACTGCTCTCGCAGCCGGCTCGTTTAATACCCTCGCGGCGGCACTCACTGAAGCAGACCTCGTCGGCGCACTGAAGGGCAAGGGGCCGTTCACTGTCTTCGCACCAACCGACGAAGCGTTCGCAAAGCTCCCTGCTGGTACTGTTGAGAGCTTGCTCAAGCCTGAGAATCGTGATCAGTTGATCAACATTCTCACCTTCCATGTTGTTCCTGGAGAATATGACGCGGAGCATGTGCTCGGTGCCCCAGGCTTGAACATGCTCAACGGACAGCGTGCGGACATCAACGCACACGAAGGCACCATCGATGGCGCGAGCATCATTAAGACAGACATCGAGTGCAGCAACGGGATCATCCATGTGATCGACGAGGTCATCCTCCCGAAGACCGATTCAATTCTTGAGACCGCATCATCTGCTGGTTCATTCAACACACTCGCGGCAGCGATTGAAGCAGCGGGTCTGGTTGATGCACTGAGCGGCGAAGGTCCATTCACTGTGTTCGCTCCAACCGATGCCGCATTCGCGAAGCTCCCAGCTGGGACTGTTGAGAACCTTCTGAAGCCTGAGAATCTTGATACACTCCGCTCGATCCTTCTGTACCATGTCGTCGAGGGACGCGTCTACAGCGATGAAGCAGTTGACGCAAAGAAGGCAAAGACCCTCCAAGGCGACAAGGTCAAGATCCGTGAGTACAAGGGCAAGGTGCAAGTCGGCAACGCGACTGTTGAGGCCGCGGACATCGATGCGTCCAACGGCGTGATCCATGTGATCGACACAGTGATCCTCCCATCAGACAGCTAATCGAACCCCTTCTCATCCCGCCGCGGATTCGCGGTGTGACTACGAGCACGAAGGACCCGGCGAACGCTGGGTCCTTTGTCTATTCACAGAGTGTGTTGATGCGTGGAGCGACCTCATCGAGTACTACACAATCCAGATCGAGGTGCGTCACAAAGCGCAGCGTCCCGGCACTCTCTGCGTAGCAGAGTATGCCGATATCTTTGAGTTGAGTCTCTAGCGCAAACGCATCACCAAACGATTCCATCGCAGATTGTGAGAGTTTCGCATATACAAGGTTTGTCTCAACCGATTCTGGATCAAAGTCAAAGATCTTCAGATCAGCAAGCTGATGCGCGAGTCGCTTCGCACGATCGTGGTCTTCTTGGAGTCGCTCGAAATGATTCTCGATCGCGTACAACCCCGCGGCGGCGAGCACACCGGCTTGTCGCATCCCACCTCCAAGCATCTTGCGTTTGTGTCTGGCATGTTCGATGGTTTCGCGATCACCTACAAGCACGGATCCCACTGGGCATCCGAGTCCTTTGCTCAGACACGCGGAGAGGGTATCACTTGTGGACGCGAGGTCTTTCAGACTGATGCCGCTTGCGATGGATGCGTTCCAAATGCGAGCTCCATCACAATGCACACGCAGGCCGTGATCGTCTGCAACTTTACGAACAGCTTGGAGTTGATCCATTGTCCAGGTCGCCCCACCACCCCTGTTGTGTGTGTTTTCGATCGTGCACAAGCTCGGATTGGGGAAGTGGATATCGCTCGGCCGGATCGCACTGCGTAGTGCTGCAGCGTTGAATATACCTCTCTTGACATCAGGCTGATCATCGACAAACCGAACGCTGCATCCAGCGAGAGCGGCATAACCTCCGGCTTCGTAGTAATACACATGACTCTCGCGGTGCGTGAGAATCTCATCGCCGGGCTTGGTCTGCGCAAGGATCGCGAGCAGATTGGCCATCGTTCCCGAGGGGGTGAAAAGTCCCGCTTGCTTGCCAAACAGATCCGCTGCTTTCTCTTCGAGCGCGATAACAGTTGGATCCGTCCGCATGACATCATCGCCGACTTCAGCGGATGCCATCGCTTCGCGCATTGCGAGGGTTGGTTGGGTGACCGTATCTGAACGGAGATCAATCGTCTTTATCGCCATTGGTATCAGTCTTGTTCAGTGTATCAGGAGCCATCGGATCGGTCGGGATGCCCTTAATGACGATCGGCGTCAGGGGTACATCACCCGGATCGATCTCATCGCTGTTCTGGCCAGGAGCGAGCACGCCTGCTGTGATGACGAATCGGAGCGCTTCCTCAACACTCATGTTCATCTCGATCGCATGCTCCTGGCGTACATTGATTGTGAATCCAGTAAACGGCGTGGGAGAAGTCGGGATAAAGACCGAGACCACCTGACCTCCTGCGGAGTCATCAATTTGACGGATGGAGTTTCCGGTCAAGAATCCGACTGTCCAGATCCCCTCTCTTGGGTACTCAACAAGGACGACTTTGGAGAAAGCCATCTTCTTTTCGCCGAGGATCATGTCGACGACTTGCTTGACATGCGGATAGATCTGCTTGAATCCGGGAATCTGTGTGATCAGTCTTTCGAGTCGGTTGTAGATCGTCTTCCCGACAATGTTTCCGAGTAGGACACCTGAGAGATAGATGAGCATGATCGCGATCAGGAAACCTGTGAGGTTGAGATACCAATGGCTCTCCCAGAAATCAGCGAGGTATTCTGTGCGGAGTTGTCGGCGAAGCGCCGCGTTTGTGGTCGAATCGGGGATGTCTCTGTTTGCTCGCGCCTGGACCAACTCCTCTGGAGTCACACGGAACCACTCAGGTAGTGCTTCCTCGTCGAATACCTGAGGGACCCCCCAGATCACGACGACACGCGTGGCGCTGTTGATGGGCCGAGCGACATTGTTGAAGATGAAACCGAATGCTTGCCAGAGCAACCAGAGGGTGACCGCAGTTGGGAGGAGAATCGCCAAACCTTTGCCGAAGAAGCGTTTGAAATCTGAACCGAAAGATTCCGCCATGAATGAAGGCTCCACATAGACCCTGGACCGAGCTTCGTGCTCAGCGATCATTGTACCGGATCCTGTCGCTGAGATTTCATCTCCGAACATGAATCCGGATGCTCCCCACCCAAAGTTGAATGTGGGAATATCATCAGCACTCATCGGCTGATGCACTGCTCTGGAGGCAATTATGAGGATTCTGGTCACAGGTGGAGCTGGGTACATCGGATCCCACGCGTGTCAACGGCTGCTAAGAGATGGTTACCACATCGTCGCGCTCGACAATCTCCATCGCGGACATCGCGAGCCGATGGAGATACTGAAGGGGGCACACCCCGAAAGCTTCGAGTTTGTCCACGCAGACCTTGGAGACCAATCGCAAGTGCTCCAAGTTCTCGATAAGCATGAGCTTGATACGGTCATGCACTTTGGAGCCCTCGCGTATGTGGGAGAATCGGTCGAGGACCCACTCCGGTATTACCAGAACAACATCGCACAAGCGATCGGGCTGCTCCAAGCATGCGACCAATCACGAGGGGGCAAAGGGATCGAGCGATTCATTTTCTCCTCCTCTTGCGCGACCTACGGCGATCCTCCAGAGGACATGATCCCAGTCCCTGAGCACTGTCCACAGAATCCGACTTCTCCTTACGGTTACACCAAGCTGCACATGGAGCACATCCTAAAGGACTACGCGAATAGCCGTGCGAGAAAGAACAACCCCATCGCGCTGACGATGCTCCGCTACTTCAATGTTGCTGGATCGGATCGAACAGGCATGCTTGGTGAGGATCACGATCCCGAAACGCATCTGATCCCGGTCGCGATCAACGCGGCGCTCGGAAAGCGCGAATCCATGTCTATCTTCGGCACCGATTACCCCACCCCTGACGGCACCAACATCCGCGATTATGTCCATGTCGAGGACTTGGTCTGGGCGCATGTGCTCGCGATGAACTCCACAAAACGAGGAGAGGTCGAAGCGTTCAATGTGGGGATCGGGAAAGGCTACTCCGTGCGAGAGATCCTTGATGCAGTCAAGCGTGTCTCAGGTGTGGATTTCACCGTCCATGACGCGCCAAGACGCGCGGGTGACGCGATCGCTTTGTATAACGATCCGACTAAAATCAAATCCAAGCTCGGATGGGATGCGAAGATCACCAACATCGACGAGGTCGTTCAAGACGCATTCGACTGGTTCAAAGCGCACCCCAACGGATACGCAAGCTGATCACTGGTCGAACTGACGAGGCGATGCGCTCGCGACCAATCGGATTGTCGGCGCTTCGAGATCTGCTCCAATCGCGGCGTCTTGAACATCATCCGGCTGGATGATGAAATCAATCGTCACACGCTTGAGCTGGGGACCAACATCGTATTCCATGTCAAACTGCACTTTGTTCAGACCCACCATCAGTGGCGCGGCGGATTCTGATTGATAGGTGTCGTTCACGAATGTGGTGACAACATACCAGAGCTCGTACGGACCGGTTTCTGCGTCACCGTCACGGCGTTCAAGACGAGTGACGCGCCGTTCACCTGTAACTGGATCGCGGAACGAGACAAACTCCATCCATGTGGATTCGATTGTTGGAGTGGTGATGGGATTTACTGGATACGGACCAAAGTTCTCTCCAGTGCGCACCATTGAGGTGAGACGCTGCATCACGATGCGCGCCACGACATTGGTGGACGCTCCCTCAGTGGTGACTTTGTATCCCTTGAAGGACGCGTCAAGCGCGGCCATCGTTGCGGTCAAAAGCGTCGAGGTGATTGTCAACGCGATCAGGACTTCGATGAGACTGAATCCGCGACGAGTAGATTTGCTAGGTTTACGAGTGGAACGGATCATCAGTGGATCCCTCCTTCTTGATAAGTACCGGCGACAGGTGGCATCGACAACGGCAGCATCAGACCTGACGGCAAACGCATATCCGGATTATGACGCACTCGGATCTTTCCGAATCCATTGAACGGAACAGGAGTCGATCCAGGAGGCTGCGCCTGGTCGTAGGAGACATCTGCGAGACCATCACCATTCGTGTCGTATCCGATGATCGGATTGCCTCCGACGATTGGTAGATCAGCGGGATCAATCGATTCATAGTCGCCGTCGCCGTCACCGAAGTATCCGAGCGATGTGTTGAATCCTGCTGGGTTTCCAATTGGTGCACCAGTGATATCGATTAATGGAGCGACGCCGTATTCCGGATCGAATGTAAGCAGCAGAGCTCCATGGATGTCCGTATTCCCGCGTGCATCGAGCACACCCGCGATGATCGCGCCCTGTAGCTGGACATCCTGCTCAGGAGGTGAGTTAAACGAGCCAAGATCAACTGAGTAGTTTGGCAGCATCATCGAGCTGGTCTCGATGTCCTCCATATCCCCAGAATCAGGGTTGAGATACGGATTCTCAGGCTCATCGGGATGAATCGTCGAGAACTTCGTGGCGCCAGTAAACTGGACCTTGTTCCGCAGCTGCGTGTAGTTGATCGGAGTATCTGACACAACCGATCCGACAAAGAGCGTGTCATGGAATCGGATGTTATTGGAGTACTTCTTGGTATCCGTAACACGCAGACCGTTGATCACGAGTGGTTCTGGGAGTGTGTTGTATGCCGAGCCGTAGGTACCGATCTCTGAATCCGGGACATCCCCCTTGTCGATCGGCGAGCCCACATCGATCATAAGGATGAACTCGTTTGGTGGAATCGCGGTCGAAGGGAGCATCGGAGGCGCGTTGGACGCGTCTTCTCCCGCATCATCGCCGTACACATCACGGCTGTACTTCGGGATGACCGCACCTCCGGTGTCAAACACATTCATCCCGTACTCTTGCCAGAGTGGGTGCGTGTTGTCATCATGCGTCCTGATGTAAGTCACACCAACGAAAGTGCAGTTGTCGAAGAGGCCATTGAGTCCCATCGGGATCTGCACATTCCGGAATGTCATATTGGTAAAGACTGGGCGCCAGTAGATATCCGAATAGCTCGGCGAGTTAAACGGTGCTTTTTCTGAATACGCTTCGGCGTGATTGTCTGGTAATCCGTCGTAGTCCGTATCTTCCCAGACTGCGTTAAACTGCGGGTTATCGAGGTTGGATGAGTTGTCTGTGAGTGTCCATGTGTCCAACGCCGCAACTGTGGTTCCGAGTTGATCAGCAACTTGCTGCCAGAATGGATCGCCATCTGCCGCTGACATCAACGCGGTTTCTGTTTCTACAAAGCTGGTCTCGTCGATATCCGGGAGCATCAGATCGTCTGCGCCGAATACCATCGGCGGATCACCCTCACCAGGGACGATTGGTCCGTGCAAGCGTTCCTCGATCGGTCCTTGTTCAGTTTCCCAACTTGAGAGGTCAGTGCGAAATACGAGTCCGCCGTTGACCTTCGCGTATCGATCCATCAGATCGATGTACCCGTCGCGCCATCCGAGTTCGAGATCGGAATACACACTATGGATCGCGTCGTAATCCAGAGGATTTTCATCTGCTGGTTCGTACTGCCCGTTGTTATTCGCATCAACGAATCCAAACACGCCGTTCTTATTGCGATCGGGTGTACTTGAATCCATGAGCAGCGCCAGATCTTCATCCACTCCATCGAACTCAGGCGCAGCACCAGCGGTCTCGGCTGGTGTGCCTGCAATCAGCGCTGCGGAAAGCGTAACGCGATTATCGCCGTTGGTGTCGTAGTGTCGGATGAAGATATCGAACTCATCGAGGTATCCATCTCCTGTCGCATCGTTGAATGCGCCATCGGGAACCGAGTCGCCGTCCTGATCAACATCGGATGGGATCCCTGCTCCTTCAGTTGGGTGACCGATGCGGAGACGATTGTCACGATCGACATCTGAAGCGGAGAGTGATGCCCAGAAATCTTCGAGTTTCGCGTCGAGGTTTGCGTCTAAGCCGTAGAAGTCCGAACGCATGACGATCGGATCGCCATGGTTGAAGTCGACCTCGTCATAGCGTGTCCCGAGATCACCCTCGATGCTGACATTCTTTCCGATCAGGATCTTCGAATGCGCGAGGATCGCTTGATCCACACTCTTCGCAATCCTGTAGTCCCGCATGATCGTCCTTCGGATCGGCTGATTATTCCGCTGCATGTCGTAGACGATGCCTTCGGAGATTACTCGTATGTACTGACCACCCGCGAGTGGCGCGTAGCGGATCTGATACGCCGGAGGCGGATTCGTCATCGTATTGATGTCCCACTCGTTCAGCATAACTGCTTGAGTGTTTACCCAGTTCGATGATGCGTACAAAGTGGAGTCCACACCGCTCGGTGCGGATTGGATCTCTGGCGCTTCAAGGTACCCCAGACCTGTGATGAAGTTGGTGTCAGCGGTGTGTATATTGACCAATGCTTCAGCGATTCCTGCTGGAGTCGCGGCTTCGGTGTATCCCATGCGAGGCTCAGAAACTTGATATGTTCCGATGTCCGAGCCGTTCCCTGTCCATAGCGCCCACGAGAGGTTCGCATCAATCTGACTCTCAGCGACGACAAATCGGGAAGAAGCTTCGTGCAAGCGATGCTCCGCGACCGCGAGCCCAGTCTCCGCGGCACTCATCGCACGCATTACATGCAGGTGCATATTCGCTGTGCGGATATTGCCTGTCGAAGAAACCGCCATCGCGGCGATCAATGATCCAAACAACACAAGGAACATCATCGCTAGGATTGATGCGATCCCACGGCGGTGGGATTTGAGTACCTGGGTTAAGCGTGCTCGAGTCGTCATAGTGTTCTGTCCTTTGCTGCCGAGCATCAAGGCACCACCCACATGACCTCAGTCACGAGGTCCGGCTCGATCGCGTTGACCGCTTGGTAAAACACGCGGACCGTCACACGGAGTGGATATTCATCTACCTCTCGTCCAGGGAAATCGCCGCTCGCGGCTTCGGTGAAGTTATCGGCGCGGACGATGGAAGAATCAAACGGATCGACTTTCTGGACGACGACCTGCTGTGACCAGCCGTACATCGGAGTCCCAACAAAGACACCGTTGCTGGTTGCGCCTTCTTCAGCACCGTAGTGGTCGATTTCTGGGATGATCTCGCCATACGCATTGATCGGTCCTGGAAGATCACCATCCCCGAAACCTGCGGTCCCGACGAATGAGAAGGTCAGTCCATCGAAATCTTCGATGTCATCAAAGTCGTCGACATTAATTTCTCCGGCATCCGGACCCCAACCGTGGAGTACTCCGCCGTCGCCATTGTCCTCGATGTAGAGACCGACCACTGGATCGTGTTTCGGGAGATTGCGCGTCATCTCGCGGATTTCATTCGCAAGATAGGTCCCGCTCGCGGCGTGCGTTGACCATGAGTTCGATGTGATGAATGAGGACTGTGCATCAACCATTGCGAGCACACCTACACCGATGATAATGGTGGCCATCGCGGCTTCGATCAGCGTGAAACCTTGTGCCGAATGCGCTCTTCGGCGGATTTGTTGGTTGGATAGACGCTCAGACATCGTGTGCTCCTGCACCTCCCCCTCGCTCATCAACGCGAGTCACTACAGAAATCATCGTTTACGAAACGATCTGGCTCATCTTGAAGATCGGGAGAATGATCGCCATCGCGATGAATCCGACGATTGAACCCATGATGATGATCATGACGGGCTCGATCATTCCGGTAACCGCTTTGATGTGGTCCTTGAGCTGCTTCGCGTAATAGACCGATATCTCGTCGAGCACCTCGCCGAGCTTACCGGATTCCTCACCGGCACCGATCATCTGCACAACAGACTTGGGGAGCAGCGAGGTCGAGTGCAGCGGTTCAGCGATCTTACGCCCCTGCTTCACGGAGCCGTGGACCTTGCGCCACATGCCCTCAAAGAGCTTGTTCCCAGAGATGTCTCCAGTGATGCTGAGCGTGTCGAGCATCGGGACACCCGCGTTGATGAGCTGACCCATCGTCTGGAGCGAGCGTGTGATGTACAGCGAGCGGAACATGCCTCGCATGACCGGGATGGTGAGCTTGGTTCGGTCGATCCAGAACGCGCCGATCTCGGTTTTCGAGAAACCAAAGAACGCGCCGCCGCAGACCGCGAGACCACCAAGGATGAACGGCCAGTGCGCAATCAGTGTTTGCGAGAGCATCATGAGGAAGTTGGTCGCCCATGGCAGAACATCTTCCTTGCCTTCAAACACGGTGTAGAACTTCGGGAGCACGAATGTCAGTAGGAACACGGTCACCGCGACGGCCATGCCTCCGATGATCGCCGGATAGATCGAGGCGCCGATGACCATCTTGCGAGTCTCGATCTGCTGCGCGATGTATCCCGCGATGCGTTCGAGCATCTCAGAGAACGATCCCGACATTTCAGATGCGCGCACCATGTTGATGTACAGAGGTGAGAAGAGCTTGGGATGCTTGACGAGCGCCTCGGAGAACTGCTTACCGGACTCGACATCCGATTTGAGTTCCATGATGACCTTCTTGAACGCTTTGTGATCCGTCTGATCAGCGATCCCGTCGAGTGCTGAGCGGAGGTTGATCCCCGCTCGGATCATGACGGCGAGCTGTGTAGTGAAATCCAGCACATTCTTCTGTGTGGGTTTCTTGGTGTTCATACTGGAGAGTGAGGCGAGAAGACCAGATTGAGCGACGCCCTCTTTTGCTTGGTCAACAGACATCACATGGACGCCTTGGTTCCTCAGGACAGTCGCCGCGGATGTCGCGCTGTCTGCCGACAGCACACCGGTGCGGATCTTCCCGTCTGAACCTTTGACCTGGTATTTATAGTTGGGCATTGAAAGTCTCCGTCTGGAACATCTTCAGATCAATCACGCGACGAGCTGCCGCTCCAGCTTGTCGGGGTACACGGCTTGAGCGATTGCGTCTTCCTTGGTGATCGTGCCGTTGAAGTAGAGCTCCGCGATCGACGAGTCAAGCGAACACATCCCGATCGCACGGCTGGTCTCGATGACATTGGGAATCTCGAAGATCTTGTTTTCGCGGATCAGGTTGCGCACCGCTGGGGTACACAGGAGTGTCTCGACCGCTGGGACCATGCCGGGGCGGTCCGAGCGTGTGAACAATGTCTGCGAGATAACCGCTTGGAGCGTGGTCGAGAGCATCGAACGGATCTGGTTCTGCTGACCAGATGGGTACATATCGATGATACGAGACACGGTCTGCGATGCGTTGACAGTGTGCAGGGTCGAGAGGACCAGGTGACCTGTTTCTGCCGCGGAGATCGCGAGCGATGAGGTTTCCAGGTCACGCATTTCACCCACGAGGATGATGTCGGGGTCCTGACGAAGCGCGTGCTTGAGTCCTGATGCGAAACTGATCATGTCGCGTCCGAGCTCGCGCTGCTCGATCAGACACTGATCGGACTCGAACATGTACTCGATCGGATCTTCCAGCGTGATGATGTGCTTGGAGTAGCGCTCGTTCATTGCTTGGATCATCGCCGCGAGCGTGGTGGATTTACCCGAACCGGTGTCACCGGTCACGAGGACAAGACCGCGTGGGAGGTAGGTCAGACGAGCGATGACCTCCGGGAGAGAGAGCGCTTCCAGTGGTGGCACTTTGGTTTTGATCGCACGCATCGCGAGTCCGATGGTGCCTTTCTGCATGTGCGCGTTGACACGATAGCGAGCAAGCCCTTCAACCTCGTACGAGAAGTCCGCGTCGCGCTCCTGCTCAAAGACAGTTCGGACATGCTTGTTGCTCATGCGCTCGAACATCGCTCCGACAACCTCTTGACTCAGCACGGTCTCGCTGAGCTTGGTCATCACTTGGTGGATGCGGACCATCGGGGGTTCGCCGGCGATGATGTGAACATCGGAGGCGTCGGCTTCATGCGCTTGACGGAGGATGGCATCGAGTTCCACGGCAGATTCTCCCGGGGTATAAGCAGAGCAAACAGACAACACGCGCGTGCGTCTTCACCCAAATCATCGACCCGATGGGGGTTGTGGTTGATCGGAGCTTGGATGGACTATGGGAAAGCGGGGCCGTCTGTGCGGGCAAATCATGCAATCAGCAGGTTTGCCAATCCATACACCCTGATCCATCAGTGATTTGGGCACCGATAACTAGATTCAACTGGACTGTCTTGAGTTATCGGGACGCGATCGCTTCGCGTGCTTGGACAGCGAGTTCATCGACCCGCTCGTTCTCTGGATGACCGTCATGACCACGCACCCAATGGAAGCTGATGACATGGAGCTTGCGGAGCTCATCCAGCTTCTTCCAGAGATCAACATTCTTTACAGGCTTCTTTCCCGCAGTCTTCCATCCTCGTCGTTTCCAGCCGTCGATCCATTCCTCGAGCCCCTTGAGTACATATTGGGAATCGGAATAAAGCTCAACGCAGCTTGGCATCTGGAGATCGGACAGCCCCTCGATGACCGCTTGGAGTTCCATGCGATTGTTGGTGGTGTCGCGTTCTCCGCCGGATTGTTCGCGTTGTTTGCCTGTTCTGGGGTGAACGAGGAGGTATGCCCACCCGCCGGGACCGGGGTTCCCGGAGCACGCACCATCGGTGAAGAGGTGAACCTTGCTCTTGGGAGCAGTACTTAGAGAATCTGTGGCGGAAGTCTGGGTCATCGCGCGGATCATACCCACCCAATCGAGTCCTGTTGGGAGGTCTTGGTCTAGGATCGTTCATGAGCAACGCATCCGCTATCGCCGACAGTGTTCAGAGCAAGCTTCATCGCATCGAGATACACCCAACAGAACACGCCGGCGACCCTCGCGCCAGCGAGTTTGTGCATCGCGCGGAGGTCCTTGGGACTCAAATCGAGCGTGCGAGCAGCGCTCGGATCTTCCTGATCGAAGGTGATTTGAGCGATCAGCAGCTCGATGAAATCGTCACGAAGCTGCTCTGCAACCCAGTCGTCGAAACCGTCATCCACGGTACTTCCAATGCAACAGGCACCCTCGTCGAGGTCCATCCGCTCCCAGGTGTGATGGACCCTCCTGCACAATCGACAGCCGCCGCGATCAAAGCATTGACCGGCGTGGAGGTGCAGGTCTCCACTGGTTATCGCTACGAGATCTTCGGACTTGAGCAATCCGCAGCGCTGGACATCGCTCAGCACGTGCTCGCGAATCCTGTGGTTTCTGGAGTACACACCGAGCCCTACTTCCCGGACGAACTCCCGAAGGGTCACGATCACGCGTTTGATCTGACGCATGTCCCGATCCGAGACCTCGAGGATCACGAGCTTGAAACCCTCTCGCGCGATGGACACCTGTTCCTTGATCTCCACGAGATGCAAGCGATCCGGCAGGAGTATCAGCAGCTCGGACGCGAACCTACTGATATCGAGCTTGAAACACTCGCACAGACGTGGTCTGAGCACTGCGTCCACAAAACCCTCAAAGCGACGATCCACTACAGCGGTCCGGCTATAGAAGGTATCGACTGGTCGTCCCGCCCCCATCACGAGGTTCATGAGGATGGTTCGGTCACTATCCACAACCTCCTCAAAGCGACGGTTGCCGCGGCGACGTTTGAGCTTATTGAAGAAGGGCTCGACTGGACACAGTCTGTGTTTGTGGACAACGCGGGGATTATCAAGTTTGATGATGACCATTCGGTCTGTATCAAGGTCGAGACGCACAACCACCCCAGCGCGCTTGAGCCCTATGGCGGTGCCGCGACTGGGATCGGCGGGTGCATCCGCGACATCATGGGGACGGGACTCGCCGCCAAACCCATTGCGAGCACGGATGTGTTCTGCGTCGCGCCCCCCACCACCTCCGACATCCCTGATGGGTGTCTGCATCCCAAGCAGATCCTGACGGAAGTCGTCGGCGGCGTCCGCGACTACGGCAATCGGATGGGGATCCCCACCATCAACGGCGCGGTCTCGTTCGATCAGCGCTATATCGGGAATCCGCTTGTGTTTTGTGGGTGTATCGGGATCATGCCGAGCGGTCTGATCGCTGGCGAAGCACAGCAGGACGATCGGATCATCGCGCTCGGAGGACGCACGGGACGCGACGGTATCCACGGCGCGACCTTTAGTAGTGCAGAACTGACCGATTCGCATGCCGACGAGTTCAGCCATGCTGTGCAGATCGGGAACGCGATCGAAGAAAAGCGCACGCTCGATGCGATCATGCGAGCGCGGGACGCTGAGGGTGGACCATTGTTTAGTGCGATCACGGATTGTGGTGCTGGAGGGTTCTCGTCGGCAGTTGGGGAGATGGGCGAGAAGATCGGCGCTGATGTGCACCTCGATCGCGCCCCACTCAAATACAACGGCTTGACCTACGACGAGATCTGGATCTCTGAAGCGCAGGAACGCATGGTGCTCGCGGTTCCTGAGAAACACCTCACCCAACTGCGTCAGATATGTCAAGAAGAACATGTGGAGATGGCGGATCTGGGACACTTTGGTACGCTGGGTGCCGAGCTCATCCTGAACTTCCACGGCACAGAAGTCGGACGACTCCCGATGAAGTTCCTCCATGACGGCATACCCACTCCCACGCGAACCGCTGTGTGGGAAGCCCCACACCAAGAACCACCTCACGAGCTCCCGACTGGCGATGTAGATCTCAACGAAGCACTGCTCAAACTGCTGGCGCATCCAAACATCGCTTCCAAGCACTGGATCATCCGTCAGTATGACCACGAGGTTCAAGGGAACACAGTCATCAAACCATTGGTCGGACCGCGCGGGATTGGTCCCGGCGATGCCTCAGTCGTCGAACCAGTACCAGCGACTGGACAAGGACTCGCTGTGGGATGCGGACTTGCTACAGGACTCAGCGACGATCCATACCAGATGACACTCGCGGCGATCGACGAGTGCGTGCGCAACCTCGTGTGCGTCGGGACTGATCCCGATCGGATCGCGATCCTCGACAACTTCTGCTGGCCAAGCTGTAAAAAGCCGGAGAATCTGGGATCGCTCGTCCGCGCGGCGCACGCCTGCTACGACGGCGCGAAAGCGTATAAGACGCCGTTTGTCTCTGGGAAGGACTCGCTTAACAATCAGTTCACGACCAAAGATGGGAGGACCATCGAGATCCCTCCGACACTGTTGATTACCGGCATGGGGATCGTTCCCTCGCTTGAACATGCCGTGACCAGCGATATGAAGCGCACCGATTCCGTGCTCGTCCATGTGGGTCTTGAGAATCCAGGAGGACTCGGAGGGAGCACCTTCGAGCAGCTGTTCGGAGTTCAACAAGATCGCACAGCAACACTTGATCCTGAACTGGGCGCCAAGATCGCTCGGAGTGTCGCTACCTTTGTCCGTAGCGGACGAGTGCTCGCAGCGCACGATGTCTCTGATGGCGGATTGCTCTGCAGTATCGCAGAAATGCTGATCGCGGGATCCAGCGAGTCGAAACCGATCGGCGCTTCGATCACGCTTCCGGATCACCAGAATCTTGGAGTAAGTGCATTTAACGAATCACCATGCGGATATGTTTTAGAGATTTCAGCGAATACCTCGATCGATGATCTGCAGCGATCACTTCCTGAAGGCGCGTCTGCACGCATCGTTGCCAAAACCAACTCTTCTGGAACGCTGTCAGATGATCGCGGGATGATCTCAGTGGATGTGGATCAACTCACCAAAGCTTGGCGAGGAACACTGGATTGGTGAGTTTCATCAAGCTGCGTGCTTTGAACCTGCGGTGATGTATCCGATCCACTGTCCAATGTTCTTTGAGAAGTTGGACTTACCGATCAGTTCGGTGACACCCAATTCACTGACCTGTTTCTTGAGATCCATCGATTCATTCGCTGTCAGCAGGTAGAACGGGATCATCCCTTTGAGTCCGATGCTTTCGAAACGATTGAACACGTCGACCCCCGAGTATTCAGGCATGTTGTAATCACAAACCACGACATCGCACGGGAAATAGTTCTCTCCAACAGATTCCGTAAAGAACTCCATCGCAGATTTACCGGTTTTGAACCATCGGACCTCAACATCGGCTTGTCGTTTGAACAGGCTAATCAGGAGCGTCGCTGCGAGTGAGTCGTCCTCGATCAAGACGATGCGCTTCTTATTTTCGAAACCTTCGGGTACACGCAACTCGGGATGCTCGACTGGTTGTTTCGCTTCAGTCTGAGCTGGCACAGAATCCGGGCTCCAGACCTGCACATTGTTCCGTCCCGCGGCTTTGGCGGCATACACCCCCGCGTCCGCTTCAACGACCAGTTGATCACTCTTCACAACTCGATCCGCTGGTCCGGCATCAATCGCAGAAACACCAATACTCACAGTCACAGGGAGTTCGTCTGGTCCATCATCAAGATCACGGATATCAAACGGAGTTGATGAGATTTCACTCCGCACACGCTCCGCGAGCATCGCAGCGTTCAATACAGTGTATCCAGGAAGAATAACCCCAAACTCCTCACCTCCGTAGCGGCAGACGACTCCTTCCTCTCCAACAGTTTTCTTCGTTCGTTGAGCAAGCTCAACGAGGACCGCATCTCCGACAGCGTGGCCGTGCGTGTCATTGACGGATTTAAATCGATCAGCATCGAAGAACAAGACTGCAAACTCGGTCCCCGATGCTTTGTATTTGTTGAACGCTGCATCGATGGTTTTGTCAAACTCTTTACGATTCGGGATACCGGTCAGTCCGTCGGTGACCGCCTCTCGTTCGAGCGATTCGGTCTGTCGCTGCATGCTGATCTGGTGCTCGAGCCCTCGTTCTTGCGCCTGCGCCATCAGGTTGTGAACATCCTTCAGGTCACCGATCTCGGTATTAAAGAGCGAAGCGAGTTCCTTCGCAGACTGATTCACTTCATGGAACAGTTCTGCGATGTCAAAGTTGCGTTTCGGGAACCAGGTTGCGACTTGTCCCTCGATGTTCTGCATCGAGGATTTCGGAGTGTCTACGCTGAGGGCCTCGGCGACCTGTGTACCAAGCGCGACCGCTCTGACCATCTCCAAATCGTCAGCGTCCATCGCATCTGGAGTATGGTGATGCTCGATCGCATCAGCGATGCTCTTTGGGAGCTGCCACTTCCGAGCGAGTTCCGCTCCGACTTGTGCATGCGTGAATCCGAACTCATCTCGTTCGACTTCGCATATCTGACCATGGTCGATGTCTGATATGACTTCTGTGTACCGTTGCTTCATCGCGGTGAAGATCGCGAGCATGCCCATGTCTTGGAACAAACCAGCCGTGAAGACTTCGTCTTTGTCAGAGAGCTTGAACTGATCCGCGATCAACCGAGCTGCAGTTGCTCCCATCAGAGTGCGTCGCCAATGAGCGACCATATCGAATCCGTCGTCGTCAACTGAGGAAGTGGTTTCAACGAGGGAGAATCCAAGCACAAGGGACTTTACTGTGTTGAGTCCGAGGTATCCCATCGCGCGATCGATTGAGCCGCACTTGTTTGGGAGGCCGTAGAAACTGGAGTTCACTGTCTTGAGCACTTTGCCCGCGAGAGCTTGGTCCTGCTGGACCGTCTTTGCGATCTCGCTAATCTGAACATCCGGATCGCCGGTCAGTTCAATCAGTTTCGCGGCAACTGCTGGTAGCGAAGGCAGTGATGGACAGTTCAAGATGTCGTTGAGAAGTTCGTTACTCATACTCACAGTTCCCTTTTCCACGAAGCGATCCCCCTCAATCACATCGGATCGCAATCCCCCCTTAAATCGGTGGAAATGAATGAGAAGATGAGTGATGGAACGCAGAAAGATAGGAAAATCACCCTAAGGGATTTTCGGACTATTCATTTGTACTCGATATGGGTTGCTTTACCCAAATGATGAAGATTATCGGAGCCCATATTCGTTGAGCTTTCGATAGAGCGTCCGCTCTCCGATCCCCAACATCTTCGCGGCTTGTTCGCGATTCCCGCCTGTCAGTTTGAGCGTTTCGCGGATCGCTTGGCGCTCGAGCTGCTCGAGACTTGTCCCGGCGAGTGAACCGATCGAATACGACTCGGAAGTCCCACCTGATTCGGACTCGCGGACCTCGTCTGGGACATGCTCAGGACCAATGGCTTTGCTGTCGGATCCACCACTGCTCATCACAACCATGTTCTGGACGACATTGAGTAGTTGACGCACATTTCCCGGCCAGTCATATGCCGTGAGCCGGAGCATCGTGGCATCGGACACATCAGGGACTGACGATCCAGGATTGAGTTCATGCGAGAACTTGCTCACGGCATGGCGCACGATGCGAGGGATATCCTCTCGACGATCTCGCAGTGCTGGGAGATGGACCATCGTGCCTTTGATGCGGAAGTAGAGGTCTTCGCGGAAGGTCCCCTCTTTGATCATCGCTTGAAGGTCCTTGTTGGTCGCGCTGACCAATCGGACATCGACTTTGCGGAGTTCGTTGGAGCCAAGCCGTACGACTTCTCCAGATTCGAGCACACGCAGGAGCTTCGCTTGCATCGTCAGTGGCATGTCTCCGATCTCGTCGAGGAACAGCGTCCCGCCGTTGGCGTATTCGAAGACCCCCTCGCGGTCCTTCTCCGCGCCGGTAAACGCGCCGCGGACGTGTCCGAAAAGCTCGTCTTCGAGCAGGTTCTCCGCTTGTCCGGCGCAGTTCATCGATTTGAACTTCTTGTCCTTGCGTGACGAGTTTCTGTGCACAGACTGGGCGATGAGCTCCTTGCCCGTACCGCTCTCTCCCGTGACGAGGACCGCGATGTTGGACCTCGCGACGGTCCGGACTGTTTCGATGATCTTCCGCATCGACTCGGCGCCCGCGATGATGCCCTCGAACCCCTCGTGCTGAACGAGGTCCTTGAGCTCGTCGGACTCGCTCCGCAGCACTGCCTGCTCCGCGGCGCGCTGGACGACCGATCGCAGCACGACCAGATCCAGCGGCTTTTCCACAAAGTCGAACGCGCCGTGCTTGAACGCATCGCGTGCTGTCGGGACATCGCCGTGTGCGGTGACCATGATCGTCTCAGCGTCGGGCTGATGCTCCGACGCAAGTTCAAGGACTTTCATCCCGGCGTTGGATCCGTCGTCGTTGACGCCGTGGACTCCCGCGCTCTCAGGCATCCGAAGGTCGGTGATGATCACGTCGAACTTCCCGCCCGTGATTTCTTCGTACGCACGCTCGATCGTGTGGACCGTCGTGCAGATGTGTCCGGGACGACGGAGCGCATCGACGATGACGTCCGCGTGCTCGATCTCGTCCTCGACGATGAGCACCTGCGCGATCACGGCTTCGTTTTTCTTGTCCGTTTCGGTCATTGGGGTATGGTAGGGCGAATCAGATACTCAGCACACCGAGCTGATGACGTCGATGGGCGCACGCCGCGATCGCGAGGGCATCCGCGAGATCCGCGGGCTTGGGGAGTTGCGGGAGATTGAACATCGACTGGATCGAGAGCTGCATCTGCTCCTTGGTTGCGCGTCCCGATCCCGTCGCGGCTTTCTTGACCTCCGCGGGCTTGAGCTCAACCACCTCGATCCCGGCGGTCCTCGCGGCGAGCAGGATCACGCCGCGAGCGTGCGCCATTTTGATCACTGTCCCTGGATGGTCCTTGTGCGCAAACATCCCCTCGATCGCGATCAGGTCCGGAGAGACGCGCTCGATCAGCTCGTTGACATCCTGATGAAGCTCAACCAGACGATCCCCGATCGGAGGCGTCGGCTGTCCGGATTTCGTGAATCGGAAGACCCCCGCTTCGACAATGGAGGGACGGATCGCATCTCCGGTCACGCAGCCGTAGCCGGTGATGGAAAGACCGGGATCGAATCCGAGGACACGCATGGGATGATTATACTCGAAGCAGTCGTGCTTTGAACCGCTGATAGCGATCGGTGTGTTTGGCCAATGGGTAGACCAGGTACCTCGAAACCAATATGAATGTTGAAACACAAGCGATCACAATCTTTGTGGTGCTCGATTGCCCTGTAAAGATCAGATACAAAGACACCGGACTTGCGAGGATTGCCGTAACGATCAGCAGGGCACACACCACCTCAAAGAGTTCAAATAGAGCAAAGAGGATGAGAAATGGCAACATGAGAACATATAGCAACGGCGAAATCAGCAGAAGATACACCAGATCCTTCAGAGTCACTCGATTGGTCTTGTCTTCGCCAAAATCTATAGTTTTTTGCCACGAGTCTATCCAGCCTCTAGATCACTTGCCGATCAACTCAAACGGGATCACCCATGCGGGCGTGAAGAGCATCTGGTCTTCCTTGAGTTCCCAGCGTTTCCTGTCGTACTCGATGTGGAGTTGCCCACGGCTGTTTGCAATTCCCACTAGTGCAAGAGACCCATCTGGAAATTCACCAATGAGCGGACTCCCTGACAAGTAGTATTCTTCGGGATCAAATCGCGCGTTCTTCCTGAAAGTCGTGTAACCGATGGTTCCATCGGCATCCACACTCAAACTCCAGAGCGGGATCGATTCAATTGCTTTGGACTGTTTTTTGCGGGTCACAAGGGTGATGCTGCGGATTTTGCTGAGCTGGCCAAACCTCATCGGGATGAGATCGGGATTGCTCTCAAACTGCTCCGTTGTGCGGAGAAGTAGGTAGTCTGATTGCGGGAACTCGATGCCTGGGACTTGTTTGCTCTTGGGTGGAAACTCACTTCGTTTACCCTCCCATCCATCAACGATGATCTCATAGGCAATTGGCACTCCATTGATACGGAGCGGATGATCTGGTTGCGGCTCAAACATCAACGCATGAGCCGCGGTGAGGATGACATGATCATCGATTGCTACCCCTGTGAGCGTACCAATATTGAACGGCATATCAGGTTCATCCCACAACCGATCATTCCGAACCGAGACCACCCCACGCTCAGCTCCATGCGGCGGTGTATGCACACATCCACCAAGTACCGCCACGATACCAAGCAACAGAACAATGAGGCGAGTTGAGTTCACCCCCCCACCACCTGCATCTGCTCCATCGTTTGCACGATCGTCTTTACCATGACGTCCGCTTCGATGTTCACGCCGTCGGCTTTGGTGCGATCGGTGAGGTTGGTGCGTTCGAGGGTTTCGGGGATCAGCGCGACCTCGACCCATTGCTCATCGTGATCCAGGTCCGCGATGGTCAGGGAGATGCCGTCGATGCAGATGGAGCCCTTGGGGACCATCCATTTCATATTGAATCCCGCGAGACCGATGCGGATCCGGTATCCATCGTCGCGATTGACGCTCAGGATGGTCCCGACGCCGTCGACGTGTCCCTGGACCTGGTGTCCATCGAGCCCGTCTCCGACGCGGAGGGAGCGTTCGAGGTTGATCCGCTGTCCCTTGGTCCATGTCCCGATGGTGGTCTTGATGATGGTTTCCGGGATCGCGTCAAAGACCCAGCAGCCGTCTTGGATTTCGACGAGGGTCAGGCAGCAGCCGTTGTTGGCGATCGAGTCCCCGGCTTTGGGCTGATGCTCCCACGATCCCGGATCGATCCAGACTCGGAGCCCGTTTGGGGTCTTCTCTGTCTGTTTGACGCTCCCGATAGCTTGGACGATGCCTGTAAACATGAAGAACCATAGGGATCCGCGTGCGGATCGGCATGATCAGCAGCGTCTGAGGCTGCATCTTGACCGTTTGCCCCCTATCCTTGCTCTCACCAACTGCTGACACCAAGCGGACGCTTGATGATCCGGATGATCCAACTGCGGAGTAGCCTCAGAATGACCAGAAACTCGATCCGAAGCATGATTCTCCTCGCCTCGCTCGCGCCAGCCGCGGCTCTCCAGGCGTGCTCCTCGACCCAGACCACTGAACCCAAAGAGGAGAAGGTGGAGTGGACCATCGATCACGACGCTTGGCATGATCTCGGATACCGCTGGGAGTGGACCGGATTCCCGCTCATGAAGCCGGGAGCAGGACTCACAGACGCCGTCGCGTATGGCGATGCGATCGTCACCACCGCTTCGGACACTACTGTCACTTGCCTCGAATCCTCGACAGGCAAAGTCCGCTGGGCAAAGCAGCTCGATCGTCCAACAACGCAGCTCTTTGAGCCGACGCGAGTTGGTGAAACACTGTTCATCACTTCCGATACCGAACTCCACGAGATTAACCTCAAGAACGGTAACACGCTCGATCGCGATGCGGTCGGAGCGATCATCAACACCAAGCCGTTGGTCATGGGGAACCTCGCACTCTTTGGAACCACCAAGAACGAGCTCTACGCGTTCGAGACCACCAACGACTTCAAGCACTGGTCCTACAAGTTTGACGGCGAGATCGAATCCGCACCGATCCAAGTCACCGATGGTTCGGTCGCGATGATCTCCGCTGGAGGCGACCTCCGGATCCTCAACAACTACGACGGCGCTTCGATCCTCAAAATGAACATCGCGGGCGGCGCGGTCGCTTCCATGCTCATTGACAGCGGCGCAGTGATTGTTCCATCGACTGACCAATCGATCTACGCGTTCTCGCTCATCGACGGCTCTCGCTACTGGCGCAAGCGGACAAGCGAAGCGGTCATCGTCCAACCAGTCATGCACGACGGGATCATGTACGGCACCACTGCTGATGAAGGACTCGTCGCGATCGACTCGATCGACGGGAAAATCATCTGGTCCAACAGCGATATCCAAGGCTGGGTCGTCTCGCTCGCGAACGGCGATGAGCTCATGGTCTGGGACGGCAAATCCTTGTCCGCAGTCGATATGGATTCGGGTGAAGTCATCGTTTCCGCGGATCTCAACGGAGCCGCTGGTGTTCGTGCGGACGAGTTCATCGACGGCAATCTGTATGTGATCTCTCCGAACGGCGCTCTCGCGAAGTTCAGCCTCCGTTAAACCGTTCATCCTCAACTGAATCGCCGAACCGGCGCAAGGATCTCCCATGATGACCGACGCTCCGCTCAAAGCATCCAGCGATCCGCTGGTGCGTGTCACGCGCGCGCTGATTTCTGTTTCTGACAAAGCCGGGATCGTTGATCTTGCTCGCTCGCTCCATGAACTCGGGGTTGAGATCATCTCGACGGGCGGGACCGCTCGCGTCATCGCCGATGCGGATATCCCAGTGATCAGCATCGACGAAGTAACTGGATTCCCAGAGATGATGGATGGACGCGTCAAGACGCTTCATCCCAAGATCCACGGCGGACTGCTCGCTCGACGCGACGACCAATCGCATCTAGATGCGATGCACGAGCACGAGATCGAGCGGATTGACCTTGTCTGCGTCAACCTCTACCCCTTTGAAGCAACGATCGCGAAAGAAGGGGTGACGGACGAAGAAGCGATCGAGCAAATCGATATCGGTGGTCCATCGATGGTCCGTTCCGCGGCGAAGAATCATCAATCCGTCGCGATCGTCACCCATCCGTCGCAGTATCCCTCGATCCTTGAAGAACTCAAGAACAACAACGGCTCTACCACGCTCGAGCTCCGCAAGAAGCTCGCGGCGGACGCGTTTACAGCGACAGCGCACTATGACGCCGCGATCAGCGCGTGGATGACCGGGGCAGACACAGAACTCCCAAACAAGCTCTCGATCGGGATGACCAAGATCGACGACCTCCGCTACGGTGAGAATCCGCATCAAGCCGCGGCGTTGTATAGGATCGGTCAAGCTCAAGACGGCACGCTGATTAACGCAAAGCAACTCCACGGCAAGCCTTTGAGCTTCAACAACCTCAACGACGCGAGCGCGGCGCTGGAGCTCGCGAGAGCACTCAAAGCAGCCGCGCCTGATCAGCACGGTGCGTGTGTGCTCAAGCACACCAATCCGTGTGGTGCCGCGTGTGCGGGTTCGATCAGTGATGCTGTGGATGCCGCGATCGCGGGTGATCCGATGGCAGCGTTCGGTGGTATCCTCGCGACAAACTCGACGATTGACAAGCAAGCCGCGGAACGCATCACAGCGGAAGGCACTTTCTTCGAGGTCGTCATCGCCCCGTCGTACGACGACGATGCGCTCGAACTACTCCGTTCGCGCTGGAAGAATCTCCGGATTCTTCAGGTCGGGGAACACAGAGCAGATATCGCTCGCGAGATGAAATGGATCCCAGGCGGGATGCTCCTCCAGGATCGTGATCTTATCGTACCTAATCCATCGACATGGGAGCACGCAGCGGGTCCAAAGCCGAGTGACGAGGTGCTTCGCGCCGCGAGAGTGCTTGAACCAATGTGTACCGCGCTCTCATCCAACGCCGTCCTGCTCGGCGGGATCGAGAACGGGCGTGTGCGATTGTTCGGCGCCGGCGCGGGGCAGATGGATCGAGTCGCGTCGTGTCATGGAGCAATCCGTAAAGCGGGAGAGCTTGCGAAGGGATCGATCGCCGTGTCTGATGCGTTCTTCCCATTCAATGATGGTCCACAACTGCTCATCGATGCTGGAGTGACAACCATCGTGCATCCGGGTGGATCCAAGCGGGATCAGGACACGCTTGATCTGTGCAATGAGCACGGCGTGACCTGTTTGACGACCGGCGTGCGTCACTTCCGGCACTAAATTACGCTTTATCGGCCGGTTCATATCCAATCAGAAACGGTTATGCGTGCACGATCGTGTGATTCTTGACCAAACTTTGACGCCTCTGGTGCGTATGGAGTTGTTGTAGCCGCTAAAAAGTGGTACAAACTCCGTATCAAGGTCCGTTATGCCCCGTCGTCAACGCTCCAAATCGAGACGATCCAAGGCTCTGAGGTCAGGGCGGGGTACTCGTGCCGAGTCGGTTACCGGCATAGCCGGCGGCATCGGCTCTGAGGGCGCCGGTGCCGCAGCACTTGATTACAACCACCTCGTCACTGGTCTGGATGCAAAGGTGCTTGTGCTCAACAAGCTCTACATGGCAGTCCGCGTCGTTACAGCACGCCGTGCGTTTGTGCTGCTCAGCAGGGAGATCGCGGAGGTCATCCACGCCGACGATGGTTCGTATGCAAACTACGACTTCTCGACTTGGGCTGAGCTCTCTGAACTCCGCAAGGAGTTCGAACCCGATCGTCATGATTGGATCAAGACTGTCCGTTTCGATATTGCGGTCCCTCGGATCATCCGCTTGGTTGGGTACGACAAGCTCCCAGCGCAGCATGTGAAGCTTAATCGCCGGAATCTATTCGCACGCGATCACAATCGCTGTCAGTACTGCGGCAAACACTTCTCGACCTCAGAACTGTCGATCGACCATGTCGTCCCAAGAACACAAGACGGCCCTGACACATGGGAAAACCTTGTGTGTTCGTGCGTGAAATGCAACTCGAGGAAGGGCGGACGCACCCCTGAGCAGGCGAACATGAAGCTGATCAAGAAGCCGATCCAACCCAAACGCAATCCGCTGATCTCCATGCGCCTCAACAGCGAACGCTACGCATCGTGGAAAGCATTCCTCGATGAAGCGTACTGGTCGGTCGAGCTGAAGTAATAGTACTAACCCTTCAGGAATTCGATTGTACGCTGGATGCTCAGATCGAGCACGCGATCTTGGTCGGCATATTCGAATGCGCCTGCTCGACCCGAGAGCAATAGGTTGCTGAATGAGTTCAAGTACTCATGCACTTGATTTACAGCCGCTCTTGCTTCATTCGTGATGATCGGATGTGTGTTAGGAACCCTGAGGATTTTAGAAAGTGAGTCACATGCCCCGCGTATTCCCATGGCATCCAGGTCCCGTATCATGATCCCGACGAGTTCATCATCATCCATTTCCCAGCAGCTCTCTGGATCAACCCATATTTCGCAACAGAGGAGATGCTTTGAATTATCCAAAATCCCCATGCCGCTTGTCCATCGGTTGAAGTTCGTAATCCGGCTGATCTTGAACTGTGGATCGTTGATGTATCTGATGTGCTGCTTCGGTGCCGAGTCTGGATCTGCTATGACGAATCCAAGAATCGTACTGCGGAATTTAATCTTGCTCAACAAACAAGAAAGCTCTGCTGGCGGCTCCGGATCAAACAGCCGCATAAGCAAGTTCAATGGGACCGTGCTGACGATTCTCGTGTTTGGATCAATCACAACTTGCTCAGTTTCATCTTCAACGGTGAACTCAATTGCCGTGATTCGCTCGTGGTCATGAGATAGGCGTTGAACTTTGGATTCGTATGAGATCTTACATCCAACTTCCTCAAGTTGGGATGCAAGTTGTTTGTAGAAATCCCCCATACCGTGTGTTGGATGCGATACATGGACATCCCCGCTTGATTTCAGTGCGGTGCGAACCCAGTTCATGATCGATGAGCGAATCAATCGGCCTGGCTTCCAATCAGCACAGATCTCGCTTGAAGGCACACCCCAGAGTCGTTCCAAATACGGCTCAATGCACTCGCTCGACAGCACCATTCCATACTTCTTGCGAGATTGCTCTTGATGATTTTCAATAGAAATCGATCGAAGTTTCAAGCGTGAAACAGCCATGGAAACACCGATCTGAAGCGTTTTATACATACCAAGCTTGGTGAGTATCTCGTGCGGCTTGGGAGGATACGAGAAGTCGTGCCCCTTCCACAGCATCGTGGTATTGAGCTGAAAGGATTCCTGCCTTCCTCCCATGACTTCGCTGAGTATCTCGTTGACTCTAGCATAATCCGAACCGATCACATGCGGACCAATATCGGCTACCCCACCGAGCACTTCGATGCTGCGGGAGAGTCCACCTGGTACCGCTGAAGCCTCGAACACCTGTACAGATGAACCAAGATTGAACGCGGTATGCGCTGCCGCAAGACCTGCTGGCCCGGCTCCGAATACATACACCATCGGATCGCTCTTAGAGCCCATGACTTACACCTAAACTTCTATCGAATTGCTTAGTAGTTCTTTCTTGCGCTCACTACGATTCACCAAGTCTTCTTCGCTAACAAATGACTGCTCTAACCCTTTGTAGTGCTTGCGCATCAGAATCAACCGTTTGATTTCTTCGTACTGCATCCTCAGAATCCCGAGCCTTGGTGATCCAGTCGGATCACCAATTTCAGCTGCTGATGCGGTCGGGTACAACGCGACACAACTGTTCGCGCTGATGTGCGGAATCACATAAAAGCCAATCACATTTTTCTTGAGCTCTTCCCCGTTGCTCAAAAACACATTCCTTGATGATTCAATTTGAACATCATGAAGATCGATTTGTGTTGGATTCGCCACAACGATGCCGTTGCGATGCTTCGTGACCACAAGGTTCTTGATACCGAGACATCGATCAAGTATCTCTGACACACCAACCTTCCAGCAATCCTGACGAGAGCCTACACGCTCCAATGCTGTCTTTGCGATCGGATGAATCTGGTGATGCTCATCGAGGAAGTTCTCGGAAAGATGAGCGTACAACAGTACTAAACCGTCCTGATACGCGACTCGATCGAGCGATTTAGGTGTCACTTTCTTGCATATCTCCAAATCCTGAGCCGAAGCATGAAACCAGAACTTCACGAAGGGCTTTGCTGGGATATGAAACGGCATGCTGGGTGATTTCCGGAGAACATTGAGGGACGTTGTGCGGAAGAGCCGGGTGTACTCGATGGATTCTCGCGTGAGATCACCACAAAAAAAAACGACTCTCAGGCTCATGCCCTTCGTACCGCTCGTGGTTTGTTGGTACCAGCGACCTTACAAGAAACTTCTTCAATTTTGATGTGGTAAAGCTCTCGCCCCAGTACAGATTCTCAGCGTTGTGTTTGTGGAAAAATATGGATCTTGGAGAACTACCGAGCAACTCTTTGAATTGTTCAAGGCCATTACGGACTTCGTCTCGCGTGTTGTCCCCAGATGAAATGCCATGCAGCGCAATCTCACCACCTCTTGACTGGTACGCTCTGCACCATTCAAGATACTCATCGCACTCAAGGGTCACGCCATCGTCCGGAAGTCCTTGATTCACTATTCCGCATCTGCGAACTGGCGGAGTGACCCAGGTCCCTCGTGTGGGATAAATACCCAGTCGCTCACAGAATGTATAAATTTTCTGAATGCGATGTAGCCTCGATTGATCAGGATCATCAGTAATCCCGAAGGCGAATCGATTTGGGCTAGGCCATCGTTTGATTTTAATACGCACTAACAATACTCACAGTAAATTGATCAAAATGAAAAATACCCAAATATGAATGGCCGATCATATCACAAATCAGTTGAGATCCACAGTCAAATTAATGATCGCCGAGACGGCTCAAAAGCGATCGCTACACATCGTGGAATACATTCCTCGAGAGGTGCACTGATCGGTCGAGCTTAAGAAGTTCGAAATTGAATCTTTTAGCCAATCTCCTTGACATACTTCGACAGCGCTGTAAAATACCGACTAGTTGGTATGTCTAAATCAGGAACACATCGCGATTCAATACTCGACGCCGCGCAGGCGTTGATGCTGTCTAAGGGGTATCCGGCGACGAAAGTCGATGAGATCTGCAAATCCGCAGGCGTGACCAAGGGGAGCTTCTACCATCACTTTGAATCCAAGGATAATCTCGCGATCGCTTTAATTGACCACTACTTTGACCGGCTCACCAAAGCACTCGCTGACGAGGGCTGGCTAGCACACGACGACCCTCAGGATCGGGTGCTCGCATTTCTAGACGATGTCATCGCGGTGCTCAAGGGGCCGCTGTTGAAAGATGGATGCCTTCTCGGCAGCTTTGCGTTGGATCTCAGTCAGACGCACCCAGAAATACGAATGATCATCGAGAACAGATTGGTCCGATTGACAAGCACGCTCGAACCCCACTTCAAAGCTGCGCTCAAGGAACATCCAAAGATCCCCGGAATCAACGCGGCGGTGCTTTCAAGACAGTTCATGGCTGTACTACAGGGAGGGGTGGTGCTCTCGAAAGCCACTGACGATACCAAGAAAATGGCTGAATCGATGCTGTGCTTTAAACAGCTTGTATCCAACACACTGAACTCGGATTGGAGTTGAGTGATATTTTTTTACCCCAGCTACATACCAACCGGTTGGTACGTAGCAATGCCTAAGGAGAACACGATGAACCCCACTATCACACTCTCGGCGATCTTCATGTCGTCGGCTGGAATCGGAGCGATGACACTTGGTGTCCACTCTGGCAGCGAACTGACTGGAATAACAGAAGTGACTGAAATCAACATGGTTGAGCAACAACTCGATTCTCATGAGCACACCGCTTTGCTCATCACCGATCCTCAGAACGACTTTCTACGCGAGGACGGTGTTGCGTACGGATTTGTGAAAGAAGATCTTGAACGCAACAACACTATCGAAAATATCGAAGCACTTCTCAAAGCCGCGAAGATCGAGGGGGTCCCGGTCTTCGTAAGCCCGCACATGTACCACGAACACGATGGCGAATGGGAGCACCGCGGTGCTATCCAACAGACTCTCGAAGACGGAGAAATGTACAAAATTGATGATCCGTACTACAGAGCGGGGCTTCACAATTCAGGCGCGGACATATATGAGCCTTACAAAAAATACATCTTTGACGGCAAGACCGTGATCACGAATCCGCACAAGGTCTTTGGACCGGAAAGCAATGATTTAGTACTTCAACTCAGGAAGCGCGGCGTAAACAAAGTCCTCATCGGCGGCTTGGCTGGGAACCTCTGTACAGAAGGACATCTAAGAGAACTGATTGAGCAAGGCTTTGAAGTAGTGATGATCCATGACGCGGTCGCATCACCTGGCCTTGATGCTCATGAAGCCGCGATGGTCAACTACAGCATGATCGCAAACCAAGTCGTCACGACACAGGAAGCGATCGATACACTCATTCGTTAAATAGTTAGCTGACTCGTTTCAATGCCGAGGATTCATTCCTCGGTTTTTTTTGACAACTATCACGCGATGATGCCGTCGGCGGTCTTTGCGAGCTCAAAGTCTTTGTGGGTGATCCCACCCGCGTCGTGGGTGGAGACAGTCAGGGTGACCTTGTTGTAGCGGATGAGGATATCTGGATGATGCTGGACCTGCTCGGCGTACTCAGCAATCCGATTGACGAATCCCATGGATTGGTCGAAGTCTTCGAACTGGAATGTCCTTTGGATCTGACCGTTGAGTTCTGCCCATTCTGGATAGTCCTCAAGCTGGGCCGCGATTTGATCATCGCTCAGCTTTCCGAGTGCTTGTTCAGTCACAGATGCCTCCTCGATGCTTGCGCCACGCACGCACATCTACCGAGCGCGAGCAACAGAGGCACTTGCTCCATTGGCTTGCGCTGTGACCATAGTGTACACTCAAATCGCCGTGTGTGAATCCCGATTTTCCAACCAAAAATCGACCAGATTGGCGCCATCCCCCACTGGCGCGTTGCATTTGGGGAATGCTCGCACATTCTTGATCAACTGGGCACTAGCTCGTCAGAATGATTGGCGGATTATCTTGCGGATCGAGGACCTCGATACCCCTCGTGTGAAGCCTGGCGTGATCGAACAGACGATCGAGACGATGAGATGGCTCGGCATGGACTGGGACGAGGAACCCATCATACAGAGCCAGCACATCGAGTCGCACAAGGGTGCGATGCAATACCTTGCAGGCAAGCAACTCGTGTATCCATGTGAGTTGTCACGATCAGAAATTGAAGCCGCGAGCAGTGCTCCCAATGAGGGGACACATGAAATCCGCTTCGATCCTTCACTGCGTCCAAAGACGATCCCGACGAGTTTCGAAGATGAAGGCACGAACTGGCGCTTGTGTGTCCAGCAAGGCGACATCAACTTCCTCGATCAGTTTGTTGGACAACAGTCGATCGATCCTGCTGAGAGCGTTGGTGACTTTGTCGTCTGGACTCGGCGTGGATGTCCGAGCTACCAACTCGCGGTTGTGGTCGATGACCACGAGCAAGGGATCAATCAGATCGTTCGAGGTGATGACCTGCTCGATTCCACAGCTCGTCAGATCGTGCTCCAGCGAGCACTTGGATACGAGCAGCCCCCCACTTACACGCATCTCCCGCTGATTCGTGGAGAGGACGGCAGAAGACTTGCCAAACGGCACGGCGACACGCGGATTGAGCACTATCGATCTCAGGGAACCACACGAGAGCAAGTCCTTGGACTCATCGGTTTTTGGTGTGGAATGACGGATACTCGGCAACCAATGAGCATTGCGGACTTCCTTGATGGGTTTGATCTTGATACACTCCCACACGAAGACATTCTCTTTTCCAGCGAGGACGACCAATGGCTCAGATCCACATGACAAGACGATTCATCCTGCTCTCGATGCTCGGTCTTGCTGCTTTTCTGGTTGGATGCTCTAAGCCTGCGATCGTCGATGGAAAGGCGAAGGTCAATCTGGATGGCACAACCTACACCCTCGACATCGTCGCGGACAACGCGACACGCGAGCGTGGGCTCGGTGGTGTGGAATCGCTCCCTGAGAACGGAGGGATGCTGTTCGCTTTCCCAGATTCGAAGATGCGTGCGTTCGTTATGCGGGACTGTCTGATCGATATCGACATCATCTTCCTCGATTCAACGGGACGAATCGTTGCGATGCATCACATGCCGATCGAAGAACCTCAAAGACCAGACGAATCTGATATCCAGTACGAGCTGAGGCTGAATAAATACTCGAGCCGATTCAACGCGAAATACGCGATCGAGATCCTCGGCGGAAATCTCGAGACAATGAACCTCAAAGAAGGTCAACTCATCGAACTCGATACGGCATATCTCGAATCGATCGTGCAGTAAATCTGACGATTATCGGTACATCCAAGCGATCATCGGACGCGTGATTCCGGCTGGGGGAGCTTCCCTAGGTGTTGAATCCCTCGAATGACAGTCAAACAGCGCATCATCCCGGATCTCGCCGATTGACACTTCACGGCGAACTTGTGCCGTTGGAGGGTTCCCTCATGTCGATGCGTCTGACCGATTCCCACGATGAGTTCTCAGGACCAGCCGTGCTGGTCTCAGGGATCGAAGAAGTCCATAAGCTGATGCCCGGCTGGTTTGACTCGCTCATGAAGGAGCTCGCTGCCTTCGGATTAGGCACTGCAGAGATCACCCTCGAAGCGTTGCTCAATGCGGATTCCACAAAGCTCATCTCCAGCGCACCGACCCTTATCGTGATCTCAGAGCACACTTCAGACAGACAAATCGGCCAGCTGATGGACATGCTGAGCGAATCGCACTCCGCGGCGTTGGTCCTTGTTGATGAGGCCCAAACCAAAGTGCGTTCGTTCATGCAAGCCGAGGGGATATTGTGTGAACCGATGACGACAACGCCGCACGACGCATCGTTGATGCTCCGTACACTGGCGCAGCGTCAGCCCGCGTTGCATCGACTCAATACCGATCTTCGACTCAGCGAAATGACGATCCACGGCGTGCAGTCCGAGGTCGCGAAACTCCACGAAGAACTCCAGACGGCAGCAAGCATCCAGCGTGAATATCTTCCTGTTGGTGTCCCAGAAATCGACGGCGTTGATCTGGGGATCATCTATCGACCTGCTTCGTATGTGTCGGGTGATATTTATGACATCTGTCAGCTCGACGAAAACCGGTCCGCGTTTTTCATCGCCGATGCCGTCGGTCACGGCGTTCCCGCAGCGCTCATGACGATGGTCATCACGCAAGGGCTTCGCAAACTCGATGGCTCTGGCACAAACTCGCAAGTGGTTGAACCTGCAGAAGCCTTGCGTAGATTGAACAACACCATGGCCGTCCATACCGGTAAAAATGCGCGATTTGCCACCGCTATGTACGCGATCTATGACAAATCTACGAATGAAGTAACGATCGCTGGAGCAGGTCATCCGCCGGCGCTGGTTGTGCGTGATGCGACAGGCGAAACAGAGATGATTGATTCACAAGGACCATTGCTTGGGATCTTCCAGGATGTAGAGTTTGAACAATCTACTGTGAAGCTGGATCCCGGAGATGTCCTCGTTTTTTATTCAGATGGATTCGAGGTCGCGTTCCCGAATACTGCAGACGATGAGCATGAACGCAAGCGTCCAACACTGACATACTTGACAGAGCTGAGCACAGCCGGAACAGATTCCAAGAATCTTGATCAATCGATCCGATTCCTGGAAGACAACCTTGATCTCCAGATGGGATCGCTCCATCAACCTGACGATATCACCGCGTTGTTCATCGCTCCAAAGTCCAAGAGGTCCGCAGCGATAAACGAACTCGTGAACGATCTAAGCGAGCAGTCGTAAACCCTGAAAGCGATTCTCAAACACAACTCAAGAAGCAGGCGTGTCTTCGATCTGCACCGATGCGATCGCCGTAAGTGTGTCAGGAGCAAAATTGAAGATTTTATTGAGCCCAGAAACTATGAGCACGGACATAACCTCATCAGTCACTGAGCAGAGCACAAGTCGGCGCGTGCTGTCTTCGAGTTGCTTGCGAACTTGAAGAAGTTGAGCGATATTGGAAGAGTTCACATAGGTGACCTCGTGAAAGTCGAGGACCAAATGCGGAGGAGACTCAGCACTCTCGATCCGCTCGATCAGCGTGCTGAGCTCATCGGACAACGCCGGCTCATCAGCAAGATTCGCGATCGCGATGTCGGAAGACCAATCGATGGCCATGTCTGTGGTCCTTTCTTCAGCCGTTATGACTGCTCCTCGATTGTAACAGATGAATCATCGTTTGAGTCCTCAGATTCTTCAACTCGTGCAGCAGCAATCACCCGATCGTCACCCTTGAGCCCCACCACACGCACGCCTTGGGTCCCTCGACCGATTCTGGAGATTGAATCCACAGCCATGCGAACCAGCAGTCCACCTCGCGAGATCACCACGACATCATCCGCGTCGTAGACCCCCACCGCGACGACGGCTTGTCCGTTGCGAGCGGTGGTCTTGATATCGCTGCGCCCCTTGCCACCGCGCGATTGGCTGCGCATCGGGCCGTTCTCTGGAGCGACGCGGTACTCATCGACGAGCGTTCGCTTGCCGTAGCCGTTCTCGCAGATAGTCAACACGCTGAGTCCGCGATTGAGCGCGTCTTGCGATGTGTGACGGACTTCGTCGTCTTCTTGATCGGTCACCATCGGCACGCGCATGATCCCGACGATCTCCGCGTCCTTCCCGAGCTCGATGCCCTTGACTCCTGCGGCGGAGCGTCCCATCAGTCGCACATCCTGCTCGTTGAAGCGGATCGCCATGCCGTTGGACGCGATGAGCATGATGTCATCGACACCTGTGGTCAATCGGACGTTGAAGAGCGCGTCGTCTTCCTTGAGTCCAACAGCGATCAGACCGGAGCGGTTGACATTCCGGTACTCCTTGAGCGCGGTGCGTTTGATGATGCCGCCTTTGGAGACGAATGTGAGGAAGTGTGATCCGGATTCGAAGTCCTTGATCGATCGGTACGCGCAGGTTCGCTCACCCGGCTTCAGATCGATGTAGTTGATGATCGGTCTGCCCTTGCTCGTGCGTCCCATCTCAGGGAGTTCGTAAACCTTGATCTTGAACACGCGTCCCGTATCAGTGAAGCAGAGCAGATCGTCGTGGGTCGAAGCAACGAACAGGTGCTCGATGAAGTCATCGTCTTTCGCATCCGATGCTTTGATGCCCTTGCCGCCTCGCCCTTGAGAGCGGTAGGTCTCAAGCGGGACTCGTTTGACATAACCCTGATGTGAGATCGTCACAGCCATGTCCTGTTCTTGGATGAGTGCCGCGATGTCGATATCACCCGCCGCGTCCTCGATCGAGGTGAGACGGTCACGCCCGTACTTGGACTTCATCTCTTCGCAATCCTCGACGATGATGTCGAGGATCTTGCGATGATCCGCGAGGATTGCTTCGTATCCTTCGATTTCGACGACGAGTTCGGTGTACTCCTTGACCAATCGCTCGATTTCCAGACCAACGAGCTGAATGAGGCGCATCGCACCAATGGTTTCCGCTTGGACGCGTGTCAAAGCGGTTCCGCCGTGGTTGTCCGCTTCACGGACCATCGCCATGAGTCGTTGCGGGATTTGTGCCGCAGCGGGATGATCCGATGGGATCGTGTAACGGCGCTCCATGAGCTTGTTGATCGCTTCGTCGCGCGTCTTGGAAGATTTGATGAGCTGGATAATCTCGTCGATATCTACGACGGCGTAGATCATGCCCTCGAGCACATGCGCGCGTTTCTTCGCTTCACGGAGCAGGTGCTGCGTGCGCCGCGTGATCACCTCGACTCGGTGATCGACATAGCACTCCATCATCTGCTTGAGCCCCATCGTTCTCGGCTGACGATTGACCAGCGCGATGTTGATGATGCTGAAGGTCTGCTGGAGTGGGGTGTTCTGGTAGAGCTGGTTCTCGACGACCGCGGGATCGGCGCCCTTCTTGAGCTCGATCACGATGCGTGTCTGCGCGTTGCGTCCAGACTCGTTGCGGACATCCGCGATATCCACGATCCGCTCGTCTTTGACCGCTTCGACGATCTTCTCGACGAGCGTGTTCTGGACGAGCGAGTACGGGATCTGATCGATCACCAACTGATCGCGACCCGGACGCATTTCCTCAACATGGACATTGCCTCGGACGGTGACGCGGCCGCGCCCAGAGGTGTACGCGTCCATGATGCCCTTGCGTCCGAGGATCCGACCTGCGGTTGGGAAGTCCGGACCCTGCACGCCTCGGCGGACGACATTGCCGTCATCGTCGACCTCGTCGGTCATGAGTTCGAGCAGGTCGATCTCCGGCTTGTTGACCAAGCGGATGATCGCGTCGAGGATCTCGGTTGGGTTGTGCGGCGGGAGACTCGTTGCCATCCCCACCGCGATGCCCATCCCGCCGTTGACGAGCAGGTTTGGGAACTTCCCTGGAAGCACGGTCGGCTCCATGAGTCGATCATCGTAGTTGGGAGCGAAGTCCACCGTGGACAGTTTCAGGTCCTGCATCATGTCCATCGAAGCGTGCGTCATACGCGCTTCGGTGTATCGCATCGCCGCGGGAGGATCGCCGTCGATGGAACCAAAGTTCCCCTGCGGCTGAACCATCGGTGTGTTCATCTTCCACTTCTGCGCCATGCCGACCATAGTTGGATAGATCACCGACTCGCCGTGCGGGTGGTAGTTGCCGGAGGTATCGCCACAGATTTTCGCACACTTGAGGTGCTTCTTGTTTGGTCGCAGGTTGAGATCGTTCATCGCGACGAGGATGCGGCGCTGCGATGGTTTGAGACCATCACGCACGTCAGGGAGCGCCCGATCCATGATCGTGCTCATCGCGTACGTCAGATAGGAGTCTTGGAGTTCACGCTCGATGTCCAGATCAAGCACAGCACCGCCTCCGATGGGAGCGGATTCGGGTTGCTGATTGTCATCGTTCGCGTGTGTGTTCTCGTGCTCGTCGCTCATGGATCGGGGTCTCCCAGTGGGGTCCCCAACGACACAGACGCGGCGTTTTTGGTGACCCCTTCGCACGATTGATCGCACTGGAAATCACCGAATTTCGGGGACATCTATGATAGGCGCACCACGAATTTTGGTCCTTGCGAACCCCTCAAAATCCTATCAAAATCGACATCCCAAAGCTGTTGAAAACAAACATCTTACAGCGATCGATTTGTCTGCTTTCAAGGCTTCGGATCAGGAATTTGTCGAGCACCGATCGCGCGGACGGAATCCTCAAACTCCAGAGCCGCGAGCAGCGCCAAGGCTGACGAGACGGGGCTCGCATTCCAATCCGTCAGGGACTGGCGCACTCCGCCGATACTCCTCTGCGGCGCTCTGCTCAGGAAGCTGCTCGTGTCATCGACCATCAGTTGATTGACGAAGCGCATCGAAGCCGCGACGCGTCCGATCTCGCTTGCGACCTCGAAGTCCGCGATGGTGCCTTGGGTGAGTCTTGGATCTCCGAGCATCGAGCACAGGAACGCGATGGGACGGATGTTCTCGCTCCCGGGCAGCCGATTGGTGCCTTTGGTGAACACGACGGAACCGATGTAATCACGATCGCGCCAGTCGAGGTCGGCTTTGCCGAGTTGATGCCCCCAAACGAATGCACGCATCTGGTTGAGTGCTTCGGATGCAGGGACTTGTTCCCTACCTTTCGCAAGTTCGAGCTCGGCCCATCCGAGGAAAGGCATCTGCGCTACCAACTCACCCGCTTGTGTGTCACGGAACACGGCTCGGACCGCATGCTCGGCGTGCTCGTGGTTGATCTTGACCAATGCGTGCGCCACGAGTCCCTGAGCCGCGGGCGGAAGCGACGATGCGAATCCATCGATCGGCGTGTAGGTCTTGTTGAGCGTTTCGGTACAGCGTCTTTCAAGTGCCGCGAATGTATCGGGCCGCAATCCGAATCCGTACTCTGTGAACGCGAGCATGCACGCGGCACTCCCGATTTGATCGTCCCAAGGCGCCGGCTCTCCGGGCTGAACCTCTGCGATCGCACTGAGCAGGTCCATCGCGAACTCACGCGCGGCGAGCTTTGTTGGATCACCCATGTCATCGGCGTACTTCATAAGAGCGTACGCGACGAGTGCTTGTTCATAGATTGGCGCGACTTCGGGATTCGATCGTCCACTGATCACATCGCGCGATCCGACCATCCCGTATGCCTCGCTACCTGGCCAGCGTTGTGCGACGAGGAACGATGCAAGCTGATCCGCCATAGATCGGATGGACTTGAGTCCGATCGCGGACTCCTCGATCACTCGTCCTCCACGATCAATGAACACCCCCCCACGACCCTCTGCAGACTGCGCGATCCAGATCGGTTCGCATCGAGCGAACTCGTATCCACGCGAGAGCAGCTCTCCGATCGACGCGAGCGACATGGCGCCGTCTCCAGAGAGTTCAGTCGCCATGGAATACGCGGCACGATCCATCCCGATCCCGAGCGCGAACATCTCATCAGCGGTCACAATCTCGGCACGCTCACCAAGACGCATCGCGAGCGCATGAACACCTTGAGACATACCCAAGCCGTGCTGCGCAAGCGAATCTTCACTCATCGGGACAAGGTCTTGCGCAAGCTCAACGCTAAGTGTCATCCGCGAAGCAATGGATTCCCAGACTTCTTCACTCGGCTCAACATCCGCACGGTTGCGGACCCACTGGTTTGCTTGTGCGATCGCGCTGAGCGTTGCTTGTGCGACGGCCATCTCATTTGGTGTTGCGTGGACAATCTGCCCTCTCCCGATGACCTGACCATCCAGACGCAGCGTGACACTCGCGACGCTGAGTGCGGGGACGGGTTCACCCAGTTCATCCGGGACGCTCAAGTCGCGTACCCAGCTGTCAATCGTCCGGTAAACACGCATCGATTCATTGATGTCCAGCTGCTGCGCATGTGCATTCGTCAGTCCGAGAACTGAGATTGCGAACACTATGACATGGAGTCGAATGCGCAGAAAGTTCCCTAGATTACCCAACCCGATCGATGGTGCGAGTCCGAGAAGTGAAACTTGCACAGAGCGACTCGAAGTTGCTTCACATGCGTGCATTGTGCTTGCACGCGCAGAGAGTTGGGGTACTCTTTGATCAGACAACTGAAAAAAGGATTTCACCATGAACAGCTTTGAGCTTATCTTCGCAGTCAATGACCTTCGCAAGCGGGTCGCCATCCTCAGCCTCCTGTGCTTTGTTGCACTGTGCTAATAGTCGAGTGATCGGTCACGCCGTGTGCATATCAGTACTCGGCGTTGTTTGATGCTCGATTGGGGACCAAGCATCAGTTCACAGATCACTTCAAAGTTCACTGTGTATCCGTGACCAATCTTATCAGGTTGCACGACATCATCACTCCCGCTGGGAACTCTATAAAAACACCCCGGTCCATCGTTGGCCGGGGTGTGCAAGTTTTGGTTGTGAGCACTTCAATCGTGCACTGATCCAGCGTTCAAGCTGCATTAGAGCGAGATCTTGTCGGTACCCATGGAGCCGTGATCGTCCATACCACCACGCGAAGGTGCAGGTGAGCCGCCGAAACCGCCCATGCCTCCGCCGTCGTTGGAGTCGCCTCCAGCGTCTCCGAGATCGCCGGAGTCACCCCACTGTGCACGCTTGAGTGACAAGCCGATCTTGCGATCGTCGATGTCCACGCGAAGGATCTTGACTTCCAGTTCTTCGTCGATCGCGACGACATCCTGTGGATTCTCGATCTTGTGATCAGCGAGCTCTGAGATGTGCAGCAGACCTTCGAGATCGTCTTCGAGCTCAACGAAGACACCGAAGTTGGTGATCTTGGTGACCTTGCCCTTGACGACCATACCGGGCTGGTACGCGCTTGGGATCGCGTCGAGCCATGGATCTTCAGTCAGCTGCTTGATGCCGAGCGAGATGCGTTGCTTGTCACGATCGACTTCGAGGACCACACACTGGACCTCGTCGTTCTTCGAGTACAGCTCGTTCGGATGCGTGACCTTTTTGGTCCACGACATGTCGGAGATGTGTAGCAAGCCGTCAATGCCGGGTTCGATCTCAACAAACGCGCCGTAGTTCGCGAGGTTGCGGATCGCGCCAGTGACGATGGTGCCTGGAGGGTACTTTTCGGAAACGAGTTCCCAAGGGTTGACCTCGACCTGCTTCATGCCGAGCGAGATCTCTTGCTTGTTCTTGTCGATCTCAAGGACAACGACTTCGACCTCATCGCCTGGATTGACGATCTCGCTCGGGTGATTCACGCGGCGAGTCCACGACATCTCGGAAATGTGGACCAGGCCTTCAATGCCCTCATCCAAGCGGATGAACGCGCCGTAGGACATGATGTTGACCACTTCACCCTTGATACGTGAGCCGACTGGGAACTGATTTTCAATTTCTTCCCAAGGTGACGACTCGGTCTGCTTGAGACCAAGAGCGATCTTTTCCTTGTCGTGATCGATGTTGAGGACCTTGACCTCAACCTTGTCATCGATCTTGAGCATCTCCGATGGATGATTGATACGACCCCACGACATATCGGTGATGTGGAGGAGCCCATCGATGCCGCCGAGATCAACAAACGCACCAAAGTCCGCGATGTTCTTGACTGTACCCTTGACGATCTGGCCCTCTTCAAGGGTGGACATCAAGCGACGCTTCGCTTCTGCACGCTCGGTCTCAACGAGACGGCGACGCGAGATCACGATGTTGCGACGCTCGGTGTCGATCTTGAGGATCTCAGCACGGATTTTGCGTCCAACAAACTCATCGAGGTTGTGTGGACGGCGGATATCGACCTGCGATGCCGGGAGGAACACAGGGACACCGATGTCCACGAGAAGACCGCCTTTGATCTTCCGCATGACCATACCTTCGATGACATCCTCTTCTTTGGTAGTGTCAACGATGCGCTGCCAAGCGATCTGACGATCTGCTTTGCGCTTGGAGAGTTCCACGATGCCTTCTGAGTTCTCGAGCGATTCGAGAAGCACATCGACTTCGTCACCGATCTTGAGACCGGTCATGTCTTCAAACTCATCCTTGTCGATCAAGCCTTCGCTCTTGAGTCCGACATCAACTACGACATCGTCACCCGCAAATCCGATCACGGTGCCCTTGATGAGCTTGCCCGAGGTCAGATCGGTGGCTTGTTCAGTGAGAATCGAATCCATCTGGTCAGAGCTGTCGGATCCGCCGAAGGCTTCGCCCAGAAGTGCCATCGCTTCGTCGTCGTTGATACCGAGTGAAGCGATTAGATTTTCATCTATCATATTTTTTGGTTCCTTCCCTGCCCGCGAGCGGACAGATTGATCAAGGATTGACGCCGTCGGCCGAGCGTTGTCGATCTTGATCACCGAATCAATCTTGGAACAGATCAAGTCGGGTGCTCCCTCATGGAAGCGGCTTGGGTTTGCTTGTTGGCGCTGCTGGACCTTCCAGCGGCGCACGAAGGCCGATCCCGCCTCGGTATTGCTCCGAAAGCGGGAAGAGAGGATAGAACCTCCAAGACGATCAGAAAACCTGTACAGGCACTGAATTACGGAGATTTCGACAATTTAAACTGTTCCAATTTTCGCCATCGGATGGGAGTATCGAGCCATCGGTGTACTTGTGGAGAAACTCGTCAAAAATCTCTTGAAGAATACCTCCCTGCTTATCCAGAAAAACAGCCCGAGAAGAACTGAGAAGGGGTATGATTCAAGTCCCGGCGGCTGTCGTTTTGCCGCCCGATGACGATGGGCAGCGCGTCATCGGATCTGTGCGATCGGGTGCTGCGTCACAAGGCGTGAGACGCCCGCCCGGCTTACACCGGACGCTTGACTGGATGCATACATATGACTGCAACAGCGACAGAGCTCCCCCGCGGATCGGTCACCGATGAACTCGGATTCCCGGATGATCCCAACAACCTGTACACCCAGACTGTGAACACGATGCTGGGAGCCGCGGAACTCATTAACCTCAAGCACCGCACGCGGATCATTCTCGCTCAACCTAAGAACGAGATCATGGTTCACTTCCCAGTCAAGATGGACGACGGGCACCACAAGCTCTTCAAGGGATACCGCATCCAGCACAACAATGCGTGCGGCCCCTACAAAGGTGGCTTCCGATTCCACCCAGATGTCCACCTCGATGATGTCAAATCGCTCGCGTTCCTGATGACGATGAAATGTGCTGTTGTCCGCATCCCATTCGGAGGCGGCAAGGGTGGTGTCAAAGTCAATACGCGTGAACTTTCTGAGGGCGAACTCCAAAGACTCTCCCGCCGCTACTGCAGCGCGATCATGGACCAGATCGGTCCGGATGTCGACATCCCAGCGCCGGATGTTGGAACCAACGCACAGATCATGGCGTGGTTCGCGGACACCTACATGATGTCCTCCGCACACCAGCACCACGACGCGCTCCGCTGTGTCACCGGCAAGCCGGTCGAGTTTGGCGGATCCGCCGGACGCGAAAAAGCAACCGGTCAGGGCGTCGCGGACACGCTCGCAGAGATGCTCCCAGGCATCGGCATCCCACTCCAAGGCATGAGAGTCTCGCTCCTTGGTTTCGGTAATGTGAACGGCTGGGGCGGGCAGATCCTCCAAGACATGGGCGCCAAGATCGTCGCAGTCATGGACCACACCGGTGGTATCCGCAACGACAACGGCATCGACTGTAAGGAACTCTACCAGTACAACATGAAGACCGGCGGCGTCGCTGGATACGACAAGGCAGACGAGATCGATGAGGAGACCTTCTACCGTACTCCGGTCGATGTCTTCATCCCTGGTGCTCTTGAGCAGATGATCAAAGAGAAGCAAGCGGAATGGCTCGACTGTAAGGTCATGGCTGAAGCCGCGAACGCTCCGTGTGATCCAGGAGGAGACCGCAAGCTCGACGAGCGTGGCATCGAGGTCATCCCAGCGATCCTCGCGAACGCTGGTGGTGTGACGGTTTCCTACTTCGAGTGGGTCCAGAACAAGAACGCCGTGACCTGGTCTGCGGAGCAAGTTGACCGCGAGCTCAACCGCCACATGGTCGTCGCGGCACAACGCACGCTCGAGCGTCGCAACGAGCTCAACTGCTCGCTACGTACCGCGGCATTCGCATCCGCGCTCGATCACATCGGTGATGTCTACAAGGTCCGCGGCATCTTCCCTTGATGCCGATATCCATCCAAAAGCAAACACGCCCGATCGGGCGTGTTTTTTTATGCTTGTATATCAGTGCGGATTGATTATTGCTCGCTGCCAGCCGCGTTGGAGTAGCGACGCAGCAGTTCGACAATCCGTGGCTGCTGACGCTCGATACGCAGTGAGCGGCGCATCGCGTCAACCGCTCGCTCGCGGGCGCCCGCGTCGGTCTTGCCGTTCCAAAGGTAGTTGTTGAGTTCGCAGACCGCGATGCCGTTGAGTCCGGGGTAGTGGTTCGGATCGAGGTTTACGGAAGAGTTGAACGCTTTGAGCGCGTCGTCATAGCGTCGCAAGCGGAAGTATCCCGATCCCAATCGTTCGTACGCGACGGTGTCCGGCTCGATGAGCACGAGCTGCTCGAGAGCCGCGACCATCTCGGCGTAGCGCTCAAGCTGATTGAGTGAGTCGGCGAGGTTCAGGAGCAATCCGGTTCCCGGTGCTTCCATCATGTCCGCTGCTTGTTGATACTCAACAATCGCGTCCTCGTGCTGATCCATCGCCGCGTACACATTCCCGAGGTGCATGCGAGCACGACCGCTTGGTGGATCAGCGCGGACAGCACGCTGTGCATAGGGGATCGCTTGTTCAGCCGCTCCGGATTCGAGATGCACGATCGAGAGTCCGAGGTTCGCATCGAAAGCGCTTGGACGAATCGAGAGTGCTCTGAGATACGCACGCTTGGACTCTTCGAGTGCTCCGAGCTTGTGAAGCACATTGGCGTGACGATACTGAGCGAGGTAGTTGCGTGGTTCGTTGCGGACCGCTGCGGCGTATTGACGCTCGGCGCGTTCGTAGTCCGCCATCTCCATGTAGATATCACCCGATTCGATATACGCACGCGTGAAGCGTGGGTTGATCGCGATCGCTCGTTCCAGTTCACGCAGTGCCGCTTCCAGATCCCCACTGGAGTACAAATCTACCGCTCGTGCGAGCGATTGCTCTTCTCGAGATTTGGGGGACGGAAGGTCGATGATCGGATCATTTGTCTGAACTGGACGCGAACCATCGTTTGCCGATGGACGCTCGTCGATGATCTCCATCACGACTTCATCGAGCGATTCTGGTTCTGTGCGAGCGTTGGACTGGGTCTCAGTCGGTGTTTCGCGTGGACGCTGCTGCTGGATCCACTCGGACTGATCAACCGGCTGCTCGTTCTGAGCAGTGGTCTGGGGGTCCTCGTTGGTCTGCATCTCTTCGATCTGACGCGCTTCACGCTCCGCGGCTTTGCGGTCTTGGTGCTTCTTGATCGCTTTGCAACCACCCAGCGTCCCTGAGCAAGCGACCAGAATCGAGGCGCTCAGGAGCGTGAGGGTTTGGTGCTTGATGAAACTCGTATTCTTGTGCGTCATGGCCCATCCTATTCATTCAACTCGTCGCGTACACTCAATCAAGGAGTTCTGCTGTGCAATCAATCAACCATCCACTCGAATCCAGAATCGCCCTGATTACCGGCGCATCCGCAGGAATAGGCAGCGACTGTGCTCTCCACCTCGCGTCGCTCGGTGCCAAGCTTATCCTCAACGCACGCCGCGAGAACAAGCTCACTGAGCTCGCTCAGCGGATCGACGACCAGTACCCCACTGCTGACGGATCATCCAGATCCGTCGTGGTCGCGGGAGATGCCGCCGATCAGTCCGTTATCGACGAAATGATGGGGGCATCGACACAACTGGGTGCCCAAATCCCCGATATCGTGGTCGTCAACGCCGGTAGAGGGCTCAACGGCTCGGTCATGACCTCTGATACGTCGCAATGGGAGGAGATGGTTCGCACAAACCTGCTCGGAGCGGCGCATCTGATCCGCTCTGCTGGTTCCAAGCTCGTTGAGCTTCAGGAATCGCGGGATTGGCCCGACGGAGGAGCCGCTGATTTGGTGATTCTGGGATCGACTGTGGGTCGTCACATCTCGCCGTTTTCATCCATGTATGGCTCCACCAAGTTCGCCGTCAACTCTCTCGCCGAAGCCGCTCGTCGAGAGCTTGGTCCTAAGGGTGTCCGCGTGACACTCATCGAGCCGGGGATTGTGAGGTCTGAGTTCCAGCAGGTCGCGGGATACGACGAGCAGAAGTTCGGGGAGCTGATGGACAGCATCGCGCCTGTGCTGACTCCGATGGACATCGCCCGCTCGATCGGGTTCATCGTGTCACAACCCGCGGCGGTGCATATCTGCGATGCGGTCATCCGTCCGACACGGCAGGAGTATCCGTAAAAACATGGTCAGGCATGTGGCATGTGATACCCAATCGGCCTGTGGATGCGTTTTGGATTGAACTGCGCCTTGAACTCATGCAACTCCGGATCACTGCCAGGCTTGATGATTTCAACTTGAATGATCACATTGATGATCTCTTGAGACTTCGGTTCGATGTTAAAATCCCGACCACTCCAATGTGCCATCTGGTCATATAACGAATGTTTGTATGGAGTGCGCTCCTCGAACTCAAATACTTCCGGCAAACTCCCAGCATCGAATCCAATAACCTCACCCGACAATGATCCATGAACTTGCACATTCAGAATCCGAACAATAGTCTCGGAGTTTGTGCTCATGCGATAGGCATTCAACTTAACGCTTCGTGCCCCACTCTGATCCAAGTAGTAATCGTTCTTTCCCCTGATAAAGACTACAAACTCGTGATCTTGAAACTCGGACACAAGAGAATTCGGCTCGTACTCCCAGGTTACAGGCGCGTGGAAAAACAATACGAGATAACCCGATCCACAGCATGTAAAGGGCACGGCCACAATCCCTACAAGTACCCAAAGCGTTGTCTTCCACTTTGAAGTCACTGATCAGCGTCCCAAGAAGTGACTGGGGACGTCGCCGTGGTCGGCGCGGACGACGGAGCGGATGCCCCCCCGCCCCTTCCAGTTGGTTTCGATCTGGAGCCATTTCGGATCGATGACTTTCACCAGATCATCGCGGATCATGTTCGTCACGGCTTCGAAGAACGCGCCCTCGTTGCGGAAGCTGTGGTAATAGAGCTTGAGGGATTTAAGTTCGATGCACTTGCCGCCGTCTTTGGTGGGCTTTGGTTCGTAGCGGAGCGTGATCACACCGAAGTCAGGGTGTCCGGTGATCGGGCACATGCTCGTGAACTCCTCGGCGATGTGTTCGATCACGAACGGCGAATCCGAGGGGGTGGGGAAGACTTCAAAGACGGTTGCATCAGGCATGATCCAGCGTAGGCCTTGTATTTGTAGGATGAAAGCGGTCGATCAATGAAAGAGGGCACTCCGTTTGGAGTGCCCTCGTTGAGTCTCTGTTGAGAGTCTCGATTATCCGAGCGGATCAGCTGTCGCTGGTGGTTTCCGCTGGGGATTCACCAACGATGACATCGCGGATCTCGACCTGTGGCGAGCCGACCTCTGCCGTCTCGTACTGGTCTTGCGACATCTCGGCTTCGAGCTCGGCATCGTTGTAGTACTCGTCGTCAGCCATCGCTTCTTCGAGTTCTTCTGGACTGACGAGCGTCTTGACGCGGATGTCCTGGTACTTGCGGAAGCCGGTACCTGCCGGGATGAGGTGTCCGAGGAGGACATTCTCCTTGAGACCGATGAGTTCGTCCTCGGCGCCGCGGAGCGATGCTTCGGTCAGAACCTTGGTCGATTCCTGGAAGGACGCACCTGAGAGGAATGACTCGCTCGAGAGTGCTGCCTTGGTAATACCAAGGAGCAGCGTACGAGCGGATGCTGGACGAGCACGCTTGGTTTTCGCGATCTCGCCTCCCTCGGCTTCCGCCTTCATGTTCGCTTCCTTGACCTCGTCCTTCGGATACAGCTCCCCAACACGCAGCGGCGTGGTTCCCGCATCGGTCACGCGGAGCATGCCCGCGATTTCTGCGTTCTTCTTGCGGAACTTGTATTTGTCGACGATGTCGTGTGGGAGCATGTCGGTGTCACCGATGTTTTCGACACGGACTTTGCGGAGCATCTGCGACAGGATGAGCTCGATGTGCTTGTCGTTAATCGGCACGCCCTGAGCGCGGTAGACGTTCTGGACCTCGTCGAGCATGTACTGCCAGAGGACCTCTTCACCCTTAATACGAAGGATATCGTGCGGGATCTGAGGACCTTCAGTCAACGAGTCACCCGCTGTGACGAAGTCACCGGCGTGGACGAGCAGCGCCTTGTCGTTCGGGACGTGGTGGTCCTTCTCGATGCCGGAGTCGGAGATGACGCGGATGGTCATCTTGCCCTTGCGCTTGTCGGAGTGGATCTCGACCACACCTGAGATCTCAGCCATAACAGCTGGATCCTTCGGCTTGCGTGCTTCGAAGATTTCCGTAACACGTGGCAGACCACCGACGATGTCCGCGGAACCTGCTGCAGAACGCGGCTGACGCGCGATCATGTGACCAGAGTCGATGACCTCACCATCGGTGACTTCCAGACGCGCCTTGGCAGGCAGGTAGTGGAAGTCGAGAATGTGACCTTCATCGTCCACGATGTTGATCTGTGGATGCTTATCGCCCTTGTGTTCGATGACCACAAGCGCTTTCTGACCACGACCCGCGTCCTCTTCACGTACAGTCTCGCCGACTTCGATGTCGACGAACTGTACAGTACCCGGCTTCTCTGCGAGTGTCGGTGTACGGTGAGGGTCCCACTGGAGCAGCGCGGTTCCGCGCTTCACAGTGTCGCCGTTCTTCGCGTAGATGAATGCACCGTAAGGGACTTTGGTCTTCTCGAGTTCTTTACCCGCATCGTCGAGGATCGCGAGTTCACCATTTCGCTTGAGCGAGACATAGCAATCGTTGCCGTCTTCGTCTTGCACCGTGACCTCGTTACAGTCGCGGATCTCGATGGTACCGTTATTGAGCGCACGATACTCGGTATCAAGAACATCGCGAGTACCGATACCACCTGAGTGGAAGGTACGCATCGTGAGCTGTGTACCAGGTTCACCGATCGACTGAGCGCCGATGATACCGACCGCCATGCCTTCTTCAACGAGCTTGCCGGTGGACATGTCCATGCCGTAGTCGAGCGCCGAACATCCGGTCGCGGACTCGGAGGTCAGCGGCGAGCGGACGAGCACGCCGTCCATGCCGATCTCTTCGATGCGCTTGGATGCTTCTTCGGAGATCATCTCGTTCGCGTCGACAATCTTGTCACCCGTAACTGGATCGGTGATCGCGTTGACCGAGACACGGCCGAAGATTTGTTCGGACAGAGGAACATCGATCTGCTCACCCTTGTAGATCGCACGCTTCATGATGCCTCGGCGGGAGCCGCAGTCGTGCTCACCGATGATCACGGATTGGGCGATGTCACAGAGCTTACGAGTCAGGTATCCCGAGTCCGCGGTCTTGAGCGCGGTATCCGCGAGACCCTTACGAGCACCGTGTGTGGATGAGAAGTACTCAAGAATGTGCAGACCCTCGCGGAAGTTCGCGCGGATCGGGGTTTCCATAATCTCACCCGACGGCTTCGCCATCAGACCACGCATACCAGCGAGCTGCTGCATCTGTGAGACATTACCACGAGCTCCGGAGTCACTCATCAGGTAGACCGGATTGAGGAATGCTTCGCCTTCCTTCTCCGCGATGCTCGCGTACGAGCCGTCTTCGTGACGACGATCGTGCTTGAGCGTCTCGATCAGTTTGCCAGTGAGTTCTTCACGACAGTGTGACCAGATGTCGAGCAATTGGTTGTAGCGTTCGCGCTCTGTGATGATCCCTCGATCGAAGTTCTTCTCGACACGCGTCGCCTTGGACTGTGCGTCGTCGAGGATCGCTTGTTTCTCTTCCGGGATGCGGAGGTCGGTGACGGAGAAGCTCAGACCAGCAATCGTGGATTGCTTGAATCCGATCTCCTTCATGTCGTCAAGAATGTTGATCGTCGCGGCACGACCACAGTAGTGGTACGTGTCGTCGATCACGCGTGCACAGCCCTTCTTGCCGATCGAGCAGTTGTAGAACGGCATGCCCTCGCCGAGGATCTCGGAGAAGAGCACACGACCGATGGTCGTGATGAGTCGTCCATGCTCAGGCATCGCTTCGACTGGACCTTTCTCCTTGGTCACAACCTTGTCGAATCCGCCGAGACGGACGCTGATTGGTTGGTGGATGGAGATCTTGCCGGAGTCGAACGCGAGGATCGCTTCGTGACGATCCTTGAAGCGTGGGACCTCGTTCTCGTTGGTGTTCTCGATGTCCGCGAGTGTGGTCGTGATGAAGTACACACCCATGACGATGTCCTGCGAAGCGTTGATGATGGGATCGCCGTTCGCAGGGGAGAACACGTTGTTGGTCGAGAGCATGAGGACATGCGCTTCGGCTTGTGCTTCAACGGAGAGCGGCAGGTGGACCGCCATCTGGTCGCCGTCGAAGTCCGCGTTAAACCCACCACAGACGAGCGGGTGTAGACGGATCGCGTTGCCTTCCACGAGCACGGGCTCGAACGCTTGGATACCCATGCGGTGGAGCGTCGGTGCACGGTTGAGCATCACAGGATGCTGGTAGATGACCTCTTCGAGGATGTCCCAGACTTCCGCATCGCGGCGCTCGAGCATGCGCTTCGCGGACTTGATCGTGTCGGCGAGGCCGTGCTCTTTGAGCTTGCGGATGATGAACGGCTGGAAGAGTTCCAGCGCGATCTTCTTGGGGAGACCACACTGGTTGATCTTGAGGTTCGGACCCACGACGATGACCGAACGCGCGGAGTAGTCCACGCGCTTACCGAGCAGGTTTTCGCGGAAGCGGCCCTGCTTGCCTTTGATCATGTCGGTGAGCGACTTGAGCGCACGGCTCGAGGAACCGAGCACCGGGCGACGGCAGCGGTTGTTATCGAACAACGCGTCAACAGCTTGCTGAAGCATGCGCTTCTCGTTACGGATGATCACTTCCGGAGCGTTGAGGTCCATCAGCTTCTTGAGACGGTTGTTGCGGTTGATGATGCGGCGGTAGAGATCGTTGAGATCGCTCGTCGCAAAGTTCCCGCTCTCAAGCAGCACGAGCGGACGCAGATCGGGTGGGATCACCGGGATCACGTCCATGACGAGCCACGCGGGATCGTTTTCGGAGTGACGGACTGCTTCGATGAGCTTGAGGCGCTTCGCGTAGTCCTTGGTCTTCTGCTTCGAGCGAGTCGATGCGAGACCCTCGCGGATTTCCGCGGCTTCCGCGTCCAGATCGAGCATCTCGATCAGTGTGCGGATCGCTTCAGCACCCATCTCCGCTTTGAACTCGTTGCCGTATTGCTCAAGGGCGCTGCGGTGCTCGTCCTCAGTGAGGACCTGCTTGAAGGTCAGCTCGGTATCACCCGGCTTTGTGACGACGTAATCCTGGTAGTAGATGATCTTCTCAAGATCCGAGGTCTTCATCCCAAGAAGCGTGCCGAGACGCGATGGGAGGGACTTGAAGAACCAGATGTGCACACCTGGAGATGCGAGGTTGATGTGTCCCATCCGCTTGCGTCGAACGCGCGAGTGGGTCACCTTCACGCCACATCGGTCACAGATGTAGCCCTTGTACTTCGTGCCCTTGTACTTACCACAGGAGCACTCGTAGTCACGCTCTGGGCCGAAGATCCGCTCACAGAAGAGCCCGTCTTTTTCTGGACGGTATGTTCTGTAGTTGATGGTCTCCGGCTTCTTCACCTCGCCGTACGACCATGCGCGGATGTCGTTGGGCGATGCGAGGGTGATTTTCACCTTTGAGAAGTCGTTTACTCTGTCAAAGACGCTTTCGTTCATATCGGTTTCTCCCGTCAAGGAGTCAAAGTTCTCATTCAAACAACACGATTCGTGCGGACGAGCTGCCCGCGATGGGAGCTGTTACAGCAGACTCCCGCCTTCGAGTTGTTTCTTCTCCAGCGTCAGGTTCATACCCAAGCCCTTGAGTTCGTTGCAGAGCACGTCAAACGCGACCGGCATGCCGGCTTCGAGCTTGTTGGTGCCCTTGACCATCGACTCGTAGATCTTGGTACGACCCTCGACATCGTCAGACTTCACAGTCAGCAGTTCCTGCAGGATGTAGGAAGCGCCGTACGCTTCGAGCGCCCAGACTTCCATTTCACCGAAGCGCTGACCACCGGTCCGTGCCTTACCACCGAGCGGCTGCTGGGTGATGAGCGAGTATGGACCCGTTGCACGAGCGTGGATCTTGTCGTCCACGAGGTGGTGCAGCTTGAGCAGGTACATAAACCCGACAGTCGTCCGCTGCTTGAATGGCTCGCCGGTGCGTCCGTCGTAGAGCTGAATCTTTCCACCTGCAGGCATCTCCGCGAGCAGTTCGCGGTGGTGTGGCCAGGTGCCGTTGGCTTCGCACTCGGCCCAGCGATCACGGCAGTGCTGGTTCGCTTCGTCGAGCGCCGCGTGGATCTCGTCTTCGGTACAGCCGTCAAACACAGGAGTGACCGCTTGGAATCCGAGGACCTGCGCCGCCCAACCGAGGTGGGTTTCGAGGATCTGACCAACGTTCATACGCGAAGGAACACCCAGCGGGTTGAGCATGACATCGACCGGAGTCCCGTCATCCATGAACGGCATGTCTTCCTCCGGAACGACGCGTGCGATCACACCCTTGTTCCCGTGACGACCCGCCATCTTGTCACCCGCGGAGAGGGTCCGCTTGGTTGCGATGTAGACCTTGACCATCTCGAGCACGCCGTTTGGAAGCTCGTCGCCACGCTTCATGTGCGCGACCTTACGCTGCTTCTCGGCTTCGACCGCTTCGATACGAGGCCAGTACTGGCGGTACACAACTTCCGCCTTCTCCTTCAGGTCCTTGGATCCCTTGATCCACTTGGTGTTGAAGGTGTTGATCTGCTCATTGATAACTTCAGGGATGTCCGAAGCACCGACCTTCTGACGCGTCATCGGGTCGACCATCTCGGTACCAACGATCTCGTTGATCTCCTCGGTCATCTCCTTGAAGAGCTTGATCGCTTGCGCGTCTTGCTCTGCTTCGTATGCCGCGATCTCGGCTTTGAGTGCTTTCTTCTGCGCTTCGTTCATATGAACGCGACGCGAGAACTTCTTGGTCCCGATGACAATGCCGCTGGTACCGGCGCTGACTTCGAGCGAGTCGTTCTTCACATCCTCACCCGCACGACCGAAGATCGCGTGGAGGAGTTTCTCTTCAGGAGTCAGTTCGGTTTTACTCTTTGGAGAGACCTTTCCAACGAGGACATCACCAGGACCGACCTTGGCGCCGACGCGGATGATGCCATTCTCATCGAGATTGCGGAGCATGCGTTCGGAGACATTCGGGATGTCACGCGTGAACTCTTCGCGTCCGAGCTTGGTCTCACGGACTTCAACATCGTACGAGTTGATGTGGATACTCGTGAACGCGTCGTCTTTCACGAGGCGCTCGGAGATCACGATCGCGTCTTCGAAGTTGTAGCCGTCGAAGGTGTTGAACGCGACGAGCGCGTTCTTCCCGATCGCGAGCTCACCATTCTGGGTCGAAGCACCGTCAGCGATGACCTCGCCCTTCTTGACGCGCTGACCCTTCTTGACGATCGGCTTCTGATTCTGACAGGTACGCTCGTTGAGGCCGACAAACTTGCGGAAGACATACTCGTCCGCGTTGTCGATGACGATGCGCTGGGAGTCGACATAGGTCACCTTGCCGCCACGCTTCGCTTTCACGAGCATACCGGAGTAGTTCCCGACTTCCTGTTCCATACCAGTGGCGACGCAAGGCGGATCGACCTTGATCAACGGAACCGCTTGGCGCTGCATGTTCGAACCCATGAGCGCACGGTTCGCGTCGTCATGCTCAAGGAACGGGATCAGCGAAGCGGAAATACCCACGAGCTGCTTTGGTGAAACATCAACATAGTTGACTTCCTTCGGTTTCACTTCAGCGAGTTCGCCGTCCATGCGAGCGAGGACATACTTGTCCTTGAACTCACCCTCTGGGGTGAGCACATCCGCTGGCGCGAGGACGGAGCGGATTTCTTCGTCAGCACGGAGCTGGACGACCTTGCCGGTCAGCTTGCCGTCCTTGACTTCGCGGTATGGCGTGCGCAGGAATCCGTACTCGTCGACTGTTGAGTAGATACCCAACGAGACGATCAGACCGATGTTGGTACCTTCGGGAGTTTCGATCGGACACACACGCCCGTAGTGCGAGGTGTGGACATCTCGAACCTCAAAGCCAGCACGCTTGCGGTTGAGACCACCTGGACCAAGCGCGGACAATCGACGCTCGTGAACGAGCGACGAGAGCGGGTTGGTCTGGTCAACGACCTGCGAGAGTTCCGAGCGGCCGAAGAAGAAATCGATCGCGCTGGAGATGGACTTGGAGTTGACAAGGTCCGCGATTTTCGCGACCTCTTCCGGATCCTTCACGCTCATGCGCTCCTGCACAGTTCGGCGGAGCTTGAGCAGACCCTTGCGGATCTCTTCGACCGCGAGCTCGTCGAGCGTACGCAGACGACGATTGCCGAGGTGGTCGATGTCGTCAACGAGCGCCACCGGACGGCCGGTGTCTGGATCCAGACGATTCGAGCGAAGGTCCAGCATGTACTGGATGACCTTCAGGAAGTCCAGTCCTAGCAGGAAAAGCTGATCGCCGTCGATGTCCATATCGAACTTGCGGTTGATACGGAAACGACCGACGCTGCCGAGACGGTAGCGGTTGTCGTCGAAGAACTTCTCGTGGAAGAGCTGCTTCGCCTTCTCGACCTGCGGCGGGTTGCCGGGACGCAGACGCGAGTAGATCTTGAGCATCGCGCGATCGTAATCGCTCGTCACATTCGGGACATCGTCGAACGCTTCAAGGTTCTCTTCAGCGATGGTGTTGAGGATCAGCGAGTCGCTTGGGTTCTGGACCACGCGGATGGTGCCGAGCGAGGATGCCTTGATCGCTTCAGCGGCTTCTTCGCCAACCTGGCAGCCGACGTGGACGAGTTCTTCGCCCGATTCGGTATCGATGATCGAAGCCGCAGCCCAGTCTTCTGGGTGGACGTCCTTCGCTTTGATCTCAGCGACTTCGTAGAAGAGGCCGATGATCGCGTCGGTCGATGCGACCGATTCGTCGAGACAGCGCAGGAAGGTGGTCGCCGCGAGCTTGGTGGACTGATCGATGCGCATCGCGAGCACATCTTTCTTGGTCACTTCGAGCTCGATCCACGAGCCACGCTCAGGGATGATGCGGGCGCTGTGGAGCGGACGGTCGCCCTCGCTGGACACGATGGAGAAGTCCACACCTGGTGAGCGGTGGAGCTGCGAAACGATGACACGCTCCGCACCGTTGACGATGAACTCGCCGCCGCCGAGCATGATGGGGAACTCTCCGAGATAGATATCTTCTTCTGGGAGATCGCCGTGGGTTTCGCGCTTGAGGCGCAGACACAGCTTGAACGGGTGCCCGTAGGTCAAGCGGAGCTGACGGCACTCGTCTGGGGTGTAGCGTGGTTCGTCGAGCGAGTAGCTGACGTACTCAAGCTGCATCGTCTCGTCGTATGATTCGATCGGGAAGATTTCCCGCAGGAGCGCTTCGAGACCAAACTTGGTTTCGCGCGATTCTGGATCCCTTTCAAACTGGAGAAACCGCTCGTACGCGGCTTGCTGCACCTGCCAAAGATCTGGGACTTCCGTTGTATCGCCTCGTTTGGCGAAACTCCGGACCACTCGCTCGCGCTCCATTTGGCGCACTTTGGTCGCTGCCATCCAACACCTCGTTGTGGTTCTCAACAGGCGCGCACCATCTCACGATGCTACACACATGAAGAACTCGATAAAATTGTGGTATGCCCCGATTGCCGGCCGATAGGGGAAGTCTAGACACCTAAGGACTCACAAACCAGTCCCTTACAAGCAGAACCCGAACCGATTCCACTCAAATTTTGGTGCCAGTTCTGTACCCAACCGATCGTCACGAGGAACACCTCGCACACCCAACATCCAACCAAAGACCAAACAACAAATGGTCTTTCCGCTTTGTATGTCCAAGAGCGCGGTTTCAAACGCTCCAAACATGAGAGAATCGGGCGTCCCGATTGCGCGGGACGCCCGACGAATGTCGACAGCCAACAGAACCGAAGTCCTGCGGGCTTCTTTGAAAGATTAAGCGAGTTCGATCTCGGCGCCAGCTTCTTCGAGCTTGCCCTTGATTTCTTCTGCTTCGTCCTTGGAGACGCCTTCCTTGACCTTCGCGCCGGACTCTTCTGCGAGAGCCTTTGCTTCCTTGAGGCCGAGACCAGTGATCTCGCGGATTGCCTTGATCGCTTGGATCTTGTTGCCGCCAGGGCTCTTGATGATGACATCGAACGAGGACTTCTCTTCCGCTGCACCACCAGCGTCGCCACCGCCGCCGCCAGCGACCATGACGGCGCCGCCTGCTGCTGCTTCGATGCCGTAGGTATCCTTCATGTAGTCACCGAGGTCGACTGCTTCCTTGAGGGTGAGGCCTGCGAGCTCGTCGCCGAGTTTGGTGATCTTTGCGTCAAAAGTTTTGGTTGCTTCGTCGGACATTGCCCAACTCCTTCTTCATTACGCGCATCTCTTGATGCGTCTGACTCGTTCATCCGAGAGGGGCCGAACCGCTCGGCTCTTTAACCCTGCTCAGTCAAGAGCTCAGGGCCAGTCGGATGAGGACGGGTTTCATTGTGTGCCGATGCTCATATGAGCACCGACGGAACTTCGTATCTACACAGCGATCCGTACGCTCAGGCTTACACCTTCGCGATGGTTTCGCCTTTTTCCAGCTTTTCTTCGATGCTCTTGATGATGCCTGCAAGACCTGAACCTGGACCCTTGAGCGAACCCATGAGGTTGCGTGCCGGGCTGAGGATGAGGGTGACATCTTCGGCGATCGCTTCTTCGCGAGTCGGGAACTTGCTCAGTTCCTTTACGCCAGCTTCGCCCTCGAAGAGCATGCCGTCGAGGACAGCACCCTTGAGCTCAATGTCTGGGAACTCCTTGAGCATGCCAACGATCTCGCGAGCGACATCGACGACCGATTCAGCGCCGTATGCAAGAGCGCTGGCGCCCTTCATGACTTCGCCGAGTGGTGCGAGCGAGGTTTCTCCGAATGCTTTGCCGAAGAGGCTGTTCCGCATGATGGTCACACGGATTTCTTTCTTGGCAAGACCGGTACGGATCGCGTTGGTGTCGTTGGAGCTGATCCCACGCAGACCGATGACGAGCGCGTTCTCTTGGTCGCCGACGCGATCGACATAGTCTTGGATCATCATTTCTTTGACTGGTTTACTCATCTGATGACCCCTTTATTCTTCTTCACTCGCCAGAGCAACCTGGACCCCTGGGGTCATGGTGCCGCTGAGCGTGATCTTCTTGATGTAACGACCCTTGACCGCGGAAGGACGCGCCTTCTCGATCGTGGTCACGAAGTGGTTGTAGTTCTCGAGCAGGTCCGCTTCCGAGAAGCTCATCTTCCCGAGAATCGCGTGGACGTTGCCGCCCTTGTCGGCGCGGTACTCAAGCTTACCAGCCGAGAAGTCCTTGACTGCTTCAGCAACCTTTGGAGTCACGGTGCCGTTCTTCGGAGATGGCATCAGACCCTTTGGACCGAGCACCTTACCGAGGACGGACATGACACGCATCATGTCAGGGGAAGCGATCGCGACATCGAAGTCGAACCATCCGCCCTTGACCTTGTTGACGAGTTCGTCGCCGCCGGCTTCGATCGCGCCAGCCGCCATCGCGTCTTTGACATGCTCGGGAGCACAGAACGCGATCACTCGCTTGGACTTGCCGATGCCCTTGGGGAGCGAGACCGAGCCACGGATCATCTGGTCCGCGTGCTTGACGTCCACACCGAGGTGCATGCTGATCTCGACCGACTGGTCAAACTTGGTCCCTTTGAACTTCTTGACTGCTGCGACGGCTTCCGGTGCTTCCAATGGCTCAGCGGGAACCAGAGCAGCGTTTTCTTTTGCTCGTTTGGTCATACCCATGATTAGCCCTCCACCGTGATGCCCATGGAGCGGGCGGTCCCAGCGATAATCTTCATCGCCGCGTCGATATCGTGTGCATTCAGGTCTTCGCCTTTTTCTTCAGCGATCTTCTTGCACTGCTCTGCAGTGATCGAACCAACGATGTTCTGTGGTTCGCCGGACCCCTTCTCGAGACCCGCCGCTTCCTTGATCAGCACAGACGCTGGAGACGACTTGATGTCGAACTCGAACGAACGATCGTTGTAGACGCGAACGACACAACCAACGATCTTCCCGTTGAGTTGACCGGTCGCGGCGTTAAACTGCTGAATGAACTGCCCAGGGTTGACACCCTTTGCACCGAGAACAGGACCCAGAGGCGGAGCCGGCGTTGCCTGCCCTCCCGGAGCCATGATCTTAAACTGCTCAATTAACTCTTTGTCGGCCATTTGATCTCCACCTCCCACACACGCACTCGTTCAATCGAACACCCGATCTGGCCAGATCGGCACGCCTGTGGTTCACACGGTTCACAATGATCCCAGCACACCACGCGATGCGCCGGGCCCCGACTCTAGACCGCGCCGATCAAGCAGTCCAGATCCCAGTGTCTATTGATCTGTCAATTCAGCAGTTCCATCACACCCGACAAGCAGAACTACACCCCAAATCTTCCAGCGACACCAACCAAAGCCCAATCATCCATCAAGGCTTGATCAGCAAGAACCCGTCCACGATCTCCTGCTCGAGTCCCTGATCAATCGCCCGATCGAGCATCTCGCCTGCGCGTTCGTATCGCCCCTCGGCTTGCATGAGCATCGCGACCATAAACCAACGCTCCGGAGTAGGGTATCGCTGAGCATGCTTGACGCATTTGACGAGCAGCGTCCTGAGCGTGCCTTGATCGATCCCAAGGAACTCCGGATCAAAGGGATCGGCGCCAAGAGCCGGATCATTCATGTACGCGTTGTGCATCATCTCGATCGAGATGTCGAGGTCATTCATCAATCCCACAGCGATCGCGAACTCGCGGAGCACCACCCAATCTTCGGGATTGTCTTGGAGATACGAGCCATAGGACCCGATTGCCCACTCCGCGATTTCACGATGGAAGGGTTCTTCTTTGAGTCGAGGAAGATCGAGGTACGGGCAATCTGGATTGTCGCAAAAGTGCGCATAACCATCCGGAGTTGTCGGCCTCTCAACCCCACGCATCTCATCGCGTGCTTTGACAAGCTTCTCGTATTTGACAATTCTGGAGTTGGGATGATCGATGACATCGTTGTCCGAGGTCACCAGTTCTTGCCATGGACCATGGATTGGATCATTCGCAGGACGCTCATAACGCCAAGTGCCGGGACCGAAGCTAAAGCTGAATCGATAGGTAAATGTCCATGTGACCGTCCCCCCACCGCTGGTGGTGTAGATTCCTGTTGTCGTGCCGGGCTGACCACCCGACTGTCCAGAGCCGCCGCTGGTTGTCATTGTGGCCGTGCCTTGGTTGTTGCTCACGCTCGTTTGAGCATGCAATGAGTGCGAAAGCGCAACTATCAATGAACTCGCAACGATTCTGATCCTCTGTTTCATGCTCATCCCCGTTCAGAAATAGAAATCAAACGCATCATGGCGTGTTTAACACGAACGCCTCAGCGATGGAATCATCGAGTCCGAGCTCGATCGCTCGATCAAGCATCTCTGATGCACGCCCGAATCGACCTTCGGCCTGCATCAGGACCGCTACCACAAACCACCTTTGAGCACTCGGCGCCCGATGCGCATGCTTCACGCACTTGACAAGGAAGTCCCTGAAACTGCGCGAATCGATCCCGAGAAACTCTGGATCGAATGGGTCGCTACCGAGCTCCGGATTATTGAGATACGCCGAATACAACACATCGATCGCGATATCCAGATCCATCAGCACACCCACGGATATTGCGAACTCCCTGAGCACATACCAGTCCTCAGGATTGATCTCAAGATACATGATGTACCACTCGATCGCGTACGGTGCGTATGTTCGACTCAGAGGCGTTGACTCCACTCGATCCCGATCCAGATACTCACAATCCGGATTGTCGCAGACATGATACAGACCACCCGGAATCCGTGGCCGGACGAGCCCTCGCATCTGATCCCTCGCGCGTTGCAGACTGTCGTAGTTCTCAAGCCGAGCGTTTGGGTGACCAACCTCATCCATGTCCGAAGTCAGCAGTTCCTGCTTCGGACCTTCTAGGAAGATCCGTTCGGGTTTTTCAATGATCCACCCGACACTGCTGCTCCAGCTGTAGTGCGAACTGGTTTTGGTCCAGCGGACTACATTCCCGTTCGGAGTGCGATACTCACCAGAAGTCGCTTCGTGATATCCCGGCTGACCAATCACAGGAACAGAGGCACCGCAGAGCAGAGTAATCAAACTCATCAACATAGCACTACGCTTCCACACCACGGCTCCCCTTTCGTTGTCCCACATTCGATCCGTCTGTGAATCGCTCCGGTTGCACCCTCGACCCCATCTCCACCTACAGTCTCGCATGAAAAGAGCATCATTCCAAGCCCTCGTCACCACATCCGCTGTTTTTTGCTCACTCCCACTTGCGGGATGCTCAGGAATCGGATTTGTTGGATCTGCCGGATCAAGCATCACTCGTGATTCATCAGGACTGGTCTTTGAAACGGAATATCCGATTCGTGCGTATACCTTCGATGATCGAAACACCGCTGATGTATTCCTGACGGATCTCTCGGATGCCGAGCTCTCTGCGTTTTTCACTGAATCACGCGACTGGTCACAGATCACAGGGACCATCGCTCGTGTGCATCTCTTCCTCAATCCAAAGCCGGGACGAACACCAATCGAACCAACCGCGGCGTCCGCTTCCGTACGCTGGATTGTCATCACTGAAGGCGAGATCGGTGTCTACGACGGCGCCGGATTCATGATCCCAGGAGGACGCGTGACTGGTGGTTCAATCTCAGGTTCAATCCGCAATGCCCCGCTCAAGCTCACGCGCAAAACACCTGGATTCGCTGATCCGCTTGTGACTCCTGAAATCGACATCAAGTTTGGAACCAAGGTTGATGATCAGAGCGCCGATGAACTCGCTTCACGAGTCGAAGCCCTCGCGGCTCGTGCCGAACCAGTTGAATAAAAAAACCCGCGAGTGAACACTCGCGGGATTCAATGTTAGGAACAAGTAATCGATTACGGACATCCCGCAGCGTACTGCGCGAGGAACTCACTCACATCGAGGAAGTTGAAGTTCCCATCGGAGATCAGGTCCGCACTTGGATCCTGCAGACCATACGCAGCGAGGAATGCGGACACATCGAGGAAGTTGAGCGAACCATCCTCCTCAAAGTCTGCGGCACAATCAGCACCACAGACCTGCGAAGCGATCATGAATCCATCGATCCCCGCTTCAACGAGCGAATCAGAACCTTCATCAGTGATTGTCACACGCATTTTGAAGATCTGGGTAGGTTCCACATAATCAGCGATGCGATAGCGTTTGATCACCCAGCCGTTGGTGTCATCGATCTCATCGACCGGGAACCAGTTGATCCCGACATTGGGTGAGAACTCAACGATCAATCGCTCGTCGTCTTCTGTGTTGACCCATGCCCAGAAGCTGACAATTGGATCCTCCACCGCTGTCGCATCGTAGAAGTTTGAGATCGCTTGGGTTGTCCCGCCGTCTAGGTCTTCGAAGATCCCTCGACCAGTGATGAAGCACACACCAGATCCGTCAGCATCAAAGCTTGGCCCGCCGTTGTTGGTGGGATCGATCGGAGACTGACGCTCAAAGTTCCCCGCCGTCACACCGATATCAATCGTGGTCCAACCCGCTGGATTCTGGAAGTCATCTTCAACAGCGACCGTCAGTTCATCGAGCGCGATCGTCGTGAGAGGTGCGATTTCACCAGCTTCAGGATACTGCGTGGTATTTCCATCGGTATCACTGATCTGGAAGTAGTAGAACAGATCAGTGCCACATTCCACAGCTGGAAGCGGTGCCTCATATGTCGTCGAGTTGACAAATGTCGATGCGATCGGCATGAACCCTGAACCAGAATCTACAAACAGCGTCGGCGTTCCAACGATGGTCCGATCGTGATCATTTGAAATCACCAACTCGACGAGATCTCCACCGTCCGGTGAAACGAAGTTAGGCGCTGGAACAACATCCGCTTGGATCGTGCGCGGAGCAGCGATGCCCATCGGATTCGCGAGCGCATTCTGGAGTGCTGCATTAAACAGATTGCAACCATTATTCCAGCCACCCCCTGAACCACATCCAGCATTGGTGTGGATACCAATCGCTTGATTGTTGTTTTCATCAAGGATGACTGATCCTGAGTTGCCGCCTGTGGTATCGGTCGTGTAGCGGACGACATTGCCTGAGTACCCTTGGAAGGGACCAACATGGGTTTTCTGAATGCCGTTCCATGTTGGAGAAATTGGGAATGAGGTCGTGCCGTAACCAGTAATGCGAATCGGACGACCGTCATTGGGGATTGTTGATGTCGCAAGCGTATGAGAATCACCCTGTGCCTGAAGCGGAGTCAGTCCTGTGTCTGTATTGTCAAAGACACCAAAGAAACCCCAGTCGTTCCCAAGCGTGATGCTTCCGGGAGTCGCTTGGACTGATGCCGCGTCCAGGACATACTGATCCTGTGGCGGCGGATTCTGATACCCACCGCCGCTCGTAGAGAACGGCACATTAAACTGCACCACATCGCCGCCGGATGGACCGCAGTGCGCTGCTGTCAGGAAAGTGCTGCCGTGATCAGAGAACAACCACGCAGAACATCCGACAGGCATCAATCGCGCATCGCGTGGGTCATTCGAAGGAACACGATCATCTGTACTAAAGCAGATCGATGCAGGATTCACAGATGGCGATGCTTGCACGCCTCCAATCACAACTCGATCCATCTTATTTGAGTTCGGAGACGCCATGATCTCGACACGGACCGCGTTGCCGTTGAAATACGCAGTTGTGTTTCCCCACACCTGCAGCGCTTCATAGTCGAGGTATTGCTCGTAGCCATCCAACAACGAGGTCACACGCAGATAGCTCTCGCGTGCGTTCTCTGTGGCGGATGCGAGATCAACCTGATCAAACTCAAGCCGAAGCCAAGACGCGTCCTCAACTCGGACGACCTCGGACCAGATGACTTCTTGGATCTCGCTTCGGCCATCAACTGTGCCGCCGGATTGATGGCCCAAGATCTCGGTCGCGATGACTGTCCCTGAGTCGATGTCCATATCGATAAGACGGATATCCGCTTCAAGTTTCTCTACCGGGATGTTCTCAAGCGTCTGACCACTTGGCGCGGCAACAACCCCAGTTGCGACGCCGCAAAGCGTCAGCAAAGCTGTCATGGAATGCATAGACAATGTCCTCCTCGCCGAGCAAGAACCCCGGCGATCTACCTTCTCCAGAAATGCCCAATCACACCATCAAGCCCACGAGGATGGCGTGGTGTTTACACAACGATTGGACACCCTATCCGATGAGAGGGTCCGATACCAGATAGAAATGGGGTACATACCAATAAGATCGTCTAAAGTGCCCTGAAATAGGGAGGTCTCCCGATCATTCCCCGTACCACTTGTCCAGAGTCTGCTCGCAGGCACCTCTATAAAGGACCTGTAAATGGCGATCGCTGAGCTTGTGTCCATGCAATGCCGGGGCGCTGAGCTCGTCGTATCGCTCAGGATCGCACATCGCGAGATCTGGATCCGCGATATTTGACTCACCACGATAATTAGTTTCATACATTGTCCGGAGCGCCCAATAGCGAGACGCGTAGAGATCGAACGCCTCGCCTTCACTACTCGCGAGTTGATTCCCAAACTCAGGACTATCAGGATCCGTCGAGATCAGATGCTGATCGTGCGTAACGATGTCTGATCCGAAAACGACGCGTCCCTCGAAGCGATCGAGGAATGCGACCAACTCATCGGTTGGTTGCTTCGACAGTTCACGGATCATCCATTTGGTCGCACTCGTATCGAGCACGAGGTCTGGATGTCGATCCATCAGCTCTGCCAGGAATCCAAGATCCTCAGGACTGCCTCCCATGTGCGCACCCAAGCATCGCATCCCAGTTTTCTTTAGCAATCGATTGAGTGATTCGTATTGATCGCGCTTCGTGCCGTAGACGGATGCGTCCTTGTACATTGTCGAAAACCAAGTGTCTGGGTCCGCGACATGGACCATGAGGTTCATCCCCAGTTCTTTGGCGCGTTGCGCGATCTTGAGTTTCCAAGGCGAATCAAACGGCACGATCTCCTCAGCTGGTAAACCAATCGCGCCGGCATAATCTCGCAATCTCGGCGCGCCCCAGAACTTGACCATCCGCGCCCCAAGCGCGTGCCACTTCTCAAGATTCTCTAGGAACCCTTCTGTGTGCGCCCACTTGCGATCCTCGTGCATGTACTCCGGGATCGCGACGAAGCGGATGCGGTCCCCCATCACTTCCTTGACCTTCTGTGCGTGCGCGAGCTGGGTTTGCGAGTACACGCGTTCGATGCCGTAGAGATCGCACACCTCTCTGTAGACCTTCGCGGCATGTTCGCCGTTGATATGCGCATGGCCATCAATAATCGGGACGACCGGCTTCCCAAGTCGCTCCGCTTCTGCACGATAATCGAGTCCGAGACGATTCGCCGCGGTCATCTGGGTTTGCTCGCTCATCGGTCTATCCTCCTGCACACTGAAGCCGCTGAATAGTCGGCTCACAAGCATAGACCCAACCGAACGGTTAGATATTCCACGAATGTCCGATTCCAGCTCCAAATCAACGAAGAAGCTCAATATCGCGCTGGCGCATGATTGGCTTGTCGCGCGAAGAGGAGGCGAGCTCGTTCTCGACGCGATCGCAACCCATCTGATCAAGAACAGACATCGGATCACTAAGCTCTACACGATGTTCGATTCTGGGAATCCGATCACGCCGGCGATTGATGCACTGAACAAATCAACTTCGACACTCAATCACCTTCCGAGTCCACTGCGCCGTTGGTTACTCCCGATGTATCCGCGTGCCGTGGAACAGTTGAGCAAGCGTATTGCTCACGATCATGCTCATGAACCAATCGATCTGCTGATCTCCACTTCATCTTCAGCGATCAAAGCACTCCGCGCTCCTGGTGGAGTTCCACACATCTGCTACTGTCACGCGCCGGCGCGGTATCTATGGTCACAAAGCGAGCAGTACACGGCGCAGCGTGGATTCAAGTCCAAGCTTCGAGCCGTAGGACTCGATCATTACGGAGACTCGCTCCGCGCGTGGGACAAACAAACCGCTTCGCATGTGGCCCAGTTCATCGCGAACTCCAACTTCATCGCGCGGCAGATTGAATCGATCTACGATCGCGATGCCGTGGTCATCCATCCACCGATCCGCACCGATTACTTCACCCCAGACGAGACTCAACGAAACGAACGCTTGCTGTATGTCGGTGCGCTTGAGCCCTACAAACGCGTTGACCTCGCGATCGATGCTGCCGGAATGCTCGGACTCCCAATCGACATTGTGGGAACTGGTTCAGAGACTCCAAAACCAAGCAATCCAGAGCACGCAAAGGCAGCGACTTTCCACGGCTTCCTCCCTGATTCGCAGGTCCGTTCGATGTTCCGCTCATGCAAAGCGCTGGTCCAACCGCAGGTCGAGGACTTCGGGATGACCGCCGTCGAAGCGCAAGCGTGCGGCTGTCCGACCATCGCGCGACGCGCCGGCGGAGCGTTGGACTCCGTCATCGAAACCAAGACCGGACGATTCTTCGATCACGCAAGCGCCGAAGAACTCGCAGATGCGATCGACAAACTCATTGAGCATCCGATCAATTCGGAAGACTGTCGAAAGAATGCGTTGCGGTTTTCGTTTGAAGTGTTTGAACAGAAACTTGATGCCGTGATTGAATCGTTAGAAGGCTGATTGCTTACTCGACTTCTTCGGAGATCTCTTGATCGATCTCAACGGTTTCACCCTCGTGACTGATCCCCACAACTGTGCCGACAAAGAACTCGAACGCGTTCTCGATGTCCACTCGGCGCAGGACCTCGCAGTCGATCCATGTTCGGCATTGAGGCAGGAGCGGGCTCCCAGTCACGAGCGTTTCACTCGCGAGCGTGTCGAAAGGATCGGATCCTTGCACATAGATCGCTGATTCGGCGCCGTTGAGCCGTTCTCCGAATCGTCGTGTGATGAACTTGTCATCCTCATCGATGAATCCGATCGCGAAGGATCTTGAATCGCGGATGAGCGGATCGATCTCGTGTCCCTTGCGGACCGAAACCCCGATCAGCAACGGCTCGAGCATGAGCCATTGAACAGACTCGACGAGTATTCCGGATCGAGAGCCGTCGTAGCTGGAGGTCATGAGGTATCGCCCGCGCTCAATGCGAGCGATCGCGCTGTCGATGACTTGTTGCTGAACTGCGTTCAACGGCGTCTCCATGGCTCCATTCGTGCTCGAAATCCAATCCGATGAGGCACTTGTGCAAAATCGACTCCATCCAGAATCGACTTCGCGCACTTCTCATAATTTCCTCATCTCTTCACACTCAAGCGTCCTCATAGTGCAAAAGCATGATAATCAGGGAGTTACGAGACGCACAGTTTGCGCGGCGACTGTTTGGACGATGGAGTGCTGTCCACATTCAGTCCCCAAAATGGCGGACTGTGGGTTCAGCGGGTTGCGTTGTGGGTCGATGTGGGACATAATCCCATACATGACCACCACTGAGGCCCCATTCCGTGCCATTCACCGGACAAGCCAATGCGACGATCGACGCCAAAACTCGGCTGGCGATCCCTGCAAAGTTCCGGAATCGCTGGGATCCCAACCAGGACGGCGCGACATGGTTCTGCATTCCATGGCCTCAGACCAAAACACTTCGGCTCTACACCCACTCGATGTTCAACGAGCTCTATTCCGCAGGTCGTCGAGCGCCGAGTCTGACACCATCTCCGGACCAGTCCGAGCTGGATTCGATTCTGTTCTCAGCGGCCGAGGAAGTGGATGTGGATGCGAACCACCGTATCCGTTTGCCCGCATGGCAGGTCGAGACACTGTCGCTCCCACGCGACATCGTCGTGATCGGTGCGGGGGATCGCTTGGAGATCCGAGACCGAGAATCTTGGCAAGCGTCGTTCAACGACAAGCTCGCGCGTATGCACGAGATCGCGGAGAAGATCAGCTCACTCCATGCGGGGGGATGAATCACGCCTGAGGGTTCAAAGACGAACCCGATGGCACAAGCGTCGACGAGATGATCTTGCCTGCTCTGATCGTCGAGACAACCGGACCGAGTCGAGGGGCGTGAGGTTTGTGCGACCTTGCCCCACCAAGGACGGGATCGAAGCGCAAGGAAGCGCATCGGTCAGGGACACACCCCGGCAGGGGTCGCACCCAAGACTCGGAACCAAAATCGCCCTCCCGACCACCACCGGGAGGGCTTTTCAATTCATGACTTCTTGTATGAAAGACTCCGTCGCGTCACGGCCGTGAGAGCATCTGTGGATAATCGATCCCTTGCAAACCACCCAGCGTCCAGCGGTAACGCATGTTGAGCAGCGTCGGGTCTTCCAATCCACCCAGCGGCACAGGGAAGGTGTCCAGCGGGACATAGGTCTGCTCCCAGACGATTTTGTCGCGATTCAGGTAGTCCTCTGGACTCACCGAACTCGCGGCGAGTCCGCTCATCGCGGTGTTGATCGAGCCGTCAAACATCAGCTTTGCGGGCTGCGCGTGGTCGTACGCGAAGTACGGCGATCCCGCTTGCTCACGATCGAACTCCTCATGCATCCACACCTTCGCTGATGGGAAGCGGACCTCGTTGAATCGGCGATCACCAAGTTCAGGTCGTCCAGCGACCCATGTCAACAAATGAGGAGTCTTTTCAAATGGAGCATACTGCGCAAAGCTGTAATCTTGCTGCCATGCGTGTGGGACGGTCTGATAGCTCGACGCAAACGCCCATTTTTGGACGATCCCTCTCAAGCCCCAATTTGCATCAATATCAAACCCTGCTTGATCAGGAATCCCATTTCCGTATGGGAACGAGTTGTCATCTTCGAGATACTCGAGTGGGTTCGCTTGCCAGTACAGCAGATTTGCATCTGCAGGATCTGCCCACATCGGATCCGCAACATTTCCACCGAGGTAATCTGCTAGGACAAGGTGAGAATACCGCCGATGCATGACTCGCGCGCTAGATACCAGTATTGCACTTTCACCATGGAGTCGCCCTGTAGCTCTTTGAAGAATGTTTTGTGTTTGCCTTGCAGCGGCTTCTGTATCGGTAGAAGGTCGAGACACCCCTCCATTCTTTAGGCTTGGATAAGTCCCACCAGCTTGCCAAGTGAAGGTGAAGATCCGATCTTCGTGGTCTAAGCCGTACATCGCACCGATCTGACCGATCATCGCGAGGTTGCCCTCGCTGCTCATCCCTCGCGCTTGTGATCGGCTGTGACTGAGTGCCGGCGTGAGCACCGCTCCCACACTCGCAGAAATCGAGAGAATGACCGCGAGCTCAATGAGCGAAAAACCCTTCGGGAATCGTGGAAGATTGCGTGTCATTGATAACCCTCAATATGGATGATGGACCTGAATAGTCCACACCCAATATATCAGGTATCAATGACTACACAAGGCAAATCCTTACGGCCGCGAGAGCATCTGAGGATAGTCGATGCCCTGCAGTCCGCCGAGCGTCCAGCGGTAGCGCATGTTGAGCAGTTCTGTGTCACCCAATCCACCCAATGGTACTGGGAAGGTGTCAAGCGGGACATAGGTTTGCTCCCAAACGAACTTGTCGCGATTCAGGTAATCCGCAGGACTCACCGAACTCGCGGCGAGCCCGCTCATCGCCGTGTTGATCGAGCCGTCGAACATCAGTTTCGCGGGCTGCGCGTGGTCGTACGCGAAGTATGGCGTACCCGCTTGCTCGCGATCGAACTCTTCATGCATCCAGACCTTCGCCGATGGGAAGCGGACTTCATGGAATCGACGGTCTCCTAGTGGGACAGAGGGTGTGAAAAGGCGTGTGTATAAATGCGGCGTAGACATTATTGGCACGTATTGATTCGAGTAGTCCAGCTGCCAAGCATGCGGAACTGTTTGGTAGCTGGATGCAAAGGGCCACAGTTGTAGTATCTCGGCTATTTCCCATCCGCCAGAAGTGTCGTAACCTTGTTCCGAAGGCATTCCATTCCCATATGGAAATGTGTTCTCGTCTTCACGGAACTCCAACGGATTCAACTGCCAGTGCAATAGATTTGCATCAGCAGGATCAGCCCACATCGGATCGGACACATTTCCTCCCATGTAGTCCGCAAGCACGAGGTGCGAAAACCGACGATGCATAAGTCGGGATCGAGCAGGGAGAATGGCACCTGGACCTGTCACTCGACCAGTGGCACGCTGCAAAATGTTCTGTGTCTGGAATGCCGCTGCTTCTATATCTGAAGTCATGAATATTTCTTTGCCGTTTTTCAGATTGACATATGAGCTACCAGCTTCCCATGTAAAGGTAAAGATGCGATCGTCGTGATCTAAGCCGTACATCGCGCCCACCTGACCGATCGTCGCAAGGTTGCCCTCGCTGCTCATCCCTCGCGCTTGTGCTCGGCTGTGACTGAGCGCCGGCGCGAGCACTGCCCCCACGCTCACGGAAATCGCCAGAATGATCGCGAGCTCGACGAGCGAGAAGCCCATCGAGTGCCGTCGTAAGTTGTCTTTCATGGTTTGAACCTCAGGTAGATAATAATGTAACCACAATGTCCGACCTGATTTTATCAGATTCGCCAGCAAACACAAGAGCTTAACCAGTTGATAACGATTCTGAATTCAGAATTATCGCCGGCGAACGCGGTTGTTGAGACGGACATAATCCACCCCTCGCAATCCCCTGAGTGTCCAACGGTACCGCATGTTCAGGTCTGTTTGATCTCCGAGACCTCCCAACGGGATCGGGAAGGTGTCGATCGGGACGTAGTGCTGGGTCCAGACATCGGTGCCGCCAAACGAATACTCCGCGGGACTGACCGAGGGCATCGCCTCGCCGCTGGTCATGGTGTTGATCGACCCATCGAACATGAGTTTTTCCGGAGCCGCGTGGTCGTACGCGAAGTAGGGGTTCGCGAGCTGGTCGTGATCAAACTCGGAATACATCCAGACTTTATTGGAAGGGAACGCGACCTCTGGGAAGTAGCGTTCACCAAGCTGGGGCTGTCCCCCCACGGTCTGCAGCAAGTGAGGCGTGCTGCTGATTGGCGCATACGTCGGCGCGGTGTCAGGCATCCACGAATGCGGGACAGTCTGGAAGCTTGATCCGAAGTGCCAGAGCTGGAGAATAGATCCACCGCTTCCGCCCGGGGGTGATGAATATCCAGGAGGGATTACACCTTGACCGCCGGGAACGATCGAGAAATCAAGCTGGTTCTGCTGCCAAATGAGCTGGTTGTAGTCATCATGATGCGCCCAGATGGGTTCGCCCACAGTCCCCATGTAGTCCGCGAGCACGAGGTGCGAGTAGCGCCGATGCACGAGGATCGAACTGGGGAGCAGGATGCGTCTTGACCCGGCGAGTCGTCCAGTCGCGCGATAGAGGATGTCGCGGACTTGCATCGCAGCGGCGGTGACATCGTCACTCGCCGTCTGCAGCTTGCCGTTGCTCAGGTTAATGTAGCTGTTGCCTCCGGTCCAAGTGAAGTTCGCGATTCTGTGGTCGTTGTCGATCGCGTACATCCCACCCGCTTGTCCGATCATCGCGAGGTTGCCCTCAGCGGACATCCCACGCGCCTGTGAGCACAGATGACCCATCGCCGGCGCGAGCGTCGCGGTGACACTCGCGCTGATCGCGATCAGGGTGAACAACTCAATCAGCGAGAATCCTCGTGCTTTGGAATGAATCATGATGTCCTTTGTGATCTATCTACAAAATATGAATTCGTTCGATCAGATCGTATCAGATTCATCCCATCGCACAAGCGAAAACTCGTTATGGCCTCGACAGAACCTGCGGATAATCCAGCCCCGAGAGCCCTCCGGAGGTCCAGCGATAGCGATGGACGAGTTTGTTCCCCTGCTCGGAATCAAAGATCGGCAAGGGGAACTTATCGAGCGGCAGGTAGTTCTGGTAATACATGTCGTGCTCATTGTTTTCTCGGTCGTGCAGCTCACTACCCGGATTCACACCCGGACGAGCGAACCCGGTCATCGCGGTGTTGATCGATCCATCAAACATCAGCTTCGCGGGCGCTGCATGATCGTACATGAAATACGGCGTCCCCTTCTGCTCGCGATCGAACTCCTCGAACATGAACACCTTCGCAGACGGGAAACGGACCTCGCTCGTGAAGCGCTGAGCCACATTGTTCCCACCAAGGGTGCCACGGTTGGAGTAAAGGTGCGGTGATTGGTACTGCGGTGTGTATGTCGCGATGTCGTCAAAGAGCCAGGCGCTATTTGATTGCTGGTAGCTCGATCCATATGTCCAGTACTGACGAACCGCGAGATCATCCCATCCAGCACTCGATTCGTAATCACCGCTTGGATAATCAATACCGTACGGAATCGTGTTGTCGTCTTCGAGATACTCCAGCGGGTTTGCTTGCCAGCTCAGCTGCTGCGCATCTGCGGGGTCTACCCAGAGCGGATCGGAAACATTGCCTCCCAGATAATCCGCAAGCACGAGGTGCGAGTATCGGCGGTGCATCAATCGCTCGAGCGGAGCGGACAGTCTGCCCTGACCATTAATCCGTCCGGTGCTTCTCCAGAGAATGTCCCGAGCCTGGTACGACGCGGCTTGGCTGTCACTGATAGGAACGATCATGTTCCCGGAGCGGATGTTGAGCTGAGGCACGCCGGCACGCCAGGTGTAGGTAAAGATCCGATCCCCGTTGTCGATCGCGTACATCCCCGATCCCTGACCGATGGTCAGCAGGTTCCCCTCGCTGGTCATCCCCTGCATGCTGGATCTCACTTGGCTCAGCGACGGCGCCAAAACAGCACTGGCGCTGACAACAACCGCCAGCACGGCTGTGAGTTCAATCAATGAAAACGCGCGTGAAGCTTCCTTCTTCATTTGGTGTCCCTTCTCAATTCATAAATAATAAGTCCCTACGACGCATGCGCTGTGCAACGCATCCGATGCAATATCCGTCCCATATTGCATCCGGATGCGATTAAACAGCAGGTTCGTGTTTAATAAGGACTACAACCGTTTCAGGTCGAGCCTAAACGCCTTTTCATCGCTCTGCGCAAGCCCCAATCGGTGATTCCGGGGAACGCGACACTCGCGCCCAGCGCCAGCCGAACGGGCAAACTCGTCCAAACCTCACCTCTGGGCTTGCCGAGACACTTGACGATCGCGCGTGCGACGCGCTCAGGTGGTTGCATGAACCGTTCGCTCGATCCTGCGAGATCCAGGTCCCCACCCGATCTTTTCGCGGCTTCCTCGAAGAACTCCGTCTTGGTCCCGATCGGATGCACGCTCGATACATGAACCCCAGTCCCGAGCAGTTCTAATCGCATCGCTCGGCAGAAGTGGTCCTGCGCTGCTTTGGTGGCGCAGTAGGTGCCGTAGTGCGGGAGTCCGATCTTGCTCAGACAACTCGCGACCATCATCGCGTGCCCCAATCCTTGATCTTTGAATCGAGCAATTGCAGGCTGGACCAAACGGAGTGATCCGAAGAAGTTCGTCTCAAACATCGCGCGAATGTCTTCATGCGATGAGGTGTGGCTCGCTTGTTCGTGTCCGTATCCCGCATTTGCGAGCACGGCGTACAACGAACCGAATCGATCAACACACGATTCGATCGCGCGCGTGCAGTCCTCATCTGAATCCACCGATCCGACAATCACATGCGATCGTTCTTCGCCGATCTGTCCTGAGAGCGATTGGAGTCGATCTTCCCGACGCGCCATGAGCGCGACCTTCATCCCGGCTTTGGCGCAGGCAATCGCCGTCGCGGCTCCGATCCCAGAAGACGCACCACTGATAAGGATCACTTTGTCATTCAGATCAACCACTGGATGATCGCAATAGAGGTTGCGAACTCAGTCCGCGTTCGGATCGAGTGTATCAGCGGCTGAGCTGATGTCTTTTCCGATGCCTCGGACGGTGTTGCACGCGCTCAACGCGAGGATTCCCCCGGCGAAGAGGATCGCGGCCAGAACTTTGGCGGTGTCTCGTACTGTCGAGCGTTTCATTGCTGTGCTCCGTCATTGCTATTGGACGCGCCCTCTCGTTCCGTAGAGCGGGCGCTGATCCAGCGGAGTTCATCCATACCCCAGACTATCGACCAGATCGCATAAAACGCTGCACCGATCGCACAAATCACGAGGACGCGGACTGCCTGGATGGCCCATTGATCTGGGAGTTCCCAGAGTCGTTCAACGCTGAGGATGATGCCACCCATCAGGATCGCACCGATGATGATTTTCAAGACTGGATAAAATGACTTGCGATGTAAATTATTGCCACTATTATTCTTACGACTTGAAACGCGTGAAAGCCAAATTGTTTGCAGGATCGCACAGATCGCTGTGGACCATGCGAGACCCGCTTCCCTGAGCGACCAGATCAATATCAAGTTCAGAACAATATTGACCCCCATCATCATCAGCGCGATCCGCATCGGCGTGCGTGTATCGCCTTGCGCGTAGAACGCACGTGTGTAGAGCTGATTGAGCGAGTACGCCCAGATCGCGATGCTGTATCCGACAAGCACCGCCGACGCTCGGATGATGCCTGATTCGGAGAAGCCTTCCCCGAATCCAGAATACAGCACGCGGATCAACGGCCCCCCCACCACCAACAATCCCACACTCGCCGGGATCCCGATGAACAAACTCAGACGAATACCTCGCGAGAGCATCTCGCGGAATCTTGTCGGGTCTCCTGCGACACGCGACAACGCCGGGAACGCAGCGGTCGCGACGGCGATCCCGAACACCCCGAGCGGGAACTGATACAAACGCTGCGCATAAAAGAGCACAGCATTCGCGGATTCATCGAGCGGATAGTCTCGTCCTCCGATCGTTGGACCAACCCAGTTGGGATACATCGCGATGAGTGTGTCCGCGAAGCTGTTGAGCTGCAGCGTTCCCAGTCCGATCAGCACAGGGATCATGCGGCGCATCATCTGCTTTGCTTCTGTTGACGCGCTACCCATACCGCGTGTCCAACGGACCTTCCCTCGAAGCGCCCAGAGAGACCAAGCAACCTGCAATATCGCAGAACCCACCGCCGCGATCCCGATCGGATACGCCCACACAGCGGGATCCGCATCTTCAACAAAGAAGAACGTCAGCGACGCGCCGATGATGCAAAGATTCAGCAGGATCGGAGCCGCGGCCCATGGACCGAATCGTCCATGACTCTGGAGCATCCCTCCAAGGATCGCCGCGATACAGATCATCGGCATGAACGGGAGCATCACCATCACCAGCTTGAGCGAGTACGCACGCTCGGGATGATCCGCAGAAAGCAAGACAGCAACAAGCAATCCAAGCTCGATCAGCAGCGTGATAATCCCGGTCGTGAGCGCAAGCAACCCGATCGTCAGTGATGCGAACGCGTCCGCTTTCTTTGGATCATCGTCAGCTAAGCGTGTGTACTCAGGAATAAACGCCGCGGAGAGTGCCCCTTCTCCGAACAATCTGCGGAACATATTCGGGATCGCAAACGCCGCGGCGAACGCAGATCCCACCGCCGTATCTCCGAACACACGCACGGTCACGAGATCGCGCACAAGACCGAACACGCGCGAAACGAGCGTCAGTCCCGCGACGGTGCGGGTGTTCTTCCCAAGTGAATGTTGCTCAGCGTTGGATTGCACTGGTTTCAAGATCGGGTATCGGGGTCGGTATGGGCCACTGAATCAGGCATAGATTCGGGATCGATCATGCAGCGTTTGCCGTTCTTGAAAAACCAGAACACAAACAACACAAGCGAAGCGAGGATCGCGCCTGTGAAATCCGCGGTAAGATCGAGCCAATCAAACACCCTATCGAATAAGGGCTGGGTAAGTTCATCGAATGCACCGAATCCCATTCCAATAAGCCCCACGAGTAATGCACTTCGACGCACGCAGCACTTTGATCGGACCCAGCCGGTCATTCCCAAGAGCAATGTCCAGAGTCCGAACGCACCGACATGGATCACTAGATCCGTCCGGCTGATCGGTCCCTTGATCGCAAGTCCCGGCCAATGCGTCGCGGTCAGCAGCGCGATCGTGTACATCACGAACGAAATCCGGAGGATGAGCTGGATCGTCATGGATCAGTCGCTCTGCATCGGGGCTGTCTGTGGATTGCCTCGCAGGACATTGATCTCCGCTTCGCTCAGCTCGGATGCTTTGATCGAAGCGAGCGCCCGATCCCATTCCGCGACGATCGAAGCGCCGAGCGCTTCGTAGTCCTGAGCTCCAGGCGCGCTGGGTTCGTATTGGAAGATCGTCTGCCCAAAGCTCGGACACTCCGCGAGCTTGATGTTCCGTCGGACTGGAGGCCTGTACACACGAGCACTCGCCCACGCGCTCCCGGTCTCGCGTCCAGACTCGAAGAAGCGTTCCAAGTCCGCAACAACCTCTCGTGAGTGCGTCGTCTGCTGTTCGTGCATGCACAGCACAACCCCAGCGACGCGGAGCTGTGGATTGACCTGCTGACGCACCAAACCCACAGTTTCGAGAAGCTTGCTCACGCCTTGGAGCGCGAGGAAGTGCGCCTGCATAGGAATCAGCACCTCGCTCGCGGATGCGAGCGCGTTGAGCGTGAGCAGTCCCAGCGCTGGAGGGCAATCGAAGAGCACAAACTCGTGGTCCGTGTCCCGCATCGACAGGGCTTTGGCGAGTCGATTGTTCCGATCCGCTGCCGAAGACAACTCCGTCTCCACCGCCGCGAGATCTGTCTCGGCGGGAATCAGATCAAGATTGTCGTCGATGTGCCGAATGCATCCAGAGATCCCTTGCTCTGGCTCCAGGAGCAGATCGTACACGGTGGGGTCGTCGTCCTCGTCGACACCAACATGGAGCGTCGCGTGCGCTTGGGGGTCCAGATCGACCAGCAGCACCTTGCGTCCCTGTCGAGCGATCGACGCCGCGAGGTTCACGGCGGTCGTGGTCTTGCCCACGCCTCCTTTTTGGTTCATCAACGCGATCGTGCGTACGGGATGCTCAAACTTCTGGTCCATAGCGTGAGTATACCAGAACCATCCGCTCCAAAGTGGACTGGAACAGGACGAATCGAGCGATTCAGACCCTACTTGATCGTCAGTTCCACAGGCAGACGAACGGTCACTGGCGCCATGCACTGGCTTTGATTGCAAGTCTGGAAAGTGATCCCCAGAACCGGTTTGCCAGGGGTCGGACCGATCCCATCCGCTTTCTCGATCGCGACTTCGAACTCGATCCGCCCGTGATGGATATTGATCTGTTGGTCTCCCTCACCAAAGGTCTCCCCTTCGGGATATTCCGCGTAGACCGCGATGCCTTGTCCTTCGATCAGTCCCACACGCAGCGGAATGAGCGATTTGCTCGCTTCACTCGATCCCGGATCCGCGGCGACGATATGGAACGGCTCATCAATCTCCAGCGCCACTGAGAACGAAGCAGGTGCGTCCTCTCCAACGCTGATCTGATCCTCCGAGACATACACGGAGACCGGATTCGCTCGAGGCGATGGAGCGTCGGAGGCGCCAGCAAAGTCGTACGCGCTCCCGATCCGCTCGCGATCCTTCATCATCGAGATCAATGCGCGCGTGGAGTTTGCGACACTGATCGGATTGGACGCGATGGATGCGGAAACACCTTGGAGCGTCTGGACTGACCACTCGACCCATCGATCCTCGCTCGCGATCCCGATCATCCGCGCGTAGTTGAGCGCCATCATCCCGACCCCTGATGGAGTCGCGCCGTCGTGGAGCGATCGCGGACGGATGAAGAGGTCCGCGCGATTTGCTCTGGTATCGTGGAACACTCCTGGTGTAGATTCAAACAGTTCGCGAGTCGTGATGAACAACCGCTCGATATCTGTCCAGAGTGGATCGTCATTGTCCGCAACTGCGAGATCGATCATCGCGGACAACAGCATCGTGTGATCCTCCAATCCCGCGGCGATCTCGCTCTTGTGCGCCCTCCATGAACGCGCCAGGTCGCCATCGGGAGTGCGCAATGTCTTGAGCATGAACGCGACCGCATGACGCGCCGCTTCAATGAACGAACGCTCGTTGAGCACAACCCCTGCACGGACCAGTCCCGAGACGAGCATCGCGTTCCAGCTGCAGACCACCTTGTCATCCGTTCCCGGCTGATCTCGCTTGCTGCGTGCTTCATACAAGGCTTCGTTGATACGATCGAGCCGATCAAGAAAGGATTCATTCGACATCCCAAGATCCGCGGCCACCAGTTCAGGACGCTTATCCAATCGCAGCACATTGCTCGCGGATTCGCTGGGATGATGTGGATCTTTGAAGTTGGTCCCGGCATCTAAGCCGTAGACACGGATCGCAAACTCCGCATCATCTGATTCGAGCACTTCTAAAATCTGCTCTTTGTTCCACAAGTAGTTCTGCCCCTCGCGATGATTCACTTCCGCGTCTTGAGCGCTGTAGAAACCGGTCGTTCCGGGATCGCTGCTCGGATCACGCATCTCGCGGAGTACATACTCCGCGGTTTTTCGTGCGATTCGACGATAGAAGTCGTCGTCGTACACCTCCGCGGCTCGCGCATACAGGTGCAACAACTGCCCGTTGTCATACAACATCTTCTCAAAGTGCGGAACCAACCAGAACTCATCGACGCTGTAACGATGGAATCCACCACCAACCTGATCGAAGATGCCCCCGATTCCCATGCGATCGAGCGTCAGCTTTACGCTCTGATCGATCGCGGCTTTCGTGTCCGCATCCACGATCGAACGAGCATCAAGCAGCAGTTCCATGAATACCGGCTGCGGGAACTTGGGCGCCCCTCCGAATCCGCCGTTGATCCGATCGAACATGCGGAGCAATCCACTCACCGATGCTTGGATGTGCTTCGCGCCGACCTGAACCGGTTGCTGCTGCGTGCTGACCTGCTCCGCAACCGCTGCAGCGAGTGCGTCGCTCTGTTCGAGGACCTCGTCTCGTTTGTCCTTGTATGCGCTCGCGAGCGACTGAAGCACTTGTGGAAACGAAGGGCGGTTGTACATCGGTTCAGGAGGGAAGTAAGTCCCACACCAGAACGGCTTGCGCTTCTCTGGTTCGAGGAACACCGACATGGGCCAACCACCTGATCCTGTCATGATGGTCGTTGCGGCCATGTACAGCTCGTCGATCTCTGGATGCTCCTCGCGATCGAGCTTGATGCACACGAAATGCTCGTTCATGATCTTCGCGATCGCTTCGCTCTCGAACGATTCGCGCTCCATCACATGACACCAATAGCATGTCGAGTATCCGATCGACAAGAACACGGGCACATCACGCTCACGCGCTTCAGCGAATGCTTCGTCGGACCACAAACGCCAACTCACAGGATTGTGCGCGTGCTGGAGCAGATACGGCGAAGTCGCATTGATCAACTCGTTCGTGTGCTTTGGATCAGATGTCGTCGCTTGTGTTTCCATTGTGAAGAGTCTAGGACTCAACCGATCGTCCAAGATCACAGATCGACACGATCAATCTCTCTGAAAAGAGCAGTCACAGCGGTGTGTCCATGCTGGAATACTTCATTCCCAACAGGTCCGATTTCTCCGGCCGCGAAAAAACCAGCAAGTGGGATCCCCCGATCTGTTGGGTTGAGCTCTCGTCCGGCTTTCGCGAGCTTTGGACCCTCTACGGGGAGCTCAAACGCATGACGGACGGCTCGTGCATCGTGCGCTGACTCACCAAAGAAGTCTTGCGTGCGCCCAGTGCACGACACAACCAGCGCTCCCTTGGGTCGATCGTAGAGCTGCTGAACATCAAGCAGCAGTGAAAGGTCTTCATCCGCTGTCTGTGCATCGTGAAGATGCGGCTGGATGGTCTGTCCGGCGCTGACGAGATCCGCGATCGCGAGCGCGCCGGATTCTTCATCGCCGCCGAGGATATTGCGGATGAGGAAGTCCCCTCGTCCGAAGCGTGATTTGTGCTCGTTGATAACGCGTCCGATGAGCAGCCCTTCTTCGAGGAGTTCACGATCGACTTCGTTGATCCCTTGGAGCGAATCGCGGATCGCATCGATCGCCGGTTTCCCGCCGAGCTCAAGAATCAGATTCCCGCGTGCTTTGGTGACCACCATCGGCTGACCAATGGGACGACATCCCTGCGAGACGATCGTGTCGACCTGGATATCACCAGAGAGCGTGATCCCCATCGCGCCATGATTACTGAGCTTGCCGTCGATGAAGAGCGTGTTGCCACCTGGGACTACTCCACCGGACGCCATTCCTCCCAACACTGTGCCGACACGCTGGACGGCACCGCTTGGATCTGTGTACTCATCCCTCGCTGCAGATAATGCGGGGACGAGATTCACCAGAGGCACGGAGAATGGATCGGCGAAGAAGAATGACGCCGCCATTTGATCATTGGCCCCGATGGTCTCACTGATCTTCGAAGCACGCTCGGCGGGATCTATTGGTCCCCATGTCGCATCAAGCGTGTATGGGTGTAGATCCACTCCCGGCAGATTCATCGCGAGCAATGAAATGCCAGGACCCTCGACGACTTCAGTGTCGTTGCACATGATCCCCGCCGCGGACACCATCAAGAGATGTTTCGGAGTGAGCGAGTCTCGAATAGCGTCAGCAATCATCCCGACGCGCTGCGCATAGCTTGATGTCACAAACCCAATAACGAGGTCTGCTGGAGTCCGGATGAACTGCTTTGTTCTTTCCGATGCATCAAGAGCCGCGCTCACTGGATCAGCGATCGTGGACAATCCCGAACCGATAGCAATGCCTGACCCATCACGCGAAACACCGCTTGGAGCAGATTCACGCTCTGAGTTTGATACATCCTTGGTCATTGCTTCGTTTACTGGCCCGGCATCAGCACAACTTTCGTTGGACTGAGAACTGTAAGCGCGAGCGCGTCATCTTCGACTGGATCGCCGATCACACCGACCACGCTTCCGAGGAACCGACGCAGGTCTTGATCGGGTTTGGGCGCAATGTACCCAACCGTACGCTCCATCCCAGTGATCGGATCAGGAACACGCACGCGATACATCAACGGCAGGTGCTCTCCGGTATACACACCTGACAGCATCAAGCGCCCAACCAGGTCGTACACACGAGAGTCATTCCACTGCTCGATCTTGCGATTGAGTTCAATCTGCTGCGTATCCGCGACCGCGAGCGCCTGAGCAATCGCACGGCGTTGATCGCGCGTCTCGATGCGGATCTTGATCCACTCAATCCGCTGTTCCAGCGGTTCGATCGACGGATCACCATCTTCGGCAGAATCACGAGCACGCGTGAACTCCGCGAGTAGTTCTGGGAGCGCCTCATCGAGCTGCTCGCGAGGCATCGTTCGTGCATTGGTGAATGATGCTTCGAGTGCTTCCAGACTCGATACAGTCAATCGATTCGAAGGGCGCGTGGCTTTCTCTGGATTCACTACAGGTGTGGAATCGCGCGTTTCAGGGATCGCGTTCTGTATTTCAACGGGCTGATTGTCCGTGTCGTCTTCAGTCACTTCCTCAGGGTCTGGAAGCGAGGTCTCAGGGATCACCTGCTCCTCACGAAGATCAATCGCCGGCTCGCGCTGCTCAGATTCCTGCTGCGACAGTTGTCCTGCGGCTTCCTCTTGGAGTTCTTTCGCAGAGTTTGTTGTGTCATCTGTTTTCCCAGGACCGGCACTCAAAGGTGGGCGTCCACTGGTGATCTGCTTGCCACCTTGGTGAGCCGCGATCTCGTCAGGTGTTGCATCACGCAGTGCATTCGTGCGGATGTATGCGTAGGGATAGGAATCCACAACAGGCGGACGAGGCGGCGCCACGCGGTATCCGCGTACTTGGTTCGTCGCTTGATCTCTGATGGTTTCCAGGACAGCCATCTCAATCCCAGTACTCAGCGGCTGAGCAAAGACTGGACACCACGAGCCATCCATACCCCGCAGTTGGGACTCTGCTTTGAGTTGCGTTTCGTTGATCAGTTGGACATGCAATCCCGCTTTGATCGTGCGAACATCCTCAGCGGCGACAAGCACTCCGAGCGATGCGGGATAACGGACCTTGCTGAAATCACCCGAGGTCCCATCGACGGCGACAACAGTACCTCGCTTGAACTCGGTGATCGTGTAGTAGATCTCCTGATCGCCGCAGCGAACGGGCTCGGTCTCGGAGGTCACGACCATCCACTTGGGTGCATTGTCCGATTGTGCGATCGCATCGTGCGAAGACATGCACAGCACGAGCAAAGTGCACATTAGTGCCGGGATTGCTCGTGCTGGATTGAATCGTGAAGTTTTGGTCAACATGGGTGTTCTCCCTTGCATTTGGGCCGGGGATCGTCGCTTCGGGTTCACCCAAGTGTATTCGCGCCATCGGCAAGAGTGCGGCTGATCTGCTCGGACGCTGCAACCTACGTATTCATGGGACCTATCGTTGGACAATGCGCATACATACCCCTCCCAATCGTGTGTTCTCCCGTCCAATCCTGCTCGCTGCTTCAGCATTGATGCTCAGTGCCGGTGGGTGCTCATCGCCATTCCAGAAGTCCACTGAGCAACAGTTGCGGCAAGCGATGGTCTACTCTGTCCAACGCGAGATCAATGCCGCGCGTGGTGATCAAGAGCAGACGAACCCAATCGAGTTGAGTCCTACAACCGATCTCACAAAGCTCGATATCCGAGAGGACCACCTCGAACAGATCCAGCGTGAGTTCTCGACCGATGGATACACCAAGCAACTCCAGGATTCTGACCCGCACGATGATCCGATCGCAGGATTGATCGGTTCCGATCTGTTGGGTCGAGACACAGTCCTGGTCCCAGTCTCCCTCCAAGGCGTAGTGCAAGCGAGCGTTGCGGGGAATCTTGATGTCGAGTTTGCGCAATATGGTCCAGCGATTTCCCAAGCTCAGCTTGTCGAAGCGGAAGCCGTATTCGATTGGACACTCTTCGGCAGTGCAGAAGGACGCGATAGCATCACACCACAGACTTCTGCAGCAGGATTCGGCACAGGGGTGATCCGAAACGAATCCGACAGCGCCACGGCAACGCTCGGCGTGCGTCGAAGCTTGACGACCGGTGGTTCGCTCTCTCTGCAGCACGACCTTGGATACACAAATGTGGAGTCCTCGTTCTTTGGAGCCGCGGATCCGAATCCGAGCAACTCATCGAGCTTTGTGCTTGGATACGAGCAGCCGCTGCTCGACGGATTCGGACGCGATCGTGTCCAAGCGGGCATCTATCTCGCTCGCAACGCAGAACGCAGCGCCGTCGCGGGACTCAAGAATCAACTCATCGCGTCCGCATCCGATACCGAACGAGCATACTGGCAGCTCGTCCTCGCATATAAGCAGGTCATTATCCGTGCCAAGCTCCTCGAGCGAGGCATCGAGGTCCGTGATGACATTAAAGCACGCCGTGTTCAGGATGCTCGACAAGCACAGGTCGCCGATGCGGTCGCGCGCGTCGAACGACGACGCTCTGATCTGCTCACCGCAAAGACCACACTCCGAAACGCGAGCGACAACCTCAAACGGCTCATGAACGACGATCGGATCCCAGTGGGTTCGGAAATCTTGCTTGTGCCTGGAGACGACTCCGCTGTGGAGACACTCTCGATCTCTCTGCTGGACGCGATTGATACCGGAATCCAGCATCGTCCTGAGGTTGAGCAATCGATCCTCGGCATCGACGATTCCACGATCCGCGAGAATGTCGCACGAAACGCGAAGCTCCCAACACTCAATCTCACGGCCCAAGCTCGGATGCTCGGACTCGCCGATTCGATCTCCGATGGATACGACGATGTGGTCTCGAATCGATTCATCGACGATTGGTTGATTGGATTGACCTTCGAGCAGCCCATCGGGAATCGTGCGGGAGAAGCGGGATTCCGCAGAGCACGATTAGAGCGCATGCAATCGATCGTCGGATACCGCCGCACGATCCAAGGCATCGTGCTTGATATCAAGAACGCACTCAACGCCGTGGTCACGAATCACGCGCTGATCTCACAATCGACGCTCTCACGCGTCGCGCAGGGAGAGGCACTCCGAGCGCTGATTGTCGAGAAAGAACTCACAAACGCTGGATACTCTGTCGAACGCTTGAACCTCGAGCTCAATCAGCAGGAATCACTCGCGAATGCGGAACTCGCTGAAGCGCAGGCGCTGGTCAACTACAACTCCGCGATGGTGGATCTGTACCAAGCGATGGGGACAACGCTCGATCGCAATCGGATCGACTTTATCGTCCCTGATGCGAACCAACTGAATCCGGGCGAATCGGTCGGCGAGTACAAGATCGACGAGCAGGATGACGCCGTCCAAGATGAGTCTGCGAACGATGACTGAGACGCTTGAGGGTCCTGAGGCAATCGTTGCCGCCGTTGCTCGTCTGGGACTTGGTGAACCGATCGCGTTCCCAACAGAGACTGTCTACGGCTTGGGCGCTGATGCTCTGGACGAAGACGCTGTCGCGCGGATCTTTGCGCTCAAGGGACGCCCGTCAACCAATCCGCTCATCGTTCATGTCTCTGGCGCCGAGATGGCGGACGAACTCGTGGAGGAATGGACGAATGAGGCACAACTGCTCGCTGACGCATTCTGGCCCGGCGCTCTCACATTGGTTCTCAACAAATCGGAACGAGTCCCTGACATCGTCACCGCTGGAGGACCAACTGTCGCCGTGCGATGTCCAGAACATCCGCTCGCGCTGGGACTCATCGAAGCGTACGGCAAACCGATCGTTGGTCCCAGCGCCAACCCATCCGGACGAATCTCCCCCACCACGGCGGAACATGTCGAGATGGGATTCGAGGGACAGGACCTGCTGATCCTCGACGGCGGGAGTTGTCGCGCGGGGATCGAATCCACGGTCGTCGATCTGACTTCCGAAGATCCTCGCGTACTGCGTCCCGGCGTCGTAACAGTTGCACAGATCGCACGCGTGCTTGATCGGGATGTGCGGATTGATCACCAGGAATCGGGGATTACCAAATCCCCAGGAGTGCTGGGAGCGCACTATCAACCGACCAAGCCGACGCGACTTGTATCAAGCGATGAGGTCGCTCAATCCGGACCAGATATCTTCGTGATCGCGTGGTCAATCGAGGTTTTGGGCGATTCGCACAGTGGACATCTTCTCCCAGCTGACCCGCACGGATTCGCGCGTGGTCTGTATAACGCGATGCACGAGGGAGATCTTTCTACCGCATCCCAGATATGGATCGAGCACCCTCCGAAATCAGACGAAATAGGAGCAGAAGATGCTCAAATCTGGCACGCGATCATGGAAAGATTGACCCGCGCGTGTCAATAGTACATGAGGAGGAATCTGAACCATGTCCACACACGCAACCGCTGATCAACCCGCTACGCACAAGGGAACACATATGTCGTCGAAACTCTCTATCGCTCTCGCTCCTGGTGACGGGATCGGACCTGAAATCACCCAAGCATGTCTCAAGGTCTTCGAAGCCGCGGGCGTGATGGACCATGTGGACTTCGTCGAAGTCTCGATGGGTGAAAAAGAGTTCAACGCCGGAAACTCCTCAGGGATCGCGGACGATGCGATCCAAGCGGTTGAGAATCTCGGGATCCTCTACAAGGGACCGATGGGCACTCCAACTGGTGGCGGAGGCAAGTCCATCAATGTCACGCTCCGCAAAGCGTTCGGAGCGTTCGCGAATCTGCGTCATTTCCAGACCCTCCCAGGCGTTGAAACGGTCTACTCCAAAGCCGGGTACGACATCGATTTCCATGTCGTCCGCGAGAATGTCGAAGACACCTACGGCGGGATCGAGCACCGACTCCTCACTGATGTCGTCCAGAACCTGCGCCTCATCACGGCTCCTGGATCCGACCAGGTCCACAAGTTCGCGTTCGAGACCGCTCGCTCGCTCGGACTCGAGAAGATCTACTGTGGACATAAAGCGAACATCATGAAGCTCACCGACGGCATGTTCCTCAACCGATTCCACAAGGTCGGCGAGGCATATCCAGAAATCGAGCGCGGCGAAGTCATCGTCGATGCGCTGTGCATGAACATGGTCATGTACCCAGATCGCTACGACATGATCGTGCTCCCAAACCTTCAGGGCGACATCGTGTCCGACCTCGCGGCTGGACTTGTCGGTGGTCTCGGTTTCGCACCAAGCGCCAACATCGGTGATCGCATCGCGATCTTCGAAGCCGTCCACGGCACCGCGCCTGACATCGCGGGCAAGGGCATCGCGAACCCAACCTCTCTGCTCCTCTCCGGAGTCATGATGCTCCGTCACATCGGTCTGGGAGCAATAGCCGCGAAGATCAACAACGCGCTGCTCGCGACACTCGAAGACGGCGTGCACACTGGAGATGTGAAGGGTGAAGGAGATCCTGTCGGAACCATCGCGTTCGCAGACGCGATCGTCGAGCGCATAGGACAAGCACCAAAGTCCGCGAAAGCGAAGAACTGGGTCGGCGATTCGGTTACCTTCAAACCACAAGGGACTCCGAGTGAGTACGAGATGATGTACGCGGAGCCGGAAGCCAAGATCGAGCATGTTGGTTGCGACATCTACCTCGGCGCCCGCAAGAAGCCGAGCGAGATTGTCCCGACACTCGAAGCCTGCTGCGAAGGGACACCGCTCAAACTCAGCTTGATCTCCGCTCGCGGCACCAAGGTTTGGCCGACCGGTTCGCTCTACACCGAATGTGTCGAGCACCATCGCTGCCGATTCGAGCAGCGTGACGAGAGCACCCCTGTTGATCCAAAAGTCGGCATCGAGATCATGCACAAGGTCGCAGAACACTTCGAGATCGCGTGCTACATCCCGCTCAAAAACTTCAATGGAGATCGCGGCTACCTGCTCGCACAGGGTCAGTAATCACTGATTCCTGACATTCCATTTTGATCCAACAGAAAAAGAAGTCCATCACCCAATCCGGATGATGGACTTCTTATCTTTTTGATACATCGCGTGATGAGTAATCGAAGTGATCAGCGACGGCGGCGCGTCGCGAGGATCCCAGTCATTCCTAGAATCGCTGCGGAACTCGGAGCAGGCACAGCGCGGACCAAGAAGTGACCGTGCTCAGAACTGGCAACATTATCCAAGACAGTGTGACCCTTCGAAACGGGTTCAAACTCGTTTGTTTCGAAATTACGAAAGAACCCGATGCTGTTGGCGAGGTGCCTGGTTGTTCCATCAGCAGTGCCCGTGATCCCTTGGGCAAGCTCACCATCACCAAAGCTATCGAATGTTACTCCGAGTGAATGGATCAGGGAACTCACATTCCCGCTTGGGCTCGGATCCGAACCATTAAAGACGATCCCAGCGCTTGCTACGAGCGCGAAGTATTCCGCACGCGTTGCATGTCTCCATCCGTCGTACAGTCCGCCGGACGCGAGGTGCATCGAGACCATGTCGTCGTATGAGATGTCAGTTGTCATTGTCAGATCTAGATATTCCAACCCATTGGTCACATCCACAGTAACTGTTCTGTCACCAAACTCTGAATCTGCGTTATAGATCACTTCCGCAATCGACATAGTCGCAGTCACAGCAATCAACCCACCCGCAGCGGGTGCAATCAACCTCATCATTGTTATCTCCTCAATTCGTATTAATAATTCACATGAACAACACCCAAATGTACACTATTTGAGCGTGCAGGCAAACAAAAAAATCATTGGGACTGTGCACAATTAAACACTTTTCATAATTGAGGTCTTAACTCCAAAGGCTCAACAACCCCAACAACTGCATTGGCATCCCCAGTAATAAATGCTCGGTGGACACCCTCTGATACTTCTTCATGCGTCAACCATCTCGATCTCCCCCCAAGGATCACAAAGCCAAGCTTTACGATCCGTTCTGATACATCCGAATCTTGTGTCGGCTCATACGATGACCCCACCACTCGACAGCGATCGATGCTCGCATAGCGACGATGGATCAAATCAATCGCTCCTTGTCCGCTGCTTCGGATCCAGTAGAGAATCGCGGACACATGCGTCCCTGCACGATCAAGTGCTTGCTCCAACGCATCGAGATCGTGATAATCGCAGCTTGCTGTGGTCAACTGACCCGAGCTCCCAGCACCCAACGCATCGAGCTTGTGCTGTGAGCGTGCGATCGCGTGGACACGCCATCCCTCATCGAGGAGCTTTCGTGTGCATCCGGCAAGCATCCCGCTCGTTCCGACACAGATCACTGTGCCTTGCTCCGGATGCAGTGGGTAAGCCGACATACAGGATCGTATCCTGCCAGTCTGGCAGCCCCTGTGCCTCTGAGTGCGATTCTGTACTCAATAAGCCGATAGTTTTCTCCCAGATCGCCCCAATGACCGGAATTCTGAGGACCTAGACCACAGAGTTTGGCACGGCTCTTGCAAACTACTCCAGCAACCACAACTTGCATTTATCCTGCGAGTCCGCTCGTGGGAGTCGGAAAGGAGCATCACTATGGGCAAAATCATCGGAATCGACCTTGGGACCACCAACTCGGTCGTCGCCGTCATGGAAGGCGACACCCCCAAAGTCCTCATCAATAGTTCAGGCAATCGAACCACCCCCTCCGTTGTCGGATTCACTGACAAGGGAGAGCGACTCGTTGGTCAGCAAGCGAAGCACCAGCAGGTCACCAATCCGAAGAACACCGTGTTCTCCATCAAACGATTCATGGGCCGTCGCCACAGCGAGGTGAGCTCAGAAGAGAAACTCATCCCATACGAACTCACAGGCGGCGCAGATGACTTCGTCCAAGTCAAAGTCCGGGACGAAGAGTTCACTCCGCAGCAGATCTCCGCGATGATCCTCGGAGAACTCAAGCGCACCGCAGAAGACTACCTCGGCGAAGCCGTCACCGAAGCGGTCATCACCGTCCCTGCATACTTCAACGACGCGCAGCGTCAAGCGACCAAGGACGCTGGAGAGATTGCGGGACTCACAGTCAAACGCATCATCAACGAACCAACCGCGGCAGCGCTCGCGTACGGGCTTGAAAAGAAATCCAACAAGAAGATCGCGGTCTTCGACCTCGGCGGCGGCACCTTCGATGTCTCCGTCATGGAGATCGGTGACGACGGCGACGGCGGATCGGTCTTCGAGGTCCTCTCGACCAACGGCGATACCCATCTCGGTGGTGACGACTGGGACCAGCGCCTCATCGACTTCCTCGCTGAAGAGTTCCGCAAGAAAGAAGGCGTGGACCTGACCAGCGACGCGATGGCGATGCAGCGCCTCAAGGAAGCCGCTGAAAAAGCGAAGATCGAGCTTTCCAACTCTCAGGAAACCACGATCAACCTGCCATTCATCACCGCGACCGATTCGGGACCAAAGCACCTCCAGGAAACCCTGAGCCGAGCGAAGTTCGAAGACCTGTGTGATGATCTCTTTAATCGACTCAAGGCACCGTGTCAGAACGCTCTGAGCGACGCGAAGATCGACATCTCCAAGATCGACGAGGTCGTTCTGGTTGGTGGTTCGACACGCATGCCAAAGGTCCAAGAGATCGCGAAGGAGATCTTCGGGAAAGATCCCAATAAGTCCGTGAACCCTGACGAAGTCGTCGCGATCGGCGCCGCTGTTCAAGGTGGCGTGCTGACCGGTGATGTCAAGGATGTCCTCCTCCTCGATGTGACCCCACTCTCGCTCGGTGTCGAGACCATGGGTGGCGTGATGACCAAGCTCATCGAACGCAACACCACCATCCCGACCACCAAGACCGAAACCTTCTCAACCGCGGCGGACAATCAGCCCTCTGTGCAGATCCATGTCCTCCAAGGCGAGCGTGAGTTCGCGAAAGACAACCGCACACTCGGCATGTTCGAGCTCGCGGACATCGCTCCCGCTCCTCGCGGTGTGCCTCAGATCGAGGTCGAGTTCAAGATCGACGCGAACGGCATCCTCGAGGTCTCCGCGACCGACAAGGGAACTGGAAAGAAAGCCGACATCCGCATCGAAGGTTCGGGTGGCCTCTCCGATGACGAAATCAACAAGATGAAGTCCGACGCCGAGGCGCATGCTGAAGAAGACAAGAAGCGCCGCGAGCTCGTTGATCTCAAGAACAAAGCAGACGCGATGGTCGCACAGACCCGAAAGTCGCTCGAAGAGCACGGCGACAAGGTCTCAGCGGATGTCCGCTCGAAGATCGAGACGGCCGCATCAGCGCTCGAAGAGAAGATCAAGAACGAGAATGTCACCAAGGAAGAGATCGAGCCCGCACTCAAGGAACTCGAAACCGCTTCCATGGAACTCGGGAAGGTCATCTACGAGCAAGCCGCAGCTGAAGCACAGAACGCGCAGCCCGCCGCGGACGGCGCGAATGTCGAAGGCGATGTGATCGACGGCGAGTTCGAAGTCAACGACGACAAGAACTAAAGCGAGTCTTTAAACCAAACCCAAACCCGCTCCTCATGGAGCGGTTTTTTTATTTGGTACTTGGAATCGGCAATCCATCGCGTGTCCACAAGATCGACAACGGCACTCGACTGCGAGGGGGCAACGCGAGCGTCACAACCACTCGCGCGACTTTGCGACCGATCCAGATCCCGAACGCGAGCACGAGGAACTGATACGCGAACAAGATCGGCGCGATCAGCGGCGCGTACATGCTCACGGCGATGCTTTGGCCGTAGACATAAGTCCGATCCGGCGCATGGATCGCGAGGACGATCACGAGTCCGATGGTGCACGCAACAAGTGGTAACAACAGCGCTTTCTTCCGCGTCGCGCCGAGCAACACAACGCTCCAGAAGATTCCGAAGAGCGTGCCGACGATGGTCATTGGGACGAGGAAGATCAGGAACTCACGATTGACATTCGCCCATAGTCCACCATTGAGTGCGATCGTGTCATCAAGATAAGCATCACGCCATTCGTTGGTGATGCTCGTCCATCGTCCGCCGCTCGAGCTTCCAGTGGATGGAGCCATTGGGACCCCATTGATCGTGGTCACCCCATTGCTATTGGTGATGATCGTCGTGCCTGGCGCGTTGAGTGCCGCGAGCGGATCGATGGGTGCCGCTGGTTGAGTTGATGTCGGATCAGCTTGCGTATCGCCTGCACCCTCTGCTTCCATCGCTTTGAGCTTGATGAGCTTCTCGTCTTCCCAGTTCTGGTGCGCCTGTCCGATCAGATTCCCCATGTGCCGAGCGCCCTCATCGCACGCCGCGCCGGTCATTCCTGAGATCGCTCCGGTGTTTCCAACAAAGAATGCGAGCAGCACCACCACCCAAATCGCGGCGATCAACGCTCGGAATCGGTTCACCCAGTGTGTCATTGTCGGATACTGCTGGAGCGCCGCGACTGTGCCGCATTCTGGACATCGACAGATCGCTAAGCCGTAGTGCTCTTCCTTTGTCACCGGCTGTGCGTAGAGATTGAATCCGCACCCGATGCACGCACGATCGGCACGGATCTCGTCGAACTGCTCAGGAATCTGCTGTTGCTCAGTCATTGCTTCCCCTCTGCTTGCGTTTTCTTCGCAGCACGCGTCTAAATCTTCGTCGCGGAGTGTCATTGATGGTCTTCCGGAGCACAATTGCTGGAATGATCCCGATCATCGAAACACTCAACAGATATCCGAAACGCTGGAACCGATCGATCATCTCTGATCCGCTTGGCATGTGCACACCAAAGTCAAAGTCCGCGATCGTTGCGATTAGGTGCATCGCGCCGGTCGTCATGAAATCGATCGTGATAAAGAACAACGAGAGCACAATCAGAACGAGCGCTCCAAAGAACACTCTTCGATGACTCATCAGCATCGACACAACCATCATCAGGAATACTGATCCGCCGAGGACTGATACGCCACCAATGAGATAGTCCACATCCCCGATTGCGAAGGGATACACCGGATCGAATCGTCCGCCTGGAGAGAACAGCTCGTCGCTCACCATCACGAGCATCCAGAACAGGAGCGATGAACCAACGATCAGCGCCAATCGGAGGAACAAGCTCCGTAAGCTGCCGTGCAATCTTCGGAACTCTCTCCAGTATTGGATGTCGGGATGTCGAGTCCGCACTGAAGCGTGCTCACAGCGTGGGCACACCACGATCGGGAGCGCGTAATGCGGATCTGGGATCGCGCGAATCTTCGCGAGTTCCTTCAAACAGGATGGACAGGTATGGGATCGGGGCACTCTGTGATTCTACGGAAAACTGCTGATCCTGTTGCATCGAGGTTGACATCACGCCGGATCGCTCCTTTGCTCACGCTCCGGTGGGGACCCGGCGAACAACCCAAAGCACGAGCTCGCCCTCGTTTACATCTCAGACCACGACCTCGGAGGATCCAAGTCATGTTCATTTCTCTGCGCCATACTTCTTTGATCACGGCGACCATCCTGCTCGTCAGCGGCACCGCACATGCGAGCAGCACCGAATCCGCGCGTGAAGCCGCGATCGCTCGGCTCGAAGCGGCACAGCTCGCACTGGAAGCCGCTCAAGCGGAACTCGCCGCGGCTCAAGCAGAAGCAGCGATGTACGCAGAATCGACCACCACCTCCGCAGCAAGCACATCCAAGGCTACTGAATCTTCGTCCCAACCCGAATCGTCAGATGCTGAGGACGCATCAGATGCCGCTCAGGATCTCGCGTGGAACGAGGGGTGGGACTACACCTTCAGTGCCGGGATCTCTGGCGCTTCAGGCAACAACGAGAACTTCGCTGGACGCATCACACTCGGAGGTGAGCGCCTGACGGATGCGATGGAAACACGCGCTCACGCGTCGTACCTCTACTCAACCTCCGAAGGACAACGCTCCGCATCACGAGGTGAACTCGGCATCAAAAACGATTGGCTCCTCGAAGGTCCATGGCGCTACTTTGTGCAGGGACTCTACGAGTACGACGAGTTCCAAGCATGGCAGCATCGTCTGAGCGGAGCCGTGGGTGTGGGGTACGAGTTCATCAACGACGACACCACCACACTCATCGGACGCGTCGGTGTTGGTGGTTCGTATGAGTTCGGCAAAAACGCCGACGAGACCTTCGTCCCAGAAGGACTCCTCGGACTCGACTGGACCCACAAGCTCAGCGCCAACACCAAGCTGACCGCGAGCACGACCTACTACCCAAGCTTCGACGACTTCGGCGAGTTCCGCTGGGTCAACTCCGCCGGGATCGAGGTCCTGCTTGATGAAGAATCCGGTATGACCATGAATGCCGGGATCGAGCACCGTCACGATTCGCAGCCAGGTCAGGGGATCCGTCCGAACGATGTGGATTACTACATGGGTGTGGGCTGGAAGTTCTGAACCATTTCAATCATCTGCCTGATTGGCTACGGTCAAGTCTCCGTCTTGTAGAAACGCAGAGCCGCACTCAGGACATGGTGCGCCCTCTGGCAATCCAGCGATCGGATACGCACACTGCTGGCACACCGAGCGATCAATTGGTCCGCCGATCAACGGACGTGGACTCCAAGACATCATCCAGCAATAGGTTGGGAACATCAACAAATGCCAGAGCCCGATGCTCTGGGGAAGCCCCCAATCACTACTGTTCCCAATCCTCATCTCCATCGCGACGATCATCCCTGCATTGCTGAGCACGCCCGCGATCGCGAAAAACACAATCGCGATCGGTCTCCGCACAGCCCACGAGACCACAACCCCCCATAGAAACGAACATACAAATGGCGAGCCAATGCTCACAACAAGCACTACCCCCATAAAGCCCCAAATCGGAAAGAGCAAACAAACGATGGTCGCGACAACCATTTTCCAGATTGGGGTACGCGACATGATCATCGCAGGCACAAATACGACTGCGTGTGTAAGCCCGAGTAGGAATATCCAGCCACTCCACCTAAAAGGCAAATCAGAAAATGGAATCAAAACTCCAGCGGCAGCGCTGATCCCCGCAAACACGCTCAATACTCGCAAGTTGCACTCTGCGTTTGCACCCGACATGAGTGACGAAGATTGGTTTACCCCGTCACACACCATCGGTTCCCATCCCGCTGCACCCTTCGGTACAGCGTATCACGCTCGACCGCTTCGTACCCCGCTTCGTTGATCGCTTCGACCAGATCGCGTTCCGTGGTCTCTTGGTGCGTGCCTTCCCCCACCGCTTTAGTGATGTCGTACCAGACGACGGTGCCGTCGATGTCGTCGGCGCCCGCTTCGAGCATGACCTGCGCCATCGGGAGGGTCTGCATGATCCAGAACGCTTTGACGTGCGGGAAGTTGTCGAGCATCAATCGCGTCACGGCGATCGTGCGCAGGTTCTCCAGTCCTCCTGGACCGCTCAGGTGCTCAAGCTCCGAACCATCCGGGAAGAACGGCAGCGGCGTGATGGTCTGGTAGTACCCACCTCGCTCGGACATTGCTGGAGTCGGGAGCGTGACGCCGTCTTTGTTGAGCGTGATGACCGGCGCGGTGATCTGCTCGGATTCCTCGATCCCGTCCGCGATGTACGCGTCCGGATCACCCTCGTATCCGAGGCGCTCGAGCGCTTGGTCTTGCGAGCGGCGCAGGATCTCCATATGGCGCAGACGCTCGCGCCGCTTGTCCACGTGTCCGTACAGCATCGTGCAGTTGGAGTTGAGTCCAACCTCGTGTGCCACAAGATGGACATCAAGCCATTCGTGGGCACCGATCTTAGTTTTGAACGCTTCCTGGTGGACGCGTTCATCAAACACCTCCGCGCCACCACCAGGAAGTGATCCGAGACCGGCTTCTTTCAGACGTTCAAGCACCCACCGCACACCCGATTTGGGATCGTCCTTTTTATACACCTTCGCGATGCGCGCCAGGTGCACGAGTTCGACCGCCGTGAATGCTTTGAGGTGCACATTGGGCGCAACCTCCGTCAGCGCCTTGAGCATGTCGGTGTAGTACTCGAACGGCAGGTACGGATTCAAGCCCCCAACAATGTGCATCTCCGTCGCGCCCGATTCCGCGGCTTTGCGTCCCTCCGCACGGATGTACTCCAGATCGCGCGTGTACTCGCCGTCCTGCCCCTTCTTGCGATAGAACTCGCAGAACTTGCACGAGAGCGCGCAGACGTTCGAATAGTTGAGGTGACGATTGATGTTGTAGTATGCGACGCCGGGATGCATCCGATCGCGGACCTGCTTCGCGAGATCGAGCACTGTCCAGATGTCGTTGGTCGTGTACAGCGTCCATCCCTCGTCGAGCGTGAGGCGCTCGCCGCGCTGGACTTTCTCCGCGATCGGGATCAGCGCGGGATCACTGTTGAGGAGTGTGCTCGGATTGGATTCAAGAGTTGTCATAGAGCGTTAATCCAGCTGGAGTTCCTTGATCAACTCGATGATGGATTGCACGGCGTGTCCACGATGAGAGATCTTGTTCTTATGTTCAGGTTCGAGCTCCGCGCTCGTGTAGATGTAATCTTCAGCGACCAAAAAGATCGGATCGTACCCAAACCCATTGCTTCCACGCGGGACCGAATCCGCTGGAGTGCAGTGCGGATGATCGAACGGCACACCGATGCGCCCCTCGAATCGTCCCTCGCTCGTTGCAAGGATGTTTCCATCAGGATCCGAGAGGACCATGACACACACGAAGCGAGCTGTGCGATCTTTGGGTTCGACCGGATCGAGATCCTTGAGCACCCGATCAATGTTCAGATCGTCGCGCTGCTGGCGAGTCAATCCTGCGGCTTCGCCTTCGGCGTCCCCATCAAATGCGTAATGCGATGAGATCACCCCCGGCTTCCCTCCGAGTGCGTCGATCTCCAGACCTGAGTCATCCGCAAGACAAAGCATTCCCGTCAGCTTCGCGTACGCCGTCGCTTTGATCGTCGCGTTCTCGATGAAGGTCTTCCCATCCTCGACTGGTTCAGGAAACGACTGATCCAAGTCGTCCAGTCCGATGATCTCAATCCCAGATCCATCGAGCATGGACCTTAGTTCGCTGACCTTTCCGGGATTCTGTGTCGCGAGGACAATCGTGCTCATGGGCTATTCTAGGGCAAAAATTGGGCTATGCTGGGGTCATGGACGAAACGAGAAACCAGCTCGCACACCAAGCCGCCGACGCGATCGAAGCAGAGTTCCCGACCATCCACGCGCTTGTTGGGTTCGATGGATTTGTGGATTCGATCATCCACATTGTCAACCAGCGCCATTCCATGGCCAAGGACGATTACGACCGAATCCGCACGATCCCAGAGTTTGCCGCTCGATGCGGAGCCGCGGCTGGGAAGAGCGCGAATCTAGAAATGGTTGTGCAGGATGTCCGATTCGGAGGCAACGGCCCGCTCCTCTCAAGTGCCCTTGGTTCCCTCGGCGCGAGCGTCACCTATATCGGAGCCGTGTCTCTTGAGGACGACTGGAATCGGATCGATCCGATCTATAAGCCGTTCGCTGAGCGTTGTGATCGTGTGATCCCGATCTGTCCTCCTGGACGCACCGATGCGCTCGAGTTCGAAGACGGCAAAATCATGCTCGGAAAGCCCGAATCCGTCCAGCGTGTCACATGGGACCTCATCAAGCAAACACTCGGCTTGGAAACGCTCATCGAGATGTTCAACGCTGTATCGCTGATCTCAGTCGTCAACTGGACCCTCGTCGCCGGAGTCGAAGGGATCTGGCAGGGACTCTGCGACGAGATCTTCCCGAATCTCGATCCGAACCCCAATCGAAGATTGTTCCTCGACCTGTCTGATCCAGCGAAGCGCACTGATGACGACATCCGACGAGCGATGGGATTGATCCAGAATCTCCAGGAGCACGTTCCGGTCACGCTGGGACTCAACCTCGCCGAGAGCGGACGCGTCGCAGAAGTCATCGGGGTCAACGCGTACGACGACGAGCACAACCAAACGCTTGCATCCATGGTCCCGATCGCGGCGACACGCATCCGCGAGAAGCTCGGACTCTCGTGCATTGTCATCCATCAGCATACTGGCGCTGGAGCCGCGGATGATGAAGGCGAATCGTGCTGGTTCGCCGGTCCATACACACGCAAGCCTCGCATCTCGACAGGTGCCGGAGACCACTTCGGTGGTGGGTTCAGTTTCGCGCAGAATGCGGGATTGAACCTCGGACAGTGTCTCGCCGCGGCGTGCGGCGTCGCGGGCGCGTATGTCCGCGATGCACATTCCCCAAGCCGAGAACGGCTCATCGAGTTCCTCCGCGACCTCCCCGCTCCGGAATAAACCTGCGACTTAGCCTACCGTCCACCCATGGCTCCAAAGAAACCCCAGTCGTACCTCGCTGAAGCAAAGACACTCGAACAATCGGGTGATGTCAAAGGTGCGATCAAGCTCTACAAGACCTTCCTCTCTCGTAATCGAGATCACCCGAATGCGCTGAAAGTACGGGTCCGCACCGCTCAGCTCTGCGTAATGCAAGGCGAGCACGAGGACGCGATCAAAGTCATCAACACCGCTGGGATCGCGGGACAACAGAACCTGATGATGATGTACACGCTCGCGCAAGCGAACGCGTACGCCGGGAATCTTGCCCAGGCGCACGAAGCACTCGAGAAGACCCGCGCCATCGATCCCGACTACCCTCCCGCGATCGCTCGACTCGCGACGATCATGCAGTATGAGGGGCTCACGGACGACGCGATCAAGATCATCGACGACGCATACGCACGCGGGATCGACGCATGGGATATCGATCACACGCTCGGAGAGCTCGCGGTCAAAGCGGGACGCGTGGATGAAGCAACCGAGCGTCTCAAGCGCCGTCTCGAGGATCAGTCCATTAAGGGTGCGCCGCGCGTCGAGATGGAGTACATGCTCTCGACGCTCCTTGAGCGTCAAGAGAAGTACCAAGAAGCATGGGACGCCGCGACGAGAGCGAACAGTCTCAAAACCGACGGCGGCATGGGTGGATACGCGATCAAAGGCGCTCAAAGAACCAAGACCAACACAAGTGTGCACAAGTACAAAGCACGCATCGAGAAGGTCATGGAAATCTTTACTCCAGAACTGCTCCGATCTCTAGAGCCGACTGACGCAGGTCCTGAAGCTCGTCCGGAGATCTTGATGATCTCTGGTATGCCCCGTTCTGGAACCACGCTGCTCGAGCAAATCCTCTCGGCGCATCCGCGTGCAGAAAGCGCCGGAGAGGCGCCGTTCCTGCTCCAAGCGGGGTACGACCTGAAAATGTCCCCCGATCCCAAAGCACAGATCATCGAACGGCTCTCAGTCAAGAAACGCACCAAGATCGGTGGTCAGATCCTCCAGCAACTCCAAGAGCTTTCAGGGAGCAACGAGTGCGTCGTGGACAAGCATCCTGGAAACGACGAGCACATCGGTCTGCTGTCCGCGATCGCTCCGCATGCGAAGATGATCCTGACACGGCGCGATCCGCGCGACGTCGCGCTCTCGTGCTACTTCCGCAACTTCGCGCTCGGACACGGCTGGACCAACAGCTTCGAGTCCATCGTCGACATGATCGAGATCAGACTCCAGATGCACGATTTCTGGCTCGACACCATCCCGCAGAACGCTCCATGGCTCCCGCTGCGCGTCGGTGATTACCAAGAGATCGTCAACAACCCTGAAGAACAAACCCGCTCGCTCGTCGAGTTCGCGGGACTCGAGTGGGACGACGCGTGTCTGAACTTCTCGAAGCGCAAGCGGATCGTCCCGACGCTCCAGCCCCACCAAGCGGCGCAGGGTGTGTACAAGGGATCGCTCGCCAAATGGGTGCGCTACGCGGACTGCATGGGTGAATCGCTCGATCGCTTGAACACGATCTGTGAGCGGCACGGCTACAGCGTTGAATAAGGCTTATTCTTAGCTCGTTGGACGATTCAAGGTCTCGATCGAGCCGTCTTCTTTCTCAATCAGGATCGTGTCCGCTTCGTCGATGAACAAGCCGTGATCGATGACACCAGGGATGTCATTGAGTTCCATCGCGAGTTCTGGGAGATCCTCGTTGTTGTTGATCGTCGCATCAAGCACGAGGTTCCCGTTGTCTGTGAGGAAAAAGCGTCCGTCCATATCCTGACGAATGACGCCGTTGATCCCGATGTGACGGAGTGCATTGCGAGTAGACGCGAGTCCGTACGCCATGATCGCGATCGGGAGCGGAGACTTCACGCCGACCTGTTGCTCTGCGACTTTGGATTCATTGACCATGAATACTGTCCGCTTGGACGCCCAGCACAGGATGCGCTCGCGTGTCATCGCGCCGCGAGAGCCTTTCATGACCACCATTGTGCGATCCACTTCATCGGCGCCGTCGATGAGCAAATCGATCTCGTCGAGCATCGCGAAGTCAATTATCTTGAGACCCAGCGAGCGTCCCAAATCTTCGGCTCGCTCTGAAGCGGCGACACAGTGGATATCGAGACCCTCGTCACTCACACGCTGCGCCAGCGCCTGGATACCCCTTGCAGCGGTCAATCCGGCACCAAGACCCACAGTCATCCCTGAAACGATCTCCGCGATCGCTGTGCTAGCGAGAACATCAGCAGTCTGTTGCTTACTCAAAGCGGATCCCCTGTGCCAGTGTGAGTTCTGTGCCGTAGTTGATCGTGCAGGTCTGACGACGCATGTACACCTTCCACGCGTCTGAACCCGATTCACGACCACCCCCAGTGTCTTTCTCGCCTCCGAACGCTCCGCCGATCTCGGCGCCGGACGTCCCGAGGTTCACGTTCGCGATGCCGCAGTCGGATCCCGCGCCTGTCGGAGCGAGGAAACGCTGGGCGCTGTTGCTCGATCCAGTAAAGATCGCGCTGCTGAGTCCCTGATCGACCGAGTTCTGCATCTCGATCGCTTCTTCGAGAGTCTTGTAGGTAAAGACATACATGATCGGCGCGAAGGTCTCGGTGTACGCCATCGGGAGCTCGTTGTTTGCTGGAGCGCGGATGATCGTTGGTTTGACGAAGTGTCCGCCCTTGCCGTCGATGCGCTCGCCGCCAGTCATGAGCTTCCCGCCCTGCTTGACCGCTTCGCTGACCGCGTCCTCGAACCCCTTGACCGACTGCTCATTGATCAACGGCCCCATGAGGACCGAATCATCGAGCGCATCACCAATGTTCACGGTCTCGTACGCCTTGATGATCTTTTCGACGAACGAGTCCGCGATGGATTCGTGGATGATCAGACGACGCGTGGTGGTGCATCGCTGTCCAGCCGTGCCGACAGCGCCGAAGACTGTTGATTTGAGCGCCAGATCCAGATCCGCGTCCGGCTCGATGATCACCGCATTGTTGCCACCCAGTTCGAGCAGGCACTTGCCCAGTCGTCCCGCGACGACCGAACCAACGCGCCGTCCCATCCGGCACGACCCCGTTGCGCTGATGAGGGGATAGCGTCGATCCGCGATCATGCTCTCGCCCACCACGTCATCCGTCCCAATGACGAGCTGGAAGATGTCCTCGAATCCCATTTCCGATGCGACCTTCTCCGCGATCATGTTCGTCGCAATCGCGGTGAGTGGTGTGAGCAGCGATGGTTTCCAGACAGTGGTGTCGCCGCAGACGGCTGCGAGCATCGCGTTCCATCCCCAAACAGCATTCGGGAAGTTGAACGCCGTGATCACACCGACTGGTCCCAGCGGGAGCCACTGCTCTTTCATCGCGTGCTCTGGTCGCTCCGATGGCATCGTGATGCCGGTCAGCTGACGCGAGAGACCCACAGCAAAGTCCGCGATGTCGATCGTTTCCTGAACCTCACCGATTCCCTCCGCTTTGATCTTCCCCATCTCCAATGACAGCAGTGATCCGAGTTCTTCGAGCACATTGCGATATTCGACACCGATTCGCCGAACGAGCTCGCCCCGCTTGGGTGCGGGAACCAAGCGGAATTTTTTGAACGCTTCGACCGAGCGAGCGGTGGTCTGCTCGTAGGACTCTTTGTCGTCCAGACGCACACCCGCGAGTGGTTCTCCAGTCGATGGGTTGGTCACGACGATGATGCCGTCGCTTTCAGGGGATTCGTTGCCCGTGATGTCCATCACCACGCGTGGGTGATCAACAAGTCCGAGCTTGACGAGGAGTGGGTGCGGCTGAGTCGATGTGGCGGGTGTCTGTGTCATTGGGGGACAATACGCACGAAAGACCGATCAGACTTGCCCGTGCTCGCCCACTTCAGCAGCGCCGAGCGTTTCTGAACGCAGCGCTTGCATATGCTCGATCGTGAACGAGAGTGACCACTTACATCACACACCCAAACCCACACCCAAACGACGACCGACTGTCGCGATGCCGATCCCGCACATGCTCGCGCTGGCCCCGCTCGATGTTTGGTTCCGCACACTCCGAAGCACGCGCATCCATCCACGCTACTGGATCCGCTTGCTCGGAATCGGAACGACCAGTCTGATCGGGACGATGTGTTCAACCCCTGAACGCTTGCTGCTCTGGATGTACCACACGATTAGAGGTGGCAAAACACAGCGATTCGATCATCAACCCGGCGTGCTGATCATTCTCGGCTATTACCGATCAGGGACCACGCACGCGCACAACCTCATCGCGTGCGATCCGCAGACCGTCACGCCGCGCTGGTACCAGTCGCTGATGGGACAGGGATTCCTCATCAGTTGGGCCATCACACGATTCCTGCTCGTCCCGTTCCTCGGCTCCTCGCGTCCCCAAGACGGCGTTGGGTTCGGACCACGCTGGCCCGGCGAAGATGACTTTGCGCTCGCGAGTTGGGGATCATGCTCGACACTCCCAGGACGATTGATCGTCCCAAGTCAATGGGAGCAATGGAGCAAGTGGAACACGCTCGGATTATGCTCAGAGCATGAGCGTACACGATGGCGCACCGCGCTCGCACGCTTCGCATGGAAAGTAACGCGACGCAACAAAGACAAAGTCCTTGTGCTCAAGACTCCAAGCCATGGAGCGCACATCGACGAACTCATCCAAGTCTTCGGCGATCGCCTCCGATTCCTGCACATCAGCAGAGATCCAGCAAAGGTCATCGAATCCAACATGCGGATGCACGACAGTCTCAAGCAGCACCTGCTCGAAGACCCCCTCGACCCAACTGAGCTTCGTGAAAGAATTCTCGCAGAATACCTGCTGATCGAAAGCGCTACAGATCAATCACTCAAAGCACTCGATCCATCCCGATATGCACAGCTCCGCCACGAGGACCTCATCGCTGATCCGATCGGCCAACTCAACACCGCACTCAGACACATCGGGATGCCTATGTCTGAGGCGCACGAGCACGCGATCTTGGACTATCTCAGCGATCTTGGACCATACGAGCGACCGACCCATACAAAGATCGATCTCGGATCGCCGAGCGAGAATGAAACAGATGTGATTGATCAGATCCATGCGATGCAACCCAATGTCATCGGATCGCAACCCCAATCGCGCATCGAATCGACCACACACAAACCTCGCTCAGCGATCGCTGTGCTCAGCGCCTTTCCTATCGCACTACTCTGGGGCGCGTTCTGGATCGGACTCGTCTGGTTGCTCAAAGAGATCTGGCCCGAGTTCAGACCTCGCATCGACCAGTTCATGTGGATCGGGGGATCGGTCATCGCGATGCTCAGTGTCCGCATCGCCGGCGGGGGTTCCAAAGCACTTGGATGGACCTGTGCTCTGCTCGCGTTGTTGGTCTTTATTGCCGTCTCGTTCCCGATCACCGTCATCAACTGGAACTGGGCCGCGGATGGGACGCGCGATGAGTTCATTTACCACAACACCAAGGGCGCGATCCACGGGCTCAAAGCTCCGAGTTCCATCATCTACGCCATCCTCGGCATGCTCACAGCTTGGCGACACGCATCGGACCGCGGCCCCAAAGCACCTGGTACGTGATCTCAACGCTGAGCCGGATCGCGTACAGTACCACTATGCTCAAGCTTCTCCTCGTCTTTGTTGGTGGTGGACTCGGATCGGTCGGTCGATACGCCGTGGGCCGATTCATCGCACGCGTCACCCCCACTGATCTTGACCCCCCCCACTGGCTCGACCTGTATCCCATCGCGACCATGCTCGTCAACATCGTTGGCTGCGCAATCATCGGATTCATATGGGCATGGGCGCTCGCAAAGGGACAGGGACAATCCCCAACGATGGTTTTCCTCATCGTCGGCGTGCTCGGCGGATTCACAACCTTCTCTTCCTTCGGATGGGAAACTCTCGAGCTTATCCAGAATCAGCGCATCGGAATCGCGTGTGTATATGTCATCATGTCGCTCGTGCTCGGACTACTCGGAGTCTTCGGCGGATACACCATCGGGACCGCCGCATTCGGAGCAGGAGCAACAGCATGATCGTCTACATCATCCGACACGGCAAGGCAGAAATCGACTCCGACACAGGCCGAGATGCTGACCGCTACCTCACCAAACGAGGACACAACCAAGCACGCGCCATCGCGGAGTTCCTCTCATCAGAGCACACGCAAACCCCTACTCGGGTTTTCGCGTCTCCCTACAACAGAACAATGCAAACCGCTGCTCCGATCTGGACAGCGCTGGATCAGCCCCAACAGGTTGACGATCGTCTCGCCGCGATCCGATCGGTTTCGGATCTCATCTCTGTCATCCCTGATGCGGATGTTGACGCGATCGCGATGATCTCGCATAATCCGACCGTGAGTCGAGCTGTGGATGTGCTGATTGGCGGACCATCCGCGCCCTACGACTGCTCGATGCGGACTGGAGAGTTGATCGGATTGGAACTCGATCCATCCGATCCGGTCGGCAGCGCGAAGCAGATCACACACTTCCGACTCAAGAAATAAGTTCACTCCTTGATCAACTGCTCGCGCATCCAGCGTTCGATCTTCGGAGTCTGCATGGGGAGTCCCGCGAAGATCAGCTCGTGACCAACGGGATACACCCATCGCTCTGGTTTCCCCAGCGCTTCATACAGCGCATCACCAGTCGAGGATGGAACCGCTTTGTCCGATGAGCCGTGGAGCATGAGCATCGGGATTCCATACATACTCTCTGCGGTTTTCAGCGAATCCAGCCGCGAGTTGACGAGGTACAGATCGATCATCTCCCTCGCTTGATCATCGTCGAGAGGTTGCACTTCGGTATCCGATGGATCCGCATCCAGATCCACGGCATCGATCCACTTCTTGTAGTTCGAGCGTGTATTGATCTCAAGGAAGTTTCCCCCTCCAGCGATCATCACTCCCGCGTCATACAGATCGGGATCGAAGCTGTAAACTGTCGGAAGGATCATCGCGCCCCCTGACATTCCAAGCAGCACGACCGGCTTGTCCGCATGATCGCTGAACCGCTCATGCACATGTCGCAGCGATGCGGACGCGGCATACGCGGCTTCCGCCGTGCGCGTGTCGAACATCTCCGCGACTTGCTTGGCGATTTGAGCTTCGCGTCCCTCCTCGACCGCAAACTGCTGGCGCTGCGTGAATCGCGATGGATGCGACAGCATCCGAAGCACAGCCCACCCCTTGGAGTTGAAATACCGCTCGAGTCCATCAATCACCGGCTCTGGAGTCCCAAACATCCCAGGCATCATGACCACAGTCCCGATAGTCTCCGATTCTCCCTTCGCGCTGCGGTATGTCATCCAGGTCCGCTCAAGCAACACCTGCTGGAGTTCATCTCCGCCAGCATTGATCATCCCCGCTTCTTGAGCAGTGATGAACTTGAACGCAAGATCGGGTTCTTTGTCTTCATCAGGTTCTTTCCCCTCATCACTCGGAGGGTTATCTACGAAGATAAAGCAGCCCGGCCCTTCCGCTTGGAACTTGTAGGGATCGATCTGTCCCAACGAGCTCGCGAGCGCGTGCATATCTGTGTACTCAGTCTCGTCGATCCGCAACTGGTGGAATCGGGACAGGTGCGCCGGAGCAAGCTGCTGGACCGGAGTCTCCAGATCGACGATCACCCCAACCCGATCGCCTGGCGCAATCGACGCAAACCCCCATCGCGCCGGCCAAATCGATTCACTCACATGTGTCTGCGGCGCTGTGGTCGAACCCGAAGACGACACGGCTGGAGCGGATTCTGGTTGTGGAACCAGCGTTCGTGGATACACGCTCCGGCATCCAGCCGGGAGCATGATGCTCAGGATCAGGAGTGTTCGTATGTTGATGCCGTATCTCATCCGCTGAGGTCCTCGCAGTCCGTTCTTTCCATCCATCATATCATCGAACGCATGAGATCCCGTCCTATTGTCATTTCACACAATGAATGAAGCAAACGAATCAAACCAGACCTCAGCATCCCATACGCACGATGATCGCGTGCCGATCCTGCGTTGCGTGCTCGGCGGAGCGTTGATGGGACTCGCAAACCTCGTTCCCGGCATCTCAGGTGGAACAATGCTCGTCGCGTGCGGCATCTACACCCGATTCATCGACGCCGTGTCGGATTGCACGCGATTCAAGTTCACCAAGAACGATCTGCTCACGCTCGGATGCGTGATCATCGGAGCCGTGGTCGCGATCGGGGGGCTTGCATCGCTGATCCACTGGTCGCTCGTGCATCACCGCTGGGTGATGTTCTCGCTCTTCATCGGACTCACCCTCGGAGGCATCCCGATCCTCTACGCGATGGTGCGTCCGATCTCGAAGAACGTCATCATCGGCGTGGTCATCGGCGCCCTGCTTATGGCGGGACTGGTCTACCTCCAAGAATCCGGCGCGGATTCCTCAGGACTCTCCGGACCAGCGGGACTCATCATCGGCGGAGCCGCGGCCGCGAGCGCGATGATCCTCCCAGGAGTCTCCGGCGCGTTCCTGCTCCTGCTGCTTGGGATGTATGAGACGATCATCGGCGCAATCAAGGACACCATCAGCGCCCTCAAGGACGCGGACCTCGGCGCGGTCATGGATCAGATGTCCATCGTCATCCCCGTCGGGATCGGCGTGATCCTCGGCGTCGTCGTCGTCAGCAACATCCTCCGCTGGGTGCTCCACAAATACGAACGCGTCACGCTCGGAGTCCTGCTCGGACTCATCATCGCGGCTCCCGCTGGTCTCTATCCATTCCGCGCTGGCGTGCTTCCAGAGGTCGGCGACACGATCAAAGGCGAGCTCGTCACGGCTGAAAACCTTGAAGAGATGCAAGCGAACGACAACGCGAAAGACTGGGATCAGCGTGCGTTCAAACCCAGCCCGGTCCAGATCGCCGGATCACTCGGGATCATCGTGCTTGGATTCGGCGCGACCCTCGGCATCGCTCGTCTCGGACGCGAGCGCGACTGAGCCCCCACCACTCCCCCATCCGCCCATCTTGGGCTGCTTGCGTTTGTGCACAACAATCAGCACCATGACTCCCGCGATGAGCATGATCAGCGAGTACGCTTGACCTCGCGTCAATCCACCAAACTGCGCGATCCCGGCATCAGGGAGACGCACAAGGTCCATCGGGATGCGTCCCAGCGCGTACACGATCAGCATCGAAGCGCCGACCACTCCGGGACGACGAGGCTTGCAGGCGATGATCCAGACCACAATGAACACCAGCAGTCCGTCAAAGAACGCCTGCATGAGCTGTGTCGGATACCGCGCCGAGATCCAAGGCAGCAGCTGCTCCTGTAACTGCTCGTTCCCGTGCTGGATCTTGTCGAGCAGCCGAACATACCCGTCTTCCCAGTACTGCTCGTTCGGGAGCATGTGCTGAGCAGAAATCGTCGCGACCGCATCAAGCTGCTCTGGTGTGCAATCGTCCGGACGCTCGAGGATTTCTTGCGGATACCGCACCCCCCACCACGGCGATTGAGTGCCGAAGGGCGCGACGACCTTGCCGAGCAGTTCGCCGTTGATGAAGTTCGCGAGTCGTCCGAGCATGAGTCCGAGCGGCGCGACCATCGCGCACAGGTCCATCACATGCAGAGGGGGACACTTCCCGACGCGATTGCCATGCTCGTCCTTGAATCCACGCGAAATCCACCACGCTGCGGCGATGACGCCGACAAACCCGCCGTGCGAAGCCATCCCGCCGTTGGTGAGCCGGAAGACACCCCAGAACGGGAGAGACCCCGAAAAATCTATCAACAGCGACGGATCGTACAGCAGCACGTACCCGAGCCGACCACCAACGATAACCCCACCCACGAGCAGCATCATCGCGTCGGCGATGCGGTCTTTGGGGATCGGGGTAACGCCGCGCTTCGCGAGCATCCGCAGCATGACATACGCGAGCACAAACGCGAGCAGATACGACACCCCATACCAGCGGATCCCGAAGTCCCCCGAGATCCTCCACACATACGGAGACAGATCATGGAACCACCCACCGAGATCATTGACCCCTTGCACAATGCTCATAGCACACTCGCAAGCACTTGATCAGATGGAGATGGAGCGCGGATGCCGAAGAACCGCTCCGTGTTGTCGTCGATCTGCTGATGGAACTCGCTGAAAGAAACGCCTCGGATCTTCGCGAGGAACTCCGCCGTGTATCGTGCATAGCCGGGCAGACAAGGACGCTTGCCTCGCATTGGATCGGGAGACAGGAACGGCGCATCGGTCTCAACAAGAATCCGATCGCTCGGGACCAGCACCGCTGCTTCCGCGACGTCTTTCGCGTTGCTGTAGGTCACCACGCCGGTGAACGATACACTCGCTCCAAAGTCCAGCACCTTGCGGACGTCCTCCGGAGTGCCTGTGAAGCAGTGGAACACGAACCGATCCGCATCGATCTTGCACGACTTGAGGATCGGGATCAGATCATCGAACGCCTTTCGGCAGTGGATCACGATCGGGAGCGTGTCCCCAGCATCCCAGCACGACTCGATCACGCTCAGCTGCTCCGCGAGCACCGAATGCTGCGTCGCTTTGGGCGGATGGTCGTAGTGGTTGTCCAGTCCGAGCTCACCAAACGCGACACACTTGGGTTCCTTCGCGTGCTCGCGCAGCACATCCCAATCGTGTGGTCCCTGATCCGAATACAGCGGATGGACACCCACCGTGCACCACACATACTCGTGCTCATGCGCGATCCGAAGCGTGTCATGCGAATCCTTGGTCGTCGTCGCGATGCTGATCGCGCCGGTCACTCCCAGCGCCGAAGCTTCATCGAGCACCTTGTCGAGGCGTCCCGCGTAATCAGGAAACGTCAGATGGCAGTGTGTATCAATCACACCAGAATATAGCGCATCTGGAGCGATGAGAGCCTGCATTGTGAATCTTGATCGTCAACAATACCGCATGGACATGGAGCGCCTCACCCAACTCCCCAAACTTCCACCTCGTCCAATAGACGGGCACAAGGGAACCTTCGGCACAGTCGGTATCATCGGCGGGAGTATCGGATATGCGGGAGATGAAGATTCACTCCGAGCGCGAATGATCGGCGCTCCAGCACTCGCGGCGATGGGCGCCACACGAGCGGGATGCGGACTCGTCAAAGTCGCAACTCTAGAACCGATCCTCAGCACCGTCCTGTCGCTGTGTCCAAACGCGACTGGTTATCCGATCGATGGGAACTCTGTTTCCGTCTTGAATCGCCTTGAATCAGAATGTGATTCCATCATCATCGGACCTGGGATCGGGACGAGCCCCGAAGTTGCACAACTTGTCAAGCACGCGATGACGCTGCCGAGAGAGTCAAGATGCCAATCGTTGATCTTCGATGCCGATGCGCTAAATGTGCTCGCACAACTTAATCCATCGAATCACACATTCACGATCCCAGCCGTCCTGACTCCACATCCCGGAGAAGCGGCTCGACTGCTCCAATCGCTGGGGCTCAACGAGAATCCGACAGGTGACGAAATGGCACGAATCCACGCGTGCCAAGCACTCGCACAACACTTTGGATGCATTGTTGTATTGAAAGGCAGCGGAACTGTTGTGTGCGATAACAACAGAGTATGGGTCTGCTCGAATGGACATCCCTGTCTCGGCTCAGGAGGCACGGGGGATGTGCTGAGCGGGATGATCGCCTCACTCAGTGCCCAGAGTGCGAACAGCAAAGAACTGGACTTGTTGTATACAACCTGTATCGCTGTCGGGGCGCACGCGTGCGCAGGCGAGGACTGGGCCCATTCTCATGATCTTCAAGCTGGACTCGATCCCTGGGATCTCGCGTTGTCTATTCCCAAATCGGTTGCGCGCCATCGTTAATCAGTCGGATCACCCGAAACGCTATGCCACAGTTATGTGGGTCAGTCTGTGTAGGGATTTAGACCTCCAAAAACCGGGGATCGGCGGGCTGTATTTTGAACTGGTTTCGATCAAATCCCAGGCATTTACAACAGATTCAGTTCTATTCAGTCGAGTGACCCCACTATGTGCGTGTCAGAGTCTCCCCTGTTGTAGTCCAATGCAAAAACTCTCAACTCAACATTCCATCACGACAATACCTCGAACGCTCTCACAGCGTGACGGTAAGTTTCGTGCAGAGTGTTCATCGAACACATTGGGACGCGGGTCGTGGATCTACTTTCGCACGATTCTGGTGTCTTTGTTTGTGGTTTCGATGATCGGCACGCTGATTTCACAAGTCATCTCAGCACAACTACACACAATCTGGACTGTCCAATCAGCACTCTGGGTCATCACACTTCTGAGTGGTGCTGTACTTTGTGTCTTGGTGCTGCGTGATCAGAACGCTCGAGTATCACGCGATCTGGTCACTCCAGCTGATGTGTGCCCACTTGATCAGCCTCACATGTTTCACAGAGTCGTCGAGCAAGCTTCGATTGTGATGATGACAGGCAAGGACGGTACGATTCGATATGTGAACGACGCGTTCTGTGAAATCTCTGGATATACACGCCAAGAACTGCTCGGAAAGAACTGCAGGATCATCAACTCGGGCTACCACCCCAAAGATTTCTTCACATCAATGTTCAGAACGATCTCCAAAGGCCAGGTTTGGAGAGGAGAGATCTGCAACAGGAAGAAGGACGGCTCGATCTATTGGGTCGATACCACCATCGTTCCGATCAAGGATGAGCAAGGAGCCATCACTTCGTTCTATTCAAACCGGATTGATATCACACACCAAAAGGAAATCGAGAACGAGCTCAAACTGGTTCTTGATTCAATGCCTTCGATTGTGATCTGTAAGGATGAATCGAACAAGATCCTGCGCATCAATCAAGCGGGCGCGGAGGTCATCGGCCTTGAACCGAGCCAGATTCAGCAGCACAATGCCTGCGAGTTCTTTAGTGAGCACAACCCTCTCGCTTCATTCGAAGAAGACCTGGATGTGCTCGCCCAAGGAGTCCCACAGACCGGCATCATCCGAACGCTTCAAGACGAGCACGGAAATCAAACGACGCTGACGATCGACAAAATCCCAATCCTGGACAGCTCAGGATTCTTCAGCAAAATGGTTACCATCGCGACGGACATCACCAATATCTCCGAGATGGAGCAGCGTCTTTCATTCGCGCTCGAATCGACGAACGCCGGGATCTGGGACTGGGATGTTAATGCCAAAACCCTTCACACAAATCAACTGTATTTCACGATGCTTGGGGATGAGCCACTCCCAAGCCCCATCCCGGCGGGGCACTACTTTGGCAGAATGCACCCCGACGACCTGGAGCGCGTGCAGAAACACATCAGCTCATTTGTGCAGTCCGGCGAGTCTCGCTTCCAGGATGAGTTTCGGATTCTGCACGCTGAGGGGTCATACCGCTGGATTAGATCCGATGCGATGGTGACTGAACGCAATCGGGATGGATCCGCAAAACGAATCATCGGACAGCATCATGACATCGATGCGTCCAAGAGACTCGACCTCGCAATCCGGACAGCACTCGAAGTCAACGCGAGCGGAACACATCAAGAAACACTAGACGAGCTTTGTAAAGCACTCGCAGATTCAACCAACGCATGCTTCGCTGGAGTTTCGATCCCAACCCAAAGCAACGGATGCTCATCAGCTCGATTGCTCGCCGGCTCGATGAACGGAGAACCGGTCGTTCCGTTTGAATACGAACTTAAGGGAACACCTTGCGAGAGCACCGTGAGTAATGAGTTCTGCCTGGTCGAGCGGGATGTCGCGAATATGTATCCCGATGACCTGATCTTGGACTCCATGAATGCACAGGGGTACGCTGGTTTACGGCTCAAGAACGGTTCAGGTGAAACCATCGGAATAATCATGGTGGTTCATGACAAGCCTTTGCGATCTCCGATTGATCCGCAAACAGCATTGAAGCTATTCGGCGCTCGCGCTTCGGTCGAACTCGAACATCGAATGAACGCAGACAACCTCAAAGCAGCACTCCAACTTGCTGAATCTTCGAATCGCGCGAAGTCTGACTTCATTGCCAATATGAGTCACGAGATCCGCACGCCGATGACCGCAATCTTGGGATACACAGAAATTCTAGAGGAACAACACTCGAGCAAACAGGCAGATGCGACCACCAGCGCTATTCAAACTATCCGCAAAAACGGCGAACACCTGCTCACAGTCATTAACGACATCCTCGATATCTCGAAGATCGAAGCAGGCAAAATGCACGCAGAGTTTGTTGATGTGTGCCCACTTGAACTGGTCATTAGCATCGAACAACTCCTCGCTGAACGAGCGAGGGGCAAAGGACTTGAGTTCCACATTGAGTTCCCATCCAAGATCCCATCTCGTGTACGAACCGATCCAACAAGGCTCCGCCAGATCCTGCTCAATCTCGTTGGTAATGCGATCAAGTTCACTGGGGGTGGTTCCATTACGCTCAGATGCTCATATGCAGATCACCAGAACCAACTCATATTCGAAGTCCTTGATACAGGAATCGGTATGACACCAGAACAGTGCGGCATCATCTTCGATGCATTCACTCAAGCAGACTCTTCAACAACACGCGAGTATGGGGGTTCCGGACTCGGACTCAGGATCTCTTCAACACTCGCAAAGATGCTCGGCGGCACAATTCAAGTGGAGTCCGAGCTTGGGTTTGGATCGCGCTTCTGGTTCACAGTGAATCCAGGCAAAATCGATACGGCCAATATGGTTGGCACCCAAGAGTATCATGATCTCAAAGTAACCATGATGAACTCGGTCACGAGTGAACAATCATCTCAAACACTCATGCTTAAGGGATTCAAAGTTCTCCTCGTCGAAGATGGTCCGGACAACCAGACACTTATCTTGCACCATCTCCAGCGTGCTGGCGCCATTGTTGAAATCGCCGAGAACGGCAAAGTCTGTCTAGACATGCTGACTGACTCATCTGATTACGATCTGGTGCTCATGGATATGCAGATGCCAGTGCTCGATGGATACGAAACCACCAAGCAAATCCGTGCACGCGGACTCACACTGCCAATCGTCGCATTGACGGCGCACGCGATGACCAGTGATCGCGAGAACTGCCTCGCCGTGGGTTGTGATGAATATCACGCCAAACCGATCAAGAAAGCCGAGCTGATCGAACTCTGTAAGGAACTCATCAATCAGCGCCAGCAAAGCAGCGATCAAGACCCAATGGCGGCGTGAGGATCTTAAAAACCACCCTCCAATAACACACACAGCTCCGCAAGATGCGGAGCTGTGGAATCTTTCGAACAACGGAGCGAGAGGGATTCGAACCCTCGGTACGGGTTTACCCCGTACACCGGATTAGCAATCCGGCCCCTTCAGCCTCTCGGGCACCGCTCCAATACCTGCCAAAAACACGGCTGGTAGCCCGTTAGCGTAGACACGCATCGAGCAATGAACAAGGGACACCAGCCCTCAGGACCAGAATCCCTTGTATGAACACCCAAAGCATCGACCAAGCACCCCGCTACCCACCTACGGGGTGCTCGATCAATACCAAATCCCTTGGTCAGTCACCCAGTGACCAACCAAAAACAGACTCAATCCGCACCCTCATTGCCAGGGTTCTCGGATTCGAGCATATTGCGGAGATATTTGTTTTCGCGGCGGGTCGCTTCAAGATCAAACACGAGGTACTTGACACTCAAGCGCAGATGATCGAGCGACTCTTGGAGTTCTGAGATGGTTTTCTTCATGCGCTGGTGACGCCCCTGAGTTTCAGCAGCGAGTTTCGCGAGCTTTGGACGCTGATCCTCTGGGAGGGAATCGATCTGTCCGAGGAGGGTTGCAAGACGTGATTGGAACTCATTTTCTGTCATGACATGTCCTTTCTTGATATGACGCCGAACTTCGCCGGCACCACACCAGTTGCACACGCGCGGCCAACAACCGAGCGCGGGCGTGCCAAAAAACGCAGACACGCAAAGCGTCCGAAAATATCCCCTCCTGGGATCAAACCAATCCGTTTTTGTCATCCATGGAGATTCTGGGACCGGCTGCGTCCTTCGCCGCCAGGGGTCTCAACAGGTCCGGCTGTGCCGGGTGTTGCCCAGAATCAACGCGAGCGGTGGAGCCGCTGCAACGCGTGTTGCCCCTCAATCGGAGCGGAATCCCGGATCTGGACCAACTCTGCAGCAGGCACATCTCGGGCTTCCCGGACCATCTTACCGAGATGCTTCCAAAGAATCTTCTCGAAGAACCCAAAGAATTCTTCCAACTCAGGGCGCGAGAACCGAGAGAGCGGATCGCTGAGCCCGCTCTGCATCACGGCCCACTCGATCAGGGGGGCTCCGGAGTTCGTGAATCGGTAGAGCGACAGCGTCGATCGGAGCCGCTGCGCGGGAGTCGCGAATGGATCACGCGCGGCTTCAGGGATCCGCGTCATGATGTCCTGGACCTCGCGAGCACTCGCTTTGAGGATCGGATTCTCCAGCCCATCGAGTTTCGCTGATGCGGACTCTTTCTCTGGGACCGTCCCCACCCGATTCCCGGCTGGTTCGATCTTCGCGAACGCCGTCGATACCGTCTTGAGTCCCGCTCGATCAAAGCGGATCACCAATCGCTGGCAGGGCTGCCCCTCATGCTCGCCCATGGACGAAGTCGAGACGATCCCCACCCCCCACTCTGGTTTGGACGCATGGACCACGCGATCACCCATCTGGAACTTCTGGATTTGGGTCGGATTCATAAGATTCAACAGATTCCCTTCTGACAGGGGTTCAAACGGCTGCCCCTGAGCGATCGGGAGCGGATTTTGTACATCAGATGCCCCAAGCGGTTGTCGCCCAACTGGTTGGATCGGCCTAGACTTCCTCCCGCTGCAATCAGCAGGGAACGAGAACCATCGTCCCGCTCAACAAGTTTGCAAGCAGATCCATCCCCCCGCGAGCACGACCCGCGGCTTGACAGAAGGATAGCAGATGATCGAAGCGTTGAAAAGTGACGAAATCATTGAGAAAGTCGGCGGCAAGTTCAAGCTCTGTGCGCTGATCCAACGCCGACTCCAGCAGCTCCTCGACGGCGCTCGTCCGCTCGTCGAGCGCGACGGACGCACTGATCTCGAGCTCGTTGTTGAAGAGATCCTGCAAGACAAGATCACCCTCGAGTACGTCGAGGATCAGGAAACCTCAGAAGCCGCCGAGCCCGCCGCGAGCGAAGCGCTGCTCTAAACCGAGTACCTCTCCCACATGAGTGACGACCCACGCCTTTCTGAGTTCCAAACCAACGAAGATTGGCTCAACCCTCGCAAACTCTCCGCGATCTTTGGTCCAACAAAGGAACGCGAAGAAGGCGCGAGGATTTTCATTGGTATCTCAGGCGGGATCGCGGTCTACAAAGTCTGCACCGTCGTCTCGCGTCTGGCGCAAGCGGGAGCACAGGTGACCGTCGCGATGACCGAGAACGCGACGAACTTCGTCACGCCGCTCACTTTCCAGGCGCTGTCTGGGAATCCGGTGTACACCTCTCCCTGGGAGCATCTGGAATCGTCCGATCCCCAGCACATCTCGCTCGCGGATCGCGCAGATGCCGTCCTGATCGCGCCGTGCACGATGAACACGCTCAGCGACATCGTCCACGCTCGCACAAGCTCTGTCGTGACGCTGATCCTCAGCGCGATCAATCGACAGAAGACCCCTGTGCTCCTCGCTCCAGCGATGAACGACGCGATGTGGTCCCAGCCCGCGAACCTGAGGAATGTCGAGCAGGCGCAAGCCGACGGCAACCAGATCGTGGGTCCAGGAGCTGGATGGCAGGCCTGCCGTCACGACGGAACGGGACGCATGAGCGAGCCTGAGGACCTGCTCAAAGCCCTCGGGATCGCACTGCTGGGCTGATCGTCGATTGAAATCCTCCACCCCCACTGTTCATCCGCTCAGACTTCCCCATCTCGGATCTGATCGCCTACACTATCCGTCCGACCACGGCTCGCCCCCAAACGAGCCCCATCACGATTGGAGAGGTGGCTGAGTGGTTTAAGGCGCACGATTGGAATTCGTGTGGGGGTTTACGCCCCTCGGGGGTTCGAATCCCCCCCTCTCCGTTTGCAACAAACGCCCCTCCACAGTTGTGAGGGGCGTCTTTGTGTGATCCAAACTTCAACCACATCCGGATCTCGAAATGAAAAACTCGCTCGTTATCGTCGGCGACGAGTCGTGACCAATCCGCACGCTCCGAGCAGTGCGAGCGCTCCGGGAGCAGGGACGACCTGGCCGCGCAGTTCGCCGGCTGGATTGAGGTCGGTGTGGATGTTGATGTACCACAGACCTCCGAGAATGTCGCTGATCTGCTGATCGGTCATCGAGTCGTAGCTCCCGACCAGGATGCCCGACTGGGGTTGTCCGAGCGGCGCTCCGCTTCCGGTTCCTGCGAAGTCCCCCACGATGTCGACTTGCAGTCCCCCATTGTTTCCGAGCACTGCCGGACCGTGGAAGTGACCACCGGGCGCGTTGATGGGACCGGTCAATCCCGAGTACGTGATCTCCCAGTCGATCGCGTTGGCGGTGGTGTCGATGTTTACGACAGCGAATCCGGTCGGATCGAATCCATCGGGGATTGTCGCGACAGGATTGGTCTGTTCTGTGCCGAGCTCGAACTCATAGGTGAAGATATCAGCGGAGCTGATTGCCGTGATTCCGAGTATGGTTGTGATTTGTGCAAGTGTGTTGAGTTTCATTGTGTTTCTCCTCAGTCAATAGGCTGTATGTTCCAATCAAAAATCTGGGCGCACAGCCATCGCGCATCGATCTCTGAGTCCTCGCATTCCTGAGTAACTCTCAAGTCCGCCGTTGGACACAGCGGCTTTCGTACAAAGAGAGCGATCCGTTTTTGGATCTTGAGAATTCAATCGACAAACGCGTGCGCCATGTTCGGATCAAACGAGAATGTTGCTTCATCCCCCACTGCCAAATCGCAATCACCATTCACTCGTGCCAGCAGAGTATGTGGTCCAACCTGAATATGTAGATCGACCGCGAATCCGAGCCGTTCCATGTCACTCACGCGCCCTTGGAACGATGCGTGCGATTCTGTGCCGCCCTCATTGATCCCGATGCAATGCGGTCTGATCCCAATCGAGACCTGATCTCCATGATCGGCACTCGCTGGAACTCTCGAATCATCCAGCAGGAACTCGAGCTGCGAATCGCCGCAGTCCACTTGCACGATTACTCGATCAGCTCGACGATCAATCGTCGCCGGGAGGATGTTCATCTTGGGCGCGCCAAGGAAGGTCCCTACAAACTTGTTGGCCGGTTGATCAAACAACTCGCCAGGCGGTCCCGCTTGCTGCAACACCCCCTCATCGAGCAGCACGATCTGATCTCCGAGCGCCATCGCTTCCTCGTGATCGTGTGTCACATAGACCGTTGTCGTTCCGAGTTCGCGCTGGATGCGCCGGATCTCTGCGCGTGTTGATGCGCGTCGATCGGGATCAAGATTCGACAACGGCTCATCAAACAAGAACACCGCGGGTTTGCGCACAACAGCACGACCAAGCGCAACGCGCTGGCGCTGTCCGCCGGACAACTGACCCGGTTTCTTGTTGAGTATGTCCTCAAGACCAAGCATCTTCGCGGCTTCGAGCACACGCTCGGCTCGCTCATCCTTGGGCATCTTGCTCATCCGCAGCGCGAAACCCATGTTGTCCTCAACACTCAGGTGCGGATACAACGCGTAGTTCTGAAAGACCATCGCGATGTCACGATCTTTGGGAGCGACTTTGTTGACCTCACGATCACCAATCGTGATTGATCCAGAGGAAACGGATTCCAATCCCGCGATCATGCGGAGTGTGGTGGATTTGCCGCATCCAGAAGGTCCCACGAAGACCACGAACTCGCCGTCTTTGATGTCGAGGTTGAGATTGTCCACGGCGGTGAACCCATCGGCGAAGGTCTTCGTAAGGTTGTTGAGCGAGATCGAAGCCATGGGTTTTCAAGTACCTCGTTGTCCGGTTTGCATTGCGAGCTGAGACGGCCTGCTGAGTCTTAAATTTATCCGTATTGAGTGAAATCGTATTGCATCTGCGGATGGACACTGTACGATAATGTAACAGTTACACAATAGCCTGGAGCTCAAAAAGTGACAATCAACAGAAATATGTTCCTCTCGCTCGCCATCGCTATGCCTACGGCTCTTGCTCATGCTCAGGGCTATGAACTGGTCTGGAGTGACGAGTTTGATGGTAACCAACTCGATACGAGCTCCTGGGAAGCCCAGACAGGGACAGGAACAGCGTACGGCTTGCCCGCAGGTTGGGGAAACAACGAGCTCCAGTACTACACCAACGGTTCCAGCAACATTGTCGTATCAAACGGCACGCTGAAAATCATCGCGCGTCAGCAGAGCTTTGGTGGTCAGCCGTACACATCGGCGAGACTTCGCACGCAAGGAATGCGTGACTTCCTGTATGGTCGAATCGAAGGACGCATGAAGCTCCCTTCAACCTCTGGAGTATGGCCCGCGTTCTGGATGCTCCCCACCAACTCACCGTATGGAGGATGGGCATCATCCGGCGAGATCGACATCATGGAGTCGATCAACACAGCAGACTCAATGCACGGCACCATCCACTACGGCAATAACTGGCCCAACAACCAATCCAACGGCGGATCGTTGAACAACGGCATCGATTACTCCGACGACTTCCATGTCTTCTCGATCGAATGGGAACCGGATCAGATCCGTTGGTATATCGACGGGCAACAGTACCACAGCGTCAACAGCAATGAATGGTTCTCCTCAGCAGCGCCTGGGAATGTTCGCGCGCCGTTTGATACACAGTTTCACCTCCTTCTTAATGTCGCCGTAGGAGGAAACTGGCCCGGAAACCCGAACGGGTCCGCGAGCTACCCACAAACGCTCGAAGTCGATTATGTGCGTGTATACCAGCAGATCCAAGGCCCGTTCGGCGATCAACCCGCTGAGATTCCAGGACGCATCGAAGCCGAAGACTTTGATAACGGATTCAACGGTCAGAGCTACCAAGACTGCGACGAAAGCAACAACGGCGGCGCCTATCGATCCACTGGAGTGGACATCGAAGAATCCACTGAAGGTGGATTTAATGTCGGCTGGATCTGTGAAAACGAGTGGCTCGAGTACACCGTCGATGTACAGACCGCCGGCACTTACGATGTCACCGCACGCGTCGCATCACTCAACTCCTTCGGCGCATTCCACCTTGAGAGCAACGGCGAAGACATCAGCGAACCAGTAGTGTTCTTCTCGTCAGGAGGGTGGCAGAACTGGATCGATGTCACCACACAAGTCGAGCTCAACGAAGGCATTCAGATCATCCGCTTTGTCAACGATGGCGATTCGAGCACAGAGTACAACCTCAACGCGTTGACTTTCAATCTCGCAAGCAGCGGCATGTGCAACGACGCGGATTTCGCTGAGCCGTTTGAACAACTCAACTTCCTCGATGTCTCCGCATTCTTAACTCTCTTTGCAGAGGGGAACCTGAGTGCAGACCTCACAGAAGATGGAAACCTGAACTTCCTCGATGTTTCAGAATTCCTGACTGTGTTCGGAAGCGGCTGCCCGTAACCCAATCAGAGATGACTTAGTCTTCGACGATCAGAACCGGAACATTCGCCGTCCCGGCGTGCCCCTGACCGTCGCGAACAGTCGCGAAGATGCGGTACGCGCCGGATTCGCTCGGCATGGTGATCCAACAAGTAAGCGCATCGAGCTTTTGAACATCAACTTGGACCGGTTCGATCTTCTCTTCGAAGTCGCCGCCCATGGATTCGACCGTTGATTCGCTAACCACTTCCCACTGAACACTCATCGGATCACCATCGGGATCGCTCGCTAGCACGCCGATCTCGATCTGTTGGTTCGGTTGGAGCGCGTGCAGGTTTGCTTTAGTTTCAAGCGATTCAACTCTTGGCGCCGCGTTCTTGACCTGTTGACCAGTCCACAGTTCGTGGAGCACATCAACACTTTCCGTTGTCTCTCCGGATTCGAGCAGCAAGCCGTACCAGGTCGAGGTTTTCTCTTGCTTGTTTCCCCAAAGGAACGCAAAGGAACCAAGGCATTGCTTCCCGAGGTTCGGAGTGATCGTCTTGGTGTAGTTGTTGCGGAGGAACTCCGCTTTGGCGCTACTTGACATTTCATACGGTGCGCCCCAAGGCGCGTAGCCACTCTCCCAATGTCCGAGCGGACCAAACTCTGTGACGACATATGGCAGCGTGACACCTTGATGCTCAAGCCTCTTCGCGAGATTCCCAAGACCTCCATACGAGTTGATCCCGAGGATGTCGATGTTTGGACACTCAGTCTCAACTCGGATCGCTTTGTCTTTCCCGATCTCTGCCAGGATCGCTATCGTTGGATGATTCGTGTCGAGCGTTTTAATCAACTCCGCGGCGTCGTTGATCTGCTGAATCGCGCCGTCCATTGTTCCACCGATCTCGACTTCGTTACCAACTCCCCACGCGAGTAACGCCGGATGATCTCTGAACTGACGCACGAATCGCTCAACACGATCGAGCTGCTGTTGCTTCGCTCCCGGCTCGTTGTAGTCGAAATCATGCCGAGCGTGCTCCAACCAAATCCCCACGACGACTGAGAGTCCCAACTCGTGCGCCTCGTCCATCAGCGGCTCGATGCCCTCCGCATCCCATGTGCGGATGGTGTTCCCGCCATATTGCTTCAGGAGTTCGAGGTTTGTTGTCCCTCCAACACCATGAATGGTGTAGGGCTGACCATCTTTCATCAACTGGAACCCTTCATCCTGAGTACGAATCTCCACGACACTGGATTTGATCGAGCTCATAGCGCATCCTCCAAAGATACCTACCTGAAGACTTACCAGAATGAGAGCGATTATTGGAAGTTTCACAGCCATGCCCAAAGCGTAACAGTTTCATATCAAGTTTGTAGCCTGAAGCTGATTTTTCGATAATTTCTTGCACAACACATAATCACGCCACCCCCAATGCTTGCCATAAACAACTTATTTTCAATATGTTATGATTTTATTCGGATCAATTATTCATGAGGGGTTGACACAAGGTCTTGATTCTGACACAATGATGTAACTGTTACAGATTGCACCATTCTCCACCGGAGCATTTCCTATGGTCACTCAAAGAAACACCCCCCTTCAACGATCAGCATTCACGCTCATCGAACTCCTTGTCGTCATCGCAATCATCGCGCTGCTGATTGGGATCCTCCTCCCAGCACTTGGTCAGGCGCGAGACAGCGCTCGCAATGTCCTGTGCAAATCCAATCTTCGACAGATTGGGACCGCGACGGTGCTGTACTCTGATGACTATCGAGGCAAGTTCCCTCCTGCCGTTGGTGGACCATTTGTCATCGATCCTGAGAACGGCAAGCGAAATATGGTCTGGTACGATGTGAATAGGATTGGTCAGTACCTGCCGCAGGAAGACTTCCGTAATGTCGCAGCCGATAGTGTGGAGAACCCAACCGTCGGCGGTTCCGTTATGGAGTGTCCCAACCATCCTGATCCCGCTCGTTCATACACGATGAACTACTGGGCAGCATCTGCGGGCGAATCCGAACCAAACTGGACCACGGGCCAGTCCATTTTCTATAAACCTGGAGCATTCCGCGACAATCCTGACACCTATCAGATGGGCCGTGCTTTCAACAACACAGTTGATCGAAGCAGTGCGACTCTCCTCTTTGCCGAGTCATGGGGATTCTGGCCTTCGGAAATTGAGGACGATTCAGGCATCACAACATGGTTCTCTGCCGCGAACATGGGTTCAAGAGGACTCCCAGGAGAACGATTCGGTGCAGGAGATGGACCTCTGGATCCTTGGAACGGACTCTGGAGAGGCGGCGGTGGCTATGAGCGTGCCCCAGAGATGGACGGCAATCCGGAGCTCGAACCAACAAGCTACATCCCCTACTACCGTCATCCGAACCGTCGAGAAGAGCCATTTAAGATCGAGGGCGGCGCCAATATGGTCTTCGCAGATGGGCATGTCGACTACTATGAAGCTCGTGAGCTGTTTGATGCAGACACAGGACGAAGCACCTATAAAGTACTATGGTCACCTGATGACCAGAAGGTCGAGAATCGAGAACTAGGACGGGAATGATTCTATGAGTTCGGTACGACAAATCGCGAGCGATCTAGGTATCTCGGTCGCAACCGTTTCCAGAGCGATCAACCACCATGAGGGTGTGAGTCCTGCTACGCGCAAGCGCGTTCTCGAAGCCGCGGAACAAGCGGGGTACCGTCCCTCAACTGGTCTCAAGCCAACGAATGTGATTGGTCTTGTGTATCCTGAAGACCCCGTCAAATCCGACATGGGCGACTTTGAAGCAGCCCTTCTCTCCGGCATCCTTCGGGGTGTCTACGAGAAGAAACACGATCTCACCTTCATCAGCGCCGCGCGCGATAAGCACAACGATGAGAGCTACACCCAGTTCTTCCATCGCAAAGGTGTTCGCGCGATTCTCTTGCGTTCGCTTGGTGATGAATCACTCGTCGAGAAGATCGCTGCGGAAAACTTCCCAGTTCTGCTCGTCGCTGATCGTTCGGACAATCCTCAGGTAAACTACATCGACTCGATCTCGAGCGACACCTCACGCAAAGCCGTGGAGTACCTGCTTGGTCTGGGACACAAACGCATCGGTCTCGCGATCCACAACATGATGGACACAGACCACCAAGATCGTCTGGACGGATACCTCGCGGCACTTAAAGGTGCCGGGATTGAGATAGACGACTCGCTTATCGTCCGCGCTGAAGCAAACACGGCAGGCGGCGAGATCATGCTCACCAAACTCCTCGAACTCGAGAACCCACCCACAGCGGTCTATTTCACCAACCCAATGTCCACGATCGGTGCACTGCATAAATGCCTGCGCCTTGGGATCAAGGTTCCGCGTGATCTCTCGATCGTTGGGTTCGATGACTCGGTCACCCGATTCCAGACTTACCCTCGCTACACCGCCGTTTGTCAGGACGCGGTCTCCCTCGGGATCGAAGCCGCACGCTGGATCACTCGCGCCAGTGAATCGATCCTCGCTGAACAATACCGCGAGGTCCGTCCGACGGACTTTGAAGTCCTCGAGACCACTTCCTACGCGAATGAAAAGCCGATCCGTATCGATCGCAATGGTGATCTCATTCGATAACACCACAACGAGCTCCTGGCTCACGCATGGACCCAAGCTCACGCATGAGACACGCTTGCTCACTCGCACTGCTCTCACTCAAACACCTCTCGCTCGGCGTGTGGATCATCGTCGCCCTCTTTGTGATCAGCGGACTGATCTTGTTCACCAAATCTGATCGCCCGAGTGAGAACCTCCAGATGTGGGTCTTCTCACCAGAGCATCGCGCGATGTACGCGCCGATGATCGAAGAACTTCAAGACAGAACTGAAGGCGACGAGAAACCGATCGATCTCTCACTGCTGAGCAGGGAAGCGATCAAGAACAGAACCATGAGTGGATTCTTGGGTGGACTCCCCACCGCTGATCTGATTGAAATCGAGCGTGCGTACATTGGTCAGTTCTTTCAAGGCCCACAAGAAGCGATCGGATTCCATGATCTGACGGATCGACTCAAAGCGGAAGGACTGTACGACCAGATCAACGCCCCATCGCTCAGTCCGTGGAGCGTCAACGGCCGGACCTACGGCTTACCCCACGATGTGCACCCAGTCATGCTCGCGTATCGCGCCGATCTGACCGAAGCCGCGGGAATTGATCTGACACAAGCAACGACTTGGGACAAGTTCTTTGAACTGCTCAAACCGATGATGGTGGATAATGACAACGATGGCCGTCCAGATCACTATCCCCTCTCGATGTGGATCACCCAGCAAGACAACATTGAACTCCTGATGCTCCAAGGTGGTGCTCAACTCTTCGACACCCAAGGCATCCCAACAATCAATACGGAAACCAACGCACAGCTACTCGCCGAGATCATCTCGTGGTGCGCCGGCCCCAATCCACTTGGAACGGATATCGACGAGTTCACCGCCGCGGGACACAAGTCACGCGTCGACGGCGATGCGATCGCGTACCTCTGTCCAGACTGGATGTGCTCGATCTGGAAGATGCATGTCCCTGGGATCGCCGGGAAGATGAAAGTCATGCCACTCCCCGCGTTCACCGAAGGTGGACGCCGCACCAGCGTCCGAGGCGGAACCATGCTCGGAATCCCAAAGACCACGCAAGCATTCGAACAATCCTGGGAAACAGCAGTCGAGCTCTATACCGCGCCAGAAATCGCTCGCGAACTGTATCGGATGGTTGACATCATCTCTCCGATACGATCGCTGTGGAATGATCCGGTGTACGCCGAGCCGGATCCGTTCTTTATGAATCAGCAGAAAGGGTTGATGTTCATCGAACTGGCGCCGGACATCCCGATCCGTTCTTCATCGCCGTACAACTACAACGCCGTCCTTGAGATCCGGGATTCGGCGCTCAATGTTATGGAATGGACGAAGAACCAATCCGACTGGACGGATGACCAACTCCTTGAGCAAGTGCGCTCGCAACTCGAACGAGCACAAGGCGCGATCGAGCGTCAGATGTCGCGGAACGCCTTCACTGGAGTCGAATCGAAATGATGAATCGGCTCAGCACCAACAAGACCGTATTCGCTTGGGCAGCTTTGACACCGTTCATCTTGCTCTTTGCGATCTTTATGGTCTATCCGCTCATCCAGTCCGCGTTCCTCGCGCTTAACCAGACCTACGGCCCAGACACGCGCCTCTTCGTCGGGACCAAAAACTTCGAGCTACTGATCGAGGACCCCGTCTTCTGGACCGCGATTAAAAACACACTGATCTACTCGCTCGGATCGCTCTTCATCCAGCTCCCACTCGCGTTTGGTCTCGCGCTCGTGCTCAACTCGCGTCGGCTCAAGGGAAGATCGATCTATCGCTTGATCTTCTTCAGTCCGCAGCTCATGGGACTCGCGTTCGTCGCTGTGCTTGGAGCCCTCGCGTTTGAGAAACGAGCGGGACTGGTCAATCGCACACTCGCGTGGATGATGCAAGACGCATCGCTGCTCGAGATTGATTGGCTCCAAGAGTACATCATGTCCACGCTCATCCTGATCTCGCTCTGGTTGTATGTCGGATTCAACATGATCTACTTCCTCGCGGCACTCCAGAATGTCAACAACTCGCTGCTCGAAGCCGCAGAAATCGATGGCGCCGGACCACTGAGCAAACTCCGGCATGTCATCATCCCCTCTGTGCGTCCAGTTGCGACTTTTGTTGTGCTACTCTCGATGATCGGATCTCTCCAACTCTTCGAGCTCCCCTACATCCTCCTCAACGGCAACGGCGGACCCAACAACAAGGGACTCACCATTGTCATGTACCTGTATCAAAACGGCTTTGAACTCGGTGATCTCGGATACGCGAGTGCCGTTGGTTGGGCGCTGGCGCTTATGCTCATTGTGCTCGCACTGATCCAGATCCGTATGGTCCGCAAAGAGGAGGCTTCGCGATGAGTGTCGCTAGACCCTCCAAACTGTCCCGATCCATCACACACATCGTGCTGATCGTGCTCGCAATCGTTGTGCTGCTGCCATACGCGTGGCTGCTCGTCGCATCACTCAAGTCGCGCGAAGACTTCTTCAGCGGCATGTTCTTCCCTCCAGGGGATGGATTCCTTGGCATCTCGTGGGAATCACTCACCCTCAGCAACTACACCGCGCTCATGGAGATGGGATTCGGACGCGCCGCGATCAACTCGGTCTTCTATGCATCAACGAGTGCTGTCTTCGCGACTTTCATTTGCGCCGCGTCGGGGTATGTGCTCGCCAAGTCCAAGTTTCGTGGACGCGCCTTTATGACTCTTGTCGTGCTTGGATCATTGATCGTCCCACCAACACTCCTCATCGCGCCCAGTTATGAACTCCTCTTCCATCTCGGACTGCTCGATTCGGTGTGGGGATTGCTCCTCCCGACTTTCGCCCCTGCATTCGGTGTGTTCTTGTTTCGCCAAGCTGTTCAGCAATCGGTGCCTGACGAACTGATTGAAGCAGCTCGAATCGATGGATGTTCCGAAGCCGGCATCTTTATGGTCATCGTGCTCCCGCTGATCCGTCCGATGATCGGCGCGTTCCTGCTCATCACTTTCCTCGGCATGTGGAACAACTTCATCTCGCCGCAGATCGTGCTGCAGACCTCGTCCAAGCAACCACTCTCTGTCGCGATCTCTCAACTCCGCGGTGTGTATCGCACCGACTACGGCTTACTCATGGCGGCGACCGTTGTCTCCGTCGCGCCAGTCGCCGTGCTGTTCCTCGTGCTTCAGAAGCAGTTCATCTCCGGACTGACCAGCGGCGCGGTCAAGGGATAAAGCAATCTCTCATGACGAACTGATTGCGACTGAGTTCTGTGCGCGCATAAAGAAACGGGCCGAAGCCCGTTCTACGGAGGGAATCGTAGATTTGTAGAATGTACTCTGCTTTAACAGCCGTTGCCGTAGAGCTGGAGGAACAGCGATACATCGAGGAAGTTCAGTGTGCCATCGCCGTTGAGGTCTACTGGGTTGTTACAACCAGTTCCGCCGCCTTCGATGAGCATGAAGTTATCCCAGAAGGAAGCCCCACCATCTTGGGTCGGGAATCCAGCATCGGCGCCGAGCTGGATGTGGAGAAGGTAGACACTTGCTTGTGTCGTGCCAGTAGGAGCGATGCCACCGACTTCGCCGAGCACCCACTGATCCAATGGGCTCGTGTCAGGATCGATCACTTCAACCTGGACAGTCTCGAGCACAGCACCACCAGAGTTGAGGAAGTTGAGCTGCATGATGATGACATTCTCCGATCCAAGCTGATCGTTGGATGGATTCAGGACATACCCGCTGAGGGTGTACTCTTCACCCTCAGTGAGACCATCAACGATTTGGAACATGCCATGATCGTTCTGCATTCCATTTCCGAATCCGAACATCTTGCCGGATGTCATGCCGTCTTGTGGAGTCTGCTCGACGGACTCATCCGCAAAGACATTGTTGAAGTGTTGCCAATCTTCAAAGACGATGAATCCTGGACCTGGGGTTTCAAAGCTTCCGTTGGACAACAGATTCTGAGCGTTTGCACTGAATGCAGCCATACCGAGGACAGCGGTGGTGATAAGTGAGCGGCGCATGATGGAGATCTCCTTCGATCTTGGATTGTGGTTCATTTCTTATCAAGATGCGCTACTTTGGAACAATTACAAACAAAGACGCATCACGAATGACGTAACTGTTACATCAGTGTATCAGATTCCCGAGATCTTCCAACCCCAAAACCTGCGATATGTGAGACTTTTTTAGCCGCCAGTTCCGCTTATGGGACTGTTACGGGATTTTGAGCCAAATCCGCAGGGATTGTGCCGCCGTTGGATTCGATGACTTTCGAGTACCAGAAGTACGACTCCTTCGGGATCCGTCGCATCTGCTGGTAATCCATGTACACCAATCCGAATCGCAGCGCGTACCCCTCGGCCCACTCGAAGTTGTCGAGTATCGACCACTGGAAGTATCCTCGCACATCGACTCCATCGTTGCATGCTCGGCGCAGCTGAGCGAGGTATCGGGTCAAGAAATCGATCCGACCCTCATCGTGCACCTTCCCGTCCAGGTGCTCCCAGTCCATTGAAGCGAGACCGTTCTCTGTGATCACGACAGGGAGTTTGTAGCGCTCTTGTAAGAACTTGGGTCCCCAATAGAGTGAAGATGGATTAATCGTCCATCGGAACATCGTTGTGGGATAGCCGCGCTCAGACTTGAGTAGTTCGGGATTCCCATCAGCGCCCGCTCTGACGATTCCAGCGCTGTAGATATTCACGCCGAACATGTCCAACGGCTGATGCATGATCTCCAGATCGCGCTCGCTCCAATCTGGAACATCCTTTCCATACAACTCCAACCCAACCTCTGGATAATGACCAAGCATGACTGGGTCACAGTACCAGCTGTAGTTGTATGTCCACCCCTTCGGATCAATCCCGAAGGTAGCCTGTCGTGCCGCTTCGATATCTTCAGCAGACTCTGTCGCAGGCGTGTGCAAACATCCGACAGGCGCGAACCCCACCACTGGCGCTTTCTTTGCATACTCGCGGATGACCTGGACCGATCGCCCGTGTGCCAGCAGCGCATGATGCGTCGCGAGCAGCACTTCCTTTCGACTCAGTTGATCACCAGGCGCATGCGTACCCTCGTTCATTCCAAGACCAAGGAAGATCTGAGGCTCATTGAGTGTGAACCAGTGTGTGACACGATCGGAGTAGCGCTCCACCACCGCTTTGGTGTATCGCGCGAACCACTCTGGAGATTCGGGATTCAGCCATCCGCCTTGTTTGTACAGCGCTGATGGGAGATCCCAGTGATAGAGCGTTACCCAAGGCTCGATGCCTTTCGCGAGCAATCCATCAATCAGTTTGTCGTAGTACGCGAACCCCGCTTCGTTGGGTTCTCCAGTGCCGTCTGGGAACAAGCGTGACCACGAGATCGAGAATCGATACCCACCCGCTCCAAGATCAGAGATGAGGTTGATGTCTTCTTGGTATCTGTTGTAGCTGTCGCAAGCGATCTCGCCTGTGTGTCCATCAAAAACTTTCCCAGGAGTATTGCAGAAATCGTCCCAGATGCTTGGGCCACGACCATCTGCAGATGTCGCTCCCTCAATCTGGTAGGCGGCGGAGGCAACGCCCCATGTAAACTGTTTCGGGAATGACATCGTGGAATCCTTCACACAGAGATCGAGTCGAATACGGCAAGGAACCATCATATCAGCATGGAAACCCGTAAATCGAGCACTTTTTTCATTTCTCTGAATCCTGATATCCGTAATTGTTCCATAAGGACTCCCTCAGCGTACGGAATCTGTGTGGATTCTTCGATTCAACTCGCCGTGACCCAGCAATCCAGACAGACTACCCCACTACAGTTGGAGCTATGACCTCGATCGACCCACTCAAAAAACGGCTCACTCGGATCACCTGCGCCGAGCATATCACGCCGTATCTCAAGCAAGAGGTCCAATCGCTCGGATACGAGATCCAAGAAGAGGATCATGTCGCGGTTCACATCGGCGCCACGCTCGAGGACTGCATGCGTCTGAACCTCAACCTCCGCACCGCGAATCACACCTTCTGGTTGCTGACACGATTCCGCTGCCCTTCTCTTGAAGCGCTCGCAAAGAACGCTGGCTCGTTTCCGTGGGAAGATCTGATCGAGAACGATTCCTACTTCACGATCACCTCCAACATCGAACACCACAGCGTGGACAACACGATGTACCCCAACCTCAAGCTCAAGGACACCATCGTTGATCGGATCAAGGCAAAGACCGGCGCTCGTCCAGATTCGGGACCCGATCGCTCCAGCGTCGTCATCCATCTTGTTTGGAAGAACGATCGCGCCTGGATCTACCTCAACACCAACGGCATCCGACTCTCCGATCGCGGATACAGGAAGATGCCGCACGATGCGCCGATGCGCGAGACCCTCGCCGCCGCGGTGCTCATGGGTGCTGGATACGACGGCTCGACTCCCCTGGTCAATCCGATGTGCGGCTCAGGAACCCTCGCGATCGAAGCGGCGCTCATCGCCGCGGGAAGAGCACCTGGACTACTCCGAAACGACGCGAGCTGCTTGCATACGGCACTGGACATCGATGATCTGTACATGAAGATGCGTCAAGAAGCGAAGAAATCACAGCCCAATCGCATCACCAAACCGATCATCGCGACGGATCACAGCGCGCGAGCAATCGAAGCCGCACGCAAGAACGCGATGACCGCAGGAGTTGAACACCTTATCGACTTTGAATGCTGCGACTTCCGTGAAACGCACATCCCAGACGAGCCGGGACATGTGATTCTCAATCCGGAATACGGCTTGCGCCTCGGAGAAACCGATGATCTCATCCCGACCTACGCCGGTATCGGAGACTTCTTCAAGAACGAGTGCCGAGGATGGACGGGACATGTGTTTACAGGGAACAGGACACTCGCGAACCACATCGGACTCAAAACTTCGTCGCGCAAGATCTTCTTCAATGCACAGGTCGAATGCCGACTGCTGAGCTACGAGATGTACAAAGGTTCGCGGAAACAGACTTCGAAGTCGCATTCTGAGTGAACACAGCATCCGCTCATTCGTACACTGAGCATGACCACAGCAACCAAACGATTCGAAGTTCTCGTCGGACTCCACGAGAGCGATAAAGACGGATACACAAAGTATCGCGAAGGGATGACCCCAATTCTCAACGAGATGGGTGGGTATTTCCGGCTGGATCTCCGTGTCAGCAAAATGCTCCAAGGCGACGCGGACGATCCATTCAACAGGGTCTTCATCCTCTCGTTTCCAGATGAATCGACGATGGAGCGGTTCTTCAACAATGAGGAATATCAGAGCATCCGTGCTGAGCACTTTGATCCATCCGTGAAGTCATACCGATTGATCGCATCATTTGATCATGAGCAAGCTCAGTAGACTTCACTGCCTACGCTAGTGCATGAGCGACGCTGCCAACATCCTGCCCGGAATGACTGAGGACCCAAAGAACGCGGGGCTTCCCTACAAACTCGCGTGCTTGTGTGATCTTCGAGACAAGGACGGGCGTGTGCTCCTGCTCCATCGCATCAAAGCGCCCAACAAGGGGCTCTGCTCTCCCATCGGAGGGAAGCTCGAGATGCATCTCGGCGAATCTCCCAATCAGTGCGCTCAGCGCGAGATTATGGAAGAAGCCGGGATCCATGTGGACATCGACGACATCCGCTTGGTTGGTCTCATCGCCGAGACGGCGTTTGAAGGCAAAACCCACTGGTTGCTGTTCTACTACCGAGTGATGGTCCCGGTCGAGGTCGTCGACGGGCACATGGACGAAGGCGAACTCCGCTGGCACCATCCCGACGAAATCTCCGAGCTCCCGCTCCCAGACACCGATCGCGAGATCATCTGGCCGATGGTCAACAAGCACGAGAACACAGGCAGCGACGGCGGGCCGGGATTCTTCTGCATCCATATTGACTGCACCGGAGAGCAGCTGACATGGACCATTGAGCAGGAATCTACTGCGAGTTAAAAGCAGTATAAAAAACACCCGCCGAAGCGGGTGAGTCGATTCGAGTTTGATTTGAGCAATCAACCAGCAGCGGCAGCCGCGGCTTCTGCTTTCTTGCGTGCGTCGTCGAGTGTACCGACATACATGAACGCGGATTCTGGGAGGTCGTCGCCTTCGCCGTCACACAGACGCTCGAACGAATCGATGGATTCTTCGAGCGAGGTGTAGATACCTGGGAAGCCGGTGAAGACTTCAGCAACATAGAACGGCTGGGAAAGGAAGCGTTCGATACGACGAGCGCGGCCCACGATCTGCTTGTCCTCGTCGGAAAGCTCGTCCACACCAAGAATCGCGATGATGTCCTGGAGGTCTTTGTAGCGCTGGAGCACCTTCTGTACGCGCTGCGCGACCGCGTAGTGACGCTCGCCGATGATCCCTGGATCGAGAATACGCGAGGTCGATGCGAGTGGATCGACCGCAGGGAAGATACCCTTTTCAGCGATCGAACGCTCGAGAACCACGAACGCATCGAGGTGAGCAAACGCCGTCGCTGGAGCCGGGTCAGTGAGGTCGTCCGCAGGAACATAGATCGCCTGCACCGAGGTGATCGCACCCTTGGCAGTCGAGGTAATTCGTTCTTGGAGCTCACCCATTTCAGTCGAGAGGGTTGGCTGGTAACCCACCGCTGAAGGCATACGGCCGAGGAGCGCGGACACTTCCGAACCCGCTTGGGTAAAGCGGAAGATATTGTCCACGAACATCATGGTTTCCTTACCCGACTCATCGCGGAAGTCTTCCGCCATGGTGAGGCCGGAAAGAGCGACACGGAGACGCGAACCTGGAGGCTCGTTCATCTGACCGAAGACCATCGCGACCTTGTCAATAACATACGCGGTGTTGCCGTTCTCATCAGTGAACTCCGCTTCTGACATTTCGCGCCAGAGGTCGTTCCCTTCACGAGTACGTTCACCCACACCACAGAACACGGAGTACCCACCGAACTCACGAGCAACACGAGCGATCATCTCCTGGATAATCACCGTCTTGCCCACACCCGCACCACCGAAGAGGCCGATCTTACCACCACGCACGAACGGGCAGAGCAAGTCGACGACCTTGATACCAGTCGCGAGGATTTCAGTCTTTGGGTTCAGCGCCGAGAACTCAGGTGGTTCACGGTGGATCGGTTTGCGATCCGCGCCCTCTGGAGCTGGCTTGTTGTCGATCGGATCGCCGAGCAGGTTGAACACGCGTCCGAGGACTTTCTCACCAACAGGGACCGAAACCGGTGCGCCAAGGTCAGTGATCGCCATGCCGCGGCTTAGACCATCGGTGGTTCCGAGCGCGACTGCTCGCACACGTCCGCCGCCGAGGTGCTGCTGGACCTCTCCGGTCAGCTTCACAGCGTTGCCGTCGAGCTCAAACTCGACAGAGATCGCGTTGTAGATATCGGGCAAATCGCCCTCGGGGAACTGAGCATCGAAGGTTGATCCGATGACCTGCGTGATGGTGCCTTTGGTTCCAGCTGCCATGCGCTTTCCTTTCGGTGAAATCGCGTGTTTTGGGGACGCTCCTCGCGCCACCCGTTGGGCCCAAACGATAGGGCACTTGATCGCAGATTGCCTAGCATGCAGGCGTGATGAAACAAAAAACCCACTCAATTCATGCCCCCCGGACTACCCCATTTGCCCGCCCGATCGCGATGCTCCTGCTTGCTCTCGCCACGCTTGGATGGACCCCACCCCAAGCAATCGCTCAGGACGATCAAACCAATGGACAAACGACAGCACAAAGCGACCTGCAGACCACTGCCCCGACCCCTGAGCAAGGCTTGGAATCCCCTCGAAACACCCTCCTGACCTTCCTACAAGGGATCACTGAGACCAGCCCCTACAACGTGGAAGACGCACTCAGGAGCATCGATTTCCCTCCAGGACTCCTCCACTCGACCAAAGTCACTACCGCGATGGAGCTCTATGAGGTCCTCAACCGCCTGGAACGTATCGAATACTCCGATCACCCCAGTGATCCTGATTCAAGAACCTACACCCTCTACCCAGACACGGCCCGATCACTCAGACACCTCGCGTGGTCACGGAAATATGACGGCGAGATCACCCTCAATGAAGATGACCAGGGATCATGGAGATTCTCAAGATCCACAGCCGAGACGATCCACTCACTCTGGATCGCGACAGAGAACGAACGCGTCGTCGTGGAATCGGAAGCAAAGGAATCGCTGAGTAGAAAGATCCGTAACGAGATCCCAGACACACTCAAAGGCAACCTCTTCCTCGGCATGGAACTCTGGCAGTGGATCGGGATCCTCGTCGTTGTCTTCATCGGGATCATCGTCGATCAGCTCGTCCGCACGATCCTCCGCACCGCATGGCACCGATTCGAAGTCAAACGAGGCAAAGAAGTCGAAAAAGACTCACTCGCACGAGCGGTACGGCCATTTGGATTGCTCGCTGCGTCCGGAATCTGGTACTTCGCGCTTGATCAAGGACTCCTCCCCACTGCTGTTGTCCCAGTCCTGCTCGTCGCCGTGCGCCTGTTCTTTATGGTGTCCATGGTCTGGGCCGCGTTCCGTGTGACCGATCTGATTAGCGATTGGCTCTCCCTCCAAGCCGCGAAAACCGAGACGAAATACGACGATCTGCTTGTCCCGATGATCAAACGGACAGTGAAAATCTTCCTGACCGCGATCGGACTGATCTACATCGCCAACGCGTTCCAGATCGAGATCCTCCCGCTGCTGACTGGACTGGGGATCGGTGGTCTCGCGTTCGCGTTCGCAGCGAAGGACACGATCGAGAACCTCTTCGGATCGATTGCTGTGATCCTTGATCGACCATTTGAGATCGGGGACTGGATCGAGACCAACGGCGTCGAAGGCACCGTCGAGGACCTCGGATTCCGCTCCACACGCGTCCGAACCTTCTACAACTCGCTCGTCACGGTCCCCAACGCAACGCTCGTTCGCGCGACCGTCGATAACTACGGACGACGCAAGTACCGTCGATTCAACACCAAACTCAATGTTACCTACGACACGCCTCCCGAAAAAATTGAGGCGTTCTGTTCCGGCATCCGCGAGATCGTCAAACTCCACCCCTACACACGCAAAGACTATTACCATGTCTGGCTCAACAGCTTCGGCGCCCACTCGCTCGACATCCTCGTCTATATATTCTTTGAGTGCCCCGACTGGTCCATCGAGCTTCGCGAAAAACACCGCTTCATGCTCGATGTTGTCCGCCTCGCAGATCGTCTCGGGGTCGAGTTCGCGTTCCCAACACAAACACTCCATGTTGCGCAGCTCGATCCGCAAGCGCAGCACACGCCTGGCGAGGTTCCCGACACGGATTCAGAGCGTCGATCGGTACTGGAGGGACGAAAGGTCGCTCGTGAACTGACGAGTAATCAGCCTTGGAAATCAGAGATTCCTGGACCTGTGACCTTTGCTGAGGATTTCGAATCTGAGTATGAAGCTCGTGGCGATGGTTAATCCGAAGCGACGGAGCAGTTGGATGAACACCGACTCAAACGCCGAACTAGTCAGTATGATCGACGACTTGAGACGGTTCTGCTGCATCCTGCCGATGATCCTGACTCACTACGCGATCGCGCATCCGCATGAAGTTCAACCAGTGACACCGATCAACAACACGATCGAGTACGACCACTCGTATACCCCCCAAGAGCTCATCGAGCAGTTTCGTGACGATGACATTCGTGGGAATCTGATCAGCGCGCAGGGCGCTTTGCTTACCCATCCCGACCTAGAGCCCAAACACCTCTACAACGCGCTGAATCATGAAGATTGGCAAGTCCGACAAGTTGTGTGTCAGATCATCTGGAACTTCTCTCAAGCACAGCGAGTGTTTATCCAGAACCCCGCAGAAGGGCATCTCTGGACCGGCGGGAAATGGGAGACCATCGAAGCCGACCCTCGTTTCGTCGTAACGGAGGATCTAATCCGGATCACGATCGAGGGATTGAGGGACGACACAACGCCGTTCGACACAGAGCGCCATCGTGGTTTGGTCTATTTCAATGCATCATTTGGTGTTGGAAAGCTGATCCCGATCGCTCGAGAATGGAAGCACCTGCTTGTGGATGCTCTCGAATCCGAAGATGCTCAACAACAGTTCCTCGCGGCGTATATTCTCGCTCGAGCAGGAATCCATAAGCGTGTTGAGCGTATCAGTCAGATTCTGCTGCCGCACTTGAGAGACAACGACATCCCAGAAGATGCAAAGTTCGCAGTCTTTGCGTTGGGTGGAATGGGACCTGAGCTGCTCCCATACTTAACTGAATCGCTCGTCACGGCTGATCACCAACAAAAAGACCTCATTCAGCTGTTGATCGTCAACATCATGGATCCACCGCTCACAGAAACAGAGATTGAATCGCGCGCACAATACAACACCATCACTTCATGCGTTCATGATCCGGCATCGCAGCAATCTCCCTCGTACTGGTCGTGGTTGAGCGATCTATAAATAACAAGCACTCCCGAAAATCGGGAGTGCTTGAGATGTTCACGTTGAACATTGAGCGAATCGCTCAGTTCTGGTTCAGCGGCGACGACGCGAAGCAACCAGTCCGCCGAGACCGAACAGCGCAAAGCTGCTTGGTGCTGGGATCAGCTCACCAGTGAAGAGCCAGTCTCTGAATCCAGCGTGTGGATCGGTGCCATCTGGCTGGTCAGTGACCCAACCTCGGCCAACCCATGTGGTTGTGTCGTTATCGAGACGGTATCCGTCTTCGAGGAACGCGAGCACAAGACCATTCCCATCAGTCATGCCGTAGACCTCAGTCACAGCCATGGTGTTGAGATTGGTCAGCGTGCCGCCGTTGGAAGCGCTGAAGCCGTTGACTTCCCAGCCGTTTCCAACATCAGTGACATTGACAACATAGTTGAAATCTGCAGCGTAGCTTTCAGCACTGACATATCCGCCCATGCCGTCGACTTCACCGCCGTAGAGGGTTCCCGAAATATTGATTTCGAGCGTCCCGCCGTTGTCGGTCACAGTCAGCACAGTGTCATCATGGAAGTCGATGCTCAGTGTGTGAACGCCAGCGCCAAGGATCCCGTCGAGACGAAGCCCGTAAGGCGGTGGGTTTTCTCCACCAGCTGGGTGATCACTCAGCTGGTACTCCGCGATTGTCAGTCCACCTGCAGACGCCGAAAGCGTTGCGGCAGAGAGCGCAATCCCAATGCATGTATTTCTCATTTGTTCTCTCCCAATACAGAGGTTCTCATCAATCCCCTGCAACCGTAAAACGATTGCTGAAACGATATTATTGGAAGTTCGAGATTCTGTCTACATAAAAATCCCTATATTCGTTTGCAATTTTCCGTTTCATCAGAATTAGCCCATTCTATCGAAGAAAAAACCCCGTCCAGACACGCTGAACGGGGTTCTCTGTATTTCGGGAAAGCGAAATCTTAACGGCGACGGCGTGCTGAGCAGAGTCCGCCGAGTCCGAGCAGTGCGAAAGCACCTGGTGCTGGGACCTTCGTCGCGGTGAACAGCCAATCGCGGTATCCGCTGTGCGGATCAGTTCCGTCAGACTGGTCGGTGATCCAGCCACGGCCGACCCATGAGTCGTCGTCGTTGTCGAGACGGTGACCATCAGCGAGGAACGCGAAGACGAGTCCAGCCGCGTTGTCCTTGCCGTAAAGATCAATCACAGCCATGGTGTCAAGGTTGGTCAGCGTTCCGCTGTTGGATGCGCTGAATCCATTGACTGCCCAGCCGTTACCTTCGTCACTGACGCCGATGACATAGGTCATGTCGATTGCGTAATCTGCTGTAGAGGTGTATCCGCCCATTCCATCAAGAGCTCCGCCGTGAAGCGTGCCGTTGATGTTGATGGAAAGTGTTCCACCATCATCAGTTACAGTCAAGATTGTGTCGCCGTGATGTCCCAAGCTGAGGGTAGCAGCACCTGGAGCGACGATACCGTCGAGACGAAGCCCGTAAGGAGGTGGGTTTTCGCCGCCTCCTGGGTGATCGTCGAGGAGGTACTGACCAATGGTCAGTCCACCTGCAGAAGCGCTCATCACTGCCCCGGACAGCGCCACGATTGCCATTGCGTATTTCATTGTTCTCTCTCCCAATGAACTGGTTTTCACAAATCGGACCCGCACTGAGTCCTAAGTGTCTAATTTACTTGGACATGCGGCTTATTTCTAGATGAAAAACCCAAATTTCACGATTTTGTTTGCAAAACAGCAATATTTTGAAGAGTTCCGATAACCTGATGCAGTAAATGGACTTAAAAACCCCGCTCGAACAAATCGAGCGGGGTTCAGAAGTTGAGAATCAACGAAGATTTGATCAGCGGCGACGGCGTCCTGCGACAATTCCGCCGAGTCCGAAGAGTGCGAGTGCACCTGGAGCTGGGATTTCAGTCGCAGTAAAGAGCCAGTCACGAGTGCCGCCGAGTGGATCGGAGCCATCGGTTTGATCTGTGATCCAGCCACGGCCGACCCAATCATTCGCGTCTGTGTCCAGACGGTGATCGTCTGGAAGGAACAGGAATGTTTCAGGAGTGCCTGTGGTGTACAGGGTGATGACTGAGTTGTCATCGAGATTGGTCAGAGTGCCGGAGTTTGCAGCATCGATGCCGTTGACAATCCAGCCACCGCCGGAAGCAACAACGCTTGCGGAGTAAGTGAAATCGACAGCGTAGCTTGCTGCGGAGACATAGCCCCCCATGCCATCGAGCTGACCGCCGTAGAGCGTGCCGCTGATGTTGATGCTGAGGGTGCCATTGTCATCGTACACGGTGAGCACAGTGTCATTGTGATGACCAATGCTCAGCGTCGATGCGCCAGCGCCGAGGATGTTGTCAAGACGAAGCCCGTATGGCGGTGGGTTCAGATTCCCGTTTGGGTGATCACCGAGTTGGTACTCAGCGATGACCAGACCACCTGCCGAGGCCGACAGCGTAGCGGCGGACAGCGCCGCGCCGATCAGTGCAGTTTTCATAATTCTCTCTCTCCAAAGAACTTGGTTTCTCTCTCAGAGCAGTAAACACTCATCGCTGCTCAGAGACGAAGAATAGACAATATGAGGTGAAGCGTCTAGTGAAAACCCCCATGATTCCTGCTCTTTGAGGCGAAATCGATGGTTCCACAAATCTGACCGTGTTATCGGACCCAAATGACGATGCTCAATCCTGCTCAAACATCGCTTCAACGAACTGCTCTGGATCAAACGGCTCCACATCGTCCGGAGTCTCCCCCAATCCCACGAACTTCACTGGGATATTGGTCGCTTCCTTAATCGCGACTACGATCCCGCCGCGAGCGGTGCCGTCGAGCTTGCTCAGGAAGATCCCGGTCACCCCAGCCGCAGCATTAAACTCCTCGGCTTGTCGTAGCGCGTTCTGACCACTCGTTGAATCGAGCACGAGCAATGTCTCGTGCGGACCGCCTGGGATTTGTTTATCGATCACTCTGCGGATTTTGCTGAGCTGATCCATGAGTCCGCTCTGCGTCTGGAGCCGACCGGCGGTGTCGATGATCAGCACATCGACTCCTCGTGCTTTTGCAGCGCTGCACGCATCGAACGCGACGGCAGCGGGATCCCCTCCCTGCTGTCCCTTGACGACCTCGACTCCCAATCGCTCCCCCCAGATCTCCAGCTGACGAACAGCGCCGGCGCGGAAGGTATCGCACGCACCGAGCAGCACGGTGTTCCCCTCGTCTTTGAGCTGCTTGCAGAGTTTGGAGATTGAGGTGGTCTTTCCGACGCCGTTGACGCCGGTCATGAGGATCACAGTGGGTTTGGTGTCGCTGATGTTGAGCGAGCGATCCTGCGCCGGCCACATCGCTTTGAGTTCTGTTTTGAGATACTCGATGACATCCTCACCTTTGGTGAGTGTTCCCGCTTTGTAGTCGGCTTTGATGCCATCGATGAGGATCTTGGTCGCCTTGACGCCGACATCGGACTCGATCAGTCGTTTTTCGATCTCGCGGATCAGGTCGTCGTCGAGCTGCTTCCCAGAGAGCATCGATCTCAGCGAAGACACGAATGATTCGCGGGTTTTCCCGAGTCCGGCTTTGAGTTTGTCGATCGCTTTGCGGAAGATCGCCATCGTTAAATCTCCGCAGAACCTGCAGCGTGATCCGCTTGAGCGAGCACACGCTTGAGGACCTTATCGAGCAGTCCGTTGACGAATCCCGGCGAATCCGCGGTGGAGAACTGCTTCGCGAGCTCGACGGCTTCGTTCACACTCGCTTTGGGTTTGGGATCTTCGACTTTGGTCATTTCGAAGTGCGCCAGCCTCAGAATCGCACGATCCATCGCGGGCATCCGGTGCACGGCCCATTCCGTCGATAACTCATTCAATTCCGCGTCCGCGGCTTCGATATTTGCAAACGCGCCGCTCGCGATCTCGAATGCATGATCCCGATCACGCTCGCTGAGCTTGGATGAAGGATCCGCGAACTCCAATCCCTCGCTCAGGAAGCTGTCCGTGTCATCGAGCGAGCTGCGGATGAGCTCGGTGTCATCGCCGGCGCGTGCATCGAGCTGATAGAGCGCCATGAGCGCCAGTCTGCGGATATCTCTGGGTGATCCCATACTTCACGAACCCCCGCCGGCGCGTGCGGCTTTGTCAGGTACATCAAATCCTGGAGTGAAACGAACTCCCGGCGTGTTGTTCTTCGTTGCGTGCTCAATCACTCGGATCGCTCCAGATGCCGCGAGCACGGCGTTCATTGCTTCGGCGCCCTTGTTCCCAACGCTCCCCCCTGCTCGTTCGCGTGCTTGCTCGATCGTATTGGTCGTGAGCACTCCAAACGCGACTGGGACATTGGTCTTGATCGAGATCTCTCCCAGTCCCACAGCAACGGCATTGGCGATGTGCTGGTCGTGCGTGGTCTCACCTCGGATCACACATCCGAGACAGACGACGGATGCGTACATCCCGCTGCTCGCCGCGGCATTCGCGACAGCGATCAGTTCGTACGCGCCAGGCGCTTCGAGGATCGCGAGCTGATCCTCGTCTCCTCCGGCGCCGAGGTACGCTTGGATCGCTCCATCGAGCATCACTGAGGTGATCGAGTCGTTGTAGCGGGAGACCACAATGGCGCTTGCTCCCGGCTTGCTGGATGTCAAAGAGTCGAGATCAGACATAGAGAGAGATCGTAGACCCGCTCGACGATGGATTTGCTACGATCTGTCATGCTCCACTGGGTTCGCAAAGCCGCTCCGATGCTCAAGCTCACGCGTGTGACGACGGGATTCGGAGCCGTCGGGAATCTCTGGTTCGTGATCCTCTGGTCGAGAACGACACAAGGCGAGCATCTCCCGGCGTATCTGAACGACGAGCCCCTCTGGGCGGCATTGATCGGAGGTTTGCTCGTCGGATTGGGTCTCTACGCATTTGGGGCGGCACTCAACGATCTGCTGGATCTGCACAAGGACCGGGCGTTGGGATCACCTGGACATCCGATCGTGGATGGATCCGCATCCCTCGAACTCGCCGTATGTGCTGTCGCGGGATCCCTGATGCTCGCGATTCTCGGTGCCACATTCTTTGGGACCGGCGCGATTTTGCTCACGATTGTCCTCGCCGTCGCGATCCTGATCTTCAACGCGCTCGGCAAGTTCGTTCCCGGAATGGGGATGGTGCTGCTGAGCGTGATCTATGCCGGACACATGATGGTCCCAAATGTCTGGATCCGATTCCTGATCCCGGTCTGGCTCGTGATGACCCACGCGATGGCGGTACTCGCGCTGGCGCAGTATCTGGGAAGACGATCACCTCCGATCTCGCGCCGTGCCGCGATCTTTGCGATCAGCGGTTGGTTGCTTTGCTCGCTCCTGCTCCTGATGCTCGCGTGGGATCGACAGTGGACCGGAGGGCTCTGGCCCGACGGCGTGCCGATGAGTGCGATGATCTATCCAAGTGTGTTTGTCGTGCTCTTTGTGCTCTTTATCATCCGCAGAACCAAGCGCCACGGCAAAGGCCCACAACTCGATGAACGCATCACACGATACGGCGCGATCTGGCCAACCCTCTACGGCGTGGGTTGGTTGATGGGCGCGGGACATATCCAAGAAGCGCTGCTGATGACCGGACTCAGCGCTTTGGGATTCTTGTCGATGACCGTGCTCCGCGAGTTGTACGCGTTGATCGAGCAGCCCGTTGGATACCGCTTGTAAGAAGCTCGCCTTAGAACAGCTCGAGAGCGAAGAAGATCGCGGTGAACACGAGGTCAGCAACGACGATCGCGACGATACATTCGACGACGGTGTAAGTGGTCGCACGACCGACGCCCGCGGCTCCGCCGGTAACGCGCAAGCCGTTGGTGCACGCGATGATCCCGATGAGGGTCCCGAAGACGCCGCCTTTCGCGACGCCGGTCCAGAAGTCGACCATCTTCGCTTGTCGGAGCATGTTGTCCATGTAGGTTTCGTATGGGATATCAAGCACAATGATCGAGATTGCCATTGCAGAGATGATCGCCGCGAAGCTCGACATCACACCAAGTGTGGTCATTGAGACCGTGGAAGCGAGCACGCGTGGGACAACCAAGAATCGGACTGGATTGAGTGCGTGCGCCTCGAGTGCTTCGATCTCTTCGGAGACCACCATCGTGCCGATCTCAGCCGCGATGGATGCTCCAGCAAATCCCGTGAGCACAATCGCACCGATCAGTGGTCCCAACTCACGGAGCACCGCAACAGCGATGATATTGGCGACCTTGTCCTTGGATCCAAACTCTTCCAGAGGCGGCGCGAGCTGGAGCGCCAGGATCAATCCCACAGCTCCTGAAACAATGACCACGATGAAAATCGAACGCACACCAATACGAACGACCTGTGACACGATCGCGCTCTTTCCGAGTCGGTATTTGCGATCAGTCAATCCGCGCCACAACCACTGAGTCGCGTTCCAGAGCATGTAGAAGACTTCGCCGGTATGCGAGAGGATACCGAGTGTGCGACGACCGATGATCGCAATGGGATACAGCACCACGAGAACTGGGAGCGGCAATTTGGATTGAGACTCGTTGGTCTGATCGCTCATGACTTGTAGTGTCGCATGGCCAAGCCGGTTTGTCCAGTCGGGTACCGATCCACGCGTGGATCATCACGCATCGAGCGCATCCTGACGAGTGTCCTTGATGCTGAAGAACGCATCAAGACGAGCGATCTCGAAGATCGCGCGGACTTTGTCCGTCATCGACGCGAGGTGCAGACCCACAGCTTCCTTCTTCGCAAGACGCATCGCTTCCACAAGAGTCGCGAGTCCCGATGAGTCCATGTACTGGACCTCGGAAAGATCGATGATCATCCGTTCGAGTCCAGGCTTGAGCTCCCCTTTGATCGAGCTGCGCAGATCTGGGGATCGGCTCATATCAATATCCGCCGTGGGGACCAGCACAGTCACGCCATCGGCGGGGTTCTCAATTCGAACAAAGTCATTGTCTGAAGCTGCCATCATGTCCCTTCGCTGCTCGATCCATTGACGACACAGGTCATCCTCGGATCAGCACCACAATCGTGACCCGATGGATAGAGGAGTTGAAGGGATGGTATCAGGAAACTTGGCGTTGGGCTTGCGTTTGGGATGACGATCTTTGTCCAATCCGAGGGGCTTCCTCAGGTCGAGGCGCTGATTTGCTCATGCGAAGTCTCATTCCCTTGGATTCTCGCTTCTCAAAGACGACCTCGTCCATGACCTCGCGCATGATGTGCACACCCAATCCACCTGGACGGATGTCCTCTAGATCGCGTCCAACGATGTTGTCGGGATTGATCTGCTTCGCTTCGTCTTCGATGATGATCTCGATCCCTCCGAAGCTGTCGGCGTCTGGTTTCTGTGGATAGATCGTCAACCAGATCGGACGATTGGTCTCTTTGTTGTAGCCGTGACGAATGACATTGCACATCGCTTCATCGAGCGCCAGCGCGATCTTGGAGCATTCCATGTCTCCGAATCCGACTCGATGCGCGATGCAGGACACGAGCTCGCGTGCTCCGCAGAGGTACATCGGATCAGAAACGAGCTCGATCTTGATTGGTTTGGCTTCGGTATGTTGTGCGGCTTTTTTCATAGGCGTTTCAAGCTGTGTTTGTACACTCAAGGAGTGATCCCTTGATTTGACTCAGACGCGTGTGTGCCTCCGGCGGCGTCGAGTTGTTTGGGAATCAACCGTCCTGGTTGTCCGCTTGGGCGCTCTCTGCGTCAGAATCTGACTCTTGATTCATCGGCGAATCCTCATGATCGTCACCACTGCCCGATAAACCGATCCGCTCGTTCCAGCGTTCGATGGCTTCCAATCGCTCCCACTTCGGAGCGGAATGGTTGTATCCGAGAGTAGTTCCCTCGCGTTTCTCAAGTGCTCGAATCGCGAGCATCCGTTCAGCAGGATCTGTCGATCCGAGCTTTTCGACGAGTTTGACCAGTGATTCGGGATCGTTCTCCTGTGAAGACTGTGCGATCGCGTCCAAACGCTTGGACGGAGCGGGAGAATCGAACCCAACTTGCGGATTCGGACATCCTCCCAATACCAGCAGTACCACAGGAAGTGTTCCAATTATTGCGAGGTTGTGCAACCCTCGATCATATCTCAACATGCGGCAATGCTATGCAAACCCCTCCCAATGGACCCAGAAGGTCTATTCGTCGCATTGTCAAGAGCAGTTGCACTCTCCCAATCCACGCAGAATCTTGTTCATCACATGATCGAGTGCGTGCCTACACTGCCTCCTAGCTCTCCACAGAGCGGATTTTGTGCATTATCGGACGATAAATAACGATCTAGACTCCTCTAGACGAGGGGTCCATCGATGGGAGTCTTGAGATGACCTCGCCGCACACGCATCACATCCACGATGAAACCGTCCCAGTCCTCGACTTTGGTGGACAGACGGCTCAGCTCATCTGCCGGCGCGTGCGCGATGCCGGAGTCTTCTCCGTACTCGTCGCCCCCACCATCACGGCTGAAGAACTCAGAGCAATGAACCCCAAAGGGATCATCCTCTCCGGAGGTCCCGCATCAGTCTCTGCAGAGGGCGCGCCGACGATGGATCCGGCGATCCTCGAGATGGGCATCCCGGTCCTCGGCATCTGCTACGGCATGCAGCTCGGATGTCATCTGCTTGGCGCGACGCTCACGCAGGAAGACCATCGCGAGTTCGGACGCGCGATGCTCAACATCTCGCAGACCGGCAAAGGACTCTTTGACGCGATCCCGGAATCCACACAAGTCTGGATGTCCCACGGCGATCAGATCACCGACCTCGCCGCCGCTGAACTCGAAGCGACCGCTTCGACGGACACCTGCAAATGTGCCGCGGTCCGATCGACCAATCCCAAGCACAACTTCCGAGGTGTGCAGTTCCATCCCGAGGTCACGCACACGCTCCACGGCCCCGACATCTTCCGCAACTTCCTCTATGAAATCTGCGAATGCTCCGGACTCTGGAAAATGGCGGACTTTGCGAACGAACAAGCCGAGAAAATCAAAGCACTCGTCGGCGACAAACGCGTGATCTGTGGTTTGTCCGGAGGTGTTGATTCCTCCGTCGTCGCGGCGCTCTTGCACAAAGCGATCGGGGATCAGCTCACCTGCGTGTTCGTAGACAACGGCCTGCTCCGCAAGAAGGAACGCGACCTCGTCGAGCATACGTTTAAAGACCACTTCAACATCGACCTGCGTGTCGCGGATGCTTCGAAAGACTTCCTTGACGATCTCGCGGGCGTGACTGATCCGCAGGAGAAGCGTCGTCGGATCGGGCATCGGTTTATTGAGGTGTTCAAGGAAGCCGCGCATGATATTGAGGATGCGGTCTTTCTCGCACAGGGGACGCTCTATCCCGATGTCATCGAATCGGGACACGGCCACTCCGGGAACAGCGCCAACATCAAGCTGCATCACAATGTCGGCGGACTCCCAGAAGAACTCGGGTTCGACCTCATCGAACCCGTCCGCGAGCTGTTTAAGGACGAGGTCCGAGCGCTCGGAACTGTGCTTGGTGTTCCCGATGCGATCGTCTGGCGCCATCCGTTCCCAGGTCCCGGACTCGCGGTGCGTGTGCTTGGGGATATTACAGAAGAGAAACTCGACATCGTCCGCAACGCCGACGAGATCCTGCTCGAAGAAATCGTCGCGGCGGGACTCTACCGCAAAACCAGCCAGGTCTTCGCGGTGCTCCTCCCGATCCAATCGGTCGGGGTGATGGGTGACGGCCGAACCTACGAGCGTGTGATCGCGCTCAGGGCCGTGGAAACACAGGACTTCATGACAGCGGACTGGGCGCGGATCCCGTTCGATGTCCTCGCACGCATCTCAACTCGCATCATCAACGAAGTCCGAGGCGTGAATCGCGTGGTCTACGACATCTCAAGCAAACCGCCGGCGACGATTGAGTGGGAGTGATATCAACCGATTCCGCTCCTTTGCGAATAATTAGACATGACGACAACTTGCAAAAGTTGTGGGTACGACTTGCGTGGACTTGATAAGCCAGAGAGCTGTCCAGAATGCGGATGCAACCCAGCAGATATCCTCATCGCAAAGCGGTCTGAAGCCGCGGCAATATGGGTGTGTATCCGAGCATGCTTCTATTGGATCGGATTACTCATAGTTTCACAATATTTTCAACACCAATACGGGTGTGATCCGATCGTTAAACGCAAGATCATTGACTTCAACCTGATCAGTAACTGGATCTGTGTACTGGTCGTGATCAACATTCTGATCTCGTTGGTTCATGTGCGGATTCGATACAAACCACGAATCAGGATACTCAACAATCATCTATACTTAACCGCTCTGATTTTGTGCGGAGTCATCTTGCTTCATCTACCGCTGTCGAGTTTTTTCTTCTTTTATCTCCCAAGATGTTGATCCATCGTCATCGCCCACCGCTCATGATCTTCCCACACCCCCTGAATCTGCAGGTACTTCTCCGAGTACCCCTCCTTCACGAACCCCACCTTCTCCAGTACCCTCCGCGACGCACCATTGCTCGGCATGATGTTGGCACACACGCGATGCAAACCCAGCCCCCCGCTCTCCACTGAAGCAAACGCATGCGCCACCGCAAGCGACAGCGCCTCGCTCATCAACCCCTGACCCGCGAACGCACTCCCGATCCAATACCCGAAGCGTCCGTTCTGGAATGGGCCGCGCTCGATGTTTCCCAGAGCGATGCGTCCCGCGATCGCGCCGGAGTCTTTCATGCACACCAACCAGCGCTGGGACTCAGGGGTGTTGTGTGTCTCGAGCTCGCGATCGAACGCTTCATTGCTGTACAGATCCAATCCAGAAGGCGGGATCGGTTCCCAGCGTTCCAGATGCTCGCGCGATGCTCTTCGCAGCGCGACGAACTCGTCGCGGTCTGTAGTCGCCGGAAATCGGAGCAGCACGCGATTGCCAAGCATGATGGGGATTGGTGGGTTGAGCTCTTGCACGCAAGAGTGTATCAGCCGTCTGAATCTGAGTCGTAGTCTAGGTACGAGTCATAACCACTACTCTCTGAATCGCTGTTGAGCTGCTGGTACTCATGATGCGCCAGAGCCGCGGCTCCTGCCAACAGCACCGCCGCGATCCCGGCGCGGACGAGGATGTAGCGGAATGTGGACGAGCCCTCATTGCGGATCAGCCCCGTAGCAACAGCGGCGATCAGCAGCAGCACCGCTTGCAAGGAGCGAAGCTCAGAATGCACGCTCGATCCGATAGTGACGATCAGCACGACACCCACCAGCGTGGTGATCCCTCCGCGGCTGAGCTTGAGTGGTTTGCAGATCAATCCCACCACGGCCGCGGGACCAAGCACCGCGAGCACGCCTGGGAGGATAGTTGAACCGGTGGCGCTGCCGTTGAAGAAGAGCGTGGGCATCATGCCGCCGAGCACGAGCATCCAGCATCCCGCGTCGATCCATCCTGGGATGTCTTTGGAGTTCTGCTCGTGGATCATCGCGAGCAGCGCTGGGGTGATCGCCGCGATCCCCATCCATCCGAAGTAGACCCAGTCGCTCGCAAAGACGATGTCGTTGCCTCGGTATCCTGACGCGAGGATGCAGAAAACGCCTCCATACGCGAGTGTTCGCGCGATGAACATCACGAGCGCACCTGGTTTGAGCAGAGCTTCGAGCAGTCCGACGAGTGCGATCAGCACCATCGCGTGGGGGAGCCGGTATGTGTTATCGCTCGGCCAGATCTCAAACGAGGGGAACTGGGCACTCACGGCTCCGATGAATCCAGTTGCAATCAACAGCGGCATCAACCACACCGGTCCCGGCTTTGTAGGCTTGGCGGATGCTTGCTCGTCGTGCTCGTCACCGTCGCTCCACATCGCTTTGCGTGTGTGGATCGACCAGAAGATCAGGAGCGTAACGATCGCGAGACCCGCGGGGAACGCGCCCCCCCAGATCATGAGTTGTTGCTGGACTTGCGGATCCATGCAATCCCCTCTCTATCAAAGTACTTATTGCTTCACGGCTTCGATCGCGACTGTGATCTCAACAGTGTTCCCAAGCGGGCCATTGTCCGAGAGGTCCTCAGCGAGGTACTTGGTGATGCCGTAGTCGGATCGTTTAATTGAGAAGCTCGCTTCAAATCCCATGACCGGCTTACCTCTAAAGGTTCCGGTGCGGACTTCGGTCAGGTCAGCGGTGATTTCTTTGGTCTCTCCATGGAACGAGAGATTGCCGCTCAATGCATAGACACCGTCGGAGACCTCCGAGATTGATGTGGATTCAAAGCTGATCTCAGGATACTGACGCGCGTTGAAGAACTCCGCGTTCTTGACATGATCATCGCGATCTTTGTTGTTGGTATCTACTGAGGACGCGGGGATGGTGAAGCTCATCGAGGAACTGGCGACATCGCTCTTGTCGAACTCGATGGTTCCATTGAGTTTGTTGAATCGGCCGTAGAAGTTGCTCACTCCGCCGTGACGGATCTTGAAGAGGACGGTCGAGTGGACCGCGTCCACAGCGTAAGACTCGGCAGCAACCGATTCGACTGAAGTCTCTAAGATCGCGTTGCTTGCTTCGTTGGCGCTGGATGTAAATCCAGCAAGTCCAGCGCCGATGGCAGCGAGACCGATGGTCGATGCGATGAGTGTGTGTGCTTTTTTCATTGGAGTGCCTCCTCTTATGGTTGTCCGCGTGCTCGCGGCGTGCGTGTGTTGGGGGTGATGTTCGATGAGCATAGGTAAATGGACACAGTTCTGAGAGTATTCCGAGATTGGAACAAGTTTCTGGACACTCAAATCAGATCAAATCGTCCGAATGGTGGATTTCCCGCTTGGGTAGAAAGCACTGAGAACCTATGCTCGGCACATGATCACGAAACTCTCTATATCGATGCTGCTCTTGCTCAGCGGATGCGCCTCCACGCAGTTGGCCTCCGATGAGCCTGCAGTTTCTCAGGCGCCTTCTTCACCACCACCCGCTCAGATCATCCTCGACGGCGAGCTCGATGATTGGTATGGACAGACTGGGATCCGCGCTGACAACGACGAGGTGTTCATCTGTTTCGAGTCGTTTGATGATTCCCAAGCGATCCAAGCCGCGGACTTCACGACACGGATTCGCATTGACGCGGACGCCGACTCGACGACAGGAATGCGCCAGATGTACCACACCAAGGATCAAGCATCGGGGCAACCAATGATGCTGTCGCAAGGGGTAGACCTGACGATTGACATTTCTCCAGAGGGACGAGATTTCGGAACATTGCGAGGCGGATCCAATACGAGAATGCATACAGCAGATACCACACAACGCATCAGCCATGCGGATGTAGGGTTCTACTTCCTTCCGACGCATAACTCACCAAGGTACGAAGCTCGTCTCGATCGATCACGCTTGCCGATCCTTCAACATGATGGCCCAATCAACGTTGTTGTAGAGCATCGAGCGATCGGTGGAGAAGTGCTCAGAACACAATCGTTCACAGACACACTCCCGAACTACGCCCCGAGCAAACCGATCAATACACCCATCTCGAATCCTCCCAAAGACGGCGTGCGCGTCATGAGCGCCAATGTGCTGTACTCGTCACCACTCCGTGATCCAGAACCCTTCGCGAGAGTTATCAACGCGAACAACCCGGATGTCGTGCTGTATCAGGAATGGTTCAAGACCACTAAAGAAGATGTTCGCGCCTGGATAGATGAACATCATGGCAAGGATTGGTCACTCATCATGACCGATGATGGCAGCGGAGTCGCAATTGCAACAAAGCTGGATGTCGTCGAGACCATATCGAAACCAGTTGTTGAGCACCGAGGGGATCGTCCAAGCCGAGTCATTGCTGCGGTCGTCGAAGCGCATGATGAGCAGCTCATACTGATATCGCTGCACCTCAAATGCTGCGGCGGAGCAGACTCAGAAGAAGATCACAAACGCATCATGCAAGCCGGACAGATCCATGATCTCGTCCTTGGGCTCCGTAATAAATACCCTGAAGCCGGCGTCGTCATCGGAGGCGACTTCAATCTTGTTGGTTCCCGAATCCCGCTCGAAGTCATGTCGGAAGGCATCGGACGCGATGGGCAAGACCTTGTCCCAGTTCCGACGACCTGCTTGGGAACACAGTCGATGCTGACCTGGGTCGATCCGAAGAGTTCTTTCACGCCTGGTAGATTGGATTGGATCCTCGTCGATGATCGAGCTTGGACTCCGATCAACTCTTGGAGCTTAGATACAGAGCGTTTGAGCGACGAGGTGCTGAACGATGCCGGTCTAGAGCGCGAGGATTCACGAGCGACGGATCACTTGCCAATCTTTGTGGATCTTGTGCCCCTGAACAAATGAGTCATTTCGATGGTATCGGACTCGTTTGGGTGTATATTGGATTGATTCATAACATTGCACTGATCCGCATCAATCCAATCAAAGGTGGACCATGAAACTCCCAATCATCGCACTCGCCGCAATCAGCGGCATCGCACACGCATCGCCGTACCTCACCTCAATCAACGGCCATGAGGGCATGCAATATGACCCGCAAGGTAGTTTTGGCCCGACCATCACCCTTGATCTTTCAGGGATCAATAGCTGGGATCTACAAGGTGATGACAGCAACGAACATCTAGCGGTTTATCAGCCGATGTTCAACTGGGTCATCGGGGTCAGCTGGGATGTCACCATTGTCACCGTCGGCGCTTCGTGGTTGTCCGAAGCGGTGATCGGATTCGAGGACGAACTGTTCCTCACGCCGGGAATCGGGAATGACTTCGCAGGCACCGCGAGCTTCAGCTCCGGCGGGATGGTAGATCTAATTGGAGAGGGTTTGGATTTCTTCTACAGCCCAGACGGCTTCCTCGATATCGAGTTCTTTGAGTCGTTCGATGATGTCGCAGATGAGGTTGACGCGTACTTTGCCGCCGGATCAACAATCCAGGTGAAGTTCGCGTACCCAGCGCCTGGGAGCTTGGCGCTGCTCGGATTCGCTGGGATCGGCGCGTCACGCAGACGACGCTGAATTACTCCGCCATGTGGACATTCCCCTCGTCGCAGATCTCGACGACCCCCATCTCATGCAGCGCGTTTTTCGCGGCTTCCTGCTCCGCTTGCTTCTTCGACTGCCCCCAACTCGGCTGGAATGTCTCGCCTCGGACTTCGACGCCGATCTTGAATGACTTCGCGTGATCTGGTCCGGACTCTTCGATGATGTGATACGAAGGAGACACACCGTGCTGCCGCTGGACATGCTGCTGGAGCACGCTTTTGAAGTTGTGCTGATGTCCAGAGTTCACTGCGGATTCGATCATCGGATCGATGAGTGGCTCAAGGAAACGCTGAACCGCTTCCATCCCGCCGTCGAGGTACAGCGCCGCGATCACAGATTCGGTGACCGCTGCTGCGAGTGAAGACGGCAGCGTTGGTTGACTCTGCATGCCTTTCCCAACTCGGATGAGTTGATCGAGCCCCACATCAATCGCGAGCTCGGCGCACGCGGCGCGAGACACAGCGTGGGACTTGATTTTGGTCATCTCACCTTCGAGATAGGTTGGGTAGCGTCTGAAGATTCGCTCGCAGACGAACATCCCAAGTATCGCGTCCCCAAGGAACTCGAGTCTCTCGTTGGACTTGAGTCGAGTTTCTGTGACCGATGCATGGATAAACGCTCGTTGAAGCAAATCGAGGTCAGAGAACTGATGTTGAAGAATGGACTGCGCTTGATCGAGTTGATCCTGATTCAGCATGTGATCGCTCCGCATGTAGATCGGCTACGGCACATCCACACGGACAATCCGTACAAAAACCGATCGTATTTGCTCGCTGATGCGTTGCAACGATCACTCGCTCAGCGTCTCGAGTGTCTTTCTACACGCAGACGACGAACGAGCACCCGCAGTTTCGCAGCGAGCGGTTGTACTTTCTGTAGTATGGGCGATTTGCAAGTCGAATTCCAGTCAAGACTTGAGAATCTGACGATCGGAATCTGCATGGACTAGACCTGCAAGGGATCGGGGTCTACAGTCGGAGCCCGAATCGTTTAGCATTGCGCTGGATGATGACGAGACGAATGGAGATTTGACCATGGCAATGCACTACCCAAGACGAGTCAGCAACATCAAACGCCGCCGTACGGTCGGTTTCCGCGCTCGCATGAAGACCAAGAGCGGCCGCAAGATCATCAACGGCCGCCGTCGCATCGGTCGCAAAGTGAACTGCAAGTAAGCAGAATCCACAATCCAAAAATAACTTGAAACTCGCTCTGCGAGTTTTTTTCTGTCCAGATATCATGATTCAGCTGACACGCTGATTGATCAAATCTCCCTTAATCGGTGGCTGATAATCTTGAAACTGTGCTGTTTTTTTGTTCATCGATTGAGCAGTTCGAATCCGGATCACAGAATCAAGTCACTGAGGTCAAATCCCTAAAAATAGAACAGAATCAATGCTTTGGTGTGAAGTTAGGTAAAGTGCGTCCTCAAATCGGAAAACATTGCTTATCAACAGGTTACGAAATTCCGCAGAATTGCTCTTGGAATTCCTCCCAAGGCTATTGACACCCCCCCAGAATTGCTTATTCTAACTGTAGCTCGGCATAGATGAGTACCCAATGTGCCGGGTCGCACAACATCGTTCGATGTGTTCAGAGAGAAGAGAGAACCCAACGAACATCTTGAAGTGCCGTCCCTCGTGGGGCAATCTACGGGTTTGTGTCAAGTACAGGTGTGTTGCCTGTGCTTGCTAGTGTGTTTGATTCAAACGAAAGAGAGACTAGAAATGAAGATCGCAATCACTGCAATCGCTGCAATCGCTGGTGCTGCAACCGCATCGCCTTACTTCACTGAAGCTGCTGGCTTCTCACAGGTTGACGCTGCTCCTGCTGGCGCATTCGCAACCCTCACCATCGACATCTCCGGCACCAACAGCTGGGACCTTGAGTTCGATGCAGACAACGAAATGGTTTCACAGTTCGTCATGAGCGGTGGCCACATCACCGGTATCGGCTGGGACGTGAACCTCTCGTCCGTCGGCGCTTCATGGCTCTCCGAAGCTGTTATGCGCTTCAACAACGACCTGTTCCTCACCGTCGGTATCGGCGATGACTTCGCAGGCTCCAGCTCATACAGCTCAGGCGGCGTGTTCGACCTCGTCGGCACCGGCCTTGACTTCTTCCTCGCTGGTGACGGCCTCCTGAACATCGAGTTCTTCGAGTCCTTCGACGACGTCGCTGACGAAGTCGACAACATCTTCGGCCAAGGATCGACTCTGCAGATCCAGTACGAAGTTCCAGCACCATCGGCACTCGCAATGCTCGGCCTCGGTGGCCTCGTTGCTGGTCGTCGTCGCCGCTAATCCGGTGACCGATACGACATCAGTCGTATCACTTGTTTCTCGAGCCTGACCCACGCGGTCGTATACCGCGGGTTCGACTAAACGAACACACGCAAGCCCTCGGCATCATGCCGGGGGCTTGTTCTTTTTCAACTCTCAACACTTCCATGCACCAAAAAGAAAGGACGCTCGATGCGTCCTCTTGATTGAGTTCAGTTGTGAATGAATCAGCTGTCCAATCCAACAGGCTGAGGACTCACAGCATGCGTCGGCTCAACGACTACGCCGAGAGGTGCTCGCTTCCCACCCTTCATCGGAGGGATGCCTTCCTGATCGATGTGACGCTGGATGGCCATGACCCCTTCGAGGAGCATCTCCGGACGAGGAGGACATCCAGGTACATACACATCCACAGGGATGAATTGATCCACGCCTTGCACAGTCGCGTAGGAATCGAAGACTCCACCAGTTGATGCACAAGCACCCATAGAGATCACCCATTTGGGCTCGGTCATCTGCTCGTAGATCCGCTGGAGCACAGGCAGCATCTTGACACTGATGCGTCCCGCGACGATCAGCAGGTCCGCTTGACGAGGAGAGAACGCCATGCGTTCCATCCCAAAGCGTGCGATGTCGTAGCGTGAGGACGCGGTCGCCATCAGCTCGATCCCGCAGCACGCGGTCGCGAATGGCATCGGCCAAAGCGAGGATCGACGTCCCCAGTTGACGATGTGACGGAGCTGCGTCGTCAGGAAGTTGTCAGTTGGAATCGCGGCTTCTAGACCCATCTTGATCGCCCTTTCATATGCAGACCCCCTCTGGAGTTGCATGAATCAAGTGTACGCAGAGATGATACCGGATATCCGAGATTACGCCGCAGATTCACCGGCGGAATCGTCAGAATCCATGTGCAACTCAGCTGCCGGCCAATCGGCGCTGTCGATCAGATCCATCGCTCGATCATGCTCATCAAAGCGGAACACACAGACAGGACCATCGATCCCCTCAGCGCCTGGGATCAGGTAGCAATAGCGGATATTGATCCGATTGTCGGCCATGAGGACTGAGAGGTCGCGGATCATGCCTGGACGGTTCTCGACGCTGACTCCAATGACTGGAGCTTCGACGATTGGACCAATCCCTGCGTCAACAAGCGACTCACACATCTGGCGTAATGACTGCTCAGGTGTGCCGAGCAAACGCACGCACCCGCGGTCCTGATATTCGGTTGTGGAGATCGATGTGATCTCGACTCCCGCTGATTTCGCGGCGTCGAGAACGCCCGCGAGTTCGCCGGGGCGCTGCTGAAGATACACACTGAACTCGGACATTTGTACTCTTTGCATAGGAACCTTGATTCTAGGCACAAACCCCGTTTCTTTCCCTTCAAACGCTGGAGAAAGACCCATTGTGTGGGCGCCTCAAATGTGATGAGGGGGGACTTCCTATACCCTTCGGATCAATGAGGGGTTCGGATATCTGGAAGTTCAATTCAGTTTAAAAGTTCGGATAATGTTTGCTGACCAATACTTGATCGTGCGGCTCCCAAGATCGATCCGGGAATCTTCGCTCGTGATTGATCACGCAAACGATCGAGATGTTCCCCGGCATCCAGTAGCTCGGTCAGGTGAATCTGCTCAGCTGGTCGAGCGAGCGTGTACGCCGCGTCAGCATCCTCACCTTGTGAGATCAGGTTCAGCAGGTCAGATTTATGGAGTGCGTTGAGCAGCGTCGCAGCGAGCGCCGGCTCAATGTCCATATCCGTTGCGAGTTGATCCGCAGTTGTGGTGTGTCCATCGACGAAACGATTCCCAATGACCCCACCCACTCCGATGAGGATGAGCGGATCGAGCAATACAGGGATCGAACTGTCACTCTCGCCGCTGAGAGTTGCGAGTCCCTTGTTGACCAATCGTGTGAAATGCTGGAGCGCGTGCGTTGCTTGCATACCAAGCAGCACGATGACCCAGGTGACATAGACCCAGAGCAGGAAGAGGGGGAGGATCGCGAGCGAGCCGTAGAACTTGGTGTATCCAGTCGCGTTGCGGAGGTACATCGTGAACGCGGCTTTCCCGAGTTCCCAGAGGATCGCAGCCATGAACGCTCCAGCGAGCGCCGGACGGATCTTGATCTTGGTGTTCGGGATCGTGAGAAACGCGACGAGCATCAGTACTGTCGATATCAGTACCGAGACCCCAAAGCTTGCGAAGGTCGCTCCGATTGTCCCGCCTTCACCTGATACGGAGATGATCCATCGCGCGAGTGAATCACCGACGATGAAGGTCGCCGCGAGCAAGAGTGTGCCGAGGGTAAGCATCGTCCAGTAGAGCATCAGACGGCGCAACCAAGGTCGTCCCGATGGCGCATCACAAAGCTGGTTGAATGATTTCTCGATCTCGATCAGCATCGACATCGCGGCATAAATCAGCACGATCAACGATGCGAGCGCGATCCAGCCTGTCGGGACATTTCGGATCGAAGTGTTCACTCGATTGATGAGGTTTGATATGAGCTCCTCGATGTTCGCAGCGGTATCCCCAGAGCTTTCAGGTGTCGTCGGCTGAATGTCCTGTGGATTTGGCACAGGATCAGACTCGACTCCATCTGAAGGAGTCTCCTCGATCGGTGCCGCGGAGATCTGAGAGATCCCAGCATAATCGAGCACGCGGCGCACACCGGCATCAACTTCGTCCTCTGAAACAAATGAACCAAAGATGAGCAGGCCGATCGCCATGACGGGAATGATCGAGAAGATCGTGCGATACGACATCGCCGCCGCCATGCGTGGGATCTGAGAGCGATAGAGCCCGCCGATTCCCAATCGTCCCACAGACACCAATCGTTTCCACTCCTCGCGCCAACGAGAAGTCGTCGGCTTGTGAGGTGGATCAGTCTGTGTTTCGTGCTGGCTCATGAATCAGTTGTCTCTGGATCGACGATCTGTGCGGCTGTTGTTTCCAGACTTCTTGGGAGGATTCGTCGTCCGATTGATCGCGTTCTTGATCGATCGACGCCGAACGCCCTTCGAGGGTCCCGAACGCGGATCTACATACGGCGTTTTCGGCTTATTCTTCGATTGATGTGACGAAGATTTGCGATCCGGCTCAACTTTGATCGCTGCAGATTTGCGGAGCGCTTTGATCTCATCGCGCGTCAACTCACGCCATGCGCCACGAGCGACCCCCTTGAGCTTGACTGGTCCCATCCCAATGCGTTCCAGCTTACGGACCGGATACCCCACTGCCGCGAGCATGCGGCGTACCTGACGATTGCGGCCTTCGCGTAAAGTGAGTTCCATCACAGTCGAATCTCGATCCTGTGCGATGAGCTGGATCTCCACATGTGCGGTGCGCTTGGCGCCGTGTGTTTGACCTTCTTTGCGCTGTGCGAGGAAGATCCCACGTTCGAGTTCATGGATCGCGTCTTGATCGAGCTTGCCTTTGACGCTGACTCGATAGGTCTTTGGAACGCCGTAGCGTGGATGGGTGAGCCGATTCGCGAGCTCGCCGTCGTTGGTGAGCAGGATCAGACCCACCGTTTCATAGTCCAATCGTCCGACCGGGAAGAGTCTTGGTGCGGCGGGATGATCGACGAGCTCAGTGACTGTTCTCCGGTCATATCCCGGCTCATCTTTCGCGGCGCTCAGAGTTCTGGGTGGTTTGTTGAGCATCACATAGACCAAACGCTCAGGTTTGGGGAGCACTTTGCTCTGGACAACGATCCGATCTTCTTCAGGATCAACCCAGACAGGGAGATCAGTCACGATCTGCCCGTTGACAGTCACCTCTCCGGCTTCGATGAGCGCTTCGCATGCCCTCCGTGATCCCACGCCGGCGTCTGCCATTACGCGTTGGAGGCGTTCGCCACGCGAAGCATCCCTCAAATCGGTGTCTTTGCGTGCATTTCTTCGGCTCGGATTTGATGCGTGTTCGCTCACGCAGGAGTGTACGCCCTGCATTGTGTGGATTTGGGTTGATTGACTTGTGAGCAGTGGAACTGTGCGTCCGAATTTCGAGTTATTGGGTCGCAATCGCCGACAAAGGGGAGATACGCGCGGGTGCTCGGTCCCGCTCAGAGCTTCATTGACGAGGTATCACGATGAATCCGCAGTCCAACACACCCACCATCCACACAACCAGTGATTCCAAAGCAGAAACGCTGGTCGAACCTCGTGCTTCAGTCACCAAAGCAGCACTACCAAGCAACGAGGACATGTTCCTCTCGCCAAGAGTCATGGACGCGGGGACCTTCGCTCGCTATTCGGAGATGCTCAAATCCATCATCGCGCAAGCGACCACTCAGGGACGCGTGCTCGAAGACTTCAGCGCAGACGCCGAAGAAATGATCCGTCGTGCCGGAGAGTCTGGCGCCACACTCGACAAACGACTCCAGGCGGGTGTCCGCATGCTGCGCATGATCGACGAACGCGTCGATCGCACGGACGAAGCACTCGACAAGGTCCGCGAGATCCTTCCGAGCGCTGACACAATGCGCCGTCAAGCTGAGTCACTCATGAACGACGCTTTGGACAAAGCTCAATCCCAGCTCGACGGAATGGTCCGCGACGCAGAAATCCGCGCCCAAGCCGCGGAGCATCGTGCACGCGTGGCGATGCAGAAAACCGAAGAACGCACACAACGACTCGAAGCTCTCAACGCGGATCTTGATATGCGCATGAGCGCCATCGAGCAACGCATGGAAGAAGCGCAAAACCAGAGCGGCCAAACCATCGGGATCATCGATCGCCGACTGGTTTCGTTCCAAGAAGAACTCAACTCGCAGATTGACGAAGTCGTTGAGAAAGCGAACAACGCGACTTCGAACATCGAACAGCGCATCCAAGACGCGAGCGAACTCACTGAACAACGAGTCGAATCGCTCGGATCGTCCATAGAACCAGTGAAATCCGCCGCTGAGCAGGCGATGCGAGCACTCGGGATCGATCCGGAAAACCCTAAGTTCGAGGACTCCCCACTCGCGAAGATCGAATCACTTGTCGAGCGCGGCGAAGCTCATATCGCCGGCGTTGATCGGGTTCTGCGCCAGCTTGATGAGCTCCGCAATCAAGCAGAAGCTGTGAAAGGCGAATTCGGTGTTTGGCTCCTCGATTCAGCAAACAAACTCGACGAACTGGAAGCACGCAAGGATTTGCTCCAAGGACCGATCGGTGATGCCGCGAAGCGCATCGGAGAGATCGGTCCGGATCTGGAAGACAAGCTCGAGCTCGCATCCAACAAGCTCGCACACCTGAGCACACAGTCTGGTGATCTCAAGCAAGCGATCAACTCCTCATCTCAGCTCGCTGAGAAGGCAACCGACAAGCTCACCAACCAAGCCTCACAACTCCAAGCACTGCTTGATGGATCCCTGCATCGATTAACCCAACGCGTCGAGCAAGCCGGGGTTTGGCTCGGATCGCTCATCACACGCGCCGAACAGGTCGGACAAGAGCTCGGCGGGAATCCCAGTTCCTCGAGTAGTGAGATCCTGAAAAGCGTCGAGGAAGTCCAAGCAAAGGTCACTGAGTTGAACAACCCCTCAGCAATCGTGATTGAAGAGGCCATTCAAGAAGCCGTGAGCGAACCCAAGCCGAACAAACTCCCGGAACGGCTTCATATCGACTCCATCGCATTCGACGGCTCTACATCGATGGTTATCGAACACGACGACGGCATCCAAGGCGCGGACTGATTCCAGCCGATTCTCGGAATACCGCGCATTGCACCATCTGCGAACTACGACTTCTGAGCGAATTCTCACCATTCTCAGCAATCTGGATCGTGTGTAGTCGTTTTGGCTTCTGAGCAGCCTCTAAAGAATCGAATAATCTGTAAACACATGCATATGTGACACTTATGGACATTCGAATCGGTCTGCTCAATCGCTACCGATTGGATAGTGGTCGAGGAGTGAACAAGAGTTTGAATGCTTGATGCAATGTTTGCATTGACGAGGGCACTCAAACTCACGACACCCCCTGAAACGGCCCGAAAAAAGGGTATCCGTCGGTGTTTTTGCTCGGCGTGTCTACGATCTGAGCCCGGCATCGTCGAAGGACGATCAATACGAGATTCGATGGAGTTCCCACAGTGATTCAATACCTCAGAATGATCCGTTTGACCGCACTGGCGCTCGTGTGCTGCATGACATTGAGCACCGGTGCAGTGATTGCGCAAGACGCCGGGAATGAAGAACCTGAGATCGAGCCGGTCATGGACTGGGGAGTCGATCGGCCGACGCGTCAGAACAACCCGCCGATCATCAAGCGCAACGACTCTAGCGATCGTCAGGACACACGCAAGGAACCCACGGTGTCCTTCGGCGCGTTTTCTGAACCGATCGAGCTGACCACGCTCATCGAGTATGTCGGATCATCACTCGACATCAACATCATCGTCAAAGGCGCTCCGACAGGAGAGGTCACCTTCCACGCGCCAGTCGAGATCCCCAAGAGTCAGCTTATTGAACTGCTCGATGCGATGCTTGAGCAGTACTCGTTCACCATCTCGCACGAACCCACCTCGGACTTCTGGATTGTTCAGCCTGTCGCTGATGTGCGTCCCAACATGGGATCGGAGCGTCCGAGCACGCAGATCATCCCAACCCCGAATATCAAGCCTTCATTGATGGTTCCAGCGCTCAGCGCCTCGCTCGGATCGGGACTCAGCGCCGCGCCCAATGCCAAGAGCGGCCCGATCCAAGCGATCGACGAGCTTGGGGTCATCATCATCAACGCACCGCCGCGCGATATCAGTCGGATCAAAGCGCTGATCGCACAGCTGATCCAGATCGACGACGATCAACGCTATATCCGCTTTGAGCTCGATCACCTCGCGGCTCCCGCTGCTCTCGAGCGTGCGGTCGGACTCGTCGGTGGGAACAGTTCAGGTCAGAATCGCGTTGTTCAGAGCCAGCCTGGTGCACAAGGCACTGTTGGACTGTCCAATGCTTCGCTCTCGAATATGGCGGATCGCATCACCATTGACCCGCAAGGCAATGCGTTGATCTTCAAAGGCACCGAAGCGGAAATCGCACGCGTCGAGGAAGTCCTTGAAGTCATTGATGTTCCCAATACACTCGAACCAAAGAACTACTTCGCTGGATCATCCGCTGCTCAGATCGCGGACATCGCGAAGAGCCGAGGGTTGGGAGAGGTCATCCAAATCACGGATGATTCAAACAACCCATTCGCGCAAGGGAACATCCGACTCAACAACCAGAACGCGTTCCAGAATCAAACCTCAAATACCAGCTCCGGCGGTCCGGTCATGGTTGTGGACACCACACGCGGCAACATCGTTTACTACGGCACGCCGGCGCAGCAGCAACAGCTCGCAGATCTGATGAAAGAACTCGGAACCGAGGACGAGCGCGTTGTCATCAAGGAGTATGTACTCAACCACTCGGACGCGGAAATCGTTGCGGAGCTCATGACCGCGATCATCACGGGTCAGCAACAAACGGGCGAATCTGATTTCCTTCCCGGATCATCAGGTCGAAACAACGCCGTCTCTGAGTTCCGTCCAGCATTCGGAGCAAGCGGAGGTTCGGATGTCACCGCGGCGTTTGACCCCGACATCGTCGCGGTCATCGCGGATCCGGACAACAACCAGGTCGTTGTCCGCGCTCCGATCAAGCAGCAGGACGATCTTGCGAAACTGATCACGCGTCTGGATCGCCGCAAGCCTCAGGTGTATCTCCAAGCCATGATCGTGTCTGTTTCGGATACCGAGAACTTCTCGCTCGCGTTTGAATCGCAGATCAACGCGGGACAGTTTGGACTAAATACAGGAAACACACTCTCATCGCTCCCAGACACCTCAACATTCGGTGATCTCCGGAATGTAAATCCCGGACTCGCGGGACTGACCGCGGCGGTCATCATGACGGACCAGATCCCGATCATCATCAACGCGAGCCAGACGGATACCGATGTGCGGATCCTCTCGACGCCTCAGCTGCTTGTGAATGACAATCAGGAAGCGGAGATCGTTTCGCTCTCCGAACAACCATTCCAAGAAATCTCGCTGAGCGACGGCGGGAATGTCTCCGCGTTCGCTGGATTCGCTGAAGCAGGGACCACGCTTCGCGTCACGCCATCGATCTCCGATGGCGGGTACCTGCGTCTCGAGTACTATGTCGAGCTTTCGAACTTTACCGCGACGCAGGGACAAGACGGCTCACCTCCTCCTCGTGATCGGAACACCGTGCAAGGTGCGCTGAGTGTCCCTTCGGATGCGACGATCGTCATCGGCGGGATCACTGTGGACAATGTCCGCGACACAGTCGTCAAGGTCCCACTGCTTGGTGACATCCCGCTCGTTGGTGAGCTGTTTAAGAACACCAGCAAGATCAACACGCAGTCCAAGCTCTATGTGTTCCTGACTCCACGCATCATGACCGATCCGAACTTCCTTGATCTGAAATTGATGAGCGAGGGACCATACGCGGAGATGGAACTTGATCCGCGTGTGCCTGATCTTGAATCGGTCTCAATCAACGCTTCGAACAAAGGTCGAGCAAAACAAGAAACGGATGATGCTTTCGAACTTGAACGCCAGTCGCTTCCACCTCAACCTGAACCCGATGCGTTCGAGCCGTCGCTGACCCCTGTGCTCATCGATCCAAACGAGGACATGGACTAAGCGATGGGCAAACGCAACGGACTCATCAAACGCGACAAGAGCAACAGCTCGATCGCTCGCTCCAAGGACATGGCGCCGGTCGTCGTGGACGCGTGGGACGACGCGGCTCGTGCGCTTGGACCACTCAAACTCAGCGGCGAGCAACTCAAAGCGTTCGCATCCATCGACGGCTCGGACGACGAGCCTTGGGATGTGATGCTCCAGTCGCTCGCACTCGATGAATCAAGCGCCCTCAAGCTCTTGTCAGATCGCACAGGGCTCCCGTACGAGCAGGATCCGAAGCTCAAGGAATCATCTTCACGCTTCTACGAACTCATCGATCCGACCAAAGCACGCAGCGTGCAGGTCGCGTGTGTCGAGCGAGATGGATCGACCTTCGTCCTCGCGACCTCGCGCCCGATGCAACCCAGCGTATTCACGATGCTCGAGGATGAGTTGGATGCGCCAATCAGGATCCTCCTCGCACCACGAGCCGCGGTCGCGAATCTGATCAATCGTGGATACGAACAACGAGGCGATCTCGTCACGGAAATCGTCGAGGACATCCCGCTCGATCAATCCGCGATCGAATCCGCCGCAGGCGCCATCGGGAAGACAACAGACCTGCTCGCACAAGCGCGTCAGACGCCGGTCATCCGTCTTGTGAACATGATCTTGTTTGAAGCGCTCCGAAGGGGCGCTTCGGATGTCCATGTCCATCCGATGGAAGAGCGTCTCGCGATCCGCTTGCGCATCGACGGCATGCTCGTCGACGCGTTCAGTCCCCCACCGACCCTCGCGGCGGCGATCTCCTCGCGTCTCAAAGTCATGACGGAACTCGACATCGCGAATCGACACTCCCCTCAGGACGGCCAAACGACAGTGCGGATCGGATCGAAGAAGATCGACATCCGTCTCTCAGTCATCCCAACCATCTTCGGCGAGCGGATAGTGCTGCGTCTGCTCGACCAGTCCAACCAAGAACTCGACCTGAGTGCTGTTGGGATGGCGAAGAAGATGCAGACCAAACTCATGGACTGCGTCGAGCGCCCCAACGGTATCCTTCTCGTCACCGGCCCAACAGGTTCGGGTAAAACCACAACGCTCTACGCGGCCCTTGGTCGCATCGATCGCGCGACGCGCAATGTCATGACCATCGAAGATCCCGTTGAATACCACCTCGATGGCATCTCGCAGATGCAGGTCAATGTCAAACGACAAGTCACTTTCGCGACCGGTCTGCGTTCACTCCTGCGACAAGACCCCGATGTGATTCTTGTTGGTGAGATCCGTGATCCAGAGACCGCGCAGCTCGCGATCCAAGCTTCGCTCACGGGCCACTTCGTGCTCGCGACACTCCACACCAATGACGCGCCCAGTGCGATCCCGCGTTTGTTGGATATTGGGGTTGAGCCGTACCTGGTCACCTCGTCGCTGCTCGGCGTGCTCGCGCAGCGCCTGATGCGCCGCATCTGCACCACCTGTCACGGCACAGGTCGTCATGAAGGCGATCAATGTGAGACCTGTTTCGGAACTGGATACAAGGGACGACTCGCGGTCCACGAGCTCATGCTCATGAACGACAAGCTCCGTCACCTGACCGCATCGCGCGCCGACGGCGTGACGCTGTACGAAGCAGCGGTCGATTCGGGATTCGAGCCGATGAAGGTCGACGCGATGGAGAAGGTCAAGCAAGGCTTGACCGACGAAGCGGAAGTCTTCCGCGTGCTGCACTAAACTTGTGCATGCCAAATCCTGCAATACTTGAACCAATGGTTGTCAATTCTGTGACTCTATCGAACGAGTTCGTCACACTTGAACCATTGTCCATGAAACACGCTGACGATATTCATGTAGCAGTGGATGACCTCGTGTTCGAGTTTATGCCGATGCGTTCATCTGTGCGGACTCCCAAAGAAGTCCGACGCTACATTGAGTTCCAGTTGTCGAGAACGAAAGCACTCGTGTTCGCAGTTATCGACAACACCACTGGAAAAGCGATCGGCTCAACCAGTTACATGAACATCCGGAGTGATCATCGCGGGCTCGAGATCGGATCAACCTGGATTGCTGCTTCGGCGCGCGGCACCAAGATCAATCCCTCCATGAAATACCTCATGCTCAAGCACGCGATTGAGGAACTCGGGGTAATCCGTGTTGAGCTCCGCACAGACGAACGAAACAAACGATCCAGAGCAGCGATCCTCAAACTCGGCGCCGTCTTCGAAGGTACGCTTCGCAATCACATCGTGATGCCTGATGGTCATTACCGCGATACCGTGGTGTACTCAATCATCCCAGAACAATGGCCAACGATCGAACAACAGTTGCTGGAGCGGATTGGTTCCTAATAAGTCATGCCCCCGTCCGGGGGAGCGGACGGGGGCATAGAGGAGCGCGGCATCAAGCCAATTGGCGATGCCGCAAGAGAGAGCAATTCATGGAGTCACACAACGCACCGACACACCAGATGCGTATACGCTGCATCGACGATGCATCAGCAAATAGACCACGATTTGATCACGCATTTTGCACAGATCGTCCAAACTCGGCAGAAATCACCTTGATGTTCGTACCTCGTTTGTATGCCATAGGTCATTCTGCCTATGTAATAAAGCACAGCTTCTCATGAGAACATTATGAAGACTCAATCCTACAACGAAACCATGAAAGCAGCGGTCTACGAGCAATACGGTCCCCCTGAAGTGGTGCAGATTCAACAAGTCCCCAAACCTCGGATCAAAGATGATCAAGTACTGATCAAGGTACACGCAACGAGCGTCACCACTGGTGATGCGCGATTGCGTGCTTGGGATATCCCATCACTCCTGTTCGCGATCCCGGCTCGATTCATGATCGGCCTCTTCAAACCACGCAAACAGATTCTCGGCACATCCGTTGCTGGTGTAGTGGAGCAGATTGGCAGCGATGTCCAAGGACTGAGCGTCGGACAACGCGTGCTCGCATCAACGGAGATGGACTTTGGGGCACATGCGGAGTTTGTAGCAGCGAGCGGAGACGGATTGACTCAACCGATTCCGGATGATTTGAGTTACGAGGAAGCCGCGGCTCTGAGCTTTGGTGGATCAGCAGCGATCTACTTCCTCAGTGATCTTGGAATGCTCCAAAGCGGTCAACGTGTGCTCATCATCGGCGCCTCAGGTGCGCTGGGCGTTTCGGGAATCCAGTACGCGAAGCACCTCGGCGCCCATGTCACCGCCGTGTGTTCGGGCGCGAATCATGATCTTGTTCGTTCATTGGGCGCTGATGAAGTCATTGACTACACGAAGGACAATCTGGGGACAAAGACGGTTGAGGACAGCTTCAGATTCGATGTGGTGTACGACGCGGTGGGCAAATCAAGCCGCGGCATGTGCAAGCATCTCATGAAACCTGGAGGCATGTTCCTCCCAGCGGTGATGCGAGCTCCCGAAGTCTTGCAGATGATCTGGACGCCAGTGGTGTATAAACTCACTCGCAAAACGACCAGAACCAAATCGGGTGTCGCGTTTACAAAGGCAGAGTCAATCACGAAACTGCTCGCGCTTGTCGAGGATGGATCGATGAAAGCCGTAATAGATCGGACCTATCCGCTCGACGAAGCCGTCGAGGCGCACCGCCATGTCGATACTGGTCACAAGCGTGGGAATGTCATCCTGCGAATCGTCGATTAAGCGATGACCGTTCCCGGCTCATCTGGATGATCAAGCGGGAGGGTCCGCGCCACATCGAGGAAAGCGTCGTAGTTGCCGCGTGTTTCGATTACGCTGTCGCCTCCGAACTTATCCAGGAACGCCGCAGCAACTTCGAACGCAACCACATTCTCCATCACCACGCTTGCGGCAGACACAGCACAGATGTCGCTGCGTTCGTACTGTGAATCCTCGGCCTTCTTTGAGTTGAGATCGATGCTCGGGAGTCCCTGCAGCAGTGTCGCGATGGGTTTCATAGTTCCCGTCACCACGACGGGCTGCCCGTTGGTCATACCGCCTTCGGTCCCGCCAGCATTGTTACTCGAACGCACAAACCCAAGCGAAGGCGTGTTCACTTTGCTCGGATCGAACGCGATCGGATCATGAAGCTGGGAACCCAACCGCTTCGAACACTCGGCACCCAATCCGATCCCAACGGCTTTGAATGCTTGGATCCCCATCACTGCTCCAGCGATGCGAGAGTCGAGTTTCTCGTACCAGTTCATCGAACTCCCGATGCCGGGAGGACAATTGAATACATGGCACTCAACATCACCGCCGACAGTGTCCTTGTCGGACTTGGTTTCACGGATGATGTCGCATTGCTGTTCCGTAGTTCGCGGATCGAGCGTGTAGGTCGCGGATTCGTCGCGTGCGGCGATCAGTGCATCGAGTCCATCCATGCTCACTTGCACATCGGACGTTGCGTCCAGAATCGAACGGACGAATCCGAAGACCTCGACCTCAAAGACTTGCTTGAGCAGCAAGCGTCCGATGCAGCACGCCGCGACACGAGCCGCGGTCTCGCGAGCGCTGGCGCGTTCGAGCGTTTCACGACAATCGGTCGTCAGCCACTTGATCGACCCCGCGAGGTCCGCGTGACCAGGGCGTGGTCGATAGACCGGAGGTGTTCGCTCCAGGTCATCCAGCCGAGAGTCTCTGTTTTTGATCAGCATCGTGATCGGAGATCCGATGGACTTTCCAAGTCGCACACCGGTCAGGATCTCGACCGTATCGGTCTCGAGCTTCTGTCTTCCCCCACGCCCGTACCCGCCTTGTCGGCGTGCGAGTTCGCGATTGATGATGTCCGTGTCGATCGTGAGTCCCGCCGGAACTCCCATGACTGTTGCGATAAGCGCCGGTCCGTGCGATTCACCGGCGGTCTGGTAAGTCAGTCTGGATTGATACTGAGTCATATCTGTCCCTTATCGGCGTTTGTTTTTCAGCAGTTCATTGGAAAAGCGAGAGGATATTCGAATACTCATCCGTCCAGAGTCGGACATCAAACATTGGTTCCCCTTGCTGGAACATGCCGGCATCCAAGAGCGCTTGAGCGCTCGTTGTATCCTTGGTCAACGCGATCCAGATAGATGGGAACCAGTAATCTTCCATGTGATCTGGGATCTCATCACGCTGCTGTTCATAGCGCATCACATACGCTTTGTGCTTCCTGCCCAGTTCGAATACCAATGGCTGGAATCTGAGATGCCTATTCGATACATGGAGCAAGATAATCCCATCATCGTTCAATCGATCAAAGTAAAGCTGGATCGCTTCATCTGTCAGTAGGTGAACAGGGATCGCGTCAGAACTGAACGCGTCGATGAGCACCATGTCGTATGGATCTTCACCAATCCGTCGTTCTTCCTCCAAAAGCAGCCGTCCATCTCCGAGCGCTACATCAACTTCGCACTCAGCGTCTGACAAGTAGGTGAAGAACTCGGGATCCTGCGCGATGTCCGCGACTTCCGGATCAATCTCAAAGTACCGAATTGTATCGTTTGCTCGCCCGTGCGCCGTGATTGCTCCGGACCCAAGCCCCACGATCCCGATGCGCGCTCCGTCGGGTTTCGTCTCCTTGAGCGCACGGATCCCCATGCCGCATGGACCATTGGTGTGGTAATACCCCAACGGCACATCCTTGAATGCATCGTCGAGGTATTGCACACCATGATTGGTGGTGCCGTGCATGATGGTTCGTACTGTCATCAATCTGTCGATTTCCGGATCGTAAAACTGTTCGTCAACTACACTCAACACGCCGTAGAAAGTTCGGCTCCGATACTGGATCCGTGGATCGGTCAGTTTGTCATAGACCGAAGCACTCAACGGCACTGCAAGCACGAGCATGCACGCGAGCCCATCACTCCACGCAAGGTAGATGAGTACCGCTGGAACAATGACAATGAATCCGAATAGTGCGATTGGTCGATCGCTCATTGTGATCGGTAACAGGTCGATCAAATCACTGACAAACAACCCCATGACCACCATGTACAAAATACTAAAGAGCGGAAGCCCATAGCGTGTGAGCAATGCGGTGTTTTTGGATTTCTGATCATTCAATGATCGGATAGAGCGCCAGGGAATCAGTGAGACAGCGCAGATCAGCATGATCTGGTATTCGAGGGTCGTTTCAAAGAAGAGCGGAGCGACGATCCCGTTGAACACCCCACCCAATGCGCCGCCGATCGACATGATCAGATAAAACTCAGTGAGATGTTCTGCTCCCGGCCGATCCTTCGCGAGCAGCCCGTGTCCCGTCAGTCCAACAAGCGCAAGCAGAATCAACTGGACCGAGACCAACGCAGGAAGCGGAGCATAGTTCTGAGCCTCTGACGCGAGTACCAATACCGTCGCGCCAATGACCGCGATCACCATCGGTCTACGGATCACGGCGACAAACTTCTCGGCGTCCACCGCGAATGCGATGATCATGGTCAGCAGATACACTGCGAGTGGCAACACCCAGAGCAGCGGGAACGAAGCAATGTCCATCGTGATGTGACTCGTCACCCCAAGCAACATCGACGAAGGAACAAAGGCATAAAAGACCCAACGCAAACGGCGAGACCAAGTGATCGGCAGATCAGTCGTTTGTGTCTGCTCAGTATCCTCCGGCGGCGCGAGCACCTCTGGAGGTGGAGCATGCGGATCATCCTTCGCACCTTTCCGCGTCATCAGGATCGCGCCGAAACTCAGCACGATGAAGACCCCGAATCCACTGAGCCACACTTCTCGCTGAGAATCAAGCCCCAGTGTTGGCTCGATCAAGAATGGATACGCAAGCAGACCAAAGAAACTCCCGGCGTTGCTCGCCGCGTACAGGAAGTATGGGTCATGTGCTTTGCTGTGACCCGTGCGAGCGAACCATCCCTGCACCAGTGGTCCGGCGCTGGAGATCATGAAGAACGGCAAGCCTGAGACGAGAGCGAGCTGAAGAATCAACCAAGGCACGGGAAAGGTCGTCGCACTGGGTGGTGCTTCGGGCGTATCGAAGAGAATCCCCGCAGCGAGTGCGATGATCAGCATCGCGATATGTCCCATGAGTTGCATGCGGCGCGAGACACGCTTCATCACAAAGTGCGCGTACAAGTACCCAAGCAGCAGCACAGTCTGGTAGAACAACATACAGGTTGTCCAAACGGATGAGCTCCCTCCGAATACTGGGAGCAGACTCTTGGCCACCATTGGTTGGACTGAGAACAACAGCGTGGCGGATAGAAATACCGTAAAGACAAAATAAAGGACCATGCAGACTCCAGCAATGCGAGCGAAGAAAAGGCTCTATACAATAGCACAAAGACCCCCTTTACTCCTCTCCTGACACACGGAGCAACGACATGAAACCTCAGGACGATGTCTGCTTGTGCTTCCATGTGCCGCTCGTCAAAGTCCGCACATATTTGGCTCGAGAGAATCCCCCTGTCGCGTCGCTCATTTCGGAATGTCTCGGCGCCGGAACAGGATGCGGCTGGTGCGTCCCCTACCTCAAAGAGCTCCACAATCAACATCAATCTGGACAACACCCGACAATTGAGGGAAGCGCTACCGATTACGCCGAGGGAAGACTGAAGTTCAACAAATCCGGCACGCGCGATAAACCAGAATCCCAATAAAAAACCGGGACGAACCCGGTATTGATCTTCGAACTGAGTTTGCATCACATCCGAAATCTTGGGAGCAGTTCCAGCGGGAACGCGGGCGATGAGATCGGACGCAGCGCCAGCGCCAGCAACGCGAGCTCATCATCGTCTCCCGCGATCCGATTCATGCGGAGCTGACTGCATCCTGTGCAGCGGTGCACGAGCACCCATTCCCCATCGGATCGCCCTGCGATCGCGATCGGTTCCATCGGTTGAGCGCAAGGCGATCGTCGATCTCCGATCTTGTCGTCCACATGCCTCGACCAGAGACAATGCGGACAGTGGTTGCGCTGATTGGTTCCAAACGATTGATACGAGACATACCCCTTGCAATGAATGCAGTGAAATCCGCCCTGCTTTCGGGCGTGCTTATCATGATGTTTCAACTGTGAATCCTTATCGATCCCGGCACAACAAAAAGCACCGGATCGGTGTCAGGCGCCGTTTCTTTCCAACGGCGCCGATGTGTATAGAAGAACACGCTCAGGATTTACACAATGGGTGCTTGCATCAGCCCTGATAGTACACGCAGTGTTCAAAGCATGCAATAAAAAAACCCCGGCATTTGCCGGGGCTGAGTATTCAGTGTGAGTTCTTCTTACTCGTTGTCATCGATCACACGAAGCGACAAACCGAAGTTGGTCAGCTTCTCGTGGATCTCGACGAGCGAGGTCGAACCAAAGTTCTTGACTCCCATGAGCTCTGCTTCGGTGTGCGAGCAGAGGTCCCCGATGCTCTGGATATTGAGCATCTGGAGCGCCTTGCGAGCACGCACAGTGAGCTGGAGCTCAGAAACAGGCTTGGAGAGCAACTGCTCTTTGCCTGATCCCTTGAGCTTCTCGAGGATCTGACGGCGAGCAACGCGGTGCGCGTCCTCGTGACCCTGACCAAGTTTGAGACCCTTGACCGCGAGCATCCGCTTGATCTCGTCGAGCGAGGACTCTCCGAAGTTCTTGTAGCTCATGAGTTCCGATTCGTTGATACGGATCAGATCGCCGAGCGTACGGATGTTCATCTTCTTGAGACATGTACGAGCACGAACAGTGAGCTCGAAGTCCGTCACAGGAGTATCAAGCAGCGCACGACGCTTCATGATGTCCCGCTCGTTCTCTTCTTCGACCATCATGCCCTTGGAGGCAAGAACATCGGTCATGAACAGACGCGCACGAGCGTGGTTCGGATTCGTGTCCAAGATCTGACGCAAGCAGCGCTCCGCACGCACATAATCACCCTGATCCTCGTAGAGGACCGCGAGGTTCATGAGCGCGTTGATCGGTGCCGGCGCGTGCTCGCACACACGCTCGTAGAGCGAGAGTGCTTCTTCTTCATCGCCTTGCAGATCGAGCTGGTACGCGAGCTTGAACGCAACATCCAGATTCCCTGGATCCGCGGCAAGCGCCGAGCGCAGGGACTCGATGCCCTCGCTTCGGTAACCATCGTTGAGTTGGGTCAACGCTTGTGTATACAGGTCTTTAGCGTTCTGTGCGTCAGCGGCGGCGGCCGAAGCCCCGACCACCATGTCCATGGGATCGTTGGTCATGTGTTCTCCTGATCAAACAAGCCCGAATGCTCATTCAGGCGGTCGTAAGTCTAGGCCCACAACGGACCAAACGCAAGTCTCAGACACCCAGCACATTAGCCACTTGTCAGGGTCGGATCGGGAAGCACATCGTCAAACGGATCCAGATCCGGCTCCTGATCCGCTTCCACAAGCGACATCGTCTTCCACTTCCCGCCGAGGAATCGAATACTCAGTGCGATCCCCAGCGCGATGATGTACAACGATGCACCAATCCAGGGACCCATCGATCCGAGCTGAGGCATCCAGTGGATCAGCGCCAGACCAACGCCTGGGATACAGACCCACGACAGCACGATCGTCGCGACGCCCGGCCAAATGGTATCTCCAGCGCCACGCAATGCAGCGGAGGTCGTGATCGCCATTGCATCGAAGATCTGGAACACCGCCGCCGCGATCATCACAGACGAACCGATCGCGATGAGCTTCTCACGAAGTTCAGGTGGTGTGTCGCTGTTGATAAAGAACCCAATGAGTGGTCCGCGGAACACGACAAATACCAAGGCGCACAGCGCCATGTACCCCATTGTGATCTTGAGCGCCAGCTTCGTCCGCTCAAGAGCAATATCGGGACGCTTCATCCCCATCGCCTTCCCAACCATCGCTTGCGTCGCGATCGACAGACCTACCGCAGGCATGAAACTCAGGTGCATGTACTGCAGCGCGATCCATCCCGTCGTGTTGTGCCAGACCGGATCGTCACCGATCGCTTCGCCACCCATCGGGACGAGCCACGCCATGAGCGCTGCCCAGCACGCCATCTCGTTGACGAACATGAGTCCCGGCGCGAATCCGACTTTGAACAAGCCCTTGATGCACACGACACTCAGCCGCCACGCTTTGCGCGTGCCGTACTGAATCGCGTAGCGTGGACTCAGGAACAGCGCCATCGGGATCAGAAACTCGACGAATCCACCGATGACCGTCGCGACTCCGGCGCCGGTGAGTCCGAGCTTCGGAGCTCCAAGGTTCCCGAAGATGAGGACATAGTTGAGGAAGATGTTCGTTGCGTTGCCACACAAGGCGCTCACGAGAACGACCTTTGGACGATGCATCCCATAGAAGTAGTGATGCACGCATCGACTGATGATCGTTCCCAGACCACCAAACAGCATGATCGTCGCGTAGTTGGATTCGAGCTCGATGAGCATCGTCTCGCCGCTGTGGATGCGCGAGAACAAACCCGGCACGACGAACGCCGCTGGAACCAAGATCAGCGCCCAGTAGACCGCGCCGACCCAGAGTCCGTTCCACGCGTACGCCGCGCCGCGTTCTGGTTTATCCGCGCCGAGATTCTGGGAGACGAACGAGTTGATCACTCCCGTCATCCCAAGCACGAACGACATCATCATCCACGCCATCATCCCGCCGTTGGACTGCGCTGATACATAGACGGGCTCTGGACCGATCTCCTTGACCATGAGCTTGTCGACAAACTGCATCACGGTGTACGACGCCATCGTCGCGACCGAAGGCAGCGCAATCGCAAGCATCTCGCTCAGCGCATGGTCACCCTCAGCGCTCGGCGCTGTGTTCAACTCCCGCTCATCAACGGGCTGTGTTGTCTGCTCGGCTTGATCCAGATCCGCGTCCATAGACTCGACGGACCGATCAACCGAAGTTGGTTCGTGCACTTCTGACATCTTGATATCCAAACTGAAATGTGGGATATGAACCCTGTGTACCGACGCTCACCGCTGATAGATGCGGGATCGTTCATTTCTTTGCCAAAATTTGACGAGTCGAAATGTCAGTTGATGGTGTTCATAGTGCGGAGAGTGTACCAGAAAAAGACTCTTGGTCAAACAACTCCTGCAAAACACATCATTTTCTTACATCGCAGCTGTTTGCCTCTTCGCATTGCACATCTCGATCGCAAGATCAATTGCGCTGCTCATGGAGCCGGGATCAGCAATCCCCTTGCCCGCGATGTCGAACGCAGTGCCGTGATCTGGAGAGGTCCGCACAACATCACCAAGCCCCAATGTGATATTCACCGCATCATCGCGCTCGAGCAACTTGACTGGGATCAAACCCTGATCGTGGTACATCGCGACAACCAGGTCGTACTTCCCCTCCATCGCAGGACGATAGATCGTGTCTGCTGGGAAGGGCCCCTCGACGCGTATACCCGACTCGATCGCGAGATCAATCGCAGGCTTGATCAAGCGATGCTCCTCGTCGCCCATCAACCCATCCTCGCCCGCGTGGGGGTTCAGCCCGCACACGGCGATGCGTGGTCGTCTGATCCCGAGATCCAGACACGCCTGGTGTCCCAGATCGATCGCGGTATGGACCTTCCCAATAGTCAGCACATCGCGGATGTCGTTGAGCGCGATGTGCACCGTCGCGAGCACCACGCGGAGTTTCTTGCCAACGAACATCATCGCGAATCGGCGCTGTCCCAGTGTCTTAGCGATCAGTTCTGTGTGTCCAGGATAGTTCTTCCCAGCGAGCGACCACGCGAGCTTGTTGATCGGTGCCGTGACAATCCCGTGCGCATGCAGCGGATCGCTCGGATCTCGCATCGTGTCCTCGATCGCGTCCTTCACCCAGTGAAAGCTCATTGCGCCGGATATGCGATCCGGCTTGCCATTGAAGCTGAACTCGATCCCTTCCTCTTTCATCCGTGGATCCGAATCGAGCAGCACGATCGGATGCGTCTGGATCGTCGACACCAAAGGAGAGCGTTCATCCACTTGCCACCAGAACGGATCGATCCCGCAGACCTGCGCCGCATTGTGCAGAACAGATGACGAGCCATGGATCAGGAAACGGGCACGCTTGCGGCGTCCTATCTCAGCGAGAGCGCGCACCAAAACCTCAGGCCCGATCCCGCCGGGGTCGCCCATCGACACTGATATGGTTGGTACGCCGCTCATACGCAATGATACGCGAACGAGCGTGGATAGATCAGAGGATCCGCGTCGATCGCGGGAACGATCCGAGCACCTGGATCTCTTTGCAGTGGACGCGTGCGTCCTTGAGTGCCTTCTTCATCTCCGGATCATCGCGATGCCCGTTGGCATCGATGTAGAAGGTGTAGTTCCAGTTTTCGCGTCCCGATGGACGCTTGTCGATGTGGCTCAGGTTCACGCCCGCGTTGTGGAAGGACTGGAGCACCTCGACCAGCGCCCCGTGCTTATCTTCCGTCACGAATGTGATCGCTGTCTTGTCGTCGCCCGTGCGTCCCGCTCGTTCCTTGGAGATCACATAGAAACGCGTGATGTTGTCGGGATTATCCTCGATCCCCTCAAACAGGATCGGAGCGCCGTAGAGCTCCCCCGCCAGCTCAGACGCGATGGACGCCGATCCCGGATCAGCGCCGATCGAGCGTGCGGTCTTGTTCTCTTCCAATGCCGTCTTGACGGATTGGCTCGTCGAGGCATCGGGACATAGTGTCGCGTCAGGATACTGCGCACTGAGCCACTCCCGGCACTGTGCAAACACCTCAGGTTTGGAATGAATCCGACGGATGTGCTTTGGATCCGCATCACTCAGGAACATGTGATGGATCGCGATCTGGATCTCCGCGTACACGTGCACCTTCCCCGCGTTGCTCCACAGCGCGTCGAGCGTCTCCGTGATCCCTCCACCAATCGAGTTCTCGATCGGGACCAGTCCGTAGTTCGCGTGACCTCGGCGGACCTCGTCGAACACCGATCCGATCAATCGAAGATCCGTGTATTCCACCGACGATCCGAACTGCTTGACCGATGCTTGATGCGAGTACGAGCCGGGAGGTCCCAGGAACCCGATCCGCAGTGGTCGTTCGAGCGCGAACGATCCCGACATCATCTCGCGGTAAACCGCCTCAATCGTCCGATCGGGGAGCGGTCCCTGATTGTTATCCAGCGCCCGCTGGAGCACCTGCGCCTCGCGATGGGGCGCGTAGATCGGAGTATCGCTGCCCCGCTTGATCTCCCCCACCTCGACGACGCACGAAGCTCGCTCGTTGAGGATCGCGACGAGCTTCTTGTCGATCCGATCGATCTTCTTGCGCAGCGAATCGAGTGCCGCGGAGTCCGCTTGAGACTCCACACCCTTGGCGCTGGTCTTCTTCGAACCCTTCGACGCGGCTTTCTTCTTGGTGCTCTTTTTCGCCATGCATTGCTCCTTATCGCCTATCGAAGCGCTGATCGTCAATGAAGATCACCGATTCGTGTATGATTGTCCGATATTTCACGCATATCTCTCCCCTGAGACACGCCTTAGACCGCGAAAGCATCCCCCACCAATCCCCAAGAACCCATCATGGACCCCACCATCATCACCACTCCATCATTCACGCTCGCGCAGTCCCTCCCAGAGGGTGGCTCCGTCCCTCTCTTCTTCCTCCTCGCCGGCGGATTGATGCTCTGGCTCTTTGGCGCCAAAATCGTCAAGCCCGCGTTCTTCATCTTCGGCGTCGCCGTCGGCGGATTCGTCGGAACCACCATCGTCCCGCTCACCGGACTCCCGCCGTTCGATCTCGGAAGCGTCACGATCAATCCAGGATTCACCGGACTCATCGTCGGCGCCATCATCGGCGGACTCGTCATGCTCGCGATGTTCCGCATGGTCATCACGCTCACCGCCGCGATCGCGTTCGCGGCTGCAGGACTGCTTGGCGCGATGGTCTACCTGCACTTCTATCCCACAACCACCGCTGATCAGGACCTCTCGCAGACCGAATCCATGATCGCTGAATCCGGCGACCTCACCACCGATGCGCTCAACGCCGCAACTGAATCACTCTCTGTCGAAGCCGCGGAACGATCCGTCAATCTCATCAACGGCGACTCAGAAAACCCGCTGATTGATGACGATACCAAAAACGACATCCTCGACGCCGCGGAACGCTCACGTGCTTTCGTTGCCCGTGTTGTGGAGACTGTCAGAGAAGATCTGGATTCAAGACCAACACGCGACAAGATGGTCGCGTTCTCCTCGATGTTCGCGGGACTGGCGCTTGGACTGCTTGTCGGCGTCGTGATGCCCAACCGAGCCGCGGCACTCGTCACAAGCCTGACCGGATCCGCCGCGTGGATTGGAGCGGGAACTGCTTTGCTCACCGCACGCAATGGAGAAATCCCAGGATTCCTCGATCAATCCGCTGTGGTCTGGGCTGTATCGTGGATCATCATCACGATCATCGGCTTGTTCATCCAACTCGGATTCCTTGGAAAAAAGAGCAGCAAACCTGCAAGAGCGTCGGACGACGATGATGACGACGAATAACACGCGATGTCGATCACGAGTCCAATATCTCGCAATATCGCCCATTTTCGGGGATTCTGACGAGAGAACACCGCAAGATCGGCGCACAAATTCGTACCTATTTGACTTCCACTGCTGGAGATGCGACAATTACCCCTTCGGAACGGACCGATATTGAGGTCAGGAAACAGGACTCGCACTGGACAGTTACTGATCCGAAACGAGACCTGACCACACGGAGACGACATGTCCACGATTGCACAACAAACAACGAATCCACCACGCTCTGCAAGCACTCTTGATCCGATCGTAGCAATCCATACCGAATCCGCTCCCAAACTCTCAAAAGCTCAGCTGCTTGCGCAGACAACACAACGCCGTGACGATGCGAACGCGCTGCTGCAATCACTCCTGGACGCGAAAAAGATCTCCGAACGCAACCTCGCATCGATCAACCAGGATGACCTCCTCAAGCGCGTTACCGGCAACTCCTCCATGGACAACGCGATCACCTCGACGCGCAAGCTCATCGACTCGTTCAACCGCGTCATCGACGATCTCCGCCGGAACCTGAGCGACGACGACCTCGCTGCTCTCTAATCCCGCCCCGACCATCCCGCTCCAATCTTCCTGCTTCGATCGCCTATCGTCATCCCATGACGAGCCCTTCCTCTATCCAGACCCAGCCCGCTGAGGGACAGTCCGCCGCGACTGTCCGCTTCATGAAACTCGACGATCGCGCGACGATCCCGCAGTACCAGACCCAGCTCGCGGCTGGACTGGACCTCGCCGCGTGCTTGCCGCGCCATGACATGCCTGAGTGCGTGACTGTTCATCCGGGAGACATCGTCAAGATCCCGCTTGGATTCGCGTGCGCCATCCCCGCTGGATTCGAGGGACAAGTCCGACCACGCTCCGGACTCGCGACCAAGCACGGCCTCAGCGTCCCCAACGCGCCGGGAACCGTCGATGCGGACTATCGCGGAGAGATGTTCGTCGCGCTGATCAACCTCGGACGAAACCCCATCGACATCACCCACGGCATGCGCATCGCGCAGCTCATCATCGCTCCGGTCAGCCACGCGACGATCGTCGAGGTTGATTCACTCGAAGACACCGATCGAGGAGCGGGTGGGTTCGGTTCGACCGGTCTCTAACGATCAGCTTATAAAAAAACACGGACCGCTTGGACCGTGCTTGTGTGACTCAGATTTGCAATCGATCAGAGCTTGAGGTCGCCCAGACCCATGCCCATCCCGCCGGCGTCGCCCAAGCCGCCGCCCTTTTTCTGGCCGGACTTGTTGTGCTTCGCTTTCTCGCGCAGACGACGCAGTTCAGGGGTCTCTTCCTTGACAACCGGAGCATCTCCGCCGCGACCGCCACGCCCGCGGCCACCGCCTCCGGATTGCTGCGGACGCTCTTTAAGCTGCTTGATCGACAGCGAGATCTTCTTGTCGTTCGGATCGACCTTGAGCACCTTGACCTGAACGACCTCGCCTTCCTGGAGCACATCGCTGACCGCGTTGACACGCTTCCAGTCCAGCTCCGAGATGTGCACGAGACCTTCAACGCCTGGCGCGACCTCAACGAACGCGCCAAACTCCATGAGCTTGGTCACCTTGCCGGTGATCTCCGCACCCTCGACGACATCGTCCTTGACGGCGCTGAATGGATCCGCTTGGAGCTGCTTCATACCCAGCGAGATTCGATTGGTGTCCCAATCGAGCTTCATGATCTGGACGGTCACTTTCTGACCCTCGCTCACGAAACGCTCGACATTCTTCGCGCCGTGGTTCACACGCTCATGGCTGATGTCGTTGATGTGGATCAGACCATCCACACCACCAAGATCAACAAACGCTCCGAAGTCCATGATCTTGCGGACTGTGCCTTCCATCGTGTCGCCGACTTTGAGCGCTTCCTTGAGCGACTCCATCGCCGACTCGCGTTCCTTCACCAGAATCTCGCGGCGAGAGCACACGATGTTCCCAGCGCCACGACGATCGAGCTTCTGGATCGTGCAGGTCATCTTCTCGCCAACGAACACTCCCAGATCCGGGATGTGCTGCAGATCCACCTGCGATGCAGGCATGAACGCACGATGGTTCGCGACCTCGAGTTCCAGACCGCCTTTGTTCGTTCCCGTCACGCGTGCCTCAACGACCTGACCAACCTGGAGCATCTCCCAGTCCGCTTTCTGGACAGCGCCAGGGAGCACGCAGATGTAGAGCGACTCTCCCGCGTCGTAGCGCTGGACGACGACCTCGAGCTGATCGCCGGGATTTGGTTTGTTGTCCTTGAACTGCTGGATATCCACGACACCAAGTTCCTTTGGACCAAACTCAACAAACACATCTGTCGCGCCGACAGACACCACACTCCCAGTGCGATGCTCGCGTCCTCCGCGCACTTCGCGTGGACCACGGATCGATCCTGGAGCTTTCGGTGCATCCGCAGCTCCGGCAGCATCGAGATCCGCCATCGCGGCTTCGATCTCCGCTTCGGTCTGCGCATCGAGCTTGGTTTCGGTCTTCGTAGGAGCGGGAACAGTCACGGCTTCGGTCGCCGATGAGATTTGCTCTTGCTCATTCGAAGGGGTTGCGTTCTCAGAAGCCTGGTTGGGCGTGTCGGTCATTGGTTGGGAATCCTGGGTGGTCTTGGAAAGATGTTCAACTTGGTTAAGAAGAACCTGAGCGGAAGCGAGTTAGGACAACGCGGCTTGAGCTCTGGTTCCGAGGGACAGGTTAATCGCTTTGACGATCCGCTCCGCGGTACGGACATTCGCGAATCCCGCTTCCGCATCGATCGCCGGACGCTCTCCGGTTTTCACAGCTTCGAGAAACGCTTCGATCTCTTTTACAATCGGTTCGCCGTCATCAATCGTCAGCGGCTCGATGTTGATGAGCTCGGTCCAATCCACATCCGTCAGGTCCTTCCCTGAGCGGATCTGATCCCGGACTTCACGCATCTGGATCTCGTTCGCGGTCTTGCGGATCATCATGCCGGACTTCGCGGCGTAATCGATCTTGATGTATCCGCCCTCACCAGTTATACGAGTCAGACGCTCGGTCTTCATCGCAAGACGCGAAGCGGTGATGTTCGCGACGCACTGTCCGCCGCCATCGTCTTCTGGGATGTTCCAGACCAATCGTGCGTTGCACAGGTCCTCGTATTCTCCCACTACAGCGACACCTGACGCTTGGATCTCGTCAGGCTCGCGACCATCCATCAACATCAGCACCACATCGAGGTCATGGATCATCATGTCCATCACCACACCGATGTCGAGTGAGCGAAAGGTCATCGGAGACACACGATGCACTTCCATGAAGCGCGGAGTGATCGGTTCGCTGTTGGTCGCCGCGGCGCTCTGCATCGCGCGCATGATCGGATTGAATCGTTCGATGTGTCCGACCATCAAGCAGGTGCCGTTCTCTTCCGCGATTCGTTTAATCTGCTCCGCTTCCGCGGCGTCTCCCGCGAGGGGCTTCTCGATCAGACACGCGACGCCCGCTTTGAGGAACGGCTCGGCGCTCTTGAGGTGGAAAGTCGTCGGGACCGCGATCGACACCGCGTCGACTCCCGCGTCGAGCAGTTCCTGCTCAGTCGCGAATGCCTGACAGCCGTGCTGCGCCGCGATTTCCTTGGCGCGATCGAGATTCGCATCGACAACACCCACCAACTCGACGCCTTCCATCTCCGCGTAAACACGCGCGTGGTGACGCCCCATACGACCGACGCCCACGGCGCCACATCTCAGTGGGTTCTGTGGGGTGCTTGGTGTACTGGTCATGAAATCAACTCCTGAAATCTGGTAACCGCCGAATCCGGCGCGGCTTGTTTAGACAAGCGCGTCCATTGCTTCGACGATGTCTTCTTTGCGTGTGAGACCGACGAACTGCTTCGCGACCTCGCCGCCTTTGAAGATCAATACGGTCGGGATCGCGCTGATGTTGAACTTCATCGCGACTTCTTTGTTATTGTCGATATCGAGCTTGCCGATCTTCGCTTTGCCTTCGTAGGTGTCCGCGACCTCGTCGATCGTTGGAGCGAGCATCTTGCACGGCTGGCACCATTCGGCCCAGAAATCCACCAGCACCGGCTGATCGGAGCTCAGCACCGAATCGTCGAAGTTGCCGTCGTTGAACTCAAGTGTGTTTGCACCGGCCATGGATTTTGCCCTTTCCTTCTCAAGCAATCATTCTGTTCTGTATTCCATCGGATCCCTTCCGATGATCGAGGTGACCCCGAGGTCACAATCCTAGCACTTCGATTCGCCAATGACCGATCCATCACACAATTGGGCGACCCTGAATTGCCCCTAAATTCCGCGCATAACAGCCCATGCGGCGTCCAACGCACCCCGATGAATCCCCACATCATGCACACGGAAGATCCGCGCTCCATACCGCATGTGCATCACAGACAACCCCACTGTCGCGGCGTCTCTCTCCTGAGGATTCGAATCCCTCCCCAATCCGATGCGACCAACAAAGCTCTTTCTGCTCAGACCACTCATCAGCGGACTCCCAAGTTCGAGCAAACGATCGGTGCCCTGGATCAACTCAAGATTGTCCTCGGCGGACTTCCCAAACCCCAATCCAGGATCAATCACGATCCGATCACTCCTGACTCCAGCGCTGATCGCTGATTCACGCTGTGCGCTGAGATGATCTCTGACCGCAGCAACCACATCTCCGTACTCCGGCTTGCGTTCGTATTGATCCGAATAAGAATCCTGATCGGAAGTGGTCAGCCTGTGCATCAGCACGATCCCACAGTTGATTTCCGACGCGAGCGCGAGCATCTGCGGATCTTCGGTCATCGCGGATACATCGTTGATCGCATCCGCGCCGGCTTCTATCGCTCGACGCGCAACTGCACTCAGCGTTGTGTCAGCCGAGATCGGGATCTCGATGCCCTCCTTGCGGATCGCTTCGATGATCGGAACCACGCGATTGATCTGTTCGTCGCTGCTCACCCGCTGGGCGCCTGGACGCGTGGACTCGCCCCCGATATCCAGCATGTCCGCGCCCTCATCGATCGCGCGCTTCACGAACTCGACCGCTCGATCGATCTCATTGTGCACCCCTCCATCTGAGAACGAATCTGGGGTCGCGTTGACAATACAAACAACACACGGGCGATCAAGAGTGATCGCCCGTGTGTCTGAGAGTTGCCAAGTTGGTGCGAGCTCGTTCGCTTGGGTCATGCCCAATTGTCCCGAGCAGCATCGTCATTTCTACTCAATCTGGGTATCAGAACGACATATCGTCGTCATCGTCCCAGTCATCACCGCCGCCCATCGCGTCCTCAGGGATCATTTCCATGATCGCTTTGACCGTGTTCAGCGGGAGCACCGAGCGGACCATCATCCCGCCACCATCTGCAGTCGCTCCGAACGCGACTGGTGTGAGCGAATCGATCGGCTCGAACTCCGGGACGATCCCGAACATCATCAGCATCGGACCAACAGTGTTGAGGATGTGATCAACCCCGACATACGCCTCCATAACGCGATTGTCTGGGAGCAGTGCTGCCGCAGACGCGATGCCCTGATTGCTCATCATCGTGTTCTGACCACTCGCGGCTTTGTATGCCTTGGTGAGCAGCTCCTCATTCTGTGAGAATGTGAAGACCATACCCTCGCCCGCTTTCGCGGCGTACCCGCTCGGACCACGGCTCGGACCGTACATCATCTGCATCATCATCGATGGATCCGGCGCTCCAAACCCGCCACCACCACCCATCATCGCGGGATCGATGTCGATTGACATGGAGTGTGTGTACGCATCAATGCCGTTGACAGACACAGGTTCATCGGAGAACGCGGCTTTGAGTGAAACCCCATCCTGATCGACTTCACCCATCTTGCCGTACATCGCCTGCATCGCTTCGATGCATGCGTCAGCGTCTTTGCCCTCAGAGTACATGACGGTGTTCGAGAGGATGCCGTTCATCATCATCGCGTCGGATGCTCCAAGGATCTGAGCCCCACCTTGGAACTGTTGCAGCAAGGCATTAAAGTCAAACCCAGCGGTCATTCCTGAGCTATCCATCTTCTGGACAAGGTCCATGTACTCAGTGATCATCGTCTGGATGCCTTCGCCGCGTAGGTCGAATGCTTGTGCGAAGAAGAAGTCCATCTGCGGCACGCGATTGAAGTACGCTCCTGCATTACCATTGTTGTTAAACATCGCTGCCGAGTCACTGCCGTCCTTGAACTGCAGTCCGAAGTCAAACGCGAATCCCTGCTGATCATCAAAGCTCATGCCGGTAACAATCGCGTGTCCATCAGCAACAGCGGTCTTGTAGAGATTCATGAATGTGTCGAATCCCTGCGCTGCTTCAGCACCCATCATCATCTCGATCATGTCGCCCTGCTGCTCCATCTCTTCAAACGATCCTTCGATCATCGGACGCAGCGCATCGAGACTGACATACACCATCACATCGTTTGCTGATGCGACGCGATTGCCTGCAGTGCCGAGCATCGCTTGAGCCTGCTCGATCGTGTGCGAAGCCGGAGTGAACGATCCGAGGATGTCCGTATCGTTGCTCATCGCGGCGTACCCACCACCGATGTCACGGAAATAGATGTTCTGACCACCCATCGGGAACTCGACGAGCCCGTTGACCGCCTCGCGCCCTTGAGTCAGATCGTTGAAGTTACTCACTGGGAGCAGCACGACCGCGTCAGGCTCGTGCTCCCAGTCGTCTTGCATGTCGAGAACGACCGCGGCAGATCCTTCAAGGTTCATGCCAGGCATACCGCGCACCATCGAGGTCATCATCATGACCTCAGGCTTCCCCATGTCCCCCATCATTGCGTTGACCTTGTCCATATCGGAGAGCAGTTCACCCACATTGGGCATCACCACCACAATCTCCGAATCTCCAGGAACCATCGTCAGCGCCTTTGGAGTCCCCGCCATAACAGGGAGCGAGATCGCGAGAGCCGCGAGCGCAGCACCTGAGCGGATTGTGTTGGTCTTGAATGTCGTCAGCATCGGGAACGGTCCTTTCGTATGGAACGATCGTGGTTAAATTCAGTATCACAGCCCGCCCGGTACCCCCTATGGATCGCCGAATCAGTCCTGTAACGGTCTCTATCGTATTTCTATAGGAAGCAGCCGTCTCTGGTTTCAGTTCGTCAGAGAGATTTCTCACTCGCAATCACACCGAAACCCGCACAATCCGTGCGGATTGACGAGAAACCCGGCTTTCGGACGATCAAGCCCCCTTCGGACCCGTTTCCGCGAGCGCCTCGTCTTCCTCGTCCTCGTACTCATCTTCCACGTATTCGTCCTCGTACTCGGCGTCTTCGTCCTCTTCATCTTCCTCGTACTCCGCCTCAGCGTCCGCATCCTCATCGACCTCGTATTCCTCGTCTTCGAGGTCCTCTGGATCGATCGGATTGCCGTCCTCATCGACGTACTCGTACTCGACTTCTTCGTCGTCTTCCTCTTCTTCCGAGTCCTCGGCTTCGTCGACGAGCTCCTCATCTTCATCCTGTTCGTACTCGCCCTCTTCATCCTCCTCGGATTCAGCGACCAGCTCGGGATCGTCCTTGTCTTCTTCCTCATCCTCCTCAAGCTCATCGACCTCGAGTTCTTCCTCCTCGTACTCCTCTTCGTCTTCCTCGAGCTCGTCGGCTGGTTCTTCTTCCGCTTCCTCAGCGTCCTCATCATCCACAGAGGACCCCAGCACCTCGACCGCGTGCTGATTCACCCCAACCTCAAACGGCACCTCGTCGAGATCCGACTCCGCGTCCGCTGAGTCCTCAGTCGCGATCCCCTCAACTCCGTCTTCGCTCGCGTCTTCGTCATCAATGAACATCGTCGCTTGATGCTGATCCTCCGGATCACTGCCGTACGACATCTCGGTTTCGTCAGCGTCCTCAGTGGCAAGAGCACCGCCGGCACGTTGCTCCGCTTCCATCTCCGCCGCGATCTCTTTCATGAGATCCCATTCTTCTACGGAGATCAGTACATCACGCGCGACCGAACCCTTGTGATCAGAGATGATCCCCGCGATGCCCATGAGATCGATGAGTCGGCTCGCGCGCGTGTACCCGATCGCGAGCCGGCGCTGCAGCAGCGACACCGAACCACGCTTGGTCTCAAGCACGATCTCGACCGCGCGATCGAACAGCGGATCTTCCTGCGCCGCCGCGAGCGATGCGGAGGAGTTGTTCTCTGTCGCGGCGAGTCGGTCCTCGTCGCTCCCCTGCTCTCCCTTGACCTGCATGAGCGAGCGCTCGAAGCTCGGAGCCGCGATGTCTTTGAGGAACTTAACAACCCTGCGGATTTCCTTGTCGTCCACCAGCGTCCCCTGCGCTCTGCTGAGCTTGTGACTGCTCGGAGACAGTTGCAGCATGTCGCCCTGTCCGAGCAGCAGCTCGCCGCCCTTCTGGTCCAGAACGATGCGCGAGTCCATCCCCGACGCGACCTTGAACGCGATTCGGCAAGGCATGTTCGACTTGATCAGACCCGTGACCACGTTCGCCTGCGGACGCTGCGTCGCGAGGATCAGGTGAATCCCGACCGCACGCGCCTTCTGCGCAATACGGATGATCGCGCCCTCGACCTCTTTGTTGGTCATCATGAGGTCCGCGAGCTCATCAATAATGAACACCATGTACGGCAGCTTCTTCGGAGTCCGCGCCGCCTTCTCCTCAGTCTGGATATCGAGTCGCTCCTTGAGCTCGTCCCATTCCAGCTCGTTGTAACCCGCGATGTCGCGCACGCCCGCGGATGCGAGCAGCTCGTAGCGCTCGTCCATCTTCGTGACCGCCCATTCGAGAATCGCCGCGGCTTTGGGCATCTCTGTCACCACTGGACACATCAGATGCGGGATGTCCTTGAACTGACTCATCTCGACCATTTTCGGATCGACCAGCACCAGCTTGAGCTCATCGGGGCGCTTCGTGTACAGGAAGCTCATGATGATCGTGTTCATGCACACCGACTTACCCGAACCCGTCGTACCCGCGATCAGCATGTGAGGCATCTTCGTGAGATCCGAGATCAACGGATCACCCGCCGCGTCCTTGCCGAGGAACATCGGGAGCTTCATCCCTTCGAACTTGGCGCGGTTGCTCATCAGTTCCTTGAGGCGCACGCGCTCCTTCGTCGGATTCGGGACCTCGATCCCGATCGTGTCGCGTCCTTCCATATTGGACACCACACGGATATTCACGGCCTTGAGCGCCCGCGCCAGGTCGCTCTCGATCGCGTTGATCTGCGAGACCTTCGTCCCTGGAGCGAGACGGATGTGGTAGAGCGTGATCGCGGGACCCGATTCGATGTCCACGACCTCGCCGTCGATCTTGTACTGCGTCAGCGCGTGCTCGAGCGATTCCGCTTGATTGCGCACGAGCGATTCGAGTTTCTCGTTGAATCCGACCTCGGGTTCTTCGAGCAGCTCCATCGTCGGGAACTTGTACCCCTCGAGCGACTGCGCGTTCTGGAACTCCGCGAGGTCCTCGTCCGTCGCCATCTGCTTGTTGTCCTGCGCAAAGCGGACCGGGAGCGCCTCGATCTTCTCGCGCAGCTTGTCGCGATCAAACACCTGCGGCGCGCCAACAACTTCATCCTCGTCCTCGTCAACCTCATCGCTCTCGATCGGTTGAGGCACCGGCTTGACCACACGCTTGGGCTTCTTGGCGCGAGGCAACGGTTCTTCTTCGACCTCGGGCTTGATCTCCACCATCGTGTCATCGATGTCATTGACCCGCACCATTACCGGCTTGGTCTTGCGCATCAATCCCGTCAAACCACCGAGCAGTCCACCACCCGCTTTGCGAGTCCCCGCCGATGCGACGTCCGCAACCCCATTGGCGCGAGCCGCGGCTGTTCCCGCGATCTGTCCCGCGCCGCGCCCAGTCACCGCAAGCGCCGGAGCGAGCTTGTTCCACACCGCGATCGGGACCTCCCACAGGTACTTGTCGCAGCTCACGAGCAATCCAATGACCGTCAGCACACCCACCCAGACCAAAGTCCCCGGAACCGCGAATCTTGGCACCAGTTCCCCAGCTCCGACGCGACCAATGGTCCCGCCGCTGAGTCCTGGGATCACGCCCCAGTTCGGGACAACGACACCAAGGAGCGTGCAGAGCGAGACCGTCAGCACCAGCGCCCCCACCGCTCGGATGCCGGGCTGCGTCATCGGACGAGCGATCACCTTGAGCACCAGCATCACCAGCGCGAAGACCATCGGGATCACGATCCCGAATCCGAAGAGGCGGAGCAAGCCGTAGGACACATGCGCCCCGATCGGACCGGTCCAGTTCTGCGTCAGCTCGTTGTGCGGATAGACCACATGCGAGGGGCTGTCCCCAGCGTTGAAGCTCACCAGCCCAGCAAAGACGAAGAGCCAGACCGCCCCGAGGACCAGCCAACCCACTCGCCCCGCCAGAATCCGCCCATCGGACGGGGCTTCTGAACGATCCGAGACCTTATAAGGCTTCCGCGACGAACGCTTTTTGGTAGTCTTTGCCATAACAGCCCATCATCGACCAGATCGCCCGAAACACCCCACAATCCGTGCAATACCACGCTCCGGACCCCATCCGTTTGATACACACCCAAAGCCAGACTGGGCTCGGACCGGCACAATCGAATCTTTTTCGCTAATCCGCACAACCCGAACTCAAGACGCCCCATAAATGCGGTCGATACCACACACTGCCAAGGATGGCAGCGTGAGCAGGTGGAACCCGCGACATCAGATCACAATCAACAAGCACACCCCCTCAGGACGCTCCAGAGGACGGTTTGAGTGCGCACGCGTCTCCAAGACGCACAATCCCAGGGATCGGGAGGACCACATGACCAGCAACAATCCAGACAACATCAACACCCCAGAGATGACCATCATCGGTCGCGACACACAGATCAAGGGCGAGATGTTCTTCGAAAAATCAGCCCGCATCCTCGGCTCATTCGAGGGCAAGATCACCGCGCAAGGCGAAGTCCAGATCTCCAGCGGCGCCAACTGCAACGCCGCGATCGAAGCGCAGCGCGTCATTGTCGACGGCCAAGTCAACGGCCCAATCTCAGCACACGAGCAACTCACACTCACCGCAAACGCACGCGTCCAAGGCGATCTCACCGCCGGAACCCTCGTCGTCGCTGAAGGCGCGAGCTTCGTCGGACACTGCAACGTCGGACCAGCCGCTCAGGAAATCCTCAACGGCACCCAATCGACCACCACCACCGCTCCAGCGTCCAACCAGGAACTCAAGAGCAACAACATCACCAGCAACCTGAGCAACAAGCTCGATCTGACCCCACCATGGGCAAACCAGACGAACCAGCAGCCGCAGACCCAGTCGGCCTAAAGCTGAGTTGACGAGTTCCTGACATCCCAATATCAAGCAGACCACCCATCCCTGGCCGGTCTCGGTCAACATCGAGCCGGCCGTTTTTATGGCCTCATTCTTCAAGCCACCCCGATTCCTGATCCGTGAGCGTGCAGCGCCGCGTCAGCAATCGACCGCGCCCGTCGAACACACCTGCTACCACTGCGCCAAACAATCGCTCCACTCCGCCTTCGCTGAATCCGCATCCTGCCCCCACTGCGCCCAGCGCCTCCAGCTCGGAGACATCCACATCACCTCAGGACACTGGGGAACCTCGATCCAAACCACAGGGTCCGTCACCATCGACCAAGATGCCCAGGTCCAGGTCAATCTCATCATCTGCTCCGGGAATCTGCACATCGCCGGGAAGGTCCACGCGATGTGCATCGCCGGAGGTCAGACCCTCATCGACTCCACCGCGGATATCCAAGGCGGGATCCGCACGCCGCGTCTGATCCTTGAACCCGGATCGACCGTGCGTGGATGCTTGATCGAGACCCAATCGCGTGCACTGGGACAGATCGACGTCGAAGCAGCGATGCGATCCGCCCCTGGAAAGGGGCAAGCGGCTCAGATCGAGATCAAGCCGCTGTCCAATCCAATCGCGCACGACAAGCACATCGCTGCTCGGATCTACCCTTCAAGCGACGGCCCAAGACAAGCGAACTTCCGCGTCGTATCCTAACGGCATGACTCGCTACCAAATCTCTCGTATCCAGTACATTCCGACCAACGCGCCAGCAGATTCGATCTCAAAGAGCGAGTCCATCGACCGCGACCTGCTCCGATTCATGAGCGTCCCATTGATGACGCTGCTGACCGCGATCGCGTCGCAGATCGCGATCCCAACCGCTCCGCTCGGACTCCCGATCACCCTGCAGACCCTTGCCGTGCTCTTGTGCGCGATGGCGCTGGGGACCAAGCTCGGGATACTCTCGATGCTTCTCTACCTCGTCACCGGCGCGATCGGGGTGGGTGTCTTTGCCGAGGGCAACGCGGGATGGGCGACCATCGTCGGACAGACCGGAGGCTACCTCATCGGATTCGTCGTCTGCCAACCCTTCGCGCACTGGATCATCCGGCGCAAAGACAAAGCCGTGCGAGGTTGGCTCGCGATCTTCACCGCCGGCCTCGTCATCCACGCGATCATCTGCGCGATCGGGGTCCCCTGGTTGTGGTTCGTCCGCAACCACGACAGTGCCACCGACGCAATGAGCTGGTCCAGCGCCTGGTACTACGGCATGGTCGTCTTCCTCCCAGGCGCATTACTCAAATCCGGAATCGCCGCCGGCATCGGCGCGTGGCTCCTCCCGAGCGTTGCTAAAAAACTCTGGTAAGCACGAAACAACCACAACCGAGTTCTCGGTCGTTGTTTCGATATATCCAGTAGTCGTTTTCCCCACTACGAAGAACTTCTTGTTGGTTGAGATTCAACAAACTACGACTGCAACAGAATGACACTGCTCTCACATGGCAACTTATCAAAGCGAGCATTCTCCCTCATAGAGCTTGTCATCGTTGTGATCATCATCTCAATCATTGGAACCATCGCGGTACCCAGATACTCGAATGCCTCAGAGAATACCAAGCGTTCAGCGTTGGCTCACGCGACTTCGAGCTTTCAACGAGCAATCGATCTCTACACACAAGAACACGAGGGCTTACTCCCACACTTCAAAGTTGAGGACATCCGAAATCTGCGCAAGCGTCTCACACAGACCACCACGATCGACGGCTTGCTCAGAAGCAACGGCGCATACGGCCCATACCTACATTCGATCCCAACCAATCCATACAACGGATTAGACACTGTGCGCTCCGATGGTGTAGATCCAGGAAAGGGTACCCATGGCTGGAGATACGATCGCACGACGGGTCGCATCGATCCTGATCATTAATCTGGACTCGTGTTCTCGGTCCTTCACGCTGTAAAGATCCTGATATACCAACGCCGATTCGCTGCAGTTCAGGACTCTGTCTGAGCCGATCCTGCTTTCTTCCGATGATGGTCGAGAATGAACCAGCTCGCTCGAAACAACCAGCTTGGATTCTCGCTCGTCGAGCTCGTCATCGTGGTGGTCATCATCGGGATCATCGGCGCGATCGCGGTCCCGCGCATGTCCAGCTCTGCAGAGAACGCCGCACGCGCCGCCGTCATCGCCGACGCCGCGGTCCTGCAGCGCGCCATCGATCTCTACGAAACCGAACACGGCGGGGTCCTCCCGCACGTCGGCGCCGGAACCGCAAAGACCTTCTACTTCCGCTTGCTCAAAACCTCCGACTACGACGGGACCGTCAACGAATCCACCGGTATCTACGGCCCATACATCAACGGACTCCCAACCAACCGACACAACGGACTCGCGACGATCCGACAAGACGGAGCCGCCGCAGGAGCCAACACCCACGGCTGGCGCTACGACACCGCGACCGGAACCATCGAACCCGACCACACCAGCGGCACCACCTCCTTCAAAGTTGACTCGGGAACCGTGAAAGAGAAAACCGAGAAACTCATCGACTCACTGGGCGGCTGATCGTTCACTCCCATCTGAATACAATCCCACATGAGCGATGCCCCATCGACTCCAACCTATGTCTACTACGACGGCTGGTGCAGCGCCTGCATCAAAACCGCAAACCTCCTCACCAAACTCGATAAACAACGCGGACTCCTCGAATGCGTCAATATCCGCGAGCAGGATGACCAACGGCTCAAGCTCATCAGCCTCGATCCCGAAACCCTCACCACCTCGCTCCACACGCGCTTGCCTGATGGAACAGTCCACGCCGGACCCGAAGCAATCCGCCAAGCGTTCGCGGCGCTGGGACGCAAGCACAGCGCCTCATGGACCGCGCTTCCCATCATCCGTCCGATTGTCGATTTCTGCTATCGAGTCTTCGCACGCAACCGCCTCAAGTGGTTCGCCACGCACCAGTGCAAAGACGGCTCCTGCAAGATCAACCACTAATCTTCGAGCACGCTCTGGACCTGCAACCCATTGGTGATCGTCTTCTGCACCGGACACGCGTTGGCGATCTCTTTCAATCGCGCCCGCTGCGCGTCATCCAAATCACCCTCAAAGCTCAGCGAGATCTCAATCAGCTCCGGCTCACCCCGACCATTGGGACGCGAGTGCTCAAGATCCAAACGCACTGACTGCAGGTCCCACCCCTTCCGCTCCGCGTACATCCGCACTGTGATCGCTTTGCATGCGCCCAGAGATCCCAGCAGCAGTGCGTACGGATCGGGAGCCGTGTCCGCACCGCCCAATGAGCCAGGCTCATCGAGATAAAACGTATGCCCACCCGATTCAACCGTCGTTCGATACGGCTCGGTCCCAATCACTACAGTCGCGGTCTTGTGTGTGCTCATACCGAAGTAAACTCCGGATCATGCAGATTATTCAATTGCTCGATCAAGCCTCGGAAATGTCCCCAGAGCTTGATTCAGACTTGCGGTTTCCCTTGCATGCGCCGGACAATCCGCCGCCCACCATCGCGCCGAGCACACCAATGATCGGCTCCGCGATGTACATCCAGGTCGGCGCCCGCGCCTTCATCATTGCTTCCATGTTCGGCGTCGATCCAGCCCGCACCACATCCTCCGCTGGGACTTCCTTCTTGATCTGCGCGAACGCATTGAGCGATCCGAGCAACACCACGAGCAGGATCAACGACCCCACAGCGCCCTTGGTCTTCCCGATCTTCCCGCACACCCAACCCCCAACCACGGCCGCGACAATCGAGGTCGCACCCCACACGACGAGCCAAGCCGTGGTGACCTCATAGGTCCCCGCTTCAAACGCCTTGTCCGCACCCATCGCGAAGTACGCGCCGGTGAGCCCACCCATCACCACCACCGCCATCGCGACATATCCGAGAATCACAGCCAGTATTTTGCGTCCCATTGGTTGGTCCTTATAGTGTGTCACGCTTCAATGAACACGATACAACTAGAGTACAAAGCTTTCAATCTGATAGCAACTCTGCCATTCGTCTGGCGCAACTCTCATCAGCAATCAGATGACTACAAATGCCAAGCCCTATGATGCCAAGGCTCGGCATAGCTTTGTCTACCCCACTCGCTACCAATAGTATCTTCCCCTTCTTGTCTCCATGAATGATCTTCTTGAGCATATTCGAGGTTGGACCACATGTGTGTAAAAACATGCGAGCATAGAACTCTGGAAAAAACTCCGAAAGCTCTGTTTTCTCACTGAAATTGAGCTGAGAATCGATCGAGTCCTGTATCTCTTTCCGAATCTTGAACTGATAACTTCCAAAACCATCGGTACTGCTCAGTTCCTCATTCACTTCATCGAGATCTATGTACTGAGTCACGCCATCATATGGAACAAAGACATCACAAGGCCGAAGAAACGCCATGTCATAGTCACCCGATTTATATGCTTCAGCAAAGTCCCCTTTGGCATAGTCGCCGGTATCACATATCCAGTTCGCCTTCTTCTGCTGATCAGTCTTCGGTTTCTTCCTGAGCAAGAATGGTTTGTAGGTCGCCTCGCCGAATGTCCCAAGTACATCATACAGCGCTTTGACACATACAGAGGCGTACTTATCCGCTTGAGCACGCAACTGCACTTCCCGCCAAGGTTCACCATGCTCGTTCGCTTCGTCTATTTTATCTACAAAGTAGCTGCAGGATCGAGCACACGCTCCAGCATAGCGCTGGAAAGTAGAGTTCTTTGACAACAAAGGACCAACACCAAGCAACACGACATCAGATCCGAGTACACGATCAATATGATCACGAACAACGATCGCAGTCCTTCCGGGGCTCATAATCTCGATGCTTTCAGGATTACCTTCCGGCGTTTGATCACCCGTGTCTTGGTGTGACAACCGTTCCTTGATATTCTTCGAGTCTTTGATCTTCGTTTTAAGCACTTCGATCTGCTTCTCAAGATCTCCCAACTCCTTGTCGTAAATTTTTGATTTCACAAGTGCGGCAGCAAATGTTGTCGAAAGCCTCGGAGCAACCCCAGAAACACGAGGCTTGATCACAGAAAAATGCCCGCTCCGATCACTTCCTGCAAGATCACTGAGCTGCTGTACATACTTTGCGACCAAACCAGACGAAGAAGTCAAATCACTCTCATCGATAAGTGTCAAGGTTGTCGACAAGATCTCTAAATCGGCGCCTTCCATGACTTCTGTAGTCGAACCAATGACATCCTGGATCGTCCGGCCACAACTCAACGTGATTCGTAGCGGTCTCAGAACCTGCTCAGCCCTCATTTCATTCTTGCGAGAAATCAAAATATCAGTAACTACACAGGACGCACGCTTCGCAACCGCTTTTCTGAGTACATCTGGACCGACATCTTTATCAGTCCCTACGACTTCAACTCGTTGAATATTTTTGTATAACTGAGAGCCGAGTCGAGCAGACAACCCCAACTTGTCAATGTCATTTTTCTTGTCACTATAGCAACTGTCATCAGTTGGAAAACTAGTAACATCTGACGTTGAAAACAAAGGTCCTTTCTGTAGAATATTCAGATCTGTATACAGCTCAACACTCTCGGGATCCAGCGTGGTATCGGTTTCCTTCTTCCAAATCCTTGTCTCCCCCCCAGCCATCGAATCTACCAGCTCAATGTACTTCATAAAACCCGACCCGGTCGCCTTCACATAGCTAATTTTCACCGGCAGATCACGCTCAAGAGTCTCATTAGGATCAATCAGAAATGGACGCACTATTTCCGCAGCTTGACCTATTGCTTCTTCACGCCATTTCAATAACTCGATCAGATTTCGATCGTGTGGATTAAACCCAACTATAATCGGGATGTGTGCAACAAAGACCGCACGCACGAACTCCCATAGACCAGGCTCTTCTTTCTCTAAAGAAAACATTTCTCTTGTCGTAATTCGAGGTTTAACTTGCCACCCCGACCACTCTCTCTTCAAGTCACCGTTGAGTTTGATTAGCACTGTTCGCGATCGACCGATCACATTCCTAAGTTCTTGTGTATTACATACAGTCTGAAACTTACGGCGTTGAGTACTGCTCGGCTTACGATATGCATCCTCAATTAAGTGATCCCAGTTGGTCGTAATGATGAACCGGAATGGATCTAGCTTTGCCAGCAACTCATGATGATCACATGGCTCATTATGCAGAAACTCTCGACAATGATCTAAAACCGTAGAATGAAGCTCGTCAGTTCCGAAGGTTTTCTCGAACCGCTGAGAAATACGACTCAAACTCAAATCAGATGAGCGAAGGCCCGCTGGATCAACGGAACTAGATTTTCCAGAACCCCCACACGTCTCCTCCGACTCTTTACTAGATTCCTCAGACTCGCGATCATTGATACGCCCGAGCAACCGCATAGCGATATCAGCACCCAAACCACCCGGGACTGATTTTTCCTTACGTGAAAAGCCTGCACCCACAAGCAATACTGCTCGATGCTGTGTAATCACTTGACGCAATCGAGTTTCGCGAAACAACCGCTTTATATCATCTGCTTCAGACATGGAACTCACCCCCATGCCAGGCCCAATCTACTCTTACCATATATCCATAAAGCACCATCATCACTACTCCATACATGAAGTGGATGAATGTACCAGATCTGGACTAGCTCTACAAGCCTTGTATCAATAGATATTAGATCAACCGATCCTCACTCGAAATACCATGCGCCGGAGCCGTGTTGAGCTGGACCAGGACCTCCCCTTGCCGCTCGATCGCTTCGTCCGCATCGACATAATCCGAGTGACACGACGCCTTCTCGCCATCTCCCGCGCCCACGGCTTTCTTCGTCTTACTCGCAAGCTTGTGGATCTCCTCCGGAGGCAAATACCCACGCTGCTCGAGGATCTGCTGCTGCTCCGCAGTCAGCGCCGCGGACTTGACGGGCTTGCCGCGCTCGAACCCCTCCGCTTTCCCTGACGCGAACTCCTGGATCTCCTTGCTGATCCGCACGCTGCACCAGTCGTGCCCGCACATGGCACAGAAGTCGGTATCGACATCCATGTCCTCGTCGTGATACGCGCGAGCCGTGTCCTCGTCGAACGCGAGCTCGAAGTGCTTGTTCCAGTTGAGCGCCGCGCGTGCTTTGGTCAGCTCATCATCCCAGTCACGCGTCCCCGGAATCCCCAGCGCCACATCCGCGGCATGAGCCGCGATCTTGTACGCGATACACCCTTCTTTGACATCACCCTTCTTCGGAAGACCGAGGTGTTCCTTCGGAGTCACATAGCACAGCATCGAAGCGCCGTGGTACGCGATGCTCGTCGCGCCAATACAGCTGGTAATGTGGTCGTATCCAGGGAACACATCCGTCACCAGCGGACCAAGCACATAGAACGGCGCGCCGTGACAGAGACGACGCTGCAGCTTCGCGTTGTACTCGATCTGATCGAACGGCACATGCCCCGGCCCCTCGACCATCACCTGCACACCGCGTCTCCACGCGCGCTCGGTCAGTTCACCAATAACAGCAAGCTCACCAAGCTGCGCCAGATCCGTCGCGTCCGCGAGCCCGCCGGGACGCAAGCCGTCACCGATCGAGAAGCTCACATCGTGCTCACGCATGAGATCACAGATCTGATCCCACATCGTGTACATGATGTTCTCTTTGTTATGCACAAGCATCCACTTCGCGAGCAGCGAACCACCACGCGACACGATCCCGATAGCACGCTTCTTGACAAACTTCAGGTGCTCGCGTTTCACACCCGCATGGATCGTGAAGTAGTCCACGCCTTGCTTCGCTTGATGATGCAGCGTCTCCATGATGAGCGTTTCATCGAGGTCCTCGATCTTCTTCCCGATGATCATCGAGTAGATCGGCACCGTCCCGATCGGAACCGTCGAGTGCTCAATAATCGCCGCTCTGCACGCATCGAGATCACCGCCCGTAGACAAGTCCATCACCGTGTCCGCACCCCACTTCTCGGCCCACTGCAGCTTCTCGACTTCTTCCTCAGTTCCCGACGAGATCGGACTCGCGCCCATGTTCGCGTTGACCTTCGTCTTGCTCGCGCGGCCGATCGCCATCGGATCGAGGTTCTTCGCGAGGTGCGCGCGGTTCGCCGGGATGATCAACCGCCCCGCCGCGATCTCGTCGCGCACCTGCATCGCCGACAGATGAGGCTCGCGCTCCGCGACCCGCTCCATCTCAGGAGTGATGATCCCCAGCCGCGCCGACTCAAGCTGCGTGATCGGCGTAAACGCCTCCGGAGTCACCACACGCCGAGTCACCCCCAGCGCATCGGTAAACGTGTGCACATGATCGGGAGTCTCGTCGTTGGCATCGCACGCACTATCAACAGTCTCAACCGACCACCCATCGGGAAGGAAGTCCCACGCGGTCTTCTTCGACGGCGCCGGCATCCCCGGAGTATCAGGAGACGAGAACGAGTACGCCCCGCCGATATCCGCCTTGTGCGCAAAGCTACCAGGAGTCGGCACCTCCGCATCGCTCCCCGGATTGAACGCGCCATGAACCGGAAGCATGAACTCCGACCCATCAATCGCCGGCGACCCCTGCACTGTGCGGAACGCGCTGCGCATATCCGCCGCGGACTTGTACTTGCTCGTCAGCGCCGCCGCCTTCCCGGCTGGGGAAGTAATCGAAAGATGCTCAGGGTTCGTCTTGGGGTACGTGGTCATGGACAACTCCACAGTTCAGTGCACCGGGAGCATGCGCGACAGTCCATACACAAACGACCATCTGCATTCCCTCCGCCGGTGCGAGCCGGATCAGGTTCAACGGGTCCATCTCAGCGAGCCACCAAGCCCGCGCCCCGTGCAGTGGTCCATTGTAGCAGATCAGCGGCTCGTGAATTCAACCCCTAAACGAACCACCCCCGTATTTCTCGCGCGACAACTCCGGTTTTAATCCGTCCCAGCATCAATTCCGGCCCCTTTGAGAAGTCCCATGCAACCAACATCACAATCAAGACGAAACTGATAACCGACGGCTTACAAACGCACACTTGTAGCGTCATCATTTCATATATCGCATAGGAGATTTGTATGTTTTATTCAATCCGCGCACGCCATATCGCCGCGCTTGTCGCCGGCCTCACAGTATCAACCGCCCACGCCGACCTCTACATCATCCAAGGCAACGGCAAGCTCCGCACACTCAACCCAGCCGACGGCTCCACTACGCTCATCGGGAACACCTCAATCAACAACCCATGCTCGCTCGACTTCGGTCCCGACGGCATGCTCTACACGCACACACAACCCGAAGAAGCCGTCTCCCTCCCCGCCCTCTACCGAATCGACCCCACCGACGCCAGCGCCGAAATGATCGGGACCCTCAACTCCGACTTCATCTACGAAGGCGGTATGTACATACGCGACGACGGCACCGCGATCGCGATCGGCGGACAAAGCTCCAACACAAGCTCACTCCTCTTCGAAATCGATCTCAACCAAGCCCACACCGTGGACCTAGGAACGATCGACATCTCCGATGCTAATGGTCTCGTTCAGAGAAGCGACGGCGTCCTCGTCTCATGGAGTCAGTTTGTCAATGGAATTTTTTCCATCAACCTCGACACCATGGAAACCAATCTCATCGGTGAAAATCAAGGGGCAATCTTCTCTACCCGCACCATCGGAGGCATGACCACACACGACGGACTCACCGGCTTCATCCTTGCTGGAAGAGTGATCACCCAAGGCACCCAGCCGCCAGCCTTGCTCATCCATGTCGATCTTTACACCGGAGAGTTCCTGTCAGCACAGCAAGTAGATGGCCACCTCAACATCAGGGGGATCGCGGTATCTCAAGAGTCCTGCATCGCCGACTTCGAAACCGACGGGCAGCTCAACTTCCTCGATGTCTCTGCGTACCTCCAAGCATTCGGACAACAGAGCCCCGCCGCGGACCTCACCGCCGACGGCGACTGGAACTTCCTCGACGTCTCCGCTTTCCTCAAAGCCTTCAGCGCGGGTTGCCCGTAAATAACAGCAGCCCTACTGACCCAGCGACTGAATCCAACTACGGATCACATCAATCTCCGCCTGCGTCAACGGCTCCCCAGCCCCCCCCGGAGGCATGATGTCCGGATCATCATGAGGCAGCTCGATCCGATACACCAGCTCGCTGTCGTCAGGACTCCCGCGGCGAACCGTCTGCACGCGATCGTCGAGCACATACGCGAGTGTGTCCAATCGGATATCGTCCTCCGCCTCGTCCGGACCATGACACTCCACGCACGACCGCTCCATGATCGGAAGCACCGAAAGCTCGAACATCTCCACAGACGCTCTACTGATCCCCATCGCTTCCGCTTCAAGCACCCGTGGATCTTCCTTAATCCCCACCAGTTCTTTGAGGGGCTTGGTGAGGAACCCCTCGCCGTGCGTCAGGTCACCACCAAAGTGCCCCGTCGCGCCAATCAACGCCGCGGACACACACAGCATCACCAGATACCCAACCCCGCTCTTGTGCTCATTCTTCATCACCGACACGAGCATGAACCAAGTGATGAACATCAACGCGCCGCTAACGATCCCCAAGATCCGATGCAGATCTACGCGTTCCCCGCCGTCAAATCCCAGGATCAATCCCGTAATCACCGAGACGATCGTCCCGAGCATCGCGAGCACGAACATCAGCGTCCCGCCACTGCTCGGACGATACTTCGTGCCTTTCCCATTCATCACCCACGCACGCCACAACTCAACCGCCGCCGCTGATAAAGCGAGCGCGATCGGGAAGTGTAAAAGCACCAGGTGCGTTCGTCCGAAGAACTCGATCAGGTGTTGCATCCGAACCCTCGATTGCTGATTCGATTAATCGTCTTCCTTGAACGCATCGTGCCCATCCTTGCGTTCTTTCCGAAGCTTGCCGTAGTAAGTGACCGCGCGTTCGTCCTTCCCCGCAAGCAGTGCCGAGAGCAATGCGTTGGACGCATCGACGCTGTCAGCAAGACCCATCCGTAGCTTGCTCGTGAACTTGTCTTTCTCACCCTCATACTTATCCGCAGATCGCTCAGGAACCTCAACCTGCTCAGCAACCACAATACACTGCGCCATAAGGATCGTGACCTGATTCGCAAGGAACGCGGCTTCGTCCCGCGCTCCCGGAGCGGTCAGGTCTTCCATATGCGAACGCATCGATTTCAGATGCGTTCCCGCTTGTTTCATCAGATCGTGAAACTCCATCCCCTCGTTCGATCCCCAACGACCAGTCGCCCCGCTCGCCAACGCGATCGAAGGAATCGAGATCGCTCCCGCGGCTAAAAACGCTCTACGCTGCATGCTTGGGTTCATCACTATCCATTCTGCATCATGCCGATGCTCTGTTACAGGTCCAATGGATATACACACCATACCCCTGATTCTGACGCGTGCTAGACGAATCAGCTTGACTGATATTGCATTGCACCACTCCCAACAATGTACACGAAAAAAGCCGTCGGGAACACACGACGGCTCTTGAGAGCTCAAACAATAAGTTGAATCAGCAGTTTACGAACGGCGACGACGCGAAGCGACCAGACCACCCACACCGATGAGTGCGAATGCACCCGGAGTTGGGATTGTGCCGTATACGATGTTTCCGAACGGAGCGATGTCAGTCACCCAGACATTGACACCCTTGACCTGCATCCCCCACTGCACATGGCGGGTCGGGTCAGCAATGGTGTCCATGCTGATGCTGAACATACCAGACGCATCCACTTCAACGATGGTCTCAACAACAGAGCTGAAGTCCGCTGCAAAGTCGCGGATGAAGACACTCGCGGTGTGTGCATCTGTGAGTGTGGTGGAGTTCACCATGCCTTCGAAGGTCACTGTGGTTCCCGAGAGCGAACCGTCATCGACCTGCTGGAAGAGGTTTGCTTCCATGATCTTGTTTCCTGGAGCACCAGGTCCACCAGGATTCATGTCTCCGCCACCAGTTGGATCTTGGTACCAGAACTCGTTTGGATCGCCAATGGTGTTTGGACCCATAGTGAGGGTGCCAGCACCATCGTCGAAGCTCGCGGTCAGGTCCGCAACGCCCCAGCCACTGCCGAAGACGAATCCGCCGCCGTTTTCTGGAAGCTCGAAGACATTCATGAAGCCGAGCCATGCCGCGGACGAATCATCGATCCCAACAGTGACACCGGCATTCGCCGCTGTACCGAACAGCGCTGTCGCACAAAGTGCTGCCATTGCCTTTTTCATTTGTTCTCTCCTTGCGTGTAGTAGAACGAAACCGGAATACGACTCTCTCGATCGAATCCCGTTCCTTGATATGTAACTGTTACTATGGCCGATTCTCCCCACGGAATCAACCCCCATTTTCCCAGAAACCGGATATTTTTCACCAATTCAAGACCTGCATACACCCCATAAAGATGTCAATTTGGGCAACTTGATGCCCCCTATTTGATCCGAATCACACCTGATCGCTCATCAGCATCCATTCCATCACGCTCGACATCGGCAGCTCCTCCACCCCGAGCTGGCGCAGCATGTTCAGACACTGCGCCCGATGGTGCATCGAGTGCGTCATCACATGCGCCAGAATCCCGCCTCTCGTAAAGCGGTACACCTGCCCGTTCCGCTCTGGAGTCAGCACATCATCGAACGACCCCTGCAGCGCCGCCGCCTCGAAATCCCCCGTCACCTCATCCTGCAGCCCGATCACGCCGTCCACATCAAGATCCAGCCCCTCCAGCCTCGGACGTTGCTCCGCTGCGTTGAGCACGTCCGTCCACCCCCGCATCGCGCCCAGGTTGTGCACGAGATTGTCATGGAGCGACCCGCACCCCATCTCAAACTTCTGATGGAACTGCTCGTTGCTCAGCGCTTTGCACGCATCGTACATCTTCGCGTTCGCCCAACGATCGTGTGCAATCATCACCGCATGTGGATCAGTCACCGTCATCAATACACCAAACCTTTCCAAACTCAACTACGAAGTAAGTCAACACCAATGTTAAACTAGAGAAACCTACGCAAGAACATCATACCCGATCACCCAGAACATACTTGACGCTCGCTCACTCCTCACTCAACAATACATCCAGAGGAGAACACCACATGAAAGCACACACCATCGCACTCACGCTTGCTGTTGCGAGCGCCCAAGCCACCATCACCTTCTCGGGACCACTCGCATCGACCCGTCAAGAGTTCAACGATGCGGTCGGCGCCGATGCACTGCTCGAAAACTTCGAGAGCTTCGGAGGCGGCGCTCCTGTAGGCGACATGCCCAACAACGCCGCACGCTTCGCCGAGGAATACGCCGACGGCTCACCCGCGCCACTACCGATCATCCAAGCGTTCGGAGGCGCGCCCTCCGGATCACGCTGGCTCGCGAACTTCGGCAACGGCCGCCCCGCAGCGTCCGCGTGGGTCATCCGTCCAGACAACCCCGATGACCTCATCTATGCGTTCGGACAAGTCAACGCGCAAGGCGACTGGGTCCGCGTGCAAGGATTCGATACAAACAACCAGCTCATCGTCAGCGTCGATGCACAACCCATCGTCTCGGGATGCTTCGCCGGATTCATCACCACCGAAGGATGCGCCAAGGTCGTCGTCATCCCACTCGGGAACGGCGACTTCCTCAACGGCATGGACGATGTCCAGGTCTCCGTCACCCCGATCGAACCGTGCGATCCCGACATCAACTGCGACGGACGACTCAACTTCCTCGACATCTCCGAGTTCCTCGACGCGTACAGCAACCAGGACCCCATCGCCGACTTCGCGCCAGATGGCAACTTCAACTTCCTCGACATCTCCGCATACCTCGCGCAGTACGGCGAGGGCTGCCCGTAAAGAAACCGCGTGCGTGTTCAAACAAGAACACCGCCGAGCGGGACCATTCCCGCTCGGCGATGCTCACGAACAACCCTGATCCGGAATATCAGAGTCAACCAGTCACAAACCCCGCCTTCGCCCCGCCACCGATCGGCAGCGAGTGGCCCGTGATATAACTCGCCTGCTCAGATGCGAGGAACACCACCGCCGGCGCGATCTCATCGACCGTGCCGGGACGCCCCTGCGCGACAATGCCGTTGAACACCTCCGTGTTCCCGCCCGACGCGTGCTCGAGCATCGGTGTGCGGATCGGTCCCGGCGCCACAGCGTTCACGCGGATGCTCTCCTTCGCGACCTCGAGCGCGACCGACTTGGTCAGCCCCTCGACCGCGAACTTCGACGCCGAGTAGGTCGCAAAGTTCGCGACCCCGCGTGATCCCAGGATCGAAGAGGTGTTGATGATCGATCCACCACCACGCGCCCGAAGCGCCGGGATCTGCGCCCGCATCGCCGACCACACGCCCTTGACATTCGTCCCGATGACGCGATCAAAGTTCCCCTCGTCCTCATCGCTGATCGGTCCGGGCTCTCCGTCCGTTCCCGCGTTGTTGAACGCAATGTCCAGCCCACCAAACTCTGAAACCGCGAGATCAACCAGCGCCTGGTTCTGAGCCGGGACCGATACATCGGTCTTGAGAAACACCGCCTTGCCACCAAGCTCACGGATCCGCTGCGCGACCGCTTCACCCTTGTCCTCTCGGCGAGCCCCGAGCACCACCGACGCTCCAGCTTCCGCGAGCGCCAGCGCCGCCGCCTCACCGATCCCAGAGTTCGCGCCGCTGACCAGCGCCACCTTTCCTTCAAGTACATGACTCATATCGAGCTCCCTTCTTCGTTGATTCAATGAATTCGATCACGCACCAACCGCTGCACGCTTTGGTTCCCACGCAAGTCCCTGGAACTTCTCATCCAGATCTGTCCCCGCGATGTGATTGCCGTAGTTGGTGAGTGTCTTGACAGTTAAGAGATACACGACATCGAGCGCCGCTCGTTTGCTCCAGCCGGACTCGATAAACGACTCGAACTGCCCATCTTCGAGGTGACCGCGCTGCTCAACCATCTGCGTAGTAAACACGCGGAGCGCCTCGAGCTTCGGATCGTTCAGCACCTCCGCATTCCGAAGCGATTCATCAACTGAGACTTCGACCCCCTTGCTCCGCGCAATCGTTGAATGCGCCGGCACGCAGTACACACACTCATTGAGCACATTAATCGTCTGCAGCACGACATGGGATTCAGTCTCACTGAAACCAGTCTGCCCCATCTTGGAGTACAAACCAAGCATCGCGTCCGCAAGCGCCGGCGACTCCGAAAACGCGTTGACGATGTTTGGGACAAACCCAAACCCCTGCTCAGCCTTCTTAAAGACTTCAAGCCGCTCGCCGCTCGCTGTGGATGGATCGGTCAGTGTAAATCCGTTGATCATGTTCAAATCCCTTTCACTTAAGTCGTCCCAGAATCAGGACGCTGATTCAGAGCGAACACCCATTTCCAACCGATTGTTCCGAAATAATCAAAAAGAAAAAAGAACCCTCATTCTCCTCGATTCCCGCTCAAACCCAGCAGTCGTTCACGCCTTGAACTGCTCAATCATGAAGCGCACAGCACCCTTTGCTTGCTCCTCCGGAACCGGCGTGCCGTTGTAGCTCGCGAGCCCGGATTTCGCGATAATGAGTTGCCACGCTGCCTGATTCAGATCAAGGTCTTGCTTGAGTTCTCCGGCGCGCTTGATCCGCTCCAGAGCATCATGAAACGCACCATGGAATCGTTCCCGCGCCTGCTCTACACGCTTGCGAGCTTCCTCATCAACCGCCGCAAGAGAGATCGCCGCACGATGCATCATGCAGCAAGGCGAGCACTCTCCAGAATGCTGAAACTCGATGATCGCACAAAACAACGCCTCTAGATCATCGATCGTCTGAATCCCATTCACCCGCTCGACCATCGCACCGACCACATTCTGCGAATACGCATCGAGTGCCTTGAGATACAGCTCATGCTTATCTCCAAATGTGTCATACAGCGAGAATCGATTGATCCCCATCGCCGCCGTCAGATCAGAAATACTCGCCGCATCGTACCCCTTCTCCCAAAAGACACCCATCGCCTTCGCGAGCACGGCATCAGGATCAAAGGACTTCGGACGAGGCATCAGAACATTCTCCATCGCCGGGCATCGGCGACTTGATTCTAGAGCACAACCCAGCAGAGGTCACTTTTATTCTGTATTTGTCGCCTGAAACGCGATTCGAATATCGGCTTAAGGTAGGGTGATGGCCTTATTGACCCGCACCTCATATCCAGGCACTCGCACACTAATCACCGCTTGATCACCGCTCGTCAGTTCTCGGAACACGAACGAACGCCGACCCTCTTCTTTAGTCTCGATCGCGCTGATCGTTGACTCTTGACGAGCGTTCTTCGGCGCCACCGCGAATAGATCCGCAGAGATCCGCTCGCCCGTCTGGTTGGTGACAATCGCATCGACCTCAACCAACCCATCCCGCGCCCCCTTCCGGAACTTCAGATCCAGATCAATTACATCGGTACCCAGCTCGATCTCTCGCTCGACACGCATCAAGCCGTAGTCTTTGTCCGCCATCAACTCGACATCGAAGACCAAATCCTTCATCCCCGCGAGTTGCGCGGAGGAATACGACACATCGAGATCGATCCGTTCTTCAAGCCCCGCCGTCACGACAAAGTTCACCACGCGTGGAACGATCTCCCATGACCGATCCACATTCGTCCCTCCTGGCTCCGAGTACCCGCCTGGTTCAACAATGTACACTCGCCCGCGAATCGAAAAGTCCCAAGGATTCGTCACCACAAGCTGATGCTTGTGCACACCAGTCGTCGCATCCAATCGATCCGGAGTCAATCGCAGATTCCCCAAAAACTGCACCAACTCTGGATTCACCCCAGTCACAATCACAGGCGTGCGCGTCACCTCGATCCGATGCATCGGGAGACTCAGTTCAGTTTCATGCGAGAGTCCGATGATCTCCTCGTTCCCGAACAGATCCACAAGTCGGACCGCACCCGTGCTCAACGGCAGCTCAACCACAGCACGCTCCATCGTCGGCTCATCAAGCCACAGCACGATCGCGCCATCCGAGATCCCATCAGTCAACGAATCATCACGCGCATCAAGATCGCCGCGTGATGAGCACAACAGCATCCGCACGCCGTGCTCCAGATCAATCTCCTCGATCGCTTCTCGACCCCCAAGCTGATCAACCAGCGTCCTCCACACCAACAACTCCGGCGCCGGCATCACACGACCACGCTGACCAGGTTCCACAATCCATGGATCACTGAGCACGATCTGCGTGTTGCGTGCATCGGCGCCAGCAAGTTTGCTTGCCCACCATGACGAGATCGCTCGGCGTCCCAACCACCCCACACGCGACCATACGGATTCCTGCGTACCAGCCGATGCATACGCACGATGAACCACACTCAGTTCACCGCCATCCGATTCACTCCGCACAGGCGCCCACTGTCCGATCAGATCCGACATCGCGTCATCGGGATATGTTGGATCATCCTGAACCAAGAGCCGGATCGATTCGCTCATCACACCCGCTTCAAAGGGACGATCCATCGCCCAAGGCACACCAATCACAGCACCCGGCACATAGGGATCCATCAACCCACGCACCTCACCCGCTTCATCCGCGAGCACATCGCTCTTGTCTTCATTGGGCGCGATCCCCAATCGCCACTGCGAAACCTGCTGACCATACCGATCCAATAAAGATCCGATCATCGGCATCGCGATCGATTCATGCTCCGTCAACAGCTTAAACACCGCGTCGTGATCGATTGCCGCTTGATCCGCGAGTTCGAACGGTACCTCCGCCATCGTCAAACTCACGTCCACCCCCATCTCGACGACACGATCCACTGAACTCAACAGCACAGAGTTCTTCTGGAGATCTTCCCCAACCGTGTCAGCATCCATCGCACGCATCTCGAGATGCTTGACCCCACTCATCTGCACAATGTGGGGCAATGTCTGAAGCAGACGATCATCAAGCGTCGTTGATCGAAGCGCAAAGATCGAATCCTCTGGAACCAAACGCTTCGCACCAAATCCACCCACAAGCTTCCCACCAACCCTTTCAGGCTGCCAAAGAAAATCAAGCTCATTGCGTCCTACAAGGGATGTTCCAGAGAATACGTCAAAGATCGCATGATACCAGCCGTACCTTGAGACATTGGGAGCCCACTCCTCGTTGAGCCCATTGCCTCGTCCGCTCTTATGCTCATCAATGAGCTTACCTGAAGCATCAAACACACGAACAAGCGAACGCAGATCGTCACCCGTGAGATCGCGCACCGTCATCTGGAGTTTCGGAGGCTGCTCACCTGAAACAATGTTCCCTGGAGTCCCAGTGCTGAGCCCGATCATCGGGACCTGGGCGATAACGACATCATCGAACCACGCCCCACCATCATAATCCTGCGCCCATACTGTGAACGGCTTGACTCTGCGTGACCTTGGTTGCTGCTCTGGTTGCAACAGCTGCAACTCCACACGCACGAATGCGGCATCCGGCTTCGTCCCCTCAATAAACACCGAAAGCAATCGCCATTCACCACGCGTCCGCACCAGCTGCGAGGAAACTTCTGAGCTCTCAATTTCATTGCCTTCACGATCAATCAAAACCGCAACCAACCGCGCTCGAGCATGCAAGAGCCCATCCGTCCGAACGCGCGCACTGATCAGATAATCCGCGTTCGGGAAGACCGTCAACTCGCCGTGTCGCAAGATCAGACTCGTTGATCCACCATCAGTCGGCAGATGCACAGACCCCTCACCAGAGAAAGCCGGGGATGAGTAGTCCAGCGCCGCTCGGTTCCAGATCGGGAAACCAGGACGATCCCGAGGCACCTCTGGATCATGCTGAGCACGGATCCATCCCAGCGGAACAGGGAGCGGATTGGTGTACTGCTCCTCGAAATCAAACGCGCGGATAATCCGCCCCGCATTCGCAGGTCGCGTGATCGTCCCGCCGTCTTTGATGTCTCTGGTCTGGAAAGCTTGCGCCGTGCTCAATCCGCACACAACCACCGCGCCCGCGATCCATCGCGAAAGCGCGGCCATGTGCCCGCCACTCATTTGGACGCCCTTGATTCCAGCCATCTTCCCAAATCATCGGCTCTTTCATCCATTCCTATCCATTTCCACGACCTGCTCCCCCCCCATCCCCCTCACGCTACGATGAATCCATGACCAAACAGTCCACAAATGACCATTCCGAAAGCAACTGGATCCCACTCGACCACCACACTCCGGATGGATCCTCCCTGGAAGGTGCTTCCGAGTTCTACCAGACCATCCAAAAACGCCGGACTGTCCGTCATTTTTCAGACAAGCCTGTCCCGCGTGAGATCATTCAGCAGGTCCTCCTCGCCGCCGGGACCTCACCCTCCGGCGCTCACAAGCAGCCGTGGCGCTTCATCGCTGTCTCCAATAAGGACATCAAGCACAAGATCCGCCTCGCCGTAGAAGAAGTCGAACGCGAGTTCTACGAGGATCGCGCCTCGGAGCGTTGGCTCGAGGACCTCGAACCCTTCGAGACCAATCCAGACAAGTCCTACATCGACACCGTCCCCTGGCTCATCATCGTCATGGCGCTCCGCACCACTGACGACGGCGGGCAGGTTTACTACCTCAACGAATCCGTCGGCATCGCGACCGGACTCCTCCTCACCGCCGCACACCACGCCGGACTCGCGACACTGACGCACACCCCATCCCCAATGAAGTTCCTCCGCGAGGTGCTCGATCGTCCGGAGCACGAACGCCCCTACATGATGATCCCGATGGGATACCCCACAGAGGATTGCAAAGTCCCAGACATCAAGCGCAAGGACCTCGACGAACTCGCGGTGTTCATCGAATAAAAAACCCCGACTGTTTGAGCCGGGGCATGTGGATTCTGTAAAGTGAACTGCTCACTCGAGAGCCGCGGCACCCGAGATGATTTCGGTAAGCTCAGTCGTGATCTGAGTCTGACGCACGCGGTTGAACTCACGCTTGAGCAGATGACCCATCTTGCCCGCATTGTCTGTCGCGGCTTTCATCGCGACCATACGAGCGATGTGCTCGGAAACGACCGCATCATTGAAGCACTGGAACAGCACCGCCTTGACCGCTGCAGGGAGCAACGAATCGAGCAGCGATTCCGCGTCTGGAGAGAACTCGTACACATCTTGCATCGAGCTTTCGCTGCCGTCGTTCTCAACCTCTGGGGTCGAGAATGGGAGCAGTTGCATCACCTCTGGACGCTGACGACCAGCGCTGATGTATTTCATGTAAACCACGCGTACCGCCGAGACCTCGCCGTTGACGAACATCTCTATAAAGCGTGCCGCGAGTCGCTCAACATCCTCAAACGCCGGCTTATCACCGATATGCGTGTGATGCGTGAAGTCAGTGAAACCATTGAACTTCAGAGCACTCGCGCCCTTCTTCCCAACGATCTCGATCTGCCCATTCCCAGCCGCGGATGACTCACGCAAGTGCTTGAGCGCTGTACGAACGATGGTGCCGTTGTATGGACCACACAGACCACGATCCGCGCTGAGCACGAGCGTCAGCTCGTTTGCTTCCGCAGATGGCTCGGTCAGCAATGGATGCCCTTCACCCACACCCGCTTCCGCGAGCTGAGCGACCAGATCAAACAGCGTATCGGTATACGGCCGAGTCGCGAGCGAGGACTGCTGCGCCTTGGCAAACTTACTCGTCGCGATCATCTGCATCGTGCGCGTAATACGCTTGATGTTCCCGACCGCCTTCATCCGCTTCTTGATATCGCGTGCATTACCCATAGGAGTCGATGATAGCCCCGCACACCCTGAGCTTCCGCTCAGAGACACTCACCAAACCCCTGAATTGCTCAAAATTGACCGATTCAACCCCACCCAAACGAGCTGTCGATCACTCCCCGGAAGCGTGCCGACGAGGACCGCGATCCTCACCCATCCGATACGGCTGGGTTTCTTCCGGATACGGAAACGCCGTGCTCAAGCCCGTGATCCTCGGCAAGCTCGCCTTCTCCGGCAATCCCGCCTGTGGATTCGACTGCTGGACCTTCTCAGCTCCTGATGAGTTACTGACATCTTTCCCATCACGCACGGCAGACCTCTCTTCCATTCTCATCCAATCCCAGCTCCACACAGAAACCAGTCCCGGACATGGAAGCATGACACGGAAACGACAAGCCGCAAGCCAATATGTTCAGAAACCGTGAACTACTCCACGATCAAGCCGTCATACGCCAGATCGATCCCCTCACGCAACGACCGAGTAGTCTCCGCGTGCGCCAGATCATGCGTCATGTGCACAAACAAGGTCCGAGAAGCCCCAATCCGCTCCGCCTCCTCCACCGCTTGAGCAACCGTGAAATGCGTCCGATGCGGACGATGACGCAACGCATCAAGCACTAGCGTCTCCACACCCTCCAGATATCCACGCGACGAATCCGGGATCTCAACCACATCCGTGCAGTACGCGATCGGGAGCACCTGAGATTTATCCTGGATCTCGTCGCTCTCAAAACGGAACCCCAGGATCTCCTGCACGCCGTGCATCAATGTCATCGGAGTGATCTTCATCCCAAACAGCTCGATCGTCTCCCCCGCCACCAGCTCCCTCGGCACCAGATCCGCGATAAACGACTTCTGAATATTCTTCTCTTTCTCGAAGATGTGCTGGTACACCCGCCGCAGCGACTGATGCGTATGCGCATCGGCCCATACCTCGATCGGCTGCTTCATGATCTCATTAAACCGACGGATCTCATCGAGCCCCCACACATGATCCACGTGATTATGCGTGATCAAAATCGCATCCACACGCGTGATCCCCTCCCGCAAAACCTGCTCACGCAGATCCGGAGACGCATCAATCAGAATCACCCGCTCCTGACCAGTCGAGTCCACAAACTCAACCGTCGCACTCGTCCGCGTCCGCGTATCCCGAGGATCCGTAGAAGTACACACCCGGCACCCACACGCAATAATCGGCACCCCCGCCGAAGTCCCAGTACCCAAGAAACGAATCCGCATCCCCAACGATAGACCGCCCCTTACAAGTACACCTTCCGATTGTAAATCCACCACTCAATCATCATCACCCCAAGCGCCCCAAGCAGCAGCCACACCCACCATTCCTTGAGCCGCTTGATCTCCCCCTGACCGCTCGCGCTCACGACCCGATTCGACAGCCCCACGCTCTCCGACGTCCCCGCGTCAGACTCCGGACCATCAAGCAAGTTCGCGGCATAAAACCGAACGATCTTCCCATCATCCTCGATATCACTCGTCCCCGCGCTCCCAGTCCACTGCACGCTGTACACCCCTGTCTCGCGGATCGGGCCGTACACGATCCGCCCGTCGGGAGCCGCGACGATCTCGCTGCTCATCGATCCATCGGGAAGCTTCACGCGGATGTTGCCCGCATCACTAGGCACACGATCCGCGAGCACAAATCCAGGACGCAGCTGCCGAGCGTTCACATCTATATCCGTCCCCACCTGCGTCCCAAGATAATCCACAGCGCTCGCCAAGAAAACAACAAAGCTCACATCAAACGGCCAGTTCGAAAACTTCGGATCAAACCCCACCATCACCGCGCGCACATCCCCCGTGCTCATCTCCACAATCGCAGGCCCCTCCGTCGTCTCCGCGAGCGACACCAGCTCCGATTCCTCAGGGATCTCAATCGTCCGAGACTTCCCGATCACCACCGCATCAAGTGTCAGATCGCGCAGCAGCGGATGCGTCCGCCTCCAGTTGATCACCTGCGTGCCTGGACCCTCCCCATGGTCCACGACCCCGCCGGGACCGGTGTACACATCTCCCACGACCAGGTAGCGTCCCGGATCAAAGACCACCCCGCCCTCGCCCGCTTCAGGAAGCGTGCCGTCGAAGACAAACAGATCGATCGCGCTCGTCTCCCCATCCTCGCGCATCTGCTCGTAATCGCTCGGAGTGATCACCAGCAGATCCGAGATCGACAACCCACGCAGCGCCTCGCGCAGGAACAGCGACCCCGTCGTTACCAGCGCCACCGACGCCTGCTTCGCCGGAGGGACAATCAGCGTCCCGCGATTGTCCGTGCTCAAAACATCCAGATTCCCCTCACCAAACCCCGTCGTCAATCGAACACCAACCACCACCCCATTGGGTTCATCAAGCTCAAACACCACCCCCCCAACGCTCGGCTCCCGCAGCCCCGACTGCACATTCACCCCCGCCCCCTCAAGCTTCACCGCACGCACCGAAACCACCGCTCCCCCGACAAGCAACTCCGCATCAATCAAGCGCGGATTCGGATCCGTGGACTGCACCCCCACAAACACACTCAGCTTGCGCGGATCTTCGTAATCCCGCTCGGCGCGCAGAGCCGTGAGCCCGACATTGACCGACCCCGCACTCCCGATCGCGTGGTACTCAAAGCTCGGCGCATCCCCGGCCTGCTCCTGCGAGTCAGCACGCACGACATCGAGATCCGAGATCCGTCCGTCGCTGAACAGATGGAAGAAGTACGCATCCCCGCCCTTGATGCCCTCGATCTCGACCGGATCCGTCCCCTCACCGCTGGGACCCGTATCAATAAACACACGATTCGGACGCTGCGACTGCGCCAGTCGATACGCCTCCTCAATAGAGCTCGGCCCATCCGTCTGCGCAATCCCATTGATCGCGTTAATCAGCGTCTGCTTATCCGATGTAAACTGCGAAACAATCTCCGCCGACCGATCAAACGCGATCACCATCGCCTCGTCCGCCTTGTCCGATTCCTCAAACAACGAAGGCGACGCGAGCCCCTCCACCAAACCGATCGCCCGCTCCTTCGCAACTTCCAAACGCGTCCGATCCCCACTCGCTTCCCCATCCACCGCGCGCATCGAAGCGCTGCGATCAATCAACAGCACCAGCTTGCGCCCCGCCGATGCACTCGCCGTCGAGCGAGGCTGCGCCAGCGCCAGCAGGATCAACCCCAGAATAATCAGCTGCAAGAACAGCAACAGATTCCGCCGCAGCCGCTGAAACGGCGCGTTCGCTTGCAGATCCTGGATCGCCTTCTTCCAAAGCAGCGTCGAAGACACCTCGCGAGGAACCCTCCTCAGCTTCAAAAAATACAAGATCACCAACGAAGGGATCGCGATCGCCCCCACCAAAGCAGCCAACATCGGTGTCGCCCAAGTCATCTGGTGCGCTCCTGATATGAATCAAGCCCAGCAGTCAATGCAACACCATTGTGCGGAGCGAGCACCGCAAGGCACCTGTAGTACACTCTGTAATCTGGGACCCTGTCTTCTGAAAAGCTACTCTCAATCCGCATTTTTCCCGATCTCTCAAAGAACTCAGGCTCATCAACAAACAGTGATCCTGCGAAGACACTCTTTTCGATGATCGGCTCGGTTTGATCGACCAGGACGTACTCTATTGGAGGATCCAGACTGATCTTGATGCTACCTTCGAGTTCATCCGGATCATTTGCGTAGGAGATGTAATCAACTTGAATGATTCTGTTTGCTTCGGGATAATCTGACTTGATGGACCAAGTTGCGGGATGACCATGCATGCTTTCGAGCTTCACCGATGGCCTACCCATTTGCGGCGATTCAACTTCCCATGGATCTACAAAACCCTCAGGAAACTCCATCAATTTGAGGTTGTAATCCCTAGTAAACTCCCTGAACTGTTTTGCTGATGAGATAACCTGTCCACTTTCATCAAAGACGACGGCTATCTCATCGTTGGAGAATCCAACACCAAGCCAGCAAGCAGTATGAACAGGCAGTAATAGTGTATTGCCATCTTCCTTCCATCGAAGCAACGGCACCTCGGCAATACGATTCGAACCGATTCGTGCCATGCGCCAATCAACCATCGAGGCTGCCTTCTCCAGCCGTTCTTTATCTGAATCAAGCCCGTTGAGTTGCTCACGAACAATCTGATCGATTCGATCCGATGAAGTGTCATATTTAATGAGCGATCTGTCTCGACAGCATCCCCCTAAAAAGATCATCCCCATGAACCCCAATAGTATTGGTGTTTTTGATCTCACCGCAGCAACCCCCGCTTCCGCAGGTAGTCCACCAGCAGCGTATCGATCGGCGTGTCCGACTGGATCGTCAGTCCCGTGATCTCTCGCCGAGCACAGAAATCACGCAAGCCCTGACAATACGCCGACAGGTTCTCCTTGTACTTCTTGAGCAGCGGCGCCGAGATCGTCACCTCTGCCATGTCCCCATCCTCCACATCGCGCAGCTGCAGATCCCCCGCGATGTCAGGCTCCACCTCCTGAGGCGACAACACCTGGATCGCAAACACATCGTACCCACGCCCCACCAGCAGCCGCAGACCAGTCTCGTACCCCTCCTTCATGAAGAAGTCGCTCAGCACGATCATCACGCCCTTGCCTCTACGAGACATCGCGATCCGCTTGCACGCCTGACCAAAGTCCGTCCCGCCCTCAGGAGTGATCGAGCACAAAAACCGCGCCAGATCATGCGTTCTTCTTCGACCACGCAGATCGCGGATATTCCCCGCGATCGATTGCTCCCCTCCAGCAATCACCAGCTCATCACGCATCCCCACCGCCGTGACCGCGACGCGATTCAGATTCAGCAGCCCGATATACCCCAGCGCCATCGCGACCTGCTGCATGTAGTAGAACTTATTGGGTTCGCCGCAATCGCTGCTCGCGCTCGCATCGATCACAATATGCAGCGACAGATCCTCTTCCTCCATGAACAGCTTCATGAAGAACCGATCGAGCCGCGCGTAAATATTCCAGTCGATGTGCCGCAGGTCATCCCCCGTCGCATAAGGCCGATGATCCGCAAACTCGACACTCTCGCCACGTTTTTTAGACCGCCGCTCGCCCTTGAGCTTGCCCGCAAAGATCTTCCGCGACGACACATCCAGATGCGAGATCTTCCCGATGAGCTCAGAAGACAGCAGCTCATCAATCGTCGCAGGCCGAGTTGGATTCTCCGATCGCAGCATCAGTCTTCAATCTCCCGGATCACATCGTCGATCGCTTTATCAATCTTCGTCTCACTCGACCGCGCCCGCCGCGTGTAGGTCTCGTCCGCACCGATCCCCTCGGCGCTGATGACCTCGCGATAGCAACCAGACATGCTCGACACCAATCCCACAAGCACACCCGCGATTAGACTCGCTCGGACACCCCCGCGAACACCCTGCTTGATAATGTTCTTCATCGATCACCCTCCGCATCCCATCGCACAAACACCGTCCCCTCGCCCCCAAGCTTCGGGACCGTCACAAACCCAGTCTCGAGCGGCTCATCAATCACCACGCGGAACACAAACCCATCATCCCAACCATCCCGCAGCGCATCCTTCCCCGCACCCTCCGCACTGAGCGAAAGCAGTCCGCTCAACTGTTGATCCTGACGGCGCTCTTTGGTCATCAGCGCGTACTGCACACTCATCCAGTCCTCATCACGCGTGCTATACACCACAGGCCCAATCACAAACTCCGACAAGCTCCCGTCCTGCTCCGAAACACACAGATGCGTGCTCCATCCATACCCCCGCTGCTCCGCGACCATCGACCGCGCGCGATCCATCGATTCCGAATCCCCCGCTATTCCCACAACCCAGGTCTCGCCGGGTCCGCGCGAGCGCTCCCCCCCACCGATCGCGCAGCCGCTCAAAAGCAGCCCACACGCAAGCAGACTGACCGCTCCTCGGATCATGAACCCACCATCGCCGTCGGCTGTGTTGGAGTCAGCTTGAGAATCTCGCGCACCACATCGTCCGAGCTCACGCGATCCGCCTCCGCTTCAAAGTTCATCAGCACACGATGCCGCAGACAAGGCATCGCGACCTCCTGGATGTCCTGATAGCTCACATGGAACCGACCATCCACCAGCGCGCGGACCTTGCCCGCAAGAATCAGCGCCTGCGCCCCGCGCGGACTCACCCCGCACCGCACATACCGATTCGTCGGCCCATTGGGACCACCCGCCGCCGTATCAGTCTCCGGATGCGTCGCCAAAACCAACCTCGCCGCGTACTGCTTCACATGCGGCGCGACGACCACCTGACGCACAAGCTCCTGATACTCAAGAATCGCTTTCCCATCGAGCACCTTGCCCGCGACCGGATTCTCCGCGCCCGTCGTCCGATCGATGATCTCCATCAGATCCTCAAGCCCCGCGTACCCCACATCGACCTTGAGCAAGAACCGGTCCATCTGCGCCTCGGGAAGCGGATAGGTCCCTTCTTGTTCAATTGGGTTCTGCGTCGCGAGCACCAAGAACGGCTCATTGAGCTCGTACGTCTCACCCGCCACCGTCACCGAATGCTCCTGCATCGCTTCAAGCAGCGCCGATTGTGTTTTCGGCGTCGCGCGATTGATCTCGTCCGCGAGCACCACCTGCGCAAAGATCGGCCCCTGCTGAAACTCAAAGCTCCGATGACCAGTCTCCGGATTCTCCGAAACAATGTTCGTCCCGATCACATCCGCAGGCATCAAGTCAGGAGTGAACTGAATACGACTGAACGGCAAGTGCAACGTCGTCGCAAGCGTCCGCACAAGCAGCGTCTTCCCAAGACCAGGCACACCCTCAAGCAGCACATTGCCCCCCGCAAAGAGCGCCACCAGCACCGCATCGACCACCGCTTGCTGACCCACCATCACCTTGCCGATCTCGCCGCGCAGCTGCGCGAAGCTCGCTCGGAACTGCTCGCACTGCGCCTTGACCTCAGCCGGTGTCTCCAGATGCTCATTCATTGCCATGTCTAACTCCTCGCCGAACCCTCGGCGTTGGTATCTTCACTCTATCAACTATTCCTGCCCGTCATACTCATCCCGCGCCCGCTTCTTCGCCGCCCGCAGCGCACTGAGCGCATCCATCGTCTCGTCTTCCTTCGATTCCACCTTCTTAGGTTTACCGATTGCAGGCCCACCAGTTTCTTCTTGTCCAGACAACGCCACCGGACCATCCTGGATCTGCACCGTCTGATCCGCCTCGAACTTACGAGCGGACTGCTTCCGATCATCCCCCGTTCGTGATTCCGTCCGCACACGCGCCGCGCGCATCGCCGCCGTCGCGTCCATCGAGCGATCGGTTTCCTTGTGCGCCCCGCGCCTTACGAACGCCGCGATCGCGCGCGGATCGATCCGTACTCTCCGCACCGCGACATCCATCAAGAAGATCGCGATTCCGATGATCGCCACCACCATCCAGATCGGGGTCAGCGCCACAGGCATCGTCAGCCCCTCGCGCGACCACAGATCCGACCCCGACGGATCACTCGCATCAAGCATCCGTCCGCCAGTAATCGACGCCACCTGTCTCAGCAAAGGCAGATTCGTTTTCAGCGACTTGTACTCATCCGCAAACGGCCGGATCACCGCCGCCTGCGCACTGCCCTCAAGCACACGCCCCTCCTCACCCTCTGCCTGAGATGCCGCTCGGTACTGCATATTCACGACATACGAGCCGGGCTTCGAAGAATCAAAGTCCCCCTCGTACCGACCAGGCCCAACCTGGCGCAGCTCCACAATCTCCCCCACCCCGTCCGGAGTCGAAGCACGCGCCCTGAAGTTCGCAAAGTCCATCCGCTCCCCGCTTGGATCAAACGCCTCGACCACCACGCGCGTCCGCTCCCCTGTGTTCTCCGTCGTCACGCGCAGCGTCGACTCCCCGCCGGGACGCATCGCCCAGCGCACATGCTGCTCCCAGAACTGGTTGAACCCACTCCACCCCACCCAAGCGGGAGACCAGCGCGACGACACATCACTCGTAAACGTCACAACCTTCCCGAGCCCATACTGCCACTGCGCCGCGATCGGGTCCTCTTCCTTCCCGCGAAGCGTCACCAGCGACAACCCCTCACGCTCCGCCGCGACCACATACCCCTGAATCGCAGGGACCGCGTTGATCCCACGCATCGTTTCCGTCGGAACCCCCGTCCGCGATGGACTGAACGCCTGCCCCTCCCAGATCAGCGCTCTACGAATAGTCTGCGCCTCCTTTATAAAGATCTGAGGCAGCGTCGCGAGCGCATTATTACTCACGTTGTAATACGTCCCACCAGTCATCTGCGCCATCGTGCGAAGCGTGTTCGTATCCCCCGCCGAGTGCGGATTCACACCAACCGCGGAGATCGTGATCCCCGACTGCTTGAACTGACGCAATAAACTCCGCGACAACGACGGATCTCCATCGCTGATCACGATGCAGTGCTTCTGTCCCGCCTGCGCCTGCTGCAACCCCGCAAGCGCCAGCTGCAACGACGGATCAAAGCTCGGCATATCCCCGAACTGCAGATTGTTAATCGCCTGACGAACCGCCGAGCGATCCCCGACAGGTGAAATCGGATACACCCAGTCCGTCCCGCCCAATCCCTGATACTCCACGATCCCGATCAGATCCAAGCGCGACAACGCATCCGCAGCCGCATTACAGATCTGCTTGCCGTAGAACACCCCCTTGGGAATCTCAACCGAGTGCACCACCAGCGCCAGCGCCCCGCGAGGCATCTGTCGTTTCTGAGGAGGATCAAGCCGAATCGGAAGCGCATCTGCCAGAGGCGATCCGATCCACCCCCCCGCGCCAAACGACTCGGGACCACCGATCATCACGATCCCGCCCCCCGTGTCATGCACATACTGGCGCATCATCTCCTGCTGCGTCTCCGCGAACGAGTACGCCGACTGATTGATCATCACCACCGCTTCATACGACGCCAGCTCGGGAAGACTCCCCGGAAACTCCGCCGCCGTGATCCGCTTGGTCTCCAGCTCCGCCGCGTGCAGCGCATCCTCGATCCGCACCGCCTCGCGTGGATCCTCCGCGACCACAAGCACCAACCCCTCGCTGCCCACAAAGGTAATCACCGATCCGTTGTTGTTCTGTCGGAGCGAGTCCCCGATCGTCGTCCCCACAGTCCCATCATCATTCAATGAAGCGATCGGCTCAAACACCGCGTCGTACAGCTGAGGTCCCGGCTGATTCACCGCGATCGGAACACGAATCACATTCCGACCCTTCTTGAGCTCCGCGTAGTACCCAAGCTCATCCGGCGCCGGATCCAGATCAATCGGAGTCCCGCCGCGCGACACCATCAACCGACCCACCGCCGGAGTCGTGCTCGTCAAAACAACCTTGAGCGCGATCGTTTCACCAACGCGCGTGTTCGCCGGCGCTTGCACCCCCTCGACCATGATCTCTTCCGCGTACTCAAACTCCACCGGGAGCACATCAATCGGGATCCCCGCCGCCTTCGCCTGCTGCGCCGCTTGGAAGAGCGACCCCTCCGTCTCGTTCGCGTCCGTCACCAGCACGATCCGCGCCGCCGCGTCCGTCGCGGAGTTCGCGATCGCCTGATTGACCGCTGACGCAAGGTTCGTCGCTTCCGTGTCCCCAATAAACTGCCGCTCGATCCCGCGCACAAACTTGCTCGGAGACGCCTGCACGATCGAGTCCCGCGCGGCTGTGATCACCCCAAGCTTGTCATCCGGCTGCCGCGACCCCTCCTGCGCCAGCTCCACAAACGTGTCCACCCGCGGCTGCACACTCGAAGGAATCGAACGCGACACATCATTAATCACCGTCACCCCAACCGCCGTCGCTTCATCTCTATACGACGGACGCGCCAGCGCCGAGATCACCAGCACCAGCGCAATCACGCGGATCACCAGCGCCGCGATCCGCGACGACTTCCCGAGCCCCGCCAAACTCTTGCGCGCTAGGAAAACCGTCAAAGGCACACACACCGCCAGCAGCACCAGCATCATCGGCTGATCAAACTGAATCGGTCCGAGTTGCAATGAAGCAAGCATCACAATTACCCGCCTCCACTCGTGCAAAAAGCCATAAACATATATGGGATCATCTGAATCCGATTGTTCCCCGAATCCAAGATCACCAGCCGGTTATCCCAGATCCCACTCGCCCAAGGTGTCGCCAGCTCCCCATCCCCACGACCCGCAACGCCAAACAGCTCAAGCGTCTTCCCTGTTTTCAAATCGATCATCCGCACAACATTGCCACCAAACTCGCTGATCAACCCGATCGAGCCAAAGACCTTGACCCCGTACGGAAACTTCATCGGCGCAAAGTCCGGATCATGATCCGACGCATACCACGCGATCAACTCCCCATCCAATCCCACGCGCCCGACGCGATGGTGCGCCGCATCCACCACCACCAGCTCCTCCACCCCATCGTTCATCCACAGCCCGATCGACTGCGGACGCGACAACGCCACCTCCCCATCCGACCCATCCACCGTCTCCGACGCCGTCCCGATCTGACCATTCCAGACGAGCTGCACCCCATCCCCATCACTGCCCCGCTCAACCAGATACCGCGAGACCCGATCGTTCCCGCCGTACTCGCTGATCATCAGCTCATACACCCCATCCTCGTCCGCGCGCACGATCACATCCGTCGGATAAATAAACTCCCCCTCCCCCTCGCCGTACACCCCAAACTCAAAGTCCGGCCCGCTCCCATCCAAAGGCAATCCATACATCAGCACGCGATGCTCATGCGTGTCCGCGACATACGCCGCGAGCTGATCCTTCTCAAACAGGTGCACCCCCACCGACACCCCCGTCGGCATCCCGCGATCAAAGATCGGCATCAACACCTCACCGATCTGCTCCCCAGTCTCAAGATCAATCGTCTGCATGCGCGCCGTCTTATCAATCACCACCGCGATCGCCGGCTGTCGCTCCAAATACACATCCATCGCGCGCGGATACACAAACTGTCCCGGATGCGTCCCTGTTTCACCAAGCACGATCGGATCAACCAAGCGTCCCGACTCATCCGTCACCGCTCCCTCGCCGCAACCACCCAAGACCACCGCGCCAGCAAGCAGCGCGACTCCCCCAACGAGTTGTCCAGAACGAATCAACATCATGCGATACCCATCATAGTGGGTTCTAGTGCTCAGCGTTCTCGTGGTTGCTCCTGGACAACAACCATCCGCCGATGATCGAAATCACCAGCGCGACCATCATGATATTGAGCAGCGCCGCCGACAACCGTTCCAGCCGCGCATAATGCAGATCCGCGAGCAGTCCCTGTGACAATGTTGATACCCCCGCTCGTGTGATCATCACGCTCGCTTCGATCTCATGGACCGCGAGCAAGCCGCACAGCACCCCTGCTCCCGCACTCGCGACCATACATCCTCGCCCGTGCGTGTTCCACCACGCGCCCACCCCCCCACCAAGCGACCATCGCTGCGACAACAACTCCCCGCGCTCGCGCCCCGCGAGCACCGCGCCCATCACCGCGCTGACCACAAGCACACGCGCAAGCAACCCGACCACCTCACCCAATCCACCATGTAACCACTCAACCCCCGCCACCGATGCACCCACCAGCACCCCAGGAACCAGCGCCGTCGCCGACGCGCCGAATACGCAGAGCACACCAACACCGCGCACAAACTTGCTCGCGTCCCCAAGCAAACACGCAACCCCCATCGCGTACCCCACACAGATCGCACCAACCACACACCCAATCCATACCGAATGCGCGATCGCATCGCCACGCTCGTTCCAGAACAACCCCATCGAACGCCAATCATCAATCGACACCCCAAGCACCACCATCGGAACAACCACGGCACACACCCAAACCACCACCGCAAACACCCAACCTCCGCTCCGTCTCGACACCCGCTCCACACCAGTCCCCACCATCGCGCGCCCTGTCGCGCCGCGCACCACCACCCGCGTCACCCACCACGCGCCCAGCACACCGATCAACACCATCGGAGATCCCAGCACCCACACCACCCCCCACTCATCAGAGCCGCGCTGCGCCAGCTCGCGCCAGACCACAATCGACCAGGTCTCCAGCTGCGCCAGATGCATCGGGACCCCGCTCCCGAGCATCACCAATCCCGTCAATCCCCAAGCACGCACCAGCGCCCCGCGATGCAACCCGACCCACACCTTCGCGCGTGCCATCAATCCCGCAGGCTCCAGATCCATCATGTCCTGATGAATCAACACGCGTGTGCTGCTTCCCGCGATCACCACCGCCGCGATCACCGATCCCCACAGCGCCATCCCGAGCACACCGATCGCGTACCCCGCCCAGATCGTTATCCATCGATTCCCCTCTCCACTCGTCGACCATTCGATCAACCACCCCCCCACCAAAGTATCCGGCGCACGCGCCAGATTCATCGCCCCATAGATCGCATAGCTCGGCATCCACATCGGAACCAGCACCAGCGCCCACACCCACCGCTTCCGACACCCCATCAACACCCGCGCCATCGGAACCCCAAACACCAGCGACAACAACGCGATCCCGCCCGCGATCAAAGTCGTTCGCGTGATGAGCCCCAGCCCACTCCGGCGCATCAATCCGATGCCTTCCGAGACCGCTTCCGCGTCAACAGCCCCCAACGCGCCGAGCAACACCGCGCCGCAAACGAACGCCCATACCACAACCATCCCCCCAACAACCACCCACATCCCCAATCGCATGTCACCCTTCCCATTTCCCATCCGATCAGTCTACCCCAACACGATCACGCCAAATCAAACCAAGTTCACGAAAGTTCACACCAAACTCAACTTTGCGGGTAGAATCCAAACACCGCACAGGACTCGTGGGTTACCAGCCCATCCGCGGCAAACAAGTCGGAACACAAATTACAACATACGGATCAACACAACATGATCGACATCCGCAAACTCAAAGAACTCGTCAAACTCATGGTCGAAAACGAACTCTCCGAACTCGACCTCCGCGACCAATCCGAAACCGTCACCATCAAGCGAGGCAACGAGAACGAGCCCGTCATCTACCACGCCCCAGCCGCCGCACCCGCAGCAGCGCCCGCCGCTGCAGCCGCTCCAGCTGCAGAAGCAAGCGATGCCGGATCCGCAGACACCGATGCCGGACTCATCCCGATCGAATCCCCGATGGTCGGAACCTTCTATACCAAACCCAATCCAGAGTCCCCAGTCTTCGTGAATGTGGGTGACCAGGTCGGACCAGACTCCGTCGTCTGTCTCGTCGAAGCCATGAAAGTCTTCAACGAAATCAAAGCGGAGAAGTCAGGAACCATCGCCAAAATGTGCGTCAACGACGGCGACGCCGTCGAGTTCGGACAACCACTCTTCCTCATCAAACCAAACTAATCCCTCTTCAACAACCGCTCAGAACCTGATCTGAAGACCACCCCGAGATCCACCCCATGTTCCAACGCGTGCTCATCGCAAACCGAGGCGAGATCGCCCTCCGCATCATGCGGGCCTGCAAAGAACTCGATATCGAAACCGTCTGCGTCTACTCCACCGCCGACAAAGACGCGCCGTACCTCAAGCACGCCGACGAAACCATCTGCATCGGACCTGGTCCCTCGAAAGATTCCTACCTCAACATCTCTCGCATCATCTCCGCCGCAGAACTCGCTGATGTCGACGCGATCCATCCGGGATATGGATTCCTCTCCGAGCGCGCCGACTTCTCCGAGATCTGCCGTGAATGCAAGATCGAGTTCATCGGACCATCCCCAGAAGCGATGGGCAAGCTCGGAGACAAGGTCGAAGCCAAACGCTACGCCCGCGCCGCCAAGGTCCCCGTCTTCCCAGGTTCCGAAGGCGCGATCGAAGAAGTCGAAGAAGCGGTCGAAGTCGCCGCTGAGATCGGATACCCCGTCATCATCAAAGCCGCCGCAGGTGGTGGTGGCCGAGGAATGCGCATCTGCCGCAACGAAGCGACCCTCCGCACCAACATCTCCAAAGCACAGCAAGAAGCGCAAGCCGCATTCGGAAACGGCGCTGTGTTCATCGAAAAATTCCTCGAACACGCACGCCATGTCGAGGTCCAATGCATCGGTGACAAACACGGCAACGCGATCCACCTCTGGGAACGCGACTGCTCCATGCAGCGCCGTCACCAGAAGGTCATCGAAGAAGCGCCCGGCCCACTCATCGAACGCAAGAAAATCGAGAAAGTCTGCGAAGCCGCCGCCAAACTCATCAAGTCCGCCGACTACGCCGGCGCCGCGACCGTTGAGTTCCTCATGGATGGAGATCAGAACTTCTACATGCTCGAGGTCAACACCCGCGTGCAGGTCGAGCACCCCATCACCGAGATGATCACCGGCGTCGACATCGTCAAAGCCTCCATCCAAGTCGCTGCGGGAGAGAAACTCCCCTACAAGCAAAAAGACATCCAGGTCAACGGCCACGCGATCGAGTGCCGCATCAACGCCGAAGACCACACCAAAAACTTCATGCCCTCCGCAGGACTCATCGAGACCTACCAAGCACCCGGAGGACTCGGAGTCCGCATGGACACCCATGTCTGCGCCGGATACCGCGTCCCACCAAACTACGATTCCATGATCGGCAAACTCATCGTCCACGCCGAGAACAGAGAAGCCGCGATCACCAGAGCACTCCGCGCCCTCAACGAGTTCGAGGTCGGACCAATCAAAACAACCATCCCACTCCACGCCGAGCTCATGCAGAACTCCGACTTCCGCAGAGGTGGAGTAGACATCCACTACCTCGAGCGATTGCTCAAAGACTAATCCAGAATCAAAAAATAACAAAGCCGCCCCGAACAACCATACAAGGACGGCTTTGAAACACGCAATATCGAAAGCCTCATCGTCGACGACGCGCCATACCGAGCAACCCAAGCGACAACACACCCATCGCGCTCGGAGCCGGAACCGCGTTCACCGACAGATTGTCGATGAAGAACTGACCACCAAAGCCGTTGTCGTTGATCGCTTGGAAGAACAAGCCGCCGAGTGTGTTCTCAAAGACCTGTCCACCACCCCAAGCAAGATCGACCGACTCGCTGCCATCAATCGAGAGCGCGCTCATCCGATTCAGCAAATCAACCTCGATCGAAATCCTCGACCAGGCGCCGTAATCCAGTCGAACCGTCTGCCCCGATGAACCGATCCCAGTCTGCCCCGTGAACCGAATCATCCCCACCGTATCAAGCGGATCATCCCCCCCAGCAACCTGACTCCCAGATACATTCAAGAACAACGCGCCCTCAAGATCTGTTGAAGGTCCCTCAAGCATCAAAATATCAAACTCGATCAATGCAACTGGATTGTCCATAAACCCAGCATTGTTGATCCCATACTCAGTCCGCACCTCAGCTACCGCGTCCCCAACCCCTTGAGCAAAGTGCAAAGATTGCAAACCCGTGTGCGCCATGTACTGCGTAACCACAGGCGTGATCGCTCCAGTGGATGTCCACCCGAACTGCCCATCCACAGAACCGACTGTAAACACCGGACTCTCAAACCCATACCCGCCGTAGATCGATGCTCCTCCAGCAAACGCCGTCGCGCTCAAGGAACCAACCAATCCAACCGCCATGATCTTCTGAACTGTTCTCATTGCTTTCTCCTAGTTTGATGAACTCGAATCTGAGACAGCCCCACGATTCAGCCAACCTAGAAGAACAAATGTCCAATTGCAATGGATTTCAATACTGATTTCAAATCTTTTTAGGGTGAAATCACCCATCCCCAACCCGGAACCACTGATTACTCAGCCGCTGTCAGAGGAAGCACCCCAACCCGATCACCCGCTGAATCCTCGATAACGAACATCAGATCGCCATCCGACGCCTCAAAGCCACCAATTCGGAGCGATTCACCCATAGCAGACACCTGAACCTCCGAAGCCCCCGCCTCACGTGGTCCTGAATGTGTCAACAGCGCCACAACCAACCCCGCCGACAGCACCATCGTGCAAAACCGCCAGAACTTCAGTTGCTCGCCCTGCTCATCATGCGCTGCTACTTCGTGCATCCAATCCTCCAGTCCGCCGACAAATCTCAGCGACCCCTTCAAATCGGCGCAAAGCAACAACCGATCCACCCGTTCCCACCAACACCCCCACCTCAAACCCCGCTCCCAAGCATCCCCCTCCCAACCACTATAAACAGACCAAAAAAACAAGTGCCCCTCCGTCGAGGGGCACTTGTTTTTGCTTTTTACGGCAAGAGAGAGAAAGAGAGAAATCAACCCAAACAGGCCTTCCAGCCCATCCTGTCGCGTGTTTTTCGTCAGTCGCTTGCCTGACATTGAGAAAGTACATCAGGACCGAGAAGATGCCAGCCGATTGCCAAAAGTTTTTATCGAACCAATCCAAAATCCCTCGAATCGCCCTTAAAACAGCGTTTTTTCATCTTCAGGAACTTCAAACTTTTATCACACCTCCCAAAGCGGACGCGTATAATTTCCGAGCCACGAAACGCCCCCACTCCACAAACCGGCGCACTGCCAACGGAGATCCAAAGAATGTCCACCGCAACCGCATCCGACCTCGCCATCAACGGCGGCACCCCAGTCCTTGAGTCTCCAGTCCCATTCATGGCCGTAGGACTTACCAAAAAAGACATCGCCGCCGCAAACGAAGTCCTCGAATCCGGGATGCTCAGAGCCGCCTCCAAATGCGCCGCACTCGAAGAACAGTTCGCCGCCAAATCAGACGCCAAAATCGGACTCACCTGCTCCAACGGCACCACAGCTCTCCAACTCGCCTACGGCGCACTCCTCGAACGTGGTGACGAAGTCATCGCCCCCGCATGGACCTACATCGCGACCGTCTCCATGCTCGTCGCCGCTGGCGCAAAGGTCGTCTTCTGCGACTGCATCGAAGACTCCTACCAAGCCGACCCAGCCGACATCGAAAAGAAGATCACCCCAAACACCAAAGCGATCGCCGTCACCCACCTCTACGGCATCCCAGTCGACATCGACGCGATCCAAGCAATCGCCGACAAGCACAACCTCAAAGTCATCTACGACTGCGCCCAGGCCCACCTCGCCGAGTACAACAACAAAGGCATCGGCGCATTCGGAGACGCATGCACCTACTCCTTCTACGCAACCAAGAACCTGGGAACAGGTGAAGGTGGCATGGTAACCGTCAACAACGAAGACCTCGCAACCACAATCGGCGCCCTCCGCTCCCACGGCGAAACCGACAAGTACCTCCACACCTCAATCGGTTTCAACTACCGCATGAACGACATCACCGGCGCGATCGGACTCAGCAAGCTCGAAACCCTCGGCGCCGAAACCGACCGCCGCCGCGCCGTCGCCAACCTCTACCACTCCCGCATCGACAACATCCAAGGCGTCGATCGCCCAGTCCCAACCCCAGGATCAAACCCAGCGTGGCACCTCTACACCTGCCGCGTAGATCTCGATGCACTGACCTGCACGAGAGACGAGTTCTGCGCCGCCCTCAACAAAGAAGGCGTCCCAACCGCCGTCCACTACCCCAAGCCGCTGACCCAACAACCCGCCTTCAGCGACCTTGCGAACCAAGAGTCCGGCGTACCAGTCTCCGTCAAACTCGCAAGCACCGTCTTCTGCATCCCCATCCACCAGAACCTCACCGACGAACAAGCCAACGGCGTCTGCGACGCCATCGCCAAAGTCGCCGACGCGTTCGCCAAGTAAATCGTCCTCACCTTCGACGACGAGCAGCAACCAACCCACCAACCGCAAACACCCCAATCACACCGGGAGCAGGCACCGTCGCTCCAACCCAGTCCAGCACCACGTCCTCATACAGCTTCGCCGAGATCGCCATATTGCCGTACATCCCGAAGTTCGTCCCGAACCCGTTCGTCGTACCCCACGACTGAACACTCGCGAGTCTCCACACGCCATCGGTATCCTCCACCCAGTACGCACCCCCGCTGTCGCCCTGCCCCGGGAAAAACTCCTGCGCCAGAGGCACCGCAGACCCGATCCGATTCAACCCCGGAGTCGTCGGCCCATCAAAGTCAATCACCAACCCATTGCTCGAAAGCTCAAAGCCAGGCAGGAACGATGACAACTGATCCGCCGTCGTATCAATCGTGTTGAGTCCCGCATGCAGCGTCCCCAGCGTTCCGGGAACCTGCCCACCAAACCCGTTCCCAGTCAGCCCCGCGCCCACAAGCATCGCCTGCCGACCAACAACACTCCCGCCGCGATAGATCTCCGCCGGCTCCACACCCTCAACCATCTCCTCAAGCCGCACCAGCGCCAGGTCATACCCCTCCATGATTCGGCTCGTCCCCATCCAAAGCGGATGCTCAAACGACTCCGCCCCCTGATACGTCCGTCCACCAATCGTGAACTGAATCTGATCCCCCGTCGTGATCTCCGTCCCGTGCGCCGCCGTGAGCACCCACCCCGGCGCAATCAACGTCCCCGATCCAAACGCCGAGCCCCCAAAGTTCACCGACCCCGCCGCCTGGAACCTCGACTCCATCGCCAGCTCCGCGTGATACGACAAAGGCACATCATGCCGAGAGATCCCCGCCGCCGCCGACATCCCCATACCAAAGACCAACCCCACCAGAACCATCCGACCACACCCAGCGTCTTGCACTTTCCGATCCATCCCATCCTCCAACTCAGTCCACAGCCACACCGATACCCCGCGAAAACTCCTCCCCAGAGCATCGTGCGACCTATTTAATTTGCATTTCAATCAATATACAAATTAATCAGCCGCAGGGTTTCACCCGCAATCAAAAAATCTTGCCGATCCCTTCACATACATTTCCATTGCACGCCCCAAATCCCTCCAGTACATTATGTTCGGAGGAAACATATATGAACACCATCCGTCCCATCATCCCCACCCTCACCATCGTGTCCGCACTGCTTACCTCACCCGCGCTCGCCGACATCTACCTCGAGGTCGACTTCGCAAACTCAAGCCCCAACGGCCTCAACGAAGGCAACCTCGCCATCTTCGACGAAACACCCCTCAGCGTCTGGATGTGGTCCGATGAACCCAACACCGGATTGCTCGGGATGACCATGGAAATCAACGGCCTTTCCTTCCTGGGAAACCCAAACTCTGGAGGCGATCTCCAGTTTAATGGCATCGGAACCGTCGATCCCGACAACCACTTCAACGCGCTCACAACCCCAGGCATACTCAGCAACGCAAATCAAATCACCGACATCGTCTTCTCAAACCTGTTCGTCACCCCAGAGCTCCTCCCCACGAGCCGAGAAAGCGCCTGGCTCATCTACACCGACTTCACAGGCACCGCACTCGATTCCGGATCAGGAGTCACCGCGATCCTCAGCGACTTCCAACTCACCCCCGGCTCAGTCACCGATCAGGAAATCATCTCCTACGGCCTCTACCAAACCCCAACCCCAAACACCACCACCCTCTTCGCCCTCGCCGCACTCACCGCCACCAAACGAAGACGCTGATCAGCCAACCACCCCCGCCACCACCGCAACCGTCCCAGGTCCGGCGCGCAGCACACAATCCCCCGCAATACCAGCCGGCACAAGCACAGTCTGCCCCGCCTCCAGCACCACCTCCTCAAACGCCCCGCTGCTGCTCGCGATCGATGCGCCCATCGTCTTGGGAACCATCACCACCGTCGCCCCCTCACCACCAAGCGCCACCTCACTACAGCTTGCGCTCACCACATCCATCGTATAAAAATCCGTCCCGCACACACGCGTCCGCACCGATCCCATCTTCGGAGGCCCTCCCATCCCCATCTTCGCGCTGCTGATACTCAGATCAGCCACGACTCCATCGCTCGGATCTTCAAACAACGCGCACTCCACCGCCTGCTCAATATGCAGCTCCCGCCCCTCGCGCCCGTACTCACTCGCCCAGTCATACACGCGATACGTCGTATCACTCGGAGTCTGCACCTCCGCGACCAGCACCCCCGCGCCCAGCGCATGCACCGTCCCCGAATCCAGCGTGTGACACGCCCCGACCACCGCAGGGATCGACCGCATCACCTCAGGGACCGTCCCTTCTTCAATCGCGCGCTGCAGATCCGCGCGCGTGACCCCCTCTTTGAGCCCCTTATAAATCACCGACCCCTCATCCGCATCAAGCACGAACCAGCTCTCGGTTTTCAGATGCGCTTCGTCATGTTCCGCCGCGTACGCCGGAGACGGATGCACCTGCACGCTCAGATGCTCCCGCGCATCAAGATACTTCACCAAGAGCGGAAACCCACCCTCCGCGCTCAGCTTCGCGCCCCCAAGCATCCCCTCGCCCCACGCGCTGATCGCATCGCGGATCGTCTTGCCCTGCATCGCACCGTTACTGATCACGCTGATCGCCGCGTCACCCCCACCGCCGCTCGCGCTCGTCGAGGACAGATCCGCAAGCTCCCACGACTCCCCGATGTTCACCCCCTCAGACACCCCATCTGCTTCTCTTCATGAGACATCCGCTCGAGATCCGATGCGCCCCCGCTGCTCGGACGCCCACGCACGCCACGCACCAGCGATCCAACACCAGGTGACCAAACATCCGCTCCCATCATCTCACAGTGAAAAGCAGATCGCTCATCTGCCCAGCACCACACCCTTAGCTTGTTGCCGCCCTTCGCCTTGTTGTAGTCCTCGCGGCAATCCTGGAGCAGTTGTTCCATCTTCTCGAGCAGATCCATATCAACCTCGTTTCCAATCAACGCCGAATAACCCCGGCGAGTATCTCATATCAACCACCACGATCCGTCGTGATGACTCATCATCTTACCCCAAAAACACCCGCGCCGCATTCAGCGATTGCCCTCTGTTCGTAAAAAATTCGGGCATGTCGCCGCCATCAGCACCCGCCGAACATCCGCAAGCTCCGCCGCATCATCCCCCACAGGCAGCCCGATCGCCTCTCGCAGCGCCCCAAAGTCTCCACCGGATCCACCCCGCACAGCTGCTCCTCGTGCCCCCAGTACAGCCGCTCCACCGCGTCCCGACCCAGTGTCCAGGACCAACCAGCGCCAGATCAATCAGCGAGCACCTGCTGCGGATTGTGCGAAACCCGCCGCATCGCGTTGTTTCATCATGATGACACCACGTACCAATGTCCCGATCCGCCCAGCGCCCCGCAAACACGTCCAGATCCCCCAGCACGCGCTCGATCGCGCGTTTCCACCGATCCCCATCCTCCATCACGTGCGCCTCGACCTCGCCGATCGCCTTCTCCAGATCCCCTTCCCAATCCGGCTCGCGCCCCCGCTTCTTCGGATCGACAATCTCCTCAAGAATCGCCGCCGCCTGAAACTCCGCCGCCGTCTCAAAGATCTCCCAAATGCTCGAGAATCCAGCTCATCGGCGGATTCTTGAACTTCTCGATCACCAGCCACGCAAAGTCATGCCCACCAAGCTCATACCCCGCCGCGAGCACGCGTGGCGTCGGAAGACTCAGACTAGCCGAACGCTCCCAGTCCTCATCATGCACCAACCCCAACCGCTTCGTCCAGTGATATTCCCCTCCCACAGGCAGCTTCACCACACACTCGATCTCTTCACCCGACTTTGTCTTCCAAGTCGAGAACCCCGTCCCCGCGCCCGAATGCTGCCAAGTCGTATTGAACCACGAGATCGGCCCAGATGCCCCCGGCACTCATCGATCACATCCGAAGCAAGCGCCGAAGCCAACCCATGAGCATCTTCACCAAGCATGCAGATCTCCAGCCCAACGATCACTTCAACACAAAAGCACGCACCCCCTACACCATACCAATCATCCCCCGTCACGCAAAGCCGACCCCAATCCACCTGCGCCCTTTCCATAGCTCGGCACACACTGTGGACCAGTTCTGGATCGAGCCCATCAACCCGGTCATCCCCGCTCACCCCGCGCGGCCACTCGATCTCCGCCCCAACCGCCTTCTTCCCACGCCCCCAAGCTTCTTCCTCCGCGACTGAAACAACACCTGCGCATGCTCGCTCATCGCGACCCACACGCCGGATCATCGCCGCCCACCAAACTCGTATCTCGCGTCCACCCCATCATCGCACTCTCCACCCCAGGAGCAGGCCAGAAACACCCCGCCCCCAGCTTCGCGATGCATCTCCACCCTCCCCGCGCCACTGCGCCACCACCGACACCATCCCGTACGCCTTGCTCCCCCCACTCGTACCAGCCCCCGCCGCGAACCGATCCACCACCTCCCGTTGGATCGTCACATACATCCCCTTGCACTCCGCGTGCCTCGTCATCAACGTCATCATCCAGGCGTCGCCGCGTGATAAGGCGATTCGCCACATGCGTGCAACCCCGCACCCCCGCCCCACTCATCCAGCGCCTCGACTTCAGGATTCAACATCTTCTTCCCGACAAACAATCCCCCTCGATCATCACCACAAAGCGTCTCGTCCCCACCACACCCCCGCTCAAGCAACCGCCCACACCTTATCCGTTGATCAGAGGACGGATCACCGACTCCTCTGCAGCCGTTCACACCGTCTCAACCGATCGCATCCGCGACCCCATCCCCGTCGTTGCTCGCCGTGACATCATATCTTTGAAGCATCGAACAGCGTCATCCCCGCGCATGGATCATCGTCAGGTCATTGATCAATCCCCCAACGTATCGATGTTTCCAAATACCAGCGCACCATCCACTTCGTCGTCTTGTCGAAGATTTCCAGAATTCCTCCCCCCGCATCACATCAGGTTTCACGCGTGAAAGTCATGCGCTCCACCAGATCCCCATTTCCGCTTAAAACAATCTCCCACCGGATTCGACCGCCAACCCATCACACCCCATGTGCTCGGATGCTCCTCAAACCTCCGCGAGCTCCGCCACGCAATCCATGATCCCTCCAATGATTCCAGCGGATTCATCAGGAAAATCCAGAGCCGTACGCCAATCTTCTCAACAAAACCACCCCCAACTCCACAAACACGCCACCGCACGATGCACCAGCTCATCGCGCATCTCCACGCGATGCAGCGTCCTCCCCGAAACCGGATCCGCAACAATCGATCCCCCCGCCACCATCACAGGGAGCTTCTGCCCAATCGCCTCAAGCGCCGTCCGCGATTCCACCAGCCCCCGACCAGTGCAGATCAGCACATGCACCCCCGCCTGCCGAGCCCGATCAATCGCCTCAATATTCGCGCGAGACACCTTCTTGTCACGCCCCAGCAGCGTGCCATCCAGATCAATCGCAAGCACATCAATCATCGCCATGCAAAGACAATACGCCGAGCGTTACCCGCGGTCCCGATCCACCGTGCACACACCCTCAGCCCCGCGCCCCATTGTGATCACATTCTTCCCCGACCGCTTCGACTGCAGCGCCAACTCATCCGCGAGCGCCAAGAGCGACTCCCCATCACTCCCATCCCACGGATACGAAGCCAATCCACCCGACACCGTCAATGTGCCGCACGCCTCATCGCCGAGCTTCGGGAAGTTGTGATTGCAGATCTGCTTCTGGAACCGCGTCGCGATGTCATAGATCGACTCCGGAGGCATCGACCCCGGATCCCGAGGTCCCTTGGGTTCATAAAAGATCACCACAAACTCGTCCCCACCAATCCGGCACACCTTATCCCCAGGACGGATCACCGACTCCAGCAGCCGCACCGTCTCAACCAAGATCTCATCCCCCGCCGCGTGCCCGTACCGATCGTTGTACCCCTTGAAATCGTCGATATCAAAGTACAACAGCGTCAGCGTCCGCCGCGCATTGCGCGCCTGATCGATCGCGGCATCAAGGAACCTCGTAAAGTACCGACGATTCCACGCACCAGTCAGCTCATCCGTAAACGCCGCGAGTCTCAGTTCGCGCTGCTGCGCTTCAAGCCGCAACCACGACCCCAGCCACGACGCGTGCTCGCCAATCGCGCGAGCCCCGTTCCCCTGCGCCCACGCGCGATCCTCGCACACGAGCGACCCAAACACCTTGCCCCCCGCAGAAACCGCAACCCCATTATCACTCTGCCCCGTCACAAACGACCACCCCTGCCGACCTGTCCGAGCCGCGATCAATGCCAGCGCATCATCAAGTACCGAACGTCCCTCACCCATCGCGCGGATTACACATTCATCAGTTAAATCACCAGCCGAATACGCATCCCGCTTCTCAACCACCCCACCCAATCCAACATCCGACATCACACGCTGATGCAGCTTCATCACCTCGCGCATGTTCGACGCGTCTACTTCGTCACTCGTTTCTTCACAAACACCCACAGCTTGCGTTTCACGAAGTACACGATCATCACTGTCAGCAGCCTTTTCATCGATACCAGCCTTCAACTCTTCAGCTTCTTGAACAGCGACCTCGACTTCAGTCGACTCATCATCCTCGTCCTTCGGAATGATCACCCGCGGCATCGCCACCGCATCCCGGATCACACCCATCACCCGATCACCACTCGCGTCACGATCCACACACCCGTCATACAGCGGATGCCGCTCACCAACGCGGATCACCTTCACCGAAGCATCCACCATCCGCAGCGCTTCTACAAACCCTCCGAGCTCATCGCCCTTGGGTTCCGCATCCGCCGCGACGAGCACCGCCGCTCTCGCCGGCGACGCATCATCAATCGGATCACTCAGCTCACCGATCGCATCAAACGAATCCCGCGTCCGGATCAGCTCCACCCCCGCAACGCGCCGCAGCACCTGATCCAATCCCGTCCGCCCCACCAGGATCACGCGCCAACCCGATCCAGATCCAGATGACAAAACACCATCACCGCGCCCGAGCTGATGCTCGCTGCCGCTGATCGTCTTTCCATCATCCGTAGGCATCAACTCCGCAATCCTTCCATCAATCCATATCGCTCGGCTTCAACAGCGCCGCGAGCTCATCCTGATCCAGCACATCCGATGCTTTGAGCGTCGAACCACTCCCATTGCTCCCCGCAATCCGAAGCGCCGGCCTACTCGCAGATTCCGTCTTCTCCGATACCCGCGCCTCGCGTCCCGAGTCCGGAGTCGCAACCTTATTCGTCTTATCTACGAACCCACGCAATGGTGGGTTCGCCCCTTCTTCATACACCCACACCCGCGCCAGAGGACAAAAACGCTCCATCGCACCCAAAACCCGCGATTGCTCGTCAAGCTCACGCCCACCACCATCAAGCACCACAATCACCCCGCCTCGCCCCTCATCGGCGCGCTGCTGCTCAGCACAACCAATCGCGAGCACCTCGTGCGCCGATCGGCTCGTCTCGACGCGCAGCCCCCTCGAAGACAACGCACGCACCAACGCAGCAGCCGACTGGGCGCCCGATTGATGCCAAACAACGCACCGACGATGTTCACCTTTACGAGCCGAAGTCTCCATACCCCAGTGTACCACACACCCACCAAAGAACGACCCAGAACCAACGGATTTCAGAGCGTTTCTGGGACAGGTCCGAGAACATCACCTTGATATCAAGAATGCATCAACGCATCCGCGATCACGCGCGCCCCGTCCGCATCGCCAAGTCCTTCCAGCGCGTGCTTCATCGCATCGAGCCGATCAAGTTCACGCAGCAGAGCACTCAACGATTCACCGTGCGCCGCGACATTCCTTTCGGCATCGATCAGATCATCGCACACCACCGCCGCGCCTGCCTCGACGAGCACCGCCGCGTTGTGCTTCTGATGCTCATCCTTGTGATACGGATAAGGCAGAAACACCCCAGGCACCCCCGCCGCCCAGCACTCGCCCACCGTCCCCGCGCCGCATCTCCCCACCATCAGATCCGCGGCTTCAAGCGCCGCGCCCATCTCCTCAATATATTCCACCACCACCGCGCTTACACCCACTTCACGATACCCAAGCGCCACAACTTCGCCGTCGCCACCACCCCCAACCTGATGGAGCACCTGCCAACATTCGAACGCATCGGAGTGCGTGCGTGCCATATCCACCATAAACCGATTCACAGACCGCGCCCCCTGCGATCCCCCAGTCACCAGCAGCGTATGTTTGTCCGAATCCAAACCAAACTCATCGAATGCACGCTTCCGATCCCGCCGACCCTCAAACCCCCGCACGATCGGACGCGTCGGCGCCCACTCACCGAACCCGCTCAATCCGTCCCGCACCTTCGCCGCCGTGAACGCCCGACCCGCGCGTTTCCCGATCCACCGATTCGCCTTGCCCGGAACCGCATCTAGATTCACCAGCACCAGCTCGCACTTCTCCGCGCGAGCCGCCATCGCCGACGGCGCCGACACAAACCCGCCCATCGAAACCACCACGACCTCGTCGCAGTCCTTCTTCATCGATTTGATCACGCTCCGCACACCCCGAACACTCGCGCCCCAGTTCTTGACAAACCGCAGCACGCCGCGAACCCCGCCGCTCGGAGAGCTCGCCGGGATCGTCGAGAACGCCTGATCCTCCGATTCCAGAATCGCCGAGTCGAGATGGCGCTGCGAGCACACGATGTGTGTCTTGACACCCGCGTCGATCGCGCGAAGCTGCTCGATGATCGCCACCGCCGGATAGAGATGACCACCCGTCCCGCCTCCCACAAAGACAAACCCGCGAGATGGAATGTCGCTACCCATCAGCTCCGATCCGCGAACCAGTCGTCCGCCTCAGGAACATCCTCGTGCCTCTGTTCTTTCCCTACCCGGACCAAACGCTTGCGTTTGGGAACCACCACCTCAAGCTCGTGCTCCGATTCCGTCTCCCCCATCAGCTCCGCCATCTCCTGCGCACCGATCTCGTGCGGCTCCCTTGAATTCCTAGAGCCGCCCCCCCCCATCACCAAGCCAGGCATCATCCCGCCGCGCTGCGCAAACGAGATGTCTTCCTCAAGCGATCCATCAAACGCCGACGCGTACTCCTGCGTCCGCTCGATCGCCACAATGAGCCCCAGACACACCGACGTCACCACCCACCCCGTCCCGCCATTACTCAGCAAAGGCAGCGCGATCCCCTTCGTCGGACCCAATCCCGTCACCACCATCAGATTGATCATCGCCTGAATCGAGAACGTCGCCACCACCCCGATCACAATCAGCCGAAGCGTCGCCGACGTCTCCCTGCGTGCAATATCCGTCCCCACCCAAAGAATCGCCGCGTACGCCGCGATCACCGCCAGCGCGCCCATGAACCCCATCTCCTCACAGATCACCGCGAACAAAAAGTCCGTCGTGTCCTCAGGGAGATACCCAAACTTCTGAAGCCCGTTCCCGAGTCCGCGCCCAAAGAACCCACCACCAGAGATCGTCGTCAGCGACTGGATCATCTGATACCCCTCACCCTGCGCATCCGCGTACGGATCCAAAAAAGCCGTGATCCGCTTCACGCGATAAGGCGAAGTGATAATCGCCGCCGCCACCCCCGCGAGCCCGATCGGAACAAACGCCGCGAAGTGCTTCAATCGTGCCCCGCCCGCAACCAGCACCACGCTGCACGCGAGCACCATCAGCACCCCCGTCCCCAGATCCTCCATCACCACCGCGAACGCCACCGCGCCGATGCACAAGATCACAGGCAGCAAACCCTTCCAAAACACCGTCAACCGATTCTCGCGATACGACGCCAAACGCGCCGCGTACCACGCGACCAACAGCACGATCCCCCACTTCGCCAGCTCGCTCGGCTGCATCGACTCAAGACCAGGCAGCCGCAGATCCACCCAACGATGCGCCCCGTTCCGTGGTCTTGCAATCCCAGGCACATACACCAACCACACCACCCCAATCAGCACCGCACACCCAATCAACAACACCCCAAGATCCCCGCCAGGCTTAAACCACACCACCCGATCCAAACGCGCCGCGATCTTCCGCATCGGAATCCGCGAAGCCAGCACCATCGCCCCCACCGCGAGCACCAAATACAACGCCGACCGCGAAGTCATCAACGACCTCGCGCTCACTCCATCAACGGCAGCAGCTTTCCCACCCCCGACCGGATCAGTCCCAACCACCCCCGTATCAACCAGACCAGCCTCACCCAGTCCAGGCACCTGCATCCCCGCGCTCTGCACCATCACCACCCCGATGGTCAGCAGCGCCAGCGCGCACAACATCAACACTTGTCCAGATCGAACCATCTAGGGACAATCGACCAACCAACCCAAAGCCGTCCAAAAACAGTCCGTTTTCACAGCAGATTCAGCGAGACCTTCTTCTCAAGCTCCTCGACCGGACGAGCGATCAGGTCGTACCCATCGCTCCCCACAATCGTGCACCGTACCAGCTCCCCCGGCGCGATCTTCTTCTTCGCCACCACCAGCGTCGTCGCATCAATCTGCGGCGCCTGGAAATACGTCCGCCCCTTGTACAGCGTCCCGCCCTCCGTCACGCCGGGAGTAGGCTCAACCTCCGACCCCGTCGAAGAATCAATCAGCACATCAAACCGCACCCCAGTCTCCGTCGGCTTCTCAAAATCGAACTGGTCCGCAACAAACGCCGCCTGCTCCCACGCGATCTCCTGCTGCAGCGCCATGATCTCATCATGCCGACGCTGCTTGACCTCCGCCGGAACCGCCAGCGCCGGATCCTCCTCCATAGTCCCCGCCACAGTCCCAGGCTCCTTCGAATACTGGAAACACCCCACCGCATCAAACTGCACCTCATCCATAAACGCGAGCAACTCCTGATGATCCTCCTCAGTCTCACCAGGGAATCCCGTAATGAATGTCGTCCGGATAGCCATCCCCGGAATGCGTTCTCTCAACTTATGGCACAGCTCCGTCTGATGCGCGCTCGTCACATTCCGTCGCATCAACTCAAGCACCCGATCCGATCCATGCTGCAACGGAATATCCAGATAAGGCAGCAGATGCCCCCGATCCGCGACCTCCGCCATCGCATCAATAATCTCATCCGTAAAGAACGTCGGATACGCGTACATCAAGCGCAGCCACCCGTTCCCCGACTCCTCTTTCACCGCATCCGACAACGACTTGAGCAGCTTCGGAAGCCCCGCTCGAAACTTGTCGTCCCCGCCAACCTGCGACAACCCAACCCCGATGTCATCGCCATAACTCGTCGTGTCCTGACCGATCATCAGCAGCTCAAACGCCCCGTCCCGCATGAGCTCCCGCGCCTCATCCACAATCCGATCCATCGGCTTCGAGCGCATCTTGCCTCTGATAGAAGGAATCGTGCAGAACGCACAGTTCTGGTTGCACCCCTCGCTGATCCGCAGGTACGCGTAGTGCCTTGGAGTCAGTCGCAATCGTGCATTGTCCGACTCGTAGTACCCGATCCCCTTGCCGTCTTTCCCCGCGACCGTCAGCCCAACAGTCTGCAGCCCCTGATCCTTCGCGCTCGTCATCGCGTTCGCGTGGATCCAGTACTTGGGTGCCTTCTCCGCGACATCCGTATCCGACTCGCGCTTCGCGCCCTCGCCGCGCACCGCGTTGATGATGTGCTCACGATCAAACACCCCCACCATCGAATCGATCCCAGGCTCCCACTCCAGCATCTTCGCGCGATGCCGCTGCACCAAACACCCCGCGACCACAACCCGCTTGACCTTCCCCTGCTCCTTGAGCGCGACCGCTTCCTTGATCACCCCGAGCGATTCATCCTTCGAAGCCTCGAGGAACCCGCAGGTATTGATCACCACCGCATCCGCCGCCGTCACGCGCCCCGACACCGCACTCGAATCCTGCTCCGATCCCGACAACGACAGATCATCATGCTCCGCGTCGTCCATCGCCTCCGCCGAGACAGGCAGCAACCCGTCCGCAGCAAGCAACCCCAGCATCTTCTCCGAATCCACCAGGTTCTTGGGACACCCAAGAGACACAAATGAAATAGTCTCAATACTTTGCGGCTCAGCTTGTTCAACAGCGGTAGTCATAGGACCAATCGTAGCCCGCCCATCGGCTCAACCCCAAAACATCCGATCTCAGAAGATGAGAAGCCCAAGCGCCATCCACGCCCCCGCCACCACCATCACCACCGCCGTGTACCCCACAATCTCCCGCGCCTTCACACGAGTAATCGCAAGCAAAGGCAGCGCCCAGAACGGTTGCAACATGTTCGTCAGCTGATCCCCATACGCGACCGCCATGATCATCTTCCCAGGACTCACCCCAACCTCCGCGCCAGTGCTCAGCGCGATCGGCCCCTGGATCCCCCACTGACCACCACCACTCGGCACAAACAAGTTCACCACCCCCGCGCTGATGAAGGTCACGAGCGGAGCCGTCGTCTCCGTCGCAAACGATCCGATCCAGCTCGAAAACTCCGCCACCAATCCGCTGCTCACCCCCATCCCCATGATCCCCGCGTACAGCGGGAACTGCAGGATAATCCCCGCGCACCCCGCCGCGCCGTCCTCCGCCGCGCTCACATACGAGCGCACCGAGCCGTGCAGAATGAGCCCCAGCGCGAGCATCACCATGTTGATCTCGTTGGGTCCCATCCGCAGCACCCCCGACTGATCCACAAAGCGCCAGTACCCCAACAGCAATCCAATCGCCAGCGCCCACACCACGATCGGAGAACGCTCGATCCAATCCGGAAATCCCTTGAGCCGACCATCATCAATATCCGCCATCTCCGGATCGTCACTCATCGGCATCTCAACAATCTCGCCCTCCGCCATCGTCCCTGTCTTGGGAGTCAGCAGCCACAACACCGCAGGCACAATCACCAAGAGCCCGCCGCACACAAACAGGTTCATCGGAGACAGCACCGTCTGCGAAAGTGAAACCCCATCGAACACGCCGTCGATCGTCATCGATTCGACCACACTGCTCGGAAGCACGCTCTCCGCTTCCGCTTTGGAAGTCATCTTGAGCGGCGCACTCCCAGAGAACCCGCCGTGCCAGCCGATCAGTCCCATGTACCCCGCCGCCGCGAGCAGCGCGCCGTGCGCGCGTATGCCTCTTGATCGCAGCGATCGCGCCACCTCACGCGCCAGCAGCGCCCCGACGATCAATCCGAGCCCCCAGTTGATCAATCCGAACACGATCGCGAAGAACCCCACCAGCGCCGCCGCGCTCCCGGCGTGCTTGGGAATCCGCGCCAACGCATCAATCATCTTCCGCACGGGCTTACTCGCGGCAAGCGCATGACCCGTCACCAGAATCAGACACATCTGCATCCCGAACGCAAGGAACTTCCACAATCCATCGGAGCCCCGCCATGAATCGAGCAGCAGCTTGGACTTATCAGCAACCGAAGCCTGCCCCTCAAAACCAACAGTGACCGCGAGGATCGCCGTGATGAGCGTCAATCCCACCGCGATCACGAACGGATCGGGCGCGGTTTTGCAGAACAGTTTGGAAAGTGTGCTCCCGAGCTTCGAGATCATGAATATTCCTTTCGAGCAACTGATTGTCTCCCAGTATGACACGAATCGCCCCTCCCTGCACATCACCTCCCGCTTCTGAGCCGAGCGATTTACCTAGCATCGCGTCCATGAGTTCCACTGACCCATCAACTTCCGAAAGCCAAGATCGGCGCAACGGCTTCCTTTTCGCATCCGCCGCGTTCGGATGGTGGGCTTTCATCGTCCCCTCCTACTTCCGATTGCTCTCTCAGCACAACGCACTCCCGCTCGAAGTGCTCGCACAGCGAGTGATCTTCGGCCTCCCGCTGCTCATCGGGATCCTGATGTTCAACAAGAAGATCCCCGATCTCATCCGCGCCGCGACGCAGTGGAGCACGCTCAAAGTCCTGATCCCCTCGACAGGGCTCATCGCGATCAACTGGTTTTTCTTCATCTACGCCGTGAGCACGGATCGCTTGAACCACGCTTCGCTCGGATACTACATCAACCCGCTCTTCTCGATCCTGCTCGGATTCCTGTTCCTTGGAGAGCAACCAACGAAACTGCAAAAGACAGCAATCGCAATCGCCGGCGCCGCTGTGATCATGATGACCATCGCCGAGCTCGACGCCGGAGGGGGTTGGCCGTGGATCTCGCTGCTGCTCCCCGCGAGCTTCGGTCTGTATGGACTGCTCCGCAAGCAAGTCCAAGTGAGCGGGACTGTGGGGATCACCTTCGAGATGATCGTGCTGCTCCCGTTCTGCATCGGACTGATGATCTGGTTGACCACCTCCGACAAAGGTATCTTCTTCGCGCCGACCACAGCGACCTGGATCTCATGGATCATGCTCCTCGGAGGCGTGATCACCATCATCCCTCTGATCTGCTTTACCAATGCAGTGCGATTGCTGCCGTTGTCGACTGTGGGGCTGTTGCAGTTCAGCGCGCCGACCGGTCAGCTCGCATTGTCTGTGTTGTTCTTTGGTGAGACGTTCACGCCGCTCAAGTTCGGCGCGTTCGTGCTGATCTGGATCGCGATCGGTGTGTTCATCCGCGATCTTGTTGTATCCCACCGCGAGCGTCAAGCGAACATGCAGACCGAGATGCTCGAGTAGAGCGGGACTTACCTCGGTCCCATGCCGTAGCGCGTGGTCGGCCAATCCAGCATGTCGTAGACACGCAGCGCCTTGAGCCTCGGCTTCCACTTGTTCACGAAATCCACATGCGACGAGTGCACGACATACATGTTGAGGTCGGCTTCGTTTTCGAATCCCAGATAGATCGCGAGGTCGTAGTCGCCGCGGACTGTTGAGCGGCCGGTATCGAGATGCTTCCCGGCGGCGAAGGTGCTGACGGTTGGGATCGTTCCCAGCATCCAGTCGGCGTCGTGGAGGATCTCGTGGAAATCTGAGGGATTGGAGAGCTCGACGAACACGATGTGTCCGATCATCGCCGGCGGTGGAGGCGGCGGCGGGACGGGCGCTCGGCTTGTACGCGACGATCCTGAACAGGCGGTGAGTGATACAAAAACTATGGCGATCAGTGTGATCTTGAGGGCAGAGAGCACGGTTTGGGTGATTTTCATAGATGGATGGTATCCGATTGTGTCAGCGGAGCGTATCGGGACTCGGTTATGGTATAGATATCAGATTGTTCCACGTGGAACATGACACGATTTGTGCGCCCAGATGGAGACATACTCATGAGCGGTTTGGATACGGCAGGAATGGATACAGGACGGCAAGAGGATGTGCAGGGATTGTGCGCGCGGATTGAACGGCTGGAGCGGCGCAATCGTCGGCTGGTTGTTGGGATGGTTGGGGCTGGGTTGCTCGGCGCGGGAGCGCTGCTGGGCGGGATGAACGCGGCGGATACGGACAAGGTGGTTGCGTACACGGCAACGGATGGGACGATGTATCGGATCTTCGAGTCTGGCGAGATTGAGTATCTTCGGCTGGATGACAATCCGCCTCGCACGGCGCATGGGGTGTTTGATTGGGGTGTGGTGAAGATTGATGAGAACTACACGCTGCGCGATCGGCCGTAGTGTTTGCGCGCGATCTTGCTTACACTGGTGTGGACATGTTCTGAAGGAGCTCTTTGATGAAAGCATGGATTGCTGGTGTGATGGTTGCGTGTGTGATGGTGATGCTGGCGGGATCGCTGGGTGGGTGTGCGACGATTCGCAATGAGAAGTTCAAAGAGGTGGAGTTCACGAGCGATCCGAGCGGGGCGACTGTGGTGGTTGAGGAAGAGGTTGTGGGGACGACGCCTGTGGTTGTGGAGGTGGCGCGGAAGGGGCGGGACAAGCGGGTGGAGATCGCGCTCGATGGGTACAAGACGGTTCAGCTGAATCTGGATCGTTCGGTCGAGGGCAAGACGATCTTCGGCGGGTTGATCGGGATGAGCGTTGACGCGATCTCGGGGAAAGCGGGGACCTACACGGACAGCGTGCACATTGTGCTTGAGGAGGGGGAGGGTGTGGTGGAGGTTGATTCGAAGGATCTCGACGCGCTGAAGGAAGAAGAGATCGAAGAAGTGTCGGAGTGATTATTCATCAATCACACGAACACCCAACGCTTGCGCGAGGGCGGGGGCTTGGGAGGGGGTGATGGTGATGTGTCTGAGCTGGGATGGGGAGACGGCGATTGACTCGATGAGCGAATCGCGGAGGTCGAGGTGGTCGATCTTGGCGTCGATGAGGCGGAGGTTGCGCGCGTCGGAGTTGGTGATCGCGAGGGAGTGGATTGTGGCGCCTGAGAGGTCGAGACTTGTGAGTTGGCAGTGATCGAAACGAACTCGGGTGAGCTTGGTTTCGGTCAGGAGCATGTCGGGGGCTTTGCAGTCTTTGAAGTGGACGTCGCGGAGGTCGGCGCCTCTTGCGTCGAATCCTGTGAGTTTGGTGCTGGAGATGTGGACTCGGATGAGTCGGGCGTCGATCCAGGTGGCGCTGGAGAGGTCGGCGGTTTGGATCTCACAGTCGGTCCAGCGTGAGGACGGAAGTGTTGAGGACATCAAAGAAGTGTTGGTGAGTTTGGATTGATCGAAGGCGATCGATCGCGCGTGGATTGGTTGAGCGAAGGGGGTGTTGATTTGGATGCGTTCGCAAGCAATGTTGTTATCGAGTGATGGTGGAGCATCGCTGAACTCGACGGCGTCGAGGTCTGGCGGTTCGGGGGTGATGTGTTTGATTGGTTGCGTGCTCATCTCGCTTAGTGGGCGAGTGGGAACTGCTTGCAGAGGTTGGTGACTTCTGCTCGGACTGAGGCGATTACAGATTCAGCGCCTTTGGATTCGATGATTTGGTTGATCCAGTCGGCGATCTGGGTCATCTCTTGTTCTTTGAATCCTCGCGTTGTCGTTGCGGGGGTTCCGAGTCTCAGTCCGGAGGTGATCATGGGTGGGCGTGGGTCGTCGGGGATGCCGTTTTTGTTGGTGATGAGACCGGCGTCTTCGAGCCATTTCTCGGCGTCTTTGCCGGTGAGTTCGGAATCTTTTTCGACGAGCGAGACGAGCATGAGGTGGTTGTCGGTTCCTCCGCTGGTGATGCGGAAGCCGTGGTTGGTGAGGGCTGCGGAGAGTGCTTGTGCGTTTTTGATGACTTGTTGTTGGTAGGCTTTGAACTCTGGTTTGAGTGCTTCTCCGAAGGCGACGGCTTTGGCGGTGATGATGTGCATCAGTGGGCCGCCTTGGACTCCGGGGAAGACATTGCGGTTGATGAGTTTGTTGAGTTCTTCGTCGTTGGTCATGATGAGACCACCGCGCGGACCACGCAGGGATTTGTGTGTGGTGGTGGTGACGATGTGGGCGTGGGGGAAGGGGCTTGGGTGCTCTCCGGCGGCGACCAAACCTGCAATGTGGGAGATGTCGGCCATGAGTGTGGCGCCGACTTCGTCGGCGATTTCGCGGAAGCGTTTGAAGTCGATGACTCTTGGGTATGCGGAGTATCCACAGAGGATCATTTTGGGTTTGTGTTCTTTGGCGGCGGCGAGGACGGAGTCGTAGTCGATCTGTTCGTGTTGGGGGTGGTTGGTGTCGTAGTGGAGTGCGTAGTGGACTGGGTTGTAGAAGATTCCGGAGAAGTTGAGGAACATGCCGTGGGAGAGGTGTCCGCCGTCTTTGAGGACGAGGGAGAGGAAGGTGTCTCCGGGTTCCATCATGGTCATGAATGCGGCGGTGTTTGCTTGGGCGCCGGAGTGTGGTTGGACGTTGGCGTATTTGCATCCGAAGAGTTCTTTGGCGCGGTCGCGTGCGAGTTGTTCGACGGCGTCGTGGTGGACGCATCCGCCGTAGTAGCGGCGTCCGGGGTAGCCCTCGGCGTATTTGTTGGTCATGCAGGTTCCCGCGGCGACGGTGACGGCGGGAGATGCGTGGTTTTCTGAGGCGATCAGCTCGATGGTGGTTTCCTGTCGCTCGCGCTCGAGGGTGACGAGTTGGGCGACCTGGGGGTCGGTCGCGGCGATGGAGTCGAGGATGGCTTGATCGATTGAGGTGGATGTGGTCGTCATGGGGGGATGGTAGGAGATTTTTGTCGCGTTGGCGGGCTGGAAACGGGGGTGGTTTTGATTGGTTTGGGGATTGGGGGTCGGTTTGGTACACTGGGGGTTGACCATCAAAAATGAGGAGAACTGATATGGATATGTTGAATCGTTGCGTGCTTGGGGTTGCTGCGGGGTTGGCGATTGGCTTTGGCGGGTTGACTGCGGACGCGGCACCGATTACATATCAGGGAATGCTGCATGATGGTGCGAATCCTGCGGAGGGATTGTTCGAGATGCAGTTTGCGCTTGCGGACTCGCCGGAGTTTGGGATTGCATTGCAGTTTGTCGTTGTGGCGGATGTCGATGTGAATAAGGGCTTGTTTGAGGTTGAGATTGAGTTTGATGATGTGCACTTTGATGGGTCGGATCGATGGTTGGCAGTTCGGGTTGAAGGGGAGATACTAACGCCTCGGACGAAGATCAACTATGCGCCGTATGCGATCCGTGCGAGTCATGCTGATCATGCGGATGTGGCGTCGGATCTTGAGGTGCCTTGGGTGGTGGTGAGTGATCTTGATATTGTTGATGCGACCTCGCTGCGTGGGGTTCCTGTGCGTGGGTATGTGTCGAATGAGTTTCTGACGAATCCGGCCGTGCTCGGCGAGACTGATTCGGTGGAAGATGGTGGCGCTGGTGTGCTTGGGCGTGCGAACTCTGAGTCGCACAGCGCTGATGCCGCGGGTGTGCGGGGAGAATCCAACGCGAGCGGATTCAGTGGTTATGGCGTGCATGGGATTCATCGCGGGCGGGGGTTTGCGGTGTATGGGGAGAGTCCGGGGCTTGGGTTTGGGGTGGTTGGGGATTCTTTCGGGGCGACCGGTGTCATGGGGAGGTCAACAGACGCAGCTGGGACATCTGGGTTATCTGCAAATGGGTATGGGTTGTTTGCCAGTTCAACAAACCATATCGGGACGACTACGAGGACAAACTCTGGGCCGATGGCAATTGAGGGTTTAAATATTGATGCGGGTACAGAGTTTCGCGGTGCGACTACTGAATATGGGTTCGAAGCGTACAACACGGATGTTGAGGGTGAGGGCACGGCGATCTACGGCGAGGGTGGGAGCGTCGGGGTACGCGGGGTGGCGCTGCCTGATGGGTTTGGGGCGGGGCTGCTGAGGGTTGGGGTGGATGGGTTTGCGGGTGGATTCCTTTCTGGAGCGAACATGTTCTACGGCGTGCGTGGGTTTGGGCAAGCGCCGGCTGAAGGGGGATCGCGGACTTCGTATGGGGTGTACGGGGGTGCGCAGGTCGGGAATGCTACGAACACGGCGTATGGTGTGTTTGGTGAGGTGTTTGGGCCTGGGAGTAATCGGTATGCTGGATTTTTCCAGGGGGATGTGCATGTCGCGGGGACGCTGTCGAAGTTGTCGGGGACGTTCAAGATCGATCATCCGCTGGATCCGGAGAACAAGTACCTGTCGCACTCGTTTGTGGAATCTCCGGAGATGATGAATGTGTACTCTGGGGTGATCACGCTTGATGAGCACGGGGGTGCTGTTGTTGAACTTCCTGAGTACTTTGATTCTCTCAATAAGGACTTCCGGTATCAGCTCACGGCGGTTGGCGGGGCGATGCCTGAGCTGCATGTCGCGAGCTTGATCAAGGGGAACTCGTTTGCGATTGGTGGCGGGGCTGCTGGGATGCAGGTGAGCTGGGAAGTCAGCGGCGTGCGGAAGGATGCTTCGGCGCTGTATCGTCCGATCGAGGTCGAGAGCGACAAGCGCGTGGAGGATCGTGGGTTGTATCTTGATCCCGAGGCGTTTGGGTTTGGGCGCGAGCGGGCGATCCATCGGTCTGGGCCGCGGGAGGATTGAGCTTGCTCAGTCTGATGTGATGTTGGGACTGAGTGGTTTTTGGTAGACGGAGTAGACTCCGAAGAGGTCGGTCTCGAGGTTCATGCGCTCGTCCCATCCCAGCGCGGCGCCCATGGTGCGCGCGTAGGCGGATTCGTCTTGGTCGTGGGCGAGGACTGTGAATCCGGCTTTGGTCCATGCGGATTCGGGCCAGGGATTGGAGATGTCGGACCAAGGTTTTTGGGGGTCTGGCTTGGGCCCGAGGGATTCGATGATGACGATGGCGCCGGGATTGAGGATGTCGTAGAGGTGTCCGAGCATTTCTGCGTCGGTCATTTCCCAGCCGACTGGTGGCGGGAAGTTTGGGTTGAGTTTTTCGGGTTTGACGTAGCCGTGCTTGAGGAGGTTGCGGGAGATGAAGAGGTCGTATCCGTCTCCGACTTGGTTGCGTGTGGTTTCTTGGTTTGGCCAGCTTCCTTCGATGAGTGTGACGGAGCCGGCGTTTGGTTGGTTGAGGTCCCCTACTGCTTCGCAGTTGTCGTAGATCGCGGTGAGGATGGGGTCGATTTCTACGCCGGTGACGTGGGCTCCCATCTGAGCCCAGAGTCGGAGTTGTCCGAGTTGGCCGTAGCCGAGGTCGAGGATGTTGGCGTTGTTGATGGTGAAGTCGGGTGCGTATTGGTGGAGGAGGTCGAGCGTGCGTGCGTAGACGAGGGGTGAGCCGTAGAACGTGGCGTAGTAGTTGCTGGGGTTGATGTTGAACTCGCGGAGTTTTTGTTGTTCTTCTTCGGTGAGTTGTTCGTATTGATCGGCGCTGACGGCGCGGTTTGGTCTGAAGGTTGCGTAGATGGTTCGGGGTTCGCAGACTGGGAGGTGCTGGACTTCGTCGAGCATCTGTTGGGCTTGGGGGGAGGTGTAGACGTCGCGGAGTTTTTCGGCGTCGTCGAGGTGGGATTGGAGGGGGTGGTCTTCGGCGAGCGTTTGGAATGAGGATGAGAGTGAAATGAGTGCGGTGGTGGCGAGGGTTTGGATGAGCATTGGGTTCTCCTTTGCAAGAGGAGATACCTATAAAGGGATGATTGGTTGCTAGATCCAACCCATGAACAATGAAAAGGATGTGACCAAGAACAACACTGTCAGTGCAACTGCAGCGATCAGAAAGAACATTGCGATGTCACTTGATGTGATGCCGGTCATGCGTGGGGCTTTGTCGGGGGTGACTCTTGGCCAGACGAAGGTGTGTCCGCAGTCGTCGCAGTGGATCTCGATTGGGGAGCCGTTGGCGATGTATCCGGGATGTTGGAGTTCGACCTGTGTGCGAAGGTCGTAGTCGCAGTTTGGGCAGATTGGGGTGGGTGTGGACATCATCTGAAACTCAATGGGTGCAGCACTGGATGGAGAAGACCCCCTCCGTCGCTGCGCGACACCTCCCCCGCAAGCGCGGGGGAGGCGATGTAAGAGCTTACTGGATGTGTACGAGGTTTGTTGCGGCTTGGGCGAGGGTGGGTTCGTGGTCGAGGTCGATGGGGAGGTAGACGCCTTTGTCGTGGTCGGTGTTGAGGACGATGGCGTTTGGTTCGACGAGGGAATAGCCGTTGGTGGCGTGCTCGTGTCCGAGGATGAAGAGGTTGACACCCCAGCGCTCTACGAGGTCTTCGAGTTGTTCGTGGTCGTATCCTCGTCCCCAGGTCATGAGGTGTGCGGATCCGACGCGGGGTTCGTAGTCTTGCTCGGTGAGGTCGCGGGAGAGGATGGTGGTGTCGAAGCGGTCCATCATCCCTGGTCCTGGGAGGGAGTGGGCGCAGAGGATGTCACCTTGCGGGCAGCAGGCGCGGAGGGCGATGGGCATGGAGAAGACGAAGTCTTTGACGGCGTCGCGGACTATTTCGGCGTCGTCACCGAACTCTTGATCGATGCCGTCGTTGAATGCTTTGACGCAGCGGACGCCGTTCTTGACGATGAGGGCGTCGATGGCTTGGGCGAGCTCGTGGTTGGCGAGGAGGAAGTGGACGAACTCGGGGTATTGGGCTTTGAGCCAGGCGACGCGGGTGAGTCCTCGGTAGGAGGTGTCTACTGGGGGTGGGTCGCCGGGCTTGGAGGGTTTGAGGTCGGGGTGGATGATCTCGTGGAGGGTGAGGTGTTTGGGTTCGGAACCAAACTCGCCGTCGAGTCCGGCGGCGGCGACGACGGCGCGGAAGTTGCGTGGGTGGTCGTGGGTGTCTCCGGTCGCGATGAGGTGTCCTGGTGCTTCGATGCGATCGATGGATCCTTCTCGGCATGAGGCGTCGCGGTTTGCCTGAGCGCCTTGGCGGAGGGTCTGGGTGACCTCTTGCGGGTTGGACATATCGATGGTGTACATGAGCAGGTGAGGATAGGCGAACGATCACTGCAGCGTCGAAATCGACGACATGGTGGTGGCGGTCTGTGTGATGTTGTTTTCTTAGACTTCGTCGACTGGGATGGAGGGGGCGCGGACGATGCCGAGGATGAGGTCGAGTTTGTTGGCGACGTCTTCCATGGAGTCTGGGCGTTTGTCGAGGTCCGACTCGCAGCACTGCATGATGAGATCGCTGAGTCGATCTGGGAGATCGTCGCGGAGCTCTGAGATTGGGGTTGGTTTCTCGATGAGTGCGTCGTCGAGTGATCCCATGAGTGAGTCGGACTTGGTTCCCATCGCGGTCGGGATGTTTTTGTCGGTCAGTGTCCAGTACATGGTGGCGCCGAAGTTGTAGATGTCGGTCTTGGGGGTGATCTCGCGGCGGTGGACTTGTTCTGGTGCGATGTAGTCTGGCGTGCCTTGGATGCGTTTTTTGATGGTTCCGATTTTGCAGGACTGTCCGAGGTCGATGACTTTGGCGGTGAGGTTTCCGTCGATGTCTGATCCGATGATGATGTTGTGGGGCTTCATGTCCGCGTGGACATAGCCGTGCTTGTGCATCTCGTGGAGACCAGAAGCGGTCTGGCGGAAGAGGTCGATGAGGACATCGAGTTCGGTTGGTTTTTCTTCGAAGAGGGAGATGCCGTCGACGAGTTCCATGACGAGGTAGAGGTCGCGGATTTTGAGGAGTGATCCGGACTTGATCATGCGCTCGATGCGGCGGATGGCTGGGTGGTTGATCTGGTTGGCGATCTTGTACTCGATCGCGGCTTGGTCGAGGAAGCGTTGCGCTTTGGGGTCGGTCTTCTCGACATGCTTAAGCGCCCAGATTTGTTTTGTCTTTGGATCCTGGACGAGGTAGATGATCGAAGCGGCGCCGCGACCGATTTCGGACATGATGCGGTATCCCTCTACGAGGTCGCCTTTTTTGAATACCGTGAGTTCTTCGGTCATTGAGCGTTGTCCGATTCGTTCGTCCGTCGTCGTTTACTACGTTCTCTCTCGGGCTCGCTCCGAAGAACTCGGGCGCCCCTGAGTACTTCGGTTCTATGACCCTTCTATTGCACCTTGAAGCGATATTCGTCGCTTATCGGGTGAGAGAATAGTAGACCTGAAGCGGCTGGTTGGGCAGTTCTTCAGCGGAGCAAGAGCGCGTTGGATGCGTCTTGATCGCGATGACGGATTGTCGTTCGGGAGAAGCCTTGGGAACAGTTACCCGGGCGAGAGCGGGTCACACAACAGGCTTTAGAGAACCCAATGCCTGCATGGAGTATTCGCGGAGAATTGGGATTCGGTTCTTTGGGTGGGTTGTGGAAATACAAAAACCTCCGTTTGATGCGGAGGCGTGTGGTTGATTTGGAATCTTGATCAGATGGTGCCGAGCAGCTCGTTGAAGTTTGCTCTCGGGAAATAGCGTCCCGGGCTGGTGGTTGGTGCGAGATCTTGATGGAGGAAGATCCGGCTTGAAGGGATCTCGAGACGATCCGCGAGCGCGCTGACGACCTGGGCGAGGTATTGGATCTGCTGATCGGTGAAGGGTTTGCGGTCGCCGTTTCCGATGAGGCAGATCTCGATGGTCTTTGCTTTCCCGTTCTGATCGATCCCGGCGAGCTGAGCGCCTTGGGTTTGGGTGAGCCAGCGGTTTCCAAGGTGGATTTCGCCGTTGCCCATTCCGGTGCCGTTTCCGATCAGGAAGTGGTATCCCAGGCCGTCGTATCCGATCTGCTTGTGCTGGGCGCCGATGGATTCGGCGGAACCGGCGGGCGATCCGGAGTGGACGATGACGATCGAGTCCCATTGGTTGGGGTCGATATCGGCTTTGGTGTTGAAGATCGCGTCGACTCCGCGCTCGGCAGTGATGCTCGCGAGTGGTGAGAGGGAGACGCCTTGGGCGCTGAGTGCTGGATTTCCGGAATCGAGGAGGGCGAGGAGTCCGATGAGGCCGGTCATGGACGCGAGTAGGGCGCTCCACACGATCTTCGTGCGGATGCTCGCGTTTGTGCGGACTGTGACCTTGGCGGGCATTGTTGTGATGTGCTCCGGGAGTACCTGTGTATCTGGAATCAGATTATCATATTCATTCGGGTTCTATGGTGTTCTTTCTTGCATATTCGCGCGGAAATTGATTGGAAGTGGGCGCACATTTCTGCGTGTGCAGTTTGTGATACTTACCGGTCCCGAACAAAGTTGTGATTCGATGTCGTGGGAAGCACATGTGGTGTCACTCTTCAGATTTGACGAGACGGTCGCGTAGGTTTGGTGTGCGCCGGCCGAACTCATCTTCGAGGAAAGGTGGCGCGTGCTGGGCGCGTGTTTGGTTGTAGCGATCGAAGGGTGAACGCGGATCGTCCTTCTTGAGCAGTGTCTTCTGACATGCTTGGAGTGGGAGCAGCGCACACGCAGCCGTGGCGAGGATGATCGCTTGATGCACGCGTTTGGATTTTGTATTTTGTTTGGGCATTCGTCGGATCGGTATCTTCATTGATCAGTAAACAAAAACAGTGTACCGCGGAAGACCGCGGCACACTGTTCTGGAGAGAGGAGAGAACTCGAAATTCCCGAGAATCGTGCACTCGGGGGTGCGTTCAGGACTCGCTGACCTGAACACAAGACTGCAACAAGTAATGTACGCAGCACGGTTTGTTGGGTTCGTGTCCTTCCTAAGAATCATTCAAAATTTATTATGTTTGTAGTTCGTTAGGTTTTGTCAGTAATCAGGCGCCCATTTGCATCGATTGCGATCTGGTTGGTCGCGAGAAGGGACTGGATGCAGGCGTATATGGTGATCGCGCAGGCGGTGGAGAGGTTGAGCGAGCGTTCATCTGGTGCGATGGGGATCGCGACGCATTGGTCGGGGTGGGCATCAAGGAGGGGTTTGGGGAGTCCGACAGATTCTTTGCCGAACACGAAGTGGTCGGCTTTGGTGATCGGGATGTCGAAGATGGTTTTGGTTGCGCGGGCGGTCATGTACCAGGTGTTGGTTGGTGGGTTGGTTGCTTTTGATGATTGGTAGTCATCAAGGGAGTCGTGGTTGGTGAGGTTGAGTCGCGGCCAATAGTCGAGTCCGGCGCGGCGGCATGCTTTCTCATCGATGTCGAAGGCGAGGGGGTGGACGAGGTGGAGCGCGGCGCCGGTGGCGACGCAGGTGCGTCCGATGGATCCGGTGTTGTTGGGGATCTCGGGGTTGACGAGAACGACATTGGCGATGGGGCTTGCGATTGGATCTGTTGTGGGTGCGGTCATGACTGGATTGTTATAGGGGGTCATATAGATAGAAAGACACCCCGCGTGTTGGTGCGGGGTGTCTTGGGGTTGAAATCATTGGTAGTCTTTAGTCGTTGGCGGCGAGGAGCGGGTCGGCGGCGATGGTTTGCGCGACGGCGGTTTTGAAGTCTGGGTTGTGTGGGTTGCCTTGCCAGCGGATGACGCCGTCGGTGGAGAGCACGAGGACGTGCGGGATGCCTTTGATTCCGAGTGCTTGGTTGAGTGTTCGGCTTTCGTCGAACATTTGTCCGTAGTTGCCTTTCTTCTTCATGACGTAGCGGACGAAGTCTGCTTTGTCTTCTGAGCCTCCGATGCCGACGATTTCGAGTCTTCCTGCGTAGTCGTCTTGGAGGTCATGGAGCATTGGCATAGCGCGGATGCATGGTCCGCACCAGGTTGCCCAGAAGTCGAGGACGAGGACTTTCCCGGAGAGGTCGCGCTCGCCGTAGATCCATTCTTCGTTGCCCATTGGTACTGGGAGTGGTTGTCCTTGGTAGTTGTTTGCGGACATCTTTCCGCCGTTGTGGTTCGGCCATGGCGCGTCGTCGTATGCCTTTGGATCGATGGCGCTCGCGACGGCTTGTGCGGCTTCGGGCTCGAGTCCTTGGGACTGGAGGTCGGCGTTGGTCATCGCGGTCTCAGGAGTTTCCGAGAGGAGTTGTTTGAGCGCGTGCTTGAGTGAGCGCTCTTCGAGATCGACAAAGCGGAGGTTTCCGGCGCGGTCGATGAGGTAGATGTCTGGATAGTCATCGGTCAGCATCGCGGCTGCGAAAGCACCTCCCTCGTCACGAGCGACTGGGATGTTGATGCGTCCGGCGTTGATCTTTTCTTGGAGTTGGTCCCATCCGGCGTCGGGGTGGATCGCGGCGACGACGATCTCGTCTTCGTGATCACGCTGAGCACGATTGAGTTTGGAGAGGGTCATGTATGACTTTGGTTCTCCGGCGGAGATCATCGCGAGGAGGACAACTTTGCCATCGGTGTTCGCGGCGGTGAGTGTGCCGGGGTGTGTCCAGTTGGTGAGCGAGTCGAGGACGCTGGTGTCGAATGGTTGTGTTTCCAGTTCGGTCATTGCGTCGCGATTGGCGCTGAGCTCGCGTTTGATTTCTGGGCCGACTGCGAGGGTCGGGATGAGTGTTGCGAGTGCGGCGGCGGTGATCAATGGTCGTGGATTCATGGAGTTCTCCGTATATTGAATCAGGGTTATCCGAGATCTGAGTGTACCCGATAACTGATGATTTCAAAGCGGGGTTTTGTGAATTTGGGGTGATGAATGCTGTTTGGGGCTGAAAAACAAGCACCCGCTTGGTTGAGCGGGTGCCTGGGGGAGCTTTGAACGCTAGCGCGTGGTTCATAGGTTGAACCGACGGCGAGCGATTGGGTTGCGGTGATGATTAGCCTTCGACCTTGGTGGTCATTGTTGAGTCTGCTTGCGCGGACTTTTGTGCTTGGACGGCTGGGTCTGCGGCGAGAGTTTTATTGACGGCAGGGACGAAGTCTTCTTCGTGTGGGTTTCCGATCCAGCGGATGATGCCGTCGGTTGAGATGACGACGACGAGGGGGATGCCTTTGGATTCGAATGGTGCGTAGACGGATTGGTCGGCGTCAAAGAGGTGCGAATACGCGACCTTGTGTTCTTCGACATAGGACTCAACTTTGGACTGCTCTTCGCGTTGTCCTGAGATCGCGAGGACGGCGAGGGAGTCTGGGTTGTCCTTCTGGAGTTCATCGAGGATTGGGGAAGCGGCGCGGCAGGGTGGGCACCAGGTGGCCCAGAAGTCGAGGACGACGACTTTGCCTTCGGTGGAGACGGTTTCGGTGAGCCAGGTCTCGGATCCGAGAGCGACTGGGAGTGATTCGCCTTGGAAGTCGTTGGCGTAGAGGTCGGTGTTGTGGGATGGCCATGCGGCGGTGTCGTAGGAATCGGCGGAGACGAGGGTCATGTTGACATCGTCCATCGCGGCTTTGGAGTCACAGGCTTGCTTGTCTTTGGAGTCGCATGCTTCCTTTGCGGTATCGCAATGTGCGGCTTTGGCGCCGGACATTGGGCACTCTTTGGAAGATGAGCAGTCAGGACCTGCGTTGAGGGCGAGTCCTGATGCGGCGATGAGCGGGGCGACGATGAGGGCGAGTGCTTGGGACATGGGTGTTCTCCTTGATGAGGGACTTGGTAACGACTGCTGGTTGACGATGGGTGGGTTGCACCCGATGGTGCCCCTCTGTTGTTGAGTCCACGGTTTGGGTATTAGCCCTTGGGTGGGATCAATCTGTGGAGAGCAACGGCTGCGGCGACGGCAATATTCAGAGAATCCGCGGATTTCACGAGGGGAATTTGGACTTTTTGATCGGCGGCGCCGAGGGCGGCTTGGGTGAGCCCTGGGCCTTCGGCGCCGAGCATGAGTGCGATTTTGGTGTCTGAAGGGGGATTCTGGGCAAGTTGGTTGATGTCGTGGGCGTCGGGGGATGGGGTGAGGGCGAGGAGGGAGAAGCCTGCGGTTTGGATGGATTGGAGGGCGGGGATCCAGTCGGACTGTTCTTGGATTTGGGTGAAGGGGATGGTGAGGGCGTGTCCCATCGAGACTCGGAGGGATTTGCGGTAGAGCGGATCGCAGCATCTTGGAGAGAGGATGATGGGGATGTCGGTCCCTGAGAGGGCGGCGGTGGAGCGGAAGACGGATCCGAGGTTGTCGTGGTTGGACAGGTCCTCGAGGATGACGAGGGCGCGGGCGGATTGGAGGAGGTCGATGAGTTGGGGGTGTTCGATTCGGTGTCCGGCGGCGAGGAGTCCACGGTGGATGGGGTAGCCTGTGATTTGGTCGAGGGTTGCTCTGGGAGCGGTGTAGATGGGGACATCGGGAGGGATCTGGCTCAGGAGCTGAGCGTGGGAGTCGGTTTTGGATTCGTCGATGAGGACGGAGTGGAGTGGGTACCTGGAGTGGATGTGGTGCTCGAGGACGAGGGAGCCTTCGGTGATGAAGAGGGAGGATTTCTTTGATTGGTCTGTTGCGGACTTTGGGGCGTCCGGATTGTGCGCGGCTTTGAGCCAGGCGTCTCTTTGATTGCGGTATGGCTCGATCCGTTGGTCAATAGGGTCATGGATTGGGGTGAATCGGTCGATCATGGATGGTGTACCCTAGACTGATTTTGTAGGGTGCGTGCACTGCGAACAGAATGGACTGGTGATCGGCTTGATGGCAAATACTGAGACAATGAGTGTTCTTCAAGCCGCGGTGCTTGGGGTTGTTGAGGGAATCACGGAGTATCTGCCGATTTCTTCGACGGGGCATCTGATTCTTGCGTCGGAGCTGATGGGGCTGGGGGAGACGGCGACGCAGCGCTCGGCGGTGGATACATTCAATATTGTCATTCAGGGGGGCGCGATCCTCGCGGTGCTTGGGTTGTACTTTCCGCGCGTGGTGCAGATGTGCAAGGGGCTTATTGGTAAGGACAGCGATGGGCTCAAGCTCGCGATCCGGATCATTGTGGCGTTTCTGCCTGCGGCGGTCTTGGGTGTGCTGCTCAATGACTGGATCGAGAGCAAGCTGTTTAATACGCCGATGGTTTTGACGGCGCTGGCGCTGGGTGGGGTGTTCATGATTGTGATCGACAAGTGGAAGTTCAGCAAGCACAAAGAGGGCGAGGTGTTTGAGGAGGGGATGGATCTGTATGAGATCAGTCTGATGCAGGCGCTGATGATTGGGTTGCTTCAGTGCGTGGCGATGTGGCCTGGCACTTCGCGGTCGATGATGACGATCGCGGGTGGTGTGCTGGTTGGGCTCAAACCAAAGCGTGCGGCGGAGTTTAGTTTTTTGCTTGGGCTTCCGACGCTTGGGGGGGCGACGGTGTATTCGTTGTACAAGTCGGTGAGTGGTGATGGGCCTGACATGTTTGAGGTGATCGGGTGGACGCCGATTGTTGTGGGGCTTGTGGTGGCGACGATCAGCGCGGCGCTGGCGGTCAAGTGGCTGGTGGCGTTTCTGACCAAGCATGGACTCGCGGTGTTTGGGTATTACCGGTTGATCCTGACGGCGGTATTGGGCGGGGCGATCGCGATGGGTGTGGTGAGTTTGCACGCGGGGGATTCGGGTGTGAATGATGAGATTCTTGAGGTGCAGCCATGAGTGATGGGATGAAGACTTCGTTTCCCAAGGACAAGATCGAGGTGGTGCTGCTGGAGGGGACGCATCCGTCGGGGACGCATCTGATCGAGCGCGAGGGGTTTCATGTCACGGCGTTGCACGGCGCGCTCGAGGGCAGTGCGCTGGTTGAGGCGATCGGGCGGGCGCATGTGGTGGGCGTTCGCTCCAAGACACAGCTGACTGCAGATGTGCTCAAGCATTGCGAGCGGCTGCTTGCGGTGGGGTGTTTCTGCGCGGGGACGAATCAGGTGGATCTGGATGTGGCGGCTTCGATGGGGGTTCCGGTGTTTAACTCGCCGTTCTCGAACACGCGGTCGGTTGCGGAGTTGACACTCAGCGAGATCATCGCGCTGCATCGGCGCGTGTCGCATCGGTCGGCGCTGCTGCACAAAGGTGAGTGGGACAAGAGTGCGGATCGTTCGCACGAGGTGCGTGGTCGGACGCTTGGGATTATTGGGTATGGGCATATCGGATCGCAGATTAGTGTGCTTGCTGAGGCCGTGGGCATGCGGGTGGTGTTCTTTGATGTCGAGAGCAAGCTCCCGATGGGGAACGCGGGATCGGTAGGGTCGATTGATGAGCTGTTGAAGGTTTCGGATGTGGTGAGTATCCATGTCCCTGAGACGAGCGACACGGTCGGGATGATCGACGCGAAGCGGATCGGGCTCATGAAGCACGGGGCGTATCTGATTAACAACGCTCGTGGTTCGGTGGTGGATCTCGATGCATTGCGCGTCGCGGTGGACGCGGGGCATATCGCGGGGGCGGCGGTGGATGTGTTCCCGGATGAACCTGCGAAACGGGGCGAGTCGTTTACGAATGTGATGCAGGGCGCGGAGAATGTGATTTTGACGCCTCATGTTGGGGGATCGACGATCGAGGCGCAGGAAGCGATTAGTGTCGATGCGGCGGAGAAGCTGGTGAAGTTTGTCAATCGCGGCACGACGACGGGCGCGGTCAATGTTCCGAATGTGGATCTTCCATCTCAGGAGGTCGAGGGGGTGCGGGCGCATCGGATTTTAAACTTCCATAGGAATGTGCCTGGCGTGCTTGGGAAGTTTCACGAGGCGGCGAGTTCGCTTGGCGTGAACATCTCGGGGCAGTACCTGCGGACGGTTGGCGAGCTTGGCTATGTGGTCCTGGATGCAGATCCGAGCGGTGCTGAGGCGCTCAAGGACGCGATGGATGGGATTGAGGAGTCGGTTCGGACTCGGATGTTGTGGTAATGCACGGATTGTGTGCGAACAATCGAAGATGCCACAGTTTGAGCGTGTTTCGGAATCTTTAGAGCATACTTCGGTGATCGCGAAGGACTTTGCGGCGGTGTTGCGGCGCGGGGATCTGGTGCGCTTGGTTGGGGAGATGGGCGCGGGGAAGACGACGTTTGTGCGCGAGGTCGCGGGGGCGATGGGGGCGGATGTTTCGATGGTGAGCTCCCCCACTTTCGTGCTGATGAATATCTATCCGTGCACAGTCAGCGGCGAGGAGGGGTCGATCGCGCATCTGGATTGCTATCGCTTTGGGGACAGCGACGAGCTTGAGGCGCTGGGGTGGGATCGGGTGTGCGCCGATGGTTCGGTTCGGCTTGTGGAATGGCCGGAGCGGATTGATGGGGTGCTTGGGGATGAGGATGCTGATCAATCAGTTTGCACGATCACGATCTCGCATGTGGATGAGGGGGTTCGGGGTTTTGTGATTGAGGTTCCTGACTCGTGGATGGAGCGGGCGAGTGCGATGGCGCTCAAGGCGCGGGACGCGGTGAAGTGTCCGGTGACTGGGGAGGCGGTGCATCCGGAGAGCGCGAGCTGGCCTTTCGTGAGCGAGCAGGCGCGGATGAGTGATCTGCACGGGTGGATGAGCGAGAAGTTTGCGATCACGCGTCCGATTGAGCAGGCGGATTTGGATCAAGAGTGAGTGCTCGTGATCGAGCGTGACGGCGCTTGCGGTGGTATTGTGTGGGTATGAATGAAGAACTGGCTGCCTCGGGTGAGGCGAGTGTGTGGTCGTTGTTTACTGAGAGCTTTGATGTGTTCTCAGTGGTGCTGCTGATCGGGTCGTTTATTGCGGTGTCGTTGATTGTCAAGCTGGTGCTTGATGCTCGGCGGGCGGTGATCGCGCCGGAGGATATTGTGGATTCGCTGGCGCGGAATCTGGATTCGGAGGATCTGGATTCGTTTCTCGCGACGGCGGGTGATGATGCGGGGATCGTTGGATCCGCGTGCGAAGCGGCGTTCAATGCTCGCGCTTCTGGAGCGTCGGCGATGCGCGAGGCGGCGGAGGTCGCGGCGAGTAATGCGTGCTCGCGATGGACGCGGACATTGGATCTACTGAGGGTGATCGGGGAGCTTGGGCCTTTGGTTGGACTGGCGGGGACGGTGTGGGGGATGATTCTGGCGTTTGTGCGTTTGGGTCAGGCGGGGGGGACGGCTGGTCCGACGGATTTGTCGCTGGGGATTTCCAAGGCGTTATTCCATACGCTGCTTGGGTTGATGCTCGCGGTGCCTTGCTTGCTTGTGTATGGGTGGTATCGGAGTGTGATCGAGAAGCATTGCAACACGGCGTTCGAGCAGGCGGGGCGGTTGGTGGATCGGTTGTCGGCGATGGGTGATGACGACGGGGACGCGGCATGAGAAGTCGGTCGATCGTTGGCTCTGGTTCGGGCGGGGGTCATTCTGGGGGGGTGAATGTGACGCCGATGATTGATGTGGTGATGTGTCTGATTGTGTTTTATTTGATGGTCGGGCAGCTGGCGATTGATCGGCGGTCGTCGATCGTGCTCGCGGAGACGGTTTCGGGGGTGGATCGGCAGGACCTTGCGGATGCGATCGAGATCGGGGTGCTGATGGATGGGGGGCTGACGCTCAATGGCGAGGCGATCGAGAGCGATCGGATCGCGGGTGAGGTGACGTGGATGGTCGCGCGGGAGGTTGGCGCGGTGGTGCGGATCCGTGCGGATGAGGACGTGGGGTTTGGGGCGGTGCGTCCTGTGCTTCGGGCGCTGCAGGAGGCGGGGGTGACTGGGGTGGAGTTTGTGACGATTCGTGCTGAGGGTGCGGGGGGGCAGTCATGAGCGCGGGACTCAGGCGACGGAGTGTGCTTGGTGATCCGGGGAAGCGGTCGGGTCCGATGATGACGCCGATGGTAGATGTGGTGCTGGTGATCTTGATTTTCTTTATGGCGAGCACGACGATCGCGGGGTATGAGTGGTTTTTGCAGGCGGGGGTTGAAGCGGAGTCGGAGGGTGAGTCCGCTCCGGAGGAAGCGCGGTTCGATCTTCCCGCGGCGATCATCGAAGTTGATCTGGTTTCGGGAGAGGACGGCGCGGTGCTTGTGTATGGCGTGTCGGGGGATCAGGGGATGACGATTGATCAGGCGGTGGGATTGATCGAGGGGATGGAGCTTGGGGAGAGCGCGGCGCTGCGTGTGGGGCTGGGCGCGGGGGATGGGGTGTCGATGGGTGATGTGATGCGCGTGCATGATGCGTGGCACGGGCGCGGGGTGAAGGTTGTGATGCGGACGGGGCGGTGAGATTGTCGGATTCGCTGGCTTTGTCTTTTTCTTTCAGGCTGTTTCTGGTACAGTGGATTGATGAGATCTCAACATCATCGGTTTTTGGTACGGTGCTTTCTTCCGATCGTCTGTGTCTGCGTGTTTGTGACTCAGCGTGTTGATGCGGAGTTGGTTCAGTTTGTGAATACGAATCCGTCGCTTGATTCGCTCCGGTATTACGAGGTTGGATCGATGCCGACTGTGTTTGGGCAGTCGCTTGATGTGACGCGTGGGGCGTTTGATCAGCCTGGGTTTGGGGAGATCCCTGTGGGTTCGCTTTCGATAGTGTGGTTCGAGGGGAACACGCATGCGGATGGGGACTGGATCTACATGGGGCCTGGGATGAACACGCATTTGGCGCGTGCTGATGATCTGATTGATGTCATTGATCCGAAGAACTTGCATCCGGTTGGACATATCGGACCGGGGGACTTTGATGATGGGCGGCTCATTGGGGCGGAGTCGAACTGGACACCTGGATGGGTGACGATGCACACGAGTGTTTCAACTGCTCCGGCGAAGGGAGTTCACTTTACGGATGAATCGTTCATGATTGGGCTGAGATTTATGATGGACGATGGGCTGCATTATGGGTATGCACAGTTTGAACGCAGCGCGTTTATTCCTGGGGACCCTTTGAGCATTCAGTATCGTCCGGTACGCTGGGGGTACGAGACTACAGCTGGCAATGCTGTGCCATCGGTTGGATCACTCAGTGTGTTCTTGATTGGTTTGAGCGGATGTCGGCGCCGACGTTGATTTATTCTTTGGTGACGAAGATTTGGAGTTTGTGTGCTTGGGCGGTGAGGCCGTGGGCGGCGCAGAGTTTGTCGCGGAGTTCGATGAGTTCTGGGAGTTCGGTGGTGATGATGTCTCCGGTGTCGACATCGATCAGGAGGGTGTTTCCGGTTTGTCCGATCGCGAGTTGGTAGTGGGATTGCTCGCGTCCGACGAGGACATGCTGGATGATGCCGGCGGATTCGAGAAGTTTGAGTGTGCGGTAGACGGTGGCTTTGGAGACTGAGTGGCCTTGGGCTTTGAGGGTGTCGAGGAGCTGGTCGGCTTCGAAGAGGGAGTCGAAATCGATGATGGTGTCGAGGATTTTGGCGCGTTCAGGGGTGTACTTGAGTCCCTCGGCTTTGAGGGTTCGGCGGAAGATCGCGCAGAGAGGCTCTATCAGTTCGGGCTGAGTTGATGGGGCGCTGTTGTTGGTTGGATCTTTGATCGGTTCGAGCGGCATAGGGGATTCTATGCGATTGGATCACGGTTGGGGATCGGCATGGGATAGGATGGGGGCATGGCGGACGAGCACGATCAGAACCAAGCACACACGGACAGCGAGGCGGCTGGGAAACAGCGGTCTTTGGCGCGGGTGTTGATCCAGGTGATCGGGTTCGCGGCGTCGATCGCGGCGCTGGGGTGGGCGGTCAAGATGGCGCTGACGGAAGAAAATAGGGCGCAGCTGGAGAATCTGCAGAACGCTTCGGCTGGTCAGGTCATGGCGTTGGTGGGGTTGTCGTTCTCGTCGGTCGCAATTAATGGGTTGATTTTTTGGGTGGTGATCCGTCCGGTGCACAGGATCCGCGCGACGGATGTGATCTCGACGAACGCGATCGCGACGTTGCTGGCGTATCTGCCGTTTAAGTTGTCGTTGGTGGCACGGATCGCGATCCATCGCAAGCGGGATGGGGTTCCGGTGCTGACGATCGGCGCGTGGTTCGCGGCAATCGGGGTGCTGATGCTCGCGGTGCTTGGGCCGATGGCGTTGGTGTCGTTTGTGCTTCAGGATGTGAACTTGTTGTGGTGGGTCGGGGTGGTTGGGTCTGTTGCGATCGGGGTGGGCGCGGTGATCGTGTTGGCGAGAGTGTTCTATGGCGAGCGCGGGGTCCGGCGGATCGCGTCGGTTGGGGTGCTTCGCGGATGGACGGAGAAGGAATCGTTTGTCAGACTGCACGCGGGGTTTGACATGATCGCGTGTCCCTGGTCGTCGAGTTGGGCTGGGGTTTTGCGGATGCTTGATGTGCTCGCGTTTGCGGGACGCTTTGTTGTTGCGGCGGCGGTGCTGGGGCTACCGATCTCTGGGAGTGATGCGCTGCTGCTGGGGAGTGTGTATTTCCTGATCGGGGTGTTCTCGCCGTTCGGGATGCTGGGGACGCGTGAGGCGGGGACGATCGGTGCGGCGGCGTTGTTTGGGGTGAGCTCTGCAGCGATCGGGGATGGGGGCGAGGGACCGATCGCGGCGGCGGTGGTGTTTATTACGGCGGTGGAAGCGGTGGTGAATCTGGGGTGCGCGGGGTTCGGGGTTGCGTGGCTGCGTGTGAGTCCTGGTAAGAGGGTCCTGGACGATCTGGTTGAGTGATTCGCGCTACGATCCGAGATGAAAGTTGCGCTCGCACAGTTGAATCTGACAGTTGGGGATGTGAAGGGGAACACGGACGCGATTGTGCGCGCGATTGATGAGGCGCGGGATCAGGGTGCGGAGCTTGTGGTGTTTTCAGAGCTTGCGGTGTGCGGGTATCCGCCGCGGGATTTGCTGCATGTGGAGGGGTTTGTGCGCGAATGTGCGCAGGCGTCGAAGATGATCGGGGAGACGCACACGAAGGGGATCGCGGTTGTGCTCGGGACTCCCCTTCCTATCGAGAATGATGCGCCTGGGATGAGTCCTGAGGATGATTCGGTTCGTGGTCATGTCGCGAACTCGCTTGTGGTGTATCAGGACAACGCGTTTGTGGGGTATTACGACAAGCGGCTGCTTCCGACTTACGATGTGTTTGACGAGGATCGGTACTTTATGGGTGGGGATCGGTCGCCGATCTTCGATATCAACGGGACGAAGGTAGGACTCGCGATCTGCGAGGATCTCTGGAAGGGGCACGACGCGGGATTCGCGGAGCGATACGCGGACGAGGATGATCCGGTGGATCTGCTTTCCAAAGCGGGCGCGGAGTTGATTGTGGTTCCGAGTGCTTCGCCTTATACATTGCATAAGGATGAACGGCATCGTGAGATCCTGATCAAGCACGCGACGACGCATCGTGTTCCGATCGTTTCGGTGAATCAGATCGGCGCGAATGATGATCTTGTTTTCTCGGGTCAATCGTGTGCAGTGGATCCGAGCGGTCGCGTATGTGCATTGGGTGAATCGTTCGCGGAGCAGTTGCTGCTGGTGGACACTGATGGCATGGAGCCGGTCGATATTGTTCCGGATGCGGACGAGCGGATGATTGTTGAGGCGCTCACGCTTGGGGTGAAGGACTATCTGCGCAAGTGCGGATTCAGACGCGCGTGCATCGGGCTGAGTGGTGGGATCGATTCGGCGCTGGTCGCGACGATCGCGGTTCGGGCGCTGGGCGCGGAGCATGTGGTTGGGGCATCGATGCCGGGGCGATTTAGCAGCGAGGGGAGCAAGACGGACGCGTTGGATCTCGCGAAGAACTTGGGGATTGAGTGCGTGAGCATCCCGATTGAGCCGGGGTTCGAGGGGCTGAGTGAGGTGCTTGATCCGGCGTTTGAATCGCTTGGACATCGGACGCTTGGCGCGCAGCTTCCTGATCTGACTCAGGAGAACCTGCAGTCGCGGATTCGCGGGACGCTGATGATGGCGCTGTCGAATCGGAGCGGGGCGCTTGTGCTCACAACAGGGAACAAGAGCGAGATCGCGGTTGGGTACTGCACTTTGTACGGCGATATGAATGGCGGGCTTGCGGTGATCGCGGATCTTCCCAAGACGATGGTGTTCAGAGTGTGCCGATATATCAACGAGTATTCCGCGGAGCTTGGGTACGAGCAAGCGCCGATTCCGGTGAGCACGATCGAGAAGCCTCCGAGCGCGGAGCTGGCGCCGGATCAGCTCGATTCGGATTCGCTTCCCGAGTATGAGGTGCTTGATGAGATCGTGATGCGGCACATCGAGATGCATCAGAGTGCTTCGCGGATTATTGATGAGACGCGCTTTGATGCGGATGTTGTTCGCCGGATCTGTGCTCTTATTGATCGCAATGAGTACAAGCGTCAGCAGATGGCGGTTGGGATCCGTGTTACGAGCAAGGCGTTTGGTCCGGGTCGTCGGATGCCGATTGCTCAGCGATGGACTCGCTAGGACTGCTCCCCCACTGGTCGGCGATCGGGATGGGTTTGCCGCATTCGGGGCAGGAGTCGGATTGGAGTTGATAGAGGAGATAGCCGCAGGCGCAGCGGGGTTCTTTGATCTCGATGCGGACATGGAGTTTGCATGTCGGGCATCGGGAGTCTTTGTTTGTGTGCGCGTTGATGGTGGTGTTGCAGCGCGGGCAGGTGATGTCGATGGGGATAGAGGATGCGAGGGTGCCTTGCTCGTCTTCTCCTGGCTTAGGCGCGAAGAACGCGAGGGCGCCGGTTGCGATGGTGGTTCCGGCGGTGATGATCGCGGAGATCGCGAGGATGCGGACCATGAGTTCGTCGAAGTTTCCGAATCCGTCGTTGATAAAACCGAACGCGATGATGGACGCGGACATGGCACCGGTGATCAGCGCGGTGCGTTTGCTGACTTTGAACGAGAAGAGCGGGCAGTTGAGCGGGTTGATGATGAGTCGGTGGACGAACGCGATCCCGATTGTGAGGAAGACGGCTCCGGTTCTCCAGAAGAGGTTCTCCCATTTCCAGTTGAGGAGCGGCTCGATCCAGACAATGGTGATGAAGGTGACCATCGATATGAAGATGGTGGTGGTCGCGATGCGGAGGGTGAGTTTTTGCTTTCGGCCGTCGATTCCTCGGTTTCCGCCGAGGATGACGACGATGAGTCCTCCGAGCGAGTAGGCGCCGACGATGAGGATGGTGATCATGACCTCGTCGTCAACCCAACCTCGTGGGAGGATGACGGCGGCGATGCCGGTGAGCATCGCGAGGGCGACGAAGGAGAGGAATGTCCAGAGGATGTACTTCTTCGGGATCAGCATTTCATCAGTGTACTGTGTATCACTTTACCATTCACCCGCGTATTGGGTTGTGGGGTCGTTGTTTGCGTCTCTGAGCGCCAGCTGATGCATCCGCTTAGCGAGCTGGCGGAGATGGAGTGCATCGTGCGCACACCACGCGGCGAGGAGACCGATCGCGGTCATCGGACCGAATTGCGGATGGATCTTGGCGCGTGACCAGCCTGGTTTTTCAAGATCGTGAAGCAGTCGAATGCTTTTGGCACGCTGCGAGATCCAGCGATTGAGCTGGGTTTCGAGGTCTTGGGATTGGTAATCTCGAGTCTCGGCCCATCCTTGGGGGTCGATTGGTGGCCAATCTGCTTCGGGATCTTTGAGTGTTGAGAGGACACGCGTGCGGAAGTCTTCTTCTTCCTCGTCAGCCATGTGGCAGACGATCTGGAGGACGGACCACGACTGCTCATCAGGCTTCCATATGGTGTCTGTTGGAGCGAAGGCGCGTACGACGGCGGGGAAGGTCGTCGAGAATCGCTCCATACGATCGATGAGTTTTTCAGGATTGGTTCGGTCCGGGTGCATCAGCTCGAGCCGGCGCGCATTCTTTCGAGTCCTGCGGGGAACGGGTAGCTTGGGAAGACTCCCACATCGGCGCGTTCCCACATTTGCGGCGCGGGGTAGATGTCACCACGGAATCCGGCGGCGTACATGGTCCGGAGGACGGTCTCGAAGCTTGGTTCGGTTTGCGAATCGTGATCGATGACGAGTCGGTTTGATTTGGCGCCGAGGAATGACACGGTGCACGCGGGTGAGCGGTCGGGTCGGCCTTGGAGCATTTTGTTGACTGTAGCGAATCCTCGGGAGAGGTCCGTGAGGGTGAAATAGTCTTGCTCTCTTGGACGCAGGAGGGCGAGGACAAGGACTGAGTCGAGGTCAAACTTGAGGATGTAGGGTTCACGGTCTTTGGCGGCGTGGATGCTCACGGCGTCGTGGAACATCTTCGCGTAGCTGGTGACGGAGTTGTTGGACCATTGGGAAGCGGTGACGAGGTTGACGAGTTGTGCGATGACTCCTCGTTCGTTGTCGTCCGAGTTGACGCCGCAGATAACGGTGCGGTAGCGACCCTGGAGGACATCGGAGAGCATGTCTTGTCCCCACATGGTGCGGATTCGACCTCGGGTGTTTACTTCGGCTTGTTCCGCAGGAAGCAGAGAGATTCGGTCAGGATAGGAAGATGGGGAGAGGAGCGCTCCGGCGTCGCCATCGTAGATTTTGATTTTGTTTGATGATGCCATTGATGAACTCCTTGCGTGTTACTGTTTATCCATCGGCGCTTTGATTGGTGTGAGTGGAGTCAAGATTCGGGGTATTTGAGATCAAACTCGTGATGTCCGGCGAAGATCGGGAGGATGATCGCGTGGTGGATGAAGTCGGAGACGAAGAGCATGAGCGCGATGATGATGACCAGCGAACTGATGATGGTGGGTTCTGGGATGAGCGGGACGGCGACGAGCATCGCGGCGCCGGGGTAGCCGTGGTGGATCCGGAATCCTTTGGTGAGTTTGGCGACGGGTCGTGTGTGCGTCGGTGAAGTGAGTTTAAAACCGAAGCGCAAGATGACTGTGAGGAGCTCAAAGATCAGAGCGGCGAGGAGTCCTGTGAGGATGGGATGGTGGAGGAACCAGTCCATGTATAAGTATTGGTCGGGAGATGGGAGATATTGCGGAGAAGTTGGTGTGATTTGTAGAAGTAAATGAGGTGTAAAAAAGGAGCAGCCCTCCGAGCTTTCGCTGGAGGGCTGCTAAAGTCGGCGATAACCTACTTTCCCGCTGAACAGTATCATCGGCGAGTTGGGCTTAACTGCTGTGTTCGGGATGGGAACAGGTGTGACACCAACTCTATGGTCACCGACAAACATCGGAGATCTGGTTTCCCGGATCAGGATGTTGACGAAGAACGACAACGAGCAGAAACGCGAGTGTAACTCGCGTTTGAGAATATGTTGAGTAGTTCATGTTATGAGTATGAACGATGTTGTTGACCATCGCGATTTTGATGAATGTATGTTCATCGGCGATTGGTCGGGAGATCAAATCTTCGACCGTTAGTACCGCTCAGCTGAGGACATCTCAATCCTTACACTTGCGGCCTATCAACCTGGTAGTCTTCCAGGGGTCTTTCGTCAGAGACTAGCAAACCTGATCTTGAGGGGGGCTTCCTGCTTAGATGCTTTCAGCTGTTATCCCTGCCCGACGTAGCTACCCTGCGGTGCACCTAGCGGCGCAACAGGATCACCAGGGGTCAGTCCAACCCAATCCTCTCGTACTAAGGTTGACTCCTCTCAAGTTTGCAACGCCCACAGCAGATAGGGACCGACCTGGCTCACGCCGGTCTGAACCCAGCTCGCGTACCACTTTAATAGGCGAACAGCCTAACCCTTGGGACCGCCTTCAGCCCCAGGATGTGATGAGCCGACATCGAGGTGCCAAACCGCTCCGCCGCTATGGACGCTCGGGAGCGATAAGCCTGTTATCCCCGGAGTACCTTTTATCCGATGAGCTACGACGCTTCCACACGCGATCGCAGGATCACTAGAGCCCTCTTTCGAGACTGCTCGTCCTGTCGGACTCGCAGTAAAGCTGGCTTGTGCTCTTACACTCTAACACACGGTTTCCATCCGTGCTGAGCCAACCTTTGCGCTCCTCCGTTACTCTTTAGGAGGAGACCGCCCCAGTCAAACTACCCAGCACGCACTGTCCCTCGCCCGGATTCACGGGAATCGAGGTTAGGCCACACACTCACGAAGGGTGGTATCTCACCAACGGCTCCACCAATGCCTAAGCACCGGCTTCAAAGCCTCCCACCTATCCTGCGCATCATGTGCACATGACCAATACGAGCCTGCAGTAAAGGTTCACGGGGTCTTTCCGTCTTGCTGCGGGTAGGCGGCATCTTCACCGCCACTACTATTTCACCGAGTTGGTCGTGGAGACAGTGCCCCAGTCATTACGCTATTCATGCGCGTCGGAACTTACCCGACAAGGAACTTCGCTACCTTAGGACCGTCATAGTTACGGCCGCCATTGACCCGTGCTTAGGTTACAAGCTTCGCATAAAGCTAACCTGCTTCCGTGACATTCGGGCATTGGGCAAGCGTCACACTGTATACATCCTCTTGCGAGTTAGCACAGTGCTGTGTTTTTGATAAACAGTTGCCAGGGCCTTTTCTCTGCGCCCCGAAGGGCCTCCTTATCGCGAACTTACGGAGTTAATTTGCCTAATTCCTTCACGACCATTCTCTCGAGCGCCTGAGGCTATTCGCCTCGTCTACCTGTGTCAGTTTTAGTACGGGACATACATCGCCCACATAGCTTTTCTAGGAACCCGATCCCCCTCTAACGGCCCGAAGGCCTGGACATCTAACAGTCCAAGAGAGCTCACAGATCCGCACTATGCTTTGATCTTTGTATGTGCGCAGGAATATTAACCTGCTATCCATCGACTACGCCTTTCGGCCTCGCCTTAGGACCCGGCTAACCCTGGGCGGATTTACCTTCCCCAGGAAACCTTAGACTTACGGCGTGAGGGATTCTCACCCTCATTATCGTTACTCAAGCCCGCATATTCACTTCCATACGCTCCAGCATTCGTTACCGAACACCTTCGCCGCCTATGGAACGCTCACCTACCACTTCTTACGAAGTCCACAGCTTCGGTATTATACTTATCCCCGATCATTATCGGCGCCAGATTCCTCGACCAGTGAGCTATTACGCACTCTTTAAATGGTGGCTGCTTCTAAGCCAACATCCTGGCTGTCATAGCAATCTGACTTCCTTAAAAACTAAGTATAATTTAGGGACCTTAGCTGGTGGTCTGGATTATTCTCCTTTTGACCGCGGATATTATCACTCGCGGTCTATCTCCCAAGACTTGGCTATTGGTATTCGGAGTTTGGTTGCATGGGGTACCCAGGGAGGGCCCACCACGCATCCAGTAGCTCTACCCCCAATAGTTGCTTCTTGAGGCTAACCCTAAAGTTATTTCGGTGAGAACAAGCTATCTCCCGGTTTGATTGGACTTTGACCCCTCCCCACAGCTCATCCCACATCTTTTCAACGATGACGGGTTCGGGCCTCCAGCAGGTTTTACCCCACCTTCACCCTGGCCATGGGTAGATCACACGGGTTTCGTGTCTAGTCCCAGCGACTACGCGCCCTATTCAGACTCGCTTTCGCTCCGCCTCCGGCCCGTTAGGCCTTAAGCTCGCCACTGAGACTAACTCGCGGGCTCATTATGCAAAAAGCACGCCGTCACCCCGTAGGGCTCCGACCGCTTGTAGGCACACGGTTTCAGGTACTCTTTCATCCCCCTAATAGGGGTGCTTTTCAACTTTCAATCACTTTACTGTTTCGCTATCGGTCGTCAAGTAGTACTTAGCCTTGGAAGGTGGACCTCCCATGTTCAACCCGGGTTCCACGAGCCCGAGCCTAATCGAGGGCTATGGTGCTACACCTTGCTACCGGACTTTCACCGTCTTTGGTCACGCATTCCTTCGTGTTCACAAGTTCACACCTATCCGCTTTCGCTCGCCGCTACTTACGGAGTCGCATGTTGCTTTCCTTTCCTCTGGGTACTTAGATGTTTCAGTTCCCCAGGTTCGCCTCGCATACCTATGCATTCAGTATGCGATACCCTTGCGGGTGGGTTTCCCCATTCAGAGATCTGTAGATCACAGCCTGGTTACCGGCTCCCTACAGCTTTTCGCAGGTTCCAACGTCTTTCATCGCCTCTTGACGCCAAGTCATCCACCGTATGCCCTTCGTGATTTGATCAACCCGACCAAGCGCCGATCCGTGATTGCTCGAAAGCAGGACACGCATCAGTTCATGTTCGGATCGACAATGGCCGCCCTCCTCTGCCGAGGGATCAGGACGACCAACTGTCTCGTAGGCACGAGACAGCATCGTTCAGACGCATAAATGAGATTACTCGTTCGTATTCTCAATACAGTCTACATCCGGGTACTGAACCCGAAGTATCTGTATCTGCTCGTCGTCATTCGGTTGTCAAAGATGCTGGGAAGTCGAAGACCAGCTTCGTTTCCCGTCGCTCCTCTTCAATGAGTCGCGGGGAGATACTAGGTCTCACATTTCGTGGATCAAATTTGGAGGGCGACAATTCTGCAATTGAGATCACAATTCTTTAGAATTGATCCCGCTGGTTGGTGCTGAATGTGCGCCTTGGGGATCTTTGGAGAGTTCGGCGAGGCGTGAGAAGATCCGGGTCCATAAAAAACCCCGCTGGGAGCGGGGGAAATGGGTCTGGCTGAGGAGGTGAGCAAGTCTGGGATCAAGGCTCGATCGGGAGGAAGAGATCCGCGGCTGGGGATCTGGCGGGCTGACCGGTCGGGCGGAGGCTCGATCGGGCGGCTTGGGACGAGGAGGATTGGGCTTGCTCGTAGAGGGTGGTGCTGCGATCCTCGATCGGGCTCCTCTGGATGAGGGTGCCGTCGGGGAGTCGGAAGATCAGTGTGCTGACTTGCTGGTCGGCACGCAGAGCAGCGACTGGGTCGCTTGCGATCTGAACGAGGAAGGTGTCGAGATTGATCGACAGACGATCGGGCGCGGTCGAGATTCCGGTTGGGGTATCTGTGTCTGCGTCGTCGTTGTTGAGTTTCTCGATGTACTCGGCGGCTTCATCGGCTTCCAGAGCGCCGGTGTCGAAGAGGACGAAATCACCTGAGACTCGGAGGTTGGCGGCGAGCGGTTGTCCAGGCTCGATGTTCATGGACGAGCGGCGGTAGTAGCCGTAGTACATGGAGTAGAGCTCGACCTTTGCTTGTGGGAGGTCTGCGCCGGAGATCGGCTGGGATGCTTCGGTGACGAAGAAGAACTCTTTGGCCCCCACTGCGACTTCATCGGACCAGTCGGACCAGTCTCCGCGTGAGAATGGCTCGACGGTGAGCGCTTGCTGCGCGTCGTCGGTTTCGTCGAGGTACGGTCCCTTGCGGAAGTATGGGTTGTTGAGCACGACGCGGGTGCGGTAGCGGTAGGTCGCGCCTGGTTTGACTCCGATGTCGTGCGCCCAGAGTTGGATCGCGTCTTGGTTGAGGATGTCGGTCGAGGTTGCAGCGTCGGTGTCCGCCTCGACGCCGAGCGCTTCGAGCTCTTCTTTGATCTTATCGATCTGATCTTCGACGAAGTCGATTCGCTCTTTGTTGCGATCGCGGTTGGAGCGTGTGGGTGCGCTGCCGGGATCGCGGGCGCCACCTGGGTTCTTTCCTGAGCGACCGCCGGTTGGTCGGCTTGTTTGGCGATTCCCGGCGTTGTTGAGTTGATCGAGTTCAGCGGTCAGACGGGTGAGTTGACGCTGGAGGCGCTGGGTCTCGGTGAGTCCCTGGTCATCGTCGAGCAGTTCGGATGGCGGGATCCACGCTGGTCCGGAGATGGTTGGTGGGTAACTCGGCTGCATGACTTGGTGCGATGCGTCTTGGGCGCTTGCGATGATCTCGTTGAGTCGGACGAGTCCGTCGTCTTTGGTGACCGCTCCGGTTGGGAGTGGCGTGCCGGGAGGCATGGTGATTGGTTGGGTTGAGCCCCACGATCCGTCGGCTTGGAGTTCTTGGCGCTCGACTTCGAGTCCCATGACGGCCATCCCGGTGGAGACCCAGAAGAGGCGTGGGACGCCGTGGTATCCGTCGTTGCCTTCGAGCACATCTCGGAGGGTGGATCCTGAGAAGTTTGCTTCGATGGAGACTGTTGGCATGTCGAACGGCTGAGCCGCGGGAACGAAGTTGGCGTACTCAGGGACTTCGATCACGGCGTATGGATCGAGTGTTCCCCACGCGGAAGCGGCGATCGGGGTTGAAGTCTCTGGGACTTGGAGCGGCTCGATATTGGCAATGACATCACTATGACTCGTTGGGTCGAATCCTGTGATATCCAGAGCTTGTGCGATATCAAACCCATCACCCAGCGCGGCTGGGAGTTTGGTTGCGTTGTCGGCGCTGGATGCGAAGGCGTTGTTGTAGCGGTCGAGCAATGCGACTGATTGCACTTCCGGGAGCGATGGCGAGGTGTCGGAGATCTGGCTTTGGAGAGCGCTTGCAGTGGAAGCGAGCTCGTTGTAGATCTGGTCTGGCGCGACTTCGCGTGATCCGGCTTTGACATTGTTCGGCGAGGTGACGAACTGCATGGAGATCACGGCGAGAAAGATCAGGACGGTGAGTCCGAGGACGACTTTCTCGATGTGCTGCGCGATTGGGTTGACGCCTTTGAGTTTCATGATTTGTTCTCGATTGCGTGTGGGTGTTTGTCTTTATGCTGTTCTTGGACTGATTGTTGGATTAGCCGTCGGAGAACTCTTCGTTCTGGTCGAGCGGGATTCCCAGCGTGGTTTTGACGGAGTCTGGCATGAGATCCTTGGTCCACGCGCGGAGCCAGACGGTTTCGATTTTGAGGTGAGCTCGGACGACATGGTCTTCGCCGTAGTAGTAGCCATCGAGGAGTGCTTCTTCGACATTGACTTGCTCGAGGTCGACATCGACGACGGTCATGTAGTTGGTCTTTCCGAGCGCGTCGAAAAGTGCTGGTAGTTTTTCGGATGACGCGATGACGGTCATCTCGGCGTAGCGTACATCGAACGCGTCGTTGGGTTGCTGGTTGCGTCCGGTGTATGACTTGAACTGATCCTCGTCGTTGAATGACGAAGGGCTTGGATCACGACGATCTCTAGGACGGGAGTCGATATCAATATCGATGACCGCATCGGCGACAAGGAACTGGTCAACACGAATTCGTTCGATGTGCTTGATTGGCGCATCGGGGACCGCGAGAGAGACTCCTGATTGGTCGGTGTTTGCGGCACCAACAGCGCGGAGGATGTCGGAGATGATCCAGTAATCCCAGACCCAGGTGTAGACGCTGGACTCGGTGATCGAGTCGTATCCCGGCTCGGTGATGGGGACATGGGAGAAGCCGTCTTCTGGTTGTGCAGTCTGGATCGAGCCGAGCGGGCAGTAGAACGCGATGGACTCAGCGCGCCCGGCGTATTCACCCAAGCGGCGCTTGATCAGATCTTGCTCGAGACGCTTGGCGTCTTCATCTGAGACGCGTCCATCCGCGCTGGTCGCGGCATAGGACTCTTCTTGCTGCTTTTTGTACTGACTCAGCGAAGAAGCGAGCGCGTTGGCATCGGGAGCGCTCCCGGCGTTGAGCTTGCGGAGCAGACGCTCGTAGATCGATGGGGCTTCAACGGTTCCCGCGACGAGCTGTCCGAGTTTGTATCCGTTGCGGCGCAGTTCGCTCGCGGACTCGGCTTTGGGGAGCAGGTTGCTGACAGGGACATCGTGGTTCGCTTGGTTGAACGCTGTCCCGCGTTCGATGACTTCATCGACCTGCGCTTCGCGTTGTTCCTTGCGGTCCTTGTAGAAACGGGTGACGATCGCGTTGGGGGCGCGTGACTCGGTGAGCGGCTGCTCGTCTTTGAGTACGCGTGGGAGTGTGTAATCCACGGTGCTTGCTTGCGTGAGCTTGCGCTTCTCGTCGCTGTAGGCTTTGGTCGCTTTTTCCTGGATGGACGAGTTCCATCCATTGGAGAAGAACCATCCAACAGGGAGCAGGATGACGATGAGCACGATCGAGATCACGATCAGCAGGTTCGCTTTGATCCATGCGAGGATATTGCCGGCCATTAGTCGTCTCCTTGCGCGGTGGTGAGATCAAGCACGGCGTACCAGGTCATGGTGACGCTTGTGGTGTGCTGGGGTGCGGGTTGTGGTTGGAAATCAAACGGCGCGAGACTCTTGAGGTCTGAGGAATCGCTCGTCCCAGGTCTCGTTGGTCTTGTTTGATTTTGTACAGGTCTGCGAGGGTCGTTTCTGCTGCCGCTCGCGACCTCGTCGGTCGACCAATACGCGTTGGGGTCGTACTTGATCGCGTAGAGGGATTGGAGTTCTGGGAGTTTGTCTCTCAGGATGGGTTCGACGATATCGTCGCGGAATCCGCCGAGGGTGGAGTTGGGGAGCGGGATATCGAAGACCGCGGTGACTTTGACTCGGCGGAGATTTCCGATGCTCTGCTCGAAAGCCCCTGCATCTGGGGTGTCTGGATCGCGTGGTCTTCTGCTCGGGCTATCTCCGGTTGGAGCATTGAGGAAATCGGTGTTGAGCGAGACAAGCTCGATTGGGTTGTTCTCTCCGAGCTGAGCGCCGATTGGCGATCCCGCTTGGACTTGCTCTGCGGCGCCTTGCTTGACCATGGACATCAGCGATGCGGTATCCGCGAGGACTGCGGAGTAGAGAGCGCGGTCATCGACAAGACTGACGATCTCGGCGGCTTGCATGGATACATTGGCGTCGGAGGTTACACCTGCATCGGTGGCTCGTTCTGCGAGGAGGTTGGCTTCGCTGATCACTGATCCGATGACTGGAGGACGCTGGGCTCCTTCGAACGCTGTCGAGTCGAGGAGCGGGCGGATGAACATCGCGCCTGCAGCGGCAGCGGCAAGTCCGGCGCCAACAGCGAAGTATGGGACCTTGCGTTTCCACATCGCTTCCTTGAGGACGCTGACGGGCATGAGGTTCGCGAGGAGTGGTGCTTTACCAAAGACCTGATTGGCGCAGCCGTATGCGGTTGCCATGTTCACGCTGGATGCTTGGAACTCTCCGGCGCGTGGACCTTCCATCGAGAGCTTTTTGAACTGCTCGAGTCGGTAGACGTCGAGCTGGAGTTGTTGTTTGAGGTACTTGCGGAGTCCGGGGAGACGAAAGGTGGATCCGAGTCCGATGAGTCGCTTGAGGTCGGCGTCTGCGTGGACGGATTGGTAGAAGCCGATGGAGCGCTGGATCTCTCCGACGATGTCGGAGAAGACTGGACGCATCGCTTGGAACACATGGCGTGCGTGCTTGGATTGGTCGGACTCTCTTTTGAGCTTCTCGGCTTTGGAGTACGAGAGCTTGAAGGCGCTGACGAGCGCTTCGGTGAACTGGTGACCACCGATCGGGAAGGTGCGGACCCACACGCGTCCGGCTTCGGCGATGATCATGTCGGTCGAGACGGTCCCGATGTCGAGGATGATGGTGCCTGGGGTGTCTTCGGTGAATCCGAGGTCCACGGCGAGCGCGTTGTACGCCGCGACTGGGGAGAGGGTCGCGAGCTCTGGGGTGATGCCCACATCGTTGAGCATCGCGAGTTGCTCGGCGATCTTCTGACGCGTGACGGCGAAGATCCCGACCTCGATGTCAGGAGAGTCTGGTGAGACGAAAGTTTGGTAGTCCCATTCGACCTCTTCGAGCGGGAATGGGATCTGCTGGACGGCTTCGAACTTGACGATGTCAGGAACCTTCTTGGGCTCGACTGGCGGGAGCGTCGCGAAGCGAGCGAAGGATTGGTGTCCTGGGATCGAGATCGAGACGCGTTCGTTGGTCAGGTCGTGCTTGGAAACGAGGGTTCCCAAAGCGACGCGCATCGCGTCGTTCTGATCGAGTTCTGGGGTCGAGAGCACGCGCGGGTGATTGATGACGGCGAAGTCGAGGACTTTGAGGTTGCCCCCATCATTCTCGACTTTGAGGGCTTTGATTGCCCCGTAGCCCATTTCGATTCCCCAGCAGATGTTTGATGAAGCCATGACTTCTCCGGTTCGGATCAGGTTCGGATGGCGCGGCACGGTAGTGCGGCGTGGGCAGGATGGTATTCAACCGGTTTGCCTGTGCCCACCATACGATGAAATCGAGCCCGAGATGCGGGCTTGTGTGGGGTTGTGACAGTCGTGTGACAAACTGGCGTGTTTGTACGGATTGTTGAAGAAAGTAGTGAACTTAGAACATCGCGAGTGCGGCGCTGGAGACGAAGGCGGTGCCGTTGGGGTCCATCGCGGCGGCGTAGTTCAGGAGTTCGACCTTCTCGGGGTTGGTGATCCGCATGGTTGCGGTCATGTTCCCGAGCGAGCACCAGCGGGTTGGGTTTTGCTGCCAGCTGATGGATCCGATGAGGTCGTCGATCTTCTTCTCTGTAAAGAGCTTGAGCATCTCGTGATCGTGGGTCGCGACTTTGGTGCGGAACGCGGCGGCAGCTTCGTCCTCTCCAGCAAGTGGCTGGTTGTCTCCGAACGCGGGTCCCACATGCGAGAGATCGGCGCTGGAGATGATGAGGGTCTTTCCTGGGAGATCGGAAACGGCTGCTTGGAGTGCATCGACGAATGGATCGAGATCGAGTCCTGTGCCGTCGTACGAGGCGCCGGAGTTGACAACTGGGTCGTGGACGAGCGCTGAGAAGACTTTGGGATAGTTCCCTGCATCGTCTTGTCCGAAGATGTGCTGGATCCACGGCATGTGGAGCTCGATAGAGTGCTCGTTTTCGTGGTCGTAGCGGTTTTCGAAGAGTTTGGAGGCGTTCTCTTCGCCGAGCTTTGATTTGAGCGCGTCGGCGAGGTCGGAATCGAACTGACATACTCCAAGCGGGGATTCGTATCCTTTATTACAGCCGCAGACTCCTGTGGATTGTCCGAAGTGGTTGGTTCCAAGGATGATGACGCGGTCTGGTCGATCGACGGTGCGTAGTCGGCCGTAGACATTGGCGTAGTTCATCCAGCCGCGTGCGTAGTCGATGTGGGGCGCGACGATGGCTTTGGGGAGGGTGTCAAAGGCGGGGCTTTCGACTTCTTTGAGCGCGTCGTCGATCCATTTATCCATCACTTCGCGGAGCTTTGCGGGACCTTCTGAGGATTTTTGTTCGTCTGTGGTGTCTTCGCCGTGCTCTTGCATGACGAGCATGTCGGCGAACTGTGCGGTCGCGCCTGGAGGAAGGAGGTCGGAGGCATCGAACTGAGCGTGCATTTGGGTCTGCATTTCGTCAAAGACTGGTCCGAAGAGGAATCCGGCGTCGTCGAGCTGCGCGACGAGGTTCTCGAGCATTGGGCGTTCAAGGCCGTTCCCGACTTGTTCGACGAGCTGATCGATGGTCTTTGAGCCGTCGAGGAGGGGGATGACCTGCTGGAACGCGGGATGGGTGACGACCATTTTCGGGGAGATTTGCTGTGCGTCGGTGAGTCCGAGCATGACGACCTGGTTGCCTTGCGGGTCCTTGGCGGGGAGGGGGACTCCGCGGACTTTGCGGATTTTCGGGCTTTGTTGGTGAACTGCGTTTGGGTCAAAGACAGGTTGCTCTGGTTGTTGTGGCTGGTCGGTCATATGGGGTCTCCGGATTGGAGTCGAATGAATCGGGTCGTGGACGCTCATACGGAACTGCGTCGGCTATGGGGTCGGTAAGACTCTAGGGGTGCATGAATTGGATTCCTTGGGATTCGGGGCTAAACTTCTCATCCTGCTCAGATTGGGCGGGGCAAGAAATGACTCAACCTCGGCGTGCGAGCTGATCGGCGCTGTGATAGGACTGTATTGAACAGGAACCAGCCATGATCGACACACTCTCCGCCGGCGACACGATTACCCTCACGATTGACAAGGTTCCCGCGAACAAAGCGGCGTGTGACACGATTGTCCGCATGATGCGTCGTGATCCGGACATCAAGCGTTCGCTCGCTCGTGCTCAGCGCATGCGTCGTCAGCGTATGCACTCGTATGTTCGTGGCGGACGCATGTGGTACTCGCGCGAGAAAGCCGCGAAGATCGCGGTTTGCGAGCAGGGCAAGACTTGGAACATGGTCTTCACCAACGACATCTCACCTGATCTTGGATCGGTCGAGCAGTACCTCTCGATTTCCAAGTCGTGATCGGCGCTCGCTTGAGCGAGCAGCACACAAGACAACTTGATTGGAGTTCTCGATGAACAGCTTGCGTGACACACTGCGGATTTCTCTTGCGGGTTTGGCGATCGGTGCGTTTGCATTGAGTGGCTGCGTTGAAACAAGCAGCAACAAAGAAGATGCTCACGATCACAGTGGACATGACCATGACGGGCATGACCATGATCATGGGGGTCACGACCACGGCTCAGAAACCGCTCAAGAGGTCAGGGTTGATCTCTATGAAGGGATCATCGGTGAGCTCAAGTTCATTCCTGAAGATGGGGATACCAAGACGCATCCTCAGATCCGGCATGTGCAGATTCCTGACTTCAAGAAGGATGATGGGACCATCGCGATGACTCCGGATGGGATTCCTGGGATGCGCTCGATGAAGATGGAGTTTCCGCTCGCTGAGGGTGTTACTCTCGATGGATTTGAAGTGGGCGACAAGGTCATGTTTGACTTTGTGGTCAACTGGGGCGGGAAGGTCCCATGGGAACTCACGAAGATTGAGAAGCTGGATCCATCAACTGAGATTGATTACTCAAACGCGAAGGCGGAAGATCTCGAGCCTTGAGTCTTGATCACATTCGAACAGTTGAACCACGCGAGAGCGTGGTTTTTTTGAATGGTTCTAGAGCAGATGAAATGCGGGTCAGAAAAAACCCGGCGTCCAGCACTAAGGCCAAACGCCGAGTCTCGTGGGGGTCGGGAGGGAACAGACCATACAGCGATATTCAATGGATCATCTTCGATCGTGCTGAACAGTCTTGATTGGTGCAGGGATTTGAGAACCAAATCCCAGTGCGAGATGCACAGCATGATGTTCGCATGCGGCTTTGGTGCGGTTGCTCTGAGTTTGTAAAAATAGTCAACTTCTTGCGACAGCGGATTTAGGCTTTGTTTGAGGGCAACTCTCAGGTCTTATTGAGACCCAAGCGTTCCATCACGGCGGTCAGATCTGACCAGACTTTGCGTCGGTTGTCCTCGGTGTATGAACGCAGCAGATACGCGGGGTGGTAGGTCGGCATCAGATCGATCTGAGGAAGATCAATCGGAGTATTTGTGGATGGGAAGGTGTGGAAGCTTCCTCTGAGTGATCGCATCGGCTGTGTGGTTCCGAGCAGGAGGTGCGTTGCTGGGAGACCGAGGGTGACGATCACTTTGGGATTGACGATTCGGATTTGTTCGAAGAGGTATGGCGCGCACGCCGCGGCTTCGTCTTGGGTCGGAGTCGCATTGTTTGGGGGGCGTGTTTTGAGGATATTGGCGATGTAGACCGATTCTCTGCTCAGTCCCATCGCGATAATCATCTTGTCGAGCAGTTGTCCGGCGCGTCCGACGAACGGGCGTCCGGTCTCGTCTTCTTGTTGACCTGGTGCTTCTCCCACGAACATGAGCTCGGCTTGGGGATCGCCTTCTCCGAACACGATGTTGTTGAAGGAGGTGATGAACTGCGCGTGCGGTGCATCGGTGATGTACTTCTCGCGGAGTGCGTCAAGTTTGGATTGCGGATCGGAATGCGACTCGTATGCTGCGCGGATCGATTCGCTACTTACGACTGGTGCTTGCGCCTTGGGTGCGAAGTCCAGTTGTGAGGGTTTGGCTTCGATTGTCGAGCTGGTCGCGAAGCGCGGTTCCGTTTCTGGATTATCCGGAGATTGCGGCTCTTGCTCGCTTAGCAAGATTTCGATCGGAGGAGTCCCGACAGGAAGAAAGTCCACCCCAAAGAGCTGGGTGGTCCTGGCGTGCTGGGCGAGGATGGCATTGAAGTCCGATGACATGCCGAGCTGATTACGGCGAGTCTGGGAGGTTCTCTTCCGCGTCGTCGATGAGGTCTTCGGCGGCTGCTTCTGCGTCATCGACCAAATCTTCGGCGGAATTTTCCATATTCTCGATCGCGCCATCAGCAGTTTCTGCTGCGTCGTCGATCATGTCGTCCATCTGATCCATGTCGCGATGGGAAGGTCCGCCTGCGTGTGCGGGATCGACCTTGATTTTGTTTGCGCTCATCATGTCTGGAACGAAGGCGCCTGCGACTGCACCGATGATGAGGCCGAGGATAAGTCCTGGGAGGAATGCGTGTGCGAAGGAGGTGTTGTTTTGTTCGCTCATGATATTGGCTCTGCTCTTGCGTGCGGTTTTCTTGGTGATGTTGTCGATGCTGATGGACCCCATCGACTTGGTTCATAAGTGTATACGGTACTGGGTCACGATGTATGGAATCGAGCGTATCGGGCTGTTTGGGCCACAATTTTAGCGCAAACGGCGGATTCGATGCGCCCAACGGGCGTATTCGAGTGCGAGATGACGCTTGCTCTGCTGCTGGGAAGCGGGATCATGCTCAGGGAACGCGGTGCTCATTCTCCACTTCCAGTACGGCGAGGAGAAGTTCAATCCAGAGCGGAGTGCGAGCGTGCACAGGACCCACAACGCGCCGATGGTGTCCATGATGTATGCGATCGCTTTTGTCATGACGCGTGATCTTTGGTGTGCTCGTGCTGGTCTTTGTACCAAAGGGTGGTTGAAGCAAGACCTTCCTCAAGCGTGGTGATAGGTTTGTATCCGAGTTGTGACTCGGCTTTGGAGGTGTCAGCGAATGAATCGCGGACCTCCCCCACTCGCTCTGGCTGATGAACGGGGTCGATGTTCTGGGCATTGACCAGTTCACTAAGCTTGGTCGCGAGTTGATTGACAGAGGTTTGTTGTCCGGCTCCGATGTTGAAGACTTCGCCATTGATGGGTTGATCGAACGCGGCGGCGAGGAGGTTTGCGTAGACGGCGTTGGAGACATGGGTGAAGTCTCGTGTTTGATCGCCGTCTCCGAAGATGGTCGGTGGTTGATTGTTGAGGTAGCACTTGAGGAACGCGGGGATGACGGCGGCGTATGCGGAGTCTGCGGCTTGTCTTGGGCCGAAGATATTGAAGTAGCGGAGGCATGCGGTGTCGATGCCGTAGCAGTTTGCCCATGATCGACAGAGCGATTCTCCGGCGAGCTTGGCGGCGGCGTAGGGGGATTCTGGTTCAGGCGCTTGGGTCTCAAGCTTTGGGAGCGCGGGGTTGTCGCCGTAGGCAGAGGAGGACGCGGAATAGATCACGCGGGAGGCGCCGGCTTTCTGCGCGGCGCTGAGGACGCGCATGGTTCCGGTCGCGTTGACGACCCAGGTTCGTGCGGGGTCTTCGACGGATTTGGGGACTGATCCAAGTGCGGCGAGGTGGAAGATGTACTGCGCACCTTCGACGGCGGCTCCGAGCGAGATTGGATCGAGGATGGAGCCTTGGATGAAGCGGATTTGTTCTGGATTGGATTCGACGAGTGAGGCGATGTGTCCGGCGTTTGAGTTTGAGAGGTCGTCGATGACGGTGACACGCGCGCCGAGATTGATGAGCGCGTCGGTGAGGTGTCCTCCGATGAATCCGGCGCCGCCTGTGACGCAGACGACGGTGTTGCGGAGTTTGGAGAGTGATGGTTGTTGGCTGATCCAGTTCATTGGTGAGACATTGTACGGCAAAAACAAGAGCGGGCCGAGGATTTGGCCCGCTCCTTTATGTACTTGATATTGCTAGTTGTGGGTTATGGACAACCAGCTGAGAATTGCGCCAGGAACTCGCTGACATCGAGGAAGTTGTAGTTCCCGTCTGGTACAAAGTCGGCGACTGGGTCTTGGTTCCCGAATGCGGTGAGGAACGCGGAGACATCGAGGAAGTTGAGGTCCCCCTCTCCGGTGAGGTCTGGCGGGCATGTATCGGATGCGCAATCAAGATCAAAGCCGTACGCGGCTCCGGCGAGATTGCCGTTCTCTCCTTCAAACACGGCACCGATGATCGCGTTGTCTCCCGAGACCGCGACTGCGGAACCGAAGTGGTCATTGACGTCGGCATCGGATGCGGTGAGTTTGTCCTCTTCGTTCCATGTTGATCCGTCGTAGCTGAAGAGGTATGCGGCTCCGGCGCCAGACAAGACATCACTGACGAACTCAGCGCCGATGAGCGCTGTATCTCCTGAGATTGATACAGATTCACCGAACTGATCTAGCAGAGCGGCATCTGAGGCGGAGATCTTTGCTTCGTCCCATCCTGACATGGTGCTGCGGAAGATGTATGCGGATCCTCCAAGGAATGCGCCTTCGTCGTCGTTGTTGGCGCCGGCGATGACGACGCCGTTGTCAACATCAACCGAGATCCCGAACTGATCGTTTGCGGCTCCATCTGATGGCTGGAGTTTGATGATCTCGTTCCATGAGGTGGTTATGAACTCGAAGATGTAGATCGCGCCGGCTTCTGCGGCGGCGCCGTTCTCGGCGTGGTAGGCCCCCACTACGAGGTCTGTGTCATCGATGGCAACGGATTGACCGAATCTGTCGAAGGTATCCGCGTCGGACGCTGAGATCTCTTCTTCGATCCATGTCATGAGGATGTCGTCGTATGAGTACAGGTAGACACTTCCTGATGCGATCCCTCCATCACCATCGCGTGGAGCGCCGACGGCGATGGTTTCGCCTGTGATGTCCACGGCGAATCCGAACTCTTGATTGACGGCTGCATCGGATGCGAAGAGCTGGGTATCGAAATCCCAAGTCGATCCGTTGAAACGGTAGACATAGATCGCGCCGCTACCGGTGACGGTTGTGTTGTCGAGTGGTGAACCGATGACGGCGATGTCGCCGTCGATCGCGACGGAGAATCCGAACTGACCTACTCCGGAGTCTTCGGAGAGTTGGAGTTTTTGTTCTTGCATCCACTGGCTTCCATCGAAGCGATAGATGTATGCGGAGCCGTAGCCTGGGAGTCCGAGCAGTCCTCCTTCGTCTGTCGGGGCGCCGACGATTGCGACATCACCTGACACGGCGACACTTGTTCCGAATCCATCTCCGGCGCTGCCGTCGTTGGCGAGGATTTTATTGAGTTCTGCTGGTGCGCAAGTCTGCGCGATGCCGTTGACGCTTGCGACTGAAAGGACGCTCGCGCATGCACTGATCAGTACAGTTGTGTTCATTTCTCTCTCCCTGCTTTGTATCCATGGATAACCATCCCCAAATATGGGGCATACACCCTATCAGGAAATGCGAGCAAAATCAGCTAATTCTGGGCATTATCACTCATTCATGACTGAATTATCCTGAATCAAGGGCATCCTGCGGCGAACCGCGCGAGGAATTCACTGACATCGAGGAAGTTGTAGTTGCCGTCAGCAATGAAGTCGGCGACAGGATCTTGGTTCCCGAATGCGGTGAGGAACGCTAAGACATCGAGGAAGTTGAGGTCGCCTTCTCCGGTGAGGTCTGGGGCGCAGGCTGCTGGGAGGAGCGCGACGACGCGGTTGGTTGCGACGCCGTCGAGTTCTCCGAATCCTCCACCGATGATGAGTGACTCACCTTCTCCGGTGTCGTAGACGATTCCGGTGAAGATGCTGCCGTCGACGGAGTCGCTCATGGCTTCCCATGATGAGCCGTTCCATTTCGCGACGCCTGCGATTGGGGTGGCGCCTGATTCGGTGAAGTTTCCGAGTGCGTAGAGGGTTTCTCCGGAGCCGTCGTCGAAGGTGACGAGTTCTTGGACATCGCCGTTGAATCCGTCGCCCATGGACGACCATGACATGCCGTCCCATTTTGCAATGTTGGTGGAGACTGTTGAGCCTCCGGCGAGGTTGAAGCGTCCGCCGACGTAGAGGGCTTCACCTGATCCGTCGTCCCAGTTGGTCATGTGGAGGACTTGTGCGAATCCTGATGTGCGTGAGACTCCCAGGTCCATCGCGGACCATGAGGTGCCGTCCCATTGTGCGATGTTGAGTGCGGCGCCGCCACCGATGGTGAGGAAGCGTCCTCCTGCGTAGAGGAGGTTGCCACCACCCAGGTCTGCTTGGTGGAGGTCGAGGACGATGAGGGGCACGGCTCCACCGATGGTTCCGCCGACTGCGGAGTAGTTGGTGCCGTCCCATTTGGCGATGTGATCGAGTGCGAGGTTCCCGTTGAGGTCGCCGTAGTTCCCGGCGATGTAGAGTTGTTCTCCTGTGATGCCGTCGTCGTAGACTTCGAGATCCCAGAAGGAGTTGAGGAAGATTTCGGACTGCGCGTCCATGGAGTTCCAGTTGGTGCCGTCCCAGCGTGCGAGTTTGGCGGAACCTGCAACGCCGCTCGCGGAGTCGAAGTATCCGGCGGCGATGAGGTCGTCTTGGAACTCTGTCACGGCGTTGGTGTATCCGCCGGTGAGTCCGGAGCCTACGGGTTGCCACATTGAGCCGTCCCAGCGTGCGATTTGTGAACCGCTGGAACCTCCGCCAAAGATGTTGAATGAACCAACAGCGAAGAGTGACTCGCCTGAGCCGTCGTCGTGTACGGAGAGTCCGGCGACATAGGAACCTGTGAATCCGGGATCTCCGAGGGTGTTGGAGTATTCTTGCGCGTGCGTCATAGCGGCGGCTGCGGCGAGTGTTGATGCGACGATCAAACGGTTCAATGTGATTTTCATGGTGTCCTCCTGTGACGGTGTGGGTATTTCAATCAGTTCTAGCATACAGGAAGATGGTGGAGGATCACATAGAAAATACTCATTCTCTCGGAACTGATGCGCTCAATGGATAGACAGGGAGTTCTTGTTTACGCGAGCGTTTTAAGGACAACCCGAAGCGAACTGTTCAAGGAACGCGCTGACATCAAGGAAGTTGAAGTTGTTGTCGGGTGCGAAGTCGGCGATGGGTTCTTGGTTCGCGAACGCGCTGAGGAAAGCGGAGACGTCGAGGAAGTTGAGGTCGCCTTCTCCGGTGAGGTCGGGTGCGCAGTCGATGTTGGTGGTGATGGTGAGGCATGCGTCGAGGACGATCCCGAAGTCGTAGCTGGATTCATCTGAGACTTTGACGATCCATTGACCTGCTGCGTGCTCTCCGGTAAAAGCGCTCATGGGCATGAGCGGGATGAGGTCGCCGGCGATGATGGGGAACTGGTTCGGGGTGCACGCGGTCTCGGCAGGGCTGCTGGCGCTGTCGGTGAAGGTGGCATCGACGCCTTGTCCTCCGCATCCGAATGGGCCGGGGAATCCGGAGGAGGGGATTCCGGGGCGGTCGAGGATGGTGATGGTGGTGCCGTTGGGAGACTCAAGAGTGACGACGAGGTCACCGACCCAGTCGTGAGCGATGTTGAGCGCGAGCTCGACGGAGGCGATGGATTCGTTTGGTGCGACATCGACGCTGATCGGGAGCGAGACGCCAATGGTTGAGTCGTCTGGAATGAACTCGTTGGTTAACGCGCAGAACTCTTGGGCATGCGCCGATGAGGTTGCCAAAGTTGCCAGAAAGATGATTGGTGTGGATCGGTTCATCGCTTGGCCTCCTGGTTCAGAATCGCGTTGCGCGATTGATCGGTGCACTGTCCCGGATCGCGCATGTCTGCGGTGTGGCACCATCCTTCGAGATGTCCCATGTTGTTAGCGCCTGGGAGTTGTCCGGCGGAGCGTTCGATGACGCCGTCGTCTGGATCGGAGAGGAGGATGTCGGTGATGATGTTGCAGTAGTCGAATCCGAAGCCGTCTTCGAAGGAGGTGGTGTAGTAGTAGACATCATCGCGCGCCCAGGTGGGAATGAGTGAGAGCCAGTTGGCGGCTCCGGAGTAGGTCATGTTGGGGTTCTCGCCGCAACCGAATCCGAAGATGTCTCCGAGGATCGCGGCGTTCCCGGCGAGCGCGGTCCCTTGGTAGGGCGCGCCGACGGATTGGATGAGTCTGTTCCCGCGCGCCCAATCGAGACCGCTCCAGTAGTAGGTGTAGAGGTGGAGCGCGGCCATTCCGCCTTGCGAGTGTCCGACGACGCCGAAGGATTTCATCGGCGCGGCTTGGTTGAGCATCTCGAGCGCGAAGGTGTTGTGCGATCGGCTCTGCTCGAAGTCTTCGAAGAGTGCGATGTCTCCGGAGAAGTGGCTGATGGTGAATGGGGTGGCGTCGGTGCAGTAGCCGTGGACGAGCATGAGTCGGTGTCCCGGCCCGTTGGTGACTCCGGCGGTTGGGAGGTGTTGTGAGTTGATGGTTGGGCCGGGGGATCCGGTAAGCATGGTTTCGTTGGTAGTCGTTGGGGATTCTGGGAGTTTGAGATTTGCGATCGGTGTCTGGATGCGGTCGATGATTTCCAGTGGCACGAAGGTGTCGATGTCATGGAGGCGGATGTTGCGGAGTTCGATGGTTGATGGATCGACTTGTGCTTGGGTGATCCAGCGTTTGTCGAGCGTGAGCGTGCGGGTGTTGTCGACGATGGAGGAGATCCATGCGACTGGGATTGGTTGATCGTCGTGCATCCCCCACTCCAATGCCCATACTTCGGCGGCGAGGATGGTGTGGCGATTCGCGTTGTCTGGAGTGAACTGGAATCGGATCGCGGAATCGTCTGCAACAAGTGTTGGTTGCTTGAGCGGCATCGCTTCTGGCGCGGCGTCGATGAGGTGCTGGGTGGTGCGGACGATTGGTAGTTGATTTTGGGTTCCTGTTGCGATGATGCGGATGTTGTATGGGCCGGCTTCTTCGGGGACGAAGGTGATGGTGTCGGTGCTCGATTGCTCGTTGAAGACGAATCCTGATGGGGAGCGGATCTCGGCTTGTAGGTTGGTCAGTGTGGTGTTGTTGTTGAATGAGGACTTGATGGAGATCGGGTGGTTCTGGAGTGTGGAGCGTGTTGTGGGTTGGGAGGTGAGCTCGACTTCTGGGCCGTGGTCGAGGAGGATGTATCCGGCTGCTTCGTGGTCGGAAGTGATGGAGAGTGTGTACTCAGCGGGCGCTTGAGTGGGCTGGATGGTCATGTGCTCGAACATCCGGTCTTGATTGATCCATGCGAGTGGGCTTGTGCCTTGCTCGATGCGGGATTGGTCGATGAGTCTTGTGTTTGGCGCGATGAGCTGATGGCTCCACGCGTTTGGGGATTCGGGGAACAGGACGATGCGCGCGGGTCGATCGGTGAGGGTGATCGGTATGGACCACGACCAAACGCCTTGGTTGAACTCGAGTTTGACCGGAAGAAGCGCGGAGGTCGAGCGCTCGGCGAGCTTTGACAACTCTGGTAGTTGGACGCGGCCATTCAAAATGTCTGAGGGGGGCGCGGCGACTTGTTTGATCGGGAGCTGGTGCTGCGCGATGGCGCTGGTCGTGCAAACGAGCAGCGCCGCGATGGTGGATTTGATTGGCATGATGAACCCCGCTTTGGTGACGGTTGTGTGGGGCTATTTTAATGGATGCGGCTGCGAATACAACCGCAAACTTGGATTGGCCGGATTATGGGCATCCAGCCGCGAATGCAGCGAGATACGCGGAGACGTCGAGGAAGTTGAAGTTCCCGTCGGGCTCGAAGTCGGCGATGGGGTCCTGCTTCCCGAAGGCGGCGAGGAAGGCGGAGACATCGAGGAAGTTGAGGTCGCCTTCTCCGGTGAGGTCGGGGGCGCATGTGACGGCTGTAGGGCACTGGTTGAGCAGGATGCTCACGTCATCGCTGGAGTTGTTTACTACAGCAAGATCGGGTGTTCCGTCGAGATCGAGATCCTCGATCACGACGAAGACTGGAGCTCCGGCGGCGTCATAACGCTGCTGGGTTTGGAAGGTCCCGTCGGCATTGCCAAGCAGGACGCTTATGTCGTCTCCGGGACCGCTGTTGGCAACAGCGAGGTCGAGTGCGCCGTCACGGTTGAGGTCGTGGATCGTAATGGAGGTTGGGATGCTGCCAACATCGAATCGCAGCTGCGTTTGGAAGGTGCCGTTCCCGTTTCCGAGGAGGACGCTCACATCGAAGCTGTTTTGATTGACGACGGCGAGGTCGGGAGTTCCGTCGTGGTTGAGGTCACCGATCGCGATGGAGATTGGGCCATCGCCCGCACTGGGGATTTGGTTGGTCTGGAAGGTCCCGGTCCCGAGGTTGAGCAGAACACGCACACTATCGGTGCTGTTACTCGCGATGGCTAGGTCGAGATCCCCATCACCATCGAGGTCACCGATCGCAATTGATCGCGGATCGACAGCGTTGAAAATTCTTTGTGGCTGGAAGAATCCTCCGCCGTTGCCGATCAGGACGCCCACTCTGTTATCAAATGCATTCGCAACGGCGATGTCGGGGATTCCATCGCCGTTCAGATCACCGATTGAGACCGATTGCGGCCCGGTGCCTGCGCCCAAACGTTGCTCGGGTTGGAATGTTCCATCGCTGTTTCCGAGCAGGATACTTACATCGTTAGTCAGAAGATTCGCGACCACGAGATCGAGCTTCCCGTCAAGGTCCAGGTCTCCGGTTGCGATGGAGCTTGGCGCGGTCCCCGCGCTGTATCGCTGCTCGGGCTGGAAGGTCCCGTCGCTGTTGCCCAGCAGGACGCTGACATCGTTGCTGATTTGATTTGCAGTCGCAATGTCAGGGGTGCCATCGCCGTTGAAGTCGTCGGTCACAGCTGACTGGGGTCCATCACCTGTTTCAAACTCGGGGTTGGTCTGCGAGAACTGCTCAGCAGAATCGCATTGGATGAATGGGGCACACTGGTTGAGCAGAATGCTTACATCGTCGCTGTTGACGTTTCCCACGGCGAGGTCGGGGGCGCCGTCGTTATCGAAATCACTGATCGCGACGGAGGCGGGTCCGTTGCCTGCAGTAAACTGCTGCTCTGGTTGAAAGGTTCCGTCGCCATTACCCAGCAGGACACTGAGCTTTCCTGTGGAGAAATCGAGACTCGCTGTGGCGATGTCGAGCGCTCCGTCGGCGTTGAGGTCACCGATCGCGACAGCTTGCGGGAATGTTCCTGCTAACTGGAACTGGTCTGGTTGGAAGGTGCCGTCGCCGTTGCCCAGCAAGAGACTCAGGCCCTTGGCACCACTATTGACCACGACGAGATCGGGTGACCCATCGTTGTTGAGATCACCGATCGCTACGAAAGAGGGGCTGTCTGCGGTGCCGTAGCGTTGCTCGGGTTGAAAGGTTCCATTCCCGTTTCCCAGCAGGACGCTCACTTCGCTGTCAATGCCGTTTAAGTTTGCGACCGCAAGATCAAGGATGCCATCGCGGTTCAAATCATCGATCGCGACTGAAACAGGAATGTCACCTGTGCTGAACCGCGTTTCAGTCTGGAAGGTGCCGTCGCCGATTCCGAGCAGGATGCTCACTTCATCGGTATCCGTGCTCGCTGCGGCTATATCGAAGATACCGTCGTTGTTGAGATCAGCAATCACACCAGATCGCGGACTCTCTCCGGCGCTGAACTGTTGCTGTGCTTGAAAGGAGCCGGTCCCGACACCCAGCAGGATGCTGATATTGTCGCTGAGCACATTTGTTACAGCGAGATCGGGGACCCCATCGTTGTTGAGGTCACCTACCGCGACGGAGTTGGGACCATCACCGGCAGCGAAACGTTGCTCGGTTTGGTAGCTGCCGTCGCCGTTGTTGATCAAGATGCTTACATCATCGCTGGAACTGTTGGCGATTGCGACATCCAAGTTTCCGTCGCCGTTGAAATCTCCTATCACGATGGATCGCGACTGATCACCGATGCCAAACGCTGGGTTGTTCGACGAGAACAGCATCGACGGGTCGCACTGAGCGAATGCGCCGGAAGCTGCTGTGAGCATGGCAATCTTGGTGGCAATGACTTGCACGGCTGAACAAATACTGGGCATGATGATTTCTCTTTGGGTGAACAGCGAGTCGAGCCACGAAGATACATGGATTCCGACACGGAAACAAGAAAAACCATCCAGACTGAGTGGCCAAAGACCAATACCTCACGCTCCGTGACTATCGGAAGTCGATTCGCGTCTGCTATGCAAATAAACAACCACGATTCGAAGCGTGGTCGTTGGGAGTTGATCGAATTCTGTGGTTGAGCATCCGGACTTCAACTGGTGTCATGGGCATCCAGCCGCGAATACGGCGAGATATGCGGAGACATCGAGGAAGTTGAAGTTGCCGTCGGGCTCAAAGTCCACTGTGGGATGTTGGTTCGCGTAGAGCATCAGGAACTCGGAGATGTCGAGGAAGTTGAGATCGCCTTCTTCTGTGAGGTCGGCGGGGCAGGACGCGGAGATGCAGTTGTTGAGCATAACTGAAATGTCATCGGACTGGGAGTTGACGACGGCTATGTCGATATCGGAATCGGCGTCGAAGTCTCCGGCGGCGAGGCGGATTGGCCAAGTCCCAACATCGTATTGTGTCCGGTTTTCAAAGCTGCCTTTGGTGTCGTTGAGGAGCAGGCTGATTGAGTCATTGGAGAAGTTGGGAGTGACGATGTCTGGATATCCATCGCTGTTGATGTCTTGGAGGATGAGCTGTCGAGGGCTGGGTCCGATGTAGTGGAATGTGTTTCCTGTGAATGTTCCGAATCCTGAGTTCCTCATGACGACTGTTGACCCCGCGGTGCCGGCAACGATGAGGTCGAGATCGTTGTCATGATCGATGTCGACGAACCCGAGGTCTGTTGGTCCGTTGGGGACTGTATATGAGAGCGCGGGGACGAAGCTCATTGGTCCGATGTTGAAGTACACATCAACATAATCCTGGCTCCACAGCGCGATCGCGAAATCGTTGTCGCCGTCGGAATCGATATCCGCGATCGCTACGCTGGAAGGCCTTGTGCCCACTTCGAACTGGAGCTCGTTGTGGAATGTTCCATCGCCTTGGTTAGTGAGGATGTTCACATCGTCGGAATCGATGTTGACCACGATGATATCAGGGAGCGCGTCGCCGTTGAGGTCATCGATTGCGAACTTGATTGGCGTGACGCCGACTGGGTGGGTATAGGAGAGCGTGAAGTTCCCAGAACCTGAGTTGAGGTGGATGCTGAGCGAGTTATCGATTGCGACGATGTCCAGATCAGCGTCGTTATCAATGTCTACCAGGCGGATTTCCATGACGCTCTCCGTTGCGTCGTATACGGTGGCGGGACCGAAGTTGCCTTGGCCGTCGTTGAGCTGGATTCGCATGATCGTGGTGTAGCTCGCGGAGATGATGTCCAGATCCGAGTCGCCATCGATGTCTCCCAGTGCAATGCCCTGTGGGTCAGACCCGGCATCGAGCAGCGTGCTGGTGAATGTGAGGTCGTCACAGCTTTGTGCTGACGCGTGCGTCGCGATCAGCAGCGAGAGCGTGCAGAGGGGCACAGATTTTTGAACACGCAAAAAACTCAGGATACACATGAGCACAGTGTACCATTGATGAGTTAGTACACAAAAGAAAAAAACGCCTTTCGGCGTTTGGGGTGATAACTTGTTGAGAGCTTCTATTAACCGTTCCAGCCGGCTTTGAAGTTCTTGAGGGCTTCGACGAGCTTTGGTTCGTTGTCGTCGTTGAGTGCCTTCGCTTCGTTGATCGAGTCCCAGACGGACTTGCCTGAGGTGCGGAAGTACTCGTGCATGTCCTTCTCGAACTTCGCGACATTCTCGATCGCGACATCGTCGAGGAAGCCTTTGGTTCCTGCGTAGATCGAGATGACCTGATCGATGACATTGAACGGCACATACTGAGGCTGCTTGAGCAGTTCCACCATGCGTGCACCGCGATCGAGCTGTGCTTGGGTTGCTTTGTCGAGATCGGTACCGAGCTGCGCGAACGCTTCGAGCTCGCGGTATGCCGCGAGGTCGAGACGGAGGGAGCCGGCGATCTTCTTCATTGCTTTCACTTGAGCGGCACCACCCACGCGGGAGACCGAGATACCCACATTAATCGCCGGACGCACGCCTGAGAAGAAGAGTTCTGGTTCGAGGTAGATCTGGCCGTCGGTGATCGAGATCACGTTGGTTGGGATGTACGCCGAGACGTCGCCTTCTTGGGTTTCGATGATCGGGAGCGCGGTGAGTGAACCTGCGCCGTTCTCGTCGGAGAGCTTGGTGGAGCGCTCGAGGAGGCGTGAGTGCAGGTAGAAGACGTCACCTGGGAATGCTTCGCGTCCTGGAGGACGGCGGAGGAGCAGTGAGAGCTGGCGGTAGGCGACCGCTTGCTTGGAGAGGTCGTCGTAGACACAGAGGACGTGCTTGGGGTATGGGTTGCCGTTGGAGAGGGTCTTGCCTTCTTCCTTGCCGGACCACATGAAGTGCTCACCCATCGCGGTGCCGGAGTATGGCGCGATGTACTGGAGCGGAGCGGGGTCGGACGATCCCGCGTTGACGACGATGGTGTAGTCCATGGCGCCTGATTCGCGGAGGGTGTCCACGACGCCGGCAACAGTGGATTCTTTCTGACCCACAGCAACATACACACAGACCACAGCGTCTTTGGTTCCCCAGAACTGCTTCTGGTTGATGATCGCGTCGATCGCAACGGCGGTCTTTCCTGTTTTACGGTCACCAATGATGAGCTCACGCTGACCACGACCAACAGGGATCATCGCGTCGACCGCTTTGATACCGGTCTGGAGTGGTTCGTGAACTGGTTGACGAGCCGCGATACCTGGCGCGATGATGTCGACCATGGAAGATTCGGTTGCGTTGATCTCAGCGCCGTCGTCGAGTGGACGACCGAGCGGGTCAACGACGCGTCCGAGCATGGCTTCACCGACTGGTACGGAGAGGAGGTTCCCGGTCGCTTTGACGGTGTCGCCTTCCTTAACAGAGAGATAGTCACCGAAGATCACCGCACCAACGGTGTCTTCTTCGAGGTTCATGACCTGACCCATGACAGCGCCGGTTGAGGTCTGGAACTCGATGAGTTCGGAAGCCTTGGCTTTGGAGAGCCCGTAGATACGGGCGATCCCGTCACCAACCTCGACGACTCGTCCGACCTCGGAGATCTCGAGTTGTGAGGAGAAGCTTTCGATTTCTTGCTTGATGACGCTGACGATTTCGTCGGTCTTGATCTTCACGGGTGGCTCCCTGATCGTTCACAATCGATGATTGTGGACTGTTCTATCTTGGAGGTTTTTCGGTCACCGATTGCCTGCTCCGGTGCGGACAATGGGGTCCAAAGGGTAGGACGACTCAAGTCGGAAGTCATTGAATTGTGGAGGATTCGAGCGCGGAGAATTGGCAATTCTTCGCTCATTTCTCACGCTCTGATCCGCTCAGGGGGTGGTCGTCGCAGGATCGGTGCTCGGAGCTTCAGCTGGTGTGATTGCGAATCCGACTTCTGGGAGTTCTGTGATAACCTCGACTCCGCTTGGGAGACCCAGAATTTCGACGGATTTGTAGGTGATCGCACGCTCCAGATCCTGAAATGACAGGGCGAGGACGGCTGATGGGGTGATCTCGGATTCGGTGATCTGGGTGATGAGATCCGCGGGACCTGAGAGCTGGATGCCGACGAGGTCCTCGGATCCTGGATCGAGCGTGACATTCCAGCGTCCGACTTCTCCTGGCGCCAGCAGGATCTGGATCGGGAGACGATCGATCGTGGTCGTTTGGGTCAGAGAGCGGACGGTTAAGCGGATGTCTGCTCTTGAAGGTGAGAGGACAGGGACCCAACCCAATGGGAGTGTAGAGTCGCTTTGGACAGGCATATTGATCGCGACATTGGGGATGGTCTCGAGACGACCTGGAGTCAGTGCGGCGATGAGCGAGGTATCGGGAGCGGCGATGAGTTCGCGTCCTTCCAGTGTGCCGATGATGGTGCTCGGTCCTGTGATGCGGACTGTCTGAGGGATCGCGCGTGGAGTGCCGTCGAGCGCCACGCTCGCTGGTATGTCTACGCGGACAGGGAGCTCGAGCGCGACGAGCTCGTCGACTTCGACGATGACGAAGTCGCTCGAGACGGATCCGATGGAGACCCCGCTGGTTTTCATCGCGGGTGTATCGCGGAGGATTGAGCGGATATCGAGATCATGGGTTCCGGTGCGCGCTGGGATTTGCTCACCCACATTCATCTGGATACGCCCTCGCATCTCACGCGTCGCGGCGTCAAGTGATGCGAGCGATCCCTCGAGTTCGATGTTGACTGAGGAGATCCAGTCATCCGAGGATGCTGGTCGCACGACGAACTGGTGCTCGGGGTCTTGGGTATTGCCTACAAGGACGATTTGGAGCTCAATGGTGCGCGTCTGGACCATTCGGGACTCTGCGAGGAGCCAAATCAGCAGGGTCAGGAAGGTGACGACGATGATTGATCGGATCTGCGACCAGAATCGAGATGGTGCTTTGGAGACTTTTGCCATTACGAAGCCTCCCTCTGATCATCGTCTTTGGTCGGCTGCGATGATTCGGAAATCGTTCCGGTCGGCGCGGGTTTGGTGACCTCTTCGACGAATCCCGCGTCGGGATCGTCGGCTTTGGATTCTGGGAATGCCGGCTTTTCAGTTTCGTCGGGATGTCCGAGCAGATCACGAAGGGTGTCTTCGAGTTGATCTCGATCGATTGGATCCGAGAGTTGTCCTCGCTGAGCGATGCGGATGTGTCCGGATTCTTCTGAGACCACGAGGACCAACGCATCTGAGTCCTTGGTGACTCCGATCGCGGCGCGGTGGCGCGATCCAAATGACTGATCGGTGATCTCTGTTGCGCTGGCCATCGGGAGCTGTACACCCGCGGCTTGGATTCGATCGGCGCGGATGACCACTGCGAGGTCGTGGAGCGCTGAGCCGGGATGAAAGATGGTTTGGATGAGCGATGAGCTGAGCTTTGCGTCTAAGTCGGTGCCGCCTTCGGTGACGGATTTGAGACCAACGCGTCGTTCGATGACGATGATGGCGCCGAACTGTGCTTTGGAGAGGAATACACACGCTGGAGCGAGTTGGGCCGCGATCGCCGCGGCGCCTTGCTCGGTGGTACTAAAGAGCCGGGTCTCTCCCAATCGGATCAGTGCTCGGCGGAGTTCGGGCTGGAAGATCACGACGAGCGCCAGCGCGAAACCCGCGAGGACGCGGTCGTAGAGATAGGTCAGACGCGCGAAAGTATCGTCTCCGACAACTCGCACGACGAGGGTTCCGACAATAAGGACGAAGATCAGTCCTTTGATCGCACGGGCTGCTCGAGTGCCTTGGAGAAAGCGGATGATCGCGTAGACAACGATCCAGATGATGAGCAGCTCGACGAGAACTTCCCACGGCGCGTAAGCGCTGAGTCGGCTAATCAGGTCCTGGATGCGATCGAACAATCCCACGGGCTACCCTTAGGGGTCTGGCGTTGGAACAGGGGCGCGGAAGCGGCTCCGCGCTTTGGGCGATTCTAACCGATTCATGATTGAAATGCTTGCGTAAAGCGGCTTGGAATGCACGAAAGAACCACTTTGGGAAGAGTTCATTGGGATACACGATCACACAAGTCGAGACGACCCCGAACCCACTGGCGCGGAAGCTGATTGTTGATCCGGCTCCGGGACGCATCGTCTCGTGCTTCGATGTCTCCAAAGGATCGGATGATCCGCTCGCGGCGGCGATCATCGGATGCGACGGGGTGACCAATGTGCTCGTCCACAGCGCCTTCATCTCGGTGTGTTTCTCAGAACAGACCAGATGGGGGACGCTCAAGAATCAGATCGCTCGCGCACTGGGAGATGTCGATGGCTGATCGTCGTCGAGCGAAGTCCATCAGCACGGCGCTAGAGGCGTGGTTTGTTCACGCGGCGAGGGATCTGCCTTGGAGGTTTGAGCCTCGCGATCCGTACATGTCGCTTGTGAGCGAGTTGATGCTTCAGCAGACGCAGGTTTCGAGGGTGCTTGAGAAGTTTGAGCCGTTCTTGGAGCGGTTTCCGAGCCTTGAGGATCTCGCAAAAGCGGATGAAGCGGATGTGCTCAGTGAGTGGTCAGGGTTGGGGTATTACCGGCGTGCGCGGATGCTCCATGCGTGTGCTCAAGCGATCGTCGAGCAGCATGACGGCGAGGTCCCTCGTGATGTGGAGTCCTTGTGTGCGCTGCCGGGGATCGGGAGATACACCGCGGGCGCGATCGCTTCGATGGTGTATGGAGATCGGGAGCCGTTGGTGGACGGAAATGTGGTTCGTGTGCTGCAACGACTGCACAACAATCCGGATCAACAGAATGATCCCAAGACAGTGAAGTGGGCGTGGGAAAATGCGACGGAGTTGGTAGAGGCGAGTGATGAGCCGGGCGTGCTCAACGAGGCGCTGATGGAACTGGGCGCGACGGTATGCACTCCCAAGCGGATCCGCTGTGATCAGTGTCCTGTGCAGAAGCACTGCAAAGCATTCGAAGCGGGGGCGACGGAATCGGTCCCTCCTCCCAAACCTCGCGCCAAGCGGAAAGAGCTGTTTTGTGCTTCAGTGGTGTGCCTTGACAGCAAGGATCGCGTGCTCATGGAACAGCGCGGCGAGGACGGGCTCTGGGCGCGGATGTGGCAGGTCCCAACGATCGAGCGGGAGGATCGCGCCCCCACTGCTGAGGAGATCGGGGATGCTGCGGAACTGATTGATTCGTTTGTGCATCAGACGACGCATCGGATAGTTCGATTCGATGTGTACCGATTTGATGGGATTTCTACACGGGATCGCAGCTTCAAGTCTCGATCGCAGATCGATCGGCTTGGAATCTCGAATGCACAGATGAAGGTGCTCTCGAGTGTGTTTGAATGAGATTTAACCCACGATGCGTGTGAAGCGTTCGAGCATCGCGTCGAGCTGGGATTCGCTCGGCGCGTTGAGCGTGATGTGACCGATTTTGCGTCCGGCTCGTGCTTCTTTGCCGTAGAGATGGATGTGGGCTTGGGGCATCGCGTCCAGCGCGCCGGGGCGCGGCTCGTTCCCGATCAGGTTGATCATCGCGCTGTGTCCGATCGGATCAGCGCTCGCGAGCGGCATTCCTAGAACGGCTAGCATGTGGTTCTCGAACTGACTGGTTTTCGCGCCCTCGATTGTCCAGTGTCCTGTGTTGTGCACACGCGGCGCGATCTCGTTGGCAAGGAGCTTGGCGCTCGGACCCGATCCGATCTGGAAGTACTCCACGGCGAGCGTTCCGACATACTCGAAGTGGTTCAGGATTGACTCGATCGCTGTGCGTGCTTGCTGAGCGACACTGTTGTCGATGTTGCGAGCGGGCGCTTTGGTGAGGCGCAGGATCCCGCCGCGATGAATGTTCTCGGAGAGCGGGTAGTACTCGATCGAACCATCGGTGGCGCGCGTTGCGATGATGGAGAGCTCACGCTCAAACTCGATGAATCCGTCGAGGATCGCGGGGACACCTCCGAGTGTGTTCCATGCTTCTTGTGCTTTGGAGGGGTCGCTGATGAGGACCTGGCCTTTGCCGTCGTATCCGAGGGTGCGTGCTTTAAGGATGGCTGGTGCGCCGAGGGATTTGAGTGCGGCACTCAGGTCATCGAGCGTATCGATCTGTTTATATGGAGGCACTTCGATCCCGAGATTGGTGAACATAGATCGTTCGCTGAGTCGGTCTTGCGAGATGCTGAGCGCTTCGGGGTTGGGATGGATCGTTGAGTTTTCTGCGATGAGCGCCGCACCTTGTCCCGGCACATTCTCAAACTCGTAGGTCACCACATCGTTGGTCTGCGCGAGCTTGAGGAGCGCTTCTTGATCATCGTACGAGGCGACGATCTGCGCGCATTGTCCTATTTCGTTGGTGGCGCAGCAGTGCTCGTTTGGATCCAGGACGGTGCACTTGATCCCGAGATGATGCACTGATTGTGCGAGCATCTGCGCGAGCTGTCCGCCTCCGATGATCCCGACTGATTTGGTGTCTGGGTTCGGATTCATGCTCGCGGATCTGTATTGTCGAGGACGGCTTGGGTCTGCTCGCTTCGGAACTGATCGAGCGCGGTTCTGATGTAGGGGTACTTGTTGCTCAGGATCGACGCGGCAAGGATCGCGGCGTTCTTGGCGCCGGCTTTCCCGATCGCGACGGTCGCGACTGGGACACCTGCAGGCATCTGCGCGATCGAGAGGAGCGAGTCCATGCCTTTGAGTGCTTTGGACATGACCGGCACGCCGATGACTGGGAGCGAGGTCATGGACGCGACCATCCCTGGGAGGTGAGCGGCGCCTCCAGCGCCGGCGATGATGACCTCGATCCCGCGCTCGCGTGCACCCTTTGCGTGCTCGACGAGCAGGTCTGGGGTGCGGTGCGCGGAGACGACCTTGACCTCGTGGAGGATAGAAAGTTGATCGAGCATCGCGCCGGCGTGCTCCATCACATCGGGCCAATCGGATTTGGAACCCATGATGACGCTGACAAGTGGATCGTTGGGGATCGCGGGTTCGGCCATTGCACACTCCGTGCTCGTACTCAAGGGGATTCCACAAGGTCTGGATTGACCTGCATGGTGCTTTCAATGAGATCGTATCCGGGTGTGAACATCGAGGCGTGATCTGTTGGGTACGCGGCTTGAAACTCGATGAATCGCCCGTCGGAAAGTTCGCTGATCAGGATTGTGGCATTCCACTCCAAACCTGAGACACCCGTATATTGACCGCGAGCACCGAAACCCTGGACACCGAAGTGTTGGTCAATGAGTTCTTCATTTTCCAGTCGCCCCGACTCGCTGAAGCCGCTGATGGAAACCCCGAGTTCGGCTCTTGGGGCGATGTCCGAGTTGTAGACATAGACACGAAATGAGCCGTAGCCGGGAGTTTGTGCATCGATTGTCAGTCCGCCGCGGATTACGCTGCCGTCCTCAGCTGTTGTGTCGTCGTCTCTGTTGATTGTGAGCCACCAGTTGGAAGGGATATCAAAACTGAGCTCTTCTTCCTGAATGGTATAGGTTCGACTTAGATTCGGTTCCATTTCATAGGGATCGGTGACCGAGAGGGTATTGAGGATGTGGTCATATCCTGGTTTGGTTGCGTCCCATGCGTTCTCGTGACACAAGATCAATGTTGAGAGTTCACAATGTTCACTGATTTCTGATATGAAGACTTTGAGCAGATACTTGCCTCCGTCAATATCAACGGTGTACTGCTGACCAAATCCCTGGAGAGTTGCGAGTTGGGATAACTTCTGGTCAGTGGAGAGTAGTGTGACGCCGTTATCTAACAGCGCGTTGAGTTCTTCGTCGATAAAATCTCGTTCGGCATCTTTGTACTGGATGGTCATACGCAAATACGCATCGGAGATGATCGGCTCAGCTTCGATCCAGTATTCGGGGCCGGGGATTGCGTTATCTTTCGAGACAAACCAGTTGGATGGATACTCGAATTCAAACGAGGCACTCTCGTGTGAACGGGGCTGATCGAGCGCGGCTTGTGGATTCAGTTGCTGGAAGAATGCGAGCCCAAGCACAATTCCGATCGCTGACAAGCGTACAAGAATCGGGAGTATGAGGTACCAGAGCACTGCCCAGAGTTTCTTCACTGGGAACACGGCACGCGTTCCGCAATACAGCGTGATAGAGGACCAGACCAGCATGATGACCATGATCGCCGGGAGGATCATGAAGTAGATGCCGTCGGCTTGAGTGAACTCGTCGTATGTAGGGTAGATGGCTGCGCCCAATGCATAGTAGAGAATCGTCGTAAGGTGACGAGCGATGCCTGAGATCATGTATACCCGACCGGTTTCAGACCACTCGGCATCCTTCACCCCGCACATACGGAGCCTCAATCTGTACCACAATCCACCTATCCCATAAACCACCATGCCGCGGATGAAACCGAGGATGACTGCGGCAATACCGAGCTCAAACCAGGTGGTTGGTGACCAGCCGGCTGACCTTCCGAACAGATTGTTCTGATCGAACTGATCCGCGACCATCGCGATTCCTGAGATCCAGATGATCATGACAAGCAAAGGTTGTGGCAACTTGATCCCGTTGCGCTTCATGTACGAGCCTGGCTTGAACAAGAACGCAAATGGGGCTTGCGTGAGTGAATATCGCTCTTCGTAAAGGGGTGACTCTGTTCCCGAGGTGATTTGCGCCTCGTGATTGTTCCTGCTCTGGTCAGCGTATGGATTATCCACAGTCAATCCCCTTTGTTTGGGTTACCACGCGAATGAGCAGCCGAGGACGATGGAGCCGAAGGTCTGGCGATCCGGCTGGAGTTCGAAGCGTTCGGATTGGATGCTCTGGGACCATCCGAAGTAGAAGCTCTCGTATTGCACAATGAGTCCGAAGGTGAAGGTCGCGACGAGGGGTTCGCGCTGCGCGGAGCGTGATCCGGCGAAGACGGTACCGTCGAGGAAGATGTCGTGGGCGATCGCGTCGACGCCGAGCTTGGTGTATGCGTAGATGGACCAGTTGGATTCGGATGCTTCGTTGGTGCGGACGGTGTGGTCGCGATGTCCCAGGAGTGACGCTGGTCCGAAGTCGTCTGGGAGGTGCTTCCCGAATCTGAGTGTCATCGAGGTGCGTGCATCGACGAGCACTGTTCCCACATCAAATCCCACAGCGGGGAGCATTTGGAGTTCCAATCCTGCGATGTCGGCGGGTTTGGATTTCCAGGTGCGTGTGAATGAGAAGTTGAGGGTGGGCTCTCCTGGAATTTGGGTGTTCCATCCGAGCGGATCGTCTTCATCGGGGAAGGTGTTGTGGATCCATCCTTGGATTGTTTCGGCGCCGCTGGTATGGCCGGTCATGCCGAGACTGAATCCCAAGTGGTCATGCTTATGCTTGTCTGCTCTTTGGAATGAGAACTCCAGTGCGAGGTGTCCGGCGTAGGGATGATCACGGGCTGGTGGGTTCGGTAGCAAGATATTGGCAGGGGTATAGATGCGCTGCTTGAGTGCGATTCCGACCCCGAAGCGTTGGTCTTTTTCGTCGGAGATCGCAAGACGCGATGCGAGTGCATGATCGAGTCTTGGATTGAATGAGAGCTCGATCGCGTTGGCATTGGTGTAGTAACGATCGGTGTCGTCGATGAAGTTGGGAACGGTGCCGTCGTTATCCCAGTAGATGGTGAGATCACGGAACTTGTATTTGGAGAAGTTGAGGATCCCGAGGAGGGAATCGTCACCAGCTTCGATGGACTGCTGAGCGTTTTTGATATCGTCAGCGTCAGCGCGATCCTCGTCTTGTGCAACAGCGAGCGTGGCTAGAAGAGCCGGCATCAGGATAATGAGTACATACCTCGTGATCATGGACAGATGATAGCGGCCACCAACATCGATTGAACAGACCCACCAGATTTGGGGGAGCTTGTTTCCTGATGTGTCTTTAGGTGACGAATTCAGATATGCCTAGGCAAATTGTCCCAGAAAACTGTGCGCAAAGAATCGGCGTCAGTCTAATTCACATGCGATATTACATAAATTTGTGTGTTTTGATCCTTATACACACTTTGTTGTGCGTTGGAATGTCGATATCGGTGGAGTTCAAATTTTTTTGTACTGAGGTGTGAATCGCATGTCGTCCAACCAAGGTGATGGCCAAACAAAGTTGAGTGAAGACACCAATGTAGACTTGGTCCAGGCACTCGACAGCATCGACGAGAACGATGCATCTCATCGTGCTTGGAATGGACGAGATCCTCGGTTTTGTCCGGCATATCCAGAGGCGAACGCGATTATTGAACATCCGGGAGGTTCGAAAGTCCGGATCCCGATCGTCACATATAACATCAGCGCCAGTGGTGCAGGTCTGGCGACGCGGGTTTATCTTCATCGGCTTACACCGATCACGCTTGAGTTAATAACGCACGACGGCGAGGTTGCACTTGTGCATGGGAAAGTGCAATGGTGTGAGTACTACGAAAATGTCGTTCACAGGACAGGCATTCGCTTTGATGAAAAAATCCAGCCTCGCTTGTTTGTTGATCCGGAGGTGTGGATCAGAGAAGCGACCGACGAATCCGATTCTGCATGGAAGAATGAACGGGTAGCGCTGCATATCGATGATGACGAGCTTGAAGCGAACGCGATCAGCATGTTGTTGAAGAACGCGAACTTCAAGTGCGAGAGCACTGAGACGATGGGTCAAGCCGCGGATTTGGTACAAGCCCATTCATATGATCTCGTGCTGCTCTCAGATACACTGGATGAGGTCGATGGCGCTGAAGCGGTAAGCCGATTGCGCACATGTGGGTATTCTGGACCGATCATTGTGCTAGCTGAGTCCGCTCATAAGCGGGAGGATGTTTTCTCGGGACTTGGTGTCAACGCGATTATGTCCAGGCCGGTTCAGCTCGTCCCGCTGATGTCCACTCTTCGGGATGTGTTTGAGCAAGGTTCGATGCTTTGCGGGACACAACCAGTCTATTCGTCGTTGACTGCCGCGCAATGTGCAACTGAATCACTCGAGAAGTATCTCGAACTCACTAAGAAGTGTGCCGTACAACTGAATGAAGTCTTAAAGACGGATGACCTTGATGTGGCGCTCAAGTTGTGTGGCTCTCTCAGAGCATCGGGTGCAGGGTACGGATACGAAGTGCTCTCATCGATGGCCGCGGACGCAACCCAGGCACTCAATGCTTCATGTTCGGTGCGTGAGACTGCCGTGAAGATCAGGTCACTGATCCGGTATATGAGCAGGCTCGCTGTGCGCCCTGCTGAGAGTGATGCGGTAGATCAAGCCGCTTGAGACAAAGCGCTGATCAGCGGCGACGCTTGGCTCCGAGCAGACCACCCAAACCCAGGATCGCGAGTGCCGATGGTGACGGGATTGGTCCGGTCGTGATCACCAGCTTTGGCACAGGCATTCCGGTCGGCATGGAATCGACGACGATGTCGCTGAGTCCGAAGACAAACTCGAAAAGCGCATCCATCGCGGGGTCGTAGGTGTCGAGCTTTCCTGAGAGCACGAAGATTTCGTCCATGCTCGCAGCCATCTCCATGTCCATGATCGCTTCAGGTGCGAGGTCCACAGCGTGCGGTCCTGGAGGGGTGCCGCCGGGGATGATGTCGAATCCCGCGTATGGGGTTCCGGTGCCGAGTGTGTCCCAGACCTCTTCGGGCGTGACTCCAAACGCGCCGGGATCGGCGATCGCTTCGTACGGCGTGGAGGTCGAGCTGAAGGTGACATGCTCTGGTTCGCCTCCGGTGAAGTTGGCGATGACGCCTCCGAAGAGGAGCTCGAACTCGAAGCTCACAGAGACGATTGTTTCGCCCTCACCAATCGAACCAAAGACTCCTGAGAGGTCAAACGCGAAGAATGTTCGGCGTTCTTCTGTTGTGAATCCATCGACGGTCGTGCGTCCCATGAAGTAGTTCTGGAACGACATGTCGTTGTCTGGAGTTCCTGAGGGCATCCCCATCTCGTCGGGGCCGTAGAACCCTCCGAGGTGGAAGGAGTCGACTTCGATGACTCCAGCGTTCGCAGCAGTGGCAATGAGTGCGCTAGCGATGATGGTTGCGGTTTGACGCATTGGTCTCTCTCCTTGGTAGATCGATAGAACTGTTGTCTATAGAGGATACCAGATGCTGGTTATCGGATACAAGGAGAAAGTGTGAAGTCTCCACAAAGGCGGATTCTCGCTCAAAATCGTTGTTTTGTGCTCGAAAAAACTGTTTATTCCTCGTCGCTGCTCGCGAGCTTCGCGACGACGGAGAGGTCTTCGAGGGTGGTGATGTCTTGCGTGATCTCTGTATCTCCAGCGGCGATTGAGCGGAGGAGGCGGCGCATGATCTTTCCTGAACGCGTCTTTGGGAGCGCGGCGGTGAAGCGGATCATGTCCGGTTTGGCGATCGCGCCGATCTCCTCGGCGACATGGGCGCGGAGGGTTTGGATGAGTTCGTCGCCTCCCTCGAACCCTGGAGCAGGGGTGACGAACGCGGCGATGCCGGTGCCTTTGATCTCGTGGGGCATCCCGACGACGGCGGCTTCGACGACGCTCTCGTGCGCGACGAGCGCGGACTCGACTTCCATGGTGCCGAGTCGATGTCCCGATACATTGATGACATCGTCGGTGCGTCCCATGATCCAGAAGTTGCCCATGTCGTCGCGGCGGGTGTTGTCTCCGGCGGCGTAGTAGGGCTCGCCGTCTTTCGCGACGGTGGACCAGTAGGTGTCGATGAAGCGTTGACGATCGCCGTAGACACCTCGGAGCATGGATGGCCAAGGTTTGCGGATTGCCATTAAGCCGCCTTGGTTGACTCCGGCTTCGTTGCCCGCTTCATCACAGACGATTGCGTCGATCCCGAAGAAGGGGAGTGTGCAAGATCCTGGCTTGGTTGGGGTCGCGCCTGGGAGTGGTGTGATGATCTGTCCGCCGGTCTCGGTTTGCCAATAGGTGTCCACAATGGGACAGACTTCTCGACCAATCTTGTTGCGGTACCACATCCATGCTTCGGGGTTGATAGGTTCGCCGACTGTGCCGAGCACTTGGAGTGAGCTGAGGTCGCATGATTCGGGATGCTCGTCCCCCCACTTCATGAACGCGCGGATTGCTGTCGGCGCGGTGTAGAACTGTGTGACATTGTGGCGCTCGACGATCTGCCAGAAGCGCGACGCGGTTGGGTAGTCTGGTCCTCCCTCGAACATGAGTGATGGGACGCGGTTTGGGAGGATGCCGTAGACGATGTAGGAGTGTCCGGTGATCCATCCGCAGTCGGCGGTGCACCAGTAGACCTGATTCTGATCGGGGATCAGGTTGAAGGTGTACTTCGCGGTCAGCGCGGTGTAGATCATGTATCCCGCGTTGGTATGGACGATCCCCTTGGGTTTGCCGGTTGATCCGGAGGTATAGAGGAGGAAGAGCATATCTTCGGAGTCGAGCTCTTCGCATGGACAGTCGTCCGATGCTTTCTCCATCTCCTCGTTCCAGCAGCGATCAAGTTCTCCCCATTTGATATCGTTGTGGCAGCGTCCGAAGCAGAGCACATGCTCGACGGGTTGGTTGCCGTTGTCTTGCATGAGTTGGATTGCTTCGTCGACATTGTCTTTGAGCGGGACGACCTTGCCTCGGCGCCATGATCCGTCGCAGGTGATGATCATCTTGGAGTTTGCGTCTCCGACGCGGTCGGCGATTGCTTGGGCGCTGAAACCTCCGAAGATCACGGAGTGGGGCGCGCCGATGCGGGCGCACGCGAGCATCGCGATCGCGAGCTGCGGGACCATGCCCATGTAGATGGTGACGATGTCGCCTTTGCCGATGCCTTTGGATTTGAGGACATTGGCGAGTTTGGAGACTTCGGTCTGGAGGTCTTTGTAGGTGAGGGTTTGCTGATCGACTGGAGCGCCTGAGTCATCGACGGGCTCACCTTCCCAGATGATCGCGGGCTGGTCTCCGAAGCCGTTGTCGACTTGTCGATCGACGCAGTTGTAGCAGACATTCGTCTTCCCGCCATTGAACCATTTCGCGTCGGGCGCGTTCCACTCGAGGACGGTGTCCCACTGCTTGAACCAGTGGAAGTCCTCGGCGACTTCTGACCAGAAGGATTCAGGGTCCGCGATGGATCGGTCGTACATTTCTTTGTACTGATCGAGCGAGGAAATGAGCCACTCGGAGGCGCCGACTTCAGCGGCGGTTGGTGGATTAAAAACGCGATTCTCTTGCAGTACGGATTCGATTGATTTGTCGGACATGAATAGCTCCTCTCGCGTGACATCCACGCTGGAGCATTCTATGCGAATCGGACCTGCTTGGGTGGAATAGGGGTTGATCCGGCTCAGTAGCGTCGATCCGCTTGATCGATTGGCACATCGTTGGCGCTCATGTCTCGATGTGCCATGAGTCCCGATTCATCGAACTCCCAGTGCTCGTTGCCGTGGGTTCGGAACCATTGGTTGGTTGCGTCGCGCCACTCGTATTCGAAGCGGACGCTGATGCGGTTGTCGGTGAAGGACCAGAGTTCTTTCATGAGCGTGTAGTCGAGTTCTTTGGACCATTTGTCTTGAAGGAACGATTCGATCGCGGCACGACCTGTGAAAAACTGATCACGATTGCGCCACTGAGAATCTTCGGTGTACGCAAGCGCGACGCGTTTGGGATCGCGTGAGTTCCACGCGTCTTGTGCCGCTTGGACCTTTGCGAGCGCGGACTGCTTGGTGAACGGCGGACGGATATCGGTAGGTGACGGCATGGTCATCTCCTCATTGAGATCGAGTGTTCTTGAGAGTAAAAGGACCGCGCCGGCTTTCGCCGACGCAATCCGTGGAGCGAGGAAGAGAGTCAATCAGCGAGTGTGACGCTGTTCAGACGATTCATGAAGTCTTTGATGAGATCCGCGATGAGGTCGCCGTCTTCTTCGAGCGCGAAGTGTCCGGTCTCAAGGATGTGCATTTCTGCATCTGGGAGGTCGCGCATGTATGGGTGCGCTCCGGATTCGGGGAAGATGTGGTCTCCCTTTCCCCAGGTGATTAGCATCGGGGGTTGATGCTCGCGGAAGTACTGCTGCCAGCTTGGGTAGAGCGGGACATTGGTGCGGTAGTCGTAGAACAGGTCGAGCTGGATCTCGTCGTTTCCCTCGCGATCGAGCAGCGGCTGGACGACCAACCAGTTGTCTGGCGAGATCATGGATTCATCGCGCACGCCTTCGGTGTATTGCCACTTGGTTGCTTCGAGGGTGAGCAATCCGCGGAGCGCGTCGCGATCTTCTTGTGCTGCTGTTTTCCAGTACTGCTTGATGGGGTTCCAGAACTCCTGGAGACCTTCCTCGTAGGCGTTGCCGTTCTGGACGACGAATCCCGCGACTCTGTGGGGGTGCTTTGTTGCGATGCGGAATCCGACAGGGGCGCCGTAGTCCATGACATAGAGGACATAGTTGTTGAAGCCCTTTCGCTCTAGCAATGTGTCGATGATCTGAGCGATGTTGTCGAAGGTGTAGTCGAACTCTTCGGTGCTGGGCATCGAGCTCATGCCGTATCCTGGATAGTCCGGTGCGATGATGTGGAAGTCGTCTTTGAGATCATCGATCAGATCACGGAACATGTGCGACGATGTTGGGAAGCCGTGGAGGAGCACGAGCTGGGGCTGCCCCACTGTTCCCGCTTCGCGGTAGAAGATCTCGAGTCCTTCGATGGTTTCGGTGTTGTATCGGATGTGTGGCGTGTGCTGATCTTGGGACAGCGTAGTTGGGAACTGGTGTTCTGTAGCGAGTGCGGTGGTGCTGAGCGTTGAGAGCGCACCGATGGCGCTCGCCAGCATGGTTTGGGTGGCGTTCATTTCATTTCCTTTGCAATGGGATCGGATGAGACCGCCCCTCGCTCAGGGGAGCATTGAGCTCTGAGCGAGGGGGATCTCCGTGTGTATTGATTACGAAGCGACGGTTTCGGTGCTGACGACTGGGAAGTCGATGTCGGTCGCGGCGATGTGGTTGAAGTAGTTGGTGAAGATGTTGATCGCGACGGTCGCGACGACTTCGACGAGTTCCGCGTCGGTCACGCCGGCTTCACGTGCTTGGGCGACCTGGTCGTCGGAGAGGTTGCCTTGGGTAGCGACGATGTTCTTCGCGAGTGTGAGCAGCGCTTGGACCTTGGGATCGCTCGCGTTGCCGGCGAGGTTGCTTCCGAGTTCATTCTCGTCGAGTCCAGCGCCCTTGCCGATGGCGGTGTGCGCTGAGGCGCAGTAGTCACAGCTGTTTGCTCCAGCAATCGCGAGCGCGAGTTGCTCTTTGACGGCTGCGGAGAGCGTGGACTTTCCGAATGCCTCGTCAAACGAGAGCTTGGCGCTCAGTGCGGCGGGCGAGTGCGCCATCGCAGCGTAGATGTTTGGGACCATCCCGATCTTGCCTTTGATCGCGCTGAGGATTTCAGCGCCGGCTGGGGATGCGTTTTCGATGGTCAGTGGTTCGATGCGTGCCATGGGGTTTCTCCTTTTGTGTGCACCAGATTGTTGTCATGAGGACGCACATGATCCTCGCTTCGTATATATACTTACTGATCAGTCAGTATATTTCAAGCGTGAATGTCTAATTTGCCAAAAAATCTGTCGAAGGGGCTGTATTTGATTCAAAAACGTATATTTTGAGGGCAAAATTTATTGTCTGTGCAGAAATGGACTGTACAATCGAGTATAGATAGATCAGTGATGGAGTCCGACATGCCGCCGAGTAGACGCGAAGAACTTGTTGATGCCGCGATGAGGGTGTTTTATCGCAATGGATTCCATGGAACTGGATTGGATCTGGTGCTCAAGGAGAGCGGCATCAGTCGAATGACGCTCTACAACCACTTCAAGTCCAAGGATGAGCTGATCGTTGCGGCGCTGCGGCGACGCGATGAGTTGTTCCGCAATGCGCTGATGAAGCGTGCTGAGCGTGACTCGGCTGATCCACGCGATCGGATCATTGCGATCTTCGACTTTCTTGATGAGTGGTTCAACGCGGACGACTTCCAGGGATGTATGTTCATCAATGTCTCTGCGGAGTTCTGTGATGCACAAACGCCGGCGCGGAAGATCGCGGCGGATCACAAGATCATGATCACGAAGTACATTCAGGATCTGTGCGCCCAGGCGGGGTATGAAGATCCGGAAGAGCTGAGCGAGGAGATCACGGTGCTGATCGAGGGGGCGATCGTGATCGCGCATGTTATCTGTCGGTCCAATGAGGATCGGTATCCGTTGTCGGAAGCCGCGATGCGTTCGCAGCGTATGTGCAAAGCGCTCCTCGAAAGTTCGAAGAGCGCTTGAGTGTTCTGAGATAGCCGGGTATTGCTTAGTCGCCTTGCTGAGGGGGTGGGATCTGCATCTCGTGTGCTTCTCCAGCGCCACTCGGGACACGGATGTGCTCGACGAGATCCTGGATCTCTTGCGGAGGTGGAGGCGTGAGTTTGCTTATCACGATCGCGATCGCGAAGTTGAGGAGCATACCGATGGATCCGATGCCTTCTGGGGAGATTCCCAGGAGCCAGTAGTCGGATTTGTCTTGTCCTGATTCCCATGAAGTGAGCATGGAGAGGACGGGGTTTGCCCAGTTGAATCGGAAGAGGGTGATGTAGATCGCGGTGAATCCGATGCCGCAGATCATTCCGGTAACGATGCCTTCGCGCGTGGCGCGTTTCCAGAAGATTCCGAGCAAGATGCACGGGAAGAAGCTCGACGCGGCGAGGCCGAACGCGAGGGCCACGACCTGCGCGACGAATCCTGGAGGGTAGATCCCGAAGAGTCCGGCACAGATCACCCCCACTCCCGCGGCGGCGCGAGCGACCCAGAGTTCGCTCTTCTCGCTGATGTCCGGCTTGATTACACGTTTCATCAGATCGTGACTCACTGCTGTGGAAATCACGAGCAGCAGACCTGCGGCGGTTGAGAGCGCCGCGGCGAGGCCTCCGGCGGCGATGAGTCCGATGACCCAGTTCGGGAGGTTCGCGATCTGTGGATTGGCGAGGACCATGATGTCGCGATCGACATAGAGCTCGTTTGCGGTGTCGGTTGGTTGGTTCGTGACGAGTCGATGGCCGTGGATTGAGCGAGCGGATTCGTCGGATGCTGATCCAGCGAACGCTGGTTTACCTACGAATGGATCTCCGGCGCGGTAGTCCACTTTGCCATCATTGTTTTTGTCGGTCCATGCGAGGAGTCCGGTGTCTTCCCATTCTTTGAACCATTCGGGGATGACCTTGTCGCCTTCGCTTGTGTCGGACGCGGCGTAGCTTGCGCCGTTGACGGTTGCGATGAGGTTCGTGCGTCCGAACGCGCCGACGGCTGGAGCGGCGGTGTAGAGGATTGCGATGAAGAACAATGCGTAGAAGGCGCTCTTGCGCGCGTCGCGGACTTTGGGGACCGTGTAGAAGCGGATGATGACATGGGGGAGCCCCGCGGTGCCGACCATGAGCGCGAGGGTGATCATGAAGATGTCGAGCGTGGACTTTGAGCCGTCGGTGAATGCGCTGAACCCCAGTTCTTGGTTGATCGCGTCGAGTTTGTCGAGCATCCCGACGGTTTCTCCTCCGGCGAGTTGTGAGCCGACTTCTCCGCCGAGGGTGTCGATGAAACCGAGCTGCGGGATGATGTTCCCTGTGAGGAGCATGGCCATGAAGATCGCGGGGACCATGAACGCGAAGATGAGGACGCAGTACTGCGCGACCTGCGTGTAGGTGATGCCTTTCATGCCTCCGAGCACGGCGTAGACGAAGACGATTGCCATCCCGATGATGACGCCGAGGTTGATGTCCACGCTGAGGAACTGAGAGAACACAACCCCCACCCCTCGCATCTGTCCGGCGACATAGGTGAAGCTCACAAAGATCGCGCAGATCACGGCGATGATGCGTGCGAACTGTGAGTAGCAGCGATCACCCACGAAGTCGGGGACGGTGAACTTCCCAAACTTGCGGAGGTACGGCGCGAGCAGGAGTGCAAGGAGGACATATCCACCAGTCCATCCCATGAGATAGACGGAGCCGTCGTATCCGACGAAGGAGATGATCCCGGCCATGGAGATGAAGGAGGCGGCGGACATCCAGTCGGCGCCGGTTGCCATGCCGTTGGCGAGGGGAGGGACACCGCCTCCAGCGACATAAAACTCAGAGGATGATCCGGCGCGGCTCCACCAGGCGATGCCGAGGTAGATCGCGAATGAGAGGCCGACGATCAGGAAGGTCCATGTTTGTGCGTCCATTGTTTACTCCTCCCGGAATCCGAACTTGCGGTCGAGACGATTCATGAGGAAGACATAGACGGCGATGAGGATCACGAATACATAGATCGATCCTTGCTGCGCGAACCAGAATCCGAGTTTCGCTTGTCCGATGCGGTACTGGTTGAGCTGATCGACGAAGAGGATCCCGCAGCCGTAGCTGACGATGAACCAGATGGAGAGGAGGATCGCGAGGTAGCGGATGTTCGTCCTCCAGTACGAAGTACGAAGGTCTTTGTTTTGCTCGGACATGCTGACTCCTATATGTATCGTCTCAGTATACTTGTTTGCAAGTCTTGGTGTGGTCTTCGATGTTCTTGTGTTGATTGATTAAAACAGTGCTTGGAGCTGCGCTCTGAATACGACTTGCGCTCCGGCTCCGGAGTCATCTCCTTGCCAACCCCTGCCACCGCCTCTCCATGCACCACTGACCTCATCGAATGCGAACCCGACATCTCCGGTGAACTTGAGCGCGTGTCCCGCGATGAACTTGGTGGCTCCAACAGTGAGGATCGCGAGATCGTCATTCATCGTTGCGCCGGGGTTCGCGACAGCGAATGCGGCGGCTTGCTCGTCGAGATCTCCGTACTCGTATCGCGCGAAGAGCTCGATGTCATCGGTAACAAAGACTTGACCTTGAAGTAAGACCCCGAACTGGTGGTACTCGATCGCTCCGGGTTGCTCTTCGTAGTTCCCGATAATCGCGGCGTAGATTGAAGATCCTCCGAATCCCCATTGAAAATCCGCTGTGACTTGGGTGATTCGTGTGTCGTTGTTGTAGATATTTGTGCCCCCGATACCGGTCAGGGTATTGCCGTCTTGAAAGTGTCCGGCTATTCCGAGTACTGTGAATGGGCTCTCGTCACGGAAGCTATTGAAGTCTGCTCTTTGTGACCAGTCTCCTTGGATGAGCCAATCGAATCGACCGGTGACGGCCCAAAGATTCCCGGGATCGAACCGGTTCCATCCTCGCATGCCGTCTGAGAATACGACGGTCAGACTGATATTGTCGTCTCTCCATGTGCCTTGGATCCCTTGCGCGTAGTGTGGCGCGAATCGACCATCAAGAATGGAGCGTTCGACGAAAGTTTGCTTTGTTTCTGAGACGGTCCACTCGTTCCATATTGGGAGCTTGAACTGGCCGAACTTGAATGAAATGTTTTCATCCGCTTTCCAGTTTGCCCACGCATCGAGCAGGAGAGATGTGCCGTTACCGATGTGACCTGTCCAGACAAAGAAGTCGATGTTGTGCTCTTCAATCTTTGCTTTGAGACCGAGTCTTGTTCGAGAGTTCTCGAAACCGAGCGTTTTGTCGTCTTGTCCGTCGAGTTGATCTTGGACATCCGCTACATACCTGAACTGGATCATTGCGATTGGGTCAAAGGACAACCAATCATTCTTTGTCAGCGTGTATTCACGCTCCGCGGCATCCGCGATCAGGAGTTGGCGATCCCAATGCTCAGCTTGGTCTTCTGCCGCGAGAGCTTGACTATGCACGCTTGATAGAAAGCAAAGGACGAAAAGTACGCTCGGTAAGTATCTCACATCTGAACCCCTCGGTTGTCATCACTTTCGGATAGCTCGATTCAAGCTAAACGAAACAGTTACTGTTAACAACCGAACAAGGTGTATATTGTGGATAACTTTGTCTTGTTCTAGGTACTTTTATTCAGTGAGCGCTGGTGACGCGGAGGACTTCTTGGATGCTGGTGAGTCCGTCGGTCGCTTTGTTGATGCCGTCTTGGCGCAGGGAGTTCATCCCACGCTCGAGACAGAGTCTGCGGAACTCGGAGACATTGGGGTTGCGTGCGATGACATCACGCAGCGCATCGTCGATCGCGAGCATCTCGTAGATACCGACTCGTCCGGAGTATCCGGTGTTGCGGCACTTGTCGCATCCTTCGGGGACCCACATCTCATCGTTTGGGAGGCCGTTGATTTCGAGGAACTCGGCCATTTCCTCTGATGGCGCTTCCTGCTTTTTGCAGTGGACACAGAGGCGGCGGAGGAGGCGCTGAGCGAGCACGCCGTTGACGGCGGCACCGACGAGGAAGGGTTCGAGACCGATGTTGACCAGACGCGTGATCGAGCTTGGCGCATCGTTGGTGTGGAGCGTGGAAAGCACCAAGTGACCAGTGAGCGCGGCTTGGACGGCGGTGTGCGCTGTTTCGTGATCGCGGATTTCACCCACCATGATGACGTCGGGGTCCTGACGCAGGAGTGCTTTGAGTGCTTTGGCGAAGGTCATGTCGATCTTCGAGTGCGTCTGGGTTTGGGTGATGCCGTCGAGGTGGTATTCGATCGGGTCTTCCACTGTGGAGACATTGAGCTTGGTGTTGTCGATCTGACGGAGCGAGGAGTAGAGCGTGGTGGTTTTACCAGAACCTGTTGGACCTGTGACGAGGACGATGCCGTGGGGTTGTTTGATCTGGTTCTTCCAGATCTCCATGGAGTGGTCGTCGAATCCGAGGTCCTCGAGCTGCACATTGATCGACTTGGTGTCGAGGATACGCATCACGACTTTTTCGCCGTAGCCCGTTGGGAGGGTTGAGACACGGAGGTCGAGCTTGCGTCCTTGGACGGTACAGCGGATTCGACCGTCTTGCGGGACGCGGCGTTCGGAGATGTCCAGGTCCGCCATGATTTTGAGGCGTGAGGTGATCGCCGCGGACATTTGGGGAGGCGGGTTCATAGATTCGTAGAGGACGCCGTCGATACGGAGACGGACTTTCATCTTCTTCTCGCCCGGCTCGATGTGGATATCCGACGCGCCTTCTTTCACGGCGTTCTGGATGATGTAGTTCACGTAGCGGATGACGGGAGATTCTCCCGCTTGCGCTTCGAGGTCCACGGCTTCCGCTTGCTGAACGGATGAGACTTCGACGTCGCCCTCGTCAACGTCCGCGAGGATTTCGGAGAGGTCGATGTCGTCTCCGCCGTCGTGTCCGATGAGCTCGAGCGCGGCGCGGATGTCGCTTGGGGTGACCATCACGAGCTTGACACTCGGAACGCGGAGTCGCGCGGAGATCTCGTCGATCATGAACACATCGTCTGGGGCAACAACCCCCATGACCACGCGCGAACCTTCGGTACGGAGCGGGAGGACTTGGTGTGCTTTACAGAACTCGGGGGTGAGTCTCTGGAGCAGTTTGCCGTCGAAACCGCCGTCGAGTCCGGCTTCGATATCGATGCGTTCAAAGCGAACGCCGGCGCGCTGAGCGACGATGGTTTGGATTTTCTCTTCGTCGGCGCCCTGCTCAAAGAGCAACTCGATCAGGACGGTTCCTGGGGACTGTTTGATAACCTGATGAGCCGCGGTGATCTGCTCGGAAGTGACCGCTCCTGACTCCACGAGTTGCTGAGCGAGATCACTCTGATCTTCTTCGGCTTGCTCGCCGTTGGTTTCGGGGCGGTAGATCTCTTGAACGGCGTTCCCGATCTTGGACTTTGGTGCGGCGAGTTGGGTTTCGAGGACTGCTGGGTCGTCGTCCACGCTGGGGCTTTCCTGACCGAATCGGCGCTGACCTGATGGCATCGAAGGGAGCGGCGAGAACGAGCCGGCTCGCTTGTCGAGTCGGTGCTGCTCGCGTCCCTTTGAGGATCGCGATGCACGGCGTGGACGATGGTCGTCACCTTCAACGCCGAGCTCGTTTAGGATGTCATCAATATCTGCCATGTCGCCGAGTCCTTACCGATGTATTGATGTGTGATTAGTCGATGCGCACGGCGCTTGATCCGAGTCCAAGTTCGTATCGGATATCTTCGACCTCGAGGATAACCACCGATCCCTTGATGGAGACGACCTTGAAGGTATCCGCGACCATCATCCCCACAGCGACGGGTTCGCCGGAAATACGCGCGACTGGACGCGAGCCGCCGATCAAGCTCTGGAGGGTGAGTCCCTGCGCGATCGACTCGTACTCAGCGAGTTTCTCTTCGCGCGCCATGCGTTCCATCTCGGCTCGCTGACGCGCCATACGTGCGTACTGTTCGCGTGGATCAACTGTCTCCGAAGCACTTGGTTCGTAAGTTGCATCCGCGACCATCTCGGTTTCAAGGATGAATGGTTCTTGGGGGAGCACGGTGGAGTTATCGAACTGCACTGAGATCGAGACTTCTTCGAGATCGCTCATAATCCCATCGAATCGCTCAACAAAGTCGGGGGTGGTCGTCGAAGCGGTGTACTCGACCATCGCGACGGACTCTTTGATCCCGGCTTGCATTCCGATGTAACGCATCGCGTAGATCGATCCGACGCCGATCGTGAACACGAGTCCGGCGAGGATGACCTGTCCGTTGAACTTGGATTCTCCGGATCCTGCGCCAGGGGAGAACGATGAGCCGCCGGATGGTCCAGACTCGCTCATCCCCGGCATCACGGAAGGAACACCCGTCGCTTCGTCAGGCTTGTTCAGGTCGAGGAAGACATTGGATTCAGCTGAACCCTGGTCGTTGTCGTTTGGTGAGAATGGATTCATCTCGCTCATGAGGTCACCTCGTTGCGGAAGAAGATGCTGAGCGTGAAGCTCGCTTTGATTTCGGATTCATCACTCGTGGTGTCTTCGATTTTCATATCCACGATCCGTGTGATTCGCGGCATCTGCTCGAGCTTGATGAGGAACGCGTAGAACCCTGACCACGAACCCTCGATGCTCATCTCGAGTGGTTGTTCGCGATACTGAGCTGCCGCGAGCGGCTTGGTGCTCTTGAGTGTTGGCGAGGTGAGTCCGGCTTCGATCGCGAGTCCGGAGACCTGACGGACGATCTGGTCGACTTCTTTGTTCGATGGGAGCATGGACTCCATCGAATCGATTCGCTCGAGGATCTGCTGATTGACGAGGTGCAGATCGTCGTTGCGTGCTGTCTCGGCGCGGAGCTTGCTGAGCATCTCCTGCTTGTGCGCGATTTCGGTTTGTGCGCTCTCGATGTTCGCGCTCTGCGGGCGGAACACCATCAGGTAACTCACGACCGGCAGAAGCAGGACGGTGAGGAAGAGCACAAGTTCTCGGATTCCAAACTGCATACGAAACTCCTTTGATCCGTGTGGAACAGATCAGTGGTCATTAGTCCTGTGTGTCCTCGAATGATCCCGCGACTTCTTGCGGCTCGATCCCGATCTCTACGGTTCCCTCAACCATGCTCGCATTCGCGTCTGGCGCGAGTGACATGGTGATCCGGAACTTGCGGTATTGCACCGAATCAATCAGCGTCTCGTTGATGTACTGGAGTTCAACATCTTTGAGTAGCGGCGATCCCTTGAGTGAGACAAGGTAATCAGCGATGTCGTCGTTGTTCTCGGAGAGTCCATCAACGGTAAGCTTGAATACGAATCGGGGTGGATGGACCTTAGGCTTCGCGGGTGCTTGTTCTTTGCTTGAACCCACGCCGTTGACTCCGATGGATTTGACCGCACCGTTTGGGTTTGGTGCTGGTGCGGGCGGACGCACGCGGTCACCTTCGAGGTCGATTTCTGTGAGTGTGATCCCTGATCCGATGCCTCGGACGATTTCTCCCATGAGCACTGAGCGTGGGACGCGGTCTTTGAGTGCTGTGACGATCTCTGCTTTATCAGTGAGCACGACGCGTTGTTCTTCGAGGACCTTGAGCTGCTCGATCTTCGCGGTCTCTTCTTTGAATGCGGCGGCAACGAGTTTCTGCTCTTCACGCACGCGGTTCCAGCGTTGGTGATTGACGAAGAACGCGCCGATGACTCCCGCGAGCACGAGCACGAAGAGAAGGATCGCGAACATCGAGGCGCGAGCTTGTCCTTTGCCTCGGACATAATCCGATGGCAGGAAGCTGGCCCCGTCCTTTGAGTTGAGTGATCGCATAGAAGCTCCTTGTGCTTGTCCTTACAGGTCGGTCGGGGACAGGGCGCATCCGACGGTTGTTGCCCATCCGGGTTGTGGTTTGCTCAGGTCTACGCCGGAGACGGGAACCTTTCCCGCGCGTCCGAGTGTGCTCAGTGGATCGACGACGCGTGTCTCGAGGTTGAGCACGCGGGCGAGGTGTTCGCTGATTGCTTTGTGTCCCGCCATGCCTCCGACGAAGTACGCGTTCTGGATGCTGACATCGGGGAGCGTGGCGCGGTGGTATCGCAGGCACATGTTGATCTCATCGATCAGGATCTCGATGGGTTCGGAGATATCCGGATCATCCATGCTCGGATGCGGATTGGCGCTCTGTTGCACGCCTGAAGTCACGGCGGCGATCTCGTTGATCCGCTCTCGCATCGTGCGTGCTTCCATGACACTGCAGCGGAACTGCTTGCAGATCGCTTGATCGAAGGAAATCGCGCCGTGCTCGATGGTGCGTGCGAAGACCATCTTCCCTTTGTGGACGATCATCACGATCGTGCAGGCGCTTCCGAGATCGATCAGCAGCGAAGCGCCTTGTTGGTGTTCTGCCTTTGGTGTTACTTGCAGGAGTGTCTCGAACGCGTTGTGGATCCCGACTGGTTCGAGCTTGGCGCGTTTGATCGCGTCCATCATGCGTCCGACGAAAGACTTGGAAGCACCGAAGCAGATGACTTCCTGTTTGTTGGATTGTTTGGACGGTCCGACCTCGAAGCTGCGGACGATTAGTGCTGAGGGGTCGCATCCGAGTCTATCGCACATCTGTCCCGCGGCGAGGTCGTTCATCGACACTCCTGGGACTGAAGAGATCTGAAGATGCTTGCAGGACATCTGCTGTGTTGGAATCACACACGCAGCTCGGAGTCCGGTCATCTTCCCGCTCTTGATGAGCTTGGGGAGCGCGTCAAACTGGAAGAGGATGCGCTTCGCGGGATTGTCGAGCAAGTCGTCAGGGGTCTTGAGCTGCGCGGCGCTCTGGATGGATGCGGGATCTCCGGAGGAGACTCTGAGCACGCGCAATGCTGAAACCCCGAAGTCCACAGCGAGTGGATTCCCTTGTGGACGCATCGAGTTCATCGATTGGAGCGTCGTTCGGAGTTGATCAAATACGCGTGGCTTTGCCATAACTACTGAGTCCTGATTCTCGACATCCTGTCGTCCTGCTCCTACCACCTACCCGGCGTCTTGGATCCTGAGCGTGAGCACGCATCGGGATCGCTGTATCAGGAATCGGCCTATCGGTGGGGGTATACGCGTGGGAACTGTTGAATCAGGGATGGCGCGATGAGGGATCGGGGTTCAGATCGCGCAGTCGGTACAAACGGCAAGCGGTAGGTCCGCAGTTCAGCGCAACCGTCCGAGAACTTCGGTGAGTTTGGACAGCGCCCCATCAAGATCCCATACCTGCTGGGCGCGATTACCGGTCGTGTTGGAGATCACTCGGAGCTCAGCTGTACGGATCTGTGGATTGACCAACTTCGCAGCGAGCGCCACGGCGGCGCCTTCCATTGCTTCCGCGATCGCGCCGGTCCGATTGACCACGCCTTGAGCGCATTGATCATCTCCAGAACACCACGAGACTGTCGCGACTGTTCCAGATTGATCACAGAACTCGGATAGATCTTCAGTGAGTTCCAGATCATGATCGATCCAGTCATCCCCGCTTGAGAACGATGGGAATCCGAGCTTACTCAAAGATGTGAATCCGTCTGGTGATCCAACGCCTTCGTCTGAGAAAATGGAGCGGGATGCGACCAGGGTCGCGCCGATGCTGAGCGGAGAATCTGCGGGCAGTGCGCCAGCGATCCCGACTGATATGACAGCATGATACTGATGATTCGAGCATGCGATCGCGGTTGATGCTGCGGCGTTGGACTTGCCTACGCCGCTCATGACAAGGTCAAAGCGATCATCGAGCGAGATGACCTCTGCTTGAGTGATCGACTCGTGCCGTACAGCAAACGCATCGAGCACGGCTTGTGCTTCGCGCGGTGCTGCGGCGACGAGCAGGCATCGTTTGGAGGCGGAGATCAGATCGCTCATGTGCAAGCGTAGCTCGGTTCACGCGGCTTCGTCGGGAGCGAACATATGCGCCGCGTTGCTGAGGTTGCGCTGCAAGACTCGCAGATCGAACTGCCCCTTGCTGATCGGGAAGAAGTTGTGCTCTCGGACATCAATACCGCCACACTCAACGATGGTGATGGAGTGGTCATCCTTGAGGTTATAGATCTCACCAAACTCTTCATCCTCGAAATGCGAGAGCTGATGGACCTGGGGGCGGCACGGATCTGCGGGATCCCAATCAGTCACAACGCCTGTGACACCATTGCTGAGCGTGACCTGTGTTCCAGGTGGGTACGCAGGACACACGGCGAGGAGCGCTTTGAACACGACGGGGTCGATCCAATCGCCGTAGGGCTTGCCCATCATTTTTTTGAGCGTCATCACGGCTGGTCTCCCGAGCGGGTTCCCGGGTTCTTCCCCGATCGTCGAAGCGCTGTGACTCAGTCGATCGAACAGATCTGCGGCACAGATGATGCGTGAGAAGATATGGATGTCACTACCAACAAGTCCCGTTGCCGGCATCCCGTTGCGTTCGCGTCTTGGGAATCCAGATCCGTCGAAGTGCTGATGGTGATGGAGCACCGCGGAGGCGGCGGAAGGGTTGAGGGCTCCACGAACACACTCATATCCCAGCTCAACATGTTTTTGCCAAGCGGTATCTTCGAAGTCGTGTTTGTCGGCCCAGCGCCGGATGACCTCATCATCGAGCGAGTTCATCCCGATATCGTGGAGCATTCCCGCGACTCCGAGGTTTGTAACATCTCGCGCAAAGCGCGAGGGAACATACTTGCGTTCGCGCATGAGATAGAACCCAAGGCGCATGCCGAGGAGAAGACTCAGGAATCCGACATTGGCGCCGTGGCGCACTGCTGGTGCTCCAGAATCGACAAGTTCTCCGATGAAAATCGCGCTCTTGGGATCATCGATGAGGTTCGTGAGGAGCTTGGACATCGATGATTTGTACTGATGGAAGTCGAGTTTCGCGTGAGCTCCTTTGGAGGCATCGAGGAATGCTTGTGAAACATCGCTCGCGACCTCGGCGCGGGACGCCATGATCTTGGGGCTGACAAACTCGCTGACCATATCCATTCCTGGATACTGGATCCAGATTTCAGGGATCTGCATCTCGACCAATCGTGTGATGACTGATTCGACCAGTTTGACCTCGGCGCGCAGCAGGATCGTCCCGGCATTGGAGCGCGGGTGGAACACCGGTTGAGCAAGAACCATCCCCGGCTTGGCTTGGGTCATCTGCACGCGCAGCATGGTGATCTCCGATCAAGTAGATCACATCGACACAACAGCGCGGAGCGTGCAGGAATCCTCAGGAAAGTGCGGGAATCTCTGCGTATGAAAGGATTACATACCCTAGATACACAAGGAGGAAGAGCACACCGAAGCCTTTGGCGATTACCGGACGGACAATTGCCCAGATCATGAGAAGCAGCGCGACGGCGAGCATGATCCATATGTGCCAGTTCATAGCAGGATCCATGTTGAGTGGTTTGACCAACGCTGTAACTCCGAGTACAGAGAGTAAGTTGAAGACATTGGATCCGACGATGTTCCCGACCGCCATGTCCGCTTGCTTTGCCGCAGCGGCGCGGATTGTCGCGGCGAGTTCTGGGACGCTGGTCCCGAATGCGACGATCGTGGTCGCAATGATCCCTGCTGAGATCCCGACTGCTTGAGCGAGATCGGTCGCACCGATGACGAGGACGCGGGCGCCTACTCCGAGTCCGACGCAGCCGAGTATGATATAGAGCAGGTCGATCCACACAGGTTTGATAGCGCCGACGGCATCATCGAGCCCATGCTCGATGTCTTCCTTGTGGGTTTTGATGATGTAGATCACATACATGATCAGACCCACAATGAGACCTACACCTTCCATTCGTGAAAGCATGAGATCGAAGAGCAGGACCATTGTAATGATGGTCAGGATGACCATGATGGGGATCTCGGACATGCGCACGCGTCGGTGGATCGCGATGGGCATGAGCATCCCGCCTATTCCAAGGATGAGCGCGATGTTCGCGATGTTTGATCCGACGACATTGCCGATCGCCATCTCGGTTTGTCCTTGGAGCGCGGCTCCGACACTCGCGAAGAGCTCTGGAGCACTGGTCCCGAACGCAACCACGGTGACACCGATCGCGAAGGGGCTCAGTCCCATGTGTTTGGCAAGCTGAGCGGCACCGCGAACGAGTGCATCGGCGCCGATGATGAGCACGGCAAGTCCAACAATCAACAACAGAATCGCGATCAGGTGGGTCACGGCGATCCTCCTGCATCTCGGCGCTGCGGCGCCGGCGCGAGGATGCGGTAGTTGTCATCCGTTTTCGGAACAAGCACGATCAGCACTTTCTTCGGCGGGTTGTAGCGGACTCCGGGCGCGACATATCCGCTCCCAGGTGTGGAGAGCATGCGTTGTCCGAGCGTGCGAGCGCCAGGAGCGCTGGGTCCGACATTTGGAGTGGTGTCGCCCTCTTGCACGATCTGGTTTGCTGAGTCCCATGTGGTGTTGGGATCCACTCCAATAAGCACAAGCGCGGAAGTATCGTCGAGTGATTGGCTCATCGTCAGCTCTTCGATCAGCGCCCCTTCCTCGATCGCTGTCTGGAGTTTGGGTTCAATCCATACATTGGTCGCGGTATTCTTTCTTTTGAGCTGGACTGCGAGATCGAGGTGCAGCTTTGATTGCAGACCTTCTTCAGTGAGTTCGGGCTTGGTCCACACGCGCGCCAGCAATCGGGGACTGCCGTCGAGTGTGCGGTAGATGGGCAACGATGAATCACCTATCCGGATGTTGGTGTTGTCGAGCTCTCCTGTGCGGATGATTGGTCTCCATTGCGGGAACTCTCCCATCCATCGGATCTGGATCGCATTGGTGAGATCCATCTGATCCAAGATCGAATCGAGTTCGCTCTGCGGGACAACGACCCATCGCAACCCCCACTGATTCCAGCGATCACGATCCTGTGGACGCATGGTTCCGGAATTATCTATATAGCGTGCAAAAGCTCGCGCAACGCGATCTCCCGAATCATCGACATTGAGGACGCGGAGTTGAAGACCTCTTGCAGAGTTGCGCGTGCGCGTATCCGCTTCGATCTCAGTCTGGAGCGCGTCGGATTGATCGGCCTTGTTCTTTCCGATCGAGCACGCGGACACACTCGCAACAATGCACGCGGCGAGTGCGGAAGAAATCAGGATGGAACGGACGCGATCATGCATCGGCGAACGAGTTAATCCGATCAATCAGGGCGCGTACCAGTCCGAACTTGTGGCGTGTGTGTGTGAACACTACACGCGGGAGATCGAGGTGGTCGTTTTCTTGTGGGAGCGGATCGGACATGTGGATGTCGCCTGATTTGACGAGCACTGCAAACTCGTCGTTCAGGATTCTGAGCTGATCTTCGTTCAGTGTCTTCTTGACTCGGATGACGAGTTCGTCGCGGACATAACGCGATGAGTGGTAGACGGAGTAGAACTTCGTGACATGATCCGCGGCGTCTTTTGGGTCCTTCGCGTGGTAGAACAGGTTGTTGTCTTCTGGACTGATCCATCCTCGCGTTTCGAGTTGGGTCTTGGTGTAGTGGATCCATCCGTCCCAGTATGAGCCGTGCTCGCCTTGAGTATCTCCGTCAACGAAGACGACTGGAACGATGCTCGCTTTTCCGGTCTGGATGAGTGTGAGCGCTTCGAAGCATTCGTCGAGTGTCCCGAACCCTCCTGGGAAGCAGACAACCGCTTCCGCTTGGGAGAGGAACATGAGTTTGCGTGTGAAGAAGTAGCGGAAGTTGATGAGTTTTTCATCTCCGGCGATGACGGTGTTGGCGCTGGTCTCGAACGGGAGTCGGATCGCGACACCAAAGCTGGATTCGCGTCCGGGTCCTTCGTGACCCGCTTTCATGATGCCGTCTCCGGCGCCGGTGATCGCCATCCATCCCGCTTCGGCCATGAGTTTGGAGAACTCAACCGCCGCGAGGTAATCGGGGTGGTCTTCAGGAGTCCGCGCCGATCCGAAGATCGTGACCTTATGGGGTTCTGGATACTGGCCGAACACGCGGTACGCGTAGCGGAGTTCCTTCATCGCGGCGGTCATGAGTTTGAGTTCGCCTGTGTCTCGGCCGTCTGGGAGGAGCTTGAGTCCGGCGGTGATCAGCTCACGCACGAGCTTCGCGTCGTACTCATCGGTGCGTCCGGCGACGAGGTCGATGAGCTCAACGATCCGATCTTGGATTTCGCCATCATCGGCGCGACGGACTGAGGGAGTCTCAGGTGGTGCAGCTTGCTCGTTCTTGGGTTGCGTGCTCGCGGGCGGGTCAAGCTCGACTCGGTTGTGTTCCGGTGAGCGGTTTGGTTCTGATTTCATTCGCATTTTCTTTCTGTCTTAGGGACACCCGATGCGTCCCGGTTCTTCGTATCAAACTGTTTGGTGTATTGGTTGCAATCGGTGTTGCTTATTCGTCTGTTGGTTCGACACTCGCAGAAGTCTCTGAGGATTCATCATCCCTGGTTGGTGTTTCGACGCGATCGCTTTGCTTGCGGCGAAGGCGTCCCGAACCCACGCGGGTTCTGCTTTCGACTTCACGAAGTCGTCGTTGTTGCTCGGTTTCAGGCTTGCCGAACATGGAATCAAGCAGTCGCTTGGTCGTCCCGAACTGTTCGGGCGCGTAGCTGATCGATCCCGGCGCTCCGGTGACTCTGATGGTGATCAGCTCGTCGCGGAGCCCCTCAATGATGCCTGAGAGGACTGGGATCGGCTCGATCGATCGTGATCGGAAGCGTAGATCAATATCTCGCGAAGTCCAGTCCATTGTCCCATATCCGAGGATCTCGATCGCGTCGGAGGACGCGCTGAGGCGTTCAAACGCGATTGTTGGGCCATCGGTGTAGAACTCCGCTTCCGCGAGGTTGAGGCGAGATCCAGTCGGGAGCTTGAGGTTGCTCGCTTCGATGAGGTTGATGAGTCCAGGGAGCGCGACAATCGAACCTCCCGACACGCGGACATATCCTCGTCCGACGCGTTGATCCGGATCTCCTAAAGGCCCGGTCATTGCAAGGTCGGCGTGCATGATTCCACGCGAGACATCCGAATCCACATTCCATGCGGAGCGGACCACTGAAGAGCCGGGGGAGGGAGGACCTTCCAGACCTTCGACTGGAAGGAAGATGTCGTCGAAGATCGGCGCTGCTCGGACCCCTGAGGTGCGGATCTCAGTAGCGTAGTACGGCTCGCCGTTCTCATTCGGTTGGACTTGCGCGTTTCCTGTCACCATCCCGCCGTGCATCCCGGCTCGGAGCTCGGGGACAAGCACAACGCCGGGATTGAACGGATCGTTGAGGATCGTGGTCTGCGCGTTGTGCACGCGAAGCAATCCGGCGCGCATCTGCGAAGCTTCCAGATCGATCTGGTACTCGATCGGCGATCGCTCGTCCGCGTTTGATTTGATCCCTGTCTCGACGCGGAAGTTCACGCGTCCATCGAGTTCGGTAATTGGAACGCCGACGAGGGCGCTCCCATCAAGAACCGATGCGGTCCCCTCGATCTGATAAGTCGTCGAATCTGTCCCCAGTTTGTCTGCGATGATGCGAAGGTGCTGGAGATCAATTGGTCTGCTCGATTCGATCTTGAGCTGATCGACCACACTGCTGAGTGTGTCGGGGAGGATCACACGGACTGGTCCATGGAGGACATCTCCGACTGCGGCGATGTCGAGGTCCACTGAAGCACCGCTTCCTGGAGTCACGGCCCATTTGCCGTCGACACTGAGTGTGTACTCGTCGTTTTCGGCGTTGATCTGATCGAAGTATCCGTCGAGACCATCGAAGCGGATGGTTCCTGAGATCTGATCCTGATTGAACTCGAGAACATCGCCGTTGCGTTCCATGGAGAGTGTTCGCGGAGTGAGTGAGCCGTCAATCTCTACGGGCGGGAATCCGAGCGTCCCTGATTCTGATTCGCTGATGCGGGCACCATCGATCGGTGTGATGTCGATGAGCATATCGAATTGCCCGTCGAGGCCGTAATACTCGAAGAAGGATGTGTTCCCGGCATCTGGATCTGAGCTGCTTGATCCCATGCGGTTGACGACCGCGCGGACGCCTGGAGATCCGAGTCTGCCGTTGTCCATGGAGAGTCGGAGGGAGGGTTCATCTTTGAGTTCGAGGAGTTGACCACCTCGCGCTAGTCGCATGGATCCAGCGAGACTCACTAACCCGACCGGTTCATCATCCACACTGATCGGGATGCTGAATCCTCGGCTTTCCACTTTGGGTTTGACGCCGAGTTTGAGCGTGATGGGACCCACTGAGTTCCCAAGCAGGTACTGATGATCCTCGACACTGAACTGCGCGCGTTTGATCTGATTGATTTGGAGGATGGTGTTGAGTGTCCCGCCGACGCGTCCCTCGATGGTGGTGAGTAGATCGAGTTCTCCATTGGGGTTGTAATCATCGCGCCATCCTGAGATGCGCTGCGCGAAGTTTGGAGAGAGCACCGCGATCGCGTGCTCGACTGGGGTTGCAAGCACGAGACCATTGGAACGCACGCGCGTGTACAGCGCGGGACCTGAGACAGGCGGACCGTTCTCGAATGGGAGTAAGCCGTCCACGCGTTTGACATTCCCGAACTTGGGTTGGCGCGGGAGCGTGAGCTGCGTGGTCATGTCGATCGGTGTCGGCGGGATTGGTTGAGATGGAGACTCCAACACGCCGTTGACATGCACGACAATCAATGACTGCGTGACATAGATGGTCCCGAACATATTGGTGAGCTGGACCGAATCAAGACCGAGTTCATCGGTTGAGAGCTCGTTGTCCTCTTGGAGTTGGAGCCCCATCGTGAGTGGGTGCGCCGAGCCTTCGATGATGCCGGCCTGGACCTCGTATGTGATCTTCCCATCAGCGCCAGGGCCGATTTGGGCATCCGCTTCGACCACACCTTGCATGCGCAAGCGATCGAGGATTCTTCGCAGCGTGATCTCCGATGGGTCTTCAGGCTGCGAGTCGTAGTATCCCGGAATCGCGGCGATGAGCCGATCATCAATAGGAATATTGCGCGCTTTGATCTCTACATACGGCTGCGGATCCTTGAACCCTTCTTGTGGTTTGAAGCTCGCATCGACCTGCGCCCATCCGCCGTTGAGTCCTTCGTAGCGACCGCCTTGGAGGAGCACGGTGCCGTCGTTGATCGTAATGTTGACATCACGCGCGATGATCGGGAGCGGGAACTGCTTTGGCACAATACCCGCTTGGGGGATCACCGCGTTGATATCAGTTGTCCAGCGATTGTCTTCTGGGCGCTCGGGATGGCGCTTGAGCATCACACCTACTTCGATGAGTCCGCCGAACTCAAATTCTGGAACGCGGAGTGTTGCGTTGAGTGCATTGAGTTTGCTCGAGAGCTGAGCGCGTTCGACCTCTGGGGTTTCTTCTGGAAGTGACGCGATCGCGCGGATGAGTTCGTTGCGTTCGTTTGTGATCGATTCTCGGCTGTTGGGTCTGAGCAGGAATCCGGATTCGATTAAGTTGATATACTTCTCACGCGAGAAGAGGGTGTCTACAAGTTCTCGCTGATCGTTGTCCATCGCACTGAGCAGGTGCTGATCGATCGGGAGATCTTTGACATCAACAAGGATCTCTACAACAGAGGTCTCACCCAGTCCATCAAACTTGCCGCTCGCGGTGAGTTTGGCACCGGTTGGTCCCTGTCCTGTGATCCCATCAAAGCTCACACCATCTGGCTCGAAGTAAATCGTGCCGTTGATTTCCTCGAATGGATACATGAACTCGTAATACTTCGCTGAAGCGTTCGAGACCACCGCTTTCCCAGACACAAGGATCGGAGCGTCTTTGGATGAGCTTTGCTTACGAGATAGATTAATCGTTGCGTCGATATTCGCACGAAGATCGACGAATCGATCGAGTTTCGCCGTCACGCGTTCAGGGAGAAAGCGGAGCGGTCGGAATCCTTCTTCGACTCGGAACTTGGTGCGCAGATCACACACAAACGCGCTGGTCATGGAGTATTCGTCTAGCTTGAAGCTCACATCATACAGCAACTCATCGATGTCTCCGGTGAGATTGGCCGTGAGTCCGCCGTATCCGAAGTTGATGGTCCCTTTGGTCGAGCGCATACGGAGGTAGCGTTCTGGACTCGCGAACTCTTCGGGCGGATCAAACGGCAAACTCACATCAACGCCTTCGAGTGTGAGGGTGATCTTGGGTTGACCACTGTTGTCAACGCTGAACTTGGTGGGCGCAAGCTTGCCGCGAAGATCAAGTGATTCGTAGATCTCGCGCACGCGTGACGGGACGATACTTGCTGGCCAATCCTCGAGTGTGAGTCCGGTCATCTCGCCTTGCACGCCGGCTTTGGAGATCGTTCCCGAAACGATGAAATCGCCGCGGGGCAACGCCTCGTCTGACGACATCGAAGGCGTGGTCGGCGTGGAGAGGAAGTTGAATCGTGCCACGCCGTCACGATCGGGGGTTGCAAGCGAACCAATCACTGAGAGTTGTTTCAGTGTCGTGTAGTCCGCGCCGGTGTGCTCACCGATCTCGACGATGCCGTCGGAGATGGTAATCGCTGGAGTGGTTGCGCCGCCGCCGCCTGATTTTTGGAGATTGAGCGCTTCGAGGTTCACCGCGCCGGTTTCGGTATCCTGACTTACACGCAGTCGTGGGACCTCGATGGTGATGCTGCTGATCGCTTCGGCTCCCGACAAGATTTTCGACCAGCGCACAGCGATGGTCGCGCGATCAAAGCGGACGAGTTCGCCGCCCTTCCCATCAATATCTGGCGCGCGGAAGACGGCGTCGCGGATCTCGATCTCCGTCGTCGGCATGAACGCAATCGATCCCTGCGTCATGTCCAGACCCGTCTCGCGCTCGATGATCGGAACGACGAACCCAGTCAGTGTCCCTGTCGCGGCGAGAATCCCGACCGTCAGAACCAACACAACTGGGACCGCGAGCAGCCATGCGATCAAACGACGCCGTTTTTTGGGCTTGGGAGCGGCGTTCTTGGGTGTGGGAGAGGGGTCGGGCATGTGCTATGCAAGTCTACGCAGCACGCGCTCTTCCAAACACCGAACAGACCCCGTTCGTGTGCTATGATCCTGTCAATGAGCAAGACCAAAACCATCTTCATCTGCACCAACTGCGGCTCCACCCAATCCCGATGGGCGGGCAAGTGTCCCGACTGCGGCACATGGGACTCGCTCGAAGAATCACAGTTCGACAAGTCTGCGAAGTCCGATCCGCATCGTGGATCATCATGGATAGAAACCAAAGACGGCGACGGTGCTCCCAAAGCGACCTCGATCACTCAGATCGTAGCTGGGAGCGGTCCGACCAAGCGATTGCCTACTGGGATCACAGAACTCGATCGCGTGCTTGGGGGGAACGAAGACCAGCGCGGTTTGGTTCCTGGATCGGTGGTGCTGGTAGGTGGTGAGCCTGGGATCGGGAAGTCGACGCTGTTGTTGCAAGCGGCGGGCGCTTGGGCGTCGCCGGTGAAGCTCGATCAAGCGAATCCGGATTGGACGAGCAAGGTGCTGTATGTGTCATCTGAAGAATCGGCGCAGCAGGTGCAGCTCCGCGCTGGTCGGCTCGGGGTCGCGGAGAGCGATGGACTCTTCGTGCTCAGCGATACGAATCTCGCGCGGATCTTGGAACAAGCGAGACAGATCAAACCCGATGTGTGCGTGATCGATTCGATCCAGATGATTTACAAGTCGGACATCGAAGCCGCGCCGGGATCGGTGACGCAACTGCGCAGGTGCTGCAGCGAGCTGGTGTATTTCGCGAAAGCGACCGGGACCTCGATTGTGCTTGTGGGACACGTGACCAAAGAAGGCACGCTCGCGGGGCCGAGGATGCTCGAACACATGGTCGATGCGGTGTTGTATTTCGAAGGCGATCGGTACCACAGCGCACGCATCGTGCGCGCGATCAAGAACCGGTTCGGGACGACGCTTGAACTCGGGATCTTCGAGATGACGGGGCAGGGACTCCAGCAACTCCCCGGCGGGATGAGCGTCGCAGCGATCCAAGGCGGTGATGAACACCGTCCCGGCGCGATCGTCTGCCCCGCGATGCACGGCTCGCGCTGCGTGTGCGTCGAGATCCAGGCGCTCACGGCGACGGGATTTGTTGGGAGCGCGAAGCGGAAATCGTCCGGACTGGATAGTAATCGGCTCGCGATGCTCATTGCTGTTCTCGAACAGCACGGCGGACTGCGCCTCGCGGATCGTGATGTGTTCGCGTCGGTCGTCGGCGGACTCAAGATCATCGAGCCCGCGAGTGATCTGGCGCTCGCGCTTGCGATCGCTGGAGCGCACTACAAACGCTCGCTCCCCCCAACAACCATCGCGATCGGCGAGATCGGGCTCGGCGGCGAGCTTCGATCCGCGACGCAGATCGAGCAGCGTCTGCGTGAATCGGCACGATTGGGATACACGCACGCGATCGTGCCGAGCTCGGGATCATCGAAGCTGCCGAGGGTGAAGGGGATGGAGTTGATCGCGGTGAAGAATGTATCGCAGGCGATTGAGCGGTTGATGTAAGCACAGCACCACGCGCTACCGAAATCGTTGTGAATTAATCAAGCAACAACATCAATGGCGTTAAGAGCACAGCCCCGTAAATAAAAAACAAAACAATAGTGAACATGTTGTACACAAGCTCCGAATGCCGTGGGACCGTGTATGAAAGCTTCTGAATTCTCAACACTCGGTTTCTCGATTTGATTGCAAGCACGATGAGTCCAATGAAGACTATTGGAAAGTAGGGAACGATGAATAGCTCGTGTTCCCACTTTGCGAGCAATACTAAAAAAATTGAAATCGGCACAAGAACTGTCAAACCTCTCAGCCAATCGAAAGAGATCGCTAACGCATAATTTCTCAGACTCGGAAAAGTGTGAAAATGCGTGAGGTCATGCTCTGCGCCGCATTCCGGGCATCGCACATACCGTTCATCGCCGAGATTTGTAAGATCGTACTCGCACTCTTTGCAATTCACGATCAACACCCAACCAACCAGTCCGGCATCGCTTTGGGCCTTCCGTCACTGCCGACGCACGCGAGTTCGGTGCTTGCGATGGCGCAGATCCCATCGCTTGGGACGGCGGGATCGCTGGGATCGGGTGACTTTCCGGCTCGTTCGATGAGGACGATCTCGTAGGAATGGTGGAGCTTGACCTTGCTCGCTTTGTCGACCTTCGTGCGGATCTCGATGACATCGTCGTACTTGATCGGTCTTCGGTATTTAACCTCGACCTTGGTGACCACGAGGAACACGCCGGCTTCTTCGAGATCGGCGTAGCTCTCCCCCACTTCTCGCAGCAGTTCCGTGCGTCCCATCTCCATCCATGGGAGATAGCTCGAATGGTGGACGACGCCCATCGGATCGCACTCGACGTATCTCACGCGCAGCGTGGTGGTTCCGGCGGCTGGGGGTGTTTGGTGCGGATCGGTCATTCTCAACAATAGGAACGCGCATACACTCTCTCCCTATGTCATTCGGACTCGGACACGGCAAACCCCTTGACAGCGCGCCCGGCGTGGTGGGTATCTCTGCGGAGGAAATGCCGCCGCTGCCTGACTCGGTGATGACCGATCCGCATTCGGGTCGTCTTGATCCGCGTCAGTGGTTTGAGGATCCGAGCAAGCCGTTTGAGCTTGAGATTGGTTCGGGGAAGGGCGCGTTTCTGGTGCAGCAAGCGTCGCTGCAGCCTGGGACGAACTTCCTTGGGATCGAATGGGCCGGGGAGTTTGCGAGCTATACCGCTGATCGCATCCGGCGCAAACGTGAGAACGAGGGGACGCACACCAATGTGCGCGTGCTCAACTCCGACGCGGCTCAGTTCCTGCAGTGGCGCTGTCCCGATGAGTCGATCGATGTGCTGCATCTGTACTTCTCAGATCCCTGGCCGAAGAACAAGCACCATAAGAAGCGGGTGATCCAGCATCAGACGATGTACGACATCTGGCGCTGTCTCAAGAAGGGCGGCGAGCTCCGCGTTGTCACGGATCACGATGAGCTGTGGTCTTGGGACCTCTCCCACTTTGATCTGTGGGCGTCGGGATCATCTGAATCGAACGAAAGCTTTGCACGACCCAAGATCCCGGCTCCACCTCCGAAGGTTGCGGAGTTCTTAAACAGCTGTGAATCGCTGCCGTATGTGTTCGGCGCGTTTGAAGCGCCGGAATCGGCGGGCGAGGGCGAACTCGTCGGCACAAACTTTGAGCGGAAGTTCCGCATCGAGGGGCGGAGCTTCAATGCGGGTGTGCTGAAGAAACCCGAGTAATCAACACAATTAAAAAACCCGCCGCGAGCGACGGGCTTTGTATTCACATGAATCTCTGAATCACGCCGGTTCGGCGGCGATGCGGACCGACTGGTCGCGGCGCACGCGGCGTTGGGCGGCTTGTTCTTGTTCCTTCTGCAGGGTTTCCGCTTCGAGGAAGTCTTCGCCGTAGCGGAAGAGTCGGAACGAGTTTCCGATCACGAAGACGTCGGGGACGAAGTGGAAGAACGCCGCGAAACCGACACCCAGTGAAGCGCCGAGTTGCTCGCCGCCGATGACCTGGAACGCGCCGGAAGCGGCGAGTACCAGACCGACGATCGCCATCAGGATGGACACGACGATGTTCTGCGTGATGATGACGCGGGTTCTGCGAGCAAGTTCCATGAGGAACGGGACGCGGTTGAGCTCGTCGGTCATCAGCGCGACGCCTGCGGAGTTGGCGGCGATGTCTGATCCCGACAGACCCATCGCGACGCCGACGTCGGCTTCAGCGAGTGCGGGGCCGTCGTTGATGCCGTCACCGATCATCATGACGCGGTAGCCGTCTTCGCGCATCTGGCGGATCTGCTGGTGCTTCTCTTCTGGGAGGCACTCGGCTTCGACGCTGTCCACGCCTGCGATTTGTCCGACGCGCTTACCCACGCTCAGACGATCGCCGGTGAAGATCGCGACGAAGCGGATTCCCAGTTCGCGGAGACGATCGACGACTGCCTTTGCGTTTGGACGTGGGGTGTCTGCGAGTCCGACCGCGCCCATGTAGACGCCGTCTTTGATGACGTGGACACCCGACATGCCTTCGGTGCGGTGCTCGATGTCAGCGATCGCATCGGCGGCGCTCGGCATGAGCTCTCTGATCCACGATCCACGGCCAGCGGTAATCTCACCGATGGAGGTCTTTGCTTTGACACCAGCGCCGTGGGTTTCTTCGTATGAGCCGTTGGAATCGACCTCGATGCGTGCTTGTTTGGCGGTGCGGAGGATGGAGAGTCCGAGCGGGTGGTTAGAGTGAGCTTCAGCGAACGCCGCGGCTTTAAGCAGGTCCGCGCCTTCGACTCCTGGAGCTGGGGCGAGGCGCGAAACACCGAATGATCCAGTAGTGAGCGTTCCGGTCTTGTCCATCACGACAGCATCGACATTCGCGGACGCTTCGAGGTAGGTCGTCCGCTTGATCATCACACCCAATCGAGCGGCGGACGCGAACGCGGCGACCATCGCCGATGGTGACGAGAGCAGCAGTGCGGTTGGACAGGTGACGACAAGCACAGTCACAGCACGCAGCGCCGCGCCTTCACGCACGGCTGGGATGTCGGACTGGGAGAAGAGGAAGAACACAACCGCCGCGACAGAGATCGCGACTGGGACATAGAAACGTGCGACCTGCTCGATGAGCAGCTGACGCTCGGTCTTGGTCGATTCCGCTTCGCGGATGAGCGTCGAGACCTTCCCGATGGTGGTCTCGGCGCCGACCTGGGTGACCTCGATCTCGATCGCGCCCGTCAGGTTGCTGGTACCGGCGTAGACCGCGGAGCCGTTCTGGACTTCGACGGGCATGGATTCACCGGTCAGTGATGCTTGGTTGATTGTCGATTCGCCGCCGATGACTTTGCCGTCGACCGGAAGGTTCTCGCCGGGACGGATGCGGACGCGTTGTCCGACCTGGACTTGTCCGACAGGGACCATCGTTTCGTTGCCGTTGCTATCAACGACACGAGCGTCGTCTGGGGTCAGCGAGATGAGCTGCTCGATGGCGCGTTTCGCGCCGTCTGCGGTGCGCGACACGATCTGGTCGGCGACAAGAAGAATGAACGCGAGGAACGCGGCGGTGCCGTATTTCCCGACGGCCATTGCGGCGAGGATCGCGAGGGCCGCGAGCGAGCTCGAGGAGACCTGGTTGTTGAGCACTTCGCGGAAGGACGCGTAGAAGAGTTTCCATCCGAGCAACAGAGCCGCGATGACGGCGGGGATGGTCGCGACGAGTTCGTTGGTTGATCCGCTCGCGTTGGCGATCCAGGAGACCATCGCGAGGACGCCTCCAGCGAGGTAGAGAAAGATCCAGCGATCACCCTGGAGGTCGTGGTGCGAGCAGCACTGGACCGGGGAATCATGATCGTGGTTGTGGTCGTGTGAATGCGTGTGGGTGTGTGTGTCACTCATGTGAAATAGGTATCCGGTTTTGGGTCAACACCTGCATGCGAGTCTGTGGGGAGATGGGAGATTGAATCCAATAGCCCAAATCGTGGTCCATACTGTAGGATTCAAGTGCTCCGGGGTCATCGAGCCCATTCCCTTACGCATATCGTACAGGGACGGTTCGCATGACCACCACTCGCGATCCTATAAAGAAGGACTCCGATGACTCAGGACAACCCCAATCAATCCCAGAATGTTCCCAATGTCTGCATCCTCGGGATCGGTCAGATGGGATTGGTGTGTGCTGGTGCCCTGACAAGCCCCGATCCGCAGGGGGCCGGGAGCGAGCCGCGGGCCAATGTCACGATGTGGGGGCACGACGAAACCGAATCCGGGAATCTCTCTCAGACGCGCAAATCTGACCGGCTCCCAGGATTCACGCTCGCTCAGGACGTCCGGATCGCGATGAAGGACGAGGAAGCACTCCGGGACGCGGACATCATCGTCTGCGCGATCCCGGTCCAGTTCATCCGCGGCGCGTGGGAACGACTCAAAGACCACGTCCCCTCGCACGCTGGGGTGATCTCCGTCGCGAAGGGAATCGAGAACGACACGATGATGCGTCCGACACAGATCATCGCGGACGTGCTGCAGGATGATCCCGACGGCAAACCTCGCGCACTGGGATGCATGTCGGGACCAGCGATCGCGACGGAACTGGCGATGTGTCTCCCTGCAACCATGGCGGCGGCGTCGGACTATCCGGGATTCTCCGAGACGATCCAGAAACTCTTCTCGACGAGCTGGCTCCGGATCTACACCAATCCCGATCTCATCGGTGTCGAGCTCGCGGGCGCGACCAAGAACGTCATCGCAATCGCGGCGGGGATCATCGACGGACTGGGGGCGGGATACAACGCGAAGAGCGCGCTGCTCGCTCGCGGTCTCGCGGAGATCACACGTCTGGGTGACGCGATGGGCGCACGCTCCAAAACCTTCTACGGCATCGCAGGAGCGGGAGACCTCGCGACAACTTGCTTCTCCCCAGAAGGACGCAACCGATCCTGCGGCGAGGCGCTCGGGAAAGGGATCAAGCTCGACCAGTACCTCCGCGAGGCGCTGTGCGTCGTCGAGGGGATCGCGACGACCAGCTCGGTCATGGAGATGGCGGAGAAATACAAGGTCGAGATGCCCATCACCGCGGCGGTGCATGCAGTGCTGTTCGAGCATCTGGATCCGGTCGATGCGATCACGATGCTGATGAGCCGAGAGCTGCGTGATGAGCAGGTCGGATGATTCGATGAGCGAACATACGCAACAGTCTGAACGCCACGGCGCGATCGAGATCATCAAAGCACTGCGTGACGCTGGATTCATCGCGTACCTCGCTGGTGGATGCGTGCGTGATCAGCTGCTCGGAGAGACCCCCAAGGACTACGACATCGCGACCAGCGCGCATCCGGATGACATCCAGCGGTTGTTCAAGAAAACCGCTTCGGTCGGCGCGTCGTTTGGGGTGATGCTTGTGCGTGACTTTGGTCCGACGATCGAGGTCGCGACCTTCCGATCCGATGGGCCGTATTCCGATGCGCGTCGTCCGGATCATGTCGAGTTCTCGTCTCCGGAGATGGACGCGCAGCGGCGCGACTTTACGATCAATGCGTTGTTCCTTGATCCCAAAGATGACGGCGACGAGATCATCGACTTTGTGAACGGCAAAGCGGATATCGAGAACAGAATCCTCCGCGCTGTGGGTGATCCGCATCAACGACTGAAAGAGGATCATCTCCGCGCCCTGCGAGCGGTGCGCTTCGCGGCTCGCTATGACCTCGAAATCGATCCGATCACGAGCGAAGCGATCAAGCAGCACGCGAGCGAACTCAGCGGCGTGAGTGTCGAGCGGATCGGGGAAGAGGTTCGACGGATGATGGGGCATCCCTCGCGCGCACGAGCCGCGGGATTGCTGCAGCAGCTCACGCTCGATCATGCGATCTTCGGGAGCGCGTCCAAGTCAGACCAGCTCCCGATCCTGATGGAGCTCGATCCCGATGCCGACTCGACCACCGCGCTCGTGGCGTGGGCGATCGATCGACTCAACGACACCTCGGCGCACGATTGGCGGAAGCGCCTCGACCTGAGCAACGACGAGACGCAGCAGCTCAGCGCGACGATCGAGATCGCGGATATCCTGCTCAACCGATGGGCCGAACTCTCGACAGCAGCAAAGAAACGCTTGTCGTGCCGGGACCATTGCTGCGGCGCGATCATGCTGGCGCGAGCGATCAATGCGAAAGCGACGGGCGCGATTTGCAATGACATACAGATGATGGAGCAGGACGGCATCGGACTCAATCCCGAGCCGCTGATCAACGGGCAGGACCTGATCGAGCTGGGAGAGCAGCCCGGCGCCCGCTTTAAGGAGGTCCTCGATCAGGTCTACGATGCTCAGCTCGAGGGGCGGGTCGCTGAATTTGTTTCGGCACGCAACCTTGCGTCGGAACTGTTTGTAAAGTATAATAAATCTGACCAGTAATCGCCCCGATGAGCCAAAAATCGGGATTCTAGAAACACGGAGCATTCAAATGACCACCTCGCCTGCAACAGATTTCGTCCCCGCCGTCTTCAACGGCACCGATTGGTCGGTCGTTGAGCCGCTCCTCAACGCGCTCGTCGATCGCGAGGTCGACTCCGCCGAGGAGTACGAGAAGTGGCTGCTCGATCGCTCGGAGCTTGAAGCCGCGATCGGAGAGTCCGCCGCGAACACCTACATCAACATGACCTGCGACACCGCGGACGAGTCCAAGCAAGCCGCGTGGACCTCGTACCTTGAAAACGTCGCGCCCAAGTTCAAACCCGTCGCGTTTGTCCTCGACAAGAAGCTCAAGGAACTCGCGGAGCAGTTCAGCAAGACCGACGGCTACCACGAGGTGCTCTACCGCGACACCGCCGCGGATGTGGACCTCTTCCGCGATGAGAACGTCCCGCTCGAAACCGAGCTCGCGAAGCTCGATCAGGAGTACGACAAGATCTGCGGCAAGATGACCGTCGAGTTTGAAGGCGAAGAGAAAACACTCCCGATGATGGGCAAGTACTCCGAGTCCGCGGACCGCTCCGTGCGTGAAGCCGCATGGAGAGCGGTCGCGTCGCGTCGTCTGGAGGATCAGGAAGCGATCAGCGCGATCTATGACGAGATGGTCGCCAAGCGTGACCAAGCCGCGAAGAACGCGGGATTCGCGAACTTTGTTGAGTACATCTACAAAGCGAAGCACCGCTTCGATTACGACACCTCGCACGCGTACGCGTTCCATGATGCGATCGAGCAGCACGCGATGCCGTTCGTTGCGAAGCTCGACGCGACACGCAAGAAAGAACTCGGACTCGATGCGCTGCGTCCATGGGACCTGAATGTCGATCCAAAGAGCCGCGGAGAGCTCAAGCCGTTTACCAATGGCGCGGATCTGGTCGCGAAGACCAAAGCGAGCTTCGACAAGCTGAGCCCTGAACTCGGCGAGATGTTCGCGACGATGGGCGACGGCTCCAACACCAATGGCACGGACAACGGCAACGCGTCGCTCGACCTCGATTCACGCAAGGGCAAAGCTCCCGGCGGATATCAGTACATGCGTGACCGCTCGCGCAAGCCGTTCATCTTTATGAACGCGGCGGGTCAGCACCGCGATGTCGAGACGATGGTCCACGAAGCGGGGCACGCGTTCCACTCGATGTACTCGGATCAGGAGCCGTTGGTCTGGTACCGCAGCGCTCCGATCGAGTTCTGTGAGGTCGCGTCGATGAGCATGGAACTGCTGACGATGCCTTACTGGGACAACTTCTACCCAAGCGAAGAAGACGCGAACCGCGCTCGTCGCAAGCAGCTCGAGGGATCGATCTCGCTGCTGCCTTGGATCGCGACGATCGACGCGTTCCAGCACTGGGTCTACCTCAATCCGACCCACTCTCGCGACGAACGCGCTCAGGCATGGCTCGATATCGAATCGCGCTTCGGGCACATGGGGCACCGCTGCGATTTCACTGGACTCGAAGAGGAACGCAAGTTCGTCTGGCAGCGCCAGGGGCATCTCTTTGGTGTGCCGTTCTACTACATCGAGTACGGCATCGCACAGCTCGGCGCGCTCGGGATCTGGCTCACCAGTCTCGAAGAATCCGAAGAAGCAGCACTCGCGGCATACAAGAAAGCAATGACCCTCGGCGGCACGCGTCCGCTCCCGGAGCTGTTTAATGCCGCGGGACTGCCGTTCGACTTTGGTCCTGAGACTGTGGGTCGATTGGTGGATCGTGTGCAGTTGGAGCTTGATAAGCTTCCAGAATGACTCACATACACAATGCAGTATCCAAACCGAGAGTGCATACTCTCGGTTTTTTCATTACGGACAAACAAAACCATTGAGAATTCAACAGATCCAAATCAAATTTCGATTGGCAGATAACCCATATGACTGCATACTCGGCGTACAGGAAAAGGGACTTTGAATGCAAAAATATGCTTTATTGTTCGTATCGGCCTTAAGCTCGGTGGCTCTTGGTTCTCTCACCGACTTCTTGGTCATGTCTGATGAAGGGGAGCTGCTATCGATCAACGGATCTACGCTCGAAGCGACGATGTTAGCTGATCTTGATATCGTTGGTACGCGACAACAAAAGATAGAGCTTGAGTTTGTCTCTGATAACCAGATCTTTGTCGCGCACGATCATGCTTTGAGTGTGTATGACCAAAGTGTTCACCAGCTTGATCCTGTCTTCACGCGACAAGATCTTCAAGATCTGGATGGTTTGTTTATACCATATTCTTCAGGACTGGTTCGAACATCCGATGGTCAAGTTCGAGCAACCACAGTGACAGTAATCCCTGGAGAAGGCGCAATCCCAGTTGGAATCGCAGTTGAGCCCCAAACAGAGAGTTGGCAACTCGCTGATCCTTACATGCATCTTACATATGCACTTGATGCTCATGAGTTGGACAATGGCAGATTCATCGCTATGGATTCTGAGCATCGCATACATGTACTGAGTGAAGACGGATCGGATACGGAGAGTGTCATCGCCTTTGATTTTGCTCTTCAATACTTTGCTGTTTCACTCTTTGAATCGGATGGCGATATCTACACGATTGATCCATTCGGTGAGATCTATAACATCGATCTCGAAACTGGCCTATATGAACGCTATGGACAGATCCAAGGAGTTGAAGGTCTATACCTGCATGCTGCTACTGCTGTCCCGGCACCTGCAGGTTTCTGCAGTTTTGCACTTGCATCGTTGATCTATTCATCACATCGTCGCCGCTAAGACCACGGCCCGGTGATCGCGAGGGTCCAGCCGCGTTGTTGGTGGTTGACGAACATCGTTGAGCCGTCGGGGCTGAAGCAAACTCCCGCAAACTCGGATCCGTCGAGGGTGTTCTTTGCAAACTGGTAGAGCGATCCATCGGGGCGCACGCCGACGAGGTATTGGGGCGCTTCGCCGTCTTCGCAGACGAACATGTCTCCCCAAGGCGAGAAGGTGATGTTGTCCGCGTTCTGGAGCACGCTCGGATCGTTGGGTTCGATGAAGAGCTCGAGCGCGTCGATGCCTTTGCTCTTGCCGTTCGGGATGAGTCTCCAGATCTGTCCCGCCGCGGCGCGTCCTCCGGTGGTGCACGCGAAGTATGCGGCGCCGTCGTCTTGACCTCCCCACCACATCCCCTCACCTCTCGCAAAGCGAGCGGCTCCGCTCGCAAATCCGCGATAACGCAGATCATCCTTCGGCGCATCGGTGTCGTCCATCGTGATCCAGGCGCACGCGAGTGAATCTCCGACCTTCACGAGATCCGTGTCCCAGTTGCGCGTGTCCAACGATGCGTGATCGAGAATACGGAGTGCTTGGAGCTTGCCGGGACGATGCAGATCACCGACCTTGGATGGTTTGCTCTCTGGGACGAATCGGTAGAGCAGCGAGTCGTGACGATCCTCTGTCAGGTACACGATCCCTGTCGATGGATCGATGCAGATCGCTTCGTGCATGAAGCGTCCGAGTCCTTTGAGCGGGATCGGATCCGCGAGCTTTGGGGTGTTGGTGACCGGGACCTCGAAACACCAGCCGTGGTCGTGCTCGAAGCGTGAGCCTTTGGTCGTCGCGGTTTCCTCGCAGCTGATCCAACTCCCCCAAGGCGTGATCCCACCGGCGCAGTTGCGTTCGGTCGCGCCGAGTGACAACCAATGCGATTCGAGTTTTTTGGTCTTGAGATTGTAGACGAGTGTGGTGCATCCACCTCGTGATGGTCTGCCGTATCCGCGTTCGTAGAGCATGGACGCGTCGACCTTGTCGAGTCGTTCGTTCTGGGGACCAAACGGTGAGATGGTTCTGTGCGCATCCTCGATCTCATGATTGCGCACGAGCACGCAGCGATCGAGATCGGTCGAGCCGTCGTCGTTGATGTATGGATACGCCGCCATCGCATCGTGCTTGCCAGGAACGATCAAGCCGTCGTCCATCTCCGCACCCATCGGGCTAATGATGCGGTAGTGGAATCCCTTGGGGAGATCGAGGATCCCATCAGGATCACGGAGCATCGGTCCGAATCGATCGAGTGCTTGCGATGGATTGTCTGAGATCATCCGCGCCACGGCTCCACGCGCGAGCGTGGATTGGAGTCCCGCGAATCCCGCCGCGACTGCGGAGGAACGCATGAGGAAATGTCGGCGCGTGAGGTGATCCATACAAAACTCTATCCAATACGGAGAGTTGGAACCTATAAAATCCATGTCTTTATGAGTTCTTATTCGAGTTCGTTCCCGACCCAGAGTCCCATGACGACATCATCGCAGTACTGCCCGTCGGGTTGTCTGATCGCACGCTTGCGGGACCCCTCGATAGTGAATCCAAGCGAATCGTACAATGATCGTGCAATCGTGTTTTCTGAGAACACACCGAGTTCTATCTTCTGAACTACTTCGCTCTCTCGAGCAGCAGCGATCGCTCGATCCATGAGGGATCTTCCCAAGCCTACCCCACGCCAGGGTTTGAGGATTCCGATTCCCAAAGTTGCGACATGACGAAACTTGTCGTATGGAATACTGTTCCAACTGCAATCCGCGATTAACTGCATGTTGTCATCAAACGCGCCAACTCCCCAAGCACCTGCATTCTCACGATCCTTCTCGAATCGCTCCTTCAGCGCATCCACATCCTTTACTTCGTGCGCCATCGTTCCCGACCATGGCGATTCATCTGCAAGCGCCATCATGTACGCGCGGTATGTTTCCGCATGCTCAGGAAGTATGGACCGAATAGTCAGTGCTCGACCATCGCGCAATACTACAGAATCTTCAGTGAACTTCATGCGATGATTATGGGCAGCCCTTCGCGAACGAAGCAAGGTACGCGCTGACATCGAGGAAGTTAAAGTCCCCATCGGGTTCGAAGTCCGCGATCGGATCCATCATCCCGAAGGCCGCGAGGAACGCGGAGACATCCAGGAAGTTCAGGTCACCCTCTCCAGTCAGATCCGGAGCACACGCGGGAGCTTGTCCATAGAACACTACGATGGATGGATCACCGGAGTATCCGATCGCGAGGTCGGGACGGCCATCGCCGTTGAGATCCCCAAGCGCCATCGCATTCCCTACCGGCGAAGCGTCGTAGGTCCACGACGGATCGGTATCGAGCACGCCGTCACGATTGAGGTAGATGTGCGCGCGTCCATCGGAGAAATGGATCTCTCCGAAGTCGTCATCGCCGTCGAGATCGACATCGAAGAAATGGACCTCTTGTGGTCCTGTGAATGGAGGGTTGGTGGTCGAGACTTCGAAGACCGCACCGTGGAAGGTCGTATAGACCGTCGATGGGTCGCCTCCGAATCCGAACTCGGGGACGCCATCGTTCTCAAGATCCGTGAATGCAGCACCCTTGTCCGTGTCACTCCCAAACGCGAAGAGTCCCTGGTTGGTGTCCGGAGTTCCGTTCGTGTTGTAGTACACACCGCTGAAGTAGTTGACCCATTTGGCGACCGCGATTTCTGGGAAGCCGTCTCCCGTGATGTCGCGTGTGTCGAGTCCGTTGGAGATTTCGGATGCCGCGGATTCCCATGATGGATCGGTTTCTAGACCCGTCCCATCGTTGCGGAACATAAACATCGGACGCGTTGGTGAGCTGACTCCGAGTCCCTGGTTCGTGGTGACGAGATCGAGGTCGCCGTCGTTATCCATGTCGGCGAGCTTGCCTGAGGTCCCCCACGCGTTTGGGCTGGTATTTGATGTCCACGATGCTGTGGTCTCGACCCCACCTCCTGGGAGACCGAAGTGGATCGAAACGTTGTCGGTGCGCACGCCGCCGTGGATACCAACAACATCCATGAAGCCATCGCCGTTGATATCACCGACCTGCACATCGCCCGTGTGGGTTTGCTCGTCGGAGGTCCACGATGGGGTCGTCTCCAGCCCCGACTCGGAGTTGTAGAAGATCATGTCGTGCCAATCGTCGTACGGAGGAAAGGCGCTGGTGTTGTAGCACACCGCGACGAGGTCGTTGCGACCATCGCTGTTCATGTCCGCGATCGCGAGTCCGCCGATCTGTCGGCGTAGATTGATCGTGAGGTCCGGCGAGGTTCCGAAGGGGACATCAGCAGATGCGAATCCAGCAGGCGCTTGCGTGTGCTCATTGATCGGCGCGAGCTCGAGATTGACTTGTCGATGACCGTCTTCTGAGACTTCGAAATGTTGATGCTGGACTGGTTCGCTCGCGTGAACGGTGCCTGCAAATGCTACGAGCAGGGCGATTGGCGTGATTGGGCGCATGATGTCCTCCAGGTGCCTGTGGTGCTTGCGGATGCTTCGACCACTCTACCAGACGACCCACTACTCAACAAGCAAATTCACCCCACTGAATGGTGGGCTATCAAGCTTCTTGTGCTCTGCACTGTTCTAAAAACTCAACTGCTCGCCTCAAATGGGGGATTACGATCGAGCCGCCGACGATCAACGCGATATCAAAGACCTCGAACAACTCCTCATCACTCGCTCCGACTTTGACGGACTGATCGATGTGGTACGCGATGCAATCATCGCAGCGCAGCACCATCGAGGCGCTGAGTCCGAGCAGTTCCTTGGTTTTCGCGTCCAGAGCGCCCGGCTCGTACGCGTTGCTATCGAGCGTGAAGAAGCGCTTCGTGGTCTTGGTCCCACGCGCGAGGATCTTCTCATTCAAACTGGTCCGGAACGCTTGGAACTCGTCGTATCTGCTCATGGGTGAGTATAGATCGGATTCTTTTAAGAATGCTGTCAACAGTCCGTTTCTCGAGCGGTGTTCCTTCCAGAACCAAGAGACTGTCTATTCCTTGTCTGGAGGCTTTGCTATGAAACGACCACTACTCATCCTCGCACTGTTTACGGCCGCACCTCTGCTGACAGGATGCGGGATCAGTAAATCATTCACGATTCATAAGAACTGGCCGTGTGGCTGTCATGGATCAAAGCATCATCATCACTGTTCGTACGGGTACAAACATCGACCGCCTCGTACCGGATCGCATGACTCACATCCAAGTGCATCTTGGCCTCGCGAGTCGAGCCATGCGATCGCAAACCTGAAACACCGTCCGGTACCGAACTATGCGATCAGTCCGCGTCCGACACCCAAAGCAAAGCCAAGACCGCAACCTTCGCGATCCAATCAGGTAAGCCGAACATCTCCGAATCGTGCGGTGCGATCCGATTCAAGACCCACCAAGCGAAACAAGGTCAAAGCCGCGAAGAAGCGTGGACGATGACGGACTGAAATTGAACTGGTACCATCCCCAAGTACGAGAGCACATTCTGGAGTTTATTTGATGTCGATCCCATTCAAAGCCGTCGTTGTTTCCGCTATCTTCCTCGCTTCACCAACACTGTTGGGTGGGTGTCTGTTCAGTCAGAGCAAGAGTACGAAGATCAGCGGCGCGTATGTCCAGCCGAGCGATCTCTCACGCGTCAAACTCCACGACTCGACGCAAGATGAGGTGCTTCAGGTCCTCTCCGAACCTACCACACGCAATAACAACGACGACGGCACCGAAACATGGACATGGAACTGGACACGCAAAGAACATGGATCTGGTTCTCTGTTCCTGATCTTCTCCGGATCGAGCAACAAGCACATCGAAGAGAGCGCCCACATCACCTTTGACCACGGCATCGCGGTCGATAAGTGGCGCGACTGACCGAACCATAACTACGCTCAAGTGCCTCGCGTGTCCCCAAACAACTGGACATGCACGCGTGGACAATAACTCCATCCACGCTCCATGCACGCATCGACGACCCATCGGATCGAGTCCGGCTCTGGCACGCTCACCCCTTCCGGCATCAGCATCACATCACTCTGTTGATATCCGACGATCCCCTCAAGCACCTGCTCGATCTCTTCAAGATCATCCGGACTGCTGACGACGAACTTGAGCTGACATTCTTTGCTTGATGCGATCAGTTCATTGATCGTGTCGTAGTTGAGTCGGCGTTGTTCGTGACGCTCCGCCCACGCCCCGCTTGGATCACGCGGATCATCCACGGGCGTTGAGTTTTTGAGTTTGGGAGAGATCGACATCAGATGGCAGACCAGACCTGGCAGAATCAGCGTCCCCGCGGTTTCTACAGTGATGTGCATCCCGCGATGCGCGAGCTGTTGTGAGAGTTCGACGAGTCCATCGAACATCATCGGCTCGCCTCCGGTCAGCACGGCGTGCTGCGCGCCGCTCGCGACCACTTCGTCGACGAGCTCTTCAATCGAACGCATCGTCTTCTCGGGTTCCCAGCTCGCGTACGGCGTGTCGCACCAAGTGCAACGCAGGTTGCATCCAGACAATCGGCAGAACCAGCTCGGAACGCCGGTGAGTTTGCCCTCGCCTTGGATGGACACGAAGGTCTCTGATATTGGGAGCGTATCACTCATGCGTACACCGTCGGATCATCGATCCCCGCTTGCTCGAAACCGCGTTTGCGGAGGATGCACGAATCGCACTCGCCGCATGCTTTGGAATCGATCGGGTCGTAGCACGAGTGGGTCATCGCGTAGTCCACGCCGAGCTTTGTGCCTTGCTGGATGATCTCCGCTTTGGTCAGTTCCATCAGAGGCGTATGAATCGTGATCGCGTCCCCATCCACTCCCATCTTGGTCGCGAGATTTGCGGTCTTCGTGAACGATTCGATAAACTCAGGTCGGCAGTCGGGATACCCCGAATAGTCCACGGCGTTGACCCCAATGAACAAGTCCTTCGCACCAAGGGTCTCTCCCAGCGCCATCGCGATGGACAGGAACACCAGATTCCTCGCCGGGACATAGGTGACCGGGATGTCGGTCATTTCTGTTTCGTCGCGTCCCTTGGGGACCTCGATGTCCGCCGTAAGCGCTGATCCTCCGAATGATCCGATGTCGATCGGGAACACGCGATGACTGCTCGCGCCCAGTGATCTGCTGATCTGCTCGCTCGCTTCCAGTTCGTGACGATGGCGCTGCCCGTAGTCGAACGCGAGTGTGTGGCAGTCGTAGCCTTGCGCCTTGGCGATCGCGAGGACCGTGGTTGAATCGAGCCCTCCGGAGAGGAGGACGATCGCGGAATTGGCAGAAGCTTCGGACATATTGAACTTTAGGTCGTTGACGATGGGAAATTGGTGCCACCGATTTCTTGGTTTCGTGTATAATTCGTTATGCCGTTCTCGCTGATCAGTGCGACGGTGCTGCGTACTCGCCCGATCGGGGTGACTCCCGACTACTGTCCCGTCTGTCGCCGGGAACGGCGGTTCCGTCTCACTCAAGCCGAGTATCGACGCTACTTCATGTGCATGGATCGTGGTCGTCACGGGCATCCGCATCATGAACTCACGTGCATGACCTGCGACTGTCGCGTGGAGCGCCCAGTCGAGGAGCGTCCAATCGCGATTCTTCCTGATCCCAAGAGCGCCGATTTCTACGAACCCGAGCTGCTCCCGATTGTGCAAACACGGATCGACAACTGCACCGCGATGGAACAGGCACGCAAAGACGAGAAACTCAACACAGAACAACGCGAGGAGATGATCCGCCATGCGCTCTTCAGCTTTGCGCGTGTGTATGACGAGGAGACATTCGAACGCTTATCTCCAGTCGCGCGATTGTTGATCGCGATCTTTGCGCTCGCCGTCGCAATCGGAGGCTATTACGCGTGGACACAGACTGGATCGTGGTATGCGCCAGCCCTCGCGGCACTCGCACTGGTCCTCGGATTCCTCACACTTGTGTACTGGATCGCTCGACAGTCTCCACGCAAAAGAGTCCAGCTCTGGCTCGCCCAAGCTCTCTGTCCGCTCGATCCTTCGAGCGCCGAGATCCGACAAGCACGCGCCGAACTGCAAGGCTCGCGCATGAAAGCAGGATTCCAGATCCGGACGAATAAAGTCCTCGCACGGATCAAGAAACTCAAAGCGAAAGGGTTCTCCTGTGAACCCAAGGCGCCCTATTGAATCAGCAGTCTGGATCAATCATCCTTGGTGATGTCGATGTATCCGCGGGCGTTGTCCCTGAAGAGTTTGAGACGCACCCCACGCTCATAATCAGCGCTGGATAAAAAGTCGCTGAGCTGATCAACACTCTCGAATGACCGTCCGTTGGCTTCGTACAAAAAATCCCCGGGCTCCAAGCCTTGCTGTTCCGCGAAAGAGTTGTCATTCACCTGCTGGATCCGGAAACCTCGTATGCGATAAACCACACGGCGATTCCGGACATCGCGGACCTCGTCAGGCACCACAAGAATCCCGAAGTCTTCAATGAACGCGCCGCCTTGTGCGATCGCGAACTGTTTGTCGCGATCCTGGAGCGTTGCGCGTGCGGATCGCTTGACCCCGTCCCGGTAGTACTCGATCTCAACCGGAACCCCTGGACGAGCGAGCATGATCGCGTTGCCCATACGGATCAGGTTCTCTGTTGTGCGCCCTCCGATCGCGACGACAATGTCGTTGTCCTGCAGACCTGCAAGATCCGCGGGACCGCCGGTCACTACACGATCAAGAACAACCCCGCCTTCGATCCCCATCTGATACGCGACTGTTGGTTCGAGTCCGCCCATCTGTACGCCGAGCCAACCACGATCGACGCGCCCGTTCTCGATGATCCGGTTCATCACGGCTTGAGCGATATCGATCGGGATCGCGAATCCCAAGCCGTTGTTCCCGCCGGATCGCGACAGGATTGCCGTGTTGATCCCGATCACGCGTCCATCCAGATCAACCAGCGGCCCTCCGGAGTTTCCTGGATTGATCGCGGCATCGGTCTGGATGAACTCCTGAAAACGCTGAGGCATGTTTTCTTGGTTGCCCATGCTGGTGTTGACCGAGCCACGCCCCTTGGCGCTGATAATCCCGGCGGTCACGGATTGCTGAAATCCGAACGGCGAACCAACCGCGAGGACCCACTCCCCTACTCGCAGCGCTTCGGAATCCCCGAACTCTGCGGAGACGAGCCCCTCAGCTTCGATCTTGACGACCGCGACATCGGTTTCGGAGAATGTTCCGATGAGCTCGCCCGCGACTTCGCGTCCGTCACGCAAGCGGACTTTCAGGAACTCCCCCGCTTCCACCACATGCGCGTTGGTCAGGATGTACCCTCGCTCATCAGCGATGACTCCCGATCCGACGCTTGTCTGTTGACGAAACCCTCTGCGGTTTTCGCTCTCTGTCACGATGTGCACCACTGACGATTCGATCGTCTCGCTCGCGTGCTCAAACGCGAGGGACATGTCCATCGCCATGTTCATCGCGTGTCTCTGTGATTCTGTTGGTGGAGCTTCGTTCGTGGAAAGCTCCGTGGCACACGCGGCACCTGCGATGGAGGTCAACGCGAGGATCGCGGACCACTTGCGGAATGAGCGCATCTTTGATTGGATTCTGTACATATGGAGACTCCTTTCGCTAACCACTTGGTGGTTGTTCGACAGCAACAACGCCCTAGACGCCGGGACTATTGCCTTCCGTTGGGGTAGTTGGGATTATGAAATCCCGTATTCCGCCCAGGAACTGCTGGTCTCGGTCACGCGGACGCGTTCGAGTGTGAGACCCGCCGGGAGGACGAACTCGTTGCCCGACTTGTCTGTGTAGCGACCGCCGCTGCTGAGCTGTGCTGACACATATTCGTAGATGCGCCGAGCGAGCACTTCCGTCGTGGGATCTTCATCTTCGCACACAATCACGCGGCTCTGATTCTCCTGGGACAGTTCCTCAAGAATCGGATCCTTCGAGTTGACCATCAATGCGTGGTCGTAGGTGTCGATATAGTCTTCCACAGCGAGTTTGAGGGACTTGAAGTCGCAGACCATATCCCCATCACCCAGATGTCCAGACGCGATGACGAGATCAACCCTTCGGGAATGCCCGTGGGGATATTTGCATCGTCCCGGATGCTTGGAGAGCATGTGTCCGCTCTCGATCTCGAAGCTCTTGCAGACGCGATAGACCATGGACGATCGTATGCCGGCTCTCCGCGATATACTCCGCGATGATGTTCCCATACCGATTGATTTGGTTCCCGATTGTCTTGATTCTCACGCTGCTCATCGCGTGCTCAAGCAATGCACCTAGAACATCGGCTACCACACTTCCAGAGGGACCGATCCACAACCTCCATCTGCTCTCTGAGGGGTTGTACTCTGGAGGAGAACCCCCAACCAGCGATCACTACGCGCAGCTCGCGGATCTGGGAATCCGAACAGTCGTCAGCGTCGACGCGATCGCTCCGGATCCAAAGCTCGCCGAGCCGTATGGGATCCGGATCGTCCATCTCCCGATCGGATATGACGGGATCGACGATCAACGCGCGCTCGAACTCGCCGCGGTGATCAAGACGCTTGAGCATCCGATCTATGTCCACTGTCATCACGGCAAGCATCGTGGTCCTGCCGCACTCTGCGTCGGCGCGATCGGCGCTGGATTGATCACCAATGACCAAGCGCAGGAGTTCATGCAGACCGCCGGGACCTCACCCAAATACACTGGTCTTTGGAATGCCGCTCAGAGTGCTCAAAGAATTGATGAATCGTTGATCGAGCGTGTTCACGATCTTCCAGCACGAGCGCCGGTCTCAAACTTCGTTGATGCAATGGGGCAAGTTGATCGTCTCCACGATCGACTGTGGGATATGTCCGAAGCTGACTGGAAGACTCCAGAGGATCACCCCGATCTCTCACCCTCAGCCGTGAGCGGTCAGATCCACGATCTGCTCCGCATGATGCTTGAGGACGACATCGTTACCCAAGAGGGACAAGGCATGCGCAGGATGATGATGACGAGCATCAACGCCGCGGCTCAGGTCGAACGCGATATCAACTCGGGTCGATTTGATCATGCGATTCGATCCATGGATGCTTTGCACCAGTCGTGCGTGGATTGTCACGACAAGTACAGATGATCCAGAGTCTATTTATTGACCATCGAAGTAATGCGCGAGTCGGCTGCCGTGCTCGCGGATGCGTCCTGTACTGAGATCGCCGTTGTCCATGTACTCATCGAGTCGCTGAGCTTCCGTCGCGGTGTAGACATTGCTGCCGTTCTTGCGGATCGAGATCTGCGCTGGATTCCAGTTGGGTGGACCTTCGTAGTCGTACACACCACCAATCGGTGTGGGTTTGGCAAACGGATTGTCGGACTTGAAGTACGGGGTCAACTCGTTAACCACACGCATGCGATTGACATCGCGCGGGAAAGATCCATGCTTTGCCATATACATCGCGAGTGCATTGGCAATCGCTTGGAGATCCTCGCTCGTCGCGGCGATCTCTGAGTCCGACCGAGCGGTGGCGAACTTCGGCACCACCATAGCCGCGAGGATCGCAACCACAGTAATCACCACAACAAGTTCAATGAGCGAGAACGCTCTTGTGAGCTTTTTGAAAGTATTCATTTCCATCATTGATCTCATCAGTTTCACTCCATCAGAATCATGTGTTCGCGTGTCTCTGAATCGGCTGAGCGGTATCGCTGATTGAGTGAGAACGAGTTCGTATCAATGAATAACTCCCATTTGGACATCCTGCGAGAGCACCAACGGCATGAATTCTAATCGTGGCATCCGAACAGAAAGTGCTCTGGCTTGATACCATGTCGAGGTGAAATCTCCCACGATCCAACTCCTTGAACCCGAGCTGATCGCACTGCTGGAATCGAAAGATTATCGGCAGGTGCGCGATGCGCTCGCGATCCTTGAACCCGCGGATATCGCGGACCTTCTGGAATCGCTCGAGATCGAAGCCGCGGGAATCGCGTACCGGATTCTTCCAAGAGAGATGGCGTCGGATGTATTCGCAGAGCTCGAGCAACCGATGCAGGAGTCACTCCTGGACGAGCTTGGGGACGAGCGATCAGCACGCGTGATCGAGGGTCTCGAGCCCGACGATCGTGTCGCGGTGCTCGATGAGCTCCCTGTCGAGGTCGCGCAGCCGTTGATCTCTCGATTGAGTCCTGAGAATCGGCGCATCACGCAAGCGATCCTTGGTTACGACGCAGAGTCCGTTGGTCGTCTGATGACGCCGGACTATGTCCGCATCCGCGAGCAGTGGACTGTGGCGCACGCGCTCGAGCACATCCGGCGTTACGGACAAGACGCGGAGACCGTCCACTGGGTCTATGTCATCGCTCCCGACGGCACGCTCATCGACGACCTGCACATCCGCACACTCCTGCTCTCGGATCCCGAAGCAAAGATCGCGGACATCATGGATGACCAGTTCGTCACGCTCATCGCGACGGACGACCGAGAAGAAGCGGTCCGCGCGATGGCTCGCTACAACCGAACGGCTCTCCCGGTCGTGGACTCGCTCGGACTGCTTGTCGGGATTGTGACCGCCGACGACATCGCGGATGTCGCGGAAGAAGAGTTTACCGAGGATGTCCAGAAGCTAGGTGGTATGGAAGCGCTCCACGCGCCATACACCTCCACTTCTGTCAAGGAGATGGTCCGCAAGCGTGGTCTCTGGCTCGCCGGACTCTTCGTCCTGCAACTCTTGAGTATTGGAGTGATGGGCATCTTTGACGAGCAGCTCAATAAAGCGGTCGTCCTCGCGTTGTTTGTCCCGCTCATCATCGCATCGGGAGGGAACACAGGGACACAAGCCGCGAGTTTGCTCGTGCGCGCGATCGCTGTGGAGGAAGTTCACATTGGACTCTGGTGGCGCATCATGCGCAAGGAGATCCTGACGGGACTCATCCTCGGCGCCGTCCTCGGCGTGATGGGTGTGCTTACAGTGCTTATGCTCTCCGCAATCGGTTTCGCGCACACTGAACACGCACAAGAGCTCGCGCTGACTGTCGGTGGAGCTGTGTTCGTGATCGTGATCTGGGGGACGCTGATCGGATCGATGCTCCCGCTTGTGATGCACAAGCTCGGACTCGACCCCGCGGCATCATCAGCGCCGCTGGTTGCGACGCTGATGGATGTCTCGGGATTAACTATTTATTTTGCCGTCGCGATCCTGCTGCTCAGCGGGACGATCCTGTAATCACTGTCCCGCAGCGGTGGACGCATCGGTGATCCGATACTCCTCCAACGGCTCGAGACCAATCGCTTCACGCGCCGCGTTAGTTTCCTCAATACTCACGATCGCGGGAGCAAGTACGGTCCGTGTCTTTGAATCGAACGCGCGGGACTTGCCGTAGAGCTGGGGTTTGCCGTCGTGTTGTTGCTTGCGATCGTAGATCATCGCGTAGGGATTCGGATCCATGCGACCTTCGAGCACCTCGTCGAGCAGCTTTGGCAGCACCCAGTCCATGTCTTCCATCGGCATGTGGATCAGCACCGGGACGGGACTCGGGAAGTCCTCGCCCGCGGATTCAGCCGTCGGCCAGCCGTATTGATCGACGAGTTCCATCAACCGCGTGGTGTTGCGCTGATCGATCTTGGTTTGCTTCTCCCAGAGTGATTTTTCAACCTCCGGATCGAGCTTGATGCCTTCCTGGTTACGCCGGACATACTCCGCCATGTGCGCCTCGTCGTCGAGCGCTTCGAGCTCCGCGAGTTCATCGGGATCGGTCGTTCCCCACGAGATCATGGATCGGTAGTGCTGATCGGTTTCGAGGATCGATTCAAGCTCGGCGCGATACGAAGTAGGGTTGTGCTCGCGCGTTTGGGTCGAAGCGCAACCCATAAAGACAAACAACGAACAGACGGCGAGCAGGATCGAGCAAAAGGTTCTCATGACAACCATGATGCACGAAAGCACGATCCCTGTCAACAAATCTCAATCAATCATCGATTCGATCAACGCCTCGAACCGCTCGCGTTGTTTGATGTACGCATCCCCGGTCGCGGGACCACTGAATCCCGAGTACACCCCATGTACCTCGTTGTTGCGATCGAGGAAGATCATCGTGGGGTACGAGCGGACCTTGTCGAGCACCGGGAGTGCTTGCGACGCCTTGTCCTTGTCGCTCAGTCCCGCGATGAGGATCGGCCAATCCGTCCCGATGTGCTCGTGATGATGCAGGACCTGCTGGACCGAACGCTCGAAATCCACAGTCACCTCAAACGCGAGTCCGACCACTGCGAGATCATCCCCATACTGCTCACGCAGCGAAACCAGCTCGCGCCCCGCATCAGAACAGTTGGGACACCAGGTCCCGAAGATCTCGATGATCCGCGCCGGAGCATTCGATTCGTCGAGCACATCAAGCACCCGCGTCGGCTCGCCTTGGAGGTCCTTGAATACCATGTCATCGAGCGCGTCCTCGTCCGCGATCGTGGTCTGCTCGAACGCATCGGGGAGCGCCGCGTCGTCATCGCGCACGGCGGTCCAAGTCTCGTGCCACCAGTTTCCTGACCAGAAGTCGCCCTCGATGGTGCCGTCGTCTTGCATGCGCGCGTGGAAGAGGAACGCGTGCGCTCCGTCGAAGGTGGAGAGCCGCATGAGGTTGCCGTCTACGCGACCCGCGAGGAAGCGGTAGTCGCCGGTGGTGGTCATGAAGGTGCCAGCGGCATGCTCTTCATCAATTACAAACTTCGCAATCGCATTGTCATCAGACGATTCAAACTTCACCGTCCACTCGCCATCAAAGTCGCTGCGAGAATCGAAATCCTCAATAGGATCAAAGAGTTCAAGCGGACTCCCTCGAATGGCGAATGCGTTCATCGTTGCAATTTCGCCTCCGCGATACTTGCTCCAACTGCCGGTGTACCCCACTCCGCGCCCTGAACTATCTTTGAGCTTCAACACCGAGTCATAGTGAGGAAAACGAACTTCAAAGTCATCCCACGAGCCCACCATTTCGACTGGTATTCTCTCTAGATTTCCCGTTTCAAAGTGACCTTCTCCGATTGTGATGACTGCAGACCACTCCCCTCGATTGTCCTGTTGAAACGCTTGTACTCGGAATGGGAGCGGACCGCCTGGGGTTTCTAGATGAACCCGAAAGTTATAGAGAACTGTTGGTATCACATTGATTGATGAGATCCATGTATAGCCCACGATCATTGAGACAAGGACGATACAAAGAACAATGAAAATCGGCTTTCTGGTCATGCTTAAAATATACGGCCAATCTCCCCCTCCCGTTCTACCATTCCCTCCCATGACCACCACCCCCACTACAATCCCCGCGATGACCGATCCTGACCTCCAGAACGCATTCTCTCCCATCGAGGATATCCTCGACGAGCTCCGCGCTGGACGCATGGTCGTCGTCACCGACGACGAATCACGCGAGAACGAGGGTGACCTCATCCTCCCGGCTCAGTTCATCTCCCCCGAAGCGATCATGTTCATGCTCAAGGAAGCATCGGGATACATGTTCGTCTCGCTCCCAGAATCGGACTGCGATCGTCTGGACCTGCATGGACAGTCCGCTGTGAACACCTCGGCGCGTGGGACGCCGTTGACTGTTTCAGTTGACGGTCATCCCAAGCACGGCTTCACCACCGGAGTCAGCGCCCACGAACGCGCCAAGACCATCCAGATGCTCATCGACCCATCGACCAAGCCGGACGACTTCGTGCGTCCCGGACACATCAACCCGCTCCGCTCACGCGACGGCGGCGTCCTCGTCCGCGTGGGACACACCGAGGGCATCGTCGATCTCTGTCGACTCGCTGGTCTCAACCCCGGCTGCGTCGGGATCGAGATCGTCCACCCCGAGGGTCGCATGATGCGCGTCCCTGATCTCGCGCAGTTCTGCACGCAGCACACCATCAAGATGTGCTCGATCAAACAGATCATCGAGTACCGGCTCGCCAAGTCCTCGATCGTCGAGCGCATGGATCCGATCGAGGGTTCAACGATCACCACGCCGCTTGGTGAGTTCAACCTCATCGCGTTCCGCGCGCCGAGCGATCCGATGCCCCACCTCGCACTGACTGTCGGCGATGTCGGGAAGCTCGACGAGTATCACAACCCGATCCCCAACAGCGAGCCCACGCTCGTCCGCGTCCACAAGCGTGATCTGCTCGGAGACATCTTCGACGACATCGGATCCAACCCCGATCCGACCTCATCGACTGGTCAAACCCTCCGCAGGTCAATGCAAATGATCCAGGACGAAGGCCGCGGCGCGATCGTCTACCTCCGTCCCCACGGCATCGGAGACGAACTCTCCCAACGCCTCTCGCGCCCGCACAACCACAGCACCGAAGACGCGGTCACCGAAGCGCTGTCCCCAGAGATGGTCGAATACGGCACCGGATCCCAGATCCTCCGCGCCCTAGGGATCAGCAACCTCAAGCTCATCACCAACTCCGAAGCGTCCTACCCACACCTCGAATCCTTCGGACTCACGATCGCAGAGCGTGTTCGAGTGAGTCAATAAAAAACGCCCGCGCGATGCGAGCGTTCTCTTCGACATTATTGTGTCACTCAGCCCAGCAAGCCGCCGAGCATTTGCATTGGGTCGTCGAGCTTGTCGAGCTGTTCCGCGATCGGTGTCGACACGGCATCGATGCCTTGCTCCGCCTTCTCTTTCCCGCCGCCGAGCAAAGCGCCGAGGTTGTCGAGGTCCAGGTTGCTCTTGAGCGAGGACAGGTCACCCTTGAGCAACGAGTCCACATCGAGCTTCCCTTCACCGAGTAAAATCTCCATTTTCTGCATGAGTTTAGATATAAACCCACCGGCTTGGTCATCCGACACGCCGAGCTTCGAGCTCAGCATTTTGATAAGTTCGTCCTTCTTCTCTCCAACGATTTGATCGAGCATCTAATCTCTCCACAACGATTTGTTCATAAAACTGGACATATGTGTTCACAATATGGTTAGGTCGATCCCCCTATCAACTCATGGATAAAAAGATATAGACCAAATTGCCTATATTGACAACTGATTTGGCTGGTATGTTCGGTTAATTTTCGTATTTTCCGATAATTTCCGTGACAAACGGCTCCAGATCAGGGAAACTACCAGCATCGAGACGGAAGCACACCCGTCCACCACGACACCTTTCAACAGGAGATCTCAATGAATCGCACGACGCTGATCGCATTCGCCGCAGGATCACTCATCACCGCTGGAGCCGCATTGATTATCGGTGCCGGTCCAGAACACAAACATCATGACAAAGCACACGACCACAAGATGATGGACAAGGACCCAGCGGATCACATGTCCCAAATGTCTGCTGAGGAGATGATGGCTGGAATGATGAAGCTCTCGACCCCCAACGAGCACCACGCCGAGTTGATGACCACCGTCGGATCATGGTCCGCGAAGACCAGCTTTGTGATGGACCCCGCGGCGCCACCAACAGAGGGTCCCGCGACGATGGTTGTCAAGGAGATGCTTGATGGACGCTACACGATGTCACACTTCAAAATGGACTTCATGGGACAACCATTCGAAGGCTACTCCATCATCGGATACGACAATGCGCACGAGCAGTACTGCTCCATCTGGATGGACTCCATGTCCACCAAGATCACTTACATGACCGGCAACAAAGACGAAGACGGCAACCTCGTCATGCACGGCACCGCGACTACCCCGATGGGTGACAATCCGATGAAAATCGTCACGACCAAGATCGACAACGATCACTGGACGGACAAGTTCTACGACAAGATGCCCGACGGCTCGTGGTTCAACTCAGGATCCATCCACTACACACGCGATTGAGCAGTACACAGAATCCGTCATCTCTTTCCTGCGCTTCGGTGCGGGTTTTTTTGTTCATATCGTCCGATAGAGAAGCTACAGGTTCCTGCATTCCAACTGCTATAAAGCCGTATTTCGTTGAATCTATACAAAAACGGTTTATATTGAATAATCCAGAGCGTTCGATCGTGCGAACAGTGATGCTCATACGCAGTGCCCCTAGGTTGTACACATGATCCTGCAATGCTCACTCCTCATCTCGATTCTGATCGCAGGTCCACACACCTTTGAACAGTGGATGAACTATCTCGATCGTCCGATCAGACCGAACGCACCCTTGAACTACAACAAGGACCGCGTGAGCTCGATTCGCGATGCCGAGGACAAACGAGTCATCATCATCGACAATGGTGATTCTCAGATGGGTGCCTCAGAAGCTCGGAGCACTGGAGCGATTGACAACTTTCTTGATGCAGCTGGCGTCGAACTGCTCGGAATCCTGATGCCGTTTGCACCTCACGGCAATCTCGATTTGAGATTCAACCCCCTCGGCAATGCCGGAAACTGGACCGACCAAGGAGAGCTCGCTATTCAAGATGACTGGGGTGACGGGAACACAAACCATCACATCAGTTTCTCTCATCGTTATCAACTCAATGGGCTGCCTCAGGGTGAGCAGGCAATCACAGAGTACCTCGTTCCGACAGATCTCTTCCAACTCAATGATCAGTCCAGAATCACTTATCGGATCTTCTATCGCAGAGTCAACTCGAACGATATCAAAGCAACTCTCACCCCGGTCCGAGCACAATCCGGATCAAGAGATCGAACAACCAAATCCGCATCGGTTGTCACGCTCGAATCAGGTACCGGCGAATCCATTGGGTATGTCGACTATGTGCATCCCTCTGGAAACTTCTGGACATCTGACCCGAGCAATACAGAAATCGGTTTCACAATCCGAACAGACGCAGACGATACACAGAATCCACCTATTGAGAATAACGAACTTCACATACTTGGCGTGCTCGTATTCCAATCCAGTTCCGTGAATCAGTCGAATATTCTGGATACCACGAAAGAGACCGGCCTTGTCTACTGCCCGTTCTACAAGCCTGGGTTGGACGCATCCGAACTCAGACTCTATCAGTCGAGAAAAGTCAGAGCCGTTGTAGTCAGCACGCTTGCAGAAATTGCAGGCGATGGCTTTGCAGTCAATCCTGATCCGATCGACACAATCGGATACAAACTCGGTCACAATGAGGATCTGATCAGTGGAGACTACACACTCGGCCTCTCTCTACTTCGAGACGAATGGGATCAAGCGCTCGCAGAATCCACGATTGATGGATATGCACCACATGACTTTTATGCACCATGGGGTACCACCTTCCGTCTCAAAAGGATGAGAGCACAGGCTGATGAGCTTTTCCAGTTCTGCAAAGAAAACAATCATGGGTTCACCAACGAGTTTCTCTTCTACAACGAGATCAGTAACATCGAAAACCTCAGCGGACTGAATCCATTCGGGAACCCATACGGCGTGTACGACATGGATTCATTCGCAACACACCCCGACAACGCGAGCACAGCGACTCAAATCTGGCTCGATAAACATCAACATACTGATCCCGAGAACAAAGTCACAATCCTTGAGTTGATCAGAAGCAAGTGACCTGCCATCTTTGTGCATGCAAGCTTGTGACCCTGTACGATCAAAGGATGAGCAAAGAGCCAAAACAGTTTGTGTGCTTCCTTGAACCGACGCGTCTCGGAATGCCTGATAATCCGACTCTTGAGGAAGCACAAGCCGCAAGCGAGCACTTCGCGTATTACCAGCGGCTCCATGAAGAAGGCACACTCATCCTCGCGGGACGGACGCAAGAGCCGCCGAATGTCGGGATCATGATCTTTGAAGCGGAATCAAAGTCTGCTGCAGAGTCGATTGTCAACAAAGACCCCGCGATCATCGCCGGAGTCTTTAAGGCAAGGGTGCAAGCGTACCGGATTGCGTTGAGTTAAATCCGCTCGTACAACGGCAGGTCACCAACTAATGGTCGGCAGTAATCCAGGAACTTCTGGCTCACATTGTTGTGACCATCGATGAACTCCGACGGCATGTGCTTGGTCTTTGCCGCGACATCACTGAGTTCGATCCGTTCATACTTACACGCATACGGCTGCCCCTCACCGATCGGACTGGTCCGGATGATCGCGACCGAACCATCAAGATCACCGCTCGTCGCGAGACGCGCCGCGTATCGACCCACTCCTCGCGCTTCCTTCATATCCACTGGGGACTGATCCGGGAAACAGCGCTGGACATAACCGAAAGTGTCGGCGCGGACGCGAGGCGCTTTGCCCCCAGCAGGCGTCAATCGCTCTTTGAGCAGATCGGACAGTCCATCACCGATCGCGCCGGAACCTGAGAGCTGTACATTGCCGTGCGCGTCAACCTGCCCGTCTTTGATGAGCTGCGCCCCGATTGCGTTGCCGTCTTTATCGCTGATGCCCTCGCTCACCGCGATGTGAACGCGTTGACGCTTGTCGTACAGCTTCGCAACATCCTCGACAAACTGGTCCATATCGAACGGCACCTCAGGAAGGTAGATCAGCTGAGGACCATCGCTCGAAGCACCCTCAAACTCGTAACGATCATCACGACGCGCCAGCGCACTCGCAGCGGTCAGGAACCCCGCGTGACGACCCATGATGACATTGATCTTGATTCCGGGGAGCGAGATGTTGTCGAGGAAGTCCGCCATGCACGCTTTGGCAACAAATCTCGCCGCGCTCGGGAATCCCGGCGTGTGGTCGTTGATCATCAGATCGTTGTCAACCGTCTTGGGGATATGAAAACAACGGAGCTCGTACCCCTTCTGATTCGAGAGCTCGTTCACGATTCGGCAGGTATCGCTTGAATCGTTCCCGCCGATGTAGAAGAAGTAATGAATGTCGTGGCGCTGACACGCTTCGAAGATCCGCTCGCAGTACGCCGCATCTGGTTTGTCGCGTGTCGATCCCAATCCGGCGCTTGGAGTCTGCGCGAGGAGTTGAAGACGATCGTGCGGATAATCCGTGAGGTCATACAGATCGTCGTTGGTCAATCCTGTCACGCCGTGGCGCATGCCGAGGATTTTCTTGATCGGATTACCCGGAGTCCCGGCACCTGCGGCTCTCAATCCTTCGACGACACCAACCAACGATTGGTTGATGACGGCGGTGGGTCCGCCTGATTGTCCAATGACCGCGTTTCCTGCTACTAAATCTGGCATTTCGGAGCTCCTCGTGCGATTTCGATCCACATAGTGGAACAGAACGGTAGCGGATCACCACACCTAAATCAGAGTCCAAAATGGTGAATTTCTGATTTCTCATTGAGCATCATTTGGACTCCTCTTATAGTACCTGAACGACCAGACGCTTAGAGAACGGCTGGTTCGCGTCGACAAGAGAGAAACCCACAGACATAAGAGAGAAAGAGGAACACATGCTTATCACTCGCACTGCAGTTATCGCCGCATCGATCACCGCAACCACATCATTTGCCGGCGTGCCGATCGATCACGAATCGTCATTCCTTGCATTCGGTGCCGAGATGCCATTCGGTGACGGCAACATGAACACCAACTACTCCATCCATCGCGGAATGGACGCGTTCGGTGCACTCGAGATCGGTCTGAAAGCAAAGGAACGCTTCGTTGGTGACCTCACCACCGACGGCAACGGCCGCTTCTTCGCAAACGCCGGTTCGCCTGACAACGACGGGCTCAGCTCGTGGAACATCGATTTCGGATTCGCACTCTCGCGCGATGCGACCCCTGCGAACTACCACATGACCCTCATGGTTGATTTCGACGCCGGATTCGGTTCACAGAGCTGGGTCACACTCGACATCACCAACGCACTCGCTGCGGCGATGGTCACCACCCCTGCAGGAGGTGATAGCCAAAACCCAGGATTTAGCTTCTGGGGAGTCAGTGTCCCGTTCATCCTCGACGCAAGCGGATACATCCCGTTCGATCCAGATGCGACCGGCGAGTACGATGTCAAGATGGTGCTGACCGAGGTTACCGGCGCTCCATTGCTCGAAACCGCGATCGTGGTCGAAGTCGTCCCATCCCCAAGCTCCGCGGCACTGCTCGGACTCGGAGGACTGCTCGCGACCCGCCGCCGTCGATAAAGACGAACATCTGAATATGCAGTTAAGAAGTCCCGCACCAGCGGGGCTTTTTTCATAACCACCGATTTCAGCAAGCGAATTCGCAACTGACCCCAGAATCCGTTCAGAAATCACGCCACTTTCTCACCACTTCTCGGTACCATCATCTCCAAGGAGTCTCGTTCTATGAAATCTGTCACGTACCTGTGTTCCACCGCCGTCCTCATCGCGGCTGCATCCGTCCACACCGCAACACTCGCGTCCGATCCCCTCGCGCCGCGCCCCAACGGCATGGCGGTCGATCGACCAAGCAAACACCTCATCACCGGCGCGACCATCCACCTCTCGCCGACCCAGACCTACGACGCCGACTCCAATCCCGGCATCCTCATCGAAGATGGCGTCATCATCGGAGTTGTCGAGTCCACCGACACCATCCGACTCAAACCCGGATTCCAAGTCCACGAGCTCCCAGACACCTACCACATCTACGCCGGATTCATCGACCCGTTCGTCGAGGTCGACACCCAAGCGATCGATCCAAACTCCAGCGGCAAGCACTGGAACCGATTCGTCACCCCCCAGCGTGACGCGCTCATCGGACCAGGACTCACAAACAAACAAGCCGAGTCGCTCCGCAAGCACGGATTCACCACCGCGATGATCGCGCCGGACTCAGGAGTCTTCCGCGGATGGACCGCGACGGTCTCGACTGCTGATCATTTCAACGACCCATCGCTCGGACTCCCGCCCGTCTATCAATCACACGCGGGACAGATGATGGGGTACGACCGCACCAACTGGTCCGACGCGGACTACCCGACGAGCCACATGGGTGTGATCTCGCTGATGCGTCAGACCTTCCTCGACGCTGAGCACTACCACAAGTCCAAAGCAACCAACCCATCGTGCCTCTCGCAGGTCACTCCGGACGACACAACCTTCTTCTATGACACCAGCACCGAGCTCGAAGCCGTGCTCGCTGACAAGATCGCGGCTGAGTTCGATCACGACAGCATCGTCATCATCGGATCGGGAAGCGAACACCGAAGGCTCGATGCGCTCGTCGAGATGAACCACTCAATCGTCGTCCCGATGACCTTCCCAGAAGAACCAGAGGTCTGGACGATTAACGACGCGGACAATGTCGCGCTCACCACACTCCAGCACTGGGAACGCGCCCCAGCCAACGCTCGCTGGCTCCACAACGCGGGACTCAAGGTCGCGCTCACCTCCAGCAAGCTCCGCGACGGAGAGAAGTTCTACGACAACCTCCACGAAGCGATCAAAAAAGGTCTCCCGGCTTCTGACGCGCTCGCGATGCTGACCACCAACGCCGCGGACATCCTCGATCTCGACAACCAAGGCGAGATCAAGAACGGCTACCTCGCCAATCTCGTCGTCGCATCCGACGACCTCTTCGATCCCGATTCCAAAGCACAGATCATCGACACATGGATCGATGGACGCAAGCACCACATCAACGACGACAAACCCACCCACTTCGATGGATACTGGGAGATCTCTGTCGTCGGCGCTCCGTTCACCATGTGGATCGACATCGAGGGCGACTCAATCACCGCATTCGAAGGCGAGGGCGATGACCTCGCGACCAACAAAGCACGCAAGGTCGAAATCGAAGAGAACGCGATCTCCTTCATCATCGACGACGATGACGATGGATCGGGTTCCTACATCATGTCGGGAACACTCCTCAAAGACGGCTCTATGCGAGGAACCGGACTCGGTGCCGACCAGAACCCATTCAACTGGACCGCGAAGATCACCGACGCGCCCGTCACCATGAACACCTTCCAAGGCACATGGGACGCGACACTCGCTGAACGCTTCGATCTGACCTTCAAAGTCGGCAAAGACTCCGTCACCATCATCGAGCATGTCCAAGACGCCGACAACATCACACAAGAATCCACCACCGCCGAGATCCAAGGCTCAACACTCGCGTTCACCTTCGAACACGAACCATTCGGGATGCCGGGAACATTCTCCATCGCCCTCTCCCCACCAGGCGACGACGACACCCTCATCGGCATCGGAACACGCCCCGACAACGCGCCCTTCCAGCTCACCGCGACCAAAGTCGAAGACGACAAGAAGGACGATAAGTCAACCGAAACACTCCCCGACGCGCCACCTTCGCCGTTCGGTCCCTACGCACTGAGCGAGATCCCGCCGCAGGACTCCGTCCTCATCACCAACGCGACCATCTGGACCCAGTCCGATCAAGGCATCCTCGAAGACGCGTGGATCATCATCCGCAACGGGAAGATCCATTCGCTCGGAACCGGAGGCTACCCACGCATCGCCGTCGATCACACCATCGACGCGCAAGGCAAGCACGTCACCCCCGGACTCATCGACGCGCACTCACACACCGGACTCTTCCGCTTCGGAGTCAACGAGTCCGGGCAAGCCGTGACCTCCGAGTGCCGCATCGAAGATTCGCTTGATCCCGGATACATCGGATTCTACCGCGAGCTCGCCGGAGGACTCACCACCTCCCAGCTCCTCCACGGCTCCGCAAACCCCATCGGTGGACAATCCAAAACCATCAAACTCCGCTGGGGAATGGACCGCCCCGAAGACATGTACTTCGAAGACGCGAAGCCAGGCATCAAGTTCGCGCTGGGAGAAAACGTCAAACAATCCAACTGGGGAGACGACAAAACCACGCGCTACCCACAAACACGCATGGGTGTCGAGACCACCATGCGCGACCGCTTCACCAAAGCGCGTGAATACGCCGAGCGTGGAATGAAAACACCTTCCGGCGACACCGACCTCGAACTCGAAGCACTCGCCGAGATCCTCGCCGGAGAGCGCCTCGTCCACTGCCACTCATACCGTCAAGACGAGATCCTCATGCTCTGCCGCATCGCCGAAGAGTTCGGATTCAAGATCGGCACCTTCCAGCACGGGCTCGAAACCTACAAGGTCGCCGAGATCGTCAAGGAACACTCCATCGGCGCGTCCATTTTCTCCGACTGGTGGGCCTACAAGGTCGAAGTCACCGACGCGATCCCCTACGCCGGCCCGATCAACCACGAGGTCGGACTGCTGACCTCATTCAACTCCGACTCCGACGACGTCGCTCGCCGCATGAATGTCGAAGCCGCCAAAGCACTCAAGTACGCACGAGCGTCAGGCATCGCGATGACCGAACAAGAAGCCCTCGCGTTCGTCACGACCAACCCCGCGATCCAGCTCGACATCATCGACCGCGTCGGAACCCTCGAAGCCGGGAAGGATGCCGACATCGTCATCTGGTCCGGTTCACCGCTCTCCTCGCTCTCGCGTTGCGAAGCGACATACATCGACGGCCGCAAGTACTTCTCACTCGAAGACGATGCAGCACACCGCGAGGCGATCAACAACGAACGCACCCGACTCACCCAGCACATCCTCACAAAGGATCACGCCGGCAGTAAAAAGAAAGACACCAAGAAACACAACCATGACGAACTGATCGACGATCCAGACCACTACGACTTCCACAACCACGACACGCGAGGCGACTGCGGCTGCAACCAGCTCATGCCCGCGTACCACACCGACTACTAATCCGATCGCCCAAAGAGACTCATACGAAAGCCAATTATGAAATACACATCATTGATCCAAACCACGCTCGTCTCGCTCGCTCTGCTGACAACCACAGCAACCGCTCAAGACCTCACCCCCACCGCACCCGAGCAGGACCGCCCGATCTTCCTCGTCGGCGCTACCGCACACACCATCAGCGGCGGCACCATCGAGAACGCGCTCGTCACGATGAATGAAGGGAAGATCGGCATGGTCGGGAAAGCCGACGAACTCATGCCCATCCTCTCCGTCTCACCTGACACACAGATCATCGATCTCTCAGGGATGCACATCTACCCAGGACTCATCGATTCCGTCACCCGCTTGGGACTCATCGAAACCTCCGCCGTCCGCGCAACGCTCGATCACAACGAAGTCGGATCCATGACCCCAGAGGTCCGCGCGTATGTCGCAGTGAATCCAGACTCCGTCGTCATCCCAACCGCACGAACCAACGGCGTCCTCACCGTCGGCGTCTTCCCCTCCGGCGGCGCTATCCCAGGACGCGCCTCCATCATCACCACCGACGGATGGACCACCGAAGACCTCGCGCTCGATCGCGACGCCGGACTCATCATCTCGCTCCGCGAGAACAACCTCGACGAACTCAACGAGATCTTCGACCAAGCCGTCGCCTACAACCAAGCACACGACGTCGTCGATCAACGACTCGAAGCCATCACCACTGTTCTTGAACGCGAGGACCAGAACCCAGTCTTCATGAACGCCAACACCTTCGATCAGATCACCAGCTCAATCAACTGGGCCATCGATCGCAACCTCAAACCAATCATCGTCGGCGGACGCGACGCGCACCTCTGCACCGATCTCCTCGTCTCCACTAACACCCCAGTCATCATCGGAGGCACCTACACCTTCCCCAAACGCGCCGACGCGCCCTACGACGCGCAGTACACACTCCCTCAAAAGCTCGATGAAGCAGGAGTCCAGTGGACCATCACCATGGCCTCACGCTTCGCGCACGAACGCAACCTCCCAGACGCTACCGCGATCGCCGTCGCCCACGGCCTCGACCACGACAAAGCACTCCGCGCCATCACCCTCAGCGCCGCTGAGATTCTCGGCGTCGACGAGCACATCGGATCCATCGAGAAAGGCAAGCACGCCACGCTCATCGTCACCGACGGCGACATCCTCGAAACCACCAGCGTCGTCCACCACGCCTTCATCGAAGGTAAAGCGATCGACCTGACCAACAAGCAAACCGAACTCCGCGACATCTATCGCGAGAAGTACCGCCAGCTCGGACTCATCGAGGAAGACTGAGTTATTCCTCCGAAACCGACACACTCAACACTTCAAAGTCATCCTGGAGCGTTTTAATAGTGCCATCGGTGCGCGCCGTATGGAAGGTCAGACGCATCCGCCCGCGCCCATCACTCTCAAACCAATCCGGGAGTCCTGTGAGCACAAACTTGTAGGTCCGCGTCACCGAGTCAAAGTACGACACATTCGTCGCAAGATCACGCAGATCGATGTCCCACTTCACACCGCTCTCGCCGATCGTCGTCGCCCCAGATTTCCGAAGCCGAATTGTGACTCGTCCGACTCCTTTGATCGTGTCACCCCACCCGTCTCGGATCTCCATATGCACGACCAAGCGGCGCTGCTCACCATACACCTCCGCGTGCGTGAGAGGGTGAATCCGCATCTCCGTCGGCGCGAACGGCCCAGGAACCCACATCCCGTCCTCCGCTCGAGTGACCTCTTCTCGGATATTGACGCCTTGGTAACACCCAGACAGCATCAACAACCCTGTAATCCCACTGCATATGACTGATTGACCGGACTTCCGCATGTCCCAGTCTATGCGCCGCTCGACCCATTCGCACCCCTCCCGGCGAGCACATCCACAAGACCACGCTGTCCGGACTCAAGCATCGTCAATGCCCGAGTATTGTCCCGAACAACTTCGATCAACGCCGCTCGATCATCCAGTTGACTAAGCAGCTTCTCGTGCGCCTCGTTGATCTGCTGCTCGCGATGGAGCGATGCTCGCCGTTCCACGAGCCACATAGCGCAGACCATTCCCGCAACACCGAACTGCGTTAACGCAGTGAGCACTTCTGTCTCCATAATCACTCCTTAACCAGTCAGTCGCCCGAAGACCGCGATGTAGCTCACCGATACCTCGCGACCCCGCTGCGTGGGTCCCTGTTCTTCATATGTCAACAACTTCATGTCCGACCACGAGTGCCCGTGCTCATCCACGAGTGTCCCATCCGATACCCCAAACTCGGCCTCATCCAGAATATCATCCCGCTTGGACCACAGCGACGAATCCGTCGAAGCAACCAATCGCCCATGAACCTCGACCCAGACCTCCCAGTCCCCAGACTCAAATGTCCCAGGTACCGATGGATCACCACTCACAGATGCCAACGAGACCACACGACGACCAAGCCGACGATTCACAAATCGATGAGGTCCGGACCCAAACAAGTTTTGTCCCTTGAACGACGACATTAATCACCCCCACTCACACTGACCGGATCCTGATCGCCCGAAGAACTCACCGCGACCAATCGGACCTCACGCGTCGTTCGGGATCCACTAAAAGCATACAAAACCGATTCAACAACCCCGCTCAAAGTCACGACACTCCGATCAGCATCATTCCCGCGGTCCACCTCAACAACAAACAATCCCTCAGATCCAACCACCGGCGTGCTCAGTTCATCGCGATCGACATCCTGAAGCACACGAACAAGAGTCTTCCGCCGCGCTGAATCCACAAACACTCCATAAGGACCATCGTCCCCCCACTCCTCAACAAGCTCCACGCTCAGCGACTCAACCGCAACGCGGTACACATCGCTCCACACCTCGCCCCCAAACCGCACGCTGCTCGGACTCAGTATCAACATCACACACCCCCTTAGCCGCGCGTCAGCACAAACGAGTTCGGATGCCGGCGAGTCTCCGCGATCCCGTCCCCATCCAGATCAATCAGCGCCACCACCGATCCACGCTCCATCGAGAACCGCTGCTGATAGATCCGCGACCGATCCAGATACGCCTCACCACCGCGCCCCGGCGCCCCCGCCGACGCGTAAATCAGATGCAGCGCCCCAAGCGCTTCCAGCACCACCATCGCTGCTGGATTCGTTACCGCGTCGCTGCCCAATCCCGACTCATCATCCGCATCGATCCCGATCATCGCCAAAATCTGACGATGCACAATGCTAATCTGAGGCTCAAACGTAAAGATCTCAACATCTACCCCCGTCACCCACTTCCCAGGAATAAATGTCGAATCCGGATCACCACGCATGATCGACACCGTCGCCGTCGTCGCGCTCTGAACACTCACCACCTCCATCGGGATCGAATCAATCAGCACCACATGCCCCTGCGTGATCCCCCCCTCAATAAACGACCCACTCGTAAGCGTCAGCAGCGATCCGCTCAGATCCCCCGTCCCGCTCAGCAGCCGCTGCCCGTTCCACTTGACCTCCCGGAACAACCCCGGCTCGATCACCAACAAATCCCTGTCCTTTGCGAACATCACTCACCTCCCGCTACAAACCACTCATCAAACCCGGAGCGCGCGTCTCCACGCGCCCCGAGCGTTCCAGCCCCCACCGGAACCCCGCAATCACAATCAATCGCTTAGACCGCAAGCCCCGAGATCAACCCGTGCGCGTTCTCGTTCTTGAACTCCATCGTGTACTCTCCGATGACCTGACCCGACACCGAATCCCCCGTCGCCGCCAGCGGCTTGTAGTGGAAACTCCGCCCCTGCATCGGCATCACCGAAATCCGCGACGAATCAAGCAGCAGCACCGAATCCGTCGGGACCCAGCGCGACATGATCACTCGGCACACGCCAAAGTCGCTCTCGTACACGCTGATCATGTCCGAGTACGTCTGATCATCCGGCAGATACGCTCGGCTCCCGCTCGCAAACGAGTTGATCTTCCGCTTCTGCGCCCCGCCAACAACAATCGTGTCCACACCTCCAGAAGACTGATCCCAGATCTGCTTGAGCGCCGCGTTAAGCACCGCCTCATTGAGCTCGTCCCCCGCGCCCTCGCCGTCCGGAATCGCTCCCACCCCAGGCTCAAACAGATTCGTGTTCATCGATTGGATGATCCCGTTCATCGAACGCCGAACAGTTGACGACCCCTGCATACCACTCGCCGGCGCGACGCCATTGATCACACAGTTCTCCAGATCCCTCAGCAGCTCACGCATCCGCTCCTGCTTCTGGTAATCCACCTCATCGCTGATCCCGTACGCCCGCGACGCCTGAAGCGATCCCGAGACATCTATCCCCGCCGTGAAGATCTGCGTGAAGTTGCTCTTGCGAACGCGATTGGTAAACCGCGCCGCCGGCGCATCATCACCCTCAAGCGCCGCATTGCCCAGCACAAACAGCTCCATGTTGTCCGCAAGTGTCGCCGCCGTGGTCGCGCCGTACCCTCGCACAACTCCAAGCACATTGCTCCCAGTATCCACCGCTTCAACGAGCATCACCTCGCCGCTCTGACCCGGACGCACCAGATCACCGACCTTGAACACACTCGCATCATCCACCAGAATCCCAGTCGCCGACTCCGGATCTGGAGTAAACGTCGTCTGATTGATCGTCCCCTTGTTCGCAAGCAGCGAATCCTCTATCCACTCGTGCACTGTTGAAAGCGCACTCCGCTTCGCATCACCCAAGTGATCAAGCAGCGGCGTCTCGAACGGACTCACAATCCCGATGATGTCGCTCACATCCTCCACAAGCTCCGGCAGATCCGCACCACCCGAATAACTCGCCTTCCCAGTAAATGCCATACCCATTCTCCTTCTGTTCTATCTCAACCCAAAACAATCACTCAACCACCAACACTCAAAGCGCCCGCCGAGCACGCAAGTACCGCAGCAACTCGTTCCGATCCCCGCTGCTCCGCGCACTCGACGCCAGCTCTCCAAGTCCCCCGCTCTGTGAACTCGCCTGCGCACTCATCGACGACCCCGCATGCACGCCGTGCTTCGGACACGAGAACAAAAACGGCTTCCGCGCCTTAAGCTCCCGCACCGCCACTGTGACATCCGGCTCATCCATCTCACCGATCGTCGCCTCAGTCAACAAACACGCCGTCTCCAGATCCACTGTCCGCGCCGCCGTCAGCTCGCGTTCGATCTCCCCGCGCCGCTGCGTCGAGACCAGCGCCTCGTTCGCCGACGCAAGCTCCGATTCCAGCTCACCAACCCTCGCCTGACACGCCGCGAGTTGCTCCTCCGCTTCCTCCGCTCGCGCTTTCCAGATCACTTCTTCGTTCAAAGCCACGCCATCTGTATCTCTTCCATCCGGCCCACCCTGATCAACAGGATCGCCGCCGACACCTTTCAAACTCATGCCAATCTCCTTTCGCAATTTTCAATCGATCACACAATCCCAGGATCCGATTCACCAAGCCCAAGCTCATCGAGCACCTGCTCCTCAGGAACCCCAAGCTCCACCTTCGCCTGCGCCGCGTCGAGCGTCTCCTCGTCCCCGATCGGACCCAGCGCCCCCCACACCACACGCACGCCGCGATCCGATTCAGAAACCCGCACGACCCCCGCCTCGTTTAGCGCCCTGAGCACCAGCATGCTCACCTGCTCGATCCCGCGCCCATACGTCACGCGCTTGCGCATCGTCTTCGCGATCAATCCCATCAGCGTCACGCGCAGCGCATTGGCGCTGCTCAGATTCCCAAGTTTCGCCTTGACCACACCCCCCGCCAGCGGAGGCACCCCAGATATCTTGTCCATTGCCTCTCGGATCTCCGCGATATGCGAGTCCTCACTCGGACTGCTCGCATCACCACCAAACCCCACGATCGACGCCTCAGGATTATCCGTGCTCCACACCGTCCCAGGCCCAACCCCGCTCCCGTCAAACCCCTCGATCCCACGCGCCAGATACATCTTGAAACTCTGAAGCGTCACACGATTCGCACGATCACTCAGCCGCGTGTTGAGCTCATCCTGAAGCGGGATCAGCGCCTCAACCTCACCCAAGCCCGCGTACACAAACGGCTGACTCATGTTCTGAATATGCACCACCGGCACCACATCACCAAGCACCGCTCGCGATCCACCCGACACAAACTCCCCATCCTCAAACAACGACCACCCACCGCGATCAATCACCTCCGTCACCGTCGATCGCTTGCGAGCCGATCGCTCCTGCGAAGCCCCAACCAAACGCCCGAACCGATTCCGAAGCGAGTTCTTCCCGCCCTCATCAACCTCATTCAGCTCACGCTCAAAGTGAATCGCGTACCCATCAAGCTCGCGATAATCCGAATCACTCACAATCGCCACCCCGCGCCGAGGCTCGATCGGCTCAATAGAAAACGCCTCATGCACCGTTTCCACACCCGCGCCCACAAGCAAGTCCTCATCAACCCGAAGCAGCAGATCCACATACCCGTACACATGCCCGAGCGTCGCGATGTCCTGCATCAGCGCAATCCCGCCGCTGTGCTCCCACACCCGCTCAATGATCCCCTCGATGACTTCCTGAACCCGCTCATCCTCCGCCAGCGACTCGATCCGCACCGGAGAGCCGAACATAAAGTCCACCATCGTCCCGACGCGCCACCCGATATCGTTCTCGATCACCACCTCGCGCCGCCCGCTCGGAGCGCTCACCCCATCCAGACTCGTCCCCGTCACACGTGTCGGAAGACCTCGCTCCTGCGCCATCCGATACCACCCCGTCTGACTCGCGCCCTGCACAGTCCCGCTGCGTCCGACCAGCTCGAGTGGGTTGCGGTAATACGCCCACAACTGTTCAAGCCGAGGCTTCACCCCGTGCTCGTGCTGCGCAATCAACGCCTGCACAAGCGCCCATCGTGATTGAGCATTTCCCGACAACCCACTCGATCCCTGGTCAGACATTCCCGCCTCCTCATCCCTGCGTGCATCCATTCACACGCTCACCCAATGGACCCAACGGACACCAGCGTGCGCACAAACCCCGTCACCCCACGCACACCCCGGCGCGCAAAGCACTGAAAACAAAGGCCTCAAATTTTTTGAGATTTTCGATTCGGCGCCAAATAACACCGCAAATCTGTGCGCACAAAAAACGGCGTTCCATCAAGAACGCCGCTTCAAATCTTCAATCTGTCCGATCTCAGTCGATCACTTCGACCCGCGAGTGCTGATCCAGATTCACCACCACCAGCTCGCCGTCGTCCTTGCGGAGCTCAACCCGATCAAGCCACAGCTTCTTGTCACGCCCGTGCGCAAACCACGACCCCGTCTTCTGCTGACCCACCCGCAGCACAACCCCCTCCACGCTCGTCACCTCCGCAGAATCATGCAGCATCAACTGCTGAGTCACACGCACCTTCGAACCGATCTCGTAGTCTGTCACCATATCGCTCATGCCCCCAGTATATGCCCATCAATCTCCGCCGCCACACGCTCCGCCTCCGCCTTGCTCGGCGCCTCCACAATCACCCGCATGATCGGCTCTGTATTGCTCGCCCGCACATGCGCCCACACCCCACGCTCGTCCCAGTCAATCCGGATCCCGTCCTGCAGATCCACCCGGCACCCCGCCTGCCCGCTGTAGATCCCATCAAGATGCTTCACCACAGGCACCGCGTCCGCCTTGCTCGCCAGATCCGACTTCGCCTTCAGGATCGTGTACCCATTCCCCTTCACCTCATCCGTCGGCCCAAACGAGTTCACCATCTCCACAAGCTCACTTACCGACTTCCCAGTCCGCGCCATCAGCGACAGCACCAGCGCCATCCCCGAGAGCGAATCCCGCACATACGTCACCTCCGCCCAGATCACCCCGCCGTTCCCCTCACCCCCCATCACCACATCCCGCCCCTGAGCCTCAAGCACCTTCATCTGCTCCACCACATTCGCCTCCCCCACCGCCGAGCGCACCACCTCCGCGCCGTAATGAGCCGCGACATCATCAATCATCCGCGAAGTCGAAAGATTCACCACAAAGACAGGCTTCCCCTTCTTCAAATCCTGACCACCACGCGCCTCCATCAACGCCATCGCGCACAGCACCAGCGTGTATTCCTCCCCGATGTACTCGCCGCGCTCGTCCACGATCGCGAGCCGATCCGCATCCGGATCCTGCGCAAACCCCACGCTCGCCCCAACGCTGGGAACCACATCACACATCCCACCCTCGCCCGACAAGTTCTCCTTCGTCGGCTCAGGAGTATGCGGGAAGTCCCCAGACCCATCGCACGCGATCGGATACAACCGAACACCGATCCGCTCGAAGAAAGGCACCGCCATCGTCGAACCAGAACAGTTCACAGAATCCAGCACCACCGAAAGCTTCCCCACCTTCTTCGCAGGCTTCTCACCAGCAATCCGGAAAAACGAATCCGCCGCCCACGAAACATGCACACCCACCTCACTCGAATGCGCCACCACAATCCCGCGCTCACGCACCTGTTCAGGTTCCCCCTCCATCTTCTCAAACAGCTCGATAATCTCCGCCGCTTCCGATGCAAGCGGCGCACGCGACGCCGACCCAACCGTCCCCCGATCCAGCACGATGCACTTGAGCCCGTTCCACTGAGCCGGATTATGACTCGCCGTGATCACCATCCCCGCATCACAGCACGGCGCCGAAGTCGCAACCCCAACCGTCGGCGTCGTCGCCGGACCCATTCGGATCACATCACACCCACTCCGAAGCAACCCCTCAACCGCCGCTTCTTCAATCACATCTCCGCCGCGACGACCATCACGACCCACCGTGACCACCATCGCATCGCCCTCTTCCCGATCCTGCCACAACCACTCCCCAAACGCCGCCGCGTACCGCATCGCAAGCTCAGGAGTCAGACTCTCCCCCACAATCCCACGAAGCCCACTCACACCCAAAATCAACGGCGAATCACCCATCACAAACACTCCTTTTTCTACTCCACCACTCTAGCCATCTCTCCCCCTACCCTTCCCCCTATGCCTGAATCCATCCACAACTTCCTCTTCTCGTACTACGGCCTCGACTGGGCCGCCGCCGTCTTCATGTTCCTCTCCATGTACCGACTCGGAAAGCACCACAAAGACGGCTTCGTCTTCGCCGCACTCGCCTCCATCTGCTGGATCGCCTTCAACCTCATCGCCCACTCCGCCGCCGGTGTCGTCGCCAACCTCATCATCGCCATCATGGCCTTCCGCTCCCTCACCAGCTGGTCCAAAACGCACCCGTCTGTGTCAACCCAGCAAGATTCAAACGAGTAACCCTCTCCCCCCCGGGCTCAACTTTGGGGGGCGGGGGAGGTGCCCGCGTCTTCACGGTCGGAGGGGGTCTTATCTTCCTCCCTCTCCCTCGGGGAGAGGGCCGGGGTGAGGGCTCCCAACTCTCCGCCTTATCTCTTCCCTAAACTCCACCATGTTTACGATCCAGGTCAACCACGAGTTCTGTGCCGCCCACGCCCTCTCACTCCTCGGTGCCCACGAACCCCTGCACGGCCACAACTTCAAAACCACCGCCACCATCCTCGGAGATCAACTCGACGACGACGGACTCCTCTGCGACTTCCACACCGTCCACGCCGAGCTCCTCGACGTCTGCCAGCCCTTCACCAACAACAACCTCAACGAAACCCCACCCTTCGACACGCTCAACCCCACCGCCGAGCTCATCGCCAAACACATCGCCGACGAGCTCGCCTCACGCCTCGACCAAGCCCTCGCCCCCCACGCCAAGGTCCACTCAGTGAGCGTCACCGAAGCACCAGGATGCGTCGCGACCTACACCCGAACCTGATTCACTTCCTCCCTCTCCCCTGGGGAGAGGGCTGGGGTGAGGGCTCTTAAGTCTCGCGCAGATAACGCGCCGGACCAACCCACCAACTCCGCACTACGTCCTGAGTTGTATCCACCAATCCACATCCCACCAAACTCGCCCCCTCCCCCCGCCGATCTCCATCCCAAAGGTCGCGAGCGCGGCCGCACCAACAGATCATCCAACCAAAGGGATCACACACATGTTCAACACACCATTCGCATTCAACGGCTTCCAAGGCCAGTCATTCCCAGGCTTCCAAGGTTTCAACGGCTGGAACAACTGGAACTCGTTCAGCAACACCCCATGGTCGTTCAACAACTGGAACTCCACCCCATGGAACTGGAACACCAACTCATTCGGTGGCTCCTTCCCATGGAACCAGTTCTTCAACGGATTCAACGGCTTCCAGAGCCAAGGATTCCAAGGCCAGTCATTCCCAGGTTTCCAAGGCTTCAACAGCTTCTCCCCATGGTCACAGTCCTTCACCGGCTGGAACCAGTGGTCCCCATTCAACGCATGGAACTGGTTCAACACCCCATGGTCCTTCTTCGGAAACCAGTTCGGTAGCCAGTTCAACACCCCATTCGGATTCAACTGGTGGAACAACGAATCCGCACAGTCCGAAGCAGGCGCACCAAACTTCCAAGGTTCACCATTCGGCTTCAACCCATTCGCTGGTTTCAACCCATCAAACACCCCAGCGAACCAAGCAGCATAAACAACCACAACTTGCTTGCACACAGAGACCTCGATTCATGTCGGGGTTTTTTAGTATTACCTCGGCGCCCCCACCATCTCAACACGGATGAACTCACCCTTGCGATACCACTTCCTGAACACCCGATTCACTTGCGCCGCATCAAGCTCGCGATACGCGCGAGGCATCCCCCAGATCGATTCAACATCCCCGCCACGCTCGCTGACCATCGCTAAACGAGAAGCCCAGAACTCAGACTCCACAAACCCACGATCAATCAACCCACCGATCCGCTCCTTCGCTTCACGCACTTCCTGTGCGCTGATACCGCTCTCCGCGATCCGCACAATCTCATCGTCGATCACAGCCGCCCAATCATCGATCGACTCTTCCTTGCAATCCGCTCTGCCAAACATCACCACGCGCCCAGGAACCAGATCAAGCAGCAACGCCCCGCTCGAAGTCCTGACATCAGCGCCCAAACTCGCGGCCGCCGCTTCAATCCGATCATCGAGCACCACCCCCGCGATCGTCAGCGCGCGCAGATCATCAAGATCGTCGAGCTCACAGGCGCTGAATCCAACCACCACCCCCTCACGCCCACGCGGATCCACAACACGCACCGTCTCCTGCCCAGAGATCTCCGCGATCTGGATCCCTTCTGCAAGATCGGTCCGCAGTGTCGGACCGCCTTTGATCTCTCCGAGGTAGCTCGCGCAAATCTCGATCGCTCTCTGCGCATCAATCGGACCAGCAATCCCAACCTCGATCTGATCACCACGAACCTGATTCGTTATCCACTCGCGTACGCGTCGCGCTTCAACCCCATCGCCGAATCGTGATGGATCGCGTAGCGTGTACTTGACCCCGAGCGATTGCGCGATCCCCGACTCCATCGCATCGATCGGAAGCCCGATCGGACGCTCACCTCTCGCGCCGTCTTCCGCGATCTGCTCAATCAGATCCTGTTCGATACGCAGATCCGTCAGATACGCAAACACAAGCTCCACACCGCGCTCGAATGCTTCAAGTTCTGGACCACCCGCATCATCAACCTTGACATGGAACTGAATCCGCCAGCTCTGCCGTTCCACACCCAAACTGATCCCATGCTCGATCATCAAGGCTCGGATCTCTTCGTTTGTGCGCGAACGGATCGCGCCCTGCTCGATCGCCGCGACAAACACATCCCCCACGCCGTGCATCTCGGATTCTTCCAGCCCATCAAACCCCAACCGCACAACCATGCGCACACCCTGATCGTCGCTGCGGATTGAACCCATCTCACGATGCCGTACCATCACCCCATTATTGAGAACCGCCGAGACCACACCCGATTCCCGATGGACACTGATCTCTTCAACCTCGCCCCCATCGACCGATTGGTTCAGAATCGGACCACGCAGATCCGCGATCCATCCATCAATCGGATCGACCTCATCATCTTCAACGCCGTCCAAAACCGCACGCACATCCATCTCGCTCGGCGCCTGCTCTTCATCAAGCACAACCACCACCGCGGGCTCAACTGCTGCAAACACCCCATCGACCACCGAGTTCACAAGATCAACATCAACCTTGCCCAGCAGCTCGCGCCCCTCGTTGATCCACGCATCAAGTTCAACAACCGGACGCCCAGTCGCCATCATCCAGTTAAGCGAACGCGCCCGCTCTCTACTCGTCAATCCAGCCCACTGATCAATCTCGTACCCCCACTGCTGATCCAGCCATTCACGCGCTCGCGCGATCTCATCTTCGCTCACGCCGAAGCGGACCATCCGCTGATGCTCTCGTGCCATCGCGTTGAGCACCGCGTCCCATTCATCCGAAGCGCCTTCTCGCATCTCAACGACAACCTGACCAAACGGGATGCGTCCCAGCAGCATCCCCATCTCAACACGAGCATCGACCACGGCTTCAAACTCCGCTCGGAGCATCCGATTCACGCGATACCGCATCGCCTCGCCGCACAGTGTCATCGACAGCGCCAGCGAATGCCCCTCATCCTCCCAGATCACTTCACGCTCATCACCAAACCACACCATCCCGAGCCGAGATCCGCTAAGTTTCTCCACCCCGATCGTTGCCACGCGCCCCTCGACACTCGGCTTGATGATCTCCACCGAACTCAGCGCCGTCTGCTCACCCGCACCACAGCCATCGAAGATTGATCTCGCTTTCGCAATGACATCACTCGGATCAACATCACCCACAATCAACAGCGTCGACTGTCCCGCGTTCCATTCACGATCCACAAACGCCCGCACAGTATCCGCATCCAGCGCCGCGCACTCGTCCAGGCTCGGCATCGCCATCCGAGAAAACCCGCTCCCATCAAGCAGCTCTGGAAGCCACTGCATATACGCCCAGCGCTCGCCGCGCTCTTCTTCCATTGCCTTGAGTTCTTCAAGCACCCCTTCGCGCACGACACCGATCGCTTCATCCCCCGGCGAGTATCCATCCAACAAACCGCGCGCCACGCGGATCCCATCCGAAACATCCCCCGATTCCTGTACCTCCAGCATGAACGCCACATGCCCGTTGAGCACCATCACCCCACCTCGATCCTCGACACCGATGTACCCCTCGGATTCCGGATCGACCCCGATCATCGCGAGCATCTCTTCACGCGAGAACTCATCAACACCATGCATCGCCGCGCGAGCCGCGATCAGCGACGCCCCGCGTTCGCCGTCTCGCTCACTCATCGAGCCGCGACCGATCCGCGTCCAGACCTGAGTCGTCTGGTCCTCCAAAGCCGGATCGCTGTAAACAATCACCTCAAGACCACACCGGAGCACTTCACGCTGAACGCGAACAGACTCGTCATCACCGCGTGCCGAGACAACCAGCACGCCAAGCACAATCAAGATGAAACAACAAATCCGCCGCACGAACGAGCGTCTCCAATCCGGTTCAACGAGACATCTCCTCACGAAAGCAAGGGTCTTTCAATATACCGCCATCGACCCCCAATGATGCAGCGATCACCACTCCGGAAAGCATCAATTTCCTGAGCATTTTCAACCAGTTTCACCAGCCAGAATCACCAGATAGATCAATCCTGCTTCCGCATATACAGATGGATCGCCGTCGATCCGTACACATGCGTCTCAGGTCCCTCCGCCCCCTCCATCTCAAGCGAGATATCCCAAGTCCGATACTTCGGTTGCCCCCCCTCATGGACCTCCGCGCTCTCGCGCTCCCACAGCGCCGCCAGATCCTCCTCGCTCAGCTCGACCATCTCCTCACCGTCGATCAACTCCGTCGACTGAGCCCCGCCGCTCTGCGTTCCCGCACCCGCCCCCTCCTCATCAATCCGCTCGCGATGATAAAAAGGCCAAGGCGTACGAATGATCCCATACCCCGTCTCATCAAGCATCCCGATCAATCGCTCGAACTGCTTCTTCACCCTCGGCCAACCCTCAGGATCCCACACCATCGCATACGGCGGATCCATAAACACAATGTGCGCCGGCTTGGGACAACGCGAAAGCGTCGCAGGACCAAGCGCATCACAACACGCCACCTCCACACGATCGCCGCACCCCAGCATCTCGATATTCTCTTCAAGCGTCCGCACCATCCGACGATCGCGCTCCACGCACACCACTCGGCTCGCCCCCTGACTCGCCATCTCAAGACCCACCGATCCCGAGCCCGCGAACACATCGATCACCCCCTCACCCTCAAAGTGACCACGCAGCAGATTGAACATCGCCTCCTTCACCATGTCCGGAATCGGACGCGTCTCCACCCCCTTGGGAAGTGGATGCAACTTACGACGACGATACTCTCCGCTGATAATCCGCATGCCGTATCAATGCACACCTAAGCACCCAAAGCAATCCTGCAGACCACATCAACCCGAATTAAGCGCACAAAAAAAACGGCTCATTCAGCCGCCAACTCCCGATCCATCTGTTCTTTCGAATCAGACACCGGAATCCTCGAGCAAACGCTCAATCGAGCACAAAGCCGTTCGAGGCGTCACCTGACCACTCACCAAACCCCAGAACGGGATCTCACCAATCGGAGCAGGCGACCACGAGTTCAATCGTGAATCAACACGACGAGCTTCTCGCATCAATCGCGAAGATCCCACATACACGCACCGCTGGATCAGCAACAACCCATCATCGGCATACTCCATCTCAGCGCTGACACCCGCCATGACCTCAGCGATGTCTTGGAATAATCCACGATCGCGACGCACAAGCAGATCCGCGTCGTGCCAGACGAACACCCGCATTCGCTCATGACGACGACCAGGCATCGTGCCGCGCTGACGCAACAGCGATGAAATCCCGCGAGGACCATCCACTGTTCGGCTCAACTTATCCACCGGAATCAAACGCTCGAGCTGATCGCACAGATCATCGATCGACCGAATCAAACGACCGTGTATTACACAAACTTGTGTGTCAGCCATCCCAGAGAGGAACTGCTGGAACTGTGCAGCGAATCGAGTCCGGACTTGGAGATCATCACCCCACGCGACGAGATGCCGATCCTCAAGCCGCGCCAATACCTCTGGCTGCCAAGTGATCGGCTCAAATACAAACCCATGTTGTCCAGACATCGCGGACATTCACTTCTCCAAAGGCGGTCCCCGCCTCAAACTGCCTGACCCCAAACAACAAATACAGACCGGTCCCGCGACCAGCCTGTAACCGAGCTACCCATCTGGGGTACAGACCTGTTCAATATGCGCCAAAAACCCGCTCAAACCAGCGAACTTCTCAGAAATCCACAATCAATCAACCATCTTTCAGTAAATAAATGAACACTTACCAATCCACATCACACAAATTTGAACGCACACACCCTCAAAATATGATTTCCTGGGTATTCCCATCCACCCGTTCAAACTTAGGTCATTGCCCCTATTCTCAAAGAGATCTCGATATCTGAGCCCTAAATCGCTGATAAATAGGCAATGGAACAGGATTCTTCCTGCTTGGATAACTGATCATGCAATGTAACATTCACAACGCTTCGAATACGAACGACAACCTTCACAAACTCGCTCAATGCGTCTTCGCCGTATCCACTCTGCCGTGCGCCCCAACCGCCGATTGGCCAACCCAAGCCGCCGAGGCACTCTCCAAACTCGCTCCCAATGCCGCGTTTGCCGTCATCATCGCCCACCTCAACACAGAATCACTCAGAGCATCCACCGATGCCTCAGGCGTATCGAGCAATCCCAACCACCCCGCGACCACGAACCCCTTCGAGTCCAGATCAACACTCGAGCAACTCGGATCACTGAACTCCAAGCTCCATCACTCAGGACTCAGCAAACCATTGATCTCGAACGCTCAAATCCTGCTCCCGAAGTGGTACGCCAGCGACGCGAGCAACCACTGGAAGTCCACTCAACCTCAGCAAACACTCGTCAGCTACTGTCCTCTCATCAATGCTCGCCCCACACAGAAATCCACTCAAACCCAACAACTCGCGCTGATCTGTATCGCTACGCCAAACCAAAACTCCGCGGACCTGCTCGATCATGACATGTTCTCATCCGTGATGAGCATCCTCAACCACAAAGCCGCCGCGATGTGCAACGAGCAAGCCAACAACTCGATCTGCTGGTTGACCCAGCGAGAACAAGTCATCCTCGATCAACTCATTCTCGGCTGCTCAGTACGAGAGATCGCTGATTCCATCGATCGCTCGCCGCACACTGTGCATGATCATGTCAAAAGCCTGCACAAGAAGCTCGGCGCTTCAAGCCGAGGACAACTCATCGCCAATGCCCTTGGTCACCAGGATCATTCCAAACCATCACAGTTGCACAGCCCGCAGATCGATCCCGAACTGATCCGCCAAACAGGTGCGAGCGAGTTCATCGAACCGCATCCAGAATCGCGTGTCCGCGCAATGCGGCTCAACCGGTAACCAGCTTGCTCCGAATCGCCTCACCGATCCGCTCAGCGAGCAACCCATCCTGACCAATCGGTGTCACGATCCGAGCAGGCTGCCGCTTTCCTTGCGAATCAATTACGACAGCGTGCGTGGATCGTGAGATGCTCTCTGTCTCGATGCGCCACGCCGGACGATGCACGCGCTGCACAAGCACCGACACCATCATCGATCCATCGTTCTCGATATCAACACGCACAGAGCGCTCATGCTGATTGACCAGATCCGCAGTCTCTTGCTTGAACGACCCCTGCTCCCCATCCCAAGGCGACGCGAGCCCCTGAGTCGTCTTATACGCCGTAGTGACCACCCCACGCCGAGCGTCGACGCGATCAATCACAAAGCGATGATCCGTGAGCACCTCGCGGATCACCCCGATCAATCGTTCACGATCCGTATCAAACCCCTCCCCTCCCAAGGCATAGCTCTGCCCGTTGTAGACCGTCGCGTTGTTGCAGGCGCCGAGCATCAACAAGCACCCCACCACCATACCACCTAAGACCGGAATCTGTACATGATTCATTCGCATCCCTCAGTCTACGCCCGCTAAATACGCTTCAGCACAACGAATCAAGGACCTCTTCAAGTTCTTCGATCAAAGTATCGATGTCCGCTTCCCCCACTCCAGGCGTCCCCACACTCACGCGTGCAATGGACTCCTGAGCCCTGTCCTCCCCGATCGGGACTGTCGAATGCGTGATCATCACGCGTCCGCGCGCATTCACACGCTCCACCAACTCGCTCGTCAAACCAGTATCCCCCAGAACACGGAAGCACACCAACCCCAGCATGCGATCACTCGCGAGCTCCACGCGTGAATTCCGCTCCACCCACCGCTCGACCCGCTGTGCGAGCTGGACATGACCTCGGATATGCTCACGCAACCCTTCAATCCCAAAACAGCGGATCACCATCCAGAGCTTGAGCGATCGCATCCGTCGTCCCAGCGCGATGTGCCAATCTCGAAAATCGACCACGCCGCTCTCACTCGCTTTATCGCGTAGATACGCCGGAGTGATACTCATCGAATCAACAAGCACATCACGATCACGCACCCAGAACAGATCGCAATCAAAGTTCGTCAATAGCCATTTGTGCGGATTGATGCACACCGAATCCGCACGCTCGACGCCTTCCATCATCGCGCGATGCTCAGGACACACCGCCGCGGCTCCAGCCCACGCCGCATCTACATGCAACCACGCCTTGTGCTCACCCACTTCTCCGATGACATCCGCAATCGACCCAAGCGGATCCACCGCTCCTGTCGAAGTCGTCCCCACTGTTGCGACCACCATCATCGGAACCAATCCCGCTTCGATATCCGCACGCATCGATCGCTTGAGCGCCACATTATCCATGCGCAGCTCAGCATCCGTTTCAATCACACGCACTCGGCTTTGATCCTCAGCGTGATCCGCCAGACCACACACCATCGCCGCCTTAACCACTGATGAGTGCGCCTGATCGCTTGTATACACAGTCACCTTCGAGCGATCAACGCCGCGTGATGTGCATCGCCGCCGTGCCGCGACCAGTGCCGCAACAACTGCTTCTGATGCAGTCCCCTGGATGCATCCGCCGCCTTTCTCCGAACGATCGAACCGGAATCCGTCATCAAGTCCAAACATCTGCGCGCACCAGTCCATCACGCGCACCTCAAGCTCCGTGCAAGCAGGCGAAGTCGACCACAACATCCCGTTCACATTGAGCACCGCGCTCATCAGCTCACCCAAAATCGCTGGAACCGAGCTGCTACATGGGAAGTACGCAAAGAACCTCGGCGATTGCCAATGCACCAGACGCTCCACGAACTCGTTATCCGCTTCTTGAATCAATCCTTCAATCGACTCAATCGAGCACCCCTCCATCGGAGGCGATTGCTCGATCCCTTTCAACACCTCCCCCCACTCGACATTCGTGCGAACATCCCGTTCAGCGAGCGATCTCAAATAGCTCTGCGCCCATTGCGTAACGCGATCGATCCCGGCTCCCAACGCATCGATCCCAGATTCCCGCTGCGCGATCCACTCATCATGACCCATAACAAACGCCTCCGTATCGCACAAACCACTCACTAGACCACTATTCCATGCACCGAAATCTTTGACTTTGGTCTTGCAAGAGTCAGGATATTCTGGTAATCTCGCCCAATGTTCACTCGAACGCCGTGGGGGTGTTTGAAGTGCCAATTTGTTTCAGGCTCGTGAATGCAAAGGTCTCGCATTCACAACCAACAGCCCCACCGTGTTGAGCCTCTCGACGCATATTTCTGTGCGCCGAAGGATCCGAGCTAGTGTCGTGTGCTTGCTCGCGAATCAACAGTCTAGTGGTACGGCATCACAGCGGAATGCTGTGTGCGCGAATCGTCGCGTCCGTGCCGAGGTTTCGTGGTATGTTGGTCTCACCTCGATCGATCGCTTTCGCATCTGCACTCTCAACTTTTACACTCGCTGCTCTTGCAGGGGGTCCAAAGCTTCACTTCGTGGAACGCACAGTCGAAGCCGGACTCACTTCACAGAACGCCCTCTCGACTGCACAGCTGTACTCTCCGATGACCGCAGGCGGGGTCGCCGCGGACTTCAATAACGACGGATTCGACGACATCTTCCATCTCGGCTCGATGAACCCCAACTCGCTCTTCATCAATAACCAAGACGGCACCTTCACCAACCAAGCATCAGAGTGGGGAGTCGCAGGTCCTTACCACTCCTTCGGCGCCTCCACAGCTGACTTCAACAACGACGGCTACCTCGATCTCTTCGTCACCGCGTTCGGACCTGGTGATAGCGCTCCACAACCAGGAAAACTCAAACTCTACCGCAACAACGGACCTGACGAACACGGCAACTGGTCATTCACAGACATCGCCGAATCCGCAGGTGTCAACCACCTCACGCCGGGAACGAATCAAAAAGAAGGAACCGGATCCTCGTGGGGTGACTACGACCTCGACGGCGACCTCGACCTCTTCGTCACCGCATACAACTCCATCCGCGCCGCCAATCGCTTGTTCCGCAACGACGGACCAGACGAAACCGACACCTGGCGCTTCACCGATGTCACCGCGGAAGCCGGAGTCGAAGAAATCGGAGTCTCCGGATTCCTCCCAGCGTTCTGCGACATGAACAATGACCGATACCCCGAACTCATCATCGTTGGTGATACCGGGACGACACGCTACTACACCAACAACAGAGACGGCACCTTCACCAACGACACCAACCGTCTCGAGGATGTCCAAACTGCAAATGCGATGGGGATCGACATCGCCGATGTCAATCATGACGGCTTACTCGATTTCTTCCTCTCTAACATCACTTTCGACTCAACCAACGGACCGGGAAACATCCTCCTGATCCAGCAACCCGACGGCTCATACAAAAACATGGCACGAATCTCCGGATGCCATGACGGCCATTGGGGTTGGGGATCACTCATCAACGACTTCGATCACGACGGTGACAAAGACATCCTCGAAACAAACGGCTACTTCTTCGACTTCACCGCAGACCCCGTCACGCTCTATCTCAATGACGGCGACGGCACTTCATTCACCGAATCCGCACAAGCCTGCGGCATCAATGACATCGCGCAAGGAAGAGGACTCGTCAGACTCGATACCGAAAACGACGGCGACATCGACGCGATGATGTTCAACTGGAATCAGCAAAACGCATATTTCCAGAACAACCTCATCACACCAAAGACCACCCAACCCGACACACACTGGGCGCGCATTAAACTCGACACCTACGCACGCGACTCACTCGCACCGCAAGGCATCGGCGCGATGGTCACACTCAAAACCGCTACGAGAGAATACATCCTCCCAATGTTCGCGAATCCCTCGCACTGTGGCTCATCATCCGTCGAAACCCACATCGGACTCGCGAGCGAATCAATGATCGAATCCATCCAAGTCGCTTGGCCCGACGGCACATTCAACACCTACACCAACCTGCAATCTGATCAAATCTTCACCTTCCGCGCCCCCGCGTTTGCTGCCGACTACAACAACAACGACACCGTAGAGTTCGACGATGTCATGACTTTCATCAACGCACTCGCATCGCGCAACCTCAGCGCAGACCACAACGGCGACTCACGAATCAACTTCTTCGACATCGTGGACTACCTCCACGACTATCGACAAGCTCTCATGCCATAACAGGATGCTGTAACCCGCTTCATCACCAAGCCACACGAGCCATGAGCACTGGACCATTTCTGGATCCAGTGCTCATTGGTTTTTGAGCACCACAAACTACTTGGTACCATCAGACCCAGGACACCCCTCGCCATACAACTCGAGGAACTTACTCACATCGAAGAAGTTGAACGAGCCATCGTACACCAGGTCCGCATCACCAATCCCCTTGCTGTAGCGTTCAAGAAACGCCGACACATCAAGGAAGTTTAATGAACCGTAAGGCTCTGCATAATCCACAGCACTGCAAGGACTGTTCGGACCACGCGCCAAAGACGCACCGACAGTGATCTGCAGATCCGCATTGTTAATCGCGCCAGCTTCATATACCAAAGGTCCAAACAAACCCTCCGGAGTGATTGGTGGTTCGATCGAGAGCGCTTCGACGATCATCTCGCCATCAGGACTGACCGGCGCGAACCCACCCATGTCCGCGATGTGATTGGAAAGCTCGTGCAGAGCCGAAAGCCCATCCTGCCCCGCCGCGACAGGAACCGCAAACGACACATCGATCCCACCCGGACCGTTTGAATCCGTCGCGCTAATCCGCAGCAGCGCGTCGCTATCCGCGACGCCGTTCACCTGCAGACTCATCCGGCGCTTCGCATCAGGGAACCAACCCTTCACAGGTTTCACGATGATGTTTGCCGTCCAATTGCTAAACGAGAAACAGATCCGATCCACATTCCAGCCACAGTCAATCACTTCCTGATTCACGAACATGCACACCTCACCAGTAATCCCTGGACGAGGTACATTGATCGGAGGCACAAACTTCGCGAACCCCTTGAACACAGGAATCGCCGGAGGCATCTGACCAGGTTTATCAAGCATCACGCTCTCAAACGCATCCTTGATCATCTGCGCCTTCACATGCGGATCACTGCTCGCAGCGCCTTTGACGCGCCCCTGCTTGACGACACTCATCGTGTTCCCGTTGCCGTCGCACATCTTCACTTCGATCTGCCAGTTCACAATATTCGGAACCTCTGCATCACACACCTCAACCCAGATCGTCCCGATCGGCACACCAGTCCCACGATACGGCGGACAACTCATCGGCTTCTCCGGCTCATCCGCCGGATCAGGGAATCCCGGCCCATACATCGGGAACGGATCAAGCGGATCACCCGACCCAAGCTTGAGCGCATTGAGCACATCCCCCGGCGCCATTAGGATCCGACGATCCGCTTCGTGCAACAGCGTGTTGTCCCCAAAAGCACCGGACATATAGATATCCCCGCCGTGATACGCCGAAGTCTGCGAGCGCAGCCGCACATCACTCCCCGGAACGCCCACACTCAAGCGACTCACCGAAAAATACAGCAGCGCCGAATCATTGATGTCATCAAAGATCGCATTCCCGTTCGCATCGTTCCGTCCGAACATCGCGAACGCGTCAACATCATCACTCGGAATCAAACCAAGATCACTCGCCGTCAGCGCCCGCTGCAGCGTCGCCGGCGATCCAACCACAACCGTCAGAATATCCGCGCCCGACCACCCATGAATCCCAAGCGTTGGTGAGCCCTGCTCAAGCGAGAAATAGATCCGCTGACCAATCATCGAAGAAGGATCAGTCATCGCATCGATCGCCTCATCCGGAGACATCAACATCCCCATGTCCGACTCGTTGTACGCGAGCACATGACCAGTCGTACCAGATGGGAGCGCATAAATATCCGCACCGGTAAACGGGAAGTTCGCATTCATCGGCGTGCCCGCTTGTCCAACCGCTGGATTATCAGGAGAAAACAAGAACGGAAACTGAACGACACCTGAAGCCGTGATGTACACATCCCCTCGATCCAACGCATCGAGCGCATCACCCGCACTGAGTCCCAGCGCCCCGGCATTACTGACGAAGACATTTGTCCCCGATCCGCCGTTAAACACTCCGCCGTGATCCGGAGCCGCGTTCACCGCTGATCCAACATCACCCACCGAAAACAACTCGTGCGAAAAATCAACCTGCGCCATCGCGCCCATTGCACAACACGCCAAGAGCGAAGCCCCGGCTTGGATCCGAATCCGTTGCATACTGATACCCTCCAGACACGCGTGCCCGGACCGGGATTGATCCGAGAACAACTCGGTCTACACATACGGTATCAGAACCACACAATCATGCAAGTGCTTTTCAACACGGATCTCTGGAGCATACAAACGGACTATAAACAGATGCCTATTCATCCTCGATCGCAGGACGGATCCGTTCACTCACATCTTTCGGCTTTCCACCCGTCTTGAGTTCTTCAAGCAGCCGCAGATATGTCTCGTAGCGCACCGCTGAAATCTCCCCCGCATTGACCGCCGCCTCGACCGCACAGCCCGGCTCATGATCGTGCGAGCAATCATTGAACTTGCAGTCGTGCGTGTACTCCAAAAACTCAGGGAACATCCACCGCAGCTCTTCCGGAGAAATATCCGCAAGCCCAAAGAACCGAACCCCAGGTGTATCAATCACGCGGATCTGCTCGCCGCCCGCGCCATCAATAAAGTGCATCGAGCTCGCCGTCGTTGTATGCCGACCCCGCTGATCCCGCTCGCGCACACGACCCGTCTCCAGCCCAAGCGCCGGATCGAGTGCATTGGCAAGCGAACTCTTCCCAACCCCAGAGTGCCCCACAAACGCGCACGTCTTCCCAGACAACAACTCCCGCAGCTCATCGACGCGCGACGATGAATCATCACCCGGAACCGCCGCACACACCGCGATCGGAATCCCCGCTTCCCGATACGGCTCCAGCTTGCTCAGCTCCGACTCCCGATTGGAATCATCAAGCAGGTCCACCTTGTTGACCGCGATAACCGCCTCGCACCCACCCGCCTCGATCGCTACTAGGTACCGATCAATCAGCCGCGGATGAAGCGGAGGCGATACAACAGAAACCACCACGACGATCACATCGACATTCGCCGCGACGACCCGCTCCTGACGTACATCGTGCGCATCTGGACGCGCCAGCTTGCTCGTCCGCTCCATCACGCTCACGACCTCGAACAACTCTTCATCGTCGTCCTTCGCGTCGAGCTTGGTAAACACCACGCGATCCCCCACCGCGATCCCCGACTGCTGCCGCGCCGCCAGCTCCGCGCTGAGTCGACAAAACACCGCCTTCTCAGCATCGTCCTCCCCGCTCGGCAGCACCGTCGCGCGCCGCCTCGTCAACTCAATAACCAAACCCTCTTGCAGATCCGCCGCATCGGGAGACTGCTCACGCACGCGCTTCGCGTGCCCGTACTCCTTCTCCACGATCCGGAGCACCCAATCAATCAACGGATCCGCGCGACGCTTCCCCCCGATCCGCTCACCATCGAGCGTCTCGCGCGCCTTGGACCGCCGCCGCTTCTGCGCCGCCGACCGCTGCTCACGCGCAAGGTCATACACACGATCCCGATCCGCCTTGGAAAGCGACTCCAGAATCCCCTCAAGTTTGCTTCGTTGGTGCTTGTTCAACACCCAATGGTATCAACCAAAGCGAGCCGGGCTCAATGAATCACACCACCCGGCAGATTCTTCTGAACCCAAGCCGCGGCCTCAGGTGTCGCCCCGTTCCCCTGCCAAACACTCCCGCTCGGATACCAAGGCGTTGGATCGGTCCAAGACTGTTCTCGACTCATGTACTGAAGGGATCCATCGAACATCGTGACATAGAACCCCTCTCCACCGTTTTTGCGATATGAAAGTTCAAGGTTCATCTGGCTCGGAGCTTGCCAAGAGCTCCGGCCGTAAGCGGTAGAATGCTCGAAGCTCGGCCCAGGATCAGAATCCAACACTGTCAACGGAAGCAGATCAATACTGAAATCCAACCCAGCACCATCCGTATAGTGACGGGTGCCGTCAGCGAACATCACTTTGTTTGACAACTGAGTTCCCACATTTGAAATGTTCGGCACATACCCTTCCGGACTCAGAGCCACATCACTCGGATTTTGGACCGCGAACTGCTCGATATAACCAAGATCCTGATCGCGATCGATCACCACATTCCTGCGAGTATGCTCACTTGAAAAATGGGTAAAGCTGTTGATCTGCAAAAAGCTTCTCTGGCGAAACCCTGAAGTCTGAAACAGTGTTACAAACTGATCTAAATCCGCAGGGAATGATTCGATGTATAGGTTATCAACCATACGATCAGTGGTTGGATCGGCCACCACTTCAAAGCGTTGCTGAGTCCTCTCTGCCCTATTCGGAGAGAATCCGTACGCATCGCCAACCAATGGAGAGATCCAATCGCCTTGAGTGGTGGGATTTCCACCAGCAGTGTCAAACTCAAGTGTCTCCAAACCCTTATTCCCAAACGCTGGGATCAATGTCCTATTCCACTCCGCCCCAGAAGTGTTCGGTCCAGTAAACGCACCATTGTGGTCTCCCATATACACAAACTGTCTGCGTGCAAGATCATGGTGCACCCACTGCGACTTGGTATCCAGATTCGCCTTCTGGACCTGACTCCCGATCGGAGCGAGCACCGCCCCGACTGATCCAGTGATCAAAACTACCGCCGACAACTCCACTACCGTGAAGCCCTTCCGATGAATACTCTGCGCCATAACAAATCCCCTAATCAATACAAACTCATCACTTTATACGAGCAAGTGTCCCCTAAGATCCAATAAATTCTGTGAGAGGAACCAACATATGACCACATCCACGACCACACCCTTCGCCGTCCGCACCAAAGAAACCCTCGACATGCTCGCCTCGACCGGCCAGATGAAAGTCCTCCAAACCCTCGACTCCCCGATGGACGCCCTCGTCACCATGATCGACGACGACGGCTCAAAGCACGATCGCATCTGCATGTGCTCCAACAACTACCTCGGGCTCGCGAACCACCCCGATGTCGTCGCCTCAGGCATCGAAGCATTGAAAACCTACGGCGCCGGCACCGCGTCCGTCCGCTTCATCTGCGGCACCTTCTCCCCGCACCACACGCTCGAACAAACCATCGCAGAGTACATGGGCACCGAATCTTCCTACACCTTCGTCTCCTGCTGGAACGCGACCGAAGCGCTCTTCCCCACCTGCTGCGAAGCCGGAGACATCATCATCTCCGACGAACTCAACCACGCGTGCATCATCGACTCCATGCGCCTCACCCCAGTCATCAAGAAAGGCGTCAAGAAAGCCGTCTACAAACACTCCGACATGGACTCCTGCCGAGAAGTCCTCAAACGCGCCAAGAACGACCCCGATGTCACCGGCCAGATCTGGCTCATCACCGACGGCGTCTTCTCCATGGAAGGCGACATCGCCAACCTCCCCGCTCTACGAAAACTCTGCGACGAGTATGGCGCGTACCTCTGCGTCGACGACTCCCACGGCCACGGCGTCATGGGCAAAACCGGACGAGGTACGCACGAACACTACAACATGATCGACGAAAACGGCAAATCCCAAATCGACATCTTCACCGGCACGCTCGGCAAAGCACTCGGAGGCGGCGCCGGAGGTTTCATCGCCGGATCCAAAGACCTCATCGACCTCATCATCCAGCGAGGCCGACCAACACTCTTTTCTAACGCCCTCCCAGTCACCGTCGCCGCCAGCGCCAACACCGCGATCCGCACGCTCATGAACGAGCCCCAGCGCGTCGAGCACCTCCGCGAGGTCACGCAGTACTGCCGCGAGCAGATCAAAGCGAAGACCAAGTTCGAGGTCCTCGAATCCCCCACCGCGATCTGCCCCATCATCGTGGGGGAAACCGCGACCGCGATCGCGATGTCCAAAAAACTCCTCGACCACAACATCTTCGTCATCGGCTTCGGCTACCCCGTCGTCCCCGAAGGCGAAGCAAGACTCCGAATCCAAATGTCCGCCGCACATACGAAGGAACATGTGGACCAGCTTATCTTGGCGTTGAACGCGATCGTATAACAAACAGCCGCGTGTTCCCACGCGGCTGTTTAAATATAAGCTCTAGATTGAATGATCAATCAAGGACAGCCGCCGGAAATAAACGACTCAAGCACCGCATAGTCAGGACCGGTCATGGACGGGTCAGCAACCCCATCATGATTCAGATCTTTAGGGTCGCTCATGAACATAGCTAGATCTAGACAATCCAAACTTTCGGACATATCAAAGTCACATTGCTGCATGATGTTTCCGCCATAGATGATAAACACCGCACCCACACTTCTCGCAGGGGACTGGTCATTGTCATAATTGAATGGCATGGTCGCGCCCTCGCTACACACGACTAGATCAGGATAGCCATCACCGTCAAGGTCTTGTCCACCAGACACCCACACGCCAGCCCGTGGCTTGTCGCCGGGACCTGGCTCTGCAAAGTGCGGTAAATCTGACCATGCAGAATCACCATAAAGTTTCGCACCCATGATTGAATCGCCGATATCGCGAGCGCTCAACTCACCGCTGAGATTGACACGATCATCCCCGTAGATCACATACGCGGCACCAACGGTCTTCCGAAGATTCGAGTTGTTGTCCATATAATCCGCTTCATTGGCACCTATGACAAAATCAGCATGCCCATCCGCGTTCAGGTCACCCGCGCAGAAGACATGCCAACCGAAGTTGTCGCCCTTGAGTTCACCCCTGATTTTTGCCGCTTGTATGTTTCCTGTGACCGATGTATTGGCCACCAATAGATCGTCAACTTCAACTAAGTACTCAGTATCAAGATTTGGACCATACTCTGGGAAAGTTAGGCACGGACCAGATTTGATATCACAAGGGTGTGAAGGATCAAAGCCGTAAATAAGGTAGACACGACCGTGTGTATCGTGCCCAAGATTGATCAAATTATCGCGCTCCTGCACATCATTGTCGTTGTTGTCCCCAATAAAAAAGTCCGGTGCGCCCACAAGAATATCTGTCTTACCGTCACCATCGACATCACCGGCGGCCATTACCGTCCAACCAAACTCTGCACCGACTTGAAAATCGTCAACTATATCAGGCTGAGTCTTCGTATCACCAGGCAACATAAATGAAGAGTCCCAGTCATCCGTGGCATTCGGGTCATACGCCTGATTCTCATTGTAATCCAGCGGCGTATTGACAGATCCACGAATCTTCAGTGCACGAGGTCGTGTTCTTGTTATTCTACAATTCTCTGTTTCTGAATCGACAGCATCAACGAATGTCTGTCTCCAGATCGGTTTGTTGACCGCTGATGAAAGAGAGCCCGTGAAAGATTCGCCGTTGGTATTCATGCTGGTGAAATACTCACCGACAGGAGGATTTGTCTTTGATCCGAAGACAACATAAGCCGCTCCAACATTGCTCCGATTGACATCGCCGTTCGGCGCATCCTCGTGAGGCGTTCCGATGATGACATCTGAACATCCATTGCCATCAAAGTCACCGCCGAAACCACAATACCCAAGGTAGGTATAGTTGCCGCTCCCATAAATGACCGCACCGTCTTCCGGAAGATTGTTCGCGATCAAGTCATTGGGCAGTTCATATACATCTTGTGTCCACTCTGATCGAGGTGCTCCATAGATGATGTAGCACGCACCAATCCCATTCGCGCGCCCAGCAGGATCGTTGGCAATTCCTGTTGAGACATTCATGTACGCCGCATCCGTTGTATTCGGATCGCCTGGGTTGTAGTTCGGGTGATCACCGGAATCGAACGACTGCGCACCGATCAGAATATCAGCGTGAAAATCACCGTTCACATCCATGACCGGTACAACAGTACTTTCTGGGTATGTGCCACACTCAGCAGTCGTGGGCAGTGAACCATTTCGGACATCCTGACCGACCTTGTCGTGCCAGGTCGCACCGATAAACTTCACACCCGCAGGCACATCGTTGGTTCCGTCCTTACCAGTCAGTGTGATATCATCGAGATCATACACGCCGGTAATTCGACCGCTGATTGGTTGGTCGCCTAACGGGTCGTATCGTGAACCAAACAACATGATCGCCCCACCAAACTGGCTGGAACCGAGAAGGACATCAAGATTACTCGTATTGCCATCGTGTTCGACAGCCTTCCCGTCTACATTCATCTGGGGCGCTCCAATGATGAGCTCATCACCGGGATAGCCGTCCACATCACCGAGAAATGAGACCGAGTACCCGAGTAAGTCTCCAGTGATGCTGTCATCGATCACATCATTCCAAGGACCTGTCACATAATTGAGCCCAATGGAAAACCCATCGACTGTCGATTGCCCCCCATGGGTCCAACTCGCAGTTGTAGACCCAGCACTCAAGACTTTGTAATCATCGTCATTATCCACAAAGTAAGGATCGGTCCCAGTTGGTTTCGCGGATCTGATGCCGTTTCTGCCGTAAATAACCAATGCAGGAATTCTGTCACGTGGATTCTCAAGTTCACTCTCTTCAGTGGCATCTCCAACAATGCCATTTTCATCACTATCTTTCAGATAACGCAAAACGCCTTGCAAGTCAAAAGCGTTAAAGTAAGTTGGGTCGTTACTCATCCCATTCCACAAATCTGAACCTGTAGATCTGTATGACAGGAATTTTTCCCAGTTCTCCGAGGGGCCATAAATCACACACACCACGCCCGCGCCCCAACGCGGAACATCAAGCGCTCCATCCGAAGGAGTAGGATAGTAAGGGGAGGTTGCTGCCCAACCAGGTTGTTCTTTCCAGTTTGGGCTATATTCGCCGCAGATCACAAGATCCATGTAACCATCACCGTCGAAGTCTCCCATCGCTGCGGAATGACCAAAATTTTGTTCTGTAGTCTTTTTGAGTCTTTCTGCTGCATTCTCATCTCCATTAAACGGCTTCAGAATGCCCCCCATAAATGTATCAAAGTACGCCGGGTCCACCCGCGCATCTAAAATACCAACCCCATTGAGCGGATGTTCCGGCGTAGGAGTCCCATTCAAATGCCCAATCTCCTGCGGATCAGGTGCCGCACATACACTGGTTGCGAGTGCCGATAGCATAATGCTCATAAAACATGATTGATAATTTTTCACATTGCTCTCCATTTCAGAACAAATCAGTTCAGGACACAATAACAACGCCCTCTGACACTCAGAGGTCTATTTGAATACCTTACAACATATTTTCTAGAGCTGCTGAACAAGCAGCCAACGAACTGCTTCTTAATGTGATCTGTTTACGTGAATTAGAATGCTACCAATGTAAACACTCACCCAAGCTCATCATCCGCCACCGAGTAATGCGGATCCTCAAGCACATTGACCTCCACCATATCCCCCGCCTTATGCAGCAGCAATCGACAGTCCTCGCTCAGATGCCGAAGGTGCAGCGTCTTCCCCGCCTTGCGATATTTCTCCGCCAAAGCATCAATCGCCTCGATCGCCGAGTGATCCACCACGCGCGAGTTCAGGAACTCGATCACCACATCATCGGGATCGTTCGCCGGATCAAAGAAGTCGCGAAACTCATGGATGCACCCAAAGAACAACGGCCCATTGAGCTCATAGGTCCGCGATCCATCCTCGTCATCACGCACAACAACATGGATATGCCGCGCATGTTCCCACGCAAAGATCAGCGCCGACACAATCACACCGACAACCACCGCGATCGCAAGGTCGGTCATCACCGTCACCCCCGAAACCAAAATCAGCACAAACGCATCCTTCGGAGGCGTCTTCTTGAGAATCCGGAAGCTCGACCATTCAAACGTCGCGATCACCACCATAAACATCACCCCCACCAGCGCCGCCATCGGGATCTTCTCGATCAGCCCCGACCCAAACAAGATAAAGCACAGCAGGAAGATCGCCGCGCTGATCCCTGACAAGCGTCCGCGTCCACCAGAGTTGATGTTGATCATGCTCTGACCGATCATCGCGCAGCCGCCCATCCCGCCGAACAAGCCGCAGACCGAGTTTGCAATCCCCTGCCCCACGCACTCCCGATTCCCGCGTCCACGCGTGTCCGTCATCTCATCGATCAGCGTCATTGTCAGCAGCGACTCGATCAACCCGATCGCCGCGAGGATAAACCCATACGGCAGGATAATCCCAAGCGTCTCGAAGTTCATCGGAACCGTCAAAGGCTTGAACGCCGGGAACCCGCCCTTGATCGACGCGATGTCCCCCACCGTCTTCGTATCAATCTTCAAACCGATCACCAGCACCGACACGACCAAGATCCCCGCAAGCGCCGAAGGGAACGCCTTGGTCAGCTTCGGAAGAAAGAACATGATCCCCATCGTCAGCGCGATGAACCCACAGAACACCAGCATCGGAGTCCCGCTCATCCACTGCGACTGACCATCCTCACCAGTCACCTTGAACTGCGACAGCTGCGCCAGGAAAATCACAATCGCAAGCCCGTTCACAAACCCAAGCATCACCGGATGAGGCACAATGCGGATGAACTTCCCAAGACGCAGTACGCCCACACTGATCTGGATCAACCCCGTCAGCACGACCGCCGCAAACAGATACTCCACGCCGTGCTCAGACACCAGATGCACCATGACCACCGCCATCGCGCCCGTCGCGCCCGAGATCATCCCAGGACGACCCCCAAAGATCGACGCGAGCAATCCCACCATAAACGCGGCATACAACCCAACCAGCGGATTCACGTTCGCGATGATCGCAAACGCGACCGCCTCGGGAACCAGCGCCAGCGCCACCGTCAATCCCGACAACACCTCGGTCTTGATCCCGCTCCCCCAAAAACCCTTCGCAGAGAATCGTCCCAGACCCGCCGGAGTAGCGATCCTCGAATACAAGCTATCCATGTCAATCAGTCCCTACCCAAGAGGTGCCGCCAAGATCGCCACACTACAAAACGCGGCACAAGACCCCATCCTAGACCCACCAATCCACCAACCCAGATCATCGCTCACGAAGAATACACGGGCACCGCGAATCGATGCACAAAGTCCACCCCCTTCGCCTCACCGCGCACCTCCAAATCCCAGTATCGAGCCGGACGCGCCGACGCCCGCGTGTCCTCCGCATCCTCTGGGATCAAAAACACCACAGGGAGTTCCCCTTGTCCCGATCCATCCCCGAGCTCCTTCATCACATCCTCGATCACCCATTGGTCTGTCGCGATCCCTCTGCACCGAATCTTGCTCTTCTGCTTCCCAGATGACGAAGGCACACGCTCATAGCGCTCAATCACATGCCTCAGTGTGATCGTCACACGATCCAGCGCCCCGAAACCACGAGGACACAACACGCGACCATTGAGCATCTCTCCTGCGCGGATCGGCATCGTCTCATACACCACCCTCGGCGTCCCGTACCGAAACGCCGCGAGCACCTGCTTCACGAACACCCACCCAAACAACAAGAAACACAAGTACATCACAGCGCTCATGAACCAGAGGAACACCCCCACAAACCCGCCGGGACCAGTCATCGAGACCCAAGTGGAAACCATGGTGAAGCACACCACAATCAGCATCCCAAGAATCGACATCACCCACCACCCCGACTCCCGGCTCTTCATACCAGGCTTCCCCATCGCTGATGACCACACATAATCTGCACGCCAAGGATCCTCAGGATGCAGCATCGCATCACGCGCTGATCGACGCGCAATGATGAGATCAACAACCCCATACACACTCAGCATCACCCCACCGATGCCGAACACCAAACCACACAACCACAACACCCAATCCGGCGCGTGCTTCGTCCCACCAACAATCCCAAGCACCGCAAAACCGATGTACACACTCATCCCGATCGTGAGCGCGCCGAACAAAATCGCAGACCATCCTCCGATCGTCGTTCGACTCAATGTTGTGTAGTTCGGGAGCTCGCCTTCGACACCAACAGGTGCCGTGTTCTGACTCATACGCGCTCGGATATGCATAGAACCAGTGTAACGCTTCGATCAGCGCCTTGGATTCCGAGCCGTCCCCTTCGCGTGCGGATTGCCCACCACCCTCGGCCCACGGATCTCTGCAGGCTTCACACTCGATGGCGTGACCTCGTCACCGCTCGCATCGGACGCGACCTGATCATCTCCAGATTCATTCACTTCCGATGCTCCACGATGACCATGCCCATGCGCAAACCCCGGATCACCAGGCAGCTCTCCCTCATAGGAAGGATCCGCCATGTCCACACGTGCAAAGAGCAAACGCCCCGCCGCCGTCTGCATCGAGCTGGTGATCACAAGATCTCTGGTCTCGCCGATAAACGGATGCCCGTCCTCCGCGACCACCATCGTTCCATCTTCGAGATACCCCACCGCTTGACCCTGCTGTTCGCCCGGCTTAATCAGATCCACTCGGATCAGCTTCCCAGGAATCACCGTCGGCTTAAGCGCATTGCTCAGATCATGAATGTCTAAGACTGGGATCTTCTGGATCGATGCAATCCGCGACAATCCCGTGTCCAGTGTCACCAGCATCCCCTTGAGCTGCTCAGCAAGCTCAACAAGTGCCAGATCCACCGCCTTCTTCTGTACGCGTGTGTTATCGATCACGACATCGACCGACCCCATCCGCTGAAGCTTGCTGACCATATCGAGCCCGCGCCGTCCCTTGCTCCGCTTCATCCGATCGCGTGAATCCGCCATCGTCTGCAACTCTTCAAGCACAAACTCGGGAATCACCACCGCTTGTTGAATAAGTCCAGTCGCCGCGATATCAACAATCCGAGCATCGACCAGCACCGAAGTGTCCAACAGGAGCGGACGAGGTCCGCGGATCTGTTTCGCGAACTCAACATATGGAATCACCAATCGGAACTCGTCTTGCGTCTGCAACACAGTTGTGATCCCAAGGAACGAGAGCGACACACCAAGCAACACCTTGATCGCCGACACGATCGCACTGGACTGCAGATCCCAAGTCTGCATCACCAGATCAATCATCATCGACAAGACCCAGGTCGTGATCAAACCCGCCATCAGACCGAACACCACGCCCGTGATTGTCGCTATCTTCTTGCGAGGCGTCAGCATATCCACCGCGAGGAAAACCCCAGACAAGACCAACGCTGTCAGAACCGGGATCCACCACCGCTTCGCGAACCCAAGCTCAAAGTCGCCATCCGCTTGATTAATGCTCAGCACATAGAGCATCATCACGATCAGCATGAGACCAACAAATCCGATCCGCACGAAACGGACAAGCATCAGAGAGTCGCGATCCTCAGTGAACTTCATATTCAATCACCTCATCGGCAGAGAGCGAGCAAACCCGCCGGTGCTTGTAGTCTGTCCCAGTAGTCCACACGCCGAGCCTCGTGCAGAGTAAAGTCCACCCCCACTGTATCAACACAATGCCGCAATTGCACGCATTTCGTGCCGAGAACCGCATCAATAAATCGCTCTGGTATCGTCCTAACCGATCAGTAAGGTATCATCCCCTATGAACAGATCCGTCGTCATCACCGGCATGGGACCACTCTGCTCCATCGCCGACTCTGCTGATTCCTTCTGGGATGCCCTCACCCAAGGTACCGCCTCGATTACACCCATCGACACCTTCGATGCATCGGGATTTTCGTGCCCATTTGCCGGACAAGTCGAAGCCAAAGTCCGCGATTGGGTCCCGAAGTCGTATCGCAAAGCCACCAAGGTCATGGCACGCGACACAGAACTCGCCGTCATTGCCGCAAAGATTGCCGCAGATGATGCTGGATTACTCACTTCAGGATCATCTGAAGAAGAAATCGATTCTGTGGATGGCTTCCAGATCAATCCCATCCGCACCGGTTGCCAAATCGGTGCCGGACTCATCGCTGCTGATACCGCCGAAATGTCGCGTGCCGTCGTCACCGCAACCGACGAGTCAGGAACTTTCAACACACAAAACTGGGGAACCGAAGACGGCGCTGATGCCGGAATGAACAACCTCCCCCCACTCTGGCTCCTCAAGTACCTCCCCAACATGCTCGCGTGTCATGTCACGATCATCCACGGGCTCAAGGGACCATCCAACACCATCATGGGCGCCGAAGCCGGAGCTCTGCTCTCCATCATCGAATCCGCACGCGTCATCCAGCGCGACGCCGCGGACATGTGTCTCACAGGCGGCGCCGAATCAAGACTCAACCCCCTCGGACTCCTCCGCTGGGACTACGCCGGACGCCTTGCTAATCTCAAAGACCAACCCGACCTAGACCCAACCCAAGCGATCAAGCCGTTCGAATCCTCATCGCAAGGCTCCATCATGGGTGAAGCCGGAGGCATGCTTGTCGTCGAAGAAGAAGCACACGCAAAATCCAGAGGCGCGCGTACATACGCTCGTATCTCAGGTTTCGGCTCTGCCCAATCACTCAACCCGCCACTCCCGATATTCAACGAATCACCCCCTACCACCGATGAAGCAATGAGCCGCGCAATCACCGCAGCACTCAAGCAAGCGGGGATCCAACCAAGCGATCTCGACGCCGTACTCCCGCTTGGTATTGGACAAACTCAACTCGACACACGCGAAGCAAACGCATTGAGAGAAGCACTCGGCGATCACGCACAAACAGTCCCACTCGTCAATCTATGTAACCGAATCGGGAACACACTGTCGGCGCATGCAGGAATCATGACCGCTTCCGGTGCATTGATGATTTATCATCAGCATCTTCCCGCGAACACAACAACACTCAGCGACCCTGGGTTTTTTTGCCCAGATAAGAACGCCGATCTTCATCATGTCTTAATCTGCACAAGTTCACTCGCTGGACAATGCGCCGCGCTTGTCATCAGTCGTTTGTGATGCAATGATCTCGAAGCAACACATCCCCGAACAAACTTGTTCGGAAACGGCGCGCTGTATCTAAGCCGCTACAAATTTCTTAATGCTCGAGAAGGGACATTATTTATTATGACGCATCACAACACACAAGAACGTCGTCGCGGACGCTCGACACCACTGTCGGACCTCGACCCAGCGCTCACCGAATCATCGCGCCGCCTGATCGGCTGCGCGATCGAAGTCCACAAAGAACTCGGACCTGGATACCCACTCGAGATCTACAAGAAAGCACTCATCAAAGAACTCACCATCGAAGAAGTCGCCCACACAACTGATCACAAGGTTGAAGTCGAGTTTGACGAAGAAGTCATCGGTTCAGTCGAAACCGATTTCTTCATCGAAGACCGATTCTTCCTCAACATCAAAGCAGACTACCACGATGTCACCGGTTCAGACCGCAACGCACTCCGCGCCGCGGACCTCGAGCTCGGCCTCATCATCAACTTCGGACAACGCCGACTCAAAGACGGCCTCGTCCGCGTCCTCAATCCCGACGCCCTCCGCAGCGACGACGATGAAGATGATGACGACGACTACGATGACGACGAGGAATAATTAAACACCCATATCCATTCCACAAGCGGGCAAACGCCCGCTTTTTTACTTCCCCGCCCCCAATCGCAGCGACCTAAACTCACCTATGCCAAACACCACCAACAACCTTCCAGACGAACAACGCGTCGTCGTCACCGGCGCCGGCTGGGTCACGCCTCTCGGACACGACATCGATTCGGTCTGGACTCGCCTCCTCAACGCAGAGAGCGCCGTCGCGCCCATCACACACTTCGACGCCTCGACTTTCGCAACCAACTTCGCCGCAGAAGTCAGCGACTTCAATCTCTCAGACTTCTTCGATGATTCCAACGGCATCCACGACACCGCAGGTCGCTCCACACAGTTCACGCTCGCCGCGTGCCACAACGCGTTCAAACAATCAGGACTTGATACCAACCCCATCGATCCAACACGCATCGGTGTCTACCTCGGCGCCGGAGAAGGTGTCCTCGACTATGAACCATACATGGCCGCCAACGTCGCCGCGTGGGACCACGACGCGCGCGCCTTCAACCCCAAGACCTGGGCCGATGTCGCCTACCAAGGAATGACCCCGGCGCCAGAGCTCGAACAAGAACCCCAGCTCACCGCGCTCCACCTCGCCAAACGATTCAACGCGCAAGGTCCAAATCTCAACTGCATGACCGCATGCGCCGCATCAACCCAAGCGATCGGCGAAGCCGCCGAACTCATCCGACAAGGTGACGCCGACATCATGATCGCCGGCGGCGCACACTCCATGATCCACACACTCGGGATCACTGGATTCATCCGCCTCACCGCGATGTCCACACGCCGAGACGACCCCTCTACCGCTTCGCGACCGTTCGATGTCTCCCGAAACGGATTCGTCATGGGAGAAGGCGCGGGAATCGTCATCCTCGAATCCCTCGCAAGCGCCAAAGCACGCGGCGCCAACATCCTCGCCGAAGTCTCCGGATTCGGATCCACCGCCGACGCGTACCGCATCACCGACATCCACCCCGACGGACAAGGCGGCGCTGGAGCGATGCAAATGGCGCTCGACCAAGCTGGGATCAACCCCGCTGACCTCGACGACAACGGACGACCCCTCGTCCACTGGATCAACGCCCACGGCACATCCACCCAAGAAAACGACAAAACCGAATCCAACGCCGTCCGCTCAGTCTTCAAAGACAACGCGATAAATGTCCCCTTCTCCTCCGTCAAATCCATGCTCGGACACCTCATCCAAGCCGCCGGAGCCGTCGAGTTCATCACGTGTTTGAAAGCCATCGAGACCGGAGTCATCCCCCCAACCGCGAACCTCAAAGAAGTCGACCCCATCTGCGGCCTCGACCACATCCCAGGTGAAGCACGCGACTGCAACCCCGCAGGTGGTGTCCATACAACCCTCTCCAACTCCTTTGGATTCGGAGGTCAGAACGACTGCGTCTGCCTCACCAAATACACCGGATAACCGACAATTCCAGCCGATCCCCCTTCAGCGCCGATAGCAATGGTGTATGTCCAAACTCGGCGCCATCCAAACCACCATCACCTCCCTCGCGATCCTCGCCGCCGTCGGCGCGGTCGGATTTGTCGGGATGAAGGTCGCCAAAGCCGAAGCAACCACGGCTGTATATAAAGACCGCCTCGTCGATCTCTCGAGTGAGTACGAAACCCTCCGCTCCCACTACAACACCGCCGTGCGCCAGACCGCAATCACCGAACTCGTCGTCAAAGACCGCAAGATCACAGTCCAAATCCGCACCATCGAAGGCGAACAAGAAACCATCCAAACCCCCTGCAACGCGGACAAAGAGATCTACGTCGACTTCGCGCTCATCGCGGGACGCCTCTGGATCCGCCGCGTCTTCGACGCCGACACCCCGCCTTCACAAGCGACTGTCATCAATCCAAAGCTCGCCAACGTCGATTGGGATTCTTATGGCGCGCTCGTCGGACAAGCCGTGTATAGACAGCTCGACGAAGGACGCTGGATCGTCAACGCCGCCGGAGACGGCGCGCTGGCGCTAACCAAAGTCCCTGATGACCAGATCATCAACCTCTCCCCGCCCCCGACTGTAAAGGCCTACGAAGAAATCCAATCCGAGGTCAACGAGCGGCTCGACAAAGTCACCTGGCGCGATGTGTTCGCTTCGGTCTTCACCGACTGAATAACTCACTTCTTCCAGATGCACCAATAGTGCACCGCCGCCGCGTGCCAAACAATGTGGCGCAGCATCACCCCGATCATCTCATCGAAGAACATCTCCTCCCCATGCGTCACGCGCCCGCAGCGCTCCGGATGCTCGATGCACCACGCGCTGAACCGCTCGACATCCTCGCGGATCATCCTCCCAGCCCCCGCAACACTCCGCTCGATGCTCGGCCAATCCTCCACTTCCTTCCCCCACTCCCCCATCGCCGCTTTCGCGTGGATCCGGAACACCTCCGAGATATGCATCAGGTGCCACGCACCACTCCCCTCCTCGTCAATGTCCCCCATCTCCATCCATGCGTGTTTATCAAGCGCCTGTCGCAAAGACTCCCAAGGCTCACGAACAGTCGCGAGTAACTGTCCAATCAACGATTCCACCCGGATCGCATGCTCGTTCTTCTCACCCATGTCATTCACTCCATCGATAACCCTTACCGATCAGGGCGCCACAATACCGTAACCCTCGCTAAAGACATCGACCGGATCACCAACACCAAGCGGAATACCCGTCGCGTTCCAGATCACGATCATCGCCATCCACACCAGCGTAAACGCAATCGTATACGGCAGCATCATCGCAATAAGCGTCCCGATCCCCGCCTTGGGCGCGTACTTCTGCACATACATCAACACAATCACCAAGTACGGATTCAACGGCGTAATGATGTTCGTCGTCGAATCCCCGATCCGATACGCCGTCTGCGTCATCTCCGGACGGATCCCGATCAGCATAAACATCGGGACAAAGATCGGCGCAAACAACGCGTACTTCGCGCTCATCGATCCAACAAACAAGTTAAACACCATCGTCACAAGAATAAACGCGATGAGCAGCGACCCCGCGCCGAACTGCTGATTGAACAACCACTCACCCCCAGAGAACGCGAGCATCCGTCCCAGACCAGATTCATCGAACGCCGCGACAAACTGACCCGCAAAGAACGCGAGCACAATGATCGGCGCCATCCCCGCCATAGACTCCACCATCGTTTTCGCCGCGTCCTTGGTCGATTTGATATTCCCCACAACCGCGCCGTACACACACGCCGGCAAGATCGTCAGCACAAACATCAAAGGCACAATCACCGCCACCCAACGCGGGAAAGGACCATCAGTCCCATACAACGGCGACCCCTTCCAGAACACCAGCAGCGCTGTGAACGCAAGCCCGATCGCGAAGGTCACACCCGCCCAGATCAGTCCCTTGAACTCGTCTGGCTTGAGTTTCCCGTGTCCCCCCAGCGTCGATGCGTGCTCAGGATCAGGACCACCATCCTCCGGAGACTTCGCGGCGAGTCGCTTCTCAACAAACACCGCCGTCGTCGCCCAACCAACAAAGGTCAGCACGATCGTCGACGCCGCCATGAAATACCACGCCGCCGTCGCCGCGACCGCGCGATCCGCATCAATCGTCTGCGCCGCCCCCTGCGACAGGTTGCTCATCAAAGGCTCAAGACTCGTAATCAACAGATTCGCATTAAACCCCGCCGCGACCCCCGCGAACACCGCCGCGATCCCAGCGAGCGGCGAGCGCCCCACCGCCAAATACGCCAGCGCCGCCAGCGGCGGAAGCACCACATACCCCGCGTCCGAACCCAGCGAACTCATAATCCCCAAGAAAATCATCGCAGGCGTCAACAACATCCCAGGCACGCGCGACAAAGCCGCACGCAAGAGCGCCGAGATCAACCCAACCCGCTCCATCGGACCAATCCCCAGCATCCCAAGCAGCACCACCCCCAGCGGCGCAAACCCAAGGAAGTTCGCTTCCATGCTCGCGAGCAACCAGTAAATACCCTCGCTTGTCAAAAGCGATCGCGCGAACATCACGCGCCCATTGGACACCAGCTCAGGTGGAGTCTCCGGATCATCATCCGTATCGACAGGCACCTTCTCAAACACCGCCCACCCGTGCTCCGCGACATTCATCGGAGAGCCATCCTCACCCAGCACCGTCTCCCCCGTCGCATCGATCACCAGCCGAGCGCTCAGATTCGCCGGATCGTCATTGTCCACGACGATACTCGCCGCCTCAAAGACCTCGCCGTCCTCCCCCTCGCTCACGCGCCCGATCACCCCCACGCGCTCGTCCACCCCGCCGTTCGCCACATCAACATGCCAGCGGACCTCGAACCCATCGGGAAGCGACGGAGCCGCAAGATGACTCGCCAGCAGCACAAACACCAGCCCGATCAGGAACAGGAAAGCGGGATCGGGGAGCTTGTTCCCCAGCCACTCAACGCCGTTGAGCGCCTTGCCGAGGATGCCCACCTTCGTGGTGCCGGATGACTGTGGATCAGACGGATTCGATACAGATTCTTGTGACATTCAGCCAGTGTCCCCGATCTGACAATGATCCGCAACCCCGACCCCAATCCCAATACCTCCCCTACACTTCCGCTCAACCCAAAGGGAACAGGAAATGACCGCAAACGCCGAGCAAACCGAATCTTCCGTCAAGTCCATGGACGACATCATGGCCCTCTGCAAACGCCGAGGGTTCATCTACCAAGCCTCCGAAATCTACGGCGGAGTCAACGGCTTCTGGGACTACGGCCCCCTCGGCGCTCAACTCAAGAAAAACCTCCGCGACGCGTGGTGGACCGATGTCGTTATGCTCGGATGCAACGGACAAAACGGACCCGACGGCAACCCCGTCGAGATCGTCCCCTTAGACAGCTCCATCATCCAGAACCCAAAGGTCTGGGAAGCATCCGGACACGTCGGTGGATTCAATGACCCCATGGTCGACTGCCGCGAAACCAAATCCCGCTACCGCGCCGATCACATCATGTGCATGGGAGAAAAGGGCGACTCGTCCGGACAGATCTACGCGTTCATCGAAAACGACGACAAGTCCTTCGAATCCGCGCTCAAAAAACTCAGCAAGTACAAAAAGAAAGACATCGATAAAGACAACATCGATCTCTGCCCCTTCACAGACCTGAGCGCCGACGAAATCGCGATCACCGTCGGACCAGACGCCAAAGAAGTCGGCACCCTCACCGAACCCCGCGCCTTCAACCTCATGTTCAAAACCGTCCTCGGCGCGACCGGGAACATGGAAGACAACGCCGCCTACCTCCGCCCCGAAACCGCCCAAGGCATCTTCGTCAACTTCAAAAACGTCGTTGACACCACCCGCGTCGCCCTCCCCTTCGGGATCGCCCAAACAGGCAAAGCGTTCCGCAACGAGGTCACCCCAAGAAACTTCACCTTCCGCTCACGCGAGTTCGAGCAGATGGAGATCGAGTTCTTCTGCCATCCCGACGACAGCAAAGCGTGGTACACATTCTGGCGCGACTGGCGCATGCAGTGGTGGCAAGACCTCGGACTCGAAGGAGACAACCTCATCCTCCGCGAGCACGACAAGGACGAACTCGCCCACTACGCCAAAGAAGGCGCGGGAACCTCCGACATCGAGTACCGCTTCCCCTTCACCGCGCCAGGATTCGGAGAACTCGAAGGCATCGCCGACCGAACCAACTTCGACCTCGCCCAGCACGCACAGCACTCCAAAACCAAACTCGAATACTTCGACAACACGCGAGGCGAGCTCGCAAAGAACGGCCAACCCAAGGGTGAACGCTACCTCCCGCATGTCATCGAACCCTCCGCTGGATTGGACCGCGGTGTCCTCGCGATCCTCTGCGAAGCCTACACGCCGGACCCCGACCGCGCGTCAGGGGTCTACATGAAGTTCCACCCAAGACTCGCGCCCATCAAAGCCGCCGTCTTCCCGCTCGTCAAGAAAGACGGCATGCCCGAAATCGCCCAGCCGCTCTACAAAGAACTCCGCAAACGATTCGGACACCTCGGCACCATCGAGTACGACGAAAAACAATCCATCGGAAAGCGCTACGCACGCATGGACGAAGCCGGATGCCCATTCTGCTTCACCATCGATAGCGACACACTCGAGGACAACACCGTCACCGTGCGCCATCGCGACACGCTCGACCAGGAACGCGTCGCGATCGACAAGGTCGGAGACTACCTCGCCGAGAAACTCGGGCTCTGATCGGATCTTTCAATCAAACCACTCGTTCCGCTCGCCGCGCAATCGCGGCGAGTGTCCTGATAGAATTGCGTTTTCTTGACCAATTTCCGCGTTTGATACGAAACTTCCACCTCCGGATCCCCATAAAACCAACCGCACTATCACCTCCCAATCAACTCGCAGGGGTCGTTTCATGGGTTTCGGAAAGATCATCGGTATCACAGTCGTCGGCGTTGGCATCATCGGAGCCGTCGGCTTCATGGTCCTCAAATCACCGATCGGACAGCAGTTCACTGGACAGTCCAACAGCATGGAGCCGATCGGAACCCCAGTCCGCATCGAAGCCGCCTCGCTCGGAGACCTCCAACGAACCGTCTCCGCGCCCGGCTCGATTGAACCACGCACCCTTGTCAAAATCTCCTCGCAAGTCTCCGCAAAGGTCCTTGCGCTCCCATTCCGCGAAGGTGATCTTGTCCAAGAAGGCGATGTCGTCGTCCGACTCGACCCCCAGAACCTCGTCGCCGCGCTCGACAGTGCCAAAGCAGGACTCAAACAACAAGAAGCCTCGCTCCTCGGCGCCGAAGCATCACTTATCAACGCACGCCTCCAGTTCGAGCGACTGCAATCGCTCCACGAGACCGGAGACGCAACCAAAGCCGAACTCGACGGCGCCGAAGCACAGTTCCTCAACGCGCAGTCCAACAAAGCCGTAATCGAAGCATCCATCGACCAAGCCAAGGCACGAATCGAACAAGCCGAGAAAGACCTCGAAAACACCAACATCACCTCGTCGATCACCGGCCTCGTGATCTCCCTCTCAACTGAAGTCGGAGAAACCGTCATCGTCGGAACCACCAACAACCCAGGTTCCGTCATCATGGAGATCGCGGACCTCTCCGAGATGCTCCTCAAAGCCGCCGTGGACGAAGCGAACATCGCGCCAGTCGAAGTCGGACAAGACACCACGATCTACATCAACGCGTACACCGATCGTACCTACACCGGAACTGTATCCAACATCGCGCGCAAGCGTCAAGTCGCTTCCGACGGCACCGGAACCTTCGAAGTCGAGATCCCCATCGATCTCGAAGAAGGCGAAACCCTCTACACCGGACTCACCGCATCCACCGACATCGCCGTCGAGCACTTCTATGACGCGATCCTCGTCCCATCCCAAGCCGTGCTCGATCGACGCATCGAAGATCTCCCGCAAGATGTCGTTGAAGGTAACGAGCAGATCGACCCCAACAAGACCTTCGCCCGCGTCGTCTACAAAGTCGTGGACGGCAAAGCAATCGCGACCCCAGTCATCGTCGGCGCCTCGGACCTCACCAGCTCCGTCGTGACCGAAGGACTTGAAGAAGGCGACCAGATTATCGTCGGTCCATACCGCGTCCTCGTCACACTCCGCCACGACATGAATGTCCGCGACATGAACGCCGAGACGGAAGAAGTTGACGCGGACAGCCCAGACTCAGACAACAACAGTGAAGATTCCGAATCTGATGACGACCAATCCGAAGATACAACGGATTCAGAAAACCAAGAGGTTGCCGAGGGTGGGGATGATTCGTGAGAAAGCCCAAGGACACCAACCCAAACCGCCCGGTCATCCAGATCCGTCGGCTCAAAAAGTACTACAAAGTTGGTGAAGAAGTCGTCCGCGCACTCGACGGCGTAGACCTCGACATCCATAACAACGAGTTCGTCGCAATCATGGGCGCCTCCGGATCAGGGAAGTCCACGCTCATGAACATCCTCGGATGTCTCGACAAACCAACCAACGGGGCGTATGTCCTCAACAACAAACCCACCCACAAGCTCGGCATGTCCGCGCTAGCCCGCGTCCGCAACGAAGAAATCGGATTCATCTTTCAAACCTTCGAACTCCTGAATCGTGCCTCAGCACTCCGCAATGTCATGCTTCCGATGCTCTACTCCTCGCGCCACATCTTCAGCGCCAGGAAACGCGCCAAGAACGCACTCAAACGCGTTTCCCTCGACGACCGCATGACCCACCGACCCAACCAACTCTCAGGTGGTCAGCGCCAGCGCGTCGCGATCGCTCGCGCCCTCGTCAATGATCCATCGATCCTCCTTGCCGACGAACCTACCGGAAACCTCGATTCCAAAACAACAGTCGAGATCATCGAGCTGTTCAAAGAACTCCACAACGCCGGACAAACAATCATCGTCGTGACCCACGAAGAAGATGTCGCCGGACACGCCGATCGCATCGTGCGTCTGCGCGATGGACGCATCATCTCCGATCACCCAACCGAGTCCGATCCGATCCACCAAGACTGGGTCGACCGCATGGCATCCGGCCGTGGTTCTCTCGCCGAGGTCACCCAAGCCGAACGCGAACTCAACCACATCGCCGACCAAAAACGCGAACAAGCACTCATCGAGGAAGCGAAATCCAAACCACGCAAGCGCCTGTTCAAATCGAACAAATCCAGTGGGATCGAAAGCCCAAGTGAGATCGAAAGCGAGGCCAAGTCATGACCATCATCCTCTCGCCCATCGCACTCATCGTCCGCTTCCTCTGGCAAACCGTCTTCCTCGCGCTCGCGCAGGTCTGGGCAAACAAAACCCGCTCCATGCTCACCGCGCTCGGCATCATCATCGGCGTCTGGGCCGTCATCTCCGTCATGTCCGGTCTCAACGGCATGCGCGGATTCGTCCTCGCTGAGTTCGAAAAATTCGGCGCTCGCAAAATGTGGGTCTGGGGTGAAGTCCCAGACAACAAACGAGCCGTCATGTCGTGGACCGATGTCAAGCTCTCGGTCTACGAAGCCAACCTCCTCCTCGACAAAGCACCATCCATCGAAGAACTTACCCCGATCTGCAACAACTCCTGGCCCGTCACCGCGGAACAAAAACGACTCCCCTCAGTCCGAGTCACCGGGATCTGGCCCGAATGGCACGGCATCGAAGACCGACAAGTCCTCTTCGGACGCCCATTCTCGCGCATCGATGATTCCGAACGCCGACAAGTCTGCCTCATCAACGATCAAGGCATCGAAGAACTCGGACTCGACACCGATCCAACAGGTGATTACATCCTCATCTCAGGACGACGCTTCCTGATCATCGGAGTCGTCGAAACCAAAGACGCCGGAGGATTCGGAGGCGGACAAGCCCGAACCGAACTCTTCATTCCATTTGCAACACACAAAATGATGAACCCCTATACCTGGACCAACTTCATGGTCCAGATGGTCTCCCCCGACGCATCCGAAGACGCGCAAGCCGAGATCCGATTCATCCTCCGAAACCACCGCGACCTCCAACCTGAGGACGAAGACACCTTCGGTATGTTCGTGCTCCAAGACGAAATCCAGCAGTTCAACGCCGTCGCCGGAGTAATCGGCATCATCGCCGGATCTGTCGTCGGGATCTCCCTCGTCGTCGGAGGCATCGGGATCATGAACATCATGCTCGTCTCCGTCTCCGAACGCACACGAGAGATCGGACTCCGAAAAGCGATGGGCGCCAAGCCCCCGATCGTGCTCTGTCAGTTCCTCGTCGAAGCCGTCGTGCTCTGTATTGTGGGTGGTCTCGTAGGACTCGTCCTCGCGATCGTGACCGTCGCCGTCATGGCCAACCTCCCACAACTCTCCGCGCTCGAGCACACCGAAATATCCAAGTTCGCCATCGTCCTCGCGATCGGGTTCTCCGCACTCGTTGGTGTGGTCTTCGGAATGGGACCCGCCATCAAAGCATCACGACTCAACCCGATTGATGCGCTCCGCCACGAATAAACGCACAACCCGTCACGCACCCCAAAGTCAGTACACACGCACAGAAGCAAACATGACCAACGCACACACCTCGCCATCCGTCCGCTCGCTCCTCCTCGCGTCAGCGATCACCGCGATCCCCACACTCAGTATGCTCAGTGGGTGCATGTCCAACCCCTTCGCCGAAGGACCGCTCGACACTGTAACTGTCGCAAACAAGGATCGTTTGCACAACATCGCTGTCTTCAATCTCGAGCGTGCGCCATCCAACGAAAACCAAACCTCCGAATCTCAGCTCCAAAAAGCACAAGCCGACTACTCCAATGTCGAGCAGATCGACCTTTCGCTCGAGGACGCCCGCGCCGCCGCCCTCTCCAACAACCTCGGCCTCAGCGCTTCGCTCATCGCTCCCGAAATCGCAGAGCAGAATGTCAATCGCGAACGCGCCGCGTTCGAGTCTGTATTCACACTCGCCGCATCGTGGGCCGAGACCGACGCGCCGACCTCCTCAACTCTTGTGGGATCTCAGTCACGCAACCAATCATTCGTCCCAGGTATCCGCATCCCGCTCATGACCGGTGGGAACATCACCGTCTCCGCGCCCATCAACCGCTTCTCCACCAACAACACCTTCTCCACACTCAATCCCGCGTGGACCTCCGATCTGGAAATCTCCTTCTCCCACAACCTCCTCCGCGGAGCCGGGCGACGCGCCACAACCCACGCACTGAGACTCGCGGATCTTGATCACCAATCCTCCCTCGCGCAAACTAAACTCGAAGTCATCCGCGTGCTCGCCGATGTCGATCGCGCCTACTGGCGCCTCTACGCATCCACCAAAGCGCTCGAGGTCGTCGAGCAGCAGCACACCGTCGCGCTCAATCAACTCGAATCCGCACAGCGCAAACGCCGAGCCGGGACTGGGACCGAGGTCGATGTCGTCCGCTCCCAATCAGGAGTCGCCGATCGCGTCGAAGCGATCATTCTCGCGCAGAATGATGTCAAGCTCCGCCAACGAACGCTCAAGCAACTCGTCAACATGCCGGGACTCGATGTCAGCACCTCGACGCGTGTGCTCACAGAATCAGCCCCCGATCCAGTCGAGTACCTCTACGATCTTGACCAACTCACAGACTCAGCAATCCACAACCGCATGGAGATGCTCGAGCTCGAGATCCAGCTCGTCCGCAACGCCGCGTCCATCGCGTTCGCCGAGAACCAGAAACTCCCGCTGGTCGCCCTCAACTACACCTACCGAGTCAACGGCCTCGCCGGATCGCTCGGAAACTCCTACGACATGCTCGCTCAAAACGAGTTCGAAGACTGGTCCGTCGGACTCAACGCCGAGTTCCCACTTGGAAACGAAGCCGCCAAAGCCTCGCTCGCACAGGCGATCCTCGCTCGCCTTCAATCTCTGAACTCCAAAGAAGCGCGAATCCAATCCATAACGACCGAGGTCCTCAACGCCGTGGATAACCTCCAAAGCACCTGGCACCGCATCCTCGCGTCCCGCGAATCCGTCCTGCTCAACGCTCGATTGCTCGAAGCCGAGTCCCGCCAGTTCGATGTCGGACGCTCTACCTCCACCGACGTCCTCGACGCCGACGCCAACCTCGCAAATGCTCGTCTTGCCGAGATCCGAGCGATTGTGGATTACCAGATCGCCCAGATCGACCTCGCCGTCGCGACCGGGACCCTCCTGGGACAAGCCAAAGTGCATTGGCACTCCGACCCCGACCTGCTCAGCGACGAGAACAGAGCCCGCGCCAACGAAGGGGTCACACCCTACAAGCCAGGCTCAGGAATCTGGACTTCCCCATAACAAACAGCTCAACTGCAAAGCCCTCGCCGCGTCATCAAACTTTATAGGTTTTTGAATGACGCATCGACCCAATCACTCAACTCAATCCGCGCGATGACCGATCAGTCACGCATGGATTCTTCAATACACAACAATCCAACCTCGCTCCAAGAGTCCGAAGCGACCCAACCGCTTCCTCCAGTCTCTGCCGCATCTTCGATCGAATCCCATTTCCCCGCCGCAGACGCAAACCAACTGCTCGAGCTCATCGCGCAAGGACACGATCCCGCGAATCTCAATCACCTGATCAACCAGAGCTCTCAACGCGCCGCGTAACAACCCAGTCCTTCTCAAAGCAAGAGCCGCGACCCCCAAGAGTTCGCGGCTCTTTCTTCATACATCCTCAACGATACAGCGATTTCTCAGTTGCAACCTGACCCATAGGCCGCCAAAAACGCCGAGATATCGAGGAAGTTGAACGATCCGTCGTTGGTCATATCCGCCTGCGGATGCTGCTGACTGAACAGCGACAAATACTCGGACACATCCAGGAAGTTCAACGATCCAGTCACCGAAAAGTCCGCGGCACATTCCTTCGCCGTGATCTTGTAACGACCAGGAGCGACCCCAACAAGCGTCTCCGTCATCCCATTGGGATAGGTAATCAGCAGATCCCCCTCAGTCTCCGCGCCCATCCCGAAGTGGACAGTCAGCTCGGACTGCGCCAGATAGTTCGATCCGGCGCTCAGGTAGCGTACCTGCGTCATGCCTCCCGCAGTCAACTCCACATGGACCCCGATCCCGTCTGGAGCAAGATCATCAACGCCGTTCGTATCGAACTCAAGCGTGATAGATGAGCCGCCCGCCGAGTCGTTCCGTAAACAGACCATCGATTGACGGTTGTTGAAGATCAGCACATCCTGATCGCCATCATTCTCCAGATCGACATTGAGCAATCCGCGCCCCTGTCCACGATCACTGATACCGCTCGCCAGAGCACTCTCAGTGAAGTTCCCCGTGCCGTCATTGATAAACAGCACCGTCGGATCCATCTCAAATGTTCCTGTGAATCCGTTGGTCGCGATGATATCGAGCCAGCCATCCTGATCGAAATCGATCGCTGTCGATCCCCAACCCCAGTATCCATAGTTACAGCCCGTCGCGACTGAGACCTCGTCATAGACATGATCCACTCCAGTCGCGCGATAGAACATATTGCCTGATCCGCTGGAGCCATCCGTATTGATTCGGCTCGTCACATACCAGTCGATCATCCCATCATTATCGAGATCACCAAAGGTATTCCCCATGCCGTTGGAATCCAGACCAGTCCCCGAGCTCACCGTCTGATCAGTAAAGGTCCCATCGCCGTTATTGACGAGGTACCGTGAAGTAAAGAAGTCTGCGACCCACAGGATCTCTGGATACAGATCTCCGTCCATGTCAACGAACTTGGGCGCGAAACCACGCACCGTCGAAAGATCACTCTGGATCGCGCTGAGCGTCACATTCGCAAAGGTCCCATCGCCGTTGTTGCGGAACAACTGATTCCCACCGAGCCAGCCGGCCACAGCAAGATCGAGATCGCCATCGAGGTCATAATCACCCCACGCCGACGAGAACGCGTCACCCGTGAAGGTGTTGTTCATCGCCACCCCAGCAGCCGCGGTGACATTGGTGAATGTCCCGTTCCCGTTGTTCCGGTACAGAACATTCTGGTTCCCTGCTGAACTCGCGACCGTGCCGCTGGAAGTCACATAAATATCCAGATCCCCGTCATTGTCGTAGTCACCCACCGAAGCACCAACCCCACGATGCGCCCGATCAACCCCAGCCGCGGCTCCTCCCTCAGTGAAGTTCCCGTTGCCGTCATTCCAATAGAGAAGATCGACCCCACCAGATCCACCAATCACGAAGAGGTCTTGGTCGCCGTCACGATCGAAGTCCCCGACCGCGCCGCCGCTCGCCATGAACTCCATATCAGGACCAAATCCAGTCGTCGCGTGCGTGTGACTCAGCCCTACAGCTCCAGTCTGCTCAACAAAGGTTATCGGCCCGCCTAAAGCAACACCTGAAAGCGCCATCAGAGCCAACCCCGAAACCATTCCATTCGTGCATCTCATTCGTCTACTCCTCCACGATCGCGCCGCCCCCTGCAGACTCGGCGTCACGAACCCCGACTCTAACAAAAATCCCCTCAAATTCATACACCTTTCCGACCACAAACCCCCCAAATTCTCGCGAAAGTCCGATTCATACTCCTCAGATTGAAAAAGAGCTTGCCTAGACCGAGGGGGACAGACCCGGCTAGGCAAGCATCTCTCTTCACATCACTACACTGTGAATACCCCACATATGAGACTCATCGGCGTCGACGCACCCCCGCCAAACCCGCCAGCCCGAGCATCGCCATCGACGATGGGGCCGGGACCACAGTCATCGAAGTAATCAGCGCCCCACCACCGATCTCTCCCAGCGCTGTACCAAGACCCGTGCTCAGATCAATGCGCCAAAAAGTCGAACTCGAGAAATCATCACTCACAACACTCGCGAACGCGACACCAGTCGCGCCAGAGATGTCGAAACTCAGCGTGTCGTTGAGATCCACACCAACACTGCCAACCGTCATCAGTGTGCCCGCACTGTTCGCTTGGGTGACGAGCATGTCCAGACCGGTGTCGATGCCGTACAACTGCGTCGAGCTTGCACCAGCGAAGCTGTTGGTGTACGCCGAGCCCACGATGTTCGGATCGAGCCCCTCATTCACATCACCCGCGCCGAAGAACAAGTTGGTTACCTGTGTTGCCGTCCCGTCATTGGGATTGAGCACCAAGTTCTGGTTCGCATCACTGACGAGACGAATCCGATCAATCACCGGATTGAAATCAAATCCAAAGCTCGACCCATTCGTAGGCGGAGCGAACGGCCCGCTCCCCACCTGCGTCGCGATACCAGTCGTCGCATCAATCGTGTACACATTGTTGAAACTCCCAAGCGCGTACAGCTGACCCGTCGAAGGACGGATATCAATCCCGCGCACCTGCTCGTTGCTCTGCAATCCCGAAATCGCGACACCACTCAGCAGATTCGAAGTGTCATCAGAGTCAAAGCTCACAAGCGTCTGTGTATCTGTCACGCCGTAGATAAGCTCCGCGTTCGCGACCCCCGCGATCGAGATCACCGCAGCGACCGCCGCGGCGCGCCCTACACACCCAAGCGTCGAGTTCATTCCCTGACCATTCTCTGTATTCCACATGGAAGCCTCCAGTATTCTGTTGTTGTAAGCACGCGTTGCTTACCCTTTGGACATAGGAGATCCCCGTCCATATCGATGGATCGTTGACTCACTCCTCACACGCTCTTTCGGAGATGATTCACAGAGTGTTTTTGAACATTGTGAACTTTTTCCATGAGACTTTGTGGTAAACTCACTACACACAGGGCAAGTTCTTGCAAGCTATTACACAGCGCTACACCTCCGGAGTACCCCTTGTCCTCAATCCTTCAACGCATCGCAAACGGAGATGAAACCGCCGCAAGTGAATGCGTGCAGGAATACGGCGGCCTCATCTGGCGCCTCGCGCGGCGCTACCTCGATCGAGCACAATCCGAAGTCGAAGACGCCGTGCAAGATGTATTCCTCGAAATCTGGATCAGCGCCCACCGCTACGACCCCTCAAAGGGATCCGAAGCGTCATTCATCGCGACACTCGCGCACCGACGCATAATTGATCATCAACGCAAAATCACTTCGCGCCGCAGACACGAAAGAGCAGCGGTTCAAGAACTCAAAGCATCCAGCGCTTCCTACCAAGCGTCCAATCACAGCGGAACCAGCGCCCAAGCACTGATGTACCGACAAGAGGTCGCCGATGGATTCAACGAACTGCCTGAGTCCGAACAGACCGCCCTCTGGATGTCCGCGTTCCACGGCTTGAGCCACAGAGAAATCAGCGATCTCACCGATGCACCGGTTGGGACCGTCAAATCAAGGATCAGACGAGCAATGATCCGGATGACCAAGTCGATCCTCGGCAACACCGCCGACCCCTCATGCGAAGGGAGCAACCCATGAGCGGACATCACGACTCCAACGATCGGCTCCTCGAGCTACTCGCGGCACAACAACTCGGCGATCTCGCGCCAGAAGAACGCGATGAACTCCAAGAACTCATCCAACAACACAACATCGATCCAGACCAACTCCCCGACCATATCCTCGGCGAACTCCTCGTCATGCTCGACCAACAATCGAGCGACCAGGAACAACTCCCTTTGGATCTAGCGCGCCGACTCGAAACCAGCGGACGAGCCGCGATCGTCAGCGCCGCCGCCCCCGACTCGTTCCGTATCCCGACCGATGCGCCACAACAACAGTCCAGTCCAAAACTCTGGGGTTGGATAACCACCGCCGCAGCAGTCATCGCGATCAGCGCGTCCATCTTCGCCGTCTCCAACTACAACAAACGCAAGCAAGCCGCGACTCAGTACGAATCCCAGCTCGCCGCACTCCAAACCAAGATCGACAACAACAACGATCTACTCGAAGCAAGCCGACTCGCCGCCGAGCAGACACAGCAAGAACTCGAAGCACTCCAGCTCACCAACGACGCGCAAGCGACACGCCTCGCCGAACTCGACCGCTCGCGCCTCGAGCTCGCGGACCAACTCGCCCAAGCCACTTCCTCACTCCTCGACGCACGCGACACCATCGCGATGTACGAGACCCCGCTGAGTCCTGAGCAACTCGCCGACAACAGAACCAAACTGCTCACCGTGCCCGACGCGGTCCAAATCGCTTGGCAACCCTTCGACCTCCCCGACGCCCCCGCCGAACAGCAAGGCGTGCGAGGCGATGTCGTCTGGAGCGACGACCTCCAAGAAGGATACATCCGCTTCGTAGGACTCAAACCAAACGATCCAAATGTCGAGCAGTATCAGATCTGGGTCATCGACGAACGCGGACTGGAACAAAAAGTCAGCGGTGGGATCTTCAACGCCTCCGCCGAAGGAGAGATCGTCGTCCCGATCACACCAGGCATCGATGTCGGACGCGTCGCACTCTTCGCGATCACCATCGAAGAGCCCGGAGGAACCTGGGTCCCAGACCTCTCCCGCCGCGTAGTAGTCGCGCCGCGTGAAGAAGACGGCTAATCGAGATCGCAAAAAATTCACCGAGCTTTGAAATAGAACCACAACGCTCTTTGTTCGTCGAGTATGAGACGACCTCAGTCGCCAGCCCGAAGCCCACGCCGAGACCGCAGAGAATACCTGCAGGCCTCCCTTGATGGCATGGGCCTCGCCCTCTTCAGATCCAACTAACACGCTATAGGGGCAGTGCGCGCTCGCGCAATCCGCTACGCCTTCATCCGTAGCCAGCCCCACCCCCCACACAACAACTCAATCGAACCGCACACGCCCCAGGTCTGATCTGATCTGGATCCGCGTTGTGATTTTCCAAGACCCGCTCATTCGCAGCGATGGTCATCACACCCAAGGAGTTTTCATATGAACCCAACATCAAAGTCCGCTGTCATCCTCGCATCCATCCCGTTCTTGCTCGGCGCTGTAAGCAGCAACTCATACGCTGCCGCAGCAAACCAAACAACGATGGAAACACAGAGCCACACCACCGCCCAAGACGGATACACACTCCGTCTCGGACTCAGCGGCTACAGCCCCGTCTCCTACATCGAGCGCAACCGCGCCGAACCAGGATCACCAAAGCACGCCGCCGAGCACGAAGGCGTCACCTACTTCTTCACAAGCACCCACCAGCGTGACATGTTCACCAAGAATCCCACGCGCTACCTCCCAGCGTTCGGAGGGTACTGCGCCTTCGGATGCTCCGTCGAATCCAAGTTCATCCCAGATCCGACAAGCTTCAAGATCATCGATGGACGCACGCACCTCTTCCTCAAGAACAGCGAGGTCGATGCACGCAAACTCTGGAACGACGCCGATCGCCGCGAAGTCCAAAGAAAGGCTCAGCAGTACTGGTCGAATCAGAGCGATAGCAAAGCCTACATCAACGGACGCAATGTGCCCTCCAGCGGGATCGCGCTCGAAGGGTACAGCCCCGTTTCCTACTTCACCGTCGGCGCGGCGCAGAAAGGTGACCCCAAGTTCGCCGTCCAACACAACGGCGTGACCTACCACCTCACCTCCGCGAAACAAGTCGAGATGTTCAACGCAAATCCGTCACGCTACGAACCGCAATGCGGCGGATGGTGCGCCTTCGGAATGACCGTCGAAGACAAGTTCCCAGTCGACCCAACCAAGTTCCGCATCCTCGACAACCGCTTGTATCTCTTCCTCAACAACGAAGAAATCAATGCGTTCGACCTCTGGGGACAAGGCGACCAGAGAGATCTCCTCCGCAAAGCCCACAACCAATGGAACAAAGTCAGCGGTCAATAAATCGCCCGCTTCACTCGCCGACTGAGAAATCAGTCGACGGGCTTTCAATCACAAAGGAACACGCCATGCACCAAAATCAGCACCTCAACATACTGCTCGAACAAATCAATGAGTGCAACAACTGCGAACCCCAGCTCCCACTCGGATGCAATCCACTCGTCCAAGCCTCCCGCAAGTCGCGCATCCTCGTGATCGGACAAGCGCCAGGGAAAGCCGCACACGAATCAGGCACTCCATGGGACGATCGCAGCGGCGACAGACTCAGGGATTGGCTCGGCATCAACCCCAAGCAGTTCTACGACCCCAATCTCATCGCGCTCATGCCTATGGGTTTCTGCTTCCCAGGGAGCTCCAAATCTGGAGACCTCCCACCCCGACCCGAGTGCGCCCCGCTCTGGCACGACAAACTGCGCGACGCACTTGAAAGCATCGATCTCACGATCATCACCGGAAAGTACGCGTTCGATCAGTACCTATCCCACCAGTTCGCTTCGATCACGCAAGCCGCGAGATCGTTCGAGCAGCTGCTCCCAAGCACCATCGCGCTCCCACACCCATCACCCCGAAACAACATCTGGCTCAAAAAGAACCCATGGTTCCAAACCGACGCACTCCCGCGTCTCAGGGACCGAGTCAGTCAGCTCGTAACCAAGTAACCACATGTTCAACAACCGTCAAGCTCGAAAGCTCGACAGCAACACCCCCTGAAAGGAAACCAATCATGGACCCAAGATTCATCACCAAAGACATCCACGCACTGCTCGATTACCCCGTCGCATTCATGCTGATGGGCGCGCCATTCATCCTCGGACTGGGTGATTCACACCCCGCCGCCAAATGGCTCGCCGTAGGAACCGGAGTCGCCGCCCTGATCCTCACCCTGCTCACCGACCACAAGCTCGGAGTCATCCGCATCCTCCCCTACTGGTTCCATGTGCTCGTCGATGGCATGGTTGGCGCTGTGTTCCTCGCCGCGCCCTTCGTCTTCTCGTTCACAGGTATAGACGCGTGGTTCTATTGGCTCAATGCCCTCGCCGTACTCACCGTCGTTACACTCAACAAATCAACGCCAGAGCAATCATCCAACGCGATGATCGCGTGATCCCCATCAACGCCAGCACCAAGACCGTCGATCGCATCGGCGGTCTTTTCAATTCATGTACAAACGCGCCCTACGAATCTCGTATGGCTTTAAACGCATCGATCGCTTCGTTCCGCGTCGTCGAGTGATCCACGATCGGATTAGGATACTCGATCGAACTCCGCAGCAATCCAGGAATCGTCTGAGGCTCATGCACCGCGCTCCCCTCCACCTCCGAAAGCTCTGGAACAAAACGACGGATGAACTTCCCATCGGGATCGCACTTCTTTGATTGCGAGTACGGATTAAAGATCCGGAAGTACGGCGCCGCGTCTGTTCCTGTCGAAGCCGACCACTGCCAACCCCCGTTGTTTGCCGACAAGTCCCCATCGATCAAGTGACGCATGAAGAACCGCTCACCCAAACGCCAATCAAGAAAGAGATTCTTCGTGAGGAACATCGCAACGATCATCCGCAACCGATTGTGCATCCATCCCGTCTGCACAAGCTGACGCATCGCCGCATCCACAATCGGATACCCCGTGCGTCCTTCGCACCACGCCTGGAAGTGCTCGTCGTTCTCTTTCCACTCGATCCGCTCTGTCTCCAACTGAAACGGGCGATGCATGCTCACGCGCGGAAATCCAACCAGAATATGTTTGTAAAACTCTCTCCAGATGAGTTCGCTGATCCAGTGCACAATCCCCTTGGATCCTTTCTCCAGTTCCCCGTTATTCGCTTCAACCGCCGCGTACACACATGTGCGCAGCGAGATCACACCACTCACCAAATAGGGCGACAGCTTACTCGTCCCCTCAATCGCCGGCAGATCCCGCTCCTCCTTGTACGCATCCCCACGATCACTCAAAAACGATTTCAGCATTTTCTTCGCGACCTGCTCCCCCGCTTCCCAGTGATTCGCATCCGTCGATTCAAACGCAAAGCCGTTCACCTTGCTCGGAATCGAATCACTCGACCCCACCATCGCCTTCTGCTTCTTTGGTTTCCCAATCGGCTTCACCCGATCCGCCTGCTCTCTATACGCTTTGTACCACGAGCGTTTAAACGGCGAATACACCTTGTAATACCCACCATCCCCAGTCGTGATCTCCCCCGGCTCAAACACACACTGATCCGTGAACGAATCCACCTCAATCCCATGATCCTTGAACAAATCCTCCACCGCTTCATCGCGGATCCGTTCATTCAACTCATACTCACGATTGAAACACAACCGATCACACTCGTATTCTCGCGAAAGCTTCAGCAGCGCCTCCGCAACATCCTCAAACCGATCCACCTCGATCTCACGAAGCGCGATATTGAGCTTCTCGAGTTCATCCGAAAGACACTGCAGATTCCGAAGCACGAAATCCACCTTGATCGGCGCCATGTCATGCTCATCCCACTGACCAGGTGTGACAATATACACCCCCACCACCCCATCGCCCGATTCTGCCGCAGCATGCAGCGCCGGATTGTCATCCACCCTCAAATCTGTCCGGAACCACATCAATGACGACATACGAGACCTCCACTGATCATCTCATTCGATCATTGCCCCCCAATCCGATGCACACAATCTCAATCTCCAAAACAACAAACACCGCCAGCACAAAGACCGGCGGCGTTTCCAATACTCCTGAATCAAGTGGAGACGAAGAGATTTGAACTCTCGACCTCTTGCATCCCATGCAATGCACTTACCGAATTATCAGCATTTGAAGGCAGCTATTGACGATCCGGAGAGACTGCGGTGGACTCGTTTGGTCTCAAAGCAGGTCATTAAACGGGTCAGAATACTTCCCTACAGCTTGGTTATGCGGGATACTATCCCGCCTTCAATGAATACTGGCTGATCAACAACGAAATCCCCGTGTTCTTGAATAGAATATGTCCACATGCTTCGCCTTAACTCGATTAAAAAATCTTTTCCAGGTGTATGTGTCCTGAATGGAGTGTCAATAGACATTGAACCCGGCGATTTTATCGCAATTCAGGGAGGGAACGGAAGCGGTAAAACGACGCTGCTGAATATAGCGGCAGGCCATCTCACTGCGAACTCGGGTAGCATCATGCTTGATGGCAAAGTTGTGGAACAGCCCCAGCCGGCCACTATGCTCCGGCTAGGGATCGTGCTCATAGCACAGATGCCACAAATATTCCCCGGCATGAGCATTTACGAACACTTGGCAATGAGGGCTATTCCTGTTTACAGGAAGAGAAATTTGGTGAAGGCTGCAATCAATAGAGGAATTGATGAGTTGCGAACTCTACTAGGAGACAAGCAGTTCAAAGCTTCTACTTCAACCGACAGTTTGACCGAAGAACAGCGACAACTACTTGAGTTTAGCGCAATCGCTATGTTTCCAGTGCGCTATGTATTCATTGACGAAACCACTTCCGCGCTAGATTCCAAGCGAGCCAAACTCGTTCTAGGACATGCGAAACATCTTGCTGACAATGGAGTTGGCGTCGTCTTTGTGACGCACCGAGGAAAAGAGGTGCAGGAGTGGTCTAAAAAATCTTATAAACTTGAGAATGGCGTTCTTGAAACGCTCAACTCAAGCAACGATACGACTCCTCACTCTGATACCGTAAGTAGGCAACGCTCCAGTCGGCCTGCAATTCTTAAGCTAAATAAAGCCACACCAGTCAAGAATGGTAAATCGGTAACAACCCCAATCAATAATGGTGAGATTGTTGGATTTACGGGTGCATTGGGAACGGGGTATGAAGGACTTGGCCGAATACTTGTTGGCCTCTCAGCGCCATACTCAGGGACAGTACAAACACTGAACCCTAAACTTGATCTTATGCTTGGGAAAAACGTAGCTTATCTCAGTCGCGCCAGAGGAGTTGGCAACGACTTTTTTTACCAAACTGTTTTGTTTAATGTAACTTTAAATCGGCAGTCTTCAATCTTTGCATCGCCGAACAAAATTTCTGCAGTAGCATCGGACAGGATCCATTCCTATGAGATCTCGGCCCCATCTCTACAAAGTCCGATTGAGCACTTAAGCGGAGGCAATCGAGTGAAGGCCGCTGTGGCCCGGGTGTTGGAACAAGATGCCTGCCTGATAGTTTTAGATGAACCTTTTACCGGAGTAGACGCAGATGCACGATCTGTTATCAAGTCTCGCGTAAGGGCAAAGTCTACACCGAGCCGTGCGATTGTTCTTATCTCAAGAGAAGCCGAAGATCTGTACAGTTGCTGCGATCGAGTGGAGACCTTCAGCCATGCATAACCATATTCCACAACGTTCCCGCACTGCTCGTGTTTCTACATGGCTGGTGCCATCATTTGCAATACTTTTTTGTATTGCTATGGCAGCATTCCAGCCGAGATTTTTTAGCGTAGAGAACCTGGCAAACATATCCAACCAATATGCGTTCATAGCAATTTTTTCGCTAGCTCAGTACTATGTATTACTTGTCAAAGGTCTCGATCTTGCACAGGGTGGCATCATAGCTATTTCCGGAGTGTGCGCTGCATCAGTAAGCCAACAGATTGGTGTGCCAGGAGCCATTTTTGTCGGTGTGGCAATCGCTATGGTTGCAGGTATGTCTAGTGGTATAATTGTTAGCACATTTCGGGTTTCGCCATTTGTAATAACATTGGGAATTGGATATTTATGCACCGGCCTTGGATTACTAATTTCTGGCGGATCAGCCGTGTATGATGTGCCAAGCGGGTATGACTACTTAGGGTGGGCTAGATTCGCAGGTGTTCCGCTTGTCTTTGTCACTTTGGCGACTATCTGCATCTTGCATGCAGTATGTTTTCGGTACTTACAGGTCAGCCGCTATTTGTATGCCGTTGGCAGCAACGAGCAAGCTGCAAGACACGCTGGGATTCCCGTCCGGCGAACCACGATTGCAGCATTCGGGGTCAGCGGCACACTTGTTGGCATAGGAGCGATGTTCTTGTCGTCACGCATCAACAGCGGGCACCCAACGGAGGGGTCTAGTATGGCACTTCAGTCTGTAGCCGCATGCGTAATCGGCGGCGTCAGCTTGTTTGGTGGCCGAGGAACACTCTTGGGCGTGCTATTGGGCGCTCTTTTTCTCACACTGTTAAGTAACTCATTGAACTTGTTAAACATCTCGTCGTACGTCCAGCAAGTCCTCGTAGGACTTGTCATAGTTGTTGCAGTCATTTTAGACAGAATGAGGTATCATGAATAGTAAATCACTAACAGTGACAGTTGGAGTTGGGGCAATTGTACTACTGATTGCTGCACTGACTTTGTCCAGCCGTCATAAAACTCCGCAATTAGAACCAGATGGCGAAGCGCAACAGGTGTCAGCTACTGAGATATTGACATCAATTCCCTCACCCAATCGCAGATATAAAATTGGTGTACTATTCCCATTTCTTGCAGCACCATTTTGGATCAACGAACATTATGGAGTGATCGACCAAGCTCAGTTGGTGGGTGTTGATATTGTTTGGCTATCGGCCGATGGTTACACAAACGTCAGTAGACAGAACGATCAGATTCAAGATCTTCTCGTACAAGGAATAGACGGACTGATTGTCGCCCCGACCAGCTTTCAGGGAAATGCCCCCGCTATAGCCCGAGTGATCGAACGAGGAATCCCTGTCGTTGTTCATGTTACGGATACAGCCGCTGAAGGTGTAGCCACTCGTATCTTGGCCGACGACTATATAATTGGAAAGCAACAAGCTGAGTATCTGTTGGACCATCATCCCACCGGCTCACTAAGAATCGCAATGATTTCGGGCCCCTCAGGTGCAGATTGGGCTGACAATCGTGCTAGTGGCTTCAGAGACGCACTTGCAGAAACAGAGCGTGTAACGATTGTAGCGGAAAGGTTTGGCGAACCTGAACGATCAGCGGCTCAAACGATCGCCGATGACTTGTTGGTCACGTTTAGCGATTTGAACGCAATCTATGTTGCTGCTGACGGCATGGCGATTGGTGTAGCAACATCAGTAGAACGCGCCGGTCGATCAGATGAAATCACTATCACAACTGCATCGTTTTCACGGGAGTCTTTAGAATATATCCGCAACGGCCTCATTGATTTGAATGTCGATGAGAATCCGATTTTGCAGGGAAGAGCAGCAATAAACGCAATGGTTCATGCCCTAAACGGAAGCACTGTGCCTAAGAAGATTGTGGTCCCATCACCTGGGCATACGCTGGAGACACTTGAAGCTGTTAACATTGAGACTCAATGGGCACCGCCAAATTATCGCCCCGATTAATGTTGAAACAGCAAGAGACTAGTAATGAAATTACACCAAAGAACTATTTATCATGTGTTCATTTCTCTCGTCGTTGGCATTGGTGCCGGGGCTATTAGTGATTACATACTGAATCCCGATGATCCTTCGATGTCTTTCCTGATCGGGCTTTGCGGAACCATCGCAACTGAACTTTTCATAATCATGTTGAATCATGCGGAGATTACAAAACAAGTCCAGTCGCAGAAGCAGTGTGTCCAAACCGCTGTTGCTCCAATGATTAAAATCAACGAGTTGCGAGTGGAGAATGCGGAATATTTAGAGCATGCCATCAACAAGTTTGCAGATATATGCGGTGTTGCCGCAATTGACCCATTTGATTTCTCGCGTGGGCCGGTTTTGCATAAGGCGATGGAAGAAATGGATGAACTCTTCAGCCTCTCTGAACGTGGATTCGCGATGTCTATCGGACGCGCGGAAGCGATTTACGATCAATTAGCTGAGAAAGCTTTAGGTGTATTTGTGTGGGAGCCCACTGCTCCGAAAAAATCGGTAGAAAAGCTCTATTCCCCAAAGTATAAGAATCTCTTCCTGAGGAATGCATGCAACGACAGAAATACGAAAACCAGATTTTATGTGTACTCTGAGGACAACAGCCAAAAGGATGTGTTGCAAGAAAGGACTAGGTATCTGAAAGATATCTGCAATTTTTCCGTGTTGTCCCTTCCCAAATCGACACATGTCTCCAGAAATACGAACGGGTTACCGTCGCCGCAGAGCTACATTATATTTAAGTATCCCAACAGCTTATATACACTTGTCTCTGTAGTCCCTTTCTTTCCGCCCTATGTAGAATCTCCTAGCGAACTGGATTTTTCGGATGCCGCAGGCGTCTTTCTACGTGTTTTCTGCTACAACTCTGACAATACGCATATAGATCCATCCGTGGATTCGATTCACAACACGATCGTAGCGCCCTTAGAGAAAAACAATTTCAGCGATTTCACATTCGTGCATGATTGTTAAATGCTCGATAGCGAGACATGCAAGATTGCCTGCCATCAAACCTTGTACCACTTTTTTATGTGCCGATACAACTCTTTCTTCCAACAGCAAATCTTGAACACTAACTGACCTACCCCATAGTTGTACCACTGTCTATGTTTGGGCAGCGGCTTTCAAGGCCAGACACTTGTACTTGGAGCCGTGCTTGTAGAGCGTGGCAATACCACGCTCAGATTCTCTAGCTATCGCTATCAGTCCATGCTCTCGCAGAATGCTCGTCGCTTTAGCAAATTTTGTGTTGTCCAGGGTGAAGTCAATATCTCCATCGCTTTTCATTCTACGAGACCCATTGATTGCGAATGTCTTGGGCGTACTTCCATCCCCATTGAGAATGTTCTGCTCAATCATGGCCATAGTCAGCGCAACATGCTTGTTGTGAATTGAACGCCCACTCTTGCTATAGGTTCGGTCTTCTTTGGTGAGACTAAATCCGTCAATTACCTTTTGGAATCAAAGATCCGAAAGCATCAATAAAGATCGATATGCTTCAGAGCGCTGCAGCATTCATCATCGTGAATAACACTTATCACCGACCCATCTGTACGATTCTTGATGACAACGGTATTGAGGCAACCCGATCTCTGTCCGAGCCATCTGAAGAAGCGCAAGCATGCACAGAATGTCATCCTGAGCAATGGGAGCATGAGGCGCGAAGCAGCAAATAAACCAAATGCCTATTGCTCACATTGGTATGAGACAGACTATTTTTCGAGATAGCATGCCAGATTGATCGGATCATAATCTTGGCTGCGTCCTGCTCAAAAATAGACTTCGATCTACAAAACGACTGCGTGCCCGACATTAGTTTGGCAGTCTACTATATTGTTGATGAGATGACGCAGCCAGAACCTTCTTGTGTTTCGGATGCCTTGGCTCACTTTATCATTCATCATGTACAATCTCGATCGACCGAGAGATTCACTCTACTATCAGCGAGAGATTGGAGTGCGCAGCCATAGCCTACAAACGACGCAAAGGAAAACGAGTACGTTCTCATAAGCAATCGAGTCCCACCCGTGGCCTGCCCCGATCTCCATTGCCTGATGATTCTTTTACGCATGGCCCCATTCAGCTTGCACGATTTGGAAACGTAGTTACACTCCGCAACACAATGACTGATGAGCAGCATGCAGAGTTTATGAAATCTGCTGCCGATGAATACCCAAGGATCTGCCAAGAAATTGGGGACCTTGTCAAGAAAGCAATAGCGATAGTCAAAATAGTTGACCCTCTTGATCTGCTCCGTAAAGGATATTGGGGGGTATTTGAATCTCATTCTGAAATTGGTCCTGAAGAAAGCAGTATCGAAACTGAACAGGTTGTTTCTCGTGAAATGATTAATTACGTACTAAGACTTGTTGCTGGTGTCGGATCTGATACAGCTAATACCCCGGCGACTGAAGAACAGTTTGAATCACTACAAGAGATAGTTAAGGCATTGTACGAAATCTTTAACGGGCCATATCGCTTAGCAAGGACCGCATTTCACAAGCAAAGAACAGACTACGATGAAGATTTTGACGAGTTTGTCAGCCGCGCTGAAATGCTATGGATGTTCGTTCAAGGTGATCGTCATCAATATCATGATTCAATACACATTTCAGATCTGTTGGTTGAGCATGAACAGCAGCTAATTCAAACATGGGGTGTTTCAGTTGAAGATGTCGTCAGAGGAGTAAAAGCAATCCAGCACTCGCTGACTCTCGGATTGGGTGAATCTTTAAATCACCTTCACCAACTTCATGAAGAGTTTATAAGGCTATCTGACAATCACCCAGAAAAGGGAATTGACGAACTAATTCGAGAAATGAAATTAAACAGTGATGAAGCTGATCTACACGCCCAAGAATGCTTTGCGGGCTACGGACTCTTTGATGTCAAATCTCTCACTAAGTGGCCAGATTGCTTTATCGATGAGCTTTCAATCAGCCCCGGCCAGGATACAAAATTTGCAGAACATGAGCAAAGAGGAGGTTGGCCAAATCAACCATCTCTTTGTTTTGATTATCCATTCCTGAAAATCCGTGGTAAGTCCTATGTTTTTAACCAATCGCTCTGCATGGATGTCCTATACAGGTCCATTCAGCGCGCTTTGTGTAAATCAAACTCAAAACTGGCTGAACAATGGAATCAACGCCAAAAACGAACCAGTGAAAATCTGGCATTGAATCTACTACAGAATGCATTGCCAAACAGCCAAAGATTTGATTCCGTTCACTATCAGTATCTGGATACTGAGACCGGAAACATGAAATGGGCTGAGTGTGACGGATTGGTTATACACGACAACAACCTGATTGTTGTTGAAGTTAAAGCAGGAGCCTTCACATCGAAATCGCCTTCAATCCATTACAAATCGCATGTGGCAGATCTACGAAAGCTCATCAAAGAACCAGTTGTTCAGGGAAGACGCTTTGTAAACACCCTACAGATTCAATCTTTGATAGCAATTTGTGATGAGCGCCACAACATCATTGATAAGCTCGCAAACAACTTTGACACGATCTCAATAATCTGTGTCACACTTGATCAACTCACAGATCATTCGCCTCAAATTGAACACCTTCGAACCGTTGGAATTGACGCTTCCAAATTTCCAGTTTGGCCTGTATCGATCGATGATCTCCGTGTTGTGACCGAAATATTCAACAGCCCCATTCGATTTATGCACTTTCTCCAAGAAAGGAATCGTGCCTTTTCATCTTCTTCAGTGAAGATTGGGGATGAGCTAGATCATGCCGGTGCATATATGACACACAACCGATACGCAGACTTTGCTGAAGGCTTTCCGGAACAATCCCTTAGTGGGTGGGGTGGGTATAGAGACAAAATTGATCAATTTTACTTTGACAAGTTTATGGCTATAGATCAGCCTCGTCATCCGATTCAAAAATTACCCGTTCAATTAGAAGCCATCCTAAAAACTCTAACTGAACAGATGAAGCCAGGGTATATATCTGTCGGCAAGCGGCTTCTTGATGGCTCTGAAGATTCTCGCCAGCAGGTTTGCTCAATGATTGACGAAATGCGATCTCTCCAATCTATACAAAAGAGACCAAGGCCGCTCTCCGCACTCGGTGGATGGCCTCTAACCATATTTGCAAATACAAAAGATGTATACATGGTAGCTATCGCCGATGCTCGCTTGCATGCCAGTGCTGATCTTCAACTCCAAGGTGAAACTGAGCGTTTACTGCTCGTTCTAGATTTTGGTACCACAGGTGAACTATTGAATGTAGATTTTGAACTCCTCACGCCAGCAATAGTGAAAGACATCCCTGAAATTGAGCTACGTCCCATTCGGCATAGACTTTTCCAATCTAGATCTAAACTCAAAGACTCTGGAAACCATAAGGCTTAACCAGAATCGAATGTTCAAATTTGATCTCAGGGCATTTCATTATCTCAACCACACCTGATGCATTCGAAAATTCCCATGACTTAGCGGGTCAGAAAGTGGGCCAGAGCGGGTCAACCCCTCATTTTTCCAATAGCCTCGCTCCATCACAAACGCCGCCTACAACATGCAATCAGTGGTGAAACTGTGCGTTACCCTCTTCAGATACTCAAGACTGAAAGCAAGGCGTGATTCATTTTTCAACCATCTTGATTTCTATCCTCGCCCAAATTTTTTGTGCAACTCAGACCCTTGCCCGTACGACCGATGCCGCTCATCAGCCCGATTCAGACATCGAAAGCACATCAGGCCACTATACCACCGACGCTGCAACCCGCAAGGCGATCGACAAACGCATTGCTGCTGTCAAAGCCGCAAACACCATTCGAGACGGGTTTGCAGACAACCAAGGTAATCTCTGGTTCTCATCGAACAATGGGGTACATCGCTTCGATGGCGATTCCTTTATGGACTTCACCACAAAGGACGGCTTGAGCGACAACCAAGTCACTTCCATCATGCAAGATAACGAGGGAAACATGTGGTTCGGGATGCCCGATGGCATGTGCCGATACGACGGCGAGAGTTTCGTCCATGTTCCGGTCCATTACACAGAGATATCAACTAGCTGGCTCGACACCGTCTACCCCGTCGTCAACCCCAACCAGGTCACGAGCATGCTCCAAGACCACAACGGAAGTTTCTGGATCGGCACCAACGGCGCTGGTGTGTACCACTATGACGGGGAAACATTCACCAGTTATCTCGCCGACCGAGGTCAAATATTCACCGATGGGCTTTATCACAATGTTGTCCTCGAACTGACACAAGACACCAAGGGCAATATCTGGTTCACCTCGCTTACCCGTGGTGGCGCAGTCAGCCGGTACGACGGCACGAGCATGAAGCACTTCACCATTGAAGACGGCCTCAGTGATTTCACAACCCGATCGATCTATGCAGATAAATCGGGCAATGTCTGGATCGGGAGCAATGGGAACCGAAATGGCGGGCTCGATCGTTTCGACGGCAAAGCTTTCACCAACTTTCATACCGCCGATGGCCTGAGCGGCACAAGCATCTCCGCAATCTTCGAGGACTCCACTGGCAGACTCTGGGTAGGCATTATCAACGGAGATCTGTGCACATTCGATGGAGAGCGTTTCACCCCAATCACGGATAAACAAGGGAACACCTTCCAATCTGTCAGCTTCATCATCGAAGACCAAGATTCAAATATCTGGTTCGGCGGCGCTCACGGCCAACTCTTCCGCTTCAACGGTAAAGACATCACGGACTTCTCCCAGATGGTTCAGTAGACTCAACGAAAACAAATCGAGCGGATCAACAAACGGGTCAAAGCGGGTCAATCTCAAAATCACCAACTCCATCACTCCATCAAAAAACGCCCTTAGCATGATGCCAAAGGCGTTTTCTTGAAGTGGAGACGAAGAGATTTGAACTCTCGACCTCTTGCATGCCATGCAATGCACGAACCCGTTTATCTGCGTTTGCAGGCCGCTATTGAGGATTCGGAGGGACTGTGATGGACTGGTTTAGACCCAAAGCGGGTCAGCAAGCGGGTCTATGAGAAGCAAGTCCAAGCCGCCAACTCCATTGCCTTACCAATCCGTGATCAAGTTCATCTACTTGTTGCGAAACTGATCCAAGTCTAGATCAGTGTGCTCCTAGTACAATAACCGCTAGGAGGGCACACACTATGCCTGGAATTGTGATTGAAAATCAAATATTCATTGGGGTCCCATGGAGGGGTGTCATGCCCAAATTCGAGGAAGTCCTTACCCAACTCATTGACGATTACCCTGTACACTGTGTGATCTTTGGTCGCACTACAGGCATTCAGGCTAATGAACTGTGGCAAAGCATTAAAACTGAGATCACTCGCAGTGCGGCTACGATCTTTGACGCTACCGGATCCAATCCAAATGTTGCACTTGAGTTTGGATATGCTGAAGCACTAGGCAAGCATCGTGTCCTCACCAGGTGTGAGGCTGCCCCAAGACGCCGAAAGAAGTCTTCATCAAGATCATTAACCTCCCAATCTATAATGAGTGATCTCGCTGGTCACATCAGAGCACCCTACAAAACAACTCGAACACTAAAGCCGATTGTTCGAGAAGTCTTCGAAACTAATCCGTATGTTGCCAGATACCAACGTGTATCAAATGCTGCACGTTGGGGAAAGCGCAAGAAAAAAGTAGCGATTGGGCTAGTCAAGCATTTGGCATCTGGCGTGAAGATGTCCAAACCTGATCTTGTTTTGGCGGTAGAAGCAGAATTCCCGACATACAACACCGTTGACGTTCCAGGACTTATTGATGACATGAAAAATAATGGTTTGTTGATAGTGAAGCGAGGTCCTCACGGAGGCGTTTCCATTCCCGTCATATAAATCACACAATGCGATCCCATTAGGCTTATTCTAGTTCCCGAATCAAGTTTTCTTGACTCCAAACACGCTCTGCAAGATGCAGATAAAGCTCTTGCCTTGCATCAAGATCTGCTTTCTTGAACTCCGAATGTGCTTTGAACTCAAGCCCTGAGTCACTGATGAACCCTTTGAAACCTGGATCATTCTCATAAGCACGACGATGCAAACTCTGAGCGAGCAGATTCTGTTTCAGATAATGCTCCAGCTTGTGGCTGTATGGCTTATCGCCATAGCTTGCATTGAAGCTCTTCGGTAGTAGTAGAAGGCCGCCTATTCTGTTTCTGTATTCACTGAAGTCTGATGGATGACTGAACTCGTCTGTGTGTCTATCTGCGTGATTTGCCCAAATGTGTTCGACCTCATAACCATTTTTGCCTTTGCGACTCATGTACTCTGCATACCGTGATGAACGCCCAGACGATGTCTCTGCAAAGTCTGTCATCCGAGCAAGCAATCGGTGAATGTGCTTCTTGTTCATGCCCGTTAGGCGGAATCGATCATTTGACTCGAACTTGAACTCGTCTTCATCAAGTCGATGAGTCAACATCTTGACAAGATTTTCGGACGACTGACCCCGTATCTCTTTGATGACTACAAACATGTTGTATTGCATGTTTGAGTATGAGGTCGTTTTCCAGTTCCACAAGCGCCGAGCGATAACGATGTCAAGGTAGCCTGAAACAATCCGTATTTTTCGTAGTATCTCTTGCTCTGAGTCACCTCTTTTCAGAGGAGCGAGAAGCACAGGATACTGGAGCGTGAAGTTGTTCTGTGCGTTGTAGTAAACCGCTTCCATTCCCGCAGTCAATGTCTCTGAAGCATTACGAATCTTCGTATGCCACTTCGCGTAGAACGCAAAATCTTCTTCAATGAACCGAGCAAAGTCAGCGGAGCCCGCTAGGCCCAGCGTTTCTTCGTGGTCTCGTACCCATCGATGGAACTCGGTTCCAATGAGATCAAAATCTCTAGGTTTTGCCCCTTTCTTTCGCTCACGTGTACTTTGAGCATGTTGACTACGTAGCCACGCCTTGATTGCATCCGCATCCTCCTCTTTACCGATCTCTTGCAAATTCGAGATGTGTTCACGCCATACCTTGCTCGCTAGATTACGCTTGTCTGCATTCGTGATGTTTGCGAGCAGATAGCCTTTGAGCATGTCTGTAGGCGTCAGAGATAGCCCACGGTCGTTCATCGTCTCGAAGATCGTGTAAGCGTCTGCATCGGAGTACGCTGTGATTTCTACTAGATGTACATTCTCGATAAACCAATCAGCAAAATATGGAAGTGCATCTCCCATGAGGCTTTCAGGAAAGAACTCTTCAATATCGTGGAATCGGTTAAGGATATTTGTTACAGATTCTGGCTGTCCATCTTCATCAAACGGATCGCCTTTGAATAGCGCCTCCATACATGGAGTCCGCTCGGGAACATCAAGGTTGAACGAACGATTCCCACGCTTGAGCGAGTAGATAAGCTTGGCTAACTGACCCTTTTGCTCATCGTCTTCCAAGTTTCGATAGACATGGATGAGAATGAGTGTCAGCGAGGTGAGGCGCTGTTGTCCATCAATGATGTACTTGTGCCCCTCTTTGTCACTGATGATTATCGATCCAAGGAAATAGTGCCCATACCGCTCAACTGCTGAGCGCTCATTCCCCTCTTCGTGACTCTCCTCAAACTTTTCGGTGAGATCATTGAGTAGCTCAACAATCTGCTTGCGCTCCCACCGGTATTCACGCTGGTAGTAATCGATGGCATAGCGAGCATTACTCAACAGTTTGTCAATATTTTTTGCATCACCACGAATTTCCTTCATCTGACTGATCCCCTTTGAGTAGCTATATCACATCGTTTGTATAGCAACTGAACCATCTATCATGCATTTTCACACATTGAACCTAACCCTGCGAAGGGAGTCGTTCGACTAGAGTACGGCACTATCTGTGGTATTTAGAAATTCTTTCGGTGCCACGATGCGGTTCAATAGCCTATCCCACCACTGAATCGATCATTCTTGAAATCGATTCACGCTCATAGCCATCATCTCTACCCCGTTCTCCTGGTTGCTCATGCCTCTCAGCTTGAATAGCTCTCCAGTGGGGCTGTTGGGCTACTGGCCATTTTTTAGCCCTACAAGCAGGTTTTTGAGGCTTTATGGATAATTTTTTATACTTTACCATTGTGATTGCACGATACCATTGATACTGTTAGCGTGCAAAACCATGGGTAGCGTATGACATCATTGAACTCCCAAATCGAAAGCTATCTTCAGAAGACACTGTCAACACAAGTGGCGCTTATCGAATGGGAGAGCGCCACCCGACTGCCTCCTGTGTTGAATCATCGCTTTCGCTTTTTCCAAGCGGAACTGCTCAATCGGGCAGTCCTATTGATCGTCGACGATGACCCAGACGAACAACCACCAGGAACAATCAGAAAACAGATTGAAAAGGTAAGGGAGAGATGGGGTGGGGTAGTTGTTTACGTCAGAGAGCAAATCTCTAGCTACAACAGGAGTAGATTGATTCAGCAACAGGTGTCATTTCTGGTTCCTGGTACCCAGCTATTCATCCCCGAACTGGCTACAGATCTCCGAGAGAACTACCAGAGAGTTCCTAAGCAAAACCTCTCGGTATTTAGTCCATCAGCCCAGGCTGTCTTCATTTTCGCATTACTGCGTGATTCAAACGAACCGCTGACAAGTTCAGAAGTTTCACCAGCACTTGGGTATAGCCCCATGACACTCAGTAGAGCATTCGACGCTATTGAAGCCGCCGATTTGTGTGTCTCTGAGATAATGGGGAAATCACGGTATTTACACTTCAAATTTCCCAAGTATAAAACATGGTCACGGGCACAAGAGTTTCTCAAATCTCCGGTCAAGAGCCGTCGCTACATGCATCCCGATTTACAAAGACGATTCGGACTCTATGCTGGATTGAGCGCACTTGAACGTTTCAGCATGATTGCAGGGCCAAGAAATCCAACCATTGCTGTAAGCAGGGAGCAATGGAAAGTCTATCGACTTGAAGAATCTACGTATTCTGATGAGTTGAGAGACCCGGATTTGACTGAAGTCGAGGTATGGAGCTATCCACCATTGGAGTTCCGAGACAGCCAATCAGTAGACCCCCTATCACTCTACTTGTCATTTGAATCGCAGAAAGATGACAGAACTGAGTACGCACTTGAAGAGATGATGAGAAAACTGCCATGGTAAAAGGCCTTGAGATTTTTCGTGACCACTTTGCCAATCACAAAGATGCCTACATCCTAATTGGCGGGACTGCCTGTGATTTGGCAATGACTGATTTTGGTATTGAGTTTAGAGCTACAAGAGATCTGGATATTGTCCTCTCCATGGAAGTGCTGGATGAGTCGTTTGGCAAAGTATTCTGGGAGTTAATTCAATCTGGCGGATACGAGATTAAGGAGCAAGACACGACTCAACGATGCTTTTATCGATTCAAAAGACCATCGAACAAGGAGTATCCAGCAGAATTGGAACTCTTCTCCAGAGTCCCCGATACTTTGAAAATCAGTGATGATTCAACCCTTACTCCAATCCCGATGGGCGATGACGTCTCAAGCCTATCAGCTATTTTGTTGGATGATGACTACTACGACTGGATCCACCAGGGCAAAATTGAAATAGAAGGCATATCTACAATTGGAGCCGCTCACCTAATCCCACTCAAAGCAAAGGCGTGGCTTGACCTCAGAGACCGAAACCAAAGCGGCGATCATGTTGATAGTCGGAAAATCAATAAGCACAAAAATGATGTGTTCCGATTACTCTCCATCATTGATCCAGACAACTCGTTTGAACTGACTGAATCGATTTATTCCGATATGTCTTTGTATATCGATGAAGTTCAGAATGAGCAAGTTGACCTCAAGAGTCTCGGCTTAGGCAAAATGACAATGGCAGACGCCATTGAAACCACAAAGAAGCTGTACCGAATTGGCTAAACAGCGGTGATATTGCCTGCTAGTTTGTAGATCCGGCTCTGTCCACCGCCTCTACCTGAGTAGTCTGGAATCTGATACTCAACAATCTGAGCCAGCTTGTTTCTGCGTATCCATCTCATCACTGCCTTGAACTTCTTGTCATCATCCATTTTCGTGCCAAAGAACTTCAGCATCTCTTTACACTGCTTCTTCCCCCAAGTACCTGTCTTGTCTATCCGTTTCTCAAGCTCATACAGCATGCATGCGTAGACCTGGACCAGTTCTTCTACTTTGATCCGATTCAGATTTCTGATCGTGTTTGGAGTGAATCCTTTGGCTTGGTATACACGCTTTCTCATCGCTTGATCATGCCCAAGATCTGCTAGCAACCCATTCTGTTCTATACATCTTCTGATCGTTTGCGCTGCTTGTGGCATGTAGCTCTCGGCGCTGGTCCTTGCCTTCTTCGGATCGAATGTCTTTGAATGAAACTTGTGAGCATCCTTTAGGCATCTCTCATCAGAGTTTCCGATGTTGAGCCCCGCTTTGATATACGCTTCAGTTGTTTGCTCTAGCGTGGGCAGCCTTTGATGCTGGTTAAAAAAAACTCTGAAATAGTTACTCGTGAACTGTGTCGCTCTCTTGAAAGTGTCTTCTTCTACCCCCACTTCATGCGCTAAAATCGGGTTCTCTATCGAAATACACTCCCATACATTTGTATCTACACCTTCGGTGTCTAAGAGCAGAGGGGACTTGACCAAACTTGAGGGGGAAGAAGATGAAACCGATGGGGCGGTTTTCTTCTGCCAAGAAGAATGAGAACCATGGTCCTTGCTCCTCTTGTGTTGAGCAGCCGAATAGGCCTGAGCTTTGGATATCAAGTCGACGCACAAGGACTGATAGCTGGTGGCTGCCAAGAAGGCTTCGATTTGAGAGTCAGATTGAGGACGAGGCAACTTAGCCCATAAAGCCCCACCAGATTGAATAATCTCCCCTTTATGAGCCAGAGGAGGGCAGCCACGAATTTCGTTGCAATTCGTAGGACTATAACCGCTTATTTGACCAATCAAACCTTGAAGCTGCTCTATGTCATTCCGTATCTGCTTGTTTGTTGTATATCTAGACCATGAAATCAACAGGTACCCATGCAGGCCTGACCCCATGGTCGAAGGCTCCCAATAGACATGAGTATCCCGAAAAATGGATTGGATGAGATCACGGCATTCATACACATGCTTCATGGGTAGTTTACGATGATTGTCGATATCAAAGTGGAAGAGACCAACCCTGCGATTTCCGATGACAGGGCATCTAGCAGCGTAAGCAATCATCCTGTCAATCTCATCAGGAGCAGCAAGTAGATGTTCCTCAATATCACGCCCTTTCATCTTCCAAGAGTTCTTGAGCGAACTCATCTGGGATGACCTATTCGTCTTACGGATGTTGTAGAGTTTGATGGTTGTGGTGGGCTTACAAAGCTTGTCGCCATTCTCACTCGAGTGATAGCGGGCAAAGTACCCGTCCCAAACCATGTAGTCTGTGCGTGGTTCTTTGTTCTGTATGCCACCAATGAGCCTTCGTTTGAACTCTTGAAAGTTCTCCCGTCCATAGCGGCTATGGCATTCTTTTGTGTTCGTCATGCTCCCTCTTCTCTTGTTCTTGAACCAAGCTCAAGGGAATCAGCCTCCAGCATGGTGATGTGAATAGATTTGAAAGCCTCCATTGGCGGCGAAACCAAAAGAGGGTGATTTGTTTCCGAATGCGGCAAAGAGAAGAGGGGAGCGGTTGAACCCCGAAATCCACAAGCGGCACTTCATCACTTCGTCCAAATCCTCAAACACTCCTTCTTGATTCACTGAATGGTTTTGTGGGGCGCTTCAAAGCAGCCAATGGCGGGACGAGAAAGTACACATCAGGGACATCGCCCGCTACCCACGCAGCAAGCCCAAGTACCAAGTAGTATCCGACGAGCCGACTACACCACTGTTCCCAAGACTGGAACATCAGAATCGAACCTGTTCGCTAGATGCCGCAAGCTGAGTATGCCCTCGCTGCGTGTAGCGGCTTGTAGTTTGGATTGACTCATGCCCCAAAATCTGAGCGAGACCAACGAGATCATTGTTGTTGGCGGCAAGGAACTCAGTGGCAAACGAGTGGCGCAGGGCATGGGGATGGAGTTTGATGCCCACAGATAGGCCGTACTTCTCGACGAGGTAGCGAACCCCGTCAGTCCCGAGAGGTTTGCATCCCTGGCCGATGTAGACTCGATCGCTCTCAACGGGCGGTCGGCAGCCAAGGTATTCGAGAAGATGCCGTCTTGCTTCAGTAGGAACGGGAACGGCTCTTTCTTTGTTGTTCTTACCATGCTTGACTACGAGCATGCCTCGGCGCTCGGACAAATCGATATCACCAAGTTTGAGCATCGCAACTTCACTCAATCTCAAGCCACAGTACACGAAGAGACTCAGGATTGAAGATGCTCGTACATCCTCCCGCACGATGGCCTCTCTGATCATCCGTCGAATAGTCGTCCTATCTATCGCCTTCGGAGCAGATGGTGTTCGCCGGAGTTCCTTGACCTTCGCAGCAGGATTCTGTGTAATCACTTCTTCTTGCGCAAGAAATGAGAAGTATCTCCGCAGAGTGACTAGGCACCGATTCACCGTTGCGACAGCTTGCCCCCGCTCCTCTCGCAAATGTGTACGAAAGTCAGTGACATCACGCAGCGTCACAACACGGCTGTCATACTCATCACTGTACACTCCCTCGAAGTAACCCACCCACTTCTTGAAATCCGAGGCAAACGCCTCCTGGGTCTTTGCAGCAAAGTCATTCTCGTTCAGGAAGCGTGCAAACAGACTGCTCTCGAAATCGTTCATTGGTCATCTCCAATGCTTATCTAGCCAAAACTGGCTGCTATATGGATACACCTAGGATGATCATGCGATACATTTTGAACACGACATCCCGGCATACTGATACCTAGGTGGTGTGCATATCTGGTCACTCCACTGCCCTCATGTGTCGGAATACCTCAGCAACGAGTTCGCCTTCCCCTCGTTCGCCGATTCCGTCGGGATAACAATCTCTCAAAGCTTCTGAAACCGCTTTGGGGGTCGGATTGTCAATCCCGAGTCCCCTCAGCAAATCAATCAATCGCTCTACAATCGGATTCACTGTCTGCTTCGCAGCTTTCTTTTTGCGCGCAGATGATGAACTCCTCGAAACAGGCACCCCAACACGCTTGGGATAGAAAAACACGGGCTCTCCATTTGCTCCCAACCCTGTCCGTCGTATCTCTAGGCATTCATCTCGCAATCGAGCGTCATAGAACGGCCTCTTCGATTTCACCAAATACAGGGGCATCGGGAACACGCCTGATTCCACAAGCGCGTAGAACCGACTCCTCGACAAGTTCAGAGTCCGAGCCATATCTGTCATCGTGAGAACACTTCTCTGTTGGAGTGAACGACTATCTGTATACCGTGCAGACATCAGGCACCTCCCTCGCCACTTTGAGCGCTCAAAACATCTGTGCTACTGACATGCTGATTCCCCTTCGGCGTCAGACATCGCCCTCGGTCATTTCTCTCGATGAGACCGAGCCAGAGAAGATTGGGTTCAATGACCCTACTTACAGCATCCGCTGGCTGCCCAAGTCGGCTTGCAATCACCGAGAGCCGAACTGGGCGTTGGCTTTGGTGGAGTATGTTGAGATACTCCCTCGCATCAGGATCTAAACCGACGTTGTCGATCTCTTCGAGTATGAATGCTTGCTCAGCGTGAACTGACTTGATTGATGACTCGCCCTCTGCCCGACCTGACCTGCGGATTGATTCAAGCAATCTCAACGCAAGCCGTGGCGTACCAAAGCTTCTCTCACCCACGGCTTCGAGTACATCATCGTGAATATCCCATCCAAGCTGCTGGCACCTTTGCTTGAGAATCATGGCTAAATCTTGAGCGGTATAGCGGCGAAGCTGACAGACGAGTTTCATTCTGTCACGCAGCGGCGGCAGTAACCCCTGCGGGTCGGTCGTGGCAAGAATCAGCGTAAAGGGCTTGAGCGGCAACTTCTGAACAGTCTGCCTCTGTGCGTTGCCAATGAATACGCATCGTTCATCAAGCGCCTTGTACAAGGCTACCTGAATCGATGGGTCGATTTCATGAGCCTCATCAATCAGGATGACCGAGTTCGGCTGAGATGGTGTCATCAGCAAACCATTCAGCACACCACTAAAGATTGATTGCCCAAGGACTTCGTGAAACTCTCCCGCCATCTCTTTAGCGAGTACCTTCCCCAATAATGTCTTACCCGTACCGGGAGGACCAGTCAGGAGAGTGTGCGGCAACGGATCACCGTCAGCAAATGCCGCTTCGACTCCTACTTTGAGTTTCCGAACTACCTGCGGTTGCCCGATTACATGGTCCAATGTCGGTGGTGATTGGTCATTGGTTGATTGTGTTTCTTGCGTCATGGTGAACCTCCACCCACTGACGCCATGGATCTATCGCATGTGAATAGGCCTCAATGAGCACTCACACTCTGTTGCCGGTACCCAAAGTCAAGCCCGAGACCTCGCAATAGCGTCTGGTGCATCACCAGAGCCGATTAAACTTTGCAGTAAGGAGCAAACAGCGGCATATTGGCTACAAGTGCCGGCACTTTTCTAGATGCATCAGTGAGCCGTGAGTTGGGGTGAGTTTGATTTCTCCTAGTGGTTTCACGCTGAGAAAAAGATAAATCTGAGCGTTATAGAGTCGAACGTGCAGCACATTCCATGCACCGATCTTCTGCCTCAACAACAGCGAGAGAACATCTCCCGCATCCATTCTCGCTACTGATTCAGTTGTTTCCATCGCTTCAAGAGGTATCGCCCGGTGTCTCTGAGTTCAGGGTCCACTTTGGAGTACACTCTGCTGTTCACCTTCAGGCCGAGCGTCGTCAGCATCTTGTCAAGATTTGAGCGCCCATTGGCCAACTGCACTTTGGTAGCCTTACAGCTTCTCGCACAAGCATGATCTGTCATGCGAAGCATTAGACGTGCCCAATGACGGGCTTTCTCGACATTGAGAGTCGATGAAGCATATCGGTACTCAATCCGAGGATGAACGCCCCACATATGCCTCCAGTTCGTCCCTGATTCTCTGGGAAGCTGCTGGAGTTCATTCTTGAAGCAGGACATGGTTCGACAGTTTGCGAGGCGGCTGGGCATATCTGGGAGCCTCCTGCAATAATTGTTGCCGTTTCTGCTCGGAGGCACGAGACCATAAATCAGGTTCTCATTCCGATGAAGAGTGTTATACAGAGAACGGATAACGGCAGGTCGTTCTCTAGCCTCGATCAGTTCTACATGAACATGATGGCCACACGAACTATTGACCCTGGCTCCTAGGTATCGGAGGATGTCGAGCATCTTTGGCACAACCCATTCCCAATCATCCATCCCGCAAAGCACCCTGGTCTTAACCTCGATCGATATCCATCTGATTCCACGATATCGAGATTCGCCCCGCACCGATGAGTCATACTCGACACAGACATCAGCCCCATCAGGCACAGGTCGATGGCTGTACCCACGAGCAACGGCGGGTACACCATTGGCTGATAGCACTTCAGCAATGAGTTTGCGGACATCATTCGACTCCCCACTTCCGACTAGCGGTACGGCAATCTCAAACTCGCATCCCAATCGGCGACTATTTCGATTCAGTTCTGATGACAGCATCGCAACTCCCAGCGTCGGGATCATTCCCGATATGGGTTGCTGCGATATGTCTTGGGCATGTGAATGTATGGAGGGGGATACCCACACCTCTCCCCCAATTTCTTTCCAAGGGACTCCTAGCCATTTTGGAGCCTCAAGGATGGGTTCCCAACCGCTAGATGTCAGGCATCAATTCAGACGGCTGAACCTCTAGTGCCTTTGCCAACGCCTCAATCGTTTCGATTCGGACAGACCTCTTTGCTGTCTCAATCAAGCTGATATGGGTTCTATGAAGCCCTGCCTCAAAAGCCAGGTCTTCTTGAGAGAACTCCCGCTCCTCTCGGAGTTCCCGAACTCGTCTCCCAAACTTGATTGCGTACTGGCTCCGTGTCACCAGATCAGTGTCTGGCATCTGTAGACTAATCGACAACAGACAATGCGAAACACATATCCTAGAATCTGATCAGCTTGGAGGCTGATCAATGACTAGCACAGACGACCCGAACAGCCGTAGATTGACCACGAAGCGGTTTCTCGTGAGATTCCAGAATGGTGATGAGGCTGGGCCGTTCGGCGCTGCTGAACTCAAATCACTCGCTGAATCTGGCAATCTCGAACGTGAAGACCATGTCTCTGTTGAAGGAACGAACCGGTGGGTAAAAGCCAATCAAGTACAAGGCCTGTTTGATCCTGATAGCCCGAATACACAGGCATCATCATCAACATCTGACTCCACCGAAGTGAAGAAGAAAGAGCCGAGTAAAACAGAAACAATCCTTGGATGTGGACTCATAGTTGGAATAGCGGCTGTTGTTATTCTCGCTGCATGGATGGCATTTTCATGGTTAAACAACAGCCCCGAATCAACCGTGAAGGAGTTCATGGCAGCTTGGGAATCTTCGTCATCCAGTGCTGTGCTAGAACTTGACAGCCGAGCTATTCAACCTGTGAAGCGTTTGTTGAGGGAGTTCCCTGTGCACACATTCGACGGCGATATCTATAGCCTTGGTGACAACAGTCTCATTAACCGAACAACGGGCGAAACTATTAGCACTCAGGATTTTCGTGTACAACCCGTGATTCGCTTCGGATCGAGCTACGACCAGCAACGCTTCAAAGTATCGGTAGCCGAAGACAGCGGTAAGGTGATCTTGGTTGAGCCTTGGCGATAGTTGCTTATTTTGAGCGCTCAAATGCCCTTTCAGAAGTAGAAAAGGCTTTCCAGACACTGTCCGATGACCACTAAGACGGGCATCTGGAGCTATTAGCTTCGTGACTAAAACTTCCCGCAGTTTTCTTCACCCGCAAGCCGATTTTGGCATTCAGTACAATCCATGTTCAACGCCAAGCAAGAAGGCATGAACAATGAGAATGTACAGCATCAAAACCCGATTCGAGAGCTACTCAGCGACCTCAGTGTTTGCTCGCCGCCGCAAGAAGAACTTGTGGGCCTTGAGTCGGAGCACCATCATCCAAACCCAGACTCTATCTGAGTCTGCCTGCTCAATACCAATAGGCCATTTCACCACTGCTGAAGAGTGGCCATGACTGGGTGCCCCCCAGCCATTCCTTGCATCTCATGGGAATTACTAGAAACCCTCACCAGACCTCTCTCAGAAACTGACGAAACAGGCACTCTACAAATTGGCCACCCCTCAGTGGAATCCATGAGTGCCCAAAGCATCCATCATTTATAGAGGTAGCGAATTCGCATCCAATGCGTCTGAGCTATCGGTGTGCGCCTGTTTCTGAATCAGTCTCGAATGGCCATAATCCGCCCAGTATGGGCCAAATCACTCATCTGCGTCAACCTTTCCAATCGGGATAGTGCCTGAGATGGAGATTTGAGCGCTCAAAACTCAGCATCTGTTGATGTCTTCATGCATGGGTGCCATGAACCGGCACGGTACCCAGCGAAAATTGAATCCCCGGTATACTGCCAGCAGGAATGCTGGAGAACTAGGAGTATTTATCATGGCGAAGAAAGCCAATCAAGAGGCCAGAATCCTCGAACTCTGTGAAGAGATCGACACTCTTCTTTCCGTAAATGACTCCGGCGCTTGGAAGGCTGGCGACTTGTTGGTTGAAGTCTCAGCGATCAAATTGAGCGGCAAGGAACTTACCCTCAAGCAACTAAGCGAACGCTACTTACCCAAATGGAAACCTGCCTATCTAAGTCAAATCAGAAGCACCGCCAAGGCACTGCCACCCAACAAAAGACAGAAGCACTTAGACAATGGAGTCACATGGTACGAATGTGAGATTGCACGGCGCAGCCGAGATCATTGCATTAAGGCTAATGTAGCGGACAAAGATGGTGATCTCGATGAGTACATCGACTACATACATCAACACAAGGGAGAGAAAATCAGCCCAAAGAGATTGATGAAAGAGCGAATCGATTCAGCTACCAAAGAGAATCGCAAAGGCCGTTCCTTGCTGGTAGAACAACTCAAAAAAGACTATCCGAACTGGATGAGCAACTGCCACCACGCATCATGCCTTGATGTACTGGAAAGTCTGGAGAAGGAATCGATTGATGTTGTGTACGCCGATCCACCATACGGCGCTTTCCACAAAACTCCAGACGGCAAATACGCAGATCCAGAATCGAAAGGGCTCGAAACAGCCTGTGATTCAAAGACCAAAAGAGAAGCTGTTGAACTGACTCTCGCAATCATCGAAGAATCTGCAAGAGTACTCAAGCCAAATGGAAAGATCGTGCTGTTCCAGGCTTCAACAATACCAGACCGCCCAGAAATCATTTCAAAATTGATTAACAAAGGATTAGAATCTATTTTCCCTATGTACTGGAAGAAGTCACAGCCCCAGCCATCGGACTTCAAGATTCCGTTTAGCCATGAAACTGAGCGAATCCTGATTGCAGGACGTAGCCGAAAGGCATTCCAAGGACTCTACAACGGCAAAGGACGAACAGATGTCATTGACGATGCTGTCATAGCCAAAACTCTTCAATACGACCTGGAGTATGAAAAGCGGCCAATCTCCCGTGATTTCTACAGAGAGGTTCAGAGAGGCGAACGGAACTATGGCGACAGACACTTCTTTGAGAAACCTGTTGACATCTGTAAGTTCCTCCTGGAGAAACTCACGTTCGTTGGCGACACCGTCATTGATGTGTGTGGGTGCACCGGCTCCATGATTGAAGCATGCATCGATCTCGATCGTCGTTGGATCTATTGCGAGTCAAACAAAACCAACTACAACCTCGGCGTCACCCGCATTGGTGAAGTCATGGAAAGAGTCGCAGACATCAAATCCGATGGCGATGCGTCCACTTCCGCTTAATCCAAGTTAAACCAAATCATTCATTCGTGTCCAGCCTCCAGAGAGTTGTTCTCTTTGGCCAGCCGCTATCGCTGTGCGATGTGGCTACGGCTGGAACAGATTGAACTCCTGATCTCAAGAACTGATATTTGAGACACTCAAGGAACGGATAGCCAAAGCTCGTATGACCACCGATCCAGCACATCCTGACCTTCGAAAGGACAAACCTCAGCCATGTCACGGCATCGGCGAGCAAATCCTCTTGACAGTGCCTGATGTGGCAGCCCTTTGTGGCGTGAGTCGGAAGACCGTGGACCGTTGGATTGAGTCTGAGAGTTTGCCCACCATCAGACCCAATGGCCACGGAGCCCGCCCCATGAAACTCATTGCTCGCAAGGACCTTGATTCTTGGATCGAGCAACACCGAACCGTTTACACAGACTCTCCTGATGCACACAAATCAACCGTCGTGATATCAGGGCGGAGATTTGTGCGCTCAAAGAAATGAAAACAACCCAAAGGCTTGACTTTACGGCTCTAAGCCGATCCAGTGCACGCCTGAAAATAAGAAAGAAACCCTATGCCACAGAAACGAATCCTGACCAAATCAAGCGACAACCGATGGCGGAAGCAGATTGACGGAAAGATGCGCTACTTCGGTAAAGTTGATCCGAAGAACGTGAATCGATCATACAACCAAGCAGAACGAGAATATTTCGAGTTCATGGCTGTTCGTGAGGTGAAGCTGCCGATTGAAATCAAGGTAGAGAAACTCACCGTCGAAGAATTCAGCGAGAAGTATTTACAGTCTTGTTATTCTCGGTTCCAGGGTGGCCATATCTCAGCGGCATGGTTCGAGAAAATCAGAATCTCTGTCTGCCACTTCGTTGATTATCTGCAACCCGATCTTCCACTCGCAAGGCTCACTGAAACCCATCTGAATGACTACAAGAACTACACATTGGGTTTGCCGGTATCAGCGGTTACTAAAAAATCTATCTCACTGTGGACTGCAAAGTCCCGACTGGACATCGTCAAGCTGATGATGCGCTGGGGTTTCGAAATGCACTTGATCGATGCGCTTCCACGCAATCTTGCAAGGTACTCAAAAATCACGATTCCCGAGCCAAGAGTCAATCGGTTTTCTCTTGATGAGATTCACACCATCTACAGAGCAGCAAACGAGAGAACCAAGATGTATATCTTGCTCGGGCTCAACTGTGCATTTGGCCAGGCTGATCTATCTAGCTTACGAGTTGGCGAGGTAGACATTGCAGAAGGACGCCTCATACGTAAGAGGACCAAGACTTCGGTACACTCCGAATTCAAGCTGTGGCCATTGACTATTGAAATGCTCAAGAAGCATGGCAACCTCGATGGAGAACCCACCGATCGAGTCTTCTTGTCCAAATCAGGACAACCACTTGTTCATGAGCGCTTCGTTGACGACAAGTTCAAGAAGACCGATGCGATTCGTTCGGCATTCTCAAGACTCATGAAGAAGACCATGATTCCCAATCATCGTGGTTTCTACTCTCTAAGGAAAACCGCTGCGTCTGAGATTGAAGCCATTGACCCTGCTGTGACTGAGATGTTTTTGGCTCATTCTGAGAAGACCATGAAGAAGCATTATGTTGAGCGTGATTGGTATCGATTGGACTCAGCAATCATGAAACTCAAAAACGTCTTTGCGCTTGATAGTGCAGCAGCTAGCGATCAGTGAATCAAACAATCCGAGCTTTTCCAAAGGCATTACAGGTGAAAGAAAACTCTGTAATGTGTAAATCAATTGCGACGCTATGTTGCAGATCATTAAAGGAGATCAACATTGAGTTTTGAACAACTAGAAGAATCAATGGTAGAGTTTACATTCTGTTTTGAAGCGGATGATATCGGTCTGGCTGCGTTCGGATCTGATATGATTCGTAGTTTCTTGCAACTGAATCCAAGAGCGATTGGGCATATGGCATGTTGCTTTCTTCGAACAGTCTGTGACTCTACGGGCGACAATCCAGAACAGTGCGAGTACATTGCCTCAGAGGCTCTTGCAGAGTTTCAGGAGTTAATCGACAGATACACTGATTCAGTTACAACGTCTAAATAGCCATTCTGTGTAAGGGCATGAGATTGAGTCTTGATGATTATCCTTGTCTCAACTTGGAGCGGGGCAGCATGAGTGGGATATCCACACGGCTATCACTCATGAGTCATGCCCTAGAATGACGAAGGCGCAAGACTTGATTGATACATGTTGTACTCAGGAGCCACAGATTGCCAGTATGGACTGATTATCACGCTAAGCTTTGGGCAGTTCTTCTTGGCCTCCAAGGCAGTGACGACCGACTTGGAGCAATCTCACGGTCTATCGCAAATGCCCGAGTTGACCTGAATCCACATCAGATTGACGCTGCGTTGTTTGCTCTGCGTTCACCGCTCTCCCGTGGAACGATCCTTGCTGACGAGGTCGGCCTGGGTAAAACAATAGAAGCCGGATTGGTGCTATCACAAAAATGGGCCGAAGGCAAACGGAAGATTTTGGTCATCCTCCCAGCAACGCTTCGAAAACAATGGATTCAAGAGCTTGCCGAGAAGTTTTTCATACCGGGTATAGTCCTTGAATCAAGAGCATATAGCGCATTCAGATCCCAGGGATTCTCTAATCCATTTGATCAGGATCATCAAATTGTACTTTGCTCATATCAGTTTGCTGCTGCAAAGTCTGAAGACATTTCACGAGTACCGTGGGATTTAGTGGTTATCGATGAAGCTCATCGAATGCGAAATGTCTATAAGCGCTCAAATAAAATGGCGAAGTCAATTGCTGAAGCAACTATATCCGCACGCAAGCTTTTGCTCACGGCTACACCTCTTCAAAATTCACTCCTTGAGCTATATGGACTAGTTAGCATAATCGATGGGCATATCTTTGGCGATTTACCTTCCTTCAGAGAACAGTTTCTCAAGAATCCTGATCTATTGCATCGTGACGGCCTGTTAAAAGAACGAATAAAGCCTGTTTGTACTCGAACATTACGGAATCAAGTCTCCGAATACATCCGTTACACCGAGCGTATTCCAATTACTCAGGAGTTCTTCCCCTCAGACGAAGAACACCAACTCTACGAAGAAGTCAGCGCATATCTTCAGCGCGACATTCTTGCAGCTTTGCCCGCAGGACAACGCACTCTTATCACAATGGTTCTCCGAAAACTTCTTGCGTCATCAACATTCGCTATTGCAAATACACTACGGCGAATGACAGATCGGCTTGAGGGCCATCTTGCGGATGCTGAAGCTGCTTTTGATGATTTCGAAACCATCGACGAGGCTCAAGAGGAATGGGAATCATTTGTATTCACCGAAGAGCCCATTGACCCTGACCTAATCAGAGAAGAACTAATCGAGCTTCGTCAGTATGCAGAGCATGCTGAAAGTATTTCTCATAATGCAAAGGGTGATGCACTACTGACCGCTCTGGACGTAGCCTTTGGCAAAGCACAGAAAATTGGGGCTGCGAAGAAAGCCGTCGTATTCACTGAGTCTCGTCGCACACAACAGTATCTTTACGAACTTCTCAATCAAAATGGCTACGCAAACAAAGTGGTCACCATGGATGGGACAAACTCAGATGATTCATCAAAACGAATCTATTCGGACTGGATCCATCGCCATACTGGAAAAGATATTGTTTCAGGATCTAGGCCAGTTGATGTAAAAGCTGCAATCATTGAAGAGTTTCGTGATCGCTCGGAGATAATTATTGCTACTGAAGCTGGCGCTGAGGGCATCAACTTGCAGTTCTGCTCCTTGGTTGTCAATTATGATTTGCCATGGAACCCTCAACGAATTGAACAGCGAATAGGCCGATGTCATCGGTACGGACAGCAGCACGATGTTGTTGTTGTCAATTTCTTGAATAGAAGAAATGCTGCTGACCAAAGAGTATTTGAACTGTTAAATGAGAAGTTCACTCTCTTCAGCGGCGTCTTTGGAGCAAGTGATGAAGTGCTTGGAGCCCTTGAATCAGGAGTTGATATCGAAAAGCGAATCTCTCAGGTTTACCAGACCTGCCGAACTCTCGATGAAATTCAAACGGCATTCGATGCCCTACAAACCGAACTGCAAGAGCAGATCGATGCGCGCATGGCTTCTACCAGACAAGCTCTCCTCGACAATTTCGATGAAGAAGTCCATGCAAGACTCAAGTTCCATCATGATCAAGCCCAAGACGCCCTCGACCAACGGCAGCGTTGGTTACTAAACCTAGCTAAGCACGAACTATCTATCGATGCCGACTTCAACGAAGTATCGCCCTCATTCAACTATACAGGACCACTTGGGCATACGGGCGGCTATCACCTTGACTGGAGAAAGGCAGAAGAACAAAACCTGAGCTTTTTTCGTCCGGGCCATCCACTAGCCAAAGCAATTATTGATAGAGCTTCAGAACGTGTTCTTCCAATAGCCGAGCTTCAGCTTGATCTTAGCAACTATGGTGTATCAGTAGCTGCGCTAGACCACCTCAAAGGATGCTCAGGATGGCTTCAAGTCAACCGACTAACCCTTCAGTCCATTGAACCTGAAGAGTTCGTTGTTTTTGGAGGGGTGCATGAGAACGGCGAGCCACTCCAATCCGAGGCTGCTGCACGCCTGCTGAATCTCCCAATTCTCAGTCAGGCAGTTCCAATCAAAACAAATCCACCTGAGTCATTGCGCCAAGTTATAGAGGAAGCGATCTCACAGAAGCGATTTGAAACCGAACAAAAGAACATGTCATTCTTCGATGAGGAAGTCGCCAAACTGGACCGCTGGGCAGATGACCTAAAGCTTGGACTTGAACTTGAAATCAAAGAGATTGATCGTGCAATTCGAGATGCCCGTTCAGAAGCTAGAGCGTCGGTAACACTACAAGAAAAACTCAAAGGCCAAAGACAAGTCCGTGATCTTGAGCAAAAGCGAAATCAGAAACGCAGAGATCTCTTTGAAGCCCAAGATCGGATTGATGGTGACCGCAACACCCTCATTCAGCAAATTGAGAAACAACTAGAGGCCTCAGAACAACAGAAAAAGCTATTTCTGATCCGCTGGTGCATTTCATAAGGTACATCATGCCAACTCCATCTCAGCATATCGCCAAGCTTGTAGCCGAAGAAGCCAAGGCCAAGGGCATGCCCGAAATTATTGCTGACGATTTACAAAACGCGTTGACTGAGGGTAATCCAGAAAAATCTATTCAAAAGAATGTTGAGGCCTGGGTTCGAACGATCAGTTCTGAGGCTAATGCTGTCGAAGGAGAAAACTCATGACATCCGGCATCCTCAAACTTGAGCTTGAAAAATTTCGAGGAGCAAGCATTCCCATCGAAATCAACTTTGACACTAGAAAACCCTCTGTGTTGATCTTTGGGGAGAATGGAACAGGAAAGTCAACAATTGTTGATGCGATTGATTTTGTAGCCAACAAGCATCACGGTTCTCTTGAACACCGAAGCCTAGATGGTGGCTCAAAAGTTAGCTCACTTCCAAGCCTTGGCTCAGCAGCATCGGAGGTTTCCGTAAAGCTATCCACAGAAACTGGGTCGTGGGATGGTGGCATTGCTAGTAGAAGGATCGTTCGAAATGGGCCCGACAACACACCTACTACACGAGTTTTACGCCGACCCGCGCTCAACAAGTTGATGGAGGCGCAGCCATCTGAGCGGTACGATGTTCTTCAGAAATATGTTGGCGCAGATCAGATTGAATCAAGTGAAGCCGCATTAGACCGACTTGCCAAACGCTGGGAAGATGAATCAAACTCGGCGGCAGATACAATTGAGAGTGTTTCCGATCAGCTTAGGCCAATGGCTGAGGCAGCGGAAAGCACTCTTTCTGACCCAGTTGAGTGGGCTTATAGCGAACTCGAACAGGATGTATCTGAAGTAGAGTCTGAAATTGCAGACATTGAGAATCAGAAGACCGCACTTGTTCAACTTCAAATGAGCGCAACTCAACTAGCAACTGCTAAAGAAACTCACATCAAATCCAAAGAGGCCCGGGTGGCCGCCGAGCAAGCTGTTTCCGAACTCGAAGCAGGACAAGCCGGTACAAGTGACCTTATCGAAGTTCTTCAGCAAGCGAGAGACTATGTTCAGCAACACCCCGGACCAAGTTGCCCAGTATGCACTCAAGATGTTGATCCTACTGACCTTGCAAGCTTGATTGAACAACGCCTTGCAGAGTACAAGGAGCTTGAAGAGAAAACTAGGGTACGGGCGAAGTGTGTTCGAGCCGAAGCTGATGCCGATGAACGCGTAGCGCAGCAACGAGAGGCATTTATTGCAGCGGTATCCGGTATTGGAGAAAAAGCAGAAGAATCAACGACTGATTACGGCTTACCTTCTATCAACCAATCCTGCGAAGACGAAAACACCGAAGAACGGCTCATAGATCTCGCCTCAGAAATCAAGCTGGTTATTGACGGCCTTGTTGCCATCTGCGAAGAGAAACGAAGGCTCATAAGCCGACGCAACATACTCGCTCGCCTAGTGAAACAGTATACCGATGCTGTAGAATCCTACAAATCAAGCCAACTGCTCGCTATCAAGGCGAGGGAACTTCACGGCATTGTCAAAACAAAGAGGCAAGAGTATTCCCAGCAAATCCTGAACTCAATCTCTGATGAGACTGACCGACTATACGAAATCATCCATCCAGGTGAAGGATTGGGAGGCTCTAAGCTTTCAATGGTGCGCAAGAGTTCCATCGAGCAGAAAGCAAAATTCTCAGGAAAGGATGTCGCCCCCGGTGCGTACTACAGCGAATCACATCTTGACACCCTTGGCTTCTGCGTATGGGTAGCAATAGCCAAGCTTGAATCCCCCGAGAACACAATCGTTGTGCTTGACGATGTGTTTACCTCAGTTGATTTGGAGCATCTCCGCAGAATCGCCAAGGTCATCGATGACATGATCGAATCATTCGCTCAAGTCATCATTGTCACACATTCAAGAAGATGGCTTGACTACTACCGTTTGAATCAGGGTTCCTCAAGCATCGGCCTTCTTCAGCTACTGCCACATTCGAGTGCTACTGGAATACGGTTTGTAGATACAAAGCTTCCTGTTGATCAGTTGGTCAGTAAGCTGCAGGAGCAACCCATTGATAGACAATCATTAGCCAGCATGAGCGGTGTCCTTCTGGAAGCATTACTAGATCGGGTTTGCTTGCAGTATGAAAGGCCACTCCCACGGAACGGGAACATGAAGTGGACGCTCGGTCAATACTTGAGTGCCTTGCCTGAGAAACACACAAAGAAACTCATTGTCGAGCGAACATGCCCTCAAGGGCAGCAAGACCATCAACTCAAAACACCATATGAAGCCATCAAGCCCCTCTACGAGGAAGCTGGACTTCTCGGCCTCGTCCGCAATCAGGTTGGAGCACATTTCAATCTCGAAGGCTCAGAGATTCCAGACAGCGAGGTCATCGGATTTGGCGAGTCAGTCAGAGACTTTGCAGCATCAATCTCATGCCCATGGTGCGGCGGGATACCTGAAAAGCCCAGCACAGATGCATACGAATGTGGCTGCAAAGCCACGAAACTCAAACCACTCAAGCTCTGACCTACGTTCCCCTGTGCTTCATTAGGTCCAACACTGTGCATACGAGGCTAGTCCAGCTAAACTGCACATATGGCCAATCGACGCAACAAGACCAGACTCGAACTCACCTGGATCGGCAAGGAAGACCGCCCCAGGCTGGAACCTCGCATCCTGCTTGAGGATCCCGAGAAGTCCTACCACGCCAGCGTCCGCCGACCCGGCGACATCTTCGACAACATGCTCATCCACGGCGACAACCTGCTCGCCCTCAAAGCCCTCGAAATCGACTTCGCCGGTCAAATCAAATGCGTGTTCATTGATCCTCCCTACAACACCGGCTCAGCCTTTGAGCATTACGACGACGGCATAGAGCATTCGTTGTGGTTGTCACTAATGCGGGAACGTCTAGAAATACTGTCTCGATTACTAACGGCTGATGGGTCAATCTGGATCACGATCGATGACACAGAATCACATTACCTGAAGGTTGTGTGCGATGAAGTGTTTGGACGGACAAATTTCATTGCGAATGTGGTATGGGAAAAGACGGCGGGAAGAAAGAACGACACTTATATATCCACTGCTCATGATCACATTCTGGCTTATGCGAAAGATTTGAGCGTCTGGCGCAAGACGCGAAACTTGCTTCCACGGAGTGATAGTCAATTAGCCCGATACCAGAATCCTGACGATGACCCACGAGGCCCATGGATACAAGGGGCTGATAGTACGGCAAAGAGCGGTTCGGATAGTTTGCTTTATGAAGTGGAATTGCCATCCGGGCGCAAGGTCCGACCCCCGAAAGGTAACTACTGGCGATTCTCAAAAACGAGTTTCGACAAAGCCCTTGCTGAGGACCGGGTCTACTTTGGCAAAAACGGCGACAGTTTACCAATTGTAAAGAAGTATCTTAGTGACGTGCAAGACGGACTGGTTCCGAGAACTTGGTGGCCATCATCCGAAGTGAATTCAAACCAAGGGGCTCGGCGCGACCATCTTCGAAAGCTGCTCCCTGATATTGAGCCATTTGCCACACCTAAACCTGAGGAATTGATACGCCGTATAGTCCAGATCAACACGAATCAAGGTGATATCGTTCTCGATTCCTTTGCTGGATCGGGTACAACTGGGGCCGTCTGTCACAAACTTGGACGCAAGTGGATCATGGTGGAACTCGAAGACACCTGCGATACTCATATCCTTCCAAGACTGACAAAAGTAATTGATGGTGATGACCATGGCGGAATTTCTGGCGTCAAGGAAGTTGTCTGGGAAGAGAAGCTGACACCGACAAAGCTGAAGAACATGGAACCAATTCTGGAGGCACTAAACGCTGCCAAAGAGAAAGCTGGGGGCCAGTTTGCTAGTTTTTCGACGAAGGTAGAGAGTAATTTTCTGCGGCTCTATGGAATCATTGGCCCTGAGAAAATGCCTCTTGGCGGCGGTGGCTTCCGTTACTACCAACTCGCCCCGTCGCTACTCCAGAAAGACGACTACGACAACTGGATCATCAACAAAGACTACAACCCCGCCATGCTTGCCGAAGCCCTCTGCAAAATCGAAGGCTTCAAATACGATCCGAGTCCGGAGACCTACTGGCAGCAAGGCCGCTCGACGGAAACCGACTACATCTACATCACCACGCAGATGATGACGGCCGACATGCTCCAGAAGCTTTCTGACGAGGTCGGTCCAGATCGCAGCCTGCTCATCATGTGCAAAGCGTTTCGCAGCAAACGGGAATGGGCAAACCTCACCGTCAAGAAGATCCCCAAAGCCGTACTGTCCAAATGTGAATGGGGGCAGGATGACTACAGCTTGGAAATCAAAGAACTCCCCGTCATCGAAGACGAGCCTGACGATACCGAAGGCAACGCACAAGTCGAACCCAAATCGAGTGGTAAAGCGAAATCCAAACGACGAAAAGCCGCCGCAGTCGCAGGCGGAAACCTATTCGATACGGACGAAACTGAAGACGGGGAGGACAACTGATGTCGTCAAGATCCAGTACCGTCAACATGGTTTCCAACCGATTGTCGCTTCGAAAGCCCCAGCGTGAATCTCTTGAACTCCTTGCTCAACTCTGTGACATCCTCCCAATGGAACAAGGCCAGGATGCCGCTGAAGCCCTTGAAAGAGTCAAATCGCAATACCCAAGCGTCGAAGACTTCGAACGCAACTTCCCATCACTCTGCTTTGCTCTTGCTACCGGCGTCGGCAAGACGAGACTTATGGGTGCGTTCATCTCCTACCTCACGCTCGCTGAGGGAATCAAGCACTACTTTGTCCTCGCCCCGAACCTGACCATCTACAACAAGCTCATCGACGACTTCACAAATCGAACTAGCCCAAAGTATGTCTTCCGAGGCATCAACGAGTTTGTCCTCAATCCCCCCGAAATTATCACCGGCGACGATTACCAAAGTGGCCGTGGTATTCGGAAGGGTGTCGCTGGTATTGCACCCAGACAGTCCAGGCTCTTCGATCATTCCGTTGGTGAAGGTCCGATTCACATCAACATCTTCAATATCAGTAAGATCAACAGCGAAGTCCGAGGCGGCAAATCCCCACGCATCAAGCGTCTCAGCGAATACATCGGCGAGTCCTACTTCGAATACCTCTCAAAGCTCCCCGACCTCGTCATGCTCATGGACGAGAGCCATCGCTATAGAGCCTCAGCAGGTCTCAACGCAATCAACGACCTTGATCCGATTCTTGGCCTTGAACTGACAGCAACTCCACAGGTGCAGAAAGGCCAAAAGTACATCCCCTTCGAAAATATAATCTACTCCTATCCGCTTTCGAGTGCGCTTGAGGATGGGTATGTCAAAAGTCCCGCCGTCGCCACTCGACAGAACTTCAATAAAGACAACTACGACGATGCAGCACTAGAAACACTCAAACTAGAAGACGGCATCCGATTACATGAAGAGACGAAGGCTGAACTCCAGCAATACGCCGCTCAGACTGGTGAACGCTATGTGAAACCGTTTATTCTGGTAGTTGCCAAAGACACCGCTCATGCAGAGGGCATCCAGAAGGTCATCGAGGGTGATGAGTTCTTTGAGGGTGCTTATAAGGGTCGAGTCATCACCGTCCATTCAAATCAGCGCGGTGAGGAGAAAGATGAGAATGTCCAACTATTGCTCGAAGTAGAAGACGCTGAAAACCCTGTCGAGGTTGTCATCCATGTAGACATGCTCAAAGAAGGCTGGGACGTCACGAATCTTTATACGATCGTTCCTCTCCGCACAGCGGATTCCCGAACGCTCGTCGAGCAATCCATTGGCCGTGGTCTCCGACTTCCATACGGCAAACGGACTGGCGTTGATGCAGTCGATCGACTCACGATCGTTGCACACGACCGATTCCAGCAAATCGTTGATGAGGCAAACAAGGAAGACTCTGTACTCAAGGGCGGAATCGAAGTCCGATTCATTACAGACGAACGCAAGGAAGCCATAACAGTACAGCCAAATCTTGTTAATCAACTGGTCGGCACAGCAGAAGCTGAATCTAAAACAAGCGAAAAGGGCCGGAAGGATGACCAACAGCCACTCTTCAACTCGAAGCCCGATCAAGAAGCTGTCTCAGCTACGCTAGAAGTCATTTCAAAGATGGGTGGCAAAGTAAAGTCCTCAGCAGATTTAAAGAAGCCTGAAATCCGCAAGGAAATTGAGGAGAAGGTCAAGACCATGGTCACGCCCGCTCAAGGTGAACTTGACGGCGTGACAGACCGCAGTGAACTCGCATCTGTTATTGAGGCCGTAACAGACAAGTACAGCGACCTGACAATCGATATACCTCGTGTTGTCGTTATACCGAAAAACCCTGAAGCTGCACAGGGGGACTTCAAAGATTTCGATCTCGATCTCAACGGCTTCCCAAGGCTACATCCTGTCGAGGAAGATATCCTCGTGAAGTACCTTGCGGAGAACGGTCGGACCTCATTAGTCAGCAAAGGTTCAGGAATTGCCTCAGAAAAACGGCCTGAGGACTACATTGTCCGAGGATTGATCGACTTTGATGCCGTCTGCTACGACGACCATGCGGATTTACTCTACAAATTGGCGGGACAAGTCGTTGACTATGTAAGGGGCTATCTGACAGAAGACAGTAAAGTGATCAATGTATTGGCGTATCACCAGCGTCGCCTGTCTCAACTCGTTTTCGCGCAAATGGAAACGAACTACGACGAAGGCGAGGTTGAATACGAAGCACAGGTCAGTAGCGGATTCATCACACTCGGCGCAAGCAATTTTACCTCTCCGAAAGGTGCAGACGAACAGAACTTCCGTGACAAGCCCCCCGAACTCTCGAAGATCAAGAGCCTTGTCTTCAAGGGGTTCAACAAGTGCCTTTATCCCAAACAAAAATTCGACTCCGATCCAGAACGAGTCTTCTCAATAATTCTTGAGGATGACGATACTGTACTGAAATGGTTCAAGCCTGCTCGCAAGCAGGTAGAAATCTACATGCGAGGCGGAGTCCCCTACGAACCTGATTTTGTCGTCGAAACGGCTGAGTGCAAATTCCTCTGCGAACCAAAGCGTAAGGACGAAGTAGAATCTGAGGCAGTGCAAGAGAAAGCTCAGGCTGCTGCTCAGTGGTGTGCCCATTCAAGTACGCATGCTACTGAGCATGGGACAAAACCATGGAAGTACGCACTGATACCCCACGACGTCATCGACCAAGCCAAGACTTTTCACGGATTGGTTGAGAACTATCTAGTCGAGCCATCAGCTAGCTAACGGTTCCCATTACCCCTTCCCTTGACCTAGCGGGTCAACAAACGGGTCAGAGCGGGTCAACCTCAAAATCGTCAATCCACTCACTCCATCAAAAAACGCCACTGGTTCAATACCAGCGGCGTTTTCTGTAAGTGGAGACGAAGAGATTTGAACTCTCGACCTCTTGCATGCCATGCAAGCGCTCTACCAACTGAGCTACGTCCCCAATGGAACCCGGCATTCACCGGACCACCATCGTAGTGACCCCACCCCCAAGGTCAACCCTTAGAGACGCCAATCGCCCGATTCCCCAGCGAATCAACCCGAAACAGCGATCCCTACCAAAATTATTGATACCACTTGAGCCGACCCGCCAGAGCGCCGATCCCAATCCTGAAAGGTCCGGATATGGTCTCTGCAAATCAACTCATCTGGTGGATCGATGCCGCGGGAATCCTGCATTCCTGTGGACAGATCGATGCCCCGCCAAAAACCGCTCCCGATCAACCGGGTCACTACGCGCACGGCATCATCAACCCCGTCGCCCGCACCGGAACCATCTCCCATATCCACGGCCGCTACGCAACGCTCCAAACTGTCCCACGCGAACTCTTCGATGTCCTCGACGCACGCTTCCCCAACACGCGCTGGTGGATCCCCGATCAACAATCCAAAAGATCACCAACGCCGCTGCCAGTCCCGGCGCACTACTAATAAGCAAACCGACCCAGTTCAACCCAGACAATGCGCAAGCACCGCCTTGCGCACCAGCACCCCGCCGCGCACCTGCTCAAGCACCACCGATCGCTCGCCGTCCGCAACTTCCGGCGCGATCTCCACGCCACGATTCATCGGACCCGGATGCATCACAATCGCGCCGCTCTTCATCCGTTCCGAGCGAGCGACGCTCATCCCGTACCGCGCGTGATACTCACGCGTCGATGCAAGCACCGACCCCCCGCCGCGCTCAAACTGAATCCGCAGCATCATCGCCGCGTCAACCTCCCCAACCACCGAATCCAGATCGTCGGTCATCGCGCACCCATACACCCCCATCGATCCCGACACCATGCTGGGAGGACCAACCATCACCACCTCAGCGCCAAGCGCCTTGAGCAATCCTGCATTACTCCGCGCCACACGCGATGAAACCACATCCCCCACGATCGCGACCTTCAATCCGCTGAAATCCCAGCTATCCGTGCGGTCAAACGAACGACCGATCGTCAGCGCATCGGTCAGCGCTTGCGTTGGATGCTGATGCGTCCCATCCCCCGCATTCACGATCGAGCACTTTGTATGCGCATCGATCAACGCCGCCGCTCCGGACTGTCCGGCGCGCACAACCATCGCATCGACGCCCATCGCTTCGATCGTCCACGCAGTATCCAGCAGCGATTCCCCCTTCGCAACGCTCGACCCCTTGCTTGTCAGATCCACCACCTTCGCGCCAAGCGTCTGCGCCGCGATCGAAAAACTCACGCGCGTACGCGTCGAATCCTCAAAGAACAGATTCGCAACCACCTTGCCATCAAGCTCATCACCACGCCACGCATCCGCGTGCGCCTGACTCAACAACAACCGCAGCGCCCCCGCATCCGCGTGATCCATCGAGAGCAAACTCTTGCCCGTCCACATACGCGCCCCTCAGCTTCAGTCGTCCACCTGACGATACAGCGTCCCGTTCCCGCTCGACTCAACAGGAGCCGGATCTTCCTCCACCATCGATTCAACCGCATCAGTCTCGATCGGATCGGGTTCCGAGTAACTCACCGGCTCGCTGTACTCATCATCTGCCATCACTTCGACATCACCATCAAGCGGAACATATAGAGGAGGCGTAGGAATCGTTCCCGGCGCCCAGTACTGCAGCCGCTCAACATACCAAGGCTTGTCCCCGCCGTGCATCCAGCAAGTCACCCCACCATCCAAACCATCAGCCAATGGATACACCACATCGACCTTCCCGCTCCGCCCGCGGATCCACACACGCGAGATGTGATACACAGGAACAGAACTATCCATCCCCTCCGTCGGAACCATCGCGCCAGCAGGAAGTCGATTCACAATCTTCCACGCCGTCTCAGGAGTCGTTCCTGCAGGGAGATTCACCGCGTAGCGCCCCTGCGCATCCTTCATCGGATGCTTCCGTACAACCCGCTCGACCGCCGCGGAGATCACCTTGATCGACGACCCCGAGTTCGCATTCTTAAACGCCGGCGCACTGCTCGGCTCAGGCACATTCGTATAACTCACACACCCGCTCAAAGCGAGTACGAGCCCAACAGCACCCACCAAAGCCAGTCCAAGCACACGATTCAAAGCATTCATAGCAACCTCCCGCTGCGTCTAGCGTGCCCGATTCACCGAACACACCCCCGATCATAGTGCCCCTCGCACGGATACGCAGAAGAACCCCTCCATCATCAGCCCTCTACCATCACCCATGCCCACCAACTCGACAAAGCAGTACATGGCGTCCCCCAAATCTCCGCCACCCTCCGATCCCCCACCATCCTCGGGATCACGCTATATCCTCGGAATCACCGGCGCTTCCGGAGCCGTCTACGCATCCCGCCTCCTCGAACAACTCCTCATCAAAGGACACGAGGTCCACCTCGTCGTTTCCGACTATGGCAAGCGCCTCCTCGCCGACGAGATGAACATCACCTCCATCTCGCTCCAGACCCTCTGCCCCCACCTCGCTCTAGACCAGCACGAATCGTTCTACACATCCAACCTCATCATCCACCCCAACAAAGACGTCGGCGCCTCCATCGCCTCCGGATCATTCCTCCACCAAGGCATGGTCATCCTCCCCTGCTCCTCCACCTCCCTCGGCGCCATCGCATCGGGATCAGGATCCAACCTCTTAAGCCGCGCCGCCGCCGTCACGCTCAAAGAGCGCCACCCACTGATCATCTGTCACCGCGAGTCCCCCCTGAACCTCATCGACATCGAAAACATGCGCACCCTCACCCTCGCCGGCGCGATCATCGCCCCCACCAACCCCGGCCTCTACCTGCTCCCCACCACCATCGACGAACTCATCGACTTCACCGTAGGCAAAGCCCTCGACCTCCTAAAGATCCCCCACGACCTCAAAACCCGCTGGGAAGGATGAAGTTTGATTCAGTTCTTCGCGTACTGCCTGCGTCGATCATCCTTGTTCAGCTCGACACTCACCCCGCCGCTCAGCCGCACCGAGTCCTCACCAAGCTCGCTGCAGATCGCATTGACCAGCTCCGGACGCATGTGCGTCATGATCTTCTTCCCGTCCTCCCGCTCGCCCGGCTCAATCAGCACCCACGCCCCGTCAATCTCCGCGATCACCATCACAGGCCGCGCACTCTTGCCAATCGATAAATCATTCACATCCGCCGGAGTCTCTAAAATCTCGCGCACGCGCCCCAGCACCTCACCCGCGTTCCCATTGACGCGCGTGTTCCGCACCATCACCTGGATCGTCCCCTGCTCAAGCGGATGCCCATCAATCGGCACCACCCGATCCAAAATGATCTGCGCATCACCCCGCGAGTGATCCAGTCTCCCCATAAAGAACTTGGGCATGTCCGTATCCGTCAGATGCCCGAACTGCGCATACACATTCGAGAACATCACCGCGTCCGTCGTCCCCGTCGCGTCCTCCACCGTCAGGATCGCCATCTTCTGTCCGGCGCTCCGACCATTCTTCGTCACAATCGTCCGCGCTCCCTGCACCATCGCAGGCACAATCACCCGCTTGTCCTGAGGCAACTTCTTGAGCTCCCCAACAGTCAAAGGCGTAAACACCCGCGCCCAGTCGTTCCACTCCTCCATCGGATGACTCGAGACATAAAACCCCAGCGTCTCCTTCTCCTGACGCAGCGTCTCCGCCTCGCTCCACCCCTCCGCCTGAATCAAAGGCGTCTCCGGAACCTCCGCCGGACCCGCCTCCTCACCACCACCGAATCCGAACAGTGCCCCCTGCCCCGCAGCTTTATCCGCCGCGATCGACTGCCCCGCGCTCACCGCCGCCTCGATGCTCGCGATCATCGAAGCACGCTCCTCGCGCGAATGGATCGCATCAAACGCCCCCGCGCGGATCAGCGCCTCGATCGTCGCTTTGTTCACCGCCCCCGAAGGCACGCGCTCGCAGAACTCAAACAAACTCCCGAACGCCTTCCGCTCCGGATGCTCCGGATCACTCCCCAAATCCCGCTCGTTGACAATCGCCTCGATCGCCTTAGTCCCCGCCCCCTTGATCGCGCGCATCCCGAACCGCACCTGCCCCCCGCTCGCGCTCGGCTCCTCATCCTCACCATACACCACACTGAAGTCCGTCCGCGACAGATTCACATCCGGCGCATTGACCTCCACCCCAGTCCGGATCACTTCACCGGACTTGGGATCAATAAACCGCGTCCGCTTGCAATCATCTAGATACGGGATCCAATCGCTCACCTTCTGCGCCTGGGATTCAAAGCTCAGGAACGACGCCATGTAATGGTTCGGGAAGTACGTCTTGAGGTACGCCGTCTGATACGCGACGATCGCGTACCCCGTCGAGTGCGACTTGTTGAAGCCGTAGCCCGCGAACTTGAGAATCAAATCAAAGAGCTCCTCGCCCTTCTTCGCGTCCAGCCCCTTCTCAACCGCGCCCTCGATAAACTTCGGACGCTCCGCATTAATAATGCTTTCCTTCTTCTTACTGATCGCCTTAATCAGCGAGTACGCGCTGCGCAGCGGGATCCCACCAAGCTCATGCACAATCTGCATGACCTGTTCCTGGTAAATCATCACGCCGTACGTCTCTTCCGTGAAGTGATCCACGATCGCGTGCACCTTGGGAACCTGGTCCTCGCCGTGCTTGCGACGGTTATAGTCAGGAATCAGGTCCATCGGACCAGGACGGAACAACGCGTTGGCCGCGATCAAGTCTTCCAACCGGTCGGGTTTCATCTCCGTAAGGAGTCTTCTCATCCCCCCCGATTCAAACTGGAACACCCCAGTCGTATCGCCGCGCTGGAACATGTCAAACACATAAGGGTCGTTGAATTTGAGCCGCTCAAGATCCAGCGGATGATCCGCGCCCTTCTTCTTCTCGCGCCCCACCGCTTCCCAGATCTTCTCCTCAGGAAGCGTCGCGCGGATCCGCTCCTTCGCCCCCTCGATGATCGAGAGCGTCCGCAATCCGAGGAAGTCCATCTTGAGCAGACCCATCATTTCGCACGTCGGGCCGTCCCACTGTGTGATGACATCCTCACTCCCCGACTGCTTATACAACGGCACAACCTCATGCAGAGGCCGCGTCGCCACAATCACCCCCGCCGCGTGCACCGATGAGTGCCGCGCCTGACCCTCAAAGGTCCGACCCGTATCAATAATCCGCTTGACCGTCGGATCCTTGTCGTACCAGTCCTTAAGATCAGGCTCCTGCTCCAGCGCCTTCTCAAGCGTGATCCCCAGATCCTCCGGGATCAGCTTCGCGAGCTTGTCCGCATCCCCAAGCGGGAACTCCATCACACGCGACACATCGCGGATCGCGGCGCGTGCTTTCAAAGTACCGAAAGTGATGATCTGCGCCACATGCCCGTACTTCTCGCGGACATACTGGATCACCTCGCCGCGCCCGTTCTGACACAGATCGATATCGATATCGGGATACTCCGTTCGATCCGGATCGGTGAACCGCTCAAACAGCAACCCGTAATGCACCGGACACGCGTTGGACAGTCCGAGCACGAACCCCGTCATCGTCCCCACACCCGAACCACGAGCCAGCGACGGGATCCCGCGCTGGCGCCCCCAGTTCACGAAGTCCCACACAATCAGGAAGTACGCACTGATCAGCTTGTCCGCAAGAATCTTGAGCTCACGATTGAGCCGCGCCCACTTCTTCCACCCGTCCGCGTCCTCGCCTTCCATCCCCTCCGGAAGCTCATCAACCCCCTCGATCCCCTTGTGCAAGTGGTCCATGATGCTCGGCCCATACCGCCACACCATCCCCGCCTCACACAACAATCGCAGCGTCTTATCACATTCCTTCTTCAGCGACGCCTGATCCAGATCCGGATCATTCGCAGGCTCAAGCTCAAAGTTCGTACAGAAATCCTTGAACCACGCCGTCAGATCCCCGCCAAACTCCTTCGCCGAATGCTTGGGGAGCTTGCTCTTCGCGGGCGCCTTGACCACCACCACCGGCGCGTGGTTCGCCCCGATCGGGAGCTCCACATCACACCGATCCGCGATCGAAACCGTGTTGTCCAGCGCCTCGATCCCCGCGTCGCCGAACTCCTCCGTGTTGTACTCAGGACCCTCGAAGATCCCGCGCATCTCCTCAGGAGACTTCACATACAGCTCCGTCGGATAGCGCATCCGATCCGGATCGTTCTTCACCTTCCCCGTCGAGATACAAATCAACGTATCGTGCGCATCGTGATCGTCCTCCATGAGGAAGTGCGAGTCGTTATCGCACACCAACGGCAGGTCCATCTCCCGCGCCAGCTTGATCACATGCGGATTGATCGAGTTCTGCAACCCGATATGGTGCTGCAACTCCAGATAAAACCCAGGCCCCTTGTCCGACCCCTTAAAAGTCTCCGCGTGCCACTTCGCGACCTCCCGCGCCGCATCCCAGTGTGACTGATCGCGCGTCTGCTCGTACTTGACCATGTGGAACGCGATCTCTGAACCCAAGTGACCATTGATCGCGATCAACCCCTCCGAGTGCGACTCCAATATCTCACGATCCATCCGAGGCTTGTAATAAAACCCATTGATGTACGCCTCGCTGCACAGATACAGCAGGTTCTCCCACCCTTTGTTGTTCTCCGCGAGCAGCACCAAGTGGTGCCCGCCGTCCGCGACCCCTGTATACGTACGATCCCGACGATCACCCGGCGCGACATACGCCTCCACCCCAAGGATCGGCTTCACACCCTTCTTCTTCGCGATGTTGTAGAACTTCACCGCCGCGTGCATGTTGCCGTGGTCCGTGATCGCCACCGCATCCATGCCGAGCTCTTTCACGCGATCGACGAGCTTGTCCGTCCGATTTCCACCATCGAGCAGCGAATACTCCGAGTGCAAGTGCAAGTGAACAAATGATTTATCGCCCGCACCTTCCACCAGAGCATCCTCCATCAATCAAACCCATTTCTCGCTCGCGATCCTCATCCTACCAATCCCCATCACCCATCGCAGCGGATCCCCGCAAAAACCGCACAATCGACACGATATCCATAAACCTCACCACCCGTATTTCCACACTCGGGAAAGACCCCAATTCACACAACCCTCATCCCTTTCCCCTTCCATTCCCAATCCATATATACAAAGATAACCGCAGAGAGAATCAGCAAACCCCATATGTCTAGGGATTTGCAATACACAGAGAGAGAACCACCATGCGTTTCACCAACACCCTCGCGTCCATCGCGATCCTGTCCGCTGTCGCAGGAACCGCCGCCGCTGATGTCTTCAGCGACTGGAACCTCGTCGTCCGCAACAACCTCAACATCACCTCCGAAGTCGACGGCTCAGCACTCATCGGAGGATCAGTCTTCGGAACCTCCAACTACGCCGTCCAAGGCGTCACCTCCTCAACAGGCGACGGCCTCGTCGTCGGAGGAAACCTCGGCGCCGGATCAAACTACCAGATCAACAACGGCGGGAACCTCCGTATCTCGGGGAATATCAACGGCAACGCCAACCTCAACGGCGGCGGATCCACCATCGTGGACCCATCAGTCACCAACATGGTTAACAACGCCATGCTCCAAGCATCCAACCTGAGCACCTATTTCTCAGGTTTCGGCGCAACAGGCAGCATCGACAACGCCGGAAACATGTCCGCATCGACCGTGGCGGTCGATGCACAAGATGTCGCGTTCTACTCAGTCACCCAAGCCGACATCACCGGCCTTGGACAGCTCAACCTCAACATCGGATCTGCAGACACCGTCGTCATCAACTTCGATGCCGCCGCATCCGGAGGCATCGCCAACTTCAACGCACCGCCAAACCTCATCGGCGACTTCAACCAGAGCAACTCCACCCGCATCCTCTGGAACTTCCTCAACACCACCCAGCTCAACATCAACAACTCCTTCAACGGCGCGATCCTCGCCACTGATGCCGAGCTCAACCTCACCGGTGGCGGGATCAACGGCTCCGTCTTCGTCGATTCCGTCGCAATCATGAACGCCGAGATCCGCCGCCACACCTACACAGGCGCCGTCCCGTCGCCTTCAACTTTCGCACTCCTCGGAATGAGCGGCCTAGTCATCGCCCGACGCCGACGCGCGTAAGTCACGCATCTCAAGTCATTTAGAAACACACGCTCGCAAACCCCCGATTGTCGGGGGTTTTTAGTGCTAACAGCATTTTTTGTTATCGGACTTCAGGTGCTCAAATTCACGGATATGTCGGTCCGAAAAAAATCATGCTGAATTGAACTCTTTCTCCCACAATTACTTGCAGACGCTGATTCCTGAGGCACATTCAGTTCCGAGAACACTTGGAGAGTCTCGTTTTTCGGGGAAAACCCCCGGGGGAGAATCAGTATCATGCTTACAAAGAACATAATCGTCCTTGCCGCTTCAGCTGCAGTTGCCTCAACCGCACTCGCAAGTGACCCCGTTTACACACTTGAAGATCGCAACTCGTCCGCGAGCTTCGACCTCAACAGCGGTCAAATCTCTTGGGAAGTCGACGGCGTGTCCCAACTCTTCGCACAAGAGTTCTACTTCCGCCGCTCAACCGATCAAGGCGAACTGCTGCTCAGTGCTGCGAACCTCAGCCTCGACGGCATCCTCACCACCGACACCAACCCATTCCGTGACGATCGCGAAGACGCAATCGCGCAACTCTACAACGACGACAACGGAATGCAGATCGAAACCATCTTCACCCTCCGCGGCGGCACCGACGGCTCAGGACGCTCCGACCTCGCAGAGCAAATCGTCATCCGCAACTTCGGAGACTCCACACTCTCACTCTCCTTCTTCCAGTTCGTTGACTTCGACCTCGGCGGCGACATCGACGACGACTTCGGTGAAATCGTCAACGGCAACACCGTCGCTCAAAGCGATGACGGCTTCTTCATCTCCGAAACCGTCGTCACCCCACAACCAACACTGTTCCAAGTCGGTGACGCAATCGCAATGTCCGACATGCTCAACGATGACGCCATCGATACCCTCAGCGGCCAAGCCTCATACCAAGGCAATGTCGCTTGGGCATTCCAATGGGACATCACCCTCGAGTCAGGTGAAGCATTCATCATCTCGAAAGACAAGTCCATCGTCCCTGCACCAGGTTCACTCGCACTGCTCGCAGGCGCCGGACTGATCAGCACCCGTCGTCGTCGCTAATAACACTCGTAGAAAACCGCGATCAATCGCACGCAACACGGATCTGATCGCTTATTCGTAAACAAATCTGGAGCCTCGCGCGACGAGGATAATCCGGGGGAGATAAACAATGAAAAAGACAACAGCAATCACAATCGCAGCACTCACTGCACTCTCGACCGCTGCACTCGCAGGAGAAGGTGGCACCGAAGAAATCGTCCTCGGTGACGGCAACTCCACCGCAACCTTCGACAACTCCACAGGACAGTACTCCTGGATCGTCGACGGCGAAGACCAACTCTACGCACAAGAGTTCTACTTCCGCCTTCCAGGATACAACGATGAGGTCAATCTCAACACCCTGACACTGCTCGGCCAAGCGATCAACGACACCAACCCGTTCTCCGATGATCGCTACGACTCGATCTCCACACTCTGGGGCGACAGCGCTTCGGGTCTCGAAATCGAAACCACATTCACCCTCCGTGGTGGCACCGATGGTTCCGGGATCTCTGACCTCGCAGAGCAGATCTCCCTCACCAACAACGGCAATGAAACCATCGTCATCTCCTTCTTCCAGTATGTCGACTTCGACCTCGGCGGAGATTCCAGCGATGACATGGGCATGATCGTTGACGGCAACATCGCTCAACAATCAGACGATGACTTCTACCTCTCCGAAACAGTCGTCACCCCAGCACCCGACGCGTTCCAGATGGGCGACTACGAAGACATGTCCGATCTCTGGGAAAACGGCATGATCGACGACCTCAACGGCGACTCCTCCTACGAAGGTGATGTCGCTTGGGCATTCCAGTGGAATATCACCCTCGAAGCAGGTGACTCATTCCTCATCTCCAAGGACAAGTCCATCGTCCCAGCCCCAGGCTCACTCGCACTCCTCGCAGGTGCAGGACTCCTGAGCACCCGCCGCCGTCGTGCATAAGCACGCGTAGCGAAGTCTCAACAAAAACTCCCCTCTCAAAACACCCCATCCGATGGGGTGTTTTTCATGCTGCCTCGCCCTGTTTGATATTTGTTCGTGGATCAAATCACCCCTCATCCACAATTTGCCCCACCACACCGATAATTAATTGCAAATTGCCTGAGCACCTCTTGAACTCAGCACCCGCTCCAGTAAACTCATATGGAGTGGGACACCCATGTTGCGGCTCCGTTCGACCGCTCTAAGAGAGAAGAGAGAGAAAACCATGGACAAGAGAACCGTAATCGGTATCGCATTGTGCGCAGGATTCGCATCCTCAGCGCTCGCAGGTCCGGCCAGCTTCACAATCGCTGACGGGAACACCAGTGCAGATTTCGATCCAGCCGCAGGTCAAGTCAACTGGTTCATCGACGGAACGAATCAACTCTTTACCCAAGAGTTTTACTTCCGCCGCTCAACCGATACACGCGAATACCGCGTGGATTCGACCAATCTGAACAATATTGGCAACTTCACCCAAGACACCAACCCGTTCACCGACACCCGTGACGATGCATTCGGATCACTCTTCACCGACGGTGCAGGTCTTGAAATCGAAACACTCTTCACCATCCGCGGCAACGCCGCCGGATCAGGATCTGCGGACCTCGCAGAGCAGATCACCATCCGCAACATGGGAAGCAGCGCCATCTCTTTGAGCTTCTTCCAGTTCGTCGACTTCGACCTCGGCGGAACCCCATTCGATGACTTCGGTCAAATCGTCGGAGGCAACACCGCTCAACAGTCCGACGGCTCCGGATTCCAGATGAACGAAACCGTCGCGACTCCGCAGCCTGTCGCCTTCCAGATGGACACCGCCTTCAACCTCTCAGGCATGCTCAACGATGTCGACATCGACAACCTCAACGGCTCCCCTGCGTCCGCCGGCGATGTCGCATGGGCATTCCAGTGGGACATCACCCTCGCAGCAGGCGATTCCTTCCTCATCTCCAAAAACAAATCAGTTGTTCCAGCCCCAGGATCCCTCGCACTCCTCGCAGGTGCAAGCCTCCTCGGCACACGCCGTCGTCGCTGAGCAAAGCTGTATATCACCGAACTCAAGCACCCTGTCACCGGCAGGGTGCTTTCTCTTTTCCGCCAAATTATCCAAATCCCAAACAAACACATCAATTTCCGATAATTAACCAGATATAAAACAATTCGTTGGCAATTTGAAAAACTGTCTTGCAATGCCACTTTCAACTGGGGTAAACTGGCCACAAGTGGGACGATTTATGCAGTTCTGTGCCGGCTGCTCTGAGAGAGAACAGAGAAAGAGAGATTCAATCATGTTCAAAACAACCGTAATCGCTGTTGCGTCGTGCGCAGGTATGGCGTCGGTCAGCCTCGCAGGTGGTGTGAATGTACTCGCAGATGCGAACTCAACCGCGACCTTCGACACAAACTCCGGACAAATCAGCTGGCTCGTCGATGGTATTGAGCAAATCTTCGCTCAAGACTTCTTCTTCCGCCGCGCATCGGACACCCGTGAATACCGAGTCGATGATGTCAACCTGTCACTCGACGGCATCTTCACTTCCGACACCAACCCATTCACCGACACAAGCCACGACGCACTCGCACAGCTCTACTCGGACGGCAATGGACTCCAGATCGAAACGCTCTTCACCCTCCGTGGTGGTACCGCAGGCTCAAGCAACGCTGACCTCGCAGAGCAGATCACCATCCGCAACACGAGCAACGCATCGATGTCGCTCTCGTTCTTCCAGTTCGTCGACTTCGACCTCGGCGGAGACTTCTCCGATGACGCAGGCCAAATCGTCAACGGCAACACCGCTCAACAAGCAGACAACGACTTCTCTGTTGCAGAAACAGTCGTCACCCCTGCTCCAACGCTCTTCCAAATGAGCAACGCTGTTGCGATGAGCGCATTCCTCAACGACAACGCCATCGATAACCTCGACGGCTCTGTCGCATTCGCAGGCGATGTCGGCTGGGCATTCCAATGGGACATCACCCTCGCAGCTGGTGAGCAGTTCATCATCTCCAAGGATAAGTCCATCGTCCCAGCTCCAGGTTCAGCAATGCTCCTCGGTGCCGCAGGCCTCTTCGCCGGCCGTCGCCGCCGATAATACATCAAACTCTGAACTCCTCTGAAAACCCCCGCAACGCCGGGGGTTTTTTAATATCTACACATTTCTTCTCTCCCAAGCTGTTCTCGGACCGCGATCCGCGCTCCCGTGTTCACCTTCGAACACCTGTTCCATCTGTAACGAATCAAGTTCACCCATCATCCGCTCGCAACACCCTCAGTGATGGCATCTCCCTGATTGTGGTGTCTATTTGCACTGACACCTCGCCGCTCAATGCGTTTATGACCGGCGACAAGAGAACACGGGAGAACAACAATGAAAAACACAACCACCGCAATCGCAATCATCGCCGCAGCAACCACCGTCGCATCCGCAGACATCATCGATATGAAGTACACCGGAGTCGGCGCAGGACGCAATGTCAAAATCAATATCAACGACTCGTCATTCAACGCATTCGCAGGTGAGATCGAGCACCAGATCCAAGGCGCCGAATCCCCAAACACCTTCTTGAACGGCACCCTCTACACCTACTGCGCCGACATCACCGAGCATGTCGCCACCGACTTCTCGGAATACCAGGTCACCAGCGTAGACAATGTCCCACTCACCACCGGCACAGTCACCGCGATGAACTCCACCAAGTCCAGCGCGATCCGTGCACTCTACGCAACCACATTCGACGCACACCTCAACCGTGAGTTCGACAACACACAAGCCGCAGCGTTCCAGCTGACCATCTGGGAAATCGTCAACGACTACAACGGCGACGCGTCCTCCATCGATGTCACCGCAGGCTCGCTCACCTTCTCCAAAACCAACGGCAACGATCTGCAGAACAGCATCGTCAATGCCGTGGAAGGATTCAAGCAGAAGATGACCATCGGTCTCGAAGCCGGATGGGGTAACTTCGACGGCGTCGTCGGTCTCGCAAACGCAGGTGCACAAGACCAGCTCGCTGTCCCAGCACCAGGAGCGTTCGCACTCCTCGCAGCAGGCGGCATGCTCACCACCCGCCGCCGTCGTCAGGCATAAAGCCCAAACGACACACAACCCCGCGTTTCTCTCAAAGCCCCGCTGTTTCCTCCGCAGCGGGGCTTGTTCTATCCACTGAAAGCACCCACCCCTACATCCCTACAATACATCGATGGAACAGCTCCACTCCACATCCCAAACCGTCACCTTCCGGACGACAAACCCCCTCTCGCGATTCCTCTCCCTCTTCCTGTTCTTCCTCTTCATTATCCTGGGATTCATCATCGCGATCCCCATCCTCATCATCGCCGCCGTCCTCGGCCTCGTCTTCTTCCTCTACCTCAAAATCAAAAACACCCTCACCCGAGCCCACCAACCCAACGGCCCACTCGACGGACGACACAACGTCAAAGTCATCAACCCCGATGACTAAGCTCAATACCAAACAGTTTCGTTGTGTGCACTGCGGCTACGACTTGCTCCCCCTCCGAACCAATAATGCCGACACACAATGCCCCGAGTGCGGCAAGCATACCGATCCATATAACCCAAGAGCACATCTCGTCCGAGCTCACTCGCTAGACACACAGCTCAGAATCATCTTCTCGCTTGCACTGCTTACAGTTCTGCCCTTTGCGATAGTGACGTTCGCATTGCTTGGGTACTTTGTGTTCGCGATACTCTCAGTGCCTGCGATAGCCCCAGCATGTTTTTATAGTGAGCGAATCATTCATCGCACCCCGACGAACACTCGAAGAATCACAGTGTTCCTGATCGGAATTGGTTGGCTTCTTGGTGCCGGAATCGGCGCAGGGGTTGTGATCTACTTCGCCTAACCAACCACCCCACTCCGAATCTGATTCGTCACCCCACCCGGCTCCCCGTTCCCGATTACCTCCGCCTCCACCTTCACGATCGGGAGCACCTTCCAGCTCGAGTTCGTCAAGAACACCTCGTCCGCATCGAGCAGATCATCGATCGTCATCATCCGGACCTCGACCCCGACCCCCAGCGTCTTCGCGACCTCCATCACGCGCATCCGCGTGATGCCAGGAAGCACCGGACTCGGAAGCGCATGCGCCTCCCCGCTCTCCTCACCGCGAGCGATCGGAGTGATCAGCTTCCCATCGCTGACCACAAACAGATTCGACACACACCCCCCGCTCAAATGATTGCTCACCTGCAGCACGATCGACTCCGCCGCCCCCTTCGCCGCGCTCGTCTGCAGCTCCCGCAAGCGCCACCAGTAGTTGAGCGTCTTGTGCCCCGCCGTGGGATCAAGCGGATTGGCGCGCGCCTCCGCAATGGTCGCCATCACCCCGCTCTCGAACATTTCATCCGGATACACCGTCGCCGGCTGCGCCTGAATCAGCACCGTCGGACGATGATTCGTCCCCCCGCCGCTCTGGAGCATGTTCAGGTCCCCCCCCGTCACCGTCAGCCGCACGCGCGTGTGCTTGTACCGAGCCCGCCGCACCGTCTCCTCGACCGCCTCACCCAATGCGCCGGTTTTCAGATCATCGCTCAAGCCCAGCATCGCCGCCGATTCCTGCAAGCGATCCATGTGCGCCTCCAGATCATCAACGACCACACCGTCCGCCGTGCTCAGCGCGTGCATCGTCTCAAACAACCCCACCCCGTGCTGCACCGACGCATCAAACGCCGAGAGCTTCGCCTCCTCGCGCGTCATCATCACGCCGTCCAAAAACACGCTCTCGCAGGTATCGCCGCTGTTCAGGTCTTCTTGCATCCCAAAGCGTACCCACCCCGCTCCTGTAATTCTTATCCGTTAATCCTGAGCATCCGCCGCCATCTTCCGCGAATACGAACGCATGATCAACACAGGTGCAATCAACGCGATCAGATGCAACACCACGAGCACCCCATTCCTCGCGTAGTGAACCGATCGTACATTATCCTTCATCCCAAAGTTGATCCGCTCGAGCCCCTCAAGACACCCACACCCGCTCTCAAGGAGCACCGCATCGCTCACCAGTGACAGGTAGTAACTGAACCCGATGATGCTCAGCATCGAGAACACCAGCACCAAGCGTCCAAAGAACTTCGTCAACTCCGATCCCATCACAAAGACCAGAATCAACCCAAGCACCAACTCCCCAGGACCGACCCACCACATCAACCCGTACATGCTCTGAGGCAGCACCGCATGCTCCGTCACCGTATCGACGAAAGCATTCATGTCCGAGACCTTCGAGAACCCCGCGAGCACCCACATCACCATGATGATCCCCACACACACCCTCGGCACAATCATCCGCGGCGCGCGATGACGCTCAGCAGACGCATCCGCAACACCACCCACCGACGCACCACCCATTCCATTGCTGATGTCCTTGGTAATCTCAGTTATCGGCGTGTCTCGCATACCCCAAATTCTCCATTACGCAAAGACCAACGACCGCTCCCCGAAATCGAGTTTCATCGCCTGCTTGGCAAGATAGAGCGTCTCTTCCGCCGCGTTGTTCGCCTGTTCGGTATGCGCCCTCAGCAGCTCCAGCACCTTCTTGTCCCCCTCTTTCCCCTCATAAGGCACCCGTCTTTCACGCATCGGCTCCAGCAGCTTATCAATATGCTCCGCGACCTCCACCTTCACATGACCATCACCGATGTTGTCCCCCTTGCTGTACGCCTCTTCCAGCTCCTTGATCCGCTCGTCATCGCGAATAAACGCCCGAACATAATCAAACAACGCGTTGCTGATATCACCAGGCTCATCCATGGTCTGCCGACCCGTGTACAGCCCCCCCATCTTCTTCTTGATCTGCTTAAAGGTATCCGTCAGGAAGATCGCATTATTCAGCGATTTGGACATTTTGTGCTTCCCATCCGTCCCGATCAGACGCGCCACGCGCCCAACCTTCCCCTCCGGGATCGGGAACAACCCACCCGCGCTCACATAGTCCTCATCCTCCGTATGCGGATCAACGCCGCAGTACATCTGATTAAACCGACGCGCCACCTCTCGACAAGGCTCAATATGCGCCAGCTGATCCTCCCCAACAGGAACAAGCTCCGGACGGAACAACAAAATATCCGCGCACTGACCAACCGAGTACATCGGGAACCCAAACGAGTAGTTGTCCCCCAATCCCTTCGCATCCAGCTCACTCTTGAGCGTCGGATTCCGCATCACCCGATTAAACGGCAGCAGCATCGCCAGAAACCAAGAGAGCTCCGCAATCCCAGGGATCTCCGTCTGCAACACAAACGTGGACTTCTCCGGATCAATCCCGCACGCAATCCAATCCTTGACAATGTCAATCGTCGATCGACGGATCTCGTCAGGCTTATCCGCACGCGTCGTAAACGCGTGCATGTTCGCGATCAGAAAGAAACACTCATACTGATCCTGCAGCGCCACCCGATTCTCAAGCGACCCCACCCAGTGCCCCAGATGAAGCTGCCCCGTAGGGGTATCACCAGTCAAAATTCGCGGACGCGATCCGTTGGCAGTTTTCTCACTCATAGACCACGATCGTAGCCCAATCCGCCCCATAACGGCTCAAATCACGCCCGTTTCACCCAATCTCCATCACCACTTTCTCATTGCATCCCCATCCCCCCGATGGTACAGTGAACAGTCCAAAGGAGAGGGACCTCATGAACAACACCCCAGCGACCGACAGCTCAATCTCCCGTCGCCAGTTCGTCGCCGCCGGAGCCGCGACCGCAGCCACCGCCGCGATCAGCGCCCCCGCACTCGCTCGCCCCGACTCCGCTCATTCAACCAGACCCCTCCCCGCGCCATCGCTCGCCAAGCTCCTTCGCTCGCAAGACGACCCCACCCGCGCCAAGCTCTCGCGCTCCTTCAGCGACACCAACCTCACCAGCCCCCTCATCAAACCAACCCTCGCCCTTTCCCCGCTCCCCTGCCTGAGCAGCCGCGTCCAGAGCGACTCGTCCCTCACCATCGAGGTCCTCCACCCAACCCCAAACGCCTACGCGATCCTCTACAGCGCCCACAACATCGAGATCAAAGATCAAAGCATCGCCGCCTACCCCGCCTCGACTCAGATCAACGCGCCGCGCGACACCCGCAACCGCGTCACCCTCCGCATCACGCAGCGGACCCCATCTTCCAAACGCGTCAAAGAAATCACCATCCCCGCATCATCCGCGAGCGAGTTCCTCCTCGCGATCCCCACCGCTCACCACGCGAGCAGCGCCAGCTGGCGCTTCAGCAGCGCCCAGCTCGATGAAGCCGGGAACATCACCAAACTCACCAACCCGCTGCCGGGCGTCTCGTCCCGCTGCGCGTATTTCAAAATCACCATCGAAGAAAGCACAGGAGTCTAACTATGGAACCGTTCATCGGACAAATCATGCTCTTCGCAGGCAACTTCGCCGTCCGCGGCTGGGCGCTCTGCGACGGACAACTCCTCCCAATCAATCAAAACGCTGCGCTCTTCTCCATCCTCGGGACCCAGTACGGCGGTGACGGACAAACAAACTTCGCACTCCCAGACCTCCGCGGACGCGTCCCCATCCACATGGGCAACGGCCCAGGTCTCACCAACAGACCAATCGGATCCAAGTCTGGCGCTGAAACACACACCCTCACCACCAACCAAATCCCTTCGCACAACCACAACGCCATCCTCCGCGCCTCAGACGCCGAGGGAACCTCCGCATCTCCCACCGACCTCATCATCGCCAAGTCAGGTTCCGGAGACCCAGACTACAACGGCGCCGAGATCAACTCAGCCCTACGCAGCGACTCCATCGCTGTAGGAAACACCGGCGGAAACCAATCCCACAACAACATGCAGCCCTACCTCACCCTCAACTACCAAATCGCACTCGTCGGGATCTTCCCCTCACGCGACTAAAGCACGAGCAACCGCAAGAGGTCCACCATGATCATCCCAACCACCACCGCCGCACTGCTCACGCTCCTCACAAGCACCGCGATCTTTGACCAAGACTTCGGAGAGCTCTCCCCTTCGGACTCAACCTGGGATCGCGTCGCCCAGACAGGCGCCATGGACCTCGGACCCTGCAACACCCAAGCGATCGACTCGATTAACAACGCCGTCGCCTACGACGTCTACTACGTCCGCGCCGCCACCCACACCACATTCCTCAACATCTCCGTCTTCTCGCTCCACCCGAACCCCATCGACCTCGACCCCATGCTCATGGTCTACTGCGGCGTCTTCGACCCATCAATGCCAAACGTCAACCTCGAAGAAATCGACGACGACTACGCCGGATACCCAAACGCGATGGTCTTCTCCTCAAACTTCGCCAACCCCGACACTGTCTACTCCGTCGTCGTTAGCTCCTACTCCAACTACCCACCCTCACGCTACGGCGACTACGCCATCGAAATCGGAACAGGACTCTACTTCTCCACCGCATGCCACCCCGACTTCAACGGCGACGGCAACCTCAACTTCCTCGACATCTCCGAGTTCCTCGCCCTCTACGCAGCCATGGACATCCGCGCCGACTACAACCACGACGGAAGCTACAACTTCCTCGATGTCTCCGCATTTCTCAATGACTTCGGACTGGGTTGTCCGTAAGCGAATCCCTACACACCAGTCTGCGACGCATCCGCGTTGATCATCAACGCCATCAGCACATTCAGAGCATTGAAACACATGTGCATCATGATCGGGACCCCCACCCGCTTGGTTCGCTCGTACGCGATCCCACAGCTCATCCCAACCGCAAAGATCGGCAGCAGCGCATGCCAAGGCACCGAGTTCTCCCCGCCAAGCCGATGCATCCCCGCAAAGATCAATGAACTGAAAATGATCGCAAGCCAGGGACTCTTGAGCCACTTGATCAGCGCCCCCTGCAAGAACACCCTGTAGATCAGCTCCTCGACAAACGGCGCCCCGATCACTGCCGCGATCACAATTGCCCAAACCCAAGGATTGCCAGGCTCATTCTCAAGCTTCACCAAAGTCGGATGCGCCATGTTGTTCGGAGCTGCACTCTGCGTCTGTGTGTACACCCACACCCCGAGCATGTTCATCAGCTCGATAAACGGATACGCCAGCACAAAGCACCCAAGCCCGACCGGCAGATCCAAGAAACTCAACCCTAGTCCAGAGTTCTTCGTCCCCTCACCATCCCCAGCACTCGCGCTCCGCTTAAGCACAAACAGCATCCCGAGTCCCGCGATCATCCCAAACAGGAAGTACCCCACCGTATTGATCGCATCCATCTGCGTCGCGTCGTACCCCTGCTCCTGAATCCATTGGATCTGACTGATCAGCTGCGGCGCCGAACTCGCCGCAAGGAAAACCATAAAGATCGCAAACAACCACACCACGCTCGGAAGCGAGTCCACATCCCGCAGCCCCGCCTTCGCGTACCCGCCCGGACGCAGCAATCCGCCCGCAAACAACAAGGCGATCACCAGCAGCAGCGACACCCCCAGAAACACCAGCTTCCACTGCTGCATCGTCTCCACCAAGTCCCCCACACTCTGATCCTGCACCCCGCTCGTGTCCACGGCCTGCGCCATCGCCTCAGGAGCAACGCCCCCAAAAACAGCCGCAATAATCACACACATGACCACACCAGAACCCATCCCACCAGTGCTTGAAGAAATCATCGCCCACAAACGCGAGCAAGTCGCCGCCGAGAAAGCAGACACCCCACTGTCCACGCTCGAGTCGCAAGCATCATCAAACGAACCCCCACGCAACTTCTTCGCCGCACTCACCGAGCACCCGCGCCACGATTCCATCGCCGTCATCGCCGAGATCAAACGGCGCAGCCCAAGCGCCGGACTCATCCGCCCCGAATACGACCACCCTGATTTCGATCCATCAGTCATCGCGCAACAGTACTCCAATGCTGGCGCATCGGCCATTTCCTGCCTCACAGACCAAAAGTTCTTTGCCGGAGACCCCTCTTACATCCACAGAATCAAGAATTCAGTACCTCTCCCCGTTCTCCGCAAAGATTTCATCATCGATCCCTACCAGATCACCCAAGCCCGCGCCATCCACGCCGACGCCGTCCTCCTCATCGCCGAGTGCCTCTCCGATCAACAACTCACCGACTTCATCACTCACATCGACGCGCTGAGCATGACCACCCTCCTCGAGGTCCACTCCGAATCCAACCTCCGCCGAGTCCTCCCCATCATCGAAAGCGCAGACTCCCCGCGCCTCCTCCTCGGCATCAACAACCGCGACCTCACCAAAATGGAAACCGACCTCCACCATTCCATCAATCTCAAACCCCTCGTCCCCGACCACCTCCCACTCGTCACCGAATCCGGCATCCGCACCCCACAAGACCTCGCCACCCTCAAAGCCGCCGGACTCAACATTGCCCTCATCGGAGAGCACCTCATGAGGACCGAGAACCCCGGACACGCCCTCGCCGCCATGCTCGACCAATCACCCTCCTGAAGAACACCGATACAACGACAGCCGTAAACCCTTATAGAATTCCGCAATACCACCACCCCTCACCCGTTGAGCAAACAACATGATCAACCACCGAAATATCCTCCTTACTTTCCTCCTCTCAATCTTCACGCTCACCGCGATCGCACAAGACGACCCACGCCAGATCCTCACAGACTCAGCGCAAGCGATCAAAGAAACCCCCGGATTCGCCGCGAAGGTCACGCTCTCAGGAGACGGATCCAAAATGATCCTCTCCACCCTCCCCTCAATGACTGCACGACTGACATTCGGAGAGCACTCCGAATACGGCAAAGTCCTCCATGTCCTCGGACAACTCCGCCCCACCGCCGAGGGCGCCCCAGAAGACTTCGACATCGTCTACTCCGCCGACCGCTACATCTGGTCCGACCACCCGAACCAAACACTCAACATCCGTCCCCCATCTGTCTCTGGACGCATCCGCCCCACCGCGTTCTCTTACCTCCTCCTCGCCGAGCTCATCAAGGACGAACCGTTTCAGAATGAGCTCGATAACGCCGAGAACTTCACCTTTGAACCCAACCAGTCCATCGCAGGCATCGACTGCCATGTCATCCTCATCGATCGCGCCAAACCCAAAGGACGCGCCGCCGCAGGAGCACACAACAAAGAACGCTGGTTCATCGCCGTCGAAGACAAACTCCCAAGACGAGTCGAGCAAATCACCGACGCTTCCATGATCCGCGCTTCGCTCATCATGGAACTCTCAGGTCTTGCGATCGCGCAGCAGTCCGATTCCGACCTCGAAGTCTTCGTCCCCGATACCTACAAAGTCATCGATAACATCCGCAAAAAACAACCCAAGGTCGCCGACAAGAACCAACCGTTCAACAAGCCTACCACAACCACCAAGATCAACCGCCCGGCCGCAAACAAAGCACCCACCGACCCACCCGCTCCCAACTACAGCTTCACCGACATCAACAACCAGTCCATCTCCCGCTCCACCCAAACCGATCGGATCACAGTCCTCTACTTCCACGGCTCATGGTCCATCCCATCCAAACAAGCCACCCCGCTCCTCTCAGACCTCTCCCGCTCCTTCGACAACCCCAGCAAACCCATCGACACCTTCGCGATCGCGTTGCGTGAAACCGATCCAGACGCCGTCAAGAGCGATCACAACAACAACGCCTACGCGCACAACCTCGCAATCAACCCTGAGAGCTCCCTCGATGCCCTCTTCCAAGTTCGCGTCTACCCAACCCTGATCGTCATCGACGACAACAACCGCATCACCTACCGCAACCACATGGGCAAAGACACCGACGCCCAAGCCCTCATCGATGGCGCCAAAGACGCGATCAACAAAGCACTCAACCCCGCTCCGTAATCCCACGCAATACACCGATCCCGCGCCCGTTGTGCTCCAAACACAGGAGCACAACGAATGTCTCATAGAATCCCACTCGTACTGGTAACAGCAACCCTCTTACTCTCATCCCAGCTCGCTGCAAGCCCACCAAGGCAAGGGCCTGGGATTACGCGTGTTACTCCATTCCCCGATGGACCCGAATACAGAATCGCTTCCTATTCACTGGTGCTCCATGATGACAAGAGAGATAAAGACCTCCCAATCAATGTGGTCTATCCGTACAGCTATCCAACCGAAGTAACCAGCCTGCCCACCATTGTGTTCTCTCACGGCGCTGGGGGTTCAGGAATCATGTACCAGCCCCTCGCACACTTCTGGGCAACACAAGGCTACATCGTCATCCTCCCAACACACTCCGACTCAATAGTCTTAAAGAGAGAATCAGAAGACGAGACCAATGTGAGTGAACGCAGGAGAATGCAGTCCCGCCGACTGTATCGACGCGGACTAGAAAACGGATCGCTCGTCGCCGGTGCAATCAACTTCTCCGATTGGGCAAACCGCCCCCGCGACATCTCCTTCATCCTCGACTCGCTCGACGAGATCGAAAAGCAAACCCCGCTACACAATCATCGCATCGACCGCGACCGCATCGGAGTCGGAGGACACTCCTACGGCGCCTTCACCTCCCAGCTCATCAACGGCACCGACCCACTCGGACCACAAGACTTCACAGACCCACGCGCCACCTGCGCCCTCCTCATCTCACCACAAGGCACCGGAGGACTCTTCACCAAAGACGCCTGGGACAACTTCCAAGGACCCGCCCTCACCATCACCGGCGACAACGACGAAGGTCGCGAAGGACAACCCGCCACATGGCGCCGCGAACCCTACGACCACTCCCCACCAAACACCCACACCCTCCTCTGGATCAACGACGCCTACCACAACTTCGGAGGCATCGCCGGCCGAGTCCTCCCCCTCCCAGACCAAGGCCCAGAAAACCCCACCCACGTCCAAATCGTCCAGAACGCCACCCTCGCCTTCTGGAACCACCATCTCAAAGACCAATCAGACAACATCGCTGAGTTCGCAGATTCACTCGAGCAAAGCCTCGCAATCGACGAAATCACAATCGAACACAACTAACTCAGATCACCTGAGGCACACGCTCACACTCAGGACATGCTTGAAGAATCTCGATTCCCTCTCGGCTATACCCGCACCCACGACAATGCCCGGGCTGGAGCCGATCCATGTCATCACCTTTGATCCCCACAAACCCCGGCTTCACCCCCGCAAGAGTCAATATCGTCCCGGCACGCGACAATGTCGCGATCATCATCAAAAACGATAACAACAGCGTCAACAACGAATACAACACCAACTCAATGGCACTCGCACCACACGCGTGCTGCAAGATCACCACAAAGACCATACCCAAAACCAACGACAGCAAATACACAATCGTCACCAAAAACGAAATCATCTCAGGCACCGCGATCGAGTTCATGGATGTCAAGATCATCCCAATCCATGTAAACACCAACACCCAGACAACCAACGCACTGCGTCGATGCCATTTCGCGATACACACCAAATCCAACTCAAAGATCGATTTCTTCGCCATCGTAACTCTCCATATAGGAACATAACAAAAAAGCCCGGCATAAACCGGGCTCTTGACTCAAACCTATACAAATAATCAGCCGTGCATAATCGCCGCCTGCGCCGCCGCCAATCGTGCAATCGGAACACGGAACGGCGAGCAACTCACATAGTCCAATCCTGCCTTGTGACAGAACCAAACACTCTTCGGATCACCGCCGTGCTCGCCACAGATGCCAATCTTCAATCCACTCTTCGCGCCGCGTCCCTTCTCGATACCCATCGAGACAAGCTGACCAACACCAGTCTGATCCAGTGACTGGAACGGATCCTCAGGAAGAATCTCGCGACCAACATAATCAGGAAGGAACGAGTTGATGTCGTCACGCGAGTATCCGAACGCGAGCTGAGTCAGGTCATTGGTCCCGAAACTAAAGAAGTCCGCGTGCGCTGCGATCTCATCCGCAGTCAGCGCCGCTCTCGGGATCTCGATCATTGTGCCGATCGAGATGTTGAGCTTCTTCTTGATCTTGTGCTCGCGCTTGACCTCGCGGATCACCTCGATCGCTTGCTCACGCAACAAACTCAGCTCCTGATGTGTCCCAACAAGCGGGATCATGATCTCAGGGACCGCCTTGATCTTCTTCTTGTCGCACTCGATCATCGCCTCGACAATCGCGCGCACCTGCATCGAAAGAATCTCCGGATAAGTAATCGCGAGTCGACACCCGCGATGACCCATCATCGGATTGCTCTCATGCAACATCGCGACCCGACGCCGCACCGCATCAACCGACACATTCTGGTTGTTCGCGACGCGCTGGATCGCCTCCTGTTCGTGAGGCAAAAACTCGTGCAGCGGAGGATCAAGCAAACGGATCGTGACAGGAAGCCCCTTCATCGCCGTGAAGATCCCCACAAAGTCCTCCCGCTGATAAGGGAGCAACTTCGCAAGCGCGTTCTCGCGATCCGAAGTGTTCTCAGACAAGATCATCTCACGCATCGCAACGATCCGATCACCCTCGAAGAACATGTGCTCCGTGCGCGTCAGACCAATCCCCTGAGCCCCGAACTCACGAGCACGAGCCGCGTCCTTCGGAGAGTCCGCGTTTGTGCGCACCTTGAGTGTGCGATACTTGTCCGCCCATCGCATGACCTTCGCAAAGTCGCCGCTGAGTTTGGGTTCAACAGTCGAGATCGATCCCGCGAAGATCTCGCCCGTCGATCCATCGATCGAGATCAGATCGCCGCGCCCGAAGGTCCGCCCATCAACAGTAAAGGTCCCACCCTTCTCATCGATGTGAACCGATCCCGCACCGGCGACACAGCACTTACCCCACCCGCGAGCAACGACCGCCGCGTGCGAGGTCATGCCCCCTGTGCTTGTCAGAATACCCACCGCGCTGTGCATCCCGTCCACATCTTCAGGACTCGTCTCCTTCCGAACAAGGATCACCTTCTCGCCTTTCATCGAGCGCTCGACCGCTTCATCCGCCGTAAACGCCGGATGACCAACCGATGCACCCGGAGACGCTGGGAGACCAACCGTCAACGCTTTGTTCAGATCCTTCGCCGCCGGATCAAAGCTCGGCAGCAACAACTGAGTCAGATCACCCGCAGGAATACGCACCAGCGCTTCCTGCTCCGTGATCAACTTCTCACGCACCATATCACAAGCGATCTTCACCGCCGCATTCCCCGTGCGCTTGCCCGTGCGTGTCTGCAGCATGAACAACTGACCGCTCTCGATCGTGAACTCAATATCCTGCACATCACGATAATGATTCTCAAGGATCCCCTTGATCTCGATCAGCTGCTTGTACGAGCTCTTGTCCCACTTGGACATCTCCGACACCGGCGAAGGCGTCCGGATCCCCGCAACCACATCCTCACCCTGCGCATTGATCAGGAACTCACCAAAGAACTTGTTCTGACCCGTCGACGGATTCCGCGTAAACGCGACCCCTGTCCCGCAGTCATCACCCATATTCCCGAACACCATCGTTTGGACATTGACCGCCGTGCCGTTGAGCCCGCTCATGCCCTCGATGCGTCGGTACGAGATCGCCTTATCCGAGTTCCACGAACCAAACACCGCTTCAATCGCTGCCTTGAGCTGCACCATCGGATCCTGCGGGAACTTCTTACCCACATGCATCTGGTACACCGCTTTATAAGAGTCGCAGAGCTCCTTCAACCCCTCTGCAGGAACATCCGTGTCTTCTGTCGCGCTGTACCGCGCCTTAACGACATCGAACGCCTGCTCAAAGAAGTGGTGACCAACCCCCATCACGACATCACCAAACATGTTGATCAACCGACGATACGCGTCGTACGCAAAGCGCTCGTTGCCCGTCAGTTCCGCGAGCCCCTTGACCGACTTGTCATTCAGACCGAGGTTCAGGATCGTGTCCATCATGCCAGGCATCGATACCGCTGCACCACTGCGCACCGAAACGAGCAGCGGATCACGCTCGTCACCAAACTTCTTCCCGCGTTGTTTCTCAAGCGCCCGCATGTGACGCCCCACCTCGTCCATCAATCCCTTGGGAAGCTTCCGCTTGTTTTTGTAGTACGCCGCGCATGTATCGGTAGTGATCGTGAACCCAGGAGGAACAGGCAAACCAATCGATGTCATCTCCGCGAGGTTCGCGCCCTTCCCACCAAGCAACTCGCGCATCGATCCATCACCATCGGTCTTCGCACCAAAGCTGTAGACCAGCTTGCCCGCGATGATGCGCTTCTTGACAACTTTCTTCCCCCCAACCTTGCGTGCAACCTTCTTCCCACTCTTGCGTGCAGCGCTCTTGCGTGCCGTCCCGGCATGACGCTTCGCCGACGATTTCTTTGCAGTCTTCTTCGCAACGCGCTTGCTTGATTTCTTCGCAACCTTCTTCGCGGCTTTCTTGTGCCCGTCCCGCGCTGCATTCTTCGTCGTTCTGGTCGTCGCCTTCTTCCCGGCTTTCTTTGTCACCTTCTTACGACTCTTCTTCGCTGCGGTCTTAGACACTTTCTTCGAACCTTTCTTCTTCGCCATAACACACTTTCTCGAACCGCCCCCCGACCAGCCCGTTATGAAACAAGCAAAACGCACGAAACACCCGCGCGCACGCATATTCCAGTGTATGCAACCACACAGACCAGACATACCATCTCTCCGTGATCCAAACCACACACAACTCCCCCTTAACACCGCAGAGCGAGCAAACCGCCCAAGCCCTCCTTGCGCCCAATCTACATACATCATCCCCCCTCGCCATCCTCCACACCCACCTCATCCCCTCCACCGATCCCGATCCGATCACCACCCTCCAGTCCCACCTCGACTCCCACCCCAACCACCACTGGATCATCACCCTCGCCTACGACCTCGCCCACACCATCGAGCCCACCGTCAACCCAACACACTCGACCTTCCCCCACATCATCGCCCAGCGATGCGCTCCATCATCCTCAACCATCAGCACCAACCAAACCCACTGGTCCATCACCCCCGACCAGCTCACCCTCACCCCCAAATCCCATTACACCAACAATGTCCGCCGCGCCCTCGATTACATCGCCGCCGGAGACATCTATCAGGTCAACCTCGCCCACCCAATCACCGTCCCTTTCCGAGGCGACGCCCACGCCCTCGCAACCCACCTCTTCAAAAGCACCAATCCCCAGATGGGATCCTTCACCTGCTTTGACACACCAAACACAAGCGACCAATCACGCCACGCCGTGATCTCACTCTCCCCCGAAACCTTCCTCACCTACGACGCCCCAACGCGCACCCTCAACACCATCCCGATGAAAGGCACCAGCCCCGCATCAACAAACCCCTCCGACCTCTACCACAACCCCAAAGACCGCGCCGAACTCAACATGATCATCGACCTCATGCGCAACGACCTGGCGCGTATCTCCATCCCCTCCTCCGTCCGCGTCACCAACCCACGCGCCGTCCACACCCACCTCAACTCCGTCCACCAAGCGACCGCGACCATCCAGTCCACGCTCCGCGATCACCTCACCCTCGCCGACATCCTCCGCGCCACCTTCCCGCCCGGCTCAATCACCGGCGCCCCCAAAGTCCGCGCGATGCAAATCATCCACGAACTCGAACACCAAAGCACCACCCCCCGCGCCCCCTACTGCGGCTCAACCATCGCCCTCGCACCCAACGGCTCCTTCAAATCCGCCGTCAACATCCGCACCCTCCATATCCAAGGCACCCCCTCCAACTCCTCCCCGCACGCCTTCGAATCCGCCACCCTCACCTACCACACCGGCGCCGGCATCGTCGCCGACTCAGACCCCGAAGCCGAGTGGAACGAGACCCTCACCAAAGCCCAAGTCCTCAAATCCACCCTCGACCTCCCCCTCCCAAACCCTCAATAACAGCCCGCAAACCCCATCACCCCCCCCTTAAAAGACCCAAAGTCCGATGATCAAGGACTTTACGCCATCATTCCCTCAACTCCCCCGTCCCGCACGCCCGATACCTATACCAAGCGCGAACCCTCGTTCACGCAACAAGTTACATCACCCATCCGTTCCAAGGGGCAAAGACATGAACACAACCGAACGCCGCCGATACAACCGCGTCGCCACCGAGATCGCTTGCAAAGCACGACGAAGCGCCCACACCATGTACGCGCCCGCCAAGACCATCGACATCTCCCCCGTCGGTGCCGCGCTCGTCATCGACTCCGCACGCGTCACCCACGAAGGCGATCGACTCGCACTCGCATTCAACTCCCCCGACTGCCCAATCCTCAAAGCATCCAAAATGATCGGCGTCCGCGTCGTCCGCGTCACCCCGCTCCCCAACTCCAACCGCCAGCGCATCGCCGTCGAGTTCGACTCGCCGCAGCATCACCTCGCCGACCTGGTCGCTTCACCAGATCAACCTCGCAAAGCCGCGTAACACACAAGCAACACTTACTTGAGATCAGAAGCTCACCTTCGGCGCATGACGAACCGAAGCGTCCTCGATCTCGAAGTACTCCGCCTTCTCAAAGTTGAACACCCCCGCGATGATCACGCTCGGGAATGTTTCCACAGCGGTGTTCATATCGCGCACGTTCCCGTTGTACAAACGCCGAGACGAAGCGATCCGATTCTCCGTCTCCGAGAGCTCGCCCTGCAGATTGATAAACTGACTGTCCGCCTTGAGATTCGGATACTGCTCGACAACCACCGACAGCTGCTTCATCGCCCCGATCAGCACCCCCTCGTCCTTCGCCTGCGATTCCGGAGATCCGGTATTGGCCACACACGCGTTCCGCGCCGCGATCACGCTCTCGAGCGTCTCGCTCTCATGACTCGCGTACCCCTTCACCGTCTCCACAAGATTCGGGATCAGGTCATACCGCCGCTTGAGCTCCACATCGACCCCGGCCCATGAGTCCTTGAGATGCTGACGGATCCGCACAAGCTTGTTGTACACCCCGACCGCCCACAAGATCACGATCAACCCGATCACGCCAACGACAATCAAACCGATGACCAAACCACTCATACCTGTTTCCCTTCCTGTAAATCCTTGACCAAGAACGCAGGCCAGTGTTCCAAAAACTTCATCGTCCAATCAAGCGACGCCCCGAACCGATCCGCGCCCCACGCCGAGTACCCGTCCGACAAACAGATACGCCGATTCTCAAGATCAACCATCCCCGGCTGCGTCTCAAGCAAGAACTCGATCATCCGCTGATTCACCACATCATACGCGAACTTCCGGCTCGCACTCTTCACAAAGTACTTCCGCGAAAACTCACTGCTCTCAAAGTCAATGTCGTCCTTCCCAAAGAACGACGCGAGCCGATCAAACATGTGCTCCCTCCGGATCACCATGTCAGGCATCCGCTCAAACGGCAGCTCCAAAATGAAATAACTGAAGTTGTGATTCACAATCCGCGTCCGTGTCGTCGTCCGCCCCTTCGAGTCCGTCGTCGTGGTCGTCTCGCGCGTCTTGTACTTGAAGTCGCCCGTGTTGACCCGACCAGTCCCACTCCAGCCCCCAAACTCCAAACCGATCTCGCCAACAATCGTGTTGTGCGCAAACCGAGCAAACCCACGCTGGAAGATCTCAAAGTGCCAGAACTCTTCATCGTGCGAATCATCCAGCTGCGCCCTGAACGACAGCCCATGCTGATCCGCCAGCGCCCGCATCGCCGCCAGCCGAGCCGCCGCACGCGCCTTCGCCTTCTCCGCCTCCTTGATAATCCACACGATCAACACGACGATCAGCCCAAAGCCAACCACCGCAAGCCCCACCGTCCCCAGAATGCCAAGACCCGCAATCATCTCCATGCACCATACTAGTTCGTAATCACGCTCCCGCGATTTCACCCCATATCGCTCATAAACCCCTACAATCCCCCATGCTCTGGCAACCATCCATCCCCGATTCCTACCACACGCTCTCTGAAGCGGAACTCACCGCGCGCATCGAGGACCGCCGCAAACAACTCGGGACCTCCCTCCTCATCCTCGGACACCACTACCAGATGGACTCCGTCGTCCAGCACGCCGACTTCATGGGAGACTCCCTCAAGCTCGCGCAGCTCGCCGCCTCCGTCGTCGAGGACCGCGCCAAAGCAAACACCCCCGTCTCCCACATCGTTTTCTGCGGCGTCCACTTCATGGCAGAAACCGCAGACATCCTCACACCCGACTCCGTCGAGGTCATCCTCCCAGACCTCTCCGCAGGATGCTCCATGGCCGACATGGCCGACTACGAGCAAACCGTCGAAGCGTGGGAACTCATCCACGAAGCCTTGCATGACTTCAATACAGATCAGCCATGGACCGGCCGCATCATCCCCATCACCTACGTCAACTCCACCGCCGCCATCAAAGCATTCGTCGGAGACCACGGCGGCGCCTGCTGCACCTCCTCCAACGCCGGACAAGTCTTCGAATGGGCCATGAACGGCGGCACCAAACCACGCAAGGAGGGCGAAGACATCAAAGTCCTCTTCCTCCCAGACCAACACCTCGGACGCAACACCTCCGCCGCCTTCGGGATCGACGTAACGCGCAATACCTGCGTCTACGACCCCAAGAAAACAGAGCGCGGAGAACCACTCGGAGGAGCGTCCGCCCAAGAGTTATACAACGCCGCAACCATCTTGTGGGCAGGACATTGCAGCGTCCACAAACTCTTCGCACCAGAACACTGCGCCCAGATCCGCGAGGACAACAAAAACCTCGAAGCAGGCGTTGAACCCATGCAGATCCTCGTCCACCCCGAGTGCTGCAAAGAAGTCGTCGATCTCGCCGACCTCGCCGGATCGACCGAGTTCATAATCAACACGATCAAGAACGCCGCACCAGGAACCCGCTGGGCCATCGGCACAGAAGTCCACCTCGTCAACCGACTCGCCAACGAGCACCGCGAGCGCGGCGTCGAAGTCACCATGCTCTCCGACTGCCAGTGCCTCTGCACCACCATGTACCGCATCAACCAGCCCCACCTCCTCTGGATCCTCGACGGCCTCTGCGCCCTCAACCCCGACGGACAACCCACCAAAGACAACAAACCCATCACCCGAAACGTCGTGAGCGTCCACCCCGAAGCCCAACGCCTCGCCGTCCTCGCCCTCGACCGAATGCTCGCCCACACCGGCGGCGGCGCCGTCAAAGTCTGACCAATCTCTCCTCCCCCGGGCCTCCGGGGGAGGTGTCGCGCAGCGACGGAGGGGGTCTTCATCCCCAAGCGCACAAACCACGTCCGTAAGCAATCACCAACAACCACAACCGTGCGCCTTTCTAAACTTTCTCGCGCCTTCTCAACACTTTTGAGCAAAATCGCCCCAATCGCCGATTGTTCCACGTGGAACATTCTCACCCACATCCCGCCGACGATCACCTCCCCGGACTGAGCGACAACCTCGCCTCGGAGATTTCACGCTGGGCATTCTTCATCTGCGGCCTCATTCTCATCATCGCCGCCGCGACGCTCCCGCTCAAAGCCGACCTCGACTACACCCGCCATCAACGCGACCTCGCGATGGTCGTCGAACAAGAAAATGTTGCACGAAACGCGTCATACCAAACCATGCTCGACGCGATCGAATCCAAAAATCCCGACACACTCCGCCTGCTCGCGCAGTCCAACATGGGACTCATCCCGGCATCGCACGAGGCATTGCTCGTACCACGCGAGCGGCGCGATCCGATGGTGTTCGAACTGCTTGAACCTCAGCCGCTGGCGCGTCCGGAGTTCTCGCCGCAGTATTCTCGGCTTGAGCGTTTGGTCATGATCCCCAAGTCCAGACTCTGGGTCATCGCGGGTGGGATCTTCTGCGTGCTGATCGGACTCCTCCCAGCCGCGGAACCCAAGTGAATCTGACCTTGATCGGCTAGAGTCTCTGTATGCCGAGCGTTGTGCGCTATCCAGTGATTGTGGGACCTACTGCGGGCGGGAAAACCGCGCTGGGAGTCGCGCTGTGTCAGGAGTACGAACGCCGTGGACTCCCGATCGGACAGGTCATCACGGCGGACGCGTACCAGATCTATCGAGGTCTGGACATCGGAACCGCGAAGCCGACGGCGGAAGAAATGCAAGGCGTCGCGCACCATCTGATCGACATCGTTGATCCGACAGAACGATTCACAGTCGCGGACTGGATTGATCGCGCTGGTCCACTCACGGATCAACTCATCGCACAAGGCGTGCATCCTGTCGTTGTTGGCGGGACCAACCTGTACATCCAGACCTATCTCGACGGCATGTTCAGTGCGCCTGAGCCGAGCCATGAAGTCATGGAACAGGTGCAGTCGATGGAACAAACCGAGCGCCGCGCTAAGCTGCTGGAAGTTGATCCGGAGGCGCACGAGCGGATCGATTCCAACGACCTGCGCCGAACGCGGCGGGCGCTTGCGGTGTATCTGCAGACCGGCACTCCGATCAGCGAGCTGCAGCGCCAGTGGGATCAGGAGGACCACGCGCGCGATGGAGCGGTGCTGGTCGGATTACACTGGGACAGCGAACTGATCAATCCGCGCATCAATCAGCGCGTAAAGATCATGGTTGAGATGGGGCTCGTTGAGGAAGTCCGCACGTTGTGGGAGTCGGGGAAGCTAACAGATCAGTCCGCGCAAGCGATCGGGTACAAGCAGCTTATTGAACACTTCGAGCGGCGATGCTCGCTTGATGAAGCGATCGAGCGGATCAAGATCGACACGCGGCGGTTTGCGAAAAACCAGCGGACATGGCTCAAGCGATTCCGAGGTCGTCGGAGTGGATCGATCTGGATCGACGCGCCGGATCGGGATGCGGATACCATGGCGAGGGAGATCGTGGACCGATTGATGGAAGCCGCGGCTGGTTAGGAACGGACGAAGGGACGAGGAATCGATGGACTCTTGGTATCTGCTGCTTGATATTCTGATCCTGCTGGGCGGGGCGCTCGTGCTTGGGGTGGTGTGCGAACGCTTGCGGCAGTCGCCGATCCTTGGGTACCTCGCGGCGGGGACATTGCTTGGTCCCAATGCGCTGCAGGTGGTCTCGACGGCGGATGAGGTGACGGTGCTCGCGGAGCTAGGGGTGGCGCTGCTGCTGTTTACGATCGGGCTTGAGTTCTCTTGGCCGAGACTGAACAAACTCGGCGCCGCGGCGTTTGGTGGCGGGACGGGACAGGTGCTCGTCACGATGGGGCTCGCGGCGGGGTGCGCGATGATCTTCAGCATGCCTTTCCGGACATCGATCGCGGTCGGCGCGATCGTGGCGCTGAGCAGCACGGCGGTGGTGCTGCGTTTGCTGATCTCGCGCGCGGAGATCGAGAGCGCTCACGGTCGGCACGCGCTGGGGATCCTGCTGATGCAGGATGTTGCGGTGGTGCCTTTGGTCTTGCTCGTCACGCTGATCGGCGGCGACGGTTCGATGAAGGACATGAGCAAGGACATTGTCCTCGCGATTGTCGGCGCGCTTGTGCTGGTGGTGGTGCTGTATGTACTGCTCAACAAGGTTGCGCCAAAGGTCATGGGGCTCGGGGAGATGCAGCGGAATCGCGATCTTCCCATTCTGCTCGCGATCGTGATCGGATTGGGATCGGCGCTTGGATCGCACAAGCTCGGGCTGTCTCCGGCGCTGGGCGCGTTTGTCGCGGGGATGATCCTCGCGGAGTCTCCGTTTGCGACGCAGATCCGCGCGGACATCGGTTCGATCCGGACGCTGCTGGTCACGCTGTTCTTTAGCTCGATCGGTATGCTTGGTGATCCGGCGTGGTTCTTTAGTCATCTCCCATCGGTGCTGGGGTTTGTCGCGGCGATCGTGATCGGGAAGAGTGTGGTGGTCTGGATTGTCCTCAAGTGTTTCGGGCTCACGCATCGGCACGCGCTGGCGGCGGGGATCTGTCTAGCGCAGGTCGGTGAGTTCTCGTTCGTGCTCGCGGCGGTGGCGCGAGGGACGGTCATCAGCGAGGAGCTGTTTACGCTGATCATCTCGTCGACGATTGTGACGCTGTTCTTGACGCCTTATCTGGTGGCGTTTGCGCCGAGGGTTTCGGGGATGGTGGTCGGCACGCTCGAGCGGATCGGTGTGGTCAAGGCGGTCGCGGTCGAGACGGCGAGCGAGCAGTCGGTCGCGAGCGATCGGCTTGTGGTGATCGGGTTTGGTCCGGCGGGAGAGGCGGTGGCGCACGCGCTGGAGGGGCACGAGGATCGCGTGACTGTTTTAGATCTGAATCCGGCGAGTATCCGGCGTGCCAAGCAGCTCGGCTACTCGGCGCACATCGGCAACGCGGCGCAGGCGGAGGTCCTGGAGCACGCGGGCATCGAGCACGCGAGCGCGGTGGTGGTGACGGTCCCCGATCCGGCGGCGGCGCGGGAGATTGTCGGGCTGATCCGGATGCTGGCGCCGGGGGTTCACGTGATCGCGCGGGCGCGGTATCACCGGTACTTCGAGGAGCTGCAGCGCGGGGGCGCGGATGATGTGGTCAACGAGGAGTGGATCGTCGGGGCGATCCTCGCGTCGCGCGTGCGGGCGCGGCTGCGTCGCGATGAGCATGCTGAGGATGAAGCGGCTGCTACTGAAGAGGAATGAGCAGGCTGGTTTAGTCGTCGAGTGAGATGGACTTGGGTCCTTCGTTTCCGGCGGTGCGTTCCATGTAGCCGTCGCCTCGTTTTTCGTATTTGGTGAATCCGAGGCGTGAGAGGTTCTCGTTGGAGAGCTGGGACTTGCCTTTCATGTCGGACCATTTCCCGGCGATGTTTGGCGCTTGGATGACGCGCTGGACAGGTCGTCCCTCGTGCTCGGTGAGCGCGTCTTCGGACATCTGCTGGACGATCTCGAAGGTGGGCTCGTCGGTGGGTTGTCCTTTATCGTCGAGGTATTGGTAGACGTAGATGGGCATGGTGTTTCCTATCGGCTGATTGGGTGGCTGGGTTAGCCGAAGATTTGTCCTGATTCGGTGTCTTGCATTTTCCAACCGGTGGCTTTGCAGATTCGTTGGAGGACGGGCCACGCGAAGTCGGTGTTGTAGACGACGACCATGACTTGCATAAGTGAGTCGTGTCCTTGTGCGTATTCGACGGTGTATCCCGGGCCGTGGAGGACCATGGTGCCCATTCGGGTGATCTCGGCGCCGTCTGGGAGGGTGTTGAAGCGGGCGAGTTCTTTGCAGACTTCTTTGGGGGTGCCTAGCGGAAAGTTCCCGACCATCGGGTCGTCGGTGTTCTTGGGTTTGGTGAAAACGAGGACTCGTTTTTTGGATTTGGCCATGGTTGAGTGATTGTAGGTTGATTTAGTCGTCGTCGTCGATCTCGTCGTCGTGCTCTTCGATGAGCTTGACGGCGGTATCGAGGAGGAGTGAGAGGGGGACTGGTTTCTGGAGGTAGGCGTCTACGCCGAGGGATTCGCCGTAGGCTTGGTGGCGTTGACCTTCGTTGGCAGTAACCATAATGACGATGGGTGAGTTTTCGAGTCCCTTGATGCGTTCGAGGACGAGGAATCCGGAGCGTTTGGGGAGCATCATGTCGAGGATGACGAGGTCTGGTGGGTCCTCGTTGCAGATGCGGACGGCTTCGTCGCCGTCGGATGCGGTGAGGGTCATGGCGTCTTCGGACTGGAACGCGGCGTCGAAGGATTCGAGGATGTCGCGTTCGTCATCAACGATGAGCACGCGGACATCGGCGAGGCGTCCTTCGTCGTAGCTGTCGTCTTTGTTGTGGTCCATGGTTGTCCTCGTGTGCTTGTCGATTGATTACTTGAAATGGGTGATGTTGTGTTCCTGCATGTACGCGCGGTCGCGGTCGGAGCGGTCGATGATCTGCGCGAGTTCCTCGTCGGTCATCCATGGGAGCGCGGCGAGCTTGTCTTTGAGCGCGCTTGGGAATGGCTTGTTGAGGCGTTCGTGGCGCGGTCGGCTCTTCCAGATTCGGTGCATCCAGAGGTATTGTTCCGGGGAGTTGCGGATCATTTGCTCAATTGATCGGCGGTAGCGTGCGGTGATGTAGTACAGGGGATCGGGCTGGTTGTTCCAGTCTTCGCTTGAGAACTGGTCGACAACCTCGATGCGGTAGCGCATCGCTTTGTCTGATCCGGGCTCGACGGGGAGTCTTCGTGCTTGTCCGATGAGGATGTTGGCGTTGAACTGCAGCGCGGTGAGTCCGATGGATTTGTAGCTTGAGGCGAGGCGTCCGAAGTATGGGACCTGGAGTCCTCGGTCTCCGGCGTTCTGGTCGGCGACGAAGGCGACGGCTTCTCCGCGTTGCATGAGTTTGGGCATGGCGCGCATGGCGCCGAACTTGTCGAGGAGGTCGAGTCCGCGGCGGGAGCGGGTTTGGCGGACCCAGTCGTCGGCGGGGCGGAGGTCGAGGGGTCGGTAGATGGCGTGCATGTTGAAGCCGAGGAGGGCCATGGTGTATCCGACGATTTCCCAGTTGCCGCAGTGTCCGGTGAGGAGGAGGGTGGGTTTGTCGTTAAGGAGGGGACGCATGACGGACTGGAGGTTTCCGAGTTCTACATAGTCGGTCCACGCGTCTTCGGAGAGGAGGCGCGGGGTGACGGCGAGCTCGACGGCGAGCATCGCGAGGTGCTCGTAGGCGCGCAGGACGAGCTCGCGGCGCTGGTCGTGGTCCATCTCGGGGAACGCGACCTCGAGGCGTTTGATCGCGAGGTTGACGCGTTTGGCGTTTGGTTTGGAGGCACCGAATTTTCGTCCGAGTTTGGTCGCGGCTCCCATGACGGTGGGCAGCGAGAACAAGTGGACGGGTGTGAGGGCGGTGCGCACGAGCGCGTAGGTGAGCGGCTGCGTGCAGTACTGCTGCACGGGGGTGAGTGTGCCTCTCGGGTCGCGTGCCATGTGATCCTCTATTCGTTAGCGCTGGGAGCGTGAACGCATTGGGGGATCAGTTTGGGAAGTCGCCGATGAGTGTTTGGAGGCGGTTGGCGTTGAGGAGCGGGATGGATGCGTCCTCGGCGCGGATGAGGAGCTCGTCGTAGCGCTGGATCTCGCGCTGGAGACGGACATATTCCTGCATCGTTGCGATCGGAGCGCCTGGCCCTGGAGGTGGTGGGAGTACTGGTTGCTCTCCGAGGACGACGAAGTCGATGTCTCCGACGACATCGTCGACGATCACGCCGCCCCACTGCTGGATGAGTGCTTCGAGATCATCGGTTTCGTGACTGTTTGCGACGCCGTCGCCGTTGATGTCGAAGAGGCCGTCGATGACGAACTTGTAGGTTTTCTTGGGATCATACACGGCGTTGGCGATGACATTGCCTCGGATGATTGGGTTGCCTTGCGAGGATGCGATGATGCGTGCACGCGAGAAGTCGTCTTCGACTTCGACGATCTCGATGACGGCTTTCCCTGCTTGGTATTCGTTGGTGGCTGCATCGACGCGGATGTCGGTCGCGTTGTCGTAGACGGCAAAGGTCATGCCGAGGACGGCTTTCTGCTTGCGTCCGATGGAGAGGAGGACCTCGTCGTCTGCGGAGATGACCTGGTCGATGCGGCCGTCAACGAGCTCGGCTTCGTTGAGGGGCTGGAGACGGTCGTTCTTGCCTTGTCCACGGAGGCGTGCGACCTGATCGCGGAGGAGGTTGTTATCACGCGTGACATCATCGAGGCGTGCTTGCATCTGGTCGACTTCCGCGGCGGAGTCGGCGAGGACTTGCTCGATGCGCTGGTTGAGACGACCTTCGACGGTGTCGAGGGTGCCTTCGACATACTCGACGCGGGCGGAGTAGTCGTTGATGTTTCCGCGCATTGCGTCGGCAGAGGTGTTGAAGTCTTGCTCGATGAGCGCGACGCGGTTTGCTTCGCGCTCTGCGTTTGCTTGTGCTTCGCGGCGTTGTTCGTCCGCTTCGGTCAGACGCTCGGTGAGGGAGTCGATCTCGTTATTCTTCTTGTTGACGAGGTCGAGGAGGGAGCCTTCGGCGATGTCTGGGAGTTGGTTGAGTTGTTCGCGGTACTGTTCCATTCCAGTGGAGGCGTCTCCGGTGATGGAGGCGAGGAGCTCGGAGCGGTTCCCGGCGAGGTACTCGACGACGGTTTTGTTGCCGTCGGAGCGTGCTTCTTCGAGGATGGCGCGGATGACGGCATGTTCGCGTTGTTCGTTGGAAACGAACTGCTTGTAGTTGTCGTTTGCCGAGGCGAGGTCACCTTTGGCGCGTTGCGCTTGGCCGTAGAAGACCATGGTGGTGACGAAGAAACCGAGGGCGAATGCGCCAAGGACGGTGATGGTGACGGCGACGCCGACGCTGGCTCCGGTGCGAGCTGCCATAGATGACTCTCCCGTTGGGCGATGATGCCCGTCGATGATGAGTGTGATTGGGTCCCATTCCCGCAACGATCGCGGGATTAAGTATCCGCACGAGATCGAGTTTGGTTCGATCTCGTGGGCGGTATGGTAGAGGGGAATTGAGGGTCTGTGGGATTGTGGGCTCAGAAAGGAGGGAGGAACTGTGTCGGAGCGGGGTCGATCGCAAGTCTGGTGTTTTTCTTGACTTTTGTACTCTGTTCGTGTGTACTGGGTTGAGATTCGCCTTTGGCGGGGAACGGGACAAGCGGGACACAATCATGGGACTCGGGGCGGGTATTTGGAGCATATTGATGAACTTAGGGACTGTATCGGCGGCGGTTGTGGTGTCATCAGCGGGCATATGCAGTGGCGCCATCGGACAGAGTTTCCCGATCCGCGCGGTAGCTGAACCGATCTGGCCGGCGGATATGGGGATGGATCCGGTTTACTGGGACGAGCACAACGGCACGATGGAGCGGGTTGGCGATCTCAATGGGGATGGGGTGGATGATCTGCTGGTGCTGCTTGCGGGATATAACACGCAAGATCCAGAAGACCAGTGGATGTGGGTGTACTGGGGATCGAAGGATGAGGCGGGGAATCTCTCGCTTGGGACTCCGGATCGGATCGATGGATTCGAGCTTGGTGGGTACATCACGGACATCGTGGTGCAGGATCAGGACGGGGATGGGCTGGATGACCTGTTCATTGTCACGAGTGAGCGGCACTCGCTGGAAGTCTGGAAGAGCACGGGAACGGGCTTTGTTCAGGGACTGTCGCTCAATGAGGGATCGGGCGGACAAGTCGATCGTCAACGGGTGTTGATCGCGGATCTGAACCAGGACGGGGTGGATGACTACGCGCTGTATTCGGACGGTGATGAGATCGGGACCTGGATGAGCCAGGGTGATGGAACTTATTTGTATGAGTTCTTGGATGTGTACTTTGAAGGATACGGCGAGCTGGTTGCAACTGATCTTGAGGTGGACGGCGATCTTGATCTGATGTATGTCGTATACGGAGAAATCATTTTTGTCCGGCGCTTTGAAGATGAATGGTCCACGCGCCCCTCGCAGGACGGATTTGGGATTGATCTCATCAACTTCTCGATTGAGGATGAGTACCAGCAAATCTGCGCGGATCTGAACGACGATGGTTTGATGGATGTTGTCGTTTGGGGCGAAGACGATGAAGGTCGTGCGGGGCTCGGGTTCTATCTAGCACCCTTTGGATTAGAGTTTGAGGTTGGCGGGCCGCCAAACAATCCATTTTACTTTTTGATTGATCCGGAGCCGAGGGAGATTGAGTCTCTTGATTGGTCCAGCTTGATGTATAATTACTGGCATCGATATTTTTCCTCAGACGAGCACCCATCATTCATTGAGTCGGTGGGTGATCTTGATGGGGACGGTACGAATGACTTGGTGTTTACCCCGTTTGAGTTCTCTCAGCAGGGCTGGCGGATTTCTGATCCCATGAACCAGAATGGTCGGCACGCGCTGTACAGCGAGCAGTTTGTGCACGGCGAGGGGATGAATGAGGTTCACTACGAGCGCGAGCCAAATAGCTTTGTGTATCGCGCTGCGTTCATCGATTTGAATGGGGATGGGGTGAAGGACCGGGTGGTGCCGAGTGTTGCTGAGCGTTTTGATTACTTGTTTGAGACGAATGAAGAGCAGCTTGGATTGACTGCCTGGGGTCTTCTTGCGAATCCGATGAAACGGGATGTGGTCGTAGACGGGCAGGACGCGATTGCAGGGTTGGGGAGCATGTCGCATGTGATCGCGAGTGATCTGGATGCTGATGGGGATCCCGAGATCATTTTCAATAATGGTTCACACTATGTGATTGATCGCGATCCGAGCGGGCTGTTTCGTTTAGATCGTGACACACGCATGGTTGGTCGCCCTTCCGGATTCCGTACGGTCATCGCGCAGATGGATGACGATCCAACGCCTGATGTATTGTCGCTGGGACTGCATGAAAGCGATATTGCTCCGTCTTGCTTCCTGAACCCCGCTTTGAGTGGATTCAGCGGGACCACTACTCGCACTGATGAGGCGATAAGAGAGCAGGAGCTCCATCAGTTGCTCGACGAGATAGGGATTGATTTTGTATCACACGGCAACTCTTTCTCGACGGGAGATCTTGATGGGGATGGGACGACAGACATCGTGATCCGTGGGCGAGTCCATATTGATGATGGGTACGAGGGGGAGAGTGTGTTGGTCTGGTTGAATGACGGCACGGGACAGTTCTCGCTTGGACCGATTTCTCCGGTTGGGGAGTTGAGGGATGATCGGATCTACAACATGGAACTGATCGATGCGAACCTAGACGGGATACTCGATGTCGTGTGCGTCGTTGATGAGGTTGGTCGTGCGGGATACGCGATCGAGACGTATTTGAATGATGGGTCGGGGGGCTTTGTGCTGGATCAGAGTTTGTGGGTGGAGTTGTACTTTGATATGATTCCTTATTGGATCGTGGTTGAGGATGTGGACGGCGATGGGATTGATGATGTCTCGGTGCTGATTACTGACTTCAGCGCTGGCAGGAGACACGAAGTGATCATCGCATACGGCGGTGAGAGCGGGCTCGAGGAGCAGTTGCATCGTTGGGCTGGCGGGAACGCGGCGGAGATTGTGCTTGCGGATCTGGATGGGGACGGGATGAAGGATCTGCTGAGTTGTTCGTACCAAGACGACTCCACACTCTTCAAGAACTCGGTCTCGGTGATGTTTCAGGGGGCGGCACGCGAGTTTGGGCCGATGGTTTCGATCGCGGATGTGAACCTGAGCGGGGTCAATGTTGCGGATCTGGACTCGGACGGTGGCGTGGATCTGATCGCGTGTTCAAATGGAACAAATGATCAGCGCGTGGTGCGTGTCTACTACGGGATTGATCAAGTGTGTCCGGCGGATATGAACTTTGATGGTTCGCACAACTACTTAGACATCGCGTTGTTCTTGAAGCTCGTCGGCGAGGGACGCGAGGCGGCGGATCTGAATCGCGATGGAGTGTTCGGATTTGAAGATGTGAACACATTTCTCGATGCGTTTATGAATGGGTGCGCTACAGCGCCCTAAAGACAGATCCGAAACGGCTTAACATAGTATTTTTATGTTTCGTTTGTAGGTCACCCTACCTACAGGACTGGTTGTTTCACCTATTCTGGGCGTGTATTCCGATCATTCTCATCTGTTCTTGCAGCGTGTAGAGCATGTCCTGTACAGTGTTGGTGGGACTCAACACTTTTCAGAACGGATTTGGACTAGATGATTGGTACTCCGCGAATGATACGGCCGGAAGATTTTTCTTTGATCGAGCAGATTCCTGAGATCTCAGGTGTCGCGAGAGATGAGCATGGTCGCATCATTTGGCACACTGCTCTCTTTGAGCAGTATGCGAGAGAGTTGCGCCCTGTCGGTAAGATGCTTGGTCGTACTTTGCATCAAGCGATTCCTGAGCCGGCGGCTGACGAACGGGTGGCGGTGTATCGAGAAGTCATGGAGAATGTTGAGATCAGGAACTTCTACCAACTGAGCCGGGATTATCGAGAGTTGGTGACTGTCTTTCCATTGGACGAGGACGCGTTTGGTCATCAAGGGATTATGGGTTTGGTGAAAGTATCACCTCACCCTTTGCAGTCGTCTGGGTTCACTCATATCCCTGTGCTGTCCACCCCGAATCTGGTGAAACTCAACGCGCTTTCTATTCGCGAGCTTGAAGTGTTGCACTATGTTGCGACTGGAATGTCCACCCGTGAGGTAGCGCATGAGATCTGTCGCGCGGACAAAACTGTTGAGCATCACATCAACTCGATCCACTCCAAGCTTGGGACCACCAGCCGACCACAGCTTGTGAGCTGGGCATCGGAGCGTGGAATCCAATCCTTTACGAGTCATGAATGGGGCTTGATTGTGAAAGGCGCTCAGATTGTTCGGAAGAGTATGAAGAATTCTTGTTGCGCCTAGTTCCGGATCCTGGCATTCTCGATGCGCCCAGCGAGCTGTGATTCGGTTGTGCAGGAATTGATTTATCCGTCATAGTACCCAATTTCAATCTCGAAACGATCGCCTAGGCAAAAAGTACTATCTATAAGGGATGTGCTCGTTTATACTCAAATACCTTCGTATCTCTGTAACTCACTGGGGACAGCATGGCGTATGACACAAGAAGGATTCGGCCGGACGACTTTGAGGTGTTTGCTCAGGTTCCGGGGATCGCTTGTGTCGCGCGTGATGAGGAGTTGCGTCTGTTCTGGTGCTCTCCATCGTTCTATCGGATCGCGGGGAAGGTTGAACACGCAAATCAGATGATCGGAACTACGCTCAGTGATGTGCTTCCTCCTTCGGCGGCTAAGGAACGCGGGAAGGTGCAGCGGCGCGTGATTGAGACTGGAGAGGTGACGAGTCATTATCAGTTCAGTGCCGACTCTCGTGTGATGTGCACCATCTTTCCGCTCGATGAAGCCGCTTTCGGTCATCGTGGTATCTTCGCGGTGATGAAAGATTCACCTGTTGATGAACGGCTCGGACTCGATCGCGAGCTTCCGGTTCTTTCAACACCAAATCTGTACGAGCTCAACGCGCTGTCTCCTCGCGAGCTTGAGGTGTTGCATCATGTCGCGGTGGGTCTTGCTACGCAAGAAATCGCAGAGAAACTGTTTCGGGCACACAAGACTGTGGAGCATCACATCAACTCGATCCATAGCAAACTCGGGACTCATAGCCGAGCACAGCTTGTTCGCTGGACCACTGAACGAGGGATTCAGTCCTTTTCCACTGAGGAATGGATGTCGATTCTCGAGGGTGCAGATGGTTTACGAAAAGAAGTTGTCCCAAGTGATGGTGAATCTGTAGAATAATAATAGGTATAACTCTCTATCAATCGTGCGTCCAGAGCGGGTCACGAGCGAAGATTGGTATTCACCGATTTGTCACCAGTGTGCACGGGGACGCGTATGGATATTCAACAGCGACCAGTTCGCCCGGACGATCTTGGTTTGTTCGCACAGATTCCTGGAGTGCTCGGCGTGGCGCGGGATGAGGATCTGCGTGTGATTTGGTGCACGGCTTCGTACTGCCGAATAGCAGGGAGCAACAAGACTGTTGAGGACATGATTGGCACAACAGTTGAGGACATGGTCCCGGCTGGAGCCGTGAACGATCGGATCAAAGTGCATCGTGAGGTGATGGACAGCGGGATGGTGCAAAGTCACTTCCGCTTGATGAATGACACGCGTGTGATCTCGACGGTGTATCCACTCGATGAGCAGGCGTTTGGTCACAAGGGTGTATTTATCCTGGTGCAGGATGCCTCGGTGCACTCCAAATTTTTGGAGGGGTATGACATCCCGATCATCAAGAGCTCGAATCTCTACAAGCTTGAGCCTTTGACAACTCGTGAGCTTGAGGTGTTGCATCTGGTCGCGAGCGGACTCTCGACACGAGAGATCGCGGAGCGATTGAGTCGCGCCGAGAAAACGGTCGAGCATCACATCAACTCGATTCATACAAAGCTTGAGACGAAGAGCCGAGCACAGCTTGTTCGATGGGCATCGGAACGCGGGATTCAGTCGTTCACGGATCAGGAATGGAGCGAGTTGGTTTCTGGTGTTCAACGGCTACGATGTGGCACAAGCGATCTCTGACTCGGTCAGGTCTTGGCTGACTTGCTGATCCTTAATATTTCCTTTACACTATCTGAATGATTTCGGCATGGACGCTTTGTGAAACCGGTGCTCTGGTCGGCGCGATCGACTGGAGTGTGAGTATGGATGAGAAGATCTCGGTGTTGCTGCGCTTGCTGCTCGCGGCGGTCTTTGGGGGACTGCTCGGTTGGGAGCGCGGGCGCGCGGATAAACCTGCAGATATCCGAACGATGATCCTCATCGGCGCCGGCGCGTCGATGTTTGCGATGCTTGGCCAGCAGTTGATCAATGTTGGAGGCGACGAGGCGATCATCCGCGCTGATCCGACGCGCGTGCTCTCGTACATCATCTCGGGCGTCGGCTTTCTTGGAGCTGGCGCGATCTTGCACTCGAAGCGTTCGATCATTGGATTGACCACAGCGGCGTCGATCTGGGTCGTCGCGGCGATCGGCGCGGCGTGTGGGGTTGGGGAGTTTTTGATCGCGTTCTTCTTGTTCGCGATCGCGTTCATCACGCTCTGGACGCCTTGGGTAGTGGCGCTCGCGGATGGGACGGTGGATGAAGAAAACGGGAACGGGAACGGCAATGGGAATGGGCCGCACACGCTTGAATGAGTGTTACACGCCTCGATCTGCGGAACCCAGTGATTCGAGTTCGTCTTTGTAGCGTTCCTTGAGGGGCTCGACGACTTCGGTGATGAAGCGTTCGGTTTGTTCAACGCTGCGTCCGATGAAGTTCATGGGGTTGAGGATCTGGTCTTCCGTGAGCATGTGGTGGATCGGCGCGAAGTCGGGGTCGGCTTTGAGTCGGTCGATGAGATCGTTGTCGAGTCCCTCTTGCTTGACACGGTGTCCGGCGGCTTGTGAGTGGACGCGGATTTTTTCGTGGAGGTCTTGGCGATCGCCTCCGGCTTTGACGGCTTCCATGAGGATGTTTTCGGTCGCCATGAACGGGAGTTCGAGCATGAGGTTTTTGCGGACCATTGCTTCGTTGACGACGAGTCCGGACGCGACGGTGTGCATGAGGTCGAGCGCGCCGTCGAGGGCGAGGAAGGCTTCGGGGAGCGAGAGGCGTCGGTTACTCGAATCATCGAGTGTGCGTTCGAGCCACTGGGTGGCGGCGGTGTCGTAGGCGTTCCCGACGAGGTTCATGACGAAGCGGGTGAGGCCGCAGATGCGCTCGCATTTCATGGGGTTGCGTTTGTAGGGCATCGCGGAGGAACCGATCTGGTTTTTGCCGAAGGGTTCGTCGATTTCTTTTCGGTTGGAGAGGAGGCGGATGTCGGTGGCGACTTTGTGGAGGACGGAGGCGATGGAGGCGAGGTCGGCGAGAACAAAGGTGTCGTACACACGGGGATAAGTTTGGCCTGCTATGTCAACTGAGCGTTCTGAGTTTGTTCCTCGCTCAATAAACCCACCAAACTCATTGAGTGTGCGACGAACACTCTTTGGATGACACAAGGATGAGATTTGTGAAACGACTTGATCCTCAAAGAGACCAACGGCTGTTTCATCTCCACCAAACAGCGCCAAGAACGATGCTTGAGTGCCGGTTGCTCCTTTCATCCCCTTTGGAAACAAGGAAAACATACGATTCCCAAACTCAGTGCGAGCCAAGTATAGATCGTATGCCCAGCCCGCAACTCGGCGACCAACACTTAGAGGTTGAGCCGGTTGGTAATGGGTAAAGCCAAGTGTTGGGAGTTCTGAATACTGTTTCGCTGTATCACCAAACGCCGCAATGACACGGACAAGTTTTTGATTGAGCAGGTGAAAGGCGTTCATCATGACCACATAGTCGGCATTGCACACAACATCCTGACTTGTACAGCCAAGGTGAATGATGGATCGTGCGGTTGGACATTGATCACCAAGACAATGAACATGAGCCATAACATCGTGACGGAGTTCACGCTCGTACTTAGCTGCAAGATCAAACTCGGCGTCGGTGATCTCTCTCGCAGCGACTTCTGAGAGTTCTTTCACCTGATCATTTGTCACCAATGTCGGAAATTTATCCTTGCCCACATATGAATCGCTCATTCGGTATTGGGCTTGTGCGACGGCGAGCCAGATCTTGCGCCAGGTGGTGAACTTGTGGCGCGGGGACCAGACTTTGCACATCTCGGGGGATGCGTTTCGCGCGGCGAGGGGGGAGGTGTAGGTGTCGTGGGGGCTGGTCGCTTGGCTCATGCGAGACTGTAGGTGGGCTCGCTTGGGATGGTTTGTCAGTTCGCGACGATGTTGACGAGGCGGCCTGGGACGACGATGACTTTGCGGATCTGCTTGCCTTCGAGGAAGGCAACGATCTTCTCGTCGGCGAGGGCGGCTTCTTCCATCGATTTGTTGTCCGCGTCCTTGGGCATCGTGATCTTGGAGCGGAGCTTGCCCATCACCTGTACGGGGATGGTGATCTCGTCGTCGACAAGCATGGACTCTTCGTAGGTTGGCCAATCGGCGTGGGCGACGGAGGGGGGATTGTCGAGCTTGGACCAGAGTTCCTCGGCGAGGTGGGGCGTGAAGGGCGCAAGGACGCGCGTGAAGCGGTCGAGCTGGTCGCGGGTCAAGGACTTGCTTGCGTTGACGAACTCGAAGATCGCGGCGATCGCGGTGTTGAAGGACAGCTTCTCGATATCCGCGCCGGCTTTGGCGATGAGGCGGTGGAGTTGTTTCTCCGTCGCTTCATCGGAGCTGTCAGTGATCGCGATCGATCCATCGTCGTTGGTGCAGAGGCGCCAGATTTTTTGGAGCAATCGGTGGAGTCCCACGATGTCTCGCGTATTCCAGGGCTTGCTCGCTTCGAGGGGTCCCATGTACATCTCGTAGAGGCGGAAGGTGTCGGCGCCGTAGTCGGCGATCACATCGTCGGGGTTGACGACGTTTTTGAGGGACTTGGACATCTTGGCGATGATGCGCTCGACTGGGGCGTTGGTCGCGGTCTCGATATAAGTTGGGTCGGCTTCTGTGCCTTGGTTGACGACCTCGTCGATGGGGACGAGTGATTTGTCGGCGCGTTGGTACGCCATGGAGGTGATCATGCCTTGGTGGAAGAGTTTGCGGAAGGGTTCGTCGGATTTGATAAATCCGAGGTCGTGCATGCACATGTGCCAGAAGCGGGCGTAGAGGAGGTGGAGGACGGCGTGTTCGTTGCCTCCGATGTAGAGGTCTACGCCGGAGTCTCCGAGCCAGTAGTCTTGCGCTTCGTCTCCGATGAGCTTGGAGTCGTTTTTGTTATCGCAATAGCGCAGGTAGTACCAGCAGGAGCCGGCCCATCCGGGCATGGTGTTGGTTTCGCGTTTGAGTGGTTTGTCATCGTCGAATCCGTCAACACCCCCCACTTCTCCGGCGGTGACATTGACCCAATCCTCGGCTTTGGCGAGCAGCGGTTGCGGGTCTTCGGATTCCACGGGCGCATAGTCGGCGAGCGGCGGGAGCGTGACGGGGAGCTGCGACTCGTCGATTGGGTAGTGGTTCTGCCATTCGTCGAAGACGATGGGGAAGGGTTCTCCCCAGTAGCGTTGTCTGGAGAACAACCAATCGCGGAGTTTGTAGTTGACCTTTGGCGCGCCGGCTTTGTGTTTGGTGAGCCAATCGATGATGGTGGATTTGGCTTCTTCGATCTCGAGTCCGTTGAGGAAATCGGAGTTGATCGCGGGTCCGGTGCCTGTGAACGCTTCGCCTTCGAAGTCTTCTGGGGGCTGGACGGTGCGGACGATCGGGAGGTTGAACTCGGTCGCGAAGTCCCAGTCGCGTTGGTCTTGTGCGGGGACGGCCATGATCGCGCCGGTGCCGTAGCCCATGAGGACATAGTCGGAGGTCCAGACAGGGATCTCTTTGCCGGTGACTGGGTTTTTGACTTTGATGCCCAGATCTACGCCTGATTTTTCTTTGTTCTCTTGGCGCTCGATGTCGGAGCGATCGCGCGCCCACTCGACGTAGTCGTTGAGTTTTTTGAGATCGAGCGTCGGCGGTGCGAAGTCCGCGGCGAGTTCGACGAGGGGGTGCTCTGGAGCGACGACCATGTAGGTCGCGCCGAAGATGGTGTCTGGACGCGTGGTGAAGACGCGGAGTGCTTCTCCGATTTCGGCGCCGTCGGGTCCGAGGATGGGGAAGTCGATTTCAGCTCCGACGGACTTCCCGATCCACTCGGCTTGCTGGGTTTTGGTGGAGGTTGGCCAATCGAGATCGGTCAATCCGTTGAGTAAGCGGTCCGCGTATGCGGTGATGCGGAACATCCACTGGCGGAGCGGCTTGCGGTGGACCGGGAATCCGCCTCGTTCGGACTTGCCGTCGATGACTTCTTCGTTTGCGAGCGCGGTCCCGAGCTTGGGGCACCAGTTGACGGTCTGTTCGCTCAGGTATGCGAGTCGGTAGGAATCGATGATTGCTTTTTTGGTTTCGCGATCGAGGGTGGACCAGTCTCCCGCGTCGGTGCCGTCGGGGAGGTCTCCGGCGCCGGTGTATTCCGCGGCGTCTGGGTTGAGCTTCGCTTTGCGCGCGCCGGACTCGAGATCGGCGATGAGCTCGCTGATTGGCCGTGCTTGACCACGACCATTGTCGGCCTCGACATCGAACCACGAGTTGTAGATCTTCAGGAAGATCCATTGTGTCCATTTGTAGTATTCGGGATCGATGGTCCCGAACTCGCGGGACCAGTCGTAGCAGAATCCGAAGCGTTTGAGCTGACGACGGAAGTTGTCGATCGCTTGTTTGGTGGTGATTTCTGGGTGGACTCCGGTCTGGATCGCGTACTGCTCTGCGGGGAGTCCGAACGCGTCCCATCCCATTGGGTGGAGGACGTTGTGGCCTGTCATCTTTTTGTAGCGGCAGATGATGTCCGTCGCGGTGTACCCCTCAGGGTGTCCGACATGGAGTCCGGCGCCGGAAGGGTACGGAAACATGTCGAGGCAGTAGTACTTGGGTTTAGACGCGTCGAAATCGGGGTCGCCGGGGTTGGGGGCTTTGTTGGTCTGATGCTCGTCCCAGTAGGACTGCCAACGCGTCTCGATGTCGGCGGCGAGGGTCGCGTCGTAGCGGATAGCGGTCTGGGATTGATCATCTGCTGGCATAGGAACTGAGTTTAGCACATGGAAACGGGGAATACCCTCGTTTTGAGGGTTGGATCGGGTATGGTTTGGGTATGTGCGGACGATTTGCGCAGGTGTTTGAGGACAAGGACGTGTCGAGGATCGAGGAGATCCTACGGGCGTCGCTGCGGATCTCGGATGATGCGGCGGATCTGCTACTCGATTCGTTCAATATCGCGCCGTCGCAGGATGCGCTGGTGTTTGAAGCTGGGGAAGATGCGACGGGGATGGCGCGAGCGAAGTTTGGCTTGACCCCATCATGGGCGAAGGACGCGTCGATCTCGGCGAAGATGATCAACGCTCGCAGCGAGACAGTCCATGAGAAGCCGGCGTATCGAGGACTGGTCGATCGTCGAAGGTGCGTGGTCCCGATGAGTGGGTTCTATGAGTGGGAGGATTTGGGATCGAAGAAGGGGAAGCAGCCTTGGTTCTTGTCGAGATCGGATGGGGATGTGTTGATGCTCGCGGGATTGTGGGATCGGTGGGATGAGGGACACGGGAAGGAAGGATCAGTGGATTCATTCACGCTGCTGACGACGCAGGCGCGTGGGATGCTTGCGGAGCTGCATCATCGGATGCCTGTCGTGGTGGATTCTGACGCGGCGAACGGATGGTTGGGGATGAGCGTTGGTGTGGATGAGTTGCTCTCGATGCTCGATGCGGATGCGCTGCGCGGGTATCGCGTTGGGAAGCGTGTGAACTCTCCAAACAATAACGACGCGGCGCTGCTTGATGAGGTTCGTGAGGGGGAAATCGAGCGGGACGGGACGCTCTGGGGTGGGTGAGTTAGAGCTTGTTGAGGATGTCTTTGTATTGGGTTGCTTTGGTGTCGTAGCCGGCGTTTGGTTCTGATTGATCCCATGATTGATACAGATCAACAAGCAGGCGCAACGCGAGTGCGGTGACCCCTTCGTCGCGTGGATCGAGGAGCTGGCTCGATTCGTAGCACTGGAGCGCGAGCGACTCAGCGTCCTGGTATCGCTGTTGATTGAGATACATCCAGCAGAGGTTCGCCATGAGTATGAGGTCGTTGTTGTGGGGATCGTCGTCGGATCGAGCGAATCCATCGATCGATGCTTTGTAGGCGATCTCTGCGTCGTTGTAGCGTTGCAGGTCGTTGAGTGCCGCGGCGTATTCTCCGAGCATGTAGAGGGTGTTGTATGCAAGATCACCTTTGGTTGAGCTGTTCCGCGCGATTGCTTCTTCGTAGTATGGGATGGACTCCTCTGTTCGATGGAGTTTGTGCAGTTGCTGTGCGACAAGGGAGATGGCGTAGATGGTTTCTTCGTGGTCGTCACCTTGCGCGCGTCGGCGTCCATCGAGACACGACATGATCGCGCTGAGTGCTTCTTCGAATCGTCCCTGCTTATTGAGTGTAAGATAGAGCGCGTACATCGCGTGGAGCGTGTGGGGGTGGTCTGGTTTGAGATACTGTTTCCCAGACTCTATGGCGTAGAGCGCCAGTGCTTCGGCGCTTCGGAGTGTGCCGTCTTGGGTCAGCATGATCGAGTATGACCCCACGGCGTACGGGACTCGATCACGGATCAATGGCGATGCGATGTATGGCTCAGCGGTCTCTCTAAGGAGATTAAGTGCCTGCTCGGTTTGTCCTGTTGCAACAAATGACTCGGTATCCAGGACGATCTGATTGACGACATGAAGGATCTCGTCTCGGCTTTCGCCTTGTTTGCGCGCCAGACGCAGCATGTCGAGAGTCATGTTGTCGAAGCGTGCGACAATCTCGCCGTTGCGGAGCGCGTCGAACATGGAGGCGTCCGCGAGTGTGCGGATGGTGAGTGGATGGTTCTCTCCAAGGGATGCTTTGCGGATGTCCAGCACGCGAAGGGTGTTCTGGTGCGCTTCGTCGTACTTCTCGGTATGCATGAGCGTGAACGCGAGGTCTTCGAGGATCGTCGCGGTCAGGAGGGTTTGTGTGCCTTGGATGTCTTGCCAGAGTTCTAACGATCTGCGCAGGTGGCGTTCGCTCTCGTCGTAGTACCCCAGACTCCTGAATGTATGACCGATGGTTTTGCGGAGCGCGGCTTCCACCTTTGGGACTTGGGGTGGATTCTCGTCCAGTTGCTTCGCGGCGGTCATAAGAATATCGCGCACGAGCACATTGCGGCCTTCGCGCTCAGGAACAACAGCGCCGAGGAGTTGATCGTTGATGAATGTGTTGATGCTATGAGCGACAGCGCGTTCGCTTTCCGCTTCGAGAGCACGCTGCTCGGCTTCGGATTTGGCATTCTGCTCGGCTTCGAGAGCGCTCTTGGTTAAATCCACCGCGATTGATGGGAGCACAGCGGAGAACTCGTCGCTGGCTTGTTGTTGATCTACTCCAGCGCGGATTTTAGGCTTGATGGCGAGCGTTCCGTCTTCGTGTGCCTGAAGCGAAAAGTATTGGGTAGGGCCGCCGTTTGGTGATTCGATGAAGACACTCGTCGATTCGTTTGGTTGTAGGTTATATTGATCGAATACTCCGGAGACGACGAGGAGTTCTTCGATCGCTTTCTTCGCGTTCTGATTCTGATCGCGCAGGACCTGGTTTGCTTGGAGGGTCTTAGCGCGTTGAGCGTTCGCTTGCATGAATCCGAAGGTTGTCCCCGCGAGTCCGAGGATGAGGACGGCGAGGATCGCGGCTCCGCTTGCGACGAATGCTTTGTTGCGCTTGGAGTACTTCCTGATTTGATACCAGGTACTGGGAGGACGCGCCGAGATTGGTTCGTCGTCGAGGTAGTGCTGGAGTTCTTCGGCGAGCGCGATCGGGGTTGGGTATCTGCGATCTCGATCTTTCTCCAAACACTTCATCACCACCCAATCGAGCTCCCCTTTGAGTTGTTTGGGGAGTTCACGGACATTGATCAAGCGATTCTTTGCTGATGTGCTCGCGGATGCGGTCTTCTCTGATTGATTGAGCTCGGAGAGGAATCGCGTGCTCGGCTTGGGGGGATTCTTCTCGCAAATATAACGCTGGATATCGACATAGACCTTCGTTCGTAGTTCCTCCGGCTCAAATGGAAGGAGTCCGGTGAGGAGTTCGTAGAGCACGACGCCGAGCGAGTAGACATCGGTGCGGGTATCGATATCGAGTCCTGAGTTCCCAGCTTGTTCAGGACTCATGTACTCGGGAGTCCCGACCATCTGCCCTTCGGTGGTGTGGAGCGTTGAATCGGCCAGTTGATCGTTGAGTGCTTTGGCGACTCCGAAATCGATGACGGTCGGATGTGGATGGCCTTGCGAATCCTTTGCAACCAGTATATTGGATGGCTTGAGATCGCGATGGAGCACTGACTTGGTGTGCGCGTGCTGGATCGCTTGGCAGACTGGGATGAGCAGTCTGAGTCGATCGTCTATGGAGAGTTGTTGGAGATCGCAGTACTCGGTGATGGGCATCCCATGCACCATCTCCATCACGAAGTAGGGGAGGCCTCGTTCGGTGATCCCGCCATCGAGGACTTTCGCGATGTTTGGGTGGGACATCAGCGCGAGTGCTTGTCGCTCGGCTTGGAATCGAGCGATGACCTTTTTCGAGTCCATGCCGGGCTTGATGACTTTGAGAGCGACGCGTCGTTTGACGGGGTGTTCTTGCTGCGCTTCGTAGACGATCCCGAATCCACCCTCTCCGAGCTTGTTGAGGATTTTGTAGGGTCCGATCTGATCGGGGGTTTGGAATGGATGCTGATCGAGCGGTTCGTGATCGTCGCCGTAGGACATATCTCTGGTTTCGAACTCGCTCATGGATGCATAATAGAAGGGTGAGTTCAGAATGAAGGGCCTAGAATCACGCTGATCGCCGGATGAGCGATTACAAGTGATGAAATCAACCCGCTTTACCGCACCAGAACACTGCTTGGCGAGGAGACCAGGATGACAACCGCGACGCTCGAACGGAACTTGACGATTGATGTGGCTTCTGTCCTTGAGGATGATGCGCTGCTGAACTTCGATTCTCCGGCGATCTCCAAGGATCGACTGAACCTGCCTGGTGGTGACTTCATCGATCGCGTGATGGCGATGAGTGATCGCAATCAGAATGTGCTCAACAACTACAACCGAATCCTCAACACCGGACGGCTCGCGGGAACAGGGTACACCTCGATCCTTCCTGTTGACCAGGGCATCGAGCATAGCGCGGGCGCCTCGTTCGCTCCGAATCCGGATTACTTTGATCCAGCGAACATCATCGAGCTCGCGATCGAGGGTGGCTGCAACGCGGTCGCTTCGACTTTCGGCGTCCTCGGCGCGACGGCTCGCAAGTACGCGCACAAAATCCCGTACCTCGTTAAGTTCAATCACAACGAGCTGATGACCTACCCCAACACTTTCAACCAGATCCCATTCGGCACGATCAAGCAGTGCTGGGAGATGGGCGCCGCTGCTGTTGGTGCAACGATCTACTTTGGTTCTGAAGAATCCAACGATCAGATCCAGTATGTCGCGGACATGTTCGCGGAAGCACACGACTACGGCATGGTCACTGTGCTCTGGTGCTACATGCGCAACAACTCGTTCAAGGTCAACGGCGTGGACTACCACGCGGCATCCGACCTGACCGCACAAGCGAACCACCTCGGCGTCACGATCCAAGCGGACATCATCAAGCAGAAGCTCCCCACCAACAACGGCGGATACAAAGCACTCAACACGGGTGATTCGTCGTACGGCAAGTTCGACACTTCGATCTACACAAAGCTCAACTCCAGCGATGAAAACGGCAACGGCGGTCATCCGATCGATCTATGCCGATACCAGGTCGCGAACTGCTACATGGGGCGCATGCCTCTGATCAACTCCGGCGGCGCTTCGAGCGGTGCGGGCGATCTGAAGGAAGCGGTCACGACCGCGGTCATTAACAAGCGTGCAGGAGGCATGGGCTTGATCTCAGGGCGCAAGGCGTTCCAGCGTCCGATGGGTGAGGGTGCGGCGCTGCTGCATGCGATTCAGGATGTGTATCTCGATGAGAGCGTGACGATCGCGTAAACGAGATTCTGTGCGTTTTTATTGGCTCTTTGCTCGTTATGGGTCATATTGAACTCGGAGGGTGTGTTCTGCCCTCATCTTTTTGGAGAGGGTTCTATGCGTACACAGGGATTGGTAGCAGCCGCTGGATGCGGGTTCTTTGTTTCGTTGTCTGCGGCTGGAATACCGGTCTACACAGATGAGGCAACTTTTCTCGGAGACCTGATCTCTCCTGCGGTAACGGAGGGGTACGAGAGCTATGCGGACGATCTTGCTGATGGAGCTCGAACGGTTGAGCTCGATTACTTTGACATGAGCTATGACGGGGTCTCGACTTTTGGAGTTGGCTCTGAGGTGGACATCCCCAACGGTGTTGAGCCGATTGAGGGTGATAAGCATGTGCGTGTCAACTATGGCGGCGGAGCTCAAGTCTCGATCACCTTCGAGTTTGAGACTGCGGTTGAAGCGTTTGGAACGTACTACTCGGATCTTGAACTGAATTCACTAAATGTGATGGTCCATTTGGATAATGGGCAAACGTTCAATGCAGGGAACTTGGATACAACCGGGAATGGTCAGCTTGGATACTTCGGTATTCAGCCGATTCTGGTTGGGATCGAATCCGTTACATTTACAATGAGTGCTCAGACTGGCTTGGATGGCGTGTTCTTTGATCAGACAACGGTATCTGTCCCATCTCCGGCTGCGTTATCTCTGCTCGCACTTGCCGGTGTGGGGTCGGTTCGCAGGAAGCGGTAAGAATCAGTCGTTGAAGATTTCTTTGAGGGGAGCATCAAATGCTCCACTTTTTAACTGGGGATGAGTATGAAAGCGACGATTGCGCAGGTCTCACGGATTCTTCTGGATCGAGACGCGACTATAGCGAAGTCGATTGATGCGATTCAGGATGTGTAGCTGGATGAGAGCGTGACGGTCCCTTGAATCTGGTTATATCTTGATTTTCATAGCCCTGTGAAAACGGGTTTTTTCATGGCATAGCGTGGTCGGGGACCGTGCCGTTGACAACATACCTCTTGAGTTCAGCGAGTGTCCAATTGTCGAGTTGAAAGTCGAGGTTGCCTGTATATATACGGTCAGCCCAGAGCCCGCCGAAGGAGTATTGAGCGTTGCCTTTTATGGGTTGGATGCGGACGATGAGGGTGTAATCGTCTTTCATTCCTGAAGGGAAGAAGTATGTTGGCTTGACTTCTCCTGGGAGGAATGTGCTTTGCTCTGGTCGTGCGGTGAGATCGCACCTTGGTTTTGGGTTGAAAATACGTAGGCGATCTTGTTCGGATATGTCCTCAAGCTTGCTGGGGTCGAGGTTTGGCGGGTCTACCTCTTTCCACCCGAGTCTCCACCATGTCTGGTCGTGGTCGCTTCTGAGGATCTCTTGGCCGTGGGTATCTGGGAAGTCCTTTCGTATAGCCCGCACTGACACCATTCCACCAAAGATTACAGAGTCTTCAGCACAGTCTTTGCTGGCAGATGAAACGAGCTGGACTACCGGGACCCAGCGTTGTTGTTGGCTGTCGTACACAACGATGAGTTTCGCTTTGAACTGGTTTTGGATCTGGTCGAGGGTATCACCAGAAGAATCAGGAACCATGACACGGCTCGGATCGATTGTGTAGTGGATGGTCTGATTGATTCGATGGATCGTGTTCCTGTTTGGCTGATCTGCTGCGTTGTCTTCAGCTTCCATGATTCCCATGCTGATCCTTGCCTCCCCTGAGAGAGGGGTAACTTGGGTCCCCCTTGCGAGCGCTGGTTTGATTTCCCATGAGGTGCGGCCTCGTGCTCTGTTTGTTTGAAACAGGTTGTCCCAAAGGAGTCGCTGAATCAAGTGCTGGTCCGCCTCGGCTTGGGTGGCATGAGCTGGCTGTAACCCATTGAGGCTGAATCCAGACGGGGAACTACACTGGTAACTGAGTTGTCCATATCTGCCGCAGCTCAGATGATACCTACTGAGTAGTAGACGGCGAATTTTGAAGTTTGCTTGTATCAGTTCGTCCGGACCGAACTCTTGATCGATATCGAACTCGATATGAACAATACTTCGGGCCCATCGTTTCTCAAAGTCGTATGCCTGATCGTTCACGACAAATCGAGTGATCAGAGTTTTGTAAGCGAGCCCCTTCGCGGTAGTGCCGTCGGTGAGGAGGGAGTCGGGTTCGAGTTTGGCGAGTATAAAAACAAGCCGGCGAGCGAACCAGTTGTAGTGTTTGTTGTGTGCTTGAAAGCTTGGCACCCATGAGTTATACGAGATTTGATCTTGCACAAGTTGATCAAGTTTCGTTGGTTTGATGCTGACTTTGACTATACCGAGGACACTTGGAAGGCCTGTGCCCTGTCTTTCAGAGAGGAATGGGAACGAGGCAACCAGTGCTGTTCTCGGAATTGATGCACCCCATCCGTTCTTCTGGACACTTGGTGTGACCTGCGCTGCGTATGCCAAGAGCCAGAGCGTGCAAGCGATGGCGATCCACTTCTTGCTACGCTTGGTCTTTCTCATAGAGCGGGTGGTAGGGTGTTTCTTCCCGCACTCTGGGCATTGGATCGGCTCGGCTTTGAGATCCCCCGGTGCTGCGGCGAGATCATACCAGCACTTCCGGCAGCGGAGTTGTGGTCGTCCGCGCCAGCCGGGACGATCCCATAGCACCGCATATAGAGCAGATAGAACTGCGAGCGTGAGCAGAATCCAATATAAGAAAGTCCAGATCATTGCTGGACTATACCTGATTCTGTGATGTACAGATTCAATGTTCTGGGATTAGCCGTCTTCGCGCTCGTTCCAGAGCTTGAGGACTTCTTGTTCGCGTTGTGGGTCGAGTCCGCCTCGGATTCTTTGGAGCCACTGGGTGTGTTGTTCTTCGCCGTATTGGTCGAGGATTTCTGGGCCTCGGGTTTTGTAGTAGTTGAGGGCGTTCCAGTGGGAGTCTTCGAGTGATCGGGTTTTGAGTCCGGCTTTGATGGACTTGGCGGTGGAGAGCTGGCCTTGTCCTTGGTAACCGTCGGCGGAGTTGGGGACCCACGCGGGCATGTGTTGCCATGCGTTGACGCCGTTGGCTGAGAGGAATGCTTCGTCGATCCATTCGATCTTGGTGTTTACATTGAGCTTGTCTTTGGCGACGCGGGTTGCGGATTCGACCATGTCCTTGCTGGTCCATTGACCTGCGGGGGAGATGCCGTTGTACGCGCCCATGTGTTTTTGTTCGATGCAGTGGATGGTGAAGTCTCCGAGGTCGCGGACGTCGATGACTTGGATGAAATCGTTACCGCTGCCTGGGCCGATCATGGTGCCGCCTTCGGATGCTCTTACGGACCAGTAGGTGAATCGTCCGGTGGTGTCGCGGTCTCCGACGATGAGTCCCGGACGGATCACGCAGACCTTTCCGGGGAAGCGTTCTTCAGCCGCTGCTTCGACGCGTGCTTTCATCGCGCCGTAGTGGACTCCAACTTCTCTGTGTGTCGTTATTCCCGCGGCGATTTCGTCGGAGACGGTTGCGAGCTCTCCGGTCTCGTCCATGCCGGGGTTGGTGCGGGACGCGTAGACGGAGGTGGTCGAGATGACGACGTACTGTCCCATGATCGGGAGGAGGATGTCCATCGTGTCGGTGACGGTTTTGGGGACGTAGGTGAAGGTGTCGATCACGGCGTCGAACTTGCGTCCATCGGCGACGAGTTTCTCGAGTCCGGAGAGGTCGGTGTAGCGGTCGCCTTGGATGTGCTCAATGTCGGGGAACATGTCGGGAGCGGTTTGGCCGCGGTTGAAGAGGGTGACGTTGTGTCCATGGTCGAGGGCGCGCTGGACCATTTTGGGGCCGGCGAATCCGGTGCCTCCGAGCATGAGGATGTTGAGTTTTTTGGGTTTGAAGATGCCTCCTGCAAGAGCGGAGGGGGCTAGCGTGGACGGAAGAAAGGCGGCGCCGATGGTGAGGGCGCTGGCGTCGGTGATGAACTCGCGGCGGGTTTTCATGTTGTGATTTCCTGTGGTTGAACTTTGGTGTGCGTTCTCTGTGATACCGATGATGATCGTCTGTGTTGCATGAGCGCTAGCGAGATCGCGAGACCTGACCAGAGAACCGCCAACGGCGCGGTGACCATGACCATCCCCCATATCCCGATCGTCGCGGCGGCGAGCGCGTTCTCAATTCCGGCGCCCGCGACATCGCCCCCTCGATAGAGGAAGACATCAATGATGGGCTTGGCTTTGTATTTTTCTTGTCTGCTGACGACAGAGAAAAGTGTCTCACGCGCCGGTCGGATGATCGCGTAGCGGCTGGCGCGATGGATTGCGTTGAAGGTTGCGAAGACGGCGAAGATCTGCCAGCCCTCGACATTTGGGCGCGAGGAGATCCATCCGAGCGCGGTGAATCCGGCGAGGGTGACGAATGGGAGAATACACAGCGTGATCCCGATCCCGAGGCGTTTGATGAGCTGCGCGGTGACGAAGAGCTGGACGAGCAGGGTCGCGAGCTGTGTCCACATGTCGAGCTGCGCGAAGAGCGCGACGCGCTGGGTGAGTTCTTCCTCGGCATCCGCGACAATGTTCGCTTGGGTGAAGTAGATCAGCGTGGAACTGATCGCGATGAGTGTGATGTACAGACCGATTCCGAGCAGGTATGGGGATCGGAGGAGCGCTTTGGCGCCCTCGTGCCATGAACCGCCGATGGGTTGGTGATGGTGTTCTTGTGTTTGATGCGCGGCGGGTTTGACTCGGCGCATGATCTGCACGGCGATCTCGAAACACACGCACGCAGCGAGCATCTGAAAGATCGGTCCGATCTGATCTGTGGTGTTCCACGCGGTAAATGATCCGAGCAGCGCGCCGAGGGTCCCCCCCACTCCGATAGAGGGGTAGAGCTTCTTTGCATCTTCGAGCGACCAGGAGTCGGCCATGAATCCCCAGAAGACGGAGACCATGAAGAGGTTGACGACTGAGAGCCAAACATAAAACACGTATCCGGAGTAGAGCTTGAACTCCTGTGGCAGTGCTTTGATGGAGATGACAAAAATGATCAAACACGCGATGACAACGCGGTATCCGATCGTCATGAAGCGTCTTGGGTTCGCTCTGCTCACGAGTGATCCAAACGCGAGGGTGATGATGAGCGAGACGATGCAGGTCGTGACGAACAACCAGCGGAGGTCGCGCATGGAGCGCTCGACGCCCATTGCTTCGCGGAGTGGTCGGAGGAGGAAGTAACCGTAGAGGAGCATGAAGAAGATCGCGCCGGAGAGGACGATCTTCGGGAGGTTGCTTGCGCGTGGATGCGGTGATGGTTCCTGTGTGCTGTTCATCCTGCGAGATGGGTGTACTCTGGACTGTTCTGGAAGGTTGCAGATTCTGAACAAATGTCGGGCAAATGATTCGGATCACCACTATTGTGGTTGGATGGATGAGCACGCTGAGAATGACACGATGATCCCAAGGCCGGCGATTTTTCTGGATCGGGACGACACGGTGAATGTCAACGCGGATCTTCCCGAGGCGGCGTGGGAAGGGGTGAAGTGGGGTGACTTGCTGAAACCTGAGTTCGCGATCCTGATCGATGGGGCGCGAGAGGCGCTCATCGCGCTCAAGCAAGCGGGGTACGCGCTCGTGGTGATCACGAATCAAGGGGGGCTCGCGCGTGGCGGCGGGACGACGCGGTGTGTTGAATCAGTGAACGATGCGCTGCGCCGGGCGCTCAATGACTCGTCGAGCGGGGTGTTCGGGGAGCAGTTGATTGATGGGTGGTACTTTGCGCCGCATCATGCGGAGGGGGTGGTGCCGCCGTATGACTGTGATCATGAATGGCGGAAGCCTCACGGCGGGATGATCCGCGCAGCGTGCGAAGAACTTGGGCTCGATGCGAGCAAGTCGTGGATGATCGGGGACAAGCAGCGCGACCTTGATGCGGGGATCGATGCGGGGGTTCCAAAGGAGCACACGATCCAGGTCGGTCCGAGCGGGACGCACGCGGACCTGTCCGCGGCGGCGGAAGAGATACTGACGGAACCAGAGGGATCGGGGAGTTCGGTCGATGCGCATCCAAAGATCGATCCGGGGACGCGCGTGGTGCTGCACTCGACGGACGAGGCGTTCATCCCGATGGCGGATCAGCGGACGCGCGAGATGGTCGAGGCGGTGGCGCGTGGGATCGCGGAGCGGACGGGGATCGTGATCCATGAGCTCAGCATCGACGAGCGGCAGATCGAGGTGGTGATCGGGGTGCACAAGCTCGCGGCCCTCGCGTTTATGGCGCAGCTGCGGCGCGACACGAATCGCTGGCATGAGCGGCAGTTTGGGGTGCCGCTCTGGTCGATCGGCAGGGACTGGTGATGGGTGATCGTCCGCTGCGATTGTTGATCGTGCTGCCCTCTTGGGTGGGGGATGTGGTGATGGCGACGCCTGCGATTCGTCGGATCCGTGATGCGATGCCTGGGATATTCATCGGTGCGTTGTGTCGACCTGGGATTGATCAGTTGATTGGTGCTGGGGGCGGCGAGAGCGATCTGTTTGATGAGGTGCATGTGTTTGTGCCTCATGGGATGATGGCGACGAAGAAGGCGGCGGCGAAGGTGCGTCCTCGGCGCTACGACACGGCGCTCTTGATGACGAACTCGTTCTCGACGGCGCTGACGACGCGGATCGCGTTTATCCCGAGACGGATCGGGTACGAGCGGGACGGACGCGGGATGCTGCTGACGGACAAGGTGATCCCGCCTCGCAATGCGGATCGGTCGTGGAAGATGGTCCCGGCGGTGGATTACTACTGGAATCTCGCGTCGTATCTGCTTGATGAGACGCTGGTGGATTGGTCGGTGCATGAGCCGGCGGATTGTGTTTCGATGCCTTTGGCGCTTCCGAGCGGGGCGCGGATGGAGCTGCCGATCTCGGAAGCGGATCAGGCGAAGTGTGATGAGATCCTGAGTGCTGCGGGTGTTGATGGTTCCTACGCGATTCTGAATCCCGGCGGGAACAACGAGGCGAAGCGCTGGCCCGCGGATCGGTTTGCGGAGCTCGCGGACTGGTTGCATGCTGAGCATGGGCTCGCGGTGCTGCTCAATGGATCTCCGGCTGAGTCGGAGTTGATTGATGAGATCCGATCGCTGAGCGCGAGTGATCCGGTTTCGCTTCCGGCGCTTGGCAATACGCTTGGTGGTCTCAAGGCGATCTGTAAGGGGGCTCGGATCATGGTGACGAATGACACGGGTCCTCGGCACATTGCGGCGGCGATGGGGACATCTTTGGTGACGCTGTTTGGTCCGACGGATCCGAGGTGGACGACCATCCCGGTTGAGCCGTTGGGTGATGGACGCGAGAGCGAGGTGGTTCTGGTCGCGGATCCGACGCTCGATGCGCGCGAATCGGCGAACGATCATCCGGAGCGGTGCGCGGTGGATCGGATCGAGCTTGGGCGCGTGCAGCAGGCGGTCGAGTTCCTGTTTAAGAATAACTCGTTCGCATAAACAGTACTTTGATTGAATTCGGTTGAACTGGCCGACTATTGTCTGAGTGATGCGCATGGATCGGATCCATTTTGTAGCGACGGCGTTGTTCGCGCTCGGCTTTGTGCTCGCGGGATCGGGGTGGTCGTTCGTGCTCTCGACGATGATGAATCAGCGTCCGTCGTGGTCGGTGTGTGGACAGGAGATGTGCTCGTGTCTCAAGCCGATTGATGATGAGCCGGCGTGTCCGCTCTGTGAAGCGGGATTGATGGATCCTTCTGAGATGGATTCGGGTTGTGATTCGGACAGCGAACCCACGACGCCGACTCGGCGCGTCCCGAAGAACAACGCGTCGATTGATGCGCTCGGCGGCGCGGGGACCAATGTCGCGATCGCGCTCTTTGTGGGGACGATGATCGCTCGCTCGAACGCGGATCTTGGATTGGACCCTCAGCGGGTCACGATCGCGATCATCAATGATCGAGTCCCTTGGTCGCATGGGGTTGAGCTGCCGACGCCTCCGCCTCGCGCTTGAGCTGATCGCTCGTTCTTTACACACACATGGAAACACAATCGGTGCGTCGCTGCGGCGCGCACTGGGAGGTTGCGTATATGCGATACCAATATCGCGTCCGCGGCGGGTTTACGCTCATCGAGTTGTTGGTGGTCATAGCGATCATCGCGCTGCTGATCGGGATGCTGCTCCCTTCGCTCTCTGGAGCGCGGGACAGCGCACGATCGGTCAAGTGTCTTGCTTCGATGCGTTCGCTCGGGATCGCGATGAATCTGTATCTCGATGACAACGACGGGGTGTTCCCACGCTCGAAGCACTCGGCGGGGTTCTCAGGCGGTCTCACCTGGGCGCCCCAGATGTTCGAGTATCTCACGGATCAGAGCTTTGAAGGGGATTCCGATCTCTGGCAGAGCGATTCGTGGTGGAGCGCAACCAATGAGTTCTACAGGTGCGCTCATGATCGGAGAGCAAGTCCGATTGAGCAGCCGGGGCTGCCGTTCTCGACAGCGGCGGTGAGCTACGGGCTGAATGTGTATTACGAGCTGCGACGAGAAGAGATTGATCCGAGCAGGTCTATGGGTGATCGGTTTGAGCCGTATCGGAAACGATCGGCGACGCCTCATCCTTCGATGACGATTCTGCTCGGAGAGATCAAGGACACGCTGAGCGTGGACCACATCATGGCTCATTTCTGGCGCACGCGTGGTGTGCAGGCGGGCTTTGAGGTGGCACACGATCGGCACGGAGACAACGCGGGATACCTGATGCTCGATGGGCACGCTGCGGCGCGCTCGCTGACTGAGGTGTATGACGCGGACAACGCGCGGGATCAGTGGTATCCCGCGATGGCACAGTAACAACACGCGCCCTAAGGGGCGCACTCAATAGAAAGAAGTTTCAAAATGAAAATTATGACAGTATCAACACTCGCACTCGTTTCAGGTTACGCGCTTGCGGGCGTGAGCACCCCCAATGTCTGGGGTCCGATGGAGCACATCATGCTGACCTTCAACAACGGCGAAGTGCACGCGCATGTCGGGACCAATGCGAGCACCCCGATCGAGATGCAGCGCTTTGCAGGCGAGGTATACGACGGCGCTGCGAGCGTGCTCAACGACACCTACTACTCCAGTCAGTACGGCTGGCTCGCGGACGGATTCATCAGCCTCGGACAGGACGAGTACATGTGGATCGAGCATGTCTCATCGACCGCTGGTCTGAATGTGTACGAAGGCGGGCTCCGCATGATGCGTGAGATGCACACCTACGACGCGATCCAAGGCACCGCTGGTTCTGACAACGCGTGGAACTGGGGTGGCACGATGGTCCACAACTGGTACAGCGCTGATGCACTGGGCGCGTACGAAGCGACCTACCGCGTGTTTGTGGGTGACGCGTCCGGCAACGCGTACTCGCAGTATACAAGTGATCTGGTGACGCTGAACTTCAATGCTGTCCCGGCTCCAAGCGCACTGGGGATGCTCGCGATGGGTGGGCTCGTCGCGTCGCGCAGAAAGCGTGGTGACGCATGAGAGCTACTCTTGTAACACTCGCGCTGACTGCGGGATTCGCTTCGGCGGATGTGCCTCAGATGGGTGGTCCGATGAGCCACTTGCTTGTATCCATCTTTGATCAGCAGGTGTTCCTCTCATTCGAGTCGCCTCACATGACGACGGTGGAGATGCTCGAAGGCGATGATATTTATGATGGCGCTGCATCGGTGCTCAATCACACTGGGGTAAACTCCCAGTTCGGATGGCTCGCGTTCGGTTTCATCTCACTCCCCTCTCAGAGCGGCGTATTTGTCCGTACGCTCGGATCGTCGGAGCATCTCTCTGTATACTCGGAGTTTGGGTTTGATCCCATCCTTGGGACCGACGGCTCGGACTCGGTCTGGCAATGGGGTGGTCAGATGACGCACAACTGGTACTCCAGCGATGTGCGTGGTCCACACTGGGCGCAGTACGAGGTGTTCGTCGGAGATCTGCAAGGCAATCCGCTAGAGGGCTGGGGAAGCGCGACGATCGATCTGCACTTTGAGTTCGGACAGGATCTGAGCGGTCGGATCGGATCGCTAGGGAATGTTTCGGTTGGAACGGTCCCGGCTCCGAGCGCATTGTCCGTCTTCGCGATGGTCTCTGTCGCCGCCCGTCGGCGTCGATGAACTGATCGATTGATCACAAATCTATGATTGAGGGCATCCTTTCCGATTGGATGGGGTGCCCTCTTTGTGTTGGGTGACTACGCTGAGTTGTATGGAGACTCTTGAGATGGAAACGGGATACCCACGACTGCCGACAGACACTGACAACGGGTTGTTGTTGATCATCTCCGGACCATCCGGGGTCGGGAAGACCACGATCACACGCGGCGTAGAGCGCGCGATCGGGGATTCGGTGTTCTCAGTAAGCTGTACAACGCGCGTCAAGACCGAAGCGGACACTGAGGGGGTCGATTACCACTTCGTCAGCGACGAGGAGTTCAACGAACTCATCGAGCAGGACGCATTCCTTGAATGGGCGGATGTCTTCGGGAAGAAATACGGCACGCGGCGCAAGTGGGTCGAAGAACAGCTCGCACGCGGTCGACTGGTGATCCTTGAGATCGATGTCAAGGGCGCGGCGCAGGTGAAAGAAAAAATGCCCGACGCGTTTGGGATTTTCATTATGCCTCCGAGTGAAGAGGTTTTGCTCGGACGCTTGCAGAATCGCAAGCGCGAGAGCACCGAGCAGATCGAGAAGCGGTTCGCGGAAGCGAAGACGGAGATGGAAGCGGCACGCTCGGGTGATGTATACGACAAGTTCATCATCAATGAAGATCTCGAAGCGGCGATCCAGGAAGCGATCGGTACAGTGAACGCGGCTCGGATTGCGAGCTCGATGCGTCATGAGCACTAAAAAACGGGCCGAGGCCCGTTGGTGACATTGATGATGATTGACGGATCGCTTATTGAGCGCAGTCCATTGGTGGGTAGCGGAACTCTTCCTTGACGATCTTGCCGTTTTCAACGGTGTAGTTCGCGACTTCGCGCATGCTCATGCGTGGGAAGGTGCCGTTCTTACATTCCATGTCCATGTCGAAGACGAGGCTGAATCCGTTGGGTCCGACGAATGGTCCGGTGACTTCGCAGCCGTGCATAGTCACGCCGCTCTGCCACTCGCGGTACTTGGCGATGACTTCATCGCGTCCGGTGTAGGTTTTGCCGTCGCCTTCGACGCTGACCCAGTTGTCGGCGAAGTGCTTATCCCAGATTTTCGCGTCGTACTCAACGAAGTCGACGCTCTCGTCTCCGGACTTGCAGTGCTCGAAGACATCGTTTGCGATTTGGGTGATGGTGTCGGTCGCGGTGGTCATGGGTTTCTCCTGTTGGTGTGTCACTGATTTTCATCAGTTTGTTTGGTTTCTGATTGGAGTATACCACAAGGCTATTGTCTTGGAAAGACAGAAATGAGATTAATTATCGGCGAGGTCAAGAGTGCGTGAATTCGATGGTTTTCGGTTGATTTCACACAGCTCATCTGCTGAACTTGGTGTGGACTCGTTGGGTTGAGCGAAGGGTTAGAGAGCGATGATGATCCAAGCCGTAGTTTGTGCGTTGATGGTTGGGATGGCGCCGGAGTTCTCATCAACTTCACTTCCATCGGGATCCAAAGTTTCGCCGATTGATCGATCGCTCCGACTCACGAGCGTTGGTCCTTCGATCGGGATCGGGGTGTATCGGCACGGTCCCGGGATGGGATCGGGGATCATCAGTGCCGACTATGACAACGATGGAGACGCGGATCTTTTTGTACCGACACGATCGGGATTCACAAGTCAGCTCTATCGCAACGACGGCGGGACATTTACTGAAGTTGCGGTCGCATCGGGACTCACGGATACCAACACCGCTCGCTCGGCGCTGTGGTTTGATGCCGATGGAGATGATCTGCTGGACCTGCTCATTCAGTTTGACCAGTTTCAAGCGCCGGGGACGATCGGAACTCGGACATTGGCGCTGTACCAACAGCAAACGGATCATTCGTTCGTGGAAGTGACGACGGGGTCGGGGCTGGATTTGATGCCGTTGCTTGTGCCTCAGACGCAGGGCGGGGCGATGTGTGCCGGGGATCTGAACGGCGATGATCGGCTCGACCTGGTCGTGACGACGTGGGATCAGGGCGCACGGATCTTTCGCAATGATGGAAACATGGTTTTTACGGACATCACTGGGGACTCGCCGCTGAATCCGAGCGGGACGACGTACTGGCAGCCCGTGATGTTTGATCAGGATGGAGATGGGGACCTCGATGTGTTTGTTGCGCACGACTTCTTTGCCAATCCGATGCTCGACAACGACGGGACGGGGGCATTCATTGATACCGCGCCGTCTCTGGGACTCGATACGGACTTCAACGAGATGGGGGTGACCATCGGGGATTGCGACAACGATGGGGACTTTGATCTTTATGTCACCAACTTGTTTGGTCATCCGGGCGGGGTGAGCGAATACAACGTGTTCTTTGAGAAATCCGACACCGCTGCGGGTTATGTCGAGCGCGCGGTTGAGCTCGGCGTGGACAACGGCGGATGGGGATGGGGCACGGTGTTCTTTGACATGGACAACGACGGCCGTCTCGATCTCGCGGAGGTCAACGCGATCGAGTTTGGGGAAGCGGATCAGCCCTGGAAGCTGTGGATGAATCGGGGACCGATGGTCGGGACGCCGGTGTATCAATCGCGCGAGGAGCAGATCGGGTTTGCGTTCCAGGACTATGGCTCGGCGCTGATGGATGTGGACTTTGATCGCGATGGGGATCTTGATCTCGTCGCGACTGTGCTCAATGGTCCGGTGCGCGTGCTGGAAAGCAACGCAACCAGCGCTCGTCCTTTCAATCAATGGTTGGTCGTGCGACCACGCATGCCTGGGACGATGAACACGCGTGCGATTGGCGCGGTGGTGACCGCTCGCACGGGCAACGTGACACACACTCGACTCATCAGCGCCGGAACAAGCTTTATGTCGCAGGTTCCCGCGGAAGCCCACTTCGGACTGGGGAACGCGACGAGTATCGACGAGCTTGTCGTCCGCTGGCCCAACGGGACTCAGACAGTCCTGACCGATGTGGACACGCGTCAGGTGCTGGACGTGACCCCTACGGATGGGATGGGGCTGATCGAACAGATCGCGCCGGATCTGAGCGATCGCATCCGCACGATCCGACGGAAATGATCAGGAGATGCTGAGCGTTGGTGCTTTGGTGCCTTTGCTCATCGACGCGAGGGTGACCTGCGCGACGAGCTGGTCGGCGAGCTGATTGAGCGCCGATGGGAGCTGCGGACCGCCGGCGGTGGACTCATCGAAGTTCTTGGTTGGATTCCCGTTGTCCATGTTGGCGCGGAGCGCGGTGTTGATGGGGATCGATCCGAGGTACGGGAGTCCGAGGCGCTGCGCCATCTGCTGGGCGCCGCCTTTGCCGAAGATGTCGTACTCTTTGGCCTGACCATTCTCGTCTGGGTCTCCGATGAAGAAGGACATGTTCTCGACGACGCCGAGGGTATCGACTCCGAGCGACTCAAACATTTTCGCGGCTCGGACCGCGTCGTCCTGCGCAACCTTCTGAGGAGTACAGACGATGACAGCGCCGGAGAGCTGGACGGACTGCGCGAGCGTAAGCGGGACATCACCCGTTCCAGGAGGGAGATCGATGATGAGGTAATCGAGCTCCCCCCACTGCGTGCGTTCGATGAGTTGGTGGAACGCGCCGTGCGCCATTGGCCCGCGCCATATGAGGGGTTTGTCGGATTCGACGAGCTTACCCATCGTGATGGATTTGACGCCGTGGACGAGGAAGGGTTGGAGGACGCCGTCGAGAACGGTCTGGTCCATCGCTTCGAGTCCGAGCATGGTGGGGAGTGATGGGCCGTAGATGTCGCCGTCGAGGACTCCGACGGAGTGTCCCTTGCGCGCTAGACCCACGGCGAGGTTGATCGCGACGGTGGACTTCCCAACGCCGCCTTTGCCTGCACCAACCGCGATGATGTGCTTGACACCAGGCACCCCTGACGCGTTTTTGTTCTGCGGGGCTTGCTCGGTGACGCGTGGTTGATCGGCGCTGGTTTTGGTGTCGCTCTTGAGTTTGAGGACGACCTCTCCGGCGTGGTCCACGAAGTCGATGACGAGTCCGAGGTTGTCAACGCCGTTGTCCTTTGCGGTGGCGCGGATGAGCTGCTCGGCGAACTTCCCCATGTTCGACAGGGTGTTGCGGTCCGGCTGGGGTTGGTCTGGGTGTCCTTGCGTGTAGCAGATGCGGACCGAGGCGTCGGAATCGCAGACAGCGATGTTCATGACACATTCGCGGCTGACGAGGTCTCCGCCGTCGGGATGGGAGACTCCGGATAATGCATCATTGATGTGTTCTTTGGTCAGGGGCATAGAGGGGCTCAGCTGCGGTTTGTCGTGTAATTCGGGTGCAAAGGGACGGTCTAATCGTCACAGATGGTATTCGTGGAATCATAGGCGTTGGATGATTTTTTCAAGAGTGCAATACGCGGATTGGAGCGGCGTTTGGCGTGTCGATAAGGGAAAGACAACACATCACCGCCGGGTTCACATCACTCGGCCTCTATGGGAGGTTCCACTATGAAATCCAAGTCAACACTGAGCCAAGCCGGGATCGCGATGATCCTTGTCGCACTATCGGGAACAGCGCTCGCGGCTGAGCCACAGAGCGAGGACGCGACATTTTTAGGTGGTCCTGAGGTCGTTGAATCCAGTGGTCCCGATGCTGGTGATTCGATGACTGGGTCCGCTGAGAAATCACGCAAGGCGGGCGACATGCCACTCCGCGCGTACATCGGCGCGGTCATGAGTCTGCGACGAGATGCGCAGGATAACCCTGAACTGGCGCTGACTGAAGAGCAGCAAGAGTCGATTAAAGCGATCGGCAAAGCGCACGCCGAGAAAATGCGTGCGTTCATGGAAGAGCACAAAGAAGAACTCGGTGAGATGCGTGGATCCCGCGGTCAAGCGGGTGAACGCGGTCAACGCCGACAGCGCGGCGAAAGAGGCGAGCGAGGCGAAGGCGGACAGCGAGGACAGCTTGACGGTGACCGCGATCAACAGGATCGTGATCGTGGAGAGCGAGCAAAGGAACGCGGCGAGCGACCATCTCCTGAGGAGATGCAGAAGAAACGCGCCCAGCTTGCTGAGCTGATGTCTGAAGCTCCATCGGACGCGGAAGCAAAGAAAGAACTCTGGGCCGTGCTCACTCCTGCTCAGCAGAGTGCAGTGAAGGAACGCGTCGCGAAGATGCGTTCACAACGCGAGCAGCGCGTGGATCGCGCTATGGAAGCCGGGAGTGACAGAAAGGCGAATGCAAAGCAAGGCAAGGAAGGCCAACGCGGCAAGCGAGGCAAGAAAGAAGCACAAGAGATTGATGACTGATCTCGAATCATTCATCTGGAACAGGCCACACCATCCTGATTCCTTCAGGCGGGCAGCGAGCGGAAACGCTCGTTGCTTGTTTTTAGCTTTGTGCTTCCGATTCGCCCGGAGATGGAGCGAGCTTGGATCCGATGATCGGGATCTGTGATCTGCGGATCGCGATGATGATCACACTGGCGACAAAGACAATGACCGCCATCGTGAACAGCGAAGGACCTGCGAGGGGTTCAAGCCTTGGATCTCCGAGTGCGATTGGATCAATGTCAATACCGAGCTTGGTGATGTGTGCCATGATCGCGCCGGAGATCACACCGACTGATCCAATGGCGCCGAGTACACTCGTCTTGGGTATGAGTAGCAACACCACACACACGAGCTCGGCAACCGCGGTCGCGTAGCGTCCCATCGGTTCAGCGCCGAGCACATCGAAGAGTGCGACGGTTTCCTCGGCACCAGTAAACTTGAAGAACAAGGTCTGTCCAAGAATGAACGCGACGACGAGTTGAAGTATCCAGCTGACGATGGTTGCGGGTTTGCTCATGGTACATCCTGCTCTCGTTGGGCGCGACCAATCTCGGCCCGTGTGTACACGAACTGGTCATCGTCAGGATTTATTCATTTGATCCAACAAGCTCTATATCGAGCGTCGAATCAGCGTTTTTGAATCAGAGAGTCGCCATATCCACGGTCACAGGGACGAAGGTTCGCTGGACCTTGTTCTCGAATTCTTCTGGGAACTTCTCCATGATGGTCCGCACGGCCCAGCTGTTGCCGTCGGCGAGACCGCAGATGGTCGTGCCGGGCATGGATCCCATCGATCCCGCGATCTCGCGAGCGAGGTCGAGGTCCTTTGATTTCGCGTCTCCTGCTTCGATGCGCGTCATGATCTGGTAGAGCCAACCCGACCCTTCACGACAAGGCGTGCACTGTCCGCAGCTCTCGTGCTTGAAGAAGCGGGTGATGTTGCGTGTCACGGAGACCATGCAGGTGTCTTCATCGAACACGGTTGGTCCGGAGGTTCCCAGTCCGAGGACGCCGTATTTGCGTCCGATGTCAAAGTCCATTTCCGCTTCGTACTGATCGGTCCCGAGGATCCCCATCGAGACCCCGCCGGGGATCGCGGCTTTGTACTTCTTGCCGCCTCGCATGCCGCCGCAGTAGTCTTCGATGAGTGTGCGGAGCGGGATGCCGAGCTCAAGCTCGTAGCAGCCCGGCTTCTCGACGTGTCCCGAGACGCCCATGAGCTTTGTGCCGTAGGAAGGCGGCCCGCCGATGGAGGATTCGACGCCGAGTTCGCAGAACGCTTTCGCGCCCTCGGTCATGATCCAAGGCAGGTGCGCGAGTGTTTCGACGTTGTTGATGATCGTCGGACGATCGAACAGACCCTTGATCGCCGGGAATGGAGGCTTAATGCGAGGCCAGCCGCGCTTGCCCTCGATGCCTTCGAGGAGCGCGGTTTCTTCGCCGCAGATGTACGCGCCGGCGCCGCGGTGGACGTAGCAGTCCGCAACGAACGCGTCACCCGATGCGTTGCCGCCCTGGTTGATGAGTCCTCTTTCGCCGAAGATGCCGTTGTCGTACGCTTCTTTGATCGCTTGTTCGAGGACCTTCGCTTGGTGGTGGTACTCGCCTCGGATGAAGATGTATGCCTTGTTGAGTCGGCACGCGTACATGCAGATCGCGATGCCTTCGAGCAAGCCGTGGGGATCGAAATCCATGAGGAGGCGGTCTTTGAAGGTTCCCGGCTCGGATTCGTCCGCGTTGATCGCGAGGTAGCGCTCGCCGCCGTCGGCGTCTGGGAGGAAGGTCCACTTGAGGCCACACGGGAATCCCGCGCCGCCACGCCCGCGCAGGACGGAGTCCTTGACTTCAGAGGTCACGTCCTCTGGTTTCATGGTCAGCGCTTTGCGGAGCCCCTCGTAGCCGCCCGTCTTGACATACTCGTCGTATCCGACGACGTGGCGATCGCGGATGTGCCCGAACGGGGCGGTGGGGATGCGCTTGAGCAGGATGTGCTCGGAGAGTGAGTTGTCCCATGCTTTTTTGGGCATTGATCGGCTCCAGACCTGAGTAAGGGCAAGTTGGTCGATTCTAGCCGGCTGAGACCCCGAATTGTGCATCGATCCACGCTCGCGGAGGTATGCTCGTGCATGAAGATACTCGTACTCGGCGGCACCCAGTTCAGCGGCAGAGCGTTCGTGGACCTCGCGATCCGCGAGAATCACCAGATCACCCTCCTCCATCGCTCCCCCACCAATCCCGGACTCCCTGAGAGCGTCCGCCGACTCGTCGGCGATCGCGATCCCGAGAAAGGGGCGGGGCTCGATGAGATCAAGAAGCTCATTGATGCCGGGGAACGCTTCGATGCGGTGCTCGATATGTGCGGCTATGTCCCGAGAGTAACGCAAGCGAGCTGCGAGCTGCTCAAGGGCGCGTGCGATCGGTATGTGTTCACCTCGACGATCAGCGTGTACGACAAAGACAGCCAAGACGAGGTCCCTGACGAGGACTCGAAGCTGATCGATCTCGAAGACAAGAGCGTCGAAGAAGTCACGGGCGAGACCTACGGCGGACTCAAGGTCCTCTGCGAACAGGTCGTCCGCACGTGGTATCCAGAGAACCACACGATCATCCGTCCGACAGTGATCGCGGGACCCAACGATCCGACCGATCGCGTGACCTGGTGGGCGCGGATGCTCTCGACGCTCGACGCGATGGTCATCCCCGCTCCTCCATCGGGACTCGCGGGGTTCATCGACTCCCGCGATCTCGCGGCGTTTTTCCTGCGGACCATCGAGCACGAGGTTTCGGGGATCTACAACGCTGTGGGTCCTGAAGTGAATCTCCCGATGCACGACTTCATCACGCGAGCGCATTCAGCGCTGGATTCCAAAGCCGAGCTGGTCGAGGTCGATCAGGATCGCTTGGCATCGATGGAAGTCAATCCTTGGGTGGACATCCCGACCTGGGCGCCAGAGGAGAGCCAGTTCATGTACAGAATCTCGGCGCAGCGAGCGATCGATCAGGGGCTCACACGACGACCACTGGAAGAAACGATGCAAGCGATCAACGCGTGGGACATCGAGCGTGGTCGTCCTGAGCTCAAAGCCGGGATGAGCGCGGATCGGATGCGTGAGATCGTGGAATCGGTCCGTGTCTCAGCCGACTGATCGGAGCTGCTTGAGGAATCCGAGCTGACGACGTTTGATGAACTTCGGATCGTAGATTCTGGAAACCAAATCGCGGAATCCCGATTCCAGTTCATCCCTTGTCATCCCGATCGGTTCGTAGTTGAGATCAAACAGCGTGCAGCGATCCCATTGCCCCGCGTGCGTGAGTCTTCCCGAATCTTCCAGCCGATGGTACAACGGCGTTCCTGGGAACGGCGTCTGCAGCGTCACCTGCACATCGTACAGATTCGTCCGCTCCGCGAAGTCATACACGGCATCAAATGTCGCGGGCGTGTGTCCATCGAGTCCGAGCACGAAGCATCCGATGACCGTGATGCCGTGCGATTGGATGGTGCGCACCGCTTCTTCGTACTTGGGATATTGAGCGAGTTTCCAGTTGTTGTTTGTTTCGATGCCGTCCAGACCGGTCTCGTTGGGTGATTCGAGACCGATGAGGACTTGTCGGCATCCCGCTCGCTCCATGAGCGAGAGCAGCGTCGGATCACGCGCGATCGAGACATCGCACTCTGTGAACCATCGCACGCGCTCAGGGATCATCGCTTCGAGCAGTTCGTACGCTCTCCCTCGACTCGCGAACGAGTTGTCGTCCGCGAGCTCGATGAAGGGATCGTCCCAGATCGATTTGATCGCGCGGATCTCCTCGATCACCTTGTGGGTCGGCTTCACTTTGTAGCTCGGCGTGAGCATGATCGACGACGCGCAGAAGTCGCACTTGTGCGGACATCCGCGTGTGGTCTGGACTGTGAGCCGATTGTACTTGTCGATGTCGAGCAGATCGAACCTCGGCATCGGCGCGTCATCGAGCGAATACGAATCATCGGATTCATACTTGGGTTGCAGCTGTCCCTTGCGGAAGTCTTCGATGAGCCGCGCCCAGACTGATTCTCCCTCCCCCACCACAACCGCGTCGGCGTGCTGCATGCATTCATCAGGAACACAGGTCGCGTGCAGACCTCCCATGACCACTGTGATTCCAGATGCACGGAACTCATCAGCGAGTGTGTACGCGTCGAACGCTTGGGCGGTCATCGTAGAGATCGCGACGAGATCGAATCCCAAATCAGGAACACGATCGCGCTGCAGATCATCCACCTCGTGGTAGGAGATCTCGATATCGTCTGGAGTGAGTGCCGCGAGCGTGAGCAGTCCGAGCGATGGGAGCGATGCGATCACTTCGGAGCGTTCGACGAATCCTGGGAGCGTGAGTCCGAGCGCGAGGAGTTCAGGATCTTGCACGCGCACGCCGGACATGGCAATGAATCCGATTCTCATAACACACTCCCTATCAATGACTGCGAAGTGACCCAAGAAATCAGAACACCACCCACAGTCAGCAGCACAACTGGGATCACAAAGATCGTCTTCGCTTCTTTCTTCACGGCGACGACAAAGCAGCAAATCGGCATCCAGCATCCGCCAAGCAAGAACGAGATCGAGATCCATGTCCAGATCGGAGCATCCAAGTACGACTCTCCGAACAGCAGGCCCGTGAGCCCCACCAAGACATTCAGGAAACCCGTCCCAAAGAACGCGATGTGTCCGAGCCGAGTCAGTCGGCGAGCCCAGGAGTTGTAGCCGCCCATGAACTCGTCCTTGTGGAACCCCATCCCAAGCACAGCACCAGCGACGAATCCCATCGTGATCCAGATCCATCCAAACGCGAGATTGAGCATGACTTCCCCTTATGTATAGTGTGTACTAAACTAGTACTCACTATACTACAAGATCGCTTGATCGTTGCATGGAAAATTCAAATTTCTCATAAATTGCTCTGAGAAAGTAGCTTAAAGAGCTTGAAAGTGGCTCAATCTTTGTGGACTTCGATCTCTTCGATCGTGGTTCGGCGGAGTGTGACCTTCTGGCCTTGGATCTCCGCGTCGGCTTCCTCGCTCTGCTGAGAGACGATCTTGGACTCCGAATCCGACTGGACGGGCTTGGTCGTCGCGTTCCAGAGGTGCCCGAAGAATCGGCCGATGGCGCGGGAGATCGGGATGTCCTGATCGTTCTTCACGCTCTATTCTAGTTCCCAATGGCAACAAAGAACCAACATCGCTGCGAATGGGCGCGGACCGAATCCGAAATCCTCTATCACGATACCGAATGGGGTGTCCCCAATCGCGATGAGCACCACCTCTTCGAGATGCTCACGCTTGAAGGGGCACAAGCCGGACTGAGCTGGTCGACGATCCTCAACAAACGCGATGGGTATCGGAAACTGTTCAAGAAGTTCGATCCCAAAAAGGTCGCGAGGTTCACACAAGACGACATCGAACGGCTCATGCTCGATCAGTCCATCGTCCGCAATCGACTCAAGATTGAATCCACCGTCAACAACGCGAAAGCGGTCCTCGAACTCTACAAGCAAGGCACGACCTTCAGCGAGCTGATGTGGTCGTATGTGGACGACACGCCGATCGTGAACAACTTCAAATCACTCAAAGACCTCCCGGCTCAAACGGATCTCTCCAAGCACATCTCGAAAGACCTCAAGAAACAAGGATTCCGATTCGTCGGCCCAACAGTGATCTACGCGATGATGCAAGCGTGCGGCATGGTGAACGACCACACGACAAAGTGTCCGCGACACAAAGCGTGCGCGAAGTTCAAGTGAACTGAATGTAGGTTAGAGGTCTTCTTTGACCGCACCGGTGCCGCCGGGTTGGTAGGTGCCGTTCTGGACCTGCTCGATGAGCTGGACGGTGCGCTCAGGGGTGAGGTTCTCGTGGAGGTCCTCGTTGATGAGCGCCGCGGGCGCTGTGCCGCACGATCCGATGCATTCGAGCTCGACGAGTGTGAACTTGCCGTCTTCGGTGCTTTGTCCGACATCGATCCCGAGCTTGTCTTTGATCGCTTCGGTGCACGCGGTCGCGCTGCAGAACTCGCACGCGATGGAGCGGCAGACGGAGATCAGGTTCTCTCCCTTGCTGTGTTCCCAGTATTCTTCGTAGAAGGTGACGGTATCGAGGACTTCTGAAGGCGCAATGTCGAGGACGTCAGCGATCTCTTTCATCGCTTGCTTGGGGACCCAGCCGTAGTGGTGCTGGATCATGTGGAGAGCCGCGAAGAGGGCGCCCTTGGGTTTGGCGTAGCGCGGGATGTAGTCCTCGCGGAGCTTCTTGGTCATCTCGGCGGTGAGATACGGCTCATCGCGCGTCTCGATCGTTGCTGATCCGGAGTTTTTGGTAATCCAAGGCATCGTGGTCCTCTCGTCGTTGGATCAATCCTAGCGGGCTTCTCGCCGCTTGACCCCTCCTCGGACCATCGACTTATGGACTGGTTGGGACCTCTGGATCCGTCCCAACCTGGGTCGTCGTGATGGAGAACGCTCCGGTCTCGGGGTCATCGACAATCGTAAGTTCCCAGACGCCATGTCCGAGTGCGATCGGACCCCTGATTGTCGCGTGTCCTGTCTCTGGATCGATTGTCCAGAACATGAATGGGAGTGTGATGTGCTCATCTCCGAGCTGTGTGTGCGACTGAGCGGTAATCTTGTCGGTCTGTGATGGCTGGAGCTCAAGCACGGTCTTTCGCTGCTGATCGCTTAGATTGAGCGGATCGATCGGCTCGGATTTGGAGTGGTACACCCACACCACGCGATCCGTGGTGTTGCTCAGATGAACCTCCATCGCGGCGTCATGGATCCGATGAGCTTCCGGCGTCTGTGATGCGGTTTGAGGTGATGCTTGCTTGCCCCAATACAGCGCGCCGAACCCAACAAAGCACGCTACACCCAACGAGAAAATGACAAACAGTACGAGTCGATGATTCATGATTCGATTCCTGTGCTCAAGGCTTTCAAGGAATCATTGGGATTTGATTACACCCAATTGCAGCATCGAGCGAATCGCTCAGTCCTTGGTCAGACTGATCTCGTAGGGGTCCCAGCTCGTGCTTGATCCAGTGCTGATCCGAGCCGTATAGCTCCCACGCTTGATCACGAACTGCTCCGGCGCGGCGATCGAACTCCCGGTACCTTCGATGGTCAGCACGACACGCTCCATCGGGGGGGATTCGACCGGTCCGAGCGTGCGTTCCTCTCCGGCTCGCACAGTCATGGACTCGAGCATGATCGCCGTATCAAACTTCCGCTCGTGCTCGATGCGTGCGTTGAGGTTTGTGCGCGAGTCGTTGATGATCCGGACGGTGTAGGTCGGATTGATCGAGCATCCGCCGACAAACAACGACGCGAACATCGCAATGCACAACATCAACGGCGTGGATCGTTTCATCGGTCGAGCTCACCCGCGACGATGTTGAGGGAACCGATGACCGCGACGATATCCGCGAGCATGTGTCCCTCGAGCATCTTGGAGACGAGCGAGTAGTTGATGAAGCTCGGCGGACGCGTCTTGGCGCGCCATGAGCACTTGGTGCCGTCTCCGACGACATAGAACCCCAGCTCGCCGTTGGCGGTTTCGTGCGCTCCGTAGACCTCTCCGACTGGTGCGTCCCATCCTCGGTTGGTCATGATGAGCTCGAAGTGCTGGATGAGTCCCTCGATGGAGCCGTAGACCTCGCCCTTTGGTGGTTTGGTCATCTTCTCGTCCGCGAAGACATCGATCGGTCCATCGGGGATGTTGTCGATGAGCTGGTCGATGATGCGGATGGACTGCTTGATTTCTTCGACGCGGACGAGGAATCGGCAGTACGCGTCGCCGTCGCGTGTGATCGGGACATCGAACTTGACCGCTTCGGCGCCGTTCCCGTCCCAGTTGTCCGCAAAGCAGAGGTAAGGCTCATCCTTGCGGAGGTCACGACGGACTCCCGATCCGCGAGCAACGGGTCCCGTCGCGCTGTACGCGATCGCTTCGTCGTGGGTGAGCACGCCGATGCCTTGGGTTCGGTCCATGAAGATGCGGTTGCGCTCGACGAGGTTCATGAGGTCGTCGATCGCTTCTTCGAGCACGCCGTGGATGAAGGTCTTGACCATCCGCACAAACACGGCTTCGTCCGGGATCTCCTTGACCGCGCCGCCGACTCGCGACCAGTCCGGATGGAATCGCTGTCCCGCGACGTAGTCCATGATGTCGTAGATGCGCTCGCGGGGATTGAAGCAGTAGAGGAAGCCGGTGATCGCGCCGACATCGAGTCCCGCCGCGCCGACGCAGAGGAGGTGGTCCTGGATGCGTCCGAGTTCCGCGAGGATCGTGCGGAGGACTTTGCATTTGGGAGAGATGTCGATCCCGAAAAGCTTCTCGACGGTGTGGTGCCAGCAGATGCCGTTGGAGATGGACGAGAGGTAGTTCATCCGCGAGACGATGGTGATGTACTGGTTGTAGTCGAGGTGCTCTCCGAGCTTCTCGAATCCGGAGTGGAGGTATCCGATGTGGGGGGTGCATCGCGCGACGCGCTCGCCGTCGAGTTCGAGGACGAGCCGGAGCGTGGTGTGGGTCGCGGGGTGCTGTGGACCGAAGTTGAGGACCCAGCGATCGCCCGTGTCGATGTGGTCCTTGATGTAGTCGATGTTCTCGGCGTTGACATCGATCCCGGTATCCGGCGTCAGTGTGTAGGGCATGCTTGTGTCCTCAGCGAAGCCGGGAGTCATTCCCGGGCTCTGAGGGGCATCATAGTGCCTCCAAATGCCGAATTGGAACCGATTTGGGGTGAGATTCGCTCCAGATTCAAATGGGCTTGATGCGGATCGATCACGGAACCTCGATCGTGCCGATCAGCGAGTTCTCTTTCTGGATTTCTCGCATGCTGAGTATCTTGGTTATACTCGCTGGATCCAATAGGAGCTCGATCCCACGCATGGACACCTCTGCGCTCGTCAATAACCTGCTCAGTCCTCCGATCCTCTTTTTCTTTCTTGGGATGCTCGCGACGCTTGTCCGCTCGGATCTGAGTATTCCCAAGGAACTCTCGCGTCTATTCGCGCTCTATCTGTTGTGGGCGATCGGATTCAAAGGCGGCGTCGCACTGCGCAGCGCCGGAGTGAGTTGGGAGACATTAATGCCGTTGATCGTCGCGATGGCGCTCTCAGCGATCATCCCGCTCTATGTCGCACCAATCCTTCGGCTCGCAAAGTTCAGCATCGCTGATGCGTGCGCCACAGCAGGCGCGTACGGCTCCGTCTCTGTCGTCACCTTTATCACAGCTCAGAAGTTCCTCGAAGTTCAGGGCATCGAGTTTGGAGGTCATCTGGTTGCGGCGCTGGCGCTGATGGAAGCTCCCGCGATCGTGACAGGGGTCATGCTGTTTCGAGCTATGGGTGAAGGATCCTCAGCGAAAGATCTGTTTAAATCTCGGCGCCATGAGCTCAAGCATTTACTCCACGAAGCCGCCGTGTCTGGACCTGTGTTCCTGCTGCTCGGATCAATCACCATCGGAGCACTCACTGGACAAGCGGGATGGCAGTCACTCGAACCATTCAGTAAAGACATCTTCGATGGCGTGCTCGTGCTGTTCCTCCTCGACTCGGGACTCACGGCGAGCAAGCAGATCCGATCAATCACAGGATCAAAGCGGATGGCGGTCATGATCAGCATCCTGATCCCGCTCCTCAACGCGATAGTCGGACTCGCGTGTGTCGCGATGATGGGGATGGATCATGCGGACGGGTTCCTGTTCCTGATCCTCTGCGCCAGCGCTTCGTACATCGCTGTCCCAGCGGCGATGAAGCTCGCCGTTCCCGAAGCGAACGAGGGGCTCTACCTCCCGATGGCGCTGGGACTGACCTTCCCATTCAACATCACGCTCGGGATCCCGCTCTACTTCGCGATGAGCGGCTGGGTCACGAACTGATCCGGATCGAGATCTCGAAACAATTCCGAGACGCATAGAGTTCATGTATCTATGGAAGCGTTCCTCTCTGAACTCTGGATGATCCTGACCGAATCCTCTGTCTGGCTCGTGCTCGGATTCCTGCTCGCAGGCGTTGTGCATATGCTCGTGCCGCGCGAATGGATGCTCAAGCATCTCGGGGGGAAAGGGATCATCCCGATCCTTAAAGCATCGCTGCTCGGGATCCCGCTGCCGTTGTGTTCGTGCTCTGTGATTCCTGTCGCGGCCGGACTACGCAAGCAAGGCGCGAGTAAGGGGGCCAGCGCGGCGTTCGCGATCTCGACGCCTCAGACCGGAGAAGAGTCCATCCCGCTGACCTGGGCGCTGTTCGGACCGGTCTTTGCGCTGGCGCGTCCCGTGATCGCCGTCATCACCGGACTCATAGCGGGACTGCTCATCGATCTCACCCACAAGCAAGAGCACAGCGACGAGGGGTCCATCGAGGACCCCAGCGCAATCGGACTTGCGATCACCAACGCGGATGATGCGTCGAGGGTCGTCGAGTCGATTGAATCCAGAACAACAAGCTCATGCTGTTTATCGGAACCAAAGCAAATCACTTCCTGTTGTTCATCAGAACCACAGACCAATGATTCGTGCTGCTCATCCGCGCCCGCTCCGACCAAGCGTGGATTGATCGGCGGCATCGCTGAGACCTTCCGCTACGGATTCTCGGTGATGCTCGTAGATCTGGTTGTTTGGCTGACCGCTGGTTTGCTCATGGCGGCGCTTATCGGCGCGCTGGTGCCTCAGGGATGGATCGAAGAACACGTCGGACAAGGTCTCCTCCCGATGCTCCTGATGCTTGTCGTCGGGATCCCGCTGTATATCTGCGCCACCAGTTCGACACCCTTCGCGTTTGGGCTCGTCGTCGCTGGGTTGTCTCCAGGTGCGGCGCTCGTGCTGCTGCTCTCAGGTCCCGCGACCAATGTCGCGACGATGAGCTGGATGCTCAAAGACCTCGGCGCCAAAGCGCTCACCATCTACCTCGCAACGATCGCCGTCATCGCACTCGTGTGCGGCATGCTCTTTGACGCGTTCTTCAAGCACATGGTCACGCTCGCGGACCTCAACCAGCACCACGAGCACGGCATGGGTGGATTCGGATACAAAGAAGTCTTCGCCGTGCTCTTCATCATCCTCACCGCTTGGGCACTCGGAAAGAAGTTCAGCAGCTGGCTCGATGCGAAAGGCATCGGGACCAATCCAGCAGCAGGCGGATGCGCCAGCGGTTCGTGCGGGTGCTCAAGCAACTCTGCACAAGAAAAACCCGCTCCGAAGAGCGGGTGCTGTGGTTCTTGATTGAAGCGGAACACTTAGCCGTTCTCGACAACCTGCGCCAGCAAGCGAGCGCCAAATCCGGTCGGTCCCGGATTGATCGGTCCCTTCGCAGACTTTGTCGCGTGTGTTCCCGCAATATCAACATGCGCCCACTTGACGCCTTCATCGACAAAGTGCTCAAGGAACGCGGCTCCCTGGATCGGGTGCGCCTCGCGGACCGGAGCGCTGTTGAGGATGTCCGCGATTGGGGACTTCATCAGCTTGGAGTACTCCGGATCAAGCGGCAAGCGCCAGACGCGCTCGCTGGTCTGCTGTCCCGCGTCGATGAACTTCTGCGCGATCGCGTCGTCGTTGGACCAGAGTCCCGCGAATGGTGATCCCAGCGCGACGACCACGCCGCCGGTCAATGTCGCCATGTCCACGACAAACTCTGGGGATTCCTTCTCGCATGCCCAGCATAGTGCGTCGGCCATGACGAGGCGTCCTTCCGCGTCGGTGTTGGTGACTTCGACCGTCACGCCGTTACGGAACTCGATGACATCGTCTGGTCGGTACGCCTCGTCGGAGATCGAGTTCTCCGCGGCTGCGAGCAGCGCGATGACGGGACGGTTTGGCTTGATGACGTTGGCGATGATGTGCATCGCGCCGATGACGCCGCAGCCGCCGTCCTTGTCGCGTTTCATGCCGACCATGCCGCCGCTGATTTTGATGGAGAGCCCACCAGAGTCGTAGGTCATGGTTTTGCCGACGAGGACGATCGGTGCTTTGGACTTGCCGCGAGCTGGGGTGTATTCCATGCGGATCAAGCAAGGCCCGTTCTCCGATGCTTTCCCAACATTGATGAGCCCGGTCATTTTCTCGTCTTCGAGCTTCTTGCCGCTCATGACGGTGCACTTCATCCCGCTCTTGCGCGCGAGCTTCTTGCACTCGTTGGCCATCCACATCGGGGTCGCGATATTGGGTGGGGTCTGCGAGAGTGTGCGAGCGATGTTGGATCCCTCAGCGAACCCCAGTCCGCGCTTGAAGCCGTCGTCGAACTTCGCGTGCGATCCGGTGACGGTGAGCGCTGGGTGTTTGGTAACAGTGGTCGCGGTTCCGCGCAGGTCGTCGTAGCTCCACGAGACGAGACCGAACCCTTCGCCGAGCATGGTGCCGGCGTCGAACGGATTGACCTGTGCTTTCTTGGAGAGCTTGCTCATCGCGCCGCTGAGCGCGAACTCGACGCTTGTCACGCCTGCCTTGCTGATCGCTCGACCCAGTGCGCCGCCCGCGTTGCGGAGCGATGCGACATCGAAGCTGGACTTGTCTCCCAATCCCAGCACGAACACGGCTTGGTGTCCATCGCTCGGGAAGAGGGTCGTGACCGATCCGACATCGGCGCAGGAATCGGATCCCTTGACGAGCGCCGCGATCGAGCCGTCGCTGTCGAGTGATTTGGTGTCCTGATCAAGGGATTGACCTTTGAACACGCCGACGATGACCGCTTTGGGTTTAGAGCGTGCGTTGACTTTGATCGAGCTAAACATTTCAGAATCTCCTATTTTTCTGAATGATTATATCAGTGCAATGGACTCGAGTTGCACACGAGCGTTGATGATGCTTGAGAACCAACCCATCTGTGCCGTGTCTTCGCGAGAACATGGGAATGTAGACGAGGAATACCTGTTTATCTTGAAAAAACAGCGATATGCATCAACAACGAGATCATGTAGATGCTTGCGCTTTCGCTTCAAAGAGCGCTTTGACCTCTCCGGCGAGATAGAAACTCCCCATAATCAGGAGCAGATCATTGGGACCGATCGTCTTGCCCGCGGCTCGGATCGCTTGCGTCGCGTCGGGATACGACTCACACGATCGTTTCGTCAGTTCTGTGTAGCGCTGCGCCAGATCATCGGGGTTCGCGGCTCTCGGATTGCCGGATGCTTTGGTGAAGATCACCTTATCGACGCGCGTCTCAAACTCATTGAGCATGTTGTCGATGCGTTTGTCGCTGCTGCATCCGAAAATCAGGATCAGCGAGTCGAAGTTCACCTGTTGAGCCGCGGCATTCAGTGTTTCGCGCACGCTCTCTGCCGTATGTGCTCCATCGATGTATACCTTTGGGCGCGCCTTGACCTGCTCGAGTCGTCCTTCGCGAGGGGTGTGCTCGAGTCCCGCGATAATCTGTTGTTCAGGGAGATCAAAGCCATGCTTGCGGAGCTCAAGGATGATCGCGAGCGCCAAGCCACAGTTCGCGCCTTGATGCTCACCAAGCAACGGGACGGACATGTGCTCGAAGCATCCCTCACCCTCTCCGACACACACCTTGGGATGCGGACCACGCATCGTCGCGGACTGGAATCGGCACGAATACAGCAAATCCTCTCCAAGCACGCGGAGCGGACATCCGACTTCCTGCGCGTGATTGCGGAAGACCTCGATGACTTCGTCCTGCTGAGGAACAGTGATCGCCGGCGCGTCGGGTTTCATGATCCCGGCTTTCTCGCGAGCGATTTTCTCGAGCGTATCCCCAAGCACTTCGGTGTGTTCGAGCTGGATGCTTGTGAGCCCCACCACCATCGGTTTGACCACATTGGTGCAGTCGAGACGACCACCCAATCCAGTCTCCAGGATCACGATGTCCACGGCTTGCTGAGCGAAAACAACGAACGATAACGCTGTAACAAGCTCGAAATAGGTTGCTCTGCCGTGGTCATTCTCGATCGAGAGCGCGGCGTCCTTGCACACCGCGAGTGCATCAACGAAAAGCTCTTTGCTGATGTTTTGCCCGTTGATTCGGACACGCTCTCGCTCGTCAGTGAGGTGTGGGCTGGTAAAGAGTCCGGTCGTGTAGCCGCTCGATCTCAAGCAGCTCTCCAGCATCGCGCAGGTCGATCCTTTGCCTTTCGATCCAGCGATATGCACGACGGGGACGGCGAGGTGCGGATCTCCGAGCGCCGCGACGAGCGCCGTCATCCGATCGAGCTTGAATGACTCCGATGAGACTTTGCTCGAATGGATCTGCTCAAGATTGACGCGCGAGTTGAGGAAGTCGAACGCGGCACTGGAATCCACGAATGGACCAGCGGCTTCTTCGGGCGCTGACTTGGTTGCAGAATTGCGGCGCGGCATGGGATCAATCATAACCAACTCTGGGAAATTTCAAAGCACAAAATCCATGAAGTCTTTGATCTCAGTAATCCCACCTATAAGCGCGCTGTTGTTCGGCGCACTCTACTGATTCGCGAGCGTCATCAATCTTTTCATTTCCGCGACGGCGCCGCGCAGTCCGACAAACACGGCTCGCGCGACGATCGAATGACCGATGTGCAGTTCGTCAATGCCTTTAAGTGACGCGATGTGATTGACATTGTGGTAGTTGAGCGCGTGTCCCGCGTTGAAACGCATGCCGTGGGAGGAGATCCGTTCGCCGGCGCGGCGTACATGCTCGATCGCTTCCACGAGCGCTTGCTGTCGTAAGTCTCCCCCTGATTGATGGAACGCTTTGGCGTATGGACCCGTGTGCACTTCGCAGACATCGAACCCAACTTCAAACGCCGCATCGACTTGTGCGTCTTCGGGATCGATGAACGCGCTGACAATCAGTCCCGCGTCTTTGAGCTTCGCGACGACATCTTTGAGCCGATCGCGTTGTCCCACGATGTCCAAGCCGCCTTCTGTCGTGACCTCCTGGCGCCCCTCTGGGACCAGCATCGCTGTGTGAGGCTTGATCTGCGTCGCGATCTCGACCATCTCGTCCGTCGCAGCCATCTCGAGATTCAGCTTCACGCGCACCAGATTCCGCAATAAGCGGACATCGCGGTCCATAATGTGCCTGCGATCTTCACGCAAATGCACCGTAATCGAGTCCGCGCCGCCGAGTTCCGCTTCGTGCGCGGCGCGCACTGGATCGGGCTCAGCGCCGCTGTTCATCGGATCAGGTTGACCCGGGTAGCGAGCGTTGCGGACGGTTGCGACATGATCGATATTGACGCCGAGCTGGATCATGGGTGAGTATAGGAATCCTTGAATCTGATTGATCTGACTTACTGCTTTACACGCTCGATCGCGGCATTGAGTGCTCTCGTCTGCGATGCATTGTCGATTTTGGAGCGAAGCGACTCCATAAATCCGATCGCTTCTTGGCGCGATTCCGCTTTCATGATCATCGCGAGCTCTTCCGCATCCTCGACCTCTTGCCATTTCCGCAGATGCGTGCGCATGAGCGCCATTGCTCGAGGGTCTTGTAATCGGGTTAGTTGGTATCTTGCCGCGAGCCACATCGTGTCCATCACGAGCGTGTCGCTGCGCTCCTCGACAGACAATCGCTCGAACGCATCAAGCACCAACTCGTGCTCGTGCTTGCGAAACGCGGCAAGGAGCAACAGCTTCGTCCCTTCGTCGTCGATCGCTTCTGGACGATCGCGGAGTAGTGCCCCGCCGAGCCGGACCACGGCATCATCTTTCCCCGCGAGCACGAAGTCATTGATCGCACCGTTAAAATCGCTCTCCTTCAGTTTCGCTTTGGCGCGATCTTCTAGATCTGTCTCCGAGAGTCCGAGTGCTTGTGAGATCTCGGATGGGACTTGGGTGAATCGTGTGCCGCATGGGCTAATGGTTTTGAGTGGATCTCCGATCACAGTGATCTTCCACGCTTGACCATCGTCGTAATGCACCGCCCCTGCGAACGGCATCCGAGCCAGCAATCGCTGCGCCACAAACGGCGTCGGAACAAACCCGGATAGATAGGGTTCATCAACCGATCCGGCGTACAGATACACCCCACGCTCGATCCATCGTCCCCCAACCGTGCGTGTGTTGTGCGGAGCCGCGAGTGAGAATGAATGCACCATATGCAATGCGCTCGGCATCGCTAAATACGGAAGGTCTCCCGGCTTCCCTGATCCATCACGCGCGCCTGGAAGATCGTAATACCCCGGAGTGCCTTTCGAGTTCATTAAAATCAGCGATGCATCGACAGGTCTGGAAGCGGCTCTCCCCTTGAATCCCGCGAGCGTGTTGCGCGGCGTATCAAAGAGTTCCACCTCAAAGTCCGCTTGTTTGAGCACTGTTTCCGCAGCAGTGCCGTCGTAGCGCGCCCAGTCTCCTGTCGTTGGATATCCGTCCCAGATGAAGGCGCTCTCGATCGGGAGAAAGATCGAGCACATCGCTTGGTAGATCGAAGTGGCGCTGGATCCTTTGAACTGTCCGGACCATGCCCAGCGTAATCCGCCCATGGATGCTTCGGTGCGTCCGATCTGATCCGTCGTCGCGAGGATGTCACGCTCGCCGGGACCAGTTTTAATCTTGACCCCTACACCGATCGCGAGTGTGATGGAATCGATGTCGTCGCCGATCTCATCGAACTCGAGTTCTAGCTTGCGCAGTCCTTGTTCGATCCCAAGATTCAGAGATCGTGCGTGTGAAGGCGTGAGATCAGCGTGCGGATGCTCTGGATGGCTGTAGTAGATGATCGGCTGGAGACGGCCCGCCGCGAGTGCGAGTCCCGCGCCCCAGTGTCGATACATCGGATCGATGATCACCACTCCAGGCGACACGATCCCGGTCTCTTTCAGAGCCTTGAGCGTCACCTTCCAGTCGGACTCCGGCTCATGTATCGCTGCAGCGAACGCCGCATTGATTCGATCTTGGCGCTGCTGATCGCTGCCCCCCCACGCTTGTTCGCTCTGACCTTTGAGTCGATACACATGATCGGGTCGATAAGTGCGCACGAATCGTGCGATGTGGTCCTTCGCGACGAGTGTGCCGTCGTCGTAGAGGATCGGGAACTTAACTGGTCCTTCCCACGCACTGATCGCGTCGAGGTACTTCGATAGGTCATCCACGATCACGACGATCGGGAGCGTCTGCATCGCTTGCGAGAGCAGCGATGCACGCAGTCCGGCTCGTCGATTCGCGTCCATGTTATCGATGGACTTATACAGCTCGTTGAAGCTCATCCCCTGCGACTGAGGGACAGGATCTGGAGCAGGCGCATCCTCTGGGATCGTATTGGTCTGTGCGTACACAGCACTGGACAACAAGAGCGCGAGCAGTGTGAGCGAGCGAGAGCGGGATTTGATCAGCAACATCATCTCTGTACTGTACCGCTCCGGACTGCTCTGGGTTCACACGGATCTCGAATCGGTCCCAACTGCGTATCCCGATGCGCATAGACTGGGGTTCATGCCGTCGTCCACGATTTCCGAGTTTATGCAGACGATCCACGATGCCCGAGCACAAGGCAGCGATGTCGTCGTGGTCCCGCTCTCGATCCGCGTGCTCGCGGACCAACTGACCCCCGTGCTCGCGTACAGAAGACTGGTCAGCGCCGATGAACGCACGGCTCCCTCGTTCCTGCTCGAATCAGTTGAAGGCGGGACTCATCAGGGACGACACTCCATCCTCGGCTCATCTCCGATCATCGAGCTCGTCGCGAAAGACAACGAGGTCATGATCCATGATCATCGCGTGAATCAATCTGCGAGCGAGTCGTGCGATGATCCGCTCGCGAAGGTTCGTCAGATCACGCAGAGCTGGGATTTAGCAATCCCGCATGCCGCTCGCGATCGCAACCTGATCCCTGATTGTGTGTTGGGAGGATGGTTCGGATACGCGGGATACGACTCGGTCCGCTACGCCGAACCCACCAAACTCAGCACGGCACACGCGCCTGAGGACGATCGCAATCTCCCCGATGTGTCGTTTGGGTTCTATGACACACTCGTCGTGTTCGATCATGTCGAGAAACTCGTGCACCTTGTTCGCCTTGCGATCATCAATCCCGATTCGGATATCGAATCGGTGTACAAACAATCGATCGACGACCTCAACGCGCTCGCTGAGAAGATCCAGAACCACACCAAGCCGTTGGTGCTTGGAAGAGTCTCGCGTGATCCGAGCACGAAGAACGCGCCGATGCCCGCGAATATCAGCACGGATGATCATGCGTCGATGATTGAAACAGCGCGTGAGTACATCAAAGCAGGAGACATCTTCCAGGTCGTGTTGGGACATCGCTTTGAGCGCCGGACCAATGCGGATCCGTTTGATGTGTATCGAGCGCTGCGAGCTGTGAATCCATCGCCGTACATGGTGTATCTGCAAACACAGGGATGTATCCTGGTCGCTTCGTCTCCTGAGATTCTCTGTCGCGTGCGCCGTGATGATCAGGATCGACTGGTCGTCACAAATCGTCCGCTCGCGGGAACGCGCCGGCGCGGACGCACAAACGAGGAAGACCTCGCGCTTGAGCGTGAGTTGCTCGCGGATCCCAAGGAGCGCTCCGAGCATTCGATGCTTGTGGATCTGGGACGCAACGATGTGGGGCGTGTTGCTGAGCCGGGATCGATCAAGATCGAAGCGCTCATGGAGATCGAACGCTACTCGCATGTCATGCACATCTCCTCAACCGTGACTGGTCTTATCCGAGAGGGACTCGATTGCTGGGATGCGCTGCGAGCAGCGCTTCCGGTGGGAACAATCTCCGGCGCACCAAAGGTCCGCGCGATGCAGATCATCGACGAACTCGAACAAGTCCGGCGAGGTCCCTACGGCGGCGGACTCGGATGGGTCGGACTCAACTCCGAGATGGACATCGCGCTCGCTCTGCGCACGATCGTCGTTCCGATTGATAGGATCGATGAATCGAATCCCGATGGTCACTGGGAATACCACATCCAAGCCGCGGGAGGGATCGTTGCGGATTCCGTTCCTGAGCTGGAGTTCAAAGAGACAGTCAATAAAGCCGCGGCTTTGGGACGAGCGATCGACCTCGCTGAGGACGCGTTCCTCGAAAAATGAAGAACCCCGCATCGTGCGGGGTCGAAGAGAGATGCTGTCGTATCTCTGTTGATCTGATCGGCGTCCATTGAGGAGATCGGGTCAGGCGCCGAGATCAGATCATGTGAAACTCATGGAGCGGAGCGATCACTCAAGCGTTCTGCATGCCGTTGGTGTGCAGTGTTTCCTTGAGCTGCTGCGATGGCTTGAACGAGCAAGTGGTCGATTCCGCGATCTGGATTGGTTGCTTGGTCGCTGGATTCATTCCTGTACGAGCCGCGCGATGCTTTTTGGTGAATGTCCCGAATCCTGAGATCGCGACTTTCTGTTCTTCCTGGAGTCCTTGCGAGATCGATGCGATGACGGCTTCAATGGCGCGTCCTGCATCAGCCTTGCTGGTCTCGAGCTGGGAAGCGACAGAGTCGATGAGGTCGGATTTATTCATTTGGGGCGCCTCCATGAGTTTGGGTGCTGCGTGTGCGTGCTGTGCCTGGTCTTCCTTGACCCGGCTTCCGATTTGGATTTATTCGGACATAACACGGCAATCGCATGAATTTCCCCATACGCTGGGTCTATCAGCCGCATCAAGGATCAGAAGATTCATCGCATCCAAGTCAACAATTCTGCTCGATATTCATTCTGTAAACTATTGAGAACCATAGAGTTGAGCACATGAGCCCCCCACTCGCGATTGTGACCGAACCCCTTGCCCCCCAACCACTTCAGTGGCTCAGCGATCGCTGCGAACTCGTCCAATGCGCAACGAGCGATGCTCGATTCGATGAACTCATCACGCGTGCTCAGGCGCTCGTCGTCCGGACCTACACCAAAGTCGATCAGCAACTCCTCGATCGAGCACCCAATCTCAAAGTCGTCGCACGCGCCGGCGTTGGACTGGACAACATCGATCTCGACGCGTGCAAATCGCGAGGGATCCGCGTGGTCCATACCCCGCACGCGAACGCGATGTCTGTTGTGGAATACACGATCTCGATGATGATGCGGGCGCTGCGTCCGATCCATTCGATCACTCAATCGCTCGATGTATCATCATGGCACCAAGCACGAGAGGACGCGATCACTGAAGGTTCGGTTGTCGGAACGACGCTCGGTGTCATTGGATTGGGATACATCGGATCGCGCGTGGCGCTTGCTGCGAGCGGATTGGGGATGCGAGTCGTGCACAACGACCTGCGCCAAATCGAAGCGCCGTCGCAAGCGTGCTCGTTCGACGATCTGCTCAAAGAGGCTCGAGTCGTGTGTCTTCATGTGGACGGGCGTGCATCCAACAAGCACTTGATCAGCTCAGAACAGTTCACGATGATGCGTCCTGATGTGGTGCTGATCAATGCTTCGCGTGGGTTCGTCATCGATCCTGTCGCGGCAGAGCGTTTCGCGGCGCAGAATCCGGACACTCGACTCATCTTTGATGTCCACGATCCCGAACCGATCGATCCCAACTCTGGTTTGCTCGGACTCCCCAATGTGATCCTGACCCCTCACATCGCCGCGGCGACGAGACAGGCAAAGACGGCGATGAGTTGGGTTGTGCGCGATGTCCACGCTGTGCTCGAGGGCCATGAACCGATCCATCCAGCGTGTTGACTCTCGATAGTGTGTGAATTGCGTTCAATTCGCATGCTCATCCCTCGTGAAATGCAACCATGCGGCTTTTTGAAGCGAATATGGGGACGGCAGCCGTTCTTTGGTTGCTCGTTTCGTTCGATCTGAACGGAATGGCTGATTCGATCAGCAGGAAATGACAAGGACAGGTTCTCGGACCTATCAGGAATGGTGTTTGGAGCTCGTGGGCAATGAGCGTCCGATTCCGTTGCAGACGGCACAGAATCCATGGATTCTCGCCTGCGATCGGCGATTCCCCTTGAAAAACGGGGAAATTCGGGCATGCTCTGCGTGCACACCCGGCTTGTGATCCGCGCACGGTTCACGGCTTGGGATGCGTTCTCGATCGGCTCAGTGAGCCATTGACCAAACTGACGCGCAGGAACGCGTCTAAAGAGATGGGATAACAGTCATGAAGCAATCAGCTCTCCACCAGATCATGAATACAACATCCGCTGCAGCACTTACACTCGCGCTGATCAGTGGCACAACGATCGCAGGAGACTCCTACGCGAGTCCAGGAACGAAGCCTGCAAACGGGACGATGATCTCCGGCGTCGCGACTCCTGTCTCTTTGACGAGCACACAAAAGAACACGATCCGCAACGCATTTAACTGGAGTGATCGTGATGCATCGCTCCTCGACGGCACCATCTCGCCTACAACGGTGTTTACCGAAGTCATCGGACTCAAGGAACGCACCAACCGACTCAATGTGCAGGTCAAGAGCACCACTCAGATGCTCCAAGAGGTCGCGAGAGATGCCGCGATTGCTCGCGCTGACGGACCTCAGATCCTCGGCGTCGCCCGTGATGGACAGGTCCAAGACTGGGACACCGTCATGGCGCAGGTCGAACAACGACGCATCGACGCACGCTCGCGTCTGGCGCCATCGCTCATCGAAGCGTTCGACGATGTCGATATGCACACGATCCATCTGCCTGCAGGAGTCAGCGCCGAGACCATGGCGGAGATCCTCATGCAGACTGGAGACTACGAGTTTGTCTCCATCGATTGGCTCTGCTACCCAACCGATACCATCCCCAACGATCCACGCATCAACCTGCAGTGGTACCACCCCTCCACGCGCATCGACACCTACGGCGCATGGGACTTCACCACAGGGAGCGGTGAGATCATCGCTGTCTGTGACTCTGGTGTAGACATCGACCACCCAGACCTGCAAGCAGCGCTGGTCCCAGGATACAACGCGGTCAACAACCTCGCTGAAGTCGACGGCGGGTTCGTCGATGACAACCTCACAGGACACGGCACTCAGGTCGCTGGTGTCGCCGCGGCGATCGGGAACAACAACGAAGGCATCTCCGGCATCGGATGGAACTTCGGGATCATGCCTTGTAAGGTCTCCAACATCGCGTCAGGGAATGCTTTCCTCTCCGACATCCTTGAAGGCGCTCGTTGGGGTTCCGACAATGGCGCATATGTATCGAACTGCTCCTACGGAGGTGCGGAAGATCCCGCGAGTTTCTCCTCAGGTGCACACATCCGTGTTGAAGGACACCACCTCGTCTTTGCATCAGGGAACGACGGCGTAGGCAACCAGACCAACGACTGGGACACGGTCACCATCGTCGGCGCATCGAACTCCAGCGACAACTACGCCAACTTCTCGAACTTCGGGGTTGGTGTTGACTGTATTGCGCCAGGCGCAAGCGTCCAATCCACCACACGAACGGGCGGATACGCCAACACAACCGGAACAAGCTTTGCCGCTCCGATCACCGCTGGCGCACTCATGCTCGTGCACTCCGCGAATCCTTCCAACGGACCTGCGGAAGTCGAGTCGATCCTCCTCAACGCGTGTGACGACAAAGAAGGTCCAGGCGAAGACAACTTCACGGGACACGGACGCATCAATGTCGGACGAGCTGTTGAAGACGCGATCTTTGGTCCTTCGCTCATTAGCCTTCCATACATGGATGAGTTTAACGATCCAACACTCGCGCTCTGGCGCGACGCGATGGGAGATGTCGAGGTCAACGAGGATGCGATGAACGAGCCGACCCCGGGCGGATCACTCAACCTCGGATCAACAGCAGAAATCAACACCATCATGGTCCGCTGCAGCGAACTCCAGTTCACGACCGGCGAGATCAACTTCCAGACACAACACATCGGGACCGAAGCGGGCGAGGACCTGCTCGTTGAATATCGCACAGTCCTCAACACATGGGACACACTCGCGGTTATCCCATCAGACGGCAACGATCAGAGCGAGTTCACCTTCCATCGCTATGAGTTCCCGTTCCTCGGATTCCATGATATGTTCCGTTTGCGTTTCTCCACCACTGGTGACGAGTCCAACGACAACTGGTATGTCGACGATGTCAACATCCAGTACTTCACTGGAAATACGGTTCCATGGTTTGTCGATTTCGAGAACGGCGTATCGCTCAACTTTGACTGGGAACTCAGCGAAGGGATCGCAAGTGTTGCCGCGGACAACGAACCGTCCGGAACACAGAGCGTGAACCTCGACAGCGATGATTCCATGACCTCGCAGGGACTGGATATGACAAGCGAAGTCCCGCCTGTCTATGTCCAGTTCTACACACAGCACAAGGGTGTTGAGAACGGCGAGTCACTCCATGTCGAGTACCTCGACCTGCTCGGGACTTGGCAAGACCTGATCACCGTCGTTTCTGATGGCGTAGACCAGACCGAGTTTGAACTTACACAGCTTGAACTGCCGATCTTCGCGTTCGGCGGGAACCTCAAGCTCCGCTTCACCGCACAAGGCGATGAAGCGAACGATGACTGGTTCATCGACAATATCGCGATCACCACTGAGTTCATCGACGAGGTCGATCCGTGTCCAGCGGATCTTAACGACGACGGCTCACTCAACTTCCTTGATGTCTCAGAGTTCCTCACGCTCTACGGGCAGCAGGACCCATCGGTTGACTTCCAAGCCGACGGTACATTTAACTTCCTCGATGTCTCCGCGTTCCTTTCCGCATACGGGATGGGATGCCCATAAGAGCACATCGTTCAACTTAGCCACTTACTCATGTCCCGCGGCTTGGACAGTCGCGGGATGTCATTAGGAGACCAACACCAATGTCTTTCAAACTCACTCTTGCCAAAGCGACCACGGTGGTTGCACTCATGACCGCTTCTGGACTTGCGACCAATGCGTTCGCGGGACCAAACGCGGACGCACCTAAGAACACGCAGAGCGAATCCATCTCGGCTTCAGCAAAGCTTGACGCGGTCAAAGCATCGTTCAATCTGCTCGCGGGCGATGAGCAACGTATGCGCGACGCGCTCCAGAACCCACTCCAGTTTGTTGAGGTGCAAGGATCGCGCGAATACACACGCGAGCTCATCGTGCATGCGAAAGAAGGGAAAGTCGCACCGGCTCAATCACGGCTTTCTCGATCGATGGTCAAGTCCAGCGCGTTTGTGAACGAGTATGTCGTCAAGGTTCCACAAGGCGTAAGCGAAGGCGAGATGGCCGCGATGCTCATGTCGACTGGAGACTATCTCTTTGTCGAACCCAACTGGACCCTCTTCCCGCTCGCAATACCGAACGATTCACAGTACGGCTCGAGCTGGCAGCACAACCGGCTGCAGTCCGCGAGCGCGTGGGATCTGCATACCGGTGACAGCGACATCATCGTCGCCGTCTGCGACTCAGGTGTGGACACCAATCACCCTGATCTTGAAGACGCGTATGTCCCAGGATACAACGCGGTGAACAACCAAGCCGAGGTCAACGGCGGACAGGTCGAAGATGTCAACGGACACGGCACATTCGTCTCGGGATGCGCCGCGGCACAAGGCAATAACGGACGCGGCGTCGTTGGAGTCGGCTGGGACTTCAGCGTGATGCCGATCCGCGTGAGCAACAACTCCAGCGGCACCGCGAGCGGATTCGACATCCTCGAAGGCGCCCGTTGGGCAGTCGATAACGGCGCTCATGTCGTCAACGCGTCGTTCTCTGGTGGGTCAAGCGGCTCAAACCAGGTCGCGGCTCGGTACATCATCGATCGTGGCGGACTGCTCTTCTGGTCGTCCGGAAACGACAACAACCTGATCACATACGATGGACCTGACATCGTCATCGTCGGATCCACAACATCCTCGGACAACAAGTCAGGGTTCTCGAACTTTGGACCTGCGGTTGACATCGCTGCTCCCGGATCTTCTGTCCGCTCCACTCGGCGCGGCGGGACCTACGGCAACGGATCGGGGACGAGCTACGCATCCCCAATCGCCGCGGGTGTTGGCGCGATGATTTACTCAGTTCGAGATGATCTGAGCGGGCGCGATGTGCAAGACATTTTGTATCGCAGCGTCGATGACCTCGGAGCTCCTGGTCGCGACGATGCGTTTGGTCGTGGACGCGTCAACACACTCAATGCGATCCAGGAAGCACAAGCCTATGTGCCGCGCTACAACCTGCCGATTGATGAATCGTTTGACTCCGCTTCGTGGAGTGAGGTCTTCGATAGCACCGGCACCCCAGCAACTGTACCAGATGCTGAATCAGGTGCTGGGTCAGTGCTGGAACTCAACGGCAATGACCAGATTACATCGGTCTTCCTCGCCGGTCGTTCCGCGGCAACTTTCCCAGGAATCAGCTTCTCGTTCCGCACCATCGGTGTTGAATCGGGTGAGTCCCTGCTTGTCGAGATCCTGACCGAAGAAGGCAGCTGGGAATCGGTGTACGACTACGCGTCGACAGGAACAGACAGCGATGGATACATCGATGTCGCGCTCCAGCTCCCAACAACCTTCCTGTGGCACGGCGTCCAACTCCGCATGAGCACCCCTGGTTCGGACATCAACGACCAATGGCTCATCGATAATCTCTTCGTCGGAGCTCTGGAAGCGGAACCGACCGCACCGCTCGTCGATTCATTCGACTCCGGACTCATCTCGCCACTCAAGTGGGACGACATCGACGGCGCAAGCGTCGAGGTTGTTGGTGGAACTTACGCAGCATCTATGAGCGGAGAAGCAGTTCTGGAATCACAGGATGTCGCGATGTTCCAGTTCGGGATCATCCCAGGATTCATCCACTTCGATCTCTGGGCCGACGCGAACGCTGGAGCAGATGACACCATCCTCGTCGAAGTCCGCAATGTGCTCGGCTCTTGGGACACACTCGACACACTCGACGGCAGCGAGCTCGGCTCCTCGCCGCAGGTGTTCCAGTACCAAACCCCTCCTGCTGCGTGGGGCAACGACATCGGTCGAGTCCGCTTCACCACTGCGGGTGATGACGCGATCTATATCGACAATGTGTACTACGGCCCAGATGAACTCACACAGATGTGCTCACCAGCAGACTTTGCCGAGCCGTTTGGTCAACTCAACTTCCTCGATGTATCCGGATTCCTGACCGCCTACGGCAATGGGGATCTGTCCGCGGACCTCGACGGAAGCGGGACCTTCAACTTCCTTGATGTGTCCGAGTTCCTGAGCGTCTTCGGAGCTGGATGCCCGTAAACACATCATCCTCATAAAGAACAATCAGCCGAGCAGAGACCCACTTCTGCCCGGCTGATTTTTTGCGCTGATCACTCAGCTTGCAAACCTCGTTTCAGTTGCCTTATGGACAACCCGCGCCGTATTGAAGCAGGAACTCTGAGATGTCCAGGAAGTTGAACTGCCCGTTGTCGTCCAGATCCGCGATTGGATCTTGTGTGCCGTACGCGCTGAGGTACGCTGAAACATCGAGGAAGTTGAGTGAGCCATCACCTGTGAAGTCCGCGACACATCCCTGATCCTGCTCACACACAAACTGCGTGATCCGGATATTGTCGAGTCCTGCTTCGATGACATTCTGCTGACCAACATCGTCCGCGATGAATCGGAACCGCATCGTCGAAGAAGAACCAATCTCATCTCCCACAACGATCGTGTCGCTGCGCCACGCGCCAGCAACGCTCGTGCTCGACCGAAGCGTCGTCCAGCTCGATCCTCCGTTGGTGGATGCCTCGACGACCCAAGCGTCGCCGTTGACTTCGCCTGTCGGGATGTCGGAGTACCAGAAGTCGAACGAGAACTCTCCGCCGTCGCTCATGTCGTAGATCGGCGAGGTCAGGATTGTCGTCCCGTCATCCACATCGGAGTTGCACGAGTTCCCTGAATCGTTGTCCGTGACCCAGCACATCCCCGATCCATCGGAGTCTTCTCCCGGAGCGCCTCTGCTTGAACAATCTACGGGCACGCCACGAGTCCACTGTCCATCGAGCGCATCACCGCTGACAGTCCAGCCGTTGTCGCTCTGGAAGTTGTCCGTGAGCACGAGTTGGATCTCTCCGACCTCCGAATGCTCCGGATTGCTCGCTCCTGCTGGAGGAGTCACGACTTCCCCAGCAGTCTGTCCGCTCGCGGAGATGTAATACTCCACGAACTCGCCGCACTCAGCGCCAGGGATCGGTCCCGTGTACGAGCCATCGTTGTTATCAATCATCGAAGCGCTTGTGTACCCGCCACTCGCGTATCGGTAGTTGAGCGTGACCGATCCCGGAACGACGGTGTCCACGCCTTCGTTGACGAACGCTGTGATCTCTATTGGTTGTCCAGGAAGGACCGCCGCCGGAGCGGGTTCTGAGAGCGAGAGCGAGAGCAATCCCGCGCCGATATCCAGCGCCGAAGCAATCGCGAAGCTCTGCGGCCCATCACTGACCGATGTACCCAAAACCTGCACTTGCCAAACACCTGATTGTGGATTCTCCACAAAAACCTGCTCGACATTGTTGAGGTGATCCTCTTGCGTGCGCACCGCGCCAGCGCTTGGACTCGATGGATTGAGTGTCCATGGATAATGCCGAGTCCCGCTCGGATCGGTCACGATCAGATCCAGATCATTGACCAGCGCCGGAGAGACATTGGGTGCGCCCGCCGGATCGTCCCAGACCAGAGTGAGCCGGAACGGATCGTCCCCCTCTTCCACCATCACGGTGTAGTTCGCGCTCGTCCCCTGATCGACGCTCTCTTCGCGGAAGTTCCCAGTGCGAAGGAAGTCGATACTGTTGACGGCACGGATCGAACCGTATCCGCTCTGATAGTCTGGACCTGTGTTGAGGATATCTTCAGCGCCCTCGATGAGGATCGCTTTCATGAGTTGATTGGTCGGATCTCCCCACGCCGGATATTGCACTCTGAAGTCCTGAAGTATCAGTGCGCCGACCCCTGCGGCTGTTGGTGACGCCATGGAAGTGCCGCACAGTGAGATGTACTGCGAGTCGCTACCGTCACCTGTCGAGGTGACGCCGTTGTCCCCGCCGCTCTGACATCCCGGCGCGGACACGACTGGGCGCAAGCGTCCATCATCCGACGGCCCCCAACTCGAGAAGCTCGTCATCGAGTCATCATTCGAGTTGAGCGCGCCGATTGAGATCGCGTTCTTGTTATTGCTCGGTGGTGCTGTGGTGCCGTATCCTGTCCCGCATCGTCCGTTCCCGCGTTCGTTGCCCGCGGCCCAGAACACGATGATCGGTTCACCAAGCGAACCACGCACGACATTGTCAATCGTCCCAGCAGTGATGCCATAGTCGCCGTGCCATGCACAGTCGTACCCATTCTGCGCAACATTGGATCCGATCGAGTTATTCGCGATCGATGCGCCGAGCGAGAGTGCGAGCGAGTAATCTGATTCCAGATCTCCCGGATCGGTGTACAAGAATCCTGCTCCGAGACCCCCCGCAACTTCGAATCCGGCGCCGAGGATGTTCACTCCTGGCGCCATCCCACGATGGTTAAAAGTCGTGCTCCCATCGCCACCGATTGTTCCAGCGACATGCGTCGCGTGATAATGCACGGCTGCAGAATCAATGTTCGTTACGCGCCCTGAAAAATCATTATGTGTATCGCGGACAGTCCCGCCGTCATACACGAGAACCGTCACGCCGGTCCCGTCGAGCGAGTACGGTGCTGACTGCGCTGTGTTTACCTGTGTGATCCCACGATTTGACGCATTCGTCACTTCCAGCGGCGGAAGCGGGGGCTCGACCCATTGCACACGCTCGTCGCTCGCGAGCAGCTTCAGGTTCTTATACGGCATCTCCACAACCACTGTGTTCATCGACATGACAACCGAACGCACGCGCCCATTGTGCGCTCGGACCATCGCGTCGATATCTACTGACGACGCGTCCACATCTCGATGGAGCATGACATACGCCGCGACGGTAGGGTTTGTGAGTTCTCCAGCGAGTTCTCCTGATTCGACCTTGACCGAATCAGCGCCGACGATCGACCAATCGGGGATCTCATCGTTCTGAATTGCGGGATGCAACTTATGTGCGGTGGAAATCGGTCCCGCTTCGAGCACACGATCCGCGATCGCGAAGGTGTCCGCATCGATCGCGACGCGCGCAAAGTATGTAGACTCGCTGACAGGACTGAGCAGTTCCAGACCCTCCCCGCTCAGTTGCTCGCGCGTACTCTGATCTGGAGTTTGAGCGAATCGAACGAGTACATACCCGCCGTGCGCTGCTGGCGTGTTCTTGCTGGACGCGTTGAGCAGCACGCGCTGAGCGGGCTCAACACTAAGTCGCGCTTGCTGAGGATTCGCCTGCTCGTTTTTCCACTGCACAGGTGCACTGTGGGCACTCCCGCTGCAATGGACAAGCACCGCGATCATCGCGGGAGCGAAACGGCGCATTGACAGTGGAGTTGGTGTGGAAATCCCGCTGGGTGACCTTGAGAACATATCGGTCTCCGGAATGTCAGTCGATCGCGAGCTCAAACAACACGAGCATCAAACTACCGACTCAAAGCAAAGCGAGCGCCCTTTCGAGCGCCCGCTTGGAAAGTGGTTATGGACATCCCTGCGCGTAGAGCGACAGGAACTCGGACACATCGAGGAAGTTCCACGATGCATCCTCAACAAGGTCAGCGCTCGGATCCTGATTGCCGTACGCAACGAGGAATGCGGAGACATCGAGGAAGTTGAGATCGCCTTCACCAGTGAAGTCCGCAGGACATCCGCCGTTGAACTCGATCATCGCGAAGTCCATCTCGACCTTGGGGCTCTTGCCGTGCAACACCCACTGGTCGTACGCGATCTCGCCGGTACTCGGATTCATCGGATCGACACCAGTCTGATCGTTCTCATCGCGGAGGAACTCGATGTATTCCTTGCTCACAAGCTGGAAGTACACACGAACCTCGGCTTTGGTCGCACCAGCAGGGATCGCGTAATCGGTATCGTCCCAGTACTGCCCGTCCATGTAGGAGTACGCGACTGGTTCGGCTTGCACAGACTCAAACCCGGCGTTCGTGAATCCGCGAGGCGGGATGCGGTTGTCCTTGATCCACACATTGTTCGCGGCGAAGTGGAAGCTCTCACCCTCAGGGATACCGGTCGCTGCTGAAACCGCGGCGTCAACACCAAGCTTCGCTTCGTAGACCTTGGTGTCGCCAGTGGAGAGTACAGCGGTCGAATCGTCGTACGCGCCGTGCTCAGCAACCAGGTTGTTCATGTCGTCCAGGAAGCGGACATTGATCCACATCCGGCGACCTTCAGGATAACCAGTCGGGAGCTTGTGACCAGTCTGGTTGATGATGCGCACATTCAGATTCGAGCCGTCTTCATCAAGCTCAAGATCGGACGCATTCTCAAGCATCATCTCAGCACGAGCTATGGAGTCCGCCGCGAGTTCTGGAGTCAGACCAGTCTCAAGGTCAGGGTAGAGGTCACGCACCGCGTTGAGCACCCAGTTGTTCCCGCCGTTGAAATGGTGCGCCGGCATGTCTGGACGATCCGTCTCATCGATACGGCAAGCGTTCTCAGTCACATCCGGCATGTGACAGTCCTGACAAGTGGAAACCTCGATCTTGTTACCACCGAAGCGTCCACCCATATCGATCGGCGCGATCGCAAAGTCACTCTGCAACCACTCGGAATAGGTCCGTTCGACCGGGAACATGTCGTATTTGTCGAAAGTTTCGTGAGGGGTCCCCAGCGCATTGAGCGCGTAGGTCCCATCGGGCTGCTCGCTAAACGCAGGGTTGGACACATCGTGACAAGTCGCACACATCGCTGAACTCTGATGGAACGGCGATATCTCCCAAGCGTGGAAGAAGAACTCACCAAGATCAAACGGTCCGCGACGACGATCGAAAAAATCCACCACATACGCACCTGTGTGCGGATTTGGAGTCACCTCATCAACACCGTCGTTCAATCCCTTGATCCCTTGGAAGACTTCGAGGTCCGCCATTGGTGTTGGGTTTGGGTTGTCGATGTTCTCCGGATCCACCATGCGGTGACAGAAGTTACACGAAACTCCTTGGAAGTCGATCCCCTCAAGCGCCGAGCCATCTGTTGGTTCCGAGCGGCCGCTCAACCAACCATTCGGTGTGTGACAACGCAGACACAAGTCACCCGCGAACGCAACATCCTGATTCGCGATCGACAACGCCGCGTGGAAAATTGGATCGCGTGTTGCTTGTCCCATCATCGAACTGACCCAACCCTCTGAAGGATCAAAGTCGTGCTCAGGAACAGAGTGACACGCGGCACAGTTGTTCGAGTCCGAGATCGGGTGACTCAATGTCTCAGGCTGCGTACCTGGAAGGAAGAAGTCATCGATCGTGGTCGGCACAGGCGCCGAGATCGCTGAGGTCGCAAGACCAGTCAACGCGATCAATCCAGCCATCACGCCGGTCAATGCTGTTCGGTGTTTATACAAAGCGGCACCGTCTCCAGGACCATTCATCGCACATCCTCCAAGATATTCTTGTGCACAGATCACACGATCCGATCGGATCGTTCATCAATACTATTGTCCCGGAACCAGTGAAAGGATGCAAGAAAAGATCCCGAAATTCGGGATCTTCATGTAGGTTGGTTTGTGACGTTTGAAGTCGATTCCTGCTGACCGATAACCGGTGACAGAATTCGAGCTTCAAATACGAACAGCGTCCTTATGGACAGCCCGCGCCGAACAAGCTCAGGAACAATGAAACATCGAGGAAGTTGTACTGCCCGTCTACATTGATATCCGCTGCGGGATCCTGCACCGCAAACAAACCGAGGAACGCGGACACATCGAGGAAGTTGAGCTGTCCGTCATCTGTGAAATCCGGAGCACAGCTCGGCAGGTCCGCTGTTGCGACGAGCGTCGCTGTTCCAGTCACGTTGACCATCCCAATCTCGCTGCCTTCAACAACCAACGGCTGACTCGTTTCGATCTCGATCGTGTTCGTCAGCGTGATGTCATCTGCTCCCACAACGACCATCCCAGAAATATCGTCCGCGGTAGGACCCAGGTCCGCGAGATTGATAACCTCCGACCCACTCCCAAAGAGGAAGATGTTGTAGTCCACAGTGAGCACACCGCTCACGATCGTCGGCACCATCGGGAAGGTCACATCGCCAGACATGACCGGAACAGGACCCAGAATCGTTCCCGGCTCCGCGTATTCCACCGATCCGCCTGTCAGTGTCGCTGAAGCGGTTGATAGAAACGCCGGTTCCCAGTTGAACATCAGATCGTTATCAATCGCGCCAAAGAAATCATGCAGCGAAGACTCGCTCGGCGCAGCGGGATCATCAAATGATGCCGTTACCATGCCGGAGACTGACGAGCTGTCCGAATCGGTGTCTCCACCCAATGTCCCAAGGTCGATCTCGATCGTGAGATCAATTGAAGACTGCATCGGATCGACCACAAAGTCCAACGGCTGCGCCACAGCACTTGTTGCGAGCGCGATTCCAATGAAAAAGCCAACTGCTTTCATGTTTATACCTTTCGCTTTCCCTGCGTAGCAGGATTGAGTCGATTCACTCTACTCCGATCAACCGCAGGTGCCGCTGTAGATCTGCAAGAACAGGGACACATCGAGGAAGTTGAAACTCCCGTCGCCGTTGATATCACCACGCACATCCGCGGCGCTGTAGAAACTCAGAAACGCGGACACATCGAGGAAGTTGAGCTGCCCGTCACCTGTCAGATCCGCGGCACATGTGAGGACGACGAATACTCTGTTCGATTCATAGATCGCCTTGTATTCCAACCCGGCTGCAGCAGTCGGGAAGACATGATCCGCAAACTCTCCGACGACTGTACCACCAGTGATGATGTCCCAAGTGTCGAGGAACATCGGGACATAGCCGCCATCAAGTTGCACAGTGAGCGTGCCGTCCAGATTGATCGTGTTGCCACCACCTAGCACGAGTCTGTCATACTCGCCGATGAGCAGTCCGCCGAGATCCGCAACCATCCCGCCAGTCGAGCCAATGGTCAGGTCGTCGATCTGGAACTCACGAGTGATTCCCGATGGATCAACAGTACCGTTCATCTGGATTGTGTTCCCGATCTGTCCATCACCAGTAACTGTCTGACCGCTACCAATTGTCCCTGTGAACCCACCAGCCGCAAGAAGCTGCGCATCGTTGCTGTTCCCGGCATTGTTTAGATGAATCGTTCCATTCCCAGTGATTGAAGTGTCCGCAACAAAGGTCATCGCCGCGTTGAAGATATTCATATTTGAGTTAATGGTGATGGTGCCGTTGTTCACCATCGGACCGGCGAGCTGGACTGTCGATCCTTCACCAAAGATATTGAACTCGCCCTCGTTCGTCACATCGCTGATCGACGAGACACCATTCACTGTCATACCTACGGCGCCAGTCCCGCTGCTATCAAATGTCCCGCCGGTCAATGACGATCCGCCAGCGAGTCCAAGGAACCCGTTATCAGCGCGATAGACGCCACCGCCGGACCCGTCGTGATCTTCAAACAACCTCAGCTCAAACGCTGGATCGTCCGCGTTGAATGTACCATTGTTGACGATCACTCCACCGTTGTTCCCACGGATCTGACCGCTTCCGGCAACAGTCTGGCTCGCACCAATGACCGCGCTGAACGCATCAGCGATCCGCATCTGAGCATCACCCAGTTCGTTGATCGCTTGCATCCGAACTGTTCCACTGCCAGTGATCGCCGCGCTCGCATCCGCAAACTGCAGTGTCGCGTTGAAGATATTCATATTCGAGTTCACGAAGATCGTACCGTCGTTGGTCAACGGCCCCGTTAGTGCGAGCGTTCCACCACCGCCTCGGATGCCCATCTCGCCGGCATTGGTGCAGTTCGCGATTGTTGCGGTACCGTTGCCCGTCACTTCGACGATTCCGGATCCAGATGAATCAAAGTTGCCGTTCTCGAGCACAAGACCGTTCCCGAGTCCAAGCAAACCATCGTCTGATCGGTACACGCCGACCCCGTTCCCGTCATGATTTCCTGTCAAACGCAGTTCCTGGAGTGGGTCTTTGCCGACCGGTGCGAAGTTGCCGTTGATGGTCCCGAGATTGACCACCACGCCATCGGTCGCGCCTTCGATGCGTCCCGCGCCCTGCGCGGTTTGGTTCGCTCCGATTGTCAGTGTCGCGAAGTCCTCAGCGCGGATGCGTGCGTCGTTGATGTCTCCAAGCGAGATCATGTCGATGGTGCCGTTGCCGTCTATGGCGACATCTTCGGAGGATACGAGCGTGGTGTTGAACACATTGGAGTTGGAGTTGATTGTGATCGTCCCGTTATTGGTGATCGATCCGCCGAGCCGGACTGTGCCGCCGTCTCCGAACATGTTCATATCGCCGTTATTGGTGATGCCGGAGATTGTTGAGGAGCCATTGTCCGATTTGATGATTGCTCCACCACCGGAGGTATCGAATGTCCCGCCGGTCAAGTCCAACCCATTGCGCAATGAGAGCGTCCCCCCATCGGCACGGTACTCTCCACCGTCTCCGATCTGCGTGCCGTCGATACCCATCGAGAACATCGGATCTGTGCCGGTAATGGTACCTTGATTGACAACAATTCCGCCGCTCCGTCCGTCAACGAGCCCGCTTCCCGAGACCGTTTGACCGCTCCCGATGGTGCCGTTGAACGCGCCGCTGGTAAAAACCTGAGCGTCATTGAAGTCCCCGAAGCTCTTCAACTGCACATCCCCACTACCACCCAATGTTGCTGCTGAATCGAATCGCAGGTGCGCGTTAAACACCGCGTCATTGGAGTTCACAACGATTGTTCCGTTGTTGGTGACATCACCTGTCATCGCAAGGAAATCTGAACTTCCCAAAATATTGATCGTTCCCGTATTGGTGACATCGTTGATGGTCGCCGTACCATTGGTCACTTGGATCACTCCGCCGTTGACAGAGGTCAGCTCACCACCAGTGGTGGTCGAACCATTCCCAAGCAAGAGTGTTGCATTGTCAGCGCCCGCGGATCCCATCACTCCTTGAGTGAATGTTCCCGCAATCTCAAGCCCTGCGCCAGCAGGGTTGTTCGCGAGCACAGTCCCGTTGTTGATGAAGTTCCCCTGGATGCGTCCCGCACCCTCGATCATGTGATTCACATCCTGAGTAACAGTGAAGGTATTGGGCAGAATCGTCGCATCGCCAGGTTCTGTGAGCGCATTCAATACAATCGAGCCGTTCCCTGTGATCGTGCCGTCAGCAACAAAGCTCAAGAACGCGTTGCTCCCTGTGCCTTGTGCGTTGACGAAAACCTCGCCGTTGTTGAGCATTCCCGAATCCATACCCAGAGTTCGGTTCGCATTGATTTCAAGCGTCGCGCCAATGTTGGTGATCAGCAAGCTGTTGATCGTGTAGTTGAAGTTCAACTCAACAACATACGATCCTGAGAGTCCGAGCACCGCGTTCTCGGTATCAATGTCAGGGACACCACCCACCCAGTTCGCCATGTCGCTCCACAGCCCGTTGACTGGTGCCGCCCAATCGTTTCCTTGAGCACTGAATGTGCTCCCCGCAGTTGCGATCATCGCGCACGCCGACAAAGTCATCTTCCGAGTCATTGGTTTCCCCTAATGATTGACAGTCTCTCTCTTTACACAAAATCCGCGGCTCGCGCCACGAGACACATAGGGTAGCACAAGCAACAACGATCTCAAAGACCCAATTGCCCAAAACCCCCCTCACAAGGACCAAATAACACGATCATCACATCAAAAAACCGGTCACCAAACTTGGTGACCGGCTCTGAAATCGTCTGCGATCATGAACTCAGATCAAGGACATCCAGCACTGAACGCCGAGAGAAACGCGGAGACATCAAGAAAGTTGAAAGAACCTTCTCCAGTAAAATCCGCCGCAGGATCCTGATTCCCGAATGCCGCGAGGAACGCGGAAACATCGAGAAAGTTCAGATCACCCTCGCCTGTGAAGTCTGGAAGACACGCTTCCTCACACGCATCAGGGATGCCGTCGTCGTTCTTGTCTGGTGCGCTCGGATTGATGATCTTGAATACACCAGATCCTCGGGTGAAGTAGACCTCGCCGTCTTCGTCCTCACCGAACGAGGTCACACCGAAACCAGCCGCAAACTCTGTGGATCGGCTGTAGCCGTTATCCGGATCGAGCGACCAGATGTCACCTGTGCAGTAGTCCGCGAAGATGTACTTCCCTTGGTAGTCAGTACCAAGCTCACAGCCACGGTACACATAGCCACCTGTGACCGAGCATCCTTGACTGTGGTTGTACACATACTGCGGATCGGTCCATCCAGTCACACCGCAGTTCCCAGTGCTGTACTGCACGAGACCTTCGCGGCAGCGCCAGCCGTAGAACAAGCCACCGACATTGCCAACATTGTGGTTTACTTCTTCCCACGCGTTCTGACCAACATCCGCGATCCACATGTCGCCGTTATCACGATCGAAGGAACAGCGCCAAGCGTTGCGGATGCCGTAGTGGTAGATCTCACCGCGTGTGGTGGAGTCGCCATCGTTCCATGCGTTGCCGGATGGGATGCCGTACTCAAGACCTAAATCCATCGTGTCGACATCGATTCGCAGCATCTTCCCAAGCAAGCTTGCCAGATTCGCCGAACGGTTTCCCGGATCACCACCCGATCCGCCGTCACCGGTCGAAATGTACAGGTATCCATCCGGACCGAACCCGATCCAACCGCCATTATGGTTTGAGAACGGCTGATCAATCTGCATGAGAATCCGCTCTGAAGCAGGATTCGCAACTGTATCAGTCACAGCGCTGAACTCAGAAATGAACGTGTCACCCGAACCGGTATCGCCGGTGTAGTTCACATAGAACTTGCCTTCGCCGTCAGCACCTTCGACCGCGTAGTCTGGGTGGAACGCAAGACCAAGCAATCCACGCTCGCCTCCGGAGCGGACCGGTCCGGTGATATCAAGGAACGGTGTCGCAAGCAGAGTTCCGTCCGAATCGATGATCCGGATACGACCAGCTTGTTCGATCACGAACAAACGGCCTGAGCCGTCGCCCGCGTGAGTCACGAACACAGGTCCCGAGAGACCCGATGCAACACTCTGACTAGTCAACTGCGCCTGAGCGACCGATGCGCCGGCAGCGAGAATACACGCACACACAAGATTCTTCATTCGATGATCTCCCTACAGATCCGATGTTTGATTGATACCAGTCGTCTCAGACGAGCGACATGTTGAGGCAGGTAAAGCGTACACATGGACGAATGTCCACTCAACACAATTCGGCTCAAAAGCCCCGCGGTTCCAATGAATTAGGGATCTGAACGCGAATCAAACCCGATCAAATCAAGGACATCCCTGACCGAACGCGCTCAGGAACGCGGAAACATCGAGGAAGTTGAACGATCCATCGTTATTGATGTCCGCAGCCGTGCTCTGGGCCGAGAACGCGCTGAGGAACGCGGACACATCCAGGAAGTTCGATAACCCATCCGCGTTGAAGTCCGCGACACACGCGACGACACAAGGCAGCGATTCACTGCAGAACAGATCCAATCTTGCCGGCTCTGAACGAGACTCACCCCCCACAGCACCAGCATCAGAGATCACCCACTGCATCCACATCGTCGAACCATCAAGCGCCGGATTGTCTTGGATTGGATAGTGCATAGTGCCGTAGCCCATCCCATCACCGGAACCATTGAGCGTGATCGGACCGACCAGTTGATCGCTCGCGACCACCCCACCAACCGGCGGATTACTCGAGATCGCAACCCACGCTTGTGCACCACCCAGTGCTGTATCCACACCAATCTTGAAATCATCATTCCCAAGATTCGGTGGAACCACCGCGATCATCTTCGGCACAGCGCCCCCACTCCCAGCGCTCCCTGCACCATCCAGTGACGGATTCGGCGCACCACGCTCGGTATACAGCTGCGGACGATCAAACGGGAATGTCTCATTGAGCACACGCGGATCAGTTAAACCATTCTGAATGAAGTCTCGAACCGCGGCATTCCCTGCACCGAAATCGATCGAACCGAAGTTGTCAAGATTCTCAAAGAACGGCCCGAACCCATTGCGACGAGCGTAGAAGTCCAAGATCTCATCAACATCCGCAAGCCCGCCGTTGTGCATCATCCGATTGCGCAGTCCCGCGTTGCGGATCGAAGGCGTGCGGAATCTCCCACGATCCGAGAAGCTCCCAGTGACTTCCATTCGCCCAGTGTCTTCATGCGGAGGACGGATCCCATCAACAAAGAAGTCCGAGTTCGCGAAGGTCGGACTCGGATGACAGAAAGTACACGACGAGTTCTGCATCAGCGTGAAACCCTGAATCTGCTGTGGAGTCATCGCGTTCTGGTCACCGCTGTTCCACAAATCCCAAGGCGTTTCATCGGGAACAAGCGTGCGCTGATAGGTCGCCATCGCATATGCGATCCGCACCGCGTTGATTGCTGGATCACCAAACGCTGCTTCAAAGAGCTCCGGATATGTCGGATCCACATCCAGCGCCGCCTGCATGTCTGCAGGGAGATCACTCGCCAGCGCCATCGGACGCGCATTGGTCAGCTTCTCACGCACCTGATCCCAGGTCCGGCCGGCATGCGACATCTCGTCAGTGCTCAAAATCGGAACCAGTGCTTGGATTTCAAGACCACCAACACCAGACTGGAACACTACCTCGCCGCTCTCCGGATCGACAAACTCAAACTCGGCGCGCCCATCCCAGAAAAGGTTCGCTTGATACATCGCCATCAGGTTCGTCTGCGCTACGCGCCGAGTCACCTGTGGTTCTAGACCAAACAACTCGCTGCGAAGATACTGATCCATCTCATCGGACTTGATCACGCCTGGAGATCCGAGCACATCATCATCCGTGTTGAACACGCCGTCGAATCCAGGATGACGCCCGATCCGAGGATCCGCGCCACCACTCGAAGGGATATGACATGTCCCGCAAGAAATGGTATTGTCCGAGGAGAGTTGCTCTTCCCAGAACAAAATCTTCCCGAGCACACGCTTCGCTTCTGTCGGAGGATTCTGGAACGGAGCGCTCGGTGTCCACAAAGGCGGATCCATCATCGGACGCGCCAGCTCAAGATCCTGAAGACCATCCGCTTCAAACTCCATGTGATCAACCACTGTCGGTACAGACTTCGCATCCTGCGCCATTAGCGGTGCAGTAAGCAAAGCAATGGATCCAGACAGTAAAGCCAAACGAGTGGAACTTGAAGCAATCATCATCGAGAGATCTCCTGTGTAACTGTCCGGAACTCTATCCCAATCCTTATTTCTGCGTATACAGAATCAAAATCGAGCTTTATGGGCAACCCTTCGCGTATGCCGCGAGGAATGCTGACACATCAAGGAAGTTAAAGCTCCCATCAGGTTCAAAGTCCGCGACCGGATCGCTCGCTGAAAATGCACCCAAGAAATCGGACACATCGAGGAAGTTGAGCATGCCGTCCATCGTCAGGTCCGCAGGACACGCTTCGACACATTCGGTCGAACCCGGACCGAACCAGTCGCCGCCAACGATGTTGCATGTAAACGCATCGAACTGTGTGCACGCACCAGTCGCCGGGATGAAACAGGCGCCCAAGCACTGGATCGAATCGCACGCTGTCCCTGGACCGCTCCAGACACCACCGAGCATGACCGCTTCTGCTTCGGTTAAGCCGTCCATGCACGAGCCGTCTTGCATACACGCGGCGCCGACTTGTTCACCGCTGCACTCAACGATCGCACGGATAATCCAATCACCGCTGACATTGAGTGATTCTGAAGAGCGCCATTGACCGCTCGAAATCCGCACCGCGTTTTTGTTGGGAGTGATCCCTGAATCATCGAACAAAACACTCGGACCAGTAAGCGTTGAGTCATTAAAGAACTTGAGCGACAACACGAACTCCTCGTTCGCGCTCACTGGGATATTAATCGGGATCGTTTGGTTCTCGTCCTCGAAACGGAACTCGTTGAGTCCACCATCCTGCAGCGCCGGCGCAAGCAGTTCTTCCTTCACTGGACCCGGATTCGGGAAGTTCCCACCCTCGTACACGATGATCGAATCTTCAAGCGAGATCGGTGATCCGCCGAGCAGTGATCTCCAGAAAATCTGGAATCCCACAATCGCACCATCACAAGGCGAAGTCAGCCAAACCGCGGCTTCCTCTCCAGCAACAAAGCAAGGACACACCGTCGCGTTGTCGCCCGCCATCAGACTGTCGTTCTGAAGAACAATCTCATCACCAGCCATGCCGCTTGTCGCAACAACACCAATCAACGCACACACAGAGGATTTTAAAAAACGCATCGAGCACTCCCTCGGCCCACAAAGACCAAAAACACCATAAACGCGCCTTCATAGGCACGAATCCCCGATTCAGTGTACCAGAATCACCCCTCAACGCGAGACAATTCTGTGCGATTCGCCGTCTCGACCCAATCACTATCGGACCCAAAACAACGCGGATTCGCTCAACACCGCACCCCACATACGCACCAGCAGCATGATCGGATGTCATACACTCTGTACAATTACGCCCTGACCAGCACAGAATGAGCACCCCAAAGCAGTTATGAGTGATCCCAAGACCAAGCACCCCGAAACCGTCCCTTTCTATGTCGTCGAGGACATCGAGACGATGCTTTCACTCTCGAACCCTGTCCGCTGGGAGATCCTCGACACCATCGGCGCTATTGGGGAATGCTCAGCCGCCGACATCGCGCAGTACACCGCTCGAGCTCGGACCTCGCTCTATCCACACATTCAGCAGCTCGTCGAAGTCGGACTCATCTACGAGACCGGCACAAGGCTCATGGGCAAACGCTACGAACAACTCTACAGACCCAAAGCACGGCTCATCGGGATCCGATTCGATCAAGAAGATCCAGCGAATCTCGACTACCACACCACCTTCGCCAATGCGCTCGCACGCATGCTCGCGCGCCGGCACGATCAAGCCGCCCGCGCTCCGGGAGTCAACCCGCGCACCGAGAACCGAAACCATCACTGCGGCTCACACAGCGTGTGGGTCGACAAAGATCAGCTTATCAAACTCAACAAGATGATCGAGGACATCTGGAAGTTCTGCGAGAACTCCAAGCCCGGAGATGACAAGCAGCTCATGCACATCGGGATGTTTCTTACGCGACATGTGCCCAAGGACAAATAATCGCAGCCTTACGGACACCCTTCTCCGAATGCTTTGAGAAACGCGCTGACATCCAGAAAGTTGAAGCTCCCATCCGCCTCAAAGTCCGCGATCGAGTCCATGTTGCCGTAAGCCGCAAGGAACGCGGAGACATCGAGGAAGTTGAGATCCCCTTCCCCAGTCAGGTCCGGTGCACATCCCATCACTGGCGTCGCGACAAACACCCCGATCGTGCCATTGCGCAAGAACGCCGCAAACGCAACCTGTCCGTTGTCGTTGATGTCCACCACGCCGTTGGTAACCTGCTTGCCCGTCAATCCGCCAAAGTCAAAGCCCAACGGAAGCGGTCCAAGATCGGTCTCGATCATCTGATCAAACTCGATCAGCTTGACCAGATTCTCGCCGTCTCCCACCCAGAGCGCTGTGGAGTCAAAGGTCGTATCAGTCGCGCGGAACGCGACCCAACGATCACTGTTCGCGACTGGAGGGAAGTTAACCAAAGACGAGTTGTCGATCGTCTCGTCGTCCCCGCTCGCGATCGTCGTGGTCGATGTCCCATCAGAAACCAGCACCTCCCAGATCGAGTCCGCCGAGCGCCGCGCCGAGAACGCGACGTCCCCGCTCTGCGCGATCCCGACAGAGTTCACAAACGAACTCCACATCCCGCCGGTCTCTGCGATCGTTGTGCTGCTCAGATCAGGTTCCACACGCACGATCCGGCGTGAAGGACCGCTCGTCGGGATCGAGTTAAACACCACCTGACGCGCATCATTGATCTCAGGCGCCAGCAGGAATGAGTACTCGGCGCCTGTTTGTGCGACCAGAGTCTGAGTCCGCATCGGGACAAACTCATCGATCACGATCTTGTCGCTCGTGAATCCGAAGTCCCCTCGATAGCAGATCGCACCGTCGCTCGTCACTGTGACCCCTGAGAATCCAGACACACCCTCGCTCCCACCAGCGTTGAATGTCTGCACCAGATTCCCTTTGGTGTCGTAGAGCCACGCGCCGTCATCGAATGAACCTTGCTCCGCCGCGATCAATCCAGCGCGCGCTTCGACCGTGGTTCCCCAGATCGGATCCGCGTTGAATCCCGTTACGACGAGCCCACCAACCCCGTCCTTGCCATAAAAGATCCCCTCGCTCGGATTCCCCGAAAGAAACACGCGTATCGCGACCCCGCCGTCGTCATCAATCGAGACATACTGCGAAGAGAGCGACGAGAACTGAGGCAGATTAAACGCCGGGATCGCGGCATCCAAACTCGATCGGCACTGCAACTCAATCGTCCACTCCTGAGGCACCTGCGCGGGTGCTATCCCGGCAGCAGCACACAACACCACTCCAATCGCTCGCGACCTCATCATCTCACACACTCCATCATTTCAACTCGCTTGTCATCCACAGCAAGACCGGCACCGCCGGACACACCACGATCCTACACGACCACTCCAGAACCACAAAGCAAAAACAGGATGATCCATCAAGCTTTCCCGACCAGATCCTCGTTGGTCTCAAAGCGAGCGAGCGCCGCGAGCAACTGCTCAACCTGTTGTGGAGGGGGCATGTTCATCATCCGACGACGCAGCGCCGTGATCGTTTTCAAAGGCTCCGCCGCGATCAGCTTGTCCTCTTTGCGAGTACCGCTCGCCGCGAGATTAATCGCCGGGAACAACCGCTTCTCCGCGATGCGCCGATCCAGGATCAGCTCCATGTTCCCCGTCCCCTTGAACTCTTCGAAGATCACCTGATCCCCCTGCGATCCTGTGTCCACAAGACACGTTGCGATCATCGTGAGCGAGCCGCCCTCTTCCGTGTTGCGCGCCGCGCCGAAGATTTTCTTGGGAACATCGAGCGCCTTGGAGTCGATCCCCCCCGACATCGTGCGTCCGGAGTTTGCGTGCTTGCCCGATCGGTTGAATGCGCGTCCGAGTCTTGTGAGCGAGTCGAGCACAACGACGACGTGCTCGCCGTTCTCGACCATCATCTTGCACTTCTCGAGCGTCTGCATCGAGATCTCGATATGCCGTTTCACATCGTGGTCGTTACTCGACGCGATGATCTCGATCCGATCCTTCGCCCAAGGCTTGTCCCACTCCGCGTCCCCATCACGCTGCGCCACAGTCCCAAGGAACGCACGCGTGAAATCCGTCACCTCTTCCGGACGCTCATCGATCAGCAGCGCGATCACCTTCACATCCGGATGATTGATCAGAATCCCCGTCGTGATGTCCTTGAGCAGCGTCGTCTTCCCCGCCTTTGGAGGAGACACGATCATCCCGCGCTGTCCTCGCCCAATCGGACAGAATAAATCCACCAATCGACACGCCGGAGGACACCCCGGATACTCCAGATTCAGGATCGGCTCCGGATCAATCGAGGTCAGGTCATCGAAGGTCTTGCGATTGGCAAACTCCTCCGGAGTCATCCCCTCGATGCTCACGAACCGCTCGACCACAGGACGCGCCTCGCGCGGCCCGCTGCTCCCGCGACGGTTTTTCCCGCGTCGGCGTCGACGAGGCTTCTTCATCTCCACCTCGACCTCAACGCGCAAGCCGTCACGCAACGGGAGTTCTTCGCCAAAGCGGACAGGGACGAACGGATCGTCCTTGATCTCAGCGTCTTCGTGCTTCGCGACTGCGCCATCAATCCGCACGCGACCCTCGGTCCGCGTTGGCCATTCCAGAATGCCTGTGAGCATGGTCATCAATTCCACGATTCATGTGTTTGCCGCTCATCACAAGCAGCACTCAACCAATTCCTGTGAACCGATGCCACACTCGCACCGCTTCAACAATCATTGTGTCTCAAACAGAGATCCAGATTCGGGGGCAAAACTCGTCGCCTCGCGCAAATCTAAGATCACAACGCACAGAGCATCTATGCCCGCACGCATACAAGTATAGTCCATGATCCGCTCACGCGTGTCAAGCACCCACCCCATCGTCCGATATCTAGACCGATATCCGGATTCCACCTCGGAACCTTACAAAGAAACAATTACTATCCAAGCACCCTCAGCGCTAAGATCATCCCCGTTCCATCACCCCTCCGAGCGCTCAGAAGCATGATCCGCACCGCAGGCATCCCGGTCTCCAAAGGTCTCGTCATCGGACGCGTCTATCTGCTTGAGCAAGACCGCTCCCTCCGCGTCGGACGCCAGACCATCGCTCCCGAAGATGCGCCGGCACAGCTCGAACGCTTTGAACTGGCGCGGAGAGCCGCGATCGCGGACCTCGACGCGCTCCACGAAGAATCCACAGGCGAGATGGGCGAGGAAGCCGCCAAAATCTTCCTCTTCCACATCGGCGCATTGAATGATCCAACGATCCTCAATCCGATCCGCACGCTCATCGAGACCGAGCATGTCACCCCAGAGTTCGCCACAAGCTCGACGCTCAAGAAGCTCGCCGATCGCTTCGCCAAACACCCCGACTCAACTTTCCAGTCCAAAGTGGACGACCTGCGTGACCTCGCGTCACGCTTGCTTTCCAAGCTCTCCGGAAAGTCCGCCGCGACGCTCGCGAAAGTCGCTGAGAACACCGTCATCGTCGCGCGCGATCTGACCCCGACCCAGACCGCTGGTTTCAACCGCGAGCATGTCACCGGCTTCGTCACCGATCTCGGCGGACGCACATCCCACACCGCGATCGTCGCCGGCGCACTCTCGCTCCCAGCAGTCGTCGGCGCCAAAAACATCACCGCACGTGCTCGCGACGGACAAACCATCATCGTCGATGGTTCCAAAGGCACCATCATCCTCGATCCCGATGCCGACACCATCCAGGAATACAAGGAACGCATCAAAGCCGCCGAGCAAACACGGATCTCACTCCACGAGCTCGCGGACCTCCCCGCGATCACGACAGACGGCGTAGAAATCGAGCTGCTGGGAAACATCGAGTTCGCTGAAGAAATCGACACACTCCTCAACGAAGGTGGGCTCGGTGTCGGTCTCTATCGCACCGAGTTCCTCTATCTCACCGGACAAAACGCTCCAACTGAAGAGGATCATTTCAACGAATACGCCCAGTGCATCCGCATGCTCGAGGGCAGACCGCTCACCATCCGTACCGTCGACCTCGGGGCCGACAAATACACCCAGCATCAAGAAGAAACACCGGAGCGCAACCCCTTCTTGGGACTCCGTTCCATCCGCTACTCGCTCTCCAACCAACGAATGTTCCGGACTCAGCTCCGCGCCATTCTCCGAGCAAGCGCCTTCGGCCCCGTCAAAATCATGTTCCCCCTCATCACCAACATCGCCGAGTTCAGATCCGCGAAGTACTTCCTCCACGAGGAAATGGAAGAGCTCGCCGAGGAGGGGATCAAATACAACCCGAACATCGAGGTCGGGATGATGGTCGAGGTCCCCGCCGCAGCACTCATGGCTTCCGCCTTTGCGCGAGAAGTCGACTTTTTCTCGGTCGGTACCAATGACCTGGTTCAGTACACCCTCGCCGTGGACCGAACCAATGAGAGGGTCGCGTCGTTGTATACACCGATCCACCCCGCCGTCCTCCGGCTCGTCCGCGATGTCGCAAGAGCGGGAAGAAAGCGGGATATCCCAGTATCGTGCTGTGGACAATCCGCCGCCGACCCAGCATTCGCCGCATTGCTGATCGGCCTCGGCGTGCGTACCCTCTCTGTGACGGCATCGAGCCTCCCGCTGGTCAAAAGGACCATCCGAGCACTCGACGCCAGCAGATGCGAACGGATCGTCAAACGCGCGATCGGGTTCGATTCAGAAGCCGAAGCATCGAGCTATGTGCTCAATCGGCTGAAAAAGATAGTCCCAGAGGTCTTCGACGGTCGTCCCGTCGCCTGACCTCCGACAAAGACCACGCGCCGTGTGCACAACCGCGCCAGCCGGATCTCGCTCCGCGACTCGTACCGCTCATCAGAGCAACGAGCAACCGCGGCTACAAGCAATCCGCAACGCAAGACACGCACCGCGCACAACCAGTCTGCGAGCGAAGTGCTTTGGAAAACCGCACGCGCCTGACCATCCAAACGATCACAAGCGCCCCAGCGCACCACCCCGCCGTGTCTACTCTCGGCTCAGCGATCACACGGACCAGCGCCCACGCGACATCCATTGCACGCTCCACGATGACCCAGGAACCAAGCAATGACCGACGATGCCAAAGCATCCAATGATGCCGCGAATGAATCCGTAAACGAAGATTCGACCAACACCGAATCCACCACGAAAAAGAAAACCTCCAAGAAAAAGACCTCGAAGAAAACAACAAAGAAACCCGCCGCTAAAAAAACGACCAAGAAGACTGCTAAGAAAACAACCAAGAAGACCACCAAGAAAAAGGTCTCCAAGAAGACGGCCAAGAAGGTCGCCGCCAAGGACGACGCCGAAGAGCCAGCTGCTGAATCGATCGAACCAGCAACCGAGGAATCCAGCGCCGACGAGTCGTCGTCTGAAACGACCAAAAAGACAAAGAAAAAGACCTCCAAACGCACCACCAAGAAGACCAGCAAAGCGTCTTCAAAGCCAGCAGCGAAATCCAAGAAGGACGAAAAGCGCCCATACACCGAGATGGTCGTCAACTATGTCCCAGGCGAGGACTGCCGCATCGCAATCCTCGAAGACGGACAACTCGAAGATGTCTTCTCCGAGCACACCAACCGAGTCTCACGCGTCAACAACATCTATGTCGGACGCGTCGCCAATGTTGAACCATCCATCCAAGCCGCGTTCATCGACTTCGGAACCGAACTCAACGGCTTCCTCCATATCTCCGACATCCACCCCCAGTACTTCGCCAAAGGTGACGACAAAACCGAACGCGTCGGGAAGAAAACCCCCCACCGCGAGCGCCCACCGATCCAAGACTGCCTCAAGAAAGGGCAAGAGATCATCGTCCAGGTCCTCAAAGAAGGCGTAGGAACCAAAGGCCCGTCCCTCACCTCCTACCTCTCCATCCCGGGACGCTTCCTCGTCATGATGCCGGGGATGGACAAGGTCGGCGTCTCACGCAAAGAAGAAGACGACGACAAACGCAAAGCCGCCAAAACAATCCTCAACACCCTCGACCTCCCCGATGGGTTCGGATTCATCCTGCGCACAGCAGGGTTTGATCGCAACAAGACCGAGCTCAAGCGCGACCTCGCGTACCTCAACCGACTCTGGGCCGACATGGAGAAACGCCGCAAGTCAGGGAAGAAACCACGCCTGCTCTACTCCGAGTCCGACCTCCTCGTCCGCACTGTCCGTGATCTGCTGTCTTCGGATGTGGACCGCGTCGTCATCGATTCAGAAGCGGCGCTCAAACGCGTCGGACGATTCGTCAAGATCGCGGCGCCGCGCTCACACGCAAAGCTCGCGCACTATGTCGGATCACTCCCGATATTCCACGCGTTCGATATCGAGCGCCAGATCGAAGAGATCCACGCGCGCGAGGTCCACCTCCCATCCGGAGGCCGTCTCGTCATCGACCAGACCGAAGCCCTCGTCGCGATCGATGTGAACTCCGGGAAATCCCGCAGCGCCAAGGACGCGGAAACCAATGCGTATAAAACCAATGTCGAAGCCGTAGACGCGATCTGCCGCCAGCTCCGTCTCCGCGACCTTGGGGGACTTGTCGTCAACGACATGATCGACATGCGCCACGCCTCGCACCGCAAGGACATCGAGAACCGATTCAAGGAGCGACTCAAACGCGACCGCGCCAAAACCACCGTAGCCCCGATCTCCCCCTTCGGACTCCTCGAGATGACCCGCCAGCGCATGCGTGGATCAATGGAGTCCCAGCACTTCGCCGACTGCCCGACCTGCCGGGGACGAGGACTCGTCCAGCGTCCAGGATCGGTCGCTGATTCGGCGCTCCGCGATCTCGCGTCACTCATCGATCACAAAAAGGTCCACCGTGCCGAGCTCGTCGTGCACCCACGCGTCGCGTCCGAGCTCCTCTCGACGCGCCGCTCCTCGCTCATCCGCGTCGAGCTCTCCGCCGGGAAAGCGGTCGACGTCCGCGTGTCCGACTCGCTCCCGATGGACCGCTTCGCGCTCTACGCCTACGAGTCCAACGGCAACGACATCGAAACCGAATCACTCATCAAGAAAACCCCACCCAAACCCAAAGTCGTCGATTGGGTGGACGCGAACTCCGACGACACCAGCTGGGCCGTGGATATGCTCGAAGAGAGCGACGAGTCCACCGTGCTCAAGCTCGCCGAGGACTTCGCCAAGAAAGCGGAACAAGTCGAGCAAGCAGACCTCCCGATCGACGACTCCAAACCCCTCGAACTCGACCCCGAATCCGACGGCGAACCCAAGAAGAAAAAACGCCGTCGCCGTCGTCGAGGTCGCGGCAAGTCCGAATCCACCGAAGCGACCGACACACAATCAAACGAGGACGCGCCATCCGAATCCCATGAGCCCAAAGCCGACGAACAAGAGTCGTCACCAGAGGATTCCGACGCGCCCAAGAAGAAGCGCCGCCGTCGCCGCCGAGGCCGCAAGTCCGATTCCGACGAGTCAAAGACCGACAACAACTCAGAGAATAAATCGGACAGCAACTCCTCAGACAAGCCCGACCCCATCGCCGAGCCCAAGCCACCCAAGCCCCGCCGCCGAGGTTTGTACTCCGGTGGTCGCCGCAAGCTCACCAGCGCCGAGGTCGCCGCGATCGATCGGGATATTTAACGCCAACCTTGTAATGAGCACGCACCGATGATGCATCGAGACGAGCACAACCCACCCCCGACCCGCAGAGTCGCCGTGCTCGGCTCCACCGGATCCATCGGTACGCAAACCCTCGACACCATCGAGCACCTCAACACCCTCCATAAGCAAGGCAAACACCCAACCCACTACGAAGTCGTCGCCCTCGCCGCACGCGAGAACACCGCTGTCCTTGCGCAGCAATCCGCCGCACACCCCAGCGCCACGCTCGGGGTCTGCTGCCCAAGCGCCGACACCAGCACGCTTGACTCATCCAAGCTCATTCATTCAATCGACGCACCGACCACCCTCGTCGAACAAACCCAGCCCGACCTCATTATCGCGTCCATCGTCGGGATCGCGGGACTCCCCTCCACCCTCCGCGCCGCGGAGCTCGGGATCGACATCGCGCTTGCGAACAAAGAGTCCCTCGTCGCCGCCGGACACCTCGTCACACAAGCCGCGATCGAGAACAACGCCGCGCTGCTCCCCGTCGATTCCGAGCACGCGGGACTCCACCAGTGCCTGCTCGCGCTGACTGGACCACACTACACACCGCCAACCCAGTTCCCCATCCCCAACATCAAACGCGTCACCCTCACCGCGTCCGGCGGCCCCTTCCGCAACGCAACCCTCGACCAAATCCAGCACGCAACCCCAGACCAAGCCCTCAACCACCCGACCTGGAACATGGGAAAGAAAGTCAGCATCGACAGCGCCACCCTCGTCAACAAGGGACTCGAACTCATCGAAGCGCACTGGTTGTTCGGACTGTCCGCTGATCAGCTCGACGCCGTGATCCATCCCCAGTCCACCATCCACGCGCTCGTAGAGACCAACGACGCCTCGATCCTCGCGCATCTAGGACCCACCGACATGCGCTGCCCCATCCAGCACGCGTTGACTCATCCGAACCGCGTTAAAGCACAAGCACCCTCGCTCGACCTCGCAACGCTCGGATCGCTCGACTTCGAGCCGATCGATCCGGCGCGTTTCCCCGCGATCAACCTCGCCAAACGCGTCATCAAACAAGCCGACAGCGCCGGAGTCGTCTTCAACGCCGCTAACGAAGCGGCCGTCGAAGCATTCCTCAACAACCAGATCAACTTCGGCACCATCACCCAAATCATCGAACGCACCCTCGACCAGTACACCCACCACCCCATCGACTCGCTCGAGTCTGTGCTCCAAGCACACGAACGCGCGATGTCCATCGCGTCCGAGCATATCACCCACGCCGCTGTCTAAAATGAACCGCCCCAACTCCAGCCCCAACGCCGCCAAGCACAATCGCCTGCTCGCGCAGCTCCAGGATACCTACGCGCTCTACCAACAATCCCAGCACACCAAAGCACAACAACAGATCACGCGCCTGCTCGCGAAAAACCCCAAGTCCTCCCACGCCCACACCCTCGCCGCGATGATCGCCGTCGCCCTCGACGATCAGGACCGCGCCCTCTACCACGCGCAGAGCGCCATCAAACTCGATCCAAACAACCCCGACGCGCAGACCACCCTCGCGTCAGTCCACGCGCTCCAGAACAACCAGCAACTCGCCCTCGACCACTACACCAAAGCGCTCGCGATCCAGCCCAACCACCCCGGCGCCCTCGCGGGACTCGGAACAGCGCAGTCCGAGCTCGGACACTACAACCAAGCCCGCCAAACCCTCAAGCAGGTCCAGCAGCTCAACCCCAACCTCCCCGACCCCCTCGTCAACCGCGCCCTGCTCGAACTCGACACCACCCACGCGCACCGCGCCATCAAGATCCTCGAAGCCGCGCCACCAAACATTGCCAAGCATCCCGCCGCACTCGATCTCTACGCGCTCGCCCATTCCTATGACGACAGTAAATCCCCAGTGCAAATCTTCAACGCCCACAAACGCTACGGCGACGAGCTCGAATCACAGATCCCCCCCTCCAAACACACCAACACCAAAGACCCCAACCGAAAGCTCAAAGTCGGCTATCTCTCAGGAGACCTCCACAAACATTCCATCACCTTCTTCCTCGAACCAATCGTCGCAAACACCAATAAAGACCTCTACGAAACCCACATCTTCACCACCTCTGCTCATCGCGACGAAATCACCGAGCGTCTGAATCAACATACAGACCATTGGCATGTATGCAACACCCTCACGCTCCCACAACTCGTCAAACTCATCAAAGACCAGCAGATCGACATCCTCATCGAGCTCGCCGGACACTTCGCCGGACACAAACTCCCCGCTTTCGCCGCGACCCCCGCACCTGTCCAGATCACTTTCATCGGATACGGCAACACCACCGGACTCTCTCGCATCAACGCACGCTTCGTCGATGAGATCACCGACCCCAAAGATTCCGACCACCTCGCAACCGAAACACTCGTCCGACTCCAAGGATGCTTCCTCTGCTACCAGCCACCGCTCGACGAACTCCCCGACCCTCAAGAACCCAACGCAACCCGCCCCTTCACGCTCGGCTCATTCAATAACCTCAAAAAACTCTCCCAGTCTACCATCAAAGTCTGGTGCGCCATCCTCAAAGAACGTCCAGAAACAAACCTGCTCATCAAGTCTTCCAAACTCGCCAACGAAGAACTCAAAGCAGAGCTCCTCGCCCGCTTCGCAGACCAAGGCATCGACCAATCCCGACTCGACCTCCGTGCCTTTTCCCCCACCACCAAAGACCACCTCGACACCTACAACGACCTCGACCTCGCGCTCGACACCTTCCCCTACACCGGGACCACCACCACCTGCGAAGCACTCGCGATGGGAGTCCCCGTCCTTACGCTCCTCGGCCAATCACACGCCGGACGCGTCAGCGCCTCACTCCTGACCGCGATCAACCACACCGAACTCATCGCCCAGTCCGAATCCGACTACATCACCAATGCACTCGAGCACATCGACGCCGGGAAACGAAGCAAGCACGCCCGCCAATCCCTCCGCGACCAGCTCCTCACCTCCCCCCTGTGCGACCAAGCCCCCTACGCCCGCAAGGTCGAGGACGCATACCGTACCCTCTGGAAGCAATGGTGCGCCAGCAAATAAGCTCTACACACATGACCAACCCCACCCCCGTCATCTGGCTCGCCTCCTACCCCAAAAGTGGCAACACCTGGCTCCGCTTCATGCTCTACGCCGCGCTCTACGGCCCTCCACAACGCTCCGCCGATGTCCCCGCGAAGATCCAAGACATCCATCGACAGATGCCGACCGACCTCGATCCCCAGGGGCCACACTTCATCAAAACACACTTCCAGCTCACAGATCAGCACCCCATGCTCGATCGCACACTCAAAGCAATCCACATCATCCGCAACCCACGCGACGTCCTCCTCTCCGCGCTCAACTACCGCAAACTCACCGGCGAGGGCTCCTGGACCATCACCAAAAAGCACTACGCCAAAGCCTTCATCAAAACCGGAGGCGATCCCGACTTCGCCAAAATCGGATTCGGGACCTGGGCCTCCCACGCTCGCTCATGGCGCACCACCGAACGCTTCCCTGTCCTCGCGCTCCGCTACGAGGACCTCAAGTCCCAGCCCCACACCGAGCTCACCAAGATGCTCGACTTCCTCGAGATCACCAAATCCCAAGAAGAGATCGACGCCGCCGTCACCGCCAGCTCCTTCGACGCGACGCGCGCATTAGAGATCCGCGAGAAGAACGCCGACAAATCAAACGACCTCTCCAAACGCCTATTCGTCGGATCCAAAGACGCAACCCGCAAAGGCATCTATTTCATGAACAAAGGCAAAACCAACCAATCCCTAGAAGACCTCGCGCCAGGACTCGACGCCCAGTTCAACGCCGCGATCAAAGACGACCTCGCCGAGTTCGGATACGAAAGCTAATTACGCGTCGTATCCCAGCAATCCACAGATCTCCGCGTACCGCTCGTCGCTTCTAAACCGCTCAAGCAGCCCCTCATCCACCCCCTTGCGCTCAAGCGCCCGGATCTCTTTGACCCGCGTCCCCTCGCTGCCGCTCTTGTCCGTGTCCCCCGTCACAAACTGATAACTCCCCCACCGCTCGCGATACTGTGCATCAAACTCAACCTCCAGCATCGCGCACAACTTCCGCAGCTCCCCATCGGGATCGCGCGTCAGGTCCTCGTAGCGCACAAACCCGCAGTCCTTCACGTACTCCGCAAACGCAAGATTCCCATCAAGAAACAGATCCCAGTCCACGCCCCCCGCGCCAGCGATCGCGCCGATCTTTGAAAGCGAAACATACTGATCCACCGGATGCCGAGTCGTGCACGCCTCGACCACCTCGTACGCGCCCATCAGCGAATCCCGCAGCCCCGTCCCCATCTGCGCTTTCACATACGGCGCGCCGTAGTAATCCAGATGCGACCAGTCCCGCAGCACCAGCGCCTCGCCGCGACCGCTCGCCTTGGTCTCGCACATCCCCACAAACTGCAGCATGCTCGGACCACCCATCCGCTTCCACTTAGACACCTGCTTGAGATCCACCAGTCCGAACCACTCCACCGCCTGCATCATCGGATTGGTCACCACCAGATTCCCCGGATGCACCTCAGACAGCACAACCACGCCATCCATCGAACCGAGACACTTGCTGATCAGCGTCCCGCCCGTGCGCGCCAGATGACGCAGGATCCGAATCTTTGGTTTGCGTGATGCCATCAATCCCGCCTCATCATGCCCGCTTAACGACCAAGTACATCCGCGTGCGCCTGCATCCACGCCCACTGCTTCTCCATCCCATCACGTATGCTCGTCGTCGCGCCGTACCCAAGCTCACGCTTGGACCGCTCAAGATCCGCCCAAGTCCGATCCACATCCCCCGCCTGCATCGGTTTGCGCTCGACAATAGGATCGCGCCCCACAACCTCCCCAACCGTCCGGATCAACTCGTGCAGCTCCATCGGATGATCGCTCCCCAGATTCCAGATCCGATACCCGTGCGATTCGATCCGCTCATAACTCACCAGCACCCCCGAAACAATGTCATCAATAAACGTGAAGTCTCGGCTCATCGATCCATCCCCAAACATCATGATCGACTCGCCTTTGGATACCTTGCTTAAAAACAAACGGATCGCAAGATCGGGACGCTGTCCAGGACCAAAGACCGTAAAGAATCGAAGCATTGCAGTTGGCAACCCAGTCAGATGATGATGCGTCTCCCCGATCAACTCGCACGCGCGCTTCGTCGCCGCGTATGGAGAGATCGGATGCTCCACCGAATCCTCCTCGCTAAACGGCGCCTTCTCGTTGTTGCCGTACACCGAAGACGACGACGCCGCGACCACACGCTTGCACCCCGTCGAACTCGCCGCCGTCAACACCGACTGCGTCCCCGTCACATTCACCCGCGCATACCCAACCGGATCCGCAATCGAAGGCCTGACCCCCGCCTTGGCGGCAAGATGCACCACCCCCGTCACGCCGTGCTCAATCATCAACCGCTCGAGCGCCGCCGTGTCCCCGATATCCATCTCCGCAAACGCGAACTCGCCCCCCGCGCTTTCCACCGTCTTGAGATTGTGGTCCTTCATCGACCGCGCGTAGTAGGGATCAAAGTTGTCCACCCCGACCACCTTCGCACCGCGCTCAAGCAGTGCTACGGAAACGTGCGAACCGATAAAGCCCGCCGCCCCCGTCACCAGCACACATTCGTTTCCGTAGTCCATCCACAACCTCGATCATCAAGAACAGATTCAGATCCTAGGTGCTGCCAACCAGCCCCCCAACCCCGCACGACAAATCTACGAACACCGCCCCGCCCCCGTTCAAGGAACCGCTCTCAAAGCACCCACCAAATCTGCTTTCAAAAACGCTTACACCCAGCCCCACTCAAGCAAACCAAACAAAAAAGAAAGCAGGGTGCCATGGGTCCACGGCACCCCGCTGGAGGAGAGAGAGATCTGTATAGAATGATCGAAACAGATAACCTTCAAGCTTTCTTATCGGTATATTGACCAAAAACCTTGCCTATCTTCACATATTTCATATTATGTTCGGATTTTATTCGCATAGAATCTTGCGTTTCGTGTGGATATCTCCGTTTCTAGTTCCAAACAATGTCGATACACTCCCTGCAAGCACAAACATCCCAAACATTACAAACTCGCACCAACACGCAAAGCACACACGCCATGTCATCCTCCACCGACGACGAACCTCGATCTTCCAAGCCTCGACCAGAGGCCGACGATGACCCACACCCGGCGACCAACGGTGCATCTCCACATCCCCACTTCGAACTCTTCGATCCCCTCAACCTCATCTCTCAACAACAACACCAACAACTCCATCAATGGACCAGTGCTGTCTTCGCGCACCTCAACGCGTCCGGCTCCGTCCGTGTCAAACTCGTCAACGACGAGCAGATGTCCAGCGCCCACCTCCAGTACTCAGGTATCCCAGGCACCACCGATGTCCTGACCTTCGACCTCAACACAGAGCACGATCTCGATTTAGACATCCCCAAAGAACTCGATACCGACCTCATCGTTTGTGTCGACGAAGCTCAAAGACAATCGTCAGACCTCAACCACTCCACCACCCACGAGATCCTCCTCTACATCATCCACGGCACACTCCACTGCCTCGGATACGACGACCACACACACCAAGATTTCACTCAAATGCACACATACGAAGACCAACTCCTCACACAAGCCGGAATCGGACCGCTCTTTGATCTGAGTACGAACCCAACTAAGGAGACCGACCAATGACCCCCCCATCACCAGGTTGGATCTTTGTCATCCTCTGTGTCCTCCTTACGATCTCGGCGCTGCTTTCGTCTGTGTCGGTCGCGCTCATTACGCTCTCACGCGCCAAGCTCGCTTCGCTCATCCAGCGCGACGAAGACTCTCAACTCTCCAAACGACTCAAAATTATTGAGAAAGACCCCGATGGTCACGCGGCCGCGATCAGACTGCTCACGATCTTTGTCAATCTCCTCGCCGGACTCGCATCGATCTATTGGATCACCGGCATCCTCAATCTCCCCTACGCAACACTCCCCGCTGTGCTCGCAGGACTCGTCATCGCCACGCTCCTGATCTGGCCCGCAACCATGCTCGTACCGATCGGGATCGCCAATCATGCCGGCGAACGCTTCGTCGCAACTTTCTCAATCCTCATCCGCACTACACACACCGCTTTCTCACCATTCCTGCTCCTCATGCGATTCCTCGATGAAGTCATCCGCCGACTCGCAGGCACAGACCTTGAACCGGAGCAAGACGCCATCAGCTCCGAACTCCTTTCAGTCGTATCCGAGGGTGAACGCGAGGGGCACATCGACGAAACAGAGCGCGACATGCTCGAAGCCGTCGTCGAGTTCCGCTCCACGCTCGCCGAGTCCGTCATGACCCCGCGCACCGAGGTCGACGCGCTCGAGTACACCAACGACCTCCAAGCCGTCCAGCGCTTCATCGACGAGCACGGCCACTCACGCGCGCCAGTCTACGAAGAAAACCTCGACCACATCATCGGGATGCTCTACGCCAAGGACCTCCTCGGATGGATCATGTCCCACGACCAGAACGACACCTTCGATCTCAAGTCCATCCTCCGCCCGCCATCCTTCGTCCCCGAAACCAAAACCGTCCGCGAGCTCCTCGCGCAGCTCCTCGCAGACAAGGTCCACATCGCGATCATCATCGATGAATACGGCGGCACCTCCGGACTCGTCACTATGGAAGACATCGTCGAAGAAATCTTCGGCGAGATCCAAGACGAATACGAAAAACCAGAAGACGACCCCGCCGGAGTTGAGATCGATGAGTCATCCACCTTCGCCACAATCGACGCTCGCACAGAGATCGACGACGCCAACGACGAGCTCGAACGACTCGGGATCGAGATCCCAGAATCAGACGACTACGACACCGTCGCGGGATACATCAACACCACACTGGGACGAATCCCCGAGCAAGGTGAACAAGTCACCCAAGACAAAATGAACATCACCATCCTGGAAGCAGAACCCACCCGTGTGCTTTCCATCGCCGTCGAGCCGGCGCCCGACGAGGAAGCCGTCGATTGACCTATCAATCGTTGTCGAGATTCATATCGTGCTCACGCACGCGACGAACGCGCTGCCTCGCCGAATCTTCAATCGTCAATCCCGCTTCACGCGCCATCAGCGCGAGTTCAACCTTGTTGGACTTCTGCAGCTTCGCGCCAAGCGAGATGCGATGGTTCTCGACCGTCTTCACCGAGCGATGCATCAGCTCCGCGATCTCTTTCGCTGTCAGTCCTTGACCGATCAGTGCCAAGACTTCAAGCTCACGCTTGGTCAGCACACAAAGCTCGCCGAGCCCCGCAACTTCTGACTCAACCACAGACATCTCTGAATCAAGCAGCAATCCGGCTTCTCCGCCCGCACCAACGCGGCGCGTCACGACGAGAGCACGAAACGGCTCGCCGTCCTCGTTCCCCAGTGATCGCATCCAACTGAACTGCTGCTTCCCCTGCCAGATCGTGCGCAGGATCATCTCCTTGCCTGTTTCCTCAATCTCGCGGATCAAACGGATCCGCTCGTCGGCCCACTGCTTCGGGAATCCAAGCTGATCCAGATCCTTCCCGATCACTTCCTCAATCTGAGGCGGATCCGCAAAGAAGATACGCAGCGAGGTCTCATTGATGTACAAAACCACACCATCACGATCCAGCACCGCCACGCCCGTGCCAGGCTCTTGACTCAAGACTTTGAAGATTGTTTCGCTTTCGCTCATTTGTAGTACCAATACTATCTGTCCAGTTACGAGAGAAGCCCGAATCCTAGGATTACAGCGATGACATTCAAACTGTACAACTCCATCACAAAGCAAATAGAGTCATTTTCCCCAAAGAATTCAGACTCAATCACCTTCTACTCGTGTGGTCCAACAGTCTACGACGACGCACATATCGGGAACTTCCGCTCCTTCCTCGCCGCCGATCTTTTACGAAGATGGGTCGAGTCCCCTATGTGCAAACTCCAAACAGAGTCGGATGAACCTCATTCAGGACCCCGCAAAGTCACCCATGTCATGAACATCACCGATGTCGGACACATGACCGACGACGACAACGCCGACGGCGGAGGCGAAGACAAAATGGAAGTCGCCGCTCAGCGACTGCTTGAATCAAAAAAATCAGGGGACAAACACACCGCCGCGGACATCGACCCCAACGACCCTCGGCAGATCGCACGCTTCTACGAAAAACGCTTCAAAGAAGACGCGATCGCGCTGGGACTCAAAGTCGCGATTGAAGACCGCGACCGAAAGCCAGGCACCCCCTCCCTCATGCCGCGCGCAAGCGAACATGTCGAGCATATGAAACAGGTCATCACCGACCTCCTCAACAACAACCACGCCTACACCGCCGGACAGCCCGGCTCCCGCGCCGTCTACTTCAACACCCAAACCTTCCCAAACTACGGCTCCCTCTCCGGAAACACCCTCGACCAACTCAAAGGCGGCGCCGGAGGTCGCGTCGACCAAGCACAACAATCCGAAAAGAAACACCCCGCCGACTTCCTCCTCTGGAAAGAAGACAGCTCACACAAAATGAAATGGGACGCCCCAAACCACCCAGACTGCAACGACTGGGACCAGGGATACCCCGGCTGGCACATCGAATGCACCGCCATGGCTTTAGCACGCCTTGTGCCGGGAGGTCTGAACGCCGCCCGCGCCACCCACGCAACCATCGACCTCCACTCCGGAGGCGAAGACAACATCTTCCCCCACCACGAATGCGAGATCGCGCAGTCCTGCTGCTTCACCCACCACACCGACCCCACCCAATCCACCTTCGCGCGCCACTGGTTCCACGCAAGGTTCTTGAAGGTCGAAGGCGAGAAGATGTCCAAGTCCAAAGGGACCATGTACACCCTCCGCGACCTCACTGACAAAGGCATCGACCCCGCCGCCGTGCGCTTAGAACTCATCAAAACCCACTACCGCGCCAACGCGGACTTCTCCATGCAAGGCCTAAAGGACTCCGCCAAGCAAATCCAGCGCTGGCGCACCTTCAAAGCGAACGCACTCGCCGGTGATACCGGAGAACCCAACACACCCGTCCGCGACCAAGTCGCCGCGGCATTGTCCGAAGACCTCAATATCTCCGGCGCTCTGGGCGCGATCAACACCTGGATCAAGAACACACCAAACCCCACCAAAGCCGACGCGAAGCTCATGGACGACTTCGACCAAATCCTCGGCGTCCTCTCTCTCAAACAACCCGAAGCCGCGCAGTCCGAATCAGGCATCGCCCTCTACCAACCCGGCGTCACCCCCTCCGAAGAAATCGAGTCCCTCCTCCAGCAGCGCGCCGACGCGAAGGAATCCAAAGACTTCGAGACCGCCGACGCGATCCGCGACCAACTCTCCGCGATGAACCTCTCCATTATGGACAAACCCGGAGGCAAGGTCGAGGTGGCACCAGCACACTGAGGGTCATTTTTGAGAACTCTATTCTATGGCTGGATCGTTTGATTTAAACTCGATCAAAAGCAACGCCAAGGAAGCACTGCCAAGCAGAAGCCCGACAAGCCACCCCCCTATGCGAAAGCTATTCATGCCCGCGGACGCTGAAAGCCAAAACCATACAGCCGCAGGGATCGTTAAACTCATCAACGCAAATAGAACTCGCCCCCCGCGCGATAGCATCAAAAGACCATACGAATAAACACTTGAGACAATCACCGCTCCCACAACCGCACAGCATGTTTCAATCAACAAAAATGAATCAATGAAAATGCCAAAGTACCCACCAGGGCTCCCGCGGAATGCTATGAACCCGGGAATCAAACCAACTACGCTTCCAGCAAAACCACCAATGAGTCCGGCAATAACAGTGATCCCGGAACAAACAAGCCAAGATTTTTTCTGAACATCACCCATCCGAGTACCATTCTGGGAATTGCATTCATTCTCTTTCAACAATCTAACCTATATCCACGCCATGGGCCCTCTGGAAATTCATTCTCTTGAAGTTCTGGTAGATGCTCATCATCACTACAACCGACTCGATCCGCGACTAGCTCTCCGCGATGGACAAGCCTGGAGGCAAGGTCGAGGTCGCGCCGATCAACTGATCAGCAACAGTAAGCAAAAATAGTGCGAGCGTGCCCATCACCAGACACGCCCGCAAGTGGAGAACTCGCCCGGCACAGGAAACCGGGTCTCCGATCGCAAAATTTGTATTGACAGCAGCACCAGCGGAACCGCGGGAGCCCACTGCGTATGACTCGCAGAACGCTCAGATATGGATTCGTATCACCCGATCCGCCCGATGCACGCTCAAGAGCAAATTCAACAAAACCCGCCTCTCCGCCGATATCCCCCCACTACCATCCCTAAATGCTCTGGACCCTCTGGCGATCCATCCTGTTCGAGTTCTGGCGGATGCTCCTCATCACCACCGCCGTCGTCGTCGCCGCCATCGCGTTCGCGACCACCGTCAAACCCCTCGCCGATGGATCCCTCACCTTCGACCAAGCCTTCCGCTTCCTCGGATACGCCATCCCCCCGATGCTCGCTTACGCGCTCCCCTTCGCCGCGGGATTCTCCGCGACGATGACCTACCACCGCATGGTCTCCGAGAACGAGCTCACCGCCACCTTCGCGTCAGGGATCTCCCACAAGCAAGTCCTCTTCCCGATGCTCGTCTCAGGGATCATCCTCGCCGGATCCCTCGTCGCGCTCAACAACCAGGTCATCCCCCGCTTCCTCCAGCGGATGGAAGAGATGGTCACGCGTGACTTCGCCAAAATCCTCGTCAACGCGCTCTCGCAAGGCCAATCCGCGATGATCGGGAACACCGAACTCCACGCCGATCGCGTCGAAGAACTCGCGATCGCCAAAGATTCCCCGATCCAGCAGCAGTTCCTGCTCGGCGGAGTAGCGATGGTCGAAGCCGAGGACGACGGATCCATCCGTATCGACGGCACCGCCGCCCGCGCCTGGATCCTCATGCTCCCCGCGTGGGCGCTCCAGCCCGAACAACGCGCGCGATTCACCGACGACAACTCCACCGCGATCGTCATGAAGTTCGAAGACCTCACCATCAACGAGCAAGGCGACGCCGTCGCGTGGGAAGAGATCACCTCCCCCGCGATCCCAATCCCGCGTGTATTCAAAGACGACCCCAAGTTCATGACCGCTTCAGAAATGAAGCAACTCGAAGACAATCCAGACCTCATGAACTTCGTCGACGACTGGCGCATCGCCCTCGCGCGCGCCATCGCGTCCGATCAAACCTACCGCGCCCTACAAAACCAAGTCTCCAGCGGTCAGCCAATCATCCTCACCTCAGGATCACAAACCATCACGATCCTCGCCGGCGCACTCCGCAGCGCCCCCGGCCAATGGATCCTCGATCCGATCGCATCAACAAACGCGATCGAGATCGAGGTCACCACCCACCACGCCAACTCCCAGTCCACCGATCGACTCCGCGCCCAGTCCGCGACCATCAATCCAGACGCGACCGCGTCCGTCGATCCCTTCGACTCCCAGTCCGCACCAAACCGACTCGCGATGGACCTCAATCTTTCAAACATCACCATCGAAAACGAGATCACCACAGAGATCACGCAAACCCAGTACTCCTCGCTCCATGTCCCTTCCGATCCGCTCCCAGACCTCCTCAAAAACAACAGCGCCCAGATGCTCAGCATTTCGACGAACTACCGGAACAACACCTCCGTCCAATACAACGGTCAGATCGCAGCACTCGCAGCCCAGCTTGAGTATGAGATCAATAGTCTCTCGCGCGAAGTGCTCTCCAAAGTCCACGAGCGCTACGCCTTCGCCGTCGCGTGCCTCATCATGGTCCTCGCCGGAGGTGTCACCGCGATGCGCCTCAAGCATGCGCAACCCCTCATGATCTACCTCTGGTCATTCTTCCCCGCGCTCCTCACCATCCTCTTCATCGCAGGCGGACAACAAGCCGTCCACAAATCCGGATCCCCCGCGCTCCCCTTGCTCTGGTCCGGGATCCTCCTCATCACCCTCTACACCCTCAACGCGCTCCGCAAGGTCGCCAAGCACTAACCATGGCGCACGACCAGACCAATCAGACCAACCATACCAAGTGGTGGATGCGCCTGGGAACCAAACCCACCGCCGCCCTCACCCTCATCCTCGCCATCACTCTCCTCCGCCTCGTTTGGCAGTTCTTCTCCCCCTACACCCTCGCCGAGGACGAAGCGCACTACTGGGAATGGTCGCGCCACATCGACTGGTCCTACTACTCCAAAGGCCCAGGCGTCGCGTGGTCCATCTTCGCTTCGACAAAGCTCCTCGGCACCACCGAGTTCGCCGTGCGCCTCCCCGCGCTGATCAGCTCCACCATCGGCGCATACGCAATCCTCAAAACCGCCCACCTCGCGTTCAAAGACCAGCTCACCACCTTCGTCGCCTCGCTCCTCTGGTTCTGCGTCCCAGGACTCGCGATCGCCTCCTTGGTCATGACCATCGACGCGCCCTACACCGCGTGCTGGTCGTGCGCCACCTACTTCGCCGCCCGAGCGCTCCTCGGCAACAAACCCAAAGCATGGCTCGGATTCGGACTCATGATCGCGCTGGGGTTCATCTTCAAATACACCATCCTCCTCCTCGTCCCCGGCGCACTCCTCGCCGCGTTCTTGATCAAACCCAACAAACTGAACCCCAAATGGTTCACACTCGGCCTCCTTGTCTCGCTCATCGGACTCATCCCCGTCCTCATCTGGAACGCCAACCACGACTACGCCACCTTCCGCCACCTGCTCGGACACCTCGGCGCGCCCGGAGGCGACACCCAGAACACCACCCACGCCAAAGACCCCTGGACCCCGCTCTGGATGCTCGAGTACATCGTCCTCCAGTTCGCGATCATGGGAGGCGTCCTCCTCCTCGCGCTCTTCGCGCTCATCAACACCCGCAAGCACGCCGACGACAACACCCGCCGAGCAACCGCGACGCTCGCCTGCCTCGCGCTCCCGATCTTCGCGTTCTACTTCGCCGTCTCACTCGTCACGCAAACCGAAGGCAACTGGGCCATGGCCGGGATCGTCTCGCTCATCCCCCCCGCCGCGTGGGCCGCGATCGACGGCGTCCGCCGAAAGGACCACCCCGTCAAGTTCGCGTGGGGCGCCTCCATCTTCCTCGGCATCGCGTGTTTAGTCTTCTTCCCAACCGCGATCTGGGCCTCCAAGCGCGCCATCGTCGGACAGTACATCCCCATCTCAAGACTCACAGGCATGCGCGAGCACGCCGCGCACGCGCAGCAGATCCTCAACGACCTCGAAGCACAAACCGGACAACAGCCCCTCATCCTCACCGAACACTACGGCCGCGCCTCGCAACTCGCGTTCTACCTCGACAACCACCCCACCACCTACTGCATCTCCGCACTCGTCGGAGGACGCAAAACCCAGTACGACCTCTGGACCTCCACCGACCTCGCAAACCCACAAACCCTCGCCCCGCTCCAAGGTCGCCCCGCGCTGCTCATGGGAGGACGCATCGACCAGTGGACCCCCGCCTTCGATCAGGTCAAAGACATCGGACAACTCGTGAGCGAACCCGTCGACAACAGAACCTCGTATATCGGATACAACTTCACCAACTTCGACTCATGGACCCCCCCTCGTCGTCTCGATAACAACAACACACACGACGATTAATCATGCCCTACCGCACACCCAAAGAACGCACCCACCGCTGGCTCACGCTCTACCAACTCGGAGCAGCCCTCATCATCGCGTTCGTCATCGTCTCCCTCTTCGACTTCATCCTCCTCCACGCTCTCTGCGACATCGACCCCGAAACAGGACGCGTCGACCGCTCATTCGAATCCGACGACTGGTACACCCTCCTCCGCAACATCGGATTCCTCGGCACATGGATCATCGCATCCCTCGCGTTCCTCCTCACCGACCTCAAAACAAAGAACAGAACCAAACGAGCGATCCCGATCCTCATCGCGCCAGCACTCGCGGGACTCGCCGCCGAACTCCTCAAACTCGTCTTCGCGCGCGAGCGCCCCGTCTCCGACGCGATCATCCAAGACGGCGGCTACCACTTCCGCTTCCCATTCTCCGGATTCATCGACGGCTCAAACCTGGGACTCCCCTCAAGCCACACCGCCGTTGCCTTCGGAGGATGCTGCATCCTCACATTCTTCCTCCCCAAACTCCGCATCCTCCTCATCGCCCTCGCGCTCGGATGCGGCTACTCCCGAATGATCAGCGGCGCCCACTTCGCCTCCGATGTTTTCCTCGGCGCCATCGTCGGATACGCGATCGCCAAATGGATCGCATCCTCCCTCCCAAGACCAGACCGCAAGTTCACCCTCTAAATACTCTTCCCCCTCTCCCTCGGGGAGAGGACCGGGGTGAGGGCTCTTCGCTCTTCACACCCTATCATCCCACCAGATGTCCCTCCTCGAACGCTACATCGCGCGCCAGTTCCTGACCAACGTGGTCCTGCTCTTCGTCATCCTCTTCTCCTTCATCGTCGTCATCGACGTCTCCCTCAATATCGACCAGTTCCTCGACATGGCCAAACGCCTCGGAACCCAGAGCACCGACCAAGACCCCGGCACCATCCGCAAGTCCGTCCTCTCCATCCTCCTCATCGCCGATCTGTGGTGGCCAAAGCTCCTCCAGCTCTACAACTTCCTCCTCGGAATGGTCATGGTCGGCGCCATGGGATTCACCTTCGCCCAGATGTCCAAGAACCGCGAGCTCATCGCGCTCATGGCCGCCGGAATCGGACTCCACCGAATCATCAAACCCGTCCTCATCGTCGCGATCGGACTCACCGCGCTCCAGCTCGTCAACCAGGAACTCATCATCCCGCGCATCGCCCCATTGCTCGTCCGCGACCATGAAGACGCCGGGAACCACAAGCTCTCCGTAGACACCGTCCCCCTCACCGCCGACGGATCGGGTCGCCTCTTCCGCGCCGCCGCCTTCGACGCCAACACCAACACCCTTGAGGGCCTCTACATCCTCGAGCGCGACGACAACGGCCACACCTCCCGATCCATCACCGCACAATCCGCCACCTACCGACAAGGCGGATGGGACCTCGACAACGCCACCGCGCAAACCCGCACCCAAACCACCGTCGGCATCCCAACCCCCATCGACCGCATCGAGTCCTCCCTCGACCCCAACGAGCTCCGCATCAACCGCTACGAGTCCTACTCCCAAGCATTGTCCTTCGCCCAAGCCCGAGAGATGCTCAGCCGCGAAACCCTCAAAGACCCCAAGAAACGCGCCAAGTACGAACGCATCGCGCTCGGACGCTTCTCCATGATGATCTCAGGGATCCTCACCCTCATCATCGCGACCCCCTTCTACGCGACGCGTGAACCCAAGAACATGGTCATCCAGTCCATCCGCTGCGCCCCCATTGCGATCATCACCCTCATCGCCGGAGTCATCGGCGCCACCGCCGCCATCCCCGGACTCCCCACCACCATCGGCGTCTTCATCCCCGTCATGATCCTCTCCGTCGTCGCCGTTGCACAGTTCAGCGCCCTCAAGACCTGAGCCCGCCCATTTCCTTCCTAGAATCTGAACGAAACGCACTTGCAATGCAAGCACGCTTCGCCCACAATGGCGCTAAACGAAGGGCAAACCCATGGCATCCATCAACTTCTACTTCCAAGTCCACCAGCCCCACCGCCTCAAGCCCTACTCCGTCTTCCACACCGACCCCTTCTACTTCGACGAAGACGCCAACGGCGAAATCTGCAACAAAGTCGCCGACAAGTGCTACCGCCCCACCACCAAACTCATGCTCGACCTCGTGCGCAAACACGAGGGCAACTTCCGCCTCTCCTACGCGATCACCGGGACCGTCATCGACCAGTGGAAAAAGTTCTGCCCCGATGTCCTCGACCTCTTCGTCCAGCTCGCCGAAACAGGCTGCTGCGAGTTCGTCGCCGAGACCTACTTCCACTCCCTGAGCTACATCTACTCCCAGGAAGAGTTCGCCCACCAGGTCGATATGCACACCAAGCTCATCGAGGAACACTTCGGACAAACCCCAACCGTGTTCCGCAACACCGAGCTGATCTACACCAACGAACTCTCTAAAGCCCTCGCCCAAATCAAAGACAAACAAGGCAACCCAAGATTCCTGGGAACCATCTGCGAGGGAACCGACCGCCACCTCGGATACCGCTCCCCCAACTACGTCTACCGCCCCCCCAACGACGAGCAAGGCAACCCGCTCCTCGGACCCAACAACCGCCCCTTCGGACTCCTCCTCAAAAACTACAAACTCTCCGACGACATCGCCTTCCGCTTCTCCAACAAGGGCTGGGAAGAGTGGCCGCTGACCACCGAAAAATTCGCCAAATGGGTCCACGACATCAACGGCGACGGATACCTCTGCAACCTCTTCATGGACTACGAAACCTTCGGCGAACACCAATGGGAAGACACCGGGATCTTCAACTTCATGCAAAAACTCCCCGAAGCCATCTTCGACGTCGCCCACAAAGCCGACGGCACCACCGAAAACCACTTCACCACACCAAGTGAAGCACTCAAACGATTCGACCCCGTCGGAGTCTACGACGTCCCCGAGTTCATCTCCTGGGCCGACACCGAACGCGACCTCTCCGCATGGCGCGGCAACGACATGCAGCACAACGCGCTCGAAGAAACCTACAAAGTCGAAGCACACATCAAAGAACGACTCATCGAAGTCAAAGCCTCAGGCGACACCAAACGCGAAATCGAGATGGAACACATCATCAACGACTGGCGCAAACTCACCACCAGCGACCACTTCTATTACATGTGCACCAAATACTGGGCCGACGGCGACGTCCACAAATACTTCTCCCCCTACGACTCCCCATACGACGGCTACATCAACTTCATGAACGTCCTCGACAATGTCAAAACCCGCATCGCCAAAGCTTAAGCTGGACTAAATAAACCCCTAGTACCGCCTAAATCTTCGCGCAGCGCAATATCACAAAACTTGAGACCGAGTTTGTGCTTACTTGCGTATACAAGCCGAAACGCGTCTCCCCCAGGACCTTTAAGAGGCCAGTGCCGAGTATGCGTGTAACCTAACTTTCCCAAATTGGATATGTATTCCTCAGCAAAAAACTGACGGACGGTTGGCCCGTCGAGCTTATCCAGTTTTCCGAATTCCTCACGCCATCCAGTATCACCAAGCATCTTATCGAGTTTCGTTTCTTCACTTGATGGATAGTAGTATTTATGAACATTTCGCCCAAGATCAAATCTATCTGAGAATAGAATGATCAAATCCATTGGCTTATTTGCTGCCAATTTCTGAATGGTCTGGTAGTGGATATCCAATGAGAATGGATCGATAAATGCAATACCCAGTGATCGCTTTGGAATTTTATCAATCACTTGATCAATTGCTTGGTTACAATCAGCGCAGACAAACTGGGCTCGCCCTTTGTACCCAGTAGATCGAACGCGTTCTTGGACTGATTCAATTACACTCGAACTAGAATCTACAAGTATTAGGTTCTCAAAACCATCGTCTATCGATGCTGCAATAACTGGTGACCCAGGAAACTTTCTCTCTACACCATCAACCAAAGCCGCTGAAGACCCTGCTCCGCAAAACAAATCTATGTAGCAAAGTCCGCCTGGAAACTTAGCATGATTTTTCATGCCACGAACCACTTGAACAAGATAATTGCAAACGAAGAATAGTTTGTGTGCGGTCCACTCGCCCTTAGATGTGAATGAAACTGAAAAATCGTCAGCACGAACTTGCGCTACCAGCTGATCCCATAGTTCACGACCGTAGTTCTTCGCCAACAGCTTTCTCCGGCATCTCGTCCCAAGTCTGACCATCAAGCTCTCGGCCAGATTCCTTCTTCCGAACACCGCCCCACTGCTTGAAGAAGAACGGAACATCCTTGCGCTCGCACTGTTCCTTAATCTGGACCACCCAACTCCCAGCCATAGGTCTTGAGCCAGGTCCAGATTCACCTCCAACGATCACCCAATGGATCCCCTTGAGCGGAATCCGTGGCAACGGCCCAAGCAGCGGTTCACAAGAAAGGAACCGCACTTGAGCGGGGATGCGTTGAAGCAGCCGAACTCGCTCATAATACTCTTTTGATTCAACACTTGTACCCATCCATACATTACTTGGCCAATTTAATTGATCAGCATAGTCGTATGCTATCTCAGGTCGCTTAGTAAGCACCTGAAATGTGTGTTGTGGACACCGTTCCATAACATCAAACACTTGCTCAATGAACTCAAACGGCACATCTTCGTGGAATAGATCACTCATCGAGTTCACAAAGATAATTCTTGGAAGCCTCCAAGAGAGAGGTGTCTCCAGAGACTTGTAATCAAGCGTAATTTTACCATTAAACACCGGACGGCCTGAACGCAGCTTCTTCGCAAGCCCCGCATATTTCTTACCAGTCGTGTTTGGCATTGACCCAAGACGCAACGACATCCGAGCCGCATAACAGTTGTGACAACCAGGAGACACAGGAGTACACCCAGCAACAGGATTCCATGTTGCTTCTGTCCATTCAATTGAAGAACCTACAGCCATAGTGACATCTCCTCGACTGAAATTATACCACAATTGCAGACAAATACCAAACAATAATTTGTTCATCGTCGAAACGGACTGCCACACTGGAATAATGATCTACCGCTCAACAACCCGCCGAAGCGCCCCCTGCACCATCCGCCCGACATGCATACCAGGCGTCCCCATCTCCTCCCCAAGCTCCCCAAGCGTCCAAGGCCGCTCGCCCCCAAGCCCGTACCGGCGCATCAACAAAACCCGATCCGAATCACTCACCCCCTCCAGCGCCCCATCACCAAGCACCTCAGGACGCAGCCACCACCATCGCGCCCACATGCTCCGCGTCCAGTCCTTGACTTCAAAGCCCGTGATCAACCGCCGACCCGCCTTCCCTTCTGTCACAGGCACCGCAACATCGTCTAGATGCGCACACCACCGCGCCATCGCCAAACCCACCGGCGCCGCCAATCTCCTATTACCCGCCCCGTCAAACCGCTCGATCACCCCGTGCACCACACTGATCGCATCGCTCAGCACCTCCGCAACGCGCCCCGGCGCGAGCGTATCAATCGGCCCCCCGATCCGCTCCTCGATCGTCGACAACATCAACCCAAGCTGCGTCCCCGCCAGCTCGATCCGCAGCAGCATCATCCACCGCATCGCCGTCTCGATCTCATCAAGCACGCGACCAGAAGGCGTCGAAGGATGCAGCTCCGAACACAGCCGCTCAACGCGCCCCCTGAGTACCCCCACCGCTCGCGCCCGTGCCGACTGCTCATACACGACCGCCGCGTGCCGCTCGCGCATCTGACCGATCAACCCCGCCAAATCCCGCGCCCCGCGCGTCGTAAACCCCGATCGGACCACTTCCTCACCAAGCACCGCGTCATCGAGCTCGTGATCAAGCTCGACCGCCGACACCCCGAACCCAGAATCCAGAATCAGTCCCCGCCGCGCCCGATTCACCCCTCGGCTCACCGACATCGCGCTGCGCCCGAACCGCGCCCCGATCGTCCCACTCCGCTTGCCACGCAGCGACTCGCGCAGCATTTCCATTTGCTCCGCATCATCCGCAACACCAACCATCCGAAAGATCCGCTCGCCTTTGGGCACCTGCTCATCATGCTGAACCAACACCAGCCGAACACTTTCCATCGAGCGCCCGATCCGCTGAGCGATCCGCTCGCACACCCGCGACCGATTCCATCCCAGCCGCGCGACATACCGCTCCGCATCATGCACAATCTTGGCGCGCATCGCATCGCTCATCCGAGAGAAGCCCGCCGCGTTCCCAAGCCGCTCTGCATGCCGCTGCTCGAACCACTCCACGGCATCCCGCATAAACACCACCGCGCGATGCCCGCTCCCACGATCCACCCGCCGCGCTACCAATCCCTTGCGCCGATATCGCTCAACAGTTTTCCTGCTCACCCCCCAACGCTCCGCGAGCCCATCAATCGTCCAGTGATCCTCGCCCGCAACCCCCACATCCGATTCGGTAATCTTCGCCGACTCGCTGATCCGCTCCGCGAGCGCCGAAAGATCACCGAGCACTGCCGCGCCTGGAACCATCTCATCAAGCTCTCCCGTACCAAGCTCCTGCGCGCGATACCCCGTCACGCGGAACACCAAGAACTCCGCCGGATACACCCCGTCCACCTCGATCCCCGGCGCCAGCCCCTCGATCCGCTCGAGATGGCGCACCAATGTCGCCTTGCCAGCAAAGCGCAGCTCCGCCGCCAGCGCTTCGATCACCCCTGTCCGTATCGCGCTCAGCGCCGGCACGACGCCCCCTCTTCAGCTCGGCGCACCCCTTCCCCCAACTCCATCCAGCGCACATCGCACTGCTCAACCAATCCAGCGTCTGCCGCGCGATCAAGGAACACCCCAGCCGCTTCACGCGCACGCTCATCCACCTTGAACCGCAACAACTCGCCGATATACCGCCGCGCCAAATCCGTAGGCCAACCCGAATGCTTCGCATGATTCATCACAATCCAGTCCAGCCGCATCCGATTCCGCAGCATCATCCGCTCGAGCACCAGCGCCCCCGCTCGTATCTCAGCACCAGTTTCCTCATCCGCCAGCCGATCCGCACGACACATCCACACCGCGTACACAAACGGCAGACCAGTCATCTCACCCCACGCCTCCCCAAGATCCACCTGATACGGATACCGCACCGCCGCCGGAGATCCCGTCACCACCTTGTCCCCAATCATCAACACCGCCTCAGGCCAACCATCCGATTCCGGATCAATCGAACCCTCACTATCCCCGCTCGCCACGCGTTCGCGCACATCAAAGTCCACAATCTTCGCCCGCACGCCGCGCTCGCGCAGCACCAGATCACACAGCACCACCGAAGTGTGCGAATCCGTGTCCGCATGAACCACCGTGATTTCTTCAATCGGAACCGACGAGAACAGCCGCACAGTCAGCGTCGGACCATCACACCCGATCATCCCCGCAGGGACCATGACCAATCCCCCACCATCACAATCTTTGAACTTCGCGAAGTCCACCACCGACGCGAGCCCCAGATCCGCTTCCCCCCTCGCAACCATCCCCCCAATCCCCGCCGGAACACTCCGGACCATCTCACAGCCCGCCCACGCATCGAGCCCCTCGATCAACGGAGCCGTATTCAGATAGCTCACCGCCGCAACCTTCAGCATCACAAACCTTCCATTTCACCCTAAAAACCGAGTGCAATTACCCCGTTTACCAGCATCATTGGGGCCATCCACCACCCAACAAAGCGCTTTCAGAGCCAACTTTCTGAAAATTGCCCCTATAAACCGCACGATTCGGTGGCCAGTACCCGCAAAATCTGTACATTTCACCAAGGAAGCACCAAGCACACGCTCGGACGCTCCACAAAACACTCGGCCCCCGCGACTTTCATCCAAACAAGCCGCAACAGCCGATACAACAGGCCCGTCTCTCTTGCAAAAGGGCCGACATATAGGGTAGAAGCTCAAATCTGGTGGGAGTGAGATCAGAACTTCGGCTGTTGAGGAGACAGCCAACCGAGCTACGAAAGCACGACTTTCCTACCCACCCGGCGTCGGGTTGCGCTACAGCCCGGCGTCGCATTCAAGACCGATCCGCACTCCCGGATCGGTCTTCTTTTTTTTTCCTCCATCCACCTCTCTCATCGCCGATAAACAACCCATGCCCACCCCACCCACTATCCTCATCGGCGCCGGCGGACACGCCGCCGTCACACTCCAAACCACACACCAACTCAACCTCCCCATCGCAGGCATCTACGACGACAACCCAAACGCCAAACTCCTCCACCGCCCCCCTCCGCCAAACCCGCCGACCTATCTCGGATCGATCGACGACTTCATCAACCACCAACCCGCGCGTTGGATCCTCGCGATCGGTGACCTCGCCGCGCGCCGGCGCATCCTCGATGAATACAACGAAGCCGCCTCCCCACCCATCATCCACCCCACCGCGATCATCTCTCCAGACGCCGAGCTCGAAGAAGGCGTCTTCGTCGCTCCCGGCGCGATCATCCACACCGGCGCCAAAGTCCGCGCCCACGCGATCATTAACACCGGCGCGATCATCGAGCACGACTGCATCATCCACGAGAACACACACATCGCGCCAGGCGTCACACTCGGAGGCGCCACCATCGTCCACAACGATACCCTCATCGGGATCGGATCCACCGTCCTCCCCAACACCACCATCGAACACCACTGCACCATCGGCGCCGGATCAGTCGTCATCCGAGACATCCCGCCCAACACCACCGCCGCCGGGAATCCCGCGCGTGCACTCAGCACCAACCACTCAAAATATTGATCACCGATCGCGCAGCTCAGCAGCGCGATCAATCAGCGCATCGCGATCCCCCGCGATCTCGTCCGTCGCCGTCAGCACAAAGTGCCAGCGATTGACCGACTCAAAGTCGATCGGTACCGCCGTCGCCGCAAGATCCACGATCGGATACTCGTAGATCGGCGCCTTCATCACCCGCCCCTCATGGATCGGCTCATACCCATCCAGCGCCAACCGCACATCGTACTTGCCGTAGTAAGTAAACCCCGCCTCGCAAGGCGTCACCCCGATCAGCTCATCATTCAACCACACCCGCGCCCCGCTGGGATCACTCGTCACCTCAACACGGCGCTCCACACACCCCCCCACCCCCCCAAAGGTGAAGAGCACGCCAAGCGTACCAGCCGACAAAATCCTGCGTGCATTACTCACGGCGTGCCCCCTCCTCAAGCTCCCGCCGCTCGTACTCGCTCTCATCAAACTCGTCACCGCGGAACATCGAACCCAGATACGCACGACGAACCAGATCCGAGTTGATCAGCTGCTTCGGAGTCCCCTCCGCGAGCACCTTCCCCGAATCCAGAATGTACGCACGATCACACACACGCAGCGTCTGCTGCACATTGTGATCCGTAATCAGAATCGAAATCCCCCGCTGCGTCAGCGCCCGAATCTCATCCTGCAGATCCTCCACCGCGATCGGATCCACCCCACTAAACGGCTCATCAAGCAGAATCAACTTCGGATTCGTCACCAAAGACCGCGCAATCTCAAGCTTCCGGCGCTCGCCACCAGAACACGTCCGCGCCGCATCGTTCGCTTTGTGACTCAGACCAAACTGACCGAGCAGATCCGCCGCCTTGCGCTTGCGCTCCTTCCGCGAAAGCTTGAGCGTCTCCAAAATCGCCATCAGATTCTGCTCACACGTGAGCCGACCAAACACGCTCGGCTCCTGCGACAGATACCCCATCCCCAACCGAGCATGCCGATACATCGGGAGCCCCGTCACCTCGGTGTTATTAAAGATCACCCGCCCATCATCACGCTCGATCATCCCGATCGTCATCCGGAACGTCGTCGTCTTCCCCGCCCCGTTGCGCCCAAGCAGCCCCACGATCTCCGAGTGCTCGACCTCCAGCGACACCCCGTCCACCACGGTGCGCCCGCCGTACGCCTTCCTCAGATTGATCGCTTCAAGCAACGACATCCAGATAGTCTAGGTCTCGTGCCCGAATCGATCATGGACACCCACCAGAGAACTCAGACAGGAACGCACTGACATCCAGAAAGTTGAGCATCCCATCGGACGAAAAGTCCGCAACAAGATCGCCGCTCCCATAAGCCGCCAAAAACGCGCTCACATCCAAAAAATTCAGATCCCCCTCACCAGTCAGATCCGCTGCACACACACCCGCACACTCATCACGAGCATCAAGAATCTTGAGCCCCTCAAACAATCCCGCGACATACAACCGATCCCCCACAACTTCACCCGCATACCCGTTCGTTTCAGTCATTCCTATGAGCACGGGCATTGTCGGATCCGAAAAATCGTACACCTCAGTGTGAGTCCCAATCCCCATGCTCACAAACACCGTGTCACCCCTAACAACGAGCTGCGAAGGGATCCCAAGACTCGGCTCCACGCTCCCCAACACAATCGGTGCCGATGGATCACTCACATCCACCGCGAACACCCGAAAGTCATACGGATCAATCCCGTAAAGCACCGATCCCACCACCACAGGCTCGGCAAGCAGATGTGTACTACCCAACGACACCGGCGCCGGAGTACTCACATCAATCAGCTCCATACCAATGTTGAAAAACCCAACATACGCAATGCTGCTCTCAACACGCACATCGTTGAAATACCCCGTTGCCGAATGGTTTGATTTATATGGACTACCGTAACCATACATCAAATCAAATATGTACAAACCATTCTTCGCCGCCGCAAAGTACGCGAACTCCCCCTCTACATCCATGTCGTTCATCCGTCCCGCGATGGAGTGCCGCTCGACAAGCACCGGAGTCGTGGGGATGCTGACATCCACAACATGAAAATATGACCTCCGCCCATCGTCGTCATATGTGCGCACATACACCACGCCCCCATCCTCCACAACCTACTGCGCCGGAAACTCTGTTTCATACGAACCAACAACCGCAGGCAGCAAAGGATCACTCACATCAATCACATCCATCCCCCCACCACTCGATCGCGTCACGTACGCGTAGCCATCAAGCACCACGACACTACTCACCCAGCCGCCCGTATCGACGAGCCCCAGCTCATCCAACTCGATGCAATCCTCCCCACCAGACACACTTGCAACCAACCAACAAGCAGAAATAAGACAAATCATAAACTTCATTTTGGACTCCTCATAACAGAATCCACCAAGCATAACCCAATCGAAGCACCCCCACAATCAAAAACTGAGCCCAAAATCAGATCGGAGCTGAACACAAAGGAAGTTAAGGACACCCACCGGAGAACTCCGACAGGAACGCGCTCACATCCAAAAAGTTAAACGAGCCGTCCATCGTAAAGTCCGCCCTCGGATCCTGAGCACTAAAGAGCGACAGGAACTCCGACACATCGAGGAAGTTAAGCTGACAATCCCCGTTCATGTCCGAGAGGCACTCGCTCAGATTCAGGTTCACCAACTGGATCCCTGAAAACAAATCCCCGATGCACGCGACCGATCCAGCAACCCCAACGCCGAACGCGTTGCCCGCCGTGTCGTATTCACCAATCACAGCAAGATTCATCGGATCACTCGCATCCAAGATCGTCAACCCATCACTGTTGTTCCCGGCAAACACCAGCGATCCCTGCGCCGTCACCGAGCGAGGACTACCGATGTCCAGACTATTCATCAGGACCGGAGCCGCGGGATTGCTCGCGTCAATCACGCTCACCCCATCCACCGAATCCGCGAGGAACACAACACTCCCATCATGATCCACCGATGCCCCAAATGCCCCGACACCCGCGAGCCCCCCAACCCGGCTCATCGACGACGGATCACTCACATCCACGATCTCAAAGCTCCCGCCGTTCCCCGCCGCGAGATACGCAGAATCCCCCTCGACCGCCACATCGAGCACAAACGCACCACCAGGAATCACATACTGACCGATCTGCGTGATCGATCCGAGCAGCGTCGCGTCAAGCACCACAAGCCCGTTCTCCCGATCCGCGAGATACACAGTCGTCCCCACCACATCAATCCCAAACGCGCGCCCGCCCGTCACAAAGCTCCCAACAAGCGCGAGCGACCCGTCAACACCAACATCAAACACCAGCAGCCCACCCGCATCATCCGCAAGATACAACAAGTCCCCAACCAAGCGAAGGTCAATCGCATTCCCCGTTGTATCAAACGAATCAGTCATCATCGGATTCGACAGATCACTGATATCAAACGCGACCAACCCCGCCGCACCATCCGCGACATACAAGTAGTCCCCATCGATCACGCTCGCCCGCGACGACCCCGCCGTATCAAACGAGCCCGCAAGCTCAGGGAATATACAAGGCACATCCCCAGCGACAACAGTCCCAGACACCCCCGCCATCAATTCCAACATCAAAGAAAGCCGCGCACAATCCCGCATACCAAATCGTCTCATCACATCCCTCCATTCCAGCATGGAATCAACACATCCACGCAATACCAAAACTATATTCTCGACCATAAATAATATGGAGTAAATTATCCATTATTTACACAGAACCCCCCAACCCAAGGCCGATAAGCACGCCCGCCAACTCCGCGCAACTCTCGTACAAGACCCTCACCCCGATCCCATGCATACTCCACCTGCACACACCCCAAGCCGCAAAGGAGTTCCCATGCGCCCCATCACCACCACGCTCATCCTCATCTCCGCCGCATCCGCATCAATCACCCGCGCCGAGCTCGTCTACTCCCAGACCCTCGCCAATCTCGACTCCACCGATTTCGGATGGTACAGCTCATCCGAGCCGCGCCCCACACGCAACTTCAAGCACGCCGACAACTTCACCCTCTCAGCCCAGTCCCACATCTCCCAGATCAACTGGTGGGGAATGACCGAAGGCGTATCCCACACCGACCTCCAGAACTTCGACCAGTTCCAGATCGAGTTCTACACCTCACGCACGACCAACAACAACCGCATCAAGCCCGACACCCTCATCGCGTCCCAGACCTTCGACCTCGCGAGCATCACCACCATCGACACAGGACACCAAACCGCCGCTGGCGCAATCAAGTTCCAGCACCAAGCCACGCTCACAAACGCCGTCGCCCTCGACGCCAACACCACCTACTGGATCGCGATCAGCGCCCGCTCCATCGACCCCACTGCCGACACCTGGCAATGGCTCGACTCCGATCCCACCGACACAGATTCAAGCAGCTACGACTACAACACCGACCGCTGGCTCGCCTTCCGAGACACCGACAGCGCCTTCCAGCTCTTCGCGATCCCTACGCCCGCCACAACCTCACTCTTGCTGCTGACCCCGATCGCCGCGCGCCGCCGCAGACCACTCACCCCTTAAGCGAAGCCCGATACACGCTCGGCGTCACCCCATACAACCCACCAAACACCCTCGTCAAGTGCGCCTGATCCGCGAACCCCGCCCCCTGCGCCACCCGCGCGATCGACTCGTCCGTCCCCGCAAGCGCCCGAGCCGCGCGTGCAACGCGGACCCGCCGATGGTACTCCCCCGTCGTCATCCCCACCGACGCCTTAAACCCCCGCGCCAGATGCCCCCTGCTCACCCCAGCAACCGCGCTCAGCTCATCGAGTGATACCGACCGATCATGCACATCGTGCAGATAGTCCCGCACCACCCCGACCCATCCCGCGCGTCCGCCGTGCACCTCGACACCCGACACCGCATCAAGCATCTCATGCGCCAGCGACTCCATCACCAATCCCGACGACCGATCCGCCGAACTCAGCTCCCTCAGCACCCGCAGCGCCATCCCGACGATCCGCGTGCAGTCCAGCTCCTGAACAACGACCTCGCGCAGCCCCCTGTTCTCCCGAAGCACCCCAGCCGGGATCACCACATGCATCGTCCGGATCCCGCGCGCCCCAGAAACAAACTTGTGCCGCATCCCATCCCGAAAGAAACCCACCAACCCCGGACGCGATCGCACCTCGCGCCCGTGGTACACCCCCTCGCCGCCCCCCGCGAGCACCATGTCAATACTCCCGGCCGGATGCTCGTGCCACGTCTGCGAAAAATCATGCGTGTACGACTTGTGCGTAAACGAGAACCCACCCGCATCCACCCGCGAGATCACGCGCGCAAAACCACCAAGATCAGCCTCTGCCCGTGGAAGAATCACACCGCTCTATTCGAGCGCTGCCCTGTTTGGTTCCGATCCGATAAAGAGCCCCACCAACTGCTCTACTTCCCGAACTGCTTCCGCATCCGCGCCGTCGGGATCCCCAGCTGATCGCGATATTTCGCGACCGTCCGCCGCGCGATCTCGATCCCCCGCTCCTTGAGCGCCTTGACCATCGCCTCGTCGCTCATCGGCTTCGCCTTGTTCTCGTTCTCAATCAACTCCTCGATCGCCGCGCGCACCGCATTGGCGCTCACATCCTCGCCGCTCTCCGTGCTCAAGCCACCGCTAAAGAACGACCGCAGCGCCACCACCCCGCGTGGAGTCATGATGTACTTCTCGCTCACCGCGCGCGACACCGTCGCGACATGGATCCCCAACCGATCCGCGATCGGCTGCATCGGGAGCGGCTTGAGCGCCTCAGGACCAAAGTCAAAGTACTCCCGCTGCTCGTCCACCACCGCGTTAATCACGCGAAGCAGCGTGTGCCGCCGCTGACCGATCGCATCAATCAACCACTGCGCGTTCGACAAGTTCTTCTTCAGAAAGTCCCGATCCCCCTTCTGCACATCGTTGTCCATCGCCATCTCCGCGTACGCGCGATTGATCCGCACATCAGGGAGCCGCCCGTCCGTCAGGTACGCGATGTACCGATCCCCATCCTCGTCGTACTCCACCACCGCATCGGGATACACCGAGGTCTGCTCCCCCGCCGACATCCCGCGCCCAGGCGACAACGACAGCCGCTTGAGCACCCCAAGCCCCATATTGATCTCATCAAGCGTCAGCCCCGCCTTGCCCGCGATCTTGGGGAGCCGATTCTTCATCATGTCCTCGAAGAACTCACCAACAAGCCGTCTTGCGATCAGCAGCCCCTCGCCATCAAGCTCAACCTCATCCCGATCATCAAAGGATTCCACCCGATCAAGCCGCGCATCGATCTGGATCAACAAACACTCGCGCGCATCCCGCGCCCCGATCCCGATCGGATCAAGCGACAGCTGCATCGACTGCAGCGCCATCTCCCAGTCCGCCTCGCTCGGATCAAGCGCCTTAATCTCCTCGCCCGCGCGATCCGCGATCTCCTCAAACGAGCTCCGCAGATACCCATCATCATCAAGCTCCTCGATCAGCACCTCCCCAAGCGTGCGGATCCGATCATCCACATCGCACAGCGACCACTGATCCCCGAGCTGCTCGCTCATCGAAGCGCCCCGCGCCGGCGCCTGCGCCATCGCCTCAAACTTCGAGTCCGGATCCCCCCCACTCCGCAGCCCCGAATAATCCTCACCCCGCACCCGATCCTTCGACGCCGAGAACATGTTCTCCGCCGCCTCCGGATTCGCGTCCGTGTACTCCTCCAATCGAGCAAAGTCGTCCGCACTCTCCGGCTCAATATCCAGCGCCCCATCACTGACCGACTGATCACCCCGATCAACCACTCCCCCATCACCCCCACCATCGACCTCCACAATCTCCATCGTCGGATTCGACTCAAGCTCCTGCTCAAGCCGCTCGTGAAGCTCCGCCAAAGGCATCTGCAGAATCTCCATCGACTGGATCATCCGAGGCGACAGCTTCATCTGCTGCCCAAGCTTCATCTGTTGTGAAGTATCAAAACGCATACAACAACCCGTAACCATCCATCGTGCATGCAAACCACATGCCACAATCAACAGTCCATTCTATTCCATCGACAAACCAGCCGTTTTTCGATCAATCCCGACCCACCAAACACCCACCCGATCCGCTCTCCTCCCCCGCGCTGACTTTGGGGGGCAGGGAGTTGTCGCACAGCGACGGATGGGGCCTCATCCCTTCAAAAAAAGACCCCAGCCATCAAGCCAGGGTCCTTCAACTCTAAAGCATCACCCAACCCTACTTCTCAACACTCAGCACACGAAGCCCACCCTTCGCATCCGCGACAAAGACCGCGTCCTCAAGCACCGCGACATCAAACGCGCGATCAACCGTGTCGCAGTTCCCAGCGATCTCCGCGTGATCCGCATGCTTGACATCAACCACAACCACACCCGACTCCAGATCAGCAACATACGCACGATTACCCACAACATGCACATCCATCGCAAACCCGTCCGTATCCACGCTCGCCACCAGCTCCGGATGCGCCGAGTCTGAAACATCAACAATCTGCAGCCCCGAGAGCTTGTCAGCAACATACGCCGTCGTACCAACAACATGCACACCAAACGCTTCGCCCGGAGTATCCATCGTCCCGAGATGACCAATATGTTCTGGATCACTCACATCAAGAATCAACAAGCCAACCCGGCGACTCGCGACATACGCCGTCGTCCCCACCACGTGCACCGACGGAGCTTCCACACTACTCCGGAACTGATCCATCAAGCGAGGCTGCGTCGGATCCGAAACATCCAAGGTCTGCAATCCACCAAAGCCCGATACATACGCCGTGCTGCCAACCACGTCGATGCCCTTCACCTCTTTGAGCCCGTCATGAAACCCAACAAGCAGTGGCGACGAGGGATCACGCACATCCACAATCTGCAATCCACCAAACCCACCAGCGATATACGCCATCCCACCAACAACCCGCACTTCATTCGCCGTGCCCTCAAGCACTAGCGAACCAACCTTCACCGGACGCTCCGGAACTCGGATATCGAATATCTCAAGCCCCGCAAAGTCCGCGACATACGCATAAGGACCAACAACCTCAATCCCCGCGGCATACCCCGTCGTCTCCGCAAACGCGACCTCAAGCACCTCAACCGGATCGTGCGCCCCAGCCACCGAACAAACCAAACCAACTCCAAGCACCACACTCAACACTGAACGATTCAACATAAAGAACTCCTTACATATGTATATATAAACAAACCCCAGTGTACCAAAGTACACCGATCACACAACCCAAAACGAAAACCATTCCAAACCGTTTACATCGACTGCCGCCCCAGCAGCGCATCTCCCAGCACTGCCTTGTTCGCAAACTCCAGCGAGCTCCCCGTCGGAACCCCGCGCGCCAGCCGCGTCACCTTCACCCCATACTTACTCAGCGCGTCCGCGAGATACAACGCCGTCCCGTCCCCCTCCAGCGTCGGATTCAGACCAAGCACAACTTCCTCAATCCGCACGCGCCCGTCACCATCGCCCGCCTGCTGGGATCGCTGCAAACGATTGAACAAATGATCAACCGTCAGATCCTCCGCCTCCACCCCGTCCAGCGGCGACAACCTCCCCATCAGCACGTGATACAACCCCTTGTACATCCCCGTCTGCTCCAGCGCAATCAAATCCTTCGGCTGCTCAACCACACACACCAACGACCGATCCCGCTTGGGATCGCTGCACACCCCGCACACATCGCCGTCCGACAGATTGAAACACACCCTGCAGTGCCGGACTGATTCCTTCACCGCGCGGATCGCCTCCGCGATCGCGACCGCCTCGCCCTTCTCCGACTTCAGAATATGAAACGCGAGCCGCTCCGCCGATCGGATCCCGATGCCCGGAAGCCCGCTCAACCGCTCGATCAACTCGCGCACCGCCGCCGGATACCCGTTGCCCGCATCACCCAAACCTGTCGACCGCTTACCCATCCCCCGATCATACGCGGCCCATCCCATCCATCCCCCACCCAATCTTCAACCAGCCCAACTCCAACAACCCCTCTACCCTACCCCGTGCCCAAAACACGTTTCCAAACCAGCACCCCGCTCCAACTCCTCTTCATCACCGCCCTCGTCGCGCTCATCACCCTCCCCAACCTCTCAACCTTCGGCCTCTCCTCCTCCGAAGGACACCGAGTCATCCCCGCACTCGAAATGCTCGAGTCCAACCAATACCTCGTCCCCCACCTTTTCGACCAACCCTACCTCCGCAAACCCCAGCTCGTCCCCTGGATCTTCGCCGCCGCGCTGTCCATCAACCCCGATCCGGACCTGACACCAAGACTCGTCTCCGCATTCGCCTTCCTCCTCCTCTGCCTCTCATCCTTCTTCTTCGCCCGCAAATGGTTCGGACCCCGCGCCGCCCTCCCCGCCGGCCTCGCCGCCGCACTGACCCCGCTCTTCTGGGCGCCCGCACGCAGCGCCGAGATCGAATCCATCCACAACCTCCTCACCGCGCTGGGCGCCTGGATCACCCTTCACCTCCTCATCACCATCAACAAACGCCCTGTGTTATGGTCCTTCGCCCTCTCCATCACCGCGCTGCTCATGCTCCTCACCAAAGGCCCCGCGGGATTCCCCATCTTCCTCGCCCTCATACTCTCCGCCGCACTGCTCACACGCACCCCCAAGCCAATCTTCAAACCAACCATCCTCATCCCCATCGCCCTCGCCGCGCTCGTCTTCGCGCTCCACTGGTCACGCACCCTCAGCGCCGCCCCAAACGCGATCACCCAATCCCCCGAAGCCTTCATGTTCGAGCCCGGCCGACTCCCCAAGCTCCTCGCCTTCATCCCAGTCGCGCTCCTCACCGCGCTCCCCACCACCCTGGCGCTCCTCTTCCCCTGGGGTCCCGACGCCAAAGCAGAAGCATCAGAACAAGACCAACTCCCCAAACTCCACACCGCCAAACTCCTCGCCCTCTCCATCCCCCTCGCGCTACTCATCATGATGATCGCAGGCGTCTCCAACGATCGCTACGCCCAACCCATCCTCGCCGCCACATTCCCCCTCATCGGATGGCTCCTCACCACCACCCTCCACCCCAAGCGCCACCTCATCCTCCGCATCCTCACGCTCGGCTCCCCAAAGATCCTCGCGCTCGTCGCGCTCATCCTCATCCCCATCAACATCTACCAAGTCGAGCCCCGCGCGAGATCCACCTCAGGTAAGCAACCCGCCCACACCCTCGCCTCCGATCTCGCCGCGTCACTCCCACCAGGCAACTACACCATCGTCGCCGACGCGATGATCGAAGCGCGCCCCGAAACCCTCCTTTATCTCAGACATCAATCGCAGTCCACCGACCACGACCTCGACATCCGCTGGACACCTGAACTCCCACACGAACAACTCGCTGACATCGCTGCAAGCATCCCGAACCAACTGCTCGTTCTGATTCGGACCGATCAAAACGGGAACGAGTCCGATAAAGTCTTGATCGACAAAACCATAGCGATCGGCCGCGTCCACGAGTTCGATTTCGCGCTCGTCTCTGTTCAGTTCCCGTAAGTTACGAACACAATAAATTCCCCCTTTCAACTGGGGAATCCCACCCAAAGTCCTTGCATCGCATCCAGCAATTCGATAGTCTGTTGCTCACAAACCAGCAGCTTCGGGACTCTTTTGTGGAGAGAGGTTCGTCCCAAAGCTGTTGGTTTTTTTCATGAACTCAACAACACCATTCACCGCGCCAGCATACGGATCGGGATGATCGCTTCCGCGACCTTCTCATCCACCAGATCGCGCATCACCACTTTCAGGTGGTACCGCCCCACCCCCAAGTTTCGAGGCAGCGTGATCTTGTTGATCAGATAGTAATCCCGCACACGATTCCGACTCACGCTCCGATCCACCTCCGCAGCGCGATTCCATGTATTCAGATCATCCGCGACATGATACAACTCCAGCCGCTGACTCATCTCCACCTCAAACCTCGGCTGCCCGTCATTCCCCGAAATCTCGCGATGACCAAACCGATCCACCTCGACATACACAATCACTTCCTGCGCCGTCCCCGCAACAAACTCATTGCTCGCGAACGGCTCATAGTTCCCAAACCCGCTCACGCTCGTGCACAACAACGCACGCGTCACGCGGATCCCCGAAGCGCGATCCAGATCACGCTTGACGCGCTCCAGCGCCTCCGCCGCCGCATCAGGTGACGCGATCCCACCTGAACTCGAGATCGAATCAAACACCTCACGCACCGCGCGCAGCGTGCTCAACTCCGCATCACTCAACACCCCCTCGCTGTGCAGTGAATCGAGCGTCTCCACAGATATCGAGTCCATCCCGGCAAGCGCCGTCGCCGCCGCGCCAGGATTATCACTCGTCCGCGCCAGTTCAGTCAGCAACCCCACAAGCTCATCAACGAGCTCCGCCTTACGCTGCTCCGCATCAACCGAAACAACTTCCACAGCTCCCGCATCGATCACTCCCGTATCAACAGGTTCATCGATCGCTTGCGTATCAATCCCGCGCTCAGCAGCAGCCGCTGAGAGCGAGAACGAACCATCACTGCCCCCTACATCTAATTGTGCTTCAGAGCTATCAATCGCCTCAGCCGCAAGCTGTTCATCGCGCGCCTCCAGATCCCGCGCGATCTCCTCGGCGCTCGGCTGATACACCTCGACCTTCTCCGTGAGGTCCTCACCAGACTCCATCCCAGAGAAGTACTCGTCCATCATCCGCGCCGACTCAAGCACCTGATCGCGCGTCGATCCGAAGTCTTCGCCTGTATCAATCTGAGCCGTGATCGGATCATCATCCTCCGCAAGCGCCGTCAGCGAGGTATCCACCGCCTCAGCATTGGGATCAGTCTCCGCCTGGACAGGTTCTTTCTTTTTCTTCCACCACCGATCCCCCTTGCCGCACCCGCTTGCTGTGAGCAACCCCACTGTGCATCCAGTCGCGCACCCCACAACCAGAATCATGCTGCCAATCCGACTTCCTGTCTTGCGTGCCATATCGAGCCTCCTGCTCATCTGCATGTAGAACACTATACCAAATCCCGCGCACTCAGTTCCGCCGCGCCAATGTAAAAACACCCCATCAAATACGGGATTTAGCGAGACGCCGCCACGAACGACAGCATCAGCCGCTCGAGCATGATCCCCATGTCCGCGCCACTGGACTTGCTCGCCACATCCGCCGCGACGCACTGGTCGAACAGCGCCCGCGCCCGTTTGGGACCCAGCCGCTTCGCAGTTCTGAGAATCGAGTCCTTACTCGAAGCCGGCCACAGCTTGAGTTCCTTCCCGATCACATTGCTGTTGACCCCCTGCGCCAGCGCCTCGCTCGCGCCCATCAGCTTCCGCGCCAGATCGCTGCACGCGAACACCACAGGAACCGAGTTATCCCTCGGACTGTTTCCCAGAATCACACGCAGCTCCGACAATGCGCGATCGGGATCGCCGCAGAGCAGATACGACTGGATCGCCCACACCTCTTCCTCGCGTGTCAATCCGACCAGCTCCGTCACCATCTGCTGCGTGATCGGATTCCCCTCACCCGCGCCCACCGCGAGTTTGCCGAGCTCCGAATCGATGCGCCCCAGATCAGCGCCCAAACGCTCAACCAGTCCCGCCGCTGTGCGCTGATCAATCTCCGCGTTGTACGCCGTGCGTGCCCGCTTGACGACCCATCTGCACGCCGTGCCTTCATCCACCGTGTCGCACTTGACGATGATCCCACAGGTCCCGATCGCGTCGTCGAGCTTCCCCTTATTCCACTTCCCGGCGCGCAGCACCAGCGTCGCTTGATCGCTCGGCCCCTGTGCATACCGCTCGAGCATCGGACGCGTCGTCGCGTTCACGAACGAATCCGCTTCATCGACGATCACCATCTTGTGCGTCGCCATCAACCCAAATGATCGGCACTCATCGAGCACCTCCGCGAGATCCGTCTGATCCCCCTCGAACTTGAACACCTCGATCTCGCCATGCTCTTGTTCAAGCTTCTCCTTAAGCATGCTCGTGTACTGCGTGCGCAGGAACAGCTCCTTGCCCACGAGCACCACGATCCGATGCTGTGCGCCCGGCTGTCCCGCTGCTCCTTTTGATCCCGCCCGAGATGTTTTGCTTGCTTTCGCCACGCCCCCATTGTACGCCGCCCGCCGGGACACTATCGTTGATCCAATGCCCAAGCTCACCGTCATCCGAGGCCCAGACGAGGGCAAAGAGTACATGCTCCCCACTGGAGAGCCCCAACTCATCGGCCGCTCCTCCGAAGCACTCCCGATCTCCGACAACACCGTCTCTCGACGTCACGCCGAGCTCACACCCGACGGCTCGACCTGGTACATCCGCGACCTCAAATCCAACAACGGCACCTTGGTCAACGGCGTGCTCATCAAAGACCGCATCCGTCTCGAACCAGGTGACGAGATCAATGTCGGGATCACCACGCTGCTGTTTGGGATCAATCCAGAAGACCGAGTCTTCTCGCCCGTACTGCTTACCGACGAGGAAGAGCAAGAGATCGATGTCGAGCTCACCCTCCCTTCGTCCGGCGACTCCTACATCGGAGACGCGATCGATCCGACCGCCGCCGCCGAGGACCATCTGCGCGTCATCTACGCGCTGACCTCGATCACCGCGCGCATCGCCAACAAACGCGAGCTCCTCGATGCCGTGATGATGCTGATCTTCAACGAGTTCAAGCCTGAGCGTGGTGTGATCATGATCCCAGGCGCGACACCCGAAGCGCCGATGGTCCCAGGGATCGTCCGTTATGCCGCGCCGCCGACCGACGAGGACACGGCGAAGATCCACGTCTCGACCACGATCCTCAAAGCCGCGATGGACGGCGACGGCGTCCTCTCCACCAACGCGATGCAAGATCCACGCTTCGCGTCAGGAGACTCCGTCCAGCAGTACCAGATCCGCAGCGCGATCTGCTCTCCCATCACCTTCGGAGAGCAACCCTTTGGCGCGATCTACATCGACTCGTCCACCGTCCACCACGCGTTTGATCGTCAGCAGCTCGCGTTGCTCAACGCGATTGGTCAGCACACCGGACTCGCGCTCGCGAATGCCGACGAGCACCTCAAGCGCGTCAACTCCGAGAGGATGGCCGCGATCGGAGAGACCGTCGCGTCGCTCTCCCACTCGATCAAGAACATCCTCCAAGGACTCAAAGGCGGCGCCGATGTTGTCGAGATCGGTCTGCACAAAGGCGATCTGGATATCTCACGCAATGGGTGGGGAATCCTGCGGCGCAATCTTGATCGCATCGCATCACTGACGATGAACATGCTGACCTTCAGCCGCAAGCTCCAGCTCCAACTCGAGCTGACTCACATCAACAAGATCGCACGCGACATCGCGCAGCTGATGGAGAAAGTCTGCGAAGAAAAAGGCGTCGCGCTGATTGTCGATGCGGATCCCGAGATGCCTCCGATCAGTGTGGATCCGTCGCTGATCCACCAAGCGATCGTGAACCTGGTTGCCAACGCGATCGAAGCGGTCGAGCCGGAGACCGGCGCGGTGACGGTGCGCGTCGCGTTCAACGAGTCGCGTCCAGACAAAAAAAAGGCGGGGGCAGTTCTGCGTCCGGCGGTGGTGATCTCAGTCATTGATAATGGTCCCGGCATCCCGCAGGATCGACTCGCGTGGATTTTCGAGCCGTTCAATACCACCAAAGGACTCAAGGGGACTGGTCTTGGACTCGCGGTGACCAAGCGCATCGCGTACGAGCACATGGGACGGATCCGCGTCGAATCAACGCCGGGTCAGGGGAGTGTGTTCAAGGTAATTCTGCCGGCGGATCTGGATGCGCAGCTTGATCCGAGCGCGACATCGAATCGACAATCCGGCAACGGTGAGTCGGGTGGGTTGATCTGATCAACACATTGTTCCACGTGGAACACAAGCATGCTTTGTGCGGGAATCTGAGTTTTGCGCACAATGGGGGTGATCAGGCGGCTGCTTGGTCTGGGCTTTGCTTGCTGTTGAGCAGGCGCTGAATCGTTCTGAGCAGGCGCGCTCGGTTGAGCGGCTTTGTTTCGTACTCATCACATCCGGCTTCGAGGCATCGCTGACGATCTCCGGGGAGTGCGTTGGCAGTCAGAGCAAGGATCGGTAGTCTGCATCCCTCTTCACGCAGTTTGGCTGTTGCTTGATATCCATCCATAACGGGCATCTGCATGTCCATGATGATCAGATCAAACGATTCGTACAGTTTTGGGTCGTTGAAGACACGGTTGAGCGCTTGCTGACCATTCCAAACGAACTCATACTCAAGCTCTGTCTTGGAGAAGAAGTGTTTGAGGAGGAGCTGGTTGTCTGGGCCGTCTTCGGCGATCAGCACGCGTCCGCTGAGTTGTGTTGTTGGGAGTTTCCTTGTGTTGATCTTTGTCGAGTCGTCGATCGGAAGTTCGGTGATGGTGTGTTGTGCAGATTCTGATTGCGGGAGCACAATCGGGAGCGAGAAGGTGAAGGTTGATCCGCGTGCAACAACGCTTGTTGCTGAGAGCTCGCCTTGCATCATTTCGGCGAGTTGTCTGGAGATGGAGAGTCCGAGTCCTGTTCCGAGGTTTTCGTAGGATAGTGCGGTTTCGACTTTGTTGATGTCGACTTGCTCGAACGGTTTGAAGATTGTTTCGAGTCGGTCTGGTTCGATTCCGACGCCGGTATCGGCGACGGCGATGTTGAGTGTGTCGTCTATTTGTTCGAGCTCGATGGTGATTGAGCCGTAGTAGGTGAACTTGATCGCGTTTGAGATCAGGTTGAGGATGATCTGGCGCACGCGGTATGGATCGGCAACGATTGATTCTGGGATAGGGGTTTTGAACTTGACTTCGAGATCCACACCGCGCTCGTTGGATTGGACTTGCATGGTCGCGACGCATTCGGCGAGGACTTCTCCGATATGACACTTGACGGGGTTGATCGCGAGCTTTCCGGATTCGATTTTGGAGAGATCCAGGACATCATTAATCACGGTGAGCAAGTGCGATCCGGCGCGCGTGATTCGGTTGACGGCGGTTCCCATGGTCTCCGGGTCGTGGTGCTCTGGGACCATGTCCTTGAGGATTTCGGTGTATCCGAGCACGGCGGTCATCGGCGTGCGGATCTCGTGACTCATGTTGGCGAGGAATACTGATTTGGCGTGATTGGCGCGCTGTGCGTTGTACGCAAACTCGCGTTGGCGCTGTTCGCTCTCGATGAGCGACTTGTTCATCTTGCTTGCGAGATTGACCGCTCTTGTGCGACCTTGTGTAATAAAGAATGTGATCGCGGTCACAAGGAGTGATGCGAGCGATCCGATGATGAGGGCGTTGTTCGCTTTCTGTGTATGCGATGCGATTTCTGTCGGCGTCAGGTCGCTTTCGGGGTGGAGTGTGCATGCGGAAACTGTGGTATTGATAGTTTTGCCGCCGATGGTGTGACTGAATGAATACTCTACATTTGATTCTATTGAGCACTCTTTTCCGATCGGTATGATATTGGTTAGTGAGATGACATTCTGCTGGAAGTCATCTGTTGAAATCGATACTCGATCTGCGTGATTGTTCCGGGCGTTGATGTAGTTTGCAAAGAGCGCGGTATCGATTGAGAGCGACACCCATCCACGGATCGCTTGTCGGCGTTGTTCCGAGGTTTCCGTCGGCATCCCAGGCTCGTAGCTTGGATATGTGAAGACCAGTCCAAACTTTGATTCGGCATTCTCTGCTTCGAGTTGCTTGAGCTTGAAAGGCGCTGAGATTTGCATTGAACCTGTGAACGCGGCTCGGTCGTATACATCTTTGTTTGCGGGCTTGGCGGCGACATCGAGGCCGAGAATCATTTCGTTGCGTGGCTGAGGTTCGGCGTACTTGATGATGTAGTGCTCTTCTGTGTCGTCCTGAACCTCATAGCCTTCGTGGGTATGGATGGAAAAGTTTTCCATACCTTGCGAGAACACTTCTTGCTTGAACTCCTCCATCTGATCCGGCCTGACATGTTGAACATACACAAACGCGAGCACGCTCTGATAGTTTTCTTGGAGGTTTGCTGAGTCAACAAATCGTGCCCACTCGTTTCGATCAACATAGTTCGACGATTGCGCGAACGCGTTCATGAATAGAAGTGCGTTCTGGTAGTTATCGATATCGTTGATGATTTTCTGATGGTGCGCCTGGGCGCGTTTGAAAATTGCTTCTTCTTGTGCGTGCTCGATTGAGTGGCTGAATGATCGGTATGCGAGCGCCGAGATCCCGGTGCTGATCAACGCGATAAGAAGGACGGTCCAATAGCGTCTGAAGAGTACGGTGAATTTGCTGGACCCAATAGGCATTTCGCAATTGGATCGGCTGCTTTGGACAGGTCATTGACGCCAACATCATTGCAAGAGCGATGATTCATCGAATGAGTTGTCAAAAGTGGGTGCGGGATGGGCGAGACGCGGATTTTGCGCCGTGAAGATTTCTCGCAAGGTCCAAGAGTTTGTTACACAGCGGCGGGCTGGAGGTTCATCGCTTTGGCCATGGCTGTTCCCATGTCGGCGGGGCTCATGGCGACCTCGACGCCGGCTTCTTGGAGGGCGGCGATCTTGGAATCCGCGGTTCCGGTGGGCTTTCCTCCGGCTCCGGCGGAGATGATCGCGCCGGCGTGTCCCATGCGCTTGCCGGGAGGGGCGGTGCGTCCGGCGATGAAGGCGGCGACTGGTTTTTTGACGTTGTTTGCGATGTACTCGGCGGCGGCTTCTTCGTCTTCGCCTCCGATTTCACCGATCATGAGGATGGCATCGGTGTCGGGGTCTTCTTCGAACATGCGGATGCAGTCGATGTGGTTGAGGCCTCGGACGGGGTCACCACCGATCCCGACGCAGGTGGATTGGGCGAGACCAATCTGGGAGGTTTGCCAGACGGCTTCGTAGGTGAGTGTTCCGGAGCGGGAGACGATTCCGACGGACTTCCCGATTTTGGATTCGGAGATGTGTGTGTTGATGTATCCCGGCATGATCCCGATTTTGCAGCCGTTGTTGGTGTAGTGGGATTCGGCGGTGTTGTCGCCGGTCTTTGGGCCTGGGGTGATGATTCCCGGGCAATTGGGGCCGATAAGTGTGAAGAGTTCTTCGGCGTGCTGTGAGTCTGCTCCGCGAGCGGCGGCGTTGCGTTCATCCATGATGGCGCGGACGCGGATCATGTCGTTGACGGGGACGCCTTCGGTGATGCAGCAGATGAGTCGGATTCCCGCGTCCATCGCTTCGAGGATCGCGTCGGCGGAGAAGGCGGGTGGGACGAAGATCATGGTGGCGTCGGCGCCGGTGGCTTCGACGGCGTCGCGGACGGTGTTGAAGATCGGGAGGTTGTTGGCGTCTTTTTGTCCGCCTTTGCCTGGGGTGACGCCTCCGACCATTTTGGTGCCGTAGTGGAGGCATCCTGCGGTGTGGAGGGCGCCTGCGGAGCCGGTGATTCCTTGGGTGATGACTTTGGTGTCTGCGTTGACGAGGATGGCCATTGTGGTTGCTCCGCTGTTGGAAAGAGGGGTCTTGTGTGCATGATAGCGTGGGGTTTGGTTTGTGTTGCGTGATTGGGAGGATATTGGTGGTCTATGATGCTCTCCTAACACATTGGGAGATCGAAACATGCGGGCGATTGTGACTGGTCAGGTTGGTATGGAGAAGAAGTCGTACCTCGATGGTGTGGCTCGGTTTGCGGGTCAGCAGGGTGAATCGGTCCCGATTTACAATGTGGGGAACATGATGTACAGCGAGGCCCCGGATATCCGGGAGGGACGGATTCTGGATCTGCCGATCTCGAGGCTGCACTCGCTGCGCCGCGCGGCTTTCAAGGACATCATCGCGGATTCGCGCGATGAAGACACGATCGCGGTCAATACGCACGCGACGTTCCGCTGGCGGCATGGGCTGTTTAGCGCGTTTGACTTTGATCAGATCGTGAAGCTGGCGCCGGACCTGTTTATCTGCTTGGTGGACAACATCGAGGTGGTGCACAAGAACCTACACGAGGCGCATGATATTGATGCGACGCTCAAGGACTGCATGGTGTGGCGCGAGGAAGAGATCCTGGCGACGGAGCTGATGAGTCAGGCGGTTCCTGGGAGCAAGTTCTACATTGTTTCGCGTGGTCGTCATGCTTCGACGGAGCGGACGATGTTCCGGTTGTTATGTAGGCCTGAGATGAAGAAGGTGTACCCGAGTTTCCCGATGAGTCATGTGGTGGATATGCCTGAGGTGATGGCGGAGATTGACGCGTTTCGCGCCGAGCTCGCGGAGCACTTTATTACCTTTGATCCTGGTGATGTGGACGAGAAGCTGCTGCTGGATCGTGCGATCGAGGCGGTGAAGGACGGCAAGGACTTCTTTGATCACATGCCTCATCAGCTTGGTGGGATTCAGAAGGACATGGAACCGATCCGGATGCGGACTCGGGAGGTCATGGATATCGCGGGGGATATCGATGGTCAGATCTACATGCGGGATTTCAAGCTGATCGACCAGGCGGACATGATTGTGAGCTTTGTGCCTGAGCTGATTAGTGATGGGGGTAAGGTGATCCCGGGGCTGTCGAGTGGGGTTGAGCGTGAGCTTCAGCATGCTTGGGAGCATGCGAAAGAGGTGTATGTGGTTTGGAAGCCGAGCAAGCCGCCGAGTCCGTTTATTACGGAGACGGCGACGAAGGTTTTTGCTTCGACCGAAGAGGCACTGAAGTACTTTGAAGAGCAGGGGATGTTCTCGACGCGGAACTTGTTTGGGCAGTAAGCGTCTATGCCTTTGAATGCATCAGATCTTGCTCGCCGGCAGTGGACAGTTGAGCTGTGGCTTCGGATTTTGAGCTTGCTGTTCTTTATCCTCATGATTCCATCGGTCCTGCTTTGGCTCGTGCAGGGATTGATGGATGGTGAGTTGTTTAGTGTTTGGAACCTAGCGCCGGTGAGCTTTGCTCTCTTTTGTTTGGTTGCATCGGGTGTGCTTTGGTTCTTGAGCCGACGGCTCTCTGTGTTGCTTGTTCCGGTCCCGAGATTGAACAGGTGCCCCGGTTGTGGGTACTCGATCGACGGTCTGAGAGAAGCGACTTGCCCGGAGTGTGGGCTCGCGTTTGAATCCAATCGTGATGGCTCGGATCAATCTGATACCGAGACTTCCCCTCGGGGCGTGAGACGGATTGAACGAGATCGTCAGATTGCTGAGATAGTGTTTCGATCTGCTGGGATCTACTTGTTGATTACTCAGATGTATGTTGGCTTTCAGTATGTGTTCCGTGCAATCAGCTATGTCTTTCTAGATCCTCAGAGCAGCATGTTTGTTTCCGGCGAGGATATTCGCTTGAACACCGAGACGGTGTTTTGGCTTGTCGTTGCTTGTGGATTTTTGTTTGGGAGTCGGTGGGCTGCTGCGATTTGTGTTCCAGAACCTAAGCGTGTTCAGGAAGGCGATTAGGTTTCATCTCGTTTTCTAACCCAAGATTTACGCTCTAATCGACTGTTTACCGGTCGTTTTTATGGTTGTGCTGTGATGTTGATGTATGTTCTGGGCGTGAATACATCACATTTGATTGTTGGTGTTGTTGGTTTTTGCTCGCTTGGGGCTTTGGCTCTTGCTTGTTCGACGGTGTCGCTGCAGGCGGATCATCGGATTACCACGATGGATTATGACATCGCGTGGTTTGATGATTTCGGGAACCTCACGGGGTTCAATCAGCTGCGGTCGTGGAGCCCGGGTGAGTTTTATGATTTCATGTTCGATCAGAGCGACACGCTCGGCGACACGGCTTTTATGCATGTGACGCAGGATTCGAGCATGTCGGAGATGTTGATCTTTATTGAGGAGACTGAATGATGAGTATTCGGCATGCGATGATTCTGTCAGTTTGTGGTTGCTCTGCTGTTTCAATGGCGGGTGTGATGTCGCTTGAGGGTGATATGCGGACTCAGCTTTATGACATCTCTGCGGAGACTAGCTCGTTTCCTCCTGATTTCTTGTTTGATGGGACTGGTGGTCCTGTGATGTCTCCGATCACATTTGGGGACTGGGAGTATGATGATTCGTTCTCGATTCCGGCGATGTCGATGAGTATGTATCACTCCTCATCGGTGACCAGTGAGCTGCTGCTTGCTGAGGGATCGATTGAGGGAATCGTCACCCCAGGTGTTGCAAACTATGTATTCACCACAGGTGTTGGATTCAACGATTTCAATATCACATTCTCAGTAGGCGAGACGACTGAGTTTTTGATTGACGCAACGCTAACGGCATCTGGTCTATCCGGGAACTCGTCTGTAGTGATCCGGAATGCCACTTCGCCGTTCACGGTGCTGTATTCTCAGCAAGCGATGAACACGAGTATTGAGATCCACGAGACTATCGAGCTTGAGGCGGGAACATACAGCTTCCAGCTCATCTCGAATGTCTCGCTTGCGCCGGTTGTGGGGTTGGATTCCGCTTCTTATTCTGGATCTCTGAGTGTGGTGCCTGCGCCGTCGGTGCTTGGTTTGATTGGGGTTTCGGGGATCTTTGCATCACGCCGGCGTCGGTGATTGAGCAACTGAGTTCTGTTTGTTCTATGTGATAGCGCGTGACATTCCCGTCGATGAAACCTGTGTGGGGATGGGTGCGAATGTAATTACGTATATTCTGAAACAAGGGGACATGTTGTGGAAAGTATTTGCATATATAAAATAGTCGCTGGGATCGGTTACTTTTCAATGGCTGCGATGGCGAGTCCGATGCAGCTTGTTTCAGATGATCGCGGGATTTCTCTGGATGTCGGGTACAGTTGGTTTGATCAAGGACAGTTCAACACTGTAAACGAATCTGATTTGGTTGTGCCGATGGGTGCATTCTCGGCTGTCAATGAAGAGACGATCATCACTCATCAGACCGGGTACCTTGGCGCCTCGCAACTTTCTGAGGTTTCTGAGCTGCAGATCAGTGGGCAGGGTCAGATTTTGGGTTCGGCAGAGTCTGAGGATGGGATTGCTTACGAGATGTTTGAGACTGCTGGGATCAGCTCTGTAGCTGTGGAGTTTTCCATCAGCGAACAGACTGCGTTTTTTCTTGATGCGTTGTTGTACTCGAGCGGGTCGCCTGGCGAGAGCGGGGTGTGGCTGCGAGGGATCAACGGCACAGCGTTTTACTTTCATGACTCTACCAACTTGTATGACTCTGAGAATACATATGTGGATGTAGAGCAGGGCTTTGTGCTTGATGCGGGATCGTATGTGTTTGAGATGAGTTCATCTCTCTTTTCGAGCGACGCAGACTATGGGGCGATGGCATCGTTTCAGGGCAGCTTGAGTGTGGTGCCTGCGCCTTCATCGCTTGGTTTGATTGGTGTTTCGGGGATCTTTGCATCACGCCGGCGTCGGTGATTGACTGAAACAAGTTGCGAAAGAATCCCAATGAGCGGTTGCGGGGATGGTCCCGTGGTGGGATACTTGTCTCATGAGCGAAGAACACGTACAGGATGGGCAGGGAGATGATGTTCGGCACGCGCCGGTCAATGAGCGCGGGCGGGCGTTTGATCCCGATGTGACGGACGATGAGAAGTCGTTTGCGTTGTGGATGCATCTGGCGCTGCTGGCGCACTTGGTGTTGTCGTTGATCGCGATCATTATCCCGATTGTGATGTGGCAGGTGAAGAAGGATGAGTCGCCGTTCCTCGATGATCATGGTCGTGAGGCGGTGAACTTCCAGATTTCGCTGTTGATCTGGTCGCTGGTGTTTGGGCTCGCATCGATCCCGATCGGGTTCTTGACCTGTGGCGTGGGGTTCGTGATCGCGTTTGTGCCTTATGTGGTCGGACTGATCGGGATGATCCAGGCATCGCAGGCGGCGAATCGTGGCGAGTTCTATCGCTATCCGATGACGATGCGGTTTGTGTGATCACGTGATTCCCTGAAATCTCTGTAGACGGATTCCCAACTGTTGGTTGCGGGGATGATCCCGCTCTAAAGGAACTGGGATATGAGCAATGCTGGGTCTGCGGCTGAAGCACCTGTGAATGATCGTGGCCGGGCGTTTGATCCCGATGCGAGCAAGGCGGAGCGGAGCTTTGCGGTGTACATGCACCTGAGTTTGCTCTTGCACTTGGTGCTTTCGTTTTTGGCTTTGATTGTGCCTTATGTGATGTGGTCATCGAAGCGGGAGGGGTCGCCGTTCTTGGATGATCATGGTCGCGAGGCGTTAAACTTCCAGATTTCGATTGTGGTATGGACGATCGTATTCGCGGCTCTTGCGGTTCCTGTAGCCTACTTTACGGATACGCTGGCGCTGCTGGTGATTCTGTTCCCGCATGTGCTCGGGATTGTCGGGATGTGTTGCGCGGCGTCTGCGGCGAATCGCGGGGAGTTCTTTCGGTATCCGATGACACTTCGCCTGCTTACATAACTGGGATCATGCTTTCATGACTGTGTATCGCTGCACTCATCTGCAGCGTTTTTAGTTGGTGCCGGCGAGTTTGCGGACGGTGGTGTCGAAGTTCTTCACGAGTGCGCTGATGACGGCGTAGACGATTCCGATGTATATCCCGGCGCTGATGATCGCCCCCACAGCGAGTGCGATGCGTGCGGTGAAGAGGCCGTCGGTTCCTGAGTCGACTGTTTCGGCAAGGCGCTGCGCGGGGACAACTAGCGCGTCGAGCAGAGACGCTGGGGAGAGCGACGCGAGCGCGGGTCCGATGACGGGCATGTCTGACGCGGAGGCCCAACCACAGAGTCCCAGGATTCCTGAGACGACGGCGACGATCGCGACGGTTCCGATGACTGCGGCGAGGGTGCCTTTGGATTTGAGTGACCACTGGAGACCGATCATGACGCAGAAAGCCATGAACGGTATGAGGACGAGGGGGGCGAGGAGTCCCGCTTCTGGGAGTACGACTGGCGCGTTGATCGCGGTTCCAGAGACGGTCGAAGTCGGGATGTTTGCGAGGGTGTCTTGTCCGAGTCCTCCGGTGAGTGCGTAGAGGCCGGCGAGTCCGATGGTGAAGACGGGGACGGCGATGAGGGGGAGGAGATAGGAGACGAGTCCTCGGAGCTTTCCGGTGAGGTACATGCGTGGGGTGATGGGTGTGGTGAGGATGAGGTCGAGGGTGCCGTCTTCTCGTTCTCCGGCGACGGCGGTGGCGGCCATGTTGATCGCGATGAGCGCGATGACGAAGACTTCTGTGAAGACGACGGAGCGGATGATGAACTGGTAGTCGGAGGTGTTGATGGATTGGGTGTGGTAGAGGATCGTGAGGACGAGACCGAGGACGAGACCTCCGATCACAAAGGACCAGCGCGCGATGATGCGCCAGAATGTCGCGTTGCGTGCGGCGGCTTCGCGCCATGCGATCGGGTTTGACCAAACGGTGCGTGGTGGACGATGTTCGACAGTCGCGCCTTTGCCGAGGAGTCTCCGGTGGAGAGGGACGGCGGCTGTGGACTTGGTGATGTTCTTGAGTCCGCCTGTTCGGACGGTGAGGGTGGAGGCGAGGACGAGGAATCCGGAGAGTAGGAGCGAGGCGTAAACCCATGCTCGCGCGGGGGACTCGAGCATGAGTGCTTTGAGTCCGGTGTAGGTGCCTGGGATCGCGGCGGGGTAGGACGCTGGAGAAAGCAGCGCGCGGAGTGCGAGGAAGGGGTTGAATGCAGAGATGACGGTGACGCCTTCTCCGGCTGGTCCAGCACCCATGCCTCTTGATCGGAACCACGCGTCGAGCGCGAGGGTGATCGCGAGATAGGTGATGACGGAGACATAGAACGCAAACACTGCACGTTGTCCGACGAGGCGGGATACTGAGAGCGCGATCGCGATGGATCCGACGAGGATCGCGGCGCCGGCGCTGACGATGTAGACGGCGATGATGGATCGTCCTGGGACTCCACCAAAGAACTGGGTGAGTGCGAAGAGGGGGAGGGATGCGAAGAGCAGAGCGAGGACGAAGAAGAGTCGGCCGAGGAGGTTTCCGAGGACGATCTCGAGTTTGGACATTGGAGTGGTGAGGAGGATGTCCCAAGTTTTGGGGCTCGCTTCGTGTGAGATGGCGCCGGCCATGAACACGGGGGCGATGATGCAGATGAGCGCGACCTGAAGGTAGGCGATCCCGGCGAAGGCGGAGGCGCCTGCGGAAGCGAGCTCGCGGTAGGAGACGTCTCCGGTTGGGGTGGAGCCGAGCATGGCCCACAGCAGAACGAGGATGAGTACTGCGAGGTATCCGGAGCGCGCGTAGTTGTGCTTGGAACGGCGTGATGCGTTTTGAACGAGTCGAACTGCGATTGGGTTTGCGGGTCCTAACCGAAGGAGCCAGCGGAGAAATATGGGCATGTATGGAGTGTATCGCTTGTTATGAGCAGCGTTGCGGGTTTTTCTCGGGCGTAGAGCTTGTTCGTACAGTCATGATTCACTGCTGTTCGGATTCATAATTATTTGTGTTGCAATCATTTATGTGTTTCTGTTAGACTGAAATCGCGAGGCCGGGACGCTGGTCTCTGAGAGAAAAGAGAGGACCAAGAGACAATCTGTATTCCAACTGTGTTGTTGGATTCTTGCATCTTTGTGTTTCTCTCGTGGGCAAAAACCTTAGAGAAAGGGGTTTCACATGAAGAAGGCAATCACAATTCTTGCCGCATTGGGCGCCGCATCGACTGCGAACGCTGGGCTGACACTTGACGATCTTTCGATCGGCACCTTGATGGGTGGCGACAGCGTCATGGGCGACACGGCACTCTCGACTGATGACATGAACGCGGACACCATCGGTACCGGCGGCTCATGGAGCGGTGGCGATGATGTCTACACACTCGTCTGGGGCGGCGGCGACCTGACCCTCGACCTGCTGTTCACTGATGATCTGGGCGATCTCGATCTGTTCCTCTTTGACAACAACAACCCTGCGGGCGAGCTCGCTCAGGGGATCTCTGTTGATGACAATGAAACAGTCGAGGTTTTAGGGCTCGCTGCAGGCACTTACTGGGTGAGTGTTGACGGCTGGTTGGGTGCTACCAACAGCTACACACTGAATGTTTCGCAGGACATTCCTGCACCAGCTGGCTTGGCCGTGATCGGTCTTGGTGGTTTGGTCGCTGGACGCCGTCGTCGCTGATTCAACTCTCCAAGTTTTTCATCTGACGACAGACTGCTGAGCAGGTTCCGCCGCACACTTTCGGGTGTGCGGCGGTTTTTATGAGTAGAAAAAAACACCCGCTATGAAGCGGGCGTTGGTGTGGATTCAAATCAGCTGAATCAATCAAGTGGATTGGGTACCAGCGGACTCCGGTGGTGTTGACTCTGAAGCGGCTTGCGCATCGATGTCTTCCTGGCGTGAGTCTGGTTCCGCGGCGTTCTCCGGCTCGACCCACGAGGTGTTGAACTTGAGGGTCTCGTCGGTGCCGATACGGGTCGCGTCGAGGACATTTTTCTCGTGGAGGTCTCCGGAGAGGAGGAGCTCGGAGAGTGGGTCCTCGATGTAGGTCCCGATCGCTCTGCGGAGCGGGCGGGCGCCGAAGTCGGGGTTGTATCCCTTCTCGATGAGGAAGTCCTTGGCGGACTGATCGAGGTTTAGGGTGAAGCCTTGCATCTGGAGACGCTCGGCGACCTTCGAGACTTCGAACTCGACGATGTGGATGAGGTCTTCCTTGGTGAGTGGTTTGAAGACCACGACATCATCGAGGCGGTTGATGAACTCGGGACGGAAGAACCGCTCGATTTCTTTCATCAGCACGGACTTCATGGACTCGAACTTGTTTTCGGGTGCGTGCTTGCCGAACCCGAATCCGCCGCCGCCCTTGATGAGGTCAGCGCCGATGTTGGAGGTCATGATGATGATGGTGTTGCGGAAGTCCACGTGGCGTCCGAAGGAGTCGGTGAGTCGGCCTTCTTCCATGATCTGGAGGAGCATGTTGAAGACATCTGGGTGCGCCTTCTCGACTTCGTCGAGGAGGACGACGGAGTACGGGCGTCGGCGGATGGCTTCGGTGAGCTGGCCGCCTTCTTCATAACCGACGTAGCCTGGAGGCGCGCCGACGAGGCGCGAGACGGTGTGCTTCTCCATGTACTCGGACATGTCGAGGTGGATGAGCGAATCCGGATTCCCGAACATGAACTCAGCGAGCGATTTGGAGAGCAGGGTCTTACCGACACCTGATGGACCGACGAAGATGAAGGAACCCATTGGGCGCTTCGGATCTTTGAGGCCTGCACGGGCGCGGCGGATTGCTTTGGAGATCGCTTTGATCGCGTCGTCCTGGGAGATGACGGACTTGTGGAGCTCTTCTTCGAGGCGGAGGAGGCGCTTGGCTTCTTCTTTCTCGAGTTTCTGGAGCGGGACGCCGGTCATCTTGGAGACGACTTCTGCGATGATCGCTTCGTCCACGAGTCCGGCGGACTCTTGCTGCTTGGCGCGCCATTCCGCTTGGATGTCGTCCTTCTTCTTGCGGAGCTGCTCTGCTTGGTCGCGGAGTTCTGCGGCGGCTTCGTAGTCCGCGTTCTTGACCGCGTCGTCCTTGGCGACTGAGAGCTTCTCGATGTCAGCTTCGATGTCCGCGAGGTTCGGCGGTTTGTTCATCGACTTGATGCGGACGCGAGCGCCGGCCTCGTCAAGCACATCGATTGACTTGTCTGGTTGGACGCGTCCAGAGATGTAACGACCAGAGAGTTCAACGGCGGCACGGATCGCGCCGTCGGTGATCTTGACGCGGTGGTGCTCTTCGTACTTGTCGCGGACGCCTTTGAGGATCTCGACGGCTTGGTCGTCGCTTGGTGGATCCACAGGGATGGACTGGAAGCGGCGATCAAGCGCGGCGTCCTTCTCGATGTACTTGCGGTACTCGTCGAAGGTGGTTGCGCCGACGCACTGGATCTCTCCACGCGCCATCGCTGGCTTGAGGACGTTGGACGCGTCGATGGCGCCCTCGGCACCTCCTGCGCCGACGAGGGTGTGGAGCTCGTCGATGAAGAGGATGATGTTGCCTGCTCGGCGGACCTCGTTCATGACGGCTTTGATGCGTTCTTCGAACTGACCGCGGTACTTGGTTCCCGCGACCATCATCGCGAGGTCGAGGACAACGACGCGCTTGTCGTGGAGGATGTCTGGGACTTCCTGCGAGACGATGCGTTGTGCGAGGCCTTCGACGATCGCGGTTTTACCGACGCCTGCTTCACCCAGGAGGACTGGGTTGTTTTTGGTGCGGCGGCAGAGGATCTGGGTGAGTCGTTCGATCTCGTGGGCGCGGCCAATGACTGGGTCGAGCTGTCCGGTCTGGGCGAGCTCGGTCAGGTCGCGTCCGAAGGAATCGAGCGCTGGGGTTTTGGATTTGCCTTTGCCCTTTGCGGATGGTCCGGATGGGGCATCGGGATCGGAGGAGCTGCTGATCGGTTCGGAGCTTGATTCAGCGCCGGCGCCGAGGAGGTTGAGGACCTCTTCGCGGACTTCTTCGAGTTTGAGCGACAGGTTCATGAGGACCTGGGCGGCGACGCCGTCGTGCTCGCGGAGGAGTCCGAGGAGGAGGTGCTCGGTCCCGACATAGTTGTGGTTGAGGTTTCGTGCTTCTTCGATCGCGTACTCGATGACCTTTTTGGCACGAGGTGTTTGCGGGAGTTTGCCCATGGTGACCATTTCTGGTCCGGCGCGGACGAGTCGCTCGACTTCGAGGCGGACCTTTCGGAGGTCTACTTCGAGGTTTTTGAGCACGTTGGCGCCGACGCCGCTGCCTTCTTTGACGAGTCCGAGGAGGACGTGTTCGGTCCCGATGTACTCGTGGTTGAAGCGTTGTGCTTCTTGGTTGGCGAGTGCCATGACTTTGCGGGCACGATCTGTGAATCGTTCAAACATGCCTAATTCTCCCGCCCCCGGTGTGTTGCCGGGTGCTTGTTGGCGATTGTGGTCGCCTGGTTTCCTGTGTCCCTGCTGTTCAAGTGAACGCAGTGACCTATGGGACTATTCACTCAGCGATGGGGTGCGGATGCACAAGAGTGTCCATGCGCTGCGAGAACGGTCCTCTTTCGTATGTATCGGTTGCATGAGGCGTGCCAGTTGGGCGGGACCTGAAAATCGAGTGCAGATCGTGGTTTTGGGCGTAAAGGTATGAATTTGCATCGGTTTATGGGGGAGATTGACTGTTTATGGATCCGATGCTTTGTGAATTATGGTGCTGAATCGGCGCGGTGGTGCCAAGTTGGCATATCGAGCGCGGCTGTCAGAGGGGTGTTGATGTGTTTGATATCGGGAACAGAATTGTGCGCGTGTGGGTTGGGGATGGTGTAGGCGTACCTATAGTGGACATGGACGATTGAAACTGACTCTCATGCTCGATTCTGAGCGTTTTGAAGAAGGACTTTGGCGTGGCAAACAAGCACTTTGATGTTGTGGTGATCGGTGGCGGGCCTGGTGGATATGTGGGTGCGATTCGGGCGGCGCAGCTCGGGTACAAAACAGCGATCATCGAGCGTGCTCGCTTGGGTGGTGTGTGTCTGAACTGGGGATGCATTCCATCGAAGGCACTCATCGCGAACGCGGAACTGATGGAAAAGCTCGCGGAGCAGGAAGAATGGGGCATCAGCACAGGCGAGGTCAAGTTTGACTGGAACAAGGTCATCGGGCGCTCGCGTGATGTCGCGGACAAGCTCAACAAGGGTGTTGAGTTCCTGATGAAGAAGAACAAGATCGAGTTCTTCAACAAGCACGCGAAGATTGTCAAGGCCGGGCCGAAGGTTGAAATCGAGCTTCGGGACTGCAAGCTCAACGAGGAGTTCACGCCTTCACCTGTGGAGGTTGGGAAAGCAGCAGAGACGATCACGGCGGACAAGGTGATTGTCGCGACCGGCGCGGTTGCTCGTGATCTGCCGTTCGCGAAGTTTGATGGGGACAAGATCTGGGGTGCTCGCGAGGCGATGCACAACAAGGAGAAACCTGACCATTTGATCGTGGTGGGCGCAGGCGCGATCGGGATGGAGTTCGGGTATGTGTACAAGAACTTCGGATCGAAGGTGACGATCATCGAGATGCTGGATCGCTTGGTCCCTGTCGAGGACGAGCAGGTCGGCAAGGAGATGACGAAGGTCTACAAAAAGCACGGCTTTGACGTGAAGGTTAAAACCGGCGTGATGGACATCGACACCAAAGGCAAGGGTGTCAAGGTCACCTGTGCTCCGATCGGCAAGGACGGAAAGCCTGATGCTTCCAAGAAGGAAGTGATCGAGGGCGACAAGGTCTTGCTCGCGATCGGGGTGGTTGGTCGCTTTGATGGGTTGTTCGATGAGTCGCTTGGACTGGAGACGGTCAATGGTCACATCAAGACGGACTATGTGCCTTTGAGCAGTGATTCTCCGAGTGATCCCAAGGCGCTGGATTACAAGACGAATCTGCCTGGGATTTACGCGATTGGTGATGTGATCGGTCCGCCTTGGTTGGCGCACGTTGCTGGTGAAGAGGCGGTGCTGTGTGTCGAGCGGTTCGCATTCAAAGAAGGCAAGGCGAAGCACGATCCCATCCCGATGGATTACACGGTGATCCCAGGATGTACATACTGTCATCCACAGGTCGGATCGGTCGGATACACGGAGCAGGCGCTCAAGGCGCAGGGTCTGAAGAAGGGCGAGGACTACGAGGTCGGCGTCTTCCAGAACCAAGCGCTCGGCAAGGCGATCGCGACGCGTCACACCGATGGGTTTGTCAAGATCATCCGCGGGCTCCCTCGCGGCGAGATCCTCGGCGCGCACATCATGGGTGATCAAGCGACGGAACTCATCGCGGAGCTCACGCTCGGACGCCGTCTCGAAGCGACGACAGAAGAGATCATCGCGACGGTCCACGCGCACCCAACAATGCACGAAGCGGTGCACGAGGCGGCGCTGGCGTCTGAGGGGCGTGTGATCAACTCGTAACTAACTGGGTTTATAAGAAATGTTTGTTCACTGATTCCCGATGCTGTATAGTGCGCTGATGTGCAATATACAGCGGGCTAATTGGCAGTTGTTGTTCACAGCAACTATTCCTTGCGCCATGATGCTTCTTTTCGGATGTCACAGTCATGATGCTGTTCGTGTGACTGACTCGGCAGATGATGACTTGGTTGTGATCCCAAGTGCGTTGCTTTACATTCAAGCCGTGGATCGATTTGTCGTTGAGACCCGCTTGAAGCGTACAAGCGAATCGGATCTGTATCCTGCGAATATTCCGGTACACACGAGACTCCCTGACGGGGAGCTTGTGATTGGGGTGTATCCGCCGAGAGAGTCGCAGCTCAGACCGCCGGGAATGCCGCCTCCGGTTTGGGACATTCCAACGATGATTCGCTATGAAGATGGCGACTGGATCGCTGTACGGGTTCCTGGAAATCTATTTACGGATGGAACTGTGACAACTTCCTACGCGGCGAAAGCAAAGTTCTATGACACGATGACTTGGGAGGAGCGTCCACAATATCGCGTTCGGGTTGACAGCGCCATGTTTCCTAAGTGGCTCTTGCAGAGACGGGAACTCATGAATCAACGAAGAGCAGATCCTTGAATATCGAATGGTTGTATGCCGCGCCAGCTTGAAAGAGCGGTTTTTTTCTTGTGGCCGGGGAAAACACCTATTAGGATGTCGTAGTCTGATAACTTTGAATGAAAGGACGCTCGTGGTGATTTGTATAGATAATAGAGGGGCGCTGTTGGCGCTTGGGGCACTCGCGGTTGGTTCGGTTCACGGCTCGGCGCTTGGCGCTGAGATACTTCCTGAGTCACGCGATTCGATGTTGATGATTACCTTCGCGAATCTTGGATTCACGGCGGGATACGAAGGTGATGGCGCGGATCCGATCCAGCTCTCGAGTGATGCGCTGGATTCGGAAGATGACTTCTTTGTGTTTGATGACATGTTCTATGGTCCTGATGGGTTTGATCGGATCAACACGGGGAACTTCACGGCAGAGCAGGATGTGACCTTCGAACCTGGGTTGATGGGGTTCGATTTCTCGGCGTTTGCGACGGTTTCGGGGGATGCAAATCCACTCATCACGATCGACAACGACATGTTCGTGTACTTCGCGGTCAGCGAGGACACGAGCGCGACGCTGACGGTTGAGTACGACGGCGATACCAATGTTGGTGATGACGCGGTGGGGTGTCGATTGCGTGAGGTTGGGCCTGGGAGTGATCCGGTTGTTCTGGACACACTGTTTAATCTCGGCGCGTTCCCTGATGGGCCTGGCATGATTGAGATGGAAGTGGATTTGATCGCGGGCAATCGGTACCGCTTCTATGTCGACAGTCACGCGCGGAGCTTGGTCACGGTTGGCGCAAACGAGAGCTCGATCAATGTGACGCTGGCGCTGCCTTGTCCGGCGGACTTTACTGGAGAGGGCGACCTGAACTTCCTTGATGTCAGCGCGTTTCTTGAAGCGTACGGCAATATGGATCCGAGCGCGGACTTTGAAGAGGACGGAAACTTCAACTTCCTCGACGTCAGCGCGTTCCTCGCGGCGTACGCGGATGGATGCCCATAACTGATCTGATGGCGGTGCGCTGTGTCTGCGCGCATGAATGAATACATGCAAGGAGATACGAATGCAGACTCAGACGGTGTTGTTCAGCGCTTTGCTTTCATCGTTCATGGCTGGCTCGGTGGCATACGGACAAGCGTGTGATCCGATGTCAATCTTTGCTCCGGAGGTTCGGACGCAGATGGGGAGTGCGCCGGAGGATATCGCGGCGGCAGATTTTGATGAGGATGGAGATCTGGATCTGGTGATTGCTGGGGTCACGCTCGGGACTCGATTCTTCCAGGTGATGCTCAACAACGGGGACGGGAGCTTCGCGGCTCCGGTTGAGTTTCCGCTCATGAGCAATCCGTTCTGTGTGGTGGTCGCAGATATGAACAACGACTCGCATATGGATGTCATCGTTGGGCACGGATCGATCCCTGATGTGTCGATCGCGCTGGGGGACGGCATGGGGGGGTTTGCGCCGGCGGTGCAGCACAGCGCTGGAGGGTTCGCGACGATCAGTGATCTGGTGGTCGGCGACTGGGACGGTGATGGGTTCAACGATGTCGCGGTGGTGGTCAACGGTAATCACATCCGCACGCTGCAGGGGGACGGCGCTGGAGGGCTTGGGCCTCAGACATCCAAGCTGACCTTTGGGGTGACGATCGCGCTGGCGGTTGCGGACCTCAACGCGGACGGCGATCCGGATCTTGTGCTTGGTGATCAGAACGGTGAGGTCAAAGTGCTGTACGGGATCGCGGGCGATGACTTCGCGGTCCAGACTGGTGTGGATGTTGATGTGCTTGTGCAGCATCTTGATCTTGCGGATATGGATAACGATGGGGATCTCGATGTGGTGGTGTCAGGGTTGCTGCCATCTGAGATAGTGGTGGTCGAGAACACGGGCGGAGGCGTGATGACGCTTGGTCCGCGTCAGAGCATCGCGATTGTTCCGCAGGGAGTCGCGACGGCAGATTTTGATTCGGACGGGAACAACGATGTGATCGTGGCGTTGTCGAATACCAATGCGCTGGCGCTGATGCGAGGGAATGGTGATCTGACGCTCAATGCACAGGTCAACTACGGCGCTGGATTCGACAACCTGAGGGTCGTCGCGGGTGATCTGGACGGCAACGGGTCGGCGGATGTTGCGTGCGCGTCGGGCAATGGGTTGTCGGTATCGGTGCTGCTCAATGCGTGCTCGGCGGGATGTCCGGCGGATCTGACTGGGGAGGGTGATCTGAACTTCCTCGATGTCAGCGCGTTCCTGGCGGCGTACGGGAGTATGGATCCGATCGCGGACTTTGAACCTGATGGGGTGTTCAACTTCCTTGATGTGAGCGCGTACCTCGCGGCTTTCGCGGCGGGATGTCCCTAGCTGCAACCCCTGCTTTCAAGGCATGAATTGTCTGCCAGCTGTCCGGTGTAGAACTGCGTTTAATTTAGGACTAAGATATCCTGATTCAGGTGTGGGCTGAGTCGCCCGGACGCCTGGGAAGGGAGACATCATGTTGATGGGTTGGCTTTCAGCTTCGCTCATAGTTGGGCTCGGCTTGGTTCACAGTGCGCCGGGGCAGGTGATCCATGAGGATGCGAGCTACTTTCCAGCGCCGACGCTGCAGGGGCAGTATGGGTTCAGCGTCGATGTTGATGCTGGAGTCATGGTTGTGGGCGCCCCATTTGATAATGAACGAGGGTTGCTGGCAGGAGCGGCGTATCTTGTAGACCTTGAGACGGGGAGTCAGATTCGTCTGCTCCCTGTTGAGGTCAACGCGGGTGATCAGTTTGGGTTCCGTGTTGCGATCAGCGGAGATTACGCGGTTGTGGGTGCGCCGTTCGACAGTGATCAGGGATTGAGCACAGGAGCGGTGTACATCTTTGATTCGTCGAGTGGTGCTCTGTTGCACACGATTTCAGGATCTGCAAACTCGGAGTTTGGCGAGGATGTGGATATCGATGGAACGCTTCTGATCGTCGGCGCACGCGTCCATAGCAACGGGGGAGAGGCGTACTTGTTTGATGTTGTGAGTGGGAACTTGCTGCATGTGCTTCCGAATCAATCCGCGTTTGGATTCGACGAGTTCGGGGATGGGGTCGCTGTGAATCAAGCGATGGGGATCGCGTGTGTGGGCGCTCCGGATGAGTTCAACTCGACGGTTGGTCAGCGGATCGGTGCTGTGCATCTGTTTGATGTTGGGACAGGGGGGTATCTACGGACGCTGATCCCGAGCGGGATCAATGAGTTTGTTGATCTGGGCGCCAGTTTGGATGTGCGTGATGGATTGGTGCTTGTGGGAGCGCCCGCGGCACCCAACTCGCCGAGCGGTGCGGGCGCGGCTTATGTATTTGATGCAATGAGCGGCGCTGAGCTCTTGACGTTGACTATTGATGATGCTCCATCGCCTACACAGCGCAACGCGCTGGGATATAGCGTGAAGCTGGGGGATGGTTTGGCACTGCTCGGCGCGCCGGAGTGGGATTTCCAAGGCACGGGAGAGGGATTCGACAACGGCGCGGGGTTCTTGTTTGAACTCAGCACTGGTCAGCTCGTCCACACTTTCTATCCATCGGGAGCGACTCTGGGAGATCGCACAGGGTCAGGGGTCGGGATCGATGGCTCAACGGTGGTGCTTGGTTCACCTTTGGATGACTATCCGGGCGGATTCAATGCTGGGTCAGTGGGTGTGTACACGCTGCCTTGTGCGGCTGATCTGACGATGGACGGAGCGCTGAACTTTTTGGATGTCAGCGCGTTCCTCACGGCGTTCTCTACACAAGATCCGGCTGCGGATTTCAATAACGATGGGATGTTCAACTTCCTTGATGTGAGTGCGTTCCTCTCAGCGTTCTCCGCGGGTTGTCCATGAGATTTGAACAGAACTGAATCGCTCGAAACCCGCATTCGTGCGGGTTTTTGCTTTGCTGGTTCGGGATGGTGTGTTACGATGCGTGCTGTTCCGGGGGAGAGGGGTGTGGGAGATGGAGATCTATTTATGTTACGAGATGTTGTTGGACCCACTGTGGGTGTCTTTATTGGACTAGCCGCTGGCGCGGTATCGGCGCAGGATGTGTTGCTGATCCCTGATTCGTCGGCGGACTCGGTGTGGGTGTTTGATGCGTTTGATGGTTCGCTCATCGATAACGCATTCATCACTGATCCCGGAAGCGACAACGGCGTGGATGTATTTGATCGTCCATTGGAGGTGTTGGTTGCATCGGACGGGACGCTGCTGATCACGGATCAGTTTGCCAATGTCGTGTCTCGCTTTGCCATCGATGGGACCTTCATCGAGATCATGTCGCTCGGCGGGGTGGAAGACACAAACATCATGAACAACATCCGCGGCGGTCATGTGCTCACGAGTGGTCCCGACGCGGGAGATGTGCTTGTGACCAACTCCGGTGCGTTCAATGATCTGGTGGTCTCGCAGAAGAATGTGAAGCGGTTGAATCCTAGTGATGGTTCGGAGCTGACAGACTTCGCGTTCAATCGCTACGGCGGGATCCGCGGGCCGTTTGATGCGTTGGAGTACAACGGCGAGGTCCTTGTCGCGGATGAGGGTCAGGACAAGATCGTGCGCTACACGCTTGAGGGAAAGTTCAACGAGCGGTTTACGAGTGCACTTGCCGTGCCTCAGCTTGATTTCCCTCAGCAGATGGCGATCGCGAGCAACGGGAATTTGCTTGTTTGTGCGTTCAGCAGCGGATTCATTCTGGAGTTTGATTCCAGCGGATCGCTCGTGGGTCAGTACGATCCCGGCACGCTTGAGTTGTATCGAGGGATTGCAGAACTCGGGAACGGGAACCTGCTTGTCACCACAACAAGCGGCGTGTTTGAGGTCACTCGGACGGGTTTGGTCGTCGAGACTGAAGCGGCGGGCGATGGATTCCGCTACATCACGAAGGTCGGATCGGTGATCCTCCCTCGGCGTGCGCCAAAGGAGTCAACAGACGAAGTCGTCGCGAAACCTGATCCGCGGGATCGGGATGAGATCATGCGTGATGAGCGCGGACTTTCGAAGGGAGGCTCGCGATGAAGCTTGCACAGATTGGTTTGATCGGATTGACTGCTGGACTGGTTTCGGGATCGGCTCATGCTGGGACGGCGACGCACGCGTACATCATCGAGGGTTCCGGATTCTTCGGTGCGCCGGGGATCGAGCTGGCGCAGGTGGGTCGCGTGAATCTTTCGGATCCGAGCGATGTCGTGCGGACTCCGATGGCTGGGGATCTGCTCCGCTTTGGCGGAGGGGATATGAACGCTTCGGGTGAGGTCATCGGGTTTGAGAACACGACCAACGCGCTGCGCACTGTTGATGTCAAGAGCGGCGGGAACACGCTGATCGACTCGATCGGGTTTATCGACTCGGGAGTCGCCGGGATGACACTGACCAACGATGGATCGACAGCGATCGTGGTCGGGACGGTGGGCGCGTTCTCGCGCTTCGTGCTCGCTGACGCGGAGACTGGTGCCGTGCAGAGCGTGCACAACATTCTCAACTTCGATGCGATCGGTTCGATCGCTGTGGTTCCTGAGGGGCACCCTTCGTTGATGCCTGGTGATTTGTACGGCTTAGCGCTGACCTCTGGCGGGAGCGTGCGCTTGGTGCGGATTGATCTTGGCGCCAACACGATCACCACGGTGCATACCTTGTTCGGCGTTGGGTTCAGTGCGCAGTTTGAGACTGGATTGGACTTTGCGAGTGACGGCACGCTCTATGGAATGATTCAGGGCTTTGACGAGATCGCGCCGGATCAGTTCGTGGAGATCTCCAGTCACTTGTACACGATCGATACCACGACCGGAGCGCTCAACCTCCTCGGCGTGGTCGAAGCGGACGGCACATGGGACGCGGTCACGCTCGTGATTGACGAAGCGCCGGATACATCGTGTCCCGCGGATCTGACTGGGGAGGGTGACCTGAACTTCCTCGATGTTTCCGCGTTCCTCGCGGCGTACGGGAAAATGGATCCCATCGCGGACTTTGAAGCGGATGGGAGTTTCAACTTCCTTGATGTGAGCGCATACCTCTCGGCGTACAGCGCTGGGTGTCCTTGATTGGGTATACATCAGTTTTTGAGCCTCGCATCGATGATGCGGGGCTTTTTTTCATGCCTCTGATACCGTGGACACGGCACATGCAACGCAGTTGGGTTGGGTGCACCTGATTGGATAGAAAGGACAGCACTATGAACAGCCTGCAGCGGATCATTGAGGGTTTAAATCAAGGGATTGGTGCGGCTTTGCGCGTTGCTGTGTGTTTGAGCTGCTTCGTGAGCGGAGCGAACGCGGATTGGCCGAGCGGGGTTGGGACTTCGATTGATGCGGGACCGATCAATAATTTTATTGGCGGCGAGCACGCGATGGTTTCGGGTGATGACGGCTCAGTATGGGTTTCGTGGCAGGATAGTTTCTGTGTCGGACAACTCCGCGTGCAGCGTGTCGGATTTGAGGGTGACCTGCTGGTCCCGATGGGGATCGCGGCGCAGGACGATCCGACGTGTGGGTTCTTTCTGCCTCCGAGCATGACTGTTGTTGGGGATGAGCTTGTGGTGAGTAGGGCGCTGGCGTCGGTGATGGATTCTCCGGTGCTGCGCTTTGATGAAATCGGCGCGCCTGTGTGGGGTGATGGGTACTCGGGGGAATCGGGGGTTGTGCAGGGTTTGGGCCAGCTGGTGACATTGTCAAATGGAGACGTGCTTGTTGTTACGAGCAGCGGCGGGTCGATCCTGGCGCAGCGCGTGGGCGCTGATGGGAAGTCGGTCTGGGATGAGCAGGCGGTGGTGGTCGATGGGATCACCTCGAACCATCGGGTGTTCTCAGTCGTCGCGGATCAGAGCGGCGGCGCGATCGTGTTCTGGGATATTCATCTCGCGTATACCAAACTCATCTTTGCGGTGCGGATCAACGCGCAGGGTGAGCGGGTCTGGGACGAGACGCTGCGGATCGTTGAAGCGCCTCCTGGAGTCGCGAGCTCGCGGCACAGCGATCCGGTTGCGGTCAGTGACGGCGCCGACGGCGCGGTGGTGGTCTTTGCGAAGGGGTTCGAGACCGGGACGACTCCCGCCCCGCTGCTGATGCAGCGGGTGAACAGCGACGGGACGCTGGCGTTTGATATCGGGGGCGTGCGCGTTTCGGACAGTCTGGATCGTCAGTTTTTCCCAGAGGTTGTGGTGGATCCAGCGACGCGGGATGTGTTTGTGGTGTGGTACGAGGGGCTGATCAATGCGAGCGTTCGCGCTCAGCGGATGGATCTGCTCGGACAACAACTGTGGGGGAGCGAGGGAGTCGAGGTGCGGGCGCTCTCGCAGGACCTCGCACGCTTTGATGCGGATGTTGTTGATGACGAGCTCTGGGTCGTGAGCGCGGATCTCGATGAGATCGCGGTGCACGCGTTTGGTGCTGATGGAACTGCGATGAGCGGCTCGGGATGGGGTGTCACGGATGAAGGATCGCAGGGACGCGTGCAGTGCGTTGCGAGCGGCGACGGGGCCGTGGTCGGATGGATCGGCACCAACGAAAACGGCGTTGGATCAGTCTTTGTGCAGCGCGTGAATGATGGTGGACGCGTTGGGCATCCGGCGTGCAGTGGGGTGGATCTTGCTGAGCCGTTTGGTTCGTTGAACTTCTTGGATGTGAGCGCGTTCTTGAGTGCGTTTGCGGCTCAGGATCTGTCGGTTGACTTTGAATCCGATGGCTCGCTGAACTTCTTGGATGTCTCCGCGTTCTTGTCGGTCTTCAGTGGCGGATGTCCGTGAGCATCTGCTGAGTTGTTGATTCAAAATATAAAAAGAGCCCCGAATGTGCGTCGGGGCTCTTTGGGATTTTGGAATGAGGAATGTCTTTAAACAGGGACTCCGAGGAGCGCCATGACTTTGTTGACGATGTCCTGAGCAGTCAGGCCGCACATCTGGAGCATTTCGTCTGGGGTGCGGGCGCTCTTGGGGATGCGCTCGACATACATCTGCGCCAGTTCGAAGCCGTCTCCAGATTCCATGAGCGCGTCGGCGATTGCGGAACCGAGTCCTCCGCCGTAGTTGTCTTCGAGGGAGACGACGAATCCGCCGTTGGCGGCGACGATGTCCAGGAGCTTATCGGTGTCGAAGGGGATCGAGTACATGTCGAGGAGAGTCGCGGAGACGCCCGCTTTATCGAGCAGCTCGACGGCTTTGTTGCCTTCGTGGACCATGATCCCGGAAGCGGCGAGGACGATGTCGCGTCCTTGCGCGAGGGTTTCGAATCCGCCGAGGTTGAAGACATGGTCGTCGGAGTACAGCAGCTCGGTGTCGGCGCGAAGTGTACGCATGTAGCACATGCCTTCGTATTCCGCCATGGTCGCGGTGAGTGAGTACGCGGCGTACGCGTCGGCGGGCTGAAGAATGTAGCATCCTGGATTGCCGCGATGATCGGTCGTCAGTGAGAGCGAACGGAACCAAGCGACATCGGGAAGAGACATCTGTGATGGTCCGTCAGCGGCGAGGGTGATCCCGGAGTGTGAACCAACGATCTTGAGGTTCGCGCCGGAGTTCATACCCATCTCGATCTGGTCGTACGCACGCGTGAGGAACTTCGCGAAGCTGGAGCAGAACGGGACCTTCCCGGCGGCGCTCATGCCGGCGCCTACGGAGATCATGTTCTGTTCTGCGATTTTGCATTCGATGAAGCGATCCGCGTTGTCTTTGTTCTTTGCGAAGGTTTCGGAGAAGGTCGAGTTGGAGACATCCGCATCGAGGACGACGACGTCGGGGTTGGTCGCGCCCAGGGCGCGGAGCGCGACGCCGTATGCTTTGCGTGTCGCGAACTTCCCTGTGTGGAGGACATTCTCCATGTCGAGCTCGCGCATCGCTTCAGAGAGGGTGAGCAGGTCGTCGCTTGGGAGCTGACGATCCGGAGCTTGCGCGGGTGGTTCGATCGTGAACTGATCAGTCCCTGCGAGCGAGGAGGTGAGTTCGATGCGTGCTTCGTTGAGCTCGGCGAGAGCTTTTTCGAGTGCTTCGCCGGTCGCTGGCTTGCCGTGCCATCCGCCGCCTTGGAGTGAGGGGCAGCCCCATCCCTTGATGGTGGTCGCGATCACAGCGATTGGCTTGGCGGTTGGATCCGCGGAGACGGCGGTGAAGCGGTCGAACGCGTCTTTGATTTGGTCTGGTGCGTGTCCATCGATGCTGATGACTTCGAAGCCGTAGGCGGCGAACTTGGCAGCGAGGACTTCTGGGGATTGTTGTCCTGAGACGCGATCGGCTTGGCCGTACTCGTTGCAGTTGACGATGGTGCAGACATTGGAGAGTTGGTGGTCGATGATGAAGTCCATCGCTTCGGCGATTTGTCCTTCGCGGACTTCGCCGTCGCCGCAGAGGCAGTAGACGCGTCGGTCGGTGCCGTCGAGACGCGCGGCTTTCGCGACACCTGCGGCGACGGAGAGACCCTGTCCGAGCGATCCGGTCGCGGCGTCGAAGAAGTCCACGCCTTCCATTGGGTTTGGGTGACCATCGAGGACGGACTTCCACTCGCGGAGTGTGGAGAGGTCATCGACAGTGAGTTTGCGGCGATTGTCGGCGTCTCCGACCATGACGCCGAGGGTCGCCATCGCGGCGTAAACGGCTGGGACAGCGTGGCCTTCGGAGAGGACGAGGCGATCTGATGTTGGGTAGTTGGGGTAGTCAGGGGACCAACGCATCGAGGAGAACATGAGGGTCGTGACGATGTGTCCGATGCTCATGGCGCTGGTGGGGTGACCTGTGCCTGATGCGGCGGTCATTTCGAGCGAGAGGCGGTCGAGTTCGATGGCTTGTGCGTGGACGGCGGCTTCAAATGACATGAGGGGACCTCCAAAAACGACGATGCCGCCCTTCCTGGACCCCTGTCACCGGCCTCAACACGAGGAAAATAGGGGTCCGGAGCGCGGCGGTCGCGGGTAAGTTGTTGTTCTGACAGCGAGTCTAGCGCCTCTTGGAGGCTTGCATTCGTCATGGATGAGCAGTGGCACTGAAATTGTTAGGATTGGGTCGAATTCTTGGGTCGATTCATTCCCATTCTGGGTCGGATTGGTCCAGAGGCGATGCCGAGGATGGGAGGGTTTGCTAGAATACAGGACACAAAAACCCACCCTGAAGGTGGGCTTGGAGTCTACTCATGAAAGTTATCTGCGAACGGGCGGCACTGCTCGAAGCGGTCAATCAGGTTTCCGGGGTGGTGGCATCGAGATCCCCTCGCCCGCAGTTGACCTGTATCAAGCTCACGGCGACCAACGACGCGCAGGGCGCGGAGCTGGTTCTTTCCGGTACAGACGCGGAAATCGCGCTCTCTGTGCGGATCGGACGCGTTGAGGTTGAGCAGGAAGGCACGGCTCTTGTCCCAGCCGACAAGCTGCGCCAGATCGTCTCGGCGGAGGACAATGAACCAACGCTGACGATCGAGTCATCTGGAGAGACCACGCACATCCGCGGTGCGGATGCACACTTCCAGCTCCACGGCTTTGACTCCAAGGATTTCCCGCAACTCGCTGACTTCAAAGGGGTTTCGGAAGGATCATCGGCGACAGCGCCGGCGAAATCGATCTTCTCGCTCGATGCCGGGACGCTCGACATGCTCATCGCTCGCACGCTCTTCGCAGCGGCGCGTGAGAACTCGCGCTACGCGATCAACGGCGTGCTGCTGGTTCGTGAGGGCAAGAAGCTTGATCTGATCGCGACTGACGGACGCCGGCTCGCGAAGAGTGGCGCTTCGATCGATTCCAAGGGTGAATCGGCGCAGTGCATCCTCCCTTCCAAAGCGCTCTCGATGATCCAGAAGATGGTCGCGGACGAGAACGAAGCGGTGCATATCGCCGTGACGGACAATCAAGCGGTCATCGCGTTTGGTGATGATCCGACGGACGCTCGTGCGACGCTCTCGACGAATCTTGTCGAGGGGACTTTCCCACCGTACGAGGATGTGATCCCGAAGGATCAGGACATCAAGGTGACCTTCAATCGCGATGTGCTCAACTCGGCGGTCAAGCGTGCAGCGCTGCTGACCAACGAGGAATCACGCGGCGTGCGCCTCGCGTTCAACGGCGGTGAGAAGTCACTGGAACTCTCGTCCCGTGCTCCGGAGATGGGAGAAGCGACGATCAATGTGGGTCTGGACGCGTATGTGGGTGATGATATCGAGATCGGGTTCAATCCGGCGTTTATCACCGATGCGCTCAAGGTGATCCACGACAACGAGGTCATGATCGAGCTCAAGTCTGGGAACAAGCCTGGATTGTTCAAGGCTGGGAACGACTTCGTGTATGTCGTAATGCCGGTGAATCTGAGTTAACTCTCGGCTGAAACTGATCTGAACTACGAAGCTGATTTGGAGTATTCAGTCGATCGCGTGCTCGGACGCTCTTGGAGCGTTCGATGGTGACGCTGCGCTGATTCTGTGCTCTGGTGCGCACTGTGATGCGAGGAATGGAATACAGACTCGCGCTGAGAGGGTGCTTGCTGGATCGCGTGCGCACGGCGTCGGGCGGCTTTGCGGTCGCTGCGTTCGAGCAGCAGGACAGGGGCCGGGACACAGAGCAAGATCAGCACGCATACGAGCGCGATGGTCGGAGCTGTGCGGATCGTCTCAGGATTCATCAGCGCGATGAGGATAGCGATTCCTGTGAGAACAGTGAGGGTCCCCACGCTGAGCAGTGCGCCCCAGAAGAGCTTGTGTTGTGGATGAGAAACAGATTCACGCATCATCAATGGGGTTGCTCATTCTCTGAGGTACGGATGATTGGTCGCATCCTTGCGGCCGGGCAGAGGATATGGGGCAAACTCGCCTTGGACAGGGCACGGATCCGTTTTCCAAGCAAGTTTCGGGTGGTGCAGAGCGAGTCAGCGGTGTATCGTCCACATCGACAATGACCATTGAATCCCTCCCCATCCTGAATCCATCGCGTTGGTGCTCAAGCAGAGCGCTCAAGCGGTGTGCGATGGTGGTGATGATCGCGGGCGGCGTGCTCTCGATGACCCCCACTGTTGCGACGGCGCAGGATGCCGGGACGATCTCCGATGCGGAGGTCTACGAGAATCGACCGATCGCGGCGGTGCTCGTGCGCGGATCGATCACTGCGGAAGGTACGCGGACTCCGTTGAGTCCTGAGGCGTATCAGCAGGCGCTCAATGTGCTTGTGTCCAAAGCCGGCGGGATCTTCGATGCGCAGGTCGTCCGCGATGATGTGCGTCAACTCAATCGATTGGGACTGTTCCAGCGCGTCGAGATCTATGCAGGACTGACTGAGAATGGTGAAGTCGAGCTCGCGTTTGATCTGCTCGAGCGGATGCAGGTGATCGATGTCCAGGTGACTGGGAACACGGAGATCAGCGACGCGGAGATCCGCAGCGTGATCGATGTCATCCCTGGGACACCGATCGATCGATTCCAGATCGATCGATCGGCGCGTCGCGTCGAGGAGTTGTATCGCGCCAAGGGCTACTACTTCGTTCGTGTGAATCTCGATGAAGAGGAACTCGCGGATACCGGTCTGGTCATCTTCCGCGTGCTCGAAGGGAATCGGCTCAAGGTCACAGCGATCCGTTTCTCAGGGAACGAAGCTTTTGAGAACAAAAAACTCCGGCGCGAAGTGGACACCAAACAAGCGAACATCTTCCGGCGTGGTCAGCTCGATGACTCGGTGCTGGATGTGGATATCGCGAACTTGATCGAGTTCTATCGTGATCGTGGGTATCTGGATGTGCGAGCGGATCGTCTGATCCAGCCTGCTCCCAATGGTCGTGAAGCGATCGTGACCTATCTGATCGAAGAAGGTCCGTTGTACACGATGCGTGAGGTCCAAGTGGACATCGTGAGTCCCGACGGAGCGGATCAGGTGTTTACGCGTGAGCAGATTGCGGGATTGATGTCGATCAAGCCGGGTGATGTGTACTCAGTGCGCGATCTCGACGAATCTTTGAAAACGATCCGCGAAGCGTATGGGCAGATGGGGTACATCGACGCGGTCGCTGAGCGTTTGGAGCGTCGCGACGAGAACGAGCCGTTGGTGGACCTCGTTGTCGCGATCTCGGAGGGGAGTCGTTCGCGTGTTGGTGAAGTGATTATCCAAGGGAATGACCTGACAAGACAAGAGGTCATCCGCCGGCAGATCGAACTCAAACCCACGCGTCCGCTGGATTCCAATGCGATGGAGCGGAGCAAGACTCGTTTGCGTCTGCTGCGATTGTTCAATGAGCGTTCTGGCGCCAAGGTGACACCCCAGGAATCTGGTGTAGAGTTCTTCGCGGAAGTTTGGGACGATGAGTTTGTCCCCAGAGCACGACGAGAGCAACAGCCGAGCGAGAGCGCGGACGGAATCGAGCAAGAGCAGACTGATCCGATCACGCTGACGCTGTCGCCTCCGGATAACACAACATTTCGAGATGTGCTGATCGAGATCGAAGAAACCAATACAGGGAGTTTCGATCTTGGTGGTGCGGTGTCCTCGGACTCCGGCGTAATCGGTCGCATCGCGATCACGCAGCGGAACTTTGATCTGAGTGACACTCCCGACTCGTTTGGTGAGTTCATCTCAGGAAGAGCGTTCCGTGGCGGAGGTCAAACTTTCCAGATCGAGGCGCTCCCTGGTAACGAGGTTCAAACCTATCGGATCTCACTTTCAGAGCCGTATCTGCTTGAATCGAACTACTCAGGTTCGGTGAGCGCGTTCTTCCGAAAGCGCGACTTTGATGAGTTCGATGAAGAACGCTACGGCGGCACGCTCGGACTGGGGCGTCGATTCGGGACTCGATGGATCGGCAACCTGAACTTCCGATACAACGAGATCGAGCTGAGCGATATCGATCCGGCGCGTCCTGTCGATGTGTTCCGCGATGCGATGCCGACAACGCTCGTTGGTCTCTCGGCTTCGCTCTCGCGGACCACGCTCGATTCGCGCACTCGACCCACCAAGGGTTCACGCAGTTCGATTAGTGTTGAACAGGTCGTGGGTGACTATCAGTTCACGCCGATCAACTTGAGGCACAACACCTTCATCCCGATCCGTGAGGACTATCTGGGACGATCAACGATCCTGAAACTCAGCACGCAGGTTGGGTATATCCCGCAGGGCCGTGACGATACGCCGACTTATGAGCGCTACTACTCCGGCGGACAGCAGTTCCGTGGATTTGAGTTCCGTACGATCTCACCAAAGGGCATCCGCAACGATAATGGATTGCCTTCGGACGATCCTGTTGGTGGTACCTATCAGTTCTTCTTTGGCGCTGAGATTCAGCAGCCGATCTATGAAGACTTCTTGTCGCTCGTCGCGTTTGTTGATTCGGGTACGGTGACCTTTGATCCAGGATTCGACGATTACCGCGTTGCGGTGGGTTTTGGGTTCCGTATTTTCATGCCGGCGTTATCTCCGGCACCGCTCGCGTTTGACTTTGGTTTCCCGGTCGTGAAGGAAGACGGCGACAAAGAGCGGCTGTTTACCTTCTCGGTGGACCTGCCCTTTAACTAAAATCACTGATTTTTTGTGGTCAACCTTTGTTCTGTCGCGCGGTATATGATTGCGGGACGAACTGTTTTGATTAGGAGATTGCACCAGATGCACAAGACACAGAAAGCTTTTTTCACGATCGCAGGAATCGCGATGCTGCTCAGCGCGGTGTTCGCTGTCCGCGCTGGAGCCACTGCTTCGCGTCCTCCCGCACAGCCTACAGCAATCGCGGTCGTTGACATCGTGGACATCATCGCGGGACTCAACGAACGCGAGGTGCTGGAGAATCAGCTCAACGAGCGTATGGATGCTCGTCAGGCGCAGCTCAATGAGGTCGTTGAAGAGATCAAGGTGTTGGAAGCGGATGTCCAGATGCTGACCAAGGGGACCGACGAGCATCGTGAGAAGCTCCGTGAGTACCTCGAGAAGCAAGCGGTCGCGAAGGCGCGTCGCGAAGCGCTGTCCCAGATCGTCTCGATCGATATGGGCAATGTGATGGCGGGTCTCTACGGCAAGGTCGAAGCCGCGATCACCAGCATTGCCGAGCGTGAGGGATACGACATTGTGCTCATGGACGATTCTGAGTTCCCGCTCCCTGAGAACGCTCCGGATCCGGATGTGTATCGCGCGATCATCACCAAGAGTGTGGTCTATCGTCACGATTCGATCGACATTACGCAGCAAGTCATCACACTGATGAACAACGAGTTCAGCGCCCCGTGAGCTGTGGATCACACGGAAAGCAGAACTTTGTATAATGAGCATCATGACCTCATCCGAGACTGATTCTGTGCAGCCAGCTTCTGAGCGATCGGGGGCGAGTGGTCTGGATCTGCCCATCAGCTCTGGGATGCTCGCGGGATTGCTCGATGCAAAGCTTGTTGGGAACTCGGATGTCGCACTTGATAATCTTGGATCGATCGAAAGCGGCGGCGCAAGCACGCTGACTTTCATCCGATCCAAAAACTACGCGAAACTGTGGGCGGATTCCAACTGCGGCTGTGCCTTAGTCAGTGAGGGGATCGAGGTCTCGGATCACGATCTTGAGAGTAGAGCGCTGATCATTGTTCCCGATGCGGACGAGGCGCTCGTTCGTATCCTTGATGCGATGAATCCGGGTCGTGAGCACCCCAAAGCGGGTGTGCATCCGACGGCGGTGATCGATGAGTCGGCATCTATTGATCCATCCGCCGCGATCGGGCCGTGTTGTGTGATCGGCGCTGGATCAACTGTTGGTCCCGGCACAGTGCTCATGGCAAACATCACGATCGGAGTCGATGTCCAGATCGGCAAAGACACGATTCTTGATCCCGGTGTGGTGATCGAAGATCGTTGCGTGATCGGTGCTCGCTGCATCATCGGCGCCAACAGCGTGCTCGGCAGTGATGGGTTTGGGTATCTGCCTCCGACGAAGAATCGCAAAGCGATCAAGGTCCCTCAGATCGGGACTGTCAAGATCGGCGACGATGTCGAGCTCGGCGCGTGCGTGACCATTGATCGCGCGAAGTTTGGCGCCACGACTGTTGGGGATCGCACGAAGATCGATAATCAAGTGCACATCGCGCACAACTGTGTCGTCGGATCCGATGCGCTCATCTGCGGAAGAACCACGCTCGGCGGCTCAGCAAGCGTCGGAGACAACGCGATGGTCGGCGGTACCGTGGTCGTGAATGACCACGCACGCATCGGAAACGACACGCGCGTCGCTGGGAGCTCGGTCGTCTTGGACGAGGTTCCCGATGGCGAGACTTATGCCGGGGTTCCCGCGATGCCGGCGCGTCAAGCGATGCAGAACTACGGCGCCGCGCGCGAGCTCGGATCATTCGTGCGATCTGTCGAGAAGCGGCTCAACAAGCTCGAAGCAGACCAATCTGATTCTTCAAGCTCCTAATGCTGCAACGCACACTCCAATCACAAACGATCATCGAAGGAATCGGCTTATTCAGCGGCGAGGATGCTCGTTGTGTGCTGTGTCCTGCTGAGACTCATCATGGGATCTCGTTCGAGTTTAACGGCGAATCAATTCCAGTCTGTGCGTCGTCGATCAATAGCGAGCCTGTACATGCTGTGTTTGCGCAGCTACCGCCCCGATGTAGTGCTGTCGGATCCAGTGGCTCAATCGTGTGGACTGTCGAGCATGTGCTCTCGGCGCTGAGGGGGCTGGGTATAAACAACGCGCGGATTGAGATGAACGCACGAGAACTCCCGATCATGGATGGCTCAGCGCAAGCGTTTGTCGATGCAATCCACTCCGTTGGAATACAAGAGCAGGAACACCAAGCTGATCCGATCGTAATCAAGGACACTGTTCGCGTAGAGCGTGGAGATGCGTGGATCGAAGCAGCTCCATCAGACCAACTGCTGTATGAATACACGCTCGACTACGGCGAGGATTCGCCAGTTGCAGCAGCAACAGTGCACTGGGACGGCGATCGATCAAGCTACGAGCAGCTCATCGCGCCGGCGCGGACATTCAGTCTTAAGCACGAGGCTGACATGATGCATCAAGCGGGATTGTTCACACGATTCACTCCTAAGGATCTGCTCGTGCTCGATGCGAATGGACCGATCGATAATGCGCTTCGTCATGAGCATGAGTGCGCGTATCACAAGCTGCTTGATCTGATTGGGGATGTAGCGCTGCTCGGGAATTCGGTGATGGGCACGATCCGTGCGCACAAATCCGGTCATTTACTCGCGCATGAGCTTGTTCGTGCGATCGATCAGCAGCAGTGACACGATCTGTGCGCCTTTCTGAATGACGACGGATTTCTTGCGCTCTGAAGATTGGTCTGTGCTGATACAATTGACTCCCCCACTCCTTCTGATCCCGCGGCGCGCGAGTGCGAACGCTCCGTCTTGTGCGCGTTGAGTTGAGCGTGGGAGATGTGTGATGTTCAAACGAGTGGTGTATCTAGTTGTTGTGTGTCTGATCTGCGTGCAGATTGGCGCGTGCGCTCCAGTGGGTCAGTCCATCGATCGGCTGAGCATGATGCGTGAACAGGCGAACGAGATTCGTGCGGATCTGCAGTCGCAGATCGATGAGCTGGAGCTGATGCGCGAGTCGTTCCCGGATGGATCGGATCAGCGGATCGGGATCGAGGGTCTGATGGCGCAGGTGCACGCGAAGCTCGCTGTTGTTGATGCGGCGATTGTGCACGCGGATCAGATCATCGAGAGCGCGAGCAATCCGAGTGATCCGCTCACGATCGCGGCGGACTCGATCTCGCCGTATGTTCCCGCGCCGATCCAGGCGCCGTTGGTGCTCGGCGCGGCATTGGTCGCGACGATCATGCGATCGAGGTCGCTCAAGGTTGGGACGCAATCGATTGTCGAATCGATCGATCATGTGCTCCGTAAGGACGAGTCGTTCAAGCAAGCATTCGCGGCGAACGCGGACACAATCCGCACGATCCAGACGCCGAGCGCTCGCAAGATGGTCGAGAAGTGGAAGAAGTGATGCTTACTCGCTGATCTGTGTGCTCAGCGCCAGTTCGAGTCGATGATCTCCGGTGCGGATCGCGCGGATGTTGACGACGCGGCCGTCTCCGAGATCGACGCGTGCCTTTCCGAGTCGATCGCTCGTGAGGTATCTCGACGCGAGCGATGATGGGATGCGCGAAGTCCCGGCGAAGGCGCGTTTGGTGTTGATGGTGAATCGCCCCTGGCCATCGGTGCCCGGCTCGATGACGGCCCAGACGATCGTGGATCCTCTGTCGTGATTGAGCTTGGTGCCGATGGTTAATCCGGATTGGTCGATGTCGATGCGGACTTCTCCTATGGAATCCGCGGCGTCGTTCTGGAAGGACTCGAGCGTCTCACGCAAGCGGTGCGCGAGCCAAGCGTTGAGATGATCCTGATCGATCGCGGCGGTCCAGTCTTCTTCGCCGACTGGTCGCACGCGCGTCAGCGCGCTGGTGATCCGGTTCTCGAGCTCGATGCCGGATTGCTCAGTGATATTGGGGTTGTTGTCGAGCTGTGTCCACCAGTTTGGGGTGTTGTTGAGTTTGCTGAGCTGGATAAGTGTCAGCACGCATAGCAGGACCACGGCGATCATGGCGCACACGATCGCGATCACGAATCGGTCGCGTGATCCGCTTTGGGATCGGGATGTGCGGCGCTTGCTCACAGGACCATCATAGAAAAACAGCCCGGGTTTGCCGGGCTGCTTTTGATATTCGGATCGAATATTTGAGTTCGCGGATTAACGCTTGGAGAACTGGAAGCGGCGGCGAGCACCAGGCTGGCCGTACTTCTTGCGTTCGACCTTACGAGCGTCGCGGGTGAGGTATCCGGCGTCGCGGAGCGCGGGCTCGAAGTTTGGGTCGTATCCGACGAGTGCACGAGCGATTCCGAGGCGGACGGCTTGTGCTTGTCCCATGTATCCGCCGCCGTGGCAGCGGACGAAGACGTCGAGCTTGCCTTCGGTGTCGGTCAGCTTGAGCGGAGCGACGGCGTCGGCGCGATCACGCATCTCGGAGAAGTACTCGTCGACGGTTTTGAACTTCTTGTTGTTGATCTGGATTTTGACTTCGCCCTTGCCTGCGTCTTGTGCAGGACGGAAGCGGACGCGAGCGACAGCGCGCTTGCGGCGTCCGGTTCCCCACCACCAGCCGTGCTTGTCAGCGGGCTTCGGGTCTGGGAGGACGCGTTCTTGGGTTTCGACAGGTCCGGTGTCGGCGACAGTCTCGCCGGCGAGGTCTGGGTTGGTGATGGTGGTTTCGTATCCAGCCATGTGTTCACTATCCTTTTCGTATCCGTCCGCATCCACGCATCTTGGTACACCCAAGACCGCTTTGGACGGTGGGGTGGTTCGTTAGAGCGCGATTGGGTTCACGCCTGCGTGTGGGTGCTCGGCGCCGTCGTAGACCTTGAGCTTCTTGAGCATCTGGCGTCCAAGACGGTTTTTGGGGAGCATGCGGCGGACAGCTTCTGAAACGAGGATGTCCGAGCGGCGCTCGCGAAGGTTGCCGAGGGTTTCTGCTTTCTGACCGCCGGGGTATCCGGAGTAGGTCAGTCGCATGCTCTGATCAGCTTTGTTGCCTGAGAGTCCGACCTTGCCGGCATTGACGACGATGACGAAATCGCCGCAGTCGACATGCGGGGTGTACTCAGGACGATGCTTGCCCATGAGGACAGTCGCGATGTCCGATGCGAGACGGCCGAGCGATTGGTCGGTTGCGTCAACGATGCGCCATTGCTTCGCGACTTCGCCGTTCTTAGCCATGTAAGTCTCGCGGCGGAGGTGGTGGCGTGTTGGTTTGCTTCCCATGGGGATCTCCTAACCTTGATGACTCGTTGGATCTGGGCATGTTCAATCGAGACGATGAACGATGCAGCCCGAATCCGCTGAGGGGGGTGCTTGGTACGCTGCCTACCGGGCAGGGCGGGCGGATCGTTTGAGCGAGCCGCAGGTTTGTGAAATATGCTCAGCGGGCAAGCCGCTGGGAACACAGAAATTAGGCGTTGAAATGGATCGGGTCAAATTCATGGCTCAAACAGAGCATGCATTGGAGCAAATTGCCCGATGAATAGGCATGGATGATGCGAACCAAACGCCGCTGAGCGAAGCCATAGAACACCAACCAGAATCCGATCATGCTCCCACGCAGGATCAGCGGATGACTGATCCCGGCACGCCAATGTCGGGGTTGATCGCGCTCGTCTTCGCGATCATCGTCGCGGCGGGAACGATCTTCTGGCAGAACCTCCCAGAATCGACCCATTACGCAGTGATCGGTGAGGACATGCCTGAGATGGTGATCTCTGCAGAAGCCTCAGCGCCTGGACGATTCGGACAGGTCGATCTCGCGGCTCGGATGTTCATCCGAGGTCGGACAATGCTCGCGGGCAATGAAGCGAGCATCATGTCGCAGTTTGTCGCCGCGTACACACCAGAGGATCAGGTCCGCACGATCATCATGAGTGGTGAGTTCGAGGACGCTAGCTCGGCGCTCAATCGGATCGAGTCCGCACGGCTGGAACTCGCGAGCAGGCTCGATGACATTGAGGGCGCCGAGAACGCGGAGATCATCGAAGGTGATGGGTTCGTGCTCGAAGAACTTGATGATGCTGGAAAGACTGAGATCTCACGCTACGGCATTGTGTTCGAGGAGCTCGACGCGCTTCAATCGATCTACACCAATGGTCCGGACTCGATTGAAGATCCGATGCGTGATCAACTCATCGCTCGTTATGGTGTGCTCGGACAAGCGGCGCTCGCGTATGGACTCGATGACAACGATCCAATGCGCGAACCAATCGTGAATGGTTTCGTAGGGATCGCGCTGCTGTTGTTCTTTGCAATGATGGTTGTGGTGCTCGCAACGATCGCAGGGTTTGTGCTGCTGATCTTTGGGGTCGTGCAGTTCTCCGTCGGGAAGATGAAGTTCCGATTCCAATCTCCGGCGCCTGGAGGATCGGTGTTTCTTGAAACCTATGGCTTGTTCGTCGCGGGATTCGCGGTGCTCTCGATCGGTTTGTTTGTGGTCAGCACGAAGTTCAATCCGGCGCTTGGGGCGCTGGCGCTCCCGCTCCAGTGGGTGCTGCTACTGGTGCCGTTATGGGCGATCGTGCGTGGGATGAAGGTGCACGATTGGAAGGATGCGATCGGATTCCATCGCGGTGAGGGGCTCTTCAAAGAGATCGGGTGCGGATTTATCGCGTACCTCGCGAGCATCCCAGTATTCTTGATCGGGATCGTGATCACGCTGTTGATCGTAATCGCGCAGGGCATGATGGCGCAAGCACAAGGACAACCTCCTGAGGTGGTTGAGAATCCTGTCTTCAAGCTGCTTAGTGACTCAAGTCCGATCGCGATTTTCTTGGTCTTTACGCTCGCGACGGTCTGGGCGCCGCTCACAGAAGAACTGATCTTCCGTGGCGCGTTGCATCGTCACATGTGCGGTCGTTTGCACTGGGTGCTCGCGGCATTCCTGACGGCGATCTTGTTCGCGTACATGCACTCGTATGGGCCGCTGATGGTCGCGCCGCTGATCGCGCTCGGATTCATGTTCGCATTTATGCGTCAGTGGCGCGGATCACTCATCGCGCCGATCACGGCGCACTTCATTCACAACGCGAGCTTGGTCGGGTTCATGATCGTGTTCATTACGCTTTTGAAAGATCCGATCCTCAGCTGATCGCTTGCGGGATTGGTTGAGCGGATTGGTCACTGTTGTTGCTCGATACTTTGAGCAGTGCCGAAGCCGCGACCTTGGAGATGACGATCAGCGCCATGATGGTCGCGACGATTCCAGCGACAATCACCCAGCGTGGTTGGTCGAATCCGCCGTTCCATCCAGTGAAGGACACACCAATGAGAACCGCCGCGAGTGTGCGTGGGGTCATCCCGATCACAGTGCCGAGCACGAAGACCCCACGAGAGACTCCCAGACATCCAAGGAAGAGGTTTGTGAGCGCGAATGGAGCACTCGGTGATGCGCGCAGGAGCGACACGATCAGCACGGCACGCCTTGGGCTTGCTGTGAGCAGCGCATCGCGTACTAATACAGCACGCGGTGATTTGTTGAGTTCATGCTCGACTCGATGGCGAGCGACGCGGCGCACGAGTTCGTAACCGATCAACGAGGCGCCACCAAATCCGATGAGCGCCGCGGGGAGACCGAACGCGACTCCAAAGGTGTATCCGGCGAGGATCGCTTGGGAGACTGTTGGGAGGCATCCGAGTCCGGCGAGGATGATGAACGCGGCGGTGTAGATGCTGAGTCCAAGAATCAGTTGTGTGGTTGATCCCGCGCTTCCGACGAGTGCGGCGCTGATGGGTTCCATGTTGAGTACGAGCATGACACCCGCGAAGCTTGGGAGCGTTGCCCACGCGACGCCGAGGATCATCGCGGGACCGAGTCTGCGGAGCATGGCGCAGCCGCCTTGGAGTCGATCGCGTCCCATCTTGTGGACGAAACCGATCGCGAAGATCGTCGCGAGTGCTGCGGCAATGAATGGTGCGCGCTGCGGCGAGAGAAGCTGCGCGCTGATCCATTCGCGCCAAGAGATCGGCATGATCTCGATGAGGGTCGGCATCGAGATGACCGCCGCGATGAGCGTGATGCTCCAGTAGAACCCCTGCATGATCAGGCGAGATCGGAGGGGTTTGGGTTGATCGGATTTTGTTGAAGCGCCGACCATCGCGCACGCCGCGGCACTCGCGAAAGAACTCGGACCACTGCACCCCTCGCAACGACACCCCTCGTCGCACCCGCTGTCTTCACTCGGAAGCACATGCAGATCGATCGCGACAGGTCGCTCCGGAGTGGGAGCGATCCGCTCTTTCTCTAATTGAGACTGTGTATCAATGACGGTCATCGGGGGATGGTAGACCCCTCAAGATGAGGTTTCTCAGTCGTTTGTGGATGGTTCTTCGTCGTGGCTCTCAGAAGCGGGATCCGCTGAATCGCTTGGCCCCATCGCTTTCTCGATCGCTTTGTTCGCCATGTTCCCCAAGAGCAGAAGCACGCCGATCATCAGTGCGATGCCGGCGATGACGAGCCATTTGGGTTTGTCGTACTCGTCCCAGCTCTCGATCTGCGATCCGATCCAGACAGCCGCGAAAGTCCGAGGCGCCATTCCGACGACGGTCGCGATGACATAGGGGACGAGCTTCACTCCGGACACAGCCATGAATCCGTTCATGAGCGAGAAGGGGGACGCAGGGGAGACGCGCAGGAGCATGAGGATCCCAGTAGCGCGCCAGAAGCCGTGTTTGATGAACGCGTCGCGGACGATCTCTGCCTTTGGGTGACGATGGAGTTCTTTCTCGACGCGTTTGCGAGCGATGAGCAGCGCGATGCAATATCCAATAATCGACGCGCCGGTGAATCCCGCGAGCGCGGCGGGGAAGCCGAATCCGATCCCGAACGCGAATCCCGCGAGGATCGCTTGGGAGTAGGTCGGGAGGAATCCGACGCCTGCGGTGATGATGAAGATCCCGATGTACATCGCGATCCCGATCGCGAGTGATCCGCCTCCTTCTTCGTTGCGCTGGAGGAGGATGTCGGACGCTTTGGACATGTTGCTCAGTAGCACGATCCCAGCAATCGCGGGCATCGCGGCCCAAAGGAATCCGAGGATCGCGGCGGGACCGAGGCGCGAGACGATCGCGCCGAAGGATTGGTTGGATTGATCGGTCGGATTGGTTGAATCGGGCTTTTCCATGTGCTCGATGGTATGTGACTACACTTGATTGATCCTGCGTGATGCAGGAGTTTCCATCTTCCGCCCGCGCCAAAGCGTTGGTTTTTAGGAGAGTTTCGGCATGATCCCGCACCCGCCGCCCCGTGAGAGTTCTTTAGGTTTTTTGTACCTGCCGCCGTTCCGCGTGCAGGGGTATTCCGTCGCGGGTGAAGCGACGGCGATCTCGATCCCTGAAATGGATGTCTGCTTCGATATGGGCAAAGCGTTCCGCGCGCACCTCGCTCCGAAGTACTGCGTGCTCTCGCACGGGCACATGGACCACATCGGCGGTCTCGCGTATTGGTGCTCGCAGCGGAACTTCCAGGGGATGGGGCCGGGGACGATTATCTGTGACAAGCGCATCGAGGACGATGTCCGTGAGATGATGAACGGCTTCCACAAACTCGAGCGACAGCAGACCCCCTACGAGCTCATCGCGATTGAAGCAGGCCAAGATTTCGAGATCAAGAACAACATCGTGCTGCGTCCGTTCCACACAGAGCACACCTGTCCGAGCATGGGATACTCGATCATCGAGAAGCGCACGAAGCTCAAACCAGAGCTCGCGGGACTCCCTCAAGAGAAAATCAAAGAACTGCGCCAACGCGGCGAGGAGATCGTCAACCACTTCGAGGTCCCGCTCGTGGCGTACACAGGGGACACGCTCCCAGGGCCGCACCTGCTGACTCCGGAAGTGATGAACGCGCAGATCATCATCAGCGAGTGCACATTCTTTGAGCCGGACCACACCAAACGCGCAAAGGTCGGGATGCACATGCATGTCAACGACATCGCGGAATGGCTCAAGGTTGCGCAGTGCGAGCACATGGTGATCTGTCATGTCTCGCGACGGACGCACATGGGACAGGCACGCAAGGCGCTGATGTCTGTCGCCGGGAAAGAACTCTGCGAGCGTGTGCACTTCCTGATGGATCATCGCACCAATCGCGAGCGCTACGAGGTGCAAGCGGAAGAAGCGCGGAAGATGGAAGAAGAACTCGCGAATCGCGACTGAGAGCGAATCGATTACTCGTCGACGCCCAGATCCTGCTTGGTGAACAGCGCATGGAACTCGACTCCAGCCCCCTCGATGTTCTCGCGTGCGCCCTCTTGTCGATCGATCACGCTGATGATCGCGGGGACTTTCGCGCCCAGTGACTTGAGCACTTCCACGGCTTCGAGCGCCTGACCTCCGGTCGTCGCGACGTCTTCTACAAAGACAACGACGTCACCCTCGTGGACATCGCCCTCGACCTGCTTCGCTGTGCCGTAGTCTTTCTTCGCGTTGCGGACGAAGATCGCGGGTTTCTTGGTATTCATCGAAGCGATGGTGACGAGCGGGATCCCTCCGAGTTCGGCGCCGGCGAGGCGTGTGATGGAGCCGTGGGTTTGCTCGATCTGGGAGATGACCTGACCAAATAAGGGTCCGAGCTCTTCGAGGATCTCCGGCTTGGTGGAGAACTTGTACTTGTCAAGGTAATACGAACTCGTGCGACCTGAGCGGAGGGTGAACTCTCCACGCAGGAGCGAAGCGTCGGCGATTCTCTGAGCGAGTGGGGAGATCGGTTTGGTCGAAGACTCTGAACTCATGAAGGTGCTCCGCTTTGATGGGGTGTTGATCGGTGGATGGTCCGGGAATTATGGGCGTAGGTGCATGAAAAACCTAGATTTGGACGGTTTTTTCTCGTGCAAGCGTCATAATTGCTTCCCCAGTGCGTTTGGGGCGTTGAGCCCCACTTGGGGATGAAGCATCCCCTCATGCACGCCGATATATGTTGTTCGGCCAGGGATGGTGAGGTCGATGGGTCGTGTGGCGGCATAGGTGCCGTAAACCCGTCAGGAACAAACATGAACGCTTGAAGGATTCGGGAGGATCTCCACTATGAAGTTGAATGCACGCCAAATCTGGTTGATCGCTGGTCTGTCCATGGGAATGCTCGGCTCGAGCACACTGGCGCAGGTCGCTCCGCCGCCGACAGAATCGAAGAAGGAAGAGCCCGCGGCTCAACCTGAAGCCGGAGCAGCACAACAGGAATCGAGTGGTGCTGCTGAACCAGCCGCGCAACCTGCTCAGCGTCCGACGATGAAGCACACCCCTGGCGCCAACCAGACGGGGACTGAGAATCTCCCAACCAGCACGCCGTATCCCAAGCTGCTCGCAAAGGACGAAAACGGGAAGATCATCCGTTTGACCGAACTCCCTGATATCCTCGCGCTGCGTTCCAACCCAACGGTTGGTCAGCGTTCGGTGACCGCGATCATGCCTGTGCTGTACGGGCGACGCGCTCGCTTTGAGCGCTTGGTTATCGATAACCTCGACCTCTACTGGATGGTGACTGATGGCCGTCTGGAAACAATGGATCTCAACGACATCAAGAAGATGTCCGAGGTTGCTGAGATGATCAAGCCGCTTGTTGGTCGCACGACGCTCTCTCAGGAACTCCGCAACCGCGGAATCCTGACTCGTACACAAGCGGGCATGAACGAGTACATCGTCAACGAGTACAAGCAAGGGATCACGACTGAGATTCAGTTCGAGTCCGAAGAACCACTCAGCGAGATCATGCGATTCATCCTGCAAGACTCGATCCACGAGACCATCCAGGCCTATCGCGCGATGCTCGCGGAACTCTCCTTCCAGGTCGCCGATCTGGTGAAAGAGACACAGCTCTCTTCATCCGCAGCAATCGCTCTTGCCGACTTGCAAGCACCACTCGCGGACAACAAGGAAGATCAGCAGGCACATCTCGCGAAGCTCGATGAAGCGTTCCGCGCTCTGAGTCTTGAAGAAGGCATCGAACTGCTGACCGCGATGCGAAATCAGCGGAAGAATCCGGATATCTCACCAGCGATCCAAGAGATCAATGTCATGCATGATCGCAAGGTCGATATGAGTGAGAAGGAAGGGTACTTCGACGGCAAGATCACTTACCAAGACGGCCGCGTGATTGATACGAAGAAAGCCAAAGAAGATTACGACAAAAAGCTTGATGAAGATGAAGCAAATATGGAACGCGCGAAGGAAGGTAAATCAGATGGTGCCGGTATTCCGATCGATGATTGATCCCTGAAGCGTCTTTGACCTGTAAATCATAAAGCACCCGGCTTTCATCGCCGGGTGTTTCTACATAGAAACAGTTGTTGATCAATCCGCGCGTGGACGCATCATCGGGAACGGGAGCACATCGCGGATCGTGCGCGAGTTGCTCAGCAGCATCACCAAACGATCAATCCCGAGTCCGAGACCTCCCGCTGGAGGCATCCCGACTTTGAGCGCGTTGATGAAGTCCTCGTCGAAGTTACGGAATGTGGATTCCTCGTCATCCACTCCCGCGAGTTGCTCGCGGAACTTCGCTTCCTGGATGTCTGGATCATTGAGTTCGGTGTACGCTGGACCGATCTCCATACCACCAATGAACAGGTCCCAACGCTCGGCGAGCGGAATCGTGTCATCCATCGTGTCCGCTTTGGGTCGCGTGAGTGGCGAGAGTGCCGCGGGGTAATCCAACACGAAGGTCGGCTTGCTCGGATCAATCGTCGCTTCCGCGACTTCCTCGAACAGTTCGTTGACCACGAAAATGTCTGCGATCGGGGTGCCGTCTTCGCTCTTGGTTTTGAATCCGCGCTTGGTTGCTTCCGCGCGAGCGCGATCCAGATCATCGAACTCGAATCCCAGCGCATTCTTGAAGAGTGCTTTGTAGGTCACACGCTCGAACGGTGCTTCATAGTTGATGTTCAGATCACCGAACGGCATCGAGTCGACGCTGCTTCCGGTCGCTTGTGCGGCGGTCTGCGCCATCTCACGCACCAAACCCTCCGCGATCTCGCGCATTGTTTCGTAGTTGCCAAACGCTTGGTAGAGCTCGAGACTCGTGAACTCAGGATTGTGCGACTTGTCGAGCCCCTCATTGCGAAAGTTTCGGCTGACCTCGAACACGCGAGGCATCCCGCCTACAAGCAATCGCTTGAGGTACAGCTCCGGCGCGATGCGGAGCGAGAGCGGGATGTCCAGCGCGTTCATGTGCGTGAAGAATGGACGCGCCGCGGCTCCTCCGGCTTGTGTCTGGAGCACAGGCGTATCGACCTCGACAAATCCGAGTCGATCGAGGTTGCTGCGGAGTGCTTTCATCAGCTCGCCGCGGAGCATGAAGACGCGTGTGGTTTCTGGATTGACCCACATATCCAGATAGCGCTGTCGATAGCGCATCTCCGTATCAGTGAGTCCAGCGTGTTTTTCTGGAGGAGGGACGAGACACTTACTCGCCGGGACGAGCGTATCGGCCCAGCAGGTGACCTCTCCAGTATTGGTCATCGTGAGCGGTCCCTCAGCGATAACGATGTCTCCGAGATCGAGCTTCTTCGCGAGTCCGAATCCTTGCTCGTCACAGTCACGCTTGGACACCGCGATCTGAAACGCGTCGCGCGAGTGATCGCGGAGGTTGAGCCAAACGAGTTTGCCGTTGTCGCGCGCGAGCACGACGCGTCCCGCGACTTTGACGCGTGGACGATCATCGACGAGTTCTGGGAGATCGCTCTCGCTGATATCGGGATTGTCGCGCTTCGCTTGCTTGCGCGCCTGGTTCGCGTCTTTGTTCGCTTGATCCGCGGCTTCGTCATACGCGCTGTGCGCCTGCTCAAGATTCATCAGATCATCGGTCCGCTGTCCATAGGGAAGCAGACCGAGCGCGGCGATGTCGTCGCGATTGGCGCGGCGCTGGAGCTCAAGGCGGTGCAAATCCTGCGATTCGGATTGCTCGGTATTCGGGGTTTCGGTCGTTTGGTCACTCATCGTTTCGATGGTATTCACGCAAGATCGAGTCGGGACGATCCAACGAGCGCGATGCTCGCTTCTGATCAGCTTTTCTGTCCCAGAGTCAGCTCGACGACGGCGGTCATCTTCTCATCACAGAGCGGCATCGTCCCTCCCAGATCGCTGATCAGATCCGCCATGGAGACGCCGGAGAACTGTTTGATGAGCATGTCGATCGCTTCATCGAGTTTGCGGTGCAGCGGACACAGCGCCGAGGTGTGGTTCTTGAGATCGAGCGGGCAGCTCTTGATTCGATTGATCGGATCGATCGCGTTGATCACATCGAGCATGCTGACCTCGCTCGCGGGACGCGAGAGCCGATATCCCCCACCAACGCCGCGCCGGCCTGTGACGATTTCCGAGCGTGCAAGGAGCTGGAGCACCTTTGCGAGGTAGTTCATCGGAACCTTCGTCATCTCCGCGAGTTCCGATGTGGACACCAAACCATCAGGGCGATATGCCAGACAGATGGTCGCACGCAATGCGTATTCAGTGGTTTGCGAGAGCAATCGGACCTCCAGGTATCCATTGACCTTACTGGGTCATCACCAAGACTACAAGTCTGCAACTATATTGGAATGATTCCGAGTTGCAGTGAAATTCTATCGAGATCCCTCAAAATTCTGACCAATCGGTCTGTTTTGGAATCGTTCAAGAACCTCCGACGACACTCCGCAGCGCATCGCGGGAATGGTCATCAAGCCCGTCCGCTGGGACGAGTTGGAGGAGATTGTCGATCACATCCTCCGTCGATACCTGATCCGCTTGTGCATTGAAGTTGAGCACGATGCGATGGCGCAGCACTGGATGCGCGATCGCGCGGATCGTCTCAACACTCACCAATCCATCCCCAACAAGCATCGCGTGCGCCTTAGCGGCGTGGACAAGCGCTTCGCTGGCGCGAGGACCAGCACCCCACGACACATAGTCGCGGACCATGTCTGGGATTCCCGATGCGTCCGACTCGTTGACGCGCGTGGCGCGGACCAGTCGCAGAGCGTATTTACATACATGCTCTGGGACTGGGGTGTGCTTGATGATCTTCTGCGCTTCGAGAATCCGATCCGGACCAACCACGGCATTCACTGGATCCTCGCCTTTGGTCGCGCTTCGTTTGATCACTTCCAGTTCCTCCGCTTCGCTCGGATAGCGCACGAGGATCTGGAACATGAATCGATCGAGCTGTGCTTCAGGGAGTGGGTAGGTCCCTTCCTGCTCGAGTGGGTTTTGCGTCGCGAGCACGAAGAACGGATCGGGGAGCGCGTGGCGCTGACCTCCAGCGGTGACCTGGCGCTCCTGCATCGCTTCGAGCAGCGCCGCTTGGGTCTTGGGAGGGGTTCGGTTAATTTCGTCGGCGAGGATCACGCTCGAGAAGATCGGGCCAGGAACGAAACGGAGCGATCGCTGTCCCGTCGCTTTGTCTTCTTCGATCACTTCGGTTCCTGTGATGTCTGAAGGCATGAGATCAGGTGTGAACTGGATGCGATTGAAATCAAGCTCCATCGCTTGCGCGATCGTGGAGATAACGAGTGTCTTTGCGAGTCCTGGAACGCCGACGAGCATCGCGTGTCCTCTGGAGAAGACCGCCATGAGGATCTGATCGATGACCTCGTCTTGTCCGACGATGACCTTGCTGATCTCTGATTTGAGCAGGTCGTAGCTCTCGCGGACCAGTGCGATCATCTCCTCGCCTGATCTGGAGCCTGATCTGGAGTTGGTTTCGTGGTTCTCGGACATATCGGTTCCTCCTTGGATCGGATCCTGACTCACATCATACCGATCGGACGCACCATCGGTGCTTGGATTGCATCGTTGGTCGGATTGGAAGTTCGAACAGTTCAAAAAAAGATGGCGGCTGCACGGGGTCTCGTCGCGCAGCCGCCGGGGAACGGTTCTGGAGTACAGAACCGGCGTCGTGGTCAAGTTGGTGAGCGTTCACATCTATATACGGACGCTCGATGTTGATGGTTGGGATTGTCCCTCCACCTCTTTCAACCGATCAGCAAAAAGCGGGTTGCAAAATTTCCGCTCCTGATCCAGAAGAAATTAGTCCTCTTCCAAACGCTCGATGAGACGCTCCATGAGCGAGGTCAAGCTGTCCATACGCTCTTCCAGAGCACCTTCGAGCTCTTCAAGTCGGTCTTCAAGCTCCGCCATCCGATCATTGAGTTCTGTTTCAATCTCAGGCATCGCGGCATGAAGCTTGTCCTCGAGTTCATGGATGTGATTCTGGAGTCCTTCCGCGTGACGCTTGAGCAAGAGCTGCCCATCCTTGTATTCCATCGTCAGACGCTCGGCATTCCGCATCGCTTCCTCAGCTTTCCGCTGCATCTGCTCAGCGAAGAAGCGACGCTCTGCACGCTGAGCTTGATCCTCCGCTTGGACATGCAACTCGATCATGCCGTCCATGTCGCCTTCGTGGAATCGAGACCAGAGGTTTTCATGGAGTGATTCGCGGATCTGCTCTTCGATCTCGCGAAGCTTACTTTCTTCGATGCCCTCTGCACGGAGCGCTTCGATGATCTTGTCGTGAGTCTTGCGTTGTGTTTCTTTGCTGAAGAACTCTGCATTCCCTGGGAATGCGAAGTTCCCTTGATCATCACGCGTGACCCAAGTACCACCGACTCGTGGAGCAGAGGCATGCCCCAGCGCCTGCGCGTCGTAAGGGAGCAGCTTGGTATTAATCTTCATCTTCTCACCCTTGCGGAGCAAGACGATTTTGATTTCATCTCCTGGATCTTTCTTGGACAACAGCTTGGTCAATCCCGATGGGGAGAGACCGTCGGAGCCGTTGATGGAGATGATGATGTCCTTGTCTTTGATCCCGGCTTTGTCGGCGCTGAGTCCCTTGATGACGCGCTCGACGAGGATCGCATCACCTGTAATTCCGAGGTGCTCGCGGAGCGAGTCGCTCGGCTCATCGGTGTAGATCCCGAGCATGACCTTGGGGTGTTCTTTCACCTCGGCGACGAATTGAGCGTTGCCCATGCCTTGTCCGACCCATTGCTGAATATTGCCATGATCGTCTTTGGCCACGAAGATCGAGTGGTTCCCAGTATCATCGCCGAACCACACATTGTGGTTGCGATCAAGATTGAACTCGTGGAGTACTTTGCCGTCTTCAGAGAGGATGATGACGACATTGTCTTTGTGTTTGAGTTGATTCTCAGGAACTTCTTTGCCGTCGAGTTTGATGATGAACTCGCCGCCGTCCATTTTGAGCTCGTAGGTGTGCTCTCCGTCAGCGACCTTCTCGACCCAAACAGTATGCTCGACATGCTCTTTCTCTTCATGCGGATGATCGACGCTCTCGACGACAAAGCCGTCAGCCGATGCGATCGCCAGTCCCGAGAGTCCGGCGAGCAGTGCGATGGTCAGTGGTGTTCGTTTCATTGGGATGCCTCCGTGATGGCCATATGCCGTGGTAAGTACTGGTTCTGGTTCATCCCAAGCAAGTGCGACTCGGGACGCTTACTCTGATGCGCGTGATTCGTAAATCCGTCACGGCATCGAGGAAATTCATCGATTTAGAACGCGCTGCCTCGCTTGAGGGTCTTGAGATCAACAGGGACCACAACAGGGTTTCCGAACTCGTCCACCGCTTCGCGGAACGCTTGGTTTAGGACTCTCCGCTCGATGACCTGACGCAGGTAGATGACCTCGACAGTCCCATCCACGAGCGGGCGTGTCTCGACCACCACATGGTCCGGCATCTCCCCCACCACCTTGCCGTCCGCTTGTCCGGCTTGCAGGTACTGGTTGAACGCTTGCTCAGGATCTGCCGCATTGAGTGGTACCATGCTCCCTGTTTGTGGATTGGTTCCGAGCGGGTTGTTTGTTTGGTTCATCGAGAAGGTGCCTGTAAACCAGCCGAGCATCAGGACGGCGGCGACGGCCCAACCACCCCAACGAGCCGCGGCGTTGACGCGCGACTCGAACACGATCGGAGATCCCGATCCTCCAGGGAGATTCACACCATCAGCGATGCTTGATGCCGCGTGCATGACCTCGCACAGCGCTTCATGCTCACGCTGCGCATCGCTCAGGTCGTTCCAGACCTCTGCATCGGTCGATGCGAGGATACGGAACGAGGACCAGTCCTCGGCGCTCGCGGAGCCGTCGATCACGCGCGAGATCAGCAGATCACGCAGATGTGCGGAGTTCTCGCTCTTCCATTCGCTGGATGGGTTGTTGGTGTTGTCATTGTTCGTATCCATCAAGCACCTCCGACGCGCACGGCGCGTGTGTCTTGTGATTGCTTTGCTTCGAGCTGCTTGGATTGAAGGTCCAGCGTTTCTCGGAGCATTCGTCTTCCTCGCGCGATGCGCGTCTCAACGGTTGTTTCTGGGAGCGAGAGCACCTCGGCGATCTGCTTGTAGCTCATCGACTGCTGACAGCGCATGAGCACGGGCTCCCTGTATTTCTCCGGAAGACTCAGCGCCGCGTCGAGCACGCGCTTCGCGTCTTCCGAGAGCTGCATCGATCCGATCGAGTCGGATTCGTTCTTTCCTCGACCGACGAGCCGGAGCATGCCGGCGCGTTTGCGCGATGCCTTGCGTCCCTGCTCGCGAGCGATGTTGATCGTCACGGTTCTGAGCCAAGGCTTGAACAGCGCCGGATCACGCACCTCGTGCACTTTCCGGCAGACCTGGAGCGCGACGATCTGAAGTAAGTCCTCCAGATCCGCTTCGCGGGGTTTGTGCGCCATCAGGATCACCGCGACCCATCGGCGCACGCCGACCCAGACCTGGGACAGCGCCTCGGCGTGCCCCTCGATCGCTTGCTCGATCGGTAGTGTCTGTTCCCATCGTTCACTCAAGACCCGGATCCCCTGCTCATTCGTCTGGCTTGATTCCTTCAACTGCTTGTCCACAACACGGATGCGCCGCTCTGGAGCTCCTGTCACGATCTGGACGCATTGGGACCACTATTCGTCAGATTTGCACTTCGCAAATGCTTGTGATGCGTGCAGTTCCCATAAGTATTACTGGTCAGATGCCCCCTAGAGTTGCACGCTCATGAGCGACGACGCATCACAATCCCGATTTCCGGCTCGAAACAGCGGTTCTCAAGCTTCTCAGCTGCCTGGGAGGATCGAGCACGATCCGCACACGATGTCGCTCGGAGATCACCTCGAGGACCTCCGTAAGCGGATTTTCTTCGCGCTCATCGGGATCATCCCGATCTTTGTGATCGCGTTCGCATCGGGACGCTACTTATTGGACCTGCTGATCCGTCCCGCTCGGCGCAAGCTTCTCGACGGCGGACAAGGCTCATCGCTGCTCGCGACCGGACCCTTTGAGACCTTCGGGACTGTCGTGCACCTCGCGGTGGTCGTGACGCTGCTGCTGGGATCACCTTGGATTCTGTACCATTTGTGGAAGTTTGTGTCGCCAGGACTCTACAAGCACGAGCGGCGCGTGGTGCATCTGCTGATCCCGTTCTCTGGACTGCTGACTGTGCTCAGTATTCTGTTTTTGTACTTTGTGATCCTACCTGTGATACTCGCGTTCTTTATCGGATACGCGTCTCAGGTTTCTGGTCAGGATGTTGTCCCAACAGCGCCGCTCGCGGAGGGGATCGTGCTCCCAACGATTCCTGTACTCGAAGCGGATCCAGTCTCGCCGGCTCTAGGGAGCACATGGATCAATGAATCGATGATGCAGCAGCGTGTCGTCATCGGGATCGATCCGAGTGATCAATCTCCGATCATCCGCGCGATCCAGCTCACGACGGATATCGGGATCATCCAGCAGTATCGCATCAGCGAGTACATCAAGACGGTGCTCAACATGGGACTCGCGTTCGGGATCGCGTTCCAGACGCCTGTCGTCGTGGTGATGCTCGGATGGGTCGGCATCCTCGATCCCTACGCGATGGGACGCTTCCGCAAGCACGCGATCGCGATCTGCGCGATCCTCGGCGCGTTCCTGACGCCTGCGGATCCGCTCTCGATGATCCTGCTCGCGGGTCCGTTGTACGCGTTGTACGAGCTCGGCCTGTTCATTGTCAAGGTACTCCCCTTGTCGAAAGTCATCGGCGATGTCCGCGAGGATCAGGACCAAGACGCGATCACGCCTCCACATGAGAGATAGATCAGCAGACATGAGCACGACTGAATCGACTCCAACTGAACTGGATCTGCGGATGATGCGCCGAGCGTTGGAGCTCGCGGATCAAGCGCAGCAGATTGGAGAGGTCCCAGTCGGAGCGGTGGTCTACGAAACAGACACCGGAACCATCCTCGGCGAGGGATCCAACACACGCGAGTGTGACAAGAACCCTTCAGGACACGCGGAGTTCACCGCGATCCTCAACGCGTGCAAATCGATCGACGACTGGCGCCTGAATCACTGCACGCTCGTGGTTACGCTTGAGCCGTGTCCGATGTGTGCTGGATTGATTGTCAACGCGCGTGTGGGACGAGTGATCTATGGCGCGGATGATCCCAAAGCGGGAGCCGTGCGTTCGCTGTACAACCTCTGCGATGACGAGCGTCTGAACCATCGCTCAGACATCATCGCCGGAGTCATGGCTCAGGAATCCTCCGAAGTGCTCAAAGCGTTCTTCAAGCGTCTGAGGTAGGTTGGAGGGGACGCACGCGATCAGGACTGACCTATCTGGATCATCGAAGATACCTTCAGATTCCAGATGGATCACTCCATTGGGTTATCCCACAGTTGCCCACACTCATGTGGAGTGCTCACACGATCTTGACACTTATGCTTCTTGGAAGTCTCTTCTCTTCACCCTCAATTGAATAAGAATTCAGTGGTGGTGGTAATTAGAGCGCCCAAATAGTGAATAAGCAGCGTTCGCTACGCTTTAAGACCAGCCTACTAATGGGTTTACGGACAAATAAACGGATCTCAGAAGCTGTCGGTTGTCTGTCAACAATTGGACATAGCGCTCGATCAATCTGAGCCTGCTTGGAGTGGCGCTGTGACAATTGTGAAGATCACAGCGCGCATCGGAGCGCAATTCCGCGCTTATCCACGGCTTATCCCCAGAGTTGGTGACAATTGAAAGTGCGTTTATGAGCCGGAACCGACACGCAGTCGTGACTCGATCGCGAGCACATCGCTGTGGAGCGATTCGTCATCTTTGGATTTCGAAGTGATCGTGCGCACGGCATGCATGACCGTGGTGTGGTCGCGTCCCCCAAAGTGGGCACCGACTTCTTCCAAGGAATGCCGCGTGTATTTGCGTGAGAGGTACATCCCGACCTGTCGTGGGAGCGCGATGGACTTGTGACGGCGCTTGCCGAGGATCTCTGTGCGTTTGACGGAGTAGTACCCTGAAATTTCGGAGATGATCCGATCGATTGTGGGACCCGTGCCTTGGGCGCTCACAGCCGCGGCGAACTCTTCTCCGAGTGCATCCCGCGCCATATCGAGATCGATGTCGCGTTTCTCGACATTCGCGTAGATCTGGAGCTTGGTGATCGCGCCCTCGAGTTCGCGGATGTTGGTGTCGATGTAGTGCGCGATCTCCGTCACGACGGGCTCTGGGAGCTTGATTCCGCGAGCATCTGCTTTGCGTTTGAGGATCTCGATCCGAGTCTCGAATCCCGGCTTCTCGACCTTCGCGACCAATCCCCACATGAATCGTGAGACCAGTCGTTCTTCCAGATCAGGGATCTCCTCAGGAGGCGCATCGGACGATAAGATGATCTGTTTGTTCGCTTGGTACAGCGCGTTGAAGGTGTGGAAGAACTCTTCCTGCGTGCGATCGCGCTTCGCGAGGAAGTGGATGTCGTCGATGACGAGCAGGTCCACATCGCGGAAGGTGTGCCGGAATTCGGCCATCTTCCCAGACTGCACAGCACTCATGAACTGGGTCATGAATCCATCGCACGATACATAGTGTAGATTGATCCCAGGATTCTCTTGCGTGATGCGTAAGCAGATCGCTTGGAGCAGGTGGGTCTTTCCCAGTCCGACTCCGCCGTGGATGAAGAGTGGGTTGTACGCGAATCCTGGGTTTTCAGCGACAGCGACGGACGCGGCATGCGCGAGTCGGTTGTTGGGTCCGATGACAAACTCGTTGAAGCCGTAATCCGGATTGATCGGGAGCGCGCCGCTCGAATCGAGTCTTGAGCGTTCGGAGCTCGCGTGGACGATCGGGGTCGCGCCGAGGCTTTGCGAGTCTTTGAGCTCTTGATCGGAGAGTCCTGCTTCATCAGACCAGATCGACGATCCGCTCGGTGCTGCTGCAGGAGTTGGAGCCGCGGCTTTTTTGGTCTCGGCGCGTTTGGTAGTGGTGATCGGGGATTCCCACTCATCGTTTGGGCCGAGGAATCGGATCGCGAGGAGCTGTCCTGTGGTTTCTCCCAGCGCATCGTTGAACGCTTCGAGACAGGTGCGTCGCAGATAATCGCGGTGCATATCGCTCTGAGCGCGTACGCCGAAGGATCCCGACGCGACCCCGAGCGGTTCGAGTTCCTCGAACCACTTGCGCGTGTGCTCTGGATGATTCAGCTTCACCTTGACAAGCACATCGTCGAGAACGCTGCGGTCATGCTGACGGTCCTGGATTCCCATCGTGGGTAAAGTCCTTACTGTGCGCTGCGAGTTGCTGTTGCCCCGCCGGGATGTATGTGTTGCTCTTCGTAAAGAAGTCCAAACGCATAAAAACCGGCAACCCCTACCGTACTAAGGACAGCATGGATTTGTCAACCTTCTCGTACAAAGACGGATGCGGTTGATGAAGAAATTTACCAAAGGACACACTGCGGCTTCTCTGGAGGCATCATGTTGACTCTGCTCCGAAAGCACATGCGCCAAGATTGAACGATGACGCTATTGTGTGTGTATGCCTGACCTTGGAGTCCGACTCGCGAACATGAATCCTGAGGAGCGTGCTCAACTTATCGAGCGTGCCGCTGATGCACTGGTGAAGCATGAGTGCGTCGTGCTCCCTACAGACACGCTGTACGGCTTGTTCACGCGCGCCGATGAGCAAGGATCTCAACTCCTGGATCAAATCACAGGAAATCCAGAAGTCTTGGATGATCCAAAGATGACACTGCATCTTGCGGATCTTGAACAAATCATCGAACATCTAGTGCTTGATTCACCGACGACCAAACGCTTGGTGCACACACTCCTGCCGGGTCCGACTCGCATCGTCATCGAGCAGACGAACGATGCGATTGATCGTGTCTGTGAAGCGCTGTCGATCCCACGCGGCATCATCGATGATGGTCGTCACATCGCGCTTCGGATTCCCGATCATCCCACATGTCGACAAATCTTGCGCCACACAGGTATTGCGTGCGTCGCGCGCCGTTTGGGGGCCGCGGTTTGGGCGCAGGGAGAAGATCCTGGAACAGACATCAGCGCCGTTCCCGATAGTCCGAGCGACACACAAGCGGAATTCCCGACACTCGTGGTCGATGATGGACAGACGCTGCATCAGCAACATTCCACGACAGTTCGACTGACTATGGACGGGCGGATCGATGTTTCATCGAGCGGCGTGCTGAGCGAACGCGAGGTGCTCTCGAATCTTGAGCGGCGCATCCTGTTTGTGTGCACTGGAAACACTTGCCGGAGTCCGATGGCAGAAGTCATCGCGCGGGATCTGGTCGAGAAACAGAAACCAAGCGGGATCACAACGATCATCCAGAGCGCCGGCGTCGCGGCTGGCAGCGGCATGGGCGCGACACGAGAAGCCATCGAGGTCGTTCACGCGATGGGTCTGGACCTGACTACACACCAGTCCAAACCCATCACACTTGAGATGATCGATCAAGCGGAGGTCATTTACACGATGACCCCAACGCACGCGCAAGCCGTGATGACCATGGCTCCGAACTCAGTACACAAAGTCTTTGTCCTCGACGAGCACGAGGGGGTTCCCGATCCGATCGGGCAAGGCATCGAAGTTTACCAACACACCGCAGATCGACTCAAAGAGCTGATCGAGCGCCGATTCGAGGAAATCAACGCATGAGCACGCAGTACAAGATCGCGATCGGTTCGGACCATCGAGGGAACTCAGCCGCGAACCAGATCCTCGAGACGATCAAAAACCTCGGACACGACGCGTGGATCGTTGGGGACTGTGACGAGCAGCCTTGCGATTACCCTGAAAAAGCATGGCAGGTCGGTCACGAAGTCACCTCAGGGAAAGCGGATCGTGGTGTGCTGATTTGCGGCACAGGGATTGGGATGTCCATCGCCGCCAACAAGATCGATGGATTGCGTGCGGCGTTGTGTCATGATGAACTGACCGCACAACTCTCACGCTCGCACAATGATGCGAACATCCTGTGTCTTTCCGCGGATTTGCTCGGCGCGAGACTGATGGACAAAATCATCGAGGTCTGGATCAAAACACCGTTCGATGGAGGTCGCCACGAACGACGCGTTAACAAGATCGGGATGATCGAGCAGGGCGCGAATCCTTCTGAAGCACCTGTGTAAGCTACTCAGTCCTGATCAAAACACTGACCTCTCCAAACCCCACCACCACCACGCCGTCCGCGGCTTGTGTGATGGTTGGTTGTCGCTGAATCGCGCTGGGGAGTTTGAGCTCGATCTGATCCATGATCCGCGCGTTTTCAAGACTGAACATGCTGATCGGGATGGTCATCAATCGTTCATTATCAGTATCGGCGCGTCCTACGAGGATAACCGAGTCGGTGCCCCACGCGCCATCAACATACGGCCGCATCGCGGGTTCGGGATCGAGTCCGAGCGTCTGTCCTGAGGGGTCGAAAATCCCGATACCGCCTGAGGCAACGATTGCGAGATGTTCAGCGCGAGCTTGCACATCGACCCAGCCGCGTTCGTAGACGCGTCCGAGCGTGTGGAATGAATCACTGGGGATTTTGCCGTCGATTAGACCGATTGGCCAAAGGTTGACATACTCGTCGAGCACTATCAGCGAATCGTTGATGATCCACGCGGCGTTGGTGTTCAACAGGTTGTCGTTGCGGATGACCCAATCTAGTGTGCCGGTCCGTGTCGAGAGCGAGAGCACACGCTGCGAGGTGCCGACGATCAGACTCCCAGATGGCGCGACGCGGACCCAGCGTGGGGTCGAGGTCTGCGCATCCATCATCTGGATGATCTGTCCTGTGCGCGCATCGATCGACGCGATGCGAGGAGAGCGGAGCAGGACCTCGCCGTGCTCAGGTGCGTTGTCGATGTGCGACATCCCGACGACACCCAACACTCCTGACGACAGATCGACATCATGCACGCGATTGATGGGGAGATCTTCAGTCCAGAGCACCTGTCCAGTGAGCAGATCAATCGCGCCGGCGCGTCCGATCCGATCCACCAGCGCAAGCACCGAACCATCCGAGGTACTGAGCATCTGGAACAACGGCACTACACCTTCGGTGGGTGATGTGAACTGTCCATCAATCTGTGCCGCACGATCGGGGACGCGTGTCGATCCTTCGAACAGGCGCTGTCCCATATTCTCAAGTTTCCAGCGTGTCTGACCTGTTGTAGTTTCGATTGATTCGATCCATCCGCCATCGGGATCATCGCCATCTGGCGCCCAGAACAGGATCGTCTGGAACTCGTTGTGCACGACGACGATTGGTGGATGCACTCCGGGAGCGCGCCGAGTCCAGAGCTGCTCAGGATTGGTCTGATTGAATCGGATCATGCGGACCTGCGCCAGTTGTGGCGCGAAGAACACCATCGTTTCAAAGTCGCTCCGGATAGGAGATTTCACTGGAGAGCCGGTCAGCAGGATCGGAGATTCATCGAGCACGAGCGTGCTCCCCAGCGCCGGCGCGAGTTGTCCAGAGGAGAGACCGATCGAGAGCGATCCCGCATCGATCGTTTGTCCTTGAACTGTGATTGTTATGTCTGGATAGGTGCTTGAGAGCCGAGCCGCGACGCGTGATGCTTCGCTCTGGCGCTGCGATCCGATCAATCCATCGACGAGTGAGGATGCGAGCGCGTCGACGGTTGACTTCTCGATCCGAACATTGAGCGAGTTCAGTGCTTCGATCGAATCCATCCCGGACTGTGCCGCGCGAACAGACGCAGGAGCGTTGTCCGATTGCAACCAACGCTGAGCGGCGTTTGACCACGCGCTCGGAGTGCTGGGCGCCCAAGGATACATCCGCGCGATGCGCTCGAAGGATTCAGGAGATGAAGTCGGCGCCTGCGCCTGAAGATCCGCGAGCGCGAGCTCGTCGAATACTCGGCACGCGCCACGGCCGTGCTCCGCGACGATCTGATTCAACTGGTTCGTGACCTCGATGTCGGCGCGGATCGCGAGGCCGTTGCCTTGCCACATCCCTGAGGAGATCGCGTCGTTCTGGAGCACATCGTGATACACGCGCACGGCTTCGTCGATCTCACCCAACGCGCTGCGCCAGGCGCCGGTCACCATCTGTTGCGCGAGTGTTTGTCCCTTCGTCCGCGCGACACGCTGCGAACGATCGAGCAGGTCCTCGCGGATCTGGTTCGAGATCACGGCGAATCCCGTTCGCGCCGGATCATCCGGAAGACCGATCATGTCGATCAGAATCTGGAAGAGCCGTTCGCGTGCCTCGCGTTGTGGTTCGGAGGGTGCAGTGCGCAGCATCTTGATTGATTGGTCGATCGCCGGGATGATCTGATCGAGGTTCCCAGATCGGTACGCAAGATCCGCGAGCGTGATCGACGCGTGCGTGTCATTGTGCGACTGGATGCGTTCGCTGAGCAGCTGCTGCGCGATGTCCCACGAGAGGTAACTGAACACCTCGTTCTCGTCCGCGATCACGACCTGTCCATCGAGCGCGACGAGGTTCCCTGAGTGTTCGAGCAAGACCGAATCGCGCACACCTGTTCGTGTACTGTCCAAAAGACTCAATCCATCCTGGACTGGGACCATCAGCGTTGATCCGGAACTGGTCACGCGTCCGACAATAGCGGAGCGCCCATCACCTGTCGGGGTGATCAACTGCGGACGATTGACACCAAACTGATCGAACGAGTGCATCGTGATTGTGGTCTTGTTGATACACGCGAGCTGGGTTGGTGTTTCCAGCAGGTAGAGTCCTTGTCCGGTGTTCATCGCACGCGCCGACCCCGTGCGTTCTCCGGTGCGTTTGTTGAATCGGTCGATGCGTGTTCCCGCGACATCGAGGATGTAGACTTCATCCCCACGAACGATTGGTGTGGACACAGTCCAGGGCTCGCGTTCGTAGCGCGCGTAGATATCTGAAGTCGGCATCGTCCGCGCCCATAAGACCTCGCCGGTCGGTGTTTCCACGGCACAGACCAGCCCGATCATGTCGGTCCAGTACACTACGCCATCATCAAGCATCCCTGAGTGGGAGATCTGTCCGATCTGTTGGAACGGGAGCGATCCGGCGCTCCCGATCTCGCGTGTCCATTGGTGGTTGAAGTTTCGTCGATCAATACCAACGAGCGAGAGCGCAACAAGGCGCTCCCTTCGCAGGTTCTTGCGTGCGGCGAGGATGAGCGTGTCACCATCGACAATGATCGATCCTCGGACTGTGGATCCAGCGAGATCCGGATCGATCTCCTCGATCGTCGTCGATTTGAGAATCGCGCCGCTCTGGAGATCGATCGCGAGGATCCGATTATCTCCAGTGCGTCCACCAGTCCGCGCCAATCCCGCAGCGACATATACAGTCCCATCCGCGATCGTCACGCTCGACAGGTCTTCGACAGTCCGCGCAATCCGCGAGCGCACGCCCCGGCTCGTTCGGTCTTGTTCTTCGGTATCCAGCAAGGTCGTGGTCACGCGCCATCTCGGACGCAGCGTGAATCGATCGAAGCATGAGATCGTCACGCCGTCGTTGGTGATGAGTGAGTCATCCATCACGACAGGCATCGACCAAGGCTTGGGTTGGACGACCGCGCCTGAAGCGGGCGCCTCATCAATCCCGATCAACTCGTCACTCGTTGGAGGAGGCGTCAAAAACGAACGAGCGATCGGTTTGGGAACCAATCCCTGCAATCGGTATTCATCCGCATCAGCATCGATCGGCGACCAACGGAGCGAGGTGATTTCACGATCAGTTTTTTCAGGTGGCGCGAACGGCGAGGTATCGCGGACTTCTTCACCGGCGAGTTCAGACCATGATCGGAGGAGTTCGCTCGAACGCGAACTCGGAGTGGCGCGATTGATCGTGCGCGCCAGTTTCATCGCTCGTCGTGCATACTCCGCAGCATCGGGATGATCGAGCAGCCGTTCAAGCTCACGAATCGAGCTCGTGAATCGAGCAGATTCGAGCAGCACCTGCGCATGATTCAGTGACGCGTCGCATCCAGGCGCTGTGAGCCAATACATCGAGCGAGCGGATCTCCAGTCGCCGTCTTCATTGAGTCGTTGTGCTTTGGGGGTGTTGATGCGTCGGTACGATTCGAGCAACTCCGCATCGGATGCAAGCACTGAGTGGATGCGATGGCGCACTGGGATCGAGACGCCGAGGTCGTTGCCGTCATCGATCAAACGATCTCCAGAATCGATGATGAGCTGCGACAACGAACGCGCGGCTTCCGCATGACTCCCCTGCGCGCTCAGCGCCAGCGCTCGCTCGATGGTCTCCAGTGCAACAGGAGCATCCGCGAGATAGACCGGATTTGTCGGCGCTGCTTGCGGGACCACTTGTGCGTATGACGGGGCCGCAGCGAGGAAGCACGCGAGACCAAGCACGCTCGTCAATAGCATTTGAGCGGATTTTGGATTGTTCTTGGTCGCTTTCAAGTGCTCTCCATCAATGGTCTGAACGCACAACTTCCGAGAATATCGCGTCTGGACCCTCTCTCAATGTACCACCTGATCGGGTAGCAGGTTTGGCCCAATTGCGACAAGACCGAGAACTTTCACGCGTTGGGTTCTTTGATCTACTCAAGAATATTCACGCGATTTGGGTCGATCTTCTCTCTTATGAACAAGCGTGCACCCATCGCGCCAGCGGCTACTTCGGCTCTGATCGCTCCATTTACCAATCGATCGTACAGAGTCATCGTGCTGATCGCACTCATCGCTGTGATGTCGATGGTGGATCTCTACCTTACGATCCTCTATGTCACACACACTGGGATGAACGAGGTCAATCCGCTCGCGCGAGCGATGATGGAGTATCAATCCCCCGCTGTTCTGGGAATCTGGAAGATTGCGACTGTGCTGCTCGGAGTCGGGATTCTCGCGATCATCCGCACCAAACGCAGCGCCGAGCTGGGCGCCTGGATCGGATGCATGATCCTTGCTCTGCTCATGTCGCATTGGGTTTCGTACATCAACGAGCACGCACGGATCTCGCAGGATCCGATGTATACCCAAGCACTCGCGGGTCCGAACTTCGTCCATATGCCGACCGGGATGGGACGATCTGGGATCGTGATCCCATGATCCTGCATCATTGAGTCGATCCGGATCCGAGCGAACATCTCTCAGCGTGCATACGCTCGGATATGCGTACAGCCGCCCAAACCACGATATTGATCGTTTTCGCACTCGTGTCATCTGCGATGATCGGATGCTCTTCAGTCTCAGCACCACGCTTTGAAACACTCGGCGTGCGCGAGGTCGAGCAAACCGACACTCGAGCCGTCTACGCATTCAAGGTCAAAGCAACCAACCCCAACAAAGAACCGATCCCGCTCAGAGAGATCTCTTACAGCGTTTCGCTTGGAGAGGGCTTCACATTTTCAGGCGTGCGTAGCCCTGAAACCACGCTCCACACCTACGGCGAGCACATCTTTGAACTCCCAGCAGTCTTCGAGATCACGCCTTCGAATCGAACTGGGTTGCTTGATTACAGACTCAACGGATCCGCGAAGTACCTCAAGCCAGGCAAGCTCGCCGAGGTGATGTTCGAGTCCAAACTCAGCGTCCCCAAAGCGCCATTCACGCTGCGTGGACAACTCAACTTCGACGAACCTTCCAACTGATCCTGAATCGTCGGATCAACCCACAACCAAACAATCACGATCGTTCTGACTGATGATGGTGTCGATCTTCGGGCAGTGCTCCTGAAGCTGTGCTTCCAGTCTTGGGAGGTATCCGCGTTCAGTATTCGTGTGTCCCGCGAGCAGGATCGAGACCCCGGCTTGCCGTGCTGCCATGACCTCGTGGTGAGTCATCTCGCCGGTGATAAACACATCGCACCCCTCACGCCGCGCCAGATCCAAGAGCGAAGCGCCCGATCCAGGAACCACGCCGACTGTGCGGAAGGGACGATCATCCCCAGCGAGCGCGTAGCGCATGCGTGAGCGACCCAGGTGTCCCTTGAGACGATCAATCAGATCTCCCATAGATGCCGGCTGATCGAGCGTCAATCGCCGTCCCGATCCCACGCGCCGGAGCGGTTCAGGAACGAGCTCCACAATGTCGTACGCCGGCTCTTCGTAGGGATGCAGGTGCTTGAGTGTTTCAATCACGAGCGGCAGCGCGCGCCGAGCGCACACCATTTCTAGACGATCCTCATCGACGCGTGAGAGTGAACCCTTGGTCCCGATCGTTGGATTGGAGTCCTCGCCTGGGATGAAAGTGCCTTGTCCCGGCGTGGTGAATGAACAGAGCTTGTAGTTTCCTAATCCACCAGCGCCGGCTGTTCCAAGCGCGCTGCGGACATGATCAACCTGCGCCTTGGGGACAAAGGTAATCACCTTCACTTCTCGGCTTGGATCCCCCCCACTCGCTGGAGACAGCGCCCGGCAGTCGCCTGCGATCACTCCCTCGACGGCTTCGCCTCGTGGAGAGCCCAAACCTTCGCAGAGCCAATCCGTGATCCCGCCTGGAGTCGCGTCCAGCGCTGTGTGCGGCGAGTAGATCGCGATCCCCGCTTCCGCAGCTCCTCGGATAATCCGCTGCGTGTGATTCTCATCCGTGAGACGCTCAAGCGGATTCCAGATCGGAGGGTGGTACGCGACAATCGCGCCAGCTTTTTTACTCAGCGCCTCTTCGAGGACATCCTCAGTCAGGTCAATGGTCAGGAGCACCGGACCGCCCATCGCTCGATCCGCGACGCCGAGGTGCAATCCAACCTTGTCCCACGACTCGGCGTACTTCAGCGGCGCAATCCGCTCCATCGCATCCATCAGATCTTGAACAATCATCACGAACCTCCCAACAAATCGTAGCGCATCGAAGATTGTCGATGAGTGTACTACGCTTGGATGATGTCCGATGTTCTCACGATCCATACCTACGCGAAGATCAACCTGATCCTCAGGGTTTCGCCGCCTACTTCTGAAGGCATGCACCCGATCGGCTCGTGGATGCACTCGATCGATCTCTCGGACATAATCAGCATCGAACGGATCGAGGATTCCGCATCAGAGTTTGATATCCGCTGGTCAGATGGGGAATCGGTCCAATGGGATATCGAATCGGATCTGGTCTACAGAGCACACACAATCTTTGAGCAGCACTCTGGTGAACGCTTTCCTGTCCGAGTGCGTGTCCAGAAACACATCCCGGCTGGAGGTGGATTGGGTGGGGGATCGTCCAACGCTGCGGGAGTTCTCATGGCGCTCAATGAACTGAGCGGCTCAAGATTCTCAGAACAACAACTCCAGGAGATGGCGCACGAGATTGGTTCTGACATCCCGTACTTCATCGATCTGGAATCGTTCAACACGCGCAAGCCGGCACGGCCAGCAATCGTGTCAGGGATCGGAGATCACATCGAGCGGACTCAGCGAGTTAAATCCGGCATCACGCTGCTGATCCCTAACTTCGGATGTCCGACGGGAATGGTCTATCGAGCCTTTGATGATCGATCCGATCACGCACCGTTCGATCTTTCAGCGATTCAGCAAGCCGCGACCTCTGGGAATCTTGAAGCGAGTTCCATCATCAATGACCTTCAAGAGCCGGCTACCAATGTTGTCCCGGAACTCAAAGCGATCATGCAGCGTTTGCAATCGATCGGTGTGCATCCGCACCTCTCCGGATCGGGATCAACAATGTTTGTGATCGGAGCGATGGATGCGATCACTCGATCGCGCATCGGTGAGCGCATCCCTGAACTCCGGATCATCGAAACGCGATTGGTGTAAAAAAGACACGGGCCATCGGACCCGTGCCTTTGAAGTGGTTGTTGAGATGTTGATTAGAGTTCGAACTCGAGGTCTTCTTTGATGCCATCGAGTGCGGCTTCGAGCTTCTCTGGAGTGTCGTAGGTGCCCGCGTCGATTTCTTGACGCACGCGATTGATCAACTCCGTCCGCTCTGCCGGACCGGTTTTGAGTTCCGAGAGGTATCTCGCGACGCTGGAAAACTCGACCTGATCCTGGGATCGGGACGGCGCACTCCGCGTATCGTGAGTAGCCGCGTCAGATCGCGCGATCTGCTCGGAACGGACGCGCCCAATACGCTGGGATCGTCCGGTGTTGATCGGGGAAATATCACTCATGAGGATTGCCTCCGTTACTGCCTGCCTGCTTGTGTCCTTCACAGTGCCCACCACTTGGACACCACTACATGTTGTTGTTCGAGGGAGTGTTCCACCAACCCTCTGTCCCTGTATCGACGACCACTTGAGTGGAAGAACACAAAAGGGTAAAAATCGTGAATTCGATCGAATCTCCTATCAGACAACAGCTTACAGAGTATAACACAACAATGGACCGACGAAAAATATTCCAGCACCGTAACAACGATTCACAAATCCCCCGTCACAAGCGGGTTTTCTGTTTGTTCGGTAGTCGCGCACTCTTTGCTCATCATCCAAATTGGTCACTCGCAACGCTGTCATTTTTCATGTGTTCGCTGTTCGCGATCTCCGGATGCGGCATGTGGAAGTCCAACAAGAGCGACGATCGCACAATCGACAAAGAAGAAGCACAAGCCGTGTTCAGCGAAGATGGTGCGCTCATTATCCCTGAAACTGGGGATGAAGAAACCCAATGGTCCATCATCCTCGTCACACTCCCGAACCCTCAGCTCGCGCCAGACATCCTTCAGACGGTGCAATCTCGGCACGGCTTGGTCAGCGCGTATTCGACCACTCGACAGGGGAAATCGGTGATCGCGTACGGGCGTTACGCCGGCCCAGATGATCGCCGAGCACTTGTGGATCTCGATCGTGTGCGCGATATCGAGTACGACGGCTCAAGACCATTCGCCGCGGCGTACCTCGCGCCACCTCCAGCGGATGCACTCGGAGGATCGAATCGCGAGTACGATCTCCGCACAGTCAAAGAACGATTTGGGCCGCTGGCGTTGTACACGCTCCAGATTGGCGTCTACGGCAGCAACGGGAATGAGACTCCAAGTGCTAGTGAAATCAAGGAGATACGACAGGCAGCAGAACGAGCGGTCTTAGATTTGCGAAGCGATGGAGAACGATCGTTCTATTATCACGCGCCGCTCAGGAGTATTGTCACGATCGGCGTGTTTGGTGAGGATGACTTCGATGGATCAACCACGCCCGCGATCGAATCTATGCGACTGCGCGAGCTCCGCAAACGATTCCCGCATAACTTGCTCAATGGACAAGGGATACGCGAGACGATCACCTCATCAACAGGACAGCGCGTCACGCGTTTGCAGCCGTCGAGTTTGGTTGGGATTCCTGAGAAGTAATCTGATCAAGCCGACTGCATCATCCGCTCGGATTGCTGATGCCTTGGATCCAGACGGGCTCGATGTGCACGGCTTCCCAGTCGTTAGATTCCGTGCTGGCGCGCTCCCAGTGGATCATCCACCAACTCGATCCGATCGGCGCTTGCGAGCTCTGAGCGCGGACTTTGACCATCGTGCGTCCCACGCGTGGTCCAGGAAGATCGACACGGATCTCTGGGATCGAATAGCTCTCAACAACACGAGGCACACGCGAAGACGCGACCTCGACAACTTGGTCTCGCCCGCTCGGACTCGTAAATCGGGTCTCGACCACCACATCCTCGCTCAAGAGCGGCTTCATCGTGAATCCATCCCCAGTCGCGACGGCATCAACCAACGACTCTGCTTTAAGCGAAAGTACTTCGCGATCGGTCGTGACGAGTGTGCTTGTCAGGAACAGCACTCCGCTGAGCACGATCGCGACAGCGAACGCGATCAAGCCGGTCTTTGCTTGTCCTCGCGTGTTCATTCCTAGAAGCACGAGTAATCCAAGGACAACCAATCCGACGATCGCGAGGAGTGAATCCTCAAACAGCGCGTGCATCAACGGATCGGGCGGCTCGATCATCGGCAGATTGGTGGGTTCAAAGAGCGGCGATTGCATTGGTGTCCCCTGAGTAGATCGTGCTGGTCGTCTCGTTCTACCAACATGTACGTGTTCCGACGCAGCTTGGATCAGATTCTCGCGCGTCGGAGCCATGAGCAGATGATTTGTCCCAAAGTCTGGGGAGTTTGGTGCCAAAGTCCCGATAACTCAGTGGTCTAGCCATCATGTGTGGTGGATCGCAGAGCACAGAGTTTCAGAGACGGATCGGAGTCCGATGCACGAGTTTGAATCGATCCACAAGCAGAACAAACCAGTGGTGTCGCTTACGCCGAGCATGGAGATCCTTGAGCGGAACCTCCGCGCGATCGGGATCCGCTCTCCTCGCGCCGCTCGCGCGATCATGAACGCATCGCCGAGGGAAGACATCGAGTTCATCCAGACGAACGATGGACAACTCGCGGCGAAACTCGACGGGCGTGCGATGTGCTCGCAGCGCCAGCCGATCAACGAAGCACAGACCTGGTCTAAGCAGCACGATCCCAAGGACAATGGTTTCTACGGCATCATCGGATTTGGTCTCGGACATCACCTGCACGCGATGCACGAGCAGCATCGTCAGCATTCTGTGCTGCTGTGCTTTGAGCCGGATGTATCACTGCTCAGAGCCGTGCTCGAGCACATCGATCATTCGGAGTGGATCAGCAAGTCCATGTTGCTGATCACAACTGAAGCGAACGACGGCGCGGGACTCTCGCAGCTCATTTCCGGCGCGGAGGTCTTTCTGTCGACTGGTGTCGAGATCGTGTTTCATCCAGCATCCAAGAAGCGACTGGAAACAGAAGCCTCTGCTTTCTCTAAGACCTTCATCGAGATCGTCAAAGCAACACGAACGCATCTGGTGACCGTGCTCGCACATGCGGGAGTGACGCTCCGCAATATCCTAATGAACACACCGCACTACGCGTGTAATCCTGGGATTACCAAACTCAAAGACTCGTGCAAGGGATCAACCGCGATTCTGATCGCAGCGGGACCATCGCTCCAGCGCAACCTGGCGCTTCTCGAAGATCCGGAGATCCGAGAGCGAGCCGTGATCATCGCGGTGCAGACGATGCTCAAACCGTTGCTCGAGCGCGGGATCAAGCCCCACTTTGTCACGGCTCTGGACCACCACGAGATCAGCAAGCGCTTCTACGAGGGACTTACTGCGGACGATGTCGAGGGTGTGCGTTTGGTTGTCGAGCCCAAAGCAAACGCCGCGATCTTTGAGACTTTCCCTGGAGAGATCCTGTGCACCGCTGAACCACAACTCGATGCGCTGCTCGGAGACGAGTTGAGTCACGACATGGGAGAACTCTCGGCAGGAGCGACGGTCGCGCATCTCAACTACTACCTCGCGCGATACCTCGGATGCAACAACATCATCCTGATTGGACAGGACCTCGGATTCACCGATGGTCAGTATTATGCCGCGGGCGCTTCGATCCATCAAGTGTGGTCGGGAGAGCTCTCAGAACATCGAACGCTGGAGATGTTCGAGTGGGAACGCATCGCGCGGATGAAATCGTTGCTCCGCACGCGCCAGGACATCACGGGAAGGACGATCTTCACCGATGAACAAATGTCCACCTACATTGCGCAGTTCGAGAGTGATTTCCAGAATGACACGCACGACGACCCATCGCTCCGCATCATCAACGCAACGCAAGGCGGTGTACACATCCAGCACACCGAGGTCATGACACTCTCAGATGCACTCATACAGTTTGTGAACGATCAGCATGTCACCATTCCTGAAACAAGTGATCATCCGTACATCGATGACCAGCGAGCGATCAAGCTCCGCGCTCGGATCGATCTGGTGCAGCGACAGCTCGCGTCAATCGAGCGTTCGAGCAACAAAACCATCTCGCTGATCGAACAGACGCTGGAGCACATCGATGATCCGAAAAAGGTTGACAAACTGATCTCGCAGATCCACACGATCCGCGATGATGTGACTGCGAGCGAACCGGGATTCGGATTCGTAAACTTCATCAACCAGAAGGGCGGGCTCGACCGGTTTAAGGTCGATCGTCAGATCGCGCTGCTCAGTGATCTCACACCAACACAGCATCAGTCCAAGCAACTGGAGCGCGACGCGAACAATGTTCGTTGGGTAGAAGATTCCTCTAAGCAGGTCCGCTCACTGATTGAGCGCGTCTCGCAAGTGATCGAGGGGAGCGCGGCTCCGATGACACGCGACGAGTTTGCGGATGAAGAGCCAACACACGCCGTGCAGGTTCAATCAAGACGACGCGTGGAAGCGTTTATCTTTGTTGATCCCGATGTAGGTCCGCTCGGGAATCCACGCAATATCGATCAGCCAATCTTCCAAGACCTCAACGCGCTGGAACTGACGATCAAACGACTCAACCAATGCGAGTCACTTGATGGGATCACGATCATCACCACAGATCCGCGGCGGATCGAATCGATGTCGATCCAATACCAACTCCCAGTGCGTGTGATCGGAGCGGACGCGGACCAGCTCCGCTCCCGAACGACAAGTATCGGCAAAGCACGCCACGCATCGAGCGAATGCTGGCGCGGCTCGATCGGAGCGTTCGGTTGTTACGACGAGGGAGTCGATCCGATCGCTTTGCTGAGTGTTATGCAAGAACACCAGATCGACGCGGCGGCGATCGTCGGATCGGACTGGGCGATGGTCGACCCCAAACTCGTCGATCGCATCGTCAAGCGTCATCGCGCCGATCCAGAGCGATGCCGAATCCCGTTCTCCCATGCGGTTCCAGGGATCGGATGCGCCGTGATTGACCGCGAAGCCGTGGGTTCGCTCGTGCACGCAACACAGAACGCGAGCGTGCTCAGTTCCATCGGCGCGATGCTGAGCTACATCCCTGTGGCGCCGCAGGGAGATCCGATCGCGTCACCGCTGTGTGTCAATGTTGATCCATTTGTGCGTGATGCCGGGGTTCGTGTCGTCGCGGATTCGACGATCCGCGTCCAGTCCATGGCCGCGGCGTATCGCGGACTCGGAGACTACGCGATGAGCGCCGACGCGACGGTCCTGCTCAAGGCATATAAAGCGGAACTCGAACAACGAAGCACGAAGGCGCCGAGCCGGATCCATCTCGAACTCACAAGCGAGACCACGCTCGGTGGACATTGGTCGGAACTTCTCGGAGAACACAGTTCACACGCGATCGATCCGAGCGATGTGGTCAAACTCCTGAGCGATGCACGCGTACTGCGTGATGATTGCAGCGTGCTGCTGAGTGGCCGAGGTGATCCGCTGAACCATCCACGCGCGATCGAGATCATGCAAGAGATCACGCAACTCGGGATCGTCTCGACCGAACTTCGCACGCAGTTGTCATGCTCAGATTTTGATCCACAATCGATCGTAAACGCCGGAATCGATGTGCTGAGCGTCGATGTCCTCGCGAACACCCCAAGCGTGTATAAGACGATGACCGGCACAGATCGATTCGATTCGATCCTTGACACGATGCAGCAGTTGTTCAATGCTCGGAGCAAGTCAGCGCTCCCAACCCCTTGGATCGTGCCTCGCATCACGCGCTGCGATGCGACCTATGAAGACATCCAAGGCTTCTACGACCGCTGGCTCACCGTCTGCGGCTGCGCGATCATCGATCCAACCCCGCCAAATCCAAACACAAGCACCAACGATCGGATCCAACCACTCCCGATCCCTGAGCCCCGCGCAACGCAACTCGCAAACTCCACGCTCCGCATCCAAGCGGATGGACAGGTCATGGATCATCTTGGGAGAGCAGTCCCGAACACCAACGCGATCGAGATCGGGATCGAAGCGTCGTACGCGAACCTGCTCTCGCACACAAAAGAGCACAACGCATCACACATCGAACCCAAACCCACAACGGCGGTGAGCAGCGTATGAACGAGCAATCCGCAACCGCGATCATCCTGGCGCGAGGGGGCTCGAAGGGACTCCCAGGCAAGAACCACACGATCGTCGCGGGACAGCCGTGCGTGCAGTGGTCCATCGATGCAGCGAAACAAGCCGAGAGTGTCTCGCGGATCGTCGTGTCCTCTGATTCTGATGAAGTCCTCACGATCGCATCGGCGACCGGATGCACCATCGTCGATCGTCCGAGCGATCTGGCGCACGATACCGCGACCGTCGACAGCGCCGCGAGACACGCGTACGAATCGATCGGGTCGCCCGATGGCCCGCTCGTGATCCTGTATGCCAATGTCCCTGTGCGTCCGGATTGGTTGATTGATGAAGCCGTGCGTTTGCTGGTGAAGTCCGAGTGCGATTCTGTTCAGTCCTACGCACGCGTCGGGAAGCATCATCCGTGGTGGACCATCAAGCTCAACGAGGACGGGAGCGTGCTTCCCTGGGAGGGTGACACGCTGTACCACAACTGTTTCCGCAGGCAGGACCTCCCCGCCGCGAGTGTTCCCGATGGCGGGGTGATCGCGCTGACTCCCGAGGCGCTCATGTGCACGCTTGGCGCGCCAGACGGTCCCCACGCGTTCCTCGGCAATGATCGGCGCGGCATCCAGACCATCGAGGGCGATGTCATCGACATCGATTCGCGCATCGACCTGCTCGTCGCCGACGCGATCCTGAAAGAAAGAGTGGCTCATGCGCATCGGTAATCGTGAGATTGGGATCAACCACCGACCCTACATCATCGCGGAGATCGGCGTCAACCACGACGGTGATGTCGAGCGGGCGTTGGAGCTCACCGACGCCGCCGCGGACGCGAACGCTGATGCGATCAAGCTCCAGTTCTTCGAGACCGATCGCTTGATGAGCAAAGCCGCAAAGCTCGCCGCGTATCAAAAAAATGCAGGCGAAACCGATCCGATCGAGATGCTCCGCAGACTCGAGCTCACCATCGACGAGATGGCACGCGTCGTCGAGCGAGCGCACAGCAAGAACATCCACGCGATCGTAACGGTGTTCAGTACCGAGCTGGTCGAGGTCGCCGAGACGCTTCCCTGGGACGCGTATAAAACCGCGAGTCCGGACATTGTGAACAAGCCGCTGCTCGAAGCGTTGATGCAGACCGGGAAGCCGATGATTGTGAGCACCGGCGCGAGCACAATGGACGAAGTAGTGCAAGCTGTTAATTGGCTCGAACCCGCACGCGATCGACTCGCGGTGTTGCAGTGCGTGAGTTCGTATCCAGCCCCAGAAAGCGCAGTAGGTGGGGTGAGAGCTTTGCGAATACAGTTTGATTTACCTGTTGGATATAGCGACCACACTCGAGAAAACGCGCAGGGTTTTTGGGCGGTAATTGCCGGCGCATCTGTAATAGAGAAACATTTTACAGATGATTGTAAAAGAGCTGGCCCAGATCATGCAGCCTCGTTGCATTGGTCACAACTGAAAAACTATTGCGAGAATGCACGGTCCGGCGTCATAGAAAGGGATGGTTACGAACTTGTAATCCAATCGCCTTACTCTGCTGATGGCACTGAAACAGTTGAAGATTACGGAGATCTTCCGGATCATTTGTTTGACAAGCTTAACTGTGAAGATCATGGCGCACATGGTGCAAGCCTGGCTATAGAAACACCTACCGAAAAACGCGTCCTCGACTGCGAGCAAGATGTCCGCACCGTCTCGCGCCAATCCGTCGTTTCTGCCCAAGACATCCCCGCCAACACCACCATCACCCGCGACATGCTCACCATCAAACGACCAGGCACCGGCATCCTCGCTTGCAACCTCGAATCGGTCATCGGATGCACAACATCGCAATCCATCGAGTCGGATATCCCGATCCAGGAAACCGATCTGGTTCAGTTCGAGCCCTTGCTCGCGAGCGTGTAGCGCTGATACATCGCTTCAAGCGCCGAAGGAATCACGCGTACCTCACCCACTGCTGTGATGAAGTTCGTGTCCCCGCTCCAGCGCGGGATGACATGCACATGCAGGTGACTCGGGACCCCTGCACCTCCGGCGCGTCCCTGATTAATCCCGATGTTCAATCCCTGCGGCTCAAGCGCCCGCTGCGCCAGCTCCGTCGCGCGATCGACAAGCTTCCACAGCTCAATGCGCTGCTTTGGTTCATAATCCAATAGCGTTGGCCGCGCATCTCCCAGCGCGATGAGCAGGTGACCGTTCGCGTAGGGGTACTTGTTGAGCAGGATCATGCCGTGCTCTGTGCGCTCAATAACATGATGCTGTTCGTCAAGCTCCGGCGCGTTCCAGTAGTCGAGCAGGAAGCTCCCGCTCTCTGTCCCAGCAGGTGGACCTTTACCGGACGCGTTCTTGGGACCATCGTCCTCCGATAACGACTCGATATACGCCAATCGCCAAGGCGCCCAGATCGCAGACGGCCCAAACCCTACACCTTCACCCCCTGTTTGGTTATCGCTCATACCACAGTGTAGCGTCCCATCCGCAGCACCGATCTACTGCACATGTCCGCACTGATCGTCCGCGATGTCATGTCCGCTCCAATCGAGACCATCTCGATGGACGATACCGTGGACAAAATCCAGAGGATCTTCGAGAGCTCCCACTATCACCACCTCATCGTGCACGGCGATCACAAGAAAGCCGTGGGAGTGATCTCCGATCGAGACCTGCTCAAGAATGTCTCGCCGTTCATCGGGAAAATGGGTGAGCGCAACGCGGATCGATCCCTGCTCAATCGCAGAGCACACCAGATCATGACGCGTCAGCTCATCGCTGTTCGCGAGAACACCGCTCTGAGATCCGCGGCGAGGGTAATGCTCGACCATCGCATCTCATGTCTCCCAGTCGTTGATCTGGAGGGACATTGCATCGGAATCGTCACTCTCCGCGACATCGTCCGCTGGGCCGTGGACGAACTGGAAATCCCGCATTCGGGTCCAGGCGCACAGGCCGCGTGACCAAAGTTGAGAAATTATATAATCGCGCAAATCAATGTTTCAAATACACTTATGGCTCATGCGGACCTGCTCCGTCTGAATAATTCCAGCGATTTCTGGCATATGCGCCGCTATGTGGTCTATTTGAACTGGTAGGAAATCGGGCTTCACGGCCCATTGGGGATCGAAAGATCTCCGAGAGATGTTTGAAACGCCTTGGGTAGCGCTCAAGGCGTTTCATTCTTTTTAGGACAGCTCAATCTAGCGGATCGCGTCCTCGTACACACCCTCAAGCGCCTCGATCATCGCATCAGTGCTGAACATCTGCTCGCACATCACACGCCCGTGGTGTCCAACCAGTCGTCGCTGCTCAGGATGAGTGTGCATCCATCGGATTGCTTTGCGGATCCCATCGGAGTCTCCGACGCGCACCAATAACCCTGTGCCGTGCTCCGGATTGGCGCGTGCATCGAGACACACCTCAGGGGTTCCATCCGTATCGCTCGCGACCACCGGGACTCCGCACAGCAGCGCCTGCGGCACTGTCCTGGGAAGTCCCTCGCGATAACTCGGATGCAGCAGCACATCCATCGCGCGCATCATCGCCGCGACGCGAGGTTGTGCGACGAGTCCCGTATGCACGACCTGATCTTGCAATCCCATCTCACGCACGCGATCCATGAGCCGATCCGTCCACCAGCCGTTCCCGACCCAGAGTAGTTTCCAGCTTGGATTGTTCCGCAGATCATCACCCAGTCCATCGAGGATGTCGTCGTGACCTTTGTGCTGCGCTAATCGAGCGACTGTTCCGATCACGAAGTCGTCTTCGCTGAATCCGAGCTCGTGGCGCATCGAGTCACGATCCTCGTTGGGGAGTGGGTTGGTGTATTGCTGAGTGTCCATCCCGGAGCGCACCGTGATGTACTGGTTCTTCTTCCCGATTCTGCGATCGAGGAACTGCTCTGTCATCGCATCTGCGACGGATGCGATGATCTGACAGCGCTTCGCCGCGAATCGTTCCGCGAGCGTGTAGATCCAGTTCTTGAACCCGACCTTGAGTTTGTTCAGGATTGACCCCTCGATCGGCATGAACGGCGGACCATGAATCGTGTGCACCACCGCGACGGGCTTGCCCGCATTCTTCATGTACTTCCACGCCGCCCATCGTCCCAGGATCCCCGCTTTGGACGAGTGCGTATGCACGACATCGGGACGAACCGATTTCATCAAGTTCTTGAGATCATCATGGAAACAGAAGTGGTCCTTGATCGGATGGATCTCGCGCACCATATTGGGGAGTTCGTGCATCACCACCTCGCTCGCGAGATCGGATTCTTCACCAGAGCGCACACGCTCATTAAATCGCTCGATCGTCTTGCGATGCGATCCCTCTGGACCAAAGATCGGTCCGAACGCGAGATGCACCTCGTGACCCAACCGGGACTGCCCCATGCAAGAGAGGACCGTGTTCTCTTGGGATCCGCCGAGGATCAATCGCGTTGAGATGTGGAGGATGACCTTGTTCATCGGATTACCCTTTAGATCATCGTATCCCAGGTGCGCCGTCTTTCGTCATCCGATGGACGATCGTCCGCACGCCGTAGTACAGATCGGACTCTCCGACCTCCTGAAATCCAGCTTTAAGGAGCACACGCCTTGATGGCAGATTCTCTTCGTAGCACACGGCGACAAGCTCATCGACTCCGAGTGTATCGAAGCCGTATGCCGCTGATGCACGCGCGATCTCTGTCGCGTACCCCTTGCCCCAGTGGTCCTTCCCCAGCCGATACCCAAGCTCGATCTCGGGACCATCGAACTCGATCGGGACCAGTCCCCCTTGACCGATGATCGATCCCGAGGCTCTTTCGATGATCGTCCAGAAGGTCATGCCGTGCTCTTGCTGTGTTCGCATCGCGCGCTGCAGGCGCTCCTCGATCTGTGCGCGTGTCCAGACACCTCCCGCGCCGATGTACTTCATCGTTTCGGGATCGCTCCACAGTTCATGCAGCGCACCGCAATCATCCATGCTTGGAACTAAAAGCAGCAGCCGATCGGTCTGGATCACGATGTCGCGTGTACTCATATTGATCTTCTCCACTCAGATATGGTCCTGATTTACCAGACGGCTAGAAGTCCTATAAGTCAGCGTTTGGGGTACGAAATCTTCAATTCGACCACCAGTATAAAAACCAACATTGAACCGAGCACGAAGGAGGGGTACTTTACCACCTGTTCGCCGGAGATCGTGTGATTCCGGACATCCCCAGTGAGATCGGGGATCTATTCCGAACGACGAGAGAGAAATCGAAAGAGAGAGATCATCATGAAACCATTCGTACTCGCGCTCGCCGCGGCGTCTATCGCTTCGGTCGCGACCGCTGACACGCTGGACTTCTCCGACCTATCCCACGGCGAGGTGCTCGCTGAGCAGTACGCCGGTCTTGGTGTCCACATTTCCGCAATCAATCCCAACCGCGCCCACGACATCGCGATGGTGTTTGACACCAATCTCAGCAACACCGCTGATCCCGATCTGGAAAACCCATTCGATTCAGGAAACACAGACCTGAACACCAATCTCGGGAACATCATGATCCTGCAAGAGAACGACTTCGGCGTCCCAGACGACGAGGGCAACCGTCCTGCAGGTCAGCTCATCATCGATTTTGATATGAGCATCGCTTCATTTGGTTTCCATGTCGTTGACCTGGAGAGCGAAGTTGCAGAGAACAGCAGCCTTGAGTTCTACATGGACAACGCGCTGGTCGAAACAGTCGATTTCGCTGAGTTCCTCGCAGGCGGAACCCGCGATAACGGCGTTGTCTACGGCAACAACTCCATCAACCTCATCGAAGAGTTCACCGTCGCAGGCGGTTACGACCGCGTGGTCATCAACCTCGGCGGTTCGATGGGCTTCGACAACATCAACTACACCGTCCCAGCTCCGGGTGCTCTCGCACTCTTCGGGATGGGCGCTGCAATGGGTGTGCGTCGTCGCCGATGATACTGATTCAGCAGTATCCAAAAACAATAAAGCCCGCATCGATCATTCGGTGCGGGCTTTCGTTTTTATGCACATCAAAGTTCAGTTGGTCTCGCCGATGATCATCGCGGCACCGACCGTGTTGTTGGTCTGCTCGTCCACGATAATGAAGCTCCCCGTCGCTCGGCACTGACGATATGGATCAAAGAATAATGGCTTCGTCATCCGAAACGACACGCGTCCAATCTCGTTGAGCTTCAGATCCGTTGCGTCCTCGATGCGATGGAGCGTCTCGATATCCATGCGATAGCGCAGATCCTTGACAACACAGCGTGCCTCGTTGCTCGTATGACGGATCGTGTATTTCTTCCCCACAACCATCGGCTGATCCGCCATCCACACGACCATCGCATCGATGTTCTGACCACTGATCGGTTGGTTGTTGGGACGACAGATCATGTCGCCACGCGAGACATCGATATCCGTCTCAAGCTGGATCGAAACACTCTGGGGCGGACTCGCGAACTGCTGCTCGACGCCTCCGATATCGATCGACTTGATCTTGCTCTCCATCCCCGATGGGAGCGCGACGACCTCGTCGCCGACCTGGAACACGCCGGATGCGACCTGTCCGCCGTAGCCGCGATAGTCGTGGTGCTCGTCGCCCTGTGGACGGATCACCCACTGCACAGGGAAGCGCGGATCGATCATGTCGCGATCACCCGCGATGTGCACGTTCTCAAGATGGTGCAGCAGCGATGGTCCCTGATACCAGTCCATCTTCTCTGAGCGATTGACGACGTTGTCACCTGTCAGCGCGCTCATCGGGATGAAGGTGATGTCGTTGATCTCAAAGCGAGCCGCGAACTCTTCGAAGTCCGTGCGGATCTTCTCGTAGGTTTCCTGCGACCAGTCCACGAGGTCCATCTTGTTGACACACACCACAAGGTGCGGGATGCGCAGCAAGCTGGTGATAAACGAGTGGCGACGCGATTGTTCGATCACGCCGTGGCGCGCGTCGATCAGAATAAGAGCAAGGTTCGCCGTCGATGCGCCCGTGACCATGTTGCGTGTGTACTGCACGTGTCCGGGACAGTCCGCGATGATGAACTTGCGTTTGGGGGTCGCGAAGTAGCGGTACGCGACGTCGATCGTGATCCCCTGTTCACGCTCGGCGCGAAGGCCGTCGGTCAGCAGCGCCAGATCCATCCGCTGATCACCACGCGAGAGCGACGCACTCTCCGCGGCTTCGAGCTGATCCTCAAAGATCGACTTGGAGTCATACAGCAATCGACCGATCAGCGTTGATTTACCGTCATCCACACTGCCGCAGGTCAAGAACCGCAGCAGGTCCATATCGAGGTACGCATCGGTCGAGAACTCCATGCCCTGATTGGCATTGGTGCTCGTGGACAGATCAGATTGTGTCGTTTCAGGGCTCATGCTTTAGAAGTACCCTTCCTTCTTGCGATCTTCCATCGCGGCTTCATTGGTCTTGTCATCCATCCGCGCCCCGCGTTCGCTCGCACGCGCCGCCGCGACTTCCGCGACGATGTCCTCGAGTGTCGATGCGGGAGAGTCCGTCGCCGCCGTGCAGCTCATGTCCCCCACTGTGCGGAAGCGGACCGTGCGCCGGACCGGTTCTTCCCCCTCGCGAGCGCCGAACGGTGCGTCACCGACAGGGACGAGCTGCCCCATCCGTGTCACGACATCGCGCTCGTGCGAGAAGTACAACGCCGGTATCTCGATGTTCTCGAGCATGATGTACTGCCAGACGTCCATCTCTGTCCAGTTGGAGATCGGGAACACGCGGATGTTCTCGCCCATCTGGTGTCTGCCGTTGTACAGGTTCCAGAGCTCAGGGCGCTGGTTCTTGGGATCCCACTGTCCGAAGTCGTCGCGGAACGAGAAGATGCGTTCTTTCGCGCGTGCCTTCTCTTCGTCGCGCCGAGCGCCGCCGAACAGCGCATCGAATCGGTACGTCTCGATCGCATCAAGCAACGTCGGGATCTGCGCCCGATTTCGCGATGGATACGGCCCAGGGTCCTCGCTCGCGATCCCCTTATCAATCAGGTCCTGCACCTTGTGCACAATCAGGCGCTCTCCGAGCTTCTCGACGAGCTGGTCGCGGAAGTCGAGTGCTTCAGGGAAGTTGTGTCCCGTGTCGATGTGCAGCAGCGGGAACGGGAACTTCGCGGGACGGAACGCCTTCATCGCGAGGTGGACCATGACGATGGAGTCTTTGCCCCCTGAGAACATCAGCGCGGGACGCTCAAACTGAGCCGCGACCTCGCGCATGATGTGGATCGCCTCGGCCTCGAGCGCCTTGAGGTGGGTCAGCTTGTAATGTGCATTGCTGTCTAGGGTTTGGGTCATGCCCAAGGCCTCCGCCCGCTTGAAAGTACCGTTCTTGCCTGAAAGAAGCCCTATCGGCGATCGAATCTGCTCGCTCACGCAAAGAACCACGATTTGAGTCAATAAACAGCCGAAGTATAGACCTCAGAGCGGTTTGGGCACCCAATTTATCCAGACCAACACCATCGCCGCATATCCTCAACCATTCAGCGCCCACGCACCAAGGAACCCACTCCGTGCCCGAGACCAACCCCAAATCCGACAACATCACCTGGCACCACAGCCAGATCGGTCCAGATGATCGCGCCAAAGTCCTCGGACACCGCGGATGCACCCTCTGGCTCACCGGCTTGTCGGGATCAGGGAAGTCCACGATCGCCGTCGCTCTCGAGCACGCGCTGATCAATCGCGGATGCCTCGCGTATCGACTCGACGGCGACAACGTCCGTCACGGCCTCAACTCAAACCTCGGATTCTCCGCCGACGACCGCAAAGAAAACATCCGTCGGATCGGAGAAGTCGCCAAGCTCTTCGCGGATTCCGGAGTCATCACGATCTCCAGCTTCATCTCTCCCTATCAAGCGGATCGCGATCTGGTCCGCGCGATCCACGAGCAATCGAATCTCTCGTTTCTCGAGGTGTTCATCAACACGCCGCTGGAAATCTGCGAATCCCGCGATCCCAAGGGTCTCTACAAAAAAGCACGCGCCGGCGAGATCAAAGGATTCACAGGGATCGACGATCCCTACGAAGCACCAACCAATCCTGAGATCGATCTGAAAACCGATGAACTCTCACCCGATCAAGCCGCGGATCAACTGATCGACGCGTTGGTGACCCATAGAATCCTGCAGCCCCGAACCCAAGGGAAGGATTCTGACTCATGATTGATCACGCCCGCTACGCCGCTGCCGGACGCGAAGCTGTTATCGCCGCCTCGATTGTCTGCCGTGAAGTGCAGGACAATCTCGACAAAGTCTGCGCAATGACCAAAGACGACAAGTCCCCTGTCACCATCGCGGATCTCGCGTCCCAAGCAATCGTCGGGATGATCCTCAAACAAAAACTCGGCGAGGACCTCCACCTTGTCGCCGAAGAAGACTCCGCGTTCCTGAGAGACGAGGACAACACTGTGTACCTCGACGCGACCCTCGCCGCAGTCAAAGGCGTTTGGCCCGAAGCGACAGAGCAGAAACTCCTCGACGCGATCGATCTGGGCGCCGGAGACACCGACCACCACTCCTTCTGGACGCTCGATCCAATCGACGGCACAAAGGGATTCCTCCGCAACCAGCAGTACGCTGTAGCGCTCGGATTCGTCGAGAAAGACACCCCAACCATCGGGATCATGGGATGCCCCAACCTCCCGATCGACCTCTCCCAGCCGTTCGATGAGCGCGATCCCAAGGGATGCTTGTACATGGCGATCCAAGGCGACGGCGTCTACGAGTCCTGCTGCGATGATGTCAAAGCCGAGACCATCCGTATCACCCGACTCGACCATGTCGAAGGCGAAGAGATCTCCGTCTGCGCTTCCGTCGAGAAAGCACACACCGACATGAGCGCGACCGATCGGATTCTTCAATGGATCGAAGAGCAAGAACTCGGACATGCGGGAGAACCAGCGCGTCTCGATTCCCAGTGCAAGTACGCCGTCGTTGCTCGTGGACAAGCCGACGCGTACCTCCGCCTCCCATCACGAAAGCCGTATGTCGAGCGGATCTGGGACCACGCCGCCGGCGCGTGCATCGCATCCGAATCCGGTGCGTTCGTCACGGATATCTTCGGCAGAAACCTCGATTTCTCGCATGGAAGAGGGCTCGAAAAGAACAAAGGCATCGTCTGTGCCCCCCCTCGCATCCACGGCATCCTCCTGCGTGCGATCAAGGAACTCGGAATCGGGCAAGAATAATCACCCCGAATCGCCGATGATCTCCATACATGGTTGAATCCTGGGAACCCATCCTGACCGGAGTCCTCATCGTACTGATGATCGGGACCATGGCGCTGGGGCGATTCGGCGCCGACCTCGTGATGATGGGAGCGCTGCTCGTCCTCCTGATCACCGGCGTCCTCGAACCCCAAGAAGCGATCAACGGCTTCGCCAACCAAGCCGTGATCACCGTCGCGATGCTCTACATCGTCGCGACCGCGATGCGCGAAACAGGCGCGATGGCGCGGATCACCGCGATCGTGCTGGGAAGACCCAAGTCCGAGCGCAGCGCGCAGATGAAACTCGCGATCCCAGTTGCCGCGATGAGCGCGTTCGTCAACAACACACCGATCGTCGCGATGTTCCTCCCGACACTCTCGACCGTCGCGCGCCGCTGCTCGTTCTCCCCTTCCAAACTCTACATGCCGCTCTCGTTCGCTTCGATCCTTGGAGGAGTCTGCACACTCATCGGAACCTCGACCAATGTCGTGGTCGCCAAACTCCTCAGCGACGAACACATCATCGGACCATCGGGAGAAGAACTCGGTTTCTCCATGTTCACCCTCGCAAAGGTCGGACTCCCCATCGCGATCATTGGGATTCTCTACATCATCTTCTTCGGACGCAAACTCCTTCCCGATCGCGTGACCCCGATCCAGGACGCGGAAACACACGACGAGGGATACCACGCGGCGCTGCGTGTCGAACCCAACTCCCCAATCGTCGGCAAGTCCGTCGAAGACGCGGACCTGCGTGACCTGCCCGGACTCTTCCTCGCGCGCATCGAGCGCGAGAGCACCACACTCGTCGCCGTGTCTCCACAAGAAATCATCAACGAACGCGATGTCCTTGTGTTTGTAGGTCAGATCGATTCCGTCGTCGATCTCCAGCAGATCAAAGGCCTCGTTCCTTCCACGCTCCCGAGCTCCGATGAATCCATCGACGCAAGCGAGGACCCCCACTATCGACCCAACCTCACGATCTCCGAAGCCGTCGTCGCGAACAACTCATCGCTCGTCGGACTCACCATCAAAGAATCCGGCATCCGTACGCGCTACGGCGCCGTTGTCGTCGCTGTGCGCCGTCAAGGTCAACGCCTGACCGGCAAGCTGGGTGACATCCGACTCCGCGCCGGAGACACGCTCCTGCTCGAAGCGCCTCCGGGATTTGGCGATCGATTCATGACCTCAGGAGATTTCTATCTGGTCAATGAGCGCATCACCCCCGCCGCGCTGCGTCACGAGCGTGCTTGGGTTGCCCTCGCTGTGCTCGCGTTGCTGATCACGATTCTCAGTTTCGGTGTGCTCGATCCGATGACGGGATCCATGCTCGCCGCGGGATTGATGATCCTCACGCGCTGCTGCACAGGACCCCAAGCACGCCGAGGTGTGGACTTCCAGATCCTCGTCGTCATCGGAGCCGCGTTCGGGATCGGTGCCGCGATGACCAAAACCGGACTCGCCGCAGACATCGCCCACACCATCACGCAAGCCGTCTCGATCATGGGACCTTGGGGATTGCTCGCGTCGATCTATGTGCTGACCTCAATCTTCACCGCAACGATGACCAACAACGCCGCCGCGGTCCTGATGTTCCCGATCGCGCTCGCCGTCGCCGCTGAGCAGCAGCTCAATCCGATGCCGTTCGTTGTTGCGATCACTGTCGCCGCGAGCTGTGAGTTCTCGACCCCGATCGGTTATCAGACCAACCTCATGGTCATGGGTCCCGGCGGATACAAATGGACCGATTACACACGCTTCGGACTCCCGCTCTCAATCCTCTGTGGGATAGTCTGTGTACTCCTCGCGCCGTTCGCTTTTGGTGGGTTCTAAGCGACCTTTCCAGCAGAGCAGTCCATAGATTGCCGATGACACTACAATGGACGAACCAGCCAGTGGTTCGCTCGTAATTCGTGAAACAATCCGAGCAGTTCTCAGGTTGTCCGTCGGTCTCATTTCTGAACATTGATTCTCATTCCACAGTCATCGGTAGGAACCAGCCATGAAAATCCTCATCACAGGCGGCAGCGGCTTCATCGCCGAATACTTCCACCGAGACCTCTCCGCGCTCGGACACGAGCTGGTTACGCTCGATCTCATCGAGCCGACCCCTGGGACTCCGTCAGCGAACGCCGCGTACATCAAAGGCGATATCCGTGACCCCAAAGCGCTCGACGATGCAATGCAAGGCGTCGATCTCGTCGTCAACCTCGCCGCGGCGCACCACGACTTCGGGATCGCGCACGACACCTACTACTCCGTCAATGAGCACGGCTCACAAATGGTCTGCGATGCAATGGACCGCGCCGGGATCAAAAACCTCATTTTTTACTCCACCGTCGCGACCTACGGCGACGCGCCCCCACCACACCACGAAGAAGCACCAACACAACCCAACTCTCCCTACGGCGGATCCAAACTCAAAGGCGAAGCCGTCTTCAACAACTGGGTCAACAAAGGAGATGGACGCAACGCGCTCATCATCCGCCCAACAGTTACCTTTGGTGTCCACAACTTCGCGAACATGTACTCGCTCATCCGTCAGATCGATTCAGGCAAGTACGCGCGATTCGGTCCCGGCGTGAACATCAAATCCCTCAGCTATGTCGAGAACATCGTCGACGCGACCCTCTTCCTCGCCGGACTCAAAGAAGACAAACCGAACCGCGAGATCGCGAGCTTCGAGATCTTCAACTTCATCGATAAACCCGATCTCACCAGTACCGAGATCTCCGATCATGTCAGCAAGTGTCTCGGAAAGAAACCCGCACCAGCGCTCCCCTACTTCGTCGGGATGCTCTTGGGACTCCCATTCGATGTCGTCATCAAGCTAACCGGAAAGAACCTCCCGATCTCGACAGCGCGCGTCAAGAAGATGTTCAAAACCCAGACCAAGTTCGAAGCCGACAAGCTACTCTCCACAGGATACACCCCAAAGGTCGAGCTCAAAGAGGGCATCAACCGAATGGTCCAGTGGTACATGGAATCGGGAAAGAACGAGAACGCGGAATGGCACCAACCCCCTGCCGACCCTGTGATGCGCGACTGATTTGATTCAATCAAATACAAAAGACACGCGTGCGAGAGCCGCGTGTCTTTCTGTGTAAAGAGAGAATGTTGTATCTGCTTATCGACGACGGCGAGTGCCGACCATACCAGCCATGCCCAAGAGTGCAAACGCAGATGGTGCCGGAACTGCTCTCGTGATTGACAGATTATCGATCCCGATCGTGTGGTCAGTAAACCCAAAGAAGAACCCAGGCTGGAATGTCGTAAACGCGATCTCATCGACGCCCGAGAGCACATCCGAGAAACTCACGCCGTCCGGAAGTGTTGGCTCGAAGGTCATCGGATCCTCAGCGCCGTATCCGCCCCATCCAGATGGGAGATCGATCGCATTAGGATCAAAGGTCACAGAGTATGTCGACCAATCAGAGTTATTCGCTTGCGACACATTGTCAAAGAGGAACCACACCGAGTTGTAAGGATACCCGTTGGTGGCGCCATCAACATCGCGGAGTTCGACGAGCCAAGGACGAGAAACATCCTGACCGAAGAAGTTCAAGTAATCGACTCGGATATCCATCGAGATTGTGATCTCATCCGCAGTTGTATAGTCGCCGAGGAATGCGCTGTTGGTGGTGTTGCTGAATGTGATTCCAAAGTTGTTGAAGACCGTTTGCATGTAAGCGCCATCGTTGCCACCAGAGCCTTCAATGGTTGTTGCTCCACCAGGACCAGATGGACCTACCCATCCATCAGCACCGCTACTGAAATCAGTCGTGACGGTGTCGCCTGCAAACGCCAATCCGGCGCATGCACTCAGCACGAGCGCCATCCCGTTTGTCATCTTTGTTGACATGTCTTTCTCCCATTCTGACCAGATATGGTCTTTTCCGCTTAGCTGCAATCAATCCTGACGCAACTGAAGTTTGATATACAGACCAGCCTCCTGAACTGGTCCACATGAGCTATCCAGGGCTCGCCAGCGTTCACAAAACACACAAGCCAGCAACCCCTCCACAAACCCATACTACCGACCCAGGAACCTGTTGCAAGGAAGTTTCAGGGAAACTTCAAAGAAATTTCGTGCACTCTCCCAAATTCGCGTGTATACTCCAGATATGCCCGATTTGGGGCTCAAAAATATGATCAGATCAGCCCGGACTCTTCACGATGACTCAGACAGATGCCCAAACCTCGACCACGGCTCCCCAGACAATGGGGACGCTCGAGGTCCGCATCAACGCCGCCGGAGAGGACCTGCTCAAGGGACTCACGACCGTGCTGGGACAGATCCCCGCGACCGATGCGGGGCCGCAGCAACTCGCCAAAGAACTCGGGATCGACAAGGTCCTCGCGTCCCGCATCCTCAAAGCGCTCCGCGCTCCGGACCCCATGTCCGTCGTCCATCGCGTGCCGGGTCCCGAACCGATGCGCCGTTTGCTTAAAGCAACTTCTAAGCTCGGCGTCAAGCCGGAAGACCTCATCAACGCCAACTCCGCCGTCGATCGCTTCGAGTCGCTCATCCGATCCGAGATCGGCGATCGCAGCGCCCTCGATGCGATCCTGAGTGCTTGGGTCCCTGAAGCGCGAAGAGAGTTCGAGCTGCGCCGCAAGCAAGCCGCGTTCCGCGCGATGTCCCAGCTCAAAGGCGCGCAAGCGGATGTTTACGCCGAAGCCGCGATCTTCTATCCGAGTCCCGACAACGAGCACATTGATATCGTCTGGATCAAAGCCGTGATCGGACTGCATCGACTGCGTCCAGGAGTGGTGGTTAAGTTCACCAGCCATCGTCAGATCGAGGATCAATCAGGACGCAAGACCTACACCCTCGCAGGCGATCCTGTGGATTCCGTCACCAGCGCCACGCTGGAGAAATACTGCTCAACCCCAACCCCAGTGCTCAATGTCCATCATGCCGGGGAGCTGATGCACTACACACTCCAGGAAAACTGCTTCGGCGCATCGAGCTCGATCGACCTCGTCACCTGCGAAGTCAACCGCGCCGAGATCCCCCGCTACATCCCAGATGAGCGCAATCGCAAAGCGTGGGCATCAAGCGACATCAACATCCCTTCCAAGCGCATGCAGTTCGATGTCCTTGTCCATAAAGATCTCTACAACCGATCCTTCCCAGAACTCCGCATATACGACACCACAATCAACGGCCAAGCAGATATCAACGATCCTTCGCGCGATGTAGATCAGCTCGACCTACTCGAATCCATCGAAAACCTCGGAGAAGGACTCAGCCGATTCGGATCATCGCTCGTCCCGAACTATCGCAAGATGATCGAAGAGGTCTGCACAACACTTAACTTCGACGCATCCACACTCCGCGGCTACCGCTGTGCCGCGGACTACCCCATCTACGGCTCACAAACCGCGATGATCTTCTCCACACAAGATCGCAAATAAATCGTTACGAGTTGCTCGCGAGATAGTCGTCGAGGAACTCACCAACAGGGCGCCAAGTAAACGAACTCAGCAGGTTATCAAATCGCTGATCGCACACATCGAGATTGTTGTAGTGACGGAATCGATGCGAACGCTTCAGCCCATCCACCCTCGGCTGTCCCGGATCGACCTCCCAAGGATGGATATAAAAAACATAAGGCATCCCTGAGTTCAAAATCCGCTTCACGCCGCGCTTGAACATCCAGTAAGGGAACAAGCGGAAGTATCCGCCGCCCGCCCAAGGGACACCCTTCTTCCCAACCTTGAGCACACTCACGCACACCTCATGGAACCCATCGCGGATTTCAACGATCGGTTTCCCAGAGTCCATCCCCGCGAGCTTGCCGTAGCGATCGTGCGCCACCGTTGGGAACGCGGAGCTGTCGTAGGTCAGCCCCAGCTCTTGCAAGATATCGATCGCCCAATCCGTGATGGAGAACGAAGGAGCGCGATACCCACGGATCTTCGCGCCAGTCAGGTCCTCAACAATCCCGATCCCGCGCTTCATATCCTCGCGGAACTCGTCGTGCGAAAGATTGTAAATCAGATCGTGCCCATATCCATGCGAGGCGATCTCGTGTCCTGCGTCGGAAATCCGCTTGATGAGCTCCGGACATTTCTCCGCGACCCATCCGAGGATGAAGCATGTGCACTTGACGCCGTGCTGATCCATGAGCTCAAGCATCCGATCCGTGTTGCGTTCAACACGCAGCTCCTGCTCATCCCAGGTATCACGCTCGATGACGCCTTTGAGGTTCTCGACCTGAAACCAATCCTCGACATCGATCGACATCGCGGCTTGGGTCGTTTCAAACTTTGATGGACTGCTGGGCGCCATTCAGATCATCCTATGACCGCGCTTGCGGAACTGCTTGACATCTTTAGGTTGCGGGAAGCTGAAGTACTTCTTCTCGCTCATATCCAACGGCGTCGCGACCGCTTCGCCGTTCTTGAGCTGCAGTAGCACCTTCATCATTAGACGAGCACCGTCTTGCTTTGTTCCTGTGATGACCCGATCCAGCGAGTCATGCTCTTTGAGTTCCCACTCGAGCGTGTCGAGGATCCCCCCTGCATCGAGCTTCTCGACCATCTCATGCACCGTAACGCACGCGCTCTTCTCGCCGTGCAAGAGCTGCCAAAAATTGGGCATCATCCCGCGATAGATCGGTAAGCGTCCCGAGTGGATATTGATGCAGCGGACCTTGGGAACCGCGAGGATGTCCTTCTTGAAAATCTCAGGACCCGCGACCGAAGCGATCACATCGACCTCAAGATCCTTGAGCTTCTGGATATACGCCGGATCATTGACCGATCCGCACTCAACGATCGGCAGTCCCTTGTCTTTCGCGAGCTTGACGATCGAATCGCCGCGGAGTTTGACCTTGAAGTATCGCGCGAGCAATCGGAAGAAATCGATCGGTCCATAGAAACGGAAAATCCGTTTCGCGGTTTTCCATTTGGGTTCGTGGAATGCTTCCTGAACGCTCACGCCGACGATCTCGATCTCGTCGCTCGGATATTCATCAAAGAACACCTCGAAAAACTTGATCACATACAACGGATCGTCTTCCGTCACAAAGACCAGCTTGAGTTTGCGATCGCCGATACCTTCATGACTGCTCACGACCCACCCCCATTCATGCCTTCACCATTGGGTTCTGCAACGACCGCGGCTCCTCCAGCGAGCCACTTCGCAAGCTTCTCGCGCCGATTCGCTGTCGCGACCGCTGTTTCGTCAGGATCCGCGAGCTTCAAGACCTCCGCATACTTCGCGGCACACACCTGTCGCGTGTACCCCTTCTCGAACACCTTGCGAGCGTTCGCGCCCATCTCGGCAGTCTTCTGCTTGTCGTGAATCAACACACGCAACTGCTCCGCGAGTCCCTCCGCGTCTCCCAGCGCCGACCAGATCCCGCACCCACTCCGCTCAACAACACGCCGAAGCTCGGACCAATCCTCAGACAATGCGACAATCGCTTTCCCCACAGCGAGCGATGTGTATAGCTTGCTCGGGAAACTGATCCCCTCGATCCCCTTCGCGATTGTCACAAGCGACGCATCGCACGCATTCAGAGATTCATTCAGCATCTCGAACGGCTGGTACGGCATCAGCTTCACATTGTGCAGACCACGCTCCTTGACCTGCGCCTCGATCTTCTTGCGCTTCCCGCCCCCACCAACAAGGACCAACTTGAACGGCTCATCGAGCAGCAGCTCCGCGGCATCCAGCACCGTATCAAAGTCGTAATACAACCCCATATTCCCGGAGTACAACAGCACAAAGTCATCCACAAACCCGTTGTCGATCGCGATCGTTGACTCTTCTTTGGGTTTGGGGAACAGGTCTTCGCCATCCGCCCAGTTCGGGATGACATGGATCCGATCGGGACGGATCGGATAGGTCTCCGCGACCAGTTTCTTCGCCGCCTTGCACAACACAATCGCTTCACGCGACCGCTTGTACTTCCGACGATTCAGCGCCATCCACACGCGATAGATAAACGACCCTTTCTTGAAGGTCCCGACCCAAGCGCCAAGCTGCGGATGCGCATCATGCAGGAGCGTCACATAATGATGACTGCGGAACAAGGACACAAACCAACCGATCGTCCCAAGGAACGGCGGATTGGTCGTGTACAGATACACCGTGTCCCGACGTGATCCGAACAACACCGAAAGAATCATCGGGACCACAAAGGTCAGGTAGTTGAACGCCCGTCCTGGGAGGAAGTTCTTATCAAACCGCGCCACGCGCAAGCGATGGATCTTCACGCCATCCACAGTCTCGCGGAGCGGACAATCCTGCCAAGTATCCGGCGGACCATAACTCGGTCGACCGGTCAACACCTCGACCTCGAACCCAAGCTTCACGAGCTCAACCGCGAGTTCATGCAGCAGGTGTCCCGTCGATGCGACATCCGGGACATAGTACTGATTCAGGATCACAACCTTCGTCTTTTTCGATGAATCGCCCGACTCAGCCATGATGCTCCCCAGCGCACACCGCTTCTGCCTCAGGCTCACCAAAGGTCTCACGCAGACGATCTCCCAACCACGCGATCAGCTTGTTCTTCTCATCACGCAAGAACCCAAGATCCACGCGTTGGGGCTCATCCTTGATCCGATCCAGACCAAGGCGCTTGAGCAGATACGCGCGAGGTGAGCGTGTGAACAACATCGCCGGATTGCCGTACGCAACCGTCGCGACGCACGCGTGCACACGATTGGAAATCGTCAGATCCGCGTTCGCATAGATATTCAAGTACGAATACGGCACATCACCCGAGTACACCATCGGAGCGCGGTAGTTCTTCTTCATCAAGAACGGGTTGTAGCGATGATCCGTCCGCACCACAAGTTTCCCATCCACACGAGCGGGACCACCATTGAGTCCGAGCAAGCAGTCGAGGAAGATGAACGCGCGATGTTTGTAGCACATCTCTGTTCGCCACTTTGGATGCCGAACATCCCAAGTCGTTCCCTCAAAGTCGAACGACCGATCCACACGACCACTGAACTGCTCACGCGGAGATATCGCAGGCTCAGGAATCTGATCAAAGTTCATCGCGATATACGGCTCAAGATCACTCGGGATCTTCGGGAATAGATCCGACACGAAGGTTGCGACATCCACGCCGTCAAACGCAAACTCCGCGAGATCACCAAGCGCGTCGTAAGTCTCAGTATCACGCGAGGTGAAGATATGAGGAGGACAGTCCTTCATCAGACTCCGGCTCAGATCAATCGTTCCAGAGTCATACTGCATCATCCCCGCCGCGAGGACCATGATCTTCGCGCCCTTCTCATGCTGAGTGCGAATCAGATCCGAAACGATGTTCGTCATCTCCGGACGCACATACGGCCCAAGAATCACGAGCGCATCCATGTCGAGATGCTTCGCGTAATCAATCGAGTTCGGAGGATTCCCCTTCGAGGTGTTGTAGTACCCCGCTTGATCTCCGATCGGGAACACATGAGCCCCTGGATATGCCTGCTCGATCGCGTAGACCGCTCCGAGCTGGAAAAACGCGTTCCCGATATTGGTCGACCAGTATCCGGTCAGCACACCGATTCTCGGACGCTTTGCAGGGACTAGGACTGGATCTTGTATGTCGTTGCTCATCAGTGTGATGCTCCGAAAAAAGCCGTATCTGGAGACCGTCTATCGGTTGATTGATCCTATCGCATTCCAAGAGATCCAAAGATCACGCCAATCCTAGAACTTCGTAGTCGCCAATCTCGTAATCACTGTCAATGTTGGGTCAATCCTGCCTCAATTTCTGTGTTTGAGCATGACCAGTTCACGGCCGCCTTGTTTCATCGATAGTCTTCTCTCTGAATTGACCAATCTTGCCGACCAGCGACCTGTATTCGTCCGATGGAATCTGGATCAGCCGGATCGACAAAAAACGACACGCAATCGGACGAAAGGCCCGATAAATAGACCGATAAAGACCCAGATACTCATTCAAGAGCATGAACGAAGAGCAGCAGACCATCATTGAACCCCCACGCAAATCGCCTTGGACACTCAAACAGCGCCTTGTCCGCGCGATGTGGGGAATCTGTGAACTCGTGCTCTGGAAGCTCAGCCCAACCCCTTGTCACCGATTCCGTGCGTCGTTGCTCAGGATATTTGGTGCCAAGATCGGAAAGCGGGTCAAGATCCACCCCTCCGTCAAGGTCGTCATTCCATGGCACATCACCATCGGGGATCATGTCACGATCAACGAACGCGCCATCCTCTACGCGCTCGGAGACATCACCATCGGAGACCACTCCGAGATCGGTCCGCTCTCGCATATCTGTGCCGGGACCCACGACTACACCGATCCAAAGTTCACGCTCTTGCGTCAACCGATCACCATCGGAGACCACTGCATCCTCTGTGCGTCTTCGTTCGTTGCTCCTGGAGTCACACTCTCATCGAGGACCTTCCTCCATCCAAGAGCCGCGTTGTACACGGATTCAGAGCCCGGCGCTCAGTACCAAGGCAATCCCGCCAAACGCGTTGAAGCGCCCAAGCAAGATCATGAAGTCCAGCAGGAGCTCGTCTCCTGATGACCACGCTCTGCACAACCCTGACCCCTGCTTTGCACGCAACACGCGAAAAGAACGCTCCGCGTCGTCCGAGTGCCATGCATCGTCTCGGATGGTCACTCATATCGAGCACCATATTCCCATTCATTCCAAGCCCTGCATATAAAGTCCGCCGAGTCATTCTCCGTGCGTTCGGTGCCAAACTCGACCCCCACGCACGAATCCGAGGCGGCGTCCGCATCTCCCACCCCTGGAACCTCACGATCGGACGCAAAAGCTCCATCGGAGAAGGGACCATCGTCTACAACCCCGCGCCGCTCACAATCGGAGACCGTTCCGTCGTCAGCCAGTACTGCTATCTCCAATGCATCGCGCACGACGAGAACAACGCAGAAAATCCACAGCACCCCGCACCAATCAACATCGGAGACGATGTCTGGATCGCGACCGAGTGCGTGATCGAAGCAATCGCGCCCATCCCAAACGGTTTGCTCGTTGGCGCTCGATCCGTGCTCACGAGCACCAACAACCCCGATCCAGATATCCAGCCGTGGACCATCGCGACCGGACACCCCGCTCGCTCGCGCCGTCCGCGTCCATACAAGGGGCCAAAGTCATGACGGCCCCAACTCAACAACCCACCCCCAAGCCCACTCCAAGCCCGCACACCACGAAGAACAAACTCATGCGTGTGCTCTGGTCAGTTGTCCAATCGACCCTCTTCCGATTCAGCCCGCGCCCGATGCACGCGTGGAGGAACATGCTCCTCCGCATGTTCGGCGCTGATTTGCACCCCTCGGCGCGTGTCTATCCACGAGCAACCATCTGGGCGCCGTGGAATCTCACAATGGGCGCTCGCGCCACGATCGCCGACGATGTCGACTGCTACTGCGTCAAGCGCATCACACTCGAAGAACGCGTCATCGTCTCGCAGTACTCCTACCTCTGCGGCGCGACGCATGATTTCGAACTCGCCGACCGACCGCTCATCCCGATGCCGATCACCATCGGGAAAGGAACATGGATCGCAGCGGATGTGTTCGTTGCACCAGGAGTGAATATCGGAGAGGAATCCGTCGTCGGCGCGCGATCAAGCGTGTTCACCGATCTTCCGTCATGGAAAGTCTGCGTCGGATCCCCCGCCAAACCGATCCGAGATCGTGTCATGAAAGACGCGACGCAATCCAGCACCCAGCCAATCAATGAGGAGACCAACCAATGAGTGTCTCCATCTTCATCCAAACCCTCAACGAGGAAGACAGTCTCCCAGGACTCCTCGAATCCGTCGCGTTCTCCGATGACATCGTGGTCCTCGACTCACTCTCGACCGATCGCACGCGTGAGATTTCCGAAGCCGCCGGCGCTCGCTGGTTCGAGCGTGCCTACGACGGCCGTGGAAATCACCAGAACTGGGCCATGGACAACATCGACTTCAAACACCAGTGGGTGTTCTATCTTGACGCTGACGAACGCATGACCCCAGAACTGAGAGCAGAAATCGAATCCATCATCACCGACTGGGATTCAGGCAAAAAATCCAGAGAGAACAACGACCCCGTCGCGTACTACTGCGGCCGCAAGAACATCTTCAAAGGACGCTGGCTCAAGCACGCCATGCCGCCCGGGAACATCATGCGATTCTTCCAGCCCCCCCACATCCGCTTTGCGCGTGATGCCAACCCCGTCCCCACTGTTGACGGCTCCATCGGATACCTCAAACAACACTTCATCCACTACAACTTCTCCAAAGGCATGCGCGAATGGATCGAGCGACACAACCGCTACTCGACCTACGAAGCGAACGAGACCGTCAAAGCACTCCAAGAGAATCCCGTCAAACTCGGGAATCTCCTTTCCTCTGATCGCAACACAAGAAGACTCGAGCTCAAGAACATCTCGTTCCGCATGCCGATGCGTCCACTCCTCAAGTTCCTCTACATGTATTTCCTCGGACGCGGATTCCTCGATGGGCGCGCCGGATGGACCTACTGCAAACTCCAAGCAATGTACGAATATATGATCGTTCTGAAAGTTCGAGAACTCAAACGCCCAGACCTCGTCGCCGCGGATCAAGGAAAGCACGATTAATGGAATCCACAACAGATCCAATCCGTAAAGAGGATCCGATCAAGATTCTCCATTTCCTCCCCGCGATGAGACTCGAAGACGGCGGGGTCGTCAAAGCCGTCCTCGATCTCTGCACCATGGCGCAGGACCATCACCAGGTCGGACTCGCAACCTTTGACGATTCAGGTGTCCCAGCCGCGTGGAAAGACCCCAACACGCAAACAACGCGAGTGCACCTCATCGAAGGTTCTCCAAATCGTGGGATGAAACCAAACCCTCAACAACTCCAGCAGCTCGAACAGCTTATCAAACAATACGATGTCGTCCACCTCCACACGATGTGGACTCAAGCAAACCCCCAGCTCGTCAATCTCTGCACCAAACTCAACACCCCCTACCTCCTCAGTGTCCACGGCATGCTCGATGATTGGTGCATGTCCCAGCGCAAACTCAAAAAAATCCTCTACATGAAAACCGCAGCACGCAATCTCCTGCGCGACGCTGCTGTGATCCACTGCACCGCGCAAGCGGAACTCGACCAAGCCTCCGCCTGGTTCGATCCAAGGAAAGGCCGAGTCGTCCCGCTCCCATTCGATCTGAGCGAGTACGAGAACATGCCGAGCGAAGACCTCGCGTACAACGCGTTCGATCAGCTCGACCGATCCAAACCCAAAGTCCTCTTCCTCAGCAGAATCCACTACAAAAAAGGCGTCGATCGTCTCATCAAAGCATCCGCGATCCTCCAACAACAAGGCGTCGATCACCAACTCGTCATCGCGGGAACAGGTGACGAGGACTATGTCCAACAAATGAAAGAACTCGCTGTGCAGGAAGGGACTCAGGCGCACACCTACTTCCTCGGATTCGCATCGGGACAGGAGAAGATCGCGCTGCTCGGAGCGTGCGAGACATTCGCACTCCCAACAAGCCAGGAAAACTTCGGATTCGTATTCTTCGAGTCCCTCGCCGCTGGGACTTTCGTCGTCACCACCAAAGGCACAGACACTTGGCCCGAGATCGAGAGCTCCCAAGCCGGCGCGATCGTGGACAACACTCCGGAAGCATTCGCTCAGAAACTCAAAGAAGTCCTCTCCGATCCGGAGACCTACAACGCGCGAGCACAACAAGGAAGGGAATGGGCATTCAAAGAAATGAGCATGCCCAGCACCCAAGCGAAATACACAGATCTTTACCGCTCCATCGTCGCTGATGCGAAAGGATCCAAACGATGAGCGCCGATCCAAACAAGCCAAAAGACCAGAAACCCAAGGTCGCCGTGGTCTACCAGTACTTCGCGCACTACAGACAGCCCATCATCACCGAACTCATCAAGAGCCCGAACTATCACTACGAGTTCCTAGGAAACGATGACGATTTCGGTGCCGGGATCAAACTCGCGACTGATTTCGCGGACGATCGTTTCGTTCTGACCAAATGCTTCAAACGCAAGCGTTTCTTCCTCCAGTTCAAGCCGGTCTTCAGCGCCCTGGGATTCCGCTACAAAGCTCTCATCCTGCTCGGAAACCCCTACTGGCCCACCACCTGGCTCGCCGCGATCTTCGGAAGACTCCGAGGAAAGCGCGTCCTCTTCTGGTCCCACGGCTGGATCCGGAAAGACACAGGACTCAAAAGACTCCTCAGAAACACCTTCTTCAAACTCGCGCACGGCACACTCCTCTACGGACACCGCGCCAAAGTCATCGCGATCTCCGAAGGATTCAGTCCCGACAAGCTCCATGTCATCTACAACTCGCTCGATTGCACAGCACAAGACCAGGTCCGCAAACAACTCGGCCCAGACGATCGCAAGCAAACACGAGAGCGCCTCTTCCCAGGACGCAGCGAGCACCCCATCCTCATCAACATCACACGACTCAACCCGTTCAAGAAACTCGACATGCTCATCAGAGCCGCGAAACAACTCGAAGATCGCGGACAACCCGTCAATATCCTCATCGTCGGAGACGGCGAACACAAACAAGCACTCGAACAACTCGCCGATGAACTCGGAATCCACGCCGTCTTCACCGGAGCACTCTACGAAGAACACGAGCTCGGACAGATGCTCAACGCATCAGACTGCGCCGTCATGCCCGGACCGATCGGACTCCTTGTCATGCACGCCCTCGCCTACGGCGTCCCTTTGATCTCAAACGACAACTACGACCGACAGATGCCTGAAATCGAAGCGATCCTTCCAGGATCCACAGGAGAACTGTTCGAGAACGATGACCTGGACTCGCTCACCAATTCCATCCAACGCATGATCGATCAACCACTCTCTTACGAACAACGATACGCGAAAGCGCGTGAGATCATCGAGCGCTTCTACAACCCATTCAACCAACGCAAGATCATCGACCGCGCCGTAGACGGCCAACCAGCCGACGACCGATTCAACGCTTGGCTCCCCCCCTACACAGAGGAACAAGCATGCTGAGCACACTCAAAAACAAACTCCGTTCCGTCCAAGGCATCCGCATGGCGTACCGCAAAGGGATCATGGCCTACCGCCGTAAACGCTACGGGCTCAAAAATCTCCACCCAACCTTCTACAGCTGCGATTGCAGTGAGTTCAGCAAGGACCTCGTCGCGCATCCATACTCATACTGCGCTAAACGATGCCTCATCTGTCCAAAGGTCGAACTCGGCGCGTATGTCATGCTCGGACCTCGTGTCATGATCGTCGGAGACGATCACCGATTCGACATCCCAGGCACCCCAACAATCTTCTCAGGCAGACCAAAGAAACAGCACACACTCATTGATACCGACGCATGGATCGGTGCCGGATCAATCATCCTGAGCGGAGTCACAGTCGGACGCGGCGCGATTGTCGCCGCAGGCGCTGTGGTCACCAAGGATGTCCCACCCTATGAGATCCATGCAGGAGTTCCCGCGAAGAAGATCGCGGAGCGATTCACCGATCCAGAAGAACGCGCTCTTCACGACGCGATGCTGGACGAGCCACCAAAGCCACGCGAGTATTGCATGCCCGTGGAAACAAAGAGCGACTGATAGATCGCAGAGCCAGAGAGAATCGGAAGTCAAGCCGGCTCAGCTTGCCCGTACTCTTCCCAGTCTTCATCGCCGTACTCGTCGGCATACTCCTCATACTCGTTGTCGTACAGATCCTCGTATCCATACGCCTGAGCGTCGAGCACCGATCTCGTGTACACCTTCGAGATGATCATGAACACATAAAATGGGAGCGGGATAATCAAGAACGATCCCTGCTTCATCGCGATCATTGTCGTGTAACCCGCCATCGCGAGCAAGATCGCGACCGCGCTGCGATCAACAGCACCCGCCAATCCAGCACGCAACAACTGCAGCGCGTGGTACGCTGTGATCAAGAAGATCAGCGATAGCAATGTAAACCCAATCAAGCCGTGATGTGTAAGCACCTCGATGACCAGGTTGTGCGGATAGATAAATCCATCGCCATCATGCGGCACGATCGCGTTGAAGGACCCAACCCCAAGGCCCTGCAGATAGTTCGCAGGATTCGAACCGTACGCATCGAGCATCGAGGTCGCAAAGAACACTCGTCCAGCGAACCCCTCACCAAGATCTTCCGCAGAGAAGCGTTGAGTAGCCTCGGATCCCGCGAGAAAGAACTTCGCAACGAGCAAGAGGATCATCCCCAGTGCGCCGAGGGAGAAAGCTCGAAGAAAGAACTGCTTCGCGTTCTTGATTTCGTGCGCCAGCGGGTAGCAGACGACCGCAAAGAATGCACAGAAGAATAACTGACCACGAGCCGCGACAAGGAACGCGATCGCGATCCCGAGCACGATCGATCCCGCACGCAGCGCACTGATCAGCAGGTTCTTTGAGTTCTGCTCCATCAGAGAAGCAAAGATCACCATCATCCCACCAAGCTCCCCAAGCGCGAGCGGATTCCCGCGCGAGTCGCTGCTCCCCACCGTGTAACTCAGGTCAATAAACAAACGGAATCCAAAGATCGTCGTACGCGGACTAATCAGGATCAAACAGATCAGCGCACACCCCACAAAAAGCAGGGGCACACACATCTTCGTGATCTGCTCTGTCGTGCACACCAACAACGGCAGGATCACCAGCATCAGAATGATGTACGGCGTTCCTGTCTTGAGAAAGTACCTCGCCGCCTCAGGCATCATGCTGTACGTCGCCCCAAAGAAGCAGAACAAATACAACCCAAAGATCAACGCCGTGTTGATATTCTTCATCCCACGGAATGGCTGTCGCCCCGCAAGAAACGAGGTCGCGACCGCGATGCCAGCAAATCCCGCCGCGGTGACATTAATAATCCATGATCTCCGCGCCAGCGCCGTCACAAACGAAGTGATCAACTGCTCATACGCAAGGAAGGTAAAGATCAGCACCATCGCCCAATGGGGTCTCAACAGAGACATCGCGCACATCAATCCGAAGATCAACAGCGCGATACCTGTGAGTGCGGCAACCATAAAGACAATCCATTGCACCAGCCAAGGCGCGATTCAAAACCAACCGCTCAAGGCACACGCCAAGAGCAGGACGAGATACTAAGGAGCCCGATCCCCGATTCGCACAAGCGATCGAAAACCAAAGTGATCCGAACCAGGCACCACAAAGCGCTCCCATGAGCGCACATCAGCACCACGATCTACCCAGATATCGTCGATTGTTACCCCCAATATCGACAGATTCGACGGAAATGTCCCCGACAAAGACATGACGCGAGATCCACGCGCAACCCCAAGCTCTGATCGCAGCATTCGGTCCCGATAACTCCCAGGACCCCCATTCAGATCACCAACGACCATTGTCGGTATTCCATCATCGCCGTGCACACGCAGCGACTCGATCATCCCGCGCACAACATCATTCCCACGCGTCCACTCCGATCCACCGCGCGGAGAAGGCACATGGATCCCCACCAAGCGAAACGCCCCACCATCCACCTCCGGCCTCTGGACGACACACGACACCCCCGCCAGCGGATTGAACCAGTCGTCCCTCTGGATTGGCCAACGACTCAGCACCACCATCGGAGACGCCTCGCGTTCAATCTTCCGCCTGATGATCCGATGCGGAAGCCACTGCAACCCATCATCCTCATCCAAAAACCGCCGGAACACATCCCATTGAGGTTCAACCAAAACCATCACATCCGCACCCGTTGTCCGAAGCATCGCAAGCACCTCATCAGGACGCTCGTTCGCCATATAGATATTCATCTCGACAACCAGCACCTCACCCAAGCCGACTTTGCCACTATTCGGTAGCCAGGTCCGACCACCTCCCAGCACAACAAGCATCATCAACGCCGCAAGCGTGCAGAGAGCCTCGACCCAACTCCGCCGGAGCAACAATCCGAATCCACAGAGCACCATCCCGATCGCAAAAACAAACCACCCCAAACTCACCGCAACATCCGCGATCCAGAATCTGCTCGATATCAGATACGCGCCCCACCACCCAAGCAACAAGACAATCAGCAGCAATCGGACAATCAATCCAAACCAGCCGCGTGAACGTTTCGATACATGTTGTGCTTCCAGCGCCTCGTCCATACCACTCCCATCGGACGATCTACTGCCCCCATCCCAGCGAGGTTCATGATCACTTCAAAAACACAGCGCACAAAAAAGACGGCCCGGTTTCCCGAGCCGTCTCAAATCAAGTCTCAAAGATCAACCTTACGGACGATCCTCACCCTGCTGACCGAAGATGATGGTCATGCCACCGCCCCCAGCCATGTCTTCAGAGTTGTAGATGTAGTCCGCATCGAGTGCCTTCTCAATCCGCACGCCGCACTCTTGCAAGTGCGCCATCGTGTACGCATCGAGTCGTCCGCCCGCGTCCATCGTCTCAGTGATCGACTCGCCAAGCTGACGCAGGTGCATCGAAGCGAGGGTCTTGACCGCCATAGAAGCGGAGTTGAATCCGCCGTTGTCCATCGACATGTCAATCAGACGATCCAGATGCTCACGCTGCAGGTTCCTACGAAGCGACGAAATCATCGGCTTGCGAGTCGTGTAACGACCGCTCGCACCGTCCTCAAGCTCAGACCACACCGAACCAGTCACCGACTCCATGAGCTCAGCAACTGTCAGCGCGTCCTCATCAGCAGGAACGAACATCTCATAGTCGTACACACGCTTGATCGTCTGCGGATTGAGCAGCATCGTCATCGCCGACGCCTGGATGCCCATCACGCGATCGTGAATCTCAAGCGCCGAGTCCGCCATGATGCCGCTGAAATCATCCCACCACTTGTCCACACTCGCATGCGCAAGCAGCTCAGGGGTGATGCCGTACGCATCATCCATAAACGCGTTCTCAATCACAAACTCCATCGCTGCACGCTGACGCTCCGCAGGAACGACCTCGATCGGAGCATCCGATCCCGGATCACCCTTCTTCGAGCGCGAGACATACGCCGAGCCGACCCAGTTGCCCATCATCGAGAGCGCCTGCATCTGTGTGCCCAGCGTAATCGAGTATCCTCGGCGGACACGCGACCACGATTCGCCGTCTTTCACAAACCCATCGATCAGATTCTCGCGGATGCCGCGGACCAGTTCCATCTGGTTGTTCGCAAAGTCGAGCGGGTTTTCCGCGAGGTCGTAACGACGAGCACGCGGATCAGGACCGAAGGTGTCCTCGTCCGTGCCGTAGTCGAGCAGCGGATCCGCTGATCGGCTCAAGACTTCCTTCAGATCACCGCTGCCGTAGCCGTACTCGATCGCCCATTGGTCGTACTCGCCGATACCGATCACCGAGTAGTCACCCTGAACATCACCACTGCCAGGCATCCGGATGTTGATCCCGTTGTAGTCCATCACCGAGGTCGACCAAGGACGCTTGCCCTTCATCTCTTCGGAGTTGATGTCCTCAAGCGAGTGAGCGCTCGAGCCCTTGAAGTTGTGACGCAGACCGATCGTGTGACCGACCTCGTGAGCGACCAACTCCGCGAGCATCGGACCGACGAACCATTCCGGAACGCCGTCGATCATGTCGCCTTCTTCTTGCTTCTCTTCAGCAGCTTCGCCGCCCTCGTCCGCCGCGTCGTCAGCGTCATCGCTATCGTCCGCCGCTTTCTCAAGCATCGCGAGGTGCTCCGCAGGAATCATGTCACGCAGTCCAGGATTCTCTTCGAGCTGCTTGCGGATCATCTCCAGCATCTCTTCGCTCATCTCAGGATCATCACCCATCGCCGAAGCGGTGTTGATCATCCCGACCATCGCGAGGTTCATCCGCATCATCGCAAGATCAAGCGCCTTGCCGGTCGCGGCGTGACACATTCCAGAAATCTGCGAAGCACGATTGGTCAAACCATCAAACTCATCGTCACCCATCAGCAGCGATGTGTCATTCGGCGCCGAGTGCTCGCAAGACAGCCCATGCATGCTCGCTTGAGCACGCTGAGTAAGAATCTCGTCACGAACCGTTGGTGTCGCAAGACGCAGACGCGGATCCCACTTCGGATTCCGCTCGAGCCACGCCATGGTCTCAGGACTCATGCCCTCAGTCGCGAGGTTGCTCAGCAGATCTTCCCAGCGGTAAGTGAACACGCGGATCCAGCCGTCAGTCAGGATGACATCCGCATCCAGGATCTCACCAGTCATCGGATTGACGCGTGATGGACCGATCGCAGTCGCGACATCGTTGCTGATCCAGCGGATGAAGTTGTATCGCACATCCTCAGGATCCTTGTCCATGTTCGCGCCAGTCGCTTTGTCTTGGTAACGAACCTCGATCGCGCCGTCGATTCCGATTTCACGGAACGCTTCGTTCCAGTACTCGATGCCCTGCTTGACATATCGGCGGTAACGGATCGGGACCGTGTGCTCGATGTAGTACACGATCGGTTCCTTCGGAGGACTCAGCTTGAGCTTCGGATCCGCCTTCTCGATGTGCCAGCGATTGATCAGACGCTGTGAAGTATCTGACCAATCAAACTTGCCGAGGTCTGTGTAGTTGGTCACGAAGTACCCAACACGCTCGTCCGCCGCGCGAGGCTTGAACCCACGCGAACCCTCGATCTTCGAGATCGAGTAGTGGAAGTTCTTCATCGTGCCGCCCGCGACCGGACCCTTGAACTCGATCTCGATGTTGTTCGGGAACGCCTTGACGGATTCGACCACAGTCAGCATCTTGTTGAGCCCGCTCGCCGAACGTCCAAAGAACTTGGTCGCCTGAGAAACGAGCAGACTGTCCAAATCAATCACCGGCTGACCAGTCGGTCCCATCGCCTCGATCGCTACATCAAGCAGCACGCGATCCGTCCAGATCATCTCAACAGAGTCACGCGACTCTTGATCACCCGACGAGCGCACCGCGATCTGAGGTTGCACAAGCATCAACCGCTTGCCGACCCGCTTCCATTGCGTGTACATATCGCCCGCCTGCAGACCCGCGAAGATCTCGCCGCCCGCGACCGTCATCGCAAAGAAGTGGTGCTGCTTGTCGTACCCACGAGGAAGCTCAGCGAGCACCTGATTGGTTTTCTTATTCAGATAGATGTTGTACAGCGAACTTCCATCAGCTGTCGAGACCACTTTCGTGAATCCCTTGGAAACATCTTTCCAGTCTTTAAACTCTTTGTCGGCGCCACCGCCGCCGCCCCCGGCTTGAGCCGCCATCGCCGCCATCGCCGCGAAGTCGATCGACTCCTCAGGAGTCGCCGTGATCGGCTCATCCGCCATCGCCATCGAAGATCCCGCGATCAGAGCACCCAGCCCGATCACCGAACCGACCACACCACTCGCCATTCGCAAGTTTGTCTTGAAGTTCGCACGCATCAAATCACACTCCGTTTACTGTTGGGCGAGCAATCCCGCCGAGTCCAAATCCATTTCGCGAGTCAGTGCAGTCACAAGTCGACCCAAAGCCGAATGCCACCAAGCCGTCCCAAGACAGCCCAGTGCCAATCGGCTTGCGCCGGCACTTCCTCGATCGGTATCGGTCGCAGAACGCGCCATACCAAACAACGCCTGTCGCCGGAGCGCACCTTGTGCGCCCAAAACCACGACTTCCCCTATACCGCCCGTAAACACGCAGGTTTCAGCGATATAGACCCAACCGTCATCAATTTCGTCATCAGTTCCCCACGCCTATCCCGCCAGCAACGCCGCCCCGATCGTCAGCCCCACAAAAGCCGCCCCTGAGACACGCACAACCGGATCCTTGATCGCCAGCTCCGTCGGATCGTCGTACCGCCCGTCCATAATCAGCGTGATCGTCCGCAGCAGCCCTAACATCGCCGGCAGCACCGTTGTCCACAGCAAGTTAAACGCGAAGTCCCCGCCCACCCCGCTCGCGAGCACCACCGACATATCAGCCTCTCTGCTCTGCACATAACCCGTGTATGTCAATAGAGTTGCGACGCCAACCACCACCACCATCATCCGCAGAATCTGATCCGAATACTTCTGCTGAACCCCTCGGATCGACGCGACATCCGCGTCCCCCATGACGCGCCGCTCGCCGAGCCGCTTCCCGAACGCGAGGAACATACTCAAGAACAGCGTCGCGTTGAGCAGCCAAGTCGAGGGGGTCACCGCCACCGCCGCACAACCACCCAAAACCCGGAGCACAAAACCCGTGGATAAGCTCAAAACATCCAGAATCACGACATGCTTGAGTAATGATGAATAGAGCGTCACATTCATCACATAAGCACACACAAGCCCAAATACCCACCATTTCACGGTTCCGATAACCAAGAAGCACAGTCCCATCCCCAATGCTTGAAGCATGGCTCCATAAATCACCGCCTGTTTCGGAGTAATCCGTCCCGATGCAATCGGTCTTTTGCATTTGCGAGGATGCAATCGATCCCGCTCCACATCCGCCAGATCGTTAAACACATAACAACCCGAGGCCGCGAAGCAGAACGCAAAGAACGCCAGCGCGAGCGTCAAAACCAGCCTGGTATCGACCGATTCACGTGAGATTGTTCCATCCATGATCGCAAACGCAGGTCCCACGAGCACAAACACACCCTTCACCCACTGGTGAGGACGCGCCAGTTTCGCCAAACCTCCAACAACCCCACCGTGTGAGGAAGTCCCTGTCTGAGATGGATCACCCGATTCGCTCATCAACCCTCCGCATCGACACAACGACCCACAACCCTCAAGTGTTCATCAAACATCAACACGCTTTACACCCCAATCCAGCGTCCATCTTCACAAGCTCGGCATGAATCGCCGAAAATCACTACACCATGAGTGTACCAGAACACCAGTCCCCATCGCCGTCATTCCGCCCCGCATCCATGTGGTGCATGCTCTTCACGCTCGGCGCGCTCCTGCTCATCGCTTGGCCCATCATCCTCTCAGGAAACACCTCAGGACGCGGCGCCTACGACGACCTCAAATACCATTGGCCCGCGATCCAGACCTTCGCCGACCAGCTCCCTACTCCTGATCTCTCCGACTACTCCAGCGCCACCACGCCGGGATACCACCTCGAGCTCGCCGTGCTCCACCGTTTCGGCGCTCCGCGTGCATTCGTCCAGCTCTACGCCTCGCTCTGGACCGCGCTGCTCTTCGCGATCCTCGCCTGGCGCGCCGGCCGAGCCTTCGGAAAGCCGGGAGTCCTCCTCACCCTCCCATTCCTTGCATCTATATATGTACTTTTCCCATCGATTTGGCTCCTCCCCGACAACGCGGGATGGCTCGGAGTCCTCGTCATCCTCATCCTCGCGCTCGACTATCCATCAACAACACGCAACCTCCTCATCGCCGGGATCGTCCTCGCGATGCTCGTGCTCGTGCGTCAGGTCCATATCTGGTCCGCCGCGATCATCGTCATCGGCGCGTGGACCGCATCGACATGCGACGCCCACTACAACCCCAAGTCTCCCAAAGAACAAACCAATCACCTCATCATCGCGATCCTCGCGACGATCCCCGCTTTCCTCCTCCTGCTCTTCTTCATCAGACTCTGGGGAGGTCTCGTCCCCCCAACCTTCCAGTCCAACCATCAAGGACCAAACCCCGCCACCCCCGCCTTCATTCTCACGCAGATCTCCATCCTCTCCGTCTTCTTCGCGCCGATCCTGCTCCCAAGACTCCTTCAATTGTTCAAATCTCACAAAGCAACCATCGCCCTCGTGCTCATCCTCGGACTCGCGATCGGACTCATCCCAGAGACTTCGTTCGATCGCGACGCCGGCCGATTCTCAGGTTGGTGGAACTTCGTCAAAGCCGCGCCAACTTTCGCGGATCGTTCACCCATCCTCATCCTCGGAGCTCCAGCCGGCGCACTCGGAGCGATGCTCTGGTTGTCCTTTGTCACCAAACGCGAAGCCGCGATCCTACTCATCACCCTCCTCGCGTTCATCGCCGCTCAATCCGCAAACCACGCGTCCTGGCAGCGCTACCACGAGCCCATGCTCCTGATGATGGGTCTCCTCATCCTGACGCGCTCCCCGCTCACCCGCGCCCAGCCCAAGCGTGTGCTGATCAGCTCCTTGATCCTCTCGTTGATGCTCGGCGCGATCACCCTCTCCGCGTTCCTCAAAGCGACGCCGTACGAGCCGGATCCGGAATTTCGCGAGACCCAACATATCGAGACCCAAACCACGACCGAATGAACCGCACATCCGCACAATTCACACCACAAACTCCATAAATTCAGTGACCCCTCCCCAATCCGTGCCCGTATTCACCCACCCAGAGTCAACACACCCCCCGATCCCGCCGATGCTCCCCATTCAAGGCTAGCATCCAAACCCAGCGGTCCAACCATTTATCCGGACCCCAACTGATACGCACCGAAGGAACCAGCTCCATGAGCGACAACAAACGAGCACTCATCACAGGCATCACCGGACAAGACGGCTCATACCTCGCCGAGTTCCTCCTCGCAAAGGGATACGAAGTCCACGGCATCATCCGACGCGCCTCAAGCTTCAACACCGAACGCCTCGACCACGTCTACCAAGACCCACACATCGACGGCGCGAAACTCAAACTCCACTACGGCGACCTCTGCGACGCCAACAACCTCACCAAGATCATCGACCAGGTCAAGCCGCACGAGGTCTACAACCTCGGCGCTCAGTCCCACGTCCGCGTCTCGTTCGACATGCCGATCTACACCGCCGAGACCGTCGCGATGGGCGCCTACAAAATGCTCGAAGCACTCCGTGACTTCCAAGACAAATCAGGACAGCAAGTCCGCTACTACCAAGCATCCTCCTCCGAGATGTACGGCAAGGTCGTCGAAACACCACAAAAAGAAACCACCCCCTTCTACCCTCGATCCCCGTACGCCGTCGCAAAACTCGCCGGACACTGGATCACCGTCAACTACCGCGAGTCCTACAACATGCACGCGTCCTGCGGCATCCTCTTCAACCACGAATCACCACGCCGTGGTGAAACATTCGTGACCCGCAAGATCACCCGCGCCGTCGGACGCATCAAGATGGGACTCCAAGACAAGGTCTACCTCGGGAACCTCGACTCCAAGCGCGACTGGGGATTCGCCGGAGACTACGTCAAGATGATGTGGATGATGTTGCAGATGGAAGAACCAGACGACTACGTCGTCGCAACAGGACGCACCATCTCCGTCCGCGAGTTCGCGGACATGGCCTTCCAAGCCGCAGGTCTGAACTTCGAAGACCACGTCGAGTTCGATCCACGCTACCTCCGCCCCGCGGAAGTGGACCTCCTCCTCGGAGACCCAACCAAAGCGAAAGAGAAGCTCGGATGGGAACCCGAAACCAGCGTCGAAGAACTCGCCAAGATGATGGTCGATCACGACATCGAACTCGCATCGCGTGAGAAGACACTGAAGGACGCCGGTCACGAACTCCCAGAGTTCTCAGGTCACGACCAGTAAGCGCGTAGCAAGTCAGGAGCGCGCCATGCGAGTCCTTACCATCGTCGACGACCTCGGGCGCGGCGGCACACAAAGGGTCGCTGTCCAAACCGCGTCCTATTACCAACAAGCCGGACTCACCAACGCGATCCTGACACGCAAAGGATCAGGACCACGCGAATCCGAAGCACGCGAGCAATCCATCGAGCTCTTCATCGCCGATGACACCATCTCCGCGCCCACATCCGACGCCGCACGCGCCGCGCGCGATTGGAAGCCCGATCTCATCATCGCCCACCGCACCGGACTCCCAGACCAAGACTACGGCAAGCTCATCCGAGCCGTGAGTGAATCAAACAACCCCCGTGTCATCGAACACTCACACTTCGGACGCCCCGATCACACCGAAGACCGACTCCTCTTCGATGCGCACATCCATGTCTCCAGATGGTGCCACTTGAAGTGGCTGCGCTGGACACACAACATGATCCCCAAACCAATCGGGGTCTGCGTCCCGCACATGGTCGACGCGTCACGCTTTGCATCCGCTACAAAGCAAGCAACCGACGAGTTCAGAATCTCCCACAACATCCCACTCGACGCGTTCCTCTACGGCTATGTCGCACAAAAACAACCCGGGAAGTGGTCCACAACACTCTTCAACAGCTTCCGCGCCCAAGCAGAATCAGACCCCAACACCCACCTTGTCATCGCCGGGATCAGCGACCACGACCACCGACACTTCAATCACTTCCCAGAGCACATCAGGAACCGCATCATCGTCATCCCCTTCATCAACGGCGACGACGCACTCCAAACCGCATACTCCGCGATGGACGCCTTCGTCCTCGTGACCAACATCGGAGAAACCTTCGGACTCGTCGCCGCCGAAGCCATGTCTTGCGGCACGCCAGTCGTCACGATGGCCAACCCCGACAAAGGTTCAGGTCAATGCGAAGTCGTCGGACACGAAGCAGGTGGTCTCATCGCCGCATGCCCCGATGCTGTTCCCGCCGCGATGCAGCGCATCCGCGAAGACCATGACCTCCGCGACAAATGCGCCACAAACGCACGCCAGCGTGTGATCGATCGCTACAGCCCCGAAACCATCGGCGCCACGCTCGTGCAAGTGCTGCAAACTGTCCATTCAGCTTCAGATCGAGAGTCAATCCGAGCCGCACTCGAGCAAGACCAGAGCATCATCACAAGCACCAACACCAAAACGCTCCACGAAGACTGGGGTGGGATGATGGGGAGCTTTACCCTCAAACAAAAACTCGCTCAGCGCGTCATCCTCAATCCGACCTTCCAGCGCTACTGGGTCAAACGCACACTCAAGCATCAAGCACACGCAACACCCCGCGTCAAAAACATCGACCAAGCACAACGCATCCTGACGATCGTCAAAGACCTCGGACCAGGAGGCACCCAGCGCGCCGCCGAGAACAATGCAATCGCGTTCAAACAAGCCGGACGCGACTCCGCCGTCCTCGCGCTCAACGAACTTGGATCACGCGCCGATCGCATCTCAGACGCCGGAGTCGATGTGTTCTCTGCATCGACCGATGATCAACTCGCCCAGCACATCGCGGATTGGCAGCCCGACCTCATCCACTACCACCGCGCCGGACAACCCGACCCCCGAAGCGCCGCGTTGCTCCGCGCCGCCGCGCGTCGTCTTGGATACCGAGTCCCAACCGTCGAGCTCAGTCATTTCGGGCGCTGCGACCGTTCACCAGACCGCAAGCTCTTCGATGCGCACGCGCAGCTCTCAAGAGAATGCCTCCGAAGATGGACCCAATGGGCGCGAGGACTCAAGCCTCAACCAATCTCAGTCGTCCTCCCCCACTACATCGACACCGATCGTTTCGCCCCCGCAACCGACGAACAAGTCACAGAGTTTAGAGAGCAGCACAACATCCCAGAGGACGCATTCGTCTACCTCCGCGTCGGACAACCCAACCCCGCGAAGTGGACCTGCGGATTGATCGAAGCATTCAAATCCGTCAGCAACACACTCGACAACGCGTACCTCGTCGTTGTCGGCGCCCCACAAACCATCCTCGATGCAATAAACACACTCGATCCCGCAACACGCGACAAAGTCATCATCATTGACTTCCTCCAAGGCGACGAAGCACTCCGCGCATGCTACAACGCCTGCGACCTTTTCGTGCACACCGCGACTGTCGGAGAAACCTTCGGACTCGTCCTCGCCGAATCCATGGCGTGCTCCACCCCCTGCCTCACCGTTTCCACACCAACATCCGACAACTCACAAGCCAGCGTCATCGGACACAACGACGCCGGGATCGTCCTCGCAAGCGAAAGACTCCTCGCGCACTGGATGCTCAAACTCGCACAAGACCGTGCCCAGACCGATGCGCTCGCGTCGCGAGCTCGAGACCGTGTCCTCAAACTGTTCAGCAAAGACAGAATCGTCGGAGACACACTCTTTCTATTCGACACAATCACAAAGCACGCTGGAGAGCCTACCGAGATCCGCAAACAACTCGCCCAGCGTCCGAACCTCATCCCTTCGCAGAGCGAGCTCACTAAGCACGAGCCAATGGAAGGATCTCATTCACTGATCGAAACCTTCGTTGCTTTCGTCAAAGAGCGCCCAACAATCTACCGTGTCTTCTCAGCGATCAAACGCCGAAAGCTCGCAAAGCGTTGACATGAGCACTCCCCAAGAACAGACCGGCTCACTCACCCACCGCGCCGCGCGAGGCGCGATGCTCGGATCCATCGCCGCCGTCATCGACCGACTCAACGCGCTGGGAATCCAAGCCGCTCTCACCTACATTCTTCTCAAAGCCGACTTCGGTGTGTGGTCGCTCGCCTCTCCCATCATGGCACTCGCGACCGTGCTCATCCAGACCGCTGTCCGCGATCTGCTGATCCACCGATCAAACAAGTTCCACCTCTGGTCCAACCCCGCCGCCTGGCTCTCCATGACCCTCGGGATCCTCGCCGGACTCACCGTCGTCGTCCTCGGATTCATCGCCGCCCACGCCTACGACTCACCCAAACTCACACTCGTCCTGCTCATCGCATCGCTTCAACCAATTGCCAGCGGCATCACCACCGTCCCGCGCGCCAAAATGTCCATCGACATGCGATTCGGCGCCCTCGCCGCCTACTTCTGCGCCACCAGCATCTCCAACTGGATCCTCGCGCTGATCTTCGCACTCCTCGGAGCAGGCGTCTACGCCTTCCCCATCGGCATCGCGATCACCTCCGTCACCCAGTGCGTCGTCATCTGGTTCATCGCTCCAGTCGCCATCCGCAGCTCGCCGCAATTCCAGCGATGGAAATACATCATCAGCGATACCGGAAGCATCCTCGCATCCAACTTCGCCAAATGGGCGCGCACGCAAGGCGACCGCCTTATCCTCGGCGTATTCCTCACCGAATCCATGATGGGGATCTACTTCCTCGCGTTCCAGCTCTCGCTCCAAACCTTCAGTGTCATCACCCTCAACCTCTCCTCCGTCCTCCTCCCCGCGCTTGCATCACTCAACAGCGAACCGCAGAGACAGATCAAAGCCTTCATCCGCTCGATGCGCATGCTCCTCTTCCTCGCCGCGCCGATCTGCGCCGGAACCATCGTCGTCGCCACCCCGATCACCAACCTCATCTTCGACGAAACCAAGTGGACCAACCTCGACACCACCCTCCAGCTCATCACCGCAGGCATGATCTTCCGCGCCATCGAACCCCCCGTCAAATCGCTCATGAACGCGCAGGGACGCTTCAAAGAACTCCTCATCCTCAACATCATCTCGACAATCACCTTCGCGCTCTTCATCACCGCAATCCTCTACGCATCGGGATTCATCGGAGACGAGAACACCCCGCTCTACGCCGCCGCCATCGCCGGCGGCGCTTTCCACGCGGCGCTCGCCATCGTCCTTGTGATCGTCGCGCTCCGAAAGAGCGAGTACCCAACCATCCGAGCGATGCTCAACCTCAGTCAACCCGTGCTCTACGCCGCGCTCGCCGCGCTCGGCGCATGGTTCGTGATGATGCTCGTGCCCCAATCACTCAACGAGTACAACCCCTACGCATTCGACATTACCAAGATCTTCACCGCGATCGTCGCGTTCCTCATCGCCTACTCCATCATCGCACGCGTCCACAAGCCCGAGGAGTTTGACACCCTCGCCGCCTTCGTGATCCGCATGACCCCAGGCAAACTCAAACCCCTCAACACCAAGCTCGCGTCCATCCTCTTTGGATGCAAACCCGAGAACGCCGAGCAATAAAAAACCCCGGCGCATGCCGGGGCTTCTCTGATAACAAGTTCGGAAACAAATCACTGACCAGTCGGCAATCCCTCGCGTTCCTCGATCGGAACATGACGAGGCACCGTGCGGACCAGGTCCTCGCCCGTCCGTTCGGAATGCTTATCAAGATCCACCCCATCAGGCATCGCCGTTCGGCTCACCACCACAGGATCCGAATCATGGATCACGATCGAGAAGTTGTCCTGCACCGCGACATTCCCCGAGTTCAGATCCCAGATTTTCACCCAGATGTCCCCACCAAAGGTATTGAATGTCGCAAGCCGGGGCTCATTGGAATCGACAACGCTGACGGTGACCGAGTGCGTACTAAACGCTACCGACTCTCCAGTGACAGTAATCTCATAACGCAAGTTCGCAGCATCCCATGCTGCCGAAAGATTTGCGGTCCCTGCAGTCACATTCCCCGCCGCAGAAACAGACCCATACGCCAAAGGCCCAATCGGGCTGGGGCTATCGAAACCAAAGTCGCGAGTCGCTTCACCAGAAACACGCATCTCGCCCTGAAACAACCCTGCGTACTCCGGCGTACCCAAATACGCACGCGTCCCAGAATCACTATTCAACGCGAAGATCGCATCAGCGCCGGTCACCCCCGCATTGACCTGCCCCAGAACCGCAGTGTTTTGGGTGCCGCTCGCTGTCGTCAAAATACCAGCAATAGCATATTCGTTCGCGATGCTGATCAAGCCAACACGACGACCCAACACATCAATATGCACACCACCAGTCTGACTCCCAAAGTCCAGCCCATCCGGATCCGCGCTGTTGACCGCGATGATCGCCTCATCCTCATCATTCTCAACATTCGCCTCAAGCACCGTCCCCCCCGCGACACTCGTCAGCGAAATCATCGTCGTCGGATCAAAGAACTCATCCGTAAAGCTATCGGCGTACGGGAAAATCAACGCCTCTGAAAAACCGCTGTACTGCGCCCGAGCCCCCCACCCCATAGGCACGCGCGTCCCGAGTGTTTCGTAAAGACCACCCTCCACCAGAGACACCCCAATCTCAAGATACATGTCCTGATTCCCAACGGTTCTCCAGAACTGCTGCGCGTTCTCAAGCGATCCCCCCATCTGCACATTGACCACAAACAACCCGTCCACTACAGGGACAAGCTCGGACGTAAAGAAAAACTCCGAGGCAATATCAAACCCTGTGGGGTCATTGAACGCCTCGAACCGGAACGAGTACATCCCGTTCGCCGGCGCCCCATTGTCTTCCATATACCCCTGGTAACTGAAGCTCCCGTCATTGAAGACAATCACACCTGCACCAGCACCGCTCCCGCACAACGCAACCCAAAGCAGCGACACAACAACCATCAATCCACGAAACATGTCCAAACTCCATCGTTCTATACAAACAAACCCGCCGCCTCGTGACAGCGAGGAACCAGTCTACCACACCAAAATCCCCACTCAAGCAAAAACCCTCAAGACGACCACCCCAATCAACCCCATCAATCCACCCGCTCGATATCCACCACCTGCGCCAGATGCGACACCCCGCCCCGCTCCCACTCCGCGCCATCGGGAATCACCAGCTCATACCCGTGCGTCCGCCACCCATTGCCCACCAGCGCCAGATCAATCCACCAGCTCGACCGATCCGCGGCCCACCCCTTCAATCCCCCCAGCCCCATCGGACGCCAAGTCCCGCCACCAGCACCCCGCGCCGCAAAAGCATCCTCAAATCCGTCTTGACTAAACACATCAAACGCCCCAAGCGAAGCCGACCCACGCACCGTATTAAAGTCCCCGATCACCAGCGCCGGAGCTGCTACCTCATCACCCAAGCGCGCCCGCACCGTCTCCACCACGCGCGCCATCGACTCCATCCGATGCACCGTAGGCTCACTCGGAAGATCCACCAGCCACACATCAAACACGCCGTACATCTCGCCCCCATCAAGCGTCAGCATCACCAACCAACCAAAATCCCCCGTCGCGCGCACCGCCTCCTCGCTGGGACCCTCCTTACCGCTCGCCGAAACATACACCACCTGCGCGCTCAAGATCGGATACCGCGACGCCACCAGCGCCCGCGACAACCCGCGCACTTCAAAGCCCTCACCCAATCGTTCTTTCAACCCCTCCATCAGCGCCCGGCGCTGCCCATCAAACCGCGTGTTCGCCAGCAGCACCAAGTCAATATTTCCCGGCACCATCCACTCCATCACGCGCTCTTCATCAAACGACCCCGCCGCGATATTCCAGTGCATCACGCGCACGCGATCATGTGTATGGGTCCAGTGGATCCCATGCCCACCAATCGAGTTGGGAACACGAACAACCCACACCATCAGATGCACCACCATCCCCACACACACCAGCAGATACACCCAAAACAAATCCCCCCCAGCAGTCTTCCGCGCCCCGCGCAGCCACCCCATCACTCCAAGCCCCCCGCTCACCCCCAGCGCGAGCCAAGCCCCGCTCACCCACCACCCCGCCGGTGCCCACCACAGCCACTGCGACCACCCAAACCGATCCGTCAGCACCCTGCTCATCACATACACCACCACCAACACCAACCCAAGCACCGAAACACACAACGACCACCGCGCCATCCGATGCCCCGGACCACCCCGCTGCCGCCGATCTCGCCCGCGTCTGCTCACACCACAGACTATCGACCAAATCGCCGCTCCACCACCCCTATCATCCACCCCTCAGTCCAACAGCACCGGAGCCCCAAGAAATGTCAAACACCGATTCAGTCAACTGGAAAGACCAACGCATCATCATCACCGGCGGCTCCGGATTCCTCGGAAAGCACATCATCGAAGGACTCCACAAGCGAGGAGTGCAAGACAACCAAATCTTCATCCCACGCTCCGCCCAGTACGACCTCACCGAGAAAGACGCCTGCGTCGCCCTCTACAACGACTGCTTCGGATCAGACCGTGCCACCATGATCATCCACCTCGCCGCCGAGGTCGGAGGCATCGGCGCCAACATGAAAAACCCAGGACGCTACTTCTACGCCAACATGGCCATGGCCCTCCACCTCATCGAACAAGCACGCATCGACGGCCTCATCGAGCGCAACGGCAAGTTCGTCCAAACCGGAACCATCTGCGCCTACCCAAACATGACCCCCGTCCCCTTCAAAGAAGAAAACCTCTGGAACGGATACCCAGAAGTCACCAACGCCCCCTACGGCGTAGCAAAGAAAGCCGCGTGGCAAATGCTCGACGCCTACAAACTCCAGTACGGCATGAAGTCCACCTTCGTCCTCCCCGTCAACCTCTACGGCCCACACGACAACTTTAACCTCGAATCCTCGCATGTCATCCCCGCACTCATCCGCAAATGCATCGAAGCGATGGACCGAGGTGACGACCACCTCCCAGTCTGGGGAACAGGATCAGCAAGCCGCGAGTTCCTCTACATCGAAGACTGCGCCGACGGCCTCCTGACCGCCGCCGAAAAAATGGACGACCCAACCCCGATCAACCTCGGGACCAACATGGAAATCACCATCAAGGACCTCGTCCACCTCATCGCCAAACTCACAGGATTCGCAACCGAAGACACCATCGCCCAGCGAATCCAATGGGACGCCACCAAACCCGACGGCCAACCCCGCCGCTGCCTCGATGTCTCAAGAGCCAAAGAACTCATCAACTGGGAAGCCAAAGTCTCCTTCGAACAAGGCCTCCGCCAAACCATCGACTGGTTCAACGAAAACCGAAACAACGCCGAGGCCCGGATGTAAATGGCAAAGATAGCTCGTCCAGAACCAGACAATTATCTAGTTGCATTCTACGACATTCTAGGGAATGGAGACGCTATTAGAGAATGGTCTGATCTTGCAGCTTGGCGAAATGACAACAAAAGGGTTAGTGAAGCGTTTTGGAAAACAGTAAAATCTATTTCTGAAATTCGTAGTTCGTTCCAAAATTTGGCTAGTGGAATGAACGAGACAGAAATATCAGACGAACTTGATCACTGGAGAAGTCAGATAGATCCGTCAGGGTTGGAAATAGTCGACAAAATACGTCTAGGTACGATTAGACATCAATCATTTTCAGATACAAATATTTGGTTTGTAAAAATCACTGATGACTCAATAGAGAATTTCTTTTACTCTAAAGCGATGGGTTCTTTGTTACTTGGGCTCTCTTTTTGCCATTTAGACGCGCTGTCAAAAGGACTCTTTTGCAGAGGCGGTTTGTCTTTAGGTGTTGCCACAGATATGGGCGGGCTTTCGAATGGAGATGAAATAGTTGGGCCAGCATTACTCGATGCGTATGAACTAGAGTCTAAGAGAGCCGATTCAGCAAGAATTGCGGTTGGCGATGGGTTGGTGATGTTTTTAGATAGCCGCACAGAAGCGTTAAACACATCAAGAGTTCAAAAACAGGACCTGTCAACAAGAGTGGCTATCGATTTCGAAACTTCATACATAACTGACATGAGATCAATGATTATTCAAGATGTTGATGACCAATGGATTCTTGATTACGCTGGCGAGAAGAACGCGGCGGGTATTCGTACTGTTATGGAGCGAAATGGTTTTGATTCGTCCAAATTTTATTCGTCTCTGTTGGATCAAGTGCAACATCAGATAGAGTTGAATAAAAAATTAGAGACCCAGATACATTTGAAAAGAGCTATGGCTTTATACACATATCTGGAAGAGCGAAAGAATCATTGGTTGTGATCTATATTCGATTGCAAAATTGCATGAAGGCATCGTCTTCAACCCCTCCATGATCTTCATCCCATACAATCCCATATGACCCCCATCCCCGACCACCACCAACCCCGCCTCGATCGCGAACTCGACGAAGGCGAATCCATCAACTGGTCCGCCCAACCAAGCTACCGGATCCTCAAGCGAGACATGGTCAAATCCTGGCGCGTCATCTTCATCCTCATCTCATTATTCGCATCGATGTTCGTCCTCTTCGCCGTGCTCGCCCACTTCCAGCTCATGGATGACGACACCCCGCTGGGTCACGCAATCGCCACCACGGTCATCTTCTCCCTCGGAATCCTCCTCCGCTTTCCAATGCTCCACCATGCCAAGTACACCGCCAACAACACCATCTACGCCATCACCAACAAACGCGCCATCATCATCACCATCAACAGAGACAAATCCATCACCGAGCGCGACTACCGCGCTGACGAACTCATCCACCTCGCCCGCACCGAGTTCCCCGACGGCTCAGGAACCCTCACCCTCGAATCCGCCCGAGGCGCCGGAACCTCAAACCAAGTCGCCGTCCGACACCAACTCCGCGCCCTCGAAAATGTCCTCGAAGTCGAACGCCTCCTCCGCAAACAGTTCGGCGACACATAACACAACTTATTGTGCAGTAAATAAGTTTCCGCTATACTCGCGATACGGAGTAATTATGTTGCACGCACTCATAAAAACGCTTGTTCTCACCTCGACGATCGGATTCGCGACACCACCAGAGATAGATTGCTTGTCAGGTCTTTCAGTTACCGAGGCGTTCGAGCAAAGAAAGAACCACCGTCCAAAGAACATCATCTTCCTCGTATCCGATGGCGGTTTTTCCCCAGAATCATGGGAAAGCTCAATCTGGAATGATCCAGAGTTTGTGGAACACCTTAAGAAATCAGGAATCATAGTTGCACACATGGATCGAGAGACTGATCCAGTGCTATACGAAATTCTTAAGATCGAATCAACACCAACTTTCGTTTTTTATTACGAGAGTATCTTGACAAAGCGAACAGGACTTGCGCACACCACTGATGAATCGCGAGCCTCACTCATCGAATGGGTAGATGCTGCAAAGCGTGGGTCAACACTTTCTCGCATCATGCAAAAAGAGTTGGAAAGTGATCCCGGCAACATTGAACTCCGATTTGAACTCGTGAAAGAGCTTGATAATGAGGGCCGCGGAGCAGATTCTCTCGATTGTATGTATTGGTTACTCGACAAGAATGAACTATTTTATCAGTATGTAATCAACCAAGATATCTACAAGGACTTAGATGTTTCTGACTTTGAAATGTACTTTCGTGCATCTCTATTGTGGTTCGTTAACGGTCCACGCGACAATCTAGGCCTATACAAACAAGAAAAATCGAGAGTCGATGGGTACCCACCAAGAGACGGATGGGCTGAAGCAATCAATCAAGTTGATCAGAATCGCATCAATACCGATCGTGATCGGAAGATTGAAGTATTAGTCAGCTTTCGGCGTCAACTCGAAGCCCGCCGCGACAACAACACCGCCACTGACCGTGATCTGTTTATCCTCAAAGCCCTTACCGCGGAGGGGGATGAGTTGAAGCAATTATTTGATCAGTACGAACCGTACATGAAATGAAAATCACCCCCTACACCCAATCCACCCTCCCCGCCTGGGACACCATGCGAAACGCCCTCTTCCACGACGAGGACCCCAAACTCCTCCAAGAAGAGTCCCGCCAAATCCTCACCCAAGGCATACTCAAATCCCAACCCTTCCAATGCCTCATCGCATTCGATGACAGCGATAGTCCAATGGGATTCATCGAGCTCACCATCCGCTCCTCAGCAGAAGAATGCATGACCTCCCCAGTCCTCTACATCGAAGGCTGGTACGTCGACCCCGCACACCAAGGCAAAGGCGTCGGACGCGCCCTCATGAACGCCGCCTTCGAGTGGGGACGCGAGCACCACTGCAAAGAAGCCGCCTCCGACGCGCGTCCGGATAACCAGCTTTCAATCGCCGCCCACCACGCGTTGGGATTCGAGGATGCGGGAGTCATCCATTGCTTCAAAACAACCATTGATTGAGCAGCCCTGACCCACATCCCCGATAATCCAAACTCCCGATAAACCCGCCACATCTTCCCGCCGATCCCTGTTCCAGAACCCGAACCCATTTACGGAAAAGGAACAGACATGTCATACACCGCCATCACCGCCGGCCTCCTCATCGCCCTCTCCTCCTCCACCTCTGCGATCACCGCGCCAGAAACTTCACAAGCCTCGTTCGACAGCTACGAATCAACCGACCAGTTCACCCAAGAGCAAACCATCTCCACCCAAATGATGGCTATCAACGACGCCGTCGAAGCCACCAAATCAGATCCTTCCGCGATGTGCTTCGTCGTTGTCCTCCCAGAGAACTACGAGCAAGCCCGCGCCATCCGCGATCAGTGGACTTCAGCACGCAGCAACTTCAACCAGACCAACCACCCCGTCTTCTTCGTGCGTGGAGAAGACGCGCAGTTCGTCATGGAGAACGCGTTCATCCAGTCCGCGCCCGCAACCATCGCCTTCCGCAATGGTCGTCCCTACCACTCGCGCACCGGAACCTTCACCGAGAAGAACCTCCACGCGTTCATCGCCCTCGCGTTTGATCAGTCCGCACCGCTCACCAACGCGCCGGACCAAACCAAGTACCTCTTCGAGTCCATGTCACAACTCGCGTTCAATGATCAGGACGCACCCGCCGCCCAAGGCGCCTGCCAGATCATGCTCAACCTCCACGCGCTCGTCGCAGGCCCATACGCCTCCACCTTCTCCGACTCCGATCTACAGGACATGACCGACCTCTACAACCAGACCAACACCACACTCGCAACACTCGACCTCGAAGACCAGTCCGTCATCGATCAGATCGAGCGCACCTCATCCATCGCGATGAAAACCTGGAACAAGCGCACAAACTCCACCTTCGGCATCGGGATCTGGTTCGACCTCGCGCTCACCACCGGAAACGAAGCGGACATCCTCGCATGGATCGACGAAGGACTCGCGAGCCCAGTCAACGCATCACGCGTCGAGCAATCCCTCGCCGACTTCGGACAACCACTCGCTCAGCTCCTCATCGCAAGCAACCGCTACGAAGAGCTCGCGATGACCATCACCTCCCCATCGCAGATTCAGGAGCACTTCGAGAACGCATCAGTCCTCGCCGACGAGATCGCCGCGATTGACTCATCAAACACCGAATCGCTCCAGCACCTAATCAACTCCGCGACCGAGCAAGCCGCCGCTTACCACGCCGCGCTCCTCCTCGCCGGACGCGACTCGCAAGCCTGGGAAGTCGCGCAGCTCACTGAGGACTTCGCGGGACCAGAAGCCGCCTCCGCCGCGATCTGCGCCGCCGCCATCAACGTGGGCTCGCTCCAAGACCGCCACGCGTTCCTCATCAAGAACCTCGACCAAGCACAGCACGCATCACTCATCCAAGCGATGAACACCAGCTTCGCCGTCGTCCCAGCCGAAGATTAAGATTCTCTATCAACCCACACCCCCCCCAAAAGCACGGCAAAAGCCGTGCTTCTTTGTGCAACAGCATCGCCTTCGCCCGACGAATCAGAACTTTGGGGTGGATCTGGACAATTAAAGATAAAAAGATCCAAATTAACTAGCCGTCCCATAACCATGTGTCACATTCCACTTGCAGGAACACCAACACAAGGAGTGGGACTCATGAAAACACAAATCACCAGCATCGCGTGCACCCTCGCATTCGCATCCGCCGCACACGCCGGACTCACGACAGGCATGTACGCCGAACTCCAGTTTCAACAACTCCATATGGATCTCGGAGGAAACTACCTCGATCTCGAATCCGTACCAGCCGGGACAAACCTCAACCCCGGAGCGGACCCCTTCGGAGTCGGCGCACGCTTCGCATCCGTCATCCAAACCAACGGCACACCATTCGGTCCAGAGCATGTCGAAGTCTCAAACAGACACCGATTCGCCGAGTTCGGAAACACCATCGTCGGCTCACCCTGCGGAGGATGCACAGACGACGGACGAGTCGGATACGAAGTCCGCTTCGACGAACTCCAAGCACGCGCCGGTCTCAGAAGGATCTGGAACAGCTTCTCACTCACAAAGTTCTACAACGCGGACGGAGATCTACTTGCCGAATACCGGAATGTCCTAAGCGCTGAGTTCGTCGGATACATCGCCGACTCACAAGATCAATCCACCTGGGTCGCGCGCATCGTCATGGACGGCCTCGCAGATCGAGGAACACGACAAGTCGGACACTCCGACGACCTCTACTTCGGAACCCAGATCCCTGCACCTTCCGCGCTCTCAGCGTTGATGCTCGCCGGATTCGCAACAAAGCGACGCCGCTGAGAACGAAACACAAGACCCTCATCAAACAACGACCCAGGAGAGCCCGGTTCAATTGCCGGGCTTTCTTCACAAATCCAAAATACCACCTCACTGCAAACAACGAGATCATCCTTGCATCCCTTACTCAAATCATGGACAATCGCCCCATATCGAATCACTCGAGAGGGAACCAAATGCACCACACATCATCCATCGCCGCACTGCTCGCAACCACCACCGTCATCGCGACCCCAGCCGTCGCCCAGACCTCCACCACCTTCACCTACCAAGGCGAACTCTCCGAGTCCGGCTCACCCGCAGAGGGCATGTACGAGTTCCAAGTCCGACTCCTCGACTCCATCGGCACACAAATCGGCACCACCCAAACCCCCATCGCTGATGTCGTCGAAGGACGCTTCACAATCAACCTCGACTTCGGCGCCGGCGCTTTCACCGCCGACTACCGCGAGATTGAAATCTCAGTCAGATCCGTCATGGCAGGCGGCGGATTCACCACCCTCTCCCCAAACCAACCACTCACCTCAACACCAGTCGCGCAGTTCGCGCTCGCCGGAAACGAAGGACCAGTCGGCCCCGCCGGACCAGAAGGACCCGAAGGCCCACAAGGACCACAAGGCAATCAAGGACCCCAAGGCATCCAAGGCGAGCAAGGCCCAACCGGTCCAGAAGGCCCCGAAGGACCGCAAGGCCCACAAGGAGATCCCGGCACAACGAGCTGGCTCGGACTGACCGACATCCCCGCCGGATTGGCCGACGGCATCGACAACGACACCAACACCACCTACACCGCCGGACAAGGACTCCAACTCACCGACACACTCTTCTCCATCCCCTTAAACTCCATCAGTTCAGTACTGATCGCTGCCAACGCGATCGGAACCTCCGAACTCGCAGACAACACAGTCGGACCATCACACCTCGCAAACAACGCAGACTCACTCGCACGCGTCTCCGCGAACCGAATCCTCTTCGACGCCGGAGGAACCGGAGACCTCTCCATGCCCATCTCCGACCTGAGCATCGGATCCACCGGCGCCGCAGCCACCCCGCTCCATGTCTGGAACGGCACCGATGTCGCAGGAGGTTCCGGAGGATACCTCACACTCGGACCAAACTCCCAAAGACTCATCTTCGATGAAAATGAAATCTCATCACGCGCATTCGGAATCGCCTCCGCCCTCACACTCAACGCCGACGGCGGGAACATCATCCTCGGAAACTCTAACGACGACGGACTCGTCGCAATCGGACTCAATAACCCCTCCGACCGCTTCCACATCAATACCGCCGCAAGACAGTCCGCATTCCGAATCCAACAAGACGGCCAAACCCGCATGCGCATCAACGAAAACGGCGGAATCTCCCTCGGAGCAAACAACACCACCGTCGCAGACTCCAATGTCTACATCCCCCAATCCCTCGGCATCGGAACCCCAACCCCAGAAGAACGCCTCCACCTCGCCGTCTCAAGCGCCACCACCGAGGGACTCTTCATCACATCAGGAACAGATGAAACACTCTTCGCACCCTCAAGAATCACCGCACAAGACGACTACCTCATCGAATCTGATATGGACCTGGGTCTCGATGCAAATCTAGACATGAATCTCAACGCAGGAACCAGCCTGAATCTCGACGCAAGCTCACAGATTGATTTCCAATCCAACTTCCTTGATCTCAACGCCATCGCAGAAATCGACCTCATCGCAAACCTCCTCGACCTCAACGCAAACGCCACTGTGGACATCGACGCCGCCGGCACCATCGATCTCCTCGCCGGAGGAAATGTCGATATCGACGGCTCCCTTGTCACCGTCGAAGGCACACAATTCTTTGGAAGCAACGTCAGCATGGGAACCACCTCCACAACCTTCCTCCTCACCGTCAACGGCTCCGCAGGAAAGCCCGGAGGCGGACTCTGGTCCGTCTTCTCCGACGCACGCCTCAAAACAAACATCAACCCCATGACCGGCTCCCTCGACACCCTCAGCGCCCTGCGCCCAGTCACCTTCAACTACAACGACCCAAACCACTTCTCCTATACCCCAGGAACCATCTCCGGATTCCTCGCTCAAGAAGTCCAGCAGGTCATCCCCCAATGGGTCGAGCAATCCGACGACGGCTACCTCTACCTCAACCCCGTCGGATACGAAGCCATGGTCGTTGACGCCCTCCAAGAGCTCCGCGCCGAGAAAGACGCACAGATCGCCCATCTCCAAGCACAGCTCAAGCACCAGCAATCCCAGAACCTCGCCCTCCGCGAACGCCTGGAACGTCTCGAACGCGCCGTGCTGCAGATTTCTCAATAACCCCATCTGCCCTCCCATCCCAGCCGTTTTTCTCTTGTGCGATCCGCCCATTCTGATACGATCTGATCAACAGAGGAGAGCCCCATGAACACGATCCGTGTCTCGATCGCGATCATCATCACGATCTTCGCGATGCTGCCCGCAACCACCAGCGCCCAAACCGGAACCCCCGCAACCAACGCCTTCACCTTCCAAGGACAGCTCAACTTCGAGGGCTCACCCGTCAACACCACCCTGCAAGTCAGCTTCCGCCTCTTCAACACCCCCACAGGCAACGGCATAAACGACGTCATCTCCGATGAACTCATCCGCAACGTCCACTTCGACGCCAAAGGACGTTTCGCCGTCCTCCTCGACTTCGGAGACACCTACAACGGCTATCAAATCTTCAACGGCGACGAACGCTACATGCAGATCACCCTCCTCGACCCACCAGGCGGAATCGAAGAAGACTTCCCCCTCTCACCCCGCACCAAACTCAACGCAACCCCCCTCGCCGCCTACGCCCTCAACGCGCGCATCCCGTCCTTCTCCGAAATCTCAGAAGGCACCCTCGAAAGTACAGACAACCAAGGCAGTCTCGCGCTCAACACCCTCGACGACGACCTCGGACTCACCATCCGACCAAACGGAGGCGTAGGCACCCTCTTCACCTACTCCGGGATCCACCCAACCAACCCCTTCGAGATCACCACCACCCAAGGCCCACTCTCACTCAAAGCCGAACAAGACGACCTCACCCTCACCAGCAGCGTCGGAGACATCAGCCTCAGCGCCGAGCTCGGAAAGCTCGACATCTCCTCAAGCCAGCGCCTCTCAATCTCGAACCCCACCTTCGGTTCAATCGCGCTTGAACCAAGCGGACTCAATATCGACGCCGCCATCCTCAACCTCGACGCCTCCTCATCAATCGACATCAACGGCGCATCAGCGCTCTCACTGAGCACCGCCGGACTCCTCTCAATCACTGCATCGATCACCACCATCAACGGCAACCAGTTCGACGGCGCCAACGTCATCATCAACCGTAACCTCCTCGCCACCGTCAACGCCGCCAAACCAGGAGGAGGACCCTGGGCCGTCCTCTCAGACAAACGACACAAATCAAATATCGCCCCCCTCCAAGGCTCCCTCCAAACCCTCCTCGCGCTCAAACCCGTTACCTACCAGTACACCGACCCCACCAACCCGATGTACCTCGAAGGAACCCAAACCGGATTCGTCGCCCAGCAAGTGCAAAGCGTCATCCCCCAATGGATCGACCATTCCCCCGATGGCACACTCCTCCTCACCCCGCGCGGCTTCGAAGCGATGGTCGTCGATGCCCTCCAAGAACTCCGCTCCGAAAAAGACGCACAGATCCAACAACTCCAGCAAGAGAATGCAACGCTCCGCGCCCGCCTCGATCGCATCGAACAACACCTCATGAGTCAACCAAGCAACTGACCGCTACGCTTCTGTATGGAACAAGCGCCACAAGATCCAAAGCGCACCCGCTTCTGCGTCAACAACCCCAGAACACTCGAAGAACGACAGTTCCTCTTCGATCAGGGGTTCGTCTGCCGCGATTGCCTCTCCAACTGCACGCGCTGCTTCGAGACCCGATTCCTCGAAATCAACGACACTTTCGTCGAAGGCGAGTCCTACACACAAATCCTCAACCAATCAGACCAATCCCAAAAACAACAACCGGCCCCCAAGTAGGAGACCGGCTGCAAGAGAGATTCTGTCAATCAGCATCAAGCCGCGCGACGACGAGTCGTCTTGCGTGCAGCGGTCTTGCGACCAGTGCTCTTCTTCCCAATACGACCAACGACCGCCTTGCGTGCCGGGCTCTTGCGAGTCGCGGCCTTGCGAGCGGTCGTCTTGCGTCCAGTGGTCTTCCGAGCAGCAGTCTTGCGTGCTGTGGTTTTGCGTGCCGTGGTCTTGCGAGCGGTCTTACGAGCAGTCGACTTGCGTGCGGTGCTCTTCTTCGCGGCCGGCTTGCGAGTGCTCTTCTTTGCCACAGTCTTACGAGCTGTAGTCTTGCGAGCAGTGGTCTTCTTCGCAGCGGTCTTCCGTGCTGCCGTCTTGCGAGCGGTGGTCTTCTTCGCAGTCGTCTTACGAGCAGCAGTCTTCTTAGCCGCAGGCTTACGAGTCGTTGCCTTCTTCACAGTCTTGCGTGCTGCAGGCTTGCGTGTTGCAGTCTTCTTCGCAGTGGTCTTACGAGCAGCTGGCTTGCGAGTCGTGGTCTTCTTCGCTGCTGGTTTGCGAGTTGCTGACTTCTTCGCGGTGCTCTTGCGAGCAGTGGTCTTCTTCGCCGCAGTCTTCTTTGCTGCAGGCTTGCGAGTGGTAGTCTTCTTCGCAGCAGTCTTGCGTGCTGGTGACTTCTTCGCAGTGGTCTTACGAGCAGTGGTCTTCTTTGCCGCAGTCTTGCGAGCGGTGGTCTTCCGCTTCGCCGCAGGCTTCTTCGCAGTGCTCTTGCGGGCCGCTGGCTTCTTAGTAGTCGAAGCCTTGCGGGTGGTTCGTTTCGCCGTCGATTTCTTCGCCGGGTGTTTCTTGGTTCGTGTTGCCATGACAGTTCTCCGTATGCCCGATGCTTCCGGGCGCGTGTTCCAATACCGCCGGAGTTCCGTCCCCGGCATCAATCGCCTATCAACAACGACAGGCATACCGCACCAACAGAGGTGCAGCCCCGTTTTCGACTTTCCAAGGTCCCCATATCAAGAACCAATACCAAAATTATAAAAAAACGCGCAACAACAACACCACAATCCGAATGCAAACCCCCTCAACCCCAATTCGCGCAACAACAGCGCAAACTCACGCCATCACACCCGATCAGACATTCACGCAATCATCCACCAGCAGATTCCACCGCCGCATTCGCTGCCCGTCGGCGCTCCGCCTCGTCGTACCACACCTGCATGTTCGCGCTGTCCCCGATCCCAGAGTACATCTCCGCGACGCGCTGAGCAATCGCGACATTGCGATCATCCAAACCCGCCGCTCGGATCATCGCCGCAAAAGCCTCCTCGCCGCGCCCTCCCTGATACAAGAAGATCGCGTAATCGACCATGATCACCGGGATGTCCGTACGCTCCTCCGCCAGCGCTTCATACAGCTCATATCCCTTCACCAGCGCCTGTTCATGCTGATACACCAGCCCGATCCGGATCATCAGCTCGATGATGTACTTTCGATCAAAGTCATTCTCCGCACGCTCCTCCGCGAGAATCAACAGCTCGACCGATCGATCCCGCTGATCCGCATCCGCAAAGATCCCCGCCGCGCGCCGCAGCACCTCCGACCGCTCGCTCCCCTTCATCGTCAGCGCCTGCTCAGCACGCTCCGCAGAAAGCGGATAATCCCGCAGCGCGTTCGCAAGCTCCCCAGCACTCAGCCAGGTCAGCGCCGTCGCGTCATCGCTCGCGATCGCCGTCTCCGCCATCTGCGCCATCAAGTCGCGCATCCCATACGCCGACGCCGCTCGCGCAATATCAATATACCACCCCGCCTTGTTCCCATGAACCTCAGGCACAAGCTCAACCGCTTGGTTGTACAGCTCAGCCACCTTCTCGCGATCACCCCGGAACCCCTCAAACGCCGCCTCCGCCATCAGGAACCCGATCTCGTTATCCTCAGGTTCGTGCGTCCACATCGCTTCCGCTTCTTCGACCTTCCCGCGCGAGTACGCCGCCTTCGCAAGCTCACTACGGATCAGATGCAGATCCGGATGCTTGTCCAAGCTCTCCTGATATACCACAAGCAGATTCCCTACATCACCCGTAGAAAGCTCCGCGAGCTGCCCCGCCTGGATGATCAAACTGTCCGTGGGATTCCCGTGCTCAATCACCTCGCGCAGCGCCTCGAGCCCCTTCCCAGGTTCACCCGCGATCGTGTGCAGGTACGCCTGCTGCGTCCGAAACTCCGCGTTCAGTGTCCACCCGAACCCGCCATTCTCAAACGAATCACCACGCTGATACCACCCCAGCGCTTCCTTCGCTCGATTCTGCATCTCTGCTGAAGCCATAAAGTCCCGTCGCATCATCGCGTTGCTGGGAGTATCAAACCCCGCGTACATCAGGTCTCCGCGCCAGCGTGCATACTTCGCGTGCCCCGTCCACGCCGACATCGCGAACATCACGACGCACAGCAAAACCAGTCCAAAACCAGCAAACTTGATCTTCCCGCCCTTCTTGAGCTGCATCGAGTGCAGCCGCACATTCTCCCGCCGGATCATCCACCACACCTGCACCGCAAGCATCGTGACGACCGCCGCCATCCCCCCCGCCATCAGCATCGGGACCTTATCAAACGCCCCGCGCGTCGCGTAAAACGCCCACGCAAAGATCACCGCAGCGCCCAGATCCTCCCACAGATTCAGGTCATACCGCCGCTTGCGTTTCTCCGCCGCCATCTTCGCGGCAGGCGTATCCTTCGCCTTCTTCAACACCGCAGGCCCACCAAACCCGATCGATAGCGCGTCGTTCGGACACGCACTGATACAGTCCATCGTCTTCATGCACCCCGAGTCCACGACCATCCCGTAGTCGCGCACCTCTTCGTGCACGCGCACATTGGAACTGCACGCGCTCGTGCAGTGTGCGCACCCCTGACAGTTGTCGTTCACCACCACGCGCACCGGCGCGATCTTATCGATCGGCTTAAAGAACGCCGCATAAGGACACGCATAAGTACAGAACCCCTTCGCGCCCAAAAAGTACACCGTCACAAAGCCGCACACAAACAAGAACACCACCGCCACAGGCCAGCTCGGCATCGTCGCCCAAAAATCCTCCACAATCAGCTCAGAACTCACCCGATGAATCTCACTCACCGGACGCAACCAGACAGGCCAATCCACCCCCGCCCCCTCAAGCACCGGACGCAAAACCAGCCGCTTAAACGTCGGCCAAACAAACATGTACATCCCAAGCACAAACGGCACCCACATCAACAACCGCGAACGGAACGCCTTGGGACGCACCCCGATCCGCGCCATCACCACCGCACACAAATCCTGCAACGCCACCACATGACACGCCCAGCCGCAGAAGAACCGCCCGAAAACCATCGTGATCACAATCGCGACCAAGAAGAAAATCGCCCCCGCATTCACAACCCCAACCTCAAGCGTCTCCATCGCCTCGCTCGGCTCAATCGGAGAAATCGTCATCCCCATGATCAACCACTGGATCAGATGCGCAATCATCAGCACATTGACCATCACCAATGCAAAGGTCCGCCACCTCGCAATCCGAGTCTCCCCCATCTTCGGCGCTCGTCCCTGAATCACCGGAAGCCCGACCGTACGCTCACCCGAACCGTTCTTTACGCATTTGTCGCTCATAGACACACTCTATCGTCAACTCACCCCCGCTCATACCCGATTCTCAAACAGTCCTACCCTATACATAAAGAACACGACACAGATCATGTCCAATAACTCCAACATACCGAACACGCCCGACCAGGTTTCTACAAACACCCCCTGGTCCCCCGACTCCTGGAAGTCCACCCCCTTCTCCGCGCCCTACACCTACGAGGACCCCGCCGCCCTCACCGCCGCGACCACCCGCCTCGCCCAGCTCCCGCCCCTCGTCACCTCCTGGGAAATCGAAAAACTCAAAGCACAAATAGCCCAAGCCCAGTCCGGACAACGCTTCATCCTCCAAGGCGGTGACTGCGCCGAAACCCTCGACGAGTGCCGACCAGAATACATCGCCAACAAACTCAAAATCCTCCTCCAGATGTCCCTCGTCCTGATCCACGGCCTCCGCACACCAGTCACCCGCATCGGACGCTTCGCAGGTCAATACGCCAAACCACGCTCCTCCCCAACCGAAACCGACGACCACAACGGCTCAACCTGCGAACTCCCAAGCTACTTCGGAGACCTCGTCAACCGCGCCCCCTTCGATCCCCAATCCCGCGCCCCAGACCCAAACCTGATGGTCGAAGGATACAAACACGCCTCCATGACCCTCAACTTCATCCGCTCCCTCCTCGACGGCGGATTCGCCGACCTCCACCACCCCGAATACTGGGACCTCTCCTTCTTCCACAACGCCGACCTCTCCGACGACCGCAAGTCCCAGTACCAGCGCATGTCCCAGACCCTCGCCGACGGCCTCTCCTTCATGGAAAACCTCGGAGAACAACGCGTCCACGAATCCACGCGCGTCGACTTCTACACCTCACACGAAGGACTCAACCTCTACTACGAACAAGCCCAAACCCGCACCGTCCCAAGAAGAAACGGCCACTTCGACCTCACCACCCACCTCCCGTGGATCGGAGAGCGCAACCGAAACCTCGATGGCCCACACATCGAGTTCTTCAAAGGCATCCAAAACCCAGTCGGCGTCAAAGTCGGACCAACCATGCAACCCGACGAGCTCGTCACGCTCGTGAGCACCCTCAACCCCACCAACGAACCAGGCAAACTCGTCCTCATCGTCCGCATGGGAGCCGGCAAAGTCGCCGATCACCTCCCCCCGCTGCTCGATCGCATCAAGTCCGAACAACTCAACGTCCTCTGGATGACCGACCCCATGCACGCCAACGGCACCAAAACCGCCGCGGGAATCAAAACCAGAAACTTCAACGACATCCTCAGCGAACTCGAACAAACCATCGCCGCCCACAAAGCCGCCGGCACAGTTCTCGGCGGAGTCCACTTTGAACTCACCGGAGAAGATGTCACCGAATGCATCGGAGGCGCCTCCGGAATCACCGAAGACGACCTCACCAAAAACTACGCCTCCCTCTGCGACCCAAGACTCAACTACCAACAGTCCCTCGAACTCGCCTTCCTCCTCGCCACCGCGATGAATCCAAGCAAGTAATCGCCACCTCCAATTCAGCAATGCGCACCAGTCCTATCCTCTCATATGGACATCCGCATCCTCTCAATCGGCACCCTCCCCGCACACCCACTCTGGAACGAGCGATCCCCAGTCCGCACCGGACACACCACAACAACGCTCCTGCAAACAGCCGACGCCAAGATCATCGTCGACCCCGGACTCCCTCCCCAAGCCGTTGAGGCGCGCCTCTCCGAACGCGCCGGACTCGCCCCCAAAGACATCACCCACGTCTTCCTCACCTCCTTCAACCCCGAGGCGAGAAGAGCCATCGAACTCTTCGACCAAGCAGTGTGGCTCATCTCCCCAACCGAGCGCGAAACCGTCGGGATCCCGCTCGCCCAGTCCCTCGCCCAGCTCGCCCAAGCCAAACAAGCCGCCGAAGAACGAGGCGACGAGCTCCCCGAAGACGAGCAAGTCCTCATGGAAATGCTCACCAAAGACATCCAGCTCCTCCAGCGCATCAAACCCGCCGAGGACACCATCGTCACATCCGTCGACCTCTTCCCCCTCCCCGGAGTCTCCCCCGGAACCTGCGGCCTCCTCATCTCCGAGCCCACAACCACCACCCTCATCTGCGGCGACGCCATCCCCACCATCGAGCATTTACAAAGCGCCAAAGTCCTCGAAGGCGCCGACCGCAAAGCCGCACAAGCAAGCTTCCACGAAGCCACAGAGATCGCCGACTTCCTCGTCCTAGGTCGCGATAACATCACCCCGAACAACACCCCCAAAGGTCTTGGACCACAAGCGTAAATCACCCCCAAGATTGGGCGAAATATCGCCGAAAGGACTGTCATGACCGACCACGCACAACAGTTCGATCTCGCCCGCGACCTCTCCCCGCGCCGCCACACCACCAGCGCCACCGACATCGAAGGCCTCGTCAGCGAACAACTCGCCCACTTCGGGATCGACAAGTCCACTCCCTACGGCGCCCACCTCGCCAGCTTCGCCTCCCACCTCTACTCCGCAAACGCCGACCTCAAACAACTTTGGGAACAAGGCGCCAAAGAACTCGCCAGTCTCCCAAGACAAGAACGCATCGAACGCTTCTCCGCCCAGCGCTTCCTCTCCTTCCAGCTCGCCAAAATCCTCGACACCCTCCAGCACCCCTCACGCACCACCTACCAATCCATCGTCACCGAACCCACCGACCGCGCCCGCAAAGGCCCCTACCCAGTCTTCGACAACATCACCGCGCTCTTCTCCTCCAAACCCGTCATCACCCGCACCGCAACCTACATCTACGCCTGCGCCGAGTGGGTCGAAGACGCCTTCCAAGGAAGGGAAATGCTCCACGAGATCTACTCCCGCCTCCTCAACCCAACCTCCATCTCACTCGCCAACCACATCGTCGACATCGAGTGCGGCAAAGAAACCGCCAACTACATGGCCTGGAACTTCAACTCAGGTATGGCCGCCGTAGACGCCATCCTCTCACACCTCTGCGGATACCAAGACATCATCCTCGCCTCCCGAAACGTCTACGGCGGGGTCTACCAACTCCTCGAAGACTGGTACGGCAAACAGTCCAACCTCGACATCGCCATCGAGTTCTTCGACGGATACTCCGAACAAGACTTCATCAACGCCTACAACAAAGCCGCCGAGAAACACAAAGACCGACTCGCACAAGGACGACAGATCTACGTCTACATCGAGTCCCCCTGCAACCCCCACGGACTCATCCTCGACACCCCCGCAATCTCAAGAGCCGCCCACGAACGCGACCTCGAAGTCATCTGCGACTCTACCGTTGGAACACCCTTCCTCCACCGCCCGCTCCAAAACCCAAACCTCATCGAGCGCCCCGACTTCGTCATCCACTCATACACCAAAGACATATCAGGACACGGCTCAACCACCGCCGGATGCGTCATCGGACGCAACGAACGCATGTTCATGCCAAAGAACACCTCAGCCCAAATCACAACACCAAGCGGCAAACAACGCACCATCGAGTGGAACGACACCCTCTTCTGGAACGTCTACTACATCAAGGGCGCCTTCCTCGACTCCGAAAAAGCCTACGAAGTCATCAACGGCCTCCACACCCTCGACCAGCGCATGCTCACCAAAGCAATCAACACCCTCACCCTCGCCGAAGTCCTCGGGAAACACCCGCACATCAACGTCAACTCAAACGCCTGCACCAACCACCACAACCACGCCATGCTCGAAAAGTGCATGCACCTCTCCCTCCCCGCGCCCCTTTTCACCTTCGACTTTGAAGCCCAAGACGACACCGACCCGCTCGACCAGGGACACTTCTCCCGACTCTGCTTCCAAAAATTCTTCGACCAGCTCGACCCCGTCTTCGGACACCAGGTCTCGCTGGGAACCCCAAACACCATCATCCTCTGCCCCGCGATCACCTCACACTCCGAGATGTCCAAAGAAGCCCTCAAAGAAGCCGGGATCGCCCCAACCTGCATCCGCCTCTCTGTGGGACTCGAGGACCCAAGAACCCTCCTCGCCCACATCATCCGCAGCGCCCAGTCCACCCTCGACACCGAGATCCCACACTTCTCCGCCCACTTCCCCACCGCCGACGAGATCGACGCGATCTACAAAAAACACTACCTCGATGTCCACCAGCGCTACGTCGATTCCACCCCATCGCTCAACCAGTACATAAACTAACCACTCATGGCCAAGCAGACCAAAAAACAACTCAGCACATTCGACAAGAAGCTCCAAGAAGCCGTCAACCTCCTCCAGCAAGGACGCTCCAACGAAGCGCTCGGAGGTCTCATGCAGATGGTCAAAATCAAACCCAACGACTTCCGTGTCCACGACTGCATGTGCATCGCCAACTCCGCGCTCGGACGCCACGCCGAAGCCGTCGAATCAGGAACACTCGCAACTCAGCTCGCTCCACAATCCGGAGAGATCCGCCACCGCTTCGCCAAAGCCCTCCAACAAGCCGGCGAACTCGAACGCGCCCTCGTCGAATACGAACGCGCACTCTACCACATCCCCGACAACATCGAAGCCATGCGTGGACGCATCAACACCCACTCAGATTTAGGCAACTACGACACCGCCCAAAAACTCCTCAAAGACCTCGAAGAGTACATCAAAGACAAAGACCTCCCCTCCTCCAAAACCATCGGGATCTACCTCGACAAAGCCCGCCTCTCCCCAAAGACCATCCCCGCGCAGGAAGTCATCAACGACCTCCTCAAACTCCACAACGACGAGTCCCTCCCAGAGCGCTTCCGCATCATCGCCAACTTCCAGCTAGGCCGTCTCTTTGAATCCACCAAAGACTACGACAACGCGATGAAGCACTTCATCATCGGGAACGAACTCAAACAAATGAAATGGGACCCCGATCTCTACGACGCCTACATCGACAAGCTCATCAAGTGTTGGAGCTCAGTCGCCAAGATCCCAACCTCCACACTCCCGATCAACAAATCCATCGACCCCGCACGCCTCATCTTCATCGTCGGCATGATGCGCTCCGGAACCTCCATGACCGAGCAAATGATCGCCCAGCTCCCCGACGTCACACCAGGCGGCGAAATGAACGCGATCGCCCGAGCCCCCGTCCCCTTCGAGCCCATCCCCAACCCCTGGGGCGGACGCGCCCTCCCCCTCACCAAAATGGTCTACAACCAGCGCGTCATCAACGAGATGACCAAGTCCGCCTCCGCCATGTACAACGAGGTCGCTAAAGAAGGCTCAATCACCGACAAGCAGCCCTACAACATCTTCTACGTCCCCCTCATCACCCGCCTCTTCCCTGGCGCCAAGATCATCCACTGCTGCCGCGACGCTCAGGACACCTGCCTCTCCAACTTCACCCAAACTTTCGCGCGCCCCCACCCACAAACCCACAACCTCTACCACCTCGGACGCTACCACAAAACCTACCAGCGCATGATGCAAGCCTGGCACGACCTCCCAGAAGTCGACATGCTCGACATCCAGTACGAGGACATGGTCTCCGACCCCGAACCCCAATCCAAGCGCGTCTGCGAGTTCCTCGGAAAGCCCTGGACCGAGGACATCCTCAACTTCCACGAATCCTCACGCAATGTCCGCACCGCCTCCCGCGAGCAAGTCCGCAAACCAATCTACACAAGCTCCATCAAAAAACACGAACGCTACGGCGACCACCTCGCCCCCCTCCGCAAAGGGCTCGGCATCGAAGAATAATCAGAAGACTATTCCCTCACCGCCGACTACCCTCACCCAATGAAAACCCTCCTCACAAACGACGATGGCATCCACGCCCCAGGAATCGCCGCGCTCCACCGAGCACTCGCAAACCCAGACAACCCCTTCGGAGACATCTTCACCGTCGCCCCCGCTTCCACACAATCCGCAACCTCCCACGGCATCACCTACCACATCCCCCTCATGGTCGAAGCCGCAAAGATCAACAACCAACCCGCACTCGCCGTCGAAGGACGACCCGCAGACTGCACCAAACTCGCTCTCACCAACCTCTACCCAGAACACTTCGGAAGCGCCGCGCAACCCGACATCGTCATCTCAGGAATGAACGCCGGCGCCAACTGCGGCATCAATGTCATCTACTCCGGAACCGTCGCCGCCGCGATCGAAGCCGCATTCATCGGAGTCCCAGCCATCGCCGTCTCGCTTCATATCGATGGACAAGCACCAGACTGGGACCGCGCCGCACAAGCCGCACGCAAAACAATCGACACACTCCTCCAAACCGGACTCCCAAACCAGCACGAAGTCCTCTCCATCAACATCCCCGCTACCCAGTACCTCAAAGATGACACCAAAGCCGTCGTCTGCCCGATGAACACCCACGCACTCGTCGACCAATACGAAAAGCGCACCACCCCAAAGCAATCCCCCTACTACTGGTCCACCGCCCACGGCCTCGACTTCCACTCCACAGACACCGGAACCGATGTCTACGAACTCTTCGAACGAAACATCACCATCACCCCCCTGACCTTCGACCTCACAAGACACGACCGAATCAACTACTGGAACGACCGCATCAACGGCTAAAGGCGTACAAAGAAACCGATGCAAAGAAAAAACCCCGACAACCGTCGGGGCTCGCTCTCTCTCGATTCGTTTGTTCAGATCAAACCTCAGCAGCCGCTTCTTCAAGCTTCTCCTGAAGATCTTCAAACACCGACTCAATCAGTTCATCAGTGAGCTTCAACGCTTCCTTGACTTCATCGATGATCACAAGCTCGCCCTGGTCAAGCTTGAACCCACCCTCAAGCCGTCCAGCAAGAATGTCCGCCGCGTGCACGAGGTACACAATCTTCTGTGTTTCAGTCGGACACTCAGTCGGGTTGTGATGGAAACCCGCCGCAGCCGCGAACGGTGCAGGGAACTTCCACTTCTTGCAGAGCCCAAGACCAAAGTCCATGTGATTAGCGCCGAAGACTTCTTCCTCACACTCGAGCAAGTTCCGCTTCGGATTACCATCCATATCCGCATCACAGCGATCGATCGCATCAATCAGATCACTCCGATCGTACTGCATCTCAACCATGATACCGATGTCGTGAATCAACCCTGCGAGGTACGCCTCGTCCGACAAACCCATGCCGAGCTTGTCCGAGAGCAGCTTGCAACCAATCGCCACCGCGTTGGAGTGCTCCCACAAATCCTTCGCACTAAAGAACGGCGTCAACTCACCACCACGGAACAGCTTCGCCAATGAAGCCGCGATCGCGATGTTCTTCACAGCGTTCAGACCAAGCATCACAATCGCACGATTGATCGAAGCGATCTGACCAGGAAGCCCGTAGAACGACGAGTTCACAACCTTCAGGATGCGAGTGCACAAAGCCGGATCATTGCTGATCACCTCGTGCAAGTCCTGAGCAGTACTCTCCGGATCTTCAACAAGCTCGATGATCTTCAGTGTCACCTCAGGGAGTGTCGCGATGTGCGAGATCTCCTTCAATGCGCTTTCCACCGCCTGTTCACGCTGCTCCTGTGTCACCGTCATTGCTCAGTACTCCATAGGTAAATAGGTGTTGATTCATCAAGACCATCGACCAATAGAAAGCCCTACTTGCGTACCTTCACAATTTCACAAGATCACCCACCCAAACCAAACCATCCCCGCGACCACACTCCATCCGATAACGCGCTCAGTACACACAGCGTTTGCGCACAAACCCATCCACAGACGGATCAATCTCCGCAAGCACCCGAGCAATCTCCACCCCCGCCGTCCCATCCCCATAAGGATGCGCCGAACCCCGATCCACACACGAGCACAACTCCCGCAGCGCCGCGCCAACCTCATCCCCTGACTCCACATGCACCGTCATCCCGGAGCATCGCTCGCGCCCAGACTGCCGAATCCCGACATCCACGCTCGGACACCCAAGCGCACTGCACTCAATCAACCCACTCGAAGAGTTCCCCACCAGCGCCCCGCCCTCCTGACCAATGCGCTTGAGCAACCCCACAAACACATCCCGCTCCAGATGCTCACGCACCACCACACCCTCATGCCCTTCAACTTCATGTATCGCCTCGAGAATCCCCCGTCTCCCAGGATCAAGATTCGGATGCATCACCAGCACCCGCTTCCCCTCAACCGACGCAAGCACCTTCCGCATCTCCTCCCGCTCAACCTCATCCCCGCGCCCGCAAGGATGCATCAGCACCACCACCTCCGGAGACCCCAGCGCCGCATACGCCCCGTCCCCAAGCGCATGAACAACCCCAAGCCCATCAATCGCCGGCGACCCCACCACAAACACCCGCTCCGCGTCCTCGCCCATCCGCCGGATCCGCTCCGCGCTCCCCTCCGTCGCCGCCAGATGCACGTTCGCCATTTTCGTAATCGCGTGCCGCATCGCCTCATCAGCGACCCCCTCCGCGCGATCCCCGCCATGAATATGCGCCAGCGCCCACCCCCCGATTGATGCCGCCGATGCCGCCGCAAACGCCTCGATCCGATCCCCAAGCACAACCACCCAGTCCGGCTCAAGCAACGAAAACGACCGCCCGAACCGCCCGATCCCCTTCCCAGTCGCTTCAACATCCTCCGCGCGCCCGACCCGCCCCGCCGTCTGCATCGGGATCGAATCCGCCACCTCAAACTCCGCTTTCACTTCTCGAAATGTGAGCGCCGGCTGCACCAAATGCGACCCCGCCGCCACCACCAACAACTCAAGCTCCGCCCGATCCTGCACCGCCCTCATCACCGGACGCAACAACCCAAACTCTGCACGAGTTCCTGTGACCACCAACACCTGACGCTTGCGATCCATCACCCGCTCACCTCATCCTGATACTTGATCCACTCCAGCCGCAGACCCATCGGAGGCAGCGTCGGACCACGATTCGAGAGTCTATCCGCGCTCTCCACCACCCCCCGCACATCCTCAACACTCATCTTCCCCCGCCCCACCTCCATTAGCGTCCCCGCGATGATCCGCACCATGTTGTACAAAAACCCCGACCCAGAAACACGCACCCGCACAAGCCGCACCCCGTCCCCAACCCCAAGCACATCCCCATCCCCACCAACCTCCTCCACCGAGCAATCAAAGATCTCCCGCACCGTCGTCTTCCGCCCGTGATTAATCTGCGCAAAGCCCGCAAAGTCATGCTCCCCGATCAGCACCCGCGCCGCCTCGTTCATCTTCTCAACATCAAGCTCATACCACGTATGCCACACATACCGCCGCCCAAACACAGGCCGCGCCTCCCCGCACGCGATCGTGTACGTGTACTCCTTACTCCTCGCCCCCCCGATCGGACTGAAGTCCTCATCAACAACCTCCGCACTCCGCACCAAAACATCCCGAGGCAGCCGCGCATTGACCGCCTTCACCAACGGCTCGCACCCCCGATCACTCGGCCACCCAACACCCTTGCTCACATCAGGTTCGCTCACAAAGCTCGCCACCTGCCCCCAAGCATGCACCCCCGAATCCGTCCGCGAAGCACCCGTGACAATCACTTCCTCCCGAAGCACCTCCCGAACCGCGCGCTCCAAAACTTCCTGCACCGTCCGCAACTGCGCCCGTTCAACCCCATCGCGCACAACACGCCCGATCTCTTTGTCATCCGATGCAACATCCCCACCCCCCTCAACCGGAGGCTCCTGCTTCTGCCAACCATAAAAATCCGTACCGTCGTACGCCACCGTCAACTTATACCGGACCCCACCCATCAGACCTGATTCTCAGTCGGCTCTTCCCCAACAGATTCAGCGCCCCCACCCTCAAAGTCACGAATCACCTTCGTCTCGCTTGCGCTCGATCCAGGACTCCCCCCCCCGTGCCCAAACCGCTTGTACTCCGCATCCGCCCACTGATCCCCCACCTTCCACCACACCAGCGTGAACACTCCCGCACCAACCGCGAGTAACAACCCCCCGATCAGCCAAACTGCCCAGTGTTCCATCATCAGCGCACCCCGATCAGAGCGTCACCATTTCCATATCACTCGCGATCGTCTCGCCTTCTGGCGCACCGACGACCGAATCCACATATCCAGACAGCGCTTCGATCTTGCCCATCTCGCCGCGCACGCTGTCCGCACAGAACAACTCGCCGCGTTCAAGATTCACGCTCTCGCTCGCGCCCGACACCTGACCAGGCTGATCATCCACCACCTGCGCCCCAAACGCCGGAGGATGCCGCTCGAGTGCCCCGCCCGACGACAACTCGATCAGATCCATCGCGATCTGCCCCTCGCTCTTGCTCGCGTGCTGCGTCGGGATCGCCTGATCAAAGTGCTGCACGATACCATCACAGTTCTCGAAACTCCCCGCCTTCTCCGCGAAGGTCGCGCTCGGAAGGACCACGCCCGCCATTTCAACAAGCGCCGAATCGAGCGTATCCATCAGCACGATCTCGCAGTCGCTCACCGACTTGATCAGCTCATCCGTCACCCAGTCGCTCGGATAGTTGCCCGTAAGCACAACGCACCCGAATCCTGATGCATCACGAAGGAACGAACCAAACTCCCCGCCCATCGCGTTCATCGACTCCAGCACGCGCCGAACACCGCGAGCATTGGGCGCCTTCTCGGCGCGAGCCACAAAGTCCCTCGCGCCCCCCGTGTTCTTAAACACCCGATCCGCGCCATCAATCGGCACAGCGCCGAGGTAGAACTTCGCCGAGTCATCAATCGACCGCACCGCCGTGACCAGCGCAAACGCTTCCTCGCTCGTCAGCATCGGAGAAACAACAACACCAAGCGATCCATCAGCGCGCATCATCTCGATCGCCTGCTTGTACGCCCGCGCCCAGCTCGCCTCAACCATCATCCCGTGCTCGCGCCGCACCGGACCAGCCAACCGATCCTCGCTGTGCACGAACTTCCACCCATACCGAACCTCGTCCGTCATCCACCAAGTATTGATGTCCATGTTCTCGCGAGGCTTCAATCGATACATCATCCCCTGATTGTGCTCGACCCAGATATTGTCCCCCGACGCAGTCAGCGGATCGATCCCCGCCGTCCGCTTCAGGAACCACACGCGCTGCGTGAACAAGAAGTCCTTATCAAGCAGCGCCCCAACCGGACACAGATCAATCACATTGCTCGCGATCGGGTTATCCAAAGGCACACCCGGGAACACATCAATCTGACTCTGGTTCCCGCGCCCATCAATCATCAGCTCAGTCGTCCCCGCGACCTCATCCGCGAACCGCACGCACCGCGTGCACATGATGCACCGATCCGAGTACAGGTACACATTGGGACCCAGGTCCTTCTTCGGCTGCTTCACCTTCTGATCCGTGAACCGCGAGTGACCACGACCATACTGATACGAGAAATCCTGCAGCGTGCACTCACCCGCCTGATCACACACCGGACAGTCCAATGGGTGATTAATCAGCAGATACTCCATCACCGCCTTCTGATTCGCGACCGCCGACTCGCTCTCCGTCGTGACGACCATCCCCTCCGCCGCGTCCGTCGAGCACGTCGGGAGCAGCTTCCCGCCCATCATCAGCTCGAGCTTCCCGTCATTCCGCGGATTGGGAGCCGAGATCTGAGCAAGACAAATCCGGCACTGCGCCGGCACACTCAACCCTTTGTGGTAACAGTACTGTGGGATCTCCACCCCGCACCGATTGGCAACATCGAGAACCTTCTCGCCCTGCTCAAACTCACACACAAGCCCGTTGATCGTAATGCTGCCCATATCAACCTCATACCGGCGCTCAAGAAGCCGCGCCCAACAACGAAGACCGTCAGCAATGACCGCCGCCGGACGCACACAACACCGACACTCCGTCGGCTGCCCTCTACTCTAGCACACTCCCCCCACCATCTCCCCAAAAACCAACACCACAAGCCTCAACCCGCCAGCACGAACCCCAAAACTAAGGCTCAACACCTTCCTCAATCAGTTCCAAATCCGACGGATCCTCCACACGCTCAACAGGCAAACTCCCCGCCCGATCCCAGTCCCCCGCGATCTTCCAAAACTCAACCTCGCCCCACAAGTCCTCAAAGTCAGGATCAACCCGCCACCATCCACCCCCTGTGCTCAGGTCATACCCCGAGTCAATGCACAACTTCCAGTACCCAAGCGCCCGCTCCGTCTCACCCGCCACCGCCCAGTAACACGCCAGGTTGTACGCCCCACCCGTAGCCAGACCAGAAACCAAAGGCTCTTCCGCCGGTTCCCCACTCCCAACCCCAACAGCGCGCCCAGTCGCCGCCTCCGCGATCAGCGCCACCTCCCGAAAGTCCGCCCGCGACTCCTCGACCTGCCCCAACCCGCGCAGCGCCCACCCACGCATGTAGTACGCGCTGCTCAACGAAGCCGTCCCCATCGCCTCAAAGTCCCACCCCTCAACGATCCGAAGCAACTGCTCCCAGCTGCTCCGCTCAATCGTCCGATCCATATCCCAGCTCCGGAACCGATACGCGTACCCCCGATACAACCACGCATTCGGATCATTCGGAAAGTGCACAATCAGCTCATCCCCCGCTGTGCGAGCAATCCGACCCTGCCCACTCGCCATACCTTGGCGAACATTCGCAACCAGCCGAGAAACACTCGGACGAGCATCCATCGCCCGCGCCCGTGGAGACCGAACACGATCAATCTCCGAAAACCCGATCACATACACAAACCCAACGAGCGCAAAGATCAACGCCGCCACCACCACATGCTTGACCGTAATCCCCATACAACACTCCTTTGACCAACCTACCCTACCACATATGGCCAACTCAGCAAAATCAATCCAACCCCCAAAGGGCACCCGAGACCTCTACCCCCAAGATGTCCTCGTCCGCCGCTACATCCAAAACGCATGGCGCGACGCCTCCCTCCGCTGCGGCTTCGACGAAATCGAAGGCCCAACCTTCGAAACCTCAAACCTCTATTCGATCAAGTCCGGAGAAGGGATCCTCAACGAACTCTTCCAAGTCTTCTCAGGAAAAGGAGGACAAGAAACCCTCGACAAACTCGTCGCACAAGGTAAAGCCGACTTCGCTCTCCGCCCAGAGTTCACCCCCACCCTCGCCAGAATGTACGCCGCCCGCGCCAAACAACTCCCCAAACCCTGCAAATGGTTCACCATCGGCCCATACTTCCGCGCTGAACGCCCACAAAAAGGACGCCTCAGAGAGTTCCTCCAACTCAACTGCGACATCATCGGACTTCCTTCCGACGACGACAACCCAACCACCCGCGCCCAGATGGACGCCGAAACAATCGAAGTTTGTATCAGCGTCTTCGCCGCACTTGGACTCGACCAATCCAACCTCAGCATACAACTCAACGACCGCGCAGTCATGTCCTCCCACTTCCAAACACTGGGATTGACCGACACACAGACAGACACCGCCTTCAACCTCCTCGACAAACGCGACAAACTCCCCCTCGACAAACTCGCCGAACTCGCCAAAGAAGAATCGCTTCCAGGCCCCTTCATCACCTTCCTCACCCGCCCACTCGAAGGAGACCCCTCACTCGAGCCGAGCGCCGACCAACTCGACGCGATCAACAAAGCAACCGCAAGCTACGCCGACTGGATCTCAACAAACTTCAACATCGCACGCGGACTCGCCTACTACACCGGCACAGTCTTCGAAGCCATCGCCGACGGCCACCGCGCCCTCGTAGGAGGCGGACGCTACGACAACCTCATCCAGCTCATGGGAGGCCCACCAACCCCCGCCGTCGGATTCGGAATGGGAGATGTCACCCTCCACAACACCCTCGAAGAAAAGCAACTCATCCCTGACGGCCCAGAACTCATGGAAGCCGTCGCAAGACCCCAAGCCTCCATTCGCCCCCAAGCCTTCATCGCCGTCCCCAACAACGACGAAGAAAACCGCGCCGCCGCCCAATCCCTCGCCGCCACTCTCCGCCGCGGCATCGAATCCGAGACCTATCTTAATAGAAACGACCGCAAACCCTGGAACCCCGACCGCTACACCGTCCGCCCCCTCCACACCCGCACCTCCTACAAATCCACCACCAACCCAGGCAAACTCCGCAAGGACGCCGACTCCCAGCACGCCAAATACTTTATCGAGATCCACGCCCCCAACAAAGTCGAACTCACCGACATGGACAAACGCGAAGCCATCACCTCCCCAACCCACGGCTCATTCTCCGCCAACCCCACAGACCCCAACTTCATCGGATCTGCACTCAACGAACTGCTCTAAACCCCCTACCATGACCCACCATGGGCACAAAGATCCAAATCAAAAACCTCGTCAAAACCTTCGGCTCAGGCAATTCCGCCACCAACGCCGTCGACAACCTCTCACTCACCATCGAACCAGGTGATCTCTTCTTCCTCCTCGGACCCTCAGGGTGTGGCAAAACCACACTCCTCCGAATGATCGCCGGATTCATCGACCCCACCGCCGGCTCAATCGCCTTCGATGACAAAGTCGTCACACACGACCCGCCAAACAAACGAAACACCGGCATGGTCTTCCAGTCCTACGCGCTCTGGCCACACATGACCGTCGCCCAAAACGTAGCCTTCGGACTCAATGTCCGCAAAATCACAGGCAAAGAACAACACGACCGCGTCATGGAAGCACTCGAAGCCGTCCAAATGGCCGAGTACGCCGACCGCAAACCCACCCAACTCTCAGGCGGACAACAACAACGCGTCGCCCTTGCACGTGCCATCGTCATCAAACCCTCCGTCCTATTGCTAGACGAACCCCTCTCCAACCTCGACGCCAAACTCCGCAACGACCTCCGCCTCCAGATCCGCAACATCTGCAAGGATTCGGGAATCACCACCGTCTATGTGACCCACGACCAAAAAGAAGCCCTCTCCATGGCCGACAAAGTCGCGCTCCTCAAGAAAGGCAAGGTCATCCAGCTCGGCACACCCGTCGAGCTCTACCGCAAACCCAAATCCAAGTTCGTCGCCGAGTTCCTCGGAGAAACCAACCTCATCCACGCCCAAGCGTCAGGTTCAGCATCAAACACCACCCTCCAAATCGAAGCCGGCGCCTTCTCCGCAAACCTCGACAATGACCACGCCGGAGACACCCTCGTCTCCATCCGCCCCGAAGCCATCACCCTCGAAAAACCGGGAACCCCAAACACCCTGCCAGGCCGCGTCCTCCACTCCACCTACCTCGGCGAAACCGCACAACACATTGTCGAACTCAAAGGCGCCCCCAACATCAAAGTCGCCCAAATGAACCCCTTCGCCCCCACCACCATCGCGCCAAACCCCGGAGACGAAGTCGCGCTGCACCTGAGCCCCACCGACATCGTCCCGATCGATCACGATTGATACATAAAGAAACCCGCCACAAGGACGGGTTATCTAAGTCTCAACAAACACAAATCTGTGTGTAAAGCGATGTGTCGTTAAGAACGATTTACTTCGCTGTGTACTGTCCGCGCGAAACTTTCTTAAAAACCTTCGTCTCGCGAATCAGCGCCTGATTCACGATCGTCCGGAAGTTTGCCGCAGTCGTCATGTACCCCGCATCGCGCGCCGCTTGAGCCGCATCAGTCACCGACATCGTCTTGTTCTTGAGCACGCTCTGCAGCGTGTCAACAAGATTCATCTCGTTGCGCGGACGACGACGGATCCCACCGCTCGCGCTCAGCGCGCCATAGCTCGCGAGCTCGGATTCAACCTCCGCAAGCTCCGAATGCAGACGCTCGCGCTTGCGCTCAAGACGACCAACAACCTTTGCGCGTCGATTCATCTCCGCCTGCAGTTCCTCGAAGGAAACCGCACCAAGCTTGCCGCTCGACCGAGCGCCAGCGTTCTTGGAAACCTTCTTCGATGTTTTTTTCTTCGTTCTTTTCGCCATGTGAACCCGCTCCTTTATGGGTAAGACATTCACCCGCATTGCGCGGGCTTGTGTAGTAGATCTGATATTGTGTGCTTCTAAACTCAGAATCTGATAGTGAACAAACAATAAGAACTTGCGGATCCAAAGACCCTCAATAATGAGGCACTCTATCCAAACAGTTTCATATTGTCGAGTGATAACAAGATGAATAAACAACTCATCAAGTTGCTCAGAGAAAGCTCAGCGAAAGAACCTCACCCGTCCATCGATACCCCAAGCCGCCCAAGCAAGCCATCAAACTGATCGAGATCGTAAAACTCAATCACCACCCGCCCCTTCTGCCGGCTCCTATCCGTCTTAATCTTCACACGCGTACCCAACTGCTCCCCAACACGCACCTCAAGATCACGAAGCACGCTCAGCGCCCGTTCGTCTTCAGGGTTTCCACCCGATGGAGGAACCACTCCCGTCGACGACCCAGCGACTTCATCGCCGATCGCACGCTCGAGTGCTCGAACATTCCATCCCTCCTTGATACAACGCGCCGCATACTTGCGTTGCTTCTCAGGAGACCCAAGCGAAAGCAACACCTTCCCATGACCCGCGCTCAGCGCCCCACTCGAAACCAAGCTCTGCACCTCCGCAGGAAGTTCGAGCAACCGAACAATGTTCGCGACCGAAGAACGAGACACCCCCACCGCCTTCGAAATCTTCTCCTGTGTCATCCCGTACCGATCCGCAAGCGCCCGATACCCCTCCGCAAGCTCCACAACATTCAGATCCTCGCGCTGGACATTCTCAATCAGCGCCAGCTGCGCGCTCGTCACATCATCCACATCCCGCACAATCGCAGGCACAACCCCCAGCCCCGCAATCTTCGAGGCACGCCAACGCCGTTCGCCCGCGATCAACTCATACTCGGCTTTGCCCGAATCCCCCCCCGTATCCCCCTCAACCCGCCGCACCACAATCGGCTGCATCACCCCATGCGCCGAGATCGACTCCGCCAGCGCCCCCAGCGCCTCCTCATCAAACTCCCGACGAGGCTGGTCCCGATTCACCCCAATCGCCCCCACCGCAAGCTCAACCACACGCTCTCCGCTTGCCAGTCCCTCCGCATCAGCGACCCCGCCAGCAACACGAACCTCTGAACCAGCAAGGCTTTGCGCCTCCCCATCGCCAACAAGCGCCGCCCGTTCCGCCCGATCGACCGCCGCATCCACCGCGGCACCCGCCGTCCCACCAGCCCCAGAGCTCTCAACCCCTCCAGCAATAGCCCCGCTCCCCCCGCGAGTCCCGTCAGCACCCAAATCGTCAGCGCCAACACCTGATAAGTTATCGGACTTAGAACTTTGTTCTACTTCAACAGCAATCGGCGCATCCACGAGCGCACTCAGCCCACGCCCAAGCCGAGAACGCTTCGCCCGTGTCCGAGTCTTCTTCGTCCCATTGCCGCCGTCATCCGATTTCTTCCCAGCCATGCCGATCCGCCTCCATGCAATCCGCCGCTCAAAAACCGCGGCTTGTACCGTCGCCAACCCCAACCTACCATCACCCCCATGGCACACAAAAACCAATCCGAGCTCATCGCCCGCGGACTTATCCTACACCAATCACACGCCTTAATGTGCCGAAGCACCAAGCACAACTACTACTATCTCCCAGGCGGACACATCGAGTTCGCCGAACCCGCCGCCAGCGCCCTCAAACGAGAACTCCAGGAAGAAGCCGCCGCCGACATCACCGTAGGCCCCCTCCTCCTCACCACCGAAAACACCTTCAACGACGGCAAGCGCGACCACCACGAAATCAACCTGGTGTTCCACGTGGAACAACTGAATGGCACCAAACTCGCCGCCACCGGATCCAGCACCAGCTCAACCAGCAGTGGGGACCTCCGCCCGGAGATCGAATCCCAAGAACCCGGCATCGACTTCGACTGGATCGACCTCGCCGCCGTCGCGGACATGGATATCCGCCCCCTCCAAATCAAAGCCTGGCTCGCCACCGGCGGCGCCCTCGCCCCTACCCACCCCTCTCCAAACTCTACTCCCAGCACCTCCCCAACCCCTCCCGCGGCCCCCCACCTCACCAGCTTCGAGATCCCCAGCTCAATCCCAACCCCCCACTAATCCGCCCTTACAGCCCAAAAAAGCGTTCAACGCCGAACTCGATACCAAATTGTTCCACGTGGAACAATTGGCCCCGCGCATCACGCCCCACAAACCCGCAGCCAAACCTCGGCACATATCGGCATGGCAGCGGTGGGGCATCGCCGAGCAGATGCCGCCAGGGAGTCGGCGAGAATGCTGACAATAACCAATTGCGAGGCATCTTCGGATTCGGCTTCATTGGGGTTTTGATCCGTCCGATACCCAGCGGATGCCTCGAGATGAGTTCTCATCTGATTCTTCCCAGCCTCGCCGATCGGACTCCGGCCGGCAGGACCCCCACGGCTCTCGACATGAGTCGGGGGCGGCGGCTCAATTGTTCCACGTGGAACAATTGGGTGTGGTCGAGCAGATTGATCGGATCGGGTCGGCCGTGGATTCGCTGTCGGCGGATTTTGATGAGGTGTGCCTCGAGGATCTGGATCGCGCGACTCGGGCACGGATGTTCGCGCATGAGGTGAACAATCTGGTGGTGGGGATCTCGGGGCGCGCGGAACGCGCGATGCGGTCGGGGGATGCGGCGATGACTCGGCAGGCGCTGGAGTTGGCCGTGGATCTTGGGGCGCAGGTGCGCGGGTTGTGTGGGGTGTTTATGGATGGGGTGGTGGGGGAGTCGTATGAGTACGTAGTGCGATCACAAGTTATTGATATACATGAGTTTGCGATTCTTTCGGCGTGTGAATATTTGGGTATTGATTGGGTTGATTGGGTGGTGGAGCTCGATGAGGGGTTGGGGGATGAGTTTGGTGTGCCGATGGGGGCGGGGGTGTTTGGGCAGGTGCTTTTGAATCTGTATCGCAACGCGCTGGCGGGGATCGCTCGCGGCTCGGCTCAGGGGGGGGAGTGCTCGGGGACGATCCGGCTGCGCGTGATGCGGCTTAATGGTGGGGATGATGGGGCGGGTGATGGGAGCGGGGGGGTTGTTGTGCGGGTGGAGGATTCTGGGGTTGGGTTTGGTGGTGGGGGGTCAGTTCATGGCGGCGGGCACGGGCTTGGGCTGCGTGTGTGCCGAGCGCTGTGCGGGGGGTATGGCGGGCGCGTTGAGGTGGGGGAGTCGGCGATGCTTGGGGGCGGGCGCGTTGATGTTGTGTTTGATTGAGAAGTAGATTGGGTGATTGGGATTGGGCGTGTGTGATATTCGCTGTGCTTGTTTTGGTGCGCGGATGCGGGGGAGGTTTCCCCCGCACCCCCTCTTGAAGAGTTTGTTCTAGAGTGGGTTTTGGTTTGGTCCTACTTTTTGATGCGGGTTCATGAGTGGTGGTAGAAGGCCCCCTCCGTCGCCGAGGACGGCGACACCTCCCCCGGAAGCCCGGGGGAGGAGAGTGAAGTCAATGACGACATCGACAGGTTACTCAGATGTGGTTGTTGGTTTCTGTCTGCTTTCACTGGTGGCTGGTTCTTTGGGGAGGTTGCGGAAGTGTTTGTTGAAGACTTTAAGCAATCGGGGTGTGAGTGTGTAGGCGATGAGGGTGGTGAGTATGCCGAAGGCTGAGGTGGACCAAGCGATGGGTGTGGCGGCGGTTTGCATCGCGGCGTCTTGTGGGCTGGGGAAGTAGTAGAAACCGACATTGAAACTCAGCGCGACGGATGTGAACAGGGCTGTGAGGGCGAGGATAGAAACGAAGACGATGATCTTAGTTGCTGGGTGCGATTTGTAGAGGAGTGCGTAAAGAAGTAGTGCGGCTGCTGGGGAGATGAGGAGGAACCAGAGCCAATCGGTGAAGACGATCCAGTCGAGGTGTTGTGCTGGGCTGTAGGTTTCTTGTGTGCGCTGACGGCCTACTTGTTCCCACCAATCTGTGTTGAGTTCGTATCTTGGGTTGAATTGATTGTTTCGTCTTGAGACATGGTATTTGCTGTCGGATTGGGCTTGGAGTTTGGCGATGTGTTTGGCGAGTGGGCGGACGGTTGCGTAGGCGGTGGATTGTGCCATGGATGCGTAGGCGACTGGTGCGGCGAGTATGGTGGTGAAGAGGAAGGTGATCCAGAGCGTGAGCATGAGGGCGTACTTGAGTTTTCGGTAGCGCCATGGTTGTGCGGTGATTCCGGCGGGTTGTTGCTGGCCGCATTCGGGGCAGCGGGTGGCGATGAGGTGGTAGTCGGGGATGTAGGTGGTGGGCTGGTCGGTGAGCTCGTATTGGCAGATGACGCAGTGGGTGATGCGTTGTTGTGGGTTTGATTCGGGCGGGGGTGGGGGCATGTGGGAGTATGGTAGTTGGGATGAGTCGTTTGTGTTTGGAATGATGATGCGGGGTACCCCCCAAGTTTCCCCCGCACCCCCTCTTGAAGAGTTGTGATTAGGGGAGGTCTTCTTCGGGAGTGGGGAGTGGTTCTGGTTCGTCTTGCGGTGTTGGAAAGAACACCCAGTCGCCTGTGATAGAGTTGGGGTCTTCGTTGAGCTTTGCTTTTGCTTCTTCGGGGGACATGAGTTCCGCGATTTGGTATTTGCGGATGAGCAGTTGTGGTTGGCCGTATTCGGAGATGTCGTCGTAGTACCAGCGTGGTTCGCCTTGGTTGTCGATTCGGTCGTCTCCCACTGAGTAGATGATGGGTCCCGTGTCTTTGAGTACATATCCGAGTGGTTGCATTGAGATGATGTCTACTGGGTCGATTGTGAGGAGGTCGTTGTCGATTTCGTTGATTGAATCGGGGAATGCGCCGTGACGGAGTTTGTGTCGATGCGCGGCGATGGTGAGTTGTAGTGCGAGTGATGTTTGGATAAGCATGCGGTGTCTGGATGCTGCTTTGCCGATTGCGGGGATGAAGATTCTGAGTACTGTTGCGATGCGGATATCGAGCGTTTTGAGTTGTTGCTCAATGAACTCGTCGGGGTCGGTCGCGGCGAGGCTTGTGTCGCTGGGCCAGAGTCCAGAGATGTTTTCGAGTGGTTTGAGGATGGAGTTGTGAACCCACAGCGATCGCTGGAATGGGACAGAGAGCTTTGTATCTGGCACGCTTGTGGGAACTACTCCGGGTGAGCCGAACATTGACATTTTCTGATATGAAAGCTGTCCGTTCTCGTCGGCCAGTCTTCTGAGTGAGTCGTGGCCAATGAGTGCTTCGGCTTCCCATGTGTGTCTGTCTGCGGACTTGTCTCCGATCAGGTCTGAGAGTTGTTTGAGGTGCTTATCGGTTAGTTGCTCTGCGTGATACTCGAGAGCCCAGAAGATGGTGTCGTACGCTCTTGAGGTGAGCGCTGATTGAACGAGTTGTGTGATGAGTACAGGGAACTCGTTTTGAAGATCAACTGAGCACAAAGCTGCGGAGATTTGTTGAACGAATTCGTCGGTGTTCCCGAGTTCGAGTTGGTACATGGCAGATGAGTTGATTAGGTTTGATGCTCTGCGATGTGCGTCGAGACTTGGTAAGAGGATATTGAGAAGTTCTGGATTCTGGTCTGGGTTTGGGTTCCAGTAATCGTCTTGAAAGCCGTGTTTGAGCATGGCGGCGTGTGTGTGCTCGTCGGTTGAAGTATGCAGGTAGCATCCGAGGTGTGGTTTGTTGAATGCGGTGAGGATCTGTTCGATCGCTGATTGTGTTTCGGGCTGATTGAGATACTGCACCATCGTGGCCCAGTTGGTTGGCTGGAGTGGTGATGATCCTGGGCCTTCGCTTTCGAGCATGTCTTTGTGGGCGTAATCGACGTCGACGAGGATTGGCCAGGCTTTGTCTTCATCGGGGATGGTGCTGAGCCAGTTGTTGTAGCTGGTGGTGGGGTTCCATTGTTTGGAGCCGTCGGTGAGGGTGATCCAGGGGGACCAGTTGTTGTGGGTGATCTTGGACCAGTCGGGGGTGAGGAGGGTTTGTTCTTGTGGGGTGAGGGGTTTGGTGTGGAAGTAGTTGAAGTAAGTCCACAACGCGGCGGTGGTAACGAAGACAATAAGTACAGCAGCTGTGATGAGGAGGGGTTTCTTCATTGGGGGATACTACGGATGTGCTTGTGTGTGTGCGGCAATTTTTGCTTGTGTTGGATTTGGGGGTTTCAGGGGAAACCCGAAATTGAGACGACTTTGGGGCTGGCGCTACAGAACTGTGTGATTCGTATCGATGTGTCGGTTCTCTAGCCGCTTCTTTGTGCGGCGCTCGTCGGCGGGGTCGGCGGGTACATTCTGTGGCTCACTTGAACTGGAGTGATCAGCGATGAACTTGACGATTCGGATGAAATTGGCGATGGGCTTTGGGTTCATCATTGTGATGTTGATAATGCTTGTCGGTGTTGTGCGCTTTAAGACGCAGGCGTCGGATGGGCTTTTGCAGTCTTCATCTGAGGCGGTTGAGTTGAGCTTGTCATTGCAGGGCGAGATTCATCACGCGTTGTCGATGCACCGTGGGTACATGATTCTGGGTCTTGAGGCGCTTGCTGATGAGCGTTTGGAGGCGTGGGATCTGATCGATGGGTACATGCGTGACATGGATGCGCTGGCGGCGGGCTGGGATGATCCTGAGCTTGTTGGTCAGTATGATCGATTCAAGACAGTGATGGCGGACTTCCGTGTTGCTCAGCAGCAGATCGCGGAGGTGAGCTGGACTGATGGTGATCTTCCTGCGAATGTGCAGTACTTTGATGTTGCTGAGCCGTTTGGCGATGAGATGGTTGCTCGTTTGCAGGCGATCCTTGATGAGGAAGAGTCACAGGCTGCGAGCGCTGAGCGCAAGCTGCTTGTTCGTCGCGTGACTGAGGCTGAGGGGCACTTGCTCAAGAGCCGAAACGCGATCTCTGCGTACCTTGGTTCAGGCAAGGAAGAGCATTTCGAGCGGATTGGTTCGTGCTTGACTGCGTGTCAGGCTTCGGTTGATCGTTTGATGACGATGACCGGTTTGTTCACTGCTTCGCAGCAGGCGAACTTCGATGCGTACATCTCGGCTCGCGAGACTTTCATTGCTGAGGCGAAGGAAGCGGTAGCGATTCGCAGCGGCGATGAGTTCTGTGTTTCGGAGACGATCTGTCTGACGCAGGTGACTCCACTGGCGATTGAGGCGGTGGATCTTGCGAAGTTGATCGCTGAGCGTCAGTCTGAGTTTAAGGAAGAAGCGATTGCTCAGTTTGAGCAGGCGAGCGCCTCGATGCTGGCGACTGTGCAAGCGGTCGGCTTTGGTGCGATCGCGGCTTCGACACTGATCGCGTTCTTCTTGAGCAGCTCGATCACGAAGCGTCTGAAGGCAGTGATGGAGTACGCGTCAAAGATCGCGGATCGTGATCTGAGCATGGATGCTCTTGAGATGAAGTCGGGTGACGAGATCGGTCAGCTTGCTGGCAAGGTCAATGAGATGAAGGATTCGCTCAAGTTTGTGATCGGTGATGTGATGAGCTCAACGCAGATGGTGGCGAGCTCATCGACGGAACTGGCGGCGAGTGCTGAGCAGATGGCAAGCGGTATCGAGATTCAGAATCAGCAGACTCAGCAGGTTGCTGCGGCTGTGGAAGAGATGTCGCAATCGGTCGCTGAGGTTGCTGCGAAGTCATCGGATGCAACGACTGCTTCGGAAGAATCACAGGCGCTCGCGGAAGAGGGCGGCCAGATTGTTCAGAACACGGTTGATGAGATGCAGGGTATCGCGACTGAGGTGCAGTCCAGCGCTGACACGATCAATGAGCTTGGTGCGAAATCCAAGACCATTGGCGAGATCATCTCGGTGATCAATGACATCGCGGAGCAGACGAACCTGCTCGCACTCAACGCGGCGATCGAAGCGGCTCGTGCTGGTGAGCACGGACGCGGGTTCGCGGTTGTTGCTGACGAGGTTCGAAAGCTTGCAGAGCGCACCACTGAAGCGACGGAAGAGGTTTCGGTCTCGATCCGTGGTATTCAGGGTGAGACCAGCACGGCGGTTGAGCTGATTGAGAACGGCTCGAAGCGTGTCGGTCGCGGTGTTGAGCTGGCATCGAGTGCGGGTCAGGCGCTGCAGAGCATTGTCTCTGGTTCGCAGGGCGTGCAGCAGATGGTTCGCGATATCGCGGCGGCTGCTGGAGAGCAGACGGCGGCGGCGGATGAGATCGCTCGCGCGGTAGAGGGGATCAACTCGGTCACCAATCAGTCCGCAGAGAGCGCCTCGCAGTCTTCGGCGGCGGCGTCTGATCTGGCGAAGCAGGCGGAGCAGCTGCAGGAGCTGGTCTCACGCTTTAAGCTCGAAGCGTGATCTGCTGATTGAATCTGTTTGTAAGATTATGAACCCTCGTCTTGGACGGGGGTTCTTTTCTATTTTGAATGTTGTGTTGGGATCGGGTACAAATGGTGGATGGTTCATGGTCGGATGGGAGATCGAGGGGCGGGGCGGGCTGCAGGCAGGGGGGCTGGTAGAGGTTTATATAGGGCTGCGTATCGGGCGTGGTGGTGCGTTGGGGTGTGTGCTTTGGGGGTGTGGTTGGGGATGGGGTTTGAAGTTGAACTGATGGTGTGGTTCGCGGTGTCGTGTGGGTTGGTTGGGGTTGGGGTGCTGGCGGGTGGTTGGTGGCGCGGGGTGTGTTTGGTGCTGGGGCTTGGGTGTTTGATGGCGGGGTACGCGGCGGTGCGGACTGGGGTGGTTGCGGTGGATCGGGTGGATGTGCTTGTTGGGGTCGATGAGGGTGAGGCGGTGCTGGTTCGCGTGCGGGGTGTGGTTGTGGAGGGTGTTGAGTTTGGTGAGGGGCGGGTGGAGGAGTGGGAGCCGATCATGTGGGCGGGGGTGCGGGGGCGGTGTGTTGTTGATGTGGATCGGGTATGGGATGGAGCGGATTGGGTGGATGCATCGGGGTTGGTGCGGGTGACGGTGGGTGGTGATGAGAGCGGATTGAATGTTGGCGATGTGGTGGAGATCGAGGGGGTGATGCGTGGGAATGGAGTGCGGCGGAATGTGGGGGATCGGGACTGGGCGCGGTGGGCGAACATGGAGGGGGTCGCGGGGCGCGTGTCGGTGATCGGCGGGGGGAGTGTTGAGGTGATTGGGCGTGATGGTGGGGTGGTGAGCTGGGTTCGTCGTGTGCGATCGTCATTGCGCGAGCGGGCGATGGTGGCGCTGGGGATGGATGAAGATGCTGACTCAGCGGGAAGGGCAGAGGGTGCGGGTTCGGTGGTGATGGGGGCGCTGCTGCTCGGGGAACGGGCGGCTGGTGGTGGGTATGAACGGGAGGTTGAGCGGGGGTTTGCGCGTGTTGGGGTGGGGCATGTGCTGGCGGTGTCGGGGTTTCATGTCGCGGTGCTGGCGGGGATGTGTGTGCTGCTGGTGCGTGTGGTTGGTTTGGAGCGGGTTTGGGGTGGTTGGTTTGGGATGCATGTGGAGGGGTTGGTGGTGTGCGGGGCGTTGGTGTTGATGTGGGTATTGGTTCCGGTACGGGTGCCGATGGTGCGGGCGATGGTGTTGATTGGGGTGGTGATGGTGTCGCGGGGGTTGGGGAGAAGGTATGACACGATGGCGGTGCTCGGGTGGGGTGCGGCGGATTGATTCGGTGATTGTGTCGCATGACAATCTGGATCACTTCAATGGATTGGTTGAGCTTGTGCGCGCGGGTGTTGGGTTTGAGCGGGTGTATGTTGGTGAGCACATGGATCAGGAGGGGAGCAGGGCGTGGAGGGTGGTGCGCGCGGAGCTTGAAGCGCATGGGGCTACGGTGGTGGTGATGGGGCGCGGGGATTCGTTTGTGTTTGGTGATGCGTTGGTGTCGTGTGTTGGTGGCGGTGAGCGTATGGAAGGGATGACCTCAAACGACACTTCGCTGGTGGTGCGGGTTGATGCTGGCGAAGGCGCGGTGTTGATGACGGGGGATATCGGGGCGCGGGGGGTTGCGGGTATTGATGATGAGGATCTTGAAGATGTGGTTGTGATGGAGCTTCCGCATCATGGTTCTGTTAGTGGTTCGGCTTCGGCGCTGCGGGCGTTTGTTGAGCGGGTGGATTCGAGCGTGGTGCTGCAGTCGACGGGACCTGAGCGGGTGGATGGGCGTTGGGGGGATTGGAAGACTGGGCGGGCGTGGTATGCGAGCGCGGAGCGTGGGGGTGCTTGGGTGGAGATTGGGATTGATGGGGATGTGCGGAGCGGGTGGGTTGTTCGAGAATAAAAAAAACGCCCCGATGTGATCGGGGCGCTGATGAGTTGCGAGGTATGAGGATTAGTCGTCTTCTTCTTTCTTTTTGTTTCCGAAGAGGTTTCCGATGCCTTTTTCGATTTCTTCTTTGGCTTCGTTCACGGCGTCGTCTGCTTTTTCGGTGAGGTCATCGGTGACATCCTTGAGGCCGTCGCCGACATCTTCGGGGAGGTCTTTGGTGAGATCGTCGATGGCTTCGGCGGCGCCGTCGGTGAGTCCTTCGACGGCTTGTCCGGCGCCTTCGAGGACGTTGCCGATTTGGTCGCCGACGATTTCACCTGCGCTACCGATTGCGGTGATGCCCATGTCTCCGAGTGAGGTGAGTCCGGAGAGGCCGTTGCCGAGTTCTCCGAGGATGTCTGTTGGTAGGATTCCGCCTCCGGCTTCGACGGCGGCGGTAAGGACTGTTTTGATGACGAGGTTGGTGATCTCGGCGGCGGTCATGGGTTTGTCTTTGCCGATGTCTTTGAGTTCGATGGAGGGGATGTTGATGGCGACATCACCTGTGAGGAGGGAGACTCCTGGCATGTTGGCGACGCGGATGTCGATGTCTTGGAGGGTGAGAGAGTCGATGGCGACTTTCTTACCGCCGGAGTTTTCTGGTGCGGCTTTGGTGTCGTTGGACTCGAATCGTTTGAGTGAGTTGAGGATGGTGTTGTAGTTGGAGGGGTCGTTGCCTTTGTCGAGGATGACATCGATTCCCTGGAAGGTGACTTCGGGGATGGTGATGGTGTCTTGTGCGATGGATTCAGGGTTGATTTGTACGGAGGTGGCGTTGAGGAGGAGGAAGTGTTCGGTGTCGAATCCCTTTGGGTTGTCGATGCGGAGGCCGTTCATGGCGAAGGTGCCTTCGAAGACTCCGAGATCGACATTGTCGACGGTGGTGGTGGTTTGTGTTGCGTAGGTGCCTCCGCGTTCGATGGCGGCTTTGACAATGTTGTCGAGTTGTGACATCCCGAAGGCGAAGAGCGCGACGAAGGCGATGACGACGAGGATGATCAGGACTGCGGCGATTTTGATAAAGGTTTTCATGGTGGTGCTCCAGTTGAGTCGTGGACAGATAAATCGTAGGGGTGCGGGCGAGGGGAGGTGGTGAGGGGTGTGAAACTGAGAATGGTACTGTCATAAGTATACTTTGTAGGGTGAGGCGGTTGTTGTATATACATGATGTGGGTTTGTGATCAGAGGTGTGCGTTTGAAACGGTTGAGGGGGTGGTGTCAAACACGATCATGGTATAGTGAGTGAGCGAAGAAGTATGATGAGGTTTTTCACATGTATAAGTGGCTGATTGTGGTGATGATGACTTGGGGTGTGGGGATTGGGTCCGTCGCGTGTGCTCAAGAGGCTGACGAGAAAACGAGTCCCTTTGAGCGGATTCGATGGGTGGAAGATAAGCCTGAGGTGCTGGTCGGGGGTGAGTGGTACAAGGCGATCACGATCGACGGTGTTGGGGTGAGTGATATTCTTGAGTTTTGTGAAGGGCGATGGCCTGGGTTGGCGCGGAAGCGGTTTGGTGAGGATCTTGTGGAAGCGATGCGGCTGATGGGGCGTGCGCCGAATCGGTTGGTGGATCTTGGTGTCATACGGGTGTCGGACAATGAGCGTATGGAGCTGAGTGATGTAGCGATGACCAAGGCGAATCGGCGATCGATACTTCATGATTCCAATGGAAGACCTGTGCCCAAGATTGTCCCTGAGTATGTGTCGCGTGATCAAGCGTGTGAAGACATTGATCGGTTCTGCGCGGGATTGAGGGAGCAGTTTGCGTATCTCGATCTCAAGGGTATTGATTTAGAAGGTGAGATTGCAGCGATCAAGGGGGGGCTTGGAGAGCGTGTTGCTACTGGTGATCTCGCTGATGTGTTGCATCGGCTTTTGATGCGGTTTGGCGATGGGCATGCGCGTGTGTCATCGCAATATATGAAGCGTCCGGGGATGTACCCTCCTTTCCTACTTGCGGAAGCGCGGGGCGGGGTTGTTGCGTTTGCTGCTGATCGTGGTGGGTTTGTTGACGAGGACTATCCGTATCTCGTTGAGATTGATGGGAGGGCGATTGACGAGTGGGTTGAGGCGGCGTCTAGGACGGTGGCGGCGGGCAGTGATCAGCTTGTGCGGTATCGTGCGCTGCGCGGGGTCCGGAGTCTTGAGCTGCTCCGCGTCGAGCTCGGGCTTGCTGAGAGTTCGCGTGTTGTGTGCAAGCTGGCGAAAGATCCGCAGGGGGGTGAGACGACTGAGGTTGTCTTGTCGATGAATGAGAGGCGTCCGATTTATGGTTCATGGCCTCGCACTGAGACGAGGGTGTTGGATGGTGGGATCGGGTATCTACGGCTGGAGCAGATGCGGGATGATTTGGTCCCGCATTTGAGGATGGCGATGAAGAGCTTTCGGGATACTCGCGGTTTGATTGTTGATGTGCGAGGGAATTCCGGTGGGACGAGGTCGCTGTTGACCGCGTTTGCGGGGTACTTGGTGGCGGATGATCAGGGTGCTTGGGTAGGGAATGTAGCTCGGTATCGCTTGAGTGATCGTTTCTCAGAGGACCATCTCGAAGCGCGGTCCATGTATCGCGCGGATGATCCGAGATGGAGTGAGCGGCAACGGCTGGCGGTTGGATCCTTTGCTGCGGACTTTGAGGCGGAGTGGTCTCCGGATGGGGAGTTTAGTGATTGGCACTTTTTGGTATTAGATCGTACTGGTCATGCGGATGAGTATTTTTATAGCCATCCTGTTGTGATCCTGAGTGATGCGGGTTGCTTTAGCGCTACGGACATCTTTCTAGGTGCGTTATCTGGAAGACCAAATGTGACACTGATGGGCGGGGCGAGTGGCGGTGGGAGTGCGAGGGTGCAGCGGTTCGAACTGCCGAACACGGATATTTCGGTTCGCTGTGCTTCGATGGTTTCGTATCGGCCTGATGGACGTTTGTATGATGGGCGCGGCGTGGGAGTGGATGTTGAAGTTCCTGTTGCGCCGGGAGATTTCTTGCTTGGCGGTTCAGATACGGTTCTCGAAGCTGGGATTGATTGGATACTTGAGCGTATTCATAAGCCTTGAGTGTGGGTATACACGCTGGGTTTGTTGAGTAATTCTTTGAGTTTAGGGGGCGGCTTTGTAGGCGCTGAGGAAGATGTTGAGGTCTTCGATGTTGTAGAACCCATCGTCGTTGAGGTCGGCGATGGGGTTCTGGCTCGACAGGGCGCTGATGAAGATCGAGATGTCGATGAAGTTGAGGGTGTCGTCGGCGTTGAAGTCCGCAAGGTTGGTAGTCGTCGAGATTGTGAGCGACGGCATGAGGGTGACGGTGCGCTCGTTTGCGGTCACTCGGATGGTCAGGGTGTGGTTCCCGGCTTTGGCGCCGTTTTCGGAGAGCGCGGAGAGGGGGATGTCGTAGATTCCTGGCGCGACGAACTCGGGGAGTCCTGGTGTGAGGTGCTTGGGGTTAAACTCGAGGTTGAAGGTTGCGGGGAGCTGGAGTGTTTGTTGCTCGTAGTCTTTGATATGGACGCGGAGCTTGGGGGTTGGTCCGGCGTCGTCGATGAGGATGCGCGAGGGCTGGGTGACGGTGGTCTGCACAGCGTCGGGGACATCGGTGAGTGAGTCGCGGAACTCTTGGAACTTGGGGATCATCTGATCGACGGCGTCTTCGGCGGCGGATCCTTGGTTGGGGATGTTGATGAACATGAACTTGTCGCCTCGCACGAATCCGGTTTGACGCTGGACGATCGCGTTGTTGAGGTTGTCGTAGATGAGTAGTTGGTCGGAGGCGTTGGTGATGAGGTCCATATCGCCGTCGTTGTTGAGGTCGGCGAGGAGGGCGTCGGTTGGGGTGCCTCCGATGCGGGTGCGGTTGGTTTCGGTGAAGTTGCCGGCGTTGTCTCCGAGGTAGTAGCGGAGGTTGGCGCCGGACTCGAGCAGGACGATGGCGTCTTGGATGTTGTCGGCGTTGAGGTCGGTGATCTGGAAGTCGATGGCGCCGGAGGAGAGGGGGGAGGAGATGCGCGGAGCGAAGGTTGGGTTGGTTGGGGTTCCGGTGTTGATGAATACATCGAGGGATCTGGTGGAGGCGGTGGCGACGATGATGTCGAGGAGGTTGTCGTTGTTGATGTCGGCGAAGCGGGTTTGGACGGGATCTGCGGAGCTGTAGACCGAGGCGTTGAAGTCGACATTGCCGTCGCTTTCGAGCAGGAAGTAGCGGATTTCGGCGCTGAATCGGTTGATGACAGTGAGGTCTGGGATGTTGTCGTTGTTGAGGTCTTGCGCGGTTGCGTTCTGGTTGTCGCCTTCGCTGATGAAGTCTTCGATGATCTCGAGTGTTCCCATGTCGAAGTTGAGGATTGTGAATGAGCCGAGCGTGGGGAAGGTGAGGGCGAGTTGTTGTCCTGGGAAGTCCGGGATGTTGATGGGTTCGATGTCGGCGATTGGTTCGGTGAATGGGACGATGATTGGGGGATCGAAGTTGTCTGCTTCTGTTTGAAGGAAGAGCGCGGTGTTTTGTGCTCCTGAGATTGCGATGAGGTCTTTGAGGCCGTTGTTGTCGAGATCGGCGGAGATGAGTTTGTCGATGCTTGGGAGGGTGGTCTCGATGGTTTGGTTGTAGACGAAGTGCGCGACTTCGTTGTTGGTGTTGGTTGCGTTGTCGTAGAGGTGGATGTTCTCGTCGCTGTCGGCGATCGCGAAGGTGTTGTTGTCGAGTTGGGTGAGTGAGGTGGAGTTTGCGGGGAGGTTGTAGAAGGCGCGTACGGAGTCGGTGTCATCGGCGCGGGCGCCGATCATGTATCCGACATCGGCGGATTTGAATGGTGCGGGTGGTGGTGATCCGCATCCGGTGGGGTCTGCGTTTGAGCATGAGCATCGGCCGTCCCCTCCAGCGACGCGCGCGGCGAGCATGGCGGCCATGAGTTTTCCGGGGAGGTCGGAGTCGGTGTCGTGGATTGCGGAGATCGCGGCGTCGACGACATTGGGTCCTGAGAGGATGTTGCCTTGGACGGTGTAGACAATGTCGTCTTTGGGACCGGGTCGTCCTTGTTCGATGCGTCCGGTGGTGCCTCCGGCCCAGTCGGCGTTTTCGATTCCTGAGTAGGTGAGGACATCGCCGTTGTTTTTGATCATGCCGTACTGGCGGTTGGAGTGCCCTGGATCGTTGAGCTGGAGTTGTGAGAGGATGTGGGAGAGTGGTTGGTTTTCGAGGAGGCGGTCGCGGATGAACATGCGGTTTTCGCCTGAGATGTCTACGGCGGATTGCGCGGTGACTGCTCCGATTCCGGTGATGAGGACTGGGGTGGAGGTGGCGAGGTCGATGGAGGGGACACAGGTCGCGGATCCGAGGACGATTTCTCCTGTGCGGGTGTCGGTGATGAGGATGGACCAGGTCGCGGAGGCGGGGTTTGCGGTTGCGGCGAGGGCGATGGTTGATGCGGCGAGGGTGGTCTTTACAGGGGCATATAAAGAGGTTCGGAGACGGCGTTTGGAGCGGGATTTGGTGGTGAGGGAACGCATGTATTAAGAAACTACCAGAACTGGGGGGATATTCCAAGAAAAAACGGTTGATGTTTGGGTGGGTAGGTGGGGTGAATTTGGTTGGATTTGGGGTGAGTTGTTTCGGTGCAGCTGGGGTGATGGATTCGGCTGGAGGTTGGTGTTGAAAGAGAATTTTGGATATTGGTGTGAGTTGATAAGGTCAAGCGGGGCAATTGGTTGACCATGGCGGGGGGGTGGGTATGATCCCATCCCGCTCGGTCGGTTGGCCGGGCGGTGTTTGTGCCGCTGTAGCTCAGTGGTAGAGCGCACCCTTGGTAAGGGTGAGGTCGAGAGTTCAACTCTCTCCAGCGGCTTTTGCTCGGCACAGACTGGGTTCGGTACGGCTTGTTTTGGTTGTACCGGGGCTGGTTGAGCGGGGTGATATTGGATTGTTCATGGGTTGATCGCGAACGGTCGGCTCACATAACGGAATGAAGCGGCCATTGTACTGAGCTGATCGCTAGCAGGCCGCGACAGCAACTTAGATAGAGGATACGAACAATGGCAAAGGGAACCTTTGAGCGGAACAAACCGCACGTGAACGTCGGAACCATTGGTCACATTGACCACGGTAAGTCGACACTTACCGCAGCTCTTGTTGCTCGCGCGGCAGCCAAGGGTTTGTCTGAAGCAAAGTCGTACGCGGACATCACCAAGGGTGGTACTGTGCGTGACTCGAACAAGACTGTGACGATTCACTCGTCGCACGTTGAGTACGAGACTGAAGGTCGTCACTACGCACACGTGGACTGTCCTGGTCACGCGGACTTCGTGAAGAACATGATTACTGGTGCTGCTCAGATGGACGGCGCTATTCTCGTTGTTGCTGCGGACTCGGGTCCGATGCCTCAGACTCGTGAGCACGTGCTGCTCGCTCGTCAGGTGGGTGTGCCTTACATCCTCGTGTTCATGAACAAGGTTGACCTTGTTGACGACGACGAGCTTCTTGACCTCGTTGAGATGGAAATCCGCGAGCTGCTCGACAAGTACGAGTTCCCAGGCGACGACACCCCGGTTATCCGTGGTCAGTCGAAGGCTGCTCTTGAGAACCCAAGCGATGACGCGATCTGTGCTCCGCTTGACGAGCTCTTTGATCAGCTCGATAGCTACATCCCAGAACCAGAGCGTGAGAACGACAAGCCGTTCCTCATCTCGGTTGAAGATGTGTTCTCGATCAAGGGTCGTGGTACTGTTGCGACCGGTCGTGTTGAGCGTGGCGAAGTCAAGGTTGGCGACGCTGCTGAGATCGTTGGTCTCTCGAAGGAGAACCAGGCGACCACCATCACTGGTGTTGAAATGTTCAACAAGACTCTCGAGTCGGCGATCGCTGGTGACAACTGTGGTGTGCTGATGCGTGGTGTTGAAAAGAACGACATCACTCGCGGTCAGGTTATCTGTAAGCCTGGCTCGATTACTCCGCACACCAAGTTCAAGGGTCAGGTCTATGTTCTGACCAAGGACGAGGGTGGTCGTCACACTCCGTTCTTCGCTGGTTACAAGCCTCAGTTCTACTTCCGTACGACTGACGTGACTGGTCAGGTTCTCAACCTGTTCGGCGACGGCGGCGCGAAGGCTGAGATGTGCATGCCTGGCGATAACGTGACCATGGAAATCGACCTTGGCGAGAAGCCAGTGGCGATGGAAGCGGGTCTTCGTTTCGCGGTTCGTGAAGGTGGCCGGACCATTGGTTCGGGTACTGTGACCGAGATCCTCGAGTAAGTGATTGCTTGAGACGGCTGGGCTTTGTGCTTGGTCGATGTATCACAAAAGGTACTTCCCCGGCCCGAAGGTGGAAGCTTTCGGGCCGGTTTGATGAAAGGGTTTCGTGCGGATGGCTTGCTGGTGGCTTGCTTGAGGCGCGGGGCACGATGAAAGAGGAGGCCTGTCATGGCCAAGAAGAAAGCTGGAGCTCGTGAGTATGTGTGGTTGCAGTGCACCGAGACTGGTGACTTGAACTACCGGACGAGCATCAATGTCAAGGGCGGCATCAGTGATCGCGTGAAGGAAGGGTACAACAAGTACTGCCCTCGTTTGCGTAAGCACACGCTGCACAAGATCAAGCGTAAGTAACTCGCTGTTCGCTTGCTGGTGCTGTATTGCTCTGCGCTGGTGTATGCGGATGGTTATTGATTGCTACGGCAGTAGCTCAGTCCGGTAGAGCAGCGGATTCCAAATCCGCCGGTCGTAGGTTCGAATCCTTCCTGCCGTGTTTTGAATGATTTGCTGGGGTGGGTGATCCGGAGTGGATCATGCTGGTGGCGCATGTGGGTGGTATGAGGACTGCGTTTCTATGGCACTTGGTATTTACAAGCAGGGACAGGGGTACTGGATCCGTCTGATGACGGCGGTGTTCGTGGGGATTCTTGTGCTTGCGGGTGCTGCATGGGGTTGGGGTCAGGCGGGAGCGGTCCGGATTCCGGCGCGGACCTGGACATACTCGCTTGTGGACACGCAGCTCAATAACGGGAACGCTTCGGTTTCTGGCGAGACTGTGGTGTTGATGGGGTATGTGGGGGCGAGCGATGACATGCAGGAGATCGGGCGCGCGGTGATCGAGGAGTTTACTCCGGATCGCGGGAGCAGCTCGACACTGGTGATCGGGAGCTTTGATTCAGAAGACACGAGGGACATCGCGGGTGACGCGGAGCGTGTTGTTGTTGGGAATCCGGATTCGCCGACGATGGGTGCGGCTGTGCGGAGCGCGACGAGCACTCCGATCTTCCCGGTGCAGTATCTGCAGACGGGTGTCGCTTCGACGATCCTGTTGGTGGGTGCGATCTTCTTGTACTGGTATGTGGGGGTTGCGCGGCGTCCGGTGGAGTTCTTGATCGCGTCTGACGGCGAGATGAAGAAGGTGAACTGGACTTCGTACCGCGAGGTGAAGGGTTCGACGATCGTGGTGATCGTGGCGACCTTCCTGATTGCGGGTATCTTGTATCTCGTGGATATGGGGTTCTCGTTCCTGTTCAGCGCGATCGGCGTGCTGGAGCGGTGATCTTTGGGGTGATGGCACTTTGCATAAGCGGGGCTATGGATGAACGAAGAAATGAACAACGAGCAATCACAGGTCGGGACTGAGACCAATGAGTCGGCCCCTGAGGTTGTGACGACGGACGCGGCGCAGGATGCGATTGCGGATGCCCCAAGTGCGACCGATTCTGCGTCGGATTCTGCTCCTTCTGTTTCGGGGACGACGGTGAGCAATCTTCGTGAGGATGAGCCTCAGATCGAGGGGCGGATCGGTCTTGATGAGCCTTTGGTTCAGGACGGGATGCAGTGGTTTGTGCTTCGGGTTGCTTCCAACAAGGAGAACTCGGTTCAGCAGACGCTGCTCCGCAAGATCCAGATCGAGAACATGACGCACCTGGTTGGGCGCATTCTTGTGCCTACTGAGAAGATCAAGACGATCAAGGGCGGCAAGACGAAGATCAAGGAAGAGAAGCTGTACGCGGGGTATGTGTTTGTCGAGATGCGTCTGGAAGATGACGGGCGCATTCCGCAGGACATCTTCTTCCTGATCAAGGAAACCACCGGCGTCGGTGACTTTATTGGCACGGCTGGGCGTCCGACTCCGATGGAGATGCACGAGGCGGAGAAGATGCTGCTTGATTCGCGGAAGCCTGAGGACGAGCCGACTGTGAAGTTGATGTTCGAGAAGGGCGAGAACGTGACGATCAAGGAGGGCGCGTTCGAGAACTACGAGGGCACTGTTGATGAGCTGTTCCCGGAGAAGGGGATGGTTCGCGTGCTGGTTTCGATCTTCGGGCGTCAGGCGCCGGTGGATCTGGAAGAGTGGCAGATCGCGAAGGTCGAGGATTCCTGAATGGTTTCTTGATCTGTTCCTTGGACTGTTCCTTGGTTGGGGTAGCGTGATCGCTGTTCAATAAAGATGATTCTTTGGAGCCCGTTCGGTTTGAGCGGGCTCTTTGATTTTTGAGGGTTGCAATAACTCAGAGGGAAGGTGTGCGATGAGCGCGAGAGCAGGATTGGTTGGTTCGGTGTTGGGGACAGGGTGTGTTGTGGGGCTGACTGTGGTCATGGGGCTTGGTGGGTGCTCGGCTGTGGAGACGAGTGGCACTGAAGCGAGGCGATATGACGGGTTCGGGAACTACTCTCGCACGATCACGACGGGCTCGCGCAAGGCGCAGGCGTGGTTTGATCAGGGGATGCAGCTGACTTATGGGTTCAATCACGACGAGGCGATCCGATCGTTTGAGAAGGCGGCGGAGGTTGATCCTTCGGCGGCGATGGCGTGGTGGGGCGTGGCGTATTGTCAGGGGATCAACATCAATGATCCGGCGATGACTGAGGAGCGTTCGCGGAAGGCGCGTGAAGCCGCGGACAAAGCGCTTGCGGCGCTGGATGATGAGTCGGCGGTTGAGCGGGCGATGATCGAGGCGCTGAGCGCACGGTATGAATGGCCTGCTCCGGAGGATCGGAGTGGTCTTGATCAGGCGTACGCGGATGCGATGGGCGCGGTGTACAAACGGTTTCCTGATGATGTGGATGTGGGGGCGTTGTATGCTGAGTCGTTGATGAATCTGCAGCCTTGGGATTATTGGGAGACGGATGGAGCTCCGAAGGGGCGGATCGAAGAGGTGGTTGAGGTGATCGAGGGGGTGATCGCTCAGGATCCGCAGCATCCGGGCGCGTTGCATTTTTATATCCATGCGGTGGAGGCTTCGAAGAATCCGGATCGCGCGGTGGGTGCGGCGGAGGAGTTGACTGATCTGGTTCCTGGATCGGGGCATCTGGTGCACATGCCTTCGCATATTTTCATCCGTGTTGGTCGGTACGCGGATGCGGCTTCGTCGAATCAGGACGCGATTGATGCGGATCGCAGGTACTTTGCTGATGCGCCGGAGCCTGGCTTGTATGCGATGTATTACGCGCACAACCAGCACTTCTTGGCGTTTGCTTCGATGATGTCAGGGGATTATGCGACGGCGATTCGTGCGGCGCAGGATCTTGAGAACGAGGTTCCTGAGGCGCCGTTGAGGGAGTATGCGGGGTTGATCGAGGGGATTATGCCGAGCAGTTTGCATGTGATGATCCGGTTTGGGAAGTGGGAGGAGATTCTGGAGCAGGCGGATTATGAGGATTATCGATTGATGTCGCGCGCGACCTGGGCGTATGCGCGGTCGGTCGCGTGCAGTGCTCTTGGGAGGACGGAACAGGCGCGCGAGGAGATGGCGGAGTTTGAACGGCGCGTGGCGCTGGTCCCAGACGAGTGGTATGTGTTCAACAATCGCGTGCACGATGTGCTCCCGATTGCGCGGGCGATGATGCGCGGCGAGCTGCTGTATCGAGAGGGGAAGAAGGAGGAGGCGTTTGCGATCCTGCGTGAGGGGATCAAGCACGAGGATCGGCTTGTGTATGACGAGCCTCCGGCGTGGATGCTTCCGGTGCGGCATGCGCTGGGGGCGCTGCTTGTCGAGAGCAGCGAGTACGCGGAGGCGGAGCGTCTGTATCGCGAGGATCTGGAGAAGAATCGCAATAACGGATGGGCGCTGGTTGGTCTGCGCGAGGCGCTGGCTGGGCAAGGGAAGATGGGTGATGCGATGGCGCTGGATAGCAAGATCGAGCGGGCGTTTGCGCACGCGGATACGGTTGTTGAATCGTCGTGCTTCTGTGCTCCGTGAGTGTGATCAGGAGAATGTGATAATGGGGATTCAGAAGGATCAGGATCAGAATCGGGTCGAGCGGGTGGTTGAGTTGTCGGCGCCGGTTGCAAGGGTGTGGCGTGCGTTGACTGATCACTCGGAGTTTGGGGCGTGGTTTCGGGTGAAGCTGGATGGGCCGTTTGTGGTGGGGGAGGTGACGAGGGGGAACATTACATATCCGGGGCACGAGCACATGGAGTGGGAGTCGTTGACGGAGGTGCTGGAGCACGAGCGGCGGTTTGTGTTTTCTTGGCCTCCGAGCGCGATCGATCCGGAGACGGAGTTCAGCTCGGACGCGAAGGTGGTGGTTGAGTTTGTGCTTGAGTCGATTGGGGATCAGCGCACGCGGCTGACGATCACGGAGTCGGGGTTTGTGCAGTTTCCTGTGTCCAAGCGGGCAGGGGTGTTGCAATCGTGTGCTGAGGGGTGGGGGATTCAGGCACAGAATATCGCGGAATATCTCGATCGGTCTTGATCGGATCGAGCTTTTACGAACCCAGAGCTCGTCGAATAGGCGGGTTTTTGAGCGTCAAACGGCAATTTGAGTATTATTTTCGACACTATGACAAATATGTTTGACACTATGACCGATGGTGTCTAATATCTTTGACACGGCGGTGGGCGTCGTGGATTGATAGGCACGGAAAGGGGCTTGGTATGAATGAGAGCGGGACAGGCGCGGAGTTTCGGGTTCGATCGAGCTGGGCGTGTTTGATCACGACGGCGGTGATCTATCCGGTGCTGATCGCGGCGGGGTTGATGTGGGGATGGAACGGGGTTGAGCTCGCGGTGATGCTCGGGATCGGGATCGGGATCCAGGCGGTGGTGCTGGTGGTGGTGCATGTGTATCTGGCGATCAAGATGCCCAACGAGCCGGATGATGAGCGGGATCGGATGTTGCTCACGCGGGCGTCGAGTATCGCGGGGTATGTGCTCCAGTCGGGGGTGTTTGTGGTGCTGGTGCTGATGATCGCGATGGTGATCTTGCGGACAGTCGGCAGCGAGGGGCGCGACGGTACGAGCTTTGAGGAGATGTTCCCGATCTTTGCGCTTCTTGGGGTGTGGATCGCGTCGGAGCTTGTGCGGTACGGGCTGACGATCACTGGATACAAGCAGTTGTGAGGGGGATGGGATGAAGCCTACGAGTGTGGAGAATCGGATCCGGGAGCTGCGGTTTCATGCGGGTGAGATGACGCAGCAGGAGCTGGCGACGCGGGTGGGGGTGTCGCGGCAGACGATCGTGGCGATTGAGAAGGCGAAGTATTCGCCGACGCTGGAGCTGGCGTTCCAGATCGCGGGGGTGTTCGGGAAGGAGATCGGGGAGGTGTTTTCGTATGCGGGAGGGGATGAATCTGGTAGGGTGGATGAATGAAGAAGCGCGGAGTGATATTGGGGCAGCCGAGGTGTGTGGTGTGGTCGTCGGTGCTTGCGGGGGTGGTGTTTGTGCTGTTGTTGTGCGCGGCGATCTACGGGCTTGGGATGATGGCGTTGATGGGGATCGGACAGATGGTGAGCCGATCGGTTGATCCTGGGAACTTCTTTGTGTGGTATTGGAGTGGGTGGGGTGTTGGTGTGGTTGTGTGGTGGTGGTTGTCGGGGACTCAGCGGCGGTTCTTTCGGCGGTTTAAGCGGCTCAATGGGCGGGTGTGTCTGGTGTGTGGGCGCGAGCTTGATGAGGGGGCGGTGACTTGTGGGAAATGCGGGTGGGTGTGGTCGCTTGAGGGGCTGGGGAAGAAGTGGAAGAAGGCAGCGGGGATTGAACGGTGAAGAAGCGGACGGCGGTGTGCGGGGTTCCGATGTATGTGGTGCGGAAGATTTTCATTCCAATGTTGGCCGTGAACATTGTATGGGTCACATTGAACAGTGTGCTTTGGGAAATCATTGCAGGCTACTTGGTAGATATTACGGCTAAGAAACCGATCTATTTTTTGATTCTCTTGTTCGTTATGATTGGTTTAGTGCCGACTGCTTCACTGATCTGGTTTATGTATCGAGCAGATCGTTACACCAGGCGGATGAAGCGGCTCAAGGGGCGGGGGTGCTTTGTATGCAACTATGAGATCGCGGAGGGGCTCGAACGGTGCAGTGAGTGCGGGGCGGTGTGGTCGCTGAGTGATTTAAATCGGAAGTGGCGGAGGAATGTTGGCGGGGAGTGAGGTTACTCGGCTGATTCGGTTTCGGTCGGTGCTTCGAGTTGTTGGTTGGGGAGCAGCGGGGGGACGGGGATGGAGAGGGTGTCGGCGATGGCGCGGATGAGTTCGGCTTCGGTGGTGGTGATGTTGTGGTCGTGGGCGGCGGTGAGGGCGCAGGCTTCGAGGAGTGAGCGTTTGAGCCTTGGGGTGACGGTGTTGAGGGTGTCGAGGGCGGTGCTGAGTGTGTCGAGAGTGCAGCGGTCCTTGGGGAGCAGTGTCGCTTCGGGGGTGTTGTTTGTTTGAACGAGCGCGGTGTTGGCGAGTTTGATGGAGTCGGCGGCTTCGGTGTCGCTCGCGGTGTCGGTGTAGGCGATGACAGAGAGGAGGGTGGAGACCTCGGTCATGACGCTCTTGAGTGTGTAGTACTGGGTGGGGACTTTCTTAGTGACCCCGAATCGGTCGTTGAGGTGGCGTGTGAGGACTTTGATGGTCACCCACTCGAAGAGTGTGACGGATTGGTCCATGTTGATGAGCGCGGAAACATTCTTCTGGAATGTTTCGTGCTGTTGATCGGAGAGGTGCGCGAGTGAGGCGAGGGTCATATCGAGGAGCGGGAGGCGGAGGTGGGGTTCGAGTTTGGTGGCGTGCGAGGAGAGCTTCTCGGTAAGGTTGGCAACGGCGGGGTCGGCGTTTTCAAGAAGGTGATGGATCTGCTGCGTGTGCACGCGCGCGTCTTTGCGATCGAGCAGCAGCGCGTAGACGACGGCTCGCGATGAGGAGATGTCGTGGGCGGCTTCTTTGAGCGGTTCGGGGATGGACTGGATGATGGTGCGCGCGTGATCGATGTGCGCTGGGGTGAGGGTTCCTGAGAGTGCGAGGAGGGGTGTGAGGAGCGCAGCGTGATGGAGCGGGTCGGGGATGGCGTCAGTGAGCGCGTCGGGGATCGCGCCACCCATTCTTTTGTTGAGATTGTCGCGGAGTCGGTCTTGTGCGGATTGGTTTTTGGATTCGGGTTCTTGTTGTAGTTCTGGGGTGGAGACTTCGAGAGGGGGGAGGAAGGTGCCGTCCCATTGGGGGTTGATTCGTTTGATGCGTTGTTTGAGTGGTGGGTGTGTGGCGAGGGAGGCGCCGAGTTTGAGTGCTTCTCCGAAGAACATGTGCGCGGATTCTTGGGCTCGTGGGTGTTTGACTTTGGTGGATCTTGATCGTGATCCGAGTCTGCGCAGCGCGTTGGCGATGCCTTCTGGGTTTCGTGTGAACTGGACAGCGGAGGCGTCGGCGAGGAACTCGCGTTGTCTGGAGACAGATGCTTGGATGACTTTGGCGGCGAAGGCGCCGATGGATCCGATGACGAGCATGGAGAACGCGACGACGAGCATGACGAGGAGGACGGGGACGCCGTTCTTGTCGCGAGCGGTGTGGGGGGCGTAGCGGAGGAGGATGTGTCCGATGATGGTGAGGAGGAGGATGCCGTTGAGGAAACCGATCATTCGGATATTGAGTTTCATGTCTCCGTTGAGGATGTGCGAGAACTCGTGTGCGATGACTCCTTGAAGTTCATCTCGTTTGAGGCCATGGATGCAGCCGTGGGTGACTCCGATGACGGCGTCTCCTGGCGCGTAACCAGCGGCGAAGGCGTTGATGCCATTCTCGTTGTGCATGATGTAGACGGGGGGGACTGGGACACCTGAGGCGATGGCCATTTCTTCGACGATGTTGAGGAGTTGTCGCTCGTGCGGGTCTTTGGTGGAGGGGTTGATGAGCATTCCACCTAAGGCACGGGCGACGGTGGAACCTCCTCCACGGAGCTGGGCGATGCGGTGGACGGAGCCTCCGAGGATGAGCATGGCGGTGATGAGCGCGGTGATCGCTGCGGCGGCGAGCGCGGGGAGGGTTGCGGATTGGTTTGGATTGCTCGCGGAGAAGTAGACGACGAGCGCGGCGATGGTGGAGAGGATGACGCAAATCAGAACGACGGCGGTCGCGTAGAGGAGCACGAACTTGCGGGAGCGCGATTTTGCGCGGTCCTGGTGCTCGAAGAAGTCCATTGTTGTTCGCGGCGAGTCGGTCATCGTGTTGAATGATTAGCTCAGCGAGGCGCTCGGGGCTTGTTGGATCTGCGCGGAGTCTTCGAACTCGAGGAACGCGGCGTCGGAGGGGTGGCCGACCATTGGGGCGATGAAGACGGGGGGGAAGGATTGGCGGTAGGTGTTGTAAGAAGTGACGGTGTCGTTGTAGGACTGGCGCGAGAACGCGACTTTGTTTTCGGTCGAGGTGAGTTCTTCCTGGAGCATGGTGGCTTGGGAGTCGGCTTTGAGATCGGGGTAGGCTTCCATGACGGCCATGAGTCCACCCATCGCGCCGGTGAGCGCGTTCTGAGCGCCGGCGAGGGCGTTCATGGCGGATTGGTCGGATGGGTTTTTGGATGCGGCTTCGAGGAGGGAGGCGGCTTGGTTACGCGCGGAGATGACGCGCTCGAAGGTTTCTTTTTCGTGGTTCATGTAGCCTTTGACGGTTTCGACGAGGTTGGGGATGAGATCGTGTCGGCGTTTGAGCTGGACTTCGATCTGAGCGAAGGCGTTGAGGTAGCGGTTCTTGAGCGAGACGAGTTTGTTATAGATCCCGACGATGATCAGGAGGATGACAATGATGATCGCGGCGATGACGCCGAGCGTGATGAGGAGTGCGGTGATTCCCATGGTGGACCCCTTTGGTTGATCGATTGAGCGCGACGATGGCGCTTGGTTGGATGATATCTGTGTGCATGGGTTTATTGGGAAACAAGATCGTTTGGTTTTGGCATAATGTTTGGGTTTTAGAGTGTGGAATTGTCTTGAATCGAAGCTTTCGAGCGTGGTAGACTCATGTTAAGATTGCTCGCTGTGTTATGGATGCAATCGATTTGTTTACACTGATTCTGGAGGGACAGTGATGGCTACGAGAATGAATGTTGTCGGTTGTATGCTGGTGCTGGCGAGTGGGCTCGCGTATGGCACTGAGCTGACGTTCACGATCGATGGGATCGGGAACTTTGGAGATATGCCTGATGAGTATGGGGATCGGGTGGTGATGCTTGATGATGGGGACTTCCATTATGACGAGCATGGTGAGGGGTTTACGCCAAATATTGAGGTGGACTATCCTGAGACGAACGGGATTGATCCGTCGTGGTGGGGAACTGGGTATGGGGACTTAGTTGGGATCTACTTCGAGAACACGGATCACAATGGTCAGGGCGAGATTGTGCTGACGGCGGACTATGGGTATGAGGTCGTGCTGTACGGCTTTGACATGAGCGCATTCTCGAGCGCGTTTTCGAGTGATCCGACAATCAATGCGGTTCGTGTTGTGGGTTGTTCATCAACTCCATTGTTTGAAGAGATCGATGCTGTGATCTCTGAGACAACTCATAACTCGTATGATTTTTCTGAAGCGCCGCTTCGTGCTCGCGAGATTCGTTTGTTGTTTGATGCGGCGAATCTAGGGAACCTGAGTGATGACATTGCGTTCGACAACATTCGGTTTGGACAGATTGCGGTGACTCCGGAAGAGATCGCGTGTCCTTCGGACTTTGCGACGCCGGTATGTGTGCTCAACTTCTTGGATGTTTCTGCGTTTTTGTCTGCGTTCTCAGCGGGCGATCCGTCGGCGGATATCACTGGTGAGGGTTCGTTTAACTTCCTTGATGTGTCCGCGTTTTTGCAGGATTATGCGAACGGGTGTGACAGCGACTGATTGTGTGTATGTGATTTTCTTCTGAACGGCTTGCCATTGGCGGACCGTTTTTCTATTGGAGTTGTTCGAGGAGTTTGAGGGCGCTGATGGGATCGAGCTTGGGTTCAGGGAATTGAGGCTCCATGCGTTCGAGGGTGGTGCGCACGATCTCGGAGATGGCCCACACTCGGTACCACTTGCGATCGGTGGGGACGATGTACCACGGCGCGTGCTCGGTGTTGCATTTGGTGATCGCATCCTCGTAGGCGTGCATGTAGTCTGCCCACTTGGCGCGGGTCTGGATGTCTCCGGCTTCGAACTTCCAGTTTTTCTCGGGATCGGTGAGTCGGTCTTGGAGTTTTTCGCGTTGTCGGTCTTTGGAGAGGTGGAGGTAGATCTTGATGATCTCGGTGCCTCCGTTGACGAGGGCTTGTTCGAAGCCGTTGATGACTTGGTAGCGTTTAGACCAGCGTGATTCGGGGACGAGGTTGTCGACGCGTGCGACGAGGACATCTTCGTAGTGTGAGCGGTTGAAGAGCGCGATGTGTCCTTTGCGTGGTGTGTGCATGTGCACGCGCCAGAGGAAGTCGTGGGCGAGTTCGTCGGGGGTTGGTTTTTTGAATGATTTGACCTGGACGCCTTGGGGGTTGACGCGTGCGAAGACTTTGCGGATGGTGGAGTCTTTCCCGGCGGCGTCCATGGCTTGGAGGACGATGAGGAGGGAGCGGTTGTGGTCGGCGTAGAGCTTGTGCTGGAGGTCGGCGATCGCGAGGGTGTTCTCTTCGGTGCGTGCTTCGATGTGTTCGCGATCGACGCCTTGCGCGTCATCGGTTTTGAAGTCTGTGAGGGAGATGGGGTTGCCGGGGTTGGCGCGGTAGTCGTTGATGGGGTCGCGGTTGAATGAGTTGGTCATCTATTCAGGATAACGGATTTTGGTTGAAGCGCGGAGTGTTCGTGGGAGGATTGATCAGTGGGTGTTTGGATTGTTGTTGCTTGTCTCGGATTCATCTGGCTGAGCTGCGCTAGCGTGTGGGTGCTGATCGTGGTGGGCTTTGATCATGCGCCGAGCGAGTTCGCGCATGTCGACTTCGTCGTCGGTTTCGTCAACGATCTCGGCGCCGATGAGGGTTTCGATGGAGTCTTCGAGGGTGATGATCCCGGCGGAACCTCCGAACTCGTCGGTGACGAGGAAGAGGTGCTCGCGGCGTTTTAGGAACTCGAGGAGGATCTTTGAGAGTGGTGCGGTCTCGGGGACGATGTGGAGTGGTCGCGCCAGGTCGCGGAGTTTGGTTTGGTCGTGTCCTTCTTTGTGGGCGGCGTAGAGCTCTTGTCGGTGGATGACACCCACCTGGTCGTCGAGGGATGTCTGGATGATGGGGACGCGCGCGAACTTGGAGGGCTCGCGGGAGAGGACATCGGCGACGGAATCTTCGGCGTTGTATGTGTAGACCACGGCGCGGGGGGTCATGACTTGTTGGACTTTGATCTCGCGGAGGGCGACGAGGTTTCGAACGACGCGGAGTTCGAGGTCGTCGATGACGCCTTCGTCGTGGGCGAGCTTGGCGAGGTTGCTGACTTCTTCGCGCGAGATGCGCGGCGTGGTCTGGGCGCGGGCGAAGAGTTTGGAGATCCAGTTGCACACGGCGACGACTGGTTTGAAGATGAGGATGAGCCAATCGATGGTGACGGCGGTGAAGGGGGCGAGGGATTTGGCGTGCACGGCGCCGAGGGTCTTGGGGATGATCTCGGAGAAGATGAGCACGAGGATGGTGAGGACGAAGGAGACGACTCCGACCCACGCGTCACCCCAGATGGATGCGGCTTGAGCGCCGACTCCCGCGGCGCCGAGGGTGTGGGCGAAAGTGTTGAGGGTGAGGATCGCGGCGAGGGGTTGGTCGATGTCCTCTTTCATGCGCTCGAGACGATCGGCGGCTCCTGATCCGGCGTCGCGCATGACAGCGATGTGCGTGCGCGGGACAGAGAGCAGGACCGCTTCGAGCAGCGAGCAGAGGAAGGAGACGCACAGAGCGATCGATAGGTATGTGATGAGCAGGATCATGGTTTATGAATTATGGTTTAGGAGAGTATGCTCGATTTTTGGTTCCAGAGTTTCTCGATGCGCTGGACGAAGGATGGTGATTCTGGGAGTGACTGGGCGCAGGCGATGAGGAGGTCGATGAGACCGGCGTAATCGTCGAGACCGATGTGTTCGCGTCCGACGCGGGGTGGATGCCCAAAGGTTTGTTCGTGGGTCCCGGCTTGGGCTTCGGTGAGGTTGGCCATGTTGTGGTAGTTGCCTAATGGCAGGCAGAGGCAGGTGGCGGTGTAGTTGTAGGCGCAGAAGACGGAGGCTTCGCAGGCGCCGCCGGCCATGAGTTTGCGTTGCCAGCGCCACTTCGGGAGATCGGATTCTTTTTGTGATGCGGTTGGGGTTGCGGGTCCGCCTGCGATGGTTTCGGCGACTTTGGCGATCGCGCCGGTGAGGTCTGGGGAGAAGACGGAGATGCGGTCTCCGACGCGGACGATGGGGCCGGCGTGGATCGGGGAGTCGGCGAAGGCGCGGGAGTTTTCCAGCGCGATGATGCGCGAGTCTTTGGGCATGAACTGGTCGCGGCAGGCGCCGATGGCGCCGATGAAGCCGACTTCCTCGGCGCGGGTGAGCAGGACGCGGGTGTCGTTGGGGCAATGGAGGTGGCGGAGCTCGTCGAGAGCGGCGAGCGCGGCGGCGACGGCGGCGAGGTCGTCGCACGCGTTGGTGTAGAGGATCTGATTGCCCTCGTCGTCTTCGATGATTTCTTGGTCAGGGAGGTCCCAGGTCGCGATGGAGTTGAGGTCGATTGGGCGCGGGGTTTCGAGGACGGCGTGGTAGCGTTTGTAGGGTGGTTTGTTGTCGGGGTCTGGGTTATCTGGTTTTACTTCTTCGGAGATGGTTGCGAGTGTGTACTCGTTGGGGTCGGAGTCGGTGGGGGTGTGGATTCTGATTTTGGCGTTTGGGAAGTAGTCGTCCATGACTCCACCACGGAACTGGAGGACGAGCTCGGCTTTGGAGAGGATCTCGTCAACGACGAAGGCGGGGTGGTCGAGGTGTCCGGTAAAGTAGATGGGGTTGGGTGTTTTTTCGTTGTTGGTGATCCGGATTTCGATGTTGCCGTGAGGGTCGGTCTTTGACGAGAGGTCTGGTCGGTCGTTGAGCCAGTTGTTGATCCAGTCGATGACGCGGTTTTCGTTTCCTGCGGCGGTGGGGATGGCGGTGAGTTTTTTGAGCCAATCGATGTGGTTCTGGGACCTTGATTGGGGGATGATGTGCTTTTGAGGGTTGGAATCGGTCATGTGTGAGGGTAGGTCGTCAAGAAGTTGTTGAGTGTGGGCCGATGATTGGGTAGTGTCTAGAGTGGGATATGGCGGGTGGATGGTCGGTCGCTGCTTTGGCGGCCTTGTAAGGAGTGTTGACTATGACCCATATCATCGCAGAGCCTTGTATTGCGACGAAAGATACGGCGTGTGTGGATGCGTGTCCTGTGGACTGCATTCATCCGACGAAGGATGAGCCGGACTTCGCGAGTGCGGAGCAGTTGTATATTGATCCGGATGTGTGTATCGACTGTGGTCTGTGTGTGGACGAGTGTCCGGTGCAGGCGATTTTCCAGGATGAGGATCTTCCTGAGGAGTGGTCGAAGTACACGCAGATCAATATTGATTACTACAAGTGATTGGTTGGTGAATGTGGGTATTACTCGTTTGGGTGGTGCTTGATGAGCCAATCGGTGATTGAATCAATGACGGCCGAATCGATTTTGTCGATCCGGCCTTTTTCTTCGGCGCTCAGGTTGTGACCGAGGGTGTGGAAGTAGTGGGTGGTGAGTTTGGATTCAAGGTTTGCTTGTTTGTAGAGGTGTGTGAGGATTGGCGCGTGGTAGGAGGTGGCGTCGAGCGATCCCCAGAGCGCGAGGGTGGGGGTTTGGTTTTCGATGAGGATGTCGGACGGCCAGGGGTAGGTGTGGTTGTTGTTGGTGAGGTTTGGGTGGGTTCTGGTTTGGTTGGTGCTGATCGCGTGGTGCGCGGCGGACTCGAAGGGCTCGATGGATCCGGATTGGTCGTAGTCTTGTGCTCTGGTTTTGGGGTCGGCTTCGCGCGCGAGCTTGTGGGGCGAGTGCATGGTTGGGGTCAGGTACGCGCCGGCGAGGGTGATGTGTCCGGCGGCGCTTGGTGCGGTGATGATCGCACGCGCGGCGCCGAGGGAGTGTCCGAGGGTGATGCATTGGTCTGGGGCGATGCTGAGTTCTTTGAGTGCTGTGTCCCAGACGAGGTTGGCGAGGGTGATGGTTTGGGGGAATGAGATGGGGCGGGGTTGAGTAGAGGCTGCGGATTCAATTGGATCGGTGTGGATTGATCCGTAGCGGACGACGGCGTATCCGGCGTTGACCAGAGTTTCGGCGATGGTGTCGGCGTCTTTGGTGGGTTGTCCATCGATGGTGATGGGGATGGTTTCATCGTTTTGTGTGTGTGAGCCGGGGACGGTCCAGTGGGGATCGGAGAGGTATCCGCCGTGGAAGAGGATGACGGCGTGGTGTGTGGCGGGGTTGAAGTTTGCTGGGGTGTCGATGAGGATGGGGAAGGTGCTCGGTTGCTCGGCGTCTTGGAAGGTGTGGGTGATGGTGAGCGGCGTGTGGGTGTGCTGTGCGTGTGATGAGGTGGTGAGGGCGCATAAACAAGCCGCGATGAAAGTGGTGGTTTTCATAGCGGCTTGTACTTGTTGATTGATGTTGAGTTGCTTGCTTACGCGGCTTCGGAGAAGTCGTCGTCGTAGTCGTTGAACTCGCTCAATGCGGAGTCGTCGTCGCCGAATGCGGCTTCGAAGGCGTCGAGGGCTTCGTCGGTGAGTTCTTTCTCTGACTTGGGGCCGCGGTTGGCGGGGGCGGCGGAGATCGCGGTGGTCTCGGCGGTGGTGAAGCGTTCGGCCCAGCGGTCGGGGCGGACGTTTGAGGGGGTGTTGTGGGGCTCGCGCCAGTCCTCGGCGTTGGTGAGGTTGAGCTCGGACGGCATGGTCTTGCGGTATCCGAGCAGGCGGATGACCTCGAGGACGTCGGTCCAGGTGGGGAACATGCGGTCGTTGCCTTTTTTGAACGCGTCGATGGCCATGAGGAACAGGAACTGTTCTGGGGTCATCTCGCCTTCTTCAGCGGACTTGGTGAACTCGGAGAGTCGGCGTCCGCGTCCTCGTTTGCGTTCGAGTCCGGTGGCTTCGGGTTGGGACTTGCTTGATTTTTTGGAGGAGACGAGCTTGCCGTTGGACGGCTTGTTTGATTGCTTGGCGGAGTCTGATGAAGGCGAGTTGAAGTCGCGTTGTTCGAGTCCGAGTCTGCGGTCGATGACGGTTCCCGGAGGTGGTGTGCCGTTCGGGTTTTTGCGGCGATCGCCTTGGCGGCGGTTTTGGTTTGAAGAGTTGTTGGGCTTATTCGACATCGGCTGCCTCCTGGGTGCCGCCGATGGTTTCCCTTGATTCCCCTGATGGGATCGGCGGATTCTCAGAAGTCTTCTTCGTCGAGATTCACATCGTCGTCGAAGTCGTCGTCGTCATCATCGTCGAAATCGTAGTTATCGTCCTCATCATCGTCGTCGTAGTCGTCGTCATCGTCTTCATCGTCATCGCCGAGGAAGTAGGCTTCGTCTTCGTCGAGATCGTCTCCGCCGTCGCAGAGTGGGTTTGCGGACCAGCGGGGTGCGTCTGTGCGGGTGGAGGGTTCGATAACGGTCGTCGCGCTGGGGCGTGCGATCGGGGAGGATTCGAGTTGAGAGATGAGCTGATCGATCAGTTGAGCGGCGGCTTGCATTGTGTCTTTCTCCAGGGCGAAGCAGCGACGGTTGGTGATGTCCGAATGTCGCCACTGTATCCCGTTGATGGGGGTTGTCAATGGGGAGCGACGATCAGAAGTTGCGGAATTGTTCGTCGCGGGTCGGGGATCGGTTGCGGCGGGGCTTTGATCAAGGCGCGTGGATAGGATGGGGGGATGAAATCAGACGACAAATCTATGGATGGTGGGATCAATATGGTGGCGGGGATCTGCGCGATCCTGCTTCCTGGATTGGGTCACATCGTGTCGGGGCGAGCGTATCGCGGCGTGCTCGCGATGGTGGGGGTGCTTGGGTTGTTTGGTTTGGGGTTGTTTGTGGGGGGGATTGATGCTGTGGATTCCAAGGGGGGGACGGATCGGTTCTGGTTCTATGGACAGGCGTGCGTGGGTCCGATCGCGTTTGGGGTGGACTATGTGCATCAGAATCATTTCAAGGCGTATGACCTCGATACGGGGATGATCCGCGGCGGGCATCCTGGTGAGCGGCGCGTGCATGATGGATCGCGCTGGATCTGGGAGATGCCGATCGATGCGAGCGTGGAGACTGGGGATGCGAATATCCCTGGACTGGGACGGCTCAATGAGATCGCTATGCTGTCTTGCACGCTTGCGGGGATGCTGAATGTGATTGTCTTCCTCGATGCATTAATGCCGACGGGGTATGGGCGGCGACGCGAGGATGCTGGTCAGGGGACTGCAGAGGGGGTTGGGGCATGAGTGGTTTGACGCTTGCGTATCGGCCGTTTATTGACGCGTTGTCGATCCACGATCAGTGGTATTTGTTGATTATCCCGATGGTGGTGTTCGTCGCGATCGGGTACAAGGCGGTGCGCGTTAGCGAGATGAAGGGGTACTGGCGTAATGTGTTCGCGTTTGTGGTGCAGGTGCTCGGGGTGATGGCGGTTTTGGCGATCGCGTTTACGATTGTGATTACGGTTTTGGTTCCGATGCTGGCGCCGATGCCGGGGTGAGGGGAAGAGGGGATTGGCCACTAGCCATTAGCCACTAGGGGATAGACATGAGGCGTGGGCGGTTACGATCTTGTTGGCGTTGGGGCGTGACCCTTATTGCGGCAGTATTGGTTGTTGGGACAGTTCTCTCTTGGTTCTATTACTTGCGTTTGGGTTACGCAGTTGATCAGCCACGCGTGCCTGGTGAGCAGCGAGTGTGGAGCGAATATTCTGCTGTGGTGGGTGAAGGGCGTATATGGGTGGACTTGCTTCCTAGGTGCAGTGATGTTTTTCGATCAGAACCAAGTTCGTTTGGTTTTCAGTCTGATTTAAATCCACAGCGTCCAATATATAGGGCGGCATATTTGATGTATGGCGATCGGATTTGGGGTCTGGAGATTGATCGATCAAATCAAGGCGGTTCCCACACTCGTATCTATCTATCAGGATTTGTTCCTGCTGGGATGTTTGGGCTGCTCTCGGCATGGTCGTGGGTTGGCGTGTTGAGAAGACGGAACAAGTTGCGTGAGGGTCGTTGTCTTGGGTGTGGGTATTCGCTTGCGGGATTGGATGGTGGGGTGTGTCCGGAGTGTGGGGCTGGAGCGGAAGGGGCTAGTTGAGGTAGGTAGATTTTTTGTGGGTGTAGGGTTGCTCAAGGTTTTGGATCATGTAGCGGAGTGCGTCGATGGCGTGGTCTGAGCCGTCTTTTTCGGGGGTGGGGGAGAGGGGGTTGTCTTGGGGGTAGTGGTAGGTTTCGAGGCATTGGATGAGGTGGGTGCAGTTGTTGTGGACCATGAGTGTGGGGTGTCCTGTCGCGGGTTTGAGGCGCGTGCGGATGAGGTCGAGTCCTTGGTGGATGGATGAGCGTGCGTCGCGGACGGTGAGTCCTGCTTTGCGGAGCGCGGCGATGTCGGAGATTCCGGTTTGGAGTCCTCGTTGTCTTCCTGCGGGGTCGACACCGATCCAGCTCAGTGGGGTGAGTGGTTTGGTTGCTTTGATGGCGCTGATGTGTTCGTTGAGTGGGACTCCGGCTTGGAGGTATTCGTGGGTGATCCAGAGGGTGTTGTGTTGATCGAGTGATGCGAAGAGGACGACTGTTGGCGCGCGGATTCCGAAGTCCATGCCTGCGATGGATTGGGTGATGGTGTGCTTGTCGGGGAGTTCGGTTGCGATGTGGATCGCGCTGTTGAACTCTGGGAGGACGCAGTCGGAGCGTCTGGGTTTGAGGCAGAGCATCTCGGCGTTCCAGGTGGATTCGGAGACGCGGGACTTGAGTGCAATCGCGTTGTTGATGGTCAGGTGTCCTGGGGTGTCGCCGGCGGCGTCTCTCGCTTTGGCCTTTCCTGAGCATTCTGGGGCGAGCGGGCATGGGCCTGATTCAGTGAGGCATTCGTGCGAGTCGTCGCATTGGTCGAGGATGTCGACGACTCCCCACTGGAAGAGTTTGCGGTGTTGTTGGTTGGAGTCTTTGGCGGAGGTGACGAGGTCGTGCATGAGTCCGAAGGGGACGTGGAGTGTGGAGAGGCATTCGATGGAGCCCGGGACGGGTTGGTCTTTGCATGTTTTTTCTCGGATGGTGAGTTGTGCGGCTTCCCAGACGTCGGGGTCGAAAAGTTCGACTTCGTCGCATCGGAGTTTTTGGACGCGTGTTCCTCGGACGGAAGTTTGTGATTGTGCGAGGAGTTCGACGACTGAGCCGTTGATGAGCTTGATGCGTCGTTCGGTGATTTTGCCTGCGATGAGCTCGTCGAGGGGTTCGGTGGCGAGGAGGGCGCGGAGGTGGGTGTGCATGCGTTTGGCTTGGTCGAGTGATCCGGCGAGGATGCGGATTTCGATTCCGGGTTTGAAGATGAGGTCGAGGAGCGTGGCGATGGCGGCGTAAAAGGTTTTGCCGCCGCCGCGGTTGGCCCAGACGACGCAGTCGCGCGGGTGTCGGTCCTCGAAGAACGCGTGGGCGAGGTATTCAAGCGGCGCGTTGTGGTTGTCGATGAGGGGGGCTGTGGGGACGCGGATGTGGAGGTGTTGTTGGATCCAGTGCGCGAGTTGTTGGTCGGTTTGTGGCGCGGCTCCGGCGATAGCGAAGACGGCGTCGTGGTTTGGTTTGTTGTTTGTGCTTTCTTGTGTCATGTGTTCCCCCCTTGGTTTGTTACTTGATGTTCAGTGCGTTCATGAGTGCGGCGGTTCGGTTGGGGTCCAGCGCTTTGAGGGCACGGAGGATCTGGGTACGTTGCTTTCTTGTGAGGAAGAAGGTGAGCGCGGCGGGGAGGTGATGCTGATTGGGTTCGTGCTTTGGTTGTGGGGGGTGTTTGAAGACCCCCTCCGTCTGCTGCGCAGACACCTCCCCCGCAAGCGCGGGGGAGGAGAGTGGTGATTTGTTCATGCGCGTGGCTCCTTGTGCTGTTGGTGGACATGTGTGTACGCGCGGGGTTGGGTGAGGAGTTTGAAGGCGGCGTATTGGGGGAGCGAGTTGTGATGAGGGTTGATGTTTTTGGTGCGCGCCCAGGTCTTGAGCTCGCGATTGAGGAGATCGGGGAGTGGTGGGTTGTTCGGGAAGACCCCCTCCGTCTGCGAAGACGCAGACACCTCCCCCGTCAGGACGGGGGAGGAGGTTGTGCTTTGGAAAGGGATGAGATCGCTCGGTGACATGTCGAGGTGGTGGAGGCAGTCGAGGAGGCGGAGGTCGGATGGGGTGTGCGGGACTTTGTATTCGGTCATTCCAGCTGACTTAAGGAATGGGTTTGTGGATCCCATCGCGGCGAGGGCTTCGGTCGCGGGGGTGAGGGGATTGGCGAGGTAGTTGCGGACGAGTGTTGAGGCGATGGAGAGAGAACGCGAGCGCGGATCGATGATGATGCGCGAGAGTCTGCGGAGCTCGGCGTTGACTCTTTTGGCGTTGGTGGATTTGCAAGCGGTGGTGTAGCGCCTTGGCCAGGCGCGGTCGCGCCAGGATGCGTTGAGGGTTGGGTACGCGACGACGAGGACGCCTGCGAGGATTGAGGATTTGGTGACGGGGCAGGTGCGCATCGCGCGATCGATGCGGACGATGGAGGCGGGATCGGCGCCGAGGTAGTGGTGGTGTTTGAGGGTGTGGTAGTCGTCGATGGTGCCTGGCTCGTAGGTGATGGTTTCTGGGGTGTATTGGTTGGGGAGGATTGAAAGATCGTCGGCGCTGATGAGCAGGTCGGTGTTCAGGTATGTCGGCAGGTCCTCGTGCGCGGCGGCGGCGATGATGTGCAATGCGGAGTTGTGCGTGAAGAGTTTGTTGATGGAGGCGCACAGGGAGCGCGCGGTGAGTCGGTCGAGGGGTGTGGCGAGCTCGTCGATGAGGATCGTTGCGTTTGTTTTGGCGGCGTCGAGGAGGCGCGCGAGCTGGAGGCGGGATTGCTCTCCGGTGGAGAGGGCGTGCGCGGGGAGGGACCAGAGGTTGGGTTGGGCGAGGCCGACTTGGGAGAGGAGCTGGAGGGTTTGGGTGAGTGGGGTGGTGAAGAGGTTGACGATGGGTTTGGTTGGGTCGGGGAGGGGGAGGTCGTTTGCCGTGATGGTGTTGGGGAGTGAGCGATGGAGTGTGTTGAGGAGTGTGGACTTTCCTGATCCGGAGTGTCCGGTGATGAGGGTGAGGTTGGCGCGGGTGATTTGGTTGAGGAGGTGGTGCGGAGTTGTTGTTGTGTGTTGTGATGAGGCGCGGTGCTTTGGGAGGAGGCCGAAGGGGAGGAGGGCGCTGGTGGCGCGGGGGGTGATGCGCGCAGGTGTGGGGATCGCGCGGGGCGCGTGGAATGGGCGCGTGTGTTTGGTTGTGTCTTTGTTCATGAGTCCCACCCCGGTCTGTTTTAGTGTTTGTGTGTGGTGTGTTTCCAGTTTCGATCGGGGGCTCGCGCTGGGGCGGTCGGGTTTGATTGGTTGCGGAACTGCTCGAGCACAGCGGCGCGGTGGTGGCGGACCTGGTGGACTTTGAGCGACAAGTGCTCGGCGGTGGCGCGGATGGAGCGTCCTGATTGGAAGAGGGAGCGCGCAATCTTTCGGCGCGTCGGGGACCAGGAGTTCGAAGACGTGACGACGAAGACGAAGAGGGGGTCGTGCATGCGCGTGATCGCGTTCTTGATGAGGCGGCGGACCTGGCGCGGATCGAGATCGCCGAGGCGTGCGATCTCGGCGGCGGACTTCCCTTCGCTGTACATGGCGTTGATGAGGTGGCGCTCACGTTTGGGGAGCAGGTGGGATCGGGTCAGGATGTGCTCGGTGAGGGCGTGGGAGCGAGACTTTCGGAGATCGATGGAGGATGAAACTTGGTCGAGCCAATCCGCTTGGTAGCTCTTCTCTCGCATTTTGACTCCTTTTTGTGCCGAAAGCACTTGACATTACACAAACATGTGTTCACAATATAGAGAACAAGGATTTTTATATTATACTCCAAGTTGTGAACAATTTGCAAGGGTATTGTATGGTACTTCAGAAGAAACGCGCACAAATGGGGGCACTTGCTCCAAACAGAATCCGACTGTGAGAACCTAGTTTGACATGTGAATCGGATCAGTATTGATTGTTCACATGTTCTTAGATGAATGTGCATTCATGAATGAGATGGATGGAGAGCTTGGGTTTGGTGGGGTGATTCATCGGCGACGGTCGGCGCTTCGGCTATCGCTCGCGGAAGTGGCGCGGCGTGCGGGATGTGCGAAGTCCTACTTGTCAGCGATCGAGAATGGGGTGAAGGGCGCGCCGGGCGAAGAGCTCGCGGCGCGATTGGAACGCGTGTTGTCGTTTCGTGATGGTGAGCTCGTGGAGATGGCGCTCTGGGCGCGGACACCCGCATCCGTGCGGGCGGATGTTGAGGAACTCAGGGCACGCGATGCGGCGGGGCGGGAGCTCGCAAAGGCGCTGATGCGTGACGGGATTGACGCGGCGCACAGATCGGGGAAGCTCGCGGAGTTGATCGCGGCGCTTGAGGGTGATTCTGTTGGAGTTGTTGATGATGGTGAGAAGGCGGGGGTTGAGCGTGTGGAGCTTCCGATGGAGATCCCGCTGATAAACAAAGTTACAGCGGGGTATCCGGGGTCGTTCACGGATCTTGGGTATCCGGCGCGGGTCGCGGATGAGTATGTGCGCGCTCCGGATGTGCATGATCCCGATGCGTTCGCGGCGCGGGTGGTGGGGGATTCGATGGAGCCGATGTATCGCGAGGGGGACATCGTGGTGTTCTCTCCCGCGAAGGTGGTCGAGAGCGGGATGGACTGCTTTGTGCGTCTTGAACCAGATCACGAGACGACCTTCAAGCGTGTGTACTTCGAGGAGGATGAGTCGGGGCGCGAGGTGATCCGGATACAGCCGATGAACAGCGCGTATGGACCTATGGTGGTGGAGCGGGAGCGCGTGGCGGGGTTGTACGCGGGGGTGAGCGTAACGAGGTCGATAGGATGACACAAAACGCCGCGTGTGCGTGCGCGGCGTTTTGATGCCCTCTTGATGGGCGTGGGGTTGTGTGGAAAAAGAAGTTATCCGGTGGTGATGTATTGTCTCATGGTTTTGACTTCGATGGTGAGGTCGGCGTTGGTGGCGGCGTTGAGGTCTCCGATGGAGATCATGCCGAGGAGCTGGTTGTCGTTGTTGATGACGGGGATGTGTCGGATTTTGCAATCGGACATGAGGTGGCGTGCTTCGGTGAGCGAGGTTTCCGGGGTGCAGTGGATGACTTCTTTGGTCATTGCTTTGGAGACTTGGGTCTTTGCGGGATCGAGTTGTTGGGTGACGACGCGGGTGAGGATGTCGCGTTCGGTGATGATGCCTGCGATGTTGTTGAGGGTGTCGAGGACGATGAGTGATCCGATGTGGTGATCGTTCATCATGTTGGCGGCGTCGAGGATTGATGCGGCTTGTGGGATGGTTTGGATGTGCTCGATGCGTTGGTGGCCGTGGTCACCTTCATTCCATTGCTGTTTGTTTGCGAGGAGTTGTGCGACGGTGTTCATGATCGATTCCTTTCGAAGCGATCAGCGGCCGGTCTCCCTTGGGGTGTACAGATTGGAGTGGTGGCCGACTTGGTCATTGGTTGTGGAGCGGCCGATGATCTTGACACTCCATTATGCGCTTTTTTGGGAGGAGATGGAATGGGAAACTATGGGTTGATGGTGGATGAAGTGGTGGGTGTTTGGGGTGTGGGTGGGCGTTTGTTCGTAGTTGCGCGGAAATATGAGCTTTGAGTGTCCGCTGTTATCGTGATCCAGATGATTCTGGGTTGATCAGGATATTGAGAGAAACAGTGCTGAATTGATGTGCGTACGGCTTGTGGTGGGGAGGGTTTGGGCGCTATTGTTTGGGCTCACTGAACTTGAATCACGGCTCGCGGTCCGCGGGCTTGTTGAATGAATCGGAGCGGATGACCTATGGCGAAGATGTTCTACACGATCGATGAGGCGGCGGCGAAGCTTGGGATGAGTGCTGAGGAAGTGCAGGCGCTTGTTGAGTCGGGGCAGTTGCAGGAGTTTCGTGATCGCGACAACCTGATGTTCAAGGTGGACCAGGTCGATCTGCTCGCGGGTGATGATGACGATGACGAGCTTGGTGAGATCACGCTCGCGGATACGAGCGGCGGGACTGGTGGTCTTGAGCCGATCTCGTTGAGTTCTTCTGGGAGTGGCAGTGTGCTCTCGCTTGAAGCGACGGGTGATTCGACTGGTGTTTCGATCTTTGATGCTGAGGAAGATGATGCGGCGGACGCGAACGCGGAGACACTAGTTTCCGATGGCGGTCTTGGAGGCATCTCGCTCGGTGGTTCTGGCGGCGGCTCCGGGTTTGGAATGGATGCGGGCGCGAGTGGTTCGGGTTTGGCGCAGCTTGCGTTTGAGCCGGACGATACTTCGCTTGGTGGGAACCTGCTCGATGATCTTGCTGCGGATTCGCAGGGTGGTGCTTCGGCGCTTGGTGCATCGGCACTTGGAGAGTCGGCGCTCGGCGCTTCTGCGGGTGCGGGCGCGCTGTTTGAAGGCGCTGAAGAAACCGAGACTTCGTTCTCGTCGCAGAGTGCTGCTCCGATGATGGTCCCGATGGGCGAGGCGTACGACGGTCCGGCTTCGGGACTGTTCGGCGGGATCGCGCTGGGATCGATCTTGGTGCTCATGCTCGCGATGGCGGTGATGATCCTCGGGCTGAGCGGTGGATCGGAATCGGTGCTCGCGATGGTTGATCAGAACATGCTGTACATGGTCATGGGCGGCGGGTTCGTCGCGATGCTGATCTTCGGCGGCGTGGGCTGGGCGATGCTCCGCAAGAGCTGAGCGGGATTGAAGGATTGATGTTTATGAACCCCGGCGTTTGCCGGGTTTTTTTATGTGTGATGCGTATCGCTATGATTGGGCATGGTGTATCTGGATCACAATGCAACGACGCAGCCGACTCCTGGGGTGGTTGAGGGGGTGCATCGCGCGATGACGGAGCTGTGGGGGAATCCGTCGAGTGTGCATCGGTTTGGTCAGGAAGCGAAGCACGCGGTGGAGGTGGCGCGGGGACAGATCGCGAAGCTCATCGGCGCGGCGGGCGGCGGGCGCGGCGTGGTGTTTACAGGGACTGGGAGCGAGGCGATCGGGCTGGCGATCCGCGGCGTGATGGGCGCGCTGTCGGTCACTGGACGGCGCGTGGTGGTGACGAGCAGCGTCGAGCACTCGGCGGTGCGCGATCTGTGCGAGCAGCTTGAGCGCGACGGGATCATCGAGCATCGCGTGGTTGGGGTGGGTCATGACGGGGTGCTGCTGCGCGATCAACTGGAAGCGGCGCTGGATGATTCGGTCGGGGTGGTGAGCATCCAGTGGGTGAACAACGAGACGGGGGTGGTGCAGGATGTGGGGATGATCGGCGAGATGTGTCGGGCGCATGGGGCGGTGTTCCACTGCGATGCGACGCAGTGGGTGGGGAAGATGGAGACGCGCGTTGATGGGGATGAGACAGCGCTTGGATCATTGATTGATGTGCTGACTTGCTCTCCTCACAAGTTTCATGGGATCAAAGGGGTTGGGGTGTTGTGGGCGCGCAATGGTGGGGGGCGGCGCGTGCGGATGGTGCCGATGATTCCTGGGAATCAGGAGCTTGGTCGCCGCGGCGGGACGGAGGGGGTGCCTGCGATCGTGGGGGCTGGGGTTGCGGCGCAGGAAGCGATGGAGTGGCTGGCGTTGGGAGAAGTCGAGCGCCGGCGCGTGGCGTTGCTGCGAGATCGGCTCGAGGGTGCGATCGTGACGCGGTGTAGAGCATCGGGGATGGATGTTGAGGTCAATGGTGCTCAGAGCGAGCGGATCTGGAGCGCGACGAATATTGGGTTTGGGGGACTCGAGAGCGAGGCGTTGCTGCTTGCGATGAGCGAGCGTGGGCTCTGCGCATCGGCGGGCGCGGCGTGCTCATCGGGATCGCTCGAAGCGTCGGCGGTGCTGACGGCGATGGGGATCGATCGGAAGATCGCGCACGGGAGTGTGCGTTTGAGTTTGTCGCGCTTTACGACGGAGCACGAGGTTGATGAGGGGATCGAGATCGTGTGCAAAGCGGTGGAGACGGTGGGGAGGTCGATGGTCTGATGGGTCCAGAGGAGCGTCCATCTGAGCATGGGGTCGGTCGGTTCGATCCGTTGTCGCGTTTACGCGGATTCCGCGTGCGCAGCGATCGTGGGCGCGGTGTTTCGGAGGAGTGCGATCAGTTGATGCGTTCTCTGAAGCGTGTGAGCCGGGACCAATCCGCGGCGGTGGAGGCGTGGATGACGGGGGCGCCGGATGATCTGCAAACACTGGGATGGGTGAACGGGCTCAAGGGAGGGAAGCTTGAGATCGGGGTCGAGAACGCGGGGGCGCGCCATCGCGTCGATCGTTGGCTGCGGAGTGGTGGTCTTGAGATGATGCGCGAGCTTGGGAAGGTGCGGATCAAATCGGTGGTGCTTCGGATCGGAGAGCGTCCTGAATCTTGATTTGGTTCGGAAGACAGCCCCGAATTGGTGTGGGGAATCCCTGAATCATGTTGTGAATCTGGGTAATCTGGGGCGTATTGGTGACTGTGTGGGTGATTTTGCTGGTTTGGCTTTGACAGATCCAATGAAATATGCGAACATGCAGCGTCGGCGTCGTGGCTGACGGGTTATGTGGTCATTCGATCGCAGCTCGAAGTTGTCTGAGGTTGGTCTTTTGGACTGACTATCGGATGATGGGTCTTGTCCAGCGTGAGCTCTCTCGTTGGGTTTGAAGGGTTGCGAGTGAATGGTCGAACGCATCTTGAGCTTCGTGGTTGCAGATCCTCCTGTGCAATCACGCTCGGGACAAGGCAGCATTCCTCGTGGGGTGCTGCTTTTTTTATACATGCATCAGAAATGGAAGTTGCGTTCTCAGTAGCGGCGCGATTGTTCGTGGATCGACCAGTAGTGATTGAAGCTTGCTTCGAAGCTGAAGTTCTTCATGTGCTCGACGGCGTTTGATCCCATGCGCTTGCGGCGCAGTTCGTCGAGCGCGAGTTCGACGAGCGCGTCGGTCCATTGCTTTGGGTCATCTATCGGGAGCACGAGTCCGGTTTCGGTTTCGTGGTTGGCGTGGTTGATGACTTCTTTGGGGCCGCCTTGATCGGTGGCGATGACCGGGACGCCGGAGGCTTGGGATTCCATGACGACTTGTCCGAGTGTGTCGGTGGTGGAGGGGAAGGCGAAGAGGTCGCAGGATGCGTAGAGGGTGGCGAGTTCGGAGCCGTGCTTGAATCCGAGGAAGTATGCGTCGTGTTGTTGCAGGCGCTTTTGCATTTCTTGTCGGTATGGGCCGTCTCCGATGATGATGAGCTGCGCGGGTTGGTTGGTTGCCTGCTCTATGCGTTGTTTAATGCTCGGCCAGTACTGGGTGATGATGGGGAGGTTTTTCTCTGTGGAGACGCGGCCGCAGAAGAAGAGTTTGAAACCAGTTTCGGGAACGCCGAGCGGTGACCAGATGGAGGGATCGCGGAGGGACTGGGAGAACTGTTCGTTGTCGAATCCTGGGGTAAGCCTGTGGATTCGATCGGGTTTGATTCCGAGGTTGATGAGACGCGACGCGTAGTCGTCGGAGCGCGAGAACACGGCGGCGAACTGTTTGTAGAAGGTGCGCATGAGTGTTCGGCATCCCCACGACATGAAAGAGGAGTTGAAGAGCTCGTCGATGTATGCGGGGAAGTCGGTGTGGTAGACGCCTGTGACTGGGACGCGCATGAGTTTGGCGGCGAGCATCCCGACCATCCCGACGGCGCCGGGGGTGGAGATGTGGATCACATCGGGGCGGTGGTCTTCGGCGGCGCGGAGCATGGTGAGCATTGGTGGGATCGCGAGGTCGAGCGTGTCGTATCCCGGCATGGGGCGCGCGTAGAGGGGGGTGAAGTTCTTGATGTTGGGGAGGGGTTTGAGGTGGTCGGGGAACTCGATGCGTGTGGAGGTGAAGACGGTGAGGTCGTGGTTGGTGCGGTGCGCGGTGGCGGCGGTGTTTTGGATGAAGCGGCAGACGCCGTTGATGTCGACGAGGGTGTCGGTGAACTTGAGGACGCGTGTGGGTGTTGGTGATGGGTGTTCTTGCACGGCGTGATCCTGTGGATGGATGAGGGTAGCCGACTGGTTATTGGGGGGGAGGTTGGATGTGTTGTGGTTGTATGAAGATGCTTTACAAATAAAAAAACCCCGCGTCGGGGGGATCGACGCGGGGCGTTTGCGGGCGATCCCGGCATTTGCGGCTGCTCGGCACGGCCGCGGTTGTGGGCGCCGGGGGAGAGTGTGCCCGCTGGGACTCGTGATGAGTATGCGTATCAGCGATCGCCGGGGCGCGTGGATTGGTGACGCGGTTTGATGTGGGGGTGGGATTGTGCGGGCTGTGTTGTTTAGGAGGGTGCAAAGAGAAACCCACGCTGATGCGTGGGTTTGGGGGAGATCTGGTTGGATGTGGCTTGTTGCTTATTTATTTGTGGTGGGTGGGTTTTAGTACGGCTTGATGTTGTTGTGCAGACGCGATGGGCGGTTGAGGTGGAAGACGCGGTCGAAGTCGTTGTGCATCGCGCGGAAATCAGTATCGATTGTGTATGCGTGTGTGTTGGCGCGATCACTTGAGCGGCGAGCGAGGGTGTGCATCGCGGGGCTTGGGTTTGAGCGCACGGAGCCGACATCACCGGCGTGTGAGGTGGATGAAGATGAGCATGCGGTGAGGGAAAGGAAGCATGCGGTAGCGATGATGGAGGCGGCTGCTTTGGTGGTACGGGTGATGGTCATGTTCGGATGTCCCTTGTTGGTGATACAGAATTGGGGCTTCGTGATGGGGTCACGATAGCGCCTTGTGCGGCTGTGGTTCCACTATACGGGCAATTGTGGGTGGATGTTTCTTGTTGACTGGTGGGAGTTTGTGTGGATTGGTGTTCTTGGGGCGTATGGGACTTGATGCGGTGAGGGATATCCACTTGTTGTGCTCAATTGTGGTGAATTGTGGATCGGTGGGGTTGTGCGTGCGAACAGGTGTGGTAGGATTTTTGAGACGATCCGTCGAAGCCGGCAGGGGTTGATATTCGATCCCTTTGAACCTCTGATCGGGGGCCGAGGCGTTTCCGGGCGAAGATCATGCCTCCTTTGAGTGGACGATCGGGATCCGGGCTGAGGCACCCACCTTGACATCAGGGCTTCGGATACTGCTGCTGGCTTCGGCGGGTCGTTTTTTTGCGCTCTGGGGAGAGGTTGGAGGGTGGTCGAGCACACTGCCGGGGTGGCAGGGGATGGGGATCTGGCAGTCGCGGCACTGATAAATCGCTGGTTTTCGTACGATTTGTGGGGTTTGGGGGTTGGCGCGCGGTTTGCAAATAGTCATGGAGCAGAAATGAACGCTCGCTTTGCGGGCAAGGAGGTGCTTCATGATGGATCGGATGACAACTTTGGCTCAGCAGGTGCTCGCTTCGGCGCAGCAGTCGGCGATGGGTGCGTCGCATCCGGAGGTGGGGTCGCTCCATGTGTTGAGCGGTCTGATCGAGGATGAGGCGGGGCCTGGGGTTTCGATACTGAAGAAGATCGGGGTGGATGTTGGGAAGGTGCGGAGCGAGGTGAGCGCTGAGCTCTCGAGACTCCCCAAGACCAGCAGCGGTTCGGGAACGAGCGGTCGCGAGATCATGGAGATCATCGGGAAAGCGGACGCGAGTGCTAAAGCGATGGGTGATTCGTATGTGTCGTGCGAGCATCTGCTCGTGGCGCTGACGCAAGCAAGCGGAGCGGCGAGAGACCTGCTCAAGATCAACGGCGTGGAAACCAAAGAAGTTCAAAGCGCGATCAAAGCGATCCGTAAGGCATCGGGTGTCGAGAACATCACGGATGCGGGGGGCGAGGGATCGTTCGAGGCGCTCAGTAAGTACTCGATTGATCTGACGGAACAAGCGACGAGCGGGAAGCTCGATCCGGTGATCGGGCGCGACGAGGAGATCCGGCGATGCATGCAGGTGCTCTCGCGGCGCACGAAGAATAATCCGGTGCTCATTGGTGAGCCTGGCGTGGGGAAGACGGCGATCGCGGAGGGGCTGGCGCTGCGGATTGTCAACGGCGATTGTCCGGACGGCATGCGCGACAAGCGGATCATGGCGCTTGATGTCGGTCAGCTGCTCGCGGGCGCGAAGTACCGCGGTGAGTTCGAGGATCGGCTCAAGGCGGTCTTGCGTGAAGTGGAAGCGAGCGATGGGCGCGTGATTCTGTTTATTGATGAGCTGCACACGATCATCGGCGCTGGTGCTGCGGAGGGCGCGGTGAGCGCGGGGAATCTGCTCAAGCCTGCACTGGCGCGGGGCCGGTTGCGGTGCATCGGCGCGACGACGCTGGATGAGTACAGAAAGCACATCGAGAAGGACGCGGCGTTTGAGCGGCGTTTCCAGAAGGTATTGGTTGGCGCGCCGAGCGTTGAAGAAACGGTCGCGATCCTGCGTGGACTCAAGGAACGCTACGAGACGCACCACGGCGTGCGGATCCAGGACAGCGCGATCCTCGCGGCGGCGTCGCTGAGCGATCGGTACATCACGGATCGGTTCCTCCCTGACAAGGCGATTGATCTGATTGATGAGGCGGCGAGCTCGCTCAAGATGGAGATCGAATCGATGCCCGCGGAGATCGACGAGCTCCGTCGGAAAATCATGTCGCTTGAGATCGAGCGCGAGGCATTGAAACTTGAAGACAAGTCCGATGTGAACACGAGCGAGATCGAGCGTGTCGAAGCTGAGCTTGCGGGACTGCGCGAGAAGAACAACGCGCTGAGCGCTCGCTGGGAAGAAGAGAAGCAGGATCTGGATGTTGCTCGGACGATCAAGAACGAGATCGAGCAGAAGAAGATCGAGCTTGAGCGGGCGCAGCGGGTCGGTGATCTGGAAGCAGCAGCGAAGATTCAGTATGGTGAGCTGATCGAACTCAACAAGCAGCTTGAAGAAGCGGAGCGGATGATTGATGCTCGTCAGTCTTCTGGTGAGGTGCTGATCAAGGAAGAGGTTGATCCCGAGGCGGTGGCGCAGATTGTTGGTCGCTGGACTGGGATCCCTGTCGCGAAGCTCATCGAGAGCGAGCGCGAGAAGCTTGTGCATATCGAGGAGCATCTGAAAGAGCGTGTTGTTGGACAGAACGAGGCGCTGCGTGCGGTGGGTGATGCGGTGCGGAGGAGCCGAGCTGGTCTTGGTGATCCGACGAAGCCGATCGGGAGCTTCTTGTTCCTTGGTCCGACTGGGGTCGGGAAGACGGAGACCTGCAAGGCGCTCGCGGAGTTCTTGTTTGACACTGAGGATGCGCTGGTGCGCATCGATATGAGCGAGTATATGGAGAAGCACGCGGTCGCTCGATTGGTCGGCGCGCCTCCGGGCTATGTCGGGTATGAAGAGGGCGGGTCGCTGACGGAAGCGGTTCGGCGTCGGCCTTATTCTGTGATCTTGTTTGATGAGATCGAGAAGGCGCATCCGGATGTGTTCAATGTGCTGTTGCAGTTGCTTGATGATGGACGACTGACGGATGGTCAGGGACGGACTGTTGATTTCAAGAACACGATCGTGGTGATGACCAGTAACATCGGCAGCCAGAAGATCCTGAGCATGGCTGAGAGCGGTGCGGAGGATTGGGAGATCGAGGCGGCGGTGCGTGATCTGATCCGCCGTGGTCCTGGCGCGGATCTGGATGCGAAGGGTCTGACGCCGGATCTTGAGACTGGACGCATGAACGCGAATCTTGATGTGGGGATGCGCGAGCAGTTCTTCCGTCCGGAGCTCTTGAATCGGATCGACGAGACGGTCGTGTTCCATCAGCTCGGCAAGGAGACGCTGCGAGGAATCGCGCAGATCCTGATGAACGGGCTCAAGGCACGGCTCGCGGATCGCGGGATGTCGCTGGAGCTGACGGACTCTGCGATCGAGAGATTGCTCGCGGAAGGGTACGACCCGGCGTACGGTGCACGACCACTGGCGCGGACGATCCAGCGGCAGATCGAGAATCCGCTGGCGACCAAGATCCTCAGCGGCGAGTTCGAACGCGGCGATCGGATCGTGGTCGATGATCACGGCAGTGGGTTCAGCTTCGTCAAGAGCGCCGCGAATCACGCGGCTTCGTAAGAAGCATATTCATTAGAAGTAAGACGAGGGGCGACCGATTTTGGTTGCCCCTCTTTGTATGATGGGGATATGGATGAATCAAAGGCAACACCAGGGCAGTTGAAGCGCGCGGATGAACTTGTTCGTTTGGCGGAGGAGGAGTTTGGGGAACTCTCCACTGAGGAAAAACTGTTACTTAGATCGGCCGCGATGGGGGTTGGGACATGTTTCGGTGATCCGCTTGAAGACAGTTCTGATTGGATTTGGGAGACGCTTCGTGTAGGAGACGCGCCGTGGGACAAGTGGGATAGAAGATCTGTTGTAAAATCTAGCTTCATACAGTGGATGTGTACCCAACCCACTGCAGTTGATTTGATTGCAAAACAGGGTCTGATTTTGCAAGGAGCGTATATCAAAGACTTGCTCGACCTACATGGCGCGGCAGTACCATTTCCAATTTCATTTTTCAACTGTGCATTTCCATGCGGGATCCGATTGATCGATACAAAGCTATCTACTTTGATTTTGGATAGTTCGTATGTAAAGAGTATGGACTGTGATCGGATGTTTGTTGATGGTAATGTTCATCTACGGAATGGATTTTGCAGCACTGGCGGAGTTCGATTCTCAGGAGCACGCATCACCGGCAATTTGTCTTGTGTAAAAGGAGTGTTTGCGAACGAAAAATCGAGTGCATTGAATTTGAATTCGTGTAAGATTGATAATTTTTTACTTCTTGCAAAGGCCAAGTTTCCCCTTGGAGGGATTGAGCTGGTTTTGTGTAGTGTGGAAACTTTAGTGGATGATTTGTCCATTTGGCCTGATGACATTGATCTTACAGGGTTTAGGTATGGGGCAATCCATCCAGAATCAATCGGCTCTTTGCATCAACGCTTAGCATGGCTTCAAATGCACGATCAAACTCACGGCGGAGCTGTCAGATTTGATCCTCAGCCTTACCGCCATTTGGCAAAGGTTCTTCGGCACAGCGGGCATGCGAGTTTTGCGGACGAGGTGATGTATGAAGCGAGTCAAAAACAAGCGAAGGCAAGGGTTGAACGAGTTCGGTCAAGTGGAGGGTGGGATGGTCTTGTAGCGAGTTGGATTTTGAGTTTCTTGTATGGGTCATATGACCGGCTCGTGGGATATGGGTACAAGAGGGCGTATCCGTTTTTTTATCTTGTGATGTCGATTGTTTTAGGATCGCTCATCTTTAGTGGGTTTAATGTCGGAGCGATCTTTGGGGCAAATAACCCTTCGCCGGTAATCATGCAACCGACTCAGGGAAAGGCTGTTCAGGCTGCGTTTGATGGTGAAGCATGGTTTGAGGATTACCCCGCGTTCCGGCCGCTGGCGTATTCAGCCGATGCGTTTTTGCCGCTTGTGGATCTGCATCAGGAGACTTACTGGACGCCGAATCATTGGTTGGTGAAGAGGGTGTATTTGCCGTTTCATATTTTGATGGGCTGGGTGGTGACGACGCTGGCGGCGGTATCGGTGACTGGGTTGGTTCGGCATGAGAAGGAGTGATCGGTGGTGTGCTGACTTTGTTTAGTTCTGGTGTGGATTGCGGATTCGTGATCTGTGAATATATGAGCACGGCCCCGGTAAGCCCGGGGCCGTGGTTTGTTTTGGGTTGTGAGTTCTGTTTTAGCGGCGGCGGCGCGTAGCGGCGATGCTTGCGAGTCCGAGGATGGACAGTGCGGATGGTGATGGGACGGCGCCCCACGCGACATCGTCGAAGGCGACATAGTCTGCCGAGAACTCTTGTGAGTTGAGGACTGGGATATTGATGCGGATTTCGTCGAACGCGTCATCCATGATGAAGCCGTAGAACTCCACACTGAAGAGTGCTTGATCGGAGGGGACGAAGAAGTCGGCCATCACTTGACCTTTGTAGAGCGTAGTGACATTGAATCCGTCAGCGGCTTGAGCGGGTTGGAATCCTGAGAGGTCAAAGCCGAAGGCGCGGTTGAGTCCTGCAAACGAGAAGGAGGCTGAGAATGATCCTGTCTCTGGCATGTCTGGAGCGCCTGGGACCATGACTTGTTGTCCGAAGCGGAGGTACTTGCGTCCGCCGTCTGTGGTGTTGAAGAAGCCGTAGTTGTCTGGATCTCCGGCTTCGATGGATGCGGTGACGGCTCCGGATGCGAGTCCGGCGTTGAGTCCTGAATCGAATGCGGCGGGGAGCATGAGTCCGCCGAGATCTTCGGATTCGAAGTCTTCGAGGTTCAGTGCGCCGGCGTCTGCGTTGAAGAGGCTGCGGTCGTCGTAGGTGGATCCGGCGATGACTCCTGCGAGCGATGAGGAAGCGAGTGTGGTTAGCGCGAGCATGTATGCGGTGGTATTCATTTGATATGTCCCTGTGTTTGAGTGCGATTTGATCCCGACCGATAATCGGGGTCCTGTGTTTCCGAAATATGCCTTGATATGGGACGATTTGCGAAGAAAGTGGCGAGAAATTCGTGGTTCGTCGAGTTGGATCATCTGAATTGGTCTTATTTTGTGAGGAATTGGGGAGAGTGAGAAATTGGGGTTTGTGTTGCAACCGGGGGTTTGGGGGTGCGTATCTTTGGGTGAGGCCCATTCGGGTCTGAACTGATGAGCGTTGAGCCGGTCTGTTTGAACGGTGCGAATCAGGGATTGAACGAAGACATTCAGGATGGTTGTTGGACTCCGGGCACTTGTGTGTGCGCTGTTTGCTGATGGCTTGTGTGGGTTTGTCCTTCGAAGGAAGGGCGGGCTGGTTCATCCGACTCCGGGTGGGTAGGACTTCTCGGAGCATTCCTGTGGCGCTTGACGCGTGTGTGCGGTTTCTTAAGTGTCGCGTCATGGGAGACATATCTGAGCGGGCGAGTGCCGCCTGGGGAGAGACGGCACCCTGCTCAGACTTGAGCGGCTGGTTGGATGACCGCCGACTCTCTGGCCGGGTTGAGAATGTCCCCCTCAACCCGGCCTTCTTTGTTTTTACTGGGCGCTGATGGCGTAGGGTTGGGGTATGAGCGATCGGCTCTTCTATCGCAAGCGGCATCGGGTGCGGGGCTCGGATGAGTTCAGCGCGGTGTTTGATTTCAAGGTGCGCAAATCTCGCGGTCCCATCACGGTGTTCGTGATGCCCAACGATCACGATGAGCATCGGTTGGGGTTATCGATCGGAAGGCGGGTTGGGAATGCTGTTGTGCGTGGTCGAGTCAAACGGATGATCCGAGAGGCGTTCCGGCACGAACGCAGTGAGCTTCCATTAGCCGCGGATGGGACGGGGTATGACATTGTGGTCACGGCGAGGGCACACGAGGCGGCAGGTCTTGAGCAGTGGCGCGAGTGGTTTACTGGAGCGACCAAGTCTGCGATTCGGGTGGTTGAGAAGCGGGTGGATGATGTGCAATAAGGCGGGGCGCCAAGAGGACGGGGTTCCGATGGGGATCGCGGCTACGCGTCTTGTCGAGAGTCCGCTCGGATTGTTCGGTCGGATCGGGAATCTGCCGTTTGTGGGATTGATCCGGGTGTACCGCGTGGTGCTGTCTCCGCTGATTGGCGGGCAGTGTCGATTTGAGCCGACTTGTAGTCTCTATGCGTTGGAGGCGTATCGGCTCCATGGGCCCATTGCGGGGACGCGGATGACGGTGGGGCGGATCTGTCGATGTCATCCGTGGAACAAAGGTGGGTTTGATCCGGTGAAGATCCCGGACGGAGCGTGTATTGTTCGTGAAGATGGTGTTCAGGACGAGCACCGATTGGCGTCTGAGACGCAGCAGGAAGGTGAAGGCGATGGGCAGACTCCCAGCGGCACAGAGGCGTGAACAGTTGTTGGATGTCGCTGCGGAGCTGTTTGCGACGCGTGGGTATGCTGGCGCGACGACGGCTCAGATCGCGAAGGAGGCGGGGGTTACTGAGCCGATTATCTACAGGCACTTTAAGAGCAAGCGTGATCTGTTCGTCGCGCTGATCGAGCGGACTGGGAAGCAGACGCTTGAGCAGTGGGAAGCGGATCTGGGGAGGTCAGAGAATCCGGCGATCCGATTGGCGCGGTTGCTTGGTGAGAATCCGATGGTGTCGGGAGAGGGGCGCGTTGGGTATCGAGTGATGCTCCAGTCGGTGTCGGAGATCGATGACGAGCTGATCCACGACGCGGTGTCGAAACACATGGCGGCGCTGCACGCGTTTATCACCAAAGAGATCGTGCGTGCTCAGGAGCACAAGCAGGTCGATGATCGGTTTAGTGCTGAGGTCCTCGGATGGGTGCTGGTCAACATCGGGATGGGCTACGGCGTGCTTGAAGCAATGGGGGTCCCTGGACACGGACGCGACAGCGAGGGGATATCGGTGCGCGAGGTGCTGGCGCGTGTGCTGGTGAGTCCGGCGATGAAACGCGGCGGGGACTGATTCCAGTTTCAGGTTAATTGAGATTTAGAGTTTGTTTGAGATCGGCGCGGTCGCGGAGATGGCGCTGGTCGATTGTGTCAGCAGTCCGAGCATGGATTCGACCTGTTTCTGCTGGGTGAGCATGGTCTGGATGGTTGCTTGCTCGAGGATCTGGGCGCGGACGAGGTTGGCGGTTTCTTTCGCGTAGTCCGCGTCTTCGATGAGTGAGAGCGCGTCCTCGGTGTTGGTGAGCTCGGAGAGCAGGGCGTTTGTTTCGGATTCGATCGCGTTGATTCGGTTCCCGATCGCGCCGCGTCGTCCGGCGATGGTCGCGACGGCTTGCTTGGCGAGGTCCTGCGCGGCTTCGGGGTTGTTGCTGAGGAGCTGGGGGAGATCCGCGAGCGTTTTTTCGGTCAAGACCAGTTCACCGGTTTCGGGATCGGCTTCTTCGACGAAGATCGATCCGATGTCGGACGCGGAGAATCCGGTGAGGAGGGTGTTGCCTTGGTAGGTAGAGGTGTTGTGGATGTGGTTGATCGCGGTGATGATCGATTGGGCTTCGTCGATCTTGAGGTCTTGTTCCTGTTGGGTCAATGCGCCGGTGTTGGCGGCTTCGACTGTGACAGCATCAAGTTTGATGACGAGATCGGAGAGGACGGAGAGGGCGCCTTCCTGCGCGCCGAGGAACGAGGTCTCACGCTCGAAGCTGGTGAGCCTGCGATCGATCGAGAGTTTGGATGCGTGGAGTTTGTTGGACGCGATGAGACCTGAGGGGTCGTCGGAGGCGCGGTTGATTTGCTTACCTGTCGAGAGGCGTTCGAGGGATTGGTTGATATCGGCTCGGTGTTGACCGAGTTTGGAGATCCCGAACGAGAGGTTCGAGAGACTGAGGGATGTTGTGCCGTAGATGGGCATGGGGTGGATATCGGGCTGATTTGGGGGGTGGTTCAGTGAAGACGGGAAGAAGTTGGGGTGAATGGAGTTATGATTGAGGACTGGAGGCGTGTATGGCTGGAGACAACTGGGATTTGGGCGAGGGGCTTGATCCGGAGGGGCCGAGCGGGGCGGATCTGGATCGGTTCGGGGATGAGTTGATGCGCTGCAAGCGGTGCGGGGCGCAGATGTACGATCAAGCGTCGGTGTGTCCGGAGTGCGGCGAGATTGTTGAAGAGGGGGAGAAGACGCTGTCTGTTTGGGTGATTCTTGGTGTTTTGGGGTTGATTGTGCTGATGCTGGGGTTTGTGTTGTAGGGGTCAAGTCACGCAATCTTGGGTCGATGGCATCCAGAAGTTCGTTTGCGGCGTATAGAGTGCGGGGATACGCTGTGAAATGGCGGCTCGGCTGATGGCCGGGTCGTTGCTCACAGCGCTCGTAGGCGGGCTACTTTCTAGTTGGAGTGCAGGTATGCGCAGCGATCGTGTTGATGTGATGAGCCGCGGCTCGGGCCGTGATGGGGCGGGGTTCAGTCTTGTAGAGATGTTGCTGGTGATCGCGGTGATTGCGGTGCTGATCGCGATGTTGATGCCGGCGTTGTCAGGTGCTCGTCAGACGGCGATCCGTGTGAAGACACAGTCGATGATGGCGGATCTGAGCAACGCGGCGCAGCGCTTTGGGAATGACAATAACGGGCGCAATCCGGGCTACTTCTCCGAGACCTTGATGGGTCACAGCGACAACAACGCGATCGGGATGTCGGCGATGGAAAACGCGATGCTCGAGCTCGGAGGTACGCGAGCGGTGCTTGGTTCAGCGATGGACGACAACATGCCGAGCGTGAATCCTGAGGCGGGGATTATTCAGATTGGTCCATCGGCAGACGAAGAAAATCAGGTTATTGTGAATCTGAATCTGATCGGCGCTGAGGGTGCGTATTACGTACCTGAGGAGCAGTTCTTCCGGCCTCTGATTCATGACGGGACTGCAAATGCGCAGCAGAATGGGGATCCATCCGATATCAGTCAGCGTTTGATGCCTGATTTGCTTGATGCTTGGGGGAATCCGATGCTGGTGTGGTCGCAGGATCCTGGCGCCCCAAGCTCGCTTGTGCTGAGCGGGGGAGCTGATGAGATATATCCACAGATTGCTCGTGTGAGTAGTGACAATCCGAGTCCCAATCCAACAGATTTCACTGGTCCGGCTTGGTTCTATCTTGAAAGCAACTCTGCGTTTCTTGAAGCTCAAGCGTTTGGTTCAGCGGGTATCAATATGAGTGGTGATCCAGCAGTTGGGAGCGCGAGTGCGCTCGGCACAGGGGTCGCCGATGGAGATCGAATCCGCACGCTCGCGTCGGTGCTCGCATCCTCGAACTCGTACCAGCTTGATCCAACGGTTGATGGACTCGCGGACGCGAACTTTGATGAGATCTTCCCATCTCGTGCACGAGGTCGATTCTTAGTGCATTCGGCTGGAACAGATGGCATTTATCTGAACACATCAGATCCGGGTTGGGCAGAGAACTCAATCACAAATGGGACATCTGTGTTCTATCTCGATTTCGGCAACTCCTACATGGATCAGAACAATGCTCGTTACACAGATAGCAACGGTGCGTTCACGAACATTGATTTGTTTGAGCCGTTTGATGATCTGATGTTCGGGACGAAGTAAGGATTGATTTACGATATTTGAAGACGGCTCGGGCGTTGGTCCGGGCCGTTTTTACGTGTGCTGGCGTGGACAGAATGGGGTTTGAGGTGCTTGTGGAGGGGGATTGGGGTGGTTTGTGGGGACGATCTCGGATACTGTGGGTCTATGACACAGATGCAACAGTTTGACGGGACGGAACATATCACGATGTATCATGAGCCGGAGCGGACAAGCATCGCGGCGATACTGGGGCTTGTGTGCTCCTGTATCGGGTGCTGCTTTGGGGTGACGGCGATCATTGGGATCTTCCTGTCGATCTTTGGGATCATTGGGATCTCGCGCTCCAAAGGACGCGTCGGCGGGATGGGCTTTGCGATCGCGGGCTTGCTCGTTGGTCTGCTCATGGCAGCACTGTGGGCGGGGATCCTTGGTATGACCAACTTTGGTATGGGCTGGATGCGCACCAGCGTCGCGGCGCCGACTGTCCAGATCCTGCAGCACATCGAAGCGGGTGAGTTTGACGAGGCGCGTTTGGCACTCGGCGCTCCAGCTTCGCTGGTTCCCGATGATGTCATGGTTGAGTTCCGAGATGGGTACATGTCAACGCTTGGAGGAGCGGTTGCTGAACCAGGCGGGATCGGTGAACTCTTCGAGGGCTACGGAGTGATCGGTCAGCAGATCCAGAACTACAACGGGCGTCCGAATCACATTCCTGTGCCGGCGATGTTCGATCGTGGGTTTGGGTTGTTGGTCGTTGAGATGGATCCGAATCTGCAAGGCAACGCGAACACGATGAATATCGTCCCGATCCGCATCTTTGTGGTTGATGCGGATGGGAATGAGTATGTGCTCCCTCCGCACGGCTGGGTCGCTCCGCAAGTGGACACAAGCGCCGACGACATGAGTGGTGTGGATGTAGAAGATTTCTCTGATGATGGCGACGATTCGACCGATGATACTTCGGGCGATGACGGCCCTTAAGTTCGATGAGGTCTGAGCCATCGGGGATCCATGAGTCAGGATGATCTACATCACGGACGCACAGAAGCACAGCTCGCGCAGGAGCCTGTGGTGTGCTGCAAAGAGGTGATCAAACAGTTCGGTGATCAGACTGTGCTCAAGGGGATCAACCTGGAGGTGTATCCCGGCGAGACGATGGTGGTGATGGGTGGCTCGGGTTCGGGCAAGTCCACGCTGCTGCGCTGCATGATCGGGACACACAAGGTGAACGGCGGATCGATCGAGCTGTTCGGACAGGACATGGGGAGTTTGGACGAAGACGGGCTCAACGATGTGCGCAAGAAGTTTGGGATCTTGTTCCAATCTGGCGCGCTGTTCAACTCGATGACGCTCGCGGAAAATGTGGCGCTCCCATTGCAAGAGCACACGGATCTGGATCAAGAGATCATCGATATCCAGGTGAAGATCAAGCTCGAGCTTGTGGGACTGCGCGAGCACGCGGACAAGTATCCGGCGCAGATTTCGGGTGGTATGAAGAAGCGTGCGGGACTGGCGCGTGCGCTGGCGCTGGATCCGAAGATCTTGTTTTATGATGAGCCGAGCGCGGGGTTGGATCCGGTGACGAGCGCCCAGATCGATCAGTTGATCATCGCGCTGACTAAGCAGCTCGGCGTGACGAGTGTTGTGGTGACGCACGAGATGGACAGCGCGTTTACGATCGCGGATCGGATGGCGATGCTGGATCGTGGGCGGATGCTTTGCGTGGATAAGCGCGAGTGGTTCGAGCATTTGCGAGATCTGGATGATGAAGCGACGGCGAAGCTGGACGAGGATCGTCAGCTGGTGCGTCAGTTTTTGCGTGGTGCTCCGGACGGCCCATTGGCCGCTCGTCGTGATGAGCAGGGGTATTCCGAGGATCTGTTCGGGATGACGGTGGATCGCGTGACGCGGACGCCGAGTGTGGAGCCGACTCGTGGGTGAGCGGCTGATGAAGAGAAGCGACGGCGGATGCTGTATGATGATGGTTGGCCGGGAGGTATGAACGGATGAGCATGCGTGCGGTGAATCAGAACAATGTGCTTGCGGGAACCTTTGTGATTGCTGGGATCTTTCTCGCGGTCGCGATGTCATTCATCTTGGGTGATATCGCTGGTAAGTTCGGGAGCAAGAACGAGTACATCGTCCGCTTCCCAACAAGTGTTGGGGTGGTTGGGCTCGAAGCGGGCGCGGATGTGACCTTCGCCGGATTGTCGGTCGGGCGCGTGACTTCGGTGTCGGTGCATTATGAAGATGACCAAGACACTGGTGCGAAGGTCCCGAGCGCGATGGACGCGGTGATCGAGGTTCAGAGTGATCTGGTGATTTATGAGGATGCGATTGCGGATTTGTCACCTCCGATTCTGGGTGGGATCTCGCGGATCAATATCGCTTCAGCTGGGACAGGATCGGTCGGTGTTGACGACGAGCGTCACGCGTGGGCATCGGACCCCAACTCGACGCTTGATAGCGGCGAGATTTTGACTGGGCGCTTTGCGCCATCGATCCTGACACAGATGGGATTGGGTGCAGAGGAAGCGGAGAAGATCAAGGCACTGATCGAGCGTTTCCCAGAATGGTCGGATCGTGTTTCGAGCACAACAGAGCACGCTGAAGAGACCATGGCGACGGTGCGCCGGATGACAGAGAAGCTCGAACCCAACTTCAACAGCGGTGTGGATGATGGGAAGACAACGATGGAGAACATCCGGATCTTCTCGGAGCGTTTGAGCGCCGAGGGTGGGTGGCGCGATCGGATCGATTCGATCATGGAGTCTGCGGACAACGGCGTCGCGAAGTTTGAAACGACGCTCGATGACGCGAATGAGACCATGGCGTCGGCGCGCGAGCTGATCGATGACAACAGCGGGAAGATCGGGCGGATCCTGGACAATGTCGAGAACTCGACAGAACGCGTGCGGCTTGAGACGATCGATCGGATGAATGATCTGTTGGCGCAGGGGTCGCTTGCGGTCGGATCCGCGCAGGACACGATCGATGAGGTGCAGGGGGTGATTGTTGAGAATCGTCCTCGCGTCGGCACAACGATGGTCAATGTGCGTCAACTGAGTCTTGATGCGAAGCTGATGGTTGAGGAACTCCGGGCGCAGCCTTGGCGGATTATGAGCAAGCCGAGCAAGAGCGACCTGCGGCGTGAGCCGTTGTACGAAGCAGCGCGTTCGTATGCTCGAGCGGTGTCGGATCTGCGTTCAGCGAGCGAGTCGCTCGACACAGCGGTCCGGCTCGCGGGCGGCGCGGGGAGCGATCCATCCAAGAGTGCTGAGGAGCTGACGACTGAGCTCATGCGTTTGGCGCAGGTTGTCGAGCAGGCGTATGGGCGCTACGAGCAAGCCGAGCGTGGACTCTTGGGGTTGTTGGCTGAGTCGCCATGATCCGCGGTGGGAGCGGGAGTTCAGCGGCGGGGGATCTGATGGGATTGGTTATTGGTGTGGTCGGGGTGCTGTGCGTCTGGATCGCGGGGGCTGGTCCTGAACAAGCGATGACATCAAGTGTGAGCGTGTCTCATGAAGACGGGCATGTGCGATGGTTTGATGGGGTTGGGTGGTCTGCGGACTCAGGTGTCTGGTCTGATGGTGAAGCAACTGTGGTGTTGGTGCACGGGCTTGATGAGCCTGGCGGAATCTGGGACGAGGTCGCGCCGGCGGTGCACGCTGAAGGGTTCCGTGTGGTGCGATTCGATTATCCCAATGATCAGTCGATCGCGCGGAGTGCGCTGGGGATGAGCAGGGCGTTCGCGGCTTTGTCGGACTTGGGGATCGATGAGGTTGATATCGTGGCGCACTCGATGGGGGGGTTGGTATCGCGCGAGGCGATGACCAATCCTGCGCTTGGAGATTCGAGCGGCGCGATCTCTGGTGTTGAAGTCGATCGGCTGATCTTGTGCGGGACGCCGAATGAAGGATCGGGTTGGGCGCGATTGCGCGGCGTCGCGGAGGTGCGCGAGCGCCTGCAGCGATGGATGGGGTCGGACGATTTGGATTGGACAATTCTGAGCGATCTAGGAGATGATGGGGACGGACAAGCGGGTGTGGACTTGCTTCCTGGATCTGAGTTTTTGAGCGCGCTGAATGCGCGCGAGATGCCTGAGGGGGTCCGGGTGACTTGTTTGGTGGCTCGGATCATCGAGCCGACGATGACGAAGGCGAGTGAGGGGTTTGAGGATGCGGCACGAACGCTCGGAGACGGGGTGGTCACGATGGACTCGGCGGCGCTGGACGGCTGTGAGGATGTGGTGATTCTGGTCGCGAATCATCGGAGCATGCTGCGGACAGTGGAGCTGGAAGAGGGCTGGAGGGCGATGGTGGGCGGAGAGCAAGCGCCCGAGCCTGTGGGAATTGCGGTAATTCTGGATCGTCTGACGGCGGATCGGGATTGAATCCGAACAAAAATTGACAAATACCATACAAAATCCGTTTAATTCGAGCCGGTTTGGGGTATGCTTGAGCGATGGCACAGCGGCGTCACCATTACGAGCGTGCGTTTGAGGGGTATTTGCGAGAGCAGCGTCTGGCGTATATGGCGGTGAACGAGGCGCGGAGAGCGCTGCTGCCGAGGGACGCGAAGCTGGTGCTTGAGCGTGGGAAAGACGGCTCACAGGATCGCAGAGCGATCAAGAACTTCGATTTCGTGGTCTACGGCGATCAGCAGAGTGGGACCGAGGACGCGTTTGATGGGTGTTCAGCGGACAACTTGCTGGTCGAGATCAAAGGGAGACGGCTCCCAAGACTGCGGCTCAAGGACGGTGCTCCAGCAAAGGCGCGGCTCGAATCGTGGGTCACGATGGATGATGTGGACGCGATGCGAGCGTGGGAGGGGTTGTTTGGGGTTGGATACACGGCGGTGTTCGTGTTTGTGTATTGGTGTGATGATGTGCCTCCAGATGGATTGTTTACGGAAGTCTTCTCGCACGGTGATCGGTGGTACACGCTCAGAGCGGTGTCATTGCGGGATTACGAGGCGCACATGAAGGTGCGTTCACCGAAATGGAGGACGGTGAATCTGTCGAGCGAGGACTTTGATCGGCTCTGGAGGGGGTTCTGTGGGGGTGGATCGCGCCGAGTGATGGGGCTGGAAGCGTCCATGGAGTTGAGCGGCGCTTGAGAACGCGTTTGATTGAGGGGGTCGGGGTGTGTAGCGTAGTGCATGATGGAAGTTCTTCACCAACGGGTATCGTCGCTCAGTGCGAAAGCAATGGCGTGGTTCATGATGGCGTCGGTCGCAATGCTCGGCTCGGATGTTTGGGCGCAGGCGGAGGATGCGGAGCCGTTGCGTCCGCCTCGTGTGGGTGATGCGCCGAGCTCTCCGAAGTTCTTGGTGATGGGCGTGATCATCGTGCTTCTGGCGCTGGTTGTGGTCGCGGTGACACTCAAAACCAAGCGCGGGCATCAGGACTGAGTTCAATTAGTTCATCCGGACATTGGCAATGAACTGAATCCATCACGCTTTGTATGCGGATGGGGTTGTAAGCACGCACATCGGTGTGGTACTCTTGCTGCTACAGACACTTTGGTCAAAGTATGGGGATGATGATATGAAACGAACTGACAAAGAGAGTCGATCAAGAGTTGGTTGGTCTCGCATGAACTTGATTCTTGCTGGAGGCGCGGTTGTGCTCGCGGTTGTTGGGATCGCGGGCGCTCAGCCGAGTGACTCGCGGCGCGTCGGTGGTCAGTACACCTGTGTTGGTGGCAAGACGATCGGTGGATACACCAATGTCATCTATGTGCTCGACTCGGCGAATCGTGAGATGGTCGGACTGAGATGGAACGACGGGACCAAGCAGCTTGAGGGCATCGGGTATCGAGATCTTGTGGAAGACATTACACAGGAGAACGATCGATGAGCCAGACAATATACAACACACAAGACACACGAGAGGCTCGTCCGGCGCTGTTCTCAAGCGGATGGTTGACCACGGCGTTGTTGGTTGTGGTCGTGTTCCTGCTCGCGAAGGTTGTTGGGGGGATCGAGCAGCCGGCGTATGCGGAGATGGCGATCAACGACAGCGGATACACGATGATGACCACCAACGGCGGCCCTGACGAGATTCTGGTCTTGGTGGACTCGCGTCAGGAGTCGATTCTGGTGTACCGAGCAGCGCAGACGGGCGGGATCGAGCTGCTGGAGCGGGAGTCTTTGGGATCACTGTTTATGCGTGCTCGTGCGCAAGCGATCGGCGGGCCCTAAAGTCTTGCCGTGACTATTTCGCCTTTACCCCAGTTTGAAGCCGACCTCGCGGAGTACCTCAAGGAGAAGGAGGATCGCGAGGCGTACGAGAAGCTCAACGCTCCGTCGTCGATCGTGGTGCGCTTTGGGTACTCGATGATGGTGGGGGAGTTTCCGTACAACGGCGAGGTGAAGCCGGGGTGCGGGAGCAAACTGGTGGTCAAGACGCAGCGCGGCACAGAGATCGGTGAGATGCTCACGAGCACTTGTCGCAACTCTGGATGCTCGAAGAGTGTGAGCCGGAAGGAGATGCTCGAGTACATCGAGAACTCTGGTGGGCGCAAGTATCCGTTCTACGAGCAGGGACGCGTGCTGCGCGTCGCGACAAAGGAAGACCTCGACGAGCAGGCGCGACTGGAGCAATCCAAGCACGGCATGCGGACGATGGTGCGCGGACGCATCAAGGCGCATGGATTGGATATGCGATTGGTGGAGGTGGAGCCGATCCTTGGTGGTGAGCGTGTGGTCGTGTATTTCAGCGCCGAGGATCGTGTGGATTTCCGTGATCTCGTCAAGGACCTGCAGGTTGATCTGAAGAATCGCGTCGAGCTTGTGCAGGTGGGGTCGCGTGATGAGGCGCGGATCGTTGCGGATTATGAGCGGTGCGGTCAGTACTGTTGCTGCAAGAACTTCTTGAAGGTCTTGAAGCCGATCAGTATGAAGAGCGCGAAGATCCAGAAGGCGACGCTCGATCCGCTCAAGATCTCGGGACGCTGCGGGCGATTGATGTGCTGCTTGCGTTATGAGGATGAGACCTACGAGCAACTCCGCAAGAATCTCCCTCATCGCAAGAGCCGAGTCGGGACACCTGAGGGTGATGGGATGGTGATTGATTCACAGATCCTGACGCAGCTGAGCAAGATCCGATTGGATGACGGCACGATCGTCGCGATTCCGATCGAGGAGTTGACGGAACCCAAACTTGCGAAAGCGCCGGAGGTGGGTGAGCGGAGCATGCGACGCGAGCCGAGGGGAGATCGTCGAAAAGGCGAGGCGAAATCTGAGCGTACGGACAACTCATCGGGTGAAGGCAAACGAAAGCGTCGTCGGCGTCGCTCTGGTGATGAAAGTGCTGAGCAGGCACAGGGGGCATCGAGTACACGCAACGCGGATTCGGACAGTGCTGTTTCTGAGGATGGCGTGGAGCGTCCACGCAAGCGTCGTCGCCGGCGCAGCAAGAAGCGCACGAATCGCGGATCAGGTGAAGGATCCGCGCCGGCTCAATCGAGCGGTGGTGATTCTGGATCGGATGCTCCTCAGGCGAACGGATCTGGGAATGATTCGGGTGAGTCGTCAGGGGGATCGGGTCCCAAGAGGAAACGCCGTCGGCGTAGAAGACGACGCGGCGGTGGTTCTGGAGATGGTGCGTCTGGTGGTGGGGGCTCGAGCGGCGGTGATTCGTAAAGAATGAACGCTGAGGGGATTGGTTGCGTATTGTTGGGGCAATGAGCAGCAACACCACGAGTAGCAAATCATCGGACACGCACCACAAGCCTTTGGGTTTCAAAGAGACGGCGACGAGTCTGATCATCGCGTTCATGATGGCGTTTATCTTCCGCGGCTTCGTGGTCGAGGGGTTTCAGATCCCCACGGGATCGATGGCACCGACGCTGCTTGGGAAGAATGTTCGATTCTCGAGTCCGCACAGTGGGTACGACTGGACGACTGGTCCTTGGACGATGACCTCGCCTCGGAGTCGCGTGCCGGCGCGTGTGCAGGGGCCGATCGAGGTGACCGATCCGATGACGGGGCTCGATCAGGCGGAGACGAATCGGAAGTTGTCGAGTGGTGATCGTGTGTTCGTGCTCAAGTATCTCCCGATGCTGCACGAGCCGGAGCGGTGGGATGTGGTGGTGTTCAAGAATCCTGGGACGCACGAGAACTACATCAAGAGATTGGTCGGGCTTCCGGGTGAGCAGATCGCGTTCGTGGACGGCGATGTGTTTACACGCAGATATGTAGAGGGGCAGACGAGTACTGAGGGATGGGACTCTTGGGCCGAGGAGAGCTGGAGCGTGGCGCGTAAGAGCGAGCGTGTTCAGCGTGTAATGCTGCAGGATGTCTCGGATTCGAGGTACGCGCCTGTCGAGGTGACTCCGGAGTATCGCTCTCCTTGGGATGGGGTCGGGAGTGGTTGGGACGGCGTGCGGACTGATTCGAGCTTTACCTATGCGGGATCGGGTGAAGCGAGGTTGGTGTGGAATGGTGTTCGTCCGATCACGGATCGCAACTCGTACAACCAAATCTTTGCGGGGTTTGACCTCAATGCCACACCTTTGATGGAGCAGTTCTCTCAGGGGAACTTCCGTCCGTTTTATGTTTCGGATATTGCGTTGTCTGCGGATATCGAGATGACAGATTCCGCGGTCTCGGCGACTCCGATGGTCTCGGCGCGTGGTCATCAGTTCCGCGGGATCGTGGATCCTGGTGCTGGCGCGGTGCGTGTCGAGATGCGTGAGGATGTCGAGGGCGCGGAGTGGCGCGTGCTCGATTCTGGGAGCATTAGCACACGATCGGGTGGGGTGATCGGTGTTGAGTTCTGGCACATCGATCAGGCGCTGTGGTTGTTTGTGGACGGCAAGCTCGTGTGCGGCGGTGCGGAGAATGGGGCGTACGACATGACCCCTGTTGAGCGTGCGGCTGCCGCGACTGGGATGAGTCCGGAATTGTTGGCGCGTGATCGTGAGGTTGGTGATGGCGTGCGTTCTCCGGGGGTTCTCTCGCGTCCTGAGATCTACAAACCTGCTCAAGTGGAGTGGTCGTTTGATGGCGGCGGGTTCACGCTGCACAATGTACGCGTTCGCAGGGATATCAGCTACAAGAACATGTCACGCGAATCAGCGGTGGGACGCGCGACGCGAGGGGGACATCCCAACAACTATCCGACGCTGCATGACGACGAGTTCTTCATGTGCGGCGACAACTCGGCGCGTTCAGAGGACTCGCGATTGTGGACTGACAGCTCGATCGTGCCTTGGGTAGAAGAGCTGATTGATGATCGCGCGGGGATGGTCAACGAAGACCTGATCGTGGGCAAGGCGTTCGTGGTGTACTGGCCGAGCTTGCTCAAAGAGGGCAAGGTGCCTGCTCCGGATATCGGGCGCGTGCGCTGGATCTGGTAAGCACGCTTTAGGACAAGACGATATCGAGCGATCCCATCACGCCGAGGGTGAGGGAGATGATGCCGTTGAGCGTGAAGAACGCGATGGGGATCCCCGCTTTGCCTCGCTGAGCGAGGATGATGTGCTCGTAGATCAGCAGCAATGCGGTGAGGATGATCGCGATCAGGAAGAGTGTGGAGAGGGATGATGACTGTCTCCAGGTCTGCAGCAGCGCGAGGAGCGCGAAGAGATGGAACAGCCTTGCGATCCAGATTGCAGACTTCCATCCGAACTTTGCGGGGATGGAGTTGAGGTTGGCGCTGCGGTCGTGCTCGAGGTCTTGGAGCGCGTAGATGATGTCGAATCCCGCGACCCAGAGCAGGACCATGAGCGCGAGGGTGAAGACCTCGGGGGTTTCTGGGAGCAGGGTTGGGTTGATGGCGATCGCGGCGGCGATCGGGGACGCGGCGAGGGCGCCTCCGAGGAAGAGGTGACAGAGGAAGGTGAAGCGCTTGGTGAAGGAGTAGAACCCGATCCACGCGAGGACGGGGATGGAGAGCTGGGTGGGGAGCCAGTTGTTGTAGAAGAATCCGAATCCGGCGGTGGTGATGACGAACGCGATCGCGGTCGCGGAGAGCAGGAGGAAGCCGTCGCGGCGCGAGAGTTGTCCCGATGCGAAGGCGCGTCGTTTGGTGCGCTCGTTCTCGGCGTCGAGGTTCATGTCCGCGACGCGGTTGACGAGCATCGCCCAGGTCCGCGCAAAGACCATCGCGAGGATGATGAGGGTGAGAGTGATGGGGAGATCGGAGAAGTCGATCGACCCTGATTCAGTCGTAGGCGCGACGATAAAGGTCGCGAGGATCGCGAAGGGGAGCGCGAAGACGGAGTGGGCGAGCTTGATGTCCGCGAGAGCGATCGAGACGCGCTTGGTCCAGCTCAGGGTGGGGGCTTGGGCGGTGTTGGCGTTGATCGTGCTCATCGGGAGGGATTGTAGGGGAGGGCTATTTCTGTTTCAGATTCTGGGTGAGATGATCGAAGAGGGCTTGGGTGGTGGTGAAGGATGAGCCGCTAATCGCGAGGATCTTTTCGGGGTTGGTGTGTCCAGAGTGGATCTTGACGGATGATGCTTTGATTCCGAGATCTTGAGCGATGAGCGAGCAGATCGCTTTGTTCGCTTTTCCGGCTTCTGGAACGGCAGCGATGCGGACTTTGAGGCGGTCTCCGAGCATGCCTGCGATCTGGTCACGCGAGGCGCCGGGGACGGCTTTGATTGGGAGGAGGATTTCGCTCACGCGGAATGCTTGAGGGGGTTACTGGCAGGCGTTGTTGATCGCATCGATGAAGTCGAGGACGTCTTGGAACTCGATGATGCCGTCGTTGTTGAAGTCGGCGCTTGGGTCTTGCGTGCGGTACGCGGTCAGGAGTAGGCTCGCATCAAAGTAGTTGAGGCGAGCATCCTGATTGACATCGGTCGGATGGTACGCGTTGACGGTGATCTCTTGGTTCGCTGGGATGTTGTTGAGGATGGTTGTTGATCCGTCGGCCCACTGGATTTCGAGTTGTTCGACTTCGGTCGCGAGCTGGAGACCGATGTGCGTGGTGAGCTCGGATTGGGAGAGGTAGGACGCGTTGTTGTGGGTGGCGTGGAGTTGTGTTTGGCCGTTGACGGTTGCGATGATCTTGGTCCCGAATCCGTTTGGCGCCAGGCATGGGTGCGTGGAGGTGTCGAGGTTGACGCGGAGGTAGTTGTTGAATCCGTCTTCGATGGGGAGATCATTTCGGTAGAAGCGGATCGGTCCTTGGTTGTCGATGAAGATGAGGTCGAGGTCGCCGTCTTTATCGTGGTCGAGTGAGACAAGTCCGCGGCCGTTGATGTTGAACTGGAGTCCTGAGAGGATGGAGAGGTCGGAGAAGAAGGCGTTGCCATCGTTGAGCCAGAGTTTGGTTGGAGAGTTGGGCCATCCGGGCCAGCCGTTGGTTGCGACGAGGTCTTGGTCGGTGTCGTTGTCGAAGTCTCCGGCGACGACGCCCCAGCCCCACGCGATGTCTTGGACACCACGGTTTGCGGCTTGGTCGAAGAAGATGGGGTCTCCGAGGTTGTCGATCTGCGAGCACATGTAGAGGGTGTTGCCTCGGTTTTCGGAGGCGACGTAGATGTTGGTCTGGTACCAGTCGAGGAGTCCGTCGCGGTTGAAGTCGGCGACGGCGGCGCCCATGCCGTTGTGGTCGGCGTTGATGTTTGATTTGTTGGTGGTGGTGCGGAAGGTGGCGCGTCCGGATTCGTTGACGCCGTTGTTGACGAAGAGCTCGGAGGTGGTGAAGTCCGCTGTCAGCAGGATCTCGGGGTAGCGGTCTCCGGTGATGTCGACGATGTGGGGCGTGAATCCGCGGACGACGTCGAAGCGCTGGGGGGGAGACATCGAGGCGTCGGTGATGTCGATGAAGGTTGGTTGACCGGTTTGCATGAACTGGTTTTCGAAGAGGCGGTTGCCTGATCCTTCGAACATCCATGTCGCGACGAAGAGGTCGAGGTCGCCGTCGAGATCGATGTCTCCGAACGCGGGGGTCATCCCGGCGGGGATGTTCATGACCTCGTTGACTCCTGATGTCTTTGCGATGTCGGTGAAGGAGAAGTTGCCCTGCTCGTCTGGACCTGAGTTGAGGTACATCTTGCAGAGTCCGGGCGCGGTGCCGTCGAGTCCTGGGGCGCCGAGGGAGACGACGTAGAGGTCCATGTATCCGTCGTTGTTGATGTCCGCGGCGGCGGTTCCCATCCCGAGGTGGGTCTCGAGGAGTCCCCACTGCTGGGTTTGTTCTGTGAAGGTGCCGTCTTGGTTGTTGATGTAGAGCTTGTTGGGGTTGATGCCGAGCGAGGGGATGAAGATGTCGGGGTAGGTGTCGCTGTTGAAGTCGGCGACGCAGATCCCGCCGGTCATGCGGTTGTGCTGTTGTGGGTACCCCTCGTCGGTGACGGACTCGGCGGAGATGCCGACTTGGGAGGTCGAGAGGACGTATTTGGGGTTGGATGCGAGCGTGTCATGGGTCATCACGGCGGTCGGCATGATCGCAGGGAAGATCAGGCCGAGGGACGGGAGCGTGATGCATGCGCGGAGACGGCGCTGTGTCTTTGGTTGGGAGGGGCTCGTCATGTCTATAGGGTGGCTCGCAAATGCATGGTTTCAAGCAATTTGGATGGGTTTTGGGGTGAATTGGGGTGATTTCAAGTGCTCTTGGACGCTTGAGGGGTCTTCTTGCGTGTTTGGGCTCGGTTCGGAGCGATCGCGGTGGAGATTCCCCTTGCACTCCCCAGTTCGCGGACGGGTCCCATTTGGACGCGTTCCATCGCGGTTTTAGCGTTGTCTTTGGAGTATTCGGTCCCGATGAAGTGTCGATTCATCGCGGTCGCGACCACGGCGGTGGTTCCTGATCCCAGGAATGGATCGAGGATCGTGTCGCCGGGATTCGAGGTCGAGGCGATGACGCGGTGGAGGTAGGTTTCGGGGAGTTGGTTGTCGTGTTGTGGTCGTCGTTCTTTGTTGTTGCCTTGGATGCGTCCCCAGTATGGGCCGTACCAGACGTCCATCGGCACGCGGAGTCCGGCGGGCATCCCGTCGCGTTTAGACTCGGTGCGCGCGTCGGCGTAGATGGCGCGGCGGTCGGATTCTTCGAGGATCGGGTCGGGGTTCCAGGTGCGGTTGTTGGGGTCCTTGGCGAAGTAGAGCGCGTGGACTTTCGAGTTGATGAAGCGGGACTTGGTGTTTTGTCCGAAGCGGTAGTGCCAGACGCACCAGTTGATCATGGTGAGCTCGCGCTTCTTGAGATGCACGACGATCTCGGCGGCCCAGTCGTCTGGGATGTTGACCCAGATCGCGCCGGTGGGCTTGAGCGCATCGACGCAGAGGTCGAGCCATTTGTAGGTGAACTGGGTGTACTCCTCGGTGGACATCGAGCTGTCGTCCCAGACCTTATTGGATTTGGTATTGGGGGTCTCGTGCTTGTTGTAGTCGCGGTTCCAGTTGAAGGGGGGGTCGGCGAAGACGAGGTCGACTGCGTGCTCCTGGACTTCCGGGATCTTGGGGAGTTGTGTGCGGCAGTCACCAACCCAGACGCGCGCGGTGGCGTTGTTCTTGAGGGTCAGGGATCGGGTTGGTTTGGTCGGAGGCATGGGTTGAGTGTATTTCAGTTGTCGGTGTCGCGCAAGCCCCATGCGGATTGAATCATGCGGTATCCATCGGGGTCGTGCGCTCTGAGCTGATCGCGGGAGAAGGGGTAGAAGTCGTTGAATCCGAAGTACGCTTCGGTGAGCTCCGCGAAGTACTCGATCTCGTTGTTCATCGCGTAGTGGATGCGAGGCGTTCCGGAGATGTGATCGACGAGGTCGTAGGTGCCTGACGCTTTGGCTTGCTCGTAGGGCTTGGTGACGAGTGGGTTGTTGTATCCGAGCGTGGCGTGCTGGTACGCGTGGGCGAGCTCGTGGAGGATCATGCTGGGTTGTCCGGTGTTGACCCAGTTGACGAAGTTGGTGGTGTTGGCGATTTCGACGCCTGTCGCTTTGTCGGTGTTGTGTCCGTTGTCGGCGAGCCATTTGGGATCGGGGTGGTAGCAGGCGCAGGGGAAGCGGGGGTTGTTGTGCTCGATCCAGATGATGGTCTGCTGGAGCGTCGCGTGGGCGCTTGGTGGGGTTTGGGCGAGCGTTTGCTTGAGCTGTCGTCGGAGGAGATCAAGCGCGGGGGTGGTGGTCTCGGTGTGGTCCATCGCGGCTTGGGAGATGTGGACAGTGAACCCCTCGATGGTTTGGATCGTGTACTGGTCGGTGGTTTCGTGGATGAACGGTGGGGAGACTGATTCGAGCGTTGAGTTGGTCTTTGAATTGGTCGTTGGCTGCGTGGCGCACGACGCGAGTACGGCGGGCGCGAGCAGGAGGGATCGGGATAGACGGGTGAGGATGCGCATGGGGGTGTTTGTGGTGCTAGTCTAATGGATCATGACCGCTCGCGCCACCCCAACTGAAACACTAGATCTGAGTGTGATGATTCCGTGCCGGAACAATGTGCGGACGATGGGGCGCGTGCTTGAGTCGGTCCGCGGGTTGTGCTCGCAGCTTGTGGTGATTGATTCGGGTTCGACGGACGGGACATTGGAGCTTGTTGAGGCGTGTCGAGAATGGTGCGAGGTCGTTTTGGTGCAGACGCACTGGCGCGGGTTTGTGCGGACCAAGTCGATGGGGCTTGATGCGTGCAATCGCAAGTATGCGCTGTGGCTGGATTCGGATGAGCCGGTGACGAGTGAGATGGCGGCTTCGGTCCGGAGCGTGGTCGCGGACGGTGTCGATGCGGCAAGGGTTCAGCGTGTCGTGGAGTACAAGGGGAAGCTGCTGATGCACTCATGGCAGCCTGAGTGGCGGCTCCGGCTGGTCAGGATGGATCTGGTGCGCGATGGGCGGGCGCGATTCACAGGGATCGATCCGCACGATTATCTTGAGGTGGACAGCGGTGTCGAAGTACGAGCGCTCGATGGGGTGCTGGTGCATGACTCATTCGAGACCTTCAGCGAGCACCTCGGCAATCAGCTCCGGCTCTCGCGCACCAGCGCGCAATCGCTGCACGCGATGGGCAAGCGCGGGAGCGTGTGGAAGATCATGACCTCCCCGATCGGTGCGTTCTTTAAGCAAGCGATCGTCAAGGGTTCATGGCGCGACGGCTCCGCGGGCTGGCTCGCGGCAACCACGAGCGCGGCGGGGGCGCTGATGAAGCACGCGGTGCTGTATGAGCTGGGGCGTTCCGAGCAATGATCGGTTCTTAACTATGAGTCGCCTATCATACTTGCGTGCGTTGGCGAGGTGCTGGCGTGGTTGAAGGTGCCGAGGATTGGTTTTGACCAATCTGGTTCGGCGAGCGCCCTGATCGGGGCAGAATGGTTGATCAATGAGCGACAAGTATCGCGAGGGCGGTGGGTCCGGCAAGCGTGGGGGATCGAAGAAGGGCGGGCGTCGTGGGGGCGGCCGCAAGGGCGGGGGACGAGGTAAGCGAGAAAAAGATGCGCCGGAACCCAAGCGGGTTCGGACGGTCAGCGAGCCAGAGGGTGGTTGGTCGGAAGAGTCGTTCCGTTTGGATATGACCTTTGCGGATCTTGGGTTGGGTGATGACATCCTCAAAGCGATCGATGAGCTTGGGTTCAAGCATCCAACGAAGATCCAGGCGGAGCTTGTGCCGCTGGCGCTGACTGAGGTGGACATCCTCGGACAAGCGAAGACGGGAACGGGGAAAACAGCGAGCTTCGCGCTGCCGCTGCTTGAGATGATTGAGCCGGGTGATTCGATGAGCGCGATTATTCTGGCGCCGACGCGTGAGCTCGCGGTGCAGATCAAGCAGGACATCGAGGAGCTGGCGCCGCATACAGGATTGAGCGTGTGCGCGATTTACGGAGGACAATCGATCAATGTGCAAGCGGATCAGCTGCGGAAGCATCCTGAGATCATTGTGGGGACTCCTGGACGCGTGCTGGACATGATCGAGCGTGGGTTCTTGTCGCTTGAGCACATCGAGTTTGCGGTGCTCGACGAGGTGGATCGGATGCTGGACATTGGGTTCCGCGACGACATCCGCAAGATTCTTGGGAAGTGTCCGAAGGATCGTCAGACGATCTTCGTGTCCGCGACCTTCACACCTGAGATCGAGAAGCTGGCGCGGAAGTTCATGCAGGATCCGACGAAGCTTGAGGTTTCGGCGGGCGCGTTGACTGTAGAGCTGGTCAAGCAGGGGTATGTGACGGTTGAGCCTTGGGATAAGCGACGGATGCTGGCGCATTTGTTGACGCACGAGGAGCCGGCGCTGACGATTGTGTTCTGCCGGATGAAGCGGACGGTGGATTCGGTCGTGCGGTATCTAGAACGCAAAGAGATCCCGGCACACGCGATCCATGGCGACCTCTCACAGTCCAAACGCAACAATGTGATGAGCAAGTTCCGTTCAGGAGATCTGGCGGTGCTTGTCGCGAGCGATCTTGCATCGCGCGGGATTGATGTTGAGGGGATCACGCATGTGGTCAACTACGACCTCCCTGAAGATCCGGATATTTATGTGCATCGCATCGGACGGACAGCACGCGCGGGACGCAACGGGCACGCGTGGTCGCTTGTGACTCCGGCTCAGGGATCACTGTTGACTGAGATCGAGATGCTGGTGAATGCTGAGATCCCGAAGATGGACTATCCGGACTTTGAGCCGCGCGAGCGTCCGGAGGACTGGAAGGACGAGCCGACTGGTGGTCGACCGACCTATGAGGTCAAGGGCGTCAAAAAGGAAGCGAAGAACCGATTCGCGGAGGAGGCTCCTCCAGCGGAGAAGGAAATGAGCGATGCGGAGAAGGCGGAGAAGTTCCCGGGTGGGGTGGTTCCTGCAAAGCGTCCTCCTCGTGTGATGCGCGGGAAGACGCGGACGCGCGGGCGTTAATCGCGAGTGTTAGCTTGATGACTTGTTAGTCATTTGGAATTTTTGAAATGCACAATCCGTTCCAATGCGAGTTGGTCTTGTTCATTCATTGATGAGGAATGATCGAGAAGAAACTGAGCTGTTGCTCTATGTTCCGATTCGATGTTGCCAAAGTGGCCGAGTTCCACTTGCTCGGCGATGTCTGTCCAACTTGCTCGTGCCCAGACTCGAGCGATGTCTTCTCTCAAGCGTCTATCGATTTTGTGAAGATAGAGTGTGGCGATCCATTCAGATGGCCGTTGATTCTCAATAGCTTCACGAACAGCATCTAGACTCGGTACAGACTCGCGGTATCCAAGCTTCGGTGGTGGATTCCAGTGTGGTGGATAGTCGCTTTGAGATAATCCCGACATGATGGCGAATGCTGACGCGACCTGGTTCTGCTTCAGGAGGAGTTCTGCTTCTCGGCGATTGATCTGTTCGGGTTGGCTTATCAATAGTAGAGGCACAAACGCGATGATTGATATGATTGCAATGATCAGCATTCCTCTTGAGGAACTTGATTGTGATTGTGGTTGCTGATTTGTCCACTTTGGTTTAAGAGCTCCGATGGCGACTAGGGCGCCAATGATCCATACTGGAGCACTCACGAATGAAAGCACAGTGATATCAAAAGTGACCCTCGCGATAAGAGCATCGCGTTGCGAATGACGGATTCCGCCCATCACATCAATTACGGGTGTTGGGATCTGTGTTATGGCGATGTACGCTACTGCGTCAGCGAACAACATCACCAGGAAGAATGAAGAGACATATCCGATTCCATAGATCACTGAAATCACACGGGTCATTAGCACAACACGCCAAAGTGCGACTAGAGCTAAGGTCCAGAGGTTCACCTCGATAGCATCTACGGGGCTCATGAAGCGTTCGTAAGGGATTGCGTAAAGCCATGCGAGCGGCGCGGTCATCCAGAAGAGTCCCATGAACATGCACCAAGCTCTGAAGATTGGCGGTGGAACGCCGCTCTCCTGATCTCGTTTGAATAATGCCGCAAAATGCACGAGAAGAAAGAGTGTGGTGCCTGTTACTAGGGAAGCTGCGAGTGGACGGAGCGCATGCCATGGTTCATGAAGTAGATCTTCGCCGTCATACTCGCGAGCGAATCCTGCTGAAATCACAAACAGGATGCCTATCAATAGAGAGCTTCGGGAAGCTGCTACTTCGAGTATTGCCTGCCGCGATCCTATGAGGTATTGGGACAAGGTTGATGCTTTCAAGAAACACCTCCTGCCGAAACGATACGCATTCTGGAGAACATCTGTGCCTGCGAGTACGGCATATGGATCCGAGTGATTAAAAAAGACCGGAACTCGTCTAGAGTTTCGGTCTTCATTCGTTTGAGTAAGGTATGCGGTAGTTAGCTGTTGACGATCGCTTCTTCTCGGTTGATGGAGCCGATGATTGCTGGAGCGGTGCCGGTGTTGACATGGACCTTCGGTTCGCTTGTACGGTCCGCTGAGCGTGCGTGCTGGACCGTCTTGCTGTCGGTTGTCTCTGGTGCAGTTGCTTCGAGGCACTCACGCATGCGTCGTCCGGCTTTGAACTTCACAGTGCGTTTGGCAGGGACTGGGACGCGTTCGAGGGTCTTCGGGTTTTGCGCCATGCGTGGGGCGCGTTGCTTGACTTCAAAGACACCGAAATCGCGGAACTCGAGTCGGTTTCCTTCACCGATTTCATCGATGACTTGGTCAAGAAACTCTTGGATGATCTGCTTTGCGACGACGCGTTTGTGTCCGGTGCGTTGTGCGATTTGGTCAACCAGTGCTTTCTTGGTGATTGTCTTCATCGTTCAGTGTCTTTCTAGGTATTGAGCTGTCATCCGGCGTGTGTGCGGTCAGGTGTGCGGACGCCGGCGCGTCGTTTTGGTTGGTCCGCGGGAGGGCTTCGGGGAGGCCCTGATTCCCGATCGGAAGATGCCCCAAACGAATGGTTGCTGCGTGGTCCTGTGCGGAGGACGCGGCGTGATGCTCGGTGGGGACGCCGAGCGGCGTGCGGGTAATTGGGAATACTCGCATGGGCAGTATCGCAGACTAAATCGCTCAGGTCAACGGGGTAGGAATACTTCTTTGCGACATAAACCAAAAACGATCAAGCACTTGCAATTGCGTCTTTGGTCTGCTATGGCTGGGTATGGAATCCGCTTCAGGGCATCAAAGCGAGGGTGGTTCATCGGTCTCGATCGGTGGTGGTCGTGCTGTGGATTCGGGGAAGTTGCGTTTCAGCTTTGTGCGTTCTTCTGGTCCAGGTGGTCAGAATGTGAACAAGCGAGCGACGAAGGCTCAGCTGCGTGTGCGTGTTGAGGACCTTGGATTGCCGTTCGGCGCGGCGCGTCGACTGCGCAAGAACGCGGGGAGTTTGTTGACACAGGATGATGAGTTGTTGATCTCGTGCGATGATTCGCGCAGTCAGTCGCGCAACAAACAAGGATGTGTTGATCAGCTCCGCGCGATGGTGAATAGGGCGATGGTGGTCCCGAAGACTCGGAAGAAGACGAAGCCGACAAAGGGTTCTGTGGAGCGCCGCATTGATGCGAAGAAAAGACGAGGCGAGATCAAACGCAGCCGCCAATCGCGCGGGGAAGACTAGAGTTGACGATGCACGAACACGCGGAGCAACAATCTGGATCGAGTCGTGATCACTACGCGATCGGTATTGAATGCTCGAATCCTGGTGCGTGCATTGATGGACGAGGAGAGGTGGGGATCGCGAAGATCATTGGTGACGGATCACTCGAATGTATTGGTGTGCGAGCACTTCCGGAGTCCATGCGTGGCAGTGACGGGATGATGAGCGCGATCGATGAGCTGTGCACTGAGCTTGGGATCGAGCGCGATCAGATCAAGCGCGTGGTGGTGTCCATAGGTCCGGGTGGTTACACAGGACTCCGTGTCTCTGTGACGCTCGCGAAGGTTCTCGCGATGGCGCTGGGGTGCTCAGTGGTTGGGGTCCAAACGGCGGCGGTCGCGGCGGAGTTTGTTGACTCGGATGCGGTCATCGCACTGGCTTCGAAGAACGGCAAGGCGCACTGCACAAGCGTTGAGGGCGGGGCGCTGCGTGTGATCGGAGAAGTTGGTTCTGCTGAGATCGCTTGGATGAGCGGGGTTTTGGTTGGGGATCGGCATTTGCCTGATCCGATGCGTGAGGCAGCAATAGGAGCGGGGATGCGTATCGAGGAGCTGCGGCTGGGTGTAGAAGCGTGTTTCAGAGCGTCTGAGGGGTGCTCTGAGACCGATCCGGGGTCGTTGGCGGTGATGTACGCTCGAGAGCCGGACGCGGTCACACAGTGGCGTGCTCGGCACGGCTGAATGCGCACAAGAAAGTGCGGAATGTGGAAGCATATGTGTTATCGGTGTGAAGTTGGGGGGGTTGGGGGACGATGAGCGGGTGTACGCGTGTCCATGAGGGTGCGTGAAGCCGAGGTCATCGATGAGCAAGGACAGCACAGATTGGTCTACGAAGAAGGTCTTTACGACTGGAGAAGCGGCGCAGGTCTGCAAGGTTTCACAGCAGACGATTATCCGCTGCTTTGATTCTGGAAGACTCAACGGATTCCGAGTTCCCGGCTCGAAGTTCCGAAGGATCCCACGCGAAGAGTTGATGCGCTTTATGCGATCCAACGACATTCCATTGGAGGTTCTGGAGAGCTCGCTCAAGCGGATTCTCGTGGTTGATGATGACCAGCAGATCGCGTCTTTGATCCAAGATGTGTTCGGGGATGACGGGCGGTTTGAGGTGCGTGTGGCGCACAATGGATATGACGCGGGTATGGAGACAGAACGCTTCCAGCCTCACCTGATTTTGCTTGATTACATGCTCCCTGACATCAACGGCGATGTGGTGTGCAAGCGTGTGCGTGAGCGTGATTCGCTCGCTGATACTCGCGTGCTTTGCATATCTGGGGTGATCGAGTCCGAGGAGATCGAGGGATTATTGGATGCGGGGGCGGATGGTTTCCTGAAGAAGCCGTTTGATCTCGGAGAGCTGATGTCGCGTGTCGAGTCGTTGCTTGACATGAATCAACGGAGCGCGGGGTGAGCATGGGCGTTCAGGTCGACGATCAGCACGAGCAGCAGGTGAGCAGCCGACAGGTGGAAGCGATCCTTGCGGGGATCACTCGGCTTCCGACACTTCCTGCAGTCGCGGCGAAGTTGCTGTCGATGGGTGCTGATGAAGATGTTCGTCTGGACGAAGTGATCGAGTTGATTGAGGCGGATCCGGCGCTGAGTGCTCGGATGTTGTCGTTGTGCCGGAGTGCGGACACGGGGCTCGGGGACCGTATCACGACTGTTCGGCGTGCGGTGATTATGCTGGGTCTTGATGCGGTTCGCACGGCGGTGCTGAGCGTGCTGATCTTTGATCAGTTGCCTATTGAAGCGAGCGAGACGATCGAAGGGGAACTGGGGTTCGATATTGAGGGGTTCTGGACACGCGCGATCGCGGTCGCGTGCGTGAGCGAGCAGGTGGTCAAGAATACAAACTCGATGGGTGTCAAGGCTGACGAGGCGTACCTTGCTGGATTACTCCACGGTCTCGGAAAGCTCGCGTTGTACAATGTGCTCCCAAAGTCGTGGGAGAAAGCGCTCGCGATGGCGAAGAGCCATCACCTGTCGTTGAGCGGCGCTGAGCGCGCGACGATCGGATTGGATCACCACACGGCCGGGAAAAGACTGAGCGAGCATTGGGGGCTGCCTGAATCGATCCGTGATGTGGTGTGGTTGCATGGTCAACCCAGTGCGGGACTCCCGGAGCATTGCAACATGCAGTTGGTGCTCGTGGTCACGCTTGCGTGCTTGTGGTGCGAATCTCAGCATCTTGGTTGGTCAGGAGATTCCACGAGCGGGATCGATATGGATGAGATCGCATCCGAACTCGGCGTGGATCTGAGCATGCTTGATGCGCAATCAGGGGAGATTGTTGAGCGCGTGAGCGAGCGAGCGAAAATCCTTGGTGTGGGTGAGTTCAGCGCTCCTGAACTGCTGTTCTCGTCGCTCACAAGGGCGAACACAAAGCTCGCTTCGATCAATCAGGAACTCAGGGGCAAGCAGCAGATCGCGGATCGTTCGCACTCGCTGCTCGCGGCGGTGGATGTGTTCTACGACGCGATCGGTGGATCAGTGGATTCCGAACACATCGTGTGCGGGATGATTCAATCGGGCGCGAAACTCACTGGGATCAACCACGGCGTGGTGATCCTGCAGGATCGTCCCGGAGCTGTGTGGATGAAGTATCAAGTCATCGATGGCAAACTCGCGGGTGGCAACAACTCGGGACAGGTTGTTGTGGCGCCGAGAGTATCAGATCATGGCGAGGTCCGTCCGGGTCAAATCGCGGGATTGAGCGGCGATCAGGTGCTTGATCTTGCGAATCTCGATTGGTTCCGATCCATGATCCAATCGGTCCGTGAGATCGGAGTGGCATCGCTCATCGGCGTGGGAGATTGTGGAGAGAACGATGAACCACATGATTCGGTCTCTTGTCTGGTTGTGCTGGTCAAATCAACAAGTGATTCGGCGCCGGAGCTGAGTGCGAAGGGATTCCGTGTTGTACGCAGAGCATGGGCAAGAGCGCTCGAGAATGCTGTCAACTCACACGGCGCGAAAGTACTCGCTGAGGAACTCGCGAGTGCGAATCGTGAGCTTGCGTCGATGCAGCGCGAACGGACAAAGAACGAGTCGTTGCTGCGTTTGGGTCAGATGGCTGCGGGGGCCGCGCACGAGATGAATAATCCGCTTTCTGTGATCAACGGACGCTCGCAGCAGTTATTCGAGCGTTTGGGAACTCAGCGTGATCGGGACGCGGCGCAAGCGATAGCGCAAGCCGCGGATTCGTTGTCGAGCATGATCACCTCGATGCATCTGCTTGCGGAGCCGCCAGATCCGACGATTGCATCGACTGATCCGGTGCTCGTTGTGCGTCAAGCGATTGAGCTTGCGAAGAGCAAGGCGCATCGGAACGGGATCCGTGCAAAGGTGAAGCTGCACATTGATGGGATGCTCGAACCGATCGAGGTTGATCGGGAGTTGATGGCGAGTGCGATCAGTGAGCCGATCCTCAACAGTGTTTTATCAAATCCTTCGGGACTTGTGAATGTTTCGATTGAACCTGCGGGTGAGGATGGTCGAGTAATGGTACGGATCGTTGATTCTGGTCCCGGCTTGTCGCAGCGGGCACTGAATCATGCGTTCGATCCGTTCTTCTCAGAACTCAAAGCGGGACGGCGTCCGGGTTTGGGTCTGGCAAGATCTCGGAGTGTTATCGAGTTGCACGGCGGCGCGATCGACATTGCCAACACTACAGGAAAGGTTCCTGGGGCTCAGGTCCAGATTGTGCTTCGCGGGAAGCACAAAGCACGCAAGAACGCGGCATAAAGAAAGATAGTACTAGAGATCGAGAGAGTAGAGCACACGATGAACCACAGGGACACACCATCTGAACAGCCGAGAGGCAATGAAGCATTCAGCGATCAGTATGGTGGATCGGTTGAGCATGGTTCGTTCGATGGATCGGACTCGATGATGCTTGAGCCGGTCGGTTTGCGTGCACGCGTGCTCGCGGTTAGTCCTCGTCGATCTGTCCGCCGGCGCATCGCTTCGATGCTGCACGGGCGAGTGGAGTCGATCGAGTTCGTCGAGAGCGCGAGCGAGGCACTTGAGAATATCAATACTAGCGGGACGGATCTGGTCATCATCGAGCGTGCGCTTGCAAGCGGTGATGGGATCGAGCTGCTCGAGACGATAACGCATCATCATCCGATGATTGTGGGTGTGGTGCTGGGAGCGATTCACAGCACTGACGACGCGGTGCGTGCGATGCGTGCCGGCGCGTGTGATCTGATCCAGATGAGCAGCAAGGAAGCGGACACTGTCCGTCGGCTTGTTGGAGCCGCGGAGCGTGCGGAGCGTGTGCGTCGTCGCGATGCTCGCGTGGATCGACTCAAAAAGCTCTGCAGCAAACTCAACAACGCTCGCGAAGAAGTGACGGGACAGATCGGGGGACTGTGCACGGATCTGACCGATGCGTACAAAGATCTGAGTCAACAGTTTGGGGATGTGAAGATTAAGAGCGAGCTGGAGACGCTGCTGCGTCAGGAGCTTGACATTGAGTCGCTGCTTCGGACATTGCTTGAGTTCACGCTCTCGAAAATCGGCCCGACCAACGCAGCGATCTTTATGCCTACAAGCGGCGGGGATTACTCGGTTGGTGCGTATGTGAACTACGACATCGCGAAAGAGACGGCTGAGGTCATGCTCGATCAACTCGCGGATGCGATTCCTGAGAGCGTTGAACATCTTGAGGGTGTTCGTGCGATGTCGGGACGCGTCGAGCTCACTGAAATGCTCGGGACCAGCGCGTACTGGGTCGAGGATTCGACGATGCTGACGATCTCATGTCGAGAAGAGGATGAGTGTCTCGCGGTGCTCGCGTTGTTCCGTGATCGTTCACGCAGCTTCAGCGAAGAGGATGTGCGGATGCTTGGGATCATCGGATCGCTCTTCGGCGATCAGCTCGCACGCGTCATCCAGACCCACCATCGACACCTCCCGCGCGATCAGTGGGGGCTGAGCGGGGATTACGGCGTGGATGATGAGCCTGGTGATGACTACGGTTTCGATGACGGGTATGGGGATGACTACGGCGGATTCGCGGCTTGATCTTGAGTTCTTGCCAGACAGAACTGAAACTGATTATGTGAGATTCCTAAGAATACTCTGAACGGGTAAATGCTCCGTCAGGGTTTCGAATATCAGGTAGCGACACATCATGTCGCACAAGTGCGTTAGACTATCCTGTCGGGCAATGATTTGTCCTGCGGGAGTTTTTTTATGATGCACATTCTCTTTGGTGATCTCGCACCTTGGTTCTCTGCTCCGGCTCTGTTGGGGACTGGTGTGTTGTTTGTCCAACTGGTATTTGGAGAGATTGGGGGCGATGGCGCACTTGATCTGGATCTTGATGTCGACGGTCATGCGGATCATCCCGGAATGGAGTTCGGGATTCTGAGTTTGCAATCGATCTCCGCGTTCTTTCTCGGGTATGGATGGGTTGGATTAGCAGCGTATCGATTCTTAGATGTGGGATTCACAGGTGCCGCATTTATTGCTGTGCTTGCTGGGGTGGGGGTCGCGTGGCTTATGGTGTGGTTGCTTCGTACATTCTTAAAGCTTCAGAACAATACGAATGTCTCGATCCAACAGACTGTTGGGCTTGAAGGCGAGGTGTATGCGACGGTTCCTCCAGAAGGAACGGGTCGAGGGGAGATTATTTTGGTTATCAATCAGAGTCAGCACAACTACTTTGCAACTCAAGATGGGGTTGAACCAATCCAGACGCGATCTCGTGTGCGTGTACTGCGCGCGGATGCTGGGAGTAACACGATTGTTGTTGAAGCGATTTGATGTGTGTTTGCATTTGTATTTCGATAGGGATGAGTTACAGGAGGGACATTGATGAATATTGAATCGTTGGTCGCTACAGCGACAATATCGCAAGGAGAATCCACAAACAGCGGGTTGTTCATTCTCATCGTGGTAGGCGTTGTGCTGTTTGTTGGTGTCTTTGTGACACTGTTTCTTGCGAGTCGGTATCGTCGGTGCCCTTCAAACAGGATTCTTGTCATTTGGGGTACAGGTTCTAAGTCATCGGCGCAGTGTTTTCACGGCGGGGGTAAGTTTGTCTGGCCTGTGATTCAGGATTATGCGTACATGTCGCTTGAGCCGTTGGTGATTGAGATCCCATTGCAAGGGGCTCTCTCGCTGAACAATATTCGAGTGAATGTTCCTTCGACCTTTACGGTTGGAATCTCGAAGAGTCCAGTGTTGATGAATAACGCTGCGGAACGCTTGCTTGGATTGAATCAGAACGCGATCCAGGATCAAGCGCAGGACATCATTCTTGGTCAGCTTCGTCTTGTCATCGCGACACTTTCTATCGAGGAGATTAATAAGGATCGCGAGAAGTTCATGAGCCTCGTGAATGAAAATGTGGCGGAGGAGATCAACAAGATCGGTCTCTCACTCATCAATGTGAATATCCGCGATATCACCGATGAGTCGGGCTACATCGAAGCGATCGGTAAGCGTGCAGCTGCTGAGGCAATCAACCGCGCGAAGGTTGAAGTAGCACAGCAGGATCGTGAGGGAGCTGTTGGTGAAGCGGCGGCTGTTCGTGAACGAAATGTTCGTGTTGCGGAAGAACGTTCGCTCGCAGAACAAGGTCAGAAGAACGCGGAGCAGCAGCAGCGTATTGCAGTTGCAGAACTTGAAGCTCAGGCAGTCGTCGGAGAAGTCGAGTTTAAGCGTGATCAAGAGATCGCGGCGGCAGAACGACTCGCTGAAACGATCGCGGCACAGAAGCGTGCGGAGCAAGAGCAGCGAGTCCAAGTCGCGAGCGCCGAAGCGATTGCGGTTGAGGGAGAAAACAGTTCCTCCGCGAAAGTTGCTGAGTCGAATGCCGAGCTTGCTCAAATTCGAGCAGAAGCAAGCCGCCGGGCGGATGTCGCTGCGGCAGAAGCGAAACAGAAGATCTTCATCGCTCAACGTGAAGAGGAACTTGCTCGGCTCGCAAAGGAACAGCTCGCGCCTCAGGAGATCGAACTGAAGCGGATCGAAATCGAAGCGGAATCGGTTGCGGAAAGAGAGCGTAGGGAGGCGAGAGGTCATGCAGACGCGATCCTTGCGAAGTATGAGGCTGAAGCGAAGGGTACACAGCAGGTTCTTGAAGCGAAGGCGGAGGGATATCGTCAGCTCATCGAAGCGTGTGCCGAGAATCCGCAGGTCGCGCCGACGCTGTTGATGATCGAGCAGCTCCCAGAACTGATCGCGATGCAGGTCAAAGCGATTCAGAATCTCAAGATCGACAAGATCACCGTCTGGGACTCGGGCAGCGGATCTCGGGATGGTAGCGGAAATACAACAGCGAACTTCCTGAGCGGGATGATCGGATCATTGCCGCAGGTGCATGAGCTCGCGAAACAAGCAGGGATAGAGCTCCCGAGCGCTCTGGGTCATGTGGTTGATGCGGAGGATTCGAATCCAAAGCCGACGACGAGTGCTGAGTAAGCTGTTTATTGATCTAAGTACAGCACCCCGGAATGAGTTCCGGGGTGCTTTTTGTTAAGTCTACAGATTATGAAATGTGGGGATTAGACAACGAATCGGCCGGTCACTTCCGCGAGTGAGTCTGCGGTCTTTGCCAGTCCGTCACAGGAACTTGCGGAGAGTTCCGCTGCGGAGTTGACCTCACGGATCGATTCGGTGATGTCGGCAATGTCAGTGGAGACCTCTTTGACTCCGATGACGATTCTTTCAAGGTTTTGGGCGGCGCTGTTTGCGAGCTGTCCGTTTTGGATCGCTTGATCCACAGTGTTTCTCATCTGCTCGGCTGCGGATTTGGAGTTCTCGCTGAGCTTAGAGATCGCATCGTGGATCTCAGATGCGGCGGTCGAAGAACGATCCGCGAGTTTACGGACTTCATCGGCTACAACTGCGAACCCGCGGCCTTGCTCTCCGGCTCGCGCCGCTTCGATCGCTGCGTTGAGTGCGAGGAGGTTGGTCTGGTCAGCGATGTCAACGATGGTCTGAACAAGTTCAGCAATCGAGTTGCTCGCGATTACGAAGTTGTCTACAGCTTTTGCTGAATCTTCGATTTGGACCTGGATACCAGTGATGTTCTCAATAGTCTCAGCGATGACTTCTCCGCCTTCTTGCGCGGACAGAGAGGCGCTCTCGGCTCGTTCCATCGCGTCATCAGCGCGTTGACTGATGCTCTGAGTAATCCCTGAGGTCTCGACTGCGGCGCCCGCAATCTGAATCGATGCGGTTCGTGTTTCCTGCGTGGAGAGATCGATCTGTTCGATCGTGTGACGCATCGAGTGGAGGAATCCTTCAACGGCTGCAGCGACCTCGTCGAGTTCGGACGCGTTTTCAATCTGGATCTCTTGCGAGAGATCATTGGTTGATTCCATATGCGCGAGCTGTTGTCCGAGCTGCGCAGCTGCATTGGTGATACCGTCAGCGGTTTCATCGAGTTCTGCTTCACGATGTGCCGCGGATTTCATATCTACGAGAGCGGTGTGTGTCAGGTAGATGAGGAATCCGACCTCGGAGACGAGCCAGATTGCGTGCTCGATCCAGCGGAGTTTGCTTGCTGTTTCAATGCCGTACATCGATTGTGTCCAGAAGATCCCGCGGAAAGCGTGGTCGGCTGCCGCGACGACAGTCGCAGCGATCAAGACACGCCAGTCTCTGTAGAGCGAGAGGATTGCCATGGATGCGAAGTAGTGGAAGTGGTATTCGATGCGACCACCACCTACATGAACGAACAGGCCTCCCATGAACGCGAATGCGATCCCGGTAGCGAGTCGTGTGACGAGTTCGCCTGCTTTGAGTCGTGCGAGTACGAAGGGAAAGAGAGCGACGATTCCGCCTAGCACGATTGACGCAATCAAGTGCTTGTTTGGGCTCGAGGTAGCTCCGATCCAAGTCTTTGGAGAGATCGTGAACGCGAGGGCGACAAGGATCGCCCATTGAACAATCAGCGCGATCGAGAGGATCTTATCGGTTTTGATGCAGAGCGCATTGAACGCGGCCTTGAACCGCTCTGATGCGTTGATTTCAAGCGCAGAGATTGAAGGAGTACTCATGGTGTCGTGTCCCTATTACTGGTTGGGCAGGTGTTGGCTTCTGTGATTTCGCATATTTCTTGTTCTTCAGATGTGGGGCAGAGTGGGCATCCGAATACCGGTGCTTGTTCTGCGATTGGTTGTTCGCCTTGAAGGATGCTCTTGAGGGCAAACGACCCTGTGTTTGGTCCAGTGTGTGCTCGTGTAGGAGTGAGTCCGCCGGAGAACTTGAGAGTGCCGTCTTTTGCGTAGACAAGAGCGTGACCTGAGGTCATGGCTCCAAAGCGTTGTGCGATTGCTGAGCCGGGGTCGGCGATGCACTCCAGATTCGGGAGTGTGCTCAATCTTCGGGTGATGCTTGTGCGTGCGAACGCTTCATCTGGATGCGGCGCATCGTTTGGTCCTGGCACAAAGATGAGCGCGAGGATTTTCGGAGTCGCGTTTGTGTTTGAGAGCACGCCTTCGAGTTCGTCGATGGTCGAGCGAGTACAAGGACAGCGCGGATGGACTGCAAGCACGATGGTGTGGGAATCAGAGGCAAGCGCAAGCGATTGGTTATCGGGCCAAACGATTGGGACTTCTCCCGTCATCCCAGGCTCAGCGGCATAGTCTGCGAGGACAGCGAGCCCGGCACCGACGGCACCCAGCCAAGTCGCAATTCCCACAATAATCCATCGATTTTGAGCCATTTGGGTCTCCTGATGCCATTGCATCGGAGATTTTTGTGGCTCTCTAGAACAAGAGTTGAGTACCTCAAGTTGTTTAGGTATAAGCACTTTCCCTCGTTTGAGGGGGTGTATTAATCATCGAAGTAGGCACTCGCGTCATCGGGGAGATCTGCGAGGAATGCATCGCGGTCGATGGCTTCAACAGCCATGTCTTCGTCGAAGCGTCCAGAGACTTGATCTGGTGCGTGGAGTTGCTTCCCTGATGTGGACTTGGCACGTTTCTCGACGCGGCTGCGAGCGCGGAGGATGAGTTTGATCGGGACCTCTCCGAACGGGAGCAGCTCACGGATGCGATTCATGAGATAGCGTTCATAGTTGAGTGTGAAACGATCCGGATCATTCACGACGAGCACGAGTGTTGGTGGGTTGGTTTTGACCTGAGATGCAAAGTAGACGCGTGCTTCGGCGCCGAGTTTGTTGGATGGGCCGCGTGCTTCGATGATGGAGGAGATGGTTCGGTTGAGCTGACCTGTTCCTACGCGTGTGGACGCTTGCTCGAACATCTCCATCGCGATCTCGAGCGTTTCGGTGACATTGAGTCCTTCTTTGGCGCTGATGATCGCGATGGGTGCGAAGGACAATCCTTTGAGTTCTTTGCGGATGTAGTCTTCGTAGCGCTTCGGGGTGACTTTGCGTCCGGCTTGGTCGGAGCCGTCTTTTGCGATGTCCCATTTGTTGAGGACAATGACGACGGGTTTGTGCGAATCGACGATGAGCTTCCCGAGCTGTTCATCCACCTGCGAGATCTCGGTCGTCGCGTCGAGGAGGTACAGCACCACATCGGCGCGGGTGATGGCGCGCTTGGCGCGATCGAGCGCGTAGTACTCGATCTTGTCCTGGAACGACTTCTTTCGGCGTAGTCCGGCGGTGTCGATCGCGAGGATGGACTTGCCGTCGATTTCGATCTTGACGTCCACAGCGTCGCGTGTGGTCCCGGCGATTTCCGAGACGATGACGCGTGGTTCACCCGCGAGGGTGTTGACGAGCGTGGACTTCCCGGCGTTGCGTTTCCCGACGATCGCGACTTTCATGTCGACCTCGGGTTCTGGTTCGCCGTGGTATTCCGGGACGATGTCGAAGAGCTTGTCGAGCATGTCGCGGCGGAGGTATTTGGACTTGGAGGAGCAGATCAGCGGCTGACCGAATCCGAACGCGGCGAGTTCGTACGCGTGGGGTTCCCATCCCGAGTCGTCGCACTTGGTCGCGATGACGTGGACTGGGGTGAGCTCGGAGTTGGATGAGCCGTCCTTGCTCTGTTTTGTATCCCTGCGTCCGAGTTTTTGCTCGCGGAGCATCTGCGCGATCGCTTGGTCTTGTCCGGTGATCCCGGCTTGGCAATCGACGGCAAAGAGGATGACGTCCGCTGTGGACACGGCTTGGGCGATCTGCTGCTCGATGTCGTTGGTGAGCGTCGCGAGGTCGGCGCCGATCTCGTTGTAGCGAGCGCCGTCAGCGACGTAGACCCCGAATCCACCGGTATCGGTGAGCTCGATTTGCTTCGCGGTGCCTCGCTCGTTGGTGGGGTCTTTGGGGTCCGGAAGCTCGACGATGGTGGAGATCCGATCGCGCGTGACGCCCGGCGTTGGGTCAACGATGGCGATGCGCTCCTGAGCGATGAGGTTCAGGAGGGAGGACTTACCGACATTGGGTCGGCCGACGATGGCAACACGAGGGATGGGCATAGTCGAGGATCATAGACAGCCGCTTTGATTTGTCATTTCGGGAGCGACACAAACCAATGAAATTGAGGGGTTTGCGGGTATCTTTGTATCAAAGTCACGGCTTGCCGAAGACGGTCAAGCCGTGGCACCCGATTGAGTCAGAGCGCCGCGGCGAGTTGATCGATCAGCTCTTGGTGGGACTCGACGATCTGCGTCGCGCCGGCTTCGCGGAGCGTGTCGGCGGGGGTCAGGGTCGCGAGACCGATCACGCGCATGCTCGCGTTGCGTGCGGCCTCAACGCCGGAGACGGAATCTTCGACGACGATGGTGTCTTCTGGATCGTGTCCCATCACGCTCGCGGCGTGGAGGAACAGCGCGGGATCGGGTTTCCACTTGTTGATTTGGTAGGCGCTGAACATCGCGAACTGGGTCGGGTCCTTGGGATGCGGGAAGCGGTTGATGAGCTTGGAACCCGTCAGCGTGATCGTTGCTTTCTTGATCGGTGCGTTGGTCGCGACGCAGCGGTATTGGGGGGCGGAGTGGTGGTCATCGAGGAGGTCGAGGAGTTCGTGGATGCCTTCGATCGCCGGGACTGGATCGGACTGGAGCGCTTCGTACATGCGCGTGCGGTAGGTGTCGAGCAGATCGGGGACTTTGAATCCGAGCTGGTCCTCGACATCTTGATGGATGTCCTTGAGGTTGCGTCCCTTGAAGTGGGTGACGGAGTACTGCGCGTCGATTTCCCAACCCGCTTCGGAGACGGTCTGCGCGAGCACTCGGTTGGTGAGTGGTTCGGTATCTACGAGGACGCCGTCGCAGTCGAAGATGACGAGGTTGGCGTTGTGCATCAGGACGCGGCCGTCGCTTCGGGTGCGGGTTCGTTGGTGTCGGCACGCATGAAGAGGGCGTCGCCTTTGGTGATGGACTGTCCCGCTTTGATGGAGTGGGGGCCCATCCACTGAGCGAGCTCGGACAGCGGCGCGACGAGCGCGGAGTTTGGATCGCTCGGATCGGTCAGGTGCTCGCAGTTCCACGCGTCCCAGAGCTGCGCCATCTTCTGTGGCATTGCGGGGGACAGCAGCAGCGACGCGATGCGGAGCGCTTCGGCGCAAGAGTAGAGGATCGAACGCAGCGCGTGGGGCGCGTCGTCGAGGGTGTCGAGTTGTTTGGCGAGCGTGAAGGGAGCGCTGTAGGAGATGAACTCGTCGACCTCTCGGACGATCGAGCGCGCGGTGTCGAGCGCGGTTTCCAGATCGACTCGGTTGAGTGCTTCGAGGTACTTGGTGGTCGCTTCTGAGGTGAACTTCGCGAAGTCGAAGGTGCGATTGGGTTCGTCAACTGGTTTCCCGGCGTTCTCGAGTGCTTTGCGAGCTGTTTGCAGCGATGAGCCGTCGGGGAAACCGAACTGTCCGTTGCAGGTCGCGGGGACGGTGCCTTCGAAGTATTTCGCGACCATGTTCCCGACGCGGGACATGGAGTTCCCGATCGAGTTGGCGAGGTCGGCGTTGTAGACCTCGACGAATCGCGCGTGCGCGAAGTCGGCGTCGTTGGCGCCCAGCGGGCCTTGGGTGGTGAGGAACCAGCGCACGGCGTCGAGCGAGTATTTCTCGGCGTATGCCTGGAGGAGATCGATCTCGATGAAGTTCCCGAGCGACTTGGACATTTTCGTGCCCTCGGCGATCCAGTACGCGTGTGCGTAGACGGTTTTGGGTGGTTCTTTCCCGAGCGCGTGGAGCATCGCGGGCCAGATGATCGCGTGGAACCAGAGGATGTCCTTGGCCATCAGGTGCGTGACTTCGCCTTCCCAGTACTTGCGGCGATCGTCGGTGTCAACGGTTGTCAGGTAGTTGCACAGCGCTTCGATCCACACATAGATGCGGTGTGAATCGTCGGTGGGCATCTTGATCCCCCAGTCCGCGTCGTCTTCTTTGATCTTGCGCGAGACGGGGACCTTCATGAGTCCTTGCTTGAGTCTTCCGAGGACCTCGTTCTTGCGCGCGCTGGGGAGGATCTGGATGGTGTCGTTTGCGAACTGTTCTTCGAGCCAGGACTGGTAGTTGTCGAGTCGGAAGAAGTAGTTCTGCTCGACGCGCTTTTCGAGTGGTTTACCGGTGACGGGGGAGTTGTAGTTGTTTTCTTTCGCGACGATCTCGGTCAGGTATTCTTCTTGGGAGGGGTCGTACCAGCCCTCGTAGTCTCCGAGCTCGATGTCTCCCTGGTCGAGGAGTTGTTTGATGTACGCAGAGGCCTTGTCCTTGTGGCGGTCTTCGGTGGTGCGGACGAAGTCGTCGTTGGAGAAGTTCATGAACTCGAACGCGGCTTTGAAGCGGTCGGCATTAATGGTCGCCCACTCGTAGGGGGTCTTGTTGTTCTCCGCAGCGGTCTTGGAAACCTTCTCCGCGTGCTCGTCGGTGCCTGTGAGGAAGAAGACGTCGCGACCAACCAGACGCTGGGCGCGAGCGGCGACATCCGCGATCAGGGTCGTGTAGCAATGCCCGATATGCGGGCGATCGTTGACGTAGTAGATCGGGGTGGTGACGTAGTACGGCGTTTGATTGGATGCGTCGGATGTCGGGTTTGGGGTCATGGCCAGGGATTGTAGATCCAGTGCTCAAAGAAGCGACCAGAAATGAGGCGATGTTTTCTGAACGACCGGTTTGTAATGTTTGAGAAAATGTTCTATCGTTGTGGGCTTTGTGGGGAATAGTGTTGGGTGCTTGGTCATTGGTCTATCCATCGAGAGGCGGGCAAGTTGGAACGAAATAAGTTTGAACAGCTTGCTCTATCGCACCTCGATGCGGTGTACCGCATGGCGTTCCACCTGAGCCGGGACGCGGAAGCCGCGGATGAGTTGGTTCAGGAGGTCTATGTCCGGGCGTTCCGTCCCGGCACGATTGAGCGCTTCGAGGACAAGAGCGCTGATGACGACCCGACTTCGGGGACCGGAGGCATGCGATCGTGGTTGTTCGCGATCACGCACAATGTCTTCTACTCGAAGATCAAAAAGGACAAGCGGCGACCGATGGCGGTCGATGAGTTCTTTAACGAGTCGTCGGACGAGTTGATGCCCGATGAGGCGCCGCCGGTGTATGACCGCGCGTCGCTGGACTTCGAGCATGTCGATGAGAAGCTCAAGGAGGTTCTCTTCGGATTGAAAGAGGAGTACCGCGAGGTGCTGCTGATGTGGGCGGTCGATGGTCTGAAGTACCGTGAGATCGCAGAGATATTGGAAGTCCCGATCGGGACTGTGATGAGTCGGCTCCATCGCGCTCGTAAGGTGCTCAGTGATGCACTGATGGGCGATGAGCAAGCCGTGGAAGAACTTGGTTTGAGGGTGATGTCAGGCGGGTCCGCTGGTGATGCAGCGGATGATCGGACGGATGGGCGAAGCAACAATTCTGATGGTGCGTAACGATGAATGAAGACACTCACAACCCAGACATGATCCATGGATCGGACCTCTCCGCTGAGGAACTCTGCATCGCTTCAATGCTGCGTGCGTGTGCTGATGGCGAGCTGTGTCCAGAAGGATGCGAACGGCTCAAGAAATATCTCGCAGAGAATCCGGATGCCGCGGCGCGTGTCGAGTTCGAGAAACAACTCCGCGACTGCTGTGATCGTGTGATGAGCAAACCCAAGTGTCCAGACGCGCTTCGCGCCAAGATCCAAGGGCTCGCAGGAGTTGCGGCGGACGCATCGGCGGAGCACCAATCCTCGTCGTATATCGAGGCATCCAACGAGATGACGCGTCAGAAGAGTTTCTGGCAGCGCAGTCCTGTGATGAGCGCGATGGCGGCGGTGTTGATCCTCGCGGCGGGGGGATTGATCTGGCAGAGCTCGTCGCTGATCACCAAATCCAGCGGTATTGGGGTCTCTCAGACCTCTCCTGCGAGTTATGCCGAGCGCGTGGGCAACTTTGTCGCACAAGAGCATGAGCGATGCTCTGAAGAACAAGCGGCACAGAACAAGCTGGTCTACAACGAGATCGACGAATCGATCGCGTACTTCTCAGATCGATTCGAGCACTCAGTAACGATGCCTGCGTCGCTTGGGGAGCAGGAACAGATTCGCTTTTACGGCGGAGGGGATTGTCATCTTCCGGCAACCAGCGCTTCGGGACACATGCGATTCGATGCCGTGGGTCTTGAGGGACAGGTGGTCTCGCTGAGTCTGTTTATCGCACCGGATCCAGGATTTCTGGAGATGAGCGAGGGTACGACCTATGTGCTCGACTCGACGCAGTGCAAGGAACAGGGCGCGAATCTGTTCGCGTGGACACGCGATGGAGTGATGTATCTGCTGGTTTCAGAAGCCGGCGAGGATATGTGCGCCTCGGTGCGAGGCATGATGCAAGCTCCAGCTTCTCTCAAGCGTTTGTGAATCACTACGATAACTCTGAATAACTACTGCGGACGAAGGAAGCCACTGGATCTGGCTTTCCAGTTTGTTGTGATCATTTGCCGATGATGAGTGATCTGGAGTGACCGACTTTGATCGGGTTTTTGCTCTAATTCCGTGCTTTGAAGGCAATTGTGACCAGTTCGAGCGAACCGACTGACGGCGAACGCGAGTATGATTTGTGTACGAGGAAGGATCCATCCATGAGCATTGATCAACGCAGCATATTCAGCACTGGACGCGGGTTGGCCTCAGCGGTCTTGATCGGTACGCTGACACTCTGTAGCGGTCAGGCGCTGGCGCAGAACGCGTTGGGTGATGGCAAGGGATTGCAAGCGAATCCGAGACAGGGATCTGGAGGTCGCAACTATGAGCGTCCGAGTTTGGAGCGAGAGGTGCAGTTCCGCAACGCGATCGCGACAGGGAACGCGCCAGGTGGTCTCAGCTTTCGGGGTGATCTTGGATATCGAGCGGCTGGTGAGTTCTCTGCAGAGCTCGGATCAGACACGCTGTACACCTATCGCCGAGACACGCTGTATTCCGGACTCGCCGGGATGGGTATCCGAGGCACTGATGCGTTGCAGTACCAGTTCTCGATGACGACCGGCTCGCGCGTGACTCGCAACATGATGGGGAATCTCGCGGTGTCTCGTGACTACGGCGCGAGCTCCGCACAGTTCAGTGGTGGGATCGGCGCGTCTGATCCGATCGCGATCGATCCGCAGAGCCGATTCGCAGAGTCTCGATCGAATGTCAGCGGGACGCTTCGCTCAACTTCGACATACTCGGCGACTTCTGGTTTAGTCCCTGAGTTGATCTCGGTGTATGAATCGGGGATCCAGCGGGATCGCTACGGCGTGGTTGCGACGCCTTTGATGGGATTGGTCTCGACCCCAATGGATACTGGAGTTCGGATCCGTCGTCCGGGCGAAGCGGAATCGACACGCGTAGAGACTTCGTATACCAAGCTCGTGGAAGATTACAAGACGCGAGCTCGTGAGCTGCTCGAAGAAGCGGAAGCTGTCGAAGACCCTCAGGGGACTGAGAGAGATCCAACTGGGCTCGGGACTGAAGGCGAGGCCATCGAGAATCAGACCGAAGCTTGGATCAACGAGCAGATCGGGAAACTCCAGCGTCAGTTGCTCGGTCTCCCAGATCAGCCGCAGGAAATTGCGCCGATTGATTCTGGTGAGATTGAGACAGATCAAACTGACGAGAATGCTGTACAAATCAGAGATCCGCTCACGCCTCGCGCAAACGAGGAAGGCGCTCCTGAGATTGATTTTGATCGCGGAGAGGACCTAGGCGGGCGCACGCAGTATGAGATCGATCCCAAGACGCTTGAGCTGCTTCGCAAGAACGGCGAACGAGTGACTTACTTAGTCGACCCCAAAGCGGGTGTGTCGGATGTGTTTGTACAACACATGCGCGCGGGAGAGCGGTTGCTCAAGAACGGTCGATACTTCGATGCTGAGGAACGCTTCACCAATGCGCTTTCTGTGCGTCAAGGAAATGTCTCGGCGCAGCTCGGCAGATTGCACGCACAGATCGGTGCGGGTGTGGTGGTCAGTGCTTCGGTGAATCTCCAGACGCTGATGAGCGAGCATATCGAGCTGATCTCTGAGCGATACTCTGGTGATCTTCTCCCATCGCAGGAGCGTGTGAAGGATCTGATCCTGAACCTGCGCGAGAGAGCGGGGCTTGAGGGGCGGAGCCCGCTGATTGCTGAGGAGCCGCGGAGTGTGCGAGTCGCGTGTGCATTGCTGATGTCGTATCTGGGGTATCAGATCGATGATCGCACGCAGATGGAAGACGGGTTTGCGGTGATTCGCGAGATCGGCTCAGCATCGGATATCCGATTGGTTGAACTGCTCGACACGATCTGGAGCGCATCCATGGATGTTGAGGATGGAACACAGCCATGAGTTCTGACTCCGGCGCTGGGCGCGGCGGATCATTGCGAGACTACTGGACCGATGGATCGGTCTCCCGACTATGCGCGGCGCTCAGTCAGTTGTCTGGAGTTTCCGTACAGCTGCGCGACGAGCGCGGGATTGTTCTTGGTCCCGATGATGATGCGGAGTTTTTCGGTGGGAAGGTTGAACCGATCGACCCAAAGTCGCATGTGTTTCCAATCCGAATCAGTGGTGATACGGTGATCGGATCCGTCGTCGTGGGAGCGATTGAGGACGATGGATCAGGGAACTCACTCGTCGCGAGCGAAGCGGTTGTGCTTCAGATGGGCGAGCTCATCGCGTCGATGGCGACAGAGATGTGCAGCGATGTGTCGGAGCTGCGGATTCGCTACAAAGCGATCGAGGTGCTCTATCGGCTCAACGCGGTGCTGGTCGCGGGAGGCCGGGTCAGCGACACACTCAAACTCACGCTCGAAACAGCGCTGGAAGCATTCGGACTCGAAGCGGGCGCGATTATGCTGCTCCCTGAAGATTCCGAGGGGTTGGGACGCACAGATCTCGAAGACGAGCTCGAGCGGAGCGCTTCGGTTGGGTTGAGTGAGAAGTGGCTCAACTCGCCGCTGCCGTTGTCAGAGGGGCGTGAGATTGATCGTGCTTCGCTCGATGGAGAAGTCACAGTGATCGAGGACCTGCACAAGGACGACAGGATCCTTGCACGCGAGCAGGTCATCAACGAGGGATTGCGTTCATTCCTTGGAACAGGGATGGTGTTCGATGGTCGACCGATCGGTGTGATTCGTTTGTACTCGCGCACACAGCGGACCTTTACTGGCGCCGAGCGCAGGTTGGTGCGTTCGATTGGTCAGTCCGCTGCGATGGCGGTCGAGCAGGCGCGTCTGATCAAGATGAAAGCACGCGAACGGCGTACGCAGCGTGCACTCAAGATCGCGGGGACTGTTCAGCAACGGATGATGCCGGATCAGCTTCCTGTCGTTGAGCATTTGGATATCGCGGCAAGGTTCCGTCCCAGCTTTCAGATCGCGGGTGATTTTTACGATGTCTTCGAGGTGCGCGACAAGATCGGGATCATGGTGGGGGATGTGGTCGGTAAAGGGATCGTTGCGGGATTGCTCATGAGTGCTGTACGCGCGACACTGCGAGCGTACGCGGAGCTGAGTGATGATCTCTCGCGTGTCATGGCGCGGACGAACGAGGCAATCCATCGTGATACGACGGTATCAGAGTTCGCGACCATCTGGTATGGGGTGTTCGATCCGACCAACAATGAGCTGTGTTATGTGACGGCGGGGCATGAGCCACCGATGTTGTTGACGCGTGGTGATGATGGGATCTGGTCGCATGAGCTCCTTCGAGGAGAGGGTCTCGTCGCGGGGATCCAAGAAGACGAAGAATACACGATGCAACGCGTGGTGCTCAAGAAAGATCAGATCGTGGTTGCGTACACCGATGGCATGATGGACGCACTGGACTTTGCGGGTCAACGGTTCGGACGCAATCGACTGATCGAAGCGGTGATCAGCACATTGAACGAGGAACCCAACGCGGATGCGGAGCGTGTGATCGAGCGTATCTTCTGGCACATGCGTCAGTTCACCGGATTACAGCCGCAAGCGGATGATGAAACGGTTGTGGTGATGCGTGCTCAATGATCAATGAGAAAAGCGTCCGCTGCTCCCTTGCGGCGGACGCTTTGTGGTTTGTTCATTCGGATGATCAAGCGGCGTACGGGCCGTCGTCGTCATCGTCCATCGTCCACTGCGCGAAGCTGTAAGACTGGGTTTCTTCTTCCATGAGCTCGTTGAGCTGTTCCATCTTGGATTCAGCGTCTGCGAGTGCTTGTTGTGCAAAGTCGATCGAGTCCATCGTGTCCTCCTTGTTGTCTTTGCCGGCGGCGCGCCATGAGGGCACGCTTGTGAACGGCAATGGTGCAGGGGGATCCTCAATCGTGTCGGTCTCTCGGCAGAGTCTCAGATTCGGCATCACGGCCCTCCTTGGACTGGAATGAGTCCAGATGAGTCTGCATAACAGATCGTCATTCGGTTTCGCTCAATGAAGCACAAACCTGACAATCGAGATGCTTTGGCCCGAAGAATCGTGACAGATGATCCCATGAGTCGTGTTATCGGCACTTGGGAGCGGGGAGGATGAGCTTTGGGGGCGCTGATTTAAGCCGAGGGTTCGGTCGAATCAGTGGACGCTTGGTCTGTTTCGCTGGCGCTCTGGATTGGTTTGGACTCGCCGAGCTTGGGTTCGGTCCCCGCGAGGGCTCGCATGAGGTTCGCTTTGTGCTTGTAGATCACCACGAGTGCGAGCGCGATCGCGACGATGAAGAACGGCGTGCCGTAGTTCGGAACCATCTGGTCAATGTGGGATGCTGGAGTGTCGGCAAACTGTGACTGGGATCCGACTCGGCGCTCCTGCAGTGTCTCGTACTGATTGAATGCGTACCAGGTCCAGAGCGGGAGTGTCGCGGCGGCGAGCGAGGACGCGGGACCCACCATGCGCCAGAGCAAGAGCACGACCATGTACACCACAAATGCGCCGGCAGCGGGGATCGTCATCGCGGGCATGACTCCGATCATCGCTCCGAGTGCGGTTGCGACGCCTTTGCCTCCTTTGAATCCGAGCCAGGGACAGAAGATGTGTCCCAAGGGAGCGGCAAACATCACGGCGAGCCAGATCCAGGCATCGCTCGGTGCGATGTCCATGCGTCCGAGTGTGCTCAGCACAGATCCCGCGATGAGCGAGGGTGTGAGTCCCTTACTGAAATCGAGCGCGAAGCAGAGGAAGAAGTATGGTCGTCCGAGCACGCGTCCGAGGTTCGTGGCGCCGATGTTCCCTGAGCCGTGGTCTCGGAGATTGATTCCCTTAGCGCGAGCGATGAGGAATCCGAAGGGGATGGATCCCATCAGGAACGCGGCGGGGATGAGGAGATACGCGATCATTGCTCAAGCGTAGGGACTCGATAGAAGCTTGGCTTGGTCGTTGGCTATTGATCACGGGCATCCGCTTGAGAACGCGGAGAGGAACGCGGAGACGTCGAGAAAGTTGAACTGGCCGTCACCTGTGAAGTCGGCGATCGGGTTCTGGTTGCTGTACGCGGTGAGGTAGATGGAGACATCGACGAAGTTGAGTCGCCCGTTGTTGTTGAGATCCGCGGGGCATTGGCATGACGGGAGCAAGGCGAGTTGTTGCTCGAGCCATGAGAGGAGGTGGTCGTCGGTGACCCAGGTCGGGAGGTTGTGTCCCGCGCCGATGACCGGGAGCAGCTGCGATGGGACGCTCGTCGCTTGGAGCGCTCCGAGCAATCGGTTGCTCTGATTGAACGGCACGACGGGGTCTGAGTCTCCATGAGCGATGAAGAACGGCACATTGCTCGGCGCGTGCTCCGCGAGCAGCGCGGGAGATGCGGACACGGCGAGCGCGTTGAGCGAAACCCAAGGGTCATTGGGATCATCGATGTGGTCCCTGATCTCTCCGACCGAGATCCCGGTGGTTTCTGATCCGAGCAGCAACGATTCTCCCGAGTCAATCGCGTCGTGATCCACGATCGAACCCGGCGGGTCGGTGACGTCGGGATTCATGTTTAGCAGGTCTGTCGGACCAAAGTAATCCACAGCGATCTGGACATCGCTCGAGACATCGAGGTGGTCTCCGAGTGTTCCTTCGAGATAGGGGTCGCCGTTGCTTGTGCCGAGGATCGCGGAGAGGTGACCTCCCGCGGAGGTGCCCCAGCTGATGAAGGCGCAGGGGTTGACACCGAGCGTATCGGCGTTCGCACGCAGCCAGCGCACCGCGGCTTTGATATCGTGCGCCTGCGCGGGCCAAGAGACCGATTCGGATCCCCATTGTCCCGCTTGACTGGTGAGTCGGTAGTCGATGCTCGCGACAGCGAATCCTCGACTCCGAAGACGCAAGCTGTGTCCCGTGAACGCGCGGGAGTTGTTCTGCCAGCCCCCGCCGTGGATCCAGACGATCAGGGGCGCGTGGTTCGCTCCGTTGGTTGGTGGGTAGAAATCAAGGAGAATGGGTTGCCCGCCCACTTGTGCGTACTCGAACGTGAGCTGAGCGTGCGAACGCGGCGACAAGAACAGAAGCACAATCAACGCGATGAACTTTGGCGAAACTTTGAACAGGGACGTGTGCATGCGAGAACCTTACGTGGTATTGGTGAAAGACTCAGTTTGATTTGATCAGTTCAGGGGCATCCGACTGAATACTGACTCAGGTATGCGGAAACATCGAGGAAGTTGAGCGTGCCGTCGTTAGTGAAGTCGGCGACGGCGCTCATGCCGCTGTACGCGGCGATGAACATGCTCACATCAAGGAAGTTCAGTGATCCGCTCTGATCGAGATCAGCGTGGCTGCAGAACGCGGTGTTGAGGCGCGTCGCGGTGTCTTGCATGATCTCGGTGAGCTCGGGGTTGAGCAGGTCGCTGTTCCAGACTTCCATGTAGCGGACGCCGGACGCGAGGGCGAGGTCGATCTCGCCTTGGTATCCATCGTCGCTGAAGCGTTCGGGGGTGTTGGTGTAGCTGTTGGCGACTTGGACCTCGGAATGGCTCTGTTTCGATGCGTCCTGGAGGATCTCGAACATACCGGGGTACACGTTCTCCGCGTTGTGCACCATCCACCACGCCGCGAGCACACCGACTCGGCTGCCGTTCGTCGCACGCGCGTGGTTGTAGACTTCGATCGCGACCGCATCACTCCCGAGCACTGGATGGACCTCGTGGGCAAGCGCGTGGTTTGGGAACGCTTGAGCGAACGCGTCGATCGCGTTCTTCCATGAGTCGGCGTAGAGGGTGTCGGTGTATCCGATGTTCATCCAGTTGATCGTGTCAGTCGGGGAACGCGGGAGCTGCATCTCGAAGCCGTTGGCGCTGGAGTTGGTGATGTAGACGAGGGAGATGGTGTCCTCGTTTGCGTAGCGAGCGCCGAGCTGCTGGACGAACTGCGACCATCGGCTCTGGAAGGTCGTGTCCCAGGGGACGGGCATCTGTTCTGTTGAGTCATGGAACTGATAGCTGAACATCTGAACGCCGAGCGATTGGAGCCAGCTGGGAGCGACGAGTCCGTTGACCACAGCGAGTGAGATTTTTATGTTGTAACCCTGCGCCGCTTGGATCTGTCCGTCGATGAGAGACCAGTCGTATACGCCGGGGCTGGGTTCGATGTCTTCCCACGAGACGCGGACGAGCACGCCGTCCACATGCTCGAGCTCGGCAACCGCGGGGACAACGGAACCTGATCCCATCCCGGTGGTTGGGGGGCAGCTGCAATACAGCCCCATCGGCGTTTCAAACCCGCCAGCAAGGGCTGGGAGCGTGGACAGAGCGATGACGATACTTGACGAGAGACCCTTCATGCGTGTGCAACGAGCGGCGGGAGTGGGTATTGCTTCTTTACGGGCAGCCTGATGAATATTGACTCAGGTACTCGGAGATATCGAGGAAGTTGAGTCGGCCGTCGTTGTTGATGTCGGCGATGCAGTCCGGCGCTTGTGAACCTCGCACGGCGAAGATAACCTCGTCGCTCATTTGTTGATCGCCGTTGGATGCCATGACGCCGCAGGTGTAGGTATTGGTGTCGCTGAACATCGCGTCGTCGATGATGAGTTTGTTCGTGGTAGTGCCACTGATGCGTCCGTCGTCCGTGAGCGGGGTTCCGTCGCGGAACCACTGGAATGTAGACAATCCATCAGAAGAGTTCACCTCAAGTGTGCCGGTTGTTCCCAGATCAACGAGCTTTGAGATCGGATGCTGAACGATGGGGTCGACATCGAAGTTGATCGAGATGCCCATCGTGACCGCGTCCTCCAAGACTAGTGTGACCTGGTTGGTGGTGGTGTTGAAGATCGTGAGTGTTGGATCCATGAACAGCGCGGTTGATGAGGTCGCGGCGACCTGGTTCCCGATAGCCGCGACATCGACATACAACTGGACGAGCCCAAGGAAGAAGTCCTCTGATCCGAGGATGAGCTGTCCGCCCGCGAGTGGGGTGTTGTGCGAGACAACATAAACGGCTGAAGCTGAACCTGTCAGTCCGCTGCCTTCATTGACTTCGGTCCAGTAGATATCACCCGAGACAGGATTGATCCCAACACCGTACTGAATACCTCCCGACATCTCGCGCGGGATCAAGGTTGGTGGCGGCGAAGATACGCCTGAGAGGTCTCCCATCATGAGTTCACTCGACGAGATGATCGCGTAGAACCCTCGATCCGAATCAATATCCATGTCTGAAGGTTCAGGGACATTGTCTGCTTCGACGATCGGGGTTCCGGTGCCGTCGGAGTTGACGCTGAGGATCTCGTCGTTCTCCCACCAGTAGATGCGTCCTGTGTCCGGATCGACATGTACCTTCAATGCGTTCTCATCAAGTCCATTGCGCAATACGACCATTGATGTTTCATCAAGCGAGGGGTTGATCGAGATCAGGCGTGCGGATCCGGTCTCCTTTGCGATCATGACCACACGCTCGCGTGGGCGATCAAAGTCTGTGCCGGAGAATCCTTGGAAGTCTGGTGCGTCGATCGTATAAAGAGTAGCGAAACCGTCGATGCTTTGGGTGAAGACATAATCTGGGAAGATGTCTTGTCCAAAGATATCCGTGATGTAGTACGGCTGAGCGTGCGCCATCGAGGTGAAACACAGTACAAGCAGAGCAAACACGCGTCGGATCATCTCGTCTCTTCCTTCCTGATCGGGATCAATCCCAGTATACAGAAGAATGTATAAATCACGATGAGAAACCCCACTGTTCAGTGGTAATTCGGTTTGCGTGTATGCGTGTTGATCGGGTTAGCGGACGAAGCGTCGCGAGAGCACATCGAGGATGTTGCCAAACACGCAGTCTGGTTTCCCGGCCGCGTCTACGCGGAGGTAGCGTTGCTGCTCAGGATCGGACGCGATCAGGTCCTGGTATCCCTGACGGACCTTCGCGTGGAACGCGGCGCCCTTGGCTTCCATGCGATCGAGGAGCGGATTGAGGCGCGACGCGGCGGTGTCCTGATCGACATCGAAGATCAGGGTTGCGTCGGGGTGTGTGCCTTGCATCGCGATTTTGGCGGCTTCGTCGATCTCAGCGATCGGGATCCCTCCAGCGGTCCCCTGGTACGCGTAGGTGGAGGAGACGAAGCGGTCGGCGATGACGAGCTTGCCTTGCGTGAGCGCCGGCGCGATGACCTGCTCGCAGAGCTGGGCGCGGGACGCCATGTAGAGGAGCATCTCGCAGCGGAGGGACATGGTCTCGCGATCGAGGTGGTCGAGGAGCGCGTCGCGGATCTTCTCGCCGACCTCTGTTCCACCCGGCTCGCGGACTTCCGTGACCTCGATCCGGGCGCTGCGGACGGCTTTGAGAAACATCGCGAGCTGGGTGGATTTCCCAGAGCCGTCGGGACCATCGAAGACGAGGAACTTGCCTCGGAGGGCGCTGATTAGGGCATCCGGGAGTTCGTGTGGTGGGGTGGTCATGACTTCAACGGCTTGGAAGGTGGTTTGTACGCTCACGGCTCTGAGTGTAGCGTGGATTGTGCTCGGATGAGGCGCGATTGATACGGTTCTGGTCCGAGTTTTGGATCGATAAGCTTGAGGCGTGTGAGGTGGGCGCGTGCATTCTCTTTGTCTGCGTCGTTGCCGTGAGCGATGGTGGTTTCGATGATGAGTGTCCACGCGTGCCAGAAGTGTTTGGAGTCGTTGCTGTTGAGTGCGGATGCGAGTTGGGTGAGCCGCTCAAGAGCGCGGCTTGGTTGGTCGGCGCCGATCAGCGCTCGCGCATAGAGCAGTTCCAGCTCCGGATCTTCGGGATCGACGGAGTTGTGCACAAGACGTGAGAGTCGGATCGTCGCGGAGGTGGGATCGGTGTCCACTTCCAGCGCCGCGGCGGTCCGGTGCCAATGCGTGGATAACGGCGAACGGAGTCGATCGAGCACATCAGCGGTCTGGATTGCGTGCTGAAGCGGATTGAATGGACGCTCATTGAGCGCGTTCTCGTGGAGGATCTGTGCTCCCAGATCCGATTCACGCGTCGCAGGAGTGAGAGAGCGGATCAGGGACTCTTGTTCTTGTCCTGAGGTGAGTCCAATGAGCTGGAGTTTCCAGAGGTCGATTTCGATGCGATCGGGGTAAGTGCTGATCGCTTGTCGCAGTAGTGGGGTGATGAGCGGAGATTTGGATGCCGAAGCGGTGTCGATCGCTCCTGCGAGTGCGTCCGCGGCGCCAGGATGAGCCGGGAATCGATCTGCGAGTTTGGATGCGGCTTGGATGAGCACGCTGTGTGAGTCGCGTGTGTTGAGGGCGCGAGCGCCCAAACACGCGAGCCAAAGCGAGTCCTCGGTGAGTTTCTGATCTTCGGATCGCGCGAGCGTAAGGAGCGTTTCGATCGCGTATTGCTTGTCGTCGGTGTTGGTGCTCGTGAGCCGAGCACGCGCGTCGATGAATCGGACGAGTTGTGGGAGCAGATTGATCTTGTTGGTATTGGTTTGATCAAGCCGAAGCTCGTTGACCATCGACGCGATCGAGCGGTCGATGAGCGGCTCAAGGTGTGGGAGCAGCGCCCGCAGATCAAGAAGCGGGTCAAACGCGCTGAGAGGGTCGCTTTGGAGCATCGACCACGAGCGCGTTTGTGCGTGCAGTAGCGTCCACGCAGGATCGGTCGTGAATGGGGAGGTGTCGAGCAGCTGGGAATCGGGTTCCTCGTGCATCGACAGCGCGAGCACTGCACTCGCGGCGGTGAGGTCTGAAATGTTGAGTTGATCACGTTCGCTCAGCAGTGCTTTGAGAGATTGGACGCTCTGCTGAGGATCGCTTCCTGATCTCAGCATTGCGAGGATGATGCGCCGGCGTGCATCGAGTTCTGGTGAAACAAACACGGACTCGTCCAGCGTTGTGCGGATGGTGTTCATCAAATCAACGCTGTTGAACTGAGTGCTCCCAAGCAAGTTCGCTTCAGCGATGAGCAGTGCGGCGCGTGGGTCTTCTGGGTCCGCGCCGGAGAGCATCTGGTGGATGCGCCGCAGTGCTTCGTTGATCATGGATTGATCATCGTTGAGTGTGTGTGCGTAGAGCGATCGGTAGTACGCGCCGGATGCTTTGAGTCCGACGATCTGATCTTCGGCGCCGCTCAAACGCGCATCAGCATTGGTTGGAGGTGGAGGGAGGGGCTCAGGATCGGGATTCGCGAGTTGGTTGTAGGTGATGACTTGGTGATCGTTGAGTCCATCGCCGTGGAAGACTCCGATGGTGCGCATGATCCCTGTGGGGTCTTCATCGAGGAGTTGAATGGTCTTGATGACGACGGGACGCGTCCCTTTGACAGGATCGAGCGGATTGAGTTCGTCGAGTCGTTGGCGGACATGCTTGAGTCCTCCTGCCCATGGCGCTTCGGTGCGCTGGATCCCGCGCGAGATGAGCAGGATCATGTCGGGTTCAAGCTCGATCGCGGCCGCGAGTCCATCGACGGGGTTGGACTGTCCACGCGCCGGCATCTTGGAGAGCCAATCCGCGACGGCTTGTTTGTTCTCGCGGGTGGCTCGTGGGAGCTTGTTGCGTGAAGTTTGCAAGTTCGGGATTGCGTAGTCAGAGCCTTCGAGTTTACGGAACGCGATCACTTGGAAGCGTTGGGTTGGGCTTAGACGATCGATGGACTGGAGCAGGCGTTCACGGATGTAGCTCAGCGAAGTGAGTGTTGCACCGGAGGTGTCCACGACATACACGATCGAACGCGCGGCTCCTGTCGAGACTCCAGCAAAGCTGATGGGTGTTGGCGCTGATGAAGGTTCGGCGGAGAGGGCGGAGGATTGTTTAGAGAGCTGATCAAGTGTCGCGGCGCTCATCGCTTGGGATGCGACTGGCGTGGTGTCCGAGAGCGCTCGAGCGCTTCGATCCAGCACACTCGGCTCTGACTGAACAGGCTGGTCGTTTGATTGATTCGCATCAGATGAGGAGTTGGATGATTCAGACTGCTCCTGCTGCTTCGATGGTGGGGTGCTCTGGATTGGCGCAGAGAACTCGATCTCCGCGAGCGGGAGTTTGGTCGCTTTCTCGTTGGACTGCGCGAGCGACGCGGCTCGTGATCCTACAACGACAAGCAGCGCGATGAGCGAGGTGTGCACAACGATGGACACGCCGGGAGGGAGGGCCCACCTCAGAATGGATGTGTTTCGAGGCACGGATCTATTCTAGTGATTTGTAATCGATTTGGTTCGACCGATGTACATCGTCATGCCTTTATGGCGTCGGATTACTCGGCGGTGGGGGTGTGCGATCAAACGAGCTTCGATCCGCTGCTGGAGCGGGAGGGTCCTGCTTGATCTTTGGTTGCTTGCGTTCCGGAGTTCCCGCGACATACGGATCACGGCGTCCAGGTCGGAAGATCAGACGATCCATCGAGAGGGGTCCAGCGCCGAGCAAGAACACACTCAACGACATCATGATGATCGCGAACTGCCAGAGCAATGTTGAATACGAAGCAGGATTCCAAGGATCTTCGGCGTGCGGGATGAATCCGAGAATCGCGTCGCTGGACTGGAGAGCAGCGGGACCGATATTGGTGGTCCAGATCGCGACGAGCATCACGATCGCGACGGAAAGGGCGCTGAGTCGTGTGAAGAGTCCTATGAGGAGAAAGAGCCCGGCAGCGAGTTCGGTGATCGCGGTTGCCCAAGCGGCATACACGGGCATCTTCCCGCTTCCCATCCAAGAAGGCATGGTCGGGGTAATCGGTTGTGAGTCTTCAGTCAAGCCGGGTGAGGTCGCGTGGTCGAGCAGGAGTGTGATCTTGTAGACATTCTTGATGCGGACAGGATCGGGATAGTCTGATCCCACAGCTGGCGCGGTGGACTGAACAACATGCACGAACTGTGGTTGTTGCGTGTTGAATGCTCTAAGCTCGGGTGCGTCTACTTCTGTGCTTTCTTGTGTTGCCTCTGGATCTGCTTCAGTGGGGGTTTGGGGCGGTTGTGATTCCAGATCATCGATCTGCTCTTGAACATCAGAATCGGATTCAGGAAGCGGATTCACTGGTTCATCTGGAAGGTCGGATTCGGTGTCTTGGTCGGCAGGGGAATCAGGGAGGAAGCTGACTCCGAGATTCGCGAGACGAGCGGCGTTGTCGCCTTGTGTGGTTGTGGTTCCGATGATCTTTCCGGTCCCGGCCCAGAGGAAGGTGATCGCGAGGACGATACGCAGGAGCAGCGAGGGGAGGGTCAGAGCAATATGGTCTCGATAGCGCATGGTCGGATTCCCGAAAGCGTGTGGATCTTGTCTGCTGATGGGCGCACGATGCACATCGCGTGTGTACCATCACTTTACATTGGTGTATCGGCAAGTTGTTCGGAACTTGACCTACATTCGTGCGGTAAAGTGTGCGGAATGGTGGGTTTGGGTCTAAAAACAAGGCTGAACACAAATGAGCCGCGGGTGTGGCGGAACTGGTAGACGCGCCAGATTTAGGTTCTGGTGGGCATAGCCCGTGCAGGTTCGATTCCTGTCACCCGCATTGATTCAAAAGAGCCCCCGGCAATCGCTGGGGGCTCTTTGATTGTGCTACACGATATTGGACTGTTTATGGACAGCTCTGTCCGTAGCTCGCGAGGAACGCGGAGATGTCGAGGAAGTTGAACTGACCTTCGCCCGTGATATCCGCGATCGGGTCCATGTCGGCATAGAGGCCGAGGAAGATAGAGACATCGAGGAAGTTGAGACCTCCTGAGAAGTCGAAGTCGGTATCACAGACTGCGCCGACGCGGATTTCGTTCTCGAAGTATCCGACCTTGTAACTCAGTCGAGGATCACCGGTTGCTGGTGCGATGAGCGTGTCGAATGTTCCTGTCACACCACCATCTGCAGTGACGATTGTCGCGACCCATGAGACTTCTGGATCGAATCCTTCGATGAGTGATAGATCGAGTGTGCCGTCGGCGTGGAAGGTTGAGCCGGAGTCGATGATGTCGTTGACTCCGAAGTCCGAGACTTCGACTTCGTACACACTCGAGTCCGAGAGGGTGATGGGTTGGCTTGCTTCGATCTCACCGACGGAGAGTCCCGGCGCGATGGTGCCGTTCATGTTGAGCGGCGCGTTGATCTGACCACGACCTGTGATCGTTTGATCTGCTCCGATGGTGAGTCCGGCACCAGTGATCTGAGATCTGTTTGTTGTCCCGGTAAGACGGATCTCGCCCATGCCATCGATTGTTGCTGGAGCGGCTGAGGTGACTGCGGTGACGAACCCACTGTTCGTTGGGTTGATGTTGATCGTGTTGTGGTTGGTGACGGTGCCGACGATCGCGAGGTTGACACCTGGGTTGATTGTGACTGGTGAAAGATTGGTCATGTCCTGGAAGGTGGAGATTCCGGTGTTGAGTGTTGTGGACCCTCCGAAGAGTGCGTCCATTGTGCCGCCGTTGATCGTGGCGCTGCTGAGTGTGACCAATCCGTCGTTGTTGAGGATCTGACCCCCTCCGGTTTGATCGATCTCAATGCTTGAGATCTGAAGTCCTTCAGCTGGATTCACTTGGATCAGGGTGTTATTGATCTTGTTATTCGATTGGAGCGTCAGTGTTCCTGAGCCTGTTTCGATGAGACCGTTGTTGATCAGAGACGCGTTGATCTGACCGATGCCTTGCACGGTGTGTGATGCGCCGATGGTGACCGTTTCACCCATTGCGGTATTGAGTTGTGAGCGATTTGTCGTCCCCATGAGTCGTGTTGTTCCGGTTCCTCCGAGCGTGGTTGAGTCGTTGAATACGAGAGCGGTCACAAAGCCGGCGTTTGATGGGTTGATGGTGATCATGTCGTTACTCAGCAGACCATTGGTGATCCCGACTGTGGTTCCGGGGTTCACATTCAGTGGAGCGTTGAGTGTCAGCTGATCGAAGTTGGTAACACCTGATGATTGGGTGACTGCACCGCTTGCGGCGTTGATTGTGCCGTTGTTGATGTTTGCGGAGGAAAGCGTCAGTGTTCCGTCGCCGACATTGATCTGCGCGGCAGGGTCTTGATCGAGTGTGATTGTAGAGATGGTGATGTTCGCTCCAGGTTGTATGGAGATGGTGTTGTTGTTCACCTTGTCATTAGTCAGCAAGCTCAGTGTTTGCCCATTGGTGTCAGCGTCGATCGTTCCGTTGTTGATCAGAGATGCATGAATCTGCCCGAATCCTCGGATGGCGTGTCCTGATGCGAGACCGAGTGTTTCTCCGGCTCCAGTGGTGATCTGTGATCTGGTTCCTGTGCCACGCATCAATGTTTGTCCAGATCCAGACAGGACTGTGGAGACTGGGAACTGGAGGGAGGTTATGAATCCCGCATTTGATGGGTTGATGGTGAGATCGTCGTTGTTGATGAGTGTGTTGGTTGCAACTAGAGCTACGCCGGGGTTGATATTGAGGGGCGAGTTGAGCACGACGCTGTCAAAGTTGTTTGTTCCTGCGGTGAGGTTTGTAGCGCCTGTTGTCGCGTTGATGATCCCGTCATTGATGGTGGAAGAGCTGATGTTCAGGGTGCCGTTGTCGATATTGAACTGTCCTCCACCGGTTTGGTTGATGGTGATGCTCGAGATATTCATGATCGCGTTGTTGGTAATCTCGAAGATGCTGTTGTTGACTTTGTTATTGGTGCTCAACAACAAGACCTGTCCGGCTACATCAGCACTCACTACACCGTTGTTGATTAGTGGGGCTTGGATGGTACCTATCCCGCGGATCGTGTGCGTTGATGCTTGTGTGAGTGTGTGAGACGGATCAGAGGTTCGGAGGATCGATCTGGTTCCTACTCCATCGAGCGCGAGTGTGCCCGTGCCGTTGAGTGTCGATATGTTCTGGAACTCCGCAACAGTCACAAAGCCCGCGTTGGATGGATTGATGCTCAGGTTTGCGTCGTTCGTCATCGTGTTGATGACTTGGAGCGTCACGCCGGGATTGACATTCCCGTTTCCGATTGCGTGTACATTGTTGAACGAGTTGACGCCTCCTGTGAATGCCCAGTTGAATCCAGGCATGGACTGGATCGTTCCGTCCGCGATGCTGATCGTTGACATGTTCAGTTGGCCATCGTCAACGCTGATTTCCCCGCTCACACCTTGTCCGATTGCGACATTGTTCATGAACATTGTTGCGTTGTTCACGACTTCTATACGATTGTTGTTTGTCCAGGTGCCGCTCAGAACATCGAGTGTTTGTCCGCTGATGTTGGCGCTGACGGTGCCGTCGTTGAGGAAGTCCCCGACGATGCGTCCGAAGCCGTTCACGGTGTGATCGGTTCCGTGTGAAACGGTGGCGCCTGCTCCTGAGACCAATGAAGCACGAGTGCTGAACCCATTGAGTGTGAGAGCACCGGTGCCGGTGAGCGCTGCGGAGTTATTGAATGTGACGCTGGTCGTGAACCCACCGCTGGTGTTGTTGACAAAGACAGTGCCGTTATTGACCATGCCGCCTTGGAGTCCGAGTCCAGTCCCGGCATTCATGCTGAGTGTGCATCCAGTGTCTTGGATATCAACAGAACCCAATCCTGTCGCAGAGACATTGAGGGTGGTGGTGTAAGTCCCTCCGATGTTGAACTCCGCAGTTTCTGTGCTCATGCTTGGCACAGTCATCGGCGACCAGTTCGTTGGGACATTCCAGAGTCCACCGGCGGGATTGACCCAGTCGATGTTCTGTCCGAGCGCTGTGCCTGCGAGTAAAAAGACGGCGAGTGTTGATTTGGTCATTGGGGTATTCACGATGATCTCTCCATGAGCCTTGATTGCTCTTCATCAGTTCAGTGTGCGATGGGTCAATGTCCGATTTCGACCAGACCCATTGTATAGGGTTTTTTGCTCAGTCCAAGAAAAAACCCGCGATGTCGCGGGTTTGGGGGGTTTGGGGGTTTAGGTAAGTTCAGTTGCTGATTATGGGCAGCTCTGCCCGTAGCTCGCGAGGAACGCGGAGATATCGAGGAAGTTGAAGTTGCCGTCGTTGTTGATATCCGCGATCGGATTCATATCGCCGTAGAGACTGAGGAAGATCGAGACATCAAGGAAGTTGAGACCTCCGGAGAAGTCAAAGTCGGTATCGCAGACCGCGCCGACGCGTATCTCGTTGTCGAAGTACCCGATCTTATAGCTCAAGCGTGGATCAGCAGGCAGTGGCGCGATGAGCGTATCGAATGTTCCTGTGACCCCAGCGTCGGCGGTGACGATGGTGACGACCCACGATTCGGTTGGAGTGAACCCATCGATAAGCGAGAGGTCGAGCGTGCCGTCGGCGTGGAAGCTCGATGTTGAGTCGATGAGGTCATTGATCGTGAGTCCAGCGACTTCAACCTCGAGGACGCTGGTATCTCCGAGCGTGATCGGGCTGGTTGCATTGAGAATCCCTGCGGAGAGTCCCGGTGCGATGGTGCCGTCGTTGACGAGCGGAGTCGCGATGCGTCCGATCCCAGTGATGGTGTGGTTCGCGCTGTTGGTGAAGACCTCCATACCGGTCACACTGGTGATCTGGGCGCGCGTGGTCAATCCGCTGAGGTTCAGCTCGCCCGGTCCTTCAATGGTCAGGTCGTTCTGGATTTCCAGTGATGTGACCGCGGCTCCGTTGGTTGGGTTGAGATCGAGTACCGAGTTGTTTGTATGCGTGCCGCTGAGTTCAAGTGTCTGTCCCGGTTCAACGACGACCGATGCGTTGTTGGTGACGCTGATGAGTCGGCTCGATCCGCCTTGGACATTGAATGCGCCAGATCCAGTGGATTCGAGGGATCCTCCGATGATGGTGGTGTTCTGGAGCTCTACTTCACCCTCATTCGCTTCGATCTCTGCTCCCGATGCTTGTAGCACATCCGATCCAGTCGTGATTTCAAGTATTGCCCCATTGCTTGAACGGATAGTGTTGTTGTTCTGGATCGATGCGGTAATCAGGAGTTCTTGTCCCGCGGCATCTGCATCGATCAGTCCGTCGTTGATGACCGGCGTGATGATCCGTCCAAAGCCATGGATCGTGTGATCGGCGCTGTTTGTGACCAATACGCCGGCTTCTGCAGTGAGTTGAGATCGTGTAGAGAAGCCGTTGAGCGTGAGCATCCCTGTTCCATTGAAGGCGCCGGAGTTTGTAAAGTGGATATTTGTTTGAGCGGCGCCGTTTGTGGGATTGACAATGATCTCGCTGTTGTTGAGGATCGAGTTGTTGATCTCGATGGTGTCTCCTGCTTGGACTTGGAACTCACCGAGGTTGGTGACACCGTCGAGTCGTGAGATTGAGTTGCAGGTGTGCACCCCTGTGCTGCTGGTGAGTGTCCCGCCGAGAATCGTAACGGCGTTGTAGATAATGTTGCTCGTAGTTGCCGCGAGGGTTCCACCTCCGGTCTGGTCGAGCGTGAAGCTGTTGAGTTCGATCGTCCCACCGTCTGCGGACATCACGCTGTTGTTTGTTTTGTCGAGCGCGACGACGAGCATGTTCTGTCCGGCGATGTCGGACGAGATCGTCCCGTTGTTAACAATTGACCCAAAGACTCGACCAAATCCTGCGATGGTGTGATCGGTGTCATTGGTGATGATCCCGCCTCCAGCTGTGGTGATCTGGGCGCGTGTTGTGAAGCCGTTGAGTCGGACCAGACCTGATCCCGTAAGCATGACATTGTTGTCCGCGTCCAGAGTGGTTGCCGCGGCTCCGTTGGTTGGGTTCACCAAGATCTCGCCGTTGTTGGTGATTGTGTCCGAAAGGTTGAGGGTTCTCCCAGCTGGAATATGCACATTCCCGTTTACTGAAAGATCGTCGAACACAGGCGCGTTGTTGGAAACAACTGTACCGCCGTTGATTCCTTCGACTGTTCCTCCCGTAATGGTCGCGTCAAGAATGTTGACAGTTGCTCCTTCAGCACGGATCACTCCAGAGGCGCTCTGGTTGATGAGCAGTGTGTCGAAGTTGAGCTGGAGAATACCGTCGTTGTTTGCACCGATGACGCTGTTGTTGGTGACATTACCAAAGCGGAAGTCGAGTGTGTTGAATGGATTGTTCGCTACGATGGTGCCGTTGTTGATAAAGTCTCCAAAGATCTGGCCAAATCCCTCGATGGTATGGCTCGCGCCGTTGGTCAGCGTGGCGCCGCTGTCAACAACGAGACGAGCGCGCGTCGAGAATCCGTTGAGCAGGATGGATCCAGATCCGAGGATGCTGGCGCTGTCTCTCCAGAAGAGTGAGGTCTGTGCGGCGCCGGCGCTGGTGTTTACGATATAGGTACCGTCGTTGTCCAGGTTGCCGTAGATTTCGTGCTGACGGCTGACATTGAGCGAGATTGTTGCGTTTGGATTGTCATTGGTGATGTCGTCGGTTGAGTAGTTTCCTCCGACAGTGATGGTGTATGTCCCGTTATTGGGGATGAACGCGTCGTTGGTCATGTTGATCGGCGCTGTTGCCGGCGTCCAGTTGGTGGGGACGGACCAGAACCCATCGGTCGTCAGGTTCCATGTGGATGTTTGCGCGAGTCCTGCTGAAGTCGTCAGCGCAAGCGCGGATACGGCGGTGATTGTCTTGGTGTGCATTGCTCTCTCCCTCGAATGCGGTTGGTATGTCGGGAATACTCCCAATACGACCGGTAATAATAGGGGATTTCCCTTGCAGACTCAAGAATTAAACTCGGTGTCTAAAAAAACCAGCACCGATCGGTGCTGGCTGTGGTGGAGCTCTGTTGTGTTATCGGTCTTATGGGCAGCCGTTGGCAAACGCCGTCAGGAATGCAGAAACATCAAGGAAGTTGAAGCTGCCTTCGCCTGTGAAGTCCGCGGATGGATCCTGATTCCCGAACGCTGTGAGGAATGCGGAGACATCGAGGAAGTTCAAGCTGCCTTCACCAGTGAAGTCCGCTGGACATGGGTTGCTTGCGTTCTCGCAGGAGACGAGTTCGATCTGCACCGCGTCGACGCCGGCTTCAACAACCGAACCAACACCAGTGTCTCCGGCGCGGAATCGGATGCGGACCTGACTCGAAGGGTTGGTGAAGATCTGGGACAGATCGAACGAGTACTCGTTCCATCCGCCTCCGGCTGCTGGATCACCTGGTCCGATGGTATCGAGGGATTGCCAGTTACCGCCGTTGTTGTTGGAGATGTCCACGAACATGGTGTCGTCGACTTCTCCGACATTGTTGGAGTACCAGAGTGCGTAGGTGAGCATCGGGATGCCTTCACCGGTCGCGTCCATCGCAGGAGAGGTGAGTGTGGTGGTCCCGCCGTCAACATCGGAGTTGCCTTCGACATTGTCTGTGAGGTAGCAGCGCCCTGATCCGTCGTAGTCAGATGCTGGATCTCCGCGTCCGCCGCTGCCTGCTGGGATGCCGCGTTCCCACGCTCCGTCAGAGACGGATCCAGTGACGGACCAACCTTGATTCGTTTCAAAGTTGTCCGCGAAGACTTCAGTGAAGTCGGAGGCAACGCTCGCGGAGAAGAATCCGCTCGGCGCGTTCGCTGGTAGACGCTTGGTGGTGTCGCCGTCACTTGCTTCGAAGTAGTACTCGAGCGTTTCTCCGCAATCGATCATTGGTGATGCAGCGCTGTAAGTGCCGTCACCGTTGTCGCTCATCGCGATGGGTGTGAATCCGGATCCTGTGTCGGCGAACATGGTCACGCCGTTGATCGAAGCGCCTTCGCGCGTGATCGCGTTAACGCTGATGGAGTTTCCGCCTGCCGGTTCAACGGAGCTCGGCATATCGTCGCGCTGCTGGAGTGCGAAGCCGTCGAGGTCCGCATCGAGGCGCACGAGGAACAGTCCGCGTTCGATGTCGGAGATCGCGATGGTTCCTGATGGGAAGAAGGGGTAGTTCGACCACGCGCCGTTGAAGCTCGCGGCATCAGATCCAGGATATGTATCGAAGTACGCGACCTCGACTGGATTGGTTGGGTCCAGACCATCGAAGACACGCAAACCAGAGCGGTAGTTCGCCTGATAGATCACATAGTCACGTGTGTACAGGTTGTGATCGATCGCGGCTTTGCCGGTCGTGAAAGTCCCGACAAAGAACGGATTCGCTGGATCTTCGACATTGATCACACGCGTTGTGGTGACGGAGACCGTTGATCCTTCATCCAGCTCGTCATTGAGGTAGAGGTATCTGCGATCTGTGGAGAGCCAAGCTTGGTGGGAGTATCCGGCATTGGGATAGAAGAGTGTCGCGATGGTCACGGGGTTGTTCGGATTCGTGACATCCGCGATGCGGAGTCCTGTTTCAGAAAATCCCCCTGAGAAACCTGCGCACAGGAACGCGAGTTCTCGTCCAGCGTATTCACCGTCTTGCCAGGTCACGACCTGCGCGTCGTGGACATACATCTCGGTCCATCCCCCATCGATCGATGGGAGTTCTGGATTGGAGAGGTCAATATGAATGAGTCCGCCGTTCCCAATGTTGGCGCCTGCCAACCATAGAGTGCCTGTTTCTTCGTTGGTGACAATGTTGTGGGTCTTTGTGTATCCACCGGTCGTCCAGTTTCGGACGAGAGTGACATTCCCTGAGTCGATGTTGGACATATCCATGACCTGGATACCGGAGCCGCCTTCGGACACGCCGTACGCGTACTCTCCGACGACTTTGACATCGTGCCAGTCCGATCCTGGTCCGACGACGGTGTCGACGATAACAGGACTCGTTGGGTTGGTGATCTCAACGAATGCGTATCCGCCGTAGAGACCCATGATGACATACTCGCGTCCTGAGGGGGAGACATATCCCCAGCAGTCGTTGCCGAAGGTGGAGTTGACGCCGCTGAAGTTGTTGAGCGGGATCTGTGCGAGGAAGGTCATGTTCTGGGAGTCGAACAATCCGCGTTGCACATTCTCAGAGTCCGCGGTCCAGATCGGTCCGATGACAGCGGATTGCTTGTCGAGCAGTTTGCGATAGTCATCATCGTGAGCGATCGCGGTCGAAGTGAGACCACATGAGAGCGCGAGCGAGAGAGACAATGATCGCCGAGATGGCTTGAAACGCATCGGTTTTCCTTTCTGAGCGGCACGACCCAGAACTGATCGGCGCACAAAGATACTGCAGAGTCCTCGAATGAGGCGATATTCTATTCGACAGATCGACATACCCGGTTGCTTTTTTCGCTCAATTCGGGGTTTCATTGCGATCTTTGTTCGTTTTTATCGTACCGAAACGGGTTGGAGAAGTACACATGAAAAGGTCTCGACAACTGATCCATTCCATACTCGCGAGTTTGCTCGCGGTTGGGTGTGGACATTCGGTCTATGCGCAGGCTGACCCATCGGATTCTGGTTCTGCGGGAACGACTCAGCCCGTCCGAAAGATCCTGCTCGTTGATGAGCAGATACACCCAGAAGTGCTGATCCGTTGGGAAACAAGTGATGGTGTACGGCAGCTTTCAGGAAGCCTTGCCTATACCGCACCAGTGGGTGGGGAACTGCTCGATGGTGCTCAGGAAGACGAGAATGTGCTCGCATACATGACGGTCGGAGGCACTCGGATTGAGACTGGCGCGGGACATCCGCGCGGTTTGGTGTTTCGGCTAGGACTCACCAAGCGAGAGAACGCGTTGCCGTTCTTCGAAGAGATCAAACCAGGTGGATTCATCGAGATGCATGTGTCTGGGGTCGTTGTTTCTGAACCCGTGCAGTATCACGAGGGAACAGGGATGATGCACCTGAAGTACGCGCTGGGTGATCTGATCGCGTGCTCGCTCCCAGGGACGGCTCGTAATCAGTACCTGCTCTCGGATCCGAAGGACACTCTCGGCGGACGCGTCGTCGCGGGACTCAACGCGACTCCGGGCGCGTTGTCTGGAACAAACGAACAGTCCGGCTCGTTTGAGTTTCACTTTGATGAGGAGAATCCAACGACACTTGGATTCACGGTTCGTATTCCCTACGGATTGCTGCGTCATCTCCAGGATCCTTGGCAATCCACACTCCCCAATACCTTCTTTGAACCGATCCACTTGCACGCTGAAGCTGAGGTGATCCCTGTGTGGGCAGAGCCGTTCGATCGGGAGTGGATACTTGAATCAAATGAACCCGCTCAATCAGATCAGGATGGATCAGAGTCGAGCGACGATTGATCCGCGTTGTGGTACAGTGTTCGCATGACACTCAACGAGCATGATCAGCGAGCGCTGAACGCCGCGTATGAACAAGCGATGAAGTCAAAGAACGAGGGCGGGATCCCGATCGGATCGGCGCTGATGGATCGCGACGGAACGATTGTCGCGGTGGGTCATAACGAGCGTGTGCAGAGCGGAGATCCCACGGCGCACGCGGAGACAGTCTGTATTCGCAACGCCGGGAGAAGACGCGATTGGCACGAGCTGACACTCGCATCGACGCTGTCGCCTTGCGCCATGTGCACAGGGACGGCGGTCCTTCATCGCATCCCGCGTGTGATCATCGGAGAGCACGAAACTTTCATGGGGCGCGAGGATTGGCTCAAAGGGGAAGGTGTTGAGGTTGTGCTCGCTGATGACGAGCGTTGCATCGAGCTGATGCGATTGTTTATCGCAGAGCGACCTGAGTTGTGGGATGAAGACATCGGCGTGCCGCCGAGTGAGCGTTAAACAGTGCCGTACATTCTGTCCCCGGCATCTCCGAGTCCTGGGACGATGTAGCCTTTCTCGTTGAGATGGTCGTCGAGAGCAGCGGCGTAGATCGTGACATCCGGATGATCCTGCTGCAAGCGTTCCACGCCTTCAGGTGCCGCGACAAGACAGATCATGCGTAGGTCCGATGCGCCGGCGTCCTTGAGCATGCTAATAGCGGCGGAGGCGCTCCCTCCTGTAGCGAGCATCGGATCAACAAGGATCACAGGACCTGCAGAGAGATCCTTTGGGAGTTTGTTGAGATACGCAACCGGTTCAAGCGTGGATTCGTCACGAGCCATTCCGAGGTGTCCGACTCTTGCTTCCGGCATGACCTCGAGGATGCCATCGATCATCCCTAGTCCGGCGCGGAGAACAGGAACAATGGTGATGGTTCCTGCGAGATGATGCGCTGTGGTGGTGGTGATCGGGGTCTTGATCTCAACAGGATTGGTTTTGAATGAGCGGGTCACTTCGTAGACCATGAGTCCCGCGATCTGTGAGAGCACAGCTCTAAACGGCCTGTGCGTTGTGGTCTGATCGCGGATCGTGGTCATCTTGTGCGCGATGAGCGGATGATCAAAGACAATCACGCGTTCGTTGGTGCTCGACTGGTTGTTGGTCATGCATGAAGTGTACGGCGTTTGAGTGTGTTGGGTATAGAAAAACCCCGAGGCCAGCTGGGACCTCGGGGTCGAGATGTTCAAGTTGTCATCCCGGTTGATCCGGGCTGAACTCGATTATGGGCAGCCCTTCGCGAATGCTGCGAGGTATGCCGAGACATCGAGGAAGTTGAACGAACCTTCGCCGGTGAAGTCAGCAGCGCTGTCGCCTGCACTGAATGCAGCGAGGAACGCGGAGACATCGAGGAAGTTCAGGTCACCTTCGCCGGTGAAGTCTGCAGGACATGCAGGTGCGCCGGTTGGGACGAGACCTTGGATGACGAGGGTTTGGTCACCCTTGAAGGAACCGATGGTGGTGTCGCCCATGGTTGGTGGGGAATCGGTTTCGAACCAGAAGTTGTACATGGTGCCCCAGCGGACTGCGTTGCCCCAGACATTCTGAGCGTTGGTCTCAGTGTTCCAGGTGACGCTTGATCCGCCTTCGACTGGTGCCCAATCAGAGCCGCTGATGTTGCCGTCGACGACATCGTAGTAATCCACGTCGTTGAAGCCGTGGTTCGAGGTCGCGGTGTCAACAGGAACGGAGAACGATGCTGCAGCGAGATCGGAGTTTTGGTTGTAGACGCCGTAGTCGTAGCGCCATGTGCCGTTTCCGAGATCGGTTGCTTTGGAAGCGACGATCATACGACCTTCGCCTGGCCACTCGGCTTCGTTGATCACGACATCATTGTCGTGCGTCTGCCATGCGTAGATCGCAGGGATCTCGCGGAATGTCTGACCAGTTGTGCTTGCGTTGAAGGTGTTCTGGTTGATGGTCATGCGCTTGTAGGACGCGTTGTTGAAGTTGGTGCCGTTTGCGAAGTCGTCCTTGTTGGTGTAGACACCTTCGCAGTAGAAGGTCGCGGTATCGTCATCAATGTCCGACTGCTGAACCTTGATGCGCTTGAAGATGTTGTTCCCGCTCTGGTTGATACCGGTGTATGGGTAAACATATTCAGCGGTGAATGGGTTGACTTCCGAGCGAGGACCGAGGTCGCCCTGGGTGCCGTTGAGTCCTGCACCGTATGGGTCGGAACATCCTGGGCCGAGTGCCTGGAAGGTGCCGCCGCCTTGACATGGCTGACAGACCGAGCCTTGGAGGGAAGCGAATGAGTGCTTCAGGTGGGACAGGCCGAGCTGTGTCAAGCGTTCTGTTTCGTTGTCGTATTTCCAGATGGTGACACCGATCACAGGGTGATTCGGGGAGTTGTCGATCCAGTCAGCGTTGGAAGTACCGATGTTACATGCAGTGGTACCAACTGAGTACGCACGGATTCCATTGGAAACGCCGTAGTTGTTCACGCCGTCGAGCGAGCCACAGATAACGTCTGGGGTTGCGACAGCGGTACCGGTGCATGCAGCCAACACGGCCGCGAGAGCGATGCGATTCATTTCTTTTCCTCCAGTGGGGATTATGTGGTTGGTATTCAGCTTTAGAGTACAGGAAACACGAGACAATTGGTAGGGTAATTCAATGGGAAATCCGAGAAAAATACCCGAACAAATTCCGATCTTGTGGATTATGGACACCCTTGCGCGAAGGCACTGAGGTAGGCGCTGATATCAAGGAAGTTGTATGACCCGTTCTCATCCCAGTCAGCGACTGGATCTTGAGCGCTGAATGCAGTCAGGAACGAGCTGATATCGAGGAAGTTCAGTGAGCCGTCCACGAGGATATCCGCATCGCACACTCCCAAAGTGAGATCGCAGTTCGCATCATTCTGGAGGTATGAGAGGATCCGATTCTGGACGCGTTCATCGAATCGGAGATCAATGTTTGAAAGTCCGCCGGGGCAGAGGTGGCAGTAGGACATGATCGTCGCATCGAGTCGATCTGAGCAGTCGCCGTTCCCGCAGCCATCGATGACTGGGTTGTAGTCGTCGTGCGTGTGTCCTGTCCCGAAGTTGTGTCCCATCTCGTGCGCTGCGACAATGACATCCCAGTTGTTGTGTGAGTTGTCTTGGAGTGGGTTCGGGAAGAAACCTTCGAGGTTGGCGCTGACGCCGATCCCCCAGAAGTCACTGCAAGCTCCAGGCAGATACGCGACTCCGCCTCCGAGGCTGCGAGCGCTGAGTCCTTGCACGACTGCACGATCGATGTTCACTTCGTCACCCGAGTTGAACTCCGCTTGAACATCTTCAAGGAATTCAATGATGTCGCTCCCTCCGTACGGATCGTTGTTCGATGCGTATGTACGCAAGAACGGCACGCTCAGGGTCATGTTGAGATCGCGGTAATAAATCGTCGAGATCGCAGCGAGCAGAGTCGATGCGTATGACGCGGACGCCGTGGTGTTGCCTCCGAAGAGCGAGTTTGTGAACTCGTAGTCTGTTTCGACCGCAACCCTTGCGTCGCGTTGAGGTGGGGTCCCTTGAGGCAAGAAGTCGCCGCCTGTGCTTGTGAAGTCTTCTGCTGGGAGTCGACCCGATGGGCTGAATATTGGATTATTCATATCCACGGCACAGTTCAGACCAGCAGGTTCGAGTCCGAGTTGCTCTGATGGAGTGATTACCAGATCAGCTGCGGTCTTTGCTTGCCCATCAAAGCGACCTGTCGAGATCACATGACTCTGATTTGCAACCTCAATGAATCCCGAGGTCCCATGCTGAGTGATGGAGATGTACGCGATCTGAGAATCGTCCTCGGCGAGGTGACCACGCAGGTGGATGTCAGAAGACAAATCGATCGCGTGCTCGTTGCCCTTCGAGTCGACAGAGACGATCCGGGCATCTGGTGTGAATGGTGAGAAGCGTGTGAGTTCCAGTTCGGCGCGTGTGCCGTCTTGCAGAGTCACGCTCAGTTCAACGATGTCCCCGATGTGGACCTGTTGGAATGAATCAACACTCGTGAGTGCCGCGGGGCTTGCTTGAATGGAGAACGCGTGGGCGTGGGGAGCCGCAAGTGCTGAAAGGTTTAGAGCGGATGTTGCCGCAATAGCGAGAAGGGTCGACGAACGCATGGAAGGGTACTCCGTAATCGGTTTGGATCCGGCAACAGCAGCTCGGTCACGATGAGCGCGTTCACGCACACATCAGCCTCCTGGCTGTCCGAATCGGTTTTGAGATGTCGAAAACACACAACGCGGGGAGAGTTCCCCAGTTTGACAGTATCCGATTCGGGGCAGAATCGGCGTTGGTTCCAGTCTATTGGGTCTTTTTCACTTGTGTGAACAGAATAAAAAACCCGCAGTTCGAGACTGCGGGTCTAGTTTCAAAGATGATCTCTGTGTTTACTCGTCTTCGTCGTCATCGACGAGTGGTCCCATGGTTTCTGGTTCCGGCTCGGGTCGTGCTTTGCATGTCAGCAAGATCACAGCACCAGCGATCGCAGAAATCGCAGACGCGACGAGGATCGCGAGTTTCGCGTGCTCGAGGTGTGTGATGTTATTCGCATACGCGAGGTTTGCGATGAAGATTGCCATGGTGAATCCGATCCCGCCGAGGCATCCGGCGCCGAGGATATGGCGCCACGACACGCCGCGAGGGAGCGAGGCGATACCCATTAAGTACGCGATGTAGCAGAGCGCGATGATTCCGAGCGGTTTACCGATGACCAAGCCGAGGATAATCCCGATGGCGGCTGGATCGGAAAGGTTCTCAGAAATCCCGCCGTGGATCGGGATCCCTGCGTTCGCAAGCGCGAAGACAGGGATGATGACGAACGCGGCCCAAGGATGGAGCACATGCTCGATGCGATGGAGCGGTGGCATGACCAGGCGCGAGTTGTACATGATCGCGTTCACTGCGGCGCGGCGTTCCGATGATTCGGTCACATCGTACTCCGGATCATCGTGCGCGTTTGCGAACACATCGAGCGCCTTGCGCGTCGAGAAGACATAGTTGACCGCGTTGACGCGTGCGTGCGCTGGGATGGTCAACGCGAGCAGCACGCCCGCGATGGTCGCGTGGACTCCTGACATGTACACGAAGTACCACAACGGGAGTCCCATCACGAGATAGAGCGTTATCCAGCGCACACGCAGGACATTCATGAACATCAGGACCGCGACGATGGAGCCGGCGTATCCGAGATATGCGAGCTCGAGATTCTCTGTATAGAACACCGCGATCACGACGAGCGCGCCAAGGTCATCGACGATTGCGAGACTGGTGAGGAATACTTTGAGTGAGTTCGGGATGCGCGATCCGAGCATCGCAAGGATACCGACTGCGAACGCGATGTCGGTCGCCATCGGGATACCCCAACCACCGATGGTTTCTTTTCCAAAGTTGAACGCGACGAAGATCAGTGCCGGACCGATCATCCCGCCGAGAGCACCAAAGATCGGGAGTGCGGCTCGCTTAGGTGATGCGAGCTCGCCGACGAGGATCTCGCGTTTGATTTCCAGTCCGACGACGAGGAAGAAGATCGCCATGAGCAGATCGTTGATCCACAGCGCCGAGGAGTGCTGTTGATACCACATGGGTTCTTCGGTCACCGGAATCCAGCCATGTCCGCCGTGTCCATCGTGCCCATCGTCGGCGTGAGCGTCCTTGCCTTCGGCTACCATGGAGTGGTCTTCAACAGCTTCTTCGATCTCGTTAGCGGCGTGTTCAATCGCGGACTCGCCGTGGTCTTCGCTGTGATCAGTTGTGTGTAGGTCCGCTTCGCCGTGATGCGCTCCAGAGTCAGTATGATCCGGCTCGATTGAGACAGCGATGGTGGTCTTGGTCTTGTAGAAGATGTCGTTGTAGGTATCGGCGTACTTGGAGTTTGCCCAGATCATCGCGATCGCGGTCATGAGCAGCAGGACGATCCCGCCGGAGCTGGAGAGCTTCGCGAATCTTGTGAATGGTCGCGCGAGGCGTTCACCCGGCTCAGGGTTCAAGCCGTGTGCAGCGGTAGGTACATGATGGTCGTCGGACATGACAGGGACTCCTGTGTGAACGCGGATTGTGTTGCCCCCCAGTTCAAGGGGCGATTTATGCCATTGTGTCCACCTTCTATCGGGCTTTACGCGTGGGGCTGTTTATTTCGATGCGAGAAGTACGTGTCAAAAAGCACCCGCTGACATCAACAGCAAGGTTCCATCAAAAGGTCTGGCGAATTCTGCGCACTTAGTGCTGGAAGGGATACAACCCAGAGAGGTCCAGAATAGTAGTGAGCTCATCAAGGATTTGGACACACCGATCCGCGAGTTGCGGATCGAGAAGATCACTTTGCGTGAGCTCGTCTGGATAAGTCCGTTCCACAAACTCTACCAATCGAGCGTGGAGATCATTGGTCATGATGACCCCTTGATGGACGGCACTGAGTTCAGTGTCAGACAAGGGCACACGCAGTCGCAAGCATGCCGGACCTCCGCCGTTGCGCATCGACTCTCGGACATCAAGGTAGTGGACGGCGTTGATCGGATTGCTTGTCGTCTCGATCATCCGATCAATGAAAGCACTGACGCGAGGATTCTCGCTGGACTCGAGCGGCGCGATGAGGGCCATGGAGTTGTCTGGGAGCGTGACGATCTGTGAGTTAAACAGATAGCTTTTGACCGCGTCTTCGAGCGAGAAGTCTGTGTCGTGTGCTTCGATGGTGGTGAGCGGCTTTCCGAGTGGTGATGCAAGATCAGTGAGCATCGAGCGCGAGGTCGCGAACGCTTGCTCGTGGTATAGGAACACGGACTCGTTCCCCGTCGCGATGACATCGTTGTGGAATACTCCCGCGTCGATCGCGTCGGGATGCTGTCGCGCGAAGATCACACGAGAAGGATCGAGCTGGTGTGTGCGTGCGATCGCTTCGCACGCGGCTCGAGTTTGTCGTGATGGATAGTTGCGAGCGCTGTTGGTTGGATCGTGAACATCCACGCCGTAGACGAAGAGCTCGATGCCTGGTTGGTCGTGCGCAGATGCGAAGCGGATGTGGTTCGCGGCTCCCTCGTCGGCGAAGCGAGCCTGGTCTGGGAGCGGATCGTGGACGACGAAGTGGGAATCATCTTTGAAAATCATCCGCAGTGCGCGTGTTGTGGTGGGATGCTCAAGTGAGCGATGGAGATTGGAGACAAGGTTCGCCGGAGTGAGGTGGACTTTGTGGTCCTTGGTGTCGGGACTCGGAGAAACAGTGGCGGCGTTCGCGGCCCACATACTGCTTGCACTCCACGCCGCGGCGAGGAGCGTGGGATCGGTGTCGTTTGCTTGAGCGAGCACATGTGCATCAGATCCCTCGAATCCGATGCGCCGGAGGAAGCTGAGATCTGGACGCTGTTGAGGGGGGAGCACGCCTTGGGTGAGACCCAAGTCCATCAGTGCCTTCATTTTGGAGAGTCCCTGCAATGCGGCGGCTTTGGGTTTGGAGACACCACCGGCATTGGAGAGCGAGGCGATGTTGCCGGCGGAGAGTCCAGCGTAGTTGTGGGTCGGTCCGATCAGACCATCAAAGTTGACTTCCTGAAAATTACTCGGCATGAAGACAGCGTAGGTCTAAGGGACACAGAACAAGGCTCAATAGGATCATTCAGACACGGGAATGCGTGATTTGAGCACATTGAGCGGGATTCGGCGCGCTCAATCAGACGAGGCTTAGCATAATGAAACGGTGTTGCGTTATCGGACATTCCTTGGTTGAATGATGGTGGATGGACTTGACAAATGCTCAGATCGCGCGTTCCGTGTCGGCTCAGGCTATCTATATATAGATCGCGATCTGGCTGAACTTGGTTGGAGAAGCGGGTCCTGATTTGAGCAATCTGTGAGCAGATGGTCCCAACGAGAGGCGTTCATGGCCAAGAAGACGGCATCCAAGAAGACGACCAAGAAAGCCGCGAAAAAGACGGCGAAGAAGACGACCAAGAAGACCACGAAAAAGGTCTCCAAGGCGGCTTCGAAAAAGACCACTAAAAAGGCGGCGGGTCGGAAGTTCGGAAGCAACTACAAAGCAGGCGCTGCAAAGGGCAAGTCCCTCGTGATCGTGGAATCTCCTGCGAAAGCGAAGACGATCAACAAATACCTTGGTGATGAGTATGTCGTGCTCGCATCAGTGGGGCATGTACGCGATCTTCCATCCAAAAACCCAAAGGGTGTCAAGGATCCAGTTCCCGGCGTGAAGCTCGACAAGCGTTTCCAGCCGAGTTACGAAGTACTCAGCGGCAAAGAGCAGGTCGTTAAGGACCTCAAACGAGCCGCGAAGGATGCGCGGTCCACTGGCGGACAGGTCTGGTTCGCGACCGACCTCGATCGCGAGGGGGAAGCGATCGCGTGGCATGTGGCGCAAGAGCTTGGTATCGATTCCAAAGAAGCGCAGCGTGTGATGTTCTCCTCGATCACCAAAGCGGAGATCGAGCGTGCGTTCCACAATCCACACGCGATCGACGAAGAGCGCGTCAACGCGCAGCAGGCGCGCCGGATTTTGGATCGCATTGTTGGGTATCAGGTTTCGCCGCTGCTTTGGAAGAAGGTCGCTCGTGGTCTGAGCGCGGGGCGCGTGCAATCCGTCGCGGTGCGATTGGTCGTGGAGCGTGAGCGTGCGATCGAAGCGTTTGTTCCTGATGAATACTGGACAGTGACAGGGAACTTTGCGCTCGATGCGGATCAAGCCGCGAAGCTTGGGCCGCAGTGGACCAAGTTCATCAACGAGGTCGACGAGAAGGGTAAAGGTCCGAGCATCAAGGTGCAGAATGGTTGGCTCGCGCAGAACAACACCGTCCGCGCTCAGCTCGTCGAGTTTGATGGGAAGAAGTTTGATCCGCGGATTCTCTCGTCCAAGATTGTCCCAGAGCTTGAGGTACTCACACACGACACGATCGAGCAGCGACGTGAAGAGGTGAACCAAGCGTTCTCGGATTCTGGATCGCACGATCTGAGTGGCGAGATTGAGAAGGTTGTCGATGCGTGCGGCTTGAAGGACATCCAAAGCGAAGTCAAAGAGGACAGCGAGGGAGTAGGACCAGCGCGTTGGGTGCGGAACATCTCTGGGACCTGCGGCGCAAAGACAAAGTACACGATCGAGTCGATCGAGACCAAGCGGACCAAGTCGCGTGCAGCTCCGCCGTTCATTACCTCGACAATGCAGCAAGCAGCGTCGAGCCGACTCGGATTCGGGGCTCAGCGCACTATGCGAGCCGCGCAGGGGTTGTACGAAGGTGTGAACATCCCAGGCGAAGGACCAACAGGTCTGATCACCTACATGCGTACCGACTCGACACATATTGATGGTTCAGCGCTCAACGCTGTGCGTGGACACATCAAGAAAACCTACGGCGACAAGTACCTCCCTGAAAAACCCAACTTCTTCAAGACGACCAACAAGGACGCACAGGAAGCGCACGAAGCGATCCGTCCGACGGATGTCACTCGTCATCCCGACTCGCTCCCGAGCTCGCTCAAACCTGATCAGCTCAAGCTGTACCGATTGATCTGGGAGCGATTTGTCGCATGTCAGATGGTCCCGGCGCAGTGGGATGCGACGAGCGTCATGATCCGAGGGGGCGAAGGAAACAAGGCGCTGTTCAAAGCGAATGGGCGCACGCTCGCGTTCGATGGTCACTACCGAGTTTCGGGAGTTCCGACGAGCGGCGACGAGCTCAATCTTCCCAAGCTCGAAGAGAAGCAGCCCATGTATCCGTTTGCGATCGAGCCGGCGCAGAAGTTCACTGCACCTCCGGGACGATTCTCAGAAGCGAGCTTGATCAAGACGCTCGAATCCGAGGGGATCGGACGACCATCGACATACGCGAGCATCATCCAGACGATCCAAGATCGCAAGTATGTCGAGCAGATCCAGCGTGCATTCTGGGCGACGGACCTGGGGATGGTTGTTACGGACAAGCTCGTCGAGGGGTTCCCGATCCTGATGGATCTGGGATACACACGCGACATGGAGGGCAAGCTCGACGCGATCGAGGAGGAGCACCTCGACTGGATCGAGATGCTCGAGGGCTTTTATGAGCGGTTCTCCAAAAGCTTGGAACGCGCTCACGAAGAGATGACGCACGCGAAAGCGGAGACGCGTCCGGCTCCTGAAGAATACCGATGCGAGCAATGCGGATCGTCGCTCGTGTACCGATTCGGGAAGAACGGGCGATTCTTGAGCTGTGCAACCTATCCCGACTGCAACTGGGCGTGTCCGTGCGATCGACAGGGCCGACCTCAGATGGCGGAGTTTGTGGATGTGAAGTGTCCCAAGACCGGTCGTCCGATGATCCGCAAGACCGGTCGATTCGGGCCGTTCTTGACGACCCCGCTTGAAGAAGGCGAGACCAACGACGACGGCATGATCCTGAACATCGACAAAAAGGGGTATGTCAACGCGCCGAGTGTGCCTCCACTGGAAACGGAGCTGGAGTGTCCAACTTGTCAGAGCCCGCTCAATCTCCGCAATGGCGCACGAGGTCCTTGGCTCGGATGCTCGCGATTCCCGAAGTGTCGAGGACGCGGGAAGTGGACGGCGCTGGAAGAACACGAACGCGCGGATCTGGAAGCGAAGCTCTCGAAGCACGAAGCGGCGCATCCAGTCCCCATTATCAAGCGGATGGACGGCACGCCGTTGACCGATAGCAAAGGCAAGCCGGTTGAGAACGCTCCGACTGTTGAAGAGCTTGTCTTGCTTGAGGATCCTCGCGAAGCGAAAGCTTGATTCTAAAGATCACCCAGCGAGCAGCGTCATCGGCGTACCATGTCATCGATGAGCAGCTTCCTGATGAGCACCAACACCAAGCAGTTCGTCCGCAAGATCGGGCGCTGGGTGCACGACCATCCTGACGGCTGGTTGAATCTGATCGGGGCCGTGATCGGTGTGCTCACTGCGATCATCGCGATCGGATTCGCGTGGACGCTGAGCAACATCGAGCATCTGACCGAAGACCTGCAGTCCATGATCCAAGGGGAGAATGGCACTCGGCTGTGGCTGATCCCGCTCGTTCCGATGATGGGCGCGTTCATCACAGGCGTATTGGTCTTCCGGTTTGCGCCCAAAGCCGCGGGTCACGGCGTGCCTCATGTGCTCGACGCGATTGTTCGCAAAGGTGGAAAGATCCCGGTTGTGAACGGTGTGGTTAAGGTCATCGCATCGATCTGTACAGTCGGTTCTGGAGGGTCGGCAGGGGCTGAAGGCCCGATTGTTCAAGCGGGATCAGTCATTGGTTCAGTGATCGCGCAGCGCCTTGGGATTGAGAGAAGGCACATCCCAACACTTGTGGGATGCGGAGCCGCGGCCGGGATATCGAGCATTTTCCATGCGCCGATCGCTGGTGTGTTCTTTGCGCTTGAAATCCTGCTCCGTGACTTCTCACTCAAAGCATTCTCTCCAATCGTGATGGCATCGGTCTTCGCGATGGCGTTCACTCAGGTTGTGCTCCCAGCCGAGGACGCAATCTTCGCGTTTGAACTCGTGGGGTATCTGTTTACCGCGGCGGAACTCCCGAGCTATCTGGTGCTCGGGATTCTGTGCGCCGGAGCGTCATGGTTGTTTGTTGAGTCGCTGGAAGTGGGTGAGGGATTCTTTGCTCGAATCAGGGTCCATCCGATACTGCTCCCGATGCTCGGAGCGCTGGTACTTGGACTGCTGGGCATGATCGGTCAGCGTGCGTGCACCTCGCTCGATACAAGCTCACTGGTACCAACGGACTCCCCTGTTCCGGTCTTCTTCGGCAATGGGTATGCGATGATCCAGTCGCTGCTTAATCCATCGCACTACACCGCCGCGGATGTGACATGGACCGCGGTCATCACGCTTGGGTTGCTTGTGATCGCGAAGATCGTCGCGACCTGTGCAACGCTCGGGTCGGGTGGCTCAGGCGGTGTGTTCGCGCCGTCGCTCTTTGTGGGCGCGACGGTTGGGGGTGCCTTTGGATTGCTCCTTGACATGCTGGGTCTGATCCCAGTCGGCGGATCTCCAGCAAGCTACGCGCTCGTCGGGATGGCGGCGGTCGTCGCGGGGACCACCTTTGCGCCGATGACCGCAATCCTGATGCTCTTTGAGCTCACGCACGAACCTCGCGTGCTGGCGCCGATTATGCTCGCGGCGATCATCTCCACGATGTTCTCGCGGATGCTGATGTCTGACTCGATCTACACCGCGAAGCTGCGGAGGGCGGGGGTGCGAATCGGAACCAGCCGGGACCTCGGGATCCTGCGTCATGTGCCGCTCGCGAGTGTGAAGTATGATTCGCTCCCGAGCGAGCCGGTCTACGCGTCTGATCCGCTCAGCAAGCTCATCACGCTCCACGCGCACCACAACATCCCCGATTTCCCAGTGATCGATCACGAGGGGTGCTACATCGGGATGGTGACCGGGCGCGACATGCGCTCGGCGTTGATCGATCGTGAAGCGATCCCGCTGCTGCTCGTTGCGGAGCTGATGCGGACCGATATCCCGACTGTGTCTGCTGGAGAGCATCTGGACACAGTGCTCGACAAGTTCAGCAAGTCCGATGTGTCGAGTTTGTGTGTTGTGGATCAGTTCGGACAGATGAATCCGGTGGGTCTGGTCACACGCGAGCAGGTGATGAGGCGTCACAACGATGTCCTCGACGAGGCGTGATGGAACCGATCAGTGAGAGGAACGGATCGATTCTCATGAAAGAGTTCCTCTTTGGGAAGACTGATTGGAAGTCGATTCGGATCATTGTGATCATCGCAATTGTTGTCATCGTCATTCTGGGTTTGATCCCGATCAGAAGTCACAGCAGCTACCACACGCCGATTTGGAGATCAACTGTACAAGTGAGATCGATGGTGCAGGGAGCGATTCTCTTTGCAACAAACCAGGATGACAAGATGCCATCTGCGGACCAGTGGCCCCAAGAGTTGATTAATCTTGGAATTATCGAATCCGAGCTTCTTGTATCTCCTTTACATCCCGATGCTCAAGATCCATACACCTACGTTCCTAGTGATTATCAAATGTTCGAGGGTGATTTCGTGAATCGGATAGTCATTTACGAAAATCCTGATCACTATCAAGAAGGAGTAGTTGTGGGGTTTGCTGATGCCCGCGCGGAGGTTATTCCTCATGATCAGTTTGAGCAGATGCTTGCGGATCAGATCGCTGAGGAAGCATCCCGTCCTTGATCGTGAAACCAGATTCACGCTTTCCCATACACTGTGGTATGAACACAGGAACTGCTATCGCTCTGGTCTCGCTCGCTTCGGTTTCATGGGTCGCTCACGCGGAGGATCCGATCCAGGACGCGGTGCATAAACATATCGAGCCGTTGGTCGAGACCAAGATGGTCCCGGGCGCCGTGGTGGGGGTGTATCAGGACGGCAAGGAGTCGTACTACACGCTCGGGACGCTCGCGTTTGGTGGTGAGGAGTCGCCGACATTTGATACGCTCTATGAGATCGGATCGATCTCGAAGGTCATGACCGGCGTGCTCTTTGCGGACGCGATCCGCAGGGGTGAGGTGACCAAGCACACGCTCATCGATGAGCTGCTCCCTGAGGGGGTTGACGCGAAGGACTATGAGGGAACGGAGGTCGAGCTTTGGCACCTGACGACGCACTCGTCGGGTTGGCCGACGGCTCCGGCGAATCTGCGTCCTACTGATCCTGATAAGCCGTTCATGGGATACACGCAGGAGATGCTGTTTGAATACATCTCGAAGGTCAAACCCAAGCGAGCGCCGGGGACGGAGTTCGAGTACTCAAACCTCGCTGTCGGACTGCTCGGGGATCTGGTCGCGGCCAACGCCGGGATGGGGTACGAGGAGGCGGTGATCGAGCGCGTGTTTGATCCGATGGGGGTCGAGGGGTTCCAGATTGTGCTCGATGATGAGCAATCGAAGATGCTCGCGCCCGCGACTTCGAGCGGCCGATCCTCGAAGCCTTGGGGGGATATCGGTCCGATGAATCCAGCGGGGATGTGGGTCGCGTCCGCGCCGTCGCTGCTGGGGTTTGCGATCGCGAATCTGAGCGATGAGGAGGGCGGGATCTATGACTCGCTCGAGCTCTCGCGTGAGTCGATGTTTGATAGCGGGTTTGGTTCCGTCTGCTTCGGATGGTTGCTGGCACGCGATGGCTCGACCTACTGGCACAACGGCATGACGGGCGGGTACTCTTCGTACTTTGCGGTCAATCGCGATCTGGACCTCGCGGTCGTCGTGTTGACCAACGGCACCACATTCTTCACCACCAGCGCCGGCGAGAAGCTCGTTCAACAACTCGGCGGGCTCAATCCCGATCCCGTCGAGATCGAGGTGAGCGAGGGGGTGGATGCGGAGTACGCCAAGCGCGTGATCGGTGAGTACAAGGGGCAGTACTTCACGATGTTCATCACGAGCGAAGCGGGGAAGCTCTTCGCGCGGATCACTGGTCAGCAGGCGCTGGTCGTTGCGCCGACGGATGAGGACGATCGATTCCGATACGAGATGGTCGATGCGGAAATCGAGTTTGCGTTTGAGGATGAGACTGCAACAACGGTGACGCTGCATCAGAACGGACAAGAGTTCGTGTGTACTCGTGTAGATGAGTGATCACTCGCCGAGCGTTTTCTTTCTTCGCAATACGTGGTGGTAGTGCTGCGCGAATCGGTGGGATTCGTCGCGGACCTGCTGGAGCAGGCGCAGTCCTGGATTGTTGCGTCCGAGCTTGATCGGCTCGTCCTGTCCTTGCTTGTAGATCAGCTCTTCTTTCTTTGCGATCGAGATCACCATCGGGGGTTTGACTTCGAGCTGCTCGAACGCTTCGAGCGCCGCGTGGAGTTGTCCGATCCCGCCGTCGATCAGGATGACATCGGGATAGAGCTCTTGTCCGGCGCCCGCGTCGCGGAACCTGCGTGAGATGACCTCGCGCATGGACTGGAAGTCATCGTTGGCGCGACCTCCTGGGAGGTTCGTGAAGGACTTGATTCGGAAGCGCCGGTATTCCTGTTTGAATGGTCTGCCGTCGATGAAGCAGACCTTGGACGCGACGGTCTCCCCGCCTTGGAGGTGCGCGATGTCGAACCCCTCGACGCAGCGGATCGTGGTGTTCATGTCCAAAGCACGCGCGAGGGATTGGCACCCCTTGATCGGATCGATGTACCCGATCTCCGCTTCGGGTTGCCACTTGTCGCTCGTCGAGGCGCGGTTGTCGATCTTGATCATCGCGTTGATCTGATCCCGCAGCGTCGCGGCTCGCTCAAAGTCCATCCGCTCGGACGCTTCGGCCATCTCCGACTGCAGCTCCCTGATCATCGTCGAGCGCTTGGTCTTGAGGAAGCGCACGAATCGGGTGATATCCTCGCGGTAGCGCTCTTTGGTGATCGATTCGTTGCACGGCGCGGTGCACTTCCCGATCGATGCGAGCAGGCAGGGACGGAAGTGTTTGTTCTTGGGATCACCCTCGATGATGTCGAGCGAGCAGGTGCGGAACTTGAACACGGACTGGAGCGCATCGACAGCGGTGCGGAGCGCGCCGGGAGAAGTGAACGGGCCGAGGATGCTCGCGTTGGTGTAGTGGGGGTCCTTGGTGCCGTCGGGTTTGATCCCAGTGGGGTTCCGCGAAACGAACACGCGCGGGTAGTCCTCGTTGTTGGTCACGACGAGGTAGGGATAGGTCCGGTCGTCCTTTTGGGCGGCGTTGAAGCGGGGTTTGATGTCCTTGATGAGACGGTTCTCAGCGAGGAGCGCTTCCCACGCGGTATCGGTTTTGAAGACCTCGAAGGTGTGGACCTCGTCGAGCATCTTGTTCTTGCGAGGACCCAGATCGGTCGAGGGGAGGAAGTACGACGAGACACGATCGCGAAGCTTGGTCGCTTTCCCGACATAGAGCACGATGCCCTTGTGGTCTTTCATCAGGTAGACGCCGGGCGCGAGGGGCAGGTCCCGCGCCATCGCGTGCAGGCGCTTGATGCGTGTGTTGTGGTCCTCGCTCCCCCACTCCGGGATATCCTGCGCAAAGTCGTCAGGCTTGAACGGGATGGGGTCGTCGGTGGGTTCCACGAGGGATGGTATTCATCACCCGATGGGGGGATCGATCATGTGCAGGATTGGGTTGTCCTGAATCGGATCGGAGCCTTGCGCTGTCCAGAGCACAGTCCAGCAGAGTTCAAATGGAGGCCAAGCGACATCGGTGAACAATGCAGGCCAGGCACCGTCTGTTCGGACACTGATGTCGTCCTCAATAGAATTGAATCCCAGTGTGTCCTCATCGATGCAGCGGAGATGGAGTTGGTCCTCTCCGATGCGGAATCCGAAGCAGATCTGATCAGTGCTGATGAGTGCTCGTTTGTACGCGACGACTCCGGTGACTTGATCCCAGCGGAGTGACCAGTTGGGGTAGCTGTTGACGGAGAGTGTGAATCCGTCGTTGGTGCGGATGATCTTCCGCTCCTTTGGTGCGGCGGTTTGGGAGAAGAGTCTGCTCAAAACAGACAGGATCGATCTCCGAGGAGCTCGATCCTGAGATTGTTCGGGATGTGTCGTCATGCTTTATTCGTAGATATAGTCCGGGCCGCGCCACTGCTGCCACTTCTTGAGGCGGAAGCGCCAGAAGCTCTCTTCGAAGTTCGCTTGTGCTTCTGGGGACCACATGTGGAACGCTTCGAGCTGACGCGCTTCGCTCGCGATGCGGCGGAGCTCGTCCTCGGCTTCCTGGACAGTCAGCGGATCCGCTTCACCTGAACGCACGGCGGCGTTGACCAGATCGATGTAGAGCTGGTTGAGGTGGGCGTAGTCCTCGAGGGTGTCCTCGGAGAGGGACTGGTCGTTGAGACGTCCCGCTTCGGCACGGAGGATCGTGTCGATCGCACGCGCTTGGTGACGCTGACCAGTGGTCCGCTCTACGCGGCAGCCCGAAGAGAATGCGAGCACGAGGGCGCTGGCAACGATCACGATTGGGGTCAAACGAATGTTCATGGAGTCTCCATCGGTTCTCGGACTGGATCGCTTGAGCGAATCCCTCAGGAAATGGACTTTAGGGCCGGATTATGAAAGAGCAAGCCGGCACATCATCTCTACGCCCAATGGGATGGATTGATCGTTGAAATCAAAACTAGGTGTGTGGAGTCCTGGGAACGGCGTTTGCTGGTCATGAGCGAGTCCCAGGAAGAAGAAGCAGGAGGGGACCTTCTGAGCGTAGAACGAGAAGTCCTCGCCGCCGAGGGTCGGCTCCTCGACGAGCTTGGTCTGCTCGCATCCGCCCGCAGATTGGGCGATTTCAAAGACATGCTCCGTCTGCTGAGGGTCGTTCTGGGTGACGGGGTAGCCCGGGAACCACTCGATGCTCGCTGAGCATCCCAGAGCGGCGGCTGTGGACTCGATCAGCTTGGTGAATCGGGCCTTGGTGTCCGATCGCGTGGTGTCTGAGAGGGTCCGCAGGGTCCCTTGCAAGATCGCGGCTCCTGGGATGATGTTGAACGCTGTCCCGGCGTGGATCGTCGTGATCGAGAGGACGACGGAATCCGTCGGTTTGGTGGATCTGGAGACGATGGACTGGGCGCTGCTGACGATCTGAGCCGCGGCGACGATGGGGTCGTTCCCGAGGTGTGGGTACGCGGCGTGGGCCTGCGTTCCATTGACGGTGATCGTGAAGGTATCGGTCGCGGCGAGCAGCGGGCCGGGGCGTGTGGAGATGGTCCCGAGTGTTTCGTCGGGCCAGCCGTGGAGACCGAACATTTTGGTGATCGGGGGTCCAATGAGTCCGTCGAGGGCGCCATCGCGGATGAGTTTCTCAGCACCCGCGCCGCCTTCTTCTGCGGGCTGGAAGACGAAAGTGATCGGGTTGGGTCGGTGCTCCATCGAGGACAGAACCTTCGCGGCTCCGAGCAGGATCGCGGTGTGCCCGTCATGGCCGCACGCGTGCATCGTGCCCTCGTGGGTGGACTTGTGGGGGAGGTCGGAGATCTCGGTGATCGGCAGCGCGTCGATGTCCGCTCGCAGTCCGATGCAGGGGCCGGGATTGTCCGTAGTCGCGGGGAGATGCGCGACGACGCCAGTCCCTGTGTTGGGGTCCTTGCCTCCGATGTTCGCTTTGAACTCGATTCCGAGGTCGCTCAGGTGCTGCTGGATGACATTTGAGGTGCGGGATTCCTTGAACTTGATCTCGGGATGCGCGTGCAGGTCGCGCCGGATCGCGATGGTGTCATCGAGCGAGCTTGTGATGAGGTCGTTGAGATTGGCGAGGTCGGTGGGGGTCGTGGTCATGCACAAGTGTAGTGGGCGCGATCACGCGGCGCGCTTGAGCGTGTCGAGACTGTTATTCTCTTCCATGAACATCCGAGCGGCTTGCTCGATGTCGATCCGATCAAGCTTGTGGGTGCACTGGGACTCACTCCGGATCTGGTTGAAGACGGATTGGGTCTGATCGAACGCGTCGACCACATCGGGATCGAAGTGGGTGCCTCTGCCCTCGTGGATGATGCTCATCGCTTTCTCATGGCTCATCGCGTCCTTGTACACGCGAGCGGTGGTCAGCGCGTCGTAGACATCAGCGAGCGCCACAATACGCGCTGCGATGGAGATGTCTTCACCTGCGATCTGGAAGGGGTATCCGGAGCCGTCGAATTTTTCGTGGTGCTGGAGCGCGATCTCGATCCCCATATCAAGGAACTCGTCGGCGCCGAAGTTGTTACGGATGGAAAGCAGTGTCTCGCCTCCGATGAGGGTGTGCTTTTCCATGATCGCGCGTTCGTCGTCCGTGAGCCGTCCCGGCTTGAGCAGCACATTGTCGGGGATCCCGACCTTCCCGATGTCGTGGAGCGAGGACGCGAGGACCAAGCGATCGATCCATTCATCCGTGATGATCGGATGCGTCGGTTGGAGCTGTGTCGCGATGACGCGTGCGTAGTGACCGATGCGGTCGAGGTGGTCGCCCGTGTCTGTGTCGCGGTAGTCAGCGAGCTTTGCGAGTCCGTGGATCAGCGCGTTGCGACGAGCGAGCCCGTTACTGACTTGACGATGGACCTCGTCTTCGAGCTGTTGGTTCGTTTGCTCGAGCGCGTCCTTGTAGCGACGAGATGCAAGATAGAACACCATCGCGGTGAGCGTGACCACAGACAACGCTGTCGAGAGTTCTAGGATGAAGAGACGATCGACCAGTGCTTGAGGGAGTTGGAAGTTTTGCTGGACCCAAGTGTCTGTGAGCAGGACCGATCCGAGGAGTAAGCCGGACTGCGCGATCAGCACCGCGGTCATAAACGCACGGCGGGTTCGTGGTCGGAAGGCAATCTCTATGGATGGTTTTGTAGACACTCGTTCTTCATCGGGCGCACTGCATTCTCGATGCAGTGCTTGCAAATGAATCCTGCGAAATCAGAATCAAGTCGCAACAGTTGCGCGGGTCGATCCCTTCTTTCGGTCCGATTTGCAGGGAGTTCCAAGCACTATCGGGTCAAGATCCGCTCGCACGCATCAAGAGCGGGGGGGATCATCTTCAGAGCGTCCGAGAAGTTTGGGTAGACCGCTTGGTTCTCAACCATGTTTGGATCGCCGTCGACGAGCGATGGGGGGGCGACCGATTTGGCAAGCTCGCTGAGCGCCGGATTCACAGGGATGTTCCGCGAAGTGGACTCAGCGAGGAGCCGTTCTACGCGAGGGGAGATCAGGAACTGCGCGAGTCGGATGCCGTTGATGTTCCCGCCGTTGATGTGCGTGAGCGCGACGGTGTTGGGGAGCAGCGTGGGTCCGAGCGATCGCATCGTGCTGGTGATCATTGGTGGATCGAAGGACTCGTACACACAGTCCACGGCCCATCCGTTGCGCTGTCCGCTCCAGACATCGTCGGTATCGGTGAGTCCGACATCGATCTCTCCCATCGCGACGGCGCGGACGACGGTCGCGTTGCCGTCGTAGAGACGGATGTTGTTATTCTTGAGCATCGTGAGCCAACGCTCGAACTCTGGGAGTCCCCAGCGGGACGCGAGGATGCCCATGTGCCCGCGCGTGGTCCCAAACTCAGGACGCGCCATCCCGATGCGCCCCTTCCAGTGGGGTTGTGCGAAGTCCCGCATCGAGGTGGGTGGGGATTCGACACGATCGCTCGCGTAGACGATCACACGCGCCCGCGTTGCGAATCCGGCCCAGGTTCCATCGTCGGCGACCAAGCCGCTGGGCCAATCCTCTGGAACCCACGCGGCGGTGGTGTCCTTCGCGAGGATGTTGTTGTTCGCGAGATCGATGGTCCCGAAGGGTTCGGAGGACCACCAGACGTCTGCTTGGGGGTCATTCGCTTCCGCTTTGAGTCGAGCGACGAGTCCAGTGGTTTTGGTCGCTTCGGTGTCGCCGACGAGTCGGACCGCGATGCCTGTTTCTTTGGTGAAGTCTTCGACGACCAGCTTCGCGAACTCGTCGTCGGCAGAGGTGTACAGCACAACAGGCGGGCGGTCATCGCGGACAGGCACATAAAAGATCTGCGATGGAGAGAGTGCGTACCCAATCGCGAGCAGTGCGAGGATACCGAATGCGATTGGGATGACTTTCTTCATGCCAACAGTCTACGGCGATCAGTCGTCGTTCGAATCCGCGGGCTCCGCGGGTTGGTCGGTCTTGCCTGTCTTGTCATCACCTTTCGCTTCCTTCGCGGCTTTGTCGAGGCGTCCGAAGTAGCTCTGGACCGCGGACTCGTACTCACGCGGGATGCGCTTGGTCTCGATCGCTTCCGATGCTTCGGTCGTCGCGCTCTGGATCGCGTCGGAGAACGCGGCGGTGGACTCGCCTTTGATCTGTGATCCTTGGACCATCGTCGATGCGATCACCGGACCCTCGGAGGTGGTGCGGACGTCGGCGTGTTCTTTCTTGATGGTAAAGTCCGCGCCCTGCTCGTCAGGTGACATACCGAGCCCCTTGCCGGGACCTCCTGAACCGGCACCCTGCTGGGACGACTCGCCTTGCGCGAACTGTCCGGTGCTCGGCCATTGCCCCTGCTGTCCGCCGCCTTGTCCTGGATTGCTGCCCGGATTGGAGCATTGAGCGAGCTGGTCGAGCTGTTGCTGAGCTTGACTCATCGCCGACTCGAGCGACTGCATTTCTTGCTGCATGTTCTCGAGGTCCGAAAGCTGCGCGTTCATCGCATCGGATCCCGAGGCGGCTTGCTGGGGATCGCCGTTCTGCATGCCTTGGGCCATCTGTCCCATCGCTTGGGACATCGCGCCGGCGGCATCGGATGCTTTCTGCTGTGCTTGGGCCGCTTGGGAGAGCTGCTGTGCCTGTTCTTCTGAGAGTCCCGCGTCTTCGAGCGCTTTCTTGAGTGCCTCGGGATCGGTCGCGAGCTGCTTCGCTTGCTGCTCGCTGATCCCCGCGGCTTTGAGCTGTTCCTGAAGCTGCTGGGAGTTCTGCGCCATCTGCTCCATCTGTTGCTTGAGGTTCTCGAGTTGCTGTCCGAGCTGCTTCTGTTGCTCCTCGGACATGTCGCCGGAGTGCATCTGCTCAGCGAGCTTTTCGAGCTGTTGCTTCGCTTCCTCGAAGTCCCCTCGCGCCATCGCACGCGCCATCTCGGACGCGGCGTTTTCTTCTGTGGAGTTGAGCGACTTCATCGCGTCCTTGATCGCGTCGAAGGTCGCGCCGTCCTCGTTGTTGCGTTTCTCTTCGAGCTTGTCGGAGATGCTGGTGAGGTTCTTGATCGCGCTGCGGAGCGATTCCTCGGCGCTGATGTACTCGTTCGCTTCGGGTTTGAGCAGGTCCTCGAACGCCTCGTCGTCCCCCTCATCAAACTCGAGCTTGGTCTGCTCGAGGATTTTCTTCATCGCTTCCTGCGATTCCTGAACAGTCGTCTGGACCTGCTGGATCTGGGCTTGCTCGGCTTCCTTCTCTTGCTGCTTCGCGTACAACCCTGTGAGGTCTTTCACTGGGAGCCACCACACGATCAGCAGCGCCGCAGCGGCAACCAGCGGCGTGGGCCAAACACGCGGGGCTTTGACTGGGAGCGCCGACGCGAGGTTGATCCTGCCCACTTTGTCGTTGGCGTCCGAGACCACGGCTTTGGACCATCCATCGGTTTGGTTTTCGATCAATAGCGCGGTCGAGAGCGACTCGCGGAGTCCCGCGTGCTCATCGACAATCATCGCGGCTTTGGATTTGGATGGTCGTGCGATGAATGCCCAAAGAAGTCCAATCACAATCGCGCTCAGGGGCGCGACGATGAACACGATCCCCCAGGGGACCTCGAAGACCGGCGCGACTTTTTGTGTGCCGCGAGCGAAAACCATCAGCACGAAGACCGCCGCGAGGCAGATCGAGATCGTGCGGATCGAGTTGATCAGCATGAGCCGACGGGTGGCGCGAGCGATGGTGGTGTGGATCTGGGTCATGTGTTGATCTCAGTGATACCTTGCTATTCATCGGCCCTCTGAACCAGCGATGGCACAGAAAGCGGAATCCTTCATAAGGATTGTACGGGAATGAGGGGCTGTGGTTGCTGCGATTGGGAGCTTGTGACGATACAGTGACGGGGTTGAAACAGCATTTATGGTCCATTTTGGTCGGTTTTGTGAAGGGTTCGTACATCACGCGCGATCAGTGCGACGCCGCGTTTGAGCGGATGCATGAGCGGGACCCAATCGGGGATCGGATTCATCTGGTCTTTGCGTGCATCGCGATGCTTGGACTCGCGGGACCGGTGAGTGCCGTGGACATCGCCGTGCTGCCGTTGGTGGTGTTCTTTTTCGTGCGTGTGCTCAACACGTTCCCAGTCTGGATTCATGGCTTCGGTCAGCCCGTGGTTCTGGTCGGACTCATGCTCGCGGCGTGGATGGTGGTGAGTCTGCTCTGGTCTCCCGATCCAGCGGCGGGACTAGAACACATCAGTGAACTGCGATGGCTGGTGTTCGTCGGATTCGCGTTCCCAGTGATCGAGCATCGCAAGGTCCTGATCGCGTGCTTGTGCGTCGGATTCCTCATCGCGAACGCTGTGCAGGTTGTCGATGCATTCGATGGATTCGGAAACGCGTGGCTTGCGGAGCGATTGGATCACTATCCCAATCGGATCTCAGGTTGGTGGGAACCAGCCGTCGGCGGATCGGTGCTCGTTGCAGCGCTTGGGTTGCATCTTCCCGCGGCATTGATGGGGAGAGGGAAAGGGCGAGTGTTTGGTTTGCTTGGGACATTGATCACCATCGCCGCGATCATCGCGACGGGGACACGCGGCGCCTGGATCGCAGGATTGATCTTGATTGTGCTTGCGGCACTAATCGCGTGGAGAGTGCAACGGCTGCGAGCACGCACGCTGCTCATTGGTTTAGCGATGGTCTGTGTTGGGATCGTCGCATTAGTCCTTATCAAAGGTGATACGATCAGCGAGCGCATTCATGAAGCACGCGAAGAGATCACGCTCGCGATGGATGGGGAGTACAACACATCAACTGGCGCTCGACTCTCGATGGCTACCCAAGCGGTCAGGATGGGTGCAGAGAATCCAATGGGCGGGGTTGGGGCTGGTGGATTCCGTGATTGGATGGTCGAGCAAACTCCGGCGTACTACGACGATCAGGCGCACGCGCATTGCACGCCGCTCCAACTCTTCGGAGAGCTGGGTATTCCTGGAGTCCTGTTTGGGTTGTTGTTGATTTGCGTTCTCTTGGTCAACGCGTGGAGATCGGTTCCCAGTAGTGAGCGTGGTTCATACTTAATGGGACCGTTCTTTGGAGTGCTGGGATTGGTGCTGGTGAGTGCGTTTGATTCGGTTCTCATGAATGTGAATTCCGCCGCGATTCTGGGGGCTCTCGCGATGTTATCCCCGGCGTACTACCCCGGGATGGACGATGATCAGGGTGGGGCGGTTGAAGCGCCCTAGAATCCGCTCGGGACACTATCTCGAAGGGCAGCACTACTTTCCATGTCGTTGAATGAGCACCAGCCGATGAGCGGCGCAGGGAAGACCCTGCTGAGCAAGATCCAGGATCGATCCGCGCGTGTCGGGATTGTTGGTCTGGGATATGTCGGACTGCCATTGGTGCAAGCCGTGCACGACGCGGGGTATGGGGTTATTGGGTTTGATGTCGATGACACGAAGATCCAGAAGCTCAATCGGGGTGAGTCGTATCTTAAACATCTGGGCGATGTCCTGACTCAAACCCTCGCGGCTTCGGATCGCTTTGTCGCAAGCAGCGATGAACAAATCCTGGCGCACGCGGACATTGTGATCCTGTGTGTGCCAACCCCAATCACGAAACAGCGTGAACCAGATCTGCGATATGTGCTTGGGAGTGGTCAGTCCATCGGACGCGTGCTGCGTGAAGGACAGTTGGTGATTCTCGAATCCACGACTTATCCCGGCACCACGCGTGACCTGCTTGTTCCTGTACTCCAGCAAGGCGCGATGGAGCGCGGATTGGATCTGCAGCCCGGCGATCACTTCTTCGTCGGATATTCACCTGAGCGTGAAGATCCTGGTCGTTCTGGGATGGTGACTTCCAAAATTCCAAAGATTGTTGGGGGTGTCGATCCGTATTCTAGTCTGATCACGACTGAGTTTTATCGATCATGCATTGAGCATGTGCATCCAGTCAGCAGCGCCGAAGTGGGGGAGGCGTCCAAACTCCTTGAGAATGTGTATCGAGCGGTGAACATCGCTCTTGTGAATGAACTCAAGGTGGTCTTTGAGCGGATGGGGATCGACATCTGGGAGGTGATCGAAGCCGCGAAGACCAAGCCGTTTGGTTTCCAAGCGTTTTATCCTGGACCCGGACTTGGGGGTCACTGCATCCCGATCGATCCGTATTACCTTTCATGGAAGGCGCGTCAGGTTGGTCACGAGACGCGGTTCATCGAGCTCGCTGGAGAGATCAATCGCGTGATGCCTCGGTTGGTGGTCAATCACGCGCTCGAGGGGTTGCGTGATGAGGGCAAGGAGCTCCGCGGTGCGATGGTGATGGTGATCGGCGTTGCGTATAAGCCGGATGTGGACGACATCCGCGAATCTCCAGCCGCGGAGATCATCAAGCAGCTGCTGATGCGTGGTGCTCGCGTGAAGTACCACGATCCACACATCCCGTCATTCCCTTCGATGCGTCATTACGACATCAAGCTGGATTCTGTGCCACTCAACGAGCAGGAGCTTGCTTCAGCGGATTGCGTGATGATCGTGACGGATCATAAACGGATCGACTGGGATCTCATCGGGCGCAAGGCGTCACTTGTGGTTGATTCCCGGAACGCGATGGAGAGCTATCGGAAAGAGCACAAAGAAAACGCGGACGCTTGGAGCGCCCGCGTGATCAAAGCTTGATGTTTTTTCTGATCAGCCGTCAATGAGTTCTTTGATGTCTTCTGGGAGCGCGAGGTCTTCATCGCTGACTTCGCCGTTGACTTCGATGCTTGTGAACTCCATGACCTGCTGGATTGGTCCGGAGCTGGATACTGTTTTGTACGGCATCATGATCCCGTTCACTTCGCGATAGTCGAGGGTGTAGGTGGTTGCGGGCATCTTCATGCCTCCTGGACCAGCCGTAGTGGTTTCTGATTTGACGAGGTATCCCGACTCGTCGCTGTACCAGCGGCTTGAGACTTCGCCGTCTTCGATATCAACGAGTTCGAGTTTGTGTGCTTTGACTTCGGTTCCGTCTGGGAAGGTAACAGATTCCTCGCCAACATAGCTGACGCTCTGGTAGTACTGATCCCAGTGGAGGTCAGCGTAGAGATCCATCTCGCGGAACATCTGCTTTGCTTCTTCGCCTTCGAGGATGCGTGGACCGCTCATCATGTCGTTGGACCATGCGACATCGTCTGAGACGCCGGATTCGAAAGCACCCATTCCTGGGAGTTCAACTAGGGCGCGGAATCCACGCTTTGGAGCGATGAGCACATTCATCGTTGCGGTGATGCTCTGTGCTGGGATGCTCATTGTGCCTTCGAGACGGATCGATTCGACCCATTCGTCCTCGGCGTTCTCGCTCATGGTCACTTCGACTGAGCGATCCCAGATCTTCTTCGCTTTCGCGTCCATGCTCGGCTTCTCAGCCTTCTCAGCGTGTGCATGCTCAGGACCTGCGAGCGTGGTTGAAGTCAGGGTCATCGGAAGTGCGGTCAACGCGAGCAACGCGATCTTCAGGGTCTTTGAATTGTTCATTGTGTGTACTCCTCGGCGAGTGTTGTTCTTGGGGATGGATCCATCATGAGCATCATGACGGGTTAATCATTATTCGCGATCCAGGCTTCCGCGGCTTCGAGGACCTCATCGTGTCCGTTTAGCAGCGCCTGACGCGTGTATTGGATCTCGTAATCAGGAATGGCACCCACACCTTCAAGGGTGTAGCCCCCTCCTGTGGTGTAGGACGCGAACGCGTATTGGAAGCCGTCGCCGTTGGGGAGGCGCTCGACAGTGGATGGGAGGACGAGTCCAGCAGTGCGCTGTCCGAAGACCTTGGCGCGTCCGATGTCTTTGAGTCCCGCCGCGAGGATCTCGGCATTGGAGATACTCATTTCATCGGTGAGCACGGCGACTTTCCCTTTGAAGTTGTTCTTTCTTGGATTGAGAATAAGGGGGATATCAAATGGACCACGGACCTGGTCACGCATCCGCATGGTGCCCATCGTGAGACCCTTCTCGTCAATGAGCCAGTTGATCATCCCGGGCGCCATGAGGATGATGCCTCCGAAGTTGCCTCGCATATCGATGATGATCCCTGGCGCATCCATGTGGTCCTTGACGAACTGCTGGTACGCCGGGAGGACCTTGCCTGGATTCATGAACATGTTGAGTCGGTAGTAGCCCACGCCGTTGCTGAGTGTTGCTGTTTCAAACTCGATCGGATTCTCAGGGAGTGCGCCGATCCCTGCCATCTCTCCTGGCGCTTTGTCGAGTGTGATGGTGACCTCTCGTGTCTCATCCAGGTCGTCACTGAAGGTCATACGGATCTTGTCGCCTGCTTCGCCTTGGATGCGTGAGTACGCGATCAGTCCGGCTTGGGTTTCTGGTCGATTGATGCCGCCCATTTCATTGACGACTTTGACGAGCGACTGCATCTCGCGTCCTTTAATGGATTCAACGATCCAGCCGGTTTTCACACCTGCACGATCCGCAGCGGAGCCGGGCTTCACTTTGGTCACGAGGAACTGATCGTCGATCAGACGAATGTTCATCCCCGCTTGTCCTGGACCTGACTCTCCGGTGTATTCGTCAGTGTCATCGGAATCATCTGTTGATTCCGCTTGGTCATCAACAATCTCAGCGGATTCCTCTTCGAGTTGTGTGTAGGCGCTGCTCGGGATGATCCCGAAGTGGGACTGCTCGAGCCGTTCGAGGAGCTGATTCATCGCGATGCGTGCTTCGTCGTCGTTCTGAGCGTTTTCGACTTTGGGAAGCAGATCGGCGCGTGCTTGGTCCCAGTCCACGCCGTTGAGGTCAGGGTCCCAGTGGTTCTCTTTGACGCTGTTCCAGATGTATTCAAAAGATTCAACATGCTCAGCACGCCGGGAATCGCTCATCTGCTCCATCAACTGAGCGGAACTCTCGCTCGCTTGGGTAGATTGGTCTGTTGCACATGCTTGCAATCCCAGCGCTGATCCAAGGATCAGGCTGGCGAGCGTGAGTGAAGCGGCGTTTTTGGTTGGATAGCTCAAAGATATGGACAATGGAGACTCCTTGACGACACGAGTGGGCAAGTTCTATGGACACAACGCGTTGAAGTTTCAGCAAATCAAGCCAGAAAATGCGATATTCGGGGCATTATGGCAGATAGCTAGAACACCAACTTGTCCATCATATCCCTCGTTTTGGGCTGTATTGGTCCGAGTAATCTCCTCTATTTGACAGGAATTCTTCGCGTTCGATGATGCGAGGATTTCTGGGTTCCGATATGAAGATCATGACTCAAAACACTCTTATCGAAGCGGAACTCGAAGATTCAATCCACACTGACGAGGTCTCTGAAGATCAGACCCGCTTTGTCGTCATTGAACTGAACCAGAACATGTACGGCATCTCAACTGATGTCACTGTGGAGCTGATGGATACTTCCAGCACACAGATCACTCGTGTGTCTCACGCGCCAGATTATGTTCAGGGTGTGATCAATCATCGCGGGACCATTATCCCGGCGATTGACATGCGCTCGTTGCTCGGATTCAAATCCAATCGAGAGGGTGTCCGCTCACTCGAGAACATGCTTGCTCAACGCGAGCAAGATCATATGAACTGGCTCAACGAACTCAAAGCATGTGCAGAGACAGGGGACAGCTTTACGAAATCAACCGATCCGGCGCAATGTTCGTTCGGTCAGTGGTACGATCAGCTTCGCGAGGATGAGTCGCAGCTCATGGAGCTGACACAAGGGAACACTGCCGCGATTACAATCATTGATCAGTTCGATGCGCCTCATCGAGCGATCCACGGTATTGCGAACGAAGTGCTGCATCTGATTGAGCATGATCGGAAGGATGAAGCGAAAGCACTCATCAATGAGACTTGGGATGCCGAGCTTTCTCAGATGCAGAAGCTGTTTGCATCGTTGGTGGACACGCTGCGTCCTGTCCTCAGCAGCATGATGGTGATCACAGAGTTCGAGGGGAAGAAACTGGGACTGATCGTCGACGCGGTTCATTCGGTCTTTGACTGTGATGAATCACAGATCGAGCCACTCCCGGATTCAACCGCGAACGCGGAGTTCTTGCAAGGTCTCGTGCATCAGCCTGATGGGTCGTACATCCTGATCTCCAATATGGAGCAGGTGTTTGCGAGCACAAAGTCTGAGTGAGTCTGCGAAACGATTCATGCATCCGCGGGATCGCGTGGCTTAGTCCAATCGATGTCAGTGTCTTTGTGCAGCACTCCAGCGGACTGCTTGATGCAGCGTTTGCATGCGATGGAGTTCTCGTGCATTGGTGATCTCCAGTGCGCCTCATCGCGTCCATGCTCGAGACAGAGTACGCAGGTCTCATCAGGTGAGACTCCCGATCCAAGTTTGAGATGGATGATCTCTGTGTATGCGATTGAGAGGCAGTTGGCGCAGATGAGCGAGCCTCGATGTCCCTCGACCATCGCGCGATCCTCCGACCACGGCTGATGGCAGAAGTCACACAGAAACCGCTCATTCCCTGAAGCGTCGTTGTTGTGCATCAGGTGTCTCTCTCGTCGTGCTCGATCAGTTGATGACGAGCGAGCGATCGATACAGCGGTGATGAGTCAATCAGTTCATCATGCGTCCCTGTCGCGACAATCGATCCTTGGTCCATCACAACGATTCGGTCGGCGCCGAGGACAGTCGAGAGGCGGTGCGCCACGATAAGCGTAGTGCGATCTGTACAGAAAGTTGAGAGCACATCTCCGATGAGTCGTTCGGATTCAGCATCGACCATCGATGTCGCTTCGTCGAGGATCAGGATCGCGGGATCGCGAAGGATCGCTCGCGCGATCGCGATGCGCTGGCGCTGCCCTCCAGACAAGGTGAGTCCCTGCTCGCCGACTGGGGTGTCGTACCCCTCTTCGAGTGCGTCGATGAACGACGCGGCGCGGGCTTGCTCCGCGGCGAGCTTGATCTGCTCGAAGCTCACCGATGGGTTGCCGTACGCGATGTTCTCGCGGATCGTGCCTTTGAAGAGGACGACTTCTTGAGTGACCACGCCGATCTGTCGTCTGAGCGAGCGGACTCTAACGCGTGTGGTGTCGATGCCGTCGATGAGCACGCGTCCCTCGTTGGGATCGAACAATCGTGGCACGAGCGAGAGGAGGGTGGTCTTGCCGCAGCCGTTGGGTCCGACGAACGCGACGGTCTCGCCCGCGTTGATTTTGAGCGAGACATCCGCGATTGCTCGCGAGCTGGCACCAGGATAGAGGAACGAGACATTGTCAAACGCGAGCGTTTGGGAGTGACGAGCGAGCTTGGGCATCCGGACATCGTGTCCGGGCTCCGGATCAGCGCCGAGCAATCGCTTGAGTCGATCAGCGGCGGCGCCAGATTGCTGGATGTCATTCACCAAGCCGGTAATCGGTTTAATCGAAGCGCCAGCGATCGCAAGCGCGACCAGCACGGTCATGAACTCGGATTTATCAAGATGACCATCGATGATGAGCTTCACAGCGACGAGCGTGAGCGCGCCGAGCGTGAAGACGGTGATCATCTCGACCAGAGGTCCCGCCATCGCGCGTGCGGTGCGGACCTTGAGCTGCTGCTTGAGGACTTCTTTGTTGATTCTTCCGAAGCGCCCCGCTTCGTAACGTTCGGTGGTGTGGACCTTGACGACGCGCATCCCCTGGAGTGCTTCGGTCGCGGCGCGGTAGAGTCCGGCTCGGCTCGAAAGCGCCCGTTCAGACGCTCGGCGGATCCGCTTGCCGAGCTTGCGGATGACCGTCGCGAGGATCGGCATCAGCAGCAGAGCGACCAGCGCGAGCTGCCAGTTGGTGATCAGCGCCACGATCAGCGCGACCAGACCTTTCGTGATCTGCGCCACGGCTTTAGAGAGCAGCGCGACGAATCCCGCCGCGAGTGCTTCGGTGTCGTTGACGATCCGCGAGATCGCATCGGTCGGTCCCTCGGACACGATCGTCTTGAGCGGGAGATGGATCACGCGTCCGAACGCTCGGCGGCGGATCAGCGCGACCGATCGGTGGACGACGGTGAGCGCGAGGTACTGGTGGAGGAAGTTGGCCGCGGCTCCGAAGATGGTGAGCACACCCAGCGAGATCATGATCCACATCACCGCGTCGAAGGGACCCTCTGGGAGCGCGTCGATGGTGGACTGTGAGACGAGCCCCTTCGACCATCCGGTGGCGGTGTACTCCTCAACGAGTTGCGGGAGTCCGCGATGTCCGGGTTCGAGGATCGTGTCGAGCACGGGCTGCATCGCGATGATGCCTGCGCCCATGCCTCCCGCGGAGATCATCGCGAAGATGAGCCCGAAAATCAGGTGGGTGCGCCAGCGCAACATCTGTTTGGCAAAGTGCCAGAAGGCGTCCATAGTCATTGGTGATTATTCGTGCGCCGATGGGCTTTGAACAGTGGGGGCGGAGGAAGTCCCCAATGCCGCGATTTCAGGTGATTCGAGCGCCGGATTCTTGCGTGGGAGATCAAGACGGCCGGTCCAAAGCACACGGAATGTGTGGACGATGTCGTCGAGGATCATCAGCAAGCAAGGGAGCAGCAGCAGGATGATAAAGGTCGCGCTGATGAGTCCGCACGCGATGGTGATCGCCATCGGTATGAGGAACTGCGCCTGGAAGCTCTGCTCGAGCATCATCGGGAGCAATCCAAGCACTGTGGTGATCGTGGTGAGCATGATCGCACGGAAGCGTGCCTTTCCAGTCAAGTATCCAGCATCAAAGACGCTGAGCCCCTCGCGTCGTCTTGCATTGAAGAACTCCATGAAGATCAGCGAGTCATTCACAACGATCCCCGCGAGTGCGACGAAACCGATCATCGAGAGGAAGGTCAACGAATAGCCGAGGATGAGGTGTCCCCAGATCATACCGACGAGCGCAAACGGGATTGCGGTCATCACGATCAACGGCTGCGTGAAACTCCCGAACAACCACGCGAGGATGACATAGATCAATCCACTCGCGACAAGCATCCCGATCGGGAGCGAGGACATGGAGTCTTGGAAGTCTTTTTGCCGTCCTCGTTCGATCAGATCTACGCCGTGCATCGAAGCGAGTCGCTCAAGAATCAAGGGTTTGAGTTCTCCCGCGAGTTTATCGGGATTCCCGAGCGCTCGATCGACATCCGCTTGGATGGATACGGCTCGCTGTCGATCGATTCTACGGATCGTTGCGTAGGACTGAGACTCCTCGATGATCGCGACTTCTCCGAGTGGGACTGGAGTGCCTTGCGGAGTGAATACATACTGGCGCTCGATCGCGTTCATGGATCGGCGCGAAGACTCAGGGAGCGTCACGCGGACATCGACATCTTCGCGATCACCCGCGAAGGTGTACGCTTCAATCCCGAAGACCATCGCTTGGATCTGACGACCTAGGTCAGCACGCGTGAATCCCATCTCGCTGGCGCCGTCGCGGAGTGTGAATCGGACTTCTTGCAGTCCTCGATCGAGATCATCGGAGATGCCGTAGACCGCATCGAACTCGCTCATTGTGCGTTTGATCATCGCAACCGCTTCATCGAGCAGCTCAGGATGATCCGACGCAACGGTGTAGTTAAGATCGGTCCCTCCTGGACCTCCCGACATCCCGGCCATGCGGATGCTCTTCGCGTCTGGGATCGGACCAACAAGATCACGGATGCGTTCGATGAGAACGGATGAGCTGACATCGCGATCTTCGGCGGGATACAGCTCAAGGATCAACTGTCCGATGTGCGGCGCCGATGAATCGCCTCCAGCGCCCTCGAGATCACCAACAGCGCCTGCTTGCGCAAAGGTTGTCTGGATCTCAGGTTGATCCATGCACACGGCTTCAAATCGACGCACGATCTCGTCTGTGCGCGTGACCGGCGTACCGATCGGCATCGCGATCGTGATGTTCACCGTCTCTGCATCGTCGTCCTCGAAGAAGATAAACGCGAGCCGACCCGATGCGACGAGTCCGACAGAAACCATAAAGACGCTGACAACGACAGAGAGCGCGATGTAGCGATAACGCATCACGAGGATCAGGAGTTTCGCATACGCGGGAATGATCTTGCCGTTGATCAAACGATCGCGAGCCTGGTCATACTTGTCTTCAAACTTCTCGAATCGACCAACCTTGCGTCCCGCGGCGTGGCGCTTGTCGCTTCCTTTGAGCGATGATGCCATGTGCGATGGGAGAATGAACAACGATTCGATGAGCGACACACCGAGCGCACACCCCACGATGATCGGGAGCACTTTCATGAAATCCCCGATCTGACCATTGAGCAGCGCTAGTGGTAAGAATGCACAGATGGTGGTAAGCACCGTGGAGACTACGGGCCAGGAGACTTGCTCCGTGCCTTCGACCGCGGCTTGGTACGCGTTGAGTCCGGACTCGTGCTTGGTCGCGATGTTCTCCGCGACGACGATCGCATCGTCGACGAGAATACCGATGACGATGATGAGTCCGAACATCGAGAGCAGATTGAGCGAGACATCGACCCACGCCATGATCGCGAGTGTTCCAAAGAGCGAGACGGCGAGTCCCATCGCGACCCAGAACGAGATGCGCCAGTTGAGCAGCAGCACGAGCGTGAGGAACACGAGTATTCCGCCGAAGAGCGCGTTGCGGAGCAGTAGATTGAGACGGCCTGAAACAAAGCGCGAAAGCTCAGTGGTCGTCATTAATGTGCCGGGAGGTGGAGCGATCGCGAACTTCTCAGCGCCAAGTTTGTGTGCTTGCAGACGCGTGGATGCTTCTGGTGGTCCGAGCTTCTCTTTCCATGTCAGATCAATCGGTTCGCCGTTGCGTCCGGCGATGTACGCCTTGACCAGTCCGGCGAGTTCGATGATGTCTTGTTTCCCAACGCGGAACACCGTGAGGTTTGCCGTGCGCTCACCTTCATAGCGAGAGGTCAGGTCGATATCGACAAAGCCATCGGTGACTTTTGCAACATCTTTGACGCGGATGACCCCTCCGCTCTCGTCGGCTTTGAGGACGATGTCGAGGATCTCGTCTCCGCGTTCTTCGACACCTACGGATCGGACTGAAATCGTTGATGTGTTGGTGCGGACCGAACCGCCTGGGAGTTCGATCATCGCGTTGCGAATTTTGTCGCCGACCATTGGGAGACTCAATCCATGCTCGATCGCACGCGCCGGATCAACCTCAACGAGGATCTCGTCAGTCCGAATCCCTCCGGTTGTGATGTCGGTGATCCCTTCGAGAGAGAGCAGGTCGTCACGCGTCTCATTAATGAAGTCTTTCATAGTGCGTTCATCGGCGCTGCCGTAGAGCGCGACCACGATCGCGGGGAGTTTGGGTTCGATCTTGTCCACGATGATGTTGTCGACATCGTCAGGGAGGTCTTGGAGCGCATCGATCTCGCGTTTGACATCAGTGACCGCTTGATCGATGTTTGTGCCTTCTTCGAACTCGACCTGCAGCGATGCCGCGCCCTCGGAGATCGTGGTGACGATCTCTTTCACACCTGTCAGGTCCGCAACCGAGTCCTCGATTTTCACACCGAGTGAGTCTTCGATCTCCTCCGGAGCTGCTCCTGGATACGGCGCGACAATCGACACAACCCTCGGCTCAACATAGGGGAAAAACTCGCGGCGAAGGGTCGTCCCGAAAATCAAACCCGCGCCGATGAGCGCGAACATCACAAGGTTCGCGACCACATGCTTACGGACACCGAAGCGTGCGAGACTCATGGCAGATCCTCGTTTGTTGTCCGGCTCGCGGTTTCAGAAGCAGGATCCAGCAGATCAACGATCATTCCCTGACTGAGCTGATCCAGCAGTGAGACGACCACGCGTTGTCCCGATTCGAGTCCTGATGCGATGACTGTCCATTGGTCCTCGTTGGGATCGAGCGATTCAATCTTGCCGTCGATGGAGTAGTCGATCGTGATCGGGATGACCTCGATGCGTGCTTCGAGCTCATTCTCTGTGGACTGTGCGATCAGCAAACGCCCGTTCTGGATCGCTCGTCGAGGTACGACAAATCGTGGACGATCATCCGGCGTGCTCACGCGCGCGAGAATGAATCGTCCAGGATTCAGCTTGTCCTGATCCAGAGGGTTCTGCTCAACCTCGACATAGATAGTCACTGTCCGGCTCGTCGCATCCGCTTCTGGAGCGATTCGGGTGATGGTGCCTTCTGTGTCCGCTGGACCTGTGGGTTCACCTTCCCAGAGCTGGACTGTCTGACCAAGCTGGAGCCAGTTGATGGCGCTCGCAGGGAGCTTGACAGGGATTTCTAGATGCGCCAGATCGACAACCCTCGCGACGGGTGTTCCGAGCGCAACCCAATCGCCCTTGCGATAGTTCACGCTCTGGATAACCCCTGCGACTGGAGAGCGGATCACGGATCGTTGCAGATTCTCTTGCGCTGTCGCGGCGTTGGACTTCTGAGCCGCGAGCTGTGCAGCGAGTTGAGCACGACGCGACGGGATCATTTCGAGTTTTTCACGCAGCGATTCAACCTCGCGTTGTACACGGCGCAGCGATGCGGTTTTCGTATCCAGCTCTCCGGCGCTTCCCGCGCCCGCTTCGATTGCTTGGCGCGTTCGTTCCAGATCGCGCTGTGCGGCATCGATCTCGTCGTTCGCGAGCTCGATCTGTGTCCCTACGCGTTCGGACTCGACATTGAGTCCCGCGATCTGTGCTTCGATCGCAGCGGCGGCTTGATTCGCAGCGTCGAGTGCATTTGCATAATCACTCGAATCCAGACGGAGCAGCACAGTCCCGACCTGAACTTGTACTCCCGGCTCGATCATCTCGGGGCGCTCGAGCACGCGTCCACCAACTTCAGCGACGACATCCGCGTCGTTCATCGAACGCGCGGTGCCGTATCCGTCCCATGTCCGATCAACATGCAAGCGTTGCGCTTCGATCGTATGGACCTGGATCGTGGGTCGGCGTTCTCCACTGTGTGCAGGCTGGACTTTGCTTGCAACGAGCAGTCTTACAATCCCTAACGTGGCGGCCAAAATCACGATGATCGCAATGGCGCGGAACAGCAGAGACGCGACGCTGAGCATGCCGCTGCTCTTCTTTGGTGTGCTCTGCTCATCAGTAGGGGATCCAGACGAGTCTGAATGATCGTTGGGATTCGTGGCGTTGGGGGTGGTGGACTGCACGCATGGTCTCCATTCCAGGCCGCGAAGCCCGGCTCGCGTTGATCGATCTGAAGAACCCGCGGCGCGGATTCTGGATGCACCGTCTGGATGGTAGGCGGAAGCTTACTGATCGATCAGATTGGGAGTGTTTGATTGGGGATCAATTGGCGCTGATTTCACCGATTCCAGTCCTAATAAACGCGGCGCGAGTCCCCAAACCATCAGTGTGATGATGATCACGCAGATGATATTGAGTCCGAATCCAGCCAATGCCATCTGTTTGATGCTGATGCGTCCAGAAGCGAACACGATCGCATTTGGTGGTGTCGCGACAGGGAGCATGAACGCACACGAAGCAGAAACGGCGGCACCGATGACGAGCAAGGTCGGATCAATCCCCATGCCTTCACCAACCGCCGCGAGGACAGGGAGCATTGTGCTCGTGGTCGCTGTGTTGGATGTAATTTCAGTGAGGAACACAATGAGTGCTGTGACCCCACCAAGCAATGGGATCTCTCCAGGATTTCCGAAGCTCGCGATCTGTTGACCGATCCATGTGTCGAGTCCAGTGTTGGTGACTCCCTTTGCGAGCGCGAGTCCGCCTCCAAACAAAATGAGCACTCCCCAAGGGATCGATTCGGCGTGTTTCCAAGACAAGACACGCGTCTGGCGCGAGCGATCGGTCGGGACGATGAACATCAAAAGCGCCCCTCCAATCGCAATCGTCGCGTCGTCGATTGTGGGGAAGTTTGGATAGGCGCCTTCTTGGAGCCATGACTCGATCCAGCCGTGCGTGATCCATAAGAATGCGGTGAGTCCGAAGATGAGCACGGACAGGATCTCGGCGCTGCTCATTGGTCCCAGCGCATCGAGTCGCTCGCGGATGTACTTGCGTCCGCCTGGGATTTCCGCGATGCGCACAGGCATCGCGAGAAATACCAGGTACGCCCAACTCACTGGGAGCATCACAACAGTGAGCGGGATCCCGAGCGCGAGCCAGCGCGCGTAGGTCATCTCGATCTTGAGCTCTTGTGTCATGAATCCCGCAAGAAATCCATTGGGAGGCGTGCCGGTGATGGTCGCAATGCCTCCGATCGAAGCGCCGTACGCAAGCGCCAGCAGCAGACAAACATTGAAACGCTTGGCGCTGACAGATTCATAATCATCTCCCGCGGCGAGCACCCCGATCGACAGCACGATCGGGAGCATCATCATCGCGGTCGCTGTGTTTGACACAAACCCACTGAGCACTGCGGACGCGAGCATGACGCCCGCGATGATCTGTCTTGGTCCAGTGCCGACGACCATGATGATGATTAACGCGAGTCTTTTGTGGGCACCCCAGCGTTCGAGCCCTTTGCCGAGCATTAAGCCGCCCATGAAGAGAAAGATCAGTTTGTGTCCGTAGCGAACAGTGGTGTCCCCGACAGGAAGGATACCCAGCAGTGGGAACCCAACGATCGGGATCAACGCGGTCGCCGCGAGCGGGATCGCTTCGCTGACCCACCATGCCGCCATGAGCACAGCGAGTCCCGCGAGTCGGCGTGCTGGTTCATCGAGACTCGGCGCGTCTTTCAGGAGGACATACACACCGATCGCAAGCAATGGTCCCAGCACGAGTCCGATGTCGTGAGACTTCGAGGGTGGGCGTGTCACATTGCGTGTGTCTTCGTTCATTAAACCTCCAGCAGAGGTCCAATGGTATCACAGCTGAATCGGGCGTTGTTGTCAAAAACTACTCGCCGCTCATTGTCCTGTGTCCCGAGATTTCTCTCCACTGGATAACTCGCACGCGTTCATTGCGTGGGACGAAAGCACTCGCCGGGATGATCTGCTCGAACTGATCTCCTGGACCTTGCCACGACAGGAAGAGTCCCGCATCGGACCAGCCTTCCATGTACTGGACTTCCAGTTGGTGTTCACCCGCGGCGAGATCGATGGTTCCTGTACGCCAGCGATACGAGTGACTGCTGCTGTCCTCAACAACCGGTGAGCCGTCGATCAGCAAGCGTGCATATTGATCAGATCCCAGACCGAAGGTCCACGCGCCGGAGCGTGGGACTTCGAGCGTTCCTGTGACGACGAGGCCGAAGTAGTCACTCCCGATGCTCTCTTCCCAGGAGCTGCGTGTGATGTTCCAGCTCACGCGCGGTTCGGTTGTGGTTTTCGTCGGCGCCAACTCGCTGAGTGTATCGAGCGATACGCCGCGTGTGCTGTTGTACCACTTCGCCGTGAGTGCGGCTTCGCCTGTCTCGTAGGGAGGTTCAGGGTCCATGACATTGAACGCGCTCGCTGGGATGATCTCTTCATAGGGAGCATCCGGCGCTTTCCATGTCACATTGAGTCCCGCATCGGACCATCCCTCCCAGTAGCGGATCTCGAACTTGTGATTTCCCGCCGCGAGGTCCACAAGACCACTACGCCAGCGATACGAGTGTCCCGTCATGTCTACAACCACCGGCTCATCATTGATCAGCAGGATCGCGCTTTGATCAGATCCGAGGTTGAAAGTCCAAGTCCCCGATTCGGGAACGCTCAACTCACTGATGAGCCGAACACCAAAGTAATCCGTTGGTCCATCGACATAGAACGCATCTCGCGTGATGGGCCATGCAACATTGTCCACGATCGAGGTGGTGGAGTGCTCAGCGTAATCAATCTGCCCCGCGTTGGATGCGTGCCTTGCGTTGCTCGTCCAATATGCACGCAGACCCCCTCCCGGCTCGGATGGAGTTTCCGACTCGCGCAACGAGAACGCTGTGCGAGGCACAATGATCTCCGTCGGGACTGTCGGACCTTTCCATGCAAGATGCAATCCCGCATCAGACCATCCCTCCCAGTAGCGGATCTCGATATCGTGCTTGCCTTCGCTCAAGGAAACTGTCCCAGTGCGCCAGCGATAGGAATGACCAGTGATGTCGACAACTACAGGCTCGTCATTGATCAGCAGCACGGCACTCTGATCCGATCCGAGTGAGAATGTCCAATCGCCGCTCGCGGGAACATCGATCTGTCCGAGGATTCTTGTGCCAAATCGATCGACCGGCGTGTCGTCATCGAAGGAGTCACGCGTGATGCGCCAAGCAATGTTCGGAACTGTCGTCGCGTGATTGTGATCGGAGAAGTCGATCTGTCCCGCATTGGACGCGTGACGCGCGTTGGTGGTCCAGTACGCTCGCAGACCTCCTCCTCCGGAGTCGTAAGGGGTCTCGCTCGTCGGATGCGAGAACGCGCTCGGCGGGATCACACGCTCCACACCATTTGGAGGTGTCCAGGACACCACCAATCCAGCATCAGACCATCCTTCCCAGTAGCGCACCTCGAACTCATGGAGTCCAGCGCTGAGCTCAATCTGTCCACTGCGCCAACGGAACGAATGTCCAGTGTCATCGTTGACCACGAGTTGCCCGTTGATGTACAGCTGTGCGGATTGATCGGATCCGAGTCCGAATGTCCATAGTCCATCACTTGGGATGTTGATCAGTCCCACGGCACGCAGACCGAATCGATCGGTCGATACGCCCCCTTCTGAGGTTGAGCTACCAGAGTTGTTGATGATCGTCGTGCCTTCAAACGCGCCGCGAGTAATTTCCCACGCTATATTCGATTCGTAGGTCATGCGATCGTAGTTTTGCCAATCGATGTGACCCACGCGCTCCGCGTGTCTCGCGTTGTCCACCCAGTACACGCGGAGTCCGCTTCCTCCAGTCCCGAGTTGCTCCTCGTCTTCGTCTGGAGAGAGTGCGGATGATGGAATGACTTGCTCAAACGCATCTCCCGGTCCTTTCCAAGTGGTCACGAGTCCCGCATCGGACCATCCTTCCCAGTACTGGATCTCGATGTCGTGCTCTCCTGCTGTGAGCGAGCGAGATCCGTAGCGCCATCGGAAGGAGTGTCCTGTGGTGTCGTCAACGATCGGAGTACCGTCGATATAGATGCGTGCGGATTGATCGGATCCCAGTCCGAAGGTCCAGGTACCAGATCGTGGGATGTTGATCTTGCCAACAAAGCGATTCGCAAAGCGATCGCTCGGTCCTCCTGTGAAGAACGAGCCGCGTGTGATCGGGTAGTAGATATTCTGGACGGTCTCTATCGAGTCGTGGTCGGCCCAATGGATCTGACCAACATTGCTCGCATGTCGCGCGTTGTCATAGCGATACGCGTGGAGACCACCCCCTGAGGTCGGATTGGGAGCACCGCTGCCTGGTCGGAACGCGCTGGATGGGATGATCTGCGCGTACGGATCGCTTGGACCTTTCCACGCGACATGGAGCGCTGCGTCGGACCATCCTTCCCAGTAGCGGATCTCGATGGTGTGATCACCCTCGCTCAGATCGATGGTCCCGCTGCGCCAGCGGAATGAGTGTCCTGTTGGATCCGCGACGACCAGATTGCCGTCGATGAAGAGCAGCGCGGATTGGTCACTCCCAAGACCAAATGTCCAAGTCCCGGCTTCAGGGACATCGATGATCCCGATGAATCGTGCCGCGAAGTAATCTGTTGGTCCACCGAGCTCAAAGCTACCTCGTGTTTTGCGATAGCTCGGACGCTGGACAGTTTCGATGCGCGTCGCGTTGGACCAATCGATCTGTCCGACATTACTCGCATGCCGCACGCTGTGGAACCAGTAGGCCCATAGCCCATCCCCGCCGGGGTCGTAGATCGGTTCTTCTACTGGTGAAGAAAACGCAGAAGCCGGGACGACTACTTCCACGCTCATCCCAGGACCAAACCATTTGAGAATAAGTCCGGCGTCGGACCACCCTTCCCAGTACAAGACCTCGATGTCATGAAGACCAGCGGTGAGTGTTGTGATGGCGCTGCGCGCTCGATACGAGTGTCCTGTTGCGTCCACAATCAATGGCTCGCCATCAATGAGCAGCACAGCACTCTGGTCGCTCTCAAGCTTGAAGGTCCAGCTGCCATCAGTGGGGATATCGATTTGTCCGACAAGCCGAACAGCGAAGTAGTCTTCAGGGCCGCCAATAAAGAACGGATCACGCGAGCGTTCGAAGTTGATCTGATCGACTTGTGTGACCTCGTCGTACTGTTCCCAGTCGACACGACCGATCTGGTCTGCCGTGCGTGCGTTGGTGTTCCAGTACGCGCGGAGTCCGGGTGTTGAATCGTCGTTCTCGAATGCGAATGCGGAAGCATCGCATACACAGAACGCAATCATCGCTGTGAGCATATGGAGCAGTCTTTTGCCGAGTAGAAGACTCATAGATCCTGTATCGGACACATGGAATGGGGGATAGTGCCTAGTCCACAGAGCAGAAGATTCGCAGATTCGAGAGCTCATGAAAGCTCTCTATGTATGGATTACGAGGGTCCGATAGAGAGTGCCGTCCAATCAACGATCTGTATCGATGCCGATCTCGCGCCACTGGACTACGCGAGCTCTGGTAGGCTCGGTCACGATCTCGTATGCTCCGAGATCGACCTGTGCGATCCCGTCCTCATCGCCATCGTCAGGGCGAGGGTTGCCGGCGATGTCTGTTGATGGCGCGTTGGATGATGTCCCGGCATCAATCGCGGGAGACCCTCGCTGGAGCGAGAAGTCGCCAATCTCAGGATCAGTGAAGCGAGGGCTCAATGTGATGATGTCGAACTCATACGGTCGCTGATATCGCGCCATTTGCGCGGTGATGTTGTGTTCAAGCAATCCGCTCACAATGGAAGTCGAGTTTTGTCTGTTGTATGTCATCAAGCCGTAGTAGCAGGAATCGATGATGTTGTTGTATGTCATTGCCGTTCCTGAGCCATTGAGGTAGTTGTAGATGCTGTAGAACGAGCCGCTGACGGTGTTGTTGATGATCAACGCTTCACCTGCACTGTTTGAAGCGAGCGACAGGATCGGGAGGTAGTAATCAGAGATTTGATTGTTCATGATCTGGATAGAACCGACAGATGAGTTTGAGTCAAGGACAATGATCCCGTATAGATTCTGAGGGGTTGAGTTTCGGTTCGAATATCTGAAACCATCCTCAAGACCGCTGCTTCTGTACAGCTCATCTTTGAGAGATAGATCATTTCCTTGCACAATGATGGTGTTCTGGGAAGCGTCGTTGGTATTCTGGATCCAAATAGAGTTCCCCGAGTCTGCAGCTCTGTTAAAGTCGCAGTTGATCACACTCATGTCATTGGTGATCGTGGCAAAAATTGCGTAGTTGTTTGGGACATCGAATGAGCATTGAGAGACGCTCAGAGCGCTGTTGGTTGCGTGGATGCCGTACTGGGTTTGATCTTGGAAGCTGAATCCCTCGATCTCCCAGTGCTCGATATCCATGAAGCGCATACCGGTTGTTTGAGAAGCCGAGGCGTTGATGACGACCGATCCAGGATCATCGAATGTGCTTTCGCCTGTGATATCCGCGATCAATCGCGTTGGACTGTCCGTTGTTCCCGACACGGCATCAGAACCCGCGTCAGTTCCGATGCTGAGTGATTCGTTATAGACTCCCGATCCGACATATATGGTTGATCCGGGTTGTGTGCAACTGTTGATCGCGCTTTGGATTGTGCGGAAAGCCGTTGAGGGTGAGAGCCCGTCATTGGAATCAGACCCACGCTTTCGGACATAGTACATCGGCGGAGGGGTTTGTGAGAACAGCTCAACCTCTTCGGCGCTCAGCACGCGGTTGTATATTCGGAAGTCGTCGAGGGATCCTTCATAGAATCGCTTTGAACCAGAAATGTCTCTCCCCACATACGCCGTCGCGTTTGGGATCTTGGGGATGCCAAAGCCAGTGATTGTGTGCTGGAGCACATTGTCGAGATAGAGCTTCGCCGTACCACCGTTGGTGCTATCGATCGTGACGACCGCTGCGTGCCACTGATTGTCATCGACTCGTGTGCTTGATACAAGATCGACATAGGTTCCGCTCTGTGGCGACATCCGGAAGACCAGCTTCGCGTCGCGGCCGCTGGAATATCCGACCTGCCAGATCGTGAGCCACCATTGTCGATCTTTCCAATGCGCATTGCGAGCGGTCAAGACGCGAAACTGACTCGCGTCATCATTCTTGAACCAGCACGCGATCGAGTAGCTCGACATGTCGTACTCATCCGGCTGACCCATCGCGATCTTTGCATCGAGTCCGTTAAACTCGATCGCGCCGTCGAGGTATCCTTCACCCCACTGCGTGCCTCCGAGTACTTGTGAGTCGAACTCAGAATCAGAACTGTCGTATGCGATGTTGCCGCTTACTTCGTCGAACTTGAAGTGCGTGATCAAACCCTCATCGAGATCTTGTGAGAGCGCTGTGCTCTGGAAGATGAGCGTGAACAGGAGCAGTAGTATGGATCGGATCCGATCGGAAGACATGTCAATTGACTTCGATCGAAGATGAACTGGTGATTATCGGGATCGTGAGTTAAATCGAATTCAAGATTTATCGGACGGCGCATCCGATTCGTTCCGCAGCGAGGCCGCGATCCCGACCTCTTGTAGACGCATACTCGCACGATCGAGGTCTTCCTTCGCTTCATGGAACTCGTTCGGATTCACACTGGACCAATCAGCACTCGCGCGATCAATGAAATCCTGCAGAGCCTTGAGCTTCGATTCCAGCTCGACCTGATACTCTTGCTCAAGGAGATCGCGATGCTTATTGAGCCGATCGCTGATCCACTTGATGTCGAGCTTCGCGTTGGTGATGAGATCAGCGATCTGATGACGCGTCATGTCCGATCGTGCATGTTGGAAGCTCTCTTGCTCGATGCGTTCGACTTCGTCTTCTGTTAAGCCATGATTTGGGACGATCTGAACGGATGCACGCTTCCCTGAACGTTCTTCGATCGCGCTGACATTGAGAATCCCATTCGCATCGACGAAGAACTCGACGACCAACTTCGGAACTCCCGCGGGCATCGGAGGGATCCCGCGCAGCTCGAACTCTCCAAGCGATCGGCAGTCCTCGACCATCTCGCGTTCGCCTTGGAGCACATGGAGCTTGATGTTGACCTGCCCATCGACTTGTGTGGAGAATCGCTCGATGGCGCGTGTGGGGACCGTCGTGTTGCGCATGATGAGCTTTGCGACGGCACCTCCTGCGGTTTCGATCCCAAGAGACAACGGCACCACATCAAGCAGCAGCGATCCAGAGGAAGATCCGGACAGGATCGACGCTTGCACTCCGGCGCCCATCGCGACCACCTTGTCTGGATCGAGCGCTGTATACGGCTCGATCCCAAAGAACGAGCCGGCGCGCTCTTGCACGAGTGGGATGCGTGTGGATCCACCAACCATCACGAGCGCATCGATCGAATCGCCGCCTGGTTGTTTCTTCGCGTCACGCATCGCGCGATCGCACGCGCTCATCGCTCGGTCGATCCATTTGGAGATTAGCTCCTCAAACTCGTCACGATTGATCGTCCGCTCGTACACACGATCGTTCCCGAGTTCGATCCGCACGCTCGCGGCGTCTTGCTCAGAGAGCGCATGCTTCACCGAGCGTGCGAACTGGGTGAGGGCCGTCCGTGTCGAAGCGTCGAAGGTGGATTCGTCCGTGTCGATGCTGATCCCCAGCTGCGAGCGGATCTCGTTCATGAACAGCTCGACGAGCATGTGATCGACATCATCACCTCCGAGGTGCGTGTCTCCTGCGGTCGCGAGGACCTGGAAGAAATCCGTCGGATTGGTATCATCGCTTGGAGTGAGTCTGAGGATGGAGATATCGAAGGTTCCGCCGCCGAGATCAAAGACGGCAATGGTTTTGGGTTGTGTAGATCCGGTTCCTAAGCCATAAGCGAGCGCCGCGGCGGTGGGTTCGTTGACGATCCGCACGACCTCGAGTCCAGCAAGTCGACCCGCGTCGCGCGTCGCTTGGCGCTGAGCATCGTCAAAGTACGCCGGGACAGTCACCACGGCTTTGGATACCGGATGTCCAAGCGATGCTTCGGCGCGCTCTTTGAGTGCTCCCAAGATCCGCGCTGAGATCTCTTGCGGAGAGATCAGCCGACCATCAGGGAGTTGCACGCGAGCGGTATTGTGCTCGCCTTGCACGACGCTGTAGTTGAGGTACTTGAGATCGTTCTGGACATCCTTGAGCGATCGTCCCATCAAACGCTTTGCGGAGTGGATGGTGGTCAGCGGGAACTGTGTGGATTGATCGCGTGCGTCTCTGCCGACAGTGATCGAACCGTCGTTGTTGCAACGCACGACTGAAGGGAGCATCGGATCATCTCCGAGCACGCGTGGGCCATCGTGGTCGTTGATCGCGATGAGCGAGTTGGTGGTCCCGAGATCAATCCCGAGGATGATGTCTTTGGTATCACACATTGGACTTACGGGCTTTGTGTATCAGGGACTCGATTGGGGACCGTATCGATCCATGAGAGCTGCGCGAGTGCATCGACGATCGCCGCGGCTTGCTGATTCTGATGATCAAATGAGAACACCTGATCAGTGGAGTTAAGATGGACCTCGATGATGATCCCAGAATCCGACTCGATCATGCTCTGCGGCTGTCCCGCTCTCATGATTTCAGACCCCATTTCTGAGCGTCCCGCTTGTGATTCGAGCAGATTGGTGGTCATCAGCCAGATCGCGTCCATCTGATTGTGATCGAGACGACGCGTGAATCCTGGATAGGTCTCTAGACTCGATCCAGATCCGAACGAGGATCGCAGGACCGATGCGGTATCAATCAGATAGCGAGCATCGCGATGGGTCCCCTCCGCGTAGTCATCGGAGTTCATGACGACGACGCCGAGCCGAAAGTCGCCGGGACGATGATCCGGGATCTCGATCGGTCCGGATCGGCACCCACTCAGGAAGATTCCGAGTGCGCCAAGAACGCAGAATGTGCTGATTCGTCGCATGTTGGAGTCTATGCAAGCACGAGCGGCGCGCTATCCTTGCAGTCCAATGGATATCTCAATGCGCTGGCTCAATCAATACCTCTCCCCTTCGGATCTCACGCCGGAGGAAGCCGATCACATCCTCACCGAGGCGGGTATGCCGATCGAGGAGCACAAACCTGCTGAATATGCAGGTGGCGAAGGCGATGTCGTGCTCGATGTCGAGGTCACCTCCAATCGTGGGGATTGTCTGGGACACATCGGGATCGCGCGAGAGATCGCCGCGGCTCGATACACCGACAATCGACGCACGCTCGTGATGCCTGAGCTTGCGCCGATGAGCTTCGGCGCTTCCGTCGAGGGTGATCTCAAGCTCACCAACAGCGTCCCCGAGGTCTGCCCGCTCTTTACCGCTCGATTGATCCGTAATGTCAAGATCGCTCCATCTCCGGATTGGCTCGTCCAGGCGCTCGAGTCCATGGGACAGCGATCGATCAACAACGTAGTGGACATCACCAACTTCATCACTCTTGAACTCGGCAATCCCTGCCATGTCTTCGACTACGACAAACTCGCGGGGCACGAGCTGCAGGTTCGGTACGCGAAAGAAGGGGAAGAGGTCAACACGCTCTACGCCGGGAAGCACAAGCTCCGGACGACTGATCTCGTCGTCGCGGATGCGAACGGTCCGCAATCCCTCGCCGGGATCATCGGTGGGTTTGATTCGCAGGTCGATGAAGGCACCACCACCGTGGTATTTGAGATGGCGACATGGGACAAGGTCACTGTCCGCAACACCGGACGACGCTTGAACATTCGCACCGACGCGGCGTTCCGCTTCGAGCGCGGGATCGATCCGCGTACGATCGATTACGCCGCTCAGCGTGCTGTGGAACTGATCTGCAAAGTCAGCGGCGGAGAACTCGCGGAGGGTGTGCTGAGTCAGGGCGCGCCGCTACCAGAAGATTCAGTGATAGAGCTGCGTCCATCTCGATGCGATGTCGTGCTTGGAGTGCACTCGGATCCAAATGAGATCGCGGAACTGCTCAACGCGCTGTCTATCAAGACTGAAATCGCAGGTGATGTGCTCAAGTGCGTCATTCCGCCGCACCGGAGTCATGATCTGCTTCGTGAAATCGATCTGATCGAAGAGGTCGCTCGCGCCCGCTCACTCGCGGTGGTTCCGGCGTCTGAGACGATTGATGTCCGCATCCGCGAACCTCAGCAGTCCGAGCGTGCCGTGCGTGCGATTGGTGCGTGTCTCACAGGTCTGGGATACTACGAGACGATCACCTACAGCTTCACGAGTCCGAAGAAGGGTGAGCAGTTCTTGCGTGATGGACAAGAAACTGTCGCTGTGGACGATGATCGACGCAAAGCGGAACCAACACTCCGTCCTTCTGTGCTGCTCGGACTGATGTACTCACGCAAAGCGAACCAAGATGCGCGTGCTTCGATGCCTGGTGGAGTACGGCTCTTCGAGATCGCATCCTGCTTCGCTCAGAAAGCAGGCACACACAACACGATCGAACGCCGACAGCTCGCGATGCTCGCTGATGTTCCCTACGAAGGGAAGAAGCCGAAGCACGAAGACATCCAGAACGCCGTGCGCGTGATGCGTGGGAGCATCGAGTCAATGGTCGCGCTGACTTTCGGAGGCGATGTCCCAGTGATCATCACTCCAACCAAACCATCGCATCAGGGATACAGCGACGCAGCGCACGCGACGATCAGCGTCGAGCGTGACGGGAAGACCATCGACCTCGGATCGTTCGGACTGCTTTCCGATCTCGCGAAGAAAGCGGAAGGGCTCAACGGCGAGTATGTCGCGGCGGAGCTTTGGATCGATGAACTGATCGAGCCATATCCCCCAATCTCACGAGCATCACTGCTCCCGGCGTATCCAGGAATTGATCGCGACCTGTCGCTGATCGTCGCCGAGTCCACGCCTTGGAGCTCGATCGAGACACTCGCGCGATCGCAAGAACTCGCAAAATGCGTCGGATACGAGATGGTCAGCGTCTATCGAGGCAAGCAGGTCGGAGACGGCAAGAAGTCTGTCACACTCCGGCTCCACTTCCGCGATGATGATCGAACACTGACGCACGAAGAGGTCGATCCACAGATGGATCAGCTCGCTCAAGCGGCACGATCGAAGCTCGATGCGGATATCCGATCCTGATCGGACGAACCCTGATATGCATGATCGCGTACAAACGGAGCGTGATCGATGCTTGTTCGGGACACATCGCACCAATTTCAGCGATCTTGGTGGACAAAAAACCAAAGAAATTGACACAATACACGGTCTTTGTGAGGGTATTTGAGACGCGAACTCGTCCAAATCGCATCCTCAAAGAGCGTGTCAAGCTAGAATAGACACACGCCTGAGAGGATTCAGGCAGCAAGGAAGTACAGCCATGGAGGACAACATGACACAGATGACCAGCGAGCCTGCAGTCCAGAGCACAAGCAACACCAATCAGCTTGATCCGACCGGCCGTCCATACATCTGGGTCAACGGCGAGATGCGAGCCAAAAACGACGCGTCCGTCTCTGTCTTCGACCACGGCTTGCTCTACGGCGATGGGATCTTTGAAGGCATCCGTGTCTACAACGGCAAGATCTTCAAGTGTGAGCAGCACATGGATCGTCTAATCAAGTGCTGCAATCAGATATTCATTGATATCGAGAGCCACTACTCGCGTCAGGAAATGATCGATATCCAACGCCAGTGCATCGAAGCGAACGGCATCACCAACGGCTACATCCGCTTCCTTGTCACTCGTGGCGCTGGAAACCTTGGACTCAATCCGTACCAGTGCCCGGTTCCTGGTGTCATCTGCATCGCGGACAAAATCTCGCTCTTTACTCCGGAGATGTACGAGAAGGGGATGCGTGTTGTGGTCGCGAATCGTCCGAAGACCCCGATCGCGTGTCTTGATCCACGGATTAAATCGCTCAACTACCTCAACAACATCATGGCCAAGTGCGAAGCGATTCACCTTTCCCAGAAACTCGGGATCACTGAGCCATCGGATCAACTCCTTGAAGTGATCATGCTCAGCACTGAGGGTAAGGTCGCAGAAGGATCGGGAGATAACATCTTCTACATCAAGGATGGGAAGGTGTTCACGCCTCCAAGCGATGTCGGGATCCTCGAAGGGATCACGCGCAAGTTTGTCAAGGACACACTGTGTCCTGAGTGCGGCGTCGAGATCGAAGAGAAGTACTTCGAGCTCCAAGATCTACTCAGCGCCGACGAGATCTTCCTGACCGGCTCAGCGGCAGAAATGATCGCGGTGCGTGAGATTCTCGAGCACAAGGACCTTGAAGTGACCAAGACCCACACCATCTCCGAAGGTGAGGGGCCGATCACCAAGAAGCTCCGCGCCAAGTTCCGCGAGATTGTCACCTCGGACAACGTCCCAGAGGATTGATCGGGATCCAGTCAGATTTCAACGCGATCGCGCGTGATGCGGATGTGCTTTGTTGAGTACAGCGTTCCTGTATTCATGCCGGGACACCCCTCGGCGGCGTATTCCCATTCTTCGAGCGACTCAAGGTTCGATTTCCAGAACGGCCACGTCCGGCACTGCTCCGGACGCGTCTTGTAGATCGTGCACAGCGCCTTGCCTCGTTCGTCGCGATCGAGGAAGACACAGTCGTATCCAAAGCTGGTTTTGGTTTCCTTGAGCGAGCGTCCGACGATCGTGTCGCGAGTGTACTGCGTCATGAACTCGTCAAGCGGGATACCGACATCTTTCGCCATCGCTTTCGCTTCTTTGTCAGTGAACAACACGAATCCAGTCGGTCCTGTGCAGCAGTTTCCGCATTGTGTGCACTCGAATCGCAGTCCCTTCTCGCCGGTATCTGTCAGTCCGGTCGGATCGAGCTCATCGAACCACTCATTGGAGTTCTTTGCTTCGCTCATCACGCATCATCCGGATGGTTGTGGCGTACAACGACGATGGTTTGGTCGTCTTTGCCGACATCGGATCCAGTGAACTCTCGGACGGCGGTGGTGAGGGTGTCGATCACGCACTGGGGTTGACCGCTGCAACTTGTGAGCGCGGCATCCATGCGTTCTTCTCCAAACATCTCGAATCCTGACTCGGTATCCGCAGGACGCGCCGCTTCGGTGATGCCATCGGTATACAACACGAGCGTTTCACCTGGAGCGAGTGTGCTCGAGAGTGAGACCGGAGGCAGATCCATCGTGATCCCGAGCGGGAGCGTCCCTGGATTGTCGAGCGTGCGGATGGTGCCATCGACGCCTCGGATACGAGGTGGGTTGTGCCCGCAGCGGATCCAATCGACTGTTCCTGTGCTCGGATCGAGCACGCACAGGAACGCGGTCGCGAACATGCTCGGAAGTGCTGAGGTGTAGAGGATCTTGTTGATGAACTGCGCGACTTGCGTTGGATCCGCGGCGGCGTCATCTTCCTCGTTACTGAACGCGAAACCTCGCAAGGAGGCCGCGATCATCGCCATGACTGTCGCTGCAGCGGCGCCGTGTCCGGCGACATCCGCGATCATGAGACCCAGTCGCCCGTCTGGGAACTGGAAGTAGTCGTAGAAATCGCCGCCGGCGTGCTGGCTCGGCTCGTAGCTCGTCGCGAGTGCGTACCCCTCAAGCGAAGGATTCGATGCGGGAGTCAGGGCACGCTGGATCTGACCCATCTGCTCGAACTGCTTTTCGAGTTCTCGATTGAGCTCCTCGACCTTGCGGCGCGTGACGAGGTTGCGTGTAGCAGAGCCGATCATGTTCAGATCAAGGAATCCGGCTTCGAATGATTCGAGATCATTCCACTGGGGGTCTCTGTGGAAGACGAATGCCCAGTTGATGGTCTCGCCGTTCTCGTAAGTTGGGATGACCGCGACTGATCGGAGTTCGGACGCTCGATCTCCGAGTGCGTTTGACAGATTGGTGTCCTGCGTGAAGTCGGCGTGGTTGAGGAGTTTGGGTTCAGGAGTCTGGATCAGTTCCCAGACCAATCCGCCCTCAAGGATCGGGAGCTGCTCCCAGATCGCCCATGGATCTTGGGGAACACGATCCTCCTGTGGATCAGTCGGATTCGGACCAATCACACGCGTGAACTTGTACTGCCCGTCCTTGAGTCCGCGCCTTGAAACAGAGACGATTGCATCGCGAGGGGTGCGTTTCCCGATCCACGGCCCGAAGTGACTCATCATTGCCGCGGGATCGGTCATCATGCTCGCTTCGCTGAGCATTACACTCAGCTGCGGGATGTTCTCGTTGCGGTGTAGATCCACACATTCGCAAGGCACACAGTATGGATTTGGTTGTGTTGTGCTCATCGGACCAACACCAGAACCTTGTCATGGAGTGAATCAACCAGTGCGAGGTAATCATTCATCGTTGACTCAGTCTGGTTACGATCTTGCTCTGGGAGTAGCGGGATGTTGATCCGGATATTGCACGCCGCGTTATGAGCCGCGGCTTTGCATGTGATCGCGGCGACCGCGAGATCCGACTTGAGCATTCGATTTGTTGTCTCTGTCAGTTCATGGAGCGATCCCATCATCTGAGCACACATCTCAAGCATCGTGACGGGTGGAGCGATCGCGCCCTGCACAGCACTGTCCCACTCAGCAATCCTCTCTGGATCCGATTCTGGGAGTGACCAGAGCGCGTTGAGTGCGCCGTACCCAGCCGCGTCATCGTCGGCGAGTTGCAGGAACCTCGTCTGCATTGATGTCAGCAGCTCAAGATGAGCTTGGTTCTCCGATTCGCAGTGCTCGTATTTCTTCTTGCCGAGCGTGTAGTGGATGACCATCCCCGCGATCGCGGCTGCCGTTGCGCCGGTTGTCGCAGCGACGGCCCCCCCGCCAGGAGTGGGTGCTTTGGAGTTGAGCGCCTGCAGGTACCCTGAGAGGGTCATATCCGCGATTGGAGTGGGGGAATCAGAGCTCATCGGAGCATCTTAGTCCAAGCGCATGGATCGGTGCTCACAACAATCGCGCGATCTCGATCGCTGTTGGGATGAACGCGTTCTGTTCACGATCAATCCACTCATGGAGTGCTTCCTTCGTGATCCATCGTAAATCTTCATACTCCCATTCTGTGGAGAGCTCCGGAAGCGTGCTCAGCTCAACACGCAGGACGAGATCGGTTGATCCCACATGATCGTCATGCACCAGCGCCAGCGCCGTCATCGGTGCGGACTCCAGCGACATGCCGACCTCTTCGAGCGATTCTCGACACAGCTCTTCGCGGATCATGTCGAAGGTGAGCGTGTCAAATTTCTCCTCAGGGACATCGATCCCGCCGCAGGGTCCAAACTCCCAGAGATCTCCATAGCGATGTGTCTTGCTTGATCGTTTCCCGAGCAGATAGTGGGGGACACCTTCCTGATTGGGAGCAACGATCAATCCAGTCACTGCGAGCATGCGTACGCCGAGGTGGATCTGTTCGCGTATAGCGTGGTGCTTGTACTGCTCAGCGCGAGCGTGGATCACACCTTCGCTGGGATCGAAGCTCATGAACGCGAGCATCTCGCCGTTGAAGTAGTTGGGGTTGGATAGGATTAGCATCTCCCACGCGTGCTCAACTTGCTCACGCAGGTGTTTAGGGACAGGCGTGTGCTCGTAGTCGATCTGAACCTTGGGTACTGTGCTGAGTTGTTCGATCCGGACCATCGTTAACTGAGCAGTCCGCTGAGCTGGGGCGCCATGTCTCCGAGTCCGAGATCGTCCGCTTCCTTCGCGATGATCTGCTGGACCTGACGCTGTGCGTTTTCGGTCGCGTCGTTGATCGCGTCCTTGATGAGCGCCGTCGCGAGTTCTTTGGTTTTCTCGTCAACCGCCATCCCTGCGAGCAGCGCGGGATCGAGCGTGAGGTCGATGAGTTTCATCTTGCCGTTGACGATCGCTCTACACGCGCCGCCCCCGGCTTGTCCATCGACGCGGAGCGCGTCCATCTTCGCTTTGACACGCTCGCCCGCTTCAGCGAGCTGTTCTTTGTTTTTCATCAGTGACCCGAGGGCCTGCATCGCTTTGAGTTTGTCGAGCATGAACTACTTCCTTGGGTAGACCTGTTTGACGGTGCCGTCGAAGACCTCGAGCACCGCTTTGACGAGCGGATCGCCCGCCGCTTCTTCAGCGGTGGGCAGGTTCGTTGGCGGCGCGATCGGCTGGGGTGCGGGTGCTTGTTCTTGCTTTGGAACTGCTGGCGCGGACTGCTCAGGAGCGCTCGACGGAGCGGGTTTGGCAAAGTCCATGCGCCGACCAGCGGTGCGCGGCGTGTCCTTGGACTCATGCCGGACCGGTTTGCTTGGTGATGGAACTCGTGTTTGGGTCGCGGGCGACGGTCGGCTGGGAGCAACAGATGCTGCGGGCGCCGACGCCGCCCTCAGGTTTTTTTTACGGCACCACCCGACTGCACAAGCGCCGTCAGGTCCGCGATCTTCTCCGTCATTGCGAGGCGCACCATGCACGCGTCAACCAGCGCCCTCGGAGCGGGTGACGACTTGAGCGCTCGCTGGACAGATTCACACAGCGCGATCATGTGCACAATCCCCGCGGCATCGAACTGCCGCGAGCGTTCAAACTCGGATTGCTTCGCTTCATCGGACAGCTCGACGAGATCGGTGTCCACGCCGCAGGAGCTGAGGACCATGAGGTCGCGGAAGCGTTCGAGCAGTGCGGTGAGCATCTGTTCTGGAGCGATCCCTGTGGAGAGCAGCTGCCCCGTTGCGCGGAGGACGGTCGCTGGATCACCCTGCGCGATCGCGTCGATCAGCTCTCCCATGACCTCGCGTTGCGGGAGTCCGAGGAGTTCTTCGAGGAGATTGATCGTGAGTGTTTTTTCTCCCGACGCCATGAGTCGATCGAGCAGCGAGAGCGCGTCGCGCATCGAGCCGTTGCCGAGCCGAGCGAGCGTGTAGACCAGTTCGTTGTCCGCTTTGAACTTCTCTTGCTTGAGTACCGCTTCGAGGTGCTCAGCGATCCGAGTCACTGGGATGTTGCGGAAGTCGAATCGCTGACAACGGGACTGGATCGTCGCCGGGACTTTGTGCGCTTCGGTCGTGCAGAGGATGAACTTCACATGCTCGGGAGGTTCTTCCATCGTTTTGAGCAGCGCGTTGAACGCCGCGGTCGAGAGCATGTGGACCTCGTCGATGATGTAGATCTTGAAGTGTCCACGCATCGGTCGGTACGCGGAGTTGGAGATCAGCTCGCGTGCTTCCTCGACCTTGTTATGCGACGCGGCGTCGATCTCGATGACATCGGTGTCCTGTCCAGAGAACACCGCGTCCGCGATGTCGTCCTTGTGCTCAGGATTGTTGAGCTCGTTGGCGAAGATCCGCGCCATGGAGGTCTTCCCAACCCCGCGCGTGCCGATGAACAGGTACGCGTGGTGGACACGATCCGAATCGATCGCGGCTTTGAGCGTCTTGGCGATCGGTTCCTGTCCGATCACAGTGTCAAAGGTGCGGGAGCGGTGCTTTCGAGCGAGTGCGGTATATGCCATGGACGATCATAGGGGCACTGAAATCGGAGTAGGCATCAAAGGAATGACCCGCCTTGGTTGACGCCCAGGACACCAACGGCACCGGGCGACGGCTGCTTATGGCTGCTGCGGTCAAGCCCTGACCAGGTTCACAGGCCACCCGTGCATCGGGCCCGGGCGTCAACCAGAGCGGGTCTGGACGAGGATCGTAGGGGGTCAATTCCACAAATCCCATCCACAGAACCTATCCGCTCAGCAGCATCCGCAGATTTGCATTGGTTCGAGCACAATCATCCGATATGATCTGTGCATGATCTGGTCGGGTAAACCATCGCAGAAGCAGCTGGACGCCGGCGCTCGATTTCGAGCTGTGCATTCGAACTTCCTGACCCGTGCGCTCCGAAGAGCGCTGCCGTATCCTCGAATCCCGGCTCGTCGTGTCGATGAAGGGGGATTCAGTCACGGTGGACGAGGGGGATGCTTGAAACTCCCAGAGCATCAAAAGCGGACTGCGATGTGGTGGGCCGCAGCGATGAACCGCTTCGATCGAGTGGACAGTGCAGATTCCTGATTCGATTGGTGGATTTTCGCCTCAAAAAGCGGGATTCCTCGCTGATTCCGTGCACTCCAAATGGAGCCGATAGCGGGAATTACCCGATTGATCCCTTACCATTCAGATATTGAACTCATTTCAACGCGATAACCTTTGGGGACGCCATGACCGATACGCCTGAGACATCGAATACGCCGGAAGAGATTGATGCAAGCGAGACTCCGACGCCGGATCATGTCAAACAGGATTGCGCGAAAGCGCCGCTCAACCCAAAGTGGACGATCAAGCTCGGCATCATCGCCTTCTTCGTGATCGGATTTGGTGGTCTGGGTCTCTACGACGCGATCATCAAATATCCAGAGCGTGGACAGCGTTACGCGGATTGGGCGAAGTGGCAATACCTCGAAGCCGCGAAAACCGCGGGGAGCGAGCAGTTCGGGATCTTCCGCGAAGCGAGCGTTGACAATCCAGTTGAGGAGTTTGCACGACTGAAGGATCCGGAGAAGCGTGAGAGTGATCTGCGCGACGCAGCGAACCAGTCCTCGCCGAGCCATCTTCGCGCCACGATGCGCAACACTCGATTCGAGTGGCTCAAAGCACTCAACACGATTGGACAACTCACTCCAGAAAACACCACGATCGCGGATCCAGAAGCGGAGCTGACATCGAGCAAGGCTGAATGGACCTCAAAGACGAATCCCAAACCACTCAAGGGGTACGACATCCCGTCGCAGTGGGGAATCATGGTCGTTTGTTGGGGAGTCGGCGCTTGGATGTTGCTTCACATGTTTAGGGTGATCGGCCAGAAGTTCTCGTGGGACGCGGACACGATGGCCATCACGATCCCTGGTCCGGTATCGGTGAATCCGAACCAGCTCGAAGAGGTGGACAAGCGCAAGTGGGATAAGTTCATCGTGTTCCTTAAACTCAACGACACGCACCCCACACACGCCGGGAAAGAGCTGAAAGTGGATACTTATCAGCACGCATTGGTCGAGGACTGGGTTCTCGCGATGGAAGCTGCATCGCCGCAAGCGAGCGAATCGCTTTCCCAAGAATCCGGTGAATGATCTGGATCGTACTTTCTATTGTGCTGCTGATCGTGCTCGTCTGTATGGCGATGACGGCGATCACGCTCCCAGGCATCTGGACCATGGCCGCATGCAGCGCCTTGCTCGCGCTGTGGGTGCCGGAGTATGTTGGGTGGTGGACAGTCGGCGCCCTCTTCGGGATCGCGGCGCTCTCTGAGCTTGTGGATTTCATTGCGTCTGCATTGGGGGTCAAGCGGATGGGAGGATCGCGCAGCGGCGCGATCGGATCGATCATCGGTACACTCGTTGGCGCGATTCTCGGGACATTCATCATCCCGATCCCGATCTTCGGCTCCGTTGTTGGTGGTGTCGCAGGTGCTGGGATCGGCGCGTTCTTGGCGGAGAAATCAATCGCTCAGCGATCGATGCGTGATTCGTTCCGTTCAGGATCAGGAGCCGCGGTCGGGAGACTCATCTCGATGGTGATCAAGCTGATGCTCGCTGGAGCAGCGTCGGCTGTGCTTGTCACGATGGTGATCTACAACGGATTCTAACGAAGAAACACGGCAGCGGGACTTCGGATCCGATATGCTCTCAATGGAGACCGAGTGTTTCGGTTAGGAGATCATCCCGGCGCCAGCATCCACTTTCGCGCGTTGACGCCGGTGACAATTCATGAGCGATCAAAAAAGCAATCAATCGTCAATCAGGTACTATGTTCTCGATACCAATGTCCTTCTGCACAACCCCGATGCGTTGTTTGTGTTTCAGGACAACCACATTGTGATCCCGTACCCAGTGATCGAAGAACTCGACGCGATGAAGCGGAGGGAAGACGATGTCGGACGCAACGCACGCAGCGCCATCCGACACATGGACCGTTTGCGTGGGTTCGGAAAGCTTATCGAAGGTGTAGAGCTTGGCAAACTCGGGGTTCGCTCAGGCACAGCGACTGGTCGTTTGAGTATTGATGTCGAGGACCATTCTCGGCCTCCGATCCTGTCTGCGGACAAAGCAGACAATCGAATCATCGCGACGGCGTGGGCGCTCAAGCGAGCCGGGAATCCGGTGGTCTTTGTTTCCAAGGATCTCGCGGCACGAATCAAAGCGGACTCTCTGGGACTTCGCTCAGAAGACTTCCGGAACCAGCGTGTCGATGCTGATCGCTTGTACACAGGATACATGGAGCTCAAAACCAGTCGGGATGTCATCGATGATCTCTATGCCGATCGGATGCTCTCGATGGATCGCATCGCTGAGTATCTGAAAGTCGATGACGACGAAGGTGAGTCGTACACTCGTGAGATCACGCCGAATCAGTATGTGATGCTGACCGATGCGCTCGACGAGCACCACACAGGTCTCGCGCGTCGATTGACGGATACCGAGCACTTGATCCCTGTTGCGAATCAGAAGAAACCAACCTTCGGGATCATGGCGCGCAATGTCCAGCAGACGATGGCGCTGGACATGCTCCTCGATGATGAGATCAAACTGGTCACACTGCTTGGGAGCGCGGGAACTGGGAAGACCCTCCTCGCGATCGCGGCGGGGATGACCAAGGTCTTCCAAGAAGAGCGTTTTGACAAGCTCCTCGTCGCGCGTCCGATCATGCCGATGGGTCGTGACATCGGTTACCTGCCGGGCGATAAGGACGAGAAGCTCGGCGCGTGGATGCAGCCGATCTTCGATAACCTGACCTACCTGCTCTCGACGCGAGGCTCACCTCATCAGGCGCCAGAGTCCAAGACTACTGAGCAGCGGATCGAGAAGCTCGTTGCCGATGGACGATTGGTACTTGAGCCGTTGACTTATATCCGTGGCCGTTCGATCCCGCATCAGTTCATGATCGTGGACGAGGCGCAGAACTTAACACCCCACGAAGTGAAGACGATCATCTCGCGTATCGGTGAAGGGACCAAGCTGATCTTGACTGGTGACATCGGACAGATCGACCATCCATACCTCGATCAGTCGTCCAATGGACTCAGCTACACCGTCGAGAAAATGCGCGGCCTCGGAATGGTCGGACATGTGACACTGGCGAAGTCCGAGCGCTCCGAACTCGCATCACTTGCGGCTGAACTGTTGTAAAGACAATCCGATCTATGGATCAGGTGCTCTCGTCGATGACCTTCTCGACGCGGAAGCGCTGACGATCGAAGTACTCGCGCCATTGTGCGTCGCTTTCGCGAAGCTGTCCGTTGCGGATGTGGTTGAGCACACTCTGATCGCCGATCCCGATCATCTCTGCCGTGCGGACGATTCCGCGGAGTGATGGGAGGTAATTGGGGTCGCGATCGAGCGAACGCTGGAAGTGGGTGTAGGACTCGTCTCCCCATCCGATCTTCTGGTACGCGAGTCCGATGTTGTAGTCGGGACGCGGATCGTTGAGTTGGAGGTCTGAAGCGATCTTGTACGCCGCGACAGCGTCTGCGTAGTTTTTCTGTGCCATGAGCAACTGGCCCATGTTGTTCCACGCCGCGAAGATGGTGTTATCCTTCTCAATCGACTCGTGGTACTTTTTGAGCGCTTGTTCGAACTTACCCGCTTCGTGGAGCTCGGATGCTTGACGGAAGAGTTCCATCGCTTCGGCGCGTGAGCGTTGCTTGTACGCTTCGACCGGATCACCTGCAGGTTTGGAGGTGTCGCTCCAGGTACGCTGTGTTGAGCCGCAACCACTGATGAGCGTTGCAGTGGTCGCGATCAGGAGTGCGGAACGGAGCTTTCCGAAGTGTGGCTGTCGTGGGGTAGAGGTCATCATTGAAATCCTATTCGATGCGTTCATATCGCGTCAGGGTGACTTTGACAAGCCAGACCTTCGCGTTGAGATTGATGGTGATCTCGCGGACTTCGAGTCCAGGGATCTGGTCTTGCGAGCGCTGGATCCACTGGAGGATCTTCTCCAGTGATGAATCACGCACGCTGTATTGGTAACTATGCAGTCGAGCGCCGCCTTCTGTTCTCGGAGGCGTGTTGCGTGGGAGATCGATCGTGAGACCAAGCTGGTCTCCGATTCGAGAGAATCGTGTGAGAATATCGGGGATCGGTGCGAGCCGTTCATCGATCGGACTCTCGGCTTGCGCCTGCTCAAGCTCGTTGATCTGTGTGATCATCCGATCAACATTGATCGCCGCGACCTGGCTATTGCGAAGTCTTTTTTCCGAGGAGCTGTTGTGGTTCCATGAGTACATAAGGAAGATCAGCGACGCGAAGAAGATCAGCAGTCCAAACACCACATAATGCGTCGGACGCGTCTGGCGCTCATGCATCTCGGCGCGTGAAGCGAGCTCGAAGCGATCATCAGCGCTGAGTCGGGATTCACTCGTGAGCGTGCTCATGATGAACTCCCTGTGTTCCAGACGCCTGTGAAAGTTGCTTCGATCTGCTCACCTCGTCTGTTGAGATCGGGAGTAGCGCGCCACTGGATGTGCGAGCCATCGATTGAGCGGAGCGCTTCATTGATCTGTTCCGCGAGCGACAGGTTCTCTGTGCGGATCTTAACCTTGACGAGTGTTTGCGAAATCTGGAGGTTGTCGATCTCGATGCCGGACATGCCGAGGACAAAGGAGATGGTTTCCAGCTCTTCAAGAACAGGTTTGGTCGGCGCGATCTGCACTGGTCCGGCTTTGGCAACCAATCTGTTAAGTCTGTATTGAAGTTCGGGGTCGGGCAAAGCAATATTGCTGATCGGAGGTTGCAGTGTCATAATCTGCTCAACCATCGTCGAGCGGACCGATTTGGCGCGATCCTGTGTTTCCGATCCTCGGCTGTACATCGTCCATCCGGTCCATCCGATCGCGACACTCGCGACGAGCAGAGCCGCAGCCGCCCAACGGTACATCGAGCGGTGCGAGCGTCCAGGACGATTGGTGAGCACAGTCCCAACACTGCTCTCGCTGTGGTCATCGAGATCCAATGAAGTACGCAAAGTCGTGAGGATGGGGTCCGCTTCGTGGACCAGATCCATCGTTGCGCCGGGCCAATGCTTCGAGAACGCGCCGGAGATCTCTGATCGATCCAATCCGTCTTGCTCGTCAGGTAGGACAACGACCACTCGAAGCGGCGCGACGCCGATCTGTGATGCCCAACCGATCCAGTCGGCACAGAGTCTTGAGAGATCGGACTGTTGAAGAGTCAGTCCATCCGCGTTGTGACCGATCCGCATGGATCCCGCCGCGAGCAGCTCGCCGTCCTTGGACCAAGTCCAGAGCAAGCGTGCTCGATTCGGATCGACTACGACACTCGCGGCGACCGGTGTTTCCTCGGAGATAACGCGCTGTGAATCTCGAACAGACGATCTGTGCGGCGATCCAGGATCCCAGCATCGAGCGATGAGCGACCAGATATTCTCGACGCGGCCAATGCGTGTTCCCATCGAGTCAAGCTGGTCGATCAGCAATCGAGCGGGAACATCAGGAGTCGCGACCACGGCTTTGCGTGATCCATCAGAAGTCTTCTCATCGCTGAGCGATTCGTAGTTGACCTCAAGTGGGAGATTGGGAAAACGCTCGCCGATCGATGATTGGTATCCACCTTCAAGCTCGTCGTCGCTCCCCATCTCCATCTGATCAATTGCTGCAGAGATCATCTCCGCGCTGCTCTCTTCTGGTTTGGTCCAAGTGCAGATCGCGCCGTCGGTATCGATACAAAGAACTGGGAGCACTCTGGGGCTGCCGCCGCCGGACTTGAGCCGCTGACGGATCCAAACGGCGGCGTCATCAATCGTTTCAAGCACCGCATCAGAAGTCCCGCCGGCGCTTGCATCCCAGTGATCATCCGCGTGGGCGCCGACCATCCGAACCCCAGCGAGTGCAAGACCTCGATCGGTGCGTTCTAGATAACAGATTCGATCACTCACGATGCTCTTTCATTTCTCAATGCAATGGGGAACTTACAGGGATGAAGATCTATTCGTTGGAGGATTGTCCTGATCCAGCCTCGTTATTCCGATTATTCCCGGCACTGGCGCGGAACGATGCGAGTGGTTCACGCTCGAAACCCGGCATGTCTCTTCCCATTTTCTTTCGGCGGAGGATCCGTTCCTGCATAGCTCGTTGTCGAGCAGGCATCTTGGAGAGCTCCTCGAGCTCTTCCTCAGTCAGCACCACATCCTGCTCACGCAGAGGAACATCCGCGACGACGACCGGATCTCCAGAAGACATTGTTATCGAAGCGCCATTCTGATCCGCGAGTTCGATGCGATCATCGACCTGTCCATCGCTCACGATGATGAACTTTGGACGAACTCTCTTGACCTGCAAGTCGTCGAGCACAGCAGTTCCCGCACGAGCGGTTCCACCCTCGGCAACGATTCGTTGCGTGCCATCGATGCGGATGAATGCGAGTGGATTGTTATTGTCGTTGATGAAGCCCGTGTATCTCACACGCTTTGCGAGTGATCCGGATTCCGTCTCCTCACTCGGTTCGTACTCCTGCTCAGCCGGCGTGTCATCAACAACTTCCAGCGTAACTTCTGGAGCGTTGTCGAGCATCCCGAATCGAGCCGCGATCGATCCAGGATCGATGCGTGTGATTGGGACTGTGTTTCCTGAATCTGATCCAAGATCGAGCGGTTGTGTGTTGGGGATTGCGGGGGTATTCTGAGCGACTTGATCCATCGTCGCAATCGGCTCAGATTCAGGGAGTCCGAATACCCCGATCGCGATGGCGCCGAGCATGCAGACAAGTGCGATGACTTGGTACATCATAGTAAGTCGTTGGGCCTTTGTTCGTGAAATCACACTGCTCATAACATGCTCTCTATCGGCTTATCGGGATAATTTCAGTCAGAGTCCACCCACAGGGTAGCCTTGAATTAGTACAGATCGGCAGGATCGATCCGCTGACTGTCAATACCGAGGTCTTTCCAGGTATAGAACGCACCAATTTCCATCGCATTGCCCGTCGAGCGTCTGCTTGAGCTGGATCGGATCAGCGTCACTCCGCCGTAGCGAGCGAGGAGTCGTCCTAGGCTCGTTCCGCGGCCGCCTCTCACCTCCACGACCACTCCCCAGAGCTGGACATCCGTCGCGTATCGACGCAAAACCGCCGTTCGTTGCTCAGAGGTCACGCCCGCTCGTGTCGCGGATTCGACGAGCACCTGTCGTGTGAGCTCTTCACCGGCTTCGCGGCGCAGAAGCAGGTCGTCTGCCAGACGAAGACCCGCATTCCCGGCAACCGCGGATCCGATCGATTCGATCACCACAGGTGGTGCGGTATGGATACTGATCGCCGCGGGACCGAATGGGCGCGTCAGCCGTTCGTATTCTCTGGGACCAACACGCTCAGACAGAGTTCTGAGCGACAATCCGACCTCGTTCACTTGCGGATCAGGAACGCTTGAAAGATCCGAGAGCATCGATCCTTGTGCATCAAAGAGGTAGATCGAGACTATGGAGCCATCGGACAGGGTGATGTCCATCGCTTTGCCTGTGCCTTCTTCGAGGACCTCGTCGAGCTCGCGTCCGTTCTGCTGTCGTAACCAGGCACCAATAGCTTCTTGGAGTCCTCGTCCAGAGTGATGCTCAAAGTACGCGTTGATCTGACGATTCACAACCAACTGCTGCGTGGACATTCTTCGGAGCGACAGCGACAGGCTGAGTCCGACGACAACCATCAGCAGGATCACCATCGGCATCACAAAGCCGCGCTTCGAGTTGGAACGCTCGGTTGGGCGCATCAGGTGTCACCTCCACCGAGACTGTTGGAGTTGTTGTTGCCAGGGAGATTGATACCTCCACCTCCGCTGTCATCAGGTGGTTCGCCTTGTCCGCCCGGTCCGTCTCCCGGTCCGCCTGGTCCGCCTCCGGCACCACCGCCGTTTCCGCCGCCAGTGCCGTCTTCGCCATCACCTCCGCTGCCGGAGTTGGAGCCGTCGGAGTCTTCTTCTCCCAGATCCAGCGGATCATCGCCGAGCACCCAGTCGATCTCGAACATCCATGACGCGTAGGCGCCGGAGTTGAGGAGGATGTCGAACTCCGCGTATGCCGGGAGTTCGCTCATCTCGAGTGCTTCGTACTCTGTCACTTTCTCGTCGCTCTTGAAGATCGTCCACGAGCAGACATTGATGTCTTTGACGAGCGGGATCGCGCCGGCGAGCCGGAAGCGGATCTCGTCTTGAGTTCCCGCGGCATCGTGAAGCGGAGTCCCGCCGTAGCGGAGGTAGTTCGCTTCTGTCCAGAGGATCGGTCTCCACCAGAGCGTCCATCCAGTCGGTTCAGCGCTTGCAAGGAGCATCTTCTCGTCGGCTTTGGGGTCTGGGTCCAAGAGTCCGACACGGCGCATGATCTGCTCGCGCGCGCCGTCTGGACGCAGTTCAAACACTGAGCGGATGACACCACCTGATGCGTCAGCCGTGGAGAAATCGAGCGAGTTCTCATCGCGATCAGTGAGTCTTGCCCACTGAGCAGCGTGTGTTCCCATATCCATTGCGATCGGCGCTGCGGAAACCACAACCTCGAATCGCTGAGGCTGCCAAGCTCCGAGCATCTCGGAGTAGATCGGGTCGGGTTCGAGAATGATCCGTGAACGATCCTCGTACGCTTGCACATCCTCAGTGTTGACCCCATCAGACTGCGATGCTTGGTTCCCCTGGTCCTGCAAGATCTGGAGCGTGAGCAACGCGCGGCGCATCGTCATCTGAGTGATGTGCATCTGCGTCGCGGCGTTGTACTGTGTTCCGAAAATCCGCTCCATGTTGCGCGTCGCGGCGAACACCCCTGAGATCCCGAGGAGCACCAATCCACCTACCACAATCGCGAGCGTGAGCTCGACGAGCGTGAAGCCCCGATTGTTTCGGTTTGTAGGGAGCTTCATCATGGCGCAGTGTTCCCCAGATCCCCTCCATCAAGCTGCATGAGGCGCTCGAACAAGCGTTCCATCCCTCCCGGAGAGTCGATCATCGTCTGGAGTGAATCCGGATTGGAGAACGCGAGCGGATCGATCAATCGCGTCAGCTGCGCGTTTGGGAGTTCTGTGGAGAATCCGCGATTGCCTCCGGAGTCTTCTCCCAACCAAACCTTGATGGAGACCAAGCGGATCCGATCGAAGTTGATTCCTGATCCAATGGTGTCGGTTTCACTTTCTGGAGGGGGTTCGGCCATCTCAAACTCGACCGGAGACACATCGAGCGTCCAGCGGTAGAGGTCCATGTCGTACTCAATCGGGAGATTCGAGCTCGGCATCGCGTCCTGATCGTCGATGTACTGGAGCATCAATCGATTCGCGAGCTCCGCAGCTCCAAGGCGCTGCTGCAAACGACGCTGCGAAGAGTTCATGAACGACACAGCGCTCGCAAGCGTCGCCGCGACCATCCCGAGCAGCACAGTCGCAAGAACCGCTTCGATCAGCGTCGCACCTCGGCGTGTCGCTCGAGCGCGGGTTCTGATCGCAGTGGTTCGTGCATTGGTCATGAGTGCGGGGTGGATTGAGTGCGTTTAGTCGCTGCTCGAAACATCCATAGTCCAGATGTTGATGTCGTCCTCGGTCCCCATCTCGTGATCTGGACCTCCGGAGCGGAGTTCGTAGGGACGAGTCGAGCCGGGAGTGGGGAGGTAGTAGAACGTTTCCTTGAACGCATCAATGTCCGAGCCCTCCTCCATGAAGGATGGGATCAGTACTGCGAGCGATGCGGGGGCGTCGCCTGCGTTCTCAGCGCGATACGACTCGATCTGTGTCTTGATGGTCCGCATCGAGGTCTTGGTGACGCGGATTCGTGCTTTTTCGATCTGGGATGGTATGGCTACGGCGGCGCCTGCCATGAGGATGCCAAGGATCACGAGGACGGCAACGAGTTCAATCAGTGAGAAGCCAGGGCGTGCGTACTGGAATGGTCGTGTCTGAGAAATCATCTTCGGCTCCGTTGGTCGATCAGGACAGCGTTCAGTCCTTGGTGTATGTGCTCAACGCTCGAAACCAGCGTATGTTGCGATCAGTCGTGTTTACTCCACAGGATTCGGTCCGCAGACCCAACCTGTTCATTATTATAAGGCCGACCCCGTCATTTTCATCATCGGGAGCATGATCGAGAGAATCAGCGTGCCGACGATGAGGAACAGGATCACGATCAGCAGCGGCTCTAGCACCGCCATGAGCCGATCAGTCTTCTTGTCAACATTCTGAGAATGGTCCCGCGCCAGTGCGTCAAACGCGGAATCCAGGTCTCCTGCCTGGTCCGCCGCGACGAGAAGCTTGCGTGTTGAGAGTGGGAGAGCTTCGACTTTCTCGATGAGCGAACGGAAGAGTCCACCCTCAATAAGACGATGCTGGAGTCTCTGGAGGTCTTTATTGAGCTTGGGGTGGCTGATCACACCAGAGGACACAGAAATCGCGTCACTGAGCACGATCCCTGATCGTGTCATCGATCCCATGACAGAGAAGAACCTCGTCAGTTCCTGCTCCATCACCACATCGCGCACGAACGGCATATTTCGAGTTAGACGGATCGCGAGCTTCGCAACGACGGATCTCCAAAGGAATGCGATGATCAACAGCAAAACCAGCCCGCCGAGAATGAACAAGATATTGGCGCGAAGCATGGAGCCGATCGATACGAGGATCTTGGTGAAGGTCGGGACCTCGATACCTGAGCTGACCATGGATTCGCCAATCGTCGGGATCACGATCGTCATCATGACCATCGCCGCGATGAGCGCGATCGAGAGCACGATGGATGGATAGATCATGAGCGTCGCGGCTTTGCCGGACACTTCCAGACGACGACGAGCGCCGATCGAGAGCTGCTTGCATGCGCCGGCAAGGTCTCCGGTCTTCTCCGCGGCTTTGTACACGGCACAAGTCACTTCATCAAAGCTCCCCACCTGCGTGCACGCATCGCTGAAACTCGTGCCTTGCGCGACGAGCGATCGGAGTTGAAGGATGCGATCCTCGTTGTTTGATTTGACGACGCTCGATGCGACCTCGAGCGCTTCAGTCAGAGGCACACCTCTTTCGAGCAGTTGCGAGAGCTGTGCATCAAACTCCGCATGATCCTTGAGCGTCATGTCCTGCTCGTTGGATGCCCAATCGGGGAGTTTCCAGGTTTTGACGAGGACTTGACGGTCCTTGCGGAGCGTGCTCGCGAGCGCTCGGCTTGAGCGAGCGGATTTGACACCGATCGCCTTGCCGCCGGATTGCTTGTTGGCGATATACAAAAACGAGCTGTTGAGCGGTGCTCTGGTCATTGTGATTCTGATTCGGATGGACCTGATTTGGGTCCTGATAACGATTGATACCGCATGTATCGCTCGTTGGTTCAACATCGGCGGCTTCGCGGGCCCAACTGTATACGATATGTGCGGTAGAGAGCTTGAATTGTCGCGTTTCGGCGTGGATTGCCGCTGACAAAGGGTCAAACGCACGAGCCGCGTCAAGAATGCCTCACTGTTCATATTCAGAAAAACAATTGTCGGCTCTGATCGATCATCCGAATCCCTGAGATCCATCCATGACCATGACTTCCGCATCGACCCAAGACGATTCTGCCGCGACCCAGTCCACGATGCGAGGATTGATCAAGCACCACGCCGGTCCCGAACTCCAGCTGGTCAACGATCGTCCGATCCCTGAGCCGGGACCCCGTGAGGTTCGGATCAAGGTCAAGAAGGTCGGTATCTGCGGCACGGATCGTCACATCTGGGAGTGGGACGAGTGGGCCGCGGGACGCATCCCTCCCGGGATCATAACCGGACACGAGTTCGTCGGAGAGGTCGATAAGGTCGGCTCAGCCGTGACCAAGTTCTCTCCTGGACGGCGCGTCAGCGCCGAGGGGCACATGACCAAGGGGCTCGACTACAACTCACGAACAGGAAACGCGCACATCGCGACGGACACGCAGATATTCGGCATCGACTGCGACGGATGCTTCGCGGAGTACATGGTGGTTCCCGAAGAGAATGTCTGGCCCGTGCATCCTGATATCGACGACAAGCACGCCGCGATCTTTGATCCGCTCGGGAACGCGGTGCACACCGTGATGGAAGCGGGAGTCAGCGCCAAGACCGTGCTGATCTCCGGAGTCGGGATCATCGGACTCATGGCGGTGACGGTCGCCAAAGCCGCGGGCGCTGCGAGGATCTACTGCACCGATGTCAATCCTCCGAGACTGGAGCTCGCGAAGAAGCTCGGCGCGTACGAAGCGTTCGACGCGCGCGACGACTCTTGGGTCAAGCAGGTCCGCAGCGAAACCCACGACGGCGTCGATGTGCTCCTCGAGATGTCCGGCGCTCCCGCAGCAATGGATCAGGGATTCAGGGCGCTGCGCAACGGCGGACGAGCCGCGCTGCTCGGACTCCCAGCTCGCACAGTGGACTTTGACTTCAACGCGCACATCATCTTCAAGGGATGCACTGTGCTGGGAATCAACGGGCGGCGCATGTGGGAGACCTGGTACCAGATGGAAAAACTGCTACTCTCAGGAAGACTCGAGCTCGATGACATCATCACCCACGAGTTCCCGATGAGCGACTACCAAGAAGCATTCCGCACCATGATCTCCGGCGAGGGCATCAAGGTCCTCATGAATGTCGGCGAGTAATTTTGAACGGAGGAACACCAATGTTCCGTGTCTGCATCGCGCTGCTCGTGTCGTTGTTTGTTTCTCCAGCGAACTCATCTGAAAGCAACCAAACCGAGCCGTTGCGGATCGCCGTGATCGGTCTGGTGCATGGTCATGTCGAGGGCGTGCTCTGGCAAGCGAAGGATCGGGACGATCTGCAGATCGTCGGGATCTACGACCCCAACCCCGAGTTGTTTGAAAAATACAAAGACAAATACGCGCTCGACGAGTCGTGGTACTTCGACGACCTCGAAGAGATGCTCGACGCGACCAAACCCGAAGCGGCGAGTGTGATGAACTCGATCAAGGACCACATCGATGCCGTCCGCGCATGCGCTCCGCGTGGGATCCACACGCTCATCGAGAAACCCCTCGCGATCAGCACGGTCGATGCGCTGGAGATGAAGATGCTCTCCGTCAAGCACGATGTGCTCGTGCTGACCAACTACGAGACCTCGTGGTACGCTTCGGTCCGCACCGCCGCTCGTCTTGCGAAGGAGTCGGGACCGATCAAGCGAGCCGTGTTCCGTCACGGGCATAAAGGACCACGCGAGATCGGATGTTCCGAGGAGTTCCTTGAGTGGCTGACCGATCCCGAAGAAAACGGCGGCGGCGCGATCGTGGACTTCGGATGCTACGGCGCGAACCTCATGACCTGGCTGATGGATAATCAGATGCCTGAGACCGTGACCGCGATCACGCGCCATCTCAAGCCGGAGGTGTATCCCGATGTCGATGACGACGCGACGATCGTGCTGGGATACGAGGATTCCGTCGCGGTGATCCAAGCATCGTGGGCATGGACCCACGACAACAAGGACATGGACCTCTACACCCCAGGCGCTTCGTACCACGCGTCGAAATGGGATTCGTTGATCAAGCGCGATCCGGATTCGGATCGCAAGGCGCACCCCATCGACGATCGTCCCGAAGAACTCCGCAACGAATGGACCTACTTCCGCAAGGTCATCCGAGGCGAGTGCGAGGTTGATCCGCTGTCGAGTCTGGAGAACAACATCATCGTGTGCATCATTCTCGATGCCGCACGAGAGTCGGCGCGGACTGGACAAGCAATCCAGCTTGGTGATTGATCAGACATTCACCAGCGAAGCAAGATCACCCAATCCGACCGGTTCCTTCGTGAAGAACGGCTCGCCCGCTTCGGTCCCGATGCGCGATCCGAAGTAGCTCGCCGCGTGCTCGACCCATTCCGCGATGCGTGCGTTCTTGGGAGGGAGCACGAACTGCGTGTGGTACGCGCGGATCGATTCGAGCTTCTGCTCGACGACTCCGGAGATATCGAACACAAAGCTGGGGTCCGCGACCCAGCGCAAGTGTGTCGCGTAGTAGTAGAACAACCACTTGGGGTACAAGGGATCACCCAGCTCGAATGTCCGTCCCGTCCACGCATCGGTGGGTTTGGGCATCTCGATCTTGCTGAGCTTCGCGTCAAAGCGTGCATCCTCAACACATCGAGTCACGGCTCGGTGGTCCGGATGCGCATCGATGTCAAAGGTCGTAAAGATCATCTCCGCTTGCCAAGCTCTGATCACTCCTGCGAGCGCGTGGCGGTTCTCGATCGTGTGCTCAACGAATCGGTTCGGGAGATCGAGCAGCCAACGATCGACCTCGCCGGTTGCGTTCCGCGACAACACATTGAACGCGTCCGCGGCTTCTTGCTTGCGGATCTCAGGAGATCCCAGCGGGGTGGGCTCGCCGTTGGTGACATCGAGGATCAGGACATCATGTCCCTGATTCATGAGCTTGATGACGGTGCCACCCATCCCCAGTTCTTGATCATCAGGGTGGGGTCCAACAACGAGGATGCGTGCCATGTGTGATCTCCGATACAGCGAGGGATTGGGCAAACACCACAATCGAGCAGATTAATCCATGTTGTTCTCGACGACCACGAATCCGATGAGCTGCTGCTGTCCATCGAGCTCTGTTTCGAGCTGACACAGCACAACCGGAGCGGGAACACGCTGCGCGTAGAACCCGCCGGCTCGGAAGGTCTCTCCAAACTCGTCAACGAAGAGCTTGAGATCCATCTCGATCGTCTCTCCCGACGCGAGTCCTGCGAGTGGTTGCGAGTAGCGTTGATTGAGCCAGACGATGGAAGGCCCAAAGTCGTCGGTCGTGGAGTTGGTGAATCGGAGGGTGGTCGAATCGCGGAAGACCTGGATATCGACGACCTCGCCTTTGGTCATGGAATCAGGGTAGCGAGGTCCCGGATCCGCTTGGGTTTTCTCTGAGAACAGCTTGCAGCCGCTCATAGAGATCGCGAGCGTCAGAGCCGCGAGTGTGGACGAGCAGAGCATTCCGATTCGTTGATTGCGTTTCACGCTCCTATCCTCCCCCTGATGAGCGTGCAAAGCAACCAATCCGACGAGAACTCTTGCGAGCAAGCGAGTAAAAACGCGACCGCGCCCTCGTTTGCGATCGCTGAGGGGGCGCAGGAGATCGATCCGCGCGATGTCGCTCGCGATCTCGTCGCTCGCCACGGCCCTGGAGGCATGGATCCACGCGTGCGAGCGCTGATCCGAGGATTCGACGCGCCGTTCTACCAAGCCGGACTCGCGGGATACTCCGACGCCGCGATGCGGATCATCGCGCGTCGTCACGGCTGTCCGCTCTGCGTGACCGAAGCGCTGCTCGATCGCACACTCCTCGCGGGAGGCAAGGGATTCGCCAAAGCGGATCTGGGAGACATCTGCGACAACGTGCCGGGGGGTGATGAGGACGCGCCGCTGGTCGGGCAGATCATGGGATCCGAACCCTCCGAGATGGCGGCAGCCGCGATCAAAATGATCGAGCAGGGACAACGCTCCAACAAAGAATACCGATCACTGGTGGGCAAAGAAGCAGGCGACGAGGCAACCGAGATCCGCACCGACGGCACGGACTCGTTCGCCGGGATCGATGTGAACCTCGCGTGTCCCGTCAAGAAGATCGCAAAGAAATCCAGAGGCGGACATTGGTTGCGCGAACCAGAGGGCGCGATCGCGATCCTCAAAGCCGTGCGCGAGGTGCTCCCTGAGTCGATCCCGCTGACGGTCAAGCTCCGCAGAAGCTACGACGACACGGAAGAGATGCGACAGAATTTTTTGTACCTCTTCGACGCCGCGTACGACCTCGGATGCGCTTGGGTGACTGTCCACGGGCGAACCGTCGAGCAGAAATACGTCGGCCCCTCACGATGGGACCCGCTCAAAGCGCTCGTCGATCGCAATCCGGAGCGCATTATCTTTGGCTCCGGCGATGTCTGGGACGTCAACCAGATCTTCCGCATGATCGGATACACCGGACTCACAGGCGTCTCCGTCGCACGAGGATGCATCGGGAATCCGTGGATCTTCCGTCAAGCACGCTCGATCCTCGACGGCAAAGAACCCAAAGCCCCAACGATCCAGGAACAACGCGACGTGCTGCAGGAGCACTTTGAACTCTTGCTCGCGGTCAACGCGAACACACGTGATCCTGAGTATCTGACTGCACGCAACATGCGCAAGTTCGGCATCCGCTTCGCAGCTCATCATCCAAACGCAACGGAAGTGAAGCAATCGTTCATCCACGCGAAGTGCTTGGATGATTGGAGACAGGCGCTCGAGCGGTGGTACACATGAGCAACAGCCAGTTCGACAAACCACTCCCAGATGACATGATCCAGGTCTGGATGCAAGTCTTCGAGCGCCAGAAAGCATTTGGTGAACACGCATTCAAACAGCTTTCGGACGACCAGTTCTTTGCGATCCTCGCGCCGGGACTCAACTCGTGCGCGATCATCGCGAATCACCTCGCCGGGAATATGCTCAGCCGATGGACGGACTTCCTGACATCCGACGGCGAGAAAGCATCGCGCGATCGCGACCGCGAGTTTGAGGCGCCGAGCGAACATACTTCGGAGCAGCGAGCGCTGATAATGCAGCGCTGGGAGCAGGGGTGGGGCGTGCTCTTTGAGACGCTCGGATCACTGACGACTGATGATCTGTCAAAGACTGTGACCATTCGCAGCGTGCCTCACCCAGTCCACGCAGCGGTCGCTCGTCAGCTGGATCATTACAGCTTCCATATCGGACAGATCAACATCATCGCGCGCCAGCTCGTCGGGACGGATCGCTGGGAGTGGTTCACGCTCGCTCCCGGCGGGACCAAATCGTTCAATGAGAAGCTGATGGGCGGCGATTCTGCTCAGTAAACCCCTTTCGCGAGGCATTCAGATTCTGGTATACTGGTCGCCGAAAGGAATCTACGAATGTCTCTGAACCTGATTCTTCTGATCGTGCTTGTGCTGGTGGTGCTCTTTGTGATCATCAGCGCGATCGCGATGTTCCTCGAGATGAACACCAAGAAGAAAACAGGAAAGATGAAGGGGAATCCGAAGAATCAAGCAAAGGCGCGTTCCAAGAAACGCTAAGACTCACGCGGACTTGTCTGATTGTTTATCACTCTGCTCGTCGTCTTGTTGATTGGATGAGTTCTCAGCATCTTTCTTCTTGCTCGATGCCTTGCTCTCCTCAGCGTCAGACGAGTAGCGGATACGCCCGTGATAGATGCTCGCGACGGTCTTGGAAATCGAATCGCAGATGGTTTTGAGCTCGCAGAATGTCAGGTTGCACTCATCGAACTGCCCATCCATCAATCGCTTGTTCGCAAGGTTCCGTACAAGCGCATCGATGCGCGATGAAGTCGGCTCAGTGAGTGTGCGAGTCGCGCTCTCGACGGCGTCAGCGAGCATCACGATCGCGACTTCTTTCGTTTGGGGTCTCGGTCCCGGATAGCGGTAATCCACTTCCTCAGGGAGTTGATCCTCCGCGTTGTCGCTCATGATCTGTTCAACAGTGCGGACTTCATCGGACTGCGCCGCTTGTTCCTTCGCACGGCGGTAGAAATACTCGACGAGCGTCGTGCCGTGGTGCGCATCGATAAAGTGATGGAGTGATTTGGGGAGACCGTTCTCGCGCGCCATCTCAACGCCGTCTTTGACGTGTCCGACGATGACGAGCAGCGACATCGCGGGATTGAGCTTGTCGTGCTTGTTGGGACCACCTGATTGATTCTCGATGAAGTAACCCGGCTTATTCATCTTCCCGATGTCGTGGTACAAACATCCTACATAGGTCAGCAGCGCATCGGCGCCGATGGACTCCGCGGCGCTCTCCGCGATCGAAGCGACATTAAGCGAGTGGTTGTATGTCCCTGGCGCACGCTGCTGAAGCTCTCTGAGCAACGGTTGTTTCGGATCACGCAACTCGATGAGCGTCATCCCTGTAGAGATATCAAACGCACGCTCGATGAATGGCAGAATGAATAAAGCGATCCCGCCCGCGAGCAGCCCTGAGATCCCCGCTTGAGCCGCGGCTCCAGCGAGGGGCTGGAGTATTTGCGAACCACCAACACCAACAGTCGGGAGCACAATGAACTGGTCGAACAGAGCGACCACAGCGAGGATCGCCGCGATAACAATCGACATGCGGATGATCGTGCGTCGATCACGGATCTCGCTGAGTTGTGCGATTGCGCCGGCGGATCCGATCAGCATGAGCACAAACATCCCGGTATGCATTTTGAGCGCGAGTCCGACGAGGATGGCGCAGATGCCGCAGACTGCGAGGGCTGTGCGTTGGTCGTACGCGATGCAGATCAGGATCGCGACGAGCACCACAGGGGTGATGGACGCGAGCCACATAAGTCTGGGGTCAAAGACACTGAGCACGCACGCAAAGAACACACAGGCGCAGACGATGCTTGTGAGCCATCCAGTCCGAGCAGGTCTTGTCGCGATCCGCGGGCAGTACATCGAGATGTATCCCGCGAGGATGATCCCGAGCATCCCGACCATCCCATAGATGGAGAGGAACTTGAGCACGCGTCGAGGTGTGGACCCTTGTTTGGCAAACTGCTCGATCTCGGTCTTCGCGAGTTCATACGCGGCTTGTTCGAGTACATCGCCTCGTGCGAAGATGCGTTGTCCGACAGTGATCGAACGACGGACCGGCTGTACACGACCCGCCGCGGCTTCCTGCGTTGCTGAGGTCGCGGACTGATCGAACGCAAAGGTTGGTCGTGTCTCGTGTCCGAGTCGATTGACAACCACAGTGTGTACCGGATCGACAAACCCCGCGATGCGGACCATCCGGTCGATCTCGGTCTTGAACTGTTCCGTGTTATCAATGTTGATCACATCCACACGGCTGATCCGCGATGGCGGTTGGATGCCTTCTTCTGCAGCACCAAAGCGCAGCTCAATCTGCGTGTTGAGTCCTTCTTGTGTGGCGCGCTGCCAAGTCTGACGATCCAGAAGAGGACGCCGGCGGAGGATTTCGTCGAGCGAGTTCACATGATCGATCCAGAGCTGCAGACTTGCCTCTTGTGAAGCGGTCTCGCGGAGCGTGTTGAAGGATTCTTCAGTCAGTCCAAAACGAACGCGGATGTCGCGGTCAACCTCGTCAAGGCTTGCAACGCCTCCGAGTGTGCGAGGAAGGTTCGCGAGCGAGGCGCGGATCTCTTCGAGCACAGGTAAGTCTGCGTTGTGGATGCGAGGCACATTCAGCCGAGCGGCTTGCTTCTGCATCTGTGTCTGCTGGACATCTTCCGTATTGAACTCAACACGCGAGGTCCGTGTCTGCTGCATGACCTGACCAACGGAGACGAGGAGTTGTCCTCGTGTCCAGTTGGTGATCGAGCCCACGACAAGCGTGAACACAATGATCGCGATCGTCCCCCAGAACAAGTTGGGAGAGGAGACCAGGTCCGCGAGCCGCTGACGGATCGGCTTGTTCCCAACGCGCACAGTGGATCTTCGCTGGATCGTCCCAGTGCGAGCTTGGGATCGGCTCGAGGACTTGGATTGAGATTTTGTAGAGTCTTTGGCCATATTGGTCGTTGGGTCTGCTACCGAACCCATGCCCTTGGTATCGGGCCTTTCGCCGAGCGACTGAGTTCTGAGAGTCGCATTTATACCTGCTCGGCTCCTCAATCATAAGCGCCGCCATTGGTCTGTATGGGAAGCTCGCGTGGTCGATGGTTGAGCGGATGATATGTTCAGCGTCCAAAAACGGTTATTCTGAGTCAATATCAACACATCGAGGCAGTTCCACGATCATTGTGGTTCCTTGCTGAGGGATGCTGCTGACGCGGATCGTGCCGCCGAGGATCCGTGCTGAGTGCTTGACGATCGCGAGTCCCAGGCCTGTCCCTCTGCGAGCCGAGGACCCTGTGCGTGCTTCATCAACCTGGTAAAACCGCTCGAAGATGCGATTCTGATGCGCCAGCGGGATCCCGATTCCCTGATCCTTGACACTGATACGCACACCCAACTCGTGTTTGAGATCGCTTGGAGCCGGATTCGTTGGATCCACCGATATTTTCACGGCTTCCGCTCGGATCGTGATCTTGGTCCCTTCGTTTGCAAACTTGGTCGCGTTCTCGATGAGATTCCGCAGGATCAATCCGATCAGCGATTCGTCTGTATAGATAGATAGCGCTTCTTCATCGATCTTGGTCACAATCTCAAGATCCCGGCGTTCACAGATTGGTTGGAACGGCGAGGAGATTGTGGTGATCAAGTCGCGTAGATGAACCTCTGATACCACGAGTGCTACAGAGGGGGTTTCCAGTTTAGACAGATCGAGCAGGTCCTTGACCATCAAGTCAAGCCGTGTCGCGTTCTCAGAGATCATCCCGACGAGCTTGCGTGTCATCTCCGGATCATTCTGTGCAGGACCATCGAGCGTATCGACGGCTCCAAGAATCGATGCGATCGGTGTGCGCAGTTCATGACTGGCATTCGCCGCGAAGTCCGCTTTGAGTGTAACCGAGCGTGTGAGTTCAGTGATATCAGTGAAGGTACACACGGCGCCCCCTGTGCTCTGGATCGGATCAGCGGCTACATCGAAGATCCGGATATCCATCCCTACAGGGAGTTCAAGCCGAGCATGACCCGCTTCGCCTTGTCGCGCGAGCAGTTCGAGTTCGCACACAGCGTGCTGAGTGATCAGTGTGTCGAAGAGTTCACCTTGCAGTTGTCGTCCTGATCCGAGGATTGATCTCGCAGCTCTATTGACCTGGACAATGGTGCCGTTGTTGTCCGTTGCGATCACAGGGACATCCGCAGAATCGAGAATCGAGCGGAGACGGCTCATGGATTGCTTTGCAAGATCAACCGACGCTCGGGCTTGTGTGTTGCGTCGTCGATGCTCATCGAGCGAACGCGCGTAGGTCCGATGGATCATCGTGAGCCAGATCAGTGCGACCATCGCGATCAACAACATCATCGGCTCAAAGATACTGACAATGATCGCGCCAGCAAGAATCGAAGCGGGAAGCGTCCACAATCGAATCCTGCTGTAAGGGGTATCAAACTCGGACAGCGAGTGTTGGCTGGATTCAGGTTTGGTGGGGAGGGTGCCCATGGAGTGGAACACTATATAGGTAGTATTCTATGGACGATGTCGATCCATACAAGCATGTTGCTCGGATGTTTCGTACTTTCAGCCGCCTGTAGGCTCATCGGCGCGATATCCGACCGCTCGCACTGTGGAGATCAGGTTTGAGTGATCCCCAAGCTTCTTGCGAAGCGAGGTGATGTGAACATCAACGGTGCGAGGGGTGACAGTCACCGCCGGCCCAATCGCTTGACTGATCAGTTCCGCACGCGAGAGGACTTTGCCCTTCGATCGCACGAGTGTTGAGAGCAGACGGAACTCAGTGATCGTGAGCTGGATCGGGTTGCCGTCGATTGTGACATGATGCTCGCCGAGGTTGATGTGCAAAGGTCCGAGCGTGAGCTCTGAGTTGGGATCGGAACTCGTTGCTGTGCGCCGAGCGAGCGTTTGAATGCGTGCCAGCAGAATCTGCATCGAGAATGGCTTGGAAACATAGTCATCAGCGCCTGCATCCAATCCCTCAAGTTCATGCGCTTCATCGGCTTTCGCCGTGAGCATCAGGATCGGGATTTTGCTTGTCTGTGGATTGGCGCGCAGTCGTTTGGCGACTTCGATGCCGTTGAGTCTCGGCATCATGATGTCCAGAACAATGATGTCAGGGACTTTGGATTCTGCGAGCTCAACCGCTTTGACGCCGTCTTCTGCAGTGATCACTGAGTGTCCGGTCTGTTTGAGGTTGTACTCGATGAGATCGCGGAGATCTTGCTCATCGTCAACCACCAGTACATGAAGTGATTCGATCATGGATACAGCGCCCGCTTCGTGTGAACTCATTTCTCGCTCCGGATCAGTGTTGCTCCAATCGTAGTGGTCGCGTTCGAGAGCCGAGAAGCTCAAAACCAGAGTTCACTGAATCCAAACATTCCGCGCCGGGACGGGTCCACTGCATATTTGTTCGCATTATATTCGGAATGACATGTGGGTAGTTGTAAATTCTTCGATGCATGATTTGCGCTGAATTGGCGTTTTTTGAGCGATAAGCGTGTGTAGCCGATATTTTTCATCCTGATGGGATCAAATTTGATAGTTAGTGCCAACAAAAGGTCGAATAATGTGACTCACGATGGTTAGCACTGCCTATCATCGGCCAGAGACGAGTTGTGCGGAATACAGCTCGTCCGACAAATAGACATTTCCAAATCACTGCCCAACGAGAAGGAGCACTGAAATGAAGAAGACTATTACGACCCTCGCATTGGTCACCATGAGCGGCTCGGCGCTTGCTCAGTCCGGACTTGACATCGATCGCGCTTACGCAGCAGAACTGCGTGCAGATGCGAACACCCGCTCGAGCCTCCTCGGTTCGAACGCTGGTAGCCTCGATGTTGGAGTGTTCACCCAGTTCCGTTACACCTACAACAGCCGCGACGAAATCGCTCCAGGTACTGCCCTCGGCGATTCCGACACCACTGTTGGCTTCTCCGCTCCACGCACTCAGATCCGTATGAGCGGTGGCGTTGAAGGTACCGACATCACCGGTCACGTTTCGTTTGACTTCGGTGGTGCTTGGGACCACGGTGGATCCGGTGCTGCAGGCGGTGACGGTGGTGCAACCCTCCGTGACGCATACGCAACCTGGGGTCTCGATGACAACTGGACCTTCCTCTTCGGTCAAATGAAGAACCCACTGCACTTCGAATCAAACGTTGCTCCTGAGCACTCACAAGGCGTTGAGCGCTCGCTGACCAACTCGTTCTTCGATGTTCAGTACGCACAAGGCATCGGTTTCAACTACACCGATGACGAGTGGAAGTTCACCGTCGTTCTTTCGGACGGCCCAGTGTCCCAGAACACTTACTACACCTCCGTCGCTGAATCCGACTTCTCCCTCACCGGTCGCGTCGACTGGCTCATCTCAGGTAACTGGGATCAGTTCGCTGACTTCGCTTCCTGGCAGGGCTCGAACGACGGCTTCCGCGTCGGTGCTGGTCTCCACTGGTCACAAGCTGGTGACACCAACCCACTCCTCGGTGTAGTTGACACCGCAACCGTCACCGCTTGGACTGTCGACGCACAGTACGAGTCCGACGGATGGGGCCTCTTCGCTGCTTACATGAGCACCAATGTTGACAACGACCTCCTCGCAGGTGGCAGCGTCGACCAGACCGACGAAGGCTTCGTCCTTCAAGGTAACGTGTTCATGACTGAGCAGTTCGAGCTCTTCGGTCGCTACGACATCATCATCCTCGAAGATGACCCAGCAGCGATCACCCCACTCGCAGCAACCGACGATGATCACTACTCGACCATCACTGTTGGTTTCAACTACTACCTCGTCCCAGAGTCCTACGCTGCACGCTTCTCGATGGACGTCGGCTTCGGTCTCGACGACTCCACCGGTCTTGACACCCGTGGCTTCTCTGACATCTCCACCACCGGTTACATCGGCGGTGCAGGTGCTGCTACCGGCATCGAGAGCGAGTTCACAATCCGTGGCCAGTTCTCGCTCCTCTTCTGAGTTTGCGAACCTGATCACAAACATCATCTGATGTGACACGCGAGGGATCTTCGGATCCCTCGCGTTCTTTTTTGTGTGATCTCAAAATCGCGTAAGTGGTCGCAGCAAAGTCAGTTGAAAGTGTGTTAAGACCAATTAACGCAAGCTCTTAATAATTCAGATTGTCAACAGACTATAAAGCATCCGTCAAGATCGTATGAGATCTGCGTAAAGACCAACACACCATCAAACCGGAGAGAGATGTGAAATCCATCGCCACCACAGCCGCCCTGATCGCTTCTGCTTCAATGCTCTCAACTGCATCCTTCGCGTCGGACTCAGAAGAGTTCTTGGATCTCTCAAGAGCAATCAGCTCTGATGAGTACATCTACGCATCCTCGCTCTCATCCCCCATCCCAGAGCGTCTCAAAGCGAGTGTGCAAACCCAGTTCCGATACAATGTGAACCTCCGTGACTCCCAAGGAACCACACTCGCGGGACCTGATGAGGACCTGACGATCGGTTTCACGACCCGCCGGACCAAGTTCGGTGTTGAAGGCAAGGTCACCGACAATATCACCGGTAAGGTGAAGTTCGCGTTCAGCCAATCAAGCGGTGCAGCCGCTCTCGAAGACGCGAACTTCAAGTGGAAGCTCAGCGACAAGGTCACCCTTAAGGGTGGTCAGTTCAAGCCAATGCTGCTCCGCGAAGAGAATATGTCGTCATCCAAGCAGCTCGCGACCGATCGCTCCTCAGTCAACGAGACTTACAACCAAGACTTTACCCAAGGCCTTGAGCTCGCGTTTACAGAAGATGACTGGAGAGCGTTTATCAGCTTCAACGATGGTATCGGCGCCGACAACACATACTTCACATCCGCAACAGAAGGTGACTACGGCGTTACTGTCCGCGGCGAGCTGAAGTTCGGTGAAGCATCCTGGAGTCAGTACAAGCAGTTCACCTCGTTCAGGGGAGCAAACACTGGTCTCATGATCGGTGCCGCAGTCCATCACCAAGCCATGGGAAGCACAAATCCTTCGACGACTCCAACCACTGATATGACGACCGCGACCGTTGACGCGTCGTACCTCGGAGACGGCTGGAACCTCTACGGCGCCGGGATCTGGCGTTCGATGGACACCGGACTCATGACCATCACCGATGGTGGATACATCCTGCAAGGTGGTGTGTTCGTGTCCGATCAGGACGAGTTCTTTGCTCGATGGGATCTGATCGATCCATCCAACAACAACCCAATCGTCGTTGGAACAAGCGGCAACTCAGACTTCAATGTCTTCACCTTCGGATGGAACCACTACATCATCCCAGAATCACACGCCGCGAAGTTCACACTGGAAATCCAGCACTACGCGGATCCAACCACCGAATCGATCGTGTCGATCCGCGGCAACCTGCTCCCTGACTCCATGTCGAGTCAGTTCGCCGCGACCGCACAGATCCAGTTGCTCTTCTGAGCACTTGATATTCATTCTTATACATTCTTGAACTCAGGAGAGAGAGTTCATCGAAACCCGCATTCGTGCGGGTTTTTACATGCGCTCAACAGTGGGGATCCCAAGCGTGGCGCAGCCGTCTTCGAGGACGCGCAGCGCGAGCATGCTTAGGCGCAAGCGACCATCTCTTGTGGAGTCATCCACGCCGTCCTTGAGCACGGGACACTGCTCATAGAACTTGGAGAACAGCGATGCAAGCTCAAAAAGGTATCCGCACAGTCGGTGGGGCTCATAGTTGGTTGCAGCAGCATTGACGACAGTTGGGTAGCGAAGCACCATCAGCGCCATCGAGCGTTCTGCGGGCTCACTCAGTGAGAACTCGGCGCTCGAAGCGGTGTTGATATCCACGCCTTTCTCCTCCGCTTTGCGGAACATGGAGCGGATGCGAGCGATTGAGTAGAGCACATATGGCCCTGTATCACCCTCAAACGCCATCATCCGATCGAAGGAGAAGACATAGTCGCGGATGCGTTCAGTGGAGAGGTCTGCGTATTTCACCGCCGCCATCGCGATCGCGGATGCGGTTTTGGAGCGTTCATCTTCGCTCAGATCCTTCGAGCGTGCATCGACCTCTGTCTTCGCTCGTTGCTCCGCTTCATCGAGCAGATCCGTCAAGCGGACATTCTCGCCCGAGCGCGTCTTGAGTGGTTTGTTGTCCTCTCCAAGCACATTCCCGAACGCGGCGTGCGTCATCGTCGCGGCTTTCCCCGACGGATTGATGTCATACCCCGCTTTGTGCGCGGCGCCGAAAACCTGCTTGAAGTGCAGCGACTGACGCGCATCAACGCAGTAGACCAGTTCGTCACCCCCAAGCGTTCCAGCACGGCGCTTGATCGCCGCGAGGTCTGTGGTCGCGTAGAGGAATCCGCCATCGCGTTTGCGGATAATCGTCGGCTCTTTGATCCCATCGACACGCACAACCAGCGCCCCGTCGTCTTCTTCCGCGATCCCACGCGAGATCAGGTCATCAACCAGCGGTCCGAGTTCATCGCGATAGGTGGACTCTCCCGCGCTGTGCTCATCCGTGATGTTTGCATGTAAACGCTCACAGGTCGCGAGACACGCGCCCATCGTGATGTCGTAGATCCGCTGCCACACGGCGACCGATCGCTCATCTCCAGCTTGCAGCGTCACCAAACGCGACTTGGCGCGTTCCATCGCTTCGTCCGCGTCCGCGATGCGTGCCTCGAGTTCGATCTCCGCTTTCGCATGTCCGCCGACCTTCGTGATGATCTCCAGCGCCTTGCGTTCCGCTTTACACTTCGCTTGTGCGGCTTTGTATTCCATATTCAACTGATCAAGCGTGATCGTGCTTAGATCCGTTCCAGAGTCTTCGAGCTCGATAAGCCGCTCGACGACCATCGCGATCGGGAGTCCCCAATCCCCGACATGGCTCTGGCGCTTGACGACATGACCCAGTCGCTCCTGAAGCTTCGCGATCGCGTCGCCGATGACTGTTGAGCGTAGGTGTCCCACATGCATCTGCTTCGCGAGGTTCACGCCGCAGACATCGACCACGATGGTTTGGGGTTTTGGAGGTGCTTCGATCCCGAGTTGATCGGTATCGAGTGCCTGGAGCGCTGTGTCCATCGCTTCAGGGAGCAACGAGACATTGATGAATCCGGGTCCCGCGATTGACTCCTCTGTCAGTGGTTGAGCGATCCCTGTGACATCGATCGCTTCGACGATCTTGCTCGCGAGTTCTCGCGGCTTCATGCCGTGGCGCTTCGCGATCGGCATCGCGCAGTTGGACTGGAAATCTCCGAGCTTGGGTTGGCGCGATGGACCGATGTGCGCCATCACCTGATCGTCAGGAATATCGGGAATCACGGCTCGGATCGCATCGCAGAAGCGTTGATCGAGGAGTGCTGCGGGATCCAGTGTCGGCGGATTGGTCGCTTGATTCTGTGTTTCTGTGCTCATCGAGCAAGTGTAGGTAAAGGACTCGAATCTAGCCGTCCAATCGACCCTCATCGACCGGATCTTCATCCAGCGGAGCGTTCATCCGAGCTTGAATCTGCTCTGGAGACTCGATTGCGTCCTCACTCGATGCAACCACGGCACAGACCATACAGTCGCCTGTCACATTGCAACTCGTTCTGCACATGTCGAGTATCCGATCGACGCCGAGGATGACCGCGATCCCCTCAAGCGGGATCCCGACGCTCTGGAGCACGATCACGAGCATGATCATCCCGACCCCTGGAACTCCAGCCGTCCCGATCGACGCGAGCGTTGCTGTGAGCACGATGGTCAGTTGCTGCGAGATGCTCAGATCCATGCCATACAACTGTGCGATGAAGACCGCCGCGACCCCTTGGTAGAGCGCCGTGCCGTCCATGTTGATGGTCGCGCCGATCGGGAGCACGAACGCGCTGACCTCTTCCTTGATCCCCATCCGCTGTTCGCAGCACTCCATTGTCACTGGGAGTGTTGCGGATGATGAAGCGGAGGAAAACGCGAGGAGTTGTGCCGGACTGATCGCGCTGAAGAATCGTCCGTATCCGATACCGCTGGAACCAGTCAGCACGCGAAGCACGAGCGGATAGATGATGAACATCATCGTTGCGAGTCCCGCGACGACAACGAGTGAGTATGCCGCAAGCGATCCGAGGATGTCCAGTCCCAGTTCCGCAATCTGTTCGACAATGAGCGCGAACACGGCATACGGCGCGATCATCAGCACGATCTCGACAATCTTGATGATCACATCCGTCATCGCGTCAAAGAACTTGATGACGACAACCGCCTTCTCGCGCTTGATCAGTGTCAGCGCGATCCCGACGAGGAGCGACGCGAAGACCACCTGCAGCATGTTCCCAGCCGCGATCGCTTCGAATGGATTCTTTGGGACGATGTTGAGCACCGTGTCCCAGACATCGGGTTTCTGTGCCGCGAGGACCTTTTCTTGTGCTTGCTCTCCGAACTGCGCCACGAATCCATCGCGTGTTTCTTCGCTCACGAACGATCCGGGCTTCGCGATGTTCGCAAAGAGCAATCCGATACTGATCGCGACCGCCGTGGTCACAAGGTAGATTCCGATGGTCTTCCCGCCGATTCGACTGAGTTTGGAGAGGTCATTGAGACTCGAAGCGCCCACAATCAGACTGAACACCACGATCGGGACGGCGATGAAACGCAACCCACGCAAGAACAGATCCCCCACAAATCCGTTGAGATTCCGTACAAAGAGCGCTGCACGCGCGGCGATGCTCGGATCTTGATTGACCGCTTCGATATCTGATCCGTTGACCCACGCAGAGGGATCATCGATCCCCATCGAGTTCCATGTGGAGGCGTCCCACAGCGTGTTGATCGCGAGCCCCACGACGATGCCGAGGATTAAGCCGATGAGGATTTGCCAGTGCAGTGCGATTTTGGGTCGTGTGCTCAAGAGTACTCTCCGTGTTTGCTTCCACGATACCGCATACTGCTTCATTCGGCCAGTTGCGAGATGCTCTCCTACACTTCCCGATGCCGCGCATGCATTCCAGTCAATCCAGCCGATCCCGATTCCGTGCGTATCTCCAGCGTCGCAAGGACCGCAAGCACACGCAGCAGGTCCACGAATCGATCGATGATTCTCTCCAGAAAGCTCGCGAATCCCGAACTCGCCGCAGCGCATTGGGATTGCTCAAGCAGTTCTGGAAGCTGCTCTCCGGATTCCAATGGACCGTCGTCGCGTCGCTCTTGACCCTCTCGATCAGTGTCGGCTTGGGACTCGCGATGCCGATGAGCACGAAGGTTGCGATCGATTACATCATCACCGATGCGCCAGGTCCCACAGGGCTCCCTGAGTTCCTCGGCGATCATGATGGCTCGCGATCCAATCGGGTTGCTCTGATTTGGCAACTCGGTGGGGTCATGCTCGTGATTACCGCGGGATCAATCATCTTCGGCATGTGGGGACGCTGGCAGTGCACACGCATCACTAAACGCGTGCAGGTCGCGCTCCGAAAGCGAGTGTTCGATCATGCGTCGCGTCTTCCGCTCCATCGGATCCATCATCTCAAATCAGGAGGTGTGTCCTCGATCCTGCGTGAAGATGCGGGAGGGGTTGGGGATCTGATCTTCTCGATGATCTACAACCCATGGCGCGCGATCATTCAGTTTCTCGGAACACTTGTCGTGCTTGTTTGGATCGATTGGCGTTTGGTCATCGGAGCGATCGTGCTGCTCCCATTGATCTGGGTTTCGCACAGAACATGGATCCAGCGCATCCGGCCGATGTACCGAGATATTCGTTCTCGAAGAGAAGGAATCGATGCGATGAGCGCCGAAGCATTCGCGGGAATGCGCGTCGTGCGCGCGTTCAATCGACGACAAGCTGAAGCGGCTCGATTTACAAGCGAGGGTCATCTGCTCGTGCGTCAAGAGCTCTATACCTGGTGGTGGGCGCGCAGTATCGAGATCGTTTGGCAAGTCCTGATCCCAGTCGCATCGATCGCCGTGCTGCTCTACGGCGGGACAGCAGTCATCGACGGCTCCCTCACGATCGGCGATCTCATGGCGTTCAGCGCGTACCTCCTCGCGCTGCTTGGACCACTGGAAGCACTCGTCGCAAGCGCCACCAATGTGCAGAACAACCTCGCGGCACTCGATCGGGTGCTTGATCTGCTCGACGAGGACCAAGAGTTTGCGAGTACAACACCAACCAAGAGCATCGAACCGGCGCTCGTGCGTGGACAGCTTGAGATCAATGAGCTCGCGTACGCGTATCCGATCCGAACCAAGTCCAAAGACCCACAAAGTGGCAAGATCGAACGCGGAGAGCAGGTCCTGCACGACATCTCGCTCTCGATTGCGCCAGGCGAAACGATCGCGCTCGTCGGGGCTTCAGGAGCCGGAAAGACCACCTTCTGCAACCTGATCGCACGCTTCGATGACCCAACTGTTGGTAGGATCTCGATCGACGGCATCGATCTGCGAGACATCCCGATCGAGCAGTACCGATCATTGCTCGGTATCGTCGAGCAGGATGTGTTCTTGTTCGATGGATCGGTGGGAGAGAACATCGGATACGCACGCCGACGAGCTTCGCAAGAAGACATCATCGCCGCTGCAGAAGCCGCCAATGCGCACACATTCATCTCGGAGCTGGAGCACGGCTACGACACGATCATCGGAGAGCGAGGGATCCGACTCTCCGGAGGTCAGAAGCAGCGCATCGCGATCGCTCGCGCCATCCTCGCAGATCCAAAGATCCTGATCCTCGACGAAGCGACGAGCTCGCTCGATACCGAATCTGAGCGATTGATCCAACAGGCGCTGGGAACGCTGATGCAGTCGCGGACGAGCTTCGTGATCGCGCACCGATTGAGCACGATCCGTCACGCGAGTCGAATCGTGGTGCTCGAAGACGGCACCATCCAAGAAGTCGGCACGCACGAGCAACTTCTCGAAGCGGACGGGCGATACGCACAGCTCCTGAAGATGCAGCTCACGGATGATTCGGACGAACTGGCACAACGCCACTTGTGAAGAAGCGATTCTTGATCGATTGAGTAATGGATGGGAAATAGGGGATCAGAGATTCGAACTCTGACTAAAGGTATCAGAAACCTTCGTGCTACCGTTACACCAATCCCCTGAATGCCGTCCGTTCTGGACACAGTATCCTAGACCCACGATCTGTCGGGGCAACTCTAATCAGTGGTCAGGTCTCGCAATCGCCTATGCTCAGTCATGCCCAGAACGCTCCAGATTATCGTTGCTTTCACGATCCTGATGTTCCCGATGTCGCTCTTCGCACAGCCTCAGCTCCCGGCTTGTCCAGAGGATCGGGATCAGGGGTTGTGGTCATTTATGGATCGCTATTTGCTCGCGCTTTATGACAGCGATCCGAGCAGCTATTACTTCATCTTGGAAGATGAGTCGCGTCTGGATGAGCTCGCCGATGTTTCCGCCGCGGCTCAGCAGGTCTGGATCGATACAGAACGAGAGCTCCTCAACGAGCTCCGCTCGCTCGACCAATCCGGATTCAACGAAGCGGATCGGACGGACTTCGATCTACTCCAATACGAACTGAGCGTGAATCAGCAGCGAGCGAAGTACAAGAGCTTTCAGACCCCGATCACCTCGATCGGAGGTCCTCAGATCTGGCTCCCACAAATGGGATCACGACTCCCGATGAGCACGCAGGCGCACAAGGAGATGTACCTCACGCGGCTCAAGCGCGTCGATATCCAGATCGGGGATCACATCGACAACATGCGTGCAGGGATTCAATCAGGACGCGTCCCGCCGAGAGTGGTGGTTGAGCCAGCCGTGCAACAAGCACTTGCACAATGCAGCGCCGAGATCCGCAACAATCCAGCACAGTCGCCGTTCTATGGACCCTTCGCGAGTATCGAACAAGAAAGTGAACTCGCGATCGAAGCACGAGCGGTCATCACGGATCGCATCGTGCCGGTCTTCATGGAACTTGCGTTGTTTCTTCAGAACGAATACATCCCGGCATGCCGAGAGTCCTTCGGTGCCAGTGATGGGATCGACGGCATCGAGGGGTACAACTCCGCGCTCGCGATGCACACGACCATCCCGACGATCACCGCAGAGTCGATCCATAACATCGGTTTAGGTGAGGTCGAACGGATCAAACGCGAGATGATGCAAGTCATCAGCCAGACCGATTGGATCGCCGATCCAAACCACGGCGGTTTCCTCGATACCACTCCGGAGCATCTCTTCTCAGTGTTTACCAACTACCTCCGGACAGATCCACGCTTCTATCACACCGATCCGGATGAACTGCTTGAGGAGTATCAAGCGATTGCCAAACGCGTGGATCCCGGAATGTCCGAGTTGTTCTATCGACTCCCGCGTTTGTCCTATGGCGTCAAACGACTCCCTGAGTACCAAGAGGCAAACGCGCCCACGGCGTATTACTACCCCGGGAATCTCCAATCGGGAGTTCCAGGTTACTTCATGGCCAACTGCTCGAAGCTTGACCAGCGGCCTCGCTATGAGATGATCGCGCTGACAATGCATGAAGCGGTGCCGGGACACCATCATCAGTATGCACTTGTCGATGAGATCGAGAACCAGCACCCGATTCGGCAGACGATGGGATTCACGGCGTTCGGAGAGGGATGGGCACTATATGCCGAAGCACTTGGGCTCGAGATGGGTGACAAGTCCACCAATGGACTCTACAGCGATCCATACGACAACTTCGGTCGGCTCAACATGGAGATGTGGAGAGCGTTGCGATTGGTTGTGGACACCGGACTGCACGCGAAGGGATGGACTCGTCAGCAAGCGATCGACTACATGATCGAGAACAGCGCCTTGGCGCCCCACAACATCGAATCGGAGGTTGATCGATACATCGGTTGGCCAGGACAAGCGACGGGTTACATGATCGGACTACTGACGATCAAGGGACTGCGCCAATACGCGGAGCGTGAACTCGGGGATGCATTTGATCTGCGTGCATTCCATGATGAGATTCTCAAAGACGGCTCGATCCCATTGCCATTGCTCGAAAAACAAATCACCCGCTGGGTAATGTCCCAGCGGGCTGATGTGATGCCTTGAGTGTGCGAAGTGGTGTGAGCGACCAATCAGCCGATCGTGCCGTCGGTTCCCGTTGCTTTCCACTGATTGTCGTTGCGACTCAGTGGCTTGGCGCGACCGAATGATGCACGCTTGCGTTGGAGTTCAGTCATCGGAAGTGTCGGAGTGGAGCCGCCGACCTCTTGATCGAGATCTACAGTGCCTTTGGTTTCCGGCTTGTTCTTTGATTGGTCCGACGAACCAACCGGTGGTCCGAGTCTCTTGCTGCGAGCGTCGTCGATGGATCGGTCCATCTTGTTGAGCAGTGCTCGGACTTCGTTGAATGCTTTTCCATTGCTTTCCATAAGAACAAACCTCCGTTGCTCCATGCATCGGCGGCACAATCGACGGACTTGGCCCGGGAATCCGCGTCGAACGATTTCGAGCGGATGCTGTGCCGATTATGACGGTGGGGTGGTGGGATATCGAAAGCAGACCTTCCATTGGGGCCTGATTCCACTCCGCTGAGCTGGATTTGGGGTGATTTCTGATTCCTCCTGAAGCGCTGTATAAAGTTTCGGACTATGGATCAACCAACCAATCCCGCATCTCAAGCCGCTCATCCTGCTCATCATCCAGCGTACGGATGGACGCACCCCTCAGATTCTGCGATGTCGATGATCCCTCAGTCGATGCGTGTCCAAGCTCGCAGGGACTTATTCTGGTCCAATGTCGTTCGGGATTCCCTCATGGCGATGTCCAGCGCCGCGGCAAGCTCCAGCGCTCGCTTGAGTCCAACCCCCTCAGCCGCTCAGCACTCGACTTCCCCAGTCGATGACCTCTTTGATGGACGCATGGGCATCATCACCTCACTCGGACAACGGATCCCGATCGCGGACATCTTCCCTCTGTTCGCGTGCTCATCGACAGGGTCCCAAGCGGATCGAGAGCGCTCCGCGGATGTCCAGTGCACGATCTTCCGTGTAACGACGCCGACCGGAGAGTCGTATACGCTCCCGATCTCGCAGATCATCGGGATCCATTCGATTACCGAAGAACTGATGCAGCAGCTCGAATCTGCATCCGAGGACCTCCAAGAGCACGAATCCGATTCCGGAGAACGGCTTCCCTTCGGATTTGCGGCATACACCTCGCTGGCACGCTCCGAAGCGGAACGAAACGCCGCACAGAGTCCAGAAACGCAAGATTCAAGCGGATCTGATCTCTGATTTCTTGTGGTTGATTGGGAATAAGGGTATCCGAACGAGCGTTCTGATTTGAACCCGATCTCTCCCTATACTCACCTCTGGAGTTTATGTATGTCCGTATTGATCGCGATCCCTGTTTACAACGAAGCCGGTTATGTGCGAGGCGTCCTCGATCGCGTTCAAGAGTACGCCGACAACATCTTGCTTATTGATGATGGATCCACAGACGGCACTCCAGAGATCCTTGAAGAACTCCGCGAGCCGATGGGACTCGACATCATCCGACACCCAACCAACTACGGCTACGGCAGAGCGCTCCGAGAGAGCTTCGAGTTCGCTTCTCGTGAAGGGTACGACTGGGTCATCACGATGGACTGCGACGAGCAGCACGAGCCGGCGCATATCCCAGATTTCATGGCCGCGATCGAGCGGGATGATCTGGACATCATCTCGGGATCTCGCTATCTGAATCTTGATGCCCAGAGCGACATCGCTCCAGCGGATCGTCGAGCGATCAACATGACGCTCTCCAATGAGATCAACGATCGCTTGGGATTCACGCTCACCGATTCGTTCTGCGGATTCAAAGCGCATCGTGTCTCCGCGATGGACAGGATCACGCTGACAGAAGATGGATACGCATTCCCGATGCAGCTCTGGGCGCAAGCCGCAGCTCACAACCTCCGCGTTGGCGAAGTTGAAGTTGACCTCATCTACAACGACCCCAACCGAACCTTTGGGGGTGGACTGGATGATTCGGAGCATCGACTCGCGCATTACCGCGAGGTGCTCGACGAAGAGATCACCGCCGCGTTCGCGCAGGTACAAGCAGTTGCTGCCGCGTCGAGTGATTCGGAGTCTGGTTGTCGCTGTTGTTGATCGGATGAGAGCGCATGTCTACGGCACAGGAAATCGAGCGCATGTCCGCATCACACCAAGACTCGCTCAAACCAACAGTCCAGTTGCTTCCAGAGGTCAATCGTTGGCCCAGTAGTTTCCAAACACCAACAAACAATGCTTTGCTTTCGCTGCGGGCAAAGCTCGATCTTCCAACCGATCGTCCCATCGTCGCGTCTGGACATCAGTCCATCGTGTTCCATCCTGGGATCGTCGCGAAACTCATCGCGCTCGATCATGTCGCGAAGCACTCAGGCAGCGCCAGCGTCTGGATCGTTCCTGATCAGGATGTTGTTGATCCCGCTCTGGTGCGCACACCGACTCTTGAAAACGGCTTTCTTACTGAACGCATGATCCGTTTGGGTGGTGAATCGAACCTGAACGCACCGTCTGCTGTCTTGCCCGCGATCGAGATCGATCAAGACTTGCCTGAGTCACTCTCAGAGATCGCTTCTTGGTTGATGGGGTACGAGTATGAAGGATCCATCGCAAAGCAGTTCGCGATCGCGACGATTGGATACCTGTGCGAGCTGCTTGATTTGGAGCAGCCGATTCTGATTTACGCTTCGGAGTTGATCGCGAGCGGAGCAGGGGCTGAACTGATTGATGCGATGTTCGAAGATCCAAGAACCGCCGCAATGATGTACAACCAGAGTGCTGAGCAACATCCCGATGCGGGTGTTCGTCCATTGATGATGACTGAAGATTCAGTCGAGCTTCCGCTTTGGCGCGTCGAAGGACATGCACGCACTCAAGTCATCGTCAGAGACGGCGATTCCATCGATCGATCGAATCTCATGCCGACGGGATTGCTCATGACCGCGATCATGCGATCAAAGCTCTGCGAGCTCTTCATCCACGGCTTGGGCGGATACGAATACGATCAGATCACTGAGCACTGGATCCGAAGCTGGAGGGGCGAAGAACTCGCTCCAGCCGTGGGCGCCAGCGCGACGATGACGATCGAGCATACATCGGATCACGGCATCCCCGAACCCGCTCAAGCGGCATGGATCGCGCATCATGCGAAGCATGATCCTGCGATGCTCGGAGACCAGCAAGCCGCGGCTCAGAAAGAAGAGCTTGTACAGTCGATCAAGACCGCCAAAGCGGATGGGAATCGAATCAAAGCCGCGGAGTTGTTTGCGCAGATGCAATCGCTGCTTCATGACACGCGATCTTCCAACGCGCCGACTCTGGAGCAGTTCAGGTCAGATGCTCAGAACGCTCGAAAAGCGTCGAGGTCCAAGGAACTCGCTGAGGATCGAACATGGGGATTCCCGTTCTACTCAGCACAGCAGCTCAAGTCGCTCAAAGAGCAGGTAGTCCAGGCATTGGTTGAATCGGACTGATATCCTAGTTCATGATGAATGTGGTCCGAGTCTGGTTCGTTTGCGTTGTAGCGATTCTGTTCGTGTGGGGATGTGGGCAATCGAACACTCCTGAGCAAAGCGGGGAGTCTCAGTCGCTCGAAGAATGGCGTTTCGCGGTGCTCTCGCCTGGGATGGCGGTGATGATCCGCGATCTGGGGTACGAAGACCTCATCGTCGCGAAGCATGATTACGACATTGTGCTCACTGATGAGGTTCCTACTGCAGGATCGGAGTTGGGTTTTGATCTGGAAACACTGATCCAGACGAATCCAACGCATGTGTTTTTCCAGACGACATCGACCACGCGCTCTGCAGAGTTTCTTCGAGCAGCAGAGGATTATGGGTGGATCATCTTTGAGCGTCCTCTGAACACGCTTGATCACATCGCATCGACGATGGATGATCTGCACTTCCTGCTCAACGGCGTTCCACAGAGAGAGAAGCGTCAGTACGACATGAACGAGGTGTTTGCAAGCGCACTGCCGAGCGTGGTGCTTGCCGAGTCGTGGACGGATCTGGGACCGATCGCGGACAAGGTTGGTCGTGTGCTTGTGCTCGGATCGCTCGATCCCATCGGCGCGATGGGGCCGGGATCGTACCACTACGAGTTGATCGAGCGGATCGGAGCGAATCCGGCGATCGAATCAGGTTCGATGTGGATCGAGATGGACTACGAAGATCTGATCACGCTCAATCCCGATGCGATCATCCTCATCGCACCAAGACAACCAAGCGAAGCGGATCGCTTCGCGGCGCCGACTGAACTCACTCAAGAGCAGATCGAAGAACGATTCGGGCCTCTGATGGATCTCCCGATCTCTGCGATGCAGACTAATAAGCTCGCGATCATTGAGCATCCGCTCGGATTGCTGCCTTCAGGATCGCTCGGAGAAGTCGCGGATCAGATCCGTGAGCAGTTCAAATCTTGGAATGACTAAACGCTGTTAGTTCGAGGACGAGACATGGACGGAGTGTCCTTGCTCGAACGCTTCGCGATCGAGTGTCTTGCCGTGTGCAGTGAGGAGATCCTCGGCGCTTTGGTATTCATCGAGATCTAGATTAATCGTAAGCAAGTACGCGGCTCGTGTTCCGTCAAACAACACGTCCTGCTGCTCCTGATCGAGCGGGAGTTGATCGAGCGCTTCTTTGAACGCGTTCCACATGTTGCGTTGTGACTCTCCAAACGGGTCATGGCTCATCATGCCATCACTGGGATGATCGATCTCGAAGACCTTGCGGAGCTGACGAGCGACAAACCGATTCCCGTTGCAGGCGCCCAAACGTACATAGTGGAGTCCGAAGATATGGAGTGGCTGATCAGCATGCGATTCGATATGCTCGATAAAGCGTGCAACTCCAGGAGTGAGCTCCGATGCTTCTTCGCTTTGGTAGTATGCAAGATCCGCAGCAAAGAACGGCTCAAACTTGTGTAGATCATCAACTATCGGTGCAAGCTCAGGCATCGCGCTGATCGCACGATCCAGAGCCGCGTCCAAAGCTCGGTGGATATGTATGGACTGGCTCAGGTAGTCCACAAACTCTCCTCTCGAGATTGTGCCTTTGATCATCGATTCCGGCGTGCCTCCACGCTCGGCGATCTGATGCAGATCCCAGTTGTCGCTCTTGAGTCGGCTGGTGATTTCAGTGGAAACAGTCATGGCAAATCTCCGTAAATGAGAATGGGTCTCAATCATAGCCGTGGACTCGAACTGCAACACCAGTTGCATCAGTTATGAATGGAATGTGTGCAAAAAAAGGTGCCCCCCGATCGATCCGGGGTGGGGGGTGGACCATATCGGGGGGACTTTGGGGGGGCTGGTTGTCAGGGCAGATTCTAGATGCCCGAGAAATGGGAGTCCAGATCACAGAAAGTGATCTGGTCTGGAGTATAGCAGGTTCCGCTCAACCCGCCGCGAACGCGGCAAGAAAAGCGGAGACATCCAGGAAATTCCATTGCCCGTCGTCGTTGAAATCTGCGATCGGATCTTGGACTCCAAACAAGCTCAGGAACTGGGAAACATCGAGGAAGTTCAGACTGCCGTCGCCGTTGATATCCGCGGAGTTCCCGCTGCATCCCACAGCTTCGATCCGCAGATCATCCACGCCGGCTTCGACGATCGATCCACTTCCAAGATCCGACGCGATGAATCGGACGCGGATCTGATCCGAATCCGGAGCCGGGAATCGTTTTTCGACCCAGATGCCGGCATTTTCAGTGACTGTCTCGAGTGTGCTCCATGATCCACCATCGTTGGTTGAGATCTGGACAAGCATCGAGTCCTCGTTTGGGGATGCGCCAGTGTCGTTGGAGTACCAGCGCCAGTAAATGAGCTCAGTGCCATCAGGGAGTCCGCTCGCATCAAGCAGTGGGGAGGTCAGCGTGGTCGCGCCGCCGTCGATGTCATTGGCGCCGAGTGATCCTCCAGAAGCACCATCGGTGATCCAGCAGAGCGTTCCCGATCCAGGCGTGTGATCATCCTCAGGCTGAGCAGCAGTGGACTGCGGATCAGCGCGTTCCCAAACGCCGGTGGTTGCGGTGTCGGATGCTTGTCCGACGATCCATCCAGTGCTCGATTCCATGTCGTCCTCAAACGCGATGGTGATCTCTTGCGAGAGCACAGACAATGCTGAGGACGCGCCTCCAGCAGGAAACTCGACTGTGATCCCTGAGAGTGAGACCGCGCTGAAGTAGTACTCGATCATCTGTCCGCAAGGTGCGCCTGGGAGTAAGCCGCTGAACTGTGAAGAACCGATGCCCGTCATTGGTGATTGCGTGAAGGGTCCTGTGTTTCCTACGCGTGCGTACAACGAGACCATGCTCGGATCGACATCGCTGAGACTCGGCGCGGATGTCAATGTGACCGGGGTTGGTGTATTGGCATTGACGATTTCTAGTGTCTCATGCGAAAGCAAGATTTCTTGAGTCGTGCGCTGTGCAAAGAGTTTGGCGGCTTCCCAGTTTTCCTGAGCAGTGGGAAGAATCACATCAGGGGATGGATCGAAACCACCGAATCCGGCGCCGGCTTCGGGACGAAGCTCAACGGTAAAGCTCGGGACACCCGCGCCGTCGTAGAACCAATCGGAGCAGGTCCCCGCCGCGGCGTACAACTGCCATGACTGGATCGGATCGTAGAACGCTCCGGAGTACGACTGGATCAGGTCCGACATGTCTCCAGAGAGGGACTGGAAGAATGAGCGATCGGGTTCTGGAGTGACCAGACCGAGTTCGTATCCCAATGGCCAGAGGATAAGCTGGGAGTAGGTGTGATAGTCGATGTGCGCGACGAGATCATCACCAAAGCTCAGCGCGAGATCTCTGAGCGCGGCGGTTTCAGGTTCAGAAAACGCCGCGGTGCCGTGGTAGATATCTGATGATGGGTCTGTGGATGTACCGTCTCCTCCAAACGCGACATCCCAGTTTCGATTGAGGTCCACGCCGTCGAACGAGCTTCCGGTGTTATCGCGTCGGTTCTTTCTCCAGAATCGTTCAGATGACCATGAGTACAGATAGCCGTCTGGATTCAGGACAGGGATGATGACAAAGCGGACATCACTGAGCAGTTGTGCAACCACGGGATCGCTGGATGCCTCATCGATGAGTTTGGATGCGATGTATGTGACGGTCATCGGACTGACCCACTCGCGTGCGTGCTGTCCACCGTTCCAGATGATGATTGGACGATCAACTCCCAAGTTCCCAGGCTCATCCGGTGCCGTGATCGTGTACGCGAACATGTCGCGGGATTCGTAGGTGTCCCCGAAGTCCATCTTGGAGATCATGTCAGGATGAGCCGCGAGTTGGGTGTCCATGTACGCGTAGATGTCCGCGAGCTGTTTGTAGTTGGTGAACCAGCTCTCGTCATGTGTCGAGGCGCCGCGTTGGATCTGTCCCTGAGGTTTGAACGCACCGCTCTGATTGATGATGTCGAGCTGCTCTTGCTGGACGAGCGTTTCCCATCGGTTTTGGTTGTGTTTCTGGAGGTCAGCGATCTCGACGATCGGATTGACTCCGAGTTTGACAAGCTCGTCGAACTGATCCGCGTTGATCTGCAGATCGACCTTCCCGAGTCCGGGGCGCTCTGACCACGATGAGACTGCGAGCTCGAGTGCTGCTGCGAGTTGGCTTTCTGAGGTGATCCGTGCCGAGACGACCATCTGCCCCTCATACGCCATCGGGATCGGATGTGTAAGCAGATCGATGCGCTCAACCTGCTGGTTCTGAGCGAGTGTGTGGGAGGGGATCATCGCGAGCGACGCGACGAGCAGAGCTGGGGATACACGGCAGAAAGTCGGGAGGTGCGGCATGGGCATCTCTTCTCCAGATTGGGTTGCTCTGGACTCCAGAATCGAGCACAGAGAGTGGTGTGGTCTTTGTCGGCGATCAATCGAGGTGAGTTCGTGGATGCCGAGCAAGAGTACCAAGAGTGGTCAACAGCAACACGAGCGAGTGGACAGAAAGTCCGAGAACTGGTTGGATCGTGATCCAGCAAAGGCGTGCTCGTGTCTTCAAAGGTACGCAATCGAGAGGAGTTTGGTTGCCAAAGCGGATGTTCAGGGGAGTCAATGGTTGCGTTTTGAGTCCAAACTTGTCACAATCGGAGATCATCGACGCGGTTCTGGCGTCGTAAACGCGATCTGGATGATCCAGATCGAGCCGTGGAGCCGGAATGGGCATTCAAGAAATGGACCAAGCGAGTGGGGGACATGAGCATCGCGCTGCGATGCACGATGTCCTCAACGACCTGCGTGCGTTTGAGTACATGATCGAACACGGCATGTTCGAAACAGGCATCACCAGAATCGGCGCCGAGCAAGAGCTCGCGTTCGTCGATGATGCGATGCGTCCAGCGCCATTGGGTCCAGAGGTCATTGATCTTCTCCATGAACGCCGCGCGACCACAGAGATCGGTCGCTTCAATATGGAGTTCAACTGCGATCCAAAGGTCTTCACAGGATCGGTCCTGCGAGATCTGCACAAAGAACTCGAAGAACTAATGACCAAGGCGCAGGATGTCTCGCAGAAGCTCGGCGCCATACCAATCCTCATCGGGATCGTCCCGACGCTGCAGCAGCAGCATCTGTCCAAGGACTACATCACTCCCAAGCCGAGGTATTACGCGCTCGATGAGCGGATCACCAAAGCGCGTGGTGGACGCTACGACATCCGAATCAAAGGGATCGACGAGATCAATTTTTCGCACGATTCGGTGATGCTTGAGGCGCTCAATACTTCGTTCCAGTTGCACTTTCAGGTGACTCCTGAGGACTTTGCGATCTCGTACAATGTCGCGCAAGCGGTGACGGCGCCGGTGATGGCAGCCGCCGCAAACTCCGCGGTCCTCTTTGGCAAACGACTCTGGCACGAGACTCGCATCGCGGTTTTCGAGCAGACCGTAGATACATCCGGACAGGACATCCCAACGCAGCGGGACATGCTCAAGCGTGTGCGATTCGGTGAATCGTGGGTCAAAGAATCCGTTGTTGAGTTGTTCAAAGCTGATATCGCACGATTCCGAAACATGTTCCGTGCGGATGCAACGCAGGACTCGCTCGCGATGGTCCAGCGAGGTGAGATCCCCAAACTCTCGGCATTGCAAACATACAACAGCACACTCTATCGCTGGAACCGTCAGTGCTATGGGATTACCGATGGCAAGCCTCACCTGCGTATCGAGAATCGTGTGTTACCTGCTGGACCAACGATTGTTGACGAGATTGCCAACGCCGCGTTCTGGTTTGGTTTGATGACTCGCATGCCGAAGCTGTATCCTGATTTGACAGAACGGCTGGCTTTTGCCGACGCGCAAGCGAACTTCGTCTCAGCAGCACGATCAGGATTGGACTACAAATCTCGCTGGATCGATGGACGCGTCATCCCGACGCGTGATCTCATCCTGGGAGAGCTGGTCCCGATCGCGATTGAAGGGCTCCGCGAGGCACAGGTCGATCACCAGGACATCAACAAGTACATGGACATCATATCCGAGCGCACCGAAACGGGACGCAACGGCGCTCGCTGGATGATTGATTCGGTCGCGCACATCCATGAGAAAGGGACACGCGCTGAGCGATTGAGCACGCTGACTGCCGGCACAATCTCCAGGCAGCAGATCGGGACGCCGGTGCATGAATGGAGCGTCGCGGAGATCCGTGAATGCGGCGAATGGAGACACCACTACACCACTGTGGGTCAGTACATGCAGACTGATCTCTTTACGGTTCGGCAGGACGAGCTGATTGATCTCGCGGCCTCGATTATGGATTGGGAGCAGATCCGCCACATCCCAGTCGAAGACGACGAACACAAACTGGTCGGATTGGTCAGCTATCGAGCATTACTGCGTTTGGTCGCTGATCCTGTGAAGCGCAAGAGCGACTCGATCGCGGTCGAGGACATCATGGAGCGCAAGCCGGTCTCTGTCCAGCCGGAGACTCCGACGCTCGACGCGATTGCGTTGATGAAGCAGCATCGCGCCTCGTGTCTCCCAGTGGTCTTGGAGAACGGCAAGCTCGTGGGGATCGTCACTGAGCACGATTACATGCGGATTGCAGGGAAGTTGCTCGAAGATCAGCTTCGCGGCGGCAATGATACAGAGTGAGCCTTGAATTTTGAGTACTGGCTCAGTCCCGCGGAGTGTGTGCGTGCCGATGACCGAAGTCCAAACAGAGCAATCAAGCCCAGCCGTTCAGCGATACCCAGAGCGGGAGATCGGTCGAGCGGGTGATGCGAGCTTGGGGACGACCCTTGTCGTGCTCGGCGGGGTTCATGGGAACGAGCGCGCGGGACTCATCGCGGGACAACGCGTGCTCGATCAACTCCACACCGATCGCTACGCACACATCAGTGGTCGCCTCATTGTGCTCGCCGGGAATCTCGCGGCATTGAATCACGAGGATCCCGAGACACGCTACATTGATCATGATCTCAATCGTTTGTGCAAGCGCGAGCATTTTCGTGAACCCGCTTCAACAAGCGCTGAGCATGAGCAGATGTTTGAGTTGTTTGGATCACTCGAATCGATCCATGCATCGTGCAAGCAGGCGGGTCAGCAGATGATCGTGCTCGATCTGCATACAACGAGTGCGCCTTCAAAGCCAGTAGTCGCGTTTGAGGATTCGCTGCCGGCGCGTGTGCACGCGATGCGTATGCCTTGTCCGAAGTATCTGGGGATCGAAGAAGAAACCAACGGCTTGGTGATCGATGCAGTCACGGCTCGGCTCGGATGCATCTCGTATCTCGTCGAGGGAGGGCAGCACGATGATCCCGCGTCGATCGATGTGCACGAAGCCGCGATCTGGATCGCGCTGGATACGGCGGGTGTTGTGGAACTCTCAAGACATCCAAAGGACCACTTCGGGTACATGCGATCGATGTCCCAGGATCGTGGTCATGTGGTGTACGATGTGCGCCATCGTGAACCGATCACTAGCGAAGACTTCTCAATCTGTGCGGGGGTCGAGGTGGGGACTCCTGTACACGCTCGAAAGACGAAGATCGCGATGCAAGCTGGGAAACCTGTGTACTCCCCGATTCACGGGCGGATCTTTCTTCCAAACATGCAAACACATAAGCGGATCAATGATGATGGGTTCTTCATCGTCCGCAGGGTCAGCAGCGGTTGGGTCAATCTCTCAGCATGGCTCCGCAGTGTGGGGTGGGTCCACAAGCTGATTGGGATCATGCCGGGGGTGTATCACAGTGATGATTCTTCGCTGCTTGTGGATGCGGATCTCGCGTGCGTGCTCCGTAGGCAGGTGTTCCATCTGTTTGGGTATCGACTCGAGCGTCATGATGGAAGAGAGGGCGGCACAGGGATCATGCGTGTCGTCAACGGCACGAAGGCATTTTTCAAAGCCCTGTTCCGAGGTCCCATACGAGGCAAGGACGGCAAGGGACCTGATCCGGAGGATCATCGCTTCTGGATCGTCCGAAGGCGCAAGCTCGATCGGTAATTGGATCTGTGCCGCGTATAGTTGACACATGAATACAATCATCTTGCTTCGAGGCGCTCTTGTCCTAGTCTGTTTGCTCTGCAGCAGTGCGTGCGCCAGTGCTCCGGTTCGTGATGCGGACCTGTTCTTTGATACATTCGCGAAAGCCGCGGTTGCCGCGGATCATCCGGATGCTTCTGCGGCTGGCGCTCAGATGCTCGCACAAGGCGGGAATGCGGTGGACGCCGCGGTCGCCGCTTCGTTCACACTCTCTGTGGTGCGTCCCTATTCGTGCGGGATCGGGGGTGGGGGGTTCATGGTCATTTACCTCCCCAACGATCCAACGCACGGGCGTGTGCTGACGACCATCAACTATCGCGAGACATCTCCAGCGGACGCGGATCTGTACCGATCCGGACTTTCGATGAAGAACGGACGCTACGCGGTCGCTGTCCCTGGTACGGTTGCTGGATTGCTCCACGCATTGGAGGAGTACGGGACGCTCGATCGAGCAACGGTCTTACAACCAGCGATCGATGCGGCGATGGAGGGGTTCGTCGTTGATCAGCATTACATGAATGCTGCTCAGGGAATCATCGAGCGTTATTACAAGAACCCGGCGTTGCGAAACTCAGAGATGGGTATGCCTTGGAGCAAGTTCACGTTCTGGGGACAGGTAAAGCTCGGCGATCGGATCCGCAATCCAGAGCACGCGCGAGCATTGGAACTGATCGCACAAGACGGCTTGAAAGCATTCACTACAGGCGCGATCGGTCAAGCAATCGTGGACACGCTGACGGTTGAGCCGATCACCAAACGCACTCCGATCCCGATCACACTCGAGGATCTCGCGGGATACGAACCGATCGAGATGAATCCGATCGAGACAGTGATCAACGGCAAGCGACTAATCGGGATGCCTCCCCCTTCCAGCGGGGGGGTCACGATGTTCGAAGCGTTGGAGATCATGGAAGCAATGGGGTACAACTTCCAGAGCACTAAGCGGGATGCAGACAGCGTTGCGATGCTGATTGAATCACTCAAGCACGCGTTCGCGGATCGATCGCGTTACCTCGCGGATCCGATGTTTGCTGAGGTCCCGATTGAACAGCTTCTTGATGAAGACAACATCCAAGATCTTGCGTCGAAGCTGAATCTGCATGGGCAAAGCCCAGACTTCTATGGTACCAAACTCAACGATGATCTATCCGCGCCGATCGAAGAGGATGGCGGGACGAGCCATGTCAGTGTAATCGACCAGTTTGGTGGCGCGGTTGCGATGACCGAAACAATCAATCTCGAGTTTGGATCGCTAGTCGGAGTTGAGAAGTTCGGGTTCTGTCTCAACAACGAGATGGACGACTTTACCAATCCACGCAAAGTCGGCAAAGGCAACGCGTTCGGCTTGGTCCAATCCGAACGGAATATCCCTGAGAAGGGGAAGCGCCCGCTTTCAAGCATGTCACCTACGATTGTGCTCGATGAAGAGGGCAAAGTCTTCGCGATCGCCGGAGCGTCCGGTGGACCTCGGATCATCACAGGGACGATGCAAGTCCTGCTGAATGTGATGGGCGGAATGAACGCCGGTGAAGCGGTATCGCGTCCACGCTTACACAACCAATGGCTCCCAGATCAAACGCAGTTCGAGACGGGGTTCAACACTATTGTGCTCAATGTGTTCAAAACTCCGTTGCGGGGGTATGGCCAGATCATCGGGAGTGAGGACGCGGTCGTGGGCAATGTCCAGATCATCGTGCGTGATGGTGAGGGCTGGCAAGCCGCGAGCGATCCACGCAAGGGTGGTCGTCCGAGCGGGATAGACTGATCCCCATGAGTACAGACCAGCAGCAGTTCCAAGAGGGCGCGACCAGAGCGCCGATCCGCGCCGCGGTAACGATCGGTGCGCACTTTATCGTCGATGTCTTCTCGTTCATCGGGATCGCGCTGCTCCCCATGCTCGCGGTGCTGCTGGAGATCCGTCCTGAGCAGAAGGCGCTCCTGCTGGCGCTGGGATCGGTGTGCTCCGGAGTCATCCAACCAGTCGTCGCGTGGGCGAGCGATCGCTACGACTCGCGTGCGTTCGGCACGGCTGGGTTCGTGGTCGCGGTGTTGTGCATCGGGAATCTTGGGATGGCGCGGGACTTCACCGAGCTTGCGATCCTCTACAGCATCGGCGCGATGGGGGTCGGCGCATTCCATCCTCCCGCCGCCGCGACTGTTGGACAGCTCGGGGGCGCGAAGCGATCGAAGTATGTCGCGCTGTTCTTCCTCGCGGGCATGGTGGGGGGGATCGTGGGCAATGTGTTCACTCCGATGTATGTGGACTGGATGACTCCGGAGAAACTCGACACAGAGGCCTCGAAGCAGGGCTTGCTCGCGATCCGCTGGTTCATCCCCATCGGTCTGCTCGCGGCGACGTTCCTCGCGATCGCGATCCACAAAGCGGGGCACCGTCACCACGGCGCGCACGAGCATCAGGTCGGATGGGATGCGCACGAACGCCGACAGCGATGGATCGGGGTGTGGGTGCTGTACGCGAGCAATGTGCTCAGGTTCACGACCAACATGGCGCTCGTGTATCTGTTCACCGAATGGGCATCCCGCTTCGTGCTCAGCAAGCACAACGCTCTTGAACTGACCGAACAACTCGGGATCGAAGCATCGCAGATCAACGGCACGCTCCAGGCGTCCATGCAGGTCGGGATGGGAGGCGGAGGCATCACGCTCGGATTCATCCTCGCGGCACGATTCGAGAAAGCGGTGTTCATCATCCTCCCGATGCTCGGCGCGATCAGCATCGCGATGATCCCGCAGCTCTCCGCAATGGATCCAAGCATCAGCCGATGGATGGTGATGGGCGCGGCGGTGTTGTCCGGGATCGGATTCGGAGCCGCGATCCCGGTGAGTCTTTCGCTCTCGCAGCGATTGCTTCCGCACCGAACCAGCTTGGTATCAGGATTAATGCTCGGCGGCGCGTGGATGCTCTCATTCCTCGGACCGATGGGGGCGGAGGTCGTGCAGAACGGTTTGAACGCCAAGCCCAATGTGCCGAGCTTTGTGATTGATCTGGTGAACCTGCTTCCAGACTCATCCGCACAACGCGTGATGGATGGGTTTGGTCTCGATACCGCGTTCACAGTCACGGCGGTCTTGCTTTCGATCTCAGGGATCGTAGCAATTTTCTTGCCGCATGGTTTAATCGTTCGCAGCGCCGAGTAATCACTGATTCTGATCGTTGAACGCACATCGCTGTGACACTGTTGTGACATGCATGTGACGCGTCCGTGACATAGCGATTGTGTGACACAGTTGTGACGATACAAGACGCAATCGAACGGTATCTATTGACGTGGGACGGTTGGCAACGACGCCATGACCACCCAATGCAAGGAGACCATTCGATGAAACGCACACACGCAGCACTCACTCTGACACTTACTCTGAGCGCCGGATTATCCGCACCATCCCTCGCTTGTCCGCCGACTGCTGAGCAGCTCAATGCACACTTGCGAGATTGTCAGCCTCCTCAGAAGCTTCAGAAGAAAGTCGAAGTTGTATTCGTGCTCGACACCACCGGCTCGATGAGCGGCTTGATCGAAGGCGCGAAACAAAAGATCTGGTCCATCGCATCGACGATCGCGCAAGCACAACCCGCTCCGGAGATCCGGATGGGGCTCGTCGGATATCGAGATCGTGGGGATCAGTATGTGACCACCAAGACCACGATGACCGATGATCTGGACACGGTGTACGAAACACTGATGGGATTCGAAGCAGGGGGCGGCGGGGACACTCCGGAGAGCGTTAACGAGGCGCTGTTTGAAGCCGTGGAGCGGTTCGATTGGTCGGATGATCCGAGCACACTCAAGATCGTGTTCCTTGTGGGTGATGCGCCGCCTCAGATGGGGTACAACGACGATGTGAAGTACCAAGCGTCGTGCAAGCTCGCGGCGGAGAAGGGGATCATCGTCAACACGATCCAGTGCGGGAATCTCCACGGCACCAAAGACCACTGGACCAAGATCGCGGGACTGACCAACGGGCAGTACGCCGCGATCGATCAGGACTCAGGGGTGCAGCGGATCACGACTCCATACGACCAAGAAATCACAGAGCTGGACCAGCAACTCACATCGCTCATGATCGACTACGGCTCTCGCGACGAGGTTCTCTACCAAGAGTCCAAGCGTGATCGCGCCAGCAAGATTTCATCGAGCGCCGCTCCGGAAGCGTCCGCGGATCGCGCGATCTACAACCAGACCGCCGCGGGACGATCGAATCTCTACGGCGTCAAAGAACTCGTCGATGACGTCGTCGATGGACGCGTCGCTCTGGAGGATGTCGAGAAGGACGAGCTCCCTGAGGCGTACCAGTCCAAATCGGTTGAAGAACTCAAGCAAATCATCAAGGAAAACAATAAACGTCGTGTCGCGATCGAATCCAGACTCGCCGAGCTCGCGAAGCTGCGCCGGGACCATCAGGACGAGGCCCGCGCCTCGATGAAGGGCGACAGCTTCGATATGCAGGTGCTCATCACCCTCCAGAAGCAAGGCGAATCGATCGGGCTCAAGATCACGAGCGGCACAGAAGATTCGAAAGAAGACAAAGAAGGCTCGTCCGAGGATTGAATCCAGCACGTATATGATCACTGAGAAGCCATTATCCACGAAAGGCCCAAGATGAACACACGAATCGCACACATCGCTGGATTGCTCGCATCGACCGCGATCCTCCAGTCCGCACTCGCCGACGACACCGCACTCACGATCTACTCCACCGCGACCCCTGGCGCGATTCCGGCGGAGTGGTACCGACCAGTCCCGGGACAGTCCTACGGCTACGGCTACAACCGATACAACCAGATCCCAGGATACGCGGTGATCCGTCAGGATCGGACGCTCGACATCGACCAAGGACTCAGCGTGCTGAGCTTCACCGATGTCGCGGCGCTGCTCGATCCGACGACGGTCCAGTTCTCGTCGCTGACCGATCCCGATGGGACGAGTGTGCTCGAACAGGACTACCGCTTCGATCTGCTCTCGATGGATCGCATGCTCGAACGCTACATCGATCAGAAGATCATCTACGGCGGACAAGAGATGACCCTCATGTCCACCGCCGGCGGAGGCATGCTGCTCCAAGGTGACGATGGACGCGTCCAGTTCCAGCAAGGATACGCTGGAGTGGTCTTCCCATCGCTCGATGAATCGCTCGTCACCAAGCCGACGTTGATGTGGCAGGTCAACGCCGCGACTGGTGGCGAGCATGACACGCGCGTTTCGTACCAGACGACCGGGATCACCTGGTGGGCGGATTACAACCTCATCTTCACGCCCGGCGAGGATGCAAACTCGGGGACTGTCGATGTCGGCGCGTGGGTCTCGATTCTGAATCAATCGGGAGGCACCTACGAGAACGCGAAACTGAAACTCGTCGCTGGTGATGTCAATCGGGCGCAGCCGAAGAATCAGTTCAGACAGGTCGAGACCTACATGCGAGCGAACGCAATGGAGGACTCTGGTGCCGCGGGTTTCGAAGAGAAATCATTCTTTGAGTACCACCTCTACACGCTCGGTCGTGCAACGACCATCCCTGATCGCTCGACCAAGCAGATCGAGCTGTTCGAAGCCGTCAACGATGTCCCGGCTGAGAAGGTTCTGCTCTACGACGGGACGGCGCAAGCACAGTGGTTTGGGAACTCCGCGATGGCGGACCAGAACTGGGGTGTCCAGTCCAACTCGAAGGTCGAGGTCTATCTCAAGTTCGAGAACTCCGAGGACAACGGGCTCGGGATCCCGATGCCATCGGGACGCATGCGCGTCAATCAGAAAGACCAAGCGGACGGCGCGTTCGAGTTCATCGGAGAGCACGTCATCGATCACACCCCGCGCGAAGAGGAGATCATGATCAAGCTCGGCAACGCGTTCGATGTCGTGGGTGAACGCCGACAGGTTTCATTTGAGCGCGGCAAGAGCTGGATCGTCGAGACCATCGAGGTCAAGCTCCGCAACCGCAAGGACGAGCCGGTCCGCGTGATGGTGCAAGAGCGCCTCTACCGCTGGACGAACGCGGATATCCAGAAGCACTCGCACAACTACGACATGCTCGATGCGCGCACGATGCACATCCCGGTGTCGCTCGAAGTCGATGAAGAAGAGACCGTGACCTACACCGTCCGCTATTCATGGTAAACTCTCGTCAGTGCGGTAAGGAGATTGCATGTCACAAGGTGTATTGGTGGTTGTGGAGGACGACGACTCGATCAGGCGCGGCTTGGTCGATGCGTTGTCGTTCTCGGGATACACCGTCCACGAAGCAAGCGACGGCCAGCAGGGGTTAGAACTCTGCCTGAGCGTCGACGCGGATCTCGTGCTGCTCGACATCATGATGCCCAAAATGGACGGGCTCGCGGTGCTCAAGGAACTCCGCAAACCCAAACCCGATGTCCCTGTAATTTTCCTCACAGCACGAGGCGAGGAGACCGATCGCATCGGAGGACTCAAACTCGGCGCAGACGATTATATTGTTAAGCCGTTTTCTTTGGATGAACTGATCGCACGGATCGAAGCGGTCTTCCGGCGCGTTCCCGCTCGTCCATCGCAGCGGAAGAAGATCACCATTGCGGGAAGGCAGCTGGACTTTGATCGCCGAGAAGCGGTGCTCAGCGATGGGACGCGTCTGATGCTCACTGAGCGTGAATCGGAAGTCATCGGTTTCCTCGCTGCGAATCCTGGACGAGCGGTCTCACGCGATGAGCTGCTGCAGAAAGTCTGGGGACTCGATCCACGAGGCACGCACACAAGGACTGTGGATATGGCGATCGCACGCATCCGCGAATCGCTCGGAGACGATCCATCGAATCCCGAGGTCATCAAAACCGTGCGAGGCAAGGGATACATGCTCGCGGACCCTGATGGGGATGACTCGTGAATCCCGCTCGTAACAAGCTCTGGTTCGCGTACTGGATCGGTGTTGTGCTCATTGTGAGCGTGCTGGGATGGGCGAGCGCTCGTGTGTACATCCTCGAGGAACGCAACGCGACGGCACGCGCCGAGAATCAGCGTCAGGAAGTGGTCCGCTTAGCGCTCTGGCGCATGGATTCGCGACTTGCTCCGATGATCGCATTGGAAGCGGCTCGTCCGATTGAGGACTACGAACTGTTGATCGGGAATCAGCAGCCGACCTTTGCAGAAATGGATGGCCGTTCCGCTCGGCGAGAGAATCAGCAGAGCACCCCGGCTGTGGACGCGGGATCGTACAACCTCGGATATTTTGAGATCGAGGAGGACGGTGAAACCAAAGGCAGCGCCAAACGCGCGATCGAAGTCGCGATAAACGCGAAGGAATCTGTGGAGCCACTCAAAGAGGAAACAGAAGAGAAACTTGATGAGCTCGACGCTGCACCATCCGTCACAGCTGATCAGAGATCGGATGTTGAAGAATCAACTCAATCGGAAGCGGATTACTACGCCCGTCAACAGATCGCGGATCTCGCGCAGTCAAATCGCTTGCCGCGAAATGCTCCAGAGCTCAACAAGGATTTGGAGAGTCGTGCTGATGCTGCTTTGATGGACACCGAGAGTGATGCTCTTGACAACAATGCGTATAAGTCCGGAGCATCGACGATTGATCATGCGTTCGAGGACATCGGAGCGCAGACTGCTCCCGCTACGATCGGTGCGATCGAACCCCGCTGGATCACTGGGGATGACGGGATCAGCGAGCTGGTACTCACTCGCACGATCAATCAGCAAGGCAAGAGCATCGTGCAAGGCGTGCTTTTGGATTGGCCGGGGCTATCGCAAGATCTGATCAGCGCAATCGATGACCTGCTCCCAACATCGACACTGAGCCCGATCCATAGCAGCAAGCAGACCGATAGCGGGAAAGGATCAGGGCGCTCATACAAACTCGCAACGATCCCTGTCGCGTTCCATCCCGGTGGCGCAATCGCTGTGGATGGGGACTCGATCACTCCTGCGATCTTTGCGATGCTGGTGACCTGGGTTGCAGTGCTCGGCGCTATGGTCGCCGTCGGACTCGTGCTCCGGACGGTGCTGAATCTATCAGCACGACGAGGTCGATTTGTCGGCGCTGTGACTCACGAGCTCCGTACGCCGTTGACGACGTTCCGCTTGTATTCCCAGATGCTCGCGGATGGGATGGTCACCGATGAAGCGGTCCGCAAGGACTATCTGAACACACTCAAACGCGAGTCCGATCGTTTGACCGGTATCGTCGAAAATGTGCTCGAGTACGCGCGCATCTCGCGCCAGAAAGGCATCAAGGACAAACCCAAAGGCGAGCAGACGCTCAGCGTCGGAGAGATGATGGCGCGGATCGTCCCTCCGATGTCGCGTCTTGGCGAGCAGTTCGGGATGGACCTCATCGTTTCAGATTCCACATCTGATGACGCGGAACGCACGATGACGCTCGATCCGCACGCCGTGGAGCGCATCGTGATGAACCTGATGGACAACGCGTGTAAGTACGCTGGGGGTGATGGAGATAGCGACGAGGAACGAGACCTACGCGTGCACCTCGATGCGTCCGTCGCGTCTGACTCGCTGCTGCTCGTCGTCGCTGATCACGGCCCGGGCGTCCCGTCGCGCGATCGACGCAAGATCTTCGGCGAGTTCGTGCGTGGATCATCGGGAACGATGCGCGATCGTTCAGGATTGGGTTTGGGTCTGGCGCTCTCGCGTGGTCTTGCGATCGAGATGGGGGGCGACCTGTCGCTCGTCCGCAAGCGAGGATACGGCGCGGAGTTCGAGCTTCGCATCCCGCTCAACTAGAAACGCCAAAGCACGCGAGCGATTCACGCTCTGTGAGCCGCTGGTTGTATCCGATCGCTTCCGGTTCATCCATACCCACGCGCCGTCGGTGCATCGCGGCTTGCAACGAGTCCTCGTAGTTCGCTCGGACAATGGGCACATCAGAACCAAACAGCAACGACTCTCCCGCGATTAATCCCGATTCAAGCAGCGAACGCAGCGGCAGCACACGATCCAACCGATCACTCAAGCACGCACGTAAACTCTCAATATCGGGAAGCAGATGGCAAGGCTGCACCGACGCGATCACACCGAGCTTGGCGAATCTCTGGATGTCCTCATCGTGGACCAGCTCCAGATGCTCGATCCGCGCGCCCATGTTCGTGCTCTGCGTGCGCTCGATCGAATCGAGGACCGCGCGGACCGCGCCGTCCCCGATCGCGTGCGCCGCGACGGGAAGGCCGTGGGATTTGCTGAGGAGCATCGCGTCGTCGATCTCCGATGGGGTCATCATCGGGGTGCCTGTGGTCTTCGTATCGGTGTACGGATCAAGCATCCACGCCGTGCGCGAGTTGAGTGTGCCGTCGGTGAAGATCTTCGTTCCCGCGAGCTTGAGCTGATCGGATTCCCACTGGTCGCGCGTTGCGAGTGTCGCTTCTAGATCGGGGATCAGCGGGAAGAGCTCGAAGGACAGGGTGGTTTGTCCTTCGTCGCGGAGCTCTGCGAGCAGCGGTCCCAGCCAAGGCTGGGACTTGAGATCGTGGACCTCGTTGAATCCAAGTGCTTCGAGGTGCGTGCACGCGCTAAGAACAAGCAACTTGCGAGCGTCCGCATCGGGTTCAGGGACACAGTCCCAGAGGCGGAGTGCCGCGAGTTCGTAGAGGACACCGGTTGGTGTGCCGTCGTGTGCGAGTTCCATGATCCCGCGATCGATCTTTGTGTGCTGATCAATTTTCGCGTGCTCCAGCGCGCCGCTCGAAGCAACAAGCGCGTGGTAATCGAAGCACCACGCGCACACAGGACGGCCATCCGCCGCGTGGTCAAGCTCCTGACGTGTCGGCCAGCGAGTGTCACTCCACGCTTCTGGACGTGCGCTGTGCGCGAGCACCCATTGATCGGGTTTGTGGGTTTGGCTGTGCTCAGCGATCGCTTCGATCATCGCCTCGCGGCTTTCACACTCCGAGCAATCGAGCATCGTCAGCGATCGACCAAGCTGAAAGATGTGCGCGTGCGCTTCACGCATCGCACTTCTCCAGGAGCGCGTTGACCGAATCGAGGGCAGATTCAGGATTGGAAATCATGGACGGAAGCTTGAGACGAACAAGACCGAAGCTGGCGCGGATGTCGATGCCCGTGCCGTCCACCCCGACGGCCAGTGGTGATTCGTGCTCGACTCCAGACAGCTCCTCGCACAGACGCGACAGTCGATCGCGGTCCGAGTTGAGTGCTTTGCACAGCGATCCCATGACCGAGACCAGCGGATTGACGAGCGGGCAGTTCTCCGGGGTGACGACCTCTCCCGAATCGAGCTTCGCGTACTCGTAGGTCGCGACTGCGAGCAGTGGGGTGGTCGCCGGGAGGTGGTACGCTGTGAATCGGTCGCTCTGCTCCTCGCTGACATCGTTGCTCAGATCCACAGCGATGCGCACGCGCGAGTCGAACGAATCTCGCGGACACGCGAGGGTGATGTCGCGAGCGTCCAGCGCGTCATCCATAATCGCGACGATGAACGACCCGGTCTTGGGATCGATCATGCACTTGGTGTCAAACGGGGATTCGTCATACAGCAGCGTCGCGGTCCACGCGCTGCGGAGGATGTGCGTGGCGCGGAGAAGCGTGCTGTCGTTGGGATCGAGCATGGGACGAGTGTATCACTCCAGCGTGCTCAGTGCCTCGCTGACGCTTAGGACAGGGGGTGGTGGATTGGAGAGGTCGCCGAGGATCATCTGGTAGTACCCCACGTCGATCCACTCGCCGTGCTTGTACCCCATGGTCTTGTTGTACCCTGTCCGCTCCATCCCAATGGATTGATGGAGCTTGACGCTCGCGGGATTGGGTTCCGCGACTCCCGCGACGATGACCTGGAATCGCTGTGCTTTCAGTGTTTCAAGAAGCTTTGAGTACAGCGCCTTGCCGATCCCCTTTCCTTTTGCATGATCCGCGAGATAGATCGTGATCTCAGCGGTCCAGTTGTATCCACCGCGTGGAGACCACGCTCCGGACTTTGCAAATCCGAGGAAGTCACCATCATCGTTAAGTGCGGTATACCAAGGAAACTTGTCCTGCGCTTTTTCGAGCAGTCCAAGAATCGTGGACTCAAGTTCAGATTCCGTGCCGAAATGAGCTTTGTGATTCGCGATCTGATCGTTGAGCACCGATGTGATGCTGGGTACATCATCAGGTTGCGTCAGACGGATATGCATTGGTAAACCTTACACTCTGAAGATGGACCCGAGTTTCTTGCCCATCATCACCGATGAGCCCACGAGCGTGACGGTGAGGAGCGTCATGCCCCAGACACCCATCGCTGAAGCTATGTACTGTCCATCGCCGAGCCGGTTCGTGAACTCGTAAATCATTTTCGTGATCGGGAAGTGATCGCTCCGCTGTGCGAGGATCAGCGAGTCGGAGACCTCGAGCATCGAGAAGCTGAAGACCAGCAATCCACCCGCGATCAGGTTTGCCATGATGAGCGGGATGATGACCTTGCGGACCGCTGCGACGCGCGTCGCGCCCAGGTTCACGGCGGCTTCTTCGAGTTCGCCTGAAGTCTGCTCCAGTCCCGCAACCGTCGAACGCACGATATACGGCAAGCGACGCACCGCATACGCGATGATGAGCAGCGGGAATGGATTCGGATCTGTCCCAAAGACTGCGAGCGTGCCCTCGAGCGGATCACCCGCTCCGAACGGGAAGCGGAGGGTCATCGCGACATATCCGAACGCCATCACCAGTCCAGGCACCGCGAGCGGGAGCATGCAGAGCGAATCGAGCAGTCCGCGTCCGATGACCTTGGTGCGGACGAGGATGTATCCGATCAGCACGCCGAACCCCATATTGAGGATCATCGCGAGCAGCGACAGGATCAGTGAGTTCTTGATCGAGTTGAAGGATTCGCCGGCAGTCAACGCCTGCTCGAAGTGGGAGAAGGTGAGCGATTCAGGAAGCGCTGATGAGTACCACGAACCCGGCTCAGCAAGCGAGGTCAGCACCACGCCGATATGCGGCATCAACGCGAGCACAGTCACGGCTCCAAACGCGATGGTCGCCATGAATCCCCAGAACGGCTTGAGTGGGGTCTCGCCTCCGGCACGCGATGCTTTGGAATACATCGCGTATCCCTTGCGTCCAAACACGAGCTTGCCGAGGATGTAGATCATGATCGCTGAGAACAGCAGCACGAGCGTGAGTGCATACGGCTCGGCGTTGTTCTGCACTTCTTTCAAGCCGTAGAAGATCTGCACCGGGGTCACGGTCGAGTAATCGAACATCAACGGCGTGCCGAGCTCCGTAAAGCTCCAGATGAACACGATCGTCGATCCCGCAAACAATCCCGGACGGATCAACGGCAGTGTGATCTTGAAGAACCGCTTCCACCCTCCCGCGCCCAGATTCTCCGCAGACTCATCGAGCGCCGGATCGAGGTTCGCGAGCGACGCAACGGTGTTGAGATAAATGATCGGATAGAGGTGGAGCGCTTCGACGATGACCACTCCCCAGAACTTCCCGTTGCCGAGCAGATCCCAGTCGGTGCCGAGCATCGCGTTGAGCGCGCCCTCGCGTCCCATGAGCTTGCTGATCCCGATCGCGCCGACAAACGGCGGGAGGATCAACGGCACCAAGATCGCGGCGTTGAGGATCTTCTTTCCAGGAAAGGTAAATCGGGCGCTCAGTGTTGCGAGCGGGAGCGAGATGATGATGCAAGTGGTCGTGACCGCGATCGCGATCTTGAGCGAGTTGATGAGTCCAGTGATCTGCAGGGGATCTTCGAAGACCAAACGCAGATGATCGAGTGTCCATCCAGTTCCAGTCGCAGGGTCCTCCGCGAATCCACCTCGCACTGTCAGCGCGATGGGGTAGAGCAGGAAGAGTCCTAGCAGGGTCAAGAGCATCAGAAGGATGCTGTACTGGATCAGATTTCTGAGTGACTTTGCGGACATAGGGACCAAGTCTAGGGGGGGCTTCCCAGCTTGTGCAAAGTCAGTGGATATGCGGATTGTGTAGTCGGATTGGGCTTGGATCGAGCGTACTGATCCCCTAGAATAGATCAAGAACTGGGTGTGCAAGATGCATACCCCCAGCCCACAAGGAGTGCATATGCGAATCAATGTCGTAGGGCGTCAGTTTGAAATCACCGACCCAATCCGGCTCCACGCCGAGAAGAAGGCCGAAAAACTCGATACATACAGCAGTTTCGTCCAGCAGATCGATTTCCGCATCTGGAAAGAGAGTCCCACCAAGGAGCAATACGCGGTGGAACTGACTGTAGATGTCGAGCGTCACGAGGACTTCATCGCAAAGGTTGAAGGCAGCGATGTCTACGACATCATCGACGAAGTAGTTGTCAAGGTTGACCGACAGCTCCATGACCATCGAGAGAAGCTCAAAGCCGTCCGTTGAGGTCGCTTTGACCGCTCGCGGAGCGTCATAAGTCAATGTTTGAGCACAGGTTTGAGCCGATCGTGTACAATGCGGCTATGGTGTACGCGTCTACTCTCACCGAAACGGGGAATGCATGAAACTCACCGAGATCATTCAACCTGATGCGATACGACACGATCTGACTTCGAAAGATCGTGACAGCGCGATCGCGGAGATGATTGATGTGCTCATCGAGAGCGGCGCCGCACCATCCGACATCCGCGATGAGCTGCTCCAGAAGATCCTCGATCGTGAGCACAAATCTTCGACAGGGTTCGGGTTCGGGGTCGCCGTGCCGCATATCAAGCATCCCAAGATCACCAAGCTTTCCGCAGGTTTGGGTCTGAGTCAGCACGGCATTGACTTTGAGTCGCGTGACAAACTCCCAGTCTACACCGTGGTGATGTTGTTGACACCAGCGGATCAACCAGAGGATCACCTCCAAGCGATGGAAACGATCTTCAAGAATCTCTCCAAGGAAACATTCCGACGCTACATGCGGCAGACCCAGAATGTGGAAGAGATCCAGAAACTGCTCGACGACGCCGATCATCATCGGCTCGGCGAAGCGTAAGCCGTGACCGCTTGGGTCCTGATAACCCGAGTGAGCGAGTGAGTTCAAAATTCGTACCCCGCTTCTCCTGATTCGTGAACTTTGCGAGCAGAGCGGATGTAGAAAGAGCGTGCATTGTGAGACTGTCCATCCGGAGATCCATGTGACTGATTCGTGTTCAGCCAAGCTGAAGATCGTGAATCACTACGGTCTCCACGCGCGTCCCGCGATGGATTTCGCGACCGCCGCGGGTGAATACAAGTCTGAGGTGCGTGTCCGCGCCAATGACGAGGACGCCGATGGGAAGTCTGTGATGGACCTCATGCTCCTCGCCGCGACCAAGGGCACAACAATCGAGGTCGTTTGTAAAGGTGATGACGCGAAAGCATGCTTGAATCACCTGAGTGACATGATCAAGCGCGGCTTTGACGAAGACGATTCATAAACAGCCGCAGCTCAGATCTTGACTCAAAGAGTCATCGTAGAATCTGCGAACTCTTCGGCATTGGCGCGACGAATCGATGCGCCCACCTTCGCGAGTTTATCCTCAAGATGCTCGTATCCGCGATCAATGTGATACACGCGATTGATGATCGTCTGTCCCTGTGCCGCGAGTGCCGCGATGACGAGTCCGGCGCTCGCACGGAGGTCTGAAGCCATGACCGGTGCGCCGGTGAGTTGCTGAACACCTGTGACGACTGCGGTCGCGCCTTGACGATGGATCTGAGCGCCCATTCGGCACAGTTCCGCGACATGAAGGAAGCGTTCAGGGAAAATCTTTTCTGTGATCACCGCGTTTCCGTTCGAAAGACAAAGCAACGCCATGAACTGCGCCTGCAGATCCGTCGGGAATCCAGGATGGGGTTGCGTCGTGATCTGAACAGGGGTGATCGCTCCAGTACGAGAGATCACGCACGAACGGCGCATCGGATCATCCGCGGATCCCACAGCGTTCACATCGACTCCCATGTGTCCCAGCGTGTCCGTCGCGCTCATCATCGCATCAAGCGGACAGTTGTCGAGGGTGACTTCTGATTGAGTGATCGCCGCGGCGCACATGTAGGTTCCCGCTTCGATCCGATCCGGCATCACTCGATGCGTGGTTCCCGAGAGTTCTTCGACGCCTTCAATCGTGATTCGTGGAGATCCGGCGCCGCTGATCTTGGCGCCCATCGCAATGAGCATGTTCGCGAGATCCACGATCTCAGGTTCGCACGCCGCGGACTCGATGATTGTGGTCCCTTTCGCGAGTGTCGCGGCGGAGAGGATGTTCGCTGTTCCCAGAACCGTTGATCCAAATGGCCCACCAAGGAACACTGGAGCGCCGATGAGCCGACCGCTGGGAGCTTGCGCGATGATGTCCCCGCCGTCGAGTGTGATCTTGGCGCCCAGTGCCTCTAGTCCACGCAAGTGCAGGTCGACTGGACGCTGACCGATGGCGCATCCTCCAGGGAGCGAGACGCGCGCGTATCCACGCTTCGCGACGAGCGGTCCGAGCGTGCTGATGCTCGCGCGCATCGTGCGGACGATCTCATAACGAGCGTGCGATTGGGTGGGGTCCACCACGTGATGGGAAATCGTTTGTCCCAGATCCGTGGTTTCGATGTCGCTCTGGACACCCAGTTCACCAAGCAGTTTGGTCATGTTGCGGATATCAGAGAGGTTTGGGACCTCGGAGAGGATCAGCGGCTCATCAGTAAGCAACGCCGCGGTCATCAAAGGGAGTGCGGCGTTCTTGGAGCCGTTGATCCGGATTGTGCCGCTGAGTTTGCGTCCGCCTTCGATGACAAATACATCCATGGATCTGATCTCCGTTCAATCCGTCGTGTTAGCAGTGTATCACACTATCCCCAAACTCCATCGGGCATTCGCTTGGATCAGCCCCAAAATCGGACCAATCCCGCGGATGAGCACTCTCGTTCGTGGAACCGACCGAATCCGCACAATCGCTACAGACGGATTCTGTTCGCTTGGTTGTCAAATCGAGATGCTTGACGAGTTGCGGATCGTTATGGAAGTTCAAACTGCGGGACCAACACCTCAATGCCCCCGCGAGGAGAACCAGTGATGAGCACGACCTCAGCATCCGAAGCACTCAGCGAGCATGACGAGAAGCTCGGGAACCCAAACAAACTCATGCAAGCCTTGCTGATCGCGGCGATCGCGGCATCAGGGCTCTCCATGATTTTCTCGATCGGTACGGCGTATGTATCGGCAAATCAAGATTCCACTCAGAGCGTTGCCTCCGCAGAGACCACGCTGGACTGAATCGCTCTTGAACTGTATTAAAGGTACGGGGGCGCAGCCCCGAAGCTGCGGGAAGGAAGAACACATGCAACAGCACACAGTGAACACAATCAAAGGTCTGACCAAGGTCGGCGCACTCGCGCTCCTCGTCGGTGGAATCAACGCGATCGCTCTTGCGAGTGAGGGATCGGAGTCCGAAGGTCAATCAAGCGAGGAGACGACCGAGTCAGAGGATAATCTCCCTGAAACGCTCCAACTCGACTGCGTCATCCGCGACTTTAAACCGAAGCAATGGGAAGGCGGACACCCCGACTTCGAGTCCTTCGGCGGAACCACCACCGTCGGACTGGTCGCGGAGTACCTGAGCGATGACGGCAAACCCGTTTCATCGGGCGACCTTCGAGGGAAGAAGATCAGCTCAGAGTTCAAAGACTCGCAAGGCCGGAACATCAATCCCGCGATGTATGATCCGCAACAGGGTGACACACAAGGTTCACTCGCGAACGGTCCCTCAGGGAACGGATTCACTTCCGTCGAACGATTCGATCAGTGGTATCGCGATGTGCCGGGTGTCAATCTCTCGAAGACCATTGAGCTCACGCTCACACGCGTACCAGGGACCGATCGGTATGTGTTCGATTCGGCACACGATACTGTCCACGGCACGCACGGGTTCTTCCCGATCAACGGCGAGCTCTATGGAAACTTCAAATCGGGCCGGAACTATCACTTCACGACTGAGATCAACACAGAGTTCACATTCCATCGTGAGACCGGTCAGGTGTTCAAGTTCACAGGTGACGACGATGTCTGGGTCTATATCAACGGACGACTCGTGGTCGACCTTGGTGGTCTGCACCCCAAGCGTGAGCAGTTCCTCGATCTCGATCGATTGGATTGGCTCCAAGACGGCCGGACTTACACACTCGACATCTTCCACGCCGAGCGTCGGTACAGCGGATCGAACTTCCGCATCGAGACCACGCTTCAGCTCCGGAGCATCGAGCTCCCTCCGACCGCGGCGTTGTATGACTAAGTAGAAACCATTGGTGCATGTTGGTGTTGGTGATGGGCCGATCCGTGTTTGCGGGTCGGCCCTCTCCTTTTTTTGGACATGCGTTCAACCGATCAACGATCTCGGTAGTAGCGACGATAGCCGTGGTATCCACGAGGCTCGCGACTCGGATAGCTGTACTCATCCGCACGGCGCGATGAGCGGTAGATGCGACGATTGTTGAGTGACGGATGCTGCTCCGCGCGCACTCCGAACAGCTCATCACGACGCGAGAGATCCCGATGCGACATCGTGAAGTCCCGTCGGCTGTACTCCGGAGCATCCCGATCGGTGTACACCATGGTACCAGTCCCTTCGAGTCCAGGAGAGTAGATCAATGCGGAGCTGTTTCCCGCGTTGCCGACATACATGCCCGAACCCTGCCAAGCAGCTGAGGGGTGCGACTGCGAGCAACCCCCGAGCAAGAGGAGTCCTGCGGCGACAGCGCCGAGTGAGATCAATCGTGTCTGTGGATGGAGGTTCATAGCTCAAAAAGGCCACAGAACTCGGTGGTTGTCGAGCGAATTCTGAGATCCGGATCCAACTCACGTTGTGGTGCCGTGATTCCGAGTTGTTATCGGTCAGGAACTGAGCAGCGCCGATCGTCGTTGAGCCGCTTCGTGCAAACGGGATTCTTCAAACACTCCGTTGTCGATTGCCTCGAGTAACGACGCATGCATCATGGATACAGGATGAAGCGAAGCTTCGGGCGCATTGAATCCATCGATCACGACATCCGCGCCGGCGTTGATCGCGAGTACGGATGCCAACCCCGTATCGTGCTGATCTCGGATCGCGCCCATGTCTATGGAGTCGGTGAACACAACGCCGTTAAACCCGAGTTTGTCACGGAGTTGCTGTTGTGTATGCAACGCGGACAAGCTCGCTGGGAGCTGCGGATCGATGTTGCTGTCCATCAGATGTCCTGACATTACAGCGCAGTTTGGTATCACTCTCGTATTCACTTCTTCAATGAGTCGCTCAAATACCTGTCGCTCGGCTTCATTCTTGCTCCGTGTGATATCCGCGAGTCCGAGGTGTGTGTCCACAGTGGTCGAGCCGTGTCCAGGGAAGTGCTTGATGCAGCAACGCACGCCATACTCGTCGTAGCATCGGATGATCGTCGATGCCGCTTGGATTACACGATTCGGATCTGTTCCCAGCGAGCGACCCTTGCGTGCGATAATCGGATTGTCTGGATTCACCGCAAGATCAACACACGGCGCAAAGGTCAAGTTGATCCCTGTCTCAGAGAGCGTTCGCGCCAGAGGATCGATCACCGAAGCGAGCTGCTTCTCGCTCATCACACCTTGCATTTTGGCGCTGAGCATCTCCGAGACCGCAGGATCCTTGAAGTTGGTGAGCCGATTGACCTCGCCTCCCTCTTGATCGATCCCGATGATGAGGTCATCTCCGAGTTCGTGTTTGAGATCATCCGTGAACTTTCGGACCTGTTCCTCACTCACGATATTTCGCAGTCCACCAGTCGGCAGATGGACATCAAAGAGGATCACATTCTTGATGTGGAGTTTCTTGAGCAGTTCAACATCCGCTCTGCACACAGGATCATCCAGCGTTGCACCGCGGATCCCAGTCATGATGCACGCGCCAGCGAGCTGTTCGATACTCATTTGGGATCACCCAAGATCGGACGCAATCGACCTTGATGCCGCTGGATGAGTGATTCCGCATGACTGAGTGAACAGTTCTTCGCGTGCATGACCAGCGCTGGTTTGACGCGATTATCCGCGCAGTCAAGCAGCGTGAACGCTTGTTGTCGATCAACTCCAGTGATCTGCGAAATGATCCGAGCCGCGCGGTCGCGGAGTTTGTCGTTGGTCGCGCGGAGATCGACCATCAGGTGCCCGTAGACCTTTCCGCTATGAACCATCGCGCCAGTGCTGATCATGTTGAGCACGAGTTTGGTCGCCGTGCCCGCTTTCATCCTCGTTGATCCTGTGACGACCTCCGGCCCAGTCTCCACAGCAATCAGCACATCGCACCAGTCAGGTTGCTCGATCGGAGTGCAGGTCAGCAGCGCCGTCGACGCGCCAACACTCTTCGCGAACTCCACACCTCCTAAAACATACGGCGTGGTTCCTCCTGCAGCGATCCCGACCACAGTGTCCCTCGAACCAATCCCGATCCGATCCAGCTCTTGGTGCGCACCGCTCGGGATGTCCTCTTTGTGCTCAGATGATGTCCGCAGAGCGGAGTCTCCGCCCGCGATGAGTCCGATGACTTGTTCCGGATCGCTGTTGAAAGTGGGGGGGCACTCCGAAGCGTCCAGCACACCGAGACGGCCGCTCGTGCCCGCTCCGAGATACACCAAGCGTCCTCCCGATTCCAGCGATCGGACGACCATCTCGACAACGCGTGAAATCTGCGGAATCTGATCACGCACAGCGTGCGCAACCTGCGCGTCCGCATCGTTAATGATCCGGAGTGTGTCCTCGATGGATCCAGCATCCAGATCCGCGGATGCCGACAAGCGTTGCTCTGTGAGCAGATGACCTCGATCTGGGACAAAGGACTGGGATGGATTCTTGGGAGCAGTCATACTGAGAGTGAGGAAACACCCGGAACAGGGATCGAACCTGTGACCTGCGCTTTAGGAAAGCGCTGCTCTATCCAACTGAGCTACCCGGGCTTTTTTGTATTGTATCGCCTCTCAGAGCGTTGAAAGAGGGTTCTAAATCCCTGCTTTTTCTCAGATTCTGAATCAAGCGCTGCTGAATCTACGAAACCCACTTGGTGCCAACTGTGCATCAAGTCACAAAGCGAGTTTGTATCTATGCGTGATCAGCAATCAACTTGGGCTCGCCCGCTCCTTATGCTCGCGGGCTTCTACAACATCGGTTGGGGCGCGATCGTCGTTCTCTTCCCGGCACTGCTCTTTGATCGACTGGGTCTCGAACCACCTCGATACCCAGCGATCTGGCAGTGCGTCGGGATGATCGTCGGCGTCTACGGCGTTGGATACATCATCGCTTCGCGCGATCCGAATCGTCACTGGCCGATCGTGCTTGTCGGATTGCTCGGGAAAGTCCTCGGACCACTCGGATTTGTCTACGCCGCGTTCATCACCAATGAACTCCCTAAGAGTTTCGGATGGGTCCTCATCCCCAACGATCTGATCTGGTGGGTCCCGTTCGGGATGATCCTCTACGCCGCCGCGAAGTACAACCAGTATCCACGCGATGCTCGCTATGAATCACTCTTCACAGTCCCAGGCGCCATCGAACGCGCGACGGATCAATACGGCATCAGTGTTCTGCATCGCTCTCGTCAGCAGCCCGTCATGATGATCTTCCTGCGCCACATGGGATGCACCTTCTGCCTGCAGACACTTCAAGATCTTCAGCGCGATCTCCCAATCCTCAAAGATCGCGGCATCGAGCCGGTTGTTGTACACATGAGCGACGACGAAGAAGCTCGGCAGGTCATGCTCAAGTACAGCCTTGAGATGGTTCCACGCGTACAAGATCAAACGCAGTCGCTGTATCGAGCCTTTGAACTCCCGAGAGGCGGCTTTTGGCAACTCTTCGGACCTCGCAACTGGATCGAAGGAATCAAAGCGACACTCCGCGGCAACATCGTTTCCGGACTCAAAGGCGATGGATTCCAGATGCCTGGGATTTTCATTATCAAGGATGGACAGGTGATCCACACCCATCGACATCGCACGGCGGGTGAGCGGATCGAATATGGCTCGATGCCTTGCCCCGTCCCGGCTCAGAGATCTCGTGTCCCGATGCATGAACCTCGACAATGAATGCGATCGATCTGACCCTGTTCATGCTGCTCATCCACGCGCTGAGCACACTCATGATGACCGGCTTGATCTGGTTCGTGCAGATTGTCCACTATCCCCTCATGTCCAAAGTTGGTGTGGATGATTTCATCCAATACGAACGAGCACACACAAGATCGACTACTTGGGTGGTTGGGCCGCTGATGATCGCAGAGCTGCTCAGCTCACTCTACCTGCTCGCTCAAGCGGATCGTGATGCCATCCTTCTACCACTCCTGGGACTGATCGCGCTCGGCGGGATCTGGGGATCAACCCTCCTCCTCCAGATTCCAGCTCATCGGATTCTGGAGCAGCGATTCGACCAGAAAGTCCACGCTCGATTGGTCCAGACCAACTGGATCCGAACACTCCTCTGGAGCTTGCGATCACTGGTTGCGTTGTGGATGCTCGCTCTGATCACATAAGTTTCGCCGCGATGCCCGACTACAATCCCTCCGCTTAAGCCGCATCACCAGCGTCCGGAGAACCCTATGAAAGCAGGCATTGTTGGACTCCCCAATGTGGGCAAATCGACCCTCTTCAACGCGCTGACCAACGCGGGGGCGCTCGCCGCGAACTATCCGTTCGCGACGATTGATCCAAACATCGGAGTCGTCCCGATCCCCGATCCACGGTTGGGGATCATCCAACAGCATATCAAAACACAGAAGGTGATCCCGGCAGTCCTCGAACTTGTGGATATCGCGGGATTGGTTCGCGGCGCCTCAACCGGCGAAGGTAAGGGCAACGCATTCCTCGGACACATCAAAGATGTTGACGCGATCGTTCAGGTTGTCCGCTGCTTCGAAAAAGCACCAGGCGGCGAGGACATCACCCATGTCGATGGATCGGTCGATCCGCTCCGCGATATCGAGACCATCGAGCTCGAACTCATCCTCGCGGATATCCAGACGCTCGAGAACGCGGAAGCGAAAGCAAAGCGCAACGCGCGAGGCGGAGATAAAGACGCGATCGCTCGCATGAAAGTTATCGAGCAGCTGATGCCCATCCTCGAAGCACAGAAACCGGCGCGTTCGCTCGAACTCTCCGATCCTGATCTTATCAAAGCACGCAAGCAGCTCGCGCTCATTACCAGCAAGCCGATTCTGTACATCGCGAATGTCTCCGATGATGATCCGATGGGAGAAGGCGAACTCGCTCAGCGTGTCCGCAAGCACGCGGAGGATGTCGGCGCTGAGATGGTTCCAGTGTGTGCTCGAATCGAGTCCGAACTCGCAGAGCTTGACGACGAGGACAAAGCGGAGATGCTCGCGGATATGGGGATGGACGAGCCCGCGCTCGGGAAGCTCGCTCGCGCCGCGTACAAGCTGCTCGGATACCAGTCCTACTACACCGCCGGCGAAAAAGAAGTCCGCGCGTGGACGATCCCGCAGGGATGCAAAGCACCACAAGCCGCGGGTGTGATTCATACAGACTTTGAACGAGGGTTTATTCGTGTTGAGTGTTACTCAGTCGATGATCTGGTGGAGTACAAAAGTGAGAAGGCGATCAAGGAAGCCGGGAAACTCCGAGTCGAAGGCAAGGGCTATGTGATGCACGACGCGGATGTCTGCAACTTCTTGTTTAATGTCTGATTCAGACCTCTGCGAACCCCTATTTCTTCGCAGTTTCGCACAGTATCATCCACCATCAGGCCGATAACCCTCTATGGTGTTGTTGTGTACCCCCGCTCGTTTCAGGAGCTTCCATGCCTCATCATTCTAAATCACCTTCCTGGACTCAGGACAACACGACCAATCCGGCGCACGCAAAGATCGTCGCGACCTTGGGACCCGCGTCTGACAGTCCCGAGATGCTTGACCGATTGATTGAGATGGGTGTCTCGGTGTTTCGCCTGAACTTCTCCCACGGCGACCTCTCGGATATGGACGCACGCATCAAAAATGTCCGCGAAGCGTCGCTGCGATCCGGACGATGCATCGCCGTGCTCGGTGATCTTCAAGGACCCAAGATGCGCGTAGGGAAGGTCCCTGATCTCGACGAAGATGGCGGGATCGTGATCAAAACTGGTGATAGTGTCTATTTCCGCAAGGATCAAGGCGAAGCCGCGATCATTGACGGCAAAGCAACCTTCAGCGCCACCTTTGATCCGCTCTACACCGATGTGCTCCCGGGCCAACGCGTGCTGATCAATGACGGTGCGATCCGTATGCTTGCCGTCGAACACGAACATGGCGAATGGCTCAAGTGTAAAGTCACCGTCGGTGGTCGTGTCACGAGCAGCAAGGGGATCAATCTCCCTGAATCCGACATCAGTGTTCCAGCGATCACTGAGCGTGACTGGGAGTGTGCTCGATGGGCAGTGGACAACGGTGTTGACTACCTCGCACTCTCATTTGTCCGTACAGCCGCAGAAGTCATCGAGCTGACCGACAAACTCGAAGAATGGTGCACCCCAGATCTTCCTTGGGCCGAGCCTGAGATCGGACTGCGAATTCCAGTAGTAGTCAAGATTGAGAAACCACAAGCCGTGGAGAACTTGGATGCGATCATCGAAGCGACCGATGCGGTGATGGTCGCTCGCGGCGATCTCGGCGTCGAGATGGATGTCGCGAAGGTCCCAGTCATCCAGAAGCACATCCTCGCGAAGTGCAACGAGCAAGGCAAACCAAGCATCGTTGCGACACAGATGCTCGAATCGATGATTGAATCACAGAGCCCAACGCGCGCCGAAGCGTCCGATGTTGCCAACGCGGTCTTTGACGGCTGCGACGCCGTCATGCTCTCAGGTGAAACCGCCGTAGGGAAGTTCCCCGATGTCGTCGTCGAGACCATGCAGCGGATCATCAAGGTCACTGAAGCACGCATGGACGAGCTGGCGCACGCTCAGGGCGCTCTCGCGGATTTGAAGGAATACCCATTCCGCAGCGCCGCGCTCGCACGAGGTGTTTGGCACATGGCCGAGGAACTCGATGCCAAGGCAGTCGTCGTCTGGTCCCAAGCGGGCGGAATGGCGCGATACCTCTCCCAGAACAACTTCCGCGTCCCGATCTACGCGTACACCTCCTCAGCGATCGGTTCTCGCCGCATGGCGCTCTTCGGAGGGGTCACCCCAATCCTCACGGACCCTCCAGGCAACGGCAAGCTCCGCACATGGACGGACCATGTCGAGGAAATGCTCCTGGCGCGTGAGGTCGTCACGCAAGGCGATCCTGTCCTCATGGTCGCTGGTAAACCACTCGGAGCGATCCTCGCGCAGAGCACCGTCGCGATTCTGCGTGTCGGCGATCTCGCGTCTGGATTCCGAGTCGCTGATGAAGCGGAAATCCAAGCCGGCGCCGCGACGCTGTAGCGGATTTTGCTGATCTGAAGGGTAAAAAGAACCTTTGGAACTCCTCAATCAATGCTCTATAATACCGAGCGGGACCTGGGCTCCCGCCGGCGATATTCCTGTCGCCAACCGCAGATTCACCGCCCAAGAGTTGACATAAGGATTCTGAGATGACGACCGCATCCACCGAGACCAGCACCGCGCTGAGCGCTGATCCATTGACCCTGATCGATGTAGACCATGTCCGTTTCTATGTGGGAAACGCGAAGCAAGCCGCGTATTTCTACGCGCACACCTTCGGATTCCGGATCGATCAGATCGCGGACCTTACCACCGGCTCGCGCACCGAAGCGGACTACCTGCTCACGCAGGGGAACATCCGCATGCTCTTAACGACACCGCTCACCAAAGAGCATCCCGCCGCCGAAGAGCTCAAACGCTACGGCGATGGAGTCAAGGAAGTCGCGCTGACTGTTCAAGACGCAACCGCCGCGTACGACCAAGCGATCGCCAATGGCGCCGAGTGCGCCCAAGCACCTCGCACGCTCGAAGACGAGAAGGGTAGTGTCACCGTCGCGTCGATCAAGATCTACGGCCGCGTGATCCACACCTTCGTCTCGCGTACAGGAGAGTACGAGTACGAGAAGCTGCGTCAGGGAGGTCTGTTCATGCCGACCTTCCAGAAGATCGACTCGCCGCTTAACAAGTACAACGAAGAGAATCCGTGTGGTCTGATGTACTGCGATCACTTCGTCGGAAATGTCGAAGACGGCAAGATGAACCATTGGGTCAAGTGGTACGAGGATGTCATGGGGTTCAAGATGTTCAAGCACTTCGATGATGCGGACATCTCCACTGAATACTCCGCGCTCATGTCCAAGGTGATGGCGAGCGGCAACAACCTCATCAAGATGCCGATCAACGAGCCCGCGGAAGGTCTGAAGAAGTCGCAGATCCAGGAATACCTCGAATGGCACGACATGACCCCCGGCGTGCAGCACCTCGCGTTCCGCACAGACGATGAACTCTCGACCGTCGCCGAGCTCCGCCGTCGTGGTGTGGACTTCCTGAACATGCCGGACACTTACTATGAGCTCGTCTGGGAACGCGTCAACAAGATGCTCAAAGACCACGGCCACGATGTCGTCAAGGAAGACCACCAACGCGTCCGCGATCTGGGAATCCTGGTTGATGCGGACGATGAGGGGTACCTGCTCCAGCTGTTCACCAAGCCGCTGCAGGACCGTCCGACCTTCTTCATCGAGATCATCTGCCGAAGGGGATCACAGAGCTTCGGGAAGGGGAACTTCAAGGCACTGTTCGAGTCATTGGAACTTGAACAGGAGCGGAGAGGGAATCTGTAATAATCATTCTCTACTTGACTCTCAGGTGAGTAACATGAATCACGACCTGCTAACTGCAGCTGTCAAGGAGAATGCATGCCCTCATTGGACATGCGGCAAATGCAGAAAGGGAGTGGTTTCTGTTCGTGCTGATTCTTTTACTAGTGTAGCAACTGCGTATTCAGAAGCTATGTGGGAAGTTCTTGGTGATCCAGAGTGTATGCAATATCTGTTCTCGATCGTTGCAGATTGTTCTACGCCGAGTTGTCGAGAATCATATATAATATCAGGCACTTGTCGGTGGCATTTTAGTTCGCATCCGTTGGATCCAAATGGAGAATCATGGAGAGTGTTGGATGTCAAGTCTGTTTTTCCAGCACTTGCTCTGATCGAGTGCCCTTCAGATGTTCCAGAGAAAGTAGTGCGGTGTTTAGATCGCGCAAGCATACTATTTTGGTCAGATAAATCAGCATGTTTAAATGCGTTGCGTGCATCGATAGAGGCGGTGTGTGATGGTATGAAGATTCGCAAAATGGTAACAGCGAATGGTAAGCGTCACTACCTCAGTTTGCATCAACGGATTGAACAGCTTCGTAGTAAAAATCCTGATGTAGCGGATACTCTCTTGGCAGCAAAATGGCTTGGAAATGCTGGGTCACATCATCGCGTGTTGCCAAGTATTCAAGATACAATTCACGCAATTTCAATGGTGGAGTACTCTCTTGTGAAATTATTTGGTACAAGAGATAAAGAAATTCTTAAGGTGGCTAAACGCGTAAATCGAAAGAAAGGCATTTAGTCGTTAGGCATAGGTTACACTGCGGGGTGCCCTGCTTACGCGCAGCTAAGACAAGATCAAGATCCTGCATAAGCCTCGGTTTAGCCTTGTTGTATGCAGAGTGCCCGCCGTGTACGACATGCAATGGGTTTTGTCTTGTATTTGTCTCCACATCTGCTAAATTGACCCCATTCATCACCACATCCCATATGGAGTCGATTCATGAAATCCGCCGCCACCCTCGTCCTCTGCAGCACCCTCGCGTTCGCTTCTCACGCCGATGTCCTCGATCTTTCGGGACTCCAGTCCTGGGACCTCGACGGCGACCTGAGCAACGAGACACGCATCTTCCATCCCACGGGCGGCGCTCCGTTCAATGTCATCCTGACCATCGACTACGACATCACCATCGAGACCGTCGGCGCGTCCTGGCTCTCGGAAGTCAATATCCGCTTCGGGAACTCCGACGGCACCTTCCACGGCTTCTGGCCCGACACCTTCACGCCGGGAATTGGCAATGACTTTGCCGGAACGCAGCGGTACGTCGGTTCATTCCAGACCGACATTCACCTCAATCCCGACGGCGAGTTCCATGTCTCGCTTTTCGAGTCCTTTGACGATGTTTCCGATGCCGTCGATGCGGTTCTGCTCGATGGTTCAATGATTCGACTTGGATACTTCATCCCCGCGCCATCCGCTTCGATGATGCTGGGGATGGGCGGACTGCTCGCGGCTCGCCGTAGGCGCTGAGCGATCCACGGCTGACGCTATGATCCATCTATGAACCTGATCCAAAAAGTCCGCGACATCGAAACGAAACTCCGATCCGAATCCAATCCCGTTCGGCAGATGGAATCGTGGGGTCTCCTCGAACGATTGCTCGGACGACTCCCCGTCGATGTTGCGGAACTTGAGCGTGTGCTTAAGGAACGCGACGCGATCGGGCTCGACAGCATGATCGCGAAGCTCGAAGATCCCGAAGCGTTCAAGACCAAGGAAGAACCACTCCCAGAGTTCACACAAGCGGAGATGAATGAAGCGCTCCGCGCGTTTCGTCATCGGATCAAGTACAAGAAGCTCGACGACGAATCCCGCATCTCCCAGCGGAATCTCACGGGCGGCAAGAAAGCCGAGATCGATTCGATGGTCCCTCCCGGCGCGTCGGAGTTCAACCCGCTCATCTGGAAGGTCATGGTCAAGAAAGGCATGCTCGTCTATGACGGTCAGGGTTTCTACCACGAACCCCCGGCGCAAGGGAAACTCAAACTCGATTGATTCGATTGCTTCATTTGCGATTTTGAGCGCACCTCTCAGGCAAAATACCCTATACTCGACGCGTATCACTCGTGAAAGGGTCTCCTCCATGTCAAGCAGCGGGCACATCAGCACCACAGACTTCGATGAACACGGAGCGGTTGTGCGCGTGACGGTCCACAAACTCGACGAGTACGAAGCGACCCGATTCATCAGCGAGTTCAAAGCGTACCTGACCAACAGCGGCAAACGCCGCATCGTTATGGACTACTCCGAGGTCGAGTTTGTTTCCAGTGCCGGGCTGGGCGCGATGATCACGACTTCGAACGCCGTGAGTGAGTGCGAAGGGAAGATGGTCCTGACAGGGATCAACGAGAATGTGCTTCAGGTCATGAAACTGACCAAGCTCAACCGCTTGCTCAAGATCGAGAAGACGCTCGATAAAGCTCAGAAGCAAGTGCTCAAGTAATCTAGCTGCTTATTTTGGAATCAACTCGTATCAGTCGCGCGACTGGAGCTTGGAGAGCAGTCGCAGGATCTCGATGTAGAGCCAGACGAGGGTGACCATGAGTCCCCACGCGCCGACCCATTCCATGTACTTGGGTTGACCTGTCTTGACGCCTTGTTCGATGTACTGGAAGTCCAGTACGAGGAACAGCGATGCGAGGGCGACGCAGATTCCTGTGAATCCGATGCCCATCATGCCTGTGTCTGCATATCCGTTCCAGATATTGATGCCGATAAACGGGAGCAAGAACAGTGCGATGATGTACAGAATAACGCCAATAGCAGCGGTGATCATGACTTTCTGAAAGACTGGTCCAACTCGGATAATCCCTGTTGCGTATCCAAGGAGCATCCCGCCCGCGATGCCGAAGGTCGCGAGAATCGCTTGCACGATCAGTGTTTGCATCGCGTTGCCCGTGTTTGGGTCCGCGGCATTCCCCAAGAACTGCGTTGGGATGATGTAGCTCAATGCTCCGACAAACACGCCTTGTAGTATGGCATGGATCGGAGCGATCACTCGCGCCATCTTCGGCTTTGTGTAGATCATGAGCGAAACACCAATGCCGCCAATGAATGAACCGATCATGACGGGCCAGATGAACTTGGTGAGTGGACCACCAGTGACCATCTGCTGCCAGGTAAAGATGCCGGTCGCTGAAACAATCGCGAGGAGGATGGCGGTCGCGGAGACGGTGCCTCCGATGGTCATGGTGTTGGATTCGCTCCGCGCGATCTGTTCCTGTCCAAAGACGCCCATTGCCGGGTTTCGTGATTGCAGCATGCTCATGTGTCTGTCTCCAATAGAGTGCCTTGAACCTTCTTGGTCATCGGCGTTCGGGGATTTTAGTCTTGACCTTACGTCCGGATCGTCCGCTTTGTTCGCTCAGGAACCCGCTTTGGACGCCAGAACCAGCACGCGGAGCGTCTCGGCGATCGACCACGCTTGCGCGGGACACCCATCGGGATGGAAATGTCCGGATTCATTTGGTTCCGCGTCGTAGATCTCGTGGAGCTGTCCGACGCAGTCGCTGCTCATGCACTCAGCGAGCGAGCACAGACGCTGGATGCTTGTGGTGCGCGAGACGTCGTCGAAGCTCCGCGTGCGCATCAGCGCCTCGCACGCCGGACCAAGCAGCCAAGGCCAGACCGTGCCGTTGTGGTACGCCGAGTCGCGATCCATGAGCGTTCCGGTGTAGTGGGGTCGGTACTGCGGATCATCCGGAGCGAGCGTCCGCACGCCGACAGGGGTGAGCAGCACATCCCACACGGCTCTGATCGAATCATCGCGGATCGCGATCGGGAGCTGAACATTGGGGAGCGACAACGCGAAGAGCTGGTTGGGACGCAGCTCGCTCGAGCGTTCCCAGTGCAGCGCACGCGTGTGGTTCATCGGGATCAAGCAATCCACCAATCCTCTTGATGGTCCTTTGGTCATCAGGGATTCCAAAGAGGACTGTGCAAAGTCCGCTTGGTCGAGCATCGTCTCGCATGATAAAGAACTGGTCAGCTTCGCAAAGCAGCGCAGAGCGTTGATCCAGAGTGCTTGGATCTCGATCGGTTTGCCGTGTCTTGGTGTGAAGGTGATGCCGTCGCGCTGCGCATCCATCCAAGTGAGTTGGGTGTCCTCGCTTCCCGCGACGACGAGCCCATCTCCCGGATCGATCCCGATGTTGTGGATCGTGCCTTGGGTATACGCGTTGATGATTGTCGCGCACGCATCATCGAGACTCTTGGGGAGTGGGTTCCCAGTCGCTTCGCACCACTGGGCGCACGCGTGGATGAACCAGAGCGACGCGTCCACCGTGTTGTAGTGAGCCGGCCCATCGTCGTCATCGAAGCGGTTGGGGATGAGCCCGTGCTCGATCGCTCCTGCGAAGGTTGAAAGCGTCGCGAGTGCTTCATCGTGCCGACCTGTCACGAGTAATAGTCCGGGTAGCGCGATCATCGTGTCGCGTCCCCAATCGCTGAACCAGGGATACCCCGCGATGATCGAGGTCGAGTTGTTCCGATCGACGACATACGCATCGGATGCGGATGCGAGCATCGCGATGGATTCCTTGAGTGCCGGACCATCAGGATTCCCAGCGGCACTGAGCGCATGATCGATCGTCGATCGGACACGAGACTGCTTGCTCGAATTCCAGTCGATGTTGGATTCATGCCCATCTTGCATCTCGAGACGCACATGCTGGGAGATCCCTTTGCGGATCTGGACTGACCAATGTCCCGGCGCGAGCAAGTCCTCGCGATCTGGTTGTCCACGCAGCGACTCATGATCGAGACGAGTATCGGAGTAGATCGATGCTGAATTGCACCAGTCTGTCTGCACGCCTCGTAGTCCGAGCGTGAGTTCACCTCGAGCGACGGAGACGCCTTGGATCGCTGGCTCTTGGATAGAGCGGATCAGGAAATCCTCAACACAGATCGATCCAGGATGGTTCAACTCATGGAAATCCCGCATCGCGACCAAAGGCGTCAGCGTCATGCTCGCATCGACAGGGGATTGGATCTCGTACTCAAGAACAGACGCGTTCGTACGATCGCACACGCGCAGTGTCTTTCGGATCGAGATCGCGCCCTGCTGAGTTGGGGTGTGGTAAGTCCACGATGCGGACTCAGGATCCGACTCGAATCCCACAAGTCCCGGCATGGTCTTGGGAGCGTCTTGATCAGCGAATCGGAACCTCGTCAGATGAATCGCGAGCTCCGGCGTGCAGCAGTGCTCCTGCTTGATTCGCACGCACTCGTCCATCGCCGACACCAGCACGGCTCGGCGAACCGGAGGCGATTGACTCGCGACGAGCAAGCCGTGGTATCGCCGTCGAGGGGTCGCGTCGATTGATCCCATCGCGAAGGATCCGTTCCCCATCGTCAGAACCCACTCGGCTTGATCGCTCAATCCGCTCGATTCCTTGGGAACCCAATGGGAGACTGGGTAAGGCGAGGTCGCTTCGATGGTTGGGTCTGACGGATTCTTCACGCCAAAAGCGTAGTCAATAGACTCGCCGAGGTAGACAAGATGCCACCACCCTGCGATACTCTCTCATGGAGCCCACCCAAAAACAACCGATTGCCCACGCACAGCCCAACTCCGGCGCGATGAACCCAAAGATCGTGATGGAGGGGATCACCTTCGATGATGTCCTGCTGATCCCGCAAGCGTCCAATGTGATGCCCGCCGATGCGATCACGGCGACGCGATTGACCAAATCCATCCAGATCAACACGCCATTGGTCTCGGCACCGATGGACACCGTGACCGAATCAGCGCTCGCGATCGCGCTGGCGCAAGAGGGCGGCATCGGATTCATCCACAAAAACCTCTCGATCGAAGACCAAGCACGCGAAGTCGCGACCGTCAAGCGCTCCGCCAATGGCGTCATCACCGATCCCATCACGCTGGGACCTGAGGACACCGTTGCCAAAGCGATCGAGCTGATGCACGCCCACAATGTCTCCGGATTCCCGATCACCCAAGACGGCTCCAACGACCTGCGATCCAAGGGCAAACTCCTCGGAATCCTGACTCGGCGCGACCTCAAGTTCGCGTCCAACCACAGCATCGCGATCGCAGAGGTCATGACCAAAGAAGGACTCGTGACCGCTCCAGCGGGAACCACACTCCCGCAAGCGGAGAAGATCCTCAATCAGCACAAAGTCGAGAAGCTCCTGCTCGTCGACGACCACGGCTGTCTCGCGGGACTCATCACCATGCGGGACATCGAGCGTCTGAGTCAGTTCCCCAACGCGTGTGTCGATGCTCGCGGTCGACTGCGTGTCGGCGCTGCGGTTGGTCCGTTCCAGTTCGATCGCGTCGAGGCACTCCTCGCGGCGGAGGTCGATGTGCTGGTCGTGGACACAGCGCACGGGCACTCCGCGCCAGTCATCGAAACCGTCAAGCAGATCAAAGCAAAGTACGACATCGACGTCATCGCCGGGAACATCGCGACGGCGCAAGCCGCGATCGCACTCGCTGAAGCCGGCGCCGATGCGGTGAAGGTCGGGATCGGTCCCGGATCAATCTGCACGACGCGCGTGGTAACAGGAGTAGGGATGCCTCAGATCACCGCGATCATGAACGCGGTCGAGGGGATCGCGTCGATCGGATCGGATATTCCAGTCATCGCCGACGGCGGGATCCGACTCAGCGGCGACATCGCCAAAGCCATCGCCGCGGGAGCGGACTCGGTCATGATGGGATCGCTCTTCGGAGGTCTCGATGAATCCCCAGGAGAGCTCGTCATCTCCGGAGGTCGTCGATTCAAGTCTTACAGAGGGATGGGCTCCGAGGGCGCGATGGGCGCCGGATCCGCGGATCGCTATCGACAATCCGATAAGATCAGCGGCGGAAAGCAGAAGCAGAAGTTCGTTCCCGAAGGTGTCGAGGGATTGGTGCCGTATCGCGGAACGCTCGCGGAGTTCTCATACCAGCTGGTTGGTGGTCTCCGATCCGCGATGGGATACTGCGGCTGCGCCACGATCGAAGAGTTCCGCACACACGCGAAGTTCGTGCGTGTTTCAGGCGCCACAGTCGTCGAGAACCATCCCCACGACATCCGGATTACAAAGGAATCCCCGAACTACACGCACGCGCAAGCGAATGTGTAACCCGGGGACATCTACTGAGTCTCAACTCCGGCTTGATTAAGCGTCTTCTTCTTCACCCGCTTTGAGGATGCGTTCCGCGTCCGCAGGGGTCATTGACCCTTCAGCGACGTACGCCGCGAGCTCTCGTTTGGTCTTCTCGCGTTCCTTTCGGTTTTGGGTAGAGCTGATTGTTCCGAAGAAGATACCCAAGACACCGAGGACGCCCCCAACGCCGAAGACGATCGCTACGACGAGGTTATCTCCGAGCGCATTGATGATGGCAGATGCGTCGTCGCCGGCGAGTGTGTAGCTTGATGCGAGTAGGTTCATGGTGTGTTCCTATGCGTGCGGTGTGTTGGATTAACGGCAGGCGCGAGCGGATCCCGCTGCGAGGAGTCGCTCGCCTTGTTCAGGTGTCATCGACCCTTCGGCGACATACGCCGCAACTTCACGGCGAGTCTGTTCGCGTTCTTTGGATTTGCTCATCGCGTGGAGGATGCCGAGCATCCCGAGGAATCCGACGATGCTGGTGAAGATGATCATTGCGAGATTGGTGTCCATTGAGATCTCCGTTGAGCTGCTTGGTTGAGCGTGCTCATCTTCTTTGGTAGTTGGGTGGATATCAGTTGCAGCCGCGACGCTTACCTGAGTTCAGTAAGCGTTCACCTTGTTCAGGGGTCATGGATCCTTCTGCGATGTAAGCCGCGATCTCTCGTCGAGTCCGTTCGTTCGCAATCCTCCCGATCATCCCAGTGACGGCTTTGATCATGACAATGAGCACGATGCCGCTCGCGATGAGCGTTGGGAGGTAGACATCCTCATTATTGATAAAGTCGTGCAGAAGACTTTCCATTGCATTTCTCCAGACGAGGCAGCATGCGTGACATGTCCCATCAAGCACTCCTCGGATAGAGGTATTGGGAACCCCATTCGCTGTCTTTCACGATCTTATCAGATTCAGGACTCAATTCATACAAAATCAGTCCTTGAGCAACCTCAATCAAGATCCGGCTCCAATACCATCTAAGTATGAGTGCCCAATCCTCGCATGAATCCGTCCAAATCGCCCGTCAGCAGTGCATCAATCCGGATTGCAAAGCGGAGTATTCCGTCCATGAGGTCCACCTTTCATGCGCCAATTGCGGCGACATGCTCGACATCGTCTACGACTGGGATCAAGCGTGGCCGAAAGATCAGCGGGATTGGGGGGTGTTTGAGCGCCGCGGATCCACCTTCAGCCCCAGAGTTCCGGCTGGTGGAGAGCGGGTCACCGAATCCATGCTCGATTTCTCAGGAGTCTGGCGCTTCCGCGAGCTCCTCCCCTTCTGGAAGCACGCTCAGGGGGGGCAATCCGACATCGTCACAGTGGGGGAGGGACGGACCAATCTGCAGCGAGCGGATCAGCTCGCGACACATCTCGGATTCAATCCCGATCAGGGAGGTCGGCTCTACCTTCAGTACGAGGGGTTCAATCCGTCCGGATCGTTCAAGGACAACGGGATGACGGCCGCGTATACCCACGCGCGGATGGTGGGCGCGTCGCGCGTCGCGTGCGCCTCGACAGGGAACACCAGCGCCTCGCTCGCGATGTACGCGTCGCTGACAGGGTTACAGGCGTTCGTGTTCATCGGAGAAGGCAAAATCGCCTATGGCAAGCTCTCGCAGGCACTGGACTACGGCGCGACGACGCTGCAGGTTGCTGGGGATTTCGACGCGTGTCTGGCGCGAGTGCGCGAGATCGCGGAGCATCGTCCCGAGCTTGGGGTGTACCTGATGAACTCGGTCAATCCGTTCCGTCTCGAAGGTCAGAAGACCATCATGCTGCGGATCTTGGAGGGGATGAACTGGGAGGTCCCAGACTGGATCATCGTGCCTGGAGGGAACCTGGGGAACTGCTCCGCGTTCGCCAAAGCGTTCAAAGAGCTGAAAGAACTGGGGATGATCGATCGCATCCCTCGGCTCGCGATCATCAACGCGCAGGGGGCACGGACCCTCGATAGGATCGTCAACGAGGAAGGAATTGCGTGGAACGGCGGACGCTACGACCGCGGAGCAGTCCAAGCGGAGTACGAGCGGATGGATCGCGAGAACGAGCGTGCGGAGACCGTCGCGAGCGCGATCGAGATCAATCGTCCTGTGAATCTGCCCAAAGCCCTCCGCGCGCTGGACATCATGGACGGCGTCGTTCGCTCATTCGATGACGACACGATTGTGGAGCACAAGGGTATGGTGGGGCGTTATGGGTTCGGATGCGAGCCCGCGAGTGGGGCTTCAGTCGCGGGGGCGCACGCACTGCTTCGGGAGGGGCTTATCAAGCCGACTGATCGCGTCGCGTGTGTGCTGACGGGTCATCAGCTCAAGGATCCAGATGTAACAGTGGGGTACCACACCGGACTCCCAACCAAAGCGGCTCAGCGCTGGTTGGGTGAGCAAGATGTTGGAACCGTGGGGAACGCGTCGAATCAACCGATCCGTGTCGCGGATGATCTGGATGCGATTATCGCCGCGATGGGCTGATCCAATACAGCAAGCAGTTCATTATGTGCTCGGATTGATGGGTATCGAAACGCGATGAAGCCGGGGACCTACCCACCCGGCGTCATGCTGTGAATCTTGGGAGGAGTTCCCGAAGGTTCGTTGTGGTTTGTAAATCGGACGCGGGCTCTCGCCTTCCCGCGTCCGAAGAGTGGCAGCCACGCTGGCTGCCCCCTCCCGAAAACCCCGGCGAAGCGGTGTGCCCCGCCGGAGGGGGTTTCCAGACTGGTTGGGGACATTGACGATCCAGCCTGGAAACCTTGAGCTTTGATCCGGATCCCAGTCGGAGAAGGAAACAACGGGTCGGATCAATGTTCTGGGTCAGTATTCTTGTTTGGAATACAAATGGTATTTGTTTGGATTTGTGTGTGTTTCACCCCTCGATAGTGAAGCGGACTTTGCTCGCCGAGCTCAGTAGCATCGACAGAATGATATCCGAGAGCTGATGGAAACGGATGCATAGGGATTCTGAGATTTACTGGATTCATACGCCACTCAACCGCAATTAAGCGTAGAGACACTCGGTAAATAATCTATAAACCGAGCATTGTTAAGCGCTATACAAACCAATTGAAGTTCGTGCATTCGAAGTCGAATATTCTCGAAACCGTTTCGTTTGATCAAGTGTTCAGGTGTTTGCCCTACCAAACAAAGATTTGCAATTCACTTGGTTTCGAAGCTGTGGTCTACGCTTGTGCTCTCAGGTTGAAGAGATGGCACATGCACAACGCTCGATCGCTCTCTTGCGCTTGGAGATTTTCTGGATTCAGTGCGAGATATCGGAGCATAAATCAGAATTTTCCTCTTGTATAAACTGCTGGATTTCCAGTAGACTCTCAAGCGATCAAGATACTCTTGGGGTTCCGCACGCTCGTGGTTATGTGCGGGTCTTGGTCGGTCAGGAGAGAAAACATGAACTGGGTCGCGCTTTCTTCGATGATGAGTCTCGGAGTGGTATCTGCTGCATCGATGGGAATGGCGCCATTGTCCTTCACGGACGAGGCGCTCGCTCGAGGGGTCAACTACACGATCTCGCCGTTCACTCAGGTCCAGTTCGGTGCCGGACTGGGACTGCTCGATCTTGATGGTGACCAGGATCTGGACATTGTCTTGTGCGGGCGCACAGGATTTGGTGTCGCGGTTTATGAGAACGACGGCTCAGGGAACTTCACGGATCGTTCTATCGGATCTGGAATCGCTGCGATCAACAACTCGGGATTCTCGACGGCGGACTACGACAACGATGGTGATGAGGATCTGTTCTTTGGTGGATGGATGGTCCCATCAAAGCTCTATCGAAACGATGGCAACTTTGTGTTCACTGATGTGACGGCGAGCGCGGGTATTGCGATTGTGGGCGCTTCGATGGGGGCCTCTTGGGGTGACTACAACCAAGACGGGCACCTGGACCTCTACTACACCGCTCGTACAAATACGAGCAACAACACGACAAAGAATCAGCTACTCCACAACAACGGTGATGGGACATTCACCGATGTCGCACAGGCACTGAATGTGGATGCTGAGGAAGATCCAACACTGGTCTCCGCGTTCTTCGATTTCGATCGTGACGGCGACGATGATCTTTACCTTGGTACAGATAAAGGAAACTCATTCAACTGGTGGAATCGTCTGTATCGCAATGATGGCGGGACATTCACAGAAATCACCGACGATGCGAATGCCCGGGCCTACATCGATTGCATGGGTATCGCGATCGGCGACCTCAATAACGACAGTTTCTTCGATGTCTACATGACTGACACGATGCGCAATGCACTCTATTTACAAGACGGCAATGGCGTGTTCGTGGATGAGTCCGACAATGCTGGAGTGACATCCGGAGCAGTGGGATGGGGCACTGTCTTTGCTGACTTTGATAACGACAGCTTCTCGGATCTCTATGTGTGTAACCTTGCCGCTCCGAATCGTTTGTATCGCGGCGAGGATATCGCTGACTGGCCGATGAATGACGATGGGCCGGCTGCGGGAGTGGCGCTCCCAGGTGTTTCGTATTGTGTCGCCGTGGGCGATATTGATAATGACGGGCTCCTGGACATGGTCGTTGGTGATGTTGGTCAACGCGTCAAGATCTATATGAACAACTCTCCAGACGCGGCTTCGAATCACATGGTGCGTTTGCGCCCCGTCATCGGTGCTCAGGAGCTCAAGGCGGTTGGGACTTGCATGAATGTCCTTGCGAATGGGAAATGGCAAGCGACAGAACTACGAGCGGGTGTCAACTACAAGACGAGCGAGGGGAACACGGTTCAGCTTGGTCTTGGGACTGATACCGAGGCGCTCGTCGTCGATGTCGTTTGGCCCGGCGGGACGATCCGCCAGTTGACCGGCGTCCCTGCGGATCAGACCTGGACTGTGTACGAGCAAGAGCGGATCGGCGATCTAAACTCCGACGGCAACATCGAATGGACAGAACGGGCCGCGGCGATGGCGGCGTGGACTGGTCCAGGTGTGAAAATCATGCCTGGTGCTGAGATTTTCGACTTTGATGGCGACTTCGACATCGATGATGATGACATCGCGGGTCTGAGTCCTTGTCCAGCGGATCTGACGGGCGAGGGAAGTCTGAACTTCCTTGATGTGTCCTACTTCCTCTCCAACACGGTGAACTACAACGGCGATGCTTCGTTCAATTTCCTCGATGTGTCGGCATTTCTCCAAGATTTTGGTGCTGGTTGCCCATAATTTGTGATAGGATTGCTCGAAAATTTGTGTACCACATTCGAGGGATAAGTTATGAATCGAAGAAGTCTCACCGCATTTGGAACGATCGCTGGAGCTGCGTCATTCGTATCAGCAGGAATTGGTGGAGGGAGCTTCAGCATCCCTTGGTCCACGATCGATGGCGGCGGAGTGATCAACTCGTCTGGCGGCTCATACACGCTCAGCGGCACGATCGGTCAGCCTGATGCTGGCGCGACGATGACTGGTGGTTCTTTCTCACTCACGGGTGGATTCTGGGCAGGTGTCGATAGCTCCGAGCCTTGTCCAGCGGATCTCACGGGCGAGGGTGATCTGAACTTCCTGGATGTATCCGCGTTCCTCTCGCTCTACGGCATGATGGATCCGCTTGCTGATTTCCAGCCCGACGGGAACTTCAACTTCTTGGATGTCTCCGCGTATCTTGCGGCGTACGCTGCCGGCTGTCCGTAAAGCTGCTTTTTCAGTCCACTTCACGACACCCGCGAGCTTGTTTCGCGGGTGTTGTTTTTCTGAATCAATACAACAGCTCGAGCAGCGTCGGCTCAGCGAGCGGAGAAACCTCGTAGACACGCACACCTTTGATGGACTTAGAGTGCATGTAGAGGCCGGACTCTTTATCAAGCACAGGTTTCGCAAATCCTCGTGGGACAAAGAACGCGATCACACGCGTGCCTTCTTGGGTTTCTGCCATGAGGATCCGCGTCATCCGTTCTTTGGAGGATTTCTCAGGATTGTAGTTGGGGAGCAGCGAGCGCCAACCCACAAGCTGCATTGGGGTGTCGAAGTCAGCGTGGATTGCTTTGCCGTACCCGTCTTTGGTGTATGAAGCGAACTTCTCCGGAGTGTCGCAGACGACCTGAGGCTCAAATGTCCTCGCGATCGTGTTATAGCGTGCTTCGGCATTGAAAGTCTCGTGATTCCCGAGTGGGTCCATCACGATGAACAGTGTCGCCGCGATCAGCAGTGCTGCAGCGTATCCGATCCACTTACTTGAGAATCGTGGTGTAGTGTGAGTTTGATTCATCGCGATCGGCTCAGATTCTTCAGCGATGATCTCGAGTCCGGCTTCAATAGAGCGGAGCGTTTGGAGCTTGGCGTTGAGATCTGGATTGGATTCGAGTTCGCGCTCGAATGCGAGCTGTTCGGATTGTGACAGTTCCCCATCGATGAACGCGAGGAGCCGATCGTCATGGATGTGCTGATCATCAGTCATGTTTGGCTCCTTTCTTCGAAACAGACTCGCTTTGTTCAGGGTTATGCAGGATGTCGAGCAGGTTCGCTCGTGCTCGGAAGACATGACTCCGAGCAGTCGCGGCGGGCATCTCCAGAATCTCACCGATCTCGGTATACGAATGGTCGAGCAATGATCGGAGGAGCAAGCAGGTCCGCTGATGCACGCTCAGAGTCTCGAGCGCTTCGCGCAGCTTGGTGTCAAACTCAGGTGGGAGGTGCACTTCAGGTCCTTGATCGCTTGGGGTTATCTTTGCGATTGGGTTGGTATCAATCGTTGTGTTCTTTGATTGAGATCGAGCTTGGATGAGCTTTGGTCTGCGTTTGATCCTTCTCTTTTCTGATCGTCGTTGGTTTCGAGCAACCCCTCGAACGATCGTGGATGTCCACGCTTTGAAGTTGGTTCCGGGCGTGAACTCGTGGAGATGTTTGAGCGCGACGATCGCGCTGTGCTGGACGATGTCGTCAGCAAGACTGAAGCCGCATTCCGCTGCCGCGACAATCCGGAGGGTGCTCCGCGATTGTTCGAACAGTTCGGAGAAGCGTGCTTCGTCGAGTTGTTCCTTCTGATCGATGTCCACGCGTGTCCTGTACATGCAAGGGAACGATGATTGACCGATCATAGCCTTTGATTCAAAGTTGACGCATTGTGCCAACACTCTAAAGAGGTCCACCAAATGGTGGGATGTTGCATCTTTGCAGGAAAATTGATCCTGACGCAACATCTGAATGGTGGATGAACCTTGTCGGATGAGGGTGACTGTTTTTGGAGCAGGATCCGATCTGTCATCTCACTACACACTGCATATCACATTGGAGGAATAGATGAATCGCAAACTTATCACTACAGGATTGCTGCTTACGATTGGGACAGCCGCTGAAGCACAGACCACCCAGACGGGTCCAAGTGTCTTCCGCGTCGAATCTGGAGTCATGTTCGAGCTCGATAACGCGGGCGCTTCGGACTTCCTATTCAACTGGACTGATTCGAGCGGTTCCGTGGTCAACGAAGCAGACCCAACACTTGTGCTCACGGCTGGGGAGACATACTTCTTCCGCAGACTCACAGGGTCGCATCCGTTCGTGATTACTGACGACACGCTCCCGGTTACAGGGACTGACGGCTCGTACCTACGAGACACATTTGATGGCGCTGTGATTGATGCCGCGACGCTTGATCCGATCGCAGACTTTACTGCAGATCCTGGACCCACAACTGATCTGATCATGTGGACTCCGATGCCTGGGGATATCGGCGAGTACTACTACACCTGCCGAGTGACATCGCACTTGGGTATGACCGGACGCATCGAGGTCGTCGCGCCTGCAGGCATCGACGAGAAAGACATCCAGATCCGCAGCGTGGACTTTGATGCTGGCGTGGTCGAGTTCCATAACTATGGAGACGACGATCAGGACCTGAGCGGATGGCGCACTTGTACGCATGACTTTGATGAGGCGCGCCGATACTCATCCGCAACTGGATTCAATGGTGTCATGATCGAAGCGGGGACATCGATCTTCCTGCATTACAACAACGATGCGCCGGCAGGTCCTGACAATCACAATATCTCCGCGATTGGTGGTGCATTCGCGCAACCACTCGATCAGGATGCGTACGGCTTCCAGCTGTACCATCCTGACGAGAACGGCTCACTCTCGTTCGGGAACAGTCAGTTGATCGCGGATCACCTCCAATGGAACATCGATGGCGACGGCGTTGGCGCCGCTGAAACACGAACAAGTCAGGTCGTTTCGGTCGGACTCTGGACGGCGATCGGTGATTTCATCGCGACCACCGCGGAGTCATCTTCGCTCGAACTCACAGACTTCGGTGATGGGCGGCTCCACGGCCCGAGCAACTACAGCGTTGAGGAACCAGTCTGTATCCCAGACTTCACAGGCGAGGGACAGTTGAACTTCCTTGATGTGTCGGCGTTCCTGAGTGCGTTTGGGAATATGGATCCCGCTGCGGATCTGACCGGTGAGGGCAGCTTCAACTTCCTGGATGTCTCGCTGTTCCTCCAGTTGTTCGGGCAGGGGTGCCCGTAACAGCAGTGCATGAGATTTGGGAGAGAGAGCCCCGCGCATGCGGGGTTTTTTTATGGTTTCTGCGCCGATATGGAGCACGAATTGGGCGCTTTGGAGAGATGCGGGGATCCATATTCTCACGGCTTGCATATCGTTGTTGATGGGTTGTGTTTATCCGCAGCCGTACATCGACCTACCTGATCTCGCGACTGAATGGCGCTATTGAGAGAGTTCCCATGACCATCATGATTACAGGCGGTGCGGGATTCATCGGCGCGAACTTCGCGATTGATTGGCTCAATCAGAGTGACGAGCTCGTCCTGAATCTCGACAAGCTGACCTATGCGGGGAATCTTGAGAATCTGAAGTCGATTGAGGACAATTCGTCGCACATCTTTGTGCGTGGAGATATCGGTGATTCTGAACTGGTCGACCAGTTGCTCAAGCAGCACACGCCTCGCGCGATTATCAACTTCGCGGCTGAATCGCATGTGGATCGCTCAATCGAAGGTCCGGAAGCGTTCATACAGACCAATGTCGTGGGGACCACCCGCTTGCTCCAGTGTGCACGCAGGTACTTTGAATCCATGCCCGCCGATCAGCAGTCCGAGTTCCGCTTTGTGCATATCTCAACGGATGAGGTGTACGGCTCTCTGGCTCCGGATGATCCCGCGTTCACAGAACTCAATCGCTACGAACCCAACAGTCCCTACAGCGCGAGCAAAGCGGCTTCGGACCATCTCATCCGCGCGTACCACCATACCTATGGCTTGCCCGTCCTGACGACCAACTGCTCGAACAACTATGGTCCGTACCAGTTCCCTGAAAAACTCATCCCGCTCATGATCCACAACGCGCTCAGAGGGAAGCCGCTCCCAATCTATGGCGATGGACAGCAAGTCCGGGACTGGTTGTTCGTATCGGATCACTGCAGCGCGATCCGGAGGGTGCTTGATGCTGGAACAGTGGGGGAGGTGTACAACATTGGTGGTCTCAACGAGAAGACCAACATCGAGATCGTGCATCACCTCTGTGATCTACTCGATGAGTTGAGTCCCAAGTCCGATGGAAGGTCGTACCGATCGCAGATCGAGTTCGTCAAGGATCGTCCGGGACATGATCGCAGATACGCGATTGATGCAACCAAAGTCGAGCGCGATCTGGGATGGAAACCACGCTACACCTTCGAGCAAGGCATCCGTGAAACAGTCGAGTGGTATCTTGCTCATCCGGAATGGGTCGAGCACATCACGAGCGGCGAGTACCTGAAGTGGGTGCAGAGGCAGTACACATGAGCATCCTGCTGCTTGGCGCCAATGGACAGGTGGGGTCGGCGCTGCGAAAGACGCTGCGTCCGATAGGGGCGCTGATCGCGTGCACGCGCGATCAAGCCGATCTGGAAGATATGAGGGGGCTGCGTTCGTTTCTCGCGGACTCGAATCCGAGCGTGATTGTCAACGCCGCGGCGTACACGGCGGTTGATCGAGCAGAGGATGAACCCGATCGTGCGAAGCTCATCAATTGCGATGCCGTGGAGATTCTTGCTGAGCATGCCGCGCAGACTGGTGCATTGCTTGTGCATTACTCAACGGATTATGTGTTTGATGGTGAAGGCGATAAGCCGTATGCGGAAACCGATGATCCGAACCCACAGAGTGTCTACGGCAAGACCAAGCTCGACGGAGAACGAGCAATCCAATCGAGTGGCTGCGAGCATTACATTTTCAGAACGAGCTGGGTCTACAGCGATACTGGGAACAACTTCGTCAAATCCATTCGGCGTCTCGCGACAGATCGCGAAGAACTCACGATCGTGGATGACCAGATCGGCGCTCCTACAAGTGCGAACTTGATCGCTTCGATCACTGCAGGTGTTTTGTCACAGCATGCTCAGGGCGCAAAACTACGCACTGGGCTGTATCACCTTGTTGCATCTGGAGAAACGAGCTGGTATGGATTTGCTCAGCATTTTTTGGATGCGGATCGGAGAACAGGAGCTCGAATCGCGAAGCTGATCCCGATCCCAAGCGAGTTGTATCCGACCAAAGCTGTGCGTCCGAAGAACTCAAGACTTGATACGCAGAAGCTGCGGGATGCGTTTGGCGTCGAGCTTCCGGATTGGCGCGTGGATGTTGATTCGTTGCTTGCTACGATGCGATTGCAGGAGACTCTATGAATCGCAAGGGCATCATTCTGGCGGGTGGATCAGGAACGCGGCTGTATCCCGCGACGCAGGTCGTCTCCAAGCAGTTGCTCCCTGTGTACGACAAGCCGATGATTTACTACCCGCTCTCGACGCTCATGCACGCGGGGATTCGTGAGGTCCTGATCATCTCAACGCCGAGGGATCTGCCGCGCTTTGAGGATCTCTTTGGTGATGGATCCCAGTGGGGAATCGAGATTCAATACGCTGAGCAGCCTTCGCCTGACGGTTTGGCGCAAGCATTCCTGATTGGTGAGGACTACATCGATGGGCACCCATCCGCGCTGATTCTCGGAGACAACATTTTCTATGGTCATTCAATGTATTCTATCCTGACCGATGCGGACGCGACGGACAGTGGAGCGACTGTATTCGCGTACCATGTTCACGATCCACAGCGCTACGGCGTAGTCGAGTTTGATAAGCATGGGACCGCGATCAGTCTGGAAGAAAAGCCCAAAGCCCCCAAGTCACACTTCGCGGTGACTGGGTTGTACTTCTACGACAACCAAGTGGTTGAGTTTGCCAAACAACTCAAACCATCTGCGCGTGGGGAGCTCGAGATTACCGATCTGAATCGGATGTACCTCGAGCGAGATGAACTCAGTGTTCAGCAACTCGGACGCGGCTACGCGTGGCTCGATACCGGAACACACGAGAGCTTGCTCCAAGCTCAGCACTTTGTGCAAACGATTGAGCATCGTCAGGGTTTGAAGATCGCGTGTCCTGAGGAGATCGCGTTCCATCATGGTTGGATCAGTGCTCAAGAGCTTACCAAATTCGCTGAGGCACACAACGGGAATGAATACGGCAAGTACCTTCGGATGATCGTCGAAGAGGGGCGAGCAGAATGAAGTTCACACAGACCCAGATCCCGGATGTCTATGTGCTTGAGCCGAGGGTTTTCGTTGATGAGCGAGGTTGGTTTACAGAAAGCTTTCACGCTGAGAAGTTCGAGGAAACGATCGGCGTCCGTCCAGAATTCAAGCAGGACAACCATTCGAAATCAACGAAGGGTGTGCTCCGTGGTCTGCACTTCCAGGCGGCTCCATATGAACAAGGGAAACTGGTCCGTGTTGTGGAGGGTGAGATTTTCGATGTCGCGATCGATATCCGTCCGGGCTCTCCGACATTCGGGAAGTGGGTTGGGGAGCATCTATCAGCCGAGAATCACAAGCAGCTTTGGATACCAGAGGGTTTCGCGCATGGCTTTCTGACACTCTCTGAAACTGCTCAGGTGCTGTATAAAGCAACGAGTGTGTACGCGCCAGACTATGAGCAATCCATCGCGTGGGATGATCCGGAGATCGGTATTGATTGGCCCAAGGTTGATGAGATTGTGCTTTCTGAGAAAGATCGTCAAGCGCCATCGATCTCGATGATGTTGCAAGCCGATGAGCGGATTGATTGAGGATCACAGCGTGGGTCAAGCGAGACAATCCATCTGGTCCAGGCGTGCATTGATCCAGCAGCTTGTTTCTCAGCAGATCAGCGCTCGCTACAAACAATCCGTGCTCGGCGCTGTATGGGCCGTGGTGAATCCACTATTGACATTGATGGTCTACGCGTTTGTGTTTCTTGTCGTCTTTCGGCCGCGCGTGGAAACTGGTGCGAGCGATTCGACAGCATATGTGCTGAGTCTATTCAGTGGGATCGTGATCTTTGGCGTGTTTTCTGAGGTCGTGTCGCTGTCGCCGATGATGATCGTGAATCGCCCCTCGCTCGTGAAGAAAGTGGTCTTTCCGATTGAGGTGCTCCCTGTGGTTGCTTTCGGGACCGCTTCCGTTTTCGGGGTCATCGGATTGGGTTTGCTCTTGTTGGCGACTCTTATCTTTGGGATTGGACTGGGACTCAAGCTGTTCTTGTTGCCTGTGATCTTCATCCCGTTGTATCTTGTGACTGTCGGACTGGGTTGGTTCTTTGCATCAACCGGAGCCTATTTGCGTGACACCCAGCATGTGATCCGAGCGGCATTGCAGTTGTTGTTCTTTATGACACCGATTGTGTGGACCATTGATGTGCTTCCGAGCGAACGGATGCAAACACTGATCTTGCTCAATCCGATCGCGGTGGTGGTTGAGTCATCGCGTTTGGTTATTCTGCAAAACCAGTATCCCGCTTGGTATTGGCTCTTGTACGCGACGATCGTGGGATTGTTCGTGTATGCCTTTGGTCGCTGGTGGTTCGAGCGGACACGAGGGGGATTCTCCGATGTCGTCTGATACGAATCAAACTCCAGGAAATGATGAGTACGCTGTGCGTGTGCGAGATCTTGGCAAGATGTACGAGATCTACACCAAGCCTGCGGATCGACTCAAGCAATACATTTTCGGTAAGCGACGCCAGTTCTTTACGGAGTTCTGGGCGCTCCAGCAGATCAGTTTCGATGTCCATCAGGGAGAAACACTGGGAATCATCGGTCGCAATGGTGCTGGGAAGACCACGCTGCTGCAATGCATCGCCGGGACACAGAATCCCACAACAGGTACCACGAAGACCAAAGGCAGAATCACGGCGATGCTCGAACTTGGGAGTGGATTCAACCCTGAGTTTACCGGCCGTGAAAATGTGTTCCTCAATGGCACGGTGCTGGGAATCTCAAAGAAAGAGATGCAGTCCCGGCTTGAGAGCATCGAGTCATTCGCGGACATCGGTGCGTTCTTCGATCGTCCTGTGAAAACCTATTCCAAAGGGATGTACGCAAGACTCGCGTTCAGTATTCTTGCAAATATCGATCCCGATGTCTTCATTGTCGATGAAGCACTCGCGGTCGGAGACGCCATCTTCCGGCATCGCTGCATGCATCGGATCAATCAAATGAAAGAACGCGGCGTGACGATCTTATATGTCGCTCACGATGCATCCTCCATGAAACGCTTATGTGATCGTGTCGTATGGATCGAAGATGGTTCGCTGAGAATGATCGGGGAAGCGAGCGATGTGGTGGATGCCTATCTCGAGCATCAGTTCAAGATCACCAGCGATGTGAGTGAACGGAAGCCAGTCGCTGATTCGAAAACACAATCAGAGTCGATTGATGCTGAACCGCATAAACCTGCAGAAACAAAGTCGCACACTCAAGTCAATGACTGTAGTTCGAGTAGTGAATCACTGTTCGGAGGTCATGAGATGACGATCCCTGCAGGGGATTATCGAGTGGGCGATAAACGGCTCGAAGTTCAGGGTATCGGTGTCTATGACGAACACGGCAGGCAGTTGCAGTCCATCGAATCAGGGAAACCGATCTGGTTGAGGATGAGCTTCAAGAACAACAGCATCAATGATCCAGATGCGAAGCTCCAAACCGGTTGGACAATCCGCGATCTTCAAGGTGAACCGATTTCCTCGACCAACACTGGAACAGAGGGAGCTGAGGTGCCTTGTCCCGCGATCGGAGAGTGCACCACGATCGCATGGAAACTCTCGATGCCGATGCTCCGAGGCGGGAGCTACTCCATCACGATGGGATTGAGCGTGCTTGATGAAGATGGACATCCGCAGGTTGCTGATCGTGTGGTCAACGCGACGATCATTCAGATCCACGCGACGAATCAGGTACATGGCTTGATACGAGTCCCGGTTGAGATCGAGTACCAGACGGATTCCAGTCTCGCAGGGAAGGACGCATGATGCGTGTTGGCTTTCTCCTCTGCGGTGTACAGAAAGCTGGAACCAGCGCTATGGATCAATACCTGCGTCAGCATCCGCTGTTGTGTCTCGCGGATCGCAAGGAAGTGCACTACTTTGACGATGACAAGCAGTTTGCGCATGGATCATCGGATCACGAGTGGTACCACCAGTGGTTTACTCCGACAGAACAGCACACGCTGATCGGAGAGTGCACACCGGCTTATCTCTATTGGAATGACGCGATGAAGAGGATTCAGGAATACAACCCTGAAATGAAACTCATCGTGATTCTGAGAAACCCGATCGAGCGTGCATACTCGCATTGGGCGATGGAGATCGGACGCGGTCAGGAAGATCGGCCGTTCATCGAAGTGATCAACGAGGAGTCAGAGCGACTCGGATCTGAGACACAGCAATGCTTGGTTCGTTCGTATCTTGATCGCGGGTTTTACAGCAAGCAGCTCACTCGGATGTGGTCGCTGTTCCCGAAGGAGCAAACGCTTATTCTTCGCTATGAGTCGCTGTCAAGACAGCCGCAGACGATGTTGGAAGCGGTCTTTGAATTTCTGAAAGTAGACCAAACGGTACAGATTAAGCCGGCGCTCGTGCATCAAACTGAGTATCCGCGTTCGATGTCCAAAGCTGAGCGAGATCTGCTGATCGAGATCTTCTCCAATGAGATCCATCGACTCGAGCAGCTCCTAGGCTGGGATTGTCGAGATTGGGTCAATCAATCCTCTGTTGGGGCTCCATAGCGTCTTCTGGAGGCATTTGGCTGGAAGATTGCATGATCCGTATCCCTAGGTGCTTATACTTCCTATCGCCGAAGAACTGCGGGAATTGGGGACCATCAGCTCGAAGATCTCCGGATGTATGTAGTCGTTTTGGGAAGGTCTATGAGCAACGCACAGGACGCAGACAATCAGCCGAACCACAATCCCGGTCGCGATCATGGTGAGTTCGCCGAGGCTCGGACGCGTCGTCCCAACGCGCTGCTGGTACTTGGGATGCATCGGAGCGGGACGAGCGTGCTCACTCGATCACTCGGATTGATGGGGTGCAAGCTTCCGACCAATCCGATGGGGCCCGCCGAGGACAATCGGACTGGATTCTGGGAGCCTGTCTCGATTGTTCGCGCTCATGATGAGTTGCTCAGAGCACTCGGGATCGCACATGACTTCCCGATCGACGAACGCATAGGGGGGCGCGATATTCTTGAGATGATCCACGCTCAGGGATCAGAATCCGAGTGGGTCGATCGTCTCGCTGAATGCGTGGAGCTGGAATTCGGGAATGCGGGTCCGGACGAGTGCATCGTGATTAAGGATCCTCGGATGTGCCGACTGGTTCCGCTCTGGATGCGTGTGTTCGAGTCTCTGGGGCGCACCCCAGCTGCGGTGATTCCGGTTCGGAATCCTGTCGAGGTTGCGGGATCACTCCGCGAGCGCAACCAGTTCCCGAGCGGCAAATCGTACTGGTTGTGGATGGACCATCTGCTCAGAGCAGAGCACGATACAAGATCGATCCCGAGGGTCGCCGTTCGCTATGAATCGTTGATTGAGGATTGGCGATCACAACTGAAGCGAGTGAATGAAACGCTGGGTCTGGATTTTGCCAAACCTGCTCATGCCCAGCAGATTGACCGGCTTGTTTCGGATGAGCATCGTCATCAGGTCGCTGATGCTCATTCGCTCAAAAATCTTCCTGATCTAGTGCGTGATACCTACGAAGCGGCTTGCGAAGCCGCGGAATTCGGTGGAGCAATCGATAGCCGGCGATTCGATACATTCGGCAATAGATTCGAGCAGTCTCGGAAACTCGGTGCGGACTGGATTCTCCGATCCGAGCGTCGAGCGAACGAACTGTTTGCTGAAGTCAATAAACTCAGCGCCTCGATTCAACGATCGTCGATTGAGCATCAAGGCGCGATCAATACTCATGCGGCAACAACACGTGAACTCCGTTCGCAGATCACCTCGTTGCAGCATCAGATCGAGAACGATCGGAAGCGTTCGCACGAGCAAGCGATGCAATCGCAGAAGTTGGCTCAGAGAGTCGAATCGCTCAAGCATGAACTCGAAAGGACGAATGCTCAGATTGAAGAGCGCCAGGCGCAACTGAAAGCCGCTCAAGAGAGAACAGAATCTGCCGAGCGATCGAAACAACAAGCGGAAGAGAAGTTGATCGCCGAGCGTGCGTTGTCTGATCAACAGCACTCTACCCAGCGTGATCTGATCAATGATCTGAGAACTCAGAACCAGACAATGCAGTCCCAGTTACAGGGTTTGAAGAGTCTGCAAGATGCTCATCAGTTAGCAACTCTCGAACGGCAGCGATTAAACGCATACATCGACTCTGTGCATCAGTCAGGGTCATGGCGGATCACCAAGCCGTTGCGGGCTGTGAGCATCGCGACGAAGACAGCAGCAAATAAGGTCAAGTTCACTGTTGCTCGGATCCTTGAGCGCTGTGGGAAGCTGGTGAAGCACTCGCTCCCGCTCTCCGAGTCGATGGAACGGCGTTTGGAATCAATATTTTACGGCATCGCCGGACCGCTCCTCAAACACACCGCTGGATACAGCAACCACATATCGAAGCGCGATCGTGAGCAGCAGCGCACGGCGGCTTCCATGATCGAACCGACGGCAACTATTCCGTCTGCCTCGATTTCAGCAGTAGATCTCAACACAGTGAATGAAGAGCAAGACTTCGATTTTGATCGAGTTCCTGAAGCGATGCTCTTCTTCGGAGTGATCGATTGGCATTTCCGTCATCAGCGCCCACAACACATCGCGGCTGGGATGGCGGATCGTGGTCATCGCGTGTTCTACTTCTCGCCTCAGTTTGTGAATCAATCTGATCCGGGGTATGTTGCTGAGGAGATCGCAACGAGTCCAATTGATCAGAGCGCCGCAAGCGTTGTGCAAATCCGTCTTCATGTGAAAGGATCACCCTTGATCTACGAAGGGGATCTGGCCAAAACCCAAGCGGATCAGATCCGCGCTGGAATATCGAAGGTGCTGATCGATTTTGGTGTCGGACAATCGGTGTGTATGGTTCAGCATCCCGGCTGGTCACCGTTCGCGTACGACATTCCTAATGCGATGCTTCTGTATGATTGCATGGACAATCATCACGGCTTTGCTGAAACTGGTCCAACGCTTGAGCAACTCGAACAGAGACTGCTGCGCGACTCGGACCTCACAATCGTTACCAGTGACTGGTTGCAAGAATACGCACAACCACGCGCTCGAAAGACAGCGATGGTTCGCAATGCGTGCGAGTACCAACACTTCGCAGATCAGGATCCCCGAGATGTTCCGAAAGCGTTCGAAGGGATCGCACCAGATCGAACGGTGATTGGGTATTACGGCGCGATTGCTGAATGGTTCGATGCCGAGCTTGTTGCACGCGTCGCGGAGCAATATCCCGATGCGCTGGTCGTATTGATCGGCGCGGATTCAGATGGGGTCTCCGAGAAGCTTCATAAGTATGCCAACATCATGATGCTTGGAGAAATCCCGTATCGTGAGCTCCCTGGGTATGTTGCTCGTATGGATGTTTGCATGATCCCTTTCGTGCTCAATGATCTCATCCGCGCCACGAATCCAGTGAAGATCTATGAGATGCTCGCGGCTGGGAAGCCTGTGGTGACTACAGATTTGCCCGAGCTCCGTGAGCATGAGATCGACAAACTGATCCATAGAGCAACAAGTCACGACGAGTTCCTCAGAATGGTTGGATTGTCGATGGCAGAGGCCGATGACAATCAACTTGTCGCTAGGCGGAAGCGTTACGCAGAGGGGCAAGATTGGTCGGCTCGATCCATCGCATTGGATCAAGAACTCGCGGTACTCAGAGCAGATACAAATCCCGAATCTCTCGTGAGTATTGTTGTGGTGACATGGAACAATCTTGATCTCACCAAAACATGCGTCGAGAGTGTGCTCGCGGATACTTCGTATCCGAACATCGAACTGGTGATTGTAGATAACGCGAGCTCTGACGATACCCCTCAGTATCTTCAAGAACTCGATGAGCAAGAGCAAAGAGTTCGTGTGATCCTCAATGACGAGAACACAGGATTCTCAAGGGGTAACAACATCGGTTTGCATGCATGCAAAGGCAACTTTGTCGTGCTGCTGAATAACGACACCGTCGTCACCCAAGGATGGGTCCGAACGATGGTCAACCATCTCAGTCGAGATGAGAGCGTCGGCATCCTCGGCGTGATCACCAATAACATCGGCAACGAAGCACGCGTCGAGACTCAATACGAATCTGTAGAGCAGATGCCCAGCGAAGCGTACTTGCTCACGCGGGAGAGTTTGGGTGACGTATTTGATATCCCGGTTGTCGCGTTCTTCTGCTGCGGCATGCGTCGCGAGGTTTATGACCGGATTGGAGATCTGGACGAGAACTTTGGTCTCGGATTCTTCGAGGATGATGATTATTGTCAGCGTGTCCGCCAGCTCGGTCTGCGTGTGTGCTGCGCCAACGATATCTTTGTTCATCATCACTTGTCAGCGAGCTTCAACAAGATCGGGTCTTCGCGGAAGGATCGGTTGTTTGTAAAGAACAAAGAGTACTATGAATCCAAATGGGGAGCTTGGGTCCCGCATTGCGAGCGTGGCGATCCGGGAGCCGTCAAAGCCACAGCTCGCTAGCCGAATATACCCAGCAAGCCATCCGTTCGAGAATCGGGCAGTATGACCACAGACACTTCGACATCAACTCACTCGGCGCAAGGGGCAGATTCACTGCTGAAGAATGCCAAGCCTCTGTTCCTATTTGGGGCGGCTCGATCGGGTACGACTTTCTTGTGCAGGATATTGAACGCGCACCCGCAGGTGCTGCTGACGAACGAGTCCGCTGTGGTTCTGCAGTTGGGTGAGTTGATTCGGCGTAGTCATATCGGCGCCTCGGAGGGGATCGTCTTCGGGAAGTCACATAACAAAGCATGGTCCGATGTATTGCGGAGTGAGAGCCGACAGCTTATCGATCGTTTCTACGAACGCGTGGCGTATCAAGATATGGAAGAGTCGGGTGGTACGAATAAGCTCGCTTATTACGGAGACAAGCACCCTCACCTCTTTCTGTGTTTTGACTTGCTTGAAGAGATTTACTCGGATGCCACATACATCCATCTTGTCCGTGATCCAAGAGATGCCGCGCTTTCAATCGCGAAGATGAGTAACTCTACTTATCAAGAGGGACTCAAAAACTGGAAGATTTTTGATGATCACAATCGGAAGTTCGTCCAAAGAGTTCACGAGGACTCTATTTTTAACCTGAGTTATGAGGAACTGGTCGAGAGCCCGCACGAGGTTTCGCAGAGTGTTTTTGAAGCACTGGGTATCAAGCAGGATTCTGAAGTTGCTCGGTATCTCGATGAATACGGATCTGTGGATGCTCACACGATCCAGAATAGAGACGGCTCTACATCATTGCACTCATCAAATATGGCTTTGCACCCCTCAACTCATCAGCTGGGACGATGGAAAAAAGTACTGAGTCGAGAAGACTGTGACTTTACAGATCAGTTGATTCCTGAAGCGCTTGCCGAATATGGCTATCCGCTTTGTTCCGAGGTGTAGAATCTCAATCTCAATATTTCCTGTTAGAAGTGGTGGTACACAAATATGGACATAATCGACTTCGCGTGCAACATCTGCGGTCAACAGAATCGCGTGCAGTTGGAACAACTCGGACGAGAGACCGGATCATGCTCAAAGTGCAACTCGACTGTGCGCATGCGATCGATTGTCCATCTCCTGAGCATGGAACTCTTCGGGGAGAGTCTGTCGCTCACAGAGATGAAACCCGATAAATCAATCGTCGGGATGGGGATGAGTGATTGGGAGCCGTATGCCAAGCCGCTTGCAAGACTGTTCTCGTATACCAACACTTATTACGATCGTGAGCCGATGGTGGATATCACGAATCCAGATCCATCTTTAATCGGTACCCTGGACTTCCTGATCTCGACCGATGTCTTCGAGCATGTCGCGCCTCCAGTCGATATCGCGTTTCAGAATGCACGCAAGCTGCTCAAGCCTGGAGGAGTCTTTGTGTTCAGCGTGCCGTTCTCGCTTGCGGAACATACGGTTGAGCATTTCCCAGAACTCCACGAGTTCACGATCACTAAAGATCGGAAGAATCCTGTTCTCATCAACACCACACGCGACGGTCGGACACAGGAGTTCCGCGACCTGGTCTTCCACGGCGGAGAGGGCGCGACGCTTGAGATGCGCATCTTCAACAAGCATGGCTTGGAAGAACAACTCAGTAATGCGGGATTCGCAAAGCCGGATTATCACACAGAGCCCTGCTGGGAACGAGGGATTTACTTCCCTCAGCAGTGGTCACTCCCGTTGATCACGCGGCCGCAACCTATACTCTCAGCGACTTAAGAGAAGACGATTACTCTTCCAAGAGTGGTTTAGGTGGAGTCATCTCGCTGTATCGCAGAGGTGAGGGCGTCTCTATATCGGCATCAAAGCCTTTGATCGCAACATGCCAGTTCGCGTGTTCTCCAAGCTCGATGAGCATTCCGAGCTCAACGAGACGCTTGTATTCTTCGATGATGCGTTTGTCGTCGGCGACATGTCCGATGTCTCGCACGATGAAGCCGGTGATGTTGGGATCGTACCAATGCCCCTCGAATGCTTTGAACTGAGTAGGAGGCATAAACACCGCACGCTTCTCGAATCCAGGGATGAAACGAAGGATCGCGTAGGAGGATCCAACCATCCCGAGCCGTTGATTGTCGCCATCAGCATCGAACAACATCTGATTGATTGCGGGAACCCCGAGTTGGCTGCGTTGCTCAATCTGCGACTGCGCGAGCTTCGGTCCATCGAGCCCAATCCATCCAAAGAGTGAGACCCCGAAGAGCGCTACTAACACGAGAACAACAGGCACGAACGCTCTTGACTCTTTGAGATCTGCTTGTTGTGTGTGCTCAGATTCTTCACGATTCCGTTCATCAAACTTCATTCGGATCGCATTGGTCAGCTGGTAGATCAACGCGATGGTCCCTGAGATCCCCACGGCCATCGCAGGGACGGCATAGGCCATATTCCGAGTGCTGTAGCTGAACCCCAGCGCCCAGACCACCCAAGAGGGAATCGCGACACACAACACGACTGGACGCGTGACTCTATGGAACACGCCGAGGAATGAACCGAGGAGGAATGCCCAAACGATGTATGAGCCGTCAATCTCACGGCCGATCTTGAGCGGAGGAACGAGGCGCTCGAATGCGGTAATGAATCTCCCTCCGATACTCGGACGCGGATGGAAGTTGCCCATGAGTTCTTTGCCGATAAACGAGTCTTGTCCAGACCAGATCAGGTAACTCGAATAGGAGTACCAAGGGAGCAGCACCGCAAGGAGCACGCCGAGTGCAACCAACGCGAGCTTCCAGCGACGGATATCAGGATTCACAAACTGAGTTGTGAGAATCAACAAAGGCAGTGAGACAATGAGGATCAACCCTGCTTGTTTGCTGACCGCGGCGACGCCTCCTGCGAACGCGCCCCAGAGCACAGTACGGATTGCTTGAGATCGATCATTCTTCCCCGCTCCACGCAGTACCAAACACCATGAGAGGGTCATCAACGCAGCGACCGGGATGTCCATATATCCTGAGACGAAGAACGGCTTGTAGAGAATCCAGATCAGGATCAAGGTGATCGGGATCGCACGCATCAGGATTGCAGATTTCCGTGCTACAGCCGCGATGAATAAGCTGCAGAGCATAAGCAGTGGGAAGAGTCCCTGAATGGATTTCGCAAACTGCTGGATCTCTGTGTGTCCGATGAGGATGTAGCTGATGCTCCATGTCGCTGGGAGAAGCTGTGGGTAGTCTCGCGCGCGGATCGCTTTGCCTTCCATCGCCCATTCCATCGCCCATCGATTCCAGCTCGCGACGGCATCCCACATAAAGAAGGTCTGCCCGATCGCTTGAATGCCGATGAAAGCGCAGACGAGCATCGTGAGAACGGCGAGCGTTGTGAGTTTTCCGGAGTCGGTTTCAGACTCAATTGAATCCGCAAAGACAGAGTTAGGTATATTTTGTCTCGGGGTTCGAGCATCGCGCCAGCACAACAACCCAAGCACGCAAAGCTCAAGAATCATGAATGTCATCACAGCGGATTTGCTGACCATCCCTGTCAGACTGAGCAGCAGGATCAGCATGAGATTGATCCACAAACTCGCGGCGAATCCGACACACAATCGCGTGAGCCAACCCTGAATACGGATCGCTTTGGTCAGGACATAGCCCGGGAGCCAGATCATTTGAACCACAGCGATCATGCCCCAGACTGTGTCCGCGGAGGTGACGGCGCTTTGGACAGTTGGACTCATTGGTGCTCCGATTAGGACTGCTCAGTTGGCGCGGTATGCGACGATGCCTTGAGTCAGAATGATGGGCCAGTTTATCTGAGATTTCAGTTTGTTGCCAAGCAATGACGCTGTTGACTCGACTTCAGGGAACTTGAGCGGCCGTTCGTCGTGGAAGATCCACTTTCCCATCATCTCCGCGAGCGATCTTGTCGTTCGGTAGAGCAGAGTGGGCGTGGGGAAAGTAATGACCACCAAGCCCCCAGGTTTGCAGAGCGTGAAATGAGATCGGATCGATTGTGCCGTCTGTTCGGGATCGAAATGTTCGATGAGCCCAACACTCAACACGATGTCCGCTTGCTCGAACGATCCCAATCCCTGCTCGTCGAGCACATCCGCTTTGTGCGCTGAAGCCTTTCTTGACTCGATATCAGAAGCGAATCGATTTCTAAACAGATCGAGGCCGTACTCGTTCATGTCCAGCACTGAGTAGTGTGAAGGAGCAAACTCATTGCGCAACCGCTCATAGAAGCACGAGTTGGCGCCACCGATCTCGATGATACGGGGATGCTGTCTTTGGTGCTCCTGATTCCAGAGGGATAGATAGCGCACGAGGAGGTTCGCGGTCCGTTCTCTCGTGAATGTCGTCGCTTTGAACGGTGCCTTGTAGTAGCTCGTCCAATCCGTTTCATTGGCAGAGCAATCATTGGTTTCGATCTGTGCGGACTCGTTCATGGTGCGTAGGTGCTCACGATGCTATGGATTTGCGTTGGGTGGTTTGCGGGAAAATGAGCAGTCTCTGGATCGAGAAGTTCGCGATCAATAGCAGTGTCTCGGAGATCACTTTCAGCAAGACGAGGTTTGTTTCCCAGACCAATGCTCCAGCAGTCATCAAGCCGTAGGACACGAACCCTGAGAGCAGCACGAGCGTCGCGTACCACAGAGCGGAGGTCGCGACGGGTCGGCTGGACTTGAACACAAACACTCGGCATGCATGGAACTGATAGATACCAGCGACGAGACGCGCGATCGCCATCGACAGCGCGATGTTGTCGCTGATGCGGATCATGATCGAGAACATCAGCACATCGATCAGAAATGTCGCGAACGAAGTGGCAAGGAATCGCGTGAAAACCGAGTAGATCCGCATCGAATCCGTGAATGCTCGGAAATGCGAGGTCGGATTCCCCGGCTCATACACCGTCTGGATCTCGCATTGATGGAACTCGACGCCTTGGACACGAAGATCGATCAGCATCCGCATCTCAAACTCGTACCGATCGCCGCTGATCTGGAGCACATCCGGGATCAACGAGGTCGGGATCCCTCGCAAGCCGGTCTGTGTGTCGTTGAGTTTGGTGGGGGTGAAGAATCGGTAGACATACTTGGTCGCGGTATTCCCGAGTCTTGACCTCAACGGCACCGAGTCTTCAAACGCTCGCGTCCCCAGAATGAGCTTCTTGGGGTGCTCAATGAGGGCGCATGCGACTTTCCGGATGTCCTCAGGAAGATGCTGACCATCCGCATCTGCGGTGATCACCCCCGCGAAGTCCGGATGCCGAACCGCGAGGTCGTTGAGTCCTGATTTGAGCGCTGTTCCTTTACCCAAGTTCACAGCATGTCGGAGCACGCGGACATCGTGCATCTGCTCGATCGCATCGAATATGTGTCTGAACTCTTCTCCTGATCCATCGTCGATGACCAGAATCTCGCCGTAGTGATCGTTGAGCAGGGATTGGACGAGCTTGATCGTCGTCGCGTCCGGCTTATACGCTGGTATCAAAACTGAGACTCGCGACAAGTCATGACCTGTTTGGTGACGCTCTTGGTCTGCATTCGGAGCAGCTTCAACCTCCAGCGGTTGAGAGATCGTCGGACTGGGAGTTTCAGCGGAGGTCATGAGCGGGCATACTATAGGGGAAGAGCCGTAGCACGACTGAATCGAGGGGGCACAACCCAGATCGTGCTGCGGAGAAAGCTTCAGAGGGGTGTGGGGAACCCTATACTCGTTGGTTGGGGCTCGAACCTCAGTCCAATCTCGCCGGACAGCGACCGGAAGGGTGTCATGTCACGCATACTTGTAGTACTTGGAACACGACCCGAGGCGATCAAACTCGCGCCGGTCATCCATGCGCTGCGTGAGCACGCACGAGATGATGACGAAGTTGTAGTCTGCTCGACTGGACAGCATCGCGAGATGCTCTCGCAAACACTCGGAGCGTTCGGAATCACCCCTGATCTGGACCTCGATGTGATGGAGCCGGGACAATGCCCCTCAGATGTCGTCGGGAAGCTGATGATCGAGCTCGGGAAAGTCTACAAGCAGACTTCTCCCGACTGGGTCGTGGTTCAGGGTGACACCGCGACAGTCGCAGCGGGGGCGCTCTCCGCGTTCATGCATCGCATCAAGGTGGCGCATGTCGAAGCTGGACTGCGTACGCACGACAAATCCAAACCCTTCCCTGAAGAAATCAACCGCCGAGTCGCTGGAGTGGTCGCGGACATGCACTTCGCGGCGACTGTGCAAGCGAGCGACCACCTGCTCAGAGAGGGCAACGCGCCGGACTCGATCATGGTCACGGGAAATACTGTCGTCGATGCACTCCGCTGGATGTCCGACAAGATGCGGCAGAACACCGATGCAACGGTCAACGGACATGCTGACAACACTCGTTTGGTGTTGGTGACCGCACATCGCCGGGAATCGCATGGTGAGCCGATCCGTGAGGTCTGCCGAGCATTGAAAGAGATCGCTCAGCAGCACCACGACATCCGGATTGTGTATCCCGTCCACATGAATCCCAATATCAGTGGTCCGGTCTGTGAGATCTTGGAAGGTGTCGAGCGGATCAATCTCTGTGACCCACTGGATTACCCAAGCTTCATGGAGCTCATGTCCAACGCGTACATGATCATCACGGACTCGGGGGGTATCCAAGAAGAAGCATCCGTCATCGGCGTCCCCACACTCCTGCTCCGTGAATCCACGGAGCGTCCAGAAGCGGTTCAAGCAGGGGTGGTGCTCCCTGTCGGTACCGATCATGACCTGATCGTCAAGAGTGCGGCTGCTGTGCTGACCGATCCAGAAGTCCACGCTCGGATGGCAAAGCCGGTGACAGTGTTTGGAGATGGACTGGCTTCGCAACGGATCGCGCATGAACTCTTGGGACTTGGTCGTTTCGATGACATCGCTGATCAACAACGCTCTGTCAACTCGTCGTTCGATCGAGTCGGTTCAGGACACTGATCCATGCGTGCGCTCTGGTTGGTTCGTAAATCCCTGACCAAGTTCCCGGGTGGTGACACCACCCAAGTCCTCCAGACGAAAGCATCCCTAGAAAAACTGGGTGTTCAGATCGAGCTTCGCTCTGTCGATGAACTCCCAACCAAAGACGATGCACAGCGATACGACCTCATCCACTTGTTTCATCTCGACCGATTGTGGGAGAATCTCCCCGCGGCACTGGGCGCCCAGAAACTGGGTATCCCCTACGCTCTGAGCACGATCTATTGGCCGACGACACGATTTGACCAATCCGCACGGCGCGGGATTAACGGCATCCTCGCCCGATCGATGGGAGAGAGCACGTTTCAGAGTTTCCGTCAGATCGAGCGATGGGGGCACGCGCGAGTCAGGGAGAAAGCCGCGATCAAATGGTCGATGCATGCGATGCGATTTGAGAACGGCGCTCGTAAACTCTTGAAGCATGCCGCGGTCTGCTTACCCAACAGTGCTGTGGAAGCGGACCGGATCAACGAGCGATTCGGGACAGACATCGCAATGACGCGCATCCCCAACGCGGTGGGGGATGCGTTTGTCAATGCACTACTCAACTCTGATCAGCAGCGTCATGGCATCTTGTGCGTCGGTCGCATTGAGCCGAGGAAGAATCAACTCGCACTGATCCGTGCGGTGTCCAAGCGATTTGGGCGACCTCTTGATCTAACCATCGTCGGATCACATGGGCGATTTAATAAAAAATACTACGAACAGTGCCGAACTGAAGCCGGCGATCATGTGCGATTCATCTCGCATCAAGGAATCGACGAGTTGATCAAGCTCTACCAATCCTCATCGGTACACGCGAGTGTCAGTTGGTACGACACGCCGGGACTTGTGAATCTCGAAGCGGGAATGTGTGGCTGTCCTTTGGTGATCGGAACGGAAGGATCCAGCACAGAGTATTTCGAAGATCTCGCATGGTACGCGGATCCCGCAGACCCCGCTTCAATCCGAGAGGCAATCGAGCACGCGATGCATGATGAACAGGTACATGAGCGCACACGCGACATGCAGAAGCGAATCGTAGAGAATTACACATGGCATCACTCCGCTCAAGCAACACTTCAGGGATATGAGCACGCACTCAGTGCTGCATCAGTTTGACACTCATTCGTGACGAAGCGCTTCGATCGGATCCAGATTCGCGGCACGCATCGCGGGATACATCCCGAAAATAATCCCGATCCCCACACTGATCACCACCGAAAGCATCACACTCCAGGGAGTTACCACCGTCGGCATATCAGCAACCATGGTGATAATCCATGGGATCAGCAGTCCGATCCCGATCCCGATGAGTCCGCCGGTCATCGAGAGCACGACGGTCTCGATGAGGAACTGACCGATGATCTGTTTGCGCTGCGCTCCGATCGCTCTGCGGATCCCGATCTCACGCGTGCGTTCCGTGACCGATGCGAGCATGATGTTCATGATCCCGATCCCGCCAATCAGCAGGGAGATCCCAGCGATCGATCCGAGGACGATATTGAATGTGCGCTGAGTGGATTCCGCTTGACGCAGCAACGCTAGCGGGACGCTCATCCGATAGTCCCCTTTGGGGTGGAACATCGAGAGCATCCGTTCGATCGAAGCGGCGGTCGATTCGACATGCTCACGATCATCGACTTCAACAATGAGTTGATGGAGCTCGACGAGTTCACGCGAGCGTGATCCATTGCCTCGGATGGTCGTGATGTCCCCGAACCGTTCGATCGCTACATTGAGCGGGATGTACGCGTCGATGTTCTGATCAGGAGTCTGCATCGTTCCCGATTGTGTGCTCTCGGACTTGATTACGCCGACGACCTTGAAGTACCCCTGCTTGATGAGCACTTGCGAACCGACTGGGGTTTGTCCAGCGAGCAGCTTTCGAGCACCGTGCTCGGTTAAAACGACGACATTTGCGTTTTGCTCTACATCGCGATCGAGCAGCTGACGACCCGCGAGGATCTCACGCTGAACCAGATCAAACCACTGCGGCGTCGTCCCCACAAGACGCAGCTCATGCGACCTGCTGTTGACGCGTCCCTCGCTCCGGATCAGCTTTGCAGGGACAGCACGAACGACGGTGTCAAAGCTCTGCTGGATTCGTTCAAGATCATCATAGAGTAAGCCATAGATGTTCATCCGGATGCGCTGCGAGTTCTGACCGCTGTTCTCCACGGCTTGCTGGGAGTTGATGATGATGTTCTGGCTTCCGAGTCTGCGGATTTCATCGAGTGCCTTCTTGCTCGCGCCCTCACCCACAGCGAGCATCGCGATCACAGCTCCAACACCAAAGACCATGCCCATCATCGTGAGGATCGAGCGCATCTTGTGAAGCAGGAGGGTTTTCACACCCAATCGAACATCGCGATAGAGTCGTTCACCGATCATGAAGTCGCTCCAACAACTGGAGTGTTCTGTGTGATCGATGCGATCTTTCCATCCCGCATGACCAGCTCGTGCTGCGCGTGGGCCGCGATTTCTGGTTCGTGTGTGACCATGATGATGGTCTTCCCCTGATCATGGAGTTCGGTTAGGATCTCCATAATGGAATCGCCGGTCGCCGTGTCAAGATTCCCAGTCGGCTCGTCCGCGAGCAATACCGATGGATCGTTCATCAGTGCGCGAGCAATCGCGACACGCTGCTGCTGACCACCTGAGAGTTCAGTGGGGCGGTGCCCCATGCGATCCGCCAATCCAACACGCTCAGCGAGGGCTTTGCTTTTCTTCGCGGCTTCGCTCGCATCCACGCCTTGATAAAACAGCGGGAGCTCGATGTTCTCCTGTACAGTGAGTTGCTGGATGAGATTGAAGTTCTGGAAGATGAATCCGAGATAGCTGAGTCGAAGATCGGAAAGCTCGTCATCACTTGTCTTCGCGATGTCCTGTCCCTCGAGTCTGTATACGCCGCTGGTGGGACGATCGAGGCATCCGAGCAGGTTGAGCATTGTGCTCTTTCCCGATCCGCTGGATCCGGAGATCGCCCAGAAGCTTCCTCGTTTGATCTCCAGATCAACTCCCGCGAGCGCGTGGACATCTTGATCACCCATCCGATAGGTCTTCCAGACCTGCTCAAGCGAGATCACAGTGTCGTTGTTGCTCTGCTGGGACAGATCAAGACTCAAGGCGTGCCCGCCCGTGCTTGAGAGGGTCTCCCTGATGGACGCCCTTTCTGCTGTCCCGAGTTGCTAGGACGATCACGAGTGCTCGCTGTTTCCTCGGCTTGTTCGAGAGGTGGTGTGAGAAGCACGCGATCACCAGGATTGAGTCCCTCGATGATGTGGACCATCGAGTTGTTGTCTAGTCCAGTGACCACTCGGCGGGGAGCCAGCTCCTTGCCTTCTCTGACATAGACCATTGAGTTTCCAGGACTCCCAACAACCGCTTGAATCGGGACAGCGAGCGCGTCGATGTATTGATCAACCTTGATGGTTGCTTTACAGCTCATCCCTGTCCGGATTTCTGTGTGCACGCCGTCGATCATGATCTGCGTGTCGTAGACCTTCAAGTCCGGATTCATAAATACAGAGGTTGCGTCAGGGAGCGGGGCAATGCGTGTAACCTTTCCTGTAAACGACTTTCCAGCGAGCGCATCGATCGTGATCTCAGCAGCTTGTCCGACCTGGACTTTACCAAGTGCCGATTCGTGAATCCGGATGACCACCATCATGGAGTCGGCGGTAGGGAGGTGGATGAGTTCCTGCCGTTCGTAGACTTCCTGGCCCTCGTCGAGAGGTTCGGTGTCGCCTCTCCAGCTGAACTCTGAGCTTGTCGCGTAGACGACCATGCCGTTAGCGGGAGCGTGCATTTTCGTCTTTGCGATCTGGTCTTCAATCTTCTCGAGCTTGAGTTTCTGTCGTGTAAGCTCGGCACCATACGCACGCTGACGAGCTTCCGCTTGGACGAGATTGCTCGACGATTCACGCTTGACACGCTCAAGCGCGAGGCGCTTCTGCTCGATCTCTGAATCCAACTCATCGAGCTTGCGGACATGTGTGAACTCTTTGAGCAGCTTGAGATTCTCGGTTGCCAGTGCTACCTCGAGCTCAGAACGCTTCTTGGACAGCTCATCCGCACGATACTCTGTCTCTGAAAGGTATTTTTCGTCAAACAGTTTCTTGGACCAGATGTACGCATCCGTCGCACGGCGGAGATCTTCCTCCGCGAGTGTCACATCTGCTTCCGCTTGCATCAATGACTTCGGCCATTCACCTTCGAGGTATTTGGTCTTGTCTTCAATCGCGAACTGATTGTCTTGCTCGGCTTTCGCGATATTCGCTTGGTTCTGGATGCGCACTACCTCGAGATTTTCAGTTGCGGAGACATAATCCGCTTCCGTATTCTCGACTTGAATCTGCTGGTCGACTAATCGGTCCTGGAGATCACTCGAGTCGAGTTCGATGAGGAGTTCGCCTTCTTCGACGACGGAACCTTCATCGATCACATAGATGATCGAGGTTCGTCCCTCAACCTGGCTTTTGACGATGTGCTGATCACGAGACTTGATCGTCCCGGTCTCTGTGACATTGATCGTCAGCTCTCCACGCTCGACGGTGTAGAACTCGCCCGCGGCTTTGTCGGCACTGCCGCCTTCGCCGCCAACAAGACTCATCCCGCCGTACGCGACCGCGGCGAGGACGGCGATGATCAGCACTGCTTTGACGACTCGTCCCATGATAAACCTCAGTTCCTTTCGATCGGCTCAGCCGCCGATGCCTGTTCGTCAGTGAGCTCGAATCCGATGCCCCTCAGAGCTTCCAGATCATATGTTTCCGGATCGAACTCAACCCAGCCCCCTTGATTGTTGACTTCGAGCACTCCCAGATCGCGCTGAAGACGCAGTTCGCTGATTCGGTAGTTCACGACCGCGTTGGTTAGCGCGTCCTGCGCCGAGTTCAGCGCGTTCTGAGATTCAAGCAAGTCACGAATCTCAGCGCGTCCCGCTTGCAAGAACAAGTCGGTCGAATCCACACGACGCTGAGCTACACGCACCGCTTCCGCTTGAATCCGGATCGTCTCACGAGCTTCGAGCAACGAGCGGAGCACATTGCGCACATCAAGCTTCACGGCGTCTTCCGTCTCTTGCAGAGCACGGATGGTTTGTTCGTACGCGATCAACGCGTTTCGATAACTGTTGCGTTCGCTTGTGCGTTCAAATGGCAAGTCAATCCCGAGCAGCACAGAATAGAAACCACGATCAGTACGGAGCTCTGCATCGTCCGCAGTCGCGCTCGATACCGATCGACTCTCGCCAATCGATGCCGATCCGAGTAGGGTCACATCGGCGCGGAGATTGTCCGCAGCGACTGCAACGCCGCGCTGTGCGTCGATGATCTCGCTGACCGCGACACGCAGATCGAGTCGATTGACCAGCGCGATCCGAATCGCATCATCCTCTGGGAGTTCGAGTGGACCAGCGTCTTCATCAGAAGGTGGTACGAGATTCACCGGAGCATCCGCTGCCGGGACCTCCGATTCTTGCTCGCTGGATTCTGGGTTGAGGTACTTCGCGTACCGCTCGGATTGAAGCAATACTTCAAACTCGCTCGGATCCAGTTGGATCACTGCATCGGTTGGGAGTCCGAGCGTATTTTTAAACTGGTCGAGCGTGCGCTCCGCGGATTGCACCGCGCTGATCCATGAGTTGCGAGCACGGAGTTCATCCTGCACCGACTGGTCGACCTGAATTTCTGGTAGACGCCCCGCATCCGCGAGTCTTCGTGCTCGTCGTGTCGAGGAAACCACACGCTCGTAGTTCTCTACAGAGTTCTCTACGCGATCGAGCTGCTGCAGCACCGAAAGGTAATCGCTTGCGATCTGCACAGCAAAGGAACGCTTGAAACGCTCGAATCGGTAAATGGAGTACACCACATCCCGCTCCGCTTGTGTCAAAGGCTCGGTCACAATGAATCGGCTCGATCCACGAAGCAGCGGGATTGACAAGCTGGTGTCCAGACTCAACCCTGTCGAGCCTTCTCTAGAGCCGCTCAGGAGTTTGACCAGATCGACTGCGAGCAGTCCAGTGAACTCGGCGCCGTTCTTGAATCGGCGCGAGACACTCAATGAATCAGTGTTCGCGATCCCAGAGGTATCCGAGTTCGCATCGATGTCGGCGCTGACGAGCGTGTCGACCATCCCTGTCCATGTATTGCGGAATGCATCACGCTCCAGATCCAGGCGGAGCGCTGTCTGGAATACAGTCTCTTTTTGGGTCTGGTAGTTCCTGCTGTTGAACGCAGCGATCTGGAGTGCTTCTGCAAGCGTGATCTTTGGAGCGCTGAGCGCGACCTCAGCAAGCGACCCATTGCCGGGTTCTTCAGCAGGGTCTCTGAAGTATTCTTCATCCGGCCACTGCTTGATCAACTCATCATCACGCGATCCACCACTCGCCGGAGCGCTCACAGGGAGATTCTGATCGAGGAGCAAGCGGCGCCGAAGCGTGTCGCTCGCCGGCTCGATTGTGAAGCCATCTTTATCGCGACCCATCGCGGTTTTCCAGGATTCATCCAGCACACGATCCGCGGCTTCATCCGCCTCCACGCGATACGACTGGGGAGAGCGACAGCCCACTTGCGTCAAGACGGCGCCAGCCGACAATGCGAGCAATGCCTTGTGTCTACCTGATAGAGGACTGATCATGCTCGAAACGATCCACAACGTGAGGGGTCAGAATCGGAACCCACGCAGCCAGCAGGGGGAAACCATCCAATTCAGACCCAAGTATCCGGTCAACCCACAATGTGAGCGACGGCACCAGATAGGTGCCGTGCAGAATCATACAGGTCAAGATTGGAACAGTTGCGAGAATCCAATTCTTCATCAGAACTCAAGAGGGTTCAGAGCGACGGGTAAACAAGCATGGAATGGAGCCGGGGGGAATCGAACCCCCGTGCCGGGATTGTCAGCAGGGTGCTTCTACGGGTGTAGTCGTTGGTTTCATCTCGATCTCGCACCGGGCAACGACACCCTGTGGTTCGATCCAGCATCTTGAAACCTCCTCGCCAGCGTGCCAAGAGGCGCCACACGCTGACCAGTCCGATGATCGTGATCCACCGCCTCATCGGACGTCGGGCGGTGGATCCGCGGCCACTATTAGGCTGCGAGTGCGTACTGCGGTTCGGCAGTTATAAAGTTGCGTACTTTTTACGAGGCCAGCACGCTCCTCGACACGCAACACCAAGCCTTCCCAATCCGGTCGAATGCCATATCGGCCCCAGTGAATACCCCGCGGACCGCCCGCGAGGATCATCATTCTATACATCAAAACTAGATCCTGAGTTCATGATTTCGGGATCCAAGTTCCAAGGAGTGCTCCACCCAGAATACAAGTATCGGACAAGGAGATTTCTCCCTAAGCAGGAAATAACTCCAATGGACCATGTGTATGCAGATCGGTTCCACGATTCCGGTAAATTTGTATTGAATTCAGGACCATATCGGGTACATTCAATGAATCGCCGCTGGTGACTCAACTTAGTGGGATTTCTCGATCGTAGGAGGGTCAGAATGTTTTCCAAAGCTAGAGCAATGTCCTTGTGTGCCGGGATGACACTCGCTGCATCATTCGCGATCGCGAGCGATGTTCCAACCACTGTCATGACCAAGCAGGTTTCCGAATCAACCGCTGAGAAGCGTGAGATTATTCGTGAGAACCAAGGCATGCTCCCGCATTCCGTGGCGCGCCAGTGGAATGAAGTCCTCCTCGATTCAATCCGCAAGGACTTTGCTCGTCCGACCGTGCACGCTCGCAACCTCTACCACACCAGTGCCGCGATGTGGGACGCATGGGCCGCGTATGACGAGCAAGCCGACCAAGTTTTGCATCAAGAAAAACTCTCGGCAAAGGATGTTCAAGCCGCTCGCGAAGAAGCGATCAGCTACGCGATGTACCGCTTGCTGCGTCACCGATTCCTCTTCTCTCCAGGCGCTCCAACAGTGCTCCCTGAGTACGACCTGCTCATGGCAGAGCTTGGATACGACATCACCTTTACAGACACAGTTGGCAATAGCCCGGCAGCGCTCGGAAATCGCATCGCACAGACCATCATCAGCTTCGGCATGTCTGATGGCTCAAACGAAGCGGGTGCGTACTCGAATACCTATTACCAGCCGATCAATCCGCCATTGCTCCCAGACTTCCCAGGGAATCCTGATATCCTCGATCAGAACCGTTGGCAGCCGTTGGCGCTCGAGTTCTTCGTCGATCAGTCCGGCAACCCGATCCCGTTCGGATACCCTGAGTTCTTGAGTCCTGAATGGGGTGATGTCACGCCGTTCTCTTTGACTGATAATGATGTTCAGGTGTATGAGCGTGAAGGGTTTGACTGGTCAGTCTGGCACGATCCAGGAGCGCCCCCTTACCACGGCACACCAGAGGGTGACGCTCGCTACAAGTGGGGTAATGAGATGGTCATCACTTGGTCATCGCACCTTGACCCATCCGACGGCGTCATGATCGATATCTCCCCAGGAGCAATCGGGAACGCAGTTCTTCCAGATGTCAGCGAAGAAATGCAATACTACAACCACCTCGAAGGGGGTGACTGGGGTCAGGGTTGGGATGTGAACCCATACACTGGAGAACCATACGAGCCACAGATCGTCCCACGCGGCGACTACGGGCGTATCCTCGCTGAGTTCTGGGCAGATGGTCCAGACTCCGAAACTCCTCCAGGTCACTGGTTCACGCTGCTCAACTATGTCTCTGATCACCCGCTCCATGAAAAACGATTCATGGGCGAGGGACCAATCCTCGACGACCTCGAGTGGGACGTCAAGTCCTACCTCACGATGGGTGGCGGTATGCACGACATCGCGATCGCATCGTGGTCCGTCAAGGGATACTACGACTACATCCGTCCAGTCTCCGCGATCCGCTACATGTGTGATCTTGGACAGTGCACTGATGAAGGTCTCGCGAGCTACCACCCCGGCGGGATCAACCTGATCCCAGACTACATCGAGCTCGTGACGGCAGAGTCCACCGCTCCAGGCGAGAAGCACGAGCACCTGCTCGGAAGCGAAGGCAAGATCGCTATCAAAGCTTGGCTCGGACCAACCCAGATCATCAATCCAGATACAGACCAAGCCGGTGTCGGATGGATGCTCGCAGAGAACTGGTGGCCGTATCAGCGTCCATCATTCGTGACTCCGCCGTTTGCTGGATATGTCTCCGGACACTCGACCTACTCGCGTGGTGCCGCGGAAATGATGACGCTCTTGACTGGTACTCCATACTTCCCAGGCGGTATGGGTGAGTTCGAAGCTCCGATGAATGAGTTCCTCGTCTTCGAAGAAGGCCCATCCATGGACATCACGCTCCAATGGGCTACCTATCAGGATGCATCTGATCAGTGCTCGCTCTCACGCATCTGGGGTGGAATCCACCCTCCTGCGGATGACCTTCCAGGCCGTCACATGGGACAAGCGATTGGTCCAGAGTCCTTCACTGAAGCACGCCGCTACTTTGGTGGTCTCAAGTCATGCCCCGCCGACTTCCAAGGCGACGGCCGCGTGAACTTCCTCGACATCTCGAAGTACATCAGTGCGTACATGAACAGCGATCAGATCGCCGATATGGATCGTGATAACGATCTAGATGTTGATGACATCTTCAGCTTCATCGACGCGATGAACCAAGGCTGCCCGTAAGCCCAGTGTCGAGATTCTTTTGACTATACAAACGCCCCCTCTCGTGGGGGTGTTTTATTATGCGTTCGCTGTATTTGATCCAGCGTGCTCGCGCGCGATATCTGCGAGCGTATAGAGGAATCGCTGAACTTCGGATTCCGTCGTGGTTCGTCCCGGCGAAACGCGGACACCGCCTTGATCACTGTTCCCAAGTGCGTGGTGTGTCAACGGAGCGCAGTGGATCCCGCCTCGGACGGCGATGTTGTGCTGCTTGTCGAGGATGTCTCCGATCTTGCGCGGACAGATCCCTTCGATGTTGAACAGCACGACAGGGGTGCGTCCCTCGATCCCATCGACGCCGTAGATGATCGCGTTGTCGATGGAGCGGAGTCCATCGAGGATCTTCTTCGTGAGATTCATCTCATGTTCGTGTGCTTCAAGTGTGAGTGCATCCATCGCCGCGTTGAGACCCGCGAATCCCACAGCATTCGAAGTCCCTGCTTCCAACGCATCTGGGAGCTGCGTTGGCATCTCCAGACCAGGAGCGGTGGAACCTGTCCCGCCTCGGCGTTCACAGAACACCCTCGCTTCATCCTTGGCGCAGTTGTCAGGAAACGCTTTGCAGCTCAGATACAACGCGCCGGTGCCGGTAGGACCTCCTAACCCCTTGTGTCCTGCCACGGCGAGCAGATCGATGCCTATCGCTTGCACATCGATCGGGATATGTCCCAGTGTCTGCGCCGAATCCACAAGGACCAAGGCATCGGGAGCGACTTTGCTAACCGCTTTAATCGCTTCTTCAATTGGTTGGATCGTACCCACTGCGTTTGATGCATGGGTCAGACACACAAGCGCTGTGCAAGGCGTGCACGCGTCCGCGAGTGCTTGCGGATCGGTGTATCCACGCTCATCACTCTGGACGAGGACGAGTTCGATTTTATTGTCCGATGCATAGCAGTGGAGGGTCCGCAGCACCGCGTTGTGCTCTACGACCGACGAGACAATCCGGATCGGATCCTCACAGCCATGGCGCTGCGCCGCTCGGATCACGCCATGGATCGCTAGATTGAGCGCATCGGTGCACCCATGTGTGAGCACTACGCGAGAAGGGCTCGGTGCGTTAATGAGTCTCGCGATTTTGAAACGAGATTCTTCGACCACATCTCCCGCTGCACGCGAGAGCTGGTGACCCCCTCGTCCAGGATTCCCGGCTTTGGTCCTGATGAACTCTGCCATCGCTTCGCCCACAGACTCATGCTTGGGCCAACTTGTCGCGGCGTTATCAAGATACAGGAACGGTCGATTCGGATCAGCCATGAAACCCTCTCGTATACTGGTAGACACGCATCATATTCCAGATTGCTCAATGATGCGTGTGAAAAACCTCCGGAGTTCAGCATGAAAATCGCCGTCATCATCCCCGCCGCAGGCATGTCTTCCAGATACAACGCAAACAACGCTGATGGCGCTGATCCGCTCGGGATGTCCCGCTCAAAGCTGGATGAGGATCTTGGAGGCAAGACCGTGCTCCAGCGGACTGTGGAGCTCTTCAACACACACGAACTCGTCCATCAGGTGATCGTCGCCGGACCGCATGATCCCGAAGCGATGAGCGCATTCAAACTCCGTCACGCGGATCGTTTGAATCTTCTCGGAGCTGAACTCGTCGTTGGTGGAGAGCGTGAGCGTTGGCAGAGCGTGCAATCAGCGCTCAAGTCAGTCAATGCAGAGGCAACTCATGTCGCGATCCATGATGCCGCTCGTCCCGCGACTCCTCCAGCGCTCATTGACCGCGTGTTTGACGCCGCGTCTCGCTTTGATGCCGTGATCCCAGTTGTTCCAGTATCGGACACTTTAAAGCGTGTGAGCTCTGATCCGATCGATGACAAATCTGAAGCGGACCCGCTCGCGGCGATTCTCGGCGCTGGAGATTCGAATCCGATGCACGAAGTGGCTGAGCAAGTTGATCGGAACGATCTCGTGAAAGTTCAAACGCCACAAGTTTTCAGTATTGAGCTGATCACACGCGCCTACACGCAGGATGATCTGTCGTCCACAGATGATGCAGGTTTAGTCGAGCGTCTCGGAGAGCAAGTGGTCACTGTTGTTGGTGATGAGCGCAACATGAAGCTGACACGATCGGGAGATTTACCGATCCTTCGCGCCATCATGAAAGTACACGAACCAAAGGCGCGTGCATCGCACAAGAAGTTCTGAGCTACTTGAGCTTGCTGGCGCAGTACAACCCCATCGAGATCACCATGCGCTTCGAGTCAGGTTTGCGAGGCTTGTTTGCCATGAGTTCGATGATCGCATCGATATGCTCGTTGAGCTCAGCGAGTTCTTCATCATCGAGCCAACCTGCAGGTGAACCCACCATCACATCACGATGAGGAACTGGGAGGATCGCGTCGCCTTGATCGAATGATTTAGTGATCTTTTGACCAGTGTCTTTGAGGGAAGCACGAGCAAACTCGCCCAACGCTTCAACCATCTCAGGCTTCCGAGGTCGGTAGCGCATGAACTCGAGTTTGGTGGTGTACACCTTCGCATCGCGTCTAGAGGTGCTCTTGGTGCCGATATCAAGCAGCAAACCGACCTCGACGAGTTTGTCGATGTGTCTGTACAGGGAAGCGGGCTTCTTGCCCATCTGCTCAGCAATCTCCCTGATCGACGCCTCGCCTTGGCTGAGAACCACCTGGTGGATCTCATGACGCATCGGAGAGCACAACGCTCGAATTTGATGGGGGCAATCTATCGTCTGGTCATCTGGTGGTCGTTTGAAAGCCATGCTTTAGAATAGTCGACAAAATAATTTGCAAACTGTTGCAATTGCAAATTAAATCTGTATACTCGATCACACGGGCAACCACGAACTCGGCCCGCACACACATTGGAGGAAACATGAACACCACACGCTTCGCGTGCGTGCTTGGGATCGCGATCGTTGCGTCAGCCCTGCACGCCCAGACCGTTACTGACGAATTCGAAACATATCCAGTGGGCGCATTCCCGGCTGGGGATTGGAGTGACATCACGGATCGCACAGTGGGGAGCCCGACAGTATCTCCAACGATGACCATCATCGAAACACTCGATGCTGATGGGAATCCAACACGAGCCGTCCAGACCAATCAAGAGCCTGGAACGAACGGGTTCTACCAGAATGTCTCCACGGCGACTTCAAGCCACAGAGTCACTATGGATGTTCGAGTTGATTCCATGCACTCAGCAAATGCCGGCTGGCCCGTCTCCGTGGGGTATTCAAGATACTTAGGGCAAGATGATGTCAACGCCAATCCGCAGGGATTGATCTATGTCTGGACTGGTCGGGTTTGGAATCTTTTCATCGCGCCAGGTGGTGGACGGCCTGCAGTTGATCTGCGATTAAATGGTCCACAACTCGTTCTTGGTCATTGGTACACAGTAACGCTGGATGTCGATGTAGAGCTCGGAAGATTCACGGCAGAAGTCCGAGACGCCGCGACGGGAGTGCTCCGCAACTCACTCATCCACAACTATACGCAGTGGAATCCTGCAATCGACTCATTCAACTCAATCACAGTTTTTGACGGCGGAAACACAAGCTCGCCTTTGCAAGGACAAGCGACAATCGACAATGTGGTGTACACATCCTCACCAACAGAGCCTTGTATTGCGGACTTCCAGCCGGATGGATCATTGAACTTTCTTGATGTCTCGGTGTATCTCACAGCGTTCACCAATCAAGATCCAGCGGCTGATCTCACAAATGATGGTGCTTGGAACTTCCTGGACATATCTGCGTTTCTTTCCGCGTACAACGCCGGATGTCCATAAGAAGCTCATTCTCAAAATGATGCTCTCTTAAACACAACAACCGGCGATTTGCATCGCCGGTTGTTGATTCAATTCGGAATGGTTTTTCAGTAGCGACGGATCACGCCGCGGACGATGCCTTGGATCTGACAGAACTGCACACGGATTGGTTCAAAGTCCGGATTCGCGGGCTGCAATCGGATGTGGTCCGCTTCCTTGTAGAAGGTCTTGAGCGTGGTTGATCCGTCCTCGAGCAACGCAACCACGCGATCGCCGTTGGATGCGACCTGGGCGCGCTGGAGGAGGATGAGGTCGCCGTCAAGGATGCCCTCGTCGCGCATGGATTCACCATCGACGATGAGCGCGAAGGTTGATCCTGAATCATCAACCGCTCCGAGAAACTCGACGAGATCGACTTCGTCCGCGTCTGCGACCTTCTCGATTGGGTAACCCGCCGCGATCTTCCCGACGAGTGGGTACTTCATCGGACGCGACTCGTCAGGAACCGCGATCCCCTCAGCAATCGACAAAGAGCGTGCCTTGTTCGCTTCGCGAATCAGCGCGCCTTTTTTGATCAGTGCTTCGACGTGCTCGAACACTGTGACTTTGCTGACGCCGATTTCGTCCGCGAGCTCTTGCATCGTCGGGGAATAGCCACGGCGAATTCGTGAATCGCGGATAAGTTGGAGAATTCGGAGCTGCTTTGGAGTGAGATTCATGGTTCTGATCCTTCCGATTGCTTGTGCCGACAGTGGTTTGAGCTGGAGTGCGAGATGCACCGGTCATTTGATCAGCCGTTGTCTGGAGTCGGCTGCGTTGGGATTTCATCAGTCGCTGTCCGCTCACGAGCATGCCGAGATCGAGCATCCTCTGGCGCCGAGCAACACTTACCAATCCATCATCAGATCCACGATCCAATGATCCCCCTTGCAAAGAGCTCCCGGGGCGGAGCACGAGTGACCCGATCGCGGCGTGATGATCGTCATACTCGAATGCATAATCGCCGCCAGGGCCGAGTTTGAGAAGTGGTGCGTGTGTCATTGGAATACTCGATTCTTCAACTGGTCTGTCCTCGACACGAACGGCTCATGTCTCGGTTGGTACCAGTTTGATCGGGTCTTCCAAAGCTGAACAAACACCTTTTACTCAACCAATGTTCGGTCAACGATAGCCGATCATCAACCGATCGGCAAGGGCAAATCGCGTTTCTGCAGAGATTCGGACGAAAAGTACCCCAAAATCGGGGTTATCGGGCACAAAAAATCCCGGCGCAAATCCTGCCGTGACCCGAACAAACCATCGGTTATCGGGTCATGTCCGGAAGATCGCACACAGTTTCATCCTCAACGAGTCCGCTCAAAGCGTGCGCCAGAACGCTTGATGCGCCCTTGGATCTCCAGCATCGTTGCCGATGCACGGAGCGAGCCGGGATCGATGTTCAGCAGCTCACTCAACTGATCCCCAGTGCGAGGCTCATCCAGCGCTTCGAGGATACGTCGGCTCAGCGGATCAAGATCCCCAATCGGTTCAGGTTTGGGTTGCTGCATGAGAGTGGGGGACTTGTATGCGATTGGATCTCTCGCTCCTTGTTTGAGTGATCCGGCGCTGCGTTCGAGGATCTCGATGATCTCCCCCGGCTCACTGACCAGATGCGCCCCACCTGACTTGAGCAGCTCATTGCTCCCTCCCGAAGCACTCGAGTCCACGCGTCCTGGGACTGCGAACACCTCGCGTGCGTGATCCTCGACCGCGTGTCTAGCAGTGATGAGCGCGCCTGATCGGCGCGACGCTTCGATGACCAATACTCCAAGCGAGAGTCCAGAGATGATCCGATTCCGAGCCGGGAAGTTTTCGCTGCTTGGCGGGGTATGGAAGGGGAGCTCAGAGATGATCGCGCCGCCTTGCGCGACAACACGATCAAACAGCTCAGCGTTTTCCTTTGGATACACATGACCCAATCCACATCCGAGGACGACGAGCGTTTTCGCTCCAGCGTCGAGTGCTCCGCGATGCGATGCGGAGTCGATCCCTCGCGCGCCGCCGGAGACGATGGTGAATCCCGCGTTCCCGAGTGATCGTGCGAATCGCGTTGCTTGTTCCGTGCCATAGATCGTGCACTTGCGTGATCCGACCATCGCGATGGGATGCTGGAGTATGGCGGGATCGAGTGAGCCCTTAAAACGAAGAATGGGTGGAGCGCCTGGGATCACGCGCAGCAGCGATGGATACCAGTCGTCCATGACAGACACGATCGAAGCGCCCGCTTCATCCAGAGTTTCCAGTTCCTCATCCACACGCTGCGACACATCCGCTCGGCGCTCGATGATGCTCGAAGCGGTCTGTGAACCGATCCCTTCGATGCATTTGAGTTGACTGAGTGACATGCTGAGCACTTGCTCAGCAGATCCAGCGGTCCTGATGAGCCGATCGATGCGAACTGGTCCCAGTCCAGGAATCAGCGTCAACGCGAGGAGATCACGCGTTGCTTGACTGGCTTGGTGTGCGGACATCATTCGAAGGATTCGACGAGTTTGAGTGGCGCGTAGCCCTTGCCTTTGGTCTTCTCATCAAAGTCCAGTATGCGTCCGACGACCTCGAGTTCGGTGTCCAGACGCACGCGTGTGAGCACGCGCATCAGCACAATCTGTTGTGTGTAGACATACGCGGGATCGGGTTTGCGGATCGTGACGAACACGCGCTTGCCTTCAGGGGTGCGTTCCGTTGAGTCGAGCCGGAGCGACCATCCAGGGGATGGGGCTTGCATGACGATCATGTGGAACTCTTCGTCATCCTCAAGCACGATTTGTGGCGCGTTCTGGAGACGCGCCGCCGCGTCCTCATCGCGCTCCCAGATCTTCTGGATGCATCCCGAGATCGCGAGCATACAAATCAGGCCCAAACCGATCAGCACGGCGTGCTTTGGTCGAATGTAAAGGGCCGATCCGACGGCGTTCGTTTGGTTGTCCATACACAATCTCCCAAGTGTTCGTCTTGTGTATGGTAGTGGGAGGGAATGCTCCATGCAACCAGAAAGGCGCTGGGAGCTGATTTAAGCGTAGGTATCGAGCACGCGTCCTGTTGCCGGGATCATCTGCTGATGGAGCCGGATCTCGTGCGCCGCGACCTTCGGACGAGGCTGAGGATCGACGATCTCACCAAGTTTGGGGAGCAGCGGAGTCGCTTGGGCAGCGTCTGTTTGAGCTTTGCAGGCTTGTGAAAGATCCACCAAATCCTCGATCTTGCGATTCGCTTCGAGGAATCGGTGGTACGGCACAGTCCCAGGAGCAGCGGTATACGGATCCCGCTGAGGGACATCCCGCTCGCATCGCACGATGGGCGTGATGAGGTGTCCATTCTGACTGCTGCAGACGCGCATGCCAGTTAAGTGGCGAACATCGTGCCTGACACAGTCCAAAGTGCATCGTCCGAGAGAATCCTCAATGCGGCACAAATCTTGGGGATAGTTGAGCTCAGTAGGTTCAGTTCCAGATTCGGATCATGCCGCGTGTTGCATAGGAGCAACAGTGGTTGATGCGTAACATCCTCTCGATGCGCACCGATGAACTCGATTTCGAACTCCCCGATTCGCTGATCGCGACGATGCCCGCTGAGCCTCGCGATTCGTCGCGTTTGCTTGTCGTGTCGCGTTCGGATCCGAGTGTGCTGGAGGATCGAGTCTTCTCGGACTTACCCCAACTGCTCGCACCCAATGATCTGCTCGTTTTTAACCGCTCCAGTGTTCTCCCGGCTCGATTCCAAGGGAGCAACATCGAGACCGGCGGTGGATTCGAGGGGTTGTACCTCCACGATGCGCCGCAGAGCAGTCCTGAGAGACTTCTTTGGATCGCGTATGTCAAAACGAAGCGACCACGCGTGGGTCGCCGAGTGGGATTGGTCGATGCGTCTGGGAATCCGACGGGTGTCGTCGCAGATTTTGTCGAGCCATACCCAGAAGAAGGACCAGGCGCTTGGGTGCTCGAGATTAGCGGTTCAGATGGACAATCCAGTGATGAGGTGCTGACTCGTATCGGAGGGACTCCACTCCCGCCGTACATCTTGTCGCAGCGGAAAGCAAGGGATCAGCACATCGACGATGCGACGGATCGTCGCTTATATCAGACGATGTACGCATCGCAGGAGGACTCTGGATCTGTCGCCGCACCCACTGCGGGATTGCACTTTACCAATCGTGTAATGGATGGATTGAAAGAACAGCGTGTACAGACGAGCGAGGTGGTCCTCCATGTCGGCGCTGGAACATTCAAACCCATCGATGCGGAGCGTCTCGAAGATCACGACATGCACAGCGAGCGATGCTCGATGGGATCGGCGCTCGATCAGTTCTCGCAAGGCAAACCAACAACTGGACGAGTCTTCGCCGTCGGATCAACCAGTGCTCGCACGCTGGAGAGTTTCGCGCACATCTATGAAAGTGGGGGGGCACTGGATCAACCCATCGATACTCGGATTCTGATCTCGCCGGGTTATCGATGGCGTTGGGTCGATGGCATGCTGACCAACTTCCATCTCCCACGATCAACGCTCATTGCGATGGTTGCGAGTATTCTGGATAATGATGGACAGCATCCAGGGATCGAGCGCGTGCAGCAGATCTATGCACACGCGATCCACAACAAGTACCGATTCTACAGCTACGGCGACGCGATGCTCATCTTGCCGTAGTCCAAGTCCGCGAGGCATGTGGTATGGTGTTGGAAAGTACGCAAACGCCGTCAATTTAGACGATAATGGGGATCATTGATCGGAAATTGTCCATGGAACTGAGCAGACTCATCGAAGGCATCGAGCTGGAACCGATCGAGGGATCGGATGCTGATTATGCTGTGCGCGTCTGTGATCTGACGGAGGATTCGCGGACCGCGATGCCGGGATCTTTATTCATCGCGCGAGCAGGGACCAAAGACGAGGGCGCCAAGTACATCGATCAAGCCGTCGCGGCCGGCGCCGTTGCGGTGGTGACCGACAATCGTGATGCAAAGGCACCAGAGGGGCATCATCCCGCGATCCTGTACACCCCCGATGCGTGCGGCATCGGCGCCAAACTCGCAGAACGCTTCTATGGACATCCGAGCGATCAACTCGCGATCGCTGGAGTCACAGGAACCAACGGCAAGACCACCATCGCGCACCTGACTCAACAGATCGTCAAGAACGCGCATATCAATCACAAACGCATCAAGTGCGGCTTGATCGGGACTGTTCAGATCGACGACGGCCGAGAATGCAGCGCGGCGCCGATGACGACCCCTCCCGCGATCGAGCTGAGCCGAACACTCTCGACGATGATCGAGCATGGCTGCAGCGCCTGCGCGATGGAAGTGTCGAGTCATGCACTCTCGCAGAAGCGGACTTATGCATTGTCAATCGATGCCGCGGGGTTTACGAACCTGAGTGGCGATCATCTGGACTATCACAAAACGATCGAGTCCTATACCAAAGCAAAGGCGTCATTCTTTGAGCACCTCTATCCAGGATCACTCGCGCTGATCAATATCGATGATCCCGCTGGTCAAGTGATGATCGATGCGTGCGATGAAGGAGTTGATATCCAGCGCTGCTCGTTGAGTGATCCCGATGCGGAGTGGTCCCTTGAGATCCAGTCCAGATCGCTTGATGGGATGATGCTCAAGATTCGCACGCCGATTGGGGATCTGAAATCAAGCATCCCGTTCTTTGGGGGCTACAACGCGAGCAACACACTCATCTCAATGGGATTGTCCTCTCGATTGCTCTCGAAGATCGGGATGACGGATCAGCAAATTCTCGAGCACTGGTCGCATGCGCTGCCGCAGCTCAAACTCCCGAGCGGTCGATTGGAGCGTGTGCACACAAGCAGCGATGATCTGCGAGTCTTCGTGGACTTTGCGCACTCAGACGACTCGATCCGCAACTGTTTGGATGGTGTCAGAGCCGTGCTTCCTGATGGTGCGAAGCTCTGGTGTGTCTTCGGATGCGGCGGAGATCGGGATCGGACAAAGCGACCACGCATGGGACAAGCCGCGTGCAACGGCGCGGATCGTGTAGTGTTGACAAGCGACAACCCACGCAGCGAGAAACCTTCGAGGATCGTGGACGATGTGCTCGCGGGTCTTGATCAATCCCAACGCGATCGTGTCGAGGTCCAAGTGGATCGGGCGCAAGCGATCCGTTTTGCGATCGAGCACGCACAAGCCGGCGATGTAGTTATCATCGCAGGGAAGGGGCACGAACCAGAACAGATCATCGCGGACCAGAGCGGACGATTGGTGCATCACGAGTTTGATGATCGTGTCCATGCGCGCGAAGCGCTCGATGAACGAAAGGCCAGATCAGAGGTGAATGCATGAGTTTGTTGGACTGGGACATCATCCAATCCGTAACCAATGGACAGTGGGCCGTTGCGCCGCAGGAGAATGCGGCGACTCCGACTGGGGTCGCAATCGATACGCGAGAACTCAAGCATGATCAGATCTTCGTCGCGTTTGTGGGCCAGCGCGTTGATGGCCACGACTATCTCCAGCAAGCAAAGTACCAAAGTGCGTCGATGTGCATCATCACGAACGCTTCGAGTGTTCCCGATGCATTCGATATCCCGACGCTTGTGGTGGATGATGCTACAGTCGCGATGACCCAACTCGCGGCGCACTGGAGATCGCTCCTCGCCGGGACAGTCATCGGCGTGACGGGTTCCAACGGCAAGACTACCACAGCAAGACTCATCCATTCAGTGCTCAATCAAGCGGGTGATGCGTGGGTGTCCTCCAAGAGTCACAACAACGCGATCGGTGTCCCGATATCGATCCTCAACACACCGATCGATGCACGCTTCGCGATCTTCGAGCTCGGGACCTCTAGCCCTGGCGAGATCGATGCACGCGCCCAACTCGTAAGCCCCGACATTGCGGTCATCACTTCGATCGGCAGAGCGCACCTCGAAGAACTCGGATCCATCCAAGGCATCTGCGAAGAAAAAGCAAGCATCCTGCGCCACACCACACAGCGTGCCTTCATCCCTGAAGGAGTTCCAGAACTCGATGCTGTGGTTGATGCGTTGGGATTGGAAATCCAGATCCAACGAGTCGGTCCGGAACTGGTGAAAGTCCTTGAGGCCACCGATCAGCGTGTGTCATTCGAGGTCGATGGATCAGAATACGAAGCGCCAGTTCCCGGCGCACACAATGCGCACAATGCCGCACTCGCTGTACTTGTGGGTCGATCGTGGGGAATGACCAATCGTGATATTCGAGAAGGATTATCAAAGGCATCCCTCCCAGAGATGCGTCTGGATCGCGTCGAGATCCCAACCCAGTATGATCCGATTGTGATCTATAACGACGCGTACAACGCGAATCCTGATTCGACTCGAGCCGCACTTGAGTTCTTCCGTACACTGCACACGCAGAACCCTCGCGTGATCATCCTGGGAGATATGCTCGAGCTGGGTGGCGCGACAGAATCGGAGCATGCTTCGATGATGGAAGTACTTCAAGGTATTGAAGCACGCAATGTGCTTGTCGGAGAGCACTACAGCAATGCGAGCAATGGTCAATTCGAGTGCTACCCGAATCCGGACGACCATGCGATAAGTGAGTTGGCGAGAACCATCAATCCTGGAGACATGGTCCTGCTCAAAGGCTCCCGCGGGATAGGTCTTGAGCGTTTGGTGTATATCCTCATCAATCGCTATACGCCGTATGCGAAAGCAGCGGTAGCTCCGATCTCAAGTGTGGGTGATGCTGATTCATGATCTATATTCTGCTCGACATCATCCGGGGCTGGCTTGTTGACAACGGCTTGTACTTCTACTTCCGTGTGTTCGACGAGATCCAGTTCCGCACACTTGCCGCAGCGGGTCTGTCGTTCGCGATCGTGGTGTTTATGGGAAAGCGTGTCATCCGCATGCTCATCAAACTCAAGATCGGTGATGCGGGAGAAACCGACGCGGCGCTTCTGAGAGAGCATGCCGCGAGCAAGGCGAATGTCCCAACAATGGGCGGCATCTTGATATGCGGTGCGATCTTCATCTCAAGCTTTCTCCTCGCGGATATCCGAGTGAATCTCGTGTACACCGCACTGTTCACGCTCCTCTGGATGACCGCAGTGGGGGGGGCGGACGATTACCTCAAGCTGACCGCTTCACGCCGAGGGACTGGTCGTCAGGGCCTTTATTCATGGGAGAAACTGGTTTTCCAACTCGGGATCGGTCTGATTGTGGGGTTCTTTGTGTATCGCTACGGCGTGGAGTTTCAGAATAACCAGCAGGTCGATTCCATCGCGCATGTGCTCAACCTCCCATTCCAGCGCACCTATGACCCAAACACCAAGTTCGCCGCCGATGGACTGATTTACCTCGGGCTCCCAGCGTTCATGATCATCTCGATGCTCGTGATCGCTGGACTCTCCAACGCCGTCAACATCACCGATGGCATGGATGGGCTCGCGTCGGGAACCAGCGCGATCGTGTGCTTCGCGTTGATCCTGCTCTCGCTAGTGTCTGGAGAGCTGAGCTCGGCGCAGTACCTGTATGTGCCGTATGTCCCGCTCGCGGATGAGCTCGCGGTCATCGCGGGTGCGATGTTCGGCGCGTGTCTCGGATTCTTGTGGTGGAACTGCAAACCCGCTCAGATCTTTATGGGAGACACCGGATCGCTCGCGCTCGGAGGAATGATCGGATATATCGCGATCGTCACTCGTCAGGAGTTTGTCGTATTACTCATGTGCGGCGTATTCCTCTTCGAAATCCTCTCCGTTGTCCTTCAGGTCGGTTGGTTCAAGTACACACGCATCCGCACAGGCACTGGCCGACGGATATTCAGGATCGCGCCATACCACCATCATCTCCACCAAGGAGGTTGGGCGGAGAATCAGGTCGTCGCTCGTTTGTGGTTGATCACGATCCTGCTCGTCGTCGTCGCGATGGCGTCACTGAAGCTCCGTTGATTGCTCGATGAGTACCATCGGGAGTTGCAGGAAGAACTTGTCCTGGATCGGACCATTCTCCGCAGGATCAATCTCAAACCTCAGCGTCGCCGCGTTCTCTGGGAGTTCAAGATTCAGCGTCTCATTGGGGGTTGGTGTTGCGTCAAAACGCTTGCTCCAGAGCGTTAGCACAACACCATCGGTTGTGGTCGTCGTGATGATGACCTGATTGTTGGTCCATCGCTGATTCCATGCATTGACGCTCATCGTCACTCGGCTCGATCCGACAGGCAGGTTCCAGCTCATCGAGATTGGTGTTTCGACTCGAGCCTTTGTCCGATTGCCGCCAACCCAACGCGAGACATCGAACTGCGGATCTTGTGCCCAATCCTGATCTCCCATCGGCTCGATCATCGCAGGCGAGTAGCTCTGCAGATCAATCAGCATGCTGGAATCAGAGATCACTTCCACTCCCAGCAGTTCAGCATTGAAGGATTGTGACTGATTGCGCGAGTGGATCGGATCATCAAGACTCGCAACGATCCCTCGTGCTTGATCCCATTGATAGTCACTGACGCGGAGTCTTTCCTTCAGTGTGGTCAGGATATACATGCCGGCGCTGGGTTCTCCGGGATTCTGCAGCATCACGGCACGGATCTGATCGACAGGATAGTTTCGTGTCAGTGTCTGTCCGTTTGAGGTCGTCTCGATGAGCACGCTCTCGCCGATACTGATGATGAATCCGAGCACGGTGTCCTCGTTGCTCAGCCTGATCGCGTCATCCTCGATGTTCGCATCAAAGATCGAGACTGGAGATTGGAAATCTCTCGTCTCGCTGACTCGACGGATCGAGCGGATCCGTTCGATCGGGATCGTAACGAGCTGATCGGATTCGAGGCGCTTGCCTTGCACAAGCTCATCATTGTTGGAAGGCTCGATCAGCATCACCACACGCTGACCATCCGTTAGCTCTACATGCATCGCGTGCTCGTAATCGTCCGAGTCGATCCCATCCCTGAAGACCATATCCTGATCGATCCACAACCCTCGGATCTGATCAGATGTGAATCGGATCGGGATCCCGTCTCGATCGGTGCCGATGACGCCTTGTGTAGTGCTGGACTCATCGATCCGGATCGGGGTCGTGTTGAGCTGCTCATCGAGGACATACGCCCAGTTGGGTTCAGCGATGCCGCTGGATGCTGCGAGCGAGAGCACAAGGATCGGGATGGAACAACGCATAGACATCACTTCTGAAAGATCGGCAGATACCGCTTCGGCATTTGAAGAACAATGAGAGACATCGCGGTGCCGTATGCCTTTCCGGCGGAACGATCGTCCCAGGACCCATCATCGAGCTGAGAATCCAGAAGTTCTCGGCGGATCGCGGGCCACCAAGTCTCCCAGTGCTCACCACCTGCGAGGAACATGGACTGGACGGCGTAGTACTGTCCATAAAAATAATGTGAACGCGATGGGGTCGTCGCGCCTGGGAGAGCGGTCCCCATCAGATACTCAAGACCACGATCGATCGAGTCATCGGAGTAAATCCCGGCATAGTACAGACTCGCAACCCCCGCCGCGGAGCGCGGCCAAGCACTGGAGCCGGCGCTCGCTTGATAGCGGAATCCGCCGTCGGGATTCTGCGTGATTCGTACATACTCAACCGCACGATCGATCGTGTCGCTCGAGACCTCGATCCCGGCGTTGCGAGCACTCCGCAGCGCCATGATCTGACAGATGGTCACGGAAACATCCGCATCATACGGGACTGGGTTGTAGCGCCATCCACCCTCTTCGTTCTGTGTCTGCTCGATGAGTCGAACGCCTCGGACGAGCGCCTCGTGGATGCGTGTGCTGAGCGTGGTGTCCGGACCACCACCCGTCATGCCGTAGATTTCGCCGAGGAACAGCATCGCAAAGCCATGCCCGTACATCGGACCGTTGTTCGCTTGCGCCGCGATCAATCCGTTCTCTTTGGTTGAGTCGAGGATGAACTCCACACCTCGCAGGATCTGATCCCGATAGGGCCCACGCGAAGCCGTGTTCCCATCACCCATCATCGCGAGACATGCGAGCGAGGTAATCGCGACATTTTTCCCGAAACGTCCGCCTTCCCATGATCCATCCTCGTTCTGGGTGGTCGCAAGGTAGTCGAGTCCCTGCGCGATGGATTGATCCAGCGCCTCCGTGATCTCCGCATCCATCGGATTGGATGCCGCGGACTGTCCGGGCTGCGCGATCGATGCGTGTTGAGTGACCAACAAGAATGAGGGCAAGATGAAGCAAAGAGCTTTGTTCATTCTTCATCCTCCGCAAGTGCTTTGTAGTAGCGTTCCGTGAGCGTGCGATACAGATCGGAATACGGCTCATCCAATCCCTGACTCAGCGCCTCTCGAAGTCGCTCAGGGAGGTTCCCCCAACGCGCCACGCCGCTGCTCAGATCATTCGATCCGACTTCAGTCGATCCGCCGGGCATCGAGGAGTCGTTGGGATCTCCACCGGGATTGGTGGGGGACTGCTGTTGCTGCGTGCTCTGGTTGGGTTGCTGCTGTTGTCCAGAGGACGATGAGGACGACGAGCTGCTGCTATTGCTGGAGTTTTGATTCTGCTGCGCCGACTCGATGATCTGCTCAAGCTTGCGGATGATCTCTTCTTGCATCCGCTGCGTCGTGAGTCCGGCGTCTTGGGATCCATCGATGCGATCAGCAACCTGACCCATCATCCCGACGGCTTGCGTGAACGCTTCCCCGGCTTGCTGAGGAGAGAGCGCTTCGTCGAGTTTGCTTTCATCCGGAGCATCCGGAGCTTCTTCCAGTCCGAGCAACTCATCGAGTGATGGAACGCGCTTGGGTTCGTCCTGCGCATGCAATGAAGCCGTGCAGAGAGCACTGAGCGAGAAGATGAGCATCGATTGTCTCAACAAACGGATCATGGTTGAGCGTCTCCATTCTCTTGTTCGACTGGAGCGGGCTCTGGGTTCATGCTTTGAATGAGTTCTTGCCCCTTCTCCGCGAGATCACGCTGCATTCGACCGATCTCTCGGACTCGATCCGGGTCTTGTGTGCTCTGCTCGTTGAGTGAGCGGGTCTGCATCGCCGTGAGTTCTTGGAGTGCTTTGAGCAGCTGCAACTGCGCGACGGGAGGAATGACCGGCTGCTCACCGCCTCCGCCTTGGCCTCCGCCGCCACCGCCTTGCCCGTCTTCGAAGTCCTCGGATTGGTTTTGTTGCTGATCCGAGAGCACATCAATGAGCGATTGCAGGATGCTCGCGATTGCTTGTTGATCAGATACAATCATCGGATCGATTGTGCGCTCGTTGAGTGACTGCGAGACGGATTCGAGCAAGTGATCCAACTGATCGTGCGCGAGTGAGAAGATGGGAGCTTCACTGAGTTCTTTGGTCTCATCGAGCATCGTGCGTAGTGACTCGCTCAGCTGCGATTCATCACGCGCCAGTTGTCGTGCCGTCGCTCGTTGACGACGATCGAGTGGATCTCCAACCAATGGTCGAGTCTCCGTGGTGATCCGTGCTTGTTCTTTGAGTGAGTCTTGGTACTTTGCTCTGAGTTCATTGCGGAGTTGAGCCGTCTGTCGATCCGCAGCCATCTGATCCTGACGCTGCGCTTCATCCAGTGCCGCTTGCAGATGCGTGATCGCGGAGAGTTCCGACTGTCGAGCGGGTACCAGATCCACAGGGTTCGCTCGCATCGAGGTGATCGCGTCCGCCTGTGCATCCGCTGCCCGTGACATCGACTCCGCGATGGTCTGTGTTTCTGGGAACGCCGCCGCGGCTTCATCCCGGACCGCGAGCGTATTGCTCCGCAGTGAGATCAGTGGTTGATCGAGATTTTCGGCGCCGTTATCGAGTCGCGCGAGTTCTTGTTGCTGATCTTGGAGGATCCCTTGGATGGACTCGATGAGCGTCGCGAGCTTGCGGCGCAGCGCCGAGTCTCGATTCTTCTGTGCTTGCTCGATCTGCTCGAGCATGTTGTCGAGCTCTTCGAGGACCTGCTGCTGTGTCCCAGCGGCGGACGCGGTCTGGTTTTGCTCCAGTTCTTCCGCGGCTTGCTCGAGTTGTTCTTCAATGCCAGCATTCCGGCCTTGCGTCGCCGCGTCCCGGATCCCCTGAGCACCTGTGGGATTCTGCTTGTCCAGCGCGTCCGCTTGTTCATCAAGCGAATCGATCATCTCCCGAGCCTCTTCCGCGGCTCGCTTCTGACGATCCAGAATCTTCTGAAGCATCGAACGCTGATCCTCGCTGAGCTGATCAAGCGAGCGTCCTCCTGTTTGTGTATCGAGTTGCTGTGTGTCTGACAGCAGATCCTCAACCTGTGTTCGCAGATCTTCGATCGAACGGCGAGCGATCCAGGTATCTTTCCCGCGATCGAGCATCGCGATGGAGCGTTCGATCTGCTCGCGCACGCGTTCCATCTGTTCCGTCGATTCCTCAAGCTGCTCCTGCTGGAGCGCTTCGCTCGCTTCGTCCGAAGAATCGCTTGCTCGATCGAGCGATTCCTCGATCGCTTCGAGCATCGGAGAAATCTGCGGATCCGCGATCCGGCTCTCCTGCAGACGCACAAGCAAAGAACGCGCCGATTCTGCACGCGAACGAATCTGATCACTGATCGAGTTCTGGTTCTTCGCTTGATCACCGAGCTGAGGTCTCGGTTCTTGGTTGATTGCATCGATGAGAGAGCGTTGACGATCATCGAGCCTTTTGAGGACATCGCTCATCGAACCAAGCTGAGATTCCACGAGATCTACGATCTCCTGATCGTCCACGATCCGCAGCACGCGTGTCGAGGACTTCGTTTCTGCGCCTTGAATATCCACGGCACCAGCAACAATGCCGATCCGTTGTCCCTGCACCAGATCGAGTGATTGCAGATCGATCTCAGAATCAATGACCTGAGCACGCGTGTTCATGGAGTCCATCGATTCAATCAGCGTTGATTGCTGTCCCGAATCGATCAGTTCCATCTCAATGAATGCTTCACGCAATCCTAGATCATCCGAGAGCATCGCTTCGAGCTCAACCACGGCTCGGCGTCCAACCACACGATCAGTGCTCGGTTGACTCAGCAACACTTCAGGAGGCGCATCCTCAACAACACGCATGAACACACCGACCGGTTCACGCGTGGTCAAGCCGTATTGGTCGATCGGTTGTACAGTCGAGGTGGTGTTGGATACAGGGGTCAAGATCTTGATCAGTGATTTGGATAGAGCATAGTCCTTGCCTTGTTCATGAACCGCTGTTGAGAATGTCCAGGTCAACTGGACTTCTGAGCCTGCGAGGATCGGTCCGAAGGAGGGTTCGTTGGGAAGCGTCTCGTGCTCGCCTTGCAAGAATCGGATCGTTTCTGAACCCATCTGTTGTGCATACTGAGGAAGCGAGATCGAAGCCTGTAGACCAATCAACTTAGGCGGGTGGACAATGCTGACTCGCTGAGTATCGCTCTGGTCATCATTTGATTGGATCTGAAATTCGAGCGTGGATCCTTCAGGGATCGTCGTTGCTGTCAGCGTATGGATCGGGATCAGTTGTTCATACGGCGTGGATTCTTGATCCCCTTTGCCTTGCTTGTTGAGTCCGAGCGTTGTCCAGCGGACCAGCGATTCTCCGTCTGGACCAGTAAGTCTCCAGCGAAGCGTCGCGTTTGGATCATCTTTGGAAGGACCGATCCGTGCTTTAGCAATAAAGGCGCGATCCGAGGGGTGATGCTTCGCGATCTCGGGAAGATCGATCTCGAACCGCTTGGGCCAAGCCGTGTTCGTCCAAGGCGTCAGCGCCCGACGCAGACCAACTCCAGTGAACTGGTGTTGATTGATCGACACCAACACCATCAGGATCACACCCACTCCGATCGCAAGCATCTCGTACATCGGAGCCGCTCGCATCGGGGTGTTGGATTCATCGAGTTCGATCCGAGTGCTCGATCGTCGAGCAACGGCTTCATGCAGCGCCACACTGATCTCGTCGTTCTCATCATCTGGACGCAGATCAACCACCGCCGCGAGTCTGGTCGCTGGAGTTGGAAGATTCAGCGCCAGATCACTCCGGCTCGGACGGATCCATTGAGTGCTCCAGATCCATCGACGATACAAAAAACACAGCATCGCGATCCATAGCACAAGCAGCACACTACGCACTATGGGATTCAGGTGGATGCCGTAATCAAGAAGCACGAAAACCGCGAGCGTTCCAAACGCACACCCGATCCAGCGCAGTATACCTCTCCAGAGCAGTCGCCGTCTGATCCGATGGATCATCGTTCCCAAAGCGCGAACATAACCATCACTCTGGAGTGTTGGTTCGGATCGGGTTGGGTCGTGTAGTGTGGTCATCTGTTTAGGGTAGTGTTCGAGTATTAACGGACTTAAGCAAGCCGAAGCACGCGCCTCCCGATCCATTCACAGCTCATCAGCAACACAAGTAGCACGAGCACGATCGGACGATCCCACATCGCCGTGGTCTCGGGAGGGAGAGTGGTAATCCTCGTGCGATTGGGGAGCAAATCCGCGAGTTGATCGAGCTCATTGCTCTGGAGCACCTGCCCGTTTGTTCGCTCGCTTAATGTTTCTAGATACGCATGATCGGTATTGAGGTTTACCGATTCGTCCCATGATGCGTTCACGCGGATAATCTGCGAGATTGGTTCGTTCCCGATGAGCGGATGCAGCACGCTCAGTGTGTAAAGCCCAGGCTCATTTGGAGTCCATATCCCGCTTCGCTGGTCATCACCTCCACGAAGCGGCAGATCAAACTCCGCGTCAGGCGTTGACATCGGTCGGACGCGTGCATTGAGATCCGTCGGCATCGACTCAAGTACCGCGCTGTCATAAAGCTGCAGACTCACGCGGACATCATCTCCAGGCGCGATCTGAGCGGGAGCGACTCTCAATCCAGCCGCGGAAGCCCTGCGTGAGATGGTTCCTCTCGCGAGTGTTCTGATCATCGGGAGCCAGAACTGTTCGGTAAGGTCCTCGCCGCGACCGTAACGCCATCTCCAGATTTCATCGGTCCCGACATACCCAACCTGTCCGCTGCCGTATCGCATGGAAGTGACAAGCGCCTCGTTGGTGTCCGAATCGAGTCCCGCCGCTCGAGCGAGCACAGAAATCCCAGGCTTGAGATCCGCATCGCTGATCGAGTGTGTCCATCGCAGCACAGACCAACCAGTGCTCGGATCACTCACATCGGAGGTCTCTCCAGTCTCGGAGATAAGCAAGCCGACACGAGCCGCATCATCGGTCAGTGTCATCACGCTTGGGGTATCACCTCGTGATTGCGATGAGATCGAATCCGACTTGCCCGCAGAGTAAGGCAACAGCGAAGCGATTTCTGAACCGGCCCACGAACTTGGGGTAGCGCCCTCGCCAGCGATCCAGAGCAACCCACACCCACGCGTCTCGATGTGTTCGCGGAGCGTCGTCAGTTGAGTTGTAGAGAACAAGTCAGGACGCAGATCTCCAATAATCACCACATCAAACGGCTCCCACGCTTCCAGAGAATCAGGAATCGGACCATTGAGTGGTTTACCCTCTTCGATAAAGCGGCGATCCGAAGCGATCAGCATGGTCGTCGCGTCGATCGTCTGCTCACGCATCAACAGATTCTTGAGATAGCGATACTCCCAGCGTGGATGCCCGTCTACATACAGCACCCGCATCGGTTCAGTAACCACTCGGAGTGAGATAGGTTGCTGATTATTCTCGTTGATCAGGTCTTGCGAACCAGCACCAGAACGCAAGCGGACCACAAGATCTTTCTCACCGGCTTGGGTGAATGAATGCGAGAGATCGACGAATGCGGTCTCCGAATCGAGTGCGTCATCAACCACGAGCGTATGGTCGCTTAAGACCTGTCCAGTGACTTCGTCGACCAACTCGACCTGAATTTCATCGCCCTCCGAGTATCCATCGGTGCGAACCTGAACACGCATCGGGACGCGATCTTCCGCGAACACGGCTTGAGGTGATTCGACAATCCCGATCGACGCATCGCGGATCGGTTCGGACGATCCGATCGGGACGGTGAATACTGGAACCCCAGAGCTCAGCAACGATTCGATCATCGGCTCAGAAAGTTCGTCGTGTGATCGTCCGTCAGAAAATACAAGCACACCAGAGATTGGGCTCGTGCCTGCATTATTCAATGCTTTACGCAGCGCTGAGTTGAGCGAAGTCCCTGAGCGATCCTGGATGCTCGCGTTATCAATACCCAGATTTTCAGATGAATACAGACGATCATCAAATCGGTAGAGATCTACTGATGAACGTTCACGGATCTGAGCGAGTAATGCCTCGTTCGCGCTGAGAGTTTCATTCATGGATTCGGCGCGCGTGAATCGTGAACCGCCCGGACTCAACTCAGGTGTGTTCATCGATCCGGATGAGTCCATCAGGATGATGACCCGATCTGGTTCGATCAGTTCTCGATGCCGTTCCATTTGTGGACCAAGCGCCAAGACGAGTAAGAACCCCAATGTCAGCACTCGTAACGATCCCAGCACGAATCGCGTCCAAGTTCGACCCGCGAGCCCTCTGTAACTCAACCACACAAGCAGAGCAAATACGATGATCATGCTGAGCACGATCCAAGCCGGGACTTGATTTGCGAATCCGATCCCACTGTCGGCACGACCGAAGGTGCCTGATCCAAATCCGAAAATCCAATCGAGGAATCCGTTCATGCTGCGACCCCCGCACTTCCCGCAGTGTGGACGGCGCGGTATGAGCATCGCCGAGCAAGCACGAAATCCAATATGCCGAGGATGAGCGCGATCCCAAACAGCGGCAGAGAAATGGATTTCCCGAGATCTAGATTGTCCGCGAAGACGCCGTCTCCGAGCGATTCGAGTCCACTCAAATCCTGGATCGCCAGGTCTCCGAGTTGATTCGTAAACAGTTGCTGAATGTTCTTTGATTCAGTTGCGTCAAGAGTGGTGTGCCGAGCATCGGGATTGATCAGCACGCCGCGGTGTCCACTCCCGAGTTCATCCACCTGCACATACACGCCCGCGTTGCGTAGATCCGCCTCGACAGTCCCGCCAGTGAGTCTTTCGAGTTGTGCGTTGATGTCTGCGTGCTCGCCTGCTGTCAGAATCAACGGAGATTGGGATTGCGAGATCAGCGTTCGTGTGAGTTCGTGTAGCAGCGCGACAAAGAGCGGCCGCGCTTGCAGGTCTGTCCACTGCACATCAAACGCGAGACCAAAGAACACAATCGGACCCGATTCATCTTGTGAAGCAGGTCGTGTCGAGATCGCGATCGGGTCATGTGCTGAATCCATCAACATCACATTCGCATTTGGTCCTGGCTCAAGCACAAGCGAACGGCTCAGCAGCACAGAAGATGCGAGCCTTGGATACTCCCGCTCGATTCCGGCAAGGTAGATCGGAGCCGCCGTGCTATCAATGGTCAGAGTGCTTGACAAGCCGATCGGAGGTTCAAAGCTCATCACACGGACCTCTTCACCCAACAGCCCTGCAGAAAGGTCGTTGAGTCGATTGGTCCACTCAAGCGAGAGAGATCCAGCGTCTGCAGTCAGCACGATCGGCATCCCAGTGCCGTGAAGACTCTGGACCCGCGCCCATCCGCGATCACTCAACGATGCCGGTGCGAGAATAAATAGGGCATCAAGCGAAGGATCGATCCGATCTTCCGCGATGCGTGCTTCAATCATCTGGACAGAGATCACGCCCTCGTCAGCGCCAAGCGCGGTACGCACCCATCGGGAAGCACGGATGGAGTTGGGCATCGAGTTGTCAGTGAATGTATCAATGATCCCGATGCGCATCTCGTTGCGGATCGGAAACCCTGTGGTCCGAGAGTTGTCTCTGGGATTCAGGTCGTCCTCAATCAGCGATGCGCGAACCACGGCCCAACCACCTCGCGATCGACTCATCTGATCAGGACCCAGCGGGATCGTGACGAGCTTGGAGCTTTGCCCTGCTTCCCACTGAATTTCTTGCAAGCTCAGCTGATCACCACTGCTGGGATCACTGAGCTCGATTCGGGATTGGTGAGTCGTAGAAGCATCCGAGCGACTCAGCTCGATGCGGACACCCTGAATCTCATCGCTCAGACTCGCGTTATTCAGTGAACCTAGTGTCGTCAGCGGACGCAGCGGATGTATGGACTGGATCGCGAAGTTCGATTGTGCCGAAGAACTTGCTTCATCGATCAGCACTGAATCCAGTTTGGATATCGAGAGGTCCTTCGGCAAGCCGTCACTCGTCCAGCCTGAGGGACTGAACATCAACGCCGCGTGGATTGTTGAGCTGTCGGACTCATCCGTGATATTGGTTTCAATCAGCGAGAGGGCGCCTTCAATGTCGCGCTCCGCGTCGGTTGCCTCGATGGATTCGATCCGCGAGCGGATCAGTCCGAGCTCGCTTGTTGCCGGGATCGCATCGCCACGAGCAGGAGCCGCTGCGGTAATTAGAGCTGCTCGATCTCCTTTCGTCGGATCGAGCGAGCGGAGCAGATCCAAAGCACGCCGTCTCTGATAATCAATGGACTGTTCACCCGTTGCGAGCGATCCGGCGCTATGGATCGAGTTGTCGATGACAAAAACGACTGTCCGTCCGCGTTGATCCTGCGACCCCGATCCAATGACGAGCGCCCCGACAGCGCCAGCGATACACAGCATGATCGCGCAGCGAGTCAACAGCAAGATCAGTTGTTCAAGAGTAATCAGCCGGCGGCGTTTCTTGTACGCTTGCTCGAGGAATCGCATCGCGCCCCAAGAGATCGGACGATGCTTGCGCCGAAGCAGATGCACCAAGATCGGGATCGAAACACATAAGAGTCCAGCGATCAGCAGTCCGGGATGGAGTACAGACAATCCCATCATCGCGCGGCGCTCCGGAGTTTGGACAGCGCCGAATTCCGTCGCGCCACGAAGGACGCGAGCGTCGGACCAAGCCATTGATGCGTGGATACGATGTGGTGATCAAACCCAAGCGCGCGGATATCGTGCGCGATCGTCGCGTTGTGCTCATTGAACGCGTTGAGGTAATCCTCTCGAAGAGCTCGCGGATCGATCCGGATCGTCGGCTCAAACTCCAATCCCTCAAACGCAGCACGATCCTCAAACTCGAAAGTCCGCTCCGCTTTGTCCAAGATCTGAAGCACGATCACATCGTGACCGCGATGCTTGCACTTCGCAAGCGCGGACTTGAGATCCGCCGGATCCATGAAGCAGTCCGAGATTAGCGCGATCATGCATCGGTTGTTCAGTTTGCCCATCATCTGATCCATGACGCGGACGATGTTGGTCTCTTGCTCGACCGGATGCGTCGCGAGCGCATCGACGATGGGTTTCCATCCAGAAGTCCGCGCCGAACGCGAGACCATCGCGCGGATCTCATCGGCGAAGATCACCAATCCCGCGCGATCTCCCTGATGGAGCGTGATGTGCGCCAGCGCCGCCGCCGTCGCCGTCGCGTGGTCGTATTTGGACCAGTTGATGCGTCCGTCAGGAGATTGAGCCGTCGCTGATCCCGAAGCGTCTGAGAACAGTCTCGATCCAAATCGCATTGATCCTGACGAATCGACCATGATGACGAGGTCGAGGTTGGTTTCCTGCTGATACTGCTTGACCTGCAGCTTGTCTGATCGTGCATAGACCTTCCAGTCTAGGTGCCGAATGTCATCTCCAGCAACATAGGGACGATGATGCGCAAACTCCACGCTGACACCGGTATACGGCGATCGGTGCTGTCCAGACCGAACCCCCTCGACAATCATTTTCGCGCGCAGTTCCATCGACGAGAGCCGAGCGAGCGTCTGAGGATGCAGATACAGATGCGGATCAAATCGATCTGTGGGCTTTGCTGGATCGAGTGAAATTTGTACGGCGGGATTGGCCATGTATATAGGGTACCACGCCGATCAATTAAGGGTTGCCACTTTGAGGCGAATCAGTCCTCAACACGCGTATTTGTAGTGGTTTGCTTAATCGCTATTGTCATGTCGGGGTCGTCGCCGCCAGACTGGTTCACAATTGTATTAAAGCTGGTGATCATGGAGAAGCTCTCGAATGCGCCGAGCTCAATATTGAACTTGGCAGATCCAGTGATTTTTGAATCCTCCAATGAAAGGAACTCGCCAAGTTCCTCACCATAGTCTGCAAGGACATCGCCAATGAACGAAATTTCAGCAATCTCTGATCCTTCGTGAGTAGTTACATTGTCCAATGACATGTTAAGATTCATGGTGATTTCAAATCCGCCAGTTGGGATCACGAATTTGCGGTCCCACCGTTCACCAATTTCAACAGGTTCCTTTGGAAGCAGTTTAAAGTTAGCTTCTTGCATCCCGATGATGGCATCCTCATCTGTCAGCATGTCTGCTACCAGCCAGAGGTCTATATCTTCCATGTCGAGGATCGAATCCTTTACTTCATCGACATTTGGCACTCCAAGCACCGATCCAGATTTGTCAAGGTGCAGTTGAATCTGAATTCCGTCGAGGACTACAAGTGATGCGATTGTTGGATCACTTAACTTCTCTTTGTCATCGGGGTTGTCGGCACTATATGAAAGGTCAATTCCAGCACCCTTCATTTCGAAGGAAGTCATATTGGTGGTATTCCCGATGATGATTGTTCCGTCTTCTTTGGTTTCAAGCAGCTCGGTAACAATATGGTTCTTGTTCGTCGACACCATGTTCAGAGTCATACCTGTGGATTCTTGAATCTGCTCCGTAGTTTGAGTCATCTCGTAGTGGACTGGTTTCTCAGAATCAAACTTGAACTCGAGCACTACTGGTTTACAAACCGCTGTCGTAACAAGCAAAAAAAGAGGTAAGGTGTAACTCAGCATGGTGTGTTCTCCACTGTGGGATATCTTTGGTGAATAACGCTTTAAGCAAATCTGTCGAATACCTGATAGTATCACCCCATCATGGCCACCATCCAAGATCGAGTCCCATCGTCCAACATCAAACGCATCGCTGTCCTTACAGGAGGCGGCGACTGTCCGGGACTCAACGCCGTCATCCGAGCCGTCACCAAAGACGCGATCAACCACGGCATCGAGGTCTTCGGGATCGAGGACGGCTTTCTGGGTCTCGTCGAGGACCGCATCAGACCGCTCAATCTGGACGATGTCTCCAACATTCTCACGCAAGGCGGCACCATCATCGGATCCAACAACCGAGCGGATCCGCAGCATTTTCCAGTGGGGAAAGACGATCAGGGCAACACAATCTTCAAGGACCTCACCGATGTCTGCGTGACGCACCTCAAAGTCCGCAAAATCGACGCGCTCGTCGTCATTGGTGGTGACGGAACGATGTCCATCGCAAAGAAAATCACGGACAAGGGATTCAACTGCATCGGGATCCCCAAGACCATCGACAACGACCTCCACGGCACAGACATCACCTTCGGATTCCAAACCGCGGTCCACATCGCGACCGAGGCGCTCGATCGTGTTCACTCGACCGCCGCGTCGCACCACCGCGTCATGGTCGTAGAACTCATGGGACGCAACGCGGGATGGATCACGCTCCACGCAGGAGTCGCGAGCGGCGCGGACATCATCCTGATCCCAGAGATCGAGTTCGATATCGACATCATCGTCGAGCAATGCATCAAACGATCTCAGAAGGGCAAGCGCTTCACGATCATCGCCGCGTCCGAAGGCGCCAAACCCAAAGGCGGCGACCAGATCGTTGATCGCATCGTCGAGAACTCTCCCGAAGCGATCCGTCTTGGAGGGATCGCGAAATGGCTCGCAAACGAGATCGAAGAACGCACCGAAATCGAATCACGCTATGTTGTGCTCGGACATGTCCAGCGAGGCGGAACCCCAACCGCAGGAGATCGTGTGCTCTCCACACAGTTCGGACACCACGCGATGGAACTGCTGAAGTTGGGCAAGACCAATCGACTCGTAGTCATGCAGGGTGGAGTGCTCGGAGATGTTGAGATCACCTCTGCCGCAGACAAACAGCGATTGATTCCCGCCAATCATCCACTCATCGCCGCGGCGCGAAGTGTGTACACATGCTTTGGTGATTGAAAGGGTAATGAGCATATTCCCAATACGCAGTGGAGGTCTTACGCCATGCGATCATCTGGAATCTCATACTTGCTCTGGTTACTCAGTTTTGTCGGATTCTTCGGGATCCATCGCTTCTACAACGGCAAATGGATCACCGGACTGATCTGGTTTTTCACCGGCGGTTTGCTACTGATCGGTCAGATCGTTGATCTATTCCTGATCCCTTCGATGACCCATCGCGCTAATGCCAAAGCACGCGCCGAGTTCGCACAGTTCGCCTGAAGTTATGGGCATCCATTCGCGTACTGAGCGAGGAACGCGGAGACATCGGTAAAGTTGAACTCTCCGTCTTGCGTAAAGTCCGCGATTGGATCGCGATCGGAATACGCATCGAGGAAAGCGGAGATGTCTCTGAAGTCCAGAGAGCCGTCGGATGTGAGATCCGCAAGACACACACCTTCGCCGTCGATGGTCCAGAACGCAGAAAGCGATCCTGCACTGAGATCAGCGTCGAGGACTGTTGTCCCGATGTGACCCATCCTGATCTGAATCCGATAGCTCCCTGAGTCTGATTCGAGCGGGATATCAAGATCGAAGAACTCGCCGTTGACTTCAAAGTCGAAGACCTGGAACTCGAAGAATGCTTCTTCAAATCCACTGCCGACTACTTCTTCGCTGAATACCTGAACGAACGCAAAGTAGCTGATCGATGAAGGGCCACCATTGTCGAGGAATCCCGCGATCCGAAGGGAGCCTTCGCCTTGGATACGGAAGTCATTCTCCATACCGCATCGGAGCGTGTGGGAGAAGCTGATCCCGCCGGCGCCCACGGCTCCTCGCGCTCCCATGTACTCCGCGCTCCCAGTGAAGAACCCGTTGTCCTCATTGAAAAAGGACATCATGGTTTGCGTCGTTGCGTGAAACAAGCCGTCATCGGATTCGATCATCACGCTCGAGGTCGCGGGACCAAGCGTGTCAATCATCGAGACCTGGTCGTCTACGACCGATAACACATCTTCTTGTTTGGTCCCGTCGAGCCGAATCTCAGAGTAGGACTCGATGCTCGACCGGATCGGAGTAGATCCTGCAAATGCAGATCCGCTTGCGACAAGCAAGCTCAACACACTGATAGTCAAAATGGGTGTCCAAGCCATTGGGAGTGATCTCTCTGAAGTCGCCGCAGTTATGCGGACGCATCGTCGAGACTACAGAATCTCTGCGGAGAATGAAAGTAAAAAACGGCATTGGAGGAATGATTTTCGCGATCCCCTGATCATGTCTCATCTGAAGAGACCGCTGGTGTGACACCATTGGGAAGCTCAACAGGATGGATGAACATACTTGTGGAGATCAGCTTGGTGTTGGGACGCCGTTGTGATTGCTCAAAGATCTTCGTGACCGCGTGCAGATGCTTTCTGAGCGATTCTTGCTGATCAGGGTCAAGCCAGCCGAACTGTGCGGACAACGCGTGGTCCTTTGATCCCAAAGGCGAGTTGTTGGGTTCAATATCCCTGCCCTGTCCGATCGATGATTCAATCCAACGCCGAGTCGCTTTGGCAGTTTGCTTCCCGGCCCAAGTGGCGCTGCGCTCGATGAGCTTGCACAGAGCATCGACGGCTTCAGGGTCATCGCGATCCACGCTCAGATAGATGATGTTCCCATCTGCCGCGTACTGTTGAGCATTCCGCCCGCCGGTTGTTGTAGCCCCGATTGGGTGAATGAGTTCAGCGTCAACAAGCGCATCGATGTGCCGATAGATCGACGCGGCGGATCGCCCAATATGCTCAGCAATCTCATGAATCGAAATCCCCTTGCGCTGTTCATCCTCGCCGCTGCTCCCAGTCTGAAAGACAACCACCTGCAGGATCTGATCGCGAACCTGAGAACTGATCGCTTGAAAGTGCTTGGCGCTGCGGAGCACGATCGGTCGGTGATGCTCAGTAGAAGACGGGATGGCGGACATTCTTTTTGACATTTTTAACAATATGCAAAAAATTGATCGAAATCAGGGAACTCTTCGTGTACTTTCTTCGCATCGTCTACGCACAGTACTGGAGGACAACACATGAGCATACATCGTACTGCATTCCTGATCACGGCTTTATTACCGGCATACATTGCCGGGATTGGGGTCTCGAATGCTTCAGAACCAAGCGGTCTGTACTTTCATCAGTTCGAGGGATCTTTTGACGGAACAGAGTGGTCCACTTGGGGACAACGCCCGTCGGACAATCGCTATGAGTTCAGCGATCTCACCAGCGCCGGCACATTTGCAGGAACAATCGCTGAGAATGGCACAATCCAACTCGATAATGCACAAGGGACAGGTGCATTCACGAGCGACGACGAGGCATTCATCGACTTCACGATCTCAGGTGGATTCAACTTCCATTCAGAAATGCGCCGAGCTCCGCATACCGACGACCGATTCCCGGTCTTCATGCGTGATTCACAGCAAGGCGACACAGCGCTGAGTGGTCAATGGGAAGCGCATATCAGTGTAGTGGATCCCTGGAGCGGGAATGTCCTTGAGACAAGCTCAGAGCAGTTCGAAGTGCTCATCGAAGATGACACCATTCGGCTCACTGATGAATCAGGAACCTTCTACCAAGGAGTCTGGTTTGAAGATGACCAAGCGGGATTCCGTGTGATTCATCCTCGAGCTCGCATCCCGCGGTATCGCACTTTTGAGGGATCAGAAACCAACTTGGATCGAGACATTGTCGCGGACCTGAGACTCCTTGACGACGGATCGATGACTTTCGCACTCTTTGATCAAACGCGAGTACCAGTGGGATCGCAAGAACAGCAGATGCGATACATCGAGCTGACACGCGTGCCGAGTCCCTCTGCGATGATGGTTCTCGCGACAGGCGGTTTGGTGATCACACGCCGACGACGATGAGCTATCAGAATGGCGGCAGATCGTCGTCGTCATCAAACTGAACATCGTTCCCAGATCCATCTCTGAAGTTCTCTTCAGGTCCTGATTTCGCTCCAGGCGCGAAGGACTGTCGAGTTGGTTCTGGAGCAAAGTCCTGTGCAGGTTGCGGCGGATTGGGATCGAATCCTGGTCCGTCGTAGCCGTTGTTGATCTCGTTGGAGAATCCATACGAGCTTCCAGAGTGCATCGAGTCCCAGTTCTTGAATCGGACGATCGACGAATCCCATACGAGCTTGACGGTCCCTGTTGGACCATTCCGTTGCTTCGCGATGATGAGCTCAGTCATGTTGAGCTTCTCGCGATTGTCCTCATCGAACTCTGGACTAGTTGGATCCCATGCCGGATCACCGCGATGGTAGTAGGACTCTCGATGAAGGAGCGCGACGACATCCGCATCCTGCTCGATCGAACCCGATTCACGCAGATCACTCATCTTCGGACGATTCCCCTCGCGCTGCTCGGCGCCACGATTGAGCTGCGCCAGACAAATCACAGGCACCTTCAGCTCTCGCGCAAGCGCTTTGATCGAGCGTGAAATTTCAGAGACCTCAACCTGACGCGATTCGCGTGCCGATCCGGGTGATGTCAGCAGCTGGAGGTAGTCGATGACGATGCACTGGATGTCGTGACGCTGCTTCATCCGCCGTGCTTTGGCGCGCAGCGCAAGCACCGTCATGCCGGGGGTATCGTCGATGATGATCTTCGCTTCCGCGAGTTCTCCCGAAGCGCGTTGGAGTTTCTCCCACTCGCCGTCTGTGACTTGTCCAGATCGGAGTTTTGAAGAGTCCACTCCTGAGCGTGCACTGAGCAGACGCTGCGTGAGAGCACCACGTGACATTTCCAAAGAGAAAACGCCTACCGGAACCGGCACGGCGTCGGCTTTGTGCTGCCAAGGTGTTGAACCACCAAACGCGAGTTGCTCCGCGATGTTCAGCGCGATCGCGGTCTTTCCCATCGAAGGACGAGCCGCGAGGATCATCATTTCTTCAGGCTGGAGTCCAGAGAGGAGCTCATCAAGATAATCGAATCCAGTTGGGAGTCCAGTTACCGTCTTTCCCTCGGCTTGCTCGATGCGGATCATCTCCTGCATCAGCAGCTCCTTGAGTGAATCGGGTTCCGCGTTGATGTCCTCGCTCGCGATGTCGAAGATTCGCTTCTCCGCTTGATCCACCACATCCTTCGCAGCGCCGGGAGATCCACCCCCCTGCGTGTACGCTTCGTACATGATCTGACCCGCCGCGTCGATGAGCTTACGGAGCCGACAGCTGTCCGCGATCAGTTTCGCGTAGTACGGCGCATTGGCAGCGCTCGGGACGGCTTCCGCGAGTTCCATCAAATAAGTCGATCCGCCAACCTGATCGAGGACCCCCTTGGCGCGCAGGCTTTCCGCGAGCTGGACGAGATCCCCAGTCTGATGCGCTTCGAAGGTTTCGAGCAGACACGAGAAGATGGTGCCGTGTGCTTCCTTGTAGAACTGCTCTGGAGTCGAGACGATCTCGACGATTTCTGTCAGGGCCATCGGATCGAGGAGGATCGACCCCAACAACGAGCGTTCCGCATCGATGTGGTGGGGGGGAGAGCGATCGAACAACTCCCCGGCGTCAATCGTCGGCTTCCGCTTCTTGCCCCAAGGCTTGGTCTCTTGGCCAGCAAGGTAGTTGGATTGGGTAGTCGTCTCACTCACAGCAGATATATTGGCATGCTCACCCCGCTCTGTCAGCATCCATCAGTTTATTCACATCGAATTGTCCCCCAATCCCCCATAGAATCACACGATGAGCGAACAAACCGAAACTGTCCACTTTTACGACGAAGGAGAACGGCTCCCTGACGATCTTCCCTCGTCACCATTCCCCATCTTCAAGCAGTGGTTCGACCAAGCGTGGGAAGAGCGGGTCACCCCCAACACCAACGCGATGACCCTCTCCACCCTCCACGACGACGGCTTCCCCGATGCTCGGATCGTCCTGTGCAAAGAAATTGAACCCGGCAACGGATCGATTGTCTTCTACACCAACTACAACGGCGCGAAGGGTAAGCAGCTCGAAGCAAACCCATTCGCTGCTGTGGTCTTCCACTGGGATCAGTACGAAAGACAGGTCCGGATCCGCGGCCCTATCGTCCACGCGAGCGAGGAAGAATCGGATCGCTACTTCGCGTCGCGTCGATTGGAGTCCAGACTCGGCGCGTGGATCAGCGATCAGTCCCAGCCCATCGAGTCCCGCGAGGCGCTGCTGAACAAGGCATCGGAAGTGATCAGTAAACTGAATCTCGATGCGTCAGCACTGATGAACGGCGAGGACATCGAGATCCCGCGTCCACCCCACTGGGGAGGTTTCCGGCTCCACGCGATGCACATGGAACTCTGGGCCGGCGGGGTGGGACGGATCCACGACCGCGCGCGTTGGACGAGGGACCTGCGGATCGAGAACGATCAACCGATCGCAGGCGAGTGGTCATCGACGCGGCTCCAACCCTGATACTGAACTCAAATCATCGAGCGGATGAGCGCGTTGCGGATGCGGTCCCACGTGCGATCATCGACGGGCTCGCCGGTCTTGGTCGCGATGCGTGCTTCGGCGAGTCTTTCCAGTTGTGTCCAGTGTCCCAGCAGGACGCGCCATGCCCAGAACAGTGAACGCTTGGGATCGTACAGATTGGTCGGCTCACTGGTGAGTCCGTTGAGTTCGACGATCCCGAACCCTTTCCCTTGCGCGAGCTCATCAAGCGAGGCGCAGCGGAGATCGAATCGACCGATGTCAAACCCGCTGCCGGCGCGTTGATCGAAGCCGTTGATGATCTGGTTGATCCGATCGGTGAGTTCTGGGGTGATGAGATGCTCGCCGTCGGTGAACTTCGCGCCTTGCGCGTGGTTGCCCGCGATCCCGAGACGGACCTTCTGTCCTTTATCCGGAACCCAGTTGAGGCGCGTCTTGTTGTGCTCGAAGAACACGCTCGGCTGAGCGCGGTGGCGCTTGTGCGAGAGGATGAGCTTGCGGAGCGTGTGCTTGCCGTCACCTCGCAGGGTTGGGAAGTGCTTGATGGTGATCGCGTAGATATACCCGCTCGGGCCGTCATAGTCTGGATCGCGGATCGCTTCCTCGTGTCGCATCCACAGCACCCCAAGCTCGTGGGGACCGGGATGGAACTCCTGGAGCACGAACGGCTCTCCTGAAAACTCGCAGTATCCGCGCACGTCATCAATGGTCTTGAGCAACTTGACGCCGCGGCCTTGCTCGCCCTCATCAGGTTTGGCGATGATCGGGAATCCCCCGAGTTCAGCGTCGTCTTCGATCGCGCTCAGCGCCGCTTGCGTGCGAGCGTCTGCAGTAGATTTGTCGATAAGCACGCAGTGGAGGACGGACTCTTCGGGATCGTCGCCGTCCCCGAGCTTGGTGTTGAGATCGATCTTGGATTCGCCTTGCACGCCGCCGTCGTAGGAGTATCCGGGATTGACCGCGGTGAGTGGTTGGAGTCCGCGCCGGATCATGCGTTTGACACCCCACCAGAGGACCGGCATATAGATGATCACCCTCGGCCAGTACTCATGATTCGTCGCGCGTCGGAACCAGCCCTTGATGCGTTGGCGTCCTCCCCAAGTGATGATGAGGCGCAAGCCGTGCACGACTACCAGCGTCATGACGCACCCCAGCGCCAGCCCAACAACCCCAACACGCTCGCTCAGACCCACGGCCCATCCCGCGACGATCATCCCAACAAGCATCGCGGGAACCACAAACAGGATCCCCCTGACCCATCTCCACGCACCGAGCGGACGTTCGAGTGCATTAGCGCCACGAACGAGCCACCACGTGCGTCCGACGAGCAGTCCGAGGATCGCGACCGCGAGATCGATCCGCATCATCACGACCATGATTGCCGCAAGCACTATGGTGACATGAGGCAGGTATCTGGTCAGGACGATCAACCCAATGAGTTGCAACCACCACGGGATGGATTTAACCAACGAGCCGATCCAGTGGAGCAGTGCATCACCGCCGTGGCGTGTCGGGACGGGCGCGAGGTTCAGGTAATCCGTTTGTGGTTCTACTCCAGGCGCATCGTGACGATCGAAGAATTCGTTGAGATACCCCGCCGTCTCCTGTGCCTGCATGAACGGCAGGAAGTGCGACGCGTCGAGCATGACGAGTCGAGAGGTCGGCATCATTTCGTGGTGCTTCTCCGCGCCACTCGCCGCGACGAGCGGATCATCACGTCCGTGCAGGATGAGCGTCGGAGTCTCGATGCTCGGCATGATCCGCGTCAGCTCGCGCTGGTCCGAGTCCCAGAACGCTTTGAGCCATCCCGCTCGCTCTTTGTATGTCCCCAGGTATCCGAAGTGCGGAATGAGTTCCGGACCAACTCCCAATCCAGCTAATCCCACCGCGTATTTCACGTGCTCAAAGAAGTACGATCCGCTTCCCTCGGTCTCCTGCGCCCCTATCGAAGCGAGCAGTGTGATCGACGCGATTCGATGAGGGAACTGGTGCGCCATTTCCAGTGCGACACCACCGCCGGAGGACCAGCCGACAACATGGACACGATCGATGTTGAGGTGGTCCATCAGATTGGACATATACCGGGCTTGCGAAACATACGACATGTCCGGCGCCCAATTACTCATTCCTGATCCAGGAAGATCCGGCACGACGACTCTGCGTCCGGATAGTTGGATCATCGGTGCGAGAGTCTGGAAGTTTCCCCCATTTCCAGGCGAACCGTGAAGCAATATCACCGGCAGCTTCGGAATCGAGTTGGATTCTTGGATGATGCGCACATCCCCATTGATCGCGTGCTCACTTGAGGGCAGCGGCGGTCGAAGATACTCGTCGAAGTAGATCTCTACCTGGTTTCCAAAGAGTGCGTGACGATGCTCGCCGAGTGCGTTCAGTCGAATAGATGAACGATCACTTTCGGTATGCTTAGATGAAGATTGATTGCCTTGAAAGAGTTGAGATGCGATCAGCAAAAACACATACACAGTGATCAATGCGATCCAAACTCGTCTTGAATGACGGCTCTTTGGTTCAGTCATGTGGACCCTGTGAGGCTTCGGATTCGACAGTCATCGGCACAAACGCACGCTTGCGGATCTCCGCGGTCCCAAGCTGTCCGCACGCGGCCATCGTATCGCGCCCTTTGGTTTTCCGCCGATTCACGAACACGCCTTGGGTGATCAGGCGATCGACGAAGCGGTCAACCTGCGTCTCAGTCGGAGCGGGCCAGGGGGAGTCTCTCCGTGGGTTGTAGGGGATGACGTTGAGAAGCCCGCCGTGCCCCTTCGCTTTCTCGCGAGTGGGGTCTTTGAGGAATGGCTTCATCCACCGCGCCAGCTCGTCGGCGTGCTCGATCGCATCGTTGACTCCCGGGATGAGGACATACTCGATCATGATCTTGCGCCCGCCTCGGACTTCTCTGAGTTCTTGGAGGATGTTCTGGAGCTCTTGCATGTCCCACTTGTTGTTGATCGGCATGAGCTGTGAGCGGACCTCGTCGTTGGACGCGTTGAGCGAGAGCGCGAGTCCCAAGCGCTTCCATCCTTCTCGCTGTACCTGATCCTTGATGCGACGGAGACCATCGACGCGACCAACAGTCGAAATGGTGATGCTTGCCATCGGGATGCCGATACCGTAGCGATCGGTCAGACACTCGATCGCAGCAAACACCTCGTCGAGATTATCCAGCGGCTCTCCCATCCCCATAAACACAATATTGTCGATCTCGATACCTTCGATGAACCGCGCCGCCCACCACTGCGCGACGATCTCGCTCGCAGAGAGCGAGCGGATCAGTCCCATCTGCGCTGTTTCGCAGAAATCGCACCCCATCGCGCAACCGACCTGCGAACTCACGCACAGCGTGTGGGTTTTCTTCCCAGACCTCCCGAGCATCGGGATGATGACGGACTCGATGTCGTCGAAGTCGATCCCGCGATGCGAGAGTCGATGCTCTGGATTGTGGAGGCGCTGGACGAACTTGATCGTCGTCCCCTCGTTAACCGGTTCCTCGTGGCGTTTGACGATCTCAGGCAGCGTGATCTTCGCGGGCGCCGAGTGCGTCACTCCATCACGGAACACGGCTTTGTACGCTTCGAGCGCCCGGCCCGGTCCGACGCGTTCCTCAGCGCAACGCCGCTGGAACGCTTCGAGCGTCATCCCGAGCGGGGAGATCGGTTGGATGTCGTCAGCGCGGGCCATGCATCAAGGATAGTCGAGGGGCACGAAAAAACCCGCCGAGCGTGCTCGACGGGCTGGAGGGAACAACAGGTTTGATTACTCGTCGGTGTCCTTGACCATCTGGTCAAGCATCGTGCCGATGAGCGCGACCGTTTCGCCGTTGCCATCGGAGCCGCTGCCGTTGGAGACCATCACGCGTGGTGTGATCTCGATGCCCTTCTCGCCGATAACGCGGAGCACCTCGATCATCGCGGCGTTCGCTTTCCCGATCTGATCCGCGATGAGCTTGTACGCGTTTGCCTGCGCCTGTGCCTCGATCTGGATTGCCTCGGCTTCGGCCTTCGCTTGGATGATGCGCTTGAGCTGGTCTTGCTCTGCGATCTGGACCTCGTACGCCGCGGTCGCGAGTCGTTTTTCTTCCTCGGCTTCCTGGAGCGTCTTGGAGAGTTCCTTCTGCTGGACAGCCGCTTTCTGCTGCTCTTTGAAGGTCTCTTGTTCCTGGACCGCGATCTCTCGATCACGCTGGGTGTTGAGGAGCTGTCCGAGTGTTTCCTCGTCACCGACATCACCGATGCGGACGCCGGTGATGGTGACTCCGGAGCGCGCCATTTCCTTCCCGATCATCGCGAGGGACTGGGATTCCTGCGTCGAGCGTTGGTTCACATAGTCCAGCGCCTTCACGTTCTCCGCGTTGTTGCGGAAGATCGCACGAACGGTCGAGTTGAGCTTCGCGAGCAGCGGGGCGCTGTCGGAGCCGAGCTTCGCGACGACGATCGGTGCGTTTTTGGGTTCGATCTTGTATTCCACGCGGACATCGACCGGGAAGGTAAATCCGTCGGAAGTACGGACGGTGATCTCTCGCTGCTCGTTCGCGTTTGCTTCGCTTCGGTTCATGCCGTTCTGCGTGAGCAGACCTTTTTCACCAGCGGTAAAGCGGATGATGGTCTCGCGCGTGGAGACAATCGCGACGGAGTACGCCTTGGTGTTGACCGGATACTTGCCGGGCTGGAGCGCCTCAGCGAGGATGCCCTTCTCTCCAGACTTCGCGAGGATCACCGGCTCATCGCCCTCGCTGACCGGAGTGTTGAGCGTGGGTTCATCGCCAAAGTTGCTCTTGAGCACCGCAACAGTCGCCGGCGGGACCTCAGTGGTGTCCACCATCGTGACCATGAACAGTTCAGGATTCAGACGGTACTTACCAGGAGTCAGGATGTTGGACTGGGGACCCTTGCGTCCCTGACCATCGGTCAGGAAGAACTTGGGGTCTTCCACCATCTGCTTGAACTCCGCGTTGGAGACTTCTGGCGCAAAGACCTGTCCCGGATCGAGCGGCAGCCCGTCGCGTGATTCAACTAGACCGATCTTGTCAGCCGGGATGTCGATCAGCGGACGCGTGTCCACGTCGTAGAGCACGGGCCAATACCAGAGGTGCCAACCCGGCGCGAGGACATCGGCTTGGATACCCATCTCATTGTCTGTCGCGAGGATCTTCCCAGGAGGGAGCGGCGATCCCAGTGCATTCTTCTTGACGACACCCACCGACGACGCACCCACATAGCGGACGGAGGACATCGCGAATCCCAAGATCAGCACGATGAACGCAAGCAGGATAATTCCACCTCTTGCACTCTTATTGGGGACACGGAAGGCCGAGGCGGCGATCATCCCCGCGAGGATGATCCCGATCATCAAAAAGACGCTTGACATGGTTCTTCTCCATCACCCGATGCGCTCGTCATGGGCGCCCAAGGGGTTTCCTGTATGGTACCGGTGATGGAGCCCAAAGCGCACTTACAGCACTCCCGACGACTACGATCCACACCAGTCGTAAGCGGTTCTCCCCATGTATTGGGAAATCCGCCGATCGACTTTCACCACCAGAATCCAGAATCCGAGGCCCACAATGACCTGGCTCAAGATTAAAGACGCATTCCAAGCCCAGCCCGGACAGACGATTACCGTCAAGGGGTGGGTCCGCACCAAGCGCGACTCCAAAGCCGATGGCGGGCTCTCCTTCATCGCTGTCCACGACGGCACGTGCTTCGATCCGATCCAAGCCGTCGCTCGTCATGACCTCCCCAACTACGACGAGGTCAGCAAGCTCAACACCGGATGCTCCATCGAAGTCACAGGAGAGCTCGTCGCTTCCCAAGGCAAAGGACAGTCCGTCGAGATCCAGGCGCAGGAAGTGAAAGTTGTCGGTTGGGTCGAGGATCCCGACACCTATCCGACAAGCAACAAGCGCCACTCCTTCGAGTACCTCCGCGAGGTCGCGCACCTGCGCACGCGGACCAACACCTTCGGAGCCGTCGCTCGCGTGCGCCACGCGCTGTCGCAGTCCGTCCATCAGTACATGGACGAGCTGGACTACTACTGGGTCCACACCCCCATCATCACCGGTTCGGACTGCGAGGGGGCCGGGGAGATGTTCCGCGTGTCCACCTTGGACTTCTGCAACATCCCCAAAACCGAAGACGGCGGCGTGGACTTCAGCAAGGACTTCTTCGGGAAAGAATCGCACCTGACCGTGTCTGGTCAGCTCAATGTCGAGACCTACTGCTGCTCGCTCAGCAGGGTTTATACCTTCGGCCCGACCTTCCGCGCCGAGAACTCGAACACCTCGCGTCACCTCGCGGAGTTCTGGATGATCGAGCCGGAGATCGCGTTCGCGGACCTGCACGACAACGTCGAGCTCGCGTCGGGGATGCTCCGGCGCTGCGCCAGCGATCTGCTGGAGAAGCGGATGGACGATCTGGAGTTCTTCGATCTGCGAATTGAAAAAGGCGTCATAGATCGTCTCAAGATGATCGTGGAGTCTCCTGTCAAGACCATCACCTACACCGAAGCGATCAAGATCCTCGAGGGCTGCAACGAGAAGTTCGACTACGACGTGAAGTGGGGCAGCGACATGCAGTCCGAGCACGAGCGTTACCTCACGGAAAAACACTTCAAACAACCCGTCGCGGTGATCAACTATCCCAAGGACATCAAAGCGTTCTACATGCGTCTCAACGATTCGGGCACCGACGGCGCTCCGGCGGACACCGTCGCGGCGGTCGATATCCTCGTCCCGGGCGTCGGCGAACTCGTCGGCGGCTCGCAACGCGAGGAACGCCTCGATGTCCTCGATCAACGCATCGACGAAATGGGGCTGATCAAAGACGACTACTGGTGGTACCGCGATCTTCGTAAATACGGCACCGTCCCCCACGCCGGGTACGGACTCGGTTTCGAGCGCCTGATCCAGTTCTGCACAGGGATGCAGAACATCCGCGACGTGATCCCGTTCCCACGCGCCCCGCGTCAAGCGGAGTTCTAAATGCATAGGTTCGTGCAGACACTCGTATGTGCATGCATTGTCTCAATCGACCAAGCGTCGATCCCATCGCAGCGTGTGCATGAGACGCTCAGTCTTATGGAAGACGCTGTCCGTGCGGATGATATCGGTGCGTTCATGTCGCAGGTAAGCACCAAAGACCCTGTGCTCACGACGGAACTTAGGGCATGGTTTGAGGATATGACGATCAATCCAGTCACCGAGTTCGAGATCGAACCGATGGAGGACCTCATCGTCGGGATCACGGACCAGGTCGCAATGATGCAGATACGCATGCACTGGACGCTCGAATCCGACTCCATCGCTCGCTCAAACGAGTTCAATGCGCTGTTCGTCCCGATGGGTGGTGAAGCGAGTGGCCCCTGGCTCTTCGCGGGAAGAGCGTGGGAGTTCAAGCACACAAGCGACGAAGGACTCCGCGTGATGTCCTCCAGACAGCACCACGAACTCGCGAAGAACATCGCTGAAGTGGTCCCGAGTATTCAGAGCAAGATCGAAGACGCGATGGACTGCGATGTGCATCATCCGCTGACGATCAAGATCTATCCGGCGATGCAGGATTTGCAGTTCTCGATCTCGATGGGATACCTCAATCCAATCGCAGGATGGAATGAGCCTGGAGAGTCCATCAAAATTCTCGGACGCGAATCAACTTCCGTAGAAGACATATCGTCATTGCTGGCGCATGAGATCGGTCATGCTGTGAGCTTCGAGTTTGGTGAGCAGATCATCAACGCGCCGTGGTGGTCGCTCGAGGGGATCGCGGAGCTCGTCGCGGATGAGTACCGATCAACCTCTCCAGAAGAACGCGAGCTTGCGATCGCAAAGCAGATCGCGCGAGGTGACCGACGCACATGGGACCAACTCTCCGATTTCAAAGGCGAAGCGCTCAATCATTCGAGCTATGTCTACTCGCAAGGATGGTCCATGATCCGCTACATCACCAACCTCTACGGCCGCAACGCACGCAACAAATGGTTCTCCGAAATGGGTAAAGGTGTCAGCGTCGAGGAGGCAACGCAATCCGCTTTGGGATTGAGCTTTGAAGACCTTGATCTCGCATGGGAAGCAGAGATGCTGTCGATCGCACAGCAAGCAGTATCAGAATCGGATTAAGAATCAGGCAGCACGCTGCTCGGCTCTGGATTGATCGGCTCGCTCGCATCAATCACACGCGTTGGTGCTGTGTCAGGCTGCGGAATGTGTGGCGAGCGGAACATCATCAGGTAGATCCACACTACCATTGCGAGGAACCCTGTCCACAGCGCGATATATCCAACCGCGTTGCGGATTTCGGGAGATTGTTTCGCGAGCGGCTTGGAAATCACGAGCACCGCTTTGGCGCCAAGAGGGCGCGCGTGTCAATGTCAGAACGATCGCGGTGCCCATCCCAGCCGCGACGGCATCCATGGTTTTGCCCTTGAATGGGTCATACCGATCAATACGAGGTCGAACGATTTCAATAGATCGTTCAAACCACGCGGGAACAGCAATGGGTTCAGCGGCTTCAATTTGTTCGAGCGCTTCGATCTCTTCAAGAACCTCGCTGTCAGGTTCTGTTTTCGATTGCTCGGCTTCAGTATGTTCTGTGGGTGGAGGCGCTCCATTCTCAGAGACAAGCTCGGCATCCGCTTTCTCAGGTGTTTCATTCTCGGTTGACGCTTCCGGCTCAGCAGTCGCTTCTGGTGTACTCTCTGTTTCCGATGCAGTGTCAGTGTCTGAATCCACACGCTCTTCAACTGAGGTTTCTACAGCATCACTTTCGAGGATCTCTCCAATAGCTTCCTCGATCGATGCTTCATTTTCAGTAGTGGACTCTGCAACAGGTTCCGATTGTTGCTCATCGCTTTGGAGTGCCGCTTCCACTTCCGTTGGGACCGCATCTCCGCTGACAAGCTCTCCATCCTCAGTCTCGAAATCTCCTTCGAGCATGTCGTCCGCGGCTTCTGCGAGCGCTGAATCAAGCAGATCCATCGAATCATCAATCGACTCCGATGATGCTGTATCCTTCTCGATTGTGAGTGCCGCCTCGATCTCTTCAAGTGATGCGGATTCGTCGTCAGATTCTGTAGAGTCTTGTGCTGATCCGACAGGATCTTCATCGGCTTGGTCTGTTTCGGAATCTGTCTTCGGAGACAGCATCGCTTCGAGTTCTTCATCAACTCCAGAATCTTGCGAATCTTCTTCAAGCAGTGCATCAATCGCGCCTTCCAGAGCGTCGTCTGTTGTGTCCGTGCTCTCTGGGTTCGATGCTTCATGTTCTTCTTCAGTGCTCTCACCAGCCGCGGCTTCGATCTCGCTGCTCTCTAGATTGAGCTCAGAAGTGTCGGTCGTCTCATTGTCAGCATCGCTGCTTGCTTCCGCAGAATCTAGCAGCGCATCGATACTCTCCTCCACCAATCCCTCGGCTTGCTGCTCGATATCCTCGATCGCATCGAGCGCCTGTTGAGCGCTCTCAATCGAGTCGGTTGGAGCTTCTTCCGTTTGATCTGCAGGTTCAGGATGTGGTTCGGCGACCGCTCCATCGTCAGTCAGCAGCGCGCCAGACTCCACCGCGCGTTCCTCTTCTGGGGTGTACGCCTTCGCGGTTTCTTCGATCTGTCCGAGCAACTCGTCGACCTGCTCGATCAGTTCGGGTTGGATGTCTTCAGTTGAATCTGACACAACATGCAGATGATCGACCCAATTCCCCTCGAACTCAAGAGATATCGGCTGTAAACTCTTGGATATGAATCCATTGGGGTCGCATCCCGAACCACACAAGAACGCATGACCACACCCACTCCCATCCATCATCGTGTGATATTCTCGGACCTGCGTGGCTGCCGCTGCCCGGAACTGATCACAATCGAGGGTCCAGAAGCGCAGCACCTCGCTCGCGTCAAACGCGCTCGCATCGGAGAAACGGTTGGGGTCCTGGATGGTCAGGGCGCGATGGGATTCGGAGAGATCGCCGAGATCACAGGATCCAAGCAGCGTCCGATGGTCGCGATCCTCCTTGATCACATCGACATGATCGCGTCAGTGGAGCCTCGCATTGAGATCTGCTCAGCGATCCCCAAGGGAGATCGTCTGGATCGGATGATCGATCAGCTCACACAGATCGGGGTCGAATCGTGGAGGCCGTTGATCTGTGATCGCTCCGAGCGTGATCCCGACTCCATCCGGACCGATCGGATCGAGCGAATCATCAACGAAGCGTGCAAGCAGTGCATCCGCGCCCGCTCGCTGATGGTTCAACCCCCGATGACCTTTCCTGAAGCACTCACAAACACTGATGTCCCAACGATCATTTGCGACGGATCTGGACAGTCAACAATCGTTCCAGTCAAGGACACGCGATCTAGGTTACTCATTGGTCCTGAGGGGGGATGGTCCGACGATGAACGAACAGCGATGCGCGAGTCTGATGCACAGATATGTCGCATCGGAGTCCATACCCTCCGATTAGAATCCGCCGCAGTGGTTGCTGCTTCTATTGCGTTGTCAGCTGCTCACTCCCCGATCCCGTTTGGAGCTTCCGAATGATCCGTAATATATTCTCATGCCTAGTCCTCTGCGTAGCCGCTCTCGGCTCCAGCGCTGAACCGCTCGATCCACAATGTTATGAACGAGGACGAGCGGTCGTCGATCGCGCGATCGAGTATCTCAAATCCACACAGAACACAGATAACGGCGGATGGTCGCACAACCCTTCGGGACCGAACCTCCCCGCGATCACCGGACTTGTTGTGAATGGCTTGCTCCTGGATCCACGCATCGACGCGAGTGACCCAACGGTTGAGCGCGGCATCGACTACATCCTCTCGTTCGCCAAAGACGACGGCTCGATCCACGACAACATGCTCCCGAGCTACAACACCGCGATCTGTGTGAGCGCCCTGAGCCATGCACGCACACATCGCGCCGATTCAGCACTCGCATCAGGGATCGCGTTTCTCAGAACCGTCCAGTATCACAACAACAACACGGGCGGCATCGAAGCGCCAGACTTCAAAGAACCCGTCGATCCCGATCATCCCTACTACGGCGGCGTCGGCTACGGAAAGCACGGTCGTCCCGACCTCTCAAACCTCAGCTTCTTCCTCCAAGCGATGCACGACGCGGGAGTCTCGTCCGAAGACCCCGCATACAAGCGAGCGCTCGTGTTCCTCAAGCGCGTGCAGATGGACGAGGACATCAACGAGATGCCGTACGCAGACGCTTCCAAGCAAGGCGGGTTCATCTACGCGACCGTCCCCGACGCGGAATCCGTGGACAGCATCCCGGGACAATCGCAAGCGGGGGGGTTCAAAGAAACCACCGCAGACGGAAGCTCGATCACACGCCTCCGCGCCTACGGCTCCATGACCTACTCCGGATTCAAATCGCTCCTGTTCGCCGACCTCCCACCCAACGATCCGCGCGTCCTCGCGGCGTGGAGATGGATCGAATCCAACTACTCCCTCGAAGAAAACCCTGGGATGGGTGATCAGGGATACTACTACTTCCTCTGCGCCATGGGACGCGCCCTCGATGCCTACGGCTCAGACACCGTCGCGGATCACGACTGGCGCGTCGATCTCATCAGCACACTCGAATCACTCCAGCAAGACGACGGATCCTTTTCGATCAAGCACGAACGCTGGATGGAGAATAACCCAACACTCATCACCGCGTACGCACTCATCGCGCTCCAGCATGCTCTAAACTAAGATATTTGAAACCATAGATTCAAACGGAGAGACCCAATGACCACCGCAAGCCAAACACTCCCGAAACACTACACCGACCTCTGCGCCTTCAAACGAGAAATCGGGAACCTCGGATCCGTCGCCGCCCTCGTCGGATGGGACCAGGAAACCTACATGCCCCACGGCGGCGCCCGCGCTCGCGCCGAGCAGTCCTCGCTCCTAGCGCGTCTCCTCCACGAACGAGCATCATCGACCAAGCTTGGTGATCTGCTCGCGCAGTGCGAAGCGGACTCATCCCTCAACGATCGGACCTCAGAGCACGGCGCAAACCTTCGCGAGATGCGCCGCGACTATGACAAAGCGACCAAGCTCCCTTCGGATCTCGTCGCGAACCTTGCCAAAGCGCAATCCGAAGCGCAGGATGTCTGGAAGGTCGCTCGTGCCAACGATGATTTCAAGTCCTTCGTCCCCGCGCTCACCAAGGTCATGGACCTGACCAAAGAGAAGGCATCGTGCCTCAAGACCGACGAGCACAACGAGCTCTACGACGCGCTGCTGGGTGAGTACGAGCCGGGAGAGAAGGCGACGGAGATCGAAGCGGTCTTCACCCCTCTCCGCGATCGTTTGAGCGCGTTCATCGCCGAGCTCCGTGACAACGGCACTCCCCCCAAAGTGGACTTCCTCCATCGCGAGATCCCAGTCGAGAAGCAACACGCGTTCGGACAAGCCGTGACCGCCGCGTTCGGATTCGACTACAAGAAGGGGCGCCTCGACACGACCACCCACCCCTTCTGCTCTGGATTCGGTCCCGGCGACACACGTATGACCACGCGCTACTCGCTGACCAACTTCCCCGATGCGATCGGTTCAACGATGCACGAGTGCGGGCATGGTCTGTACGAGCAAGGCATACCCAAGGAATCTGGTCTCTTCGGCACGCCGCTGACCGAAGCGATCTCGTTGGGAATCCACGAATCGCAATCCCGCATGTGGGAGAACATGGTCGGACGGAGCAAAGCGTTCTGGACCTGGGCGCTGCCGCTCGCGAACAAGCACTTCGACGGCGCCTTCGACGACATCGATGTCGAGACCTTCACCAAAGCGATGAACACCGCGACGCCGAGCTTCATCCGCGTCGAGAGCGACGAGAGCACTTATAACCTCCATGTCATGCTCCGCTTCGAGCTTGAGCGTGCGATGCTCCGCAATGAGCTCGCGATTCAGGACCTCCCCGAAGCGTGGAACGCGAAGTTCAAGGACTTCCTCGGACTCGACGTCCCAGACGACGCAACGGGATGTTTGCAGGACGTCCACTGGAGCTTCGGTCTCGTGGGATACTTCCCGACTTACTCGCTCGGGAACCTCAACGCGGCGCAGATGTGGGAGACGATCAACGAGCAGATCCCAGATCTCGACGACCAGATCGCGCGAGGCGAGTTCGGGGCGCTCCTCAACTGGACCCGCGAGCACATCCACCAGCACGGCCGGCGCTACACCGCAAGCGAGATCATCGAACGCTCGACTGGCAAGCCGCTCAGCGCCGATCCGCTGATGCGCCATCTCGAAAGCCGCGTGCGTCCGGCGTATGGGTTGTAAATCGGTCTACCAACCAAGGGTGCCACGGCTTGACCGTCTTCGGCAAGCCGTGTCTTTGTTTAGCACTGATTAGCACCGGTCTATCTCAGCCCATTCAGTATTCAAGTTCATCCAAGCACGCGCCGAGGACCACGCCCAATCTTGAGGACGGTCTACGAGTCCCCTCCGCGCCGGATTCTCATGGATATACCGAACCTTCTCATGGAGTTCGTCGGTGGAATGAATGTTTCGGTCATACCCGCCCCCAACTTGCCAAAATCGGTTGGGAGTATTCTGACCTCGAATTCGCCAGTGCTGCAGCACCTTTGTTGAAACGCGCCTCTTGAGTGACATCAGGATCTTGGATACTGGAGCATCTGGAAGATTGGGATGAATGAGCAAGTGGACGTGTTCGGGCATCACAACCCAAGCATGGAGTTTGAAACCCAGGCGTGATCGTGTGATCATCAGTTGGTCCGCGAAGATATGCCGAGCGTACTCGTCGTCAAAGAAAGGCTATCGTTGATTGCAAGAACATGTCAAGAAACGAGCGTGTCCTGGGATCTCGTATCTTTGGAGTTTCTTGCGGATTGGGTCAATCGTGGGTAGTCTATGGGGAATCCGAAGACACGGCTTGCCGAAGACGGTCAAGCCGTGGCACCCTGCTGGAGTTAACCCAGCTCAATCTTGAGCGCCTCAACAAGCTTCTCAAAGTCTTCAATCGTGTTGTACAACTGCGCACTCACACGCATCACACGCGGATGAATCCCAGGCAGCGCCCACACAGGGACCTGGATGTTGTGCTTGAGGTACAGCGCGTCCCACAACGCATCGTCGTAGATCTTCCCCTCCGTGACTTCGCCGGGGAGCGGGATGCCGACCATTGTGCCGATCATGGATTCGGGGACACGCTGCTCGATCCCGAGCGCATCGCAGATGATGCTCGCGCCAGCGATGACAAGATCGTGATTGCGTTGATACAGCGCATCCCATCCACCCGGTAGCTGAGCCCCCATGTGCTCGATCGCAACGGGGATCACGAGATTCCCGGTGTAGTCGTTCGTCCCCACATAATCAAAGTCGCACAAGAACGGCTGACGATCCTCGCGAAGCTCATGCACGCGGCACGAAAGCGCGAGCGGCTTGAACCCCGTCTGCTGATCGGGTGACGCATAAATAAACCCCGTCCCCTTCGGAGTCGCGAGCCACTTGTGACAACTCGCGGCGTACCAAGTCGGATTCAACTCCCCAATATCCAGCGGTATCTGCCCCGGCGTGTGCGCTCCGTCAAGAAACACATCAATGCCCTTGCTGCTCAGCTCAGGAACAATCCGTTCCACAGGGAGCACGATCGCGCTGGCGCTGCAGATGTGCGACATCAGCGCAACCTTGGTCTTGCTCGTGACCGCTCCAAGCACGGCATCGACCACCTGATCCGGATCAACCTGCGGGAACGGGATCTTCGCGATCTTGAGCACCGCGCCGGTCTGCTTGCAGAGCTTGTTGAGCTCGTTCATCGTCGCCATGTATTCGTGATCGGTGATGAGGATCTCGTCGCCCGCTTGCAGATCAAGATTCGCGAGGACGGTCGAGACCGCGACGGTGCCGTTGGGGATCAGCGCGAGGTCCTTTGCCGGCGCGTTGACGAATCGTGAGATCGCGCCGCGCGCGTCGTCGGAGTAGAACTCAAGCTCGTGCTTGAAGAAGTGGACCGGATCGCCTTCGAGTCTTCTGCGGAGTTCCGCTTGCGCCGCGCCGACGACCTCGGGACAGCAGCCGTAGGAACCGTTGTTGAGCTGCGTGAGTCCCGCGCGGATCGGGAAGCGTGCGGGCTCGGAGATCCGATGCGCGACAAACTTGAGGATCGGATCGGGACGATGATCGCTCGTGTTTGTGGATTTGTCGGTCGGATGGGCGATTTGGGGGGTATCAATCACGGCATGCACTCAATCAAAGTTGTGGATCGGTCAATGCACAGGGTATCGACGAGCCGAGCGGTTGTCGCCCAGCGGATAACACGCGGACCAGAGAATTGTTGAATCGGGGACAGTTCCTTACGAGTCAACCGCTGGGAATCGTGTCCGCTGACATGTGCTCATCGCTTGAGGATCGCATGCAGCGCGTCCGCGAGGTACTCGTACTGCTCCATCGAGTTGTACACCTGCACGCTGATCCGCACCGACACCGTCCCGGCGGGAGTCCCCCAGACCGGAACCTGGATGCGGTAGTCATCGAGCAATCGCTGCTTGATCTCCGGCGCGGTCCTGTTCCCACTCGGAAGATCAATCGTCGCCAGCGGCCCAATCATCGACTCGGGAAGCGGGGGCTCCACACCCAAACGATCACAGATCATCCTCCGAGCTTCCAAACACATCGCACGATTGCGCTCCATCACGCCGTCGATCCCGTCTGGGTGAGCCGCTTCGAGCCACTCGATCGAATCCGCGATGGTCAGGTACATACTCACATCGTCCGTCCCGGCGTAATCAAACGCGTGCATGAACGGCGTGCGATTAGTCTTCGCCGACGCTTCCTCAAGCTTGATCGCGTCATTTGATACCACCAAAGGCGTGAATCCATCCTGCAGATCCGATCGCACATGCAAGAACGCCGCGCCCTTGGGAGCGCACAACCATTTGTGCGCGTTCCCGGTTGTGTACGCCGCGCCCCACGCGGAGATATCCATCGGCACACACCCCGGCCCATGCGCCGCATCCAAAAGCGTCTCAACCCCGCGTTCCTTGAGCGAAGGAATGAGCACCTCGACCGGGAATCGGATCCCCGTCGAGCTGGTGATGAGCGACAGCAGCGCGATCTTGGTCCGATCGGTCACCTTGCTGTGGACCGCTTCGACCAGATCAACATCGTCCTCGATCGGCCATGGAATATCCGCAACGACCACCTTCGAGCCTGTGCGCTTCGCGATGCGATCAAAGTTGTTCAAGCATGCTTGGTACTCGCAGTTGGTGACCAGCAGCTCATCGCCGGGCTCGAGGTCCAGATTCTCCAGCACCGTTGCGACTCCAGTCGTCGCGTTGTGCACGAACACCAGATCCTGCGGATTGCAGTTGACGAGTGTTGACAGCGCGTTCCGCGAACGATCAATCATTCCCCACGAATCCTGCACATAAAACCGTACGAGTTCATGCTCCGCTTCATTGCGATGAGCCGATTGTGCATCGAGGATGGCTTTTGGGCACGCACCGAACGAGCCGTGGTTGAGGTAGACGACATCGGGATCAATGACAAACTGGTCGATGATCGGATCAGGTTTGGGGAGTGATCTGGTTGATTCGGAGCTCATGCTCCAAGTCTATGCGATCCGCTTATCCATTGAGATCGAGCGATCGTCCCACAGCGACCCCAGTCGCGGCGGTGTTGCGTGACGCCGCGGATAGATGGATCGAGTAGGTCCCAGCGCTGGTCATCATCGGCTTGGGGCCGCTGACCGTCGCGACATCGCTGCTCAGATTGATCGGATTGACCTTCGCCGCGACCAAGCGCGATGGGTTAGCAGCGGGACGCGGAGCGCTTGGCTGACCGATTCGTCCGATCGGACTGGTTTGTCTGATTGAACCAGTCTGCTGGGTCGCTTGGGTTGGGTTGACTGGTGCAACGGAGGAGGTCTTGGTGACCCCCGGAGCGCCGAGCGGCTTGTTGACCTTGGTGGTCTGTGCGTACGCTCGAAGCGCGTGATTCGTCGAGATTGAGGCGTTGATCCGGTCCATCTTCACATGCCTGACTGAATGCGGATGAAAACTAATCATCCCGATCCGCACGGGTGTTCATCATCCCGATCCTCGGCTGATGAACTAAACTGAGCAACGCCCATCCATGAGCGACGGCTCCATCCTAACAGACCCTCCATCGACGATCACGCACATTCCCCTCCATAACCAGCGCGGACCTTGAGAATTCTGATTCTCGGAAGTCGATTCTTGCGCCCAAGCAGGATATTCAGGGCTCTGAATCGGACTCGCGTTCTTTCTCAACTCGTTCAGATTCTTCACGAATCAAGGTAAGCATCATCTCTTTTGCCTGAAACAGCTCGTAGAGGTCATGACTGGGATCCATGATACTCTGGGTTTTCTCTGTATGGGATTGCAGACCGCCTTTAGTTACGAGCGTGATCCTTGTTTGCCCTAGATCTGGGAAGGGGATAGTCCCGGTGAGTGGCGTGAAGACATGGTGGTATGAACTGAATCGATCAATACAGAAACGGGCCGCCTGATTTACGCGATCGTATTCTCCGCTACCGATGACACCAAACCCATTACTCATATAGAGGCTGGCTGTACCACTTGCGTCGATCAGAATAGTTCCAACGGTGTCTTGATCTTGCCGCCACTCATATAGAACTGCGAGAACTGTGTCGTCAGGGACATCACTTGAGAGTTGCACAATCTCCGGGGTAATCTTGGAAGCTGTTGTTCGCAGCTTTAGGTACAGTTCATGCGGATTGAACTTTGCTGGGATCTGATCGCTCGTTACCGTTTGTGGAGATGAAGCCGAAGTGTTATCACATCCGGCAACGAAGGGTGTGAGTACGACTGTTGATGAGATGAGCAATCTGCGAGATTTCATGTTTCGATAATAGTCTGGATATACAAATACCCCCAGGATCTTTCCCGGGGGTATTGGTAGAAATGGTGGTGATTCAATCGTCGTCGTCGTGTCCTGCGAACGACGCGATGACTTCCTGCTGGATATGAGCAGGCGTGTTCTCTTCGTGCGAGTAGTCCATCGTGTACGAGCCCGAGCCACCCGTGATGGACTTAAGCTCGGTCGAGAAGTTCTGTAGTTCGCTCAATGGAGCTTGCGCGATCACAGTACACATGTCTCCAGGCAGCATCAGTGTGTCTTGAACACGACCACGCTTAGTGGACAGGTCACCCGCGATATCACCCATGCGATCCGAAGGCACAGTCACCTCCAGATGCACGATTGGTTCAAGCAGCACCGGCTTCGCTTTGGACACCGCTTCAATGAACGCCTTCTTCCCGGCCGTGATGAACGCGATTTCTTTCGAGTCCACTGGATGGTGCTTGCCGTCGAAGACCTCGACCTTCACGCCGGACATCGGATACCCCGCGACGGCGCCGTGCTCGAGCGCCATCCGCACACCCTTCTCAATCGCAGGCATGAACTGCCGCGGGATCGATCCGCCAACCGTTGCGTTGACAAACTCGAAACCCTCCTCGTGATCCGCAGGCAGCGGCGATACACGCAGGTGCACCTCGCCGAACTGACCCGAACCGCCGGTCTGCTTCTTGTGCCGATACGACGCCTCCGCGTTGCCCGTAATCGACTCGCGATACGCGACCTTTGGAGTCTCGGTCAGCAGTTCCAAGCCGTACTGATCTTTGAGGCGTTCCAGCACGATCCGTATGTGCAGCTCACCCAATCCACGAAGCACTGTCTGTCCCGTCGCTTGAATGCGATCAAGCTTCAGGCAGGGATCCTCAGCGAGCAGCTTGTGGAGCGCCGCAGAGAACTTGGTCTCGTCCGCGTGGTTCTTGAGCTCGATCGCGAGGCCATAAAGTGGCTTCGGTAGTGGGAGTGGTTTGAGGTGCACCGAATCCAGATCATGCCCCTCATGGAGCACGGCATCGAAGTGCACATCATCAATCTTCCCGATCGCGCCGATATCACCCGGCCCAAGCTCTTCCACCTCGTGCGATTCCTTACCCTGTCGTTTAAGCAGATGACCGATGCGCGTGGGTTTCTTCTGATCGCCGATGATGAGCTCGGACTTTGCTTTGACCGTTCCCTGATGCACGCGGAAAACACCCAGTTTCCCGACGAATGGGTCGGTGGTGCATTTAAACACATGCGCCACGACTGGGGATGTTGGATTCTCGTCGCCGTGGAATGCGACCTCGTCTGCGTCCTCGCTCTCGCGTTTGAGGAAGGGGCGTGGGTTGCCTTCGAGCGGATTAGGGAGCAGCGACGCGAACAAGTGGAGCATCGGGTTCACGCCCGCGCCGGTTTTGGCGCTGCAGAAGCAGATCGGAACAAGGTGCGCCTGGCGCAGTGCTTTCTCGAACACGTCGTGGAGTTCTTTTTTGGAGATGTTGGACTCGTCGCCGTCTTCGAGGTACTTGTCCATGAGATCGTCTTGCATCTCGACGATCTGCTCGATGATCGCTTGGTGAGCGTCCTGTTCCGATGAGAACAGTGTGTCGCCCTCGCCCTCATCGTCAAAGACCGAGATCGTGTCGCTCTTGTCGGGAGTGGGGAGGTTGATGGGAAGGCACTCTCCTCCGAACGCTTCACGGAGCTGCTCGGTGAGCATCTCTAGATCGCACTGCGGATCATCGATCTTGTTGACGATGATCATGCGTGGGAGGTTCCGATCCTTCGCGATCTTCATCATCCGGCGCGTCATCGGCTCGATGCCCTTGTGCGCATCGACCACGACCGCGATGGTCTCGACCGCGGGGAAGACGGAGATCGCGTGACCCGCAAAGTCCGCCAGCCCCGGGGTATCAATCAGATTGACCATGTGTCCCTCATGGTCGAAATGCAGCATCGTGGTCCGGAGTGAGTGCTGATGGTGTTTCTCTTCGTCGGACCAGTCAGAGAAGGTGTTGCCCTCTTCGATCGATCCCATACGCGAAATGGTGCCGGTTGCGAACAGCAAACGCTCAGCGAGCAGAGTCTTGCCGCTCCCGGTCTGTCCTACAAGTGCAATGTTCCGGATATCTTCAGTGGGTCGCGCGTTTGTCACGGCTGGACCGCCTTCCTGAGGTAAGGCGGGATGTCGGCCCCGTACACACACTGCGGGCCGGCAGCCCGCGGGTCATCTTGTCTGCCCCCGATCGGAGGCCAACAACCATCATAGCAAGCACCCGAGAAATTGAAAGACAAAAGCATCCTCTTTCCCGTCGCTTGAATTGCCCCATCCGCTCGTCATTCTGACTCGACCCCCTAAACTTTCATCCCATGACCAACTCCGCTCCCAATCCGACGATCACCCGATTCGCGCCCTCCCCGACAGGGCACCTCCACATCGGCGGCGCCCGCACCGCGCTGCTGTGCTGGGCGTTCGCAAAGAAAAACAACGGCCGATTCCTCCTGCGAATCGAAGACACCGATCAACAACGCTCCTCCGAATCCTCCACCAGAGGCATCCTCGAAGACCTCGCGTGGCTCGGGATCCAATGGGACGACGGACCAGAGCTGGATTACAACGGCTCAACCTTCGGCGGAGACTCCCGCAGCGTCGGGCCGTACTACCAAGCGCAGCGCCTCGACCTCTACAACGACGCGATCAACAAGCTCATCGAAGAAGACAAAGCGTACCCCGCGTTCGAGACTCCCGAAGAACTGGAAGAGAAGCGCAAGGAAGCGATCGCCGCCAAGCAAGGGTACAAGTACGACCGCGCCGCGCTGGACATCTCGCGCGAGGAGCGCATGCAACGACTCGCTGACGGCGAGGCACACGTTGTCCGCTTCCAGATGCCCGACGAAGCGATCACCGTCCACGACGAAATCCTCGGCGAGGTCACCATCAAACCCGATGAGTTCGACGACTTCATCATCCGCAAACGCGACGGATTCCCGACCTACCACCTTGCCGTGACGGTGGACGACGCGATGATGGGGGTGACGCATGTCCTGCGTGGACAGGAGCACCTGATCAACACGCCGCGCCATGTCGCGCTGCAGTCGGCGCTGGGATATCCGCATCCTGTCTATGGGCATATGCCGCTGATCTTCAATCCCGATGGATCGAAGATGTCCAAGCGGGATAAGGCCAAGGCAGCTCGAAAGTATTGTAAAGATAACGGGATTACAGACTGGGCTGAGTCAGGAATGCCAGGCGACGGATTCCGGCTTTGGTTAGAACAACCCAAGCTGGTTGACATGGACCCTGCAACTTTAACTGCATTTGCCAAGGATAAAGGTATCAACCTCCCTGAGATCGATGTCGAGGACTTCCGCCGTGCTGGATACCTTCCCAGCGCCCTCAACAACTATCTTGCACTCCTCGGATGGAACCCAAAGACCAAGAACGAGGACGGGACCGATCTCGAACGTTTCGATATGGACTACCTCGCGTCGCACTTCGCGATGTCGGGGATGGGCAAGGGACAATCCAAGTTCGATCGCGTCAAGCTCCTGAGCTTCAACGCCGACACCATCGCGGCCCTCTCCGACGTGGACTTCGCAAAACACTGGCACCAATGGGCGACCACCTACGACCCCTCGCTCGCGACCCGATTCAGCGAGTCGGACATGGTCGAGCTCGCGCCTGCGGTCAAAACACGGAGCAAAACCCTCGCCGACGGCAAGGGCGTCATCGGATTCGCGTTCATCGACGACGACGCGATCGAGTTCGACGGCAAAGCGGTCCACAAAGCACTCATCAAAGGCGACCATAAGGGACTCGAACTCCTCAAAGCATTCCGCGATGAGCTGAGCACATTCGATGACTTCTCCGCCTCGTCCATCGAAGCGAAGGTCAGCAGCTTCGCAGAGTCCAAAGAAGTGGGTATGGGCAAGATCGCGCAGCCCCTCCGCGTCGCCGTGACGGGTTCGGGGGTCTCGCCCTCGCTCGGACAGACCCTCGCGATTTTGGGCAAGGACTCCGTGCTCAACCGCATCGACCGCTGCATCGAGCACGCATCCGCTGAATAGCTCTCAATCTCGTTGGTCGATGCCCAGAGCGTGCATCACGCTGGTGCTTCCCATCGAACTCGCAGGTATGCAAGCATTCGATTCATCGTGCCGTCCTCAAATTCCGCTTACGATCTCGTACTGGGATCGGATCTGTCCGCTTGACAAGATCCCACACATGCAACGGGTCTGATATCCTGCGATTGTGTAGCGGAGAATGAATCAATGACTGATCGACCAATCATCCTCGCAGGCGGCACCGGATTCCTCGGCATGAACCTCGCCCGCGCCCTGGTCGCTCAAGATCGCGCTGTCGTCATCCTCTCGCGCTCTCAGCCCGAATCGGGGCCGTGGACATGGGCACAGTGGGACGGCCAATCCCAATCCGACTGGTCAAAGCACATCGACGGCGCCCAAGCGATCGTCAACTTCTCTGGGAAGTCCATCGACTGCTATCCGAATGACGACAACCGAAAGCTGATACTCAGCTCCCGCGTCGACCCGATCAGCGCTCTGGGTGAAGCGATCAACAGCGCCCCGAATCCGCCATCGACCTGGGTCCAGCTCAGCGCCGTCGGGATCTACGGCAACACCACCAACCAATGCACTGAATCTACTCCCCCCGGCGAGGGGTTCCTTCCAGATACATGCATCCAGTGGGAAGCCGCGTTCAATGAGTCCTGTCCTGACTCTGTGCGGGGTGTTTCGATCCGTTCCGGAGTTGTGCTCGGAAGGAACGACGGCGCTTTCCCGCTGCTCCGCAAGCTCGCGAAGTTTGGATTCGGAGGAGCCGCGGGCAACGGCAAGCAAGGCATGTCATGGATCCACGAGGACGACATGACGAGCATCCTTCTGCGAGCGATCGACGACGACTCCATGCAAGGCGCCTACAACGCGTGCGCCCCCAATCCCCAATCCAATCGCGATTTCATGAAGACGCTCCGCAAAGCTGTAGGGATGCCCTTCGGACCACCCGCGCCCGCGTTCGCCGTGCGTCTAGGTGCCCTCTTTGTGCTCAAGACCAACCCCGATCTGGTCCTCGAAGGGCAATACGCGATCCCAGAGCGAATAAACCAAGCGGGATTCGAGTTTGCCTATCCCCAACTCGAAGACGCGCTTCGAGATTTGTGCAAGTGAGGATCAAACCCGATGACCAGTCCAGACTCAGTGTTGCTCTCCCCGATTGACTCGTACGCCAACCGTGTATGGATGGCGCCGCTCACACGTTCGCGTTCCTCTATGCCGGGCAATATCCCCAACGAACTCATGGCGACCTACTACGAGCAGCGCGCCAGCAGCGGACTCATCATCGCTGAAGCAACCCCGATCTCCCCGATGGCGCACGGCTACTACGCGACCCCCGGCATCCACAGCGACGAACAGGTCGCGGGATGGAAGCTTGTCACCGATCGAGTGCACGCCAAAGGCGGCAAAATCTTCCTCCAGCTCTGGCACGTCGGACGCGTCTCCCACAGCGCGCTGCTCCCTGACAACCAACAGCCCGTCAGCTCGACCGATGTGATCTCGCAGTCCAAGACCTACATCGACCATTCGATGGAGCGCCACGACAACACCCCGCCGCGAGCTCTGGAGACCGACGAGATCCCTGGGATCGTGCAAGAGTTTGTCGATGCGACCCACCGCGCCAAAGCCGCGGGATTCGACGGCGTCGAGATCCACGGCGCCAACTCCTACCTCCTCGATCAGTTCACCCGCGACGGCGTCAACAACCGCACCGACCAATACGGCGGATCGCTCGAAAACCGTCTCCGCTTCCCGCTCATGGTTGCCCAAGCCGTGGTCGAAGCGTGGGACGACCCATCGGGAGTGGGGTATCGGATCTCGCCGCTGAGTGAGCACAAAGATGTCCGCGACTCTGATCCCGAAGCGACCTTCTCCGCGCTGGCGCAAGGATTGGGTGAGCTCAAGCTCGAGTATCTTCATGCTGTGGAGACCTGGGACCGATCCGAGCTCGATCCGCGCGTCGAGCAGGTCATCCCGGCAATTGTCAAGTCCTTCAAAGACGCCGGAGGGAAGCTCTACATCGGGAACGGCGACTACTCCCCAGAGCAAGCCGAATCCGCGATCAACTCAGGTTGGTGCGACGCCGTCGCGTTTGGTCGTCCCTGGATCCCCAACCCCGACCTCCCGGCACGCATCGCAAACGACGGCCCGTACCGAACCCCGACCCCAGAGACCTTCTACGGCGGAGGTCCGGAGGGATACACCGAGTACGCGCCGCTCGAAGAAGCGTCCACAAACTGAGCAATTCCGCGGAATCCCCGGCTTACACTCTTGGGTGCCTGCAGACGCAGGACCGGAGCAAACGCCATGACCGAAGCCGTTGAACAGCGACATTTCATCCAGCAGATTATCGACTCGGACATCGAGTCAGGGAAGTGGGGGATGCCCGGAGACCGCTCCGTCGTCACGACCCGATTCCCTCCCGAACCCAACGGGTATCTGCACATCGGACACGCGAAAGCGATTTTCATCTGCCACGGATTGGCACGTGAGTTTGGTGGCCGATTCAATCTCCGCTTCGATGACACGAACCCCGCTGCTGAGGAAGCTGAGTTTGTTGAATCCATCACACACGATATCCATTGGCTCGGTGCCCACTGGGACGGCGATGTGCTGTTTGCTTCTGACTACTTCGACAAGATGCACGGCTGGGCCGTGGACCTGATCAACAAAGGACTCGCGTATGTCGACGAGTCCACTCCGGAACAGATCCGCGAGATGCGTGGCTCGACCGAGGTCCCAGGAACCAACTCACCGTACCGCGATCGTCCGATCAGCGAATCGCTCGACCTCTTCGACCAGATGACTCACGGCAAGATCGAGAATGGGAAGATGGTCCTGCGCGCCAAGATCGACATGACGCACTCAAACATGAACATGCGCGATCCAGTGATGTACCGCGTCGTCAACACGCCGCACCATCGCACAGGGGATAAGTGGCACATCTACCCAATGTACGACTGGGCGCACGGCTTGGAAGACTCCATCGAAGGCGTCACGCATTCATTGTGCACACTCGAGTTCGAGGACCATCGCCCGCTCTACAACTGGTTCATCGACGCGATCAACAAAGACCGAGACAACCCGATCCATCACCCTCAGCAGATCGAGTTTTCCAGACTCGCGATCAGCTACACCAATATGTCCAAGCGCTACATGCGCCAGGTCGTCGAAGAGAACATCGTCATGGGATGGGACGATCCGCGCATGATCACCCTTGCGGGATTCCGCCGTCGTGGATTCACCCCCGAATCCATCCACGCGTTCGTGACAGGCGTCGGCGTGACCAAGTTCAACGCGATGATGGACATGGGACGACTTGAGGGCGCCCTCCGTGACGATCTCAACAAACGCGCCCCGCGCCGCATGGCCGTGCTTGATCCGATCAAGCTGGTCATCACCAACTGGGGTGACGGCGGAGATGAATCACGCGTCGAGATGATGGACGTCATCAACAACCCTGAGGACGACTTTGCAGGAACTCGCCAAGTCCCGTTCGGGAAAGAGCTCTGGATCGAGCGTGAGGACTTCATGATCGATCCTCCCAAGAAGTTCTTCCGTTTGGGACCAGGTCGCGAGGTCCGTCTCCGCTGCGGATACTGGGTCAAGTGCCACGACTACACGCAGGACAGCGAAGGCAACATCACCGAGATCCACTGCACCTACGACCCAAACACGCGAGGCGGGAACAACCCGCCCGCAGACGAAGAGGGCAATGTCCGCAAAGTCAAAGGCACGCTCCACTGGGTCTACGCCGGGGATTGCGTTGATGCGGAGATTCGTCTCTTCGATCGATTGTACAAAGCCGAGAAGCCGGGCAAAGCGACGGGCAACCACCTCGACGATCTCAACGAGCACTCGCTGGAGATCAGTAACCGCGCCAAGGTCGAGCGATCACTGCTCAATAAAACACCCGACGAGCCCGAGTGGAGCGACGGCATCCGTCGCTTCCAGTTCGAACGCACCGGGTATTTCTGCATCGACCGCGAGTCCAGCGACGACAAGCTCGTCTTCAACCGGACCGCGACCCTGCGGGATTCATGGGCAAAGCAGCGCTAAGCGAATCTACGATTAGCCGACATCCGTCCATCGCTCGCGAGGGAGCGATTCGTACATGATGTTGACGATCGACCATTCCCCATTCACGCGCATGAGCTGGAAGTAATCGAACCATACCGAGCCGGTCATCTTCGCGATCGCGACATTGTCGCGGATCTCGTAGACCTCGACTTCACAGCGTGCCGTCTCTGGATCAAACCCCCAGTGCTTGTTGAAGGTCTCTCCGAGGATCTCGATCTCTTCCCAAGTGATGAGCTTGAAGAACTCGAAGTCCACATTGTCAGGTTTCTCAACCGTGCGCTTTGAGAGTGTCGGATGGCAGGTGTCCTGTACTTTCTTCCCATCGATCTCATAGAACCCAATGCAATAGTCGCGGACGATCTTCTCGATTGTTTTCATGTCTTTCGTGGATTTCCCAGGCGCTCTGGCACCCGCTTCATCAAGGATGATCACTGCGGAATCCGCGATGAGCCAGCGTCCCTCGAAGTGCACGAGGTGCATGAAGTCCACCACATCTTCCATGATCACTCGAGCCGCGGCGGTCTGCTGCTCGATGTCAAAGACCTCGATCTCGCATCGCCCTTCTTTGGGGGAGTCAATCCTGTTTTGGTTGAGTTCAGTGCCGTAGTACTGGAGCTGGTCGTGCGAGTAGGTTCGCACCCATTCCTGGCTGGGTTGTCCCCAGTAGGTATCGAAAACCACGCGCCGAGCGAGATCGTGATGCGCCCGCGAGCGGACCGTTTCTTCGTCCCCAGCGTACTTCGCGAAGACATACTCCTGAATCGCCGAGTACACCGCGTCCTCGTTGACAGGTTCAGCTTCGAAACTCAGCGTTTCGACCAACTCAGTCTCACTCTCCGCAGCGTATGTCAGCGATGCAGAGCCAACAGCCAATGCGATAACAGCCGGAACGACCGGCGACAGTCCAAACACTTTCTTCATTGTTTTGTCCTCCTGTGTGTGCGACATTTGTACTGCCGTCAATACCACAGGTTGCAGCGAACCTATACTTGCCCATGAGTTTGATTGTCACTGGAACCATCGGGATCGACACCGTCGAAACACCAGAAGCCGGACGCCGCGAGGAACTCCTCGGCGGCTCCGCGGTGTACTTCTGTGCCGCATCGTCTTTCTACACCAAGCCCCGTCTCGTTGCTGTCGTCGGAGACGATTTCCCCGAGCCCTTCATGGACACGCTCAAGTCCTTCGATGCCGTGGACCTGACAGGTCTCGAAGTCCGCAAGGGGTCCAAGACCTTCCGCTGGGGTGGCAAGTACCACGACGACATGGACCACCGCGACACGCTGTTCACCGAACTCGGCGTCCTCGAAGAAGCACCGCCGGTCGTCCCCGAGTCATTCAAAGACTCGAAAGTCGTCTTCCTCGCAAACTCCCATCCGATGGTCCAGCTCGGGATGCTCGAGCAGCTCGATAGCCTCGACCTCTCCGTCGTGGACACGATGGACCTCTGGATCGACATCGCCAAACCCGAACTCACCAACCTGCTCGGGAAGGTCGATGGACTCGTGCTCAACTTCGACGAAGCGGAGCAGTACACCGGACACCGCAACCCAGTCGCGGCAGGCAAGCACCTGCTCGAACTCGGACCACGCTTCGTCGTGATCAAGAAAGGCGAGCACGGCTGCATCCTCGTCCACCGCGACGGACTCTGCGCCCTCCCAGCGTACCCAACCGAGCACGTCGTCGATCCAACAGGAGCCGGTGATTCTTTCGCCGGCGGATTGATGGGACGCCTCGCATCCCGAGGCGGACACGACCTCGGATCATTCGAATCCGTCCGCGACGCGCTCGCGCACGGCACCATCATCGCGTCCTTCAACGTCGAGTCCTTCTCGCTCGAACGCATGCAGTCGATCACCCGCAAGGATGTCCACGACCGCTACGACCAGTACGCCGCGATGATGCGATTCAGTGAATAAGTCCGTCCGATAGAGGGTTCTGAGTGATACATGAGAGGACCCCGATGACAAATGATTCTTCCTATCTCGATCCATACCGCGACGCCGTCGCGGATATGGGCCCCGGATTCGAGGCCCAGCTCTGGCTCTCCAAAGAAGCCCAAGCGACCCGCTTCTCCGTGATCGCAGACGCACTCGGAAACGATTCAAGCATCATCGCCGACCTCGGATGCGGACAGGGAGACCTGCTCGTGTACCTGCACGAGCACAACGCGATCCCCAAGCACTTCATCGGCGTCGAAGGCGTCGACGAGATGACCCACCACGCGCAGCAGCGGATCGATCAGCTCGGCATCAACAACGCCGTCTTTCAGACACACGATTTTGTCGCAGACACCAAGCTCCCATCCCAGCTTGTGCAAGACGCGAAGGTCGATACCTTCATCTTCTCCGGATCACTCAACACGCTGCAGATGCAGCAAGCCCAAGCCGTGCTCGCGCGATTCTTCAACGCGCTCAAGGACGCGGGACGAGGAAAGCTCGTCTTCAACTTCCTCTCGAACCGTCACGACAAGGACCGCACCCCCGCACAGCCACCCGCCGTGCGTTTCGATCCCCCATCAATGCTCGATTGGGCGCTCGAGCAGACCCCGCTCGTCACGCTCCGCCATGAGTACCTCAGGGGCCACGATGTGACGATCACAATGAATGTTGGCTAAACGGATCAGCAATCGCCGATCCGTATTGCATGAATATATCAATCTCCACCGCGGCCGCGCTTTCTGTCGGAATGTTCATCTCTGCTGCTCCCGCCGGGATGGGTCAACATCCCCGGGTTGAGGTGATTGAGTCTCCTCAAGATCTCACACTCTTTAATGCAGAGTTTTCGAGCGACGGGTCAACTGTTGCGATCACCGGCGAGTGGTCGCTTGCGTGGGATATCTATATTCATCGTGATAACCAGTGGAAGCTGGTGAGCCGATCGGTCGATGAGGTAGCGCCGGGTCCAATTGTCTTTGGTTTGTCAGACGACGGATCATCAGTAGTTATATCTGACTGGTCGTACACAAGCATTTACCAAGATGGTACCACAACATACTTGCCAAAGTGGTGGCGTGAGAGCGGTGGAGTCTCTGGACAGGGACGCACCTTCTTTTCAGGCGCCATATCTGGGGACGGCTCGGTGGTGGGGTACTCGCCTCAACCATATGACACGGAAGACAACCAGCCTGCGCTGATCTGGAATGGTGAGAGAGAACCTGAAATCATTCTCGCTGATCCAAATGAAGATGGTGTCAACTATGAGATCAACTCCCTCAGTTTCGATGGTTCGGTTGCAGCGATCAATGCTCGATACCAAAGCCAGCACAACAACATCCGAAGTCTCGGTTCGGCACGCGAAGCCTGGGTCGTCGATCAAGTTGAAATCATCATGATCCCGCCAATCGACACCGACTACGAAACACTCATGAGTGCGACGGAGATTTCCGGGAATGGACAAGCCGTGATCGGTTCCGCATACAGCGTATGGCGGGACGGGTTCGGAGAAGACATCCCGTTCAGCACCGAATCAAGACGGGATATCAACTATGGACCATCACTCGCATGGTTCTGGTCTCGCGATACAGGCACAGTCGAGATCCAGAATCCAGACCGATTCGACAGTATCAGTGTCTGGGATATCACCGATGATGCGAGCACCGTGCTCGGCATCGGCAGCTCAGGTGATGGCGAAGCATTTGAGCATTTCCTCTGGTACAGCGCGGACAATCAGTTTCTCATGATCGACGATCTCTTCAGCAGTCTTGGCATCGTGATCGATGCCGACTCGTACTACTTCGCGCAGATCTCAGGCGACGGCTCAAAGCTCATGGGAGTTCTCAATCGAGACGGAAAGAGCTCGGTGTTGATCGTCACGATCCCCGTTCGTTAATCCCGCCGTGAGTCTCAGATCCGCTGTTGATCGACAACCGTGCGATCGGTCACATGCTCGCCCGTGTGCTTGGTCTGCGCTGGTTCAAAGAGCAAGACCGATGTCCCCGGCGCTGCGACCGGATTATGCTCGACTCCTCGCGGGACGATGTACATCTCGCCGGGATTGAGCGTGACCTCACGATCGCGCATCTGCAGCGTCAGCGATCCCTCAAGCACCAGAAACAGCTCGTCCTCATCCGCGTGCGCGTGCCACATCAGCTCGCCTTCGAGTTTCGCGAGCTTGACCTGTTGCCCGTTGAGCTCGCCGATGATCTTGGGGGTCCACGTCTCGCTGAACAACCCCAGCTTCTCTTTGAGATTCACGACCTGATCACTCATGGTTTTACTCTTCCCAGATGTCCATGAACCGGTCCGAGCCCTGGTTGCGGATCGAGTTGTCTTCGAGGACTTCCTCAGTCGATTCAATCAGTTCCTCGGCATCAAAGATCAGGTTCTCCTGACTGCGATCAAAGAACTTGAAGATCAGCGTGTCCTCGTCGTTGTCACGCAGCAGCTCAACGAGGTGTGAGAGAGATTTGATCTCCTCGCCGTTGAGGCTCTTGAGTGTTGGATTACCGTAGACCTCGTAGCCCTTGGTGACCGAGTGGGGGAGGAAGGTTGCCGCGAGGACCACATACTCCTGCCCCTCAAACTCTCGCTCGTCGTTGATGTGCAATCCGACAGGAGAGCCGTCGACGATGCCGTATCCGAGATAGAGGTTGTAGAAATGCTCGCGTCGGACAGGTGTGAAGATCATCGGGCCACAGATGAAGTACTCCGGATAATCATTCCCGATATACGGCACAAGCTCGTCCCGCTCGTTGGTCACATGCAGATCAATCTCCATCGACTCCCCACCGCGGATAATCGTCACCGGAATCGTCCCTTCGCTGACAAGCTCGCGGATGAAGTAGCGCCAGTGCAGGCGCAAGCCGTCATGACTGGTCACCATCCCCGCGTTATCAATGTCGTACTCCCCGATCTTGTCGAGCAGGTCCCACTCCAGCATCGGAGACTCGGACTCAGACTTGGGACGCGTGAACACAATCCCAGTCTGCTCTCGGCTCAGTCCCAAGAACGAACGCAGCGCATCATTTTCGCACGTCTGGAAACGCGCGTCGTACAACCGCTCCGGTCCGTCGTAGCTGCCGTCCTCGATGTCCTTGAGGAAGATGTGGACCTCTTCTGCCGGGATCACATACCCGATGTTCTCCGCGTACTCGACGCCGCTGAAGACCACGCCGCAGACCTTGCCGTCAAGAATCACAGGCCCACCCGAGTTTCCATGATTGAGCGCCGCGTCCACCTGCACGCGGAGCCCCTGCGCTTCCATGTTGTAATCCGTGTACTCGATCCGCGAGACGACGCCCTCAGTAATCGAGACCTGCTCGCCCCCCATCGGATACCCGATCGCTTGGACAGTCGATCCGATCGAAGGAAGCGTGTCGCTGAGCTCAAGCACAGGATGCGCCGAGTGGAACTCTTCGCGTTCGGAGTCCTTCTTGATCTCGATGACCGCGAGGTCCATCTGCTGCGAGATCCCGATGACCTCCGCGCGGAGCTTGTCCGCGCTGTTGGGGGGCTGCACATAGATCCGCGTCGCTTGCTCAACAACATGCGCATTGGTGAGGATCCGATTGCCCTCGATCACAAACCCAGTCCCCGACAGCTCCTGAGGCGCTTGCTTGGTCCATGGACGAGCAAAGTCCGGACCGCGATATGTTGAGAAAATCTTGACCACTGATTCGCGAACAGCGGTTGAATCCTGCGACCCAATCGCTATGAAACTGCTCGCCATCAATATCCCTACCATCAACATCATTCGCATCGCTATCTCCTTGAACTCACAGTGCATCATCAAGAGATGCTACAGCGATCATAGTGCCTCCGTTTCAGTCCTTCTGAGATTGCTACCATCAGTGCAATGACCACCACGCTCAACATCCAAGCCCCAAAGGACTTCCATCTCGCAAGAGATGTTTGTTCCTACGGCTACTTCCTGCTCGCACCCAATCACTGGGATGTCGACAAACAACACATGCTCCGCGTGCTCGAGTTCGAAGCCGGACCATCATTGTGTGTCATCGATCAGCCGAAAGATCGTGTTCGTGCGCGTTTCGACCGATCGCTGAATCGATCCGAACAATCGAGCGCTAAAAAGCAAATCACGCGGATGCTCTGCTTGGACTCGCCGCACGAAGAGATCAAAGCGTTCCACAAGGTCGATCCACGATGGAAGATATCTGGCGCTGGAAGACTCTTCCGCTCCCCGACGCTCTTTGAGGATGTCATCAAAACCGTCACGAGCTGCAACGTGACCTGGCCGAGCACCGTCAACATGAACCGCCGACTCTGCGAAGTCTGCGGCCGAAAGTCACCCTCCGGAGTCCCGTCCTTCCCGACAGCAAAAAAACTCGCACGCACACGCGTCGGTACGCTCCGTGGACGCTGCCGAGTCGGATACCGCGATCAACGCATCATCGACCTCGCCAAACTCTTCAACAAAGGTCAGATCGACGAGCATTGGCTCGAGAACACCGCGACCGACGACGAGGTCTTCAAGTTCCTCATCTCACTCCCAGGGATCGGTCCATACGCCGCGGGAAACATCATGCAGTTGATGGGGCGCTACTCACGCCTCGCGCTGGACACCGAATCCATCCGACACGCAAAGAGCGTGCTGGGCATGTCGGGAACGGACAACCAACTCATGAAGCGCCTCAAAGCGCACTACGAACCATTCGGGGATCACAAGTTCCGTTCCTACTGGTTCGAGCTCTGGGAGTTCTATCAATCCAAAGCGGGACCCGCGACCACCTGGCGCCGCGACGCGACCGCGACTATGTTTACTTCCGCGAATCTGAGCAAATGAGAGTTGAATAAAAAAACGCCGGCGAATCACGAGGAATCGCCGGCGCATATATGAACTGCGCCATCTCCAGAGTGGCGCAGAGCAGATGCCCCAAAGTCCGTTTCTGTTTATCAGGGATGATGTTCCCTGTGCAAAGGACAACCTACTACAGATTCACTCAATTGCAAAGAGAATTCTTCAAGAATGCGCGTGGTTAAGCGATGCATTGAGACCGCTGAGGTCTTGTAACGCGTGCACTCCCCAGAATCCCGCACGCAGCGCCTCGATCGCATGCACCGCTTGCCCCGCGGCGGTCGCCGTCGTGATCATCGGGATCCCCAATCGCACAGCCGTCGCACGGATGCGTCCCTCATCCGTTTGCCATCCTGTGCGTGTTGGTGTGTTGATGACCAGTTGGATCTCGCCGTTCTGCATGAGGTCGATGACATTGGGACGTGCGCCCGCTTGGATTTTCTGCAAGACTTTCGGACGCAGTCCGTGCCGCGCCAGTTCATCCGCGGTGCCTTGTGTAGTAAACACCGTGAACCCCATCGCCATCAGCGAACGCACGATCGGGATCATCGCGGGTTTATCTTCCTGTCGAACAGACACAAACACGCCGCCGTCTTTGGGGAGTGAAATCCCGGCAGACTCGATCGCCTTGAGATACGCGTTGGGGAGCGACACATCGACACCCATGACTTCGCCCGTCGATCGCATCTCAGGTCCGAGCACAAAGTCCACGCCTGGGAACTTGCGGAACGGGAACACTGGTGCTTTCACTGTGAAGTACCCAGCATCTGGGATCTCTTTCGTTCCTTGCTCGATCAGTGAGACTCCCATCATCGCCTTCGCCGCGACCGATGCCCACGCAACACCCTTGGACTTCCCTGCATACGGCACCGTCCGCGACGCACGCGGATTGACCTCGATGATGTACACCTCGTCGTCCTTGATCGCCATCTGTACATTCATGAGACCGCAGACCTTGAGCTCCTTCGCGAGCTTACGAGCGGTGTCCTTCACTTGCTCAAGTACCACTGGTCGGATCGTCGTCGTCGGGATCATGCAGGTCGAATCCCCAGAGTGCACACCCGCTTGCTCGATGTGCTCCATGACCGCCGCGACGAACGCCTCGCCCGTACCATCTCGGAAGTCCGCGACGACATCGACGTCCAGCTCCGTCGCGCTGCTCAGGAACTGATCGATCAGGATCGGCGCATCATCGAGCCCCGACACATCTACGGCTGTCAGCATGTAGTGCCTCAGCGCCGACTCATCAGAACAGATCTCCATCCCGCGACCACCAAGCACATAACTCGGACGCACAAGCACCGGATACCCGATCCGACCCGCGATCTCGATCGCTTCATCGATCGAACGCGCGATCCCTGATCCAGGACGACGAAGATCCAGCTTGGTCAGCAACTGATCAAACCGGTCACGATCCTCCGCTCGATCAATCGCTTCCAGCGCCGTTCCAAGCATCGGTACACCCGCAAGGTCCAGACCATGCGCCAGATTCAACGGCGTCTGTCCGCCGTATTGAACCACAGTTCCCTTGAGATTCTGCGACAGCTTCTCCGTCACATTGAGCACATCCTCAAGCGTCAACGGCTCAAAGAACAAGAGGTCGCTCGTGTCGTAATCCGTCGAGACTGTCTCAGGATTTGAGTTGATCATCACCGCGTCGTATCCAAGTTGTTGTGCGGATTGTGCCGCGTGGACGCAGCAGTAATCGAACTCGATTCCCTGGCCAATGCGGTTTGGACCGCCGCCGAGGATGATGATCTTTTGTTTCGGATCAATCTCCGCGAGCAACCGATCCCGCAGCTCACATTGCGCAGGGACTTCCTGCACCGACCAATCCTCACCAACCTTGCGAGTTCCTCGCTGATAGGTGGAGTAGTAGTAGGGGGTGATCGCTTCAAACTCAGCAGCGCAGGTGTCCACGCACTTGAACACCGCCTCGACTCCCAGCGACTTGCGATGGTTGCGGACCTTGAGGATCGTCTCCGAACTGATATTTCCGAGATACAGATGCGCCAGCTGCGCATCGGAATATCCGAGTTCTTTCGCTCGCTGCATCAGGTCGCGATCGACATGAGCGAGTTCCTTCGCTTCAACAAGCCGATCCTCGAACTGGACGAGTTCTTGGAACTGATAGAGGAAGAACTTGTCAATCCGCGTGAGTTCATAGATCCGATCGATGCTCCATCCCATCTTCATCGCATAGCGAATGAAGTAGAAACGCCCTTGGGAAGGGACCGACAGCTTGCGCGTCAGTGTGTCTTCATGGATCGGCCATTCAACTTCGCTTCCGTCGGGGAGCTTCCCATCCACCGAGCGTTCAGAAGCGAGCCATTTGTCGTTCTTGTCAAGTCCGAGCCCGAAGCGTTTGACCTCCATCGAGCGGATCACTTTTTGCAGCGACTCTTTGAAGGTGCGTCCGATCGCCATCGCTTCGCCGACCGATTTCATCTGCGTCGTCAGCGTTTCATCCGCTTCCGGGAACTTCTCGAAGGTCCAGCGTGGCATCTTCGTCACGACATAATCAATCGTCGGCTCAAAGCACGCGCTCGTCGTCCCAGTGATGTCGTTGCGGAGCTCATCGAGCGTGTATCCCACCGCGAGCTTCGCCGCGATCTTCGCGATCGGGAATCCCGTCGCTTTCGATGCAAGCGCCGACGAACGCGAGACACGCGGATTCATTTCGATCACCACAAACTCGAACGACGGTTCCGATCCATCCGAGGTCGGCTCCGGATTCGGATTGACCGCAAACTGCACATTCGATCCGCCAGTCTCCACCCCGACCGCACGCATCACCGCCAGCGATGCGTCACGCAGGACCTGGTATTCCTTATCTGTCAGAGTCAGCGACGGCGCGACGGTGACAGAATCCCCAGTGTGCACACCCATCGCGTCGATGTTCTCGATCGAGCACACGACGACGCAGTTGTCCTTCTTGTCGCGCACGACCTCGAGTTCGTATTCCTTCCATCCGATGAGCGACTTGTCGATCTGGATCTGTCCGATCATCGACGCGTTGATGCCACGCGTGACAAGTTCCTCGAACTCGGCGCGGTTGTACGCGATCCCACCTCCCCATCCGCCGAGCGTGAACGCCGGACGCACAATCGCGGGAAGACCGATCTCCTCAGCAAACCCAAGCGCCTCCTGCAGCGACTCAACGGTTTTCGACTCCGGAGTCGCCAGACCGATCTCGTCACAGATGTCGTTGAACACCTGACGATCCTCGGCGCGATGGATGATCTTCCGATCCGCGCCGATCATCTCGATCCCGAACTCTTCAAAGATCCCTTGATCACTCATCTCGCACGCGCAGTTGAGTGCCGTCTGCCCCCCCAGCGTCGGGAGCACCGCATCGATCGGGGTCCCAAGCTCGATTTCCTTCTCGATGATCTTCCGGACCGATTCAGGAGTAATCGGCTCGATGTATGTCCGATCCGCGAACGCGGGATCCGTCATAATCGTCGCTGGATTCGAGTTGACCAGAACAACCCGATACCCCTCGTCTTTCAGCGATTTACACGCCTGTGTCCCTGAATAATCAAACTCACATCCCTGCCCAATGACAATGGGTCCCGATCCGATCAGCAGAATGGTCTGCAGGTCATCGCGTCGCGGCATTCAGTGATTCCTGTGGTTTGGGATTCATGAAGAAGGTCCGGAAATATCAAGCAAGAGGCGCAAACTGGACAAGTGTAGCCCTGAACCTACTCCAAGGTTTGATCAAAGAGATAACGATCATCCGCGTCCGATTCGATGAACCTGAGCCACTGACCCTCGTAAGATCAATCACCGGGCCTGAAGGTTCGATATCCCTGATCCGGTGCACCATTCGCACCCTCTGGAGAAATGCCTATGTGTGGCATCGTTGCTTACATCGGAAACAAACCCGCTCAGCCCCTCCTTATCGAAGGTCTCAAGAGACTCGAATATCGCGGATACGACTCCGCCGGACTCGCCGCGATCAACGGCGAGGGCCTCCAGATCGCCAAAGCCGTCGGACGCGTCGCGAACCTCGAATCCGAACTCGAAACCATCGGCGGGATCCACGGCTCCATCGGGATCGCGCACACAAGATGGGCAACCCACGGCGGAGTGACCAAAGAAAACGCACACCCACACCGCGACCACGATCACGGCATCGCACTGATCCACAACGGGATCATCGAGAACTATGCCTCGCTCCGAAAGCTCCTCGAAGAGAAGGGACATCGTTTCGACACCGAGACCGATACCGAAGTCCTCGGGATGCTTATCTCCCACCTCTATGATCCAGACAACGGGGTCGATCTGGAGAAAGCGGTCCAAGCCGCTTTGCGAGAAGTCCGCGGCGCCTACGCGATCGCTGTGATCTGTGAGAAAGAACCCGATGTCATGGTCTGCGCGAGAAAGGGATCGCCTCTGCTCGTCGGGATCGGATCGGGAGAGTACATCGTCGCGTCCGATCCATCCGCGATCATCGCGCACGCATCCCAAGCGATCACACTCGATGACTACTCCGTCGCTCGTCTGACGCGCGATGGATTCCGCACAACAACCGTGGACAATGTCGAGCTCTCCCCAAAGGTCATGCAGCTGGAGATGGATCTCGAAGAGATCGAACTCGGATCATTCGAACACTACATGCTCAAAGAGATCTATGAGCAACCCGAAGCGCTCCGCCGATGCTTGCGTGGACGCCTGGACGAGAATGAGGGGAAAGTCGTCCTCGGCGGTCTCAACGCGTACGCGCAGGAACTCGTCAAATCCCGACGAGTCATCCTCACCGCACAAGGCACGGCACTCCACTCCGCGATGATCGGAGAATACCTCCTCGAAGACCTCGCGAAGATTCCTGCAGAGTGCGAATACGCGAGTGAGTTCCGTTATCGCAACCCACTCATCGAGGACCGCTCCGTGGTCGTCGCAGTGTCCCAGTCCGGAGAAACCGCCGACACGCTCGCGGCTCTCCACGAAGCGAAAGATCGCGGTGCGCTGTCTCTCGGCGTCATCAATGTCGTCGGATCCACGATCCCACGCGAAACTGACGCAGGGGTTTATCTCCGAGTCGGACCAGAGATCGGGGTCGCGTCCACCAAAGCATTCACAGGACAAGTCGCTGTCCTCACGATGATCTCCCTTTTCATGGCGCGCCGCCGCATGATGTCCCCAGAAGCCTCCGCGCGACTCATGGCGGAGCTCAAGCGCGTCCCCGACATGATCGAGCAGGTCCTCACGACCGACCAACGCATCGCAGAGATCACCGCCAAGTATGTCAATCGAGATAACTGGTTGTTCCTCGGACGCGGATACAACTACCCAACCGCAATGGAAGGGGCGCTCAAGCTTAAGGAAATCAGTTACATCCACGCCGAGGGCATGCCCGCCGCAGAAATGAAGCACGGCCCGATCGCATTGATCGACGAAGGCATGCCCGTCGTCTTCATCGCCAACCAAGGGAACCAGTACGACAAGGTCCTGAGCAACATCGAAGAAGTCCGTGCAAGAGGTGGTCATGTCATCGCCGTCGCAACCGAAGGCGACAAACAGATCGAATCGCTTGCCGAGGATGTCCTCTATGTCCCAGCGGTTGAGGAGTGCCTGAGCCCGATGGTGACTGTTGTTCCGCTCCAGCTGCTTGCGTACCACGCCGCGGTCCTGAGAGGGCACGATGTCGATAAGCCGAGGAACCTTGCGAAGTCTGTGACGGTGGAGTGAGTCGTTGGAACAAAGCGATCCTCATGCGCACGGTGATGTACTTTCAGGCAAGCAACTGCGACAACTGTATCGGCACACATTTCTGACCCGCTGGTCTGATCGGGTTATCCGTTGGTCTCGTCTGTCTCTGCTGGCCATTCCAGCGGTATTTCTTGCCTGTGTTGTCTATAGCTTGGTTCTCGATGCAGATCTGTTTAGCCTGCTCACCTTTGGTGCGGGTTTATCATTTGCCTGGGGTGCGCTGTGCTTCACGGTGTTCTGCGTATTTGAACTCGTTTTGTTCATTGGCAAGAAGCGATTGGTATCAAGGGTAATCCGGTCTCGCTGTCACCGTTGTCCAGGTTGCTTTTACGATCTTTCAAAGCGACCGAGCGGGCAGGTCATATGCCCGGAATGCGGAATCAATGCGTCCCGCCGCGAATGCGTCCGGCTCTGGTGCAAACTCCTGCGATCAAGAATCTGATCAAGGTCCGCTTTCCGGTTCTCACCTCCCATAAAAACCCGCGCTCCCCTCAAGTCCCATAGGAATGGTTCCGATACCCAATCTGTACCATCCTTAAAGGACCATCATGAGCGTGCAAACCGCTACAACCCAGCTGACCCGCAAAGCTCCCGTCGAGTTCGAGTCCAATCAGGGACTCCGCACCGACACGCTGATGCTGCGTCCGCTTGGGTATGCGGATGAAGCCGTGTTTGTCGAGGCGATCAACCGCTCGCGCATGCCGCTCCGCAGATGGATCCCGCTGGAGTCCAAAGGTCAATCCACGCGCGACTACTTCCACGCGCAGGTCCACAAAGCACTCGAAGGCGACAAGAATAAAACCGCGTGCCGAAGGGCGATTTTCCTCAACGACAACACCTTCGTGGGAATGGTCAACCTCATCAAGATCGAGCGAGGGATGGAGTGGACCGCCGAGGTCAACTACTGGATCGACAGCAAGCACGCCGGCAAAGGACTCGCGACCAAAGCACTCCAAGCGATGCTCGACCACGCGTTCGCCGACATGCCGATCGGTCTCGGACTCCACCAGGTCCGCGCCCAGATCTGTCTGGACAATCCAAGCTCCGTCCGTGTCGCCGAGAAGCTTGGCTTCCAGAACTCAGGTCACAAAGACCTCCTCGAGATCAACGATGCACTCATTATGCATCACGAGTTCACGCGGTCCGCGTAGCCAATCACTACCCAAACAAATCAAAGCAAATCCGAGCAAGTACTCGGAGAATTTTCGATTTTTCAGCGCCCCCAAGACAGCAATTCCACACACGGCGAGCTCATAGACGAAACGGATTTTTTAATCTTATAAACACTTAAATTACAGTAGTTTACAATATTAATGGGGTTCTCGACTCTGAACATAAAATCGACCGTTTGGCCCATGGTCGGGTGCGTTCAATTTGCCTTTCACATGATGCCGCATACGGTCTAGGTTCGCATTCATTTCCAAAAATGGGAGCCCAAGACCAATGCCGACAGCCAACTACGACTCGCGCACCCTGTCCATCGACGGCAAACGAATCTGGATCGTCTCCGGATCCATGCACTTCCAGCGCATCCCCCACGAACTCTGGGAAGACCGCATCCGCGCCGCCAAAGCCGCGGGCGTCAACACCATCGAGACCCCGATCTTCTGGAACCTCATTGAGCCGCGTCCAGGATCCTACAACTTCAAAGACAACAACGACATCAAGCACTTCCTCTCGCTGCTCGCCAAGCACGAGATGTACGCGATCATCCGTCCCGGCCCGTTCGTCGGCGCCGGATGGGACCTCGGCGGTCTCCCCGCTTGGCTCCTGAATATCCCAGAGGTCAAGCTCCGCGCCCCGAACCAACCTTTCCTCGAAGCCGTGGGCAAGTACTTCAATGCACTCGCCAAGCAGATCAAGTCCATGCAAGCGTCCGTCACCAAAGGCGGCCCGCTCATCATGATCCAGAACGAGTCCCAGTGGGACTGCGACGATCAGCAAGCAGCACCAAAGTATCTCGGAGAGCTCGCACGCTACCTCCGAGAAGCCGGATTCGCGGTCCCCAAGATCAACGCCAACAACCTCTGGCAAGGTGTCGAGGGCGAGATCGATGGGTGGACTGGTGAAGGCGACATGTTCGCGATCATGCGCCAGCTCAAAGCCGTGCGCCCAGACCAGCCCACCATCGTCATCGACTACGGCCCGCTCCGTCGTCCGATCTTCGGACAAGAACTCGAAGCACCGGTCGATGGATACACCCTCCAGCGCCAGCTTGGAGAGATCATGTCCGCAGGAGGTCAGTTCAACCTCGCGAACTTCATGTCCGGCACCTCCTTCGGATTTTGGGCCGGACAAGCTTCCGCCGGAGAACCCTGCGCCTATGCACCTACCTACGACGCCGGCGCGCTCATCGACGAGCACGGCCGCATGACCAACGAGATGGGACCAGTGCGTCGCCTGCTGACCTTTGGATCTTCGTTTGCCAATGTGCTGGCGCACACCGAGAACAACACCCCGCCGGTCGTTATCGATCCAGTCGTCGATGAGGACGCGATCCAGGGGCACATCGTCAACCAGATGAACGGCTCTCAAGGGAACATCATCTTCATCTTCTCTCCGCCGAAGGCCAAAGCCGGAACCATCAACCTCCTGCTCTCAGACGGATCTTCACTCCCAGTGCGATTGGGGTCCCAACGCGTCCACTGGTGCTTGACCGATTACAACATCTCCTCAAAGCACACGCTTGATTACACCTCACTCTGTGCTCTGAGCACCACTGAAGACATGCTCGTGCTCTTCGGACCCGGCGGGGGGATCGGCGAAGTCTCCATCAACGCATCACCACTCGTTGTCGAGGTTCCGAAGGGGCGCAAGCCGGTTGCAGTGATGCATGAGGGGATCTGTGTTGTCGTTGTTTCCGAAGATGTTATCGACGAAACATTCATGCAAGGCTCCGAAGTCTTCGTCGGTGTGCAAGGGCTCACAGCAGATGGAGAACCAATCCCATCCGCAAACGGCAAGACGCACACTCACATCACACCTGACGGAAACGCGAAGACCACAACCACGAAGTACCAAGATCGTGATCCTGGAGAGAAAGCACCAAAGATCGCTCTGGGGAACTGGGAGTGCGCCCAAACCGAACTCCATATCGATGGTTCGAGCCCTCGCTACGCCGTGATCCCAGGTCCAGCAGACCTTTCAGAGCTTGGAACACCATACGGCTACGGATGGTACAAAATCGAAGTGAAATCACTTCCGAATGGAAAGGTCAACTTCGTCGCTCCGAGTTCAAGTGATCGTATCCAGTTCTTCCTCGACGGCGATCCGATCGGCATGATCGGAGCAGGACCAGGCGCTTCCGATTCGATCGCACTACAACTCAAAGCAGGATCCGATAGTTTGATCGCACTCGCGGACAACACCGGAAGGATCTCCGGCGGTTCGGTCATGGACGAGAACAAAGGTCTCTACGGGCACCTCGTTGAGAACACCCCGTTCAAGCCTGGGAAGCCAAAGGTTGTCACTGGTGATCCGATCGATGTCCTTGGATATTCGACTCCAGTCTTCGGTGTGCGTGAAGGAGAAACCACACACCACAACCGACTGCAGTGGTCCTTCAAGCACCTCAAAAAGTCTTCGATCTATTTGGAGATCCCGCCGATCAACGCACGCGTGATCGTCGTACTCAACGAAGAACCAATCAAGCTGATCGGCGCGATGCGCCGCACAACGATCGAACTTGACGATGAAGCCACCAAGCGAGGCAACAATGTCCTTGAGCTGGCGCTGCATCTGGATTCGCCGAGCCATGAACTCGCTGATGAACTGTCCGAGGAGATCCTCGCAACGCTTACAAAGCAAGTGAAGTTCATCGAAGGTGCCAATGTCATTTCTGAGAAATGCGAATGGTCCTTCGCCAAATGGGAAGCACCTGCAGAGATCGACTTTGACTTAGTCAGCAAGTCCAAGCTTTCATCAACTGGGAAGCCGAGCTGGTGGAAGACCACCTTCCAAGCTCCAGAGATGGATCTCGCGATCTCGCTCGACACGAGCGGGCTCACCAAGGGTCAGGTGTACATCAACGGCAACGCGTTGGGGCGCTACTTCACTTCGACTGCAGACGGCAAGTCAGTGGAGCCAACGCTCAATCTCGCGATTCCTTCATGCTGGATCAACGAAGACTCAAACAACGAGTTATTGATCTTCGATGAGCACGGCGCCTCACCCGCAAAGGTGAAACTGATTGTTGAAAGGCGTTAAGCTTATTCGTCAGGTTGACCAAGCGCTTCAAACTCTGATGTGAGTTCTTCGTGCAGTTTCTGAGCCGCACGGAGTTCTCGCATGGCGATATCAAGCTTTTCTTTTAGTGACTGATCATCAGGACGCTCCAAGATCTGCTTGTCGTATTCCTTGATTCCGCCTTTGAGGAGTTTGAGCCGAAGATCAGCAATGTGGAGCTCTTGTGAAAGCTCTCTACGACGCGCTTGAGTGATCGCATCTTCCGCGTTGTCTTTGTTGGACCAAGGCTCGATGCGCCCTCGCGTGACTGTTCCTGTGCCGACATGCACATCACGCCCAGCTCCCGCGTTGACCACTCTGGGAGATCGCCGAGCGTTGCTCGCGCGGAACGCGCCAGGCTCTTCCGGATATCCCGCGTCAACCCAGTCGTCGACACTGATCCCGCTGCCAATGCTCTGACTCTCAGGGAGCACGATCCCTTGTCGATTCCAGCGGAGTCGGATCGCACGCTCCGCGATATGAGGGCTGATTGGAGCCGCTGGGGTCGTACAAGTTCCTTCGAGGCGCGGCTCCAATCAGCCCTCATATCGCGGAGCGTGCGATCCGACTCCGCTGGAATCGACAAGGGATCGTGCTCCCTGAGAGTCAGAGCATTGGCAGCGGGATCAGTGTCGACGACTGGGTTGACGCGGGATATCCGGAAGAGCCTGGCGCGTTCCGCGCGAGCAACGCTCGGCGATCTCCCAGAGTGGTCAACGCGGGAGCTGGGCGTGATGTGCATGTCGGCACAGGAACAGTCACGCGAGGGCGCATCGAGCCTTGGTCCAACAAAGACAACGCGGAAGATGCGATCACTCAAGCGCGTCGTAGAGAGCTTTCACAAGAGCTCCACATTGCTGATCTTCGGCTCAAACTCCTCAAAGGCGGAATCAAGGAATACGACAAGCAGATCTTGGAGCGTCCTGATGATCAGTCACTAAAAGAAAAGCTTGATATCGCCATGCGAGAACTCCGTGCGGCTCAGAAACTGCACGAAGAACTCACATCAGAGTTTGAAGCGCTTGGTCAACCTGACGAATAAGCTTAACGCCTTTCAACAATCAGTTTCACCTTTGCGGGTGAGGCGCCGTGCTCATCGAAGATCAATAACTCGTTGTTTGAGTCTTCGTTGATCCAGCATGAAGGAATCGCGAGATTGAGCGTTGGCTCCACTGACTTGCCGTCTGCAGTCGAAGTGAAGTAGCGCCCCAACGCGTTGCCGTTGATGTACACCTGACCCTTGGTGAGCCCGCTCGTGTCGAGCGAGATCGCGAGATCCATCTCTGGAGCTTGGAAGGTGGTCTTCCACCAGCTCGGCTTCCCAGTTGATGAAAGCTTGGACTTGCTGACTAAGTCAAAGTCGATCTCTGCAGGTGCTTCCCATTTGGCGAAGGACCATTCGCATTTCTCAGAAATGACATTGGCACCTTCGATGAACTTCACTTGCTTTGTAAGCGTTGCGAGGATCTCCTCGGACAGTTCATCAGCGAGTTCATGGCTCGGCGAATCCAGATGCAGCGCCAGCTCAAGGACATTGTTGCCTCGCTTGGTGGCTTCATCGTCAAGTTCGATCGTTGTGCGGCGCATCGCGCCGATCAGCTTGATTGGTTCTTCGTTGAGTACGACGATCACGCGTGCGTTGATCGGCGGGATCTCCAAATAGATCGAAGACTTTTTGAGGTGCTTGAAGGACCACTGCAGTCGGTTGTGGTGTGTGGTTTCTCCTTCACGCACACCGAAGACTGGAGTCGAATATCCAAGGACATCGATCGGATCACCAGTGACAACCTTTGGCTTCCCAGGCTTGAACGGGGTGTTCTCAACGAGGTGCCCGTAGAGACCTTTGTTCTCGTCCATGACCGAACCGCCGGAGATCCTTCCGGTGTTGTCCGCGAGTGCGATCAAACTATCGGATCCTGCTTTGAGTTGTAGTGCGATCGAATCGGAAGCGCCTGGTCCTGCTCCGATCATGCCGATCGGATCGCCGTCGAGGAAGAACTGGATACGATCACTTGAACTCGGAGCGACGAAGTTGACCTTTCCATTCGGAAGTGATTTCACTTCGATTTTGTACCATCCGTAGCCGTATGGTGTTCCAAGCTCTGAAAGGTCTGCTGGACCTGGGATCACGGCGTAGCGAGGGCTCGAACCATCGATATGGAGTTCGGTTTGGGCGCACTCCCAGTTCCCCAGAGCGATCTTTGGTGCTTTCTCTCCAGGATCACGATCTTGGTACTTCGTGGTTGTGGTCTTCGCGTTTCCGTCAGGTGTGATGTGAGTGTGCGTCTTGCCGTTTGCGGATGGGATTGGTTCTCCATCTGCTGTGAGCCCTTGCACACCGACGAAGACTTCGGAGCCTTGCATGAATGTTTCGTCGATAACATCTTCGGAAACAACGACAACACAGATCCCCTCATGCATCACTGCAACCGGCTTGCGCCCCTTCGGAACCTCGACAACGAGTGGTGATGCGTTGATGGAGACTTCGCCGATCCCCCCGCCGGGTCCGAAGAGCACGAGCATGTCTTCAGTGGTGCTCAGAGCACAGAGTGAGGTGTAATCAAGCGTGTGCTTTGAGGAGATGTTGTAATCGGTCAAGCACCAGTGGACGCGTTGGGACCCCAATCGCACTGGGAGTGAAGATCCGTCTGAGAGCAGGAGGTTGATGGTTCCGGCTTTGGCCTTCGGCGGAGAGAAGATGAAGATGATGTTCCCTTGAGAGCCGTTCATCTGGTTGACGATGTGCCCCTGGATCGCGTCCTCATCGACGACTGGATCGATAACGACCGGCGGGGTGTTGTTCTCGGTGTGCGCCAGCACATTGGCAAACGAAGATCCAAAGGTCAGCAGGCGACGCACTGGTCCCATCTCGTTGGTCATGCGGCCGTGCTCGTCGATGAGCGCGCCGGCGTCGTAGGTAGGTGCATAGGCGCAGGGTTCTCCGGCGGAAGCTTGTCCGGCCCAAAATCCGAAGGAGGTGCCGGACATGAAGTTCGCGAGGTTGAACTGACCTCCTGCGGACATGATCTCTCCAAGCTGGCGCTGGAGGGTGTATCCATCGACCGGTGCTTCGAGTTCTTGTCCGAAGATCGGACGACGGAGCGGGCCGTAGTCGATGACGATGGTGGGCTGGTCTGGGCGCACGGCTTTGAGCTGGCGCATGATCGCGAACATGTCGCCTTCACCAGTCCACCCATCGATCTCGCCCTCGACACCTTGCCAGAGGTTGTTGGCGTTGATCTTGGGGACCGCGAATCCGGCTTCTCGGAGGTAGCGTGCGAGCTCTCCGAGATACTTTGGTGCTGCTTGCTGATCGTCGCAGTCCCACTGGGACTCGTTCTGGATCATGATGAGCGGGCCGCCTTTGGTGACGGACGCTTGCATGGACTTGATCTGCTTGGCGAGTGCATTGAAGTACTTGCCCACGGCTTCGAGGAAAGGTTGGTTCGGGGCGCGGAGCTTGACCTCTGGGATATTCAGGAGCCAAGCGGGGAGACCGCCGAGGTCCCATCCGGCGCCGACGAACGGGCCGGGACGGATGATCGCGTACATCTCGTGCTTGGCGAGCAGCGAGAGGAAGTGCTTGATGTCGTTGTTGTCTTTGAAGTTGTAGGATCCTGGACGCGGCTCAATGAGGTTCCAGAAGATCGGGGTCTCGATGGTGTTGACGCCCGCGGCTTTGGCGGCGCGGATGCGGTCTTCCCAGAGTTCGTGGGGGATGCGCTGGAAGTGCATGGATCCGGAGACGATCCAGATTCGTTTGCCGTCGATGGACAGGGTGCGCGAGTCGTAGTTGGCTGTCGGCATTGGTCTTGGGCTCCCATTTTTGGAAATGAATGCGAACCTAGACCGTATGCGGCATCATGTGAAAGGCAAATTGAACGCACCCGACCATGGGCCAAACGGTCGATTTTATGTTCAGAGTCGAGAACCCCATTAATATTGTAAACTACTGTAATTTAAGTGTTTATAAGATTAAAAAATCCGTTTCGTCTATGAGCTCGCCGTGTGTGGAATTGCTGTCTTGGGGGCGCTGAAAAATCGAAAATTCTCCGAGTACTTGCTCGGATTTGCTTTGATTTGTTTGGGTAGTGATTGGCTACGCGGACCGCGTGAACTCGTGATGCATAATGAGTGCATCGTTGATCTCGAGGAGGTCTTTGTGACCTGAGTTCTGGAAGCCAAGCTTCTCGGCGACACGGACGGAGCTTGGATTGTCCAGACAGATCTGGGCGCGGACCTGGTGGAGTCCGAGACCGATCGGCATGTCGGCGAACGCGTGGTCGAGCATCGCTTGGAGTGCTTTGGTCGCGAGTCCTTTGCCGGCGTGCTTGCTGTCGATCCAGTAGTTGACCTCGGCGGTCCACTCCATCCCTCGCTCGATCTTGATGAGGTTGACCATTCCCACGAAGGTGTTGTCGTTGAGGAAAATCGCCCTTCGGCACGCGGTTTTATTCTTGTCGCCTTCGAGTGCTTTGTGGACCTGCGCGTGGAAGTAGTCGCGCGTGGATTGACCTTTGGACTCCAGCGGGATCCATCTGCGGAGCGGCATGCGCGAGCGGTTGATCGCCTCGACAAACACGGCTTCATCCGCATACCCAAGCGGACGCAGCATCAGCGTGTCGGTGCGGAGTCCCTGATTGGACTCGAACTCGACGGGAGCTTTGCGGGTCAGCTGGGTTGTAGCGGTTTGCACGCTCATGATGGTCCTTTAAGGATGGTACAGATTGGGTATCGGAACCATTCCTATGGGACTTGAGGGGAGCGCGGGTTTTTATGGGAGGTGAGAACCGGAAAGCGGACCTTGATCAGATTCTTGATCGCAGGAGTTTGCACCAGAGCCGGACGCATTCGCGGCGGGACGCATTGATTCCGCATTCCGGGCATATGACCTGCCCGCTCGGTCGCTTTGAAAGATCGTAAAAGCAACCTGGACAACGGTGACAGCGAGACCGGATTACCCTTGATACCAATCGCTTCTTGCCAATGAACAAAACGAGTTCAAATACGCAGAACACCGTGAAGCACAGCGCACCCCAGGCAAATGATAAACCCGCACCAAAGGTGAGCAGGCTAAACAGATCTGCATCGAGAACCAAGCTATAGACAACACAGGCAAGAAATACCGCTGGAATGGCCAGCAGAGACAGACGAGACCAACGGATAACCCGATCAGACCAGCGGGTCAGAAATGTGTGCCGATACAGTTGTCGCAGTTGCTTGCCTGAAAGTACATCACCGTGCGCATGAGGATCGCTTTGTTCCAACGACTCACTCCACCGTCACAGACTTCGCAAGGTTCCTCGGCTTATCGACATCGTGCCCTCTCAGGACCGCGGCGTGGTACGCAAGCAGCTGGAGCGGAACAACAGTCACCATCGGGCTCAGGCACTCCTCAACCGCTGGGACATAGAGGACATCCTCGGCAAGCGATTCGATCTGTTTGTCGCCTTCGGTTGCGACGGCGATGACATGACCACCTCTTGCACGGACTTCTTCGATGTTGCTCAGGACCTTGTCGTACTGGTTCCCTTGGTTGGCGATGAAGACGACGGGCATGCCTTCGTCGATCAATGCGATCGGGCCGTGCTTCATTTCTGCGGCGGGCATGCCCTCGGCGTGGATGTAACTGATTTCCTTAAGCTTGAGCGCCCCTTCCATTGCGGTTGGGTAGTTGTATCCGCGTCCGAGGAACAACCAGTTATCTCGATTGACATACTTGGCGGTGATCTCTGCGATGCGTTGGTCGGTCGTGAGGACCTGCTCGATCATGTCGGGGACGCGCTTGAGCTCCGCCATGAGTCGCGCGGAGGCTTCTGGGGACATCATGCGGCGGCGCGCCATGAAAAGGGAGATCATCGTGAGGACAGCGACTTGTCCTGTGAATGCTTTGGTGGACGCGACCCCGATCTCTGGTCCGACTCGGAGATAAACCCCTGCGTCAGTTTCGCGTGGGATCGTGGATCCGACGACATTGATGACGCCGAGAGACAGCGCACCGCGATCTTTCGCTTCGTGGAGAGCCGCGAGCGTGTCGGCGGTTTCTCCGGACTGGGACACTGCGACGACCACGGAGCGGTCCTCGATGAGTGGGTTGCGATAACGGAACTCACTCGCGTATTCGCACTCTGCAGGAATCTTCGCGAGGTCTTCGAGGAGGTATTCTCCGATCATCGCGGAGTGGAGTGCCGTGCCTTGTGCGGTGAGGATGACTCGTCGGGATTTGACGAGTTCCTGCGCGTACGCGTTGAGACCGCCGAGGACGACTTTCCCCTCATTCTCGTCCAGGCGTCCACGCAAGCATCGGCGGAGCGCTTCGGGTTGCTCATAGATCTCTTTGAGCATGTAGTGTTCGAATGATCCGAGTTCGATCTCTTCGAGATCCATCTCCAGCTGCATGACCTTTGGGGAGAGCTCGACATTGTCCACGGTTGTTGTGCGGAATCCATCGCGCGTCAGACGAGCGACGGAGTAGTCATCGAGTGTGATCGCTTGGGATGCGTGCGCGATGATCGCGGATGGATCGGACGCGACGATGTACTCTCCCGATCCGATCCCGACGAGCAGAGGCGATCCCTTTCTCGCGCAGACCATGACATCGGGTTCTTTCTCACAGATCACAGCGATCGCGTAGGCGCCGCGGACTTCTCGCAAAGCGGCTTGGACCGCTTTCTCCAGATCGACCCCGTTGTCTGGATCATAGAGGTGGGAGATAAGCATCCCGAGGACTTCGGTATCGGTCTCGGTGTCGAAACGATGTCCCTTCTCTTCGAGGAGCTTTCGGAGCGAGGCATAGTTCTCGATGATCCCGTTGTGGATCAGTGCGATGCCGTGATCGTGGTCGCGGTGTGGGTGTGCGTTTTCTTTGGTCACTCCGCCGTGGGTTGCCCATCTTGTGTGCGCGATCCCGATGGAGCCGTGGATCCCGCCGATGGTTTCGAGTTCGGATTCGAGGTTCGCGACGCGTCCGACGGCTTTGGCGATCTGGAGGCCCTCGCCGTTGATCGCGGCGAGTCCGGCGGAGTCGTATCCGCGATATTCGAGTCTCTTGAGACCTTCGATAAGGAGGGGCTGAGCGGGTTTGTTTCCGATGTAAGCAACGATGCCACACATAGGCATTTCTCCAGAGGGTGCGAATGGTGCACCGGATCAGGGATATCGAACCTTCAGGCCCGGTGATTGATCTTACGAGGGTCAGTGGCTCAGGTTCATCGAATCGGACGCGGATGATCGTTATCTCTTTGATCAAACCTTGGAGTAGGTTCAGGGCTACACTTGTCCAGTTTGCGCCTCTTGCTTGATATTTCCGGACCTTCTTCATGAATCCCAAACCACAGGAATCACTGAATGCCGCGACGCGATGACCTGCAGACCATTCTGCTGATCGGATCGGGACCCATTGTCATTGGGCAGGGATGTGAGTTTGATTATTCAGGGACACAGGCGTGTAAATCGCTGAAAGACGAGGGGTATCGGGTTGTTCTGGTCAACTCGAATCCAGCGACGATTATGACGGATCCCGCGTTCGCGGATCGGACATACATCGAGCCGATTACTCCTGAATCGGTCCGGAAGATCATCGAGAAGGAAATCGAGCTTGGGACCCCGATCGATGCGGTGCTCCCGACGCTGGGGGGGCAGACGGCACTCAACTGCGCGTGCGAGATGAGTGATCAAGGGATCTTTGAAGAGTTCGGGATCGAGATGATCGGCGCGGATCGGAAGATCATCCATCGCGCCGAGGATCGTCAGGTGTTCAACGACATCTGTGACGAGATCGGTCTGGCGACTCCGGAGTCGAAAACCGTTGAGTCGCTGCAGGAGGCGCTTGGGTTTGCTGAGGAGATCGGTCTTCCCGCGATTGTGCGTCCGGCGTTCACGCTCGGCGGATGGGGAGGTGGGATCGCGTACAACCGCGCCGAGTTCGAGGAACTTGTCACGCGTGGCATCAACGCGTCGATGATCGGACAGATCCAGATCGACAAGTCGCTCATCGGATGGAAGGAATACGAACTCGAGGTCGTGCGCGACAAGAAGGACAACTGCGTCGTCGTGTGCTCGATCGAGAACATCGACGCGATGGGTGTGCACACTGGGGATTCTGTCACCGTCGCGCCGTCGCTGACTCTGACAGATAAGGAATACCAGGTCCTGCGTGACGCATCGCTGGCGGTGATGCGTGCGGTCGGGGTGGAGACTGGCGGATCGAATGTGCAGTTTGCGGTCAATCCGAATCCGGAGCCGACCTCGGATGGATCGGAACCGTCGTTCGAGTTTGTGGTGATCGAAATGAATCCGCGTGTCTCGCGTTCGTCGGCGCTTGCATCGAAAGCGACGGGATTCCCGATCGCGAAGATCGCGGCGAAGCTCGCGGTGGGATACACGCTCGATGAGCTCCGCAACGACATCACTGGGACGACGAGCGCGTGCTTTGAGCCGACGATTGATTATGTCGTGACGAAGATGCCACGCTGGACCTTCGAGAAGTTCCCGGAAGCGGATGAAACGCTGACGACGCAGATGAAATCGGTCGGCGAAGCGATGGCGATCGGACGCACCTTCAAAGAGTCGCTGCAAAAAGTGATCCGCTCGATGGAGGTCAAACGCTTCGGGCTCGGACTTGACAAGAACGACAAATGGCTCGCTTCTGAACGCTCGGTGGATGGGAAGCTCCCCGACGGAAGCGAAGTTGAATGGCCGATCCATGAAGACACACTGACGCGCAAGCTGTCGGTCCCTTCCCAAGGGCGTTTCTACTTCATTCGCTATGCGATGAAGATGGGATGGAGCATCGATCGGATCTATGAACTCACGCGGATTGACAAGTTCTTCCTCTATCAGTTCCAAGAACTCGTCCAGTTCGAGGATCGGCTTGTTGAAGCGAAGGAACTCGCTCATGTCGATCGCGACCTGATGCAGCGAGCGAAAGAACTCGGATATTCCGATGCGCAGCTGGCGCATCTGTATCTCGGAAATATCAGTTCGGAGACGATCCTCAAGGTCCGCAACCATCGCAAGTCGCTGGGAGTCGAGGCGGTGTTCAAGTGCGTGGACACCTGCGCTGCTGAGTTTGAAGCGATCACCCCCTACTACTACTCCACCTATCAGCGAGGAACTCGCAAGGTTGGTGAGGATTGGTCGGTGCAGGAAGTCCCTGCGCAATGTGAGCTGCGGGATCGGTTGCTCGCGGAGATTGATCCGAAACAAAAGATCATCATCCTCGGCGGCGGTCCAAACCGCATTGGCCAGGGAATCGAGTTCGATTACTGCTGCGTCCACGCGGCACAATCCGCACAACAACTTGGATACGACGCGGTGATGATCAACTCAAATCCTGAGACAGTCTCGACGGATTACGACACGAGCGACCTCTTGTTCTTTGAGCCGTTGACGCTTGAGGATGTGCTCAATGTGACGGAGAAGCTGTCGCAGAATCTCAAGGGAACTGTGGTTCAATACGGCGGACAGACGCCGTTGAATCTGGCGCATGGTCTGGACCTTGCGGGTGTACCGATGCTTGGAACGGCGCTGGAAGCGATTGATCGAGCGGAGGATCGTGACCGGTTTGATCAGTTGCTGACCAAGCTGGATCTTCGTCGTCCTGGATCAGGGATCGCGCGTTCGATCGATGAAGCGATCGAGATCGCGGGTCGGATCGGGTATCCGGTGCTTGTGCGTCCGAGTTATGTGCTTGGTGGTCGCGGGATGGAGATCTGTTCTGATGAGTCGGCGCTGAGGCACTACATGCTGACAGCCGTAGATGTGTCGGGGCTCGATGATGCGCCGATCCTGATCGATCAGTTCCTGAGCAGCGCGACGGAGCTGGACGTCGATGTCGTCGCGGACTTCCGAGATGGTACGGGCGAGGCGTTCGTCGCGGCGGTCATGGAGCACATCGAGCAAGCGGGTGTGCACTCTGGGGATTCGACCTGCATGATCCCGACGACGACGATCCGACCAGTGGTACTTGAGCAAGTGAAGGACACCGCTCGTAAGCTCGCGAAGGAGCTCAAGGTCTGCGGTCTCATGAATGTACAGATGGCGATCAAGGACGACGAGGTGTACATCATCGAGGTCAATCCGCGTGCGTCGCGGACGGTGCCGTATGCAGGGAAGTCCAAGGGTGTTGCGTGGGCATCGGTCGCGGCGAAGGCGATGATGGGAGTCTCACTGATCGAGCAAGGAACGAAAGAGATCCCAGATGCTGGGTACTTCACAGTGAAAGCACCAGTGTTCCCGTTCCGCAAGTTCCCAGGCGTGGACTTTGTGCTCGGACCTGAGATGCGATCGACGGGCGAAGTCATGGGTGTCGATGTGTCGCTCCCCAACGCGTATCTCAAGGCGATCGAGTCTGCCGGGATTTCACTCCCCAAAGACGGCGGCGTGTTTGTGTCTGTTCGACAGGAAGATAAACCCGCGATGATCCCGATCGTGCGTTCGCTGATGGCGATGGGGTTCACGGTGTTTACTACACAAGGCACCGCGGATGAACTGGCGCGGCACGGACTGCGTCCGAAAGTCTTGCAGAAAATCCAAGCGGGCGCACGTCCCAATGTCATCGACCTCATGCAGAACGGCGAGATCCAACTGGTCATCAACACACCAACACGCACAGGATGGCAAACGGATGAGGGACGCATCCGTGCGACGGCTGTGCGATTGGGGATCCCGATGATCACGACGGCGACCGCCGCGGGGCAAGCGGTGCATGCGATCGAGGCGCTGCGTGCGGGATTCTGGGGAGTGCACGCGTTACAAGACCTCAGCGGTCTCAATGCATCGCTTAACCACGCGCATTCTTGAAGAATTCTCTTTGCAATTGAGTGAATCTGTAGTAGGTTGTCCTTTGCACAGGGAACATCATCCCTGATAAACAGAAACGGACTTTGGGGCATCTGCTCTGCGCCACTCTGGAGATGGCGCAGTTCATATATGCGCCGGCGATTCCTCGTGATTCGCCGGCGTTTTTTTATTCAACTCTCATTTGCTCAGATTCGCGGAAGTAAACATAGTCGCGGTCGCGTCGCGGCGCCAGGTGGTCGCGGGTCCCGCTTTGGATTGATAGAACTCCCAGAGCTCGAACCAGTAGGAACGGAACTTGTGATCCCCGAATGGTTCGTAGTGCGCTTTGAGGCGCTTCATGAGTTGGTTGTCCGTTCCCGACATGCCCAGCACGCTCTTTGCGTGTCGGATGGATTCGGTGTCCAGCGCGAGGCGTGAGTAGCGCCCCATCAACTGCATGATGTTTCCCGCGGCGTATGGACCGATCCCTGGGAGTGAGATGAGGAACTTGAAGACCTCGTCGTCGGTCGCGGTGTTCTCGAGCCAATGCTCGTCGATCTGACCTTTGTTGAAGAGTTTGGCGAGGTCGATGATGCGTTGATCGCGGTATCCGACTCGGCAGCGTCCACGGAGCGTACCGACGCGTGTGCGTGCGAGTTTTTTTGCTGTCGGGAAGGACGGGACTCCGGAGGGTGACTTTCGGCCGCAGACTTCGCAGAGTCGGCGGTTCATGTTGACGGTGCTCGGCCAGGTCACGTTGCAGCTCGTGACGGTTTTGATGACATCCTCAAAGAGCGTCGGGGAGCGGAAGAGTCTTCCAGCGCCAGATATCTTCCATCGTGGATCGACCTTGTGGAACGCTTTGATCTCTTCGTGCGGCGAGTCCAAGCAGAGCATCCGCGTGATTTGCTTTTTAGCGCTCGATTGTTCGGATCGATTCAGCGATCGGTCGAAACGCGCACGAACACGATCTTTCGGCTGATCGATGACACACAATGATGGTCCGGCTTCGAACTCGAGCACGCGGAGCATGTGTTGTTTGTCGACATCCCAGTGATTGGGTGCGAGCAGGAAGTAGCCGTAGGAACAAACATCTCTTGCGAGATGGAAGTCCTTTGGGGCTTGGATGTTGAGCGTGGTGGTCATTGCACTGATGGTAGCAATCTCAGAAGGACTGAAACGGAGGCACTATGATCGCTGTAGCATCTCTTGATGATGCACTGTGAGTTCAAGGAGATAGCGATGCGAATGATGTTGATGGTAGGGATATTGATGGCGAGCAGTTTCATAGCGATTGGGTCGCAGGATTCAACCGCTGTTCGCGAATCAGTGGTCAAGATTTTCTCAACATATCGCGGTCCGGACTTTGCTCGTCCATGGACCAAGCAAGCGCCTCAGGAGCTGTCGGGGACTGGGTTTGTGATCGAGGGCAATCGGATCCTCACCAATGCGCATGTTGTTGAGCAAGCGACGCGGATCTATGTGCAGCCCCCCAACAGCGCGGACAAGCTCCGCGCGGAGGTCATCGGGATCTCGCAGCAGATGGACCTCGCGGTCATCGAGATCAAGAAGGACTCCGAACGCGAAGAGTTCCACTCGGCGCATCCTGTGCTTGAGCTCAGCGACACGCTTCCTTCGATCGGATCGACTGTCCAAGCGATCGGGTATCCGATGGGGGGCGAGCAGGTCTCGATTACTGAGGGCGTCGTCTCGCGGATCGAGTACACGGATTACAACATGGAA